>CM042687.1:216031131-220831131 GCA_023614405.1 Avena insularis
AAGGCCGAGTCCAGCCCAGCAAACGCAGCCCATCTCCTCCCCGCAGCGAACCGTTTTCCACCCGTGAGCACACCCGCTCAGTCACTGACGCCTGGACCCCACCATTCTTCTCTCTCTCTCTCACAGATAACCAGACCCCACCCGTCAGTTCTTCGTCTTCACCCGCGACGACCACGCCTTCTCTCCCTCGGCCGTTTCTGGTCTGAATTCAATCTCTTAAATTTGAGTAACTCCGCGAGTAATTTTCCCCCATGACCACGCTGTCTTGAGCGCCTGCCTTCCCTCTACCTTTCCCCTCAATTCCCCACACTTCTTGGCCCCTAAATTTGCTTGAATCGCTCAGCACCACTGCCCAGCTCCGGCAGCTTCTCCGTTGATTCAGGCGAAACAGCCACTTGTCTCCGCAACACATCAACTTGCTCCCCATCGTATGCATCTCCAGTGCCACTTGCTTGTACGTGTGCACCAGAGCTTCATCAAGGACATCACCCGAGCGCCACCGTCGCCTGCCACTTCTCTAGCGAAGCCCCCTGGTAAAAATCTAACTGCCCTAACCCATCTAACTCACACGCGTGTATTCACCATGACCTTGCGCAGCTAACGGCATTGTTTTTTTCATTTGCGTGACCTGTAGACCCGCCCCCATCGACGAATAGAAGCACCAGACACCGACGCAAGCTACGTCGAGCAATAGCCATTGTTCGGTCGCCTCGGTAAAGCGACCCCACCTTGAGCTTCACCGAAACCACGCGAGCACGGTGAGCATCCTCTCCCTCCCCCGAGCGACCTAGTCCCCCGGCAACCTCTCCTTCCAAGCGTGCGCCGCCGTCCGCCGCCGCCAACGCCGCTAGTTCCTGGCAGGAGCGCTGTAGTCATTGGATCCTCATCGGGTGGCTTAGATTAAAACTTATCAAAGGGGTACGCGTCCATCTGTGCCATGCGATTTAAGTGAGATCATGCGGCCAGTATATCTCAATCCAATCGAAACGGTACCATCCAATAGGATAGCTCCACGTGTTCAGAGTTTGTTTAAAACAAAAATTTTGATCTATTAGATATGCAAACTTGAAAAATTCATAACTTTTAATCTACACGTCCAAATTTTGCAAATTTTATATCATTGGAATCAGAAGAACAATTACTTTGCAAACATGCACTTTGTTTAATGTTTTGCTTCTGGAAACTTAATTGTTTTTGTAGAAACTTATGTAGGCATAATTTGAATATAAAAAATATTCTAGAAATATTTTTATGGTAAAATCTCTGGCAAATGGTTTGTTTTGAACCTACTGACCATAGAAACCAACTTATGGATTTAAAAATGTATTTTGTGAAGTTAAGGAATAAATATTTGAATTAGAACATTACTAGTCAAATAAAAATATTGTTTGTGTGTTAAAAATACTTTTTGGGTAAAATCTTTGGAAAATGATTTGAATTAAACTCTCTGGCCCTAAACACCAAGTTTTGAGATTTAAAAATATATTTGATGAACCGTATAAAAATTATTACTTTGCTAAAAGGCATTTCCAACAACATAAAATATCACTTTGGTGTAAAATTGGTTTATGGAGTGAAACCTTTTGCAAATCGTTTAATATTAAACACTTGACCTTAAAACACTAACATGTTGTGTTTCAAAATATTTTTCAAACTCTAGGGATTATCATTTTGATTTAAACCATTCCTAGCAAAGCCATGTTTTGTTAAACACTAACACTAACATGACTTAAAGTGGCCATTTTCACCAACTTAAATTTAAATGGTTTTACCACTTTTGTAAATGACCAATATCAGCTTTAAAATGTTTAGAGCCTACTAGAAACCACTTTTCCAAATAAAACCATATCTTGCATGCTTGCATGCATTGCCATGTTTTTGTCATTTTATGTGATGAATTGTTTGAATGCTAGTTGAATATATGTTTGCTTGATTTAATTGTAGTGAAGTTAGAAGAGTGTGATATTTGCAAGGTCAAGGAGTGAACCAATATTCCCTACTAAAAAGGCAAGTGACACTATCATGCATGTCCTACTATTTTCATTACACTTAGTGGATTTTTGTAACATGCATGATAGGACTATTATATGTCTATGCTATGCTATATCCTATTAGGGTATCATTATATCTTCCTTAGTGAAAACAATGTAGTTGTAGTATGCTTAGCCCTGCTATATATTTGGGATGGGATACATGAAATGATTATATAAAGTGTTGGAAAAATTATATGTTTTATATAATAAAACAAGTACTCAATGAACCACCTGGGTGGAAAGAGGATACTCAAGTTTTGGACAAGGTGGCAACAAAGGGAACCATGTTTATATGGCTATCTTTTTGTATGTGCACTAGAAGGAAACCACCTAGGGACTTAGAGATTGAACATGTTTCTCGTACAGTGGCTTCCGTGTACAGCCACATGCTATATGGGCTCTGGCTTAGTCAACTACATAGTGGAAGACCCATGCATTGGCATCTTCAGGTTAACTACATAGTCTCCTCCTCTCCAAGCACACCTCCTCGCGAAGGATCTCTCTCCCCCCTTTAGAATTTCCCCATGGTCTCGGATCAACGAGATACTTGTTCAGTGGCTTTTTTGGAAGGATTTGTTGTACGCTTCTTCAAGGAGCGAGGCCGCGGAGATTGTCGGGGTATCCGGACGTGTGTGCGATCACGGATGCACCACTGCTTTGCGGTGCTGGACTGGATGGTGCTGGACCTGCTGGACCGGATGGACTTCTTCTCGATCTTGAGATCAAGCGCGTTCGACTACATCATCCATGAGTATAACCTCGTTAACGCTATTCGGTCTTCGAGGGTATGTATTCTATGGATATATATCTACCCGTTGCTTGTATCTAGTTGATAGATCTTGGTTCATAGTTGTTCCCATCATAGGAATTTTTTTGTTTTCTATGTTACGAACCCTATAGTGATATTGGAGCCAGATCTATGCGTAGATGCTTTCCACGGGTAGTACACATATGTATATGTGGGCGATGATGATCGTGTTATTGCTTCTTAGTTGTACTTTGGATATTGGTGGCATAGTGGGATGAAGCGGCCCAGACAAACTTTACATGTCCTCGCACATGAGACCTGTTCCACGCTTCACATGCAACTAGCTTTGCATAAGTGGCTAGAGGGTGTATGTCTCTCATACTATAGTCAATATATAATTTGCAACGAGTTGTCAACAATTTGGTTATCCTCGTTGTGGTTCATGTTCGTAGGTAAGAACAGTTCTATCTTCGAAAGCCCTAAGCCACGTAAAACTTGCAATGGATAAATTAGAGGCGTCTAGTTTAGATTGTTGCTGGGCTAGTGTCATGATATGGTGATGTTGTAAGTAAAAGTATAAGTCGATACTCTTACAACACACATAACGTGTAAGTTCCATAGACCTTGGCCTTACACATAAAGGAATGATGAGGATCATACCACGATGCACATGATGGAGATCAAGTGCAAGAACCATATCATTTCACTTATTAACATGTGATGTTTGTTGCATCTTATATTGCTAGTTTGGAGTTTTATTAGCATAATAAGATGATACCTCATTTAAATATCAAGATAAAAATGTGTTCTTCCTTAAGTATGCACCTATTATGTTTAAATCGCTCCAAGACATCACGTGATGATCGGGTGTTCTTGGATCCACGATCATATTTCGGGTGTAAGATAGTTTACACACGCGAATACTAACGTTCTTACTTGGAGAGCCTAGCATGTACATACATGGCCTCGGAACATAGACCGAAAGGTTAAGCATGAGTCAGATGAAATATATGATGCCCATTTGATGCTCGCCTTTGAAGTTACATCGACTCACGTGATGATCGGACTTGGTGTAGTGGGTTTGGTTCACGTAATCACCAAAAATACACGAGGGATGTCATTTTTGAGTGGGAGTTCATTTATAATTTGGATTAGTAGAACTCAATTTATCAAATCAAACTGAATTTGCATAATTTGTTGAACTCAATTTATCAAATCAAACTGAATTTGCATAATTTGTTGTAGTCATTGGCATTATAGCCACCTTATGCTTAGTTGTAATTGAGATAATAGAACTATAGAATTATGGATATTTACTTTAAGAACTGGTATCGTATTGTGTTGAGTGTCAATCTAAAGTTTAAAGTCCTATTGCAAACTTTTAGAAAACTTTGTTTAATCTGAGAAATTTAATAATTGGTATTAAATCGAGAGTAGCAATTCCAGTGTTAGTATCTTAAGTATCATGTTTGCCTCCATGATTCTTGATTTAAATATCGAGATTATCTAGGTGCTGAAAGAATTGTTTCAGAAATCATCATGTGTGGCAGATATAACGATATCTGAAACAATGTTTTGGTTGCAATATGATAGAGTATAATATATGTTCTCATATTGGATGAGAATTTACAAAGGCTGGAGATGCTAGACATCCTAATCATCCAAAAGGGTTTTGGAAAGTAATGTTATACTCACGATTCGCTTTTATAAGCTATATTAGCTTGATCATGAAAGTCTTCATGATAAGGATGAATAGAAGATGTATGTAAAGTGTTTACAACACTAATAGACTACTAAAGAATGGATTTTGAAAGAATTTGATCATTTTATGATGGTGATGTACTTCAAAGTGCAAGTCCAAAGGTATTAGTATTTGAATATGCATGTTTTGGACTATGTGTCATGTATATGGCACCACTGTTGATATTGATAGATTCTTTTAAAAGGAAAAGGATATGCTGAAAGATAATCTATAAAATATATTAGGTGAAAAAGAAAAATGAAAATATCAGTTTAGGTATATAGATGATATACATGTTATGGTTGTATTCTTTGCTTGTTAAACAATGGTTCTTGGGTATAGGATACTGAATTGGTTGGTATGAAATTTCATACGAGCAGCGCAATTCATGAACCACAATGGCCTAAGTAACTAGCAAGAGAATATGTGATGATGATCATCGAAAACAAACAAACTGTTGTTTGTATTTTTTGTTGACATCAAAGCTTGCCTTTAAGATTTGTTTTAGTAATAGTTATTTAAATCAGGTATTATGAGAAGAAAGATTGTTCAAATAATTACCGTATTCCATATAAGATGGATGATTTACAAATATAGTTGGAGAAATGACATCCATAAAAATAATGCTAAAATGTCGCAAGACAAATGATTGGAAGATCACTTACGAAGTGACATTGCCGTTTAAATTATATTAGAAATAAAACATGAAGAAACTCCATCTTTATGGATTTTTGGAGTCTTTGATTTGATCAAAAGACGCTTGTGAGACTTTCCTCAGGATAATTAAAACTTCGTTGAAAGGCCAAAGAAGAACTATCGACTAAATTATTGGAATTTATACATATCGGTGTATGTAGTCCATTATGTGTAGTCGTAAGAGATGGATTTCAACTTCATATGATTTCTCTAGAAATTTGAGTGAATATTCACTTAATGAGAAAGAAGTATGAAATATTTGAAAACGTTCAAAGACTTTCAAGATGAAGTGGAAAATCACTGTAACAAGAAAATAAATGATTTATGATTTTATCATAAAGGGATTTATTTGAGTTGCAAGTGTAACAAGAAAATAAATGATTTATGATTTTATCATAAATGGATTTATTTGAGTTGCAAGTTTAGAAAAACGCCTAGATTTACATCTCCCGAAACACCATAGGAATATGGAGTGTTTGAGATTTGTAATGAAACCTTGTTTGACATGGTCGGATGAAAGGTGTTATTTATAAAAGCGCCATTATGTTTTAAAAGATTAAAAGCTTTAGATATTACCACTTTTATCCTAAAAAGAGCTCCATCTTGATCCGTTGAAATGACACCATGTAAGTTATGGTTTGGGGTAAAACCCAAGTTGTCCTTTTTTAAATTTTGGTATGCTAAGCATAAGTAATATGTTTACAACCAAAGTCGGATGAGTATATCTTTGTAGGTTTTTCAAATAACCATTGGGTATTCCTCCATAACACGAGGACAAAGGGTTTGTCGCTTGACACGTGAAGTTTCTTGAAAGGTAATTTTCACAAAAGTTAAGTGGGAGGACAATAGAACTTTGATAAGGATATGAACCTTAGCTATATGTGCTGAGTTATGCAGTGCGAAAGCGTTAGGAGGAATCCACAATGCTCATGGCTCACGTGCCTCAAAGGTTGTGGTCACGGAGTACTAATAGAATATTGAACCAAGTAGGTCGGATAAACAATCACATGATGAAATAGGAGAGTAAATCATTGTTGTTTGACAATGATGAACCGACTACATACAAAAGAAGCGATAATGGGCTGACTCGTCAAATGGCTTGAAGCCGTAAAATGCATGATAGTTCCATACGAGAAATCAAGTTTTTTGAACTTGGAAGATCCTCCGGAAAGGTGTAAAAACCTATCTGTCGTATTTAGATCTATAAAGAACCAGAAATGGATGTGCACATCTATTAAATAGTCGACATGTCGTAAATATTTTACGACAATGTTCAAGGAGTTGACTATGTAAAGATTTGATCTTTCATAGCGATATTTAGTCTGAGCGGATTAATGTAGCAACCACTACATATAATTTAGGTATATGGTAGCTGGATAAACAAAACAAGTTCTTCTCATAGAATGGATACCTAGGAAGTGTACAAGACACGGTCCAAAGGGTTTTGTTAAATTCAAAGGATGCTAAGAAGGGCATGCAAACTTCAATGGTTGAAGTAAGCATAGCGGAGTTGGAATCTTCACCATGATGAAACTGTTAAAGGAGTTTTCATCTAGAGACGATGAAGATGCTTGCATTTGCAAGAAATTAAGTGGGAGCACTGAGACATATTTCTAATACATTATGTGGAGGACATCTTGTTGATTATAAATGATGTATCTTTTATTGACAAAGGTTAAGAATTTCATTTCAATGAAAGACTTAGGCAAAACCCGAATATTTAGCATGAATGTCTACATGGATGAGCGGTGGCGCTAATATGGTCATAAAGCGATACATATATGAGATATTGAAGGGTTCAATATAGAAACGACGAGAAAAGGATCTTGTCGCATGGGAAAGAATTGAATCAAGATTCAAGTGTATCGACACTTGATAAGTGAAACAAGATTCAAGTGCTTTGACACTTGATGAGTGAAATCACAAGAATGTTTTGATCAATCATACCATGATATGTACACATCCAGATATGTCCTATGCTCTAACTGTTATGAGCATACACCAGAATGAATCATAAAATGATCATTATGCGATAGTAAGAATATTCTTAGAATCTTTTGGAAGAATTAAGAATATATATTCCATTTGTATAAGTTACAAATAGTTCATTGTAAGCGTTACATTGATACTAGTTTTGTCACAAGATACAAATTAAGTTTTCTCAATTTAAACTATGGGTGGCACAATGAAATGGAAAGGAGTTTCCATGGCGGATTTGGATGAATTCAAAGTTAGGACATTGTAGCCGGATACTATAATAAAGGCTAAGTATATGGCGCTATAGTAGCGAGAAAGGAGAGCATTGTGTCAAGTAGTTTGTTATCAAACTAAGGTGTGGTTATAGCGGGCTAACACTAAAGATATATTGTATGACAATAGTATCGACTTAACCCCTAGGAACTAAAGGTCTCACCAAAAGACCAAATTTATACAATGCCATCTCATTATAGAAATGAGTGATGCGTGGAGACACAAATACATGCAAATACAAACGGACTGAAAGCGTCGGATCAAGTAGATTATATTAACCACTTGCAAATGCGTATATGGAACACGAGAAAGCCATAGGTGTTCAATCATAAAGTTTCTAAACTAGATTATTGTCTCTAGTGCAAGTGGGAGGCTGAAGGGAATATGCGAGAGGCAATAATAAAATGGTTATTATATTCCTTATTTATGATAAATGTTTATTTTGCATGCTATAATTGTATTAATATGGAAACTTTAATACATGTGTGTTTAATAAACAAAAAGAAAGTTCCTAGTTATGCCTCTCTTATAAACTAGCTCGTTGATTAACAAGGTGATCAAAGGTTCCCTGATCATGGACATTGGATGTTGTTAATAACAAGGTCACAACATTATTGGAATGGTGTGATGAACATTCATCCGAAGTATAGCATTACGATCAAATTCATTGTGTTTATATTGCTATAACATCATACGAAGTAATCTTAGTTCTTAGACCATGAGACCATGTCAATCACTAACACCGGAAGAGTATCTCGATAACATCAAACGTCACACCATAATAGGGTGACTATAAAGATGGGTTCGGTGATACGAAGGTGTTATGTTGAAACTCATGGATCAAAAGTGGAATTTGTCCATCCCGATGATGGAGAGATATACTCTGGGCCCTCTCGGTGATATCACATTAGTTAGCTTGCAAGCAAGTGATTTGATCACTAGAATCTTATATCACGGGAATGAGAAAAGAGTACAAGTCGGTAACAAGATCAAACTAGGTATGGAGCTACCGATGATCGAATCTCGGACATGTAATATATCACGAGAAAAATGGATTGAGTTACATATGTATAAGGTTCACACGATCACAGAAGTCATCGTTGAATATGTGGGAGTCAGTATGGATCTCCAGGTCCCGTTGCTGATTATTGATCGGAGAGGGGTCTTGATCATGTCTACATTATTCGCGAACCGTAGGGTAACACACTTAAGGGATACCGACACCATTTAGAGCAAATAATATGCCATAGAAAGAAAAAGGAAATCATAGGAATTTATTTCACTAGACAAAAGCTGTTTGGTTAAAATTGCTGGCTGGTTACGCATGTGAAATTGAAATGTTATAAGGGTTTTATGTGAATTTTGTTAATTAGAGTAATTAAAAATTCGAATAAATAAATAAAAGAGTTTTATTTAAATGAGAGCTTGCATTAAATTTGGTGGAAATTTAATGCATGTGAAATCAGATTTTTGAGTGGAGGCATGTTTATGTGAGTGGAGGCTTTTCATTTTGAGTGGGATCTCCACCCACATGAATGTGGAAGAGGTAGGGGAAGCCACCATGGGCTGGGCTCCATGCACCTTGGGTGCTCCCCTCTCCCTATAAAAGGCCTCCTTCTCCTCCTCTCAAAGCACACCTCCTCGCAAAGGATCTCTCCCCTTTAGAATTTCCCCATGGTCTGGGATTAGTGAGATACATGTTCCCGGTGGCTTTTTCTGGAAGGATTTGTTGCTTCTACTGATTCGCTGGAGTGAGGGCGCGAAGGTTGTCGGGGTACCCGGATGTGTGTGCGATCACGGATGCACCACTACTTTGCGGTGCTGGACTGGATGGTGCTAGACCTGCTGGACCGGATGGACTTCTTCTCGATCTTGAGATCAGCAAGCGTTCGACTACATCATCCACAGTACAACCTCGTTAATGCTATTTGGTTTTTGAGGGTATGTATTCTATGGATGTATATCCACTCGTTGCTTGTATCTAGTAGATAGATCTTAGTTCATAGTTGTTCCCATCGTAGGAATTTTTTGTTCTCTATGTTGCGAACCCTACAAGACAATATTGTGCGGTGAAATTGGCATGGAAGTAAAAGTTGTGTTTTATGTCATCACGATGAGACAATCACATGTTTGTTATTCTAATGCAATTTTTCTCATTCTATATTGATCATCCAAACAGCTTAGACTTATATCCACCGGTAGTGTTACCAATATATTTGAAATTGACTACATGGTATTGATCAAAGTACATAATTCTTCTTAGGGTGGGAGAGATTGCCTTAATTTGGTCGATATGGCTTTGTATAAATGATAAAGTGTTGAACAATAATTTTTTCTCTATATTGCATGTTATCTGCCGGTGTACAGGTATGCTAAGAAGTTGGTCCTCGCTCTATCGTGTGGAGTTTCACAACTCTTTTCTTAGATGTGTACACGACTGGAAGATGCGACGAAGGACTTCTTTACTTATCATGGATGGCAGCGGAGCCTTCGATATACTCTCTCTGCTTTGCCACTCTAGGAGATGAGGAAAGTTGGGTGCATGTGGGTCGGGTGGCCGGGCTCAGATTACTATAGAGCTTCGTTGGGAGACCCCAAGAGGAAGGTGTGATGAGCACTGACAAGTTTTCCCTCAGTTATGAAACCAAGGTAATCGAACCATTAGGAGCAAGGAAACAACTCCAAGGTGTTGCTAACAACTTGGAATCATGCACAACACAAAATCAAGACTCTCCCCCAACTTACAATGAGGTTTTCAATCTCACTTGTTTGCTTAAATCAAAGGATTAAACGTATAGTATGGAAGGTAATGGTTGCTTGCAGAAAGTAAACGGTAACAGTAGATGATGTAATAATGGTAATGATTGGACTGGGTCCATGGTTCACTAGAGGTGTTACTTGAGATAAATAACATACTAGGTGAAAAAAATTACAGCGGGCAATTGGCGAGGCTGAGCAATGCATAACCATGCAAATACTAGACATTCATGATCCCTATGAGATTTGATTGGGTATTACAACAATATACATAGACCACCATCCAACTTCATCTATGACTAATAATCCACCTTCAGGTTATCATCCGAACCCCCTCCAGTATTAAGTTGCAAGCAACGGATAATTGCATTAAGCAATGTGTGTAAAGTAAACAATACAATTCTTCCATAAACAAAAGATTGTTGTTTTCTGCCTAGTAGCAACAACACATCTATAACCTTAGAGATTCCTGTCACTTCTCTATATTTAATAGAGGCATGAACCCACTACATAAATATTCCCTCTTGGAGTCACTAGCATCTACTTGGCAAAGATAGCTACTAGCAGGAGCATGCAAGATCTGGACAACACAAACATGATAGAATCAATAATCAATAAGACATGATAAGAATCAGTAATCAATAATACATGATACAATCAATAATCAATCTGACATAGTACCTCACTATCCATCGGATCTCCGCAAACACAACATGTATGATTACAAATAGATGATCTTGATCATGAATGGATCTCACAAGATCTAAACGTGATAGCACAAAGGATGACAAACAACCATCTAGCTCTGTATGGACCCATAGTCCAAGGGTGAACTACTCACACATCATGCGGAGGCTAGCATGGTGATGAAGAAGGCCTCCGGGATGATCTCTCCCCTCCGGTAGGGTGCCGGGAAGAGCTTCAGATCCCCCAAATCTAGGGACAATGGTGGCGGAGGCTACGGACTGTTTAGTGGCATCGGGGGGATTTTATAGGCGAAGTGGCGAGGCAGGGGCCAGGGGCCACACCCTACCTTGACCTAGGGTGGGCCCATGCCTAGGGGGTGTAGCCGCCCTGTGGTGCCCCTCCGGCTGCACTTCGGTCTCTGTATAGAGGTCCCAACCTTTAATAAGGTAGAGCTCCCTGTGTTTACAATGCTAGTCCCTGGATCAATAGCTAGCATCCATAGTTAAGATGTAATATCAAGAAACAAAGGTCATAATACAACTTTATAACCAGGAATAAAATAATTCATTACATCTTACATAGCTCATTTGGCTATCTCATTACAATGCAGTAGAAATAACTATAGCATGAGTCCTTCATCTTCAAAGTGCCACGAGCATTCATATTGATTTGTAGACTTATAATCCTAATCAACACACTTCACTAACATCAAACAAACCTATAACATAATAAGTTACAGCCACATGGGTCAATACATTTGAATTGTATTGGCAAGTGATACTATGGTAGTATAGTGAGTCTATCATCTATATGCATTTGCCTAAGTGGAGCTTAGGATTGCTTTGCTCAAAATAGTTTTCCTTATCATTTGAAAAACATTAAGTTTTGTTGGCAAAAAATCACCCAAGGCATCTCCCAATAGAAATTGGTGATCCTTAAACCCTTTTCAACCACAAGTTTTAACTTAGAAAATTGGGATGAGGAGATTCTTGATAGCTTCCATGTCTTGATGCTCAAATTGTCCATTCTTGGGACACGACTAAGTACTTAGATTTTCACTCTATAGAGGTGGTGCACTTTCCCACAAGACTCGACATGCATCGAGACAAGATCTTTCAAGCCTTCCCTTAGACCATAATGGACGTTCCAACCTATCATCCCTACCACCAACTGTCCATTTGGCTAAGTTATTGCAACCTATATGATCCAGGAAGAGCCCATAATGCCAAGTGGCTGCACTTGAAGCTTCTCAACATTTGACATCCCAAATATCTTTGTTCCTGGGTGGCATTCCACGACTGAGATACAAGGTAAACCATAGAAATGGGCCTTGTGTAACCACTCAACACAAACCATTCTTTCCATTCCACCCAGGTGATTCATTCACTTAGTTGTTTTATTAAACAAAACACAAGTCCTTGGCTTAGAAATATTCCATAGCATGAACATAATCCACCTTGTTTTCTAGCTAGGCTAAGCATGATAGTAGTAGGAATCTTAACTTAGGAAAATTCTACTAAGGTTTCATCTACTAGGATTTCCCATGGCATAGTTTATACTTAGCAAAAATTCCATGTAAGTCCTTAGAAATATCACTAATGCATAGTAAAAATAATGGGACAAAAGTATGTAGCACCACTTGCCTTTTTGGTAGATAATATAATTTCACTCCTTGATCTTGCAATATCCACACTCTTCAAATTCCACTACAATTCAATCAAGCAAGGCACAAATTCAATCTACCATTCAAGCAATTCATCACATAGAATAATAAAAACAAAGCAATGCATGCAAGCATGCCAAAGATTGTTTTATTTGGAAATGTGGTTTATAATAGGCTATAAACATTATAAAACACATATTGGTCATTTATAAAAGTGGCAAAACCATTGGATATCAAGTTAGTAAAATGGCTACTTTAAATCATTTTCTTTGTTAGAAATGATTTAAATCAAAATAATAATTCCTAGTGTTTGACAAATATATTATTAAACACAAATGTTAGTGTTTTAAGGTCAAGTTTTAATGTTAAAACCATTTGCAAAGGTTTTACTTATAAACTATTTTATACCAAAGCAATGTTTTATTTGTTAGAAATGCCTTTAAACAAAGTAATAATTTTTCTAGGGTTCACCAAACATATTTTTAAATCATAAAACTTTGTGTTTAGGGTCAGAGAGTTTAAATCTAATTATTTTCCAAAGGTTTTACTCAAAAAGCATTTTTAACACATAAACAATATTTTTATTTGACTAGAAATGTTCTAATTCAAATATTTATTCTTTAACTTCACAAAATACACTTTTAATTCCACAAGTTTGTATATGGTCATTAGGATCAAAACAAACCATTTTCCAAAGATTTTATCCTAAAACTTTTCTAGAATAAATTTTATACACAAAATATGCCTATACAAGTTTCTGTAAAAACAACCAATTTAACAGAAGCAATTTATTAAAAAAGTGCATAGTTGGAAAGTACTTGTTTTGCTGATTCCATTGATATAAAATTTGCAAAAATTGGACGTGTGGATCAAAAGTTATAGATTTTGCAAGTTCTAACATCTAATAGAAACAAATCTGTCTTTTAAATCAGAACTATGCCACAGCGTCTTGTTATTATTGGTCGAAAACGATTCGTGGATCGGCTCTGTGGTGCATCAGATCTAATGTGGATCGCATGGCTCATAGCACTATATACCCCTTGATTAATGAATCTATCGTGTGCATCGATCAAATCCTATAGCCTAAATCGTATGACCGAGGCAGGCGGCGCTGGCGGTTGCGCGGCAGCCTTGCGATGAAGTGGTGTTCCAGCGATTCAGGAAGCAAGATAGGGGAAGGTAGCTCACTGAGGTCTCCGTGGAATGGGTATCTTTCGGCGTGTGCTTGGTCGAAGAAGCGCTTCGAGGTTGGCAGCGGTTGCTTTCGTCGGAGTTGTCCAGCAGCTCGGGCTCGCACGGTTGTCGGCGGGACGAGGATGCAAAACACGAGGAGAAGCGGCAGATACATTGGATGCGAGAGGAGGAGAGTGTAGGAGTATCATCCAGGGACGGAGGGGAGGACGTGGCTTATAGGGAGGCGTCGCTGGAGTCGAAGCGAAGGCGATGTGGCTGGCATTGAGGTTACTAGAAACTCGCTTGGTGAGCTTCGGGGTAATGGGATCACAAGTGGTGATAGATGCAGTGATGATGGGGAACACGCTAGTAGGATCTGGGAGGCAAGGCGGCGGTGGCTGGCGAATTTGAGAAAAACCTCGCGGGCCGGTGGAGTTCTCGAGCAAAATCTGAGCTGGCCTGAGTGGCGGAGGGTGGGTGGCCACGGGGAAATGGAGAGGATCAGGCATATAATCGGCGTGGTCGTGGCAAGGTTTTTAGTATGGCATTTATGTGAATTAATCGTCAGCATCAACGATAGGAAGCGGTAAGCGAGGTTAGCGCCTGGTGAGGAAGGCGGTGATGGGGCGATTAGGTCCTAGCGGAGAGAGAGAGAGAGAGAGAGAGAGAGAGAGGATGATGGGGTCCGGTGTCGGGACGTTCTGGGTGTGGTTCGGTGGAAGCAACTTGAGAGGGGAAGAAATGGCCTTGCTGGGCTGGTGAGCTAGGTTAGCTAGGCTAGGTCCTTTCCATTTTTGTTCTGATTCATTTTCTTTTCTCTTTTCTTTTCTGTTTTGAATTTTTTAAACATTTCAAATAACCATTTGAATTCAAAACCTTCAAACTTTTCAGTAAATTTTTAATATGATTTCAACATGGATTTAAAGCCTTTTTTTGGAATAATTCCTTTGGCTTATATTTTATTTAAAAAGGGCACTTTCCTTTATTAAATAAGATTTAATTAAATTCTAAAACCCTTATTTGAAATCAAAATTTCACCAAACCTTTTTTAGTAGGTTTTATTTATTTAATAGGGTGTTAAATAATTCACTTTGAATTATTTAAAGTAGTTTAATGTGATTATTAATCATCTGATTTGGGCAATTTTCTTTACTCCAATGAAATCAAATATGGTTTTAATACCATATAACTTTAAATGATTCTTTTATTTCATTTAAGTTAATTAAATAACTTTTGTTTCACTTGGAAATTTCAATTATTATTTTAATTAATCATTCTCATTAGAGTTTTGTCTTTAATCAAATGGAATAGAATTTGGTTAAGGCCATTTTATTTATTTGAATATTCTTTATCCATTTATTTCATTTGGATTTGGATTATATTCATTCCATTTGCTTATGATTGGGCCAAGTTTTAATTTGGCTTTTAAATACTCCTTATTTATTATTTCTTTCTTTAATTATAAAATCCATATCTTTTTATTTAAAGATCCAAACTTGATGATTCCAATTTGTAAAATATTATTTAATATTTTTTTATCCTTTTATATCTCTTTAGGATTAATTTGATCACCATTTGGTGTGGATTTTAGATTAGGAGCTTTAATAGCTTTGGAAATTTATTTTCTTTCATCTTATTAAATCCATAAGTTTTTACCTAGGGTTCCAAATTGAATGAAATCAATTTCTATGGTTTTGTAATATTTTTATTTATCATTCTTGATCATTTATAAATGTTTTTGACAAAATTTTATATGGATAAAATCCATAGTCTTAGAGAGATCTTTGGAAATGATTTCTTCCATTAAGGTCTTGGGTTCTGGTTTATTTTTTCCCAAGTTTAAATTTCCAGATACATTCATTGACGAATGCATTTCACTTGATTTGAATTTTGTTGGATTCCCTTTTATTCAAAGTTTGTTCAAGTTGGGTTTTGATGATTCCACTTTAAAACAAAAGTTTCTTTTCACCCTAAATTTCAGCAATTAATTATTTTATTTATTTATTTTTCACATTTCAAAATTTGGAAAATTTTGGGATGTGACAATTACCTTAAAAGAAATCTCGTCCGAGATTTGGGGAGGCTAGAGGTTACAAGTTGGCTTCAAGGCAACTAGAATTTACCACCCTTAAAATTTCCAACTAGATTACATCTTGGCTTGCTTGGGATCTTGATGAATCTTCTCTAGGCGGACATCTGCATAGTGTCCTTTGTTCCACACTTGAAACATGTGACAAGGCTGAGATCTCTCATAGGCTTGTTTGTCTTGTACTTCATCTTTTCTGGACAATTGCTTGCATAATGTCCTTGGTTACCACATTGTAACATGTGACAAGATTGAGTTCTTCATGTATCTTTTGTGGACAAGTTGATATATAATGGCCTAGCTCTTTGCAGTTGTTGCACCACACTTGGCTAATTTCCTTATACTTCTTCTTCTTCTCTAGATATTCATTGGCATAGTGTCCAATCTCTTTGCAATTGCAACATTGTACTTGGCTTTTGTCCTTCTTCTTCTTGGGTTTATCCAAAGCTAGGAGTTCTTCTAGTTCATGTTCTTCATATCTCACCTCAAAGGTCGGAAAGTCTCCTTGTTTCCTTAATCATTTCCTTGGATAATACATATGTTTCTTCTTCTATCCATCAATGTGAGTCATAGTGTATGGAGGTGCAAGCTGAGATTTGCCTTTGTCTTCATCCTTCTTGATAGAAGTTGTTTCCTCATGAGGGTTTTCAAACTTTGGATGCACTCCACCTTGCTTCCTTTGTTGAACTATGGAATATATGGGGCATTGGATAGGGACATGATTATTTCTTCACATAGGAAACAAGTCACTTGTGATGTGGGTCATTGATTAGTTGGATGTTTCTCTTCACAGTTAGGGCATTGATTCTCATGATCTTTGGAAGTGTGATCCATGTCTCCAAAAAATATTGCAAGCTTGAGTTCCTTCTATAATATCATCCTTGACATCTTTGTTGTCACAAGCTCCTTGGGAAAGGTTGTCTCCCATGTTAATCATTTGATTTGTCACCCTTTGCAACAATTGGGTTTGGGTTTCCATAAACCTTTGCATGGTTGGGTCTAACTCATTGTTATTGGCCCAAAATTGAGTTGACACTTGGTTCAACTGGGTTTGGAGTTACTATGAGTTCTCTCATGTGAATCTCTTGGTTGTTGTTGTCACCATTCTTGATGTTGGAGTTTCTTGGAGTAGTCATCTGTTTGGGTTGGATTGGGATTAGAATAGGCAAAAGATTTCTATAGGAAGAATTCTAATCACACATCACAATTCACACAAGCAATGTGCAAGCAATGACAAACAAACATTCCACTCAAACAACAAGTTTCAAGCACATTTTAGGCAACAAAATATTTTTGCTACACCACATAAATTGGTGGGTTTGATCTAAACTAAATATGGTGGTCCAACTATATGGTTCACTTGAGATCATTCCATTCTTCTTTGTTGTTTCTTATTGAATGAGATCATGGTTTCCTTGGGAAAATCCTTGTGTCTTGGTCACAAACTTCAGAGGTGATGATGATTCCTTCTAAGTTTTTTTTCCTTAGTCTTCAAGTCTTGACCAACACTTCTTGTCTCACTTGTAGTCCTTAGTGATATCCAAGTTGAAGTGCTTGGTGAAAATAAAGTTGAAGTCTTTGATGATGTTGAAGTTGAAGTTATTTGAGTTGGTGAAGTCCTTTGCTCATGTTGATGTCTTTGTTCCTGTTGAAGTCTTTGCTCATGTTGAGGCTTTGTCCATCAAGTTGAAATAGAAGATATGTAGAATCAAAACAAAAAAGGTTGAGGAAAGAGTTTAAAAGATTGTTTGTAAATAAGTTTTTGGAACAAATACAACTCCTATTTTTCTAAGGGGTTTTGTCCAATCTTAGGTTTACAATCCTACAGGCAACATAGTTCTCTGATACCATCTCAGAGGTCCCAACCTTTAATAAGGTAGAGATCCTGTGTTTACAATGCTAGTCCCTGGATCAATAGCTAGCATCTACAGTTAAGATGTAATATCAAGAAACAAAGGTCATAATACAACTTTATAACCAGGAATAAAATAATTCATTACATCTTACATAGCTCATTTGGCTATCTCATTACAATGCATGAAATAACTACAGCATGGAGTCCTTCATCTTCAAAGTGCCGCATGCATTCATGTTGGTTGTAGACTTGTAATCCTAATCAACACACTTCACTAACATCAAACAAACCTGCAACATAATAAGTTACAGCCACAAGGGTTGATACATTTTGAATTGTATTGGAAAGTGATACTATGGTAGTATAGTGAGTCTATCATCTATATGCATTTGGCTAAGTGGAGCTTAGGCTTGCTTTGCTCAAAATAGTTTTTCCTTATCATTTGAAAAACATTAAGTTTTGTTTGGAAAAAATCACCCAAGGCATCTCCCAATAGAAATTGGTGATCCTTAAACCCTTGTTCATACCCAAGTTTTAACTTAGAAAATTGGTATGAGGAGATTCTAGATAGCTTCCATGTCTTGATGCTCAAATTGTCCATTGTTGGGGACATGGCTAAGTACTTAGATTTTCACTCTGCAGAGGTGGTGCACTTTCCCACAAGACTCGACATGCATCGAGACAAGATCTTTCAAGCCTTCCCTTACCAGAATGGGCGCATTCAACCTATCATCCCTACCACCAACTGTCCATTTGGCTAAGTTATTGCAACCTATATGATCCAAGGAGAGCCCATAATGCCAAGTGGCTGCACTTGAAGCTTCTCAACATTTGACATCTCAAATCTCTTTGTTGCTGGGTGGCATTCCACAAGTGAGATACACGAGGTAAACCATAGAAATGGGCCTTGTGTAACCACTCAACACAAACCATTCTTTCCATTCCACCCAGGTGATTCATTCACTTAGTTGTTTTATTAAACAAAACACAAGTCCTTGACTTAGAAATATTCCATAGCATGAACATAATCCACCATTGTTTTCTACTAGCTAGGCTAAGCATGATAGTAGTAGGAATCTTAACTTAGGAAAATTCTACTAAGGTTTCATCTACTAGGATTTCCCATGGCATAGTTTATACTTAGCAAAAATTCCATGCAAGTCCTTCTTAGAAATATCACTAATGCATAGTGAAAATAATGGGACAAAAGTATGTAGCACCACTTGCCTTTTTGCTAGATAATATAAGTGCACTCCTTGATCTTGCAATAGCCACACTCTTAAAATTCCACTACAATTCAATCAAGCAAGGCACAAATTCAATCTACCATTCAAGCAATTCATCACATAGAATAATAAAAACAAAGCAATGCATGCAAGCATGCCAAGGATTGTTTTATTTGGAAAAGTGGTTTCTAATAGGTTATAAACATTATAAAACACCTATTGGTCATTTATAAAAGTGGCAAAACCATTGGATATCAAGTTAGTAAAATGGCTACATTAAATCATTTTTGTTTTGTTAAAAATGATTTAAATCAAGGTAATAATTCCTAGTGTTTGACAAAGATATTATTAAACACAAATGTTAGTGTTTTAAGGTCATGTGTTTAATGTTAAAACCATTTGCAAAAGTTTTTCATTATAAACCATTTTTATACCAAAGCAAAGTTTTATTTGTTAGAAATGCCTTTAAACAAAGTACTAATTTTTCTAGGTTTCACCAAATATATTTTTAAATCATAAAACTTTGTGTTTAGGGTCAGAGAGTTTAAATTTAATCATTTTCCAAAGGCTTTACTCAAAATCATTTTTAACACATAAACAATATTTTTATTTGACTAGAAATGTTCTAATTCAAAGATTTATTATTTAACTTCACAAAATACACTTTTAATTCCACAAGTTGGTTTATATGATAAGTAGGTTCAAAACAAACCATTTGCCAAAGATTTTATCCTAAAAACATTTCTAGAATAAATTTTATACACAAAATATGACTATACAAGTTTGTAAAACAACCAATTTAATGAAGCAATTTACTAAAAAAGTGCATAGTTTGAAAGTACTTGTTTTGCTGATTCCATTGATATAAAATTTTCAGGGTGTGGATCAAGAGTTATGAATTTTGCAAGTTCTAACATCTAATAGAAACAAATCTGTCTTTTAAATCAGAAATGTGCCACGTCTTGTTATTATTGGTCGAAAGCGATTCGTGGATCGGCTGCTTTGGTCGTCAGATATAATGTGGATCGCATGGCTCCAAACACTAGATACCCTTCGGTTAATGAATCTATCGTGCATCCAATCAAAATCCTAAGGCCTAAATCGTATGACCAGGAAACAGCGGCGTTGGCGGCGCATTTAGCGACGGTGGTGGTTCGGCGATTCAGGAAGCAAGAGAGGGAGAGAGCTAGCTCACCGAGTTTGCCGTGGCATGGGTATGCTCGACGTGTGTTTGGTCGTCGAAGGGCACCTCGGGTTGATGACAATTACCGTCGGAGTTTTCCATCGCTCGGGGCTCGACGGTTGTCAACGGGGCGAGGCTGCAAGGCATGGAAGAGCGAAGCAGAGGGTCTGTTAGACGCGCGAGAGGGAGGAGAGCGTAGGAGTATCATCCAGGGACGAAGGGGACGACGTGGCTTACAGGGAGGCGTCACCGGAGTCGAAGCAGACGGTGGTGGCACGCTGGCGTTTTGGTTGCCGATGCTAGGGGCTCAGCAATGAGCTCGGGTATTGGAAGATGCGGTGATGGGGAATCGCTAGTGGGATCTGGGAGGCAAGGGCGACGGTGGCTGGCTGAAATTTGAGAAAAGCCTCACCGGAGCAGTGGGAGTTCTCTAGCAAAATCTGACCGGCCTGGTGGCAGAGGATGGGTAACCGGGAAATGGAGAGGGGGAGCAGGCGTTTAATCAAGCGTGGTCGCGGTAAGGTTTTAGTACGGCATTTATGCGAATTAATTATCGGCATCAACGGTAGGAAATGGCCGGCGAGGTTAGCGCGCGGGTGAGGAAGACGGTGATGGGGCAGTGGGTCCTGGCGGCAGCGAGAGAGAGAGGGACGATGGGGTCCAGTGGTCGTGATGGTCTGAGTGTGGTTTCGTGGAAAACGCTTCACGAGAGGGGAAAGAAATGGGGTTGTGAACTGACTGGGCTAGGTTAATGGGCTGGGTCCTTTCCATTTTTTGTTGTGATTCATTTTCTTTTTCTGTTTTGAATTTGTTTAAACATTTCAAACAACCATTTGAATTCAAAACCTTCCAAACTTTTCAGTAAATTTTTAATATGATTTAAACATGTATTTAAAGCCTTTTTTTGGAATAATTCCTTTATTTATTTATGGCTTCTATTTTATTTAAAAATGGCACTTTCCTTTATTAAATAAGATTTAATTAAATTCTCAAAACCTTACATGAAATCAAAATTTCACCAAACCTTTTTCAGTAGGTTTTATTTATTTAATAGGGTGTTAAATAATTCACTTAGAATTATTTAAAGTAGTTTAATGTGATTATTAATCATTTGATTTGGGCAATTGTCTTTATTCCAATGAAATCAAATATGGTTTTAATTCCATATAACTTTAAATGATTCTTTTATTTCATTTAAGTTAATTAAATAACTTTTGTTTCACTTGGCAATTTCAATTATTATTTTAATTAATCATTCTCATTAGGGATTTGTCTTTAATCAAATGGAATAGAATTTGGTTAAGGCCATTTTATTTATTTGAATATTCTTTATCCATTTATTTCATTTGGATTTGGATTATATTCATTCCATTTGCTTATGATTGGGCCAAGTTTTAATTTGGATTTTAATACTCCTTATTTATTATTTCTTTCTTTAACTTATAAAATTCATATCTTTTATTTAAAGATCCAAACTTGGTGATTCTAATTTGTAAAATCTTATTTAATATTTTTTATCCTTTATATCTCTTTAGGATTAATTTGATCACCATTTGGTATGGATTTTAGATTAGAGCTTTATTAGCTTTGGAAATTTATTTTCTTTCATCTTATTAAATCCATAAGTATTTATCTAGGGTTCCAAATTGAATGAAATCAATTTCTATGGTTTTGTAATATTTTTATTTATCATTCTTGATCATTTATAAATGTTTGTTGACAAATTTTTATATGGATCAAATCCATAGTCTCAGAGAGATCTTTGGAAATGATTTCTTCCATTAAGGTCTTGGGTTCTGGTTTATTTTTTTCCCAAGTTTAAATTTCCAGATACATTCATTGATGAATGCATTTCACTTGATTTGAATTTTGTCGGATTCCCTTTTATTCAAAGTTTGTTCAAGTTGGGTTTTGATGATTCCACTTTAAAACAAAAGTTTCTTTTCACCCTAAATTTCAGCAATTATTTATTTTTCACATTTCAAAATTTGGAAAATTTTGGGATGTGACACTGTTGTTCTGGTAAAATATTGACTTTCGATTTTGTCGTCCAATTTCGAGAATATTTCCTTACTAGCTTTTCTGAAACCAAAAACAGCAGAAAATAGGCAACTGACACTGCGACATCTTGTTATTTGGTTAGTCCCAGAAAATGTATAAAAATACCGCAAAGTGTAGACAAAGCATAGCAAAGCTGATACTAAACAAGCATGGAACATCAAAAATTATAGATACGTTTACAACGTATCAAGCATCCCTAAGCTTAACTCCTGCTCATCCTCGAGTAGGGAAGTTATAAAAAGAATAATTTTTGAGGTGACATGCACCATCACAATCTTGATCAAACCATTTGCAAGCATTGAAAGCTGGGATCAAAGTACTCTACACATGATCATGAAAGATGAACTTATAACAATAAGACATAGCAACTATGTTGCAACATGAAAGGATACTAACAAAGATCATGAATAACAATGCATTGAAAGACGTTTGCTTCACATATAGAAAACATACCATAGTTGTATTCAGCTTGTCCCTCATGGAGTAGCAAAACATAAATGCACAGGACACCTTTAACGTTCATAAGGGTGACTAGATACAAAGAGTTCAAGAACAAGCAATATCAACACTATGAATCAATCAATAAGTTTCGGGACAATGCACATAAAACTAAGAATGACAACTATGCTCTCTTAGTTGGTGCATAAAGGAAGAAGGTGGAGACTCAATATAAAAGTGGGAAGAAAGTCCCTTCACAGAGGAAAGCAGGGATCTCAAGATTCATACAGAGCTTCCAAAAATTATGGTACTTATTAGTTTTCAGTTCTCACTGCCCCTATCATAAGAATCTTGAAGCGATTAAGGTTAAAGTGAACAAAGTATGGAGTATATGCTTGACAAATCATAAGTTGGCAATCGCATGTCCCTTGAGTACGAGGGCCATTCCTCATGCTACTCAACTTTAGTTACCGGTAAGTTCTTGTCATCGTAAGTATATGTGTATCATAGAGAACCACCAACGGGGTACCCCTTACCCCATGATACAGGAGCTATCCCATATCAAAATGACAAGGCAGCAAAAGTGAGCATCTCAGCAATCCTTTTATTCACCATGAGCATGGTGCATAAATTTTTTTCTCTCTCTTTTTTCTATATTTTTTCTAAGGATGCTCCATGGATTGCTCACTATGGTTATGCTGCAAGTTTCTACCATGATTAGGCATGGCTTAGGCTAATGGCCCAATTGTTTCTCTAACACATATACATAAATCCATGGACTTACAGGCTCCCCTTTTATTTCACACCACCGACAGCCGCAAACAAAATATCATGATATCAACTGGGTAGATATGTACAAGTGTTGAAAGTGTTCCCTGTGATAGCACGGTTCTGCTAATTCTCAACTTATACGTCCAAGCATATACAACATAGATGACACAATGGTTCAAGCTTATTAGGTGCAAAAACTAAAGTGTGCCATCAAGTTTTTGAGAGCTTGAATCACTAATTTTCATATAACAAGTTTAATTTGAAAGATAGGTAAAACAAGAATATACTTGGAATGGTGTAACACACCATGCATAGGAATTTATAGTGGACTCTTTGGAATAACTTGGTTTCTTCGGAGTTGGATGTATGAGTAGAGCTTACTCAGACAAGTGGAGGCTAGCAAAAGACCGAGCGACCAACTAAGAGAGCAATAATGGCCATAATCATGCAAAGTGACAAAAAATTATTAACTAAAGAATAAAGTGGTATCACAAGTCAAAAATAAATTATCATAGAGGCTAGGGTGACTGGTTCATAGTCATAACATGGTGTGAGCATGTGCCAAGTTAATCCAAACAAAGCATCAAAGGAGAATACCAAAATATTATGCTTTTGTATGCTAAAACAATGGTTGATTCTTGCAAGGCACATCAAGCAATCTCAATTGTTTGGAACAAGTCATACTACAGCAATAATCACTAAGCATAAGGTCAAAACAACATCTATCATGACATGATAAATTCTAAGCCACAGTCAAAACAAGCTCCCTTTGTACCACCTAAGTATAAAGTTTTCTCTTTTCCAACACCAATCAACTTATTTGAATCTACACAACGAAAGAGTGGGTCCAATTACTTTATTCAAGCAAACTAAGAAAAATAAAACCAAAAAAGAAAACTAAGACGCTCCAAGAACAACACAACAGTGAATGAAACAATAAAAACGAAGTGTCTAGAAAGAGACATGAGATTTTTATTGATGAAGAAGGGGATGCCTTGGGTCCCCAAGATTTTATGCTTGTACGTCTTGAATATTTCTTGGGTTGACACGGGGTGGCATCCCCAAGCTTGATATTTTGTCTATTCTTCATCTCATCACATCATTCTTCCCATACACTTAAAAATTTCCTTCATACAAAACTTCACACATTCTTCATTAGCAACATTAGTGCATTCAAGATAATAAACCTTTGGGTTTAGTTTCAACATAGCAAAACTTTCATTAAAAACAAAAGATACTGTAGCAATTCCTTTAAAAAGCTCAATTTACCAAAGAGAAATCAAAAAAGAAATCGATTAGAGGCAAATGCAAATAATGGCAGAAATTTGTCAAAACAGACCAACAGGTAAAAAACGATTTTTTCGGAGACCTTCTGTTGCTCAAATCGGTAAGTGTTGAACTAATGAAATTTATATAACAGCCTGGGGCATTTACCCAGAAAATGAAAGATCAATCCGACATACAGAGATTTTTCACGAATTTTTATAGTGAAGCTCAAAAATCTGTTTCGGGACAGCAACTTCCCTAAATCTTACTTCTCTCTCATTAGAAGTTATTGTTGGCACAAAAATCAAAGAAAAAGGATAAGGAGAGGTTATTATAGAAGTAGTAACTTCCAAGACTCAAGAAAACTATTGGGTTATCTCCCAATAAGTACTTTTCTTTAACGCCTTTAAGTTAGGCATAAGAAGCAAGAATCAAGTATTTTCAGATGAAGAAGCATTAACAACAATACTCGAAATTTCTTCAACTAGGAAAGTTATATCATCCAAATGAGTTGTATAGGATCCTATCTCAGCACTCTTGGGTTCACTACTTTCATCAAACGGGTTTTCAGAAACAATCCAATCAAAATTCTGTTCTAAGGCTTCATGCATTCCTACAAGTTTAAAAGGTATGAGTATTTTAATTTCCTCTTCATTGAGTTTGGTTTTATTCAACTTTTATAATGTACCAATAACATCTACACATGATCCTAGCATATTAAAATGATCAAAGACCCTTTTTGCTTCTTTAGCAACATCATTGAACTCCTTTAGCAAAGTTTCCAGAATAAAATCTCTCTTTTTAGTATCCTCAATTTCTTTAAGTTTAAGAAACATTATTTGCATCATGGGGTTAAGTTTAACAAACCTAGCCTCCAACATGTGAACTAAAGAAGCTGTAGCAATTTCATAATTAGGAGCAAGTTCTGCCAGGGATCTATCCTCAATATCCTCATGTTTGCTGATATGATTAAAGAATTCTTCAATATTTTCTTTCCCAATTATAAAGCCACTACCTATTGAAAGGTATTTTAGGGTAAACTTAGAGATCAACATGATGAGCTAGAACAAAGTGACAACTATAGGAAGAACTAATTTTTTTGTGTTTTTGATAAGAAAAAGAAAACAAAACGAAACTAATTTTTTGTGTTTTTGAAAGAAAGAACCATGCAAAACTAAGCAGAACAAAAACAAAGTAAATAGAGTGGTTGTGAAAGACTCCCCTTGTAAAGCTGTCCTTAAACTCCCCGGCAACAGCGCCAGAAAAATGTTTACGGGCTTAGATCACTGTAGAGATTCGTAGGGAGACCCCAAGAGGAAGGTGTGATGAGCATAGCAGCAAGTTTTCCCTCAGTTATGAAACCAAGGTTATCGAACCAGTAGGAGCAAGGAAACAACTCCAAGGTGTTGCTAACAACTTGGAATCCTGCACACCACAAACTCAAGACTTTGCCCCAACTTATAGTGAGGTTGTTAATCTCACTAGTTTTCTGGAAAAAAGGATTAAACATATAGTGTGGAAGGTAATGGTTCCTTGAAGAAAGTAAACGATAACAGTAGATGATGTAACAATGGTAAAGATTGGACCAGGGTCCACAGTTCACTAGAGGTGTTTTCCTTAAGATAAATGTCGGGGGTATAACCCCCGGTAGGGTCACAAGGGGTAAAACACAGCCCAGCTTGGCTTACGCCGAGTGAAGAAAGAACCAGGCCGAATAAGTATGGCCGGGTAAGAGGATCGTATGCGGCCGACATAGAAACAATGTCGGCCCGTATATGACAAAGATGTTAATCTTGCAAGAATCAACGAGCCGAGTCTCCCGAGGAGGGGCCGAGTCAGATAGGACGTGTGGCACCTTTCCGAGTGAGGTTCAGGAGGGACCATAGTGAAGCGTGGTCAAAAGAGAAGGGCGATGCCGGGTGACACGAAAGGAGCCTGGTGACGCCCAAAGCAAGGGCTGACGTACAAAGTTACTACATGATGCCAAAAGGAACAGGAGGCGACGTACCTGAAGACCGTTAACTGTCTAGCTTTATGGACTGGGCCACTGGGCTTAGGGAAAGCCCATGACCCAGCCCGCATAGTAGGGACCAAGATCCAAACAGTAACCCTAGAACCCAAAGGGGTGTAACTTAGCTAGCTACGCATATATAAAATAGGACATAGTTGTAGTTAGAGAAGTTTGGACCAAGTAGGGAACTAGTGCACAGAACACTAGTTCATACAGCTCGAGGAGCACTTTTAAATCTCTAGCATCAATAAAATTCCTAAGTGTGGAGAGTTCATCTTATTATTCGTGCATGGCTATACCGTGCACTCCCTCCCCGGTGACCACAAGCACCCATTCGGCCCCCAACTTAAGCCTACCCATGGCATTTGTCGTGACATCACCACGACAGTTGGCGCCCACCATGGGGCGGAAGCAGGTGCTTGATGGATACTTCATCCGGACGGGCAACATCATTGCCAAGACCAGCGAGCGCGTCTACTCCGGCCTCATCCAGAGGTTTGGAGCGCTTAACTTCGTCAGCGACAAAGCGGGGTGCTTCGAGATAAAACCGTTCCTAAGGGGCGGTCGATTCATCAAGTTTGGCGAGCACCAGGTCTACGTCATGGTGCGCGTGGAGCAAGCGTATCAGTAGCGCGTCGTTCTGGCGTCGGATCCTCCTGCGGTTCCTGTCGCAAGGAAACTTCACGAACTCGTCTCCGTTGAGGCAATGATGATAACCCCTAACCCAGCAGCTCCTCCAGTAGCTCTAGTAGTGAATGAGGATCCCGAGGGAGGAAATCAAGAGGAAACGCCAAGGGCTACAAGAATAGCAAAGGCATCGCTAGAAAAGCCAGAGAATATAGCCAAGAGTAAGAGAGCTAAAGAACTGCAAGAAGCAATAGATAAGTTGGCAGAGATATAGTGCAAGTGACTCATCCGGCAAGCGTGCAGGCCGAGTTGGAGGAGGCTAGGATAAAAGTCGTAGAGAAGGCAAAGGAGTTAGCATAGTTATAGCCAATCGAGTCAAGGGCGCAAAGAACCGGCTTGATGCAACCAGATTAAGAGGAAGAAACCTCAATGAGGAGCTAGCAGATGCAACGTCAAAGATAACGCTACAGAATAGCAACAAAACAGCCATGCAGCTGACGTACAATACATCAACAGCTAACCTATGAGCCGCATAATAAGCAATGGCAGAGCTACCCCATTTGACGGGTGAAGCAAAGAAAAGACAACAAGAGCGGGTCAATGAACTGGTAAGAACAGCTAGCATGCTGAACGAAGCATACTACAGGGCGAATCCGGGTATAGCGGGGAGGTCATAGATGGTTCATTCGGCAACTCCTATCCCGGCGCTATCAGCAGGTCATACGGCATCCTCACCCGGAGCGGCGCCAAGACAGAGAAAAGAAAAGAGTGTGGATTCAGGGAGGAACAAACAAATGATCACCTATGACCCAACAATGGCTTAGGGAAAGCCAGCGCATGCACAGGGAAAGAGAAGGAATAACGCCCAGGGAAATGAGAACCAGGAAAATGCAGGCCGAGAGAGGCAAGGAGGGCAAAGGAATGACAATGGAGGGAAAAAATTTGCGCCTCAACCTAGGCGTGGAGCTCACTCGGCAGGAGGAGGAATTCCAGCACCTAATAATGCTCCAGCCCAACCCGAAAGAAGACAGCAAAGTGCGGGAAAAGCAGTACAACATCCTGCTGACCCAAATGCAAACAGATACAATGATGGTTACTCGGCGATGGTGAACGACGGGTATGAATTGCCGGATCACGCATATCAAGCGATGGGAGCCAGACTCGGAGGAAGGAACCTTCAGCCGGATGATGCAAGGCTAAAGCTTGACCGAATAAAGATGGCAGAGTTGATCGAGTTGGTGGTCCATAGGGTCCACCATGCTTTGGCCCAAGGATCATGAAGGAGCCACACTCAAATTTCCAGCTAGCCAAAGGAATAAAAACTTACGATGGAAGCACAAAGCCAGAAGACTGGCTCATAGATTATGGAACTGCTATGAAAATCGCGTAGGGAAATTTGATATGGGCAGTACGATATGTACCGCAAATGTTAGAAGGACCAGCATGGGTATGGCTGAACAACTTGCCACTTGGAAGCATCAACAACTGGATCGATTTTCAGGACGCTTTTGTAAGCAATTTCACGAGCACCTACAAGAGGCCGAATCGCCCACAACAGCTAGCAATGTGCAAGCAAAGGCCGAATGAGACAGACAGAGAGTTCCTCACAAGATGGTGCACAATGCGCAAATCTTGTGAAGGGGTAATCGAATCACAGGGAATTGCTTGGTTTGCTCAAGGATGCAGACACGGAAGTGTGTTGTGGCAAAGGTTATAGAAGGATATGCCGGCAAGCTTGGTAGAAACAATAAGGATTGCTGACTCGTATGCATTAGGAGATCCGACTCAGCCTCTTCTCATGTCGGCAGACGGCATGACTGAGACTCAGATCTATGATGCTGCCGGGTCACACAGGCGCCAGGAAAGAGCCGAATACAGAAGCAAAATAAGAGATGAAAGGCCAGTCTATAGATATGGTTCTATTCAGGTTGCGGCCGTGAGTCAGGATCATCCAGATGCTGGAAGTAGCCAACATCAAAGGACAAATGGACAACAACAATGGATACCAAAGAATGATGGCAAAAAGCCATATGAACAAAGGAAGCCATATCAGGACAGACAGAAGTATACCTATGAGATGATGCTAGACCGTTCATGTAAATTTCACACACCTAGTTCGAGTAAGACAGCAAATCACACAACAAGACAATGCACTTGGTTTCAGAAAGGAGATAGAGTGGATTCACCTAGTAAGCAGCTACCACCACCTCCCCCTCCACCACTCACAGGAGGAAATTCTCAAGTTGTGGGAGCTGATAATAGATATGAAAACAGGCAGCCGAGGTATCATAATCAAGAAAGAAGGAAAGCTGTGCACCAGGTGCACAATCCAAGAGGTGACGACGCTCATGTCGGCCACGGAACTAGAAATGAGTACAGAGAACATCACCAGAGCTATGTCGTCTTTGTCACAGAGCCGAATGACAAAAAGAGCCAACAGAGACGAACGATGGAAGTGAATGCCACAATGCCGGCAATTCCCAAGTACATGCACTGGTCTGAACAGGAAAAAACTTGGAGCATAAAGGATCACCCCAAGATCATGCCAACCCCAGGAGCTTATGCTCTAGTCTTGGATCCAACTTTCATGGGCCCTAATATTAACATAAAATTTTCCAAGGTACTGATTGATGATGGCAGTAGCATCAACATCATGTACAAGGATACCATGCTCAAGTTAGGCATTACCATGAACATGCTGGAGCCGACTAAGACAACTTTCCATGTCATCGTGTCGGGATTTTCACCGTGAGCCAATTGGAAAGATCTGGGTCAACGTCTTATTCGGCAACAGAGAGAATTGTCGCACTGAATCCATAGAGTTCGAGGTGGTCGACTTGGTCAGCTCATATCATGCCTTACTCGGCAGGCCGGCTATGGGAAAGTTTATGGCTACTCATCACATTTCTTACTTGAAGATGAAGCTGCCAGGTCCATGTGGGGTGATCACAATCAAAGGAGATTACAAAAGGTCTATTGCTTTTGCCTCATCCGGATCTTCACTGGCCGAGTCACTGGTCATAGCACAGGAAAAGCATCAAATCTTGGAGGTGGCAGCATTGGCCAAAACAGCACAAATGTCCATGTCGGCACTCACTAATCCGATGGCAATGTGGCATTCCAAGCCACCAAAGAGACCAAGAAAATACAAGTGGATGAGACTTTCCCAGAGCGCACAGTTTCTATTGGGGCTAGGCTAACTGACAAATAGGAAAGCGAGCTCACCAGCTTCCTCCGTGAGAATCTAGATATCTTTGCATGGTCCACACAGGATTTGCAAGGAGTTCTGAGGGAGCTGGCTGAGCACTCTCTTCATGTAAGGACAGATGCCAAGACGGTGAAGCAACCCCTTCGCCGCTTCACCGAAGATAGGAGGAAAGTGATAGCTGCCAAGATTGCCAGGCTCTTAGCCGCTAGATTCATCATGCAAGTACTGCACCCAGATTGGTTATCAAATCCAGTCTTGGTTCGGAAGAAAAAGGATGACCCAAACGTGGTAGTGGTGTGGCGCATGTGTATTGATTACACGAACCTCAATAAGGCGTGTCCAAAATATCAATTTCCCCTGCCACGGATCGACCAAGTCATATATTCTACTGCTGGGTGTGAGTTGTTGTCGTTTTTGGACGCGTATTCTGGATTCCACCAGATAGCACTTAATCCGAATGATCAAATAAAGACAGCTTTTATTACCCCGTATGGGGATTATTGCTATCGTATCATGCCATTCGGATTAAGAAATGCAGGTGCAACATATCAAAGATGCATGCAAAAATGCTTGCAAGATTAATTGGACAAAAATGTTCAAGTATACATCGATGACGTGGTGATAAAAACCAAGCAAAGTCATACTCTAATTGATGATATGTGTCAAACATTCGCGAACTTAAGAAGATTCTGGGTGAAACTTAACCCAGAAAAATGCACATTTGGTGTCCCGGTTGGCAAGTTACTCGGATTTCTTGTATCCAACTGAGGAATTGAGGCTAACCCGACAAAGATCAGGGCCATCGAAAGAATGGAATTTCCGAAAACCCTCAACGATGTCTAGAAGTTCACAGGATGCCTGGCCTTGTTGAGTAGGTTTATTAGTCGGCTAGGTGAAAAATCCCTACCGCTATATCAACTGATGAAAAAATCAGACAAATTCACATGGACACAGCAAGCTGATAGCGCTTTCCATGAACTCAAGAAGATGTTGGCAACAACACCAATATTAGCGTCACCACTATCTAAAGAGCCAATGTTGCTCTATGTCGCCGCAACCAACGGAGTTGTAAGTGCAGTAATAGTGGTTGAACGTGAAGAAGAGGGCAAATCAATCCAAAGTCCAGTTTATTACTTGAGCGAGGTGCTCTCTATATCGAAGAAAAACTACCCTCATTACCAAAAAATGACATATGGGGTATATATGGCAGCAAAGAAGTTGTTTCCAAGAACACCCAATCCGGGTAATATGTGAGGCTCCTATCTCGGATATATTAGGCAGCAAAGATGCCAGTGGCCGAGTCGCAAAATGGGCCATAGAGCTAGCGCCATATACTCCACAGTATGATAGGCGGGATGCGATTAAATCTCAAGCCGTGGCAGATTTCTTCGTGGATTGGATGGAAATGCAATGCGAACCACCTCTCCTAGATCCGAATTATTGGAAGATGCATTTTGACGGATCCAAGGCAAAAATGGGTTTAGGCGCCGGAATAGTGCTCACATCGCCAAAGAGGGATCAGCTCAAGTATGTGTTACAGATCCATTCCGTTGCTTCCAACAATGTTTCCGAGTACGAAGCAGTTGTCCACGGCATCAAAGTGGCCAAATAGATTGGCATCAAAAGGATCATGTGTTTTGGTGATTCGCATTTGGTGATTCAGCAAGTGTCTGGCCATTGGGACGCGTTGGACGCAAACATGGCACACACTACTAGGAAAACGGCTATAGGTAATCCACACTTCTGTGGCGCACTTGCTAGTGGTGCCCCACGGGTAAAATAGGCGTGGCACACTGCCCACAGGTGCCCTACGGCTAACTGTCGTAAGCGTGGCGCACATGGGGGTGGTGCTCCACGACTATGTGTGGGCTAGGGCACAGGTGGCCGCATACAACATACCCGTAGCGCACTATGTCAAGGTGCCCTACAGATGTGTCACTTAGCCGTAGTTCACCTTGACCTAGTGCGCTACAGGCATGTGTGCTACAGAAGATGGGTCAACTTAGCCGTAGGGCACTCTGCCCTAGTGCCCTATGGCTAAGTGGCCTGTACCAACTCCACCCCACCCCACCCCCCCACCCCCCGTGGATCGCCTTTTTAGGTTTTGCAAAAATAAAAGAAAATGACAAACACTTCCAAAAATATAATCCTTTCATATGTAGGTAGGAAATGTGGTATAGTTTGTAGGAAAATAAACAAACAATAGTTTCGACTTTTTCTGCAAAGAAAAAGTCATGTCACGATACAATGGCCGTAACTTTTGCATACGATGTCGAAAAAAATCGTATAATATACCAAAATGATGAGAACGAGATTTCGCATCCGCTCGATTAGCGATTATTTCGATTTTCAAAATTCGAAAAGAGTAAAAAGTTACGGTCAAAAGACCATTATTTCCTGCAGAAAAAAATAGAGGGCAACTTACCCGTAGCGCACCACCACCTAGTGCGCTACGCGTAAGTTGGGAGGAATTCAAAATTTGAATCCCCACCCCGCCCACCTACCACTCTTCTCTTCCCTCCCTCTTTTCCTTTTCATTCTCCTCCCTCCTCCTTTTCCTTCTCTCTTCTCCTCCTCCTCCTTTTCCTTCTCTTCCTTCTCCTCCTTTTCCTTCTCTTCCTTCCCTTGCACTGACGACGGTGACGGTGGCCTTCTCCTCCTCCTCTCCTTCCAGTCACGACGAGAGCCGACGAACTCCTTCTCCTTGCGGCCTCCTCCTCCTTGCAGTCACGACGAGCGACGACGAGCGCCGACGACCTCATCCCTTCTCCTTCTCCTTGCGGCGACCTCCTCCCTTCTCCAGCCACACCTCCTTCTCCCTCTCTTCCTCGATGCCGGCAAGGACTAGCATGGCCACGACCTCTCGCACCTCCCTAGGATGGTAGGTCGTGGCCAGGCCACCATGCTCCAGCGAGGCGACACGACGGCGGCGATGTGGACCCGATTGCTTTTGCAATTCAAAACGAGGGTGTTTTTTGCTTTTTTGTTTTTTGAAAAAAGCATCCGTGGCGCACCTATATCCCTACCCGTGGAGCACCTGGTAGTGCGCTATGCCTATCCCCATATAACCGTAGCGCACCAGGGCACTTTTAGTCAAGAAGCGCTTTAGTGGGCACACCACTAGCGCCACTTATGGGCTTTTTAGGTGCTCGACGAACAACCCTTTTCCTAGTAGTGTATATCGTTTCCATGTGCAACAAATTTCGGGATACTTTGACGGGTGTGAGTTCCATCATGTACCAAGAGCAGAGAATGAGGCAGTAGATGTGCTATCCAAGTTAGGCTCATCTTGGCAAGCAATACTACCATCGATCAAGCCCTCACCAGAATCCGAATTAATATTCATCCCGGCAACACAAAAGTCAAGCGTTGTGCCGATGGACATTGACTCAGAGGCAGGTTCGAGTCACTCGGGGACTGATCCGCTCACCTCAGGGGTAGCCGAATCACACTCGGGGACTCCTCAGGTCATGTCAGCAGAACATATGTCGGCTGAGCCAATGGAAATTGATGGGCAAATAGATTCGGTACCACTCATACCAACATGGGCGCAGCCAATATTCAACTACTTAAAAGATGTAACTTTGCCAGATGATGAGATATTAGCAAGGCAAACAGAAAGAAGGGCAAAAGCATACACTATAATCAACAAGGAGCTATACAAGAGAAGTGTGACGAGTGTACTGCAGCGTTGCATCAGTTCAGAGAAAGGACAAGCAACTTTATTGGATATTCACCAAGGAGAATGTGGGCACCATGCATCATCAAGGGTATTGGTGGCCAAGGCATTCCGACATGGATTTTATTGGCCAAGTGCACTGGCAGAGGCACAAGAGCTAGTCGGAAAATGAAACGGTTGCCAGCATTATGCATCCAAGTCACACTTACCAGCGTCTGACATGGTTATACCCTGCGGGTACACGACCTTAGCATACCTGGTCCAATCCAAGGAAGGCCCACGACAAAGTTGCGCCAGCCCATGAAGAATTTCGGGTGGCCAGGGCCCATGACGCCTTCGGATCCTTGGAAATCAAGACTAGAGTAGATAGAAAATTCAAAGGGGTAAACCCTAAAACCTGTAACCGACTCGATTTGTGCCTGGGGCCTTCCTATCTCTATATAAAGGCCGGGAGGGCACGACGAGGAGGCTCTCTTACAATCTATCGCACACCACCGCATACACACCTCCACGCCAGATTGTATCTGCGCACCCCTGTACTTTTTGGTTCTGCCGTAATCAAGAGCAGGCAAGCAGGAGTAGGGTTTTCCCTCTGGGCGCCTGAACCTGGGTAAACCTCGTGTCCCCGTGTTGCTTGTTTGCTAACCGTTCCGCGATCTCCAGCATCCCCATCTTCTCCAAAACCCAAGTCCATAACAATGGGCATTGACGAGATTAAACCTCGTCAATTGGAGCCGTCTGTGGGAATTGGGGCGCTGATTGTGCGATCGTGACGGTCCCAGCCAAAGCGATCTACAACTCCGCGGCGACGGAGAGTCATCTCCTCTTTGGCGCCTTCGACTTCACCGCCCACTCGCCAGCCACCCTGAAGGATTTCGAGCCCGTTCGCGACGAACTCGAGATCCTGTTCGGGAGCTTCTGCTTCTAGGTGGGGCAGACCGACACTCTCCGCCTCCCAGAGCTGGTGCCCTTGCCGTCGATTAGGCCTGCTTCGTGGGCTCCACACCCCGTGCTACGCACATCACCATCGACATATGAGTTCTACGACAGCAGCAGATGCAACTCAGATCTGTGCGATCCACCATCGGATGAAGGGACCTACGGTTCCGGATCCGAAAGCTGCGGTAGAAGCAATCCGATCTACGAGCGCTACCAGTGCGCTGCAGCCATCCAGAGTGACGTGGATAAGGAGCACAACCCGCCACCCAACCCGCAGGGTAGAAACGGTGAGAACAGAAGAAGCCAGTCCCCCCACCCAACGGGAATGACACTGATTGGGTCATCCACCTTTGCGAGGAAGGATGGGCTCAAGCACGCGAAGCCGTAGCAGGCAACAAGATCCTGCCCGCAGATGCCTCACGGGACCTGCTGATGGCATACCACATGCTCCTAATCGAGGAGCACAAGAAGCAGGTGAAGATGCAAGAGGTGCTTGACAAACGCAAGCAAGCAGCCTCGGAGTCCAGTGCGCGACGAGCTGCGCTCTCCGCCATGGGCATCGGCTCCAGCTCGCACGGCAACCATGGCAACAAGCACCGTTCTCGCACAGAGAACATGGATCCCAAGGCACATCGCGAGGTGACTCGGGCCCTCAACGCGTCCTTCATGGAGATGGACACCGACGGCAACGTCATCCTGAAGACACCGCAAGCTGCAATCATGGCGGCCACCGCGTACCTCGCGTCCCATCCACCTCCGGAGGGGGACCCGAAAAGTGCCATGCATAAGTCCGTGCTTACCGGACTCGGACTCGTTGGATCTGCGCTCCACGGAGAAGCTCCTGCGGAGCCAAAGAAGAAGGATGCGGTCAGGTTCAACCGCAGCCCCACGCCCTCACCGAAGATGAAGAGAACGACCTTCCTCGAAGGCACAAGATCTCGCGCCGTCGCAGCCACGATTACGAAGCTCGAAGCGAGCTAACCCAGCACAAGATCGTCAAGGCACGCGCCAAGCGCGTATGCTCGTCTGAATCCGAGGAGGATGATGACGAAGGAGAACTCTACAGAGACCGATACTTCAGCAGATCTGTTCGGCAGACACGGATGCCGCGGAACTTCAAGCTTCGTTCAGACACTTCGAAGTTCGACGGCACACAGGACCCCAAGGCATGGCTCAGCGACCACTTGTCGTCCGTCAATCTACACGGCGGAAACAAGGAAACCTCCATGCAATGCCTCCAGCCGAAGCTGACAGGCGCAGCTCGGATCTGTCTCAGCAGCCTATCCTCGGGATCCATCCGGTTGAGGAGTCTGGCGACAGTCGTCAAAACTTCAAGGGCACCAGCAAGAGGCCTGCCTCGATCGAGAGCTGCGGGCCTGCACCCAACGAACGGCGAATCCATTCGCCGTACATACCACGCTGGTCCAACACCAAGAACTCCAGCGCACATCTTCGAGGAGAGAGCTATCGACGCTTTCAAGGACGGCGCCAAACGCTAGGACTTCAAAGAATAACTTGGGCGTCAAGCCCAAGACACTCGACCACCTCATGGACATCGCCAACAGGAGGGTCGGCGGCGAGGACTCCGTCCACCGAGCGCACTCGGAGGAGGAAGATGACTACGGCCAGCGACGTGAGCGCCATAGCAAGAGAAGATCACGCGTCTACGACGATCGCGATGGACCCGACATGGTCGTGGCTGGCTACGCCGACGGCCACAGCGACGGCAACCGCAGCAACGGCAGATACCGTGGAAGCATCTTTTGCGACGGAGGACGCCCAACGTAGTCATGGCAACGCCGTGGCCGTGACGACGGACCTTCAGCATACGACAAACTATCGGGTCCATGCACCGGCCCACTTCTACATCGGCAAGGTGATGGTAAGAAGGCAAGCCACATGCTCAAGGACTACCGCGAGTTCCAGAAACTCAGCGAGAGCATGTCCCAGATGAGGAAGCAAGCCCCGAACCCTAGATACGGGAATGCACCCGCACCATGTGAGATCGCACATGGAGCTCCTCCACCACCACCTGCGGGACATTCGAACCACCCAATTGCACCCACACAGAATAACGGTGGGCACAGGTACCCCGTGCCGAAAGGATCGCTGATGATCCAAAAAGGGCGCCAACAAACAGGGTGCAGAAGAAAATCACCCGCCAAATTAACCTAGCCGTGACCGCTCCGCCCGCCATCCCTGAGTACCTCAGCGGATCGGAGTCCTGCATCACGTTCAGCCATTCGGATCACCCTTGCCAGGTCCCTCACCCAGGTCATGCTGCCCTGGTGCTCGAGGCACAGATCAGAGGGTTCGACATGAGCCGCGTCTTCATGGACGGTGGCAGCGGCATCAATCTGATCTTCGCCAGCACCTTGGCAGCAATGCGGATCCCGCTGTGCAGCCTGGAACAATCTGATACAACGTTCCATGGCATCGTCCTAGGGAAGGGTGTATTCCCCCTGGGAAAGATATGGCTCGACATCATCTTCGTCAAGCCGGATAACTTCCGATGCGAGCAACGCGAGTTCGAAGTGGTGGACTGGACATCACAATACCATGCCATCCTCGGGCACGTGGCATTCGCACGATTCCTGGTGGTACCGCACTATGCGTACCTGCTACTCAAGATGCCAGGACCTAGGGGCGTCATCACGGTCCACAGGAGCTTCACCCGATCAGACCACTGCGATAGGGACTTCAACAGAATCTCCCAGTCATTCGGCATGCAGGAGGAGCTCGTAAGGCTCCGCGAGGTGACGGACAATGGGGCACCCCCAGTCGCAAGACAGAACGCACCAGAGATGTCCTTCGACTCCACCGTCAACACAAAGAAGGTGCAGGTCCACTCGACGGATACCTCCAAGACGGCGCTGATCGCCAACGACCTCATCTCCGCATAGGAAAGCGAGCTCATCGAATTCCTCCGTGAGCGCTGGGAAATCTTCGCCTGGTGTCCTGCATACATGCCAGGAGTTCCCAGGGAATTCGCCGAGCACGCACGCAATGTCTTTCCAGACGCCAAGCCCATCAAACAGTCCATCCGACGACTGTCCGAACCACGGGCCGAAGCAATCGGAGTCGAAGTCAACAGACTACTAGACGCAAACTTCATCAGGGAGATCAAGGAGAGCGAGTGGCTCGCCAACACCGTGATGGTCTCCAAAAAGGACACGGACATCCTGCGGATGTGCGTGGACTTCACATCGCTGAACAAGAACTGCCCGAAGGATCACTTCCCTCTCCCTCGGATCGATCAGATCATCGATTCGACTGCATGATGCAAAAACTCTCCTTCCTCGATGCCTACTCAGGCTACAACCAGATCCGACTAAAGGTCGAAGATTAGTAGAAAACGGCATTCATCACGCCGTTCGAAGTGTTTTGCTACAAAACAATGCCCTTCGGGCTGAAGAACGCAGGCGCCACGTACCAACGGTGCATGCAGGCATGCCTGAAGGACCAGATCGGCCGCAACATCCAAGTCTATGTCGACGACATAGTCATCAAAACAAGGGAGGCCAAGACGCTCATCGACGATCTCCGCGAGACGTTCGATAACCTCGATCGATACAAGATCAAGTTAAACCCAAAAAAATGCGCCTTCGGTGTCCCATCTGGTTAGCTGCTAGGCTACTTCATCTCCCAGTGAGGGATCGATGCGAACCCGAAGAAAATCCGGTCCATAATGGCCATGGAGAAGCCGAAGAACCTCAAGGGCGTCCAGCAGCTTGCCGGGCAAATCGCGGCATTGAGCAGGTTCATCAGCCGCATGGGCGAAAAAGCTCTGCCGTTCTACCAGCTACTACACAAGGCAGACAAATTCGAGTGGACGCCCGAGGAGGACGACACATTCGAAGATCTAAAGCTGCTATTATCTACCTCGCCCATCTTGGTCACGCCAAAGGAGCGCAAGCCTTTACTGCTGTACGTAGCAGCCACACACCAGGTGGTAAGCACCGTACTGGTGGTCGAGCGACCCGAAAAAGGCAAGACCCATGGGGTCCAACGCCCAATCTACTACCTAAGTGAGGTACTGACGCCGACAAAACAGAGGTACCCTCACTACCAGAAACTCGCCTACGGGGTGTTCATGACGGCTCGTCGGCTGAGCCACTACTTCCAGGAACATCAGGTGATGGTCGTCAACGAGGCACCCCTGAACAGTATCCTGAACAATCCGGAGGCCATGTCCCTGTGGGGCATCAAGCTGTCACCTCTAGACATCGTCTACGAGAAGCGCCACGTGATCAAGTCTCAGGTCCTTCCAGACTTCCTCGTCCACTGGATGGAACTACAGCTGCTAGACACGCCGGACATGACATAGTCATGGATGATGCACTTCGACGGCTCCAAGCGCGAAACCGGAGCAGGAGCCAGGGTCATACTGACCTCCCCGCAGGGCGATAAGATGAAGTACGTCCTTCGGATGAAATTCCAAGCTTCCAACAACGAAGTCGAGTACGAGGCCCTCATCCACGGCATGAGGATGGCCAAGATCTGCGGCGCGACGCGCCTGGTCATTTGCGGTGACTCCACCTCGTCGTTCAGTAGACGATTAACGAGTGCGATGCACACGCCGCCAACATGATTGCGTACCGCGCACTCTACAACGCACTGGAAGGAGACTTCGACGGCTGCGAGCTTCGGCACGTTGGGAGAGAAAGCAACGAAGAGGCCGACAGACTCGCCAACATCGGCTCCACCTGCACACGGGTGCCACCAGGTGCTGCGTGCCATCCATCAAACGGAAATTCCCAAAGGGATCACCCGAAGAAGCAGAGCACTCGGGGGCTACGCTACCCGACGGTCAGGAAGGACCCAAAAAACTCGACATAGAGGTTGCAATGGTCAACCTAATGTAGGTCATGGAAGTCGAAGAAACTTGGACACGGCCATACCTAAGGTACCTGATAGACGGAGAACTTCCTGATAGCCCGACAGATGCCCGGCGCATATCTCGCCGGTCCAAGGCCTTCACCATCATCAATGGCGAGCTGTACAAGCACAACATTTTGGGTGTACTGCAAAGGTGCGTCACCATCGGTGACGGCAAAACTATCTTCCAAGACATCCACGAGGGCATCTGCGGCCATCATGCGGGCAGCCGTGCCCTTGTCGCCAAAGCTCTACGAGCCAGATTCTACTGGCCAACGGCCATGAACGACGTCAAGGACATCGTCCGAAGATGCAACGGGTGCCAAAGGTTCGTAGATAAACCACACACACCTGGATCAGAGCTCAGGCCCATACCTTTGGCCTGGCCTTTCGCCTAGTGGGGCCTCGACATGATTGGCAAACTGCCAAGGTCCTCGAAAGGAGGTCACGTCTACCTCCTGGTCGCAGTCGACAAATTCACCAAGTGGATTGAGGCCATGCCCGTCACTAACCAAAAGGGAAAAACTGCCATCAAGTTCTTCGAATCCATTATCTATAGGTTCGGTGTGCCGCACAGCATCATCACCGACAACGGCTCGAACTTCATCTCCAAAGAATTCCAAGACTTCTGCGAAGACCTTGGAATCAACATCACATATGCCTCCGTGGCGCACCCACAGACGAACGGGCAGGTCGAAAAGGCCAATAGCCTCATCGGTGCTGGCATCAAGAAGTGCCTAATGAGCCCACTTGAGCGACTCGCAGGATCCTGGACATAGGAACTACCCTCGGTCCTCTGGAGCTTGCGCACGACACCGAACAGCTCAACTGGCTACACGCCCTTCTTCATGGTGCACAGAGCCGAAGCCGTGCTACCAGCAGAGGTACTCCATAAGGCCCCACAGGTTGTCACCTACAGCGAAGCTGAATCAACGGTCGGACTCGAAGACGCCGTCAACACACTCGACGAAGCACGTGACATAGCATCAGCTCGATCAGCGATGTATCAATAGAGCCTCCGCAACTACCACAGCCGAGGGCTGCGCCCAAGGTCCTTCGGCGAAGGAGACCTAGTCTTGCGACTCAAGCAAGAGCGACCGAAGAAATTCGAGTCACCATGGGAAGGACCCTACATCGTCACTGAAGTCATCCCAGGTGGCGCCTATCGCCTCAAGCACGTGGAGTCTGGAGTCGCATACTCCAACCCATGGAACGTCGCACAACTGCGACGCTTCTACCCCTAGGTACCTCCCTCTTTTTACTTTCAATAAGGCTATTCAGCCAAGGCTACTCAGCCGAACAATGTACCTCCTCCTTACGATATGAATAAAGCTAAGTGTCTCGCCCCAAAATTTTCACCTATTGTCTCCATGTTACAACACACTCGCGGGCTCCCCCCACCTCACGACTTCGTCGACTGAGGATAATGCCTGTACACCTGAGTAGCTGACCACGTCAGGCTAACGAAAAGGCACGTATACAAACAAAGCACCACGTGCTTAACAACAATAAACCTTTAGAATAAAGGGCACAACACGCCCAGTCGAATATATACAAATTTTACATCTATCTTTTTTACAGGTCCTACCTATTCTGAAGAATAACCTGCGCACGCTGCTCAAACAGATCTACAATTTGTTCGTCATGCTGCCTTACAGCCGCATAATGTGGATGCATATCCCACTCGCCAGCATCCGGCCGAAGAGGCGGCCCAGCCACTATAGTAGACAGATCTACATCGGGACGATGTAACCACACAAGGGAAAGAGCGGCCTTCACCCCCACGACAGGCTGATGCCGCATCAGTTCCCTGACATGATGCACATTTCGAAACTTCGCCAGCAGACCCCAGAGGGTCGATGGTGCCTCATCCAGCGGAAACATCACGTGCAGAACCGATGCCAACAAAGCCTTTGCCTGACTCAGCACCCGCGACACCTGGTGAACACGATCCTGCACAGTCGCAAGGACCATGGCACGATCACGGTCCATCCAGAAGAACCCGCCGGCCTCCATGTCCTGCTAGGTCAGGCAGTTGATCCGAACAGCAACACACTCCTTTTCCTCCTTCGGAGCAAGGTTAGCACCTGCAATGCTTGCAAAAACTAAGATGAAAGGCAAATAGGCGCATACGAAACAATGAGAAGCAGCTCAAGAAGCTCACATTGAAGTTGTTCAGACAAACGATGCAACTCCCCCATCAAATACTCCTCTTTGGCAGCGCCTCGCTCTGCCTTCGATTTCCAAACATCGGTGTGGACACGCACTCCAAGTAATTCTTTCTCAAGACTACGGATGCAGTCTCGAAGAAACACAAGCTGCGACGCACCATCCAAGGATGGCCGCAGCTGTGGTGCAGAGGAAGTGTCAACGGGATCATCACCCGAAGGCCCCTAGAGTAAAAGAAGACAAGGATATGAACAAGCCGACGAATGAACACAGAACTCGGAAATTCATTATGTACAGCAAAAAGCCACTACTTGGCGCAAGGACTGTTCATAGATATAATTACAAGAGCTGGAAACAAAATCTATCCTACAACTACAAGGCCTAAGAAGCTGCATCCTGAGTAGCCTCGGAGCCGGATTGCCTGCTCTTGGCCTCTCCCTGCTGCCGCAACGCGTGCTCAGCCAGCAAGTCAATCAACTTCGGTCCATAACGTTTACAACGGGCAGCGTAGAGGGCGAAGGCTACCTCGGATCCGTCAGCAGCTGTTGGCATCCAGGAGGTGACCTGATGAAGATCCAGCTCTGCTCCAGAGGCCAGGGCCATCGCCAGCCCGACGGACGCACCAATGCCTTTCTGCTTGCGCTTGTACGCCGGTGCACGACAAGCTGATCCGCCAAGGCATCGACATCCTCGAGGGCGACGCCCTTGGGGACGAGCTCCTTATAGAAGCTCCCAAGAACCTCCTTGGCCTTGGCAAGCGAGCCGACCACGGTACTACAGCGGTCTTTGACCGCCGTAGTGGCATCATACAGAGCACTTCCGTGCTCCAGAGCACCGCGGTCAAACTCGATGCCCGCGGCATCTAGAGAAACAAAAGGGGCAACCTGAATACAAAGCACGGAAAGAAAAGACAAGGAAGCCAAAAAAGAGAAAGACGAAACCACTCACCCGAAATAGCCTTGGCAGCCGCCATCAGCTTGCCGGCTACCTCCTTCTCACGCGAGGCCGTAGCAGTGGCGAGTTTCTCCTCGCGGTTCATCGCCTCCTGCTGAAGGCGCTCCTTGGCCGCAGCTGTGTTGGCTAGCTCCTGCTCGAGGCGCTCCTTCGCACCAACGACGTCCTCGGCTTTCTTCTCCACTCGCTCAAGGATCTTTTTGAGAGCATCAATCTCACGGAGGGTGTTATTGTTGTCCTCTGCAATCAGCAGAACACTTATCAAATCATAGAAAAATAAATATAAGAGGAAGCAAAAAATATCAACTCGTGACAGTACCTTGAAGCTGTTTGAAGCTGGCCTCCAACGCCAGGTGCTGCTGCACCAGCTGGTTGGCGCCGTGCACAAAAGGCTGCAAAAGGCACTACTCGTCAGCAGAAAGGCTTGGGGGCTACACCCAAAGAATGAGCAAAACAAGTTACACATACAAAAAACACTCGGGGGCTCCCCCGAGACTCAAAGAAAAACGATCAGCAGATCACCCTACAGATGCTCGGGGGCTCCCCCCGAGACAAGAAGCAAAAACAAAAGTAATCAGTAGATCACCCGAAAACGCCCAGGGGCTCCCCCCGTGGCAAGACTAAAGAAACTTACGTGATCAGACGGTGACTCCGAAAATCCAGCCGAAGTCTTCTGGGGGACAACCACCCGAGCCTCCTCCTGAGAAGGGTTCGGAGCAGCGCCCATAGAGGTGGCCACCGTCTGACGAGGAGGAGGAACAACCTTCGACTCCGCCACCATCTCCTGAGCACCATCGCTGAAGGAGCCGTCGGAAGAGTGGCTGCAAAAGAAAACATCAGACAAGAGTAATCAAGTAAAATCAAAAGAAAGCAACAGGAAACTCGAAAAACTTACGAGTCAAAATCGCTCAAGTCAAAGACAGGGGGTCCTCCTGCCCTTCTTCTCTTCCTTCTTCCGCTTCGCCGGAGGGTGCGGCGCTACAGCCCGCACGGGAACGGCAGGAATAGGAGAGGAAGAGCCCCCATGATCCCCACTGTGACTCTCAAGGCACAGCGGGTCCCTAGGCGTCGGCGGAGTCGAAGAATCCGATGTTTCACTTGAGCTCCGCATCCTCTTCCGAGTCTGCTCCTCGCTAGACTCAAAAGCCTCCTTAGACGGCGATCGCGCCGAAGGAAGCTCAGACATGGATTCCACTACCTCATTGTCCGGTGCATCCGGAAACAGTTCTGGTAGTGGCGGCGACATGCCCGGCACTTTTAACTCCTACGCAAAAGGAAAAGCAAATTTGTAAGCACACAAGCAAATACAAGGAAAACACAATCAAAAAAAGTACTATGCGCACGTCCCAGATCTACACCCGCGGAACCGGACGAGAAGCAGCCAATGGAGGAGCCAGCGACTTCCCCGGAATATCCTCTCCAGCCTTGTACTTCAGCAGCAGACGAAGAATCCCGTCGAGATCCCCCTTGGAAAACTCCTTAGCCGAAACCCTAGTCGGATCACGACGACCAGAATAAAGGAACATCGGATGCGCCCTAGCCTAGAGCGGCTACACCAGACGTTTAAGGAAGGCGCGGATGATATCCACACCATTCACCTCTTTATCTGGAATCAACTGGAGATCCTCCACCCGACGATAGAGCCCCTCTATCTCCGCCACCTCGCCATCCAAGATCTGGTTCTGCCAGGACCTCTTCGGCTCAATTTTCTGGGAGGGGTCAAAAGGAGCAAGACCAAATTTCTGTCCGGCCACTGTGAAGTCACGGATGTAAAACCACCGCCTCCACTAGTACTGGACAGACTCGGACATAGAAAAAGAGAAGAAAAGCAAGTTGGATTTAAGGGAAATGATGCAACCCCCAATGGGATAAACACCATCAGAGCCAGATTGCCTCTTCACGGAATAGAGCTTCCGGAAGAGGCCAAAGTGTGGCTCGATACCGAGCCAGCACTAACAGAATGTGATGAAGCAGGCGACATGAAGAAGAGAGTTTGGGGAAAGATGATGAAGCTGGATACCATAAAGAAAAAATCAATCCACAGAGAAAATCGTGGATTGGGAAAGAAAGGCCCCGAAGGACAAACACTATGAACATGACCCGAAACCCAGCGGGAGGACGAGGAATTACCTCGTCGTCGGGGACTCTGACGACCTCCCTATCCTACGGGATAAGACCCAGCTCACGGAGCTTGTGGATGTCACCCTCGCGCGTCTCCGATCGCTGCCAGCCACCATCGGTGACGCGAGTGGCGGCGGAATCCTTTTAGCCGCCGGCGGCCGCACTGGTGCCAACTGCAGTGGAGGACTTCTTGCGCTTCCCCATCGCAGTGCGGCGGCGACGACGATGAGCACGCAGAATCAAAGATGGAAAAGTGCGAGGAAATTCCAGAGCACAACAAGGAAAACTCAAGAAGATGAAAGTAGTGAAACATGAATGGATGCGGTGAAAACAAATTCACCTTTCCCCAATGATTATAAGGACGAGGACGATGCACGACAACCGTCCATCGGGAAGACCTAGAGCCAACATCAAGATCTGGCCATCGACGTGTCAGCACAGCAGCGAACCGTCGCTCACACGCCGTCCACTACGCACGAAAATCGAGGCGACGCCGTAATTATCTCCACGTCATGCGTGACCAGTCAACTCAAAGTCAGAAGGTGGGACCCATGTTCGTCAAGTCAAGTCATCTCTGGCGCCGCATACGCTTGAGGTCACCGATCGTCAGCACTGACGTCATCAAAACCTATACTAGCAACGGTTACAATTCTTCAGCTGCACAGCTAAGAGTACTCACTCGAATCTACGATTCGATTAACTACTCGTGGGCTACTCCTATCAGGAGCGCTAGCCGCGCACCCGAAAAGTAATCAAAATACAAAACCATGAAAATATTCTTCGAGTCCTACGTCGAGTCTGCGACTCCACTACGGACTCGGGGGCTACTCCCATAGGGAGAATGGCTTCAAGCATCCGATTTTTTTGTCCTATGGACCTGAAGCCAAACAACGGCTGAGTTAAAGTCTCTGCTCGAGTCTACGACTCAAACAGACACTCGGGGGCTACTCCCATAGGGAGCGCTGGTCGCGCACCCTATGAACTCTGCCCCAATTAACACTAAGTGAGTAACATCTTCCTTGGCCACCCGAAACACCTCCGCGGTGATAAACATTCGAATGCTGCGTCTACGACACAAAGATAAGACCTACAGATACCATATGATGGCCTGGTAATGCACACGACTGTGCTCTGCTAGTAAAAATCCATGCCAGCAGGCACGATGAAAAATCCCGACGGACGCATTGGGTACATCATTTCAAATTCACTGGAATTCCACTCCTGTAAGTCCTCTGCGGCCTAAGTTGAATTACGCCTGCATATGTTCCGGGTTCGAGTCGAGGGACTCGAATCTGAAGAAGATCGTGTTGTTTTATCCTAAGACAATTAACTGACCCTGATCCGTCGGGAGAGTCAGGCACACGCATCAACAATCCTACACACTCAAATTATTTTCTAAACGAGCAGAGATAATTGCACCCGAAAGATTGAAGAGTCCTCAACCGAATCTACGATTCGACTGAACACTCGGGGGCTACTGACATGGTTATACCCTGTGGGTACACGACCTTAGCATACCTGGTCCAATCCAAGGAAGGCCCACAACAAAGATGCGCCAGCCCATGAAGACTTTCTGGTGGCCAGGGCCCATGACGCCTTCGGATCCTTGGAAAGCAAGACTAGAGTAGATAGAAAATTCAAAGGGGTAAACCCTAAAACCTGCAACCGACTCGATCTGTGTCTGGGACCTGCCTATCTCTATATAAAGGCCAGGAGGGCACGACGAGGAGTCTCTCTTACAATCTCTCGCACACCACCGCATACACACCTCCATGCCAGGTTGCATCTAGGCACCCCTGTACTTTTCGGTTCCGCCGTAATCAAGAGCAGACAAGCAGGAGTAGGGTTTTCCCTCTGAGGGCCTGAACCTGGGTAAACCTCGTGTCCCCGTGTTGCTTGTTTGCTAACCATTCCGCGATCACTAGCATCCCCATCTTCTCCAAAACCCAAGTCCATAACAATGGGCACTGACGAGATTAAACCTCGTCACCGTCTGAATTGAAGACTATACCAATCACTTGGCCATTCGCAGTATGGTGCCTAGATGTGGTAGGACCATTCAAGCCAGCAAGGGGAGGCATGAATCATATATTGGTAATGATTGATAAGTTCACCAAATGGATAGAAGTGAAGCCCATCAAAAAATTGGAGGACAAAACAGTTGTCACATTCCTAAGGGACATAATCCTGAGATATGGTTACCCACACAGTGTAATCACAGATAATGGCACAAACTTTGTCGAAGGAGCTTTCGCTCGATTCTGTAGAAAAAACCAAATAAGACTTGAGGTAGCATCAGTCGCTCATCCAGAATCAAACGGACAAGTTGAACGAGCTAATGGCTTAGTTCTATCCGAGATAAAACCCCGTTTGATGGAACCACTCCAGAGATCACCTGGCTGTTGCATAGAGGAACTACCCTTAGTGCTATGGAGTCTAAGGACAACTCCAAATCGATAAATCAGAAGCAGTTTTGCCTGCCGACATAGAGTATGACTCGCCAAGAGTAAGTCAATACTCGGAAGACGAGGTAAAAGAGGCCCGAGAAGATGGAGTTGACTTACTCAAAGAAGCAAGGGAATTGGCATTGTCCAGATCCACTATATATCAGCAAAATCTCCAATGCTATCATAGCCGGAGAGTTCAACCTCATGTTTTTCGAGAAGGTGATATGGTGCTAAGACTAGTACAACACACAGCTGGAATGCATAAGTTATCACCCCCATGGGAAGGTCCATTCATTGTAAGCAAAGCATTGCACAATGATATATATTATCTCATAGGTGCTCATGAAGCACAAAAGAACAAGGCGGACAGAGCAGGTGATGAGACCAAAAGTCCATGGAATGTGGCACTACTTCGCCCCTTATACACTTAGGAGAAGCAGTGCATGCATCACTCGAACTCTCATATGTCGGACATTTGTGCCGGCTATGTCCTGATAATAAAATGGTATCACTCGAAAAACTGACTCGGGGGCTGCCCCTTAGGTTTAAACTTTCAATTATTTTATGTCGGCTGGCGTAATACCTAAAGCTTATCTCGGAACAAGTAGTGTTTACTCGGAAAAAATCAACTCTACAACTATGTTGTTGTCCGAAAACACGGCTTCATGGCAAGAAAGAGAAAAGGATGTAGGACGAGTAAACATGAACATCGGATAAGTAAAATGAGAAGCGTGAGTCGACCTTGTGTTTTTAACTAACCCACTGCAGGTTATATCGTATTTGTATGTTGAATGATCCTAGGACAAGTGATCTAAGTTTCATATCCGCTAGCTAAATCCTTAGCACTTTGAGACTCTAATGTCGAACGCCAAAAAGGTAGACAAGAGCCAAAGTCAAGGAAAAGTGAAACGGCAAGATGATACTCGGGGACTTGCCCTTGGATGATTCACATTCGAAATGTAACAAGAAAATTAAGCCTCATCAAAAGGCACGCACCCAACAGTAAGTGCAATGTATGTTACATTTGTACCCAGCATACCGGGGATCTCATCAAAGTTCAAGTATTTTCTACTCAGTCTAAGAAGCAGCTGGGCTCGGAGGAGTGGTCTTGGAGATGGGAGCATCGTCCAGAGCATCTGCCGAGTCAGGGGCATCAGTCGCCGAGTCTTCAGGGTCGTTCGACTCGGTGGCCTTGCTACCAGCACCCTCCTCATCAGCAACTTCAGCAAGTGGTTCGCCGAGGTCGAGGAAGTTGGGCCCGTCGTACCAAGCGTGCACCATAGTATACTCGATCATGGCGTAGGCTCTCCTGGCATTTCTTGATCAACTCAGGATCATTCAACCACTTGTCGTCCCCCCTTATACGTGCAAGAACATCAAGATTGATGTCCTCGTACCATGAAAGCACGAAAGAAAGGGCCTTGTCCGCTGCAGCTCGGCCGGCCAACTCACGCCACTGATCTAGCCTATCTTCGGTGAGAAGCAGCCTTTCAGCAAGGGGCTCAACGAGTGTGGGTGCATCTTCATCCGGCCAGAGCATGCAGAACGCATGAATCGCTGATTTGAGCAAGTCCACGCCGCAGGACTTGAGGGTCTTGACGCGCTCCGACAACGCTTCGAGATGCTCGTTGTTAGTCACCTCGCCATCAGCTGGAGCACCAGACTCGGCTCTCACTCTCTTCATGGACCGAATGGCGAACATATTGGCCTCAGGAAAATTCTTTGCAAGCAAAAGAGAACATTAGCAAAGTAACAAAGAAGATGAAAAAGTCAAGAACAGAAAGCACAGTGCAAAAAAGGGTAAGGACTCACTACCGAGGAAAGAGTTGATGGCGCCGAGTTTGCTTTGCCAAGCCTTGGCCTTGGCTTGGAGCGCGTCGAGATCCATGTTAGCCGACTCAACTGCCGACTCGGCCTCCTTGAGCAGCTCACTGGTCTTCTCGGTGCTGGCGGCATGCTGGCCGTCTTTCTCGGAAAGCTCCTCCTTCAGCCCTTTCACCTCGGCTTGATGCTTCTGCTCCATGTCGGCCATCAGCTTTTTTCGCCGGATCACCTCGTCTCGCTCCTTCTAGAGGTCGGCTTGGTGCTTCTCTGCTTATTGGGAACAAATTACTCGTCAGCAGCAACAGAACTATCTTGATCCGTCAGGATAACAAGCGCAAAAGAATGACATGAACACAAAGCATCACAAGGACGGCTTCCTTCTCTTTGATCTGTGAGTGGAGCGCGTCGATGGTGGACTGGGCAGAAGCTATGGGAAAACAGCGAGAAAAGGTTATGAAAATGAAGCAAGTAAAGGTACACCGGATAAATATATGGTGAGTAAGAAAGTTACCTTGGCCTTGAGTCTCGGCTTGCAGCTTCTGATGAGCAAGTTCGAGCTTGTGATGTTCTAATAGGAGAGCTTGATGCACCTTGGTGCGCTCATTATGCGTAAGCTGCACAAAGGAAAAAGACAGTAAATAAATTCAGGAGACAAGCTCATAGCCGGATAAAGGGTTACTCCTATCTTAGAGCTTACAGCCGAATAAGTTCTTCACTCGGCAGTAACCTCGGGGACTAGGGATCGAAAATCTAGCATGCGAACTTGGCATAAGGAAATAAAGGCTAAGTTATTGCTTAGATCTTACAGCCGAGTAAGTTCCTCACTCGGCAGTAACCTCGGGGACTAGGCGATATGTATAACAGAAATACTCAATAACACAAAAGACTAAGAAGGTTATTTACCTCGTTCACTTCATCCGCGCGAGCCATTAAAGTGATGGCCGATTGGGTCATATCGAAGACGGCCTTGGGACCCAACTTTATCTTCTTGCCAGCACGGGAGCTAACCTCCTGCTCTCCAGCTGCGTTCCACGACACAGCATAAGGCTCAGCGGCACCAAGGCCATTCCCACTGAGCGTCCGAGTGAGAACTTGCCCTTTCTTCAGGGTAGATCCCACATTGGCGCGGGTTGCAGCGGCACTAGTGTGAAGGGTAACAGCTTTAGAGCGGCCACCCGACCCAGCAGCCGCGGATCCGCTCAGTTTACCCGTTGGGACGAGCATTGTTGTTAATGACGTGGGCCAGATCTGAGGATTTGTGCCACGATCATAGACCAAGGTTCTCTGTTTGGTGGAGGTGGTCTTGCCGGATGAGGTGCGAGCCGGACCAGGAGCAGAAGGCCGGGTCTGGTTCTTTGACATAGGAGGAGAGTGAGCAGGTTTATTCGGAGATGAAATAGGAGCCGACTGACTGGGCTCAGCAGTATTGCTGGCACCAAGAACAGAAAGTTGTTCATAAACACCAACTTGTGGGCTGGTGCCAGAGGAACTAGTGGCGGAGATCTTCTCGACTCTAGCGTTGCCGGCACCAAGATCAAGAAGTTGTTCCTGGGATGCGACAGAAGTGTTGGGCGTCCCAGTTAGATGGATCCAGAAGGGAGGCCCGTGCCGGATAAAGGAAGGCTACGGTTGGAGTCACCGACGTACCCAGAGCCTTGGAGTGCAAGATACACAAGAATAGTAATAGACAGTGTAGAACTCTGTGACCTGTCTGGCTAGGACTTTTCCCTGTAACCCTAGGACCTGGCGACTATATAAGTCGGGCCTATGGGAGCCTTTAGGGAACAACCTAGTATCGATTCATACAACCTTGCACAGCGAACCTATCTCTGTAACTCGGCGTATTGCCCTAAAAGTGATTTATAGCAGGAGTAGGATTCCGCCACCACCGTGGGATCTGAACCTGGGTAAGCTGTTACTCGCACTCAGCGTCCGCCTTCCCCCACGTCTCTAAACATGCACTGTGAGGACCCCTCCATGGCGTACTCGTCGGCAATACCATGACAGTTGGCGCCCACCATGGGGCAAGAGGACCAAGGTCTTCGTGGGAATCGGCGAAACCGTAGCCATCGGTCGTGTTCTCTTCTCCGGCAACGTTCTGATCGTCCCTCCTGACGAGTTCTGGATCCCGGCGAAGACGAACCCTATGCGGTGTTCGATCGTTCCTATCAGAGACATCCACCTCTTCATCGGTGAAACCGACTCGGGCACTAGTTCCCTAGGAGTCGGAGGAGCATAGGCCCGCACGGACCGCCTACGGGCAGGATAAGTTCGCGGAAGGATCGATGTCGGATCTCTCTTCGGAGTTTCCGGCAAAGATCGAAAAAATTCAAGGCCCACCCAAACCGCCCCTGTGCAGGATATAAAGGTGGAAGATCACTGCAAATCCGCCGGCTTCGCCCGCGCGTCTGGACAGCAGAGATCCAAGTTTGTCGGAGTGGTTACCATCTTCGATCTGGAGCGTTGCGTTTAGAGAGAGGGCGAAAACCCTCGCGATTACCTGGCCAGGTGGCTCCATATACGAGCCGATCTGGCCCACTACCCCGATGATAACGCTTTGTATCACTTCGTGGAAGGACTGGACCGTGGCACGCTTCTCCGACATTCTCTAATACGGCAACAGGCAACAGGATGCCTTACCCTTGAACAGATGGTGAGCACCGTCAACAACTACGCGGAGGATGACGCAGAAGCCCAGAAAGCACTTGTGCTCATCGACAGAGAACCTCCGATTCAGCCACTGCCACCTCCGCCTCCGGCCGCCATCGTCGCAGCTGCACCACCACCTCCAGTCATCGTCGTTGTTGTTGCACCTCCACCGCCCGTCATCGAGGAAGTCCTGGCACCCTCCGACTCTGTCATTGACGCGCTTTATGCTGATTTTAGTGTAGATTCAGAGGAGATAGATTTTAGTCCAAAAGAGCTAGAATCCACTATGCAGGAGATGAAGGAGGAGTACACGCGTGACGAGCAAGCTAACAATGCCGTCACATCTTGTGGGGTGTTCGTCACCATTGGGACGGCGATGGATGAAGATCAACCTGGACGAGCTCCGCCTACAGCGCTAGAAAAGGGGAAGGGGTCACTTCTTGCTGCTGACGATGATCGCGCAAAGGTCATGCCTCCTCCGCCTAACCTAGTGCAGCAACAACAACACCGCAAACCTGTCGCCTCCGGCATCTACGTCTGCAGCAGCCCAAGTTACTCCGGCTGATAGAGTGATGTACGACAATCTTCTCATCGAGCCACTGACCGTTGCACATATCTGGAATGTAACCCAGCTTGACGAGAAGCGCCAGCAGCTGCAGGAGGAAGCGCAGGCCATCGCGGAGCAAGGCGCTAAGCTAGATCGAGATCTGGTCAACGCGTAGAAGTCCATAGAGAAAGCTAGAGCAATGGAGGCCGAGTACAAGACTTTGCTACAATAGCAGAAGGCTAAGAAAGCTCTGGCTCGTGTCATCAACGATCCTGGTGTACGGCGCAACCTAGGATGGGCTCCCTCGAAGCCGGCACAAGCCAAGCCATACATTGACAGTGAAGCCCACCCACTCCTTAACCTCGCCGTCACCAAGACCCTTCTGGAGCAGTATAGATCGCCCGAAGCAGTGGAACAGGTCTATGACCTAGTGGCCAAGGCGGTAAAGCAGCAGGAAAAGGCCACTTCTCAGAGGCTTGAGTCTGACCCAGCGCTTTTCTAGTCTAGCCAGTATAAGCCGCCAAGGGACAGATCTCCTCTTGATGTTGGGTCCCAGATGGGTTCATCGGAACGAAGACGGAGGGATGCGCGCAACAGGAAGGATGCTATCCCCATATCCTCCAACCATGGAGAAAAGGCCCGACCTCGTCACCCATCGCCACTGCCCCGCTCCCCCCGACATCGCAAAGATTACAAGGCTCACCATCGTACGGATATGCCCCCACCCAAGCATTGTGGCATCGTCATCTGCGACAACGCGGAGCAGACCCGTCATGACGGAGAGCGCAACCAAGGACACAGGAGCAGGTCACACCATGACCCTCCGCGTCCGACAAGCAACCGTGACAGGCGTGAGGCGTCGCAGGAGGGTAACAGCAAGAAGGCTAACCCACTGCCGCCTCTGCCTTCGTCACCACCAAGCAGTCACCATGGCGGAGGAGGTCGGCATCGTTCACGTAGCCCATCCCCTGTTGACAAGAAGAAGAAGAACCCGGAGCCGTACGATGCACGTTCACAGATCGATAAGATCCACGAGGCCCGGTAAGGACCATACCTGGGACCACGTTGCTTTGGACCTGCAATACGGTCCGCAACTTACCCCAAAGGTTTTTGGATTGACAAGACCATCAAGGCCTATGACGGCACCGCCAAGCCAGCCACATGGTTGCAGGACTACGACAACGCAGTGGAGATTGCCGGAGGCAACCCCAACGTCGCCGTCAAGTACCTCCCCTTAATGTTGGCAGGCACGACCCGTCAATGGATCGACGACTTGCTGGAGAAATCTATCTACAACTGGTTGGACATGCAAGAAGCGTTCACCAACAAATTTGAGGGTACATACAAGCGTCCCTGCACTGTGGGCGATCTACAGCGGTGCATGCAAGAGAAAGACGAGATATCTCGCACCTACCTCTCCTGCTGGCTGGACATGAAGAATTCCTGCGCAGGAGTACACGCTCAGACCGCCATGGCCGCCTTCATCAATGGGTTGGAAAGGGGAACGTTGCTCCGACATAAGCTAAAGCGCTTGCAGGACAATCACCAGATTGACTTGAATCAGATGATTCAGTTGGCCAGTGAGTTCGCAGCTGCCGACGACGATGCTCGCGGCTCCTTGCTGGCAACAGCCGTTCCAACTCAAGCTCGGAGGAACAGCAGTACAAAGCGGAAAACCGCTCCATAAGAAAATCAATCTACCGACATGGTCGCTATGACTTTTGCAGGACGAGGTGATGGTGGACAACGTGGCCGAGGAAGGAGAGCTGGTCGTGGGCAGCAACGAAGAAGTGAAACCACCTCGGCGCCGCTCCGCGTTCCCCAAACCTACGAGGAGTACCGCGATATGCCGTGCCTCGTACACCTCGATGTTAACGGCAAAGCCACCCATAACAATCGACACTCCAAGTTCGTCAACGACCTCAAGGAAGACCCGGAGTCCGGCTACAAGCAAAGTCGGAAGAACAGACCGCGAGGCAAGGGCAAGGGGAAGAAGAAGGAGGAGGAGTCCAAGGATTCAAGTGACATGGACGAGGACGTTGACCCCAAGCATGCCGCGCAAGAGCGACGACAAGGGAAAGAACCCCTTCGCGAAGAAGGCTCCAGTCTACCACACTTTCCTTGGCACCCCCACCGTCCGACAACAGAAGACCTCTCTGAGGATCCTGATGGCTACTCTCCCCCGAGTTCCCCAGTACCTACGCTGGTCGGAGGTTCCAATCACTTGGGACAGGACGGACCACCCAGACCATATACCTACGGAGAAACAGTACTCCATGGTCATCAACCCCTTGATTGACGGCGTGGAGTTCACCAAGTGTATGGTGGATAGTGGAAGCAGCATCAACATCATGTACCTGGATACACTGCAGAAGATGAACTTGACGGAGGCAAACCTAAGGCAGACCAACACCATCTTCCATGGCGTAGTTCCTGGTCGAGAGGCTCGGTCCCTTGGGTGCATTACAGTTAAGGTTGCCTTTGGCGATGTTAACAATTACCTCCAAGAGCGCATGACCTTTGAGGTAGTCCCCTTCAAGAGCGTGTACCATGTCATATTCGGCCGCGACATATTCCACACGTTCATGGCCAAGCCATGCTTCGTCTACAACAAACTCAAGATACCCGGACCAAACGGTGTCATCACCGTATCTGGAAGCTTTACCAAGGCAAGGGACTGTGAGATCAATGAAGCAGCCATTGCAGAAGCTGTCCTCTTCAGCGAAGAATTCAAAGAGATCCAGAGCAAGGTCGATGAATCAGAGATGCCCGTGTCGAAGAAGCAGATCTCCGAATCCGCTCCTGCGTTCAAGGCCGCCATCGAGACCAAGTCGGTGGAACTTGTGGTAGGCGATGCCTCCAAGGTCACCGCCATTGGGACGAACCTGGATCCCAAATAGGAAAGCGCGCTCGTCGAGTTCCTCCGTGAGAATAGGGACATCTTTGCCTGGCAACCCGCCGACATGAAAGGTGTACCTAGGGAACTTGCCGAGCACAGCTTAAACATTGATCCAAAATACAAACCAGTGAAACAACCTTTATGACGCTTTGGAGATGAGAAGAGACGCGCCATTGGCAAAGAGATAGCTAGGTTTAAGGCTAGATTTATCCGAGAAGTCCTTCACACCCGATGGGTGGCCAATCCTGTACTTGTCCCCAAAAAGGGAACCAATGAATTAAGAATGTGCGTTGATTACACCGGCTTGAACAAAGCATGTCCCAAAGATCCATTTGCTTTGCCTCGCATTGACCAAGTCATTGAATCGACGGCTGGCTCAGAGCTTTTGTGTTTTCTCGATGCATACTCAGGATACCACCAGATCAAGATGAGGAAGTCGGACCAATTGGCCACTTCGTTCACTACCCCATACGGCATGTTTTGCTATGTTACGATGCCCTTTGGGCTGAAAAACACAGGTGCTACGTACCAGCGGACAATGCAACATTGCCTCCACGACCAAATTGGTCGGAACGTTCACGCCTATGTGGACGATATCGCGGTGATGTCTAAAAAGTCAAACGACTTAATCTCCGACTTAAAAGAAACCTTTGATAATCCCCGGAAATACAACATGATGCTTAACCCTAAGAAGTGCGTCTTCAGGGTTCCAGCCGGCAAATTGTTGGGATCGTTTCCCAACACGGAATCGAGGTCAACCCGGAGAAAATCAAGGCAATCTTAAACATAAACCGTCCGACATGCCTAAAGGACATTCAACGACTAACAGGTTGTGTTGCAGCAGTTAGTCGGTTCGTCAGCCGACTTGGAGAGAAGGCTCTGCCGATGTACAAGTTGCTGAAGAAGGCGGACAAATTCGCGTGGACAGACGAAGAAGATGCAGCATTGAAGCAGCTCAAGGAGATTCTTTCCTCAGCGCCTATCCTTGCTGCACCCGAGCCTAGAGAGCCCCTGTTAATCTATATGGCGGCAACCAACCGGGTAATCATCATCGTCGTCGTGGCAGAGCGGAAGGAACCAGGCTATGAGCACGGAGTTCAACGACCAGTTTACTATGTGAGCGAGGTCTTGACGGAGTCCAAGCAGCGTTACCCGCACTACCAAAAGATAGCTTATGGAGTATTCCTTGTTTCTCGGAAGCTGAGGCATTACTTTCAGGAGCACCCAATCATAGTGGTGAGAAAGACTCCACTGTCCGACATAATCAACAACAGCGACGCTACAGGAAGGGTCGCGAAGTGGGGCATTGAACTTGCCGCATTCGAGATCACTTACAAGAGACGCGACGCTATCAAGTCACAAGCCTTGGCGGATTTTGTTGCAGATTGGACGGAGATGCCAAATGCTACTCCGTTGTTGGAACCAGAGTACTGGGTGATGCACTTTGACGGATCAAAGCTGCTCAACAGCTCGGGGGCTGGTGTATTGCTACAGTCACCAACAGGTGACAAGCTACACTACGTTCTGCAGATCCACTTCGAGGCTACAAACAACATGGCGGGGTATGAAGCACTCATTCACGGACTTCGTGTAGCCAAGGATATTGGCATCAAGCGCATAGTTTGCTGTGGAGATTCTGACTTGGTTGCCCAGCAGGTGTTTGGCACCTGGAATGCGCGGAACCCTATGATGGCGGCATATCGAGACAAAGTGGACGAGATAGCCAAGAGCTTCTTGGGCTACAAAGCCAAGTATGTACCTAGGGAGCAAAACAAGGCGGCTGATCTGCTGTCTAAACTTGGATCAGGGCGCAAGAAAATTCCGCCAGGAGTTTTCCTAGAGCACCTGCGCACACCATCTGTGAAGGGAGCCGACATCGACAACCTGGATAGAGCTGACTCTTTCGTCAACATGGTGACTAAGGTCCCTCCGGCTTGGACAAAACCGTTCATGGAATATCTCGAACATGGAACTTTGCCCGACGACAAAGTCGAAAGACGGCAAATAGTACGACGATAAAAGGGTTATACCATAATCAATGGGCAACTCTACAAAAGGAGCACTACTGGTGTATACCTAAAGTGTGTTTCCCAGCTAGAAGGTATGGAGATCCTACGCAAAATCCATCTCGGAGACTGCGGGCATCATGCCGCTCCTCGATCGTTGGTCGCGAAAGCCTTCCGGCGAGGATTCTACTGGCTAACCGCGAAGGCGGTTGCCGAAAAGCTGGTTGAGACGTGCATGGGATGCCAGTATTATGCCTGACAACCACATGTTCCTGCTGAAGAATTGCGAACAATACCAATAACTTGGCCGTTTGCAGTCTGGGCGCTAGACATGGTGGGACCGTTACAGATGGCACCTTGTGGGTTTACGCATATACTTGTAGCAGTTGATAAATTCACTAAATGGATAGAAGATAAGCCCAATAGAAAGCTTGATGGGGCAACTGCCCTCAGGTTTGTCCGGGATCTAGTGGTGAGATTTGGTCTCCCACACAGTATTATCACCGACAACGGCAGCAATTTGTCACTCGGAGAAGTGGAGGCTTATTGTTGGGAGAAAGGCATCCGACTTGACCTTGCATCTGTGGCACACCCACAATCCATCGGTCAGGTTGAGCGAGCCAATGGATTAATTCTGCAGGGAATCAAGCCATGTCTGGAGGCACCGCTACATAGAGCAGCTGGAGCCTGGGCGGAAGAATTGCCATCTGTGCTTTGGAGTTTACGAACTACACCCAACAGATCCACCGGCTACACCCCTTACTTCATGGTATATGGAGCAGAAGCCATCCTGCCTTCCGACATCCTTCACAATGCACCAAGAGTTGCCGCCTACGACGAAGATGACGCTGAAGAATCCAGACGCCTAGATGTGGACCTTATCAAGGAGGAGCGCGTTTTGGCATGCCAAAGATCCGCCATATACCAGCAGAAGCTACGCAGCTACCATAGTCGCCGCGTTCGGCATCGCTCGTTTAAAGAGGGGATTTGGTGCTCCGACATAAGCAGAACAAGTCACACAAACTATCCCCGCCATGGGAAGGACCGTTCATCATAAGCAAGGCGCTACTCAATGGGTCTTACTACCTCATTGACAATCGTTAACTAAAGGATAGACCCAACGAGGATCATAAGCGTAAGCGACGTGACCCGGATGATGACTACCCTGAGCTTGATCGGCCATGGAACATAACACAGCTACGTCCTTTTTACACTTAGCAATTTTTATCTAATTGTGTACCTCTGATATGATAAATGAAATAAAGCTCTCTGGTTCACTCATATTTCTGAGTCTTTTACCTCCTTTAGTGTTCATTTTTGGATCATATAAAACCTTTATGCACAAGCTTTGCGATTGCACTTGTGAAAATTCCGCCTACGGGCGTTAGCTTAAGTTTTCTGGTCTACACATTGTTTGTCCTTTTTATGTTGATTCTGGAGTAGTGACTTTTGGCACTTATTATCGGCGATTTTGTGCTCAGGTTATTGACGGTGCCATTGGGCATCATCACCTAAGCGCATCGTTCCGACAACGAGTCTTCCGACTCACGAAAAGTCAAGCATAAGAACCAAAGTAATGGATAAGCCAACACTTGCTTAAAACAATATATACATGATGGAAACTAGTTCTTGAGCAGCAGGAAATAACAACCATTGTTTTCCGCCTTAAGTTACATAAACAAGTTTTTTCCACATATGCACCAAAGGTGAAACAAATATTACAAAGTTGTACTTCACTTATTTGGCGCAGGTGACTTCAAAGCAGCACCATCACCAGCCGGAGAACCACCCTCGAAGTCGGCGATGTGGTGGGACTCAGACGAACCTTGGTTGCTGCTGTCGATGATGTTCATGGGCACAAAGACGTCGACGTCTACCAACTCGGAAACTCTGGTGTCATAGCCCGCGAGTGACGACAATATGGCTTCATGGTTAATCTCTTTCCCATCATCGTCTACGTCGGGAATTCCAGAGGTCACCGTGTCGATGTCGGCATCTTCATAGTGTGCCTTCACCATTGACAGCGCCATCCTTGCGCCATCCCGTGCACATGCAGCTTTCCAGCTTGTGATACGCTCGGGGGCTCGGCGCAGAATCTCCGACTACTTCACCACGGAGTCTGATGCCTTGATGTTTATCTGGAGGGGCTTGGCGATCTCGTTTGCTTGCGTGATGGCGGTGTTGATGAAGTTGCCGGAAAGAACCATGCATTCCTTGGCTGGAGGAGGTGATCGGGTTAAACCCATAGGAGCTGCAAATTCCGACAAGGAGCGCATGAGTTCAACAATTCAAACTACCCAGACTACAGAAATCCAAGACAGAGAAAACTTACTGAAGATGCTGGCCTCAGCTTGCCATAGGGTGTCCGCCAAGGATTCTTTCTCTTATTGGAGGAGCTTATACGCCTCGCTATGGCGTTGATTTTGCTCATCGACAGCTTGCTTATGATCTTTTAAGATTGCAATCTCCTCCTTCAAGCGATTGATTTCCTCGGTGGCTGAGTCCTGCAGGGCTTTCATCAATTCCTCATGCATTTTCATCATATCATTCCTCTCCTGCTTAAGAATCTTGTTCTTGCTATCCAGCTCTTGAATGTGCTTGGATTGCTCGACTATATTCTTGGCCTTGGCGATGGTTTCTGCAAAGTCGGAGAAAGTAAAAGTACAGAGTGAGTACTCGGAGAATATGGGCACAAAACCAAGTCGGAATGCGAAAAAGAAAACAGACGCTTGCTCTTGGTGATCTGTTCCTTCAAGAAGGCAGTTTTACCCTTTTCAGCTTCCAGTTCTGCGCGCATCTTCTGGTACTTGTCATTGGCCATGCCCCTCCGAGCACTCTCGTTCTGTGGAAAAAAGGTCAAAGTTAAAACATTGTTTGTTCTTCTTGGATCATCTAGCCGGAAATTTTCCACCTAGACGCTCGGGGGCTACAAGGAGAGTTTTTGACTTAGTAATATGCTTAGCTTTTCTTTAAGCATCTAGTCGGAACTAATTCAGTTCTCAATTAGATGCTTGGGGGCTACAGTATAAAGTTTTTAACTCGGATATATGCTTAGCTTTTCTTTAAGCATCTAGTCGGAACTAATTCAGTTACAACTAGAAGCTTGGGGGCTATAGTATGGAAAATTATAAACACTGTGTATGCTACTCTTAAAGCATCTAGTCGGAATATTTCATTCCATCTATATGCTTGGGGGCTACAGTGAGAGGTTTTCTAACTTAGTCACTCTTAGAGCATATAGATGCAAAAACCTATCGTTTTTCCGTCTACATCCTCGGGGGCTACAGTGGGATACTCATACGAAATGCAAAAGGCAAACAAAACTTACAAGTGCGATGATATTGAGGTTTGTAGCACTCTCGGCCAGCAGCTTGCCAAAGGATTCGTTGTTTCCTTGCAAGATTTCTGCTTGCCTGCGGAGCTCCTCTAGACCGCACGTCGGAGATGTCGGCACCGCACCAGGGCCCAAAGCAGTGCTACCCGGTGTATGTACCGGATAGACTATCTTTGGATAGGCTATGGTTTTCTTGGGTGCGGGGGCGCCGCCAACGGCAGAGGTACCTGCTTCCACCACCGCCTTACCGCCACCGATGGCATCCTTAGCCGGAGCTTCAGCCATTTGATGGGCGACACTCTCCTGCGTTGCCTGCTCGCCGACGACTGCAACCTCGGTAGAAGCACCTGAGTCCACTTCCATGGCGGAAGGGCCAGATGCCTCCTTAACTTGTGAGCTTGTCGGGAAAGAAGAAGGTTTGACGTAGGGAGTGGTAGGGGCGATGGCGGGAGATGTGTCGCGATGCAGCATGTCCTTGATAGTTCTAGAAGCCCCCAATTTGGAGGTCTTCTTGAGGTTAGCCGTGGCTTTCTTCCTGAAACGTGCAAAATGCATAAGTACAGGAGCAAGACAGTTAAATAGACAATGTCGGAGGAAGAGAAGCTTACACAAGTGGGGGTGCTTTGGCAAAGGGGATCCCAGTAACTTTTCTCTTTTCCGCCTCCAGGGCGGCGGTAGTATTCTTGGAGGCTCCACCCTCCGTCTTCTTCTTCTTGCCTCCGTCGACAGCGTCAGAGGTGGGGCTCTTCCACTTTTGCGCCAACGGAGCATCGTCATCGGACACGACTGTGACTTCCTTCATCTTTGGATCGTAGATTTGGGCAGCCAGGTTGCCCTCCTCTAGATCACTAAGCTGCTAAGTGAGAAGTCACCGTGTTAGATGAGATGACATTTGCAAGACGGAAGAACTGGAGTATATGTCATACACGGAAAATGAATACCTACCTTTGGGCACTTGCCGTCTATGAACATGTCGTAGGTGATGGTGAAGCCACGCTTCTTATCCTTCACCTTGAAGATGTTCTTAAGGCGGAGCTTGACGGGGTCGCTCGAGAAGTTGTCCACGGAGATGCGGAGGCTATCCCTTCTATTGCTGGTATACTCATGCATGAGCTTCGCGCGGTGCTGCAGAGGTTGGATTCGCCTGATGAACCAGCACATGGCTAGGTCCAAGCCGGTCAAACCCGTCTCTGCGAACCATTCTATCCGCCTTATGGTGCGGGAAGCATCGAGGTCGGAGGGAAGAGAGGCCTGGGATCTCCATGACGAGGCTTCAATGGCGGCTCCATCAACAAAGTCCGGGTACGTTACTTGTCGGCCACCCAGAGGTATGTCTGGGCCGCAGAAGTACGTCCATTGCCAATTTTTGCAGGACTCGTGGCCGACGAAGTCGGGGAACCGCCGGCCAGGTCGAATCTTGAAGCGAATGTTGCCATAGTTCCTGAGTTCTTCCTTGCTAGCTCCGGCTTCACGTTTGATGGTGAAGAAGTACACAAAGAGGTCTAACCTAGGCCTTATCCCTAAGTATCCCTAGCAGAGCGCCGCGTAGTTGCTAAGCACTAAGATACTATTGGGGGAAGATTCTGGGCTGGACTCTATAGTGATTCAAGACGGAGAGGAAGAAGTTGGAGATGGGTAGGGAGACGCCGCGTACCAGTTGGGCTTTAAGGTACACCTTTTCTCCGGCTTGGGGATAAGGTGTCACCTCGCCGGCTAGCGCTGCCCGCCAGGCAAGCCCCTCCGTCGCAGGGAGGTAGCCCTCGGCGATCAGCTCTTGGATATCACGGTCCGTGATATCTGAGCCGCGCCAGTCGCCCTTGTGCGAATCTAGCTCCTCCTCCAACGGCTCTAGCACCGTCAGATTAAGGTCGCCGCTGGTGGCCTCGATCACCGCTGATGCGGGGATGAACAGGCCCTCTGGGGGCATGACAATGGAGCTCGCCGGCTTTGCCGCGGCTTCGTTTGACGCCGTCATGGAGGGAGAGGTGCTGCTGCTGGCCTTGGAGCAAGGTTGGGTGTGACTGGTGCGGATTGGAGGCTAGGGTTTTTTCGCGACTTAGGCACGGAGAGCTCGAGGGGGCACGCGCTGGAGGAAGAAGACGATGCGAGGAGAATGAGGAAAAAAGTGCAAATTCCACCACGGTTACTATTTATCATCTCCAGCGTCAAGATTCGTGCAGCTTGATCGGACGGTTGCCGCGTAGACGACGTGTTCACGAACGTGCGCGGAAATTTCTCCACGTCTCCAATCGTCCCTGCAAACGGTTCGTATCGCTCGCGCGGGAAAATCGGACATGATTGCGTTCTCTGCATGTGTGAGTTACGAGGCATCGCTGAGCTAAGCCTACGTCGTCCTAGATGGCATAGGCATATGAGCCGTCACATCGGAAGATTCCGGCATGGACAGATCCAGTCCGGCTACGGAAGAGTACGATGGAAGATTCAGCATTTCTCTGGCTTACATATTGAAGACGGAGAAAGCCTTGCAGGGTTCTTTGGGAGGACTAGAAGATGTTGCTTGACGATTTGCCGACCTTCATCTAGACGAAGCATTCCACACGAAGAGGCAAGACGGCGCAAGATCTCAGAGTTCTCCGGGGTCTACTGTTGGGGATATGCTATATGGGTATCCTCATAGCATGTCACCTATCCGGATAACCCGGGTGGCCCACAGTTGGTAGCATGGCCTATGGCCTGCTGGGCGGCCCAGTTAGATGGATCCAGAAGGGAGGCCCATGCCGGATAAAGGAAGGCTACGGTTGGAGTCACCGACGTACCCGGAGCCTTGGAGTGCAAGATACACAAGACTAGTAATAGACGGTGTAGGACTCTGTGACCTGTCCGTCTAGGACTTTTCCCTGTAACCCTAGGACCTGGCGACTATATAAGTCGGGCCTATGGGAGCCTTAAGGGCACAACCTAGTATCGATTCATACAACCTCGCACAGCGAACCTATCTCTGTAACTCGGCGTATTGCCCTTATAGTGATTTATAGCAAGAGTAGGATTCCGCCACCGTCGTGGGATCTGAAGCTGGGTAAGCTATGTTACCTTGTACCCATCAACCGTCCGCCTTCCCCCACGTCTCTAAACATGCACTATGAGGACCCCTCCATGGCATACTCGTCGGAAATACCACTACTTTACTTGGCGCCCAGCCGCTTTGCGAGTCTCCGCCATCATGGCAGAAGGAGCGGCAGGATCAGCCTTGCGCTTCTTGGCCGGCTGAGTACTGGAGGAGGCCCCGCATCGCTTATTCAGCTTGGCGACAGGAATTTTGCCGACTCCGCCCACAGCGAGAGGTGGAGTGTAATGTACCTGCCCAGCTGCATAAGTAAATGACAGGCTTACTCGAATAAGTTAGAGGGCTAAGGTCACAAGGAAAGTACCTCCAAAATCTTAGAATCATCATCGTCATCGTCGTCATACCAATCTTGTAAGGGGTTTCGAGATTGACTCTTACCCAGAGTTGAAGCAGTAGCCGCATGCGGAATGGGCATGAAGCACTCCAAATCATACTCGACTTCGTCGGAGTCGGAGCGGTCCTCATCGTAAGAACTGGGAGGGACAGTACTGTCATCAACCTGATGAACGAGATTCTGCAAAAGACAAACAGAATAAGCATCAAAAACTAGACGGAAAATAGCAAACAAGCTAAAAGTGACTCGGAAACTTACCCAGGGAACAGGCCTGACCCGGATAAACGAGGCGCAGCTCCAAGCCCAGTCTTCCGCCAAGGTTAGCTTGAAGATCAACCTTACTCGGCGGGCCACAGAATCATGGGTAAGCTCCTTCGTGGAGTGCCGAGTAGGGTCATGCGAGCCGCTCATGAAGCACATTTTGTGGCTCCTAGCTTGGATGGGGCTTACTCGGCGTGAGATGAAAGTACACATGAGATCCGTGTCGGCAAGATGAAAGTTCTCATCCGGCGATAGCAACCTCTCCAGAATCACATTTGCTTCATTCACCGCAACGTTTTTGTCACACGGGTCAAGCTGCCAGAACTTCTTGCTGGGGACCTCGTCCGAGAAAGGGGGGAGTCGGATGTAGTCAGGGGCCCCGCTGTTTTTGACATAGAAGAAAGTCCTATGCCATTTCTTGCAAGAGTCAAGGCCAGTAACCCGAGGAAAGATGGAGCCTCTCCTGGGTGTGATGCTAGCGGCACCGCATCGAGTCGTCTTTTTCTCGGCATGGGGAGCGCCAGGCTGAGGAACAACTTGCACCCTAAAACTAAAGTATTTGGACCACAGAAGAACTGTAAGCCAAATGCCAAAATAGGCCTCGCAAGCAGAAATGAAGCAGGAAAGGGAGCTAATCGGTCTGGCAGGAAAATGATGGGTCTGGAGATGGAAGGTCGAAAGAAAGGAATCGAAGAAACTGCTCACGGGCAAGGCGAAACCTCGCTCAAAATGAGAAAGGAAAACCACCCTCTCATTGGCATCGGGTTTGGGGGAGATCTCACCGGCGGGGAGACGACATTACACCTCGAGCGGGATGCGCCTGGTGGAGCGCAGCCATTCGAGATCCTCGGCGGAGACCTCTGAACCCTCCCAGCCGCTGTGCTCGCTGGCGGGAACCTCCTGTTCGTTAGCTCCTTCAGCGCTGTCGCGTGCGTCCATGATCTCCCTGGGCTCAATCTCCTCCGTCGTTGGAAGAGGATTGGAAGAGCAAGGACCCGTAGTGGAATGAAAAGAGGGAAAAGGCAATCACAGAGCAAGAACAGAGGGAAAGAAGAACCGCAGAGGAGGAAGTTGGATTTTGGAGGCGCAAGGAAGAAGAAGAGGCAATGGGGAAACTGAACGGGCGAGGGAAGTTATAAACCCCTCACCCCTACTTAAGGGCAGTAAAAACCCCAATCGTGGGATCCCCTGTGCCGTGCGGCCAGCGTGTGGCCGTGTACCCGGTCGAGTGAGCCAATCAGCAGGCGCCACGCGACAACAATACACGAAAAATCCCCTGCCACGTCACGAAAGGAAGGAGAAGGTGCACAGACCGATAGGACTGCCATAGTGATGGGGAATAACTGCGTAGCTGTCACTGTGCGGTCAGGGCTTGGAACAAAATTTGTGGCAAGTTACCACGAATACCAGTTGTCAGTGACTGAGGCACGCCGAAAATGACTCGGAATTGGCCAAAATGACTCGGCACGAGGCAAAAACGAGCTAGAAAGTCAAAGAACAGACCCAGAAACTGTTAGATAGACTCAGCAAGATGCAAGATTGTGCCAAACAGTGCGCCCTAAGCAATAAATAAAGACAAAAGAAGAAGTTCCAATTACATTAAAGGAACGTCGAGACGCCTAACAGCTAGAACTGCTAGACCTCACCAACTTCGGGGACTAATGTCGGGGGGATAATCCCCGGTAGGGTCACAAGGGGTAAAACACAGCCCAACTTGGCTTACGCCGAGTGAAGAAAGTACCAGGCCGAGTAAGTATGGCCGGGTAAGAGGATCATATGCGGCCGACATAGAAACTAGGTCGGTTCGTATAAGACAAAGATGTTAATCTTGCAGGAACCAACGAGCCGAGTCTCCCGAGGAGGGCCGAGTCAGATAGGACGGGTGGCACCTTTCAGAGTGAGGTTTAGGAGGGACCATAGTAAAGCATGTTCAAAAGAGAAGGGCGACACCGGGTGACACGAAAGGAGCCGGGTGACGCCCAAAGCAAGGGCTGACGTACAAAGTTACTGTGTGACGCCAAAAGGAACAGGAAGCGACGTACCTGAAGACCGTTAACTATCTAGCTTTATGGACTGGGCCACTAGGCTTACGGCAAGACCATGACCCGGCCTGCATAGTAGGGACCAAGATCCAAACAGTAACCCTAGAACCCAAAGGGGTGTAACTTAGCTAGCTACGCCTATATAAGGAAGGGCATAGCTGTAGTTAGAGAAGGTTGGACCAAGTAGGGAACTAGTGCACAGAACACTAGTTCATACAGCTCGAGGAGCACTTGTAAACCTCTAGCATCAATAAAATTCCTAAGTGTGGAGAGTTCATCTTGTTCTTCGTGCATGGCTAGACCGTGCTCTCCCTCCCCGGTGACCACAAGCACCCCATTCGGCCCCCAACTTAAGCCTACCCACGGAATCTGCCATGACACCACCACGACAATAAATAACATGCTGGGTGAACAAATTACAGCGGGGTAATTGACAGGAACTTAGCAAGGCATACCAGTGCAAATACTAGACATTCATGATCCCTATGAGATTTGATTGGGCATTACAAAAATATACATAGACCGCCATCCAACTTCATCTATGACTAATAATCCACATTCAGGTTATCATCTGAACCCCCTCCAATATTAAGTTGCAAGCAACAGATAATTGCATTAAGCAATGTGTGTAAACAAACAATACAATTGTTCCACGAACAAAATATTGTTGTTTTCTCCCTAGTAGAAACAACACATCTATAACCTTAGAGATTCCTGTCACTTCCCCAGATTTAATAGAGGCATGAACCCACTATCGAGCATAAATACTCCCTCTTGGAGTCACTAGCATCTACTTGGCCAAGATATCTACTAGCAACGGAGAGCATGCAAGATCACAAACAACATAGACATGATAGAATCAATAATCAATAATACATTATAGAATCAATAATCAATCTGACATAGTATCTCAATCTCCATCGGATCCCCGCAAACACAACATGTATGATTACAAATAGTTGATCTTGATCATGAACGGAGCTCAAAAGATCTAAACAAGATAGCACAAAGGAGGAGAAACAACCATCTAGCTACTGTATGGACCCATAGTCCAAGGGTGAAGTACTCACGCATCATACCGGAGGCTAGCATGGTGATGAAGAAGGCATCCGGGATGAAGTCTCCCCTCTGGAAGGGTGCCTAGAAGAGCTATAGATCCCCCTGATCTAGGGACGATGGTGGCGGCAGCTACAGACTGTTTCGTGGAGATCTGATCGGGTCTTTGGGTTTTGGCATCGGGGGGCTTTTATAGGCGAAGAGGCGAGGCAGGAGGGCCGCCAGGGGGCCCGCACCCTGCACTGGCTCTGCCTAGGGTGGGCCCATGCCTGGGGGGTGTGGACACCCTGTGGCGCCCCTCCGGCTGCCTTTCGGTCTCTGTGTTTGTTCCGGTAAAATATTGACTTTGTCTTTGTCCCGTCCAATTCTAAGAATATTTCCTTACTACTTTTTGTGAAACCAAAAATAACAGAAAATAGACAACTGTCACTGCGGCATATTTTTAATAGGTTAGTCCGAGAAAATGTTGATACGTCGGAAACGTATCTATAATTTTTGATGCTCCATGCTTGTTTTGTATCATTTGTCTTATATTTTGTCTACACTTTGAGGTATTTTTATACACTTTCTGGAACTAACCTATTAACAAGATGCCACATTGCGGTTGCTGTTTTCTTGCTTTTGGTTCGAAAGGTAAAAATCAATATTCTCGGAATTGGACGGGACAATAGCCAAAGTCATTATGTTTTCCGGAGCAACACAGAACCACGAAGCAGAGCCGGAGGGGGGGCACAGGGTGGCCGCACCACCCCTAGGCGCGGGCAAGCCCTGGAGGCGCCCACAGGGGGTGTGGGCCCCTTGGACCCCCAACGACCTTGATTCCTGCGCCTATAAGAAGCCTCCGACCCAAAAACCCTAGGGAATCCAGAAGAAATCCACGAAAACCTCTGTAGCGTCGCCGCCGCCGAAGGGGAGATTCGGGGGACAGAAATTCTGACCCTGCCGGGACGAGGAAGTGCCCCCGGAGCCATCTCCATCGATCTCAATCACCATCTCCATCACCGTTGCTGATTCCCATGATGATGAGGGAGTAGTTCATCATCGAGGCTAAGGGCTCTACCATTAGCTATGGGTTCATCTCTCTCTCTATGCATGGTCATATTATGATCATGATCTTTGTAATCAAGTAGATCTACCTTGCTACTCAAGTGCTTCATTAGATCTCTGCTTTCCCCATGTGTGTGAAAGCGACAGCGTGCACGCCGTGGTGGCACTTAGGCTTGAGTCTACATAAATACTCTTTGTTCTTTAATAGATCTATTCTTTTCCCCACGTGTGTGAACGTGACAGCGTGCATACTGTTTGTGGCACTTTGTCTAGATTGAATATTTGTTATTAGTTATATTTGTAGTTGGATGTCTCTATGAAATTGTGGTGTTTGTTGGAACCATCTAGTGGTCAAGTTGATAGTGTGGGGTTATCTAGATTGGGGAAGGTGGACTGTGAGGAGTGCTGTTATAGCCCTACCATGGATTAGAGTGTCCAACCGGAGAGTAGTTAAGAGTAGTATCATGAAAATAGGATATTTATATGAGAGAGTGTTCACTAGTGAAAGTATGATCCCTAGGCCTTGTTTCTAAAAATTGAAACACCATTTGCTACTAGATCTGTAGCATGTTTGCTTTCTTCCATCTTTGTTCCGTTTGTCGGGGTGGTTTTGGGATTTTACCTTTCCTCCACGCCATTAGCTCTTTTTTGGCACTGTTACCACATGTATTTCACTATCTCTTCCCCGAACTAGTGCACCTATACACCTGACAAGTGTATTGGGTGTGTTGGGGACACAAGAGACTTGTTGTATCTTGATTGCAGGGTTGCTTGAGAGGGAATATCATTGACCATTTCCTCCCTGAGTTCGATAAACCTTGGGTAATCCACTTAAGGGAAACTTGCTGCTGTTCTACAAACCTCTATACTTGGAGGCCCAACAACTGTCTACAAGAATAGAAGTGCGTAGACATCAAGCTCTTTTCTGGCGCCGTTATCGGGGAGGTAAGGTAAAAGGTACTCACATCCTCTGGTCTGAGTTGTCGAAGTTATTTCCTTTAGATTCTGCAATTTTGTCTTCTTTTTTCCTGTTTTCACTAGTTAGGCTTAATGGAAAACAACAACAAAATTAGAGAGCTTTATAGTGTTTTTCTTGAGCTAGGACATGAAGTGTTTGAAGAGAAAATTAAAAAACCTATGGAGCTTTATTTGCATGCTAATAGCAATGTTATTAGTATGAATTCTTTGGACACTATTATTGCTAATGCTATGGAAAAGTCTAAGCTTGGGGAATCTAGTTTTTATGAAAATGATCTTTTTAGTCCCCTAGCTTTGGAAGATAGCTATTCTATTGGTTATCATGATGCCAAACCTCCAATATATGATGATTACAATGATGAATATGATATTTTCAGTCCAACTACTATTGAGGAGGAAATTTATTGTGATTACAATATTCCTCCTATATTTGATGATTATTGTGATGAGAATAGTAATGATAGCTATTTTGTTGAATTTGCTCCCACTATGATTAATAAGAATGGCTATTCTTATGTGGAGAGTAATAATCATTTTATGCATGTGGATCGTGATAAGAATGTTTTATGTGATAGTTATATTGTTAATTTTATTCATGACGCTACTGAAAGTTATTATGAGAGAGGGAAACATGGTTTTATGTATCTCAACAATAGTAAGTTTCCCCTCTTTATGTTGAAAATCTTGAAGTTGCACTTGTTTTGCTTTCCTATGCTTGTTGCTATGTGCTTCTTTGATTTATTTTCTTACCAGATTCCTATGCATAGGAAGTGGGTTAGACTTAAGTGTGTTTTGAATTTTCTTCTTGATGATCTCTTTTACTTCAATTCATATTTCTTATGTGAGCATCTTCTCAAATTATCAAGCCTAACTTAAAGGCATTAAAGAACAGTACTTGTTGGGAGATAAACCAAGAGTTTTCTTGAGTCTTGGAAGTCATTACATCAGTAATGACCTCTCCTTATCCTTTTTATTTGTTTTTTGTGCCAAGAATGACCTCTAATGAGAGGGAAGTAAGATTTGGGGAGTTGCTGTCCCGAAACAGATTCCGTCCTCCATCATAAAAATTCGTGAGGAGTCTCTGTAACTCGGATTGAGCTCAAAATATACTAATAAATGCCCCAGTATATTATCTAACTTTTGTTAGTTCAACACTTTTTGATTTGAGCAACAGAAGGTCTTCGAAAAAATTGGTTTCTACCTTATGGTATGTTTTGACAGATTTCTGCCATTATTTGCATTTGCTTCTTATTGATTCCTTTTTAGGTTCTTTTTGGGAAATTGAGCTTTTAGAAGGATTTGATACAGTATCTTGTGTTTTTAGTGAAAAGTTTTGCTGTTCCAAAGCTTTACGTAAGGTCTAATATCTTTTGAATACACTAATATTGCTAATAAAGATTGTGTGAAGTTTTGTATGAAGGAAAATTTGCAGGTGTAGAGAAAGAATGATGTAATGAGATGAAGAATGGACAAAAGCTCAAGCTTGGGTATGCCACCTAGTTTCACCCCAAGAAATATTTAAGAGGTACAAGCGTCAAAGCTTGGGATACCCAAGGCATCCCCTTCTTCATCAATAAAAATCTAAGGTCTTTCTAGACACTTTGTTTTTATTGTTTCATGCACATTTGTGTTGTTTTTGGAGCGTTTTAGTTTTTGTTTTTGGTTTTAGTTTGCTTGAGTAAGTTGGTTGGTTAAACCACACTTCTTTTGAAGAGAGACACACTCTGTTTCCATTGCCTAGAACACTCTAGTTTTCACTCTTATTATTTTGTGAGTGTTCACTTTTGCTAGCACTGCGTTCAGCCTTAGTTTTCTTGTGCTTTCAGCCTGGAACTTTTTAGTTCTTCTTTGTGGATTTTTGAAACAAGCTCACTGATCGTTATTGATTATTATCTTTGTGAGTTGTTTCAAATAAGTTGTTTGTTGTTGGAAAGGAGTAGAAAGTTTCATGCTTATAGTGGTACAAAAGGGAGCTTGTTTTGACTGTGACTTAGACTTTAGCATGTCATTCTAGGTGTTGTTTTGATCTTATGCTTAGTCATTATTGCTATAGCATGACTTGTTCCAAACAATTGTGATTGCTTAGTGTGCCTTGAAATAATCATGCGTTGTTTTAGCATACAAAAGCATAGTATTGTGGTATTCTCCTTTGATGCATTGTTTGGGTTGACTTGACACATGCTCACACCATGTTATGACTATGACAAGTCACAATTACCCTCTATGATCATTTAGTCCTTTACTTGTAGTACCACTCTATGCTTTTATTAATAATGCTTTGTTGCTCTGCATGATTATGGCCATTATTGCTCTCTTAGTTGGTTGCTCCCAGTCTTTTGCTAGCCTCCACTTGTATGAGTAAGCTCTACTCATGCTTCCAACTCCCAAGAAACCAAGTTATTCCAAAGTGTCCACTATAAACCCTATGCATGGTGTGTTACACCATTCCAAGTATATTCTTGTTTTCAGCTATCTTCCAATTAAAAGTTTTTTGTTATGTGAAAACTTAGTGATTAAAGCCCTCACAAACTTGATGGCACACTTTATATTCTTTGACCCTAATAAACTTGAACCATTGTGTCATCTATGTTGTATATTCTTGTACTTATACGTTGGAATTAGCGGAACCATGGTGTCACGGGGAACGTTTTCAACATTGCACTTGTACTTTGTACTCAGTTGATATCATGCTCCTTTGTCTATGGATGTCACCGGTGTGAAATAAAGAGGGAACTTGTAAGTCCATCGAGTCTGTATTTTGTGTTAAAGAACCGCCTAGGCCGCTAGCCTAAGCCATGCCTAATCATGGTGAAAACTTGCAGCATCACCATAATGAGCTATCTATGAAGCATCCTCAATAAAAGGCTATTCACGTAGTAAATAAAAAGATCACTGAGATGCTCATTGTCTGCTTTCCTTGTCATTTTGGTTATGGGATAGATCATGTACCATGTGCAAGGGGTACCCCGTTGGCCGTTCTCTGTGATATGCAAATAATTACAATGACAAGAACTTACAGGTTACTGAAGTTGAGTAGCATGAGGTGTGGCCCTCGTATTCAAGGGACTTGAGATTGCCAACTTATACTTTGTCAAGCATATACTCCATAGTTAGTTCACTTTAACCTTAATCACTTCAAGATGCTTATGATAGGGGCAATGAGGGATGAAAGCTAAGAAGTACCATAATTTTTGGAAGCTCTTTTTGAAACTTGAAATCCCTGCTTACTTTACAAAAGGCCTTTCTTCCACCATTATTGAGTCTCCACCTTCTAATTTTAGGCACCATTAAGAGAGCATAGTTGTCATTCTGTGTGCAGTGTCCCAAAGCTTATTGATTGATGCATATTGTGATATTACTTGTTCTTGTGCTATTTATTTCTAGTCACCCTTGTGAACTTTGAAGGTGTCATATGCATCTATATTGCTACTCTATGAGGGACAAGATGATTGCCACTATGATATGTTTTCTGTATGTGAAACAAAAAACATTTTTCAATGCATGTTATTCATGATCTTTGTTTGTAGCCTTTCATGTTGCATGCATAGTTACTATGTCCTATTGTTAAAACTCCATCTTTCATGCACATGTTTAGAGTTCTTTGATACCAGCTTTCAATGCTTGCAAATGGTTTGATCTTGGTTTTGATGGTGCATTTCACCTCAAAAATTATTATTTTTATCACTTACCTACTCGAGGACGAGCAGGAGTTAAGCTTAGGGATGCTTGATACGTCGGAAACGTATCTATAATTTCTGATGCTCCATGCTTGTTTTGTATCATTTGTCTTATGTTTTGTCTACACTTTGAGGTATTTTTATACACTTTCTAGAACTAACCTATTGACAAGATGCCACAGTGCCAGTTGCCTGTTTTCTTCTGTTTTTGGTTCCAGAAAGGCAGAAAATCAATATTCTCGGAATTGGACGGGACAAAAGCCAAAGTCATTATTTTTCCCGGAGCAACACGAAACCACGAAGCAGAGTCGGAGGGGGCCACAGGGTGGCCGCACCACCCCTAGGCGCGAGCAAGTCCTGGAGGCGCCCACAGGGGGTGCGGGCACCCTGGACCCCCACCGACCTTGATTCCTGCGCCTATAAGAAGCCTCCGACCCAAAAACCCTAGGGCATCCACAAGAAATCCACGAAAACCTCTGTAGCACCGCCGCTGAAGGGGAGATTCGAGGGACAGAAAGTCTCTGTTCCGGCACCCTGCCGGGACGGGGAAGTGGCCCCGGAGCCATCTCCATCGATCTCCACCACCATCTCCATCACCATTTCTGATTCCCATGATGAGGAGGGAGTAGTTCTTCTTCGAGGCTAAGGGCTCTACTGATAGCTATGTGTTCATGTCTCTCTTTATGCATGGTCATATTGTGATCATGAGCTTTGTAATCAAGTAGATCTACCTTGCTACTCAAGTGCTTCATTAGATCTCTGCTTTCCCCATGTGTGTAAAAGTGACAGCGTGCACACCATGGTGGCACTTAGGCTTGAGTCTACATAAATACTCTTTGTTCTTTAATAGATCTATGCTTTTCCCCACGTGTGTGAACGTGACAGCGTGCATACTGTTTGTGGCACTTTTGCTAGATTGAATATTTGTTATTAGTCATATTTGTAGTTGGATGTCTCTATGAAATTGTGGTGTTTGTTGGAACCATCTAGTGCTCAAGGTGATAGTGTGGGGTTATCTAGATTGGGGAAGGCGGACTGTGAGGAGTGCTGTTATAGCCCTACCATGGATTAGAGTGTGCAACCGGAGAGTAGTTAAGAGTAGTATCATGAAGAGAGGATATTTATATGAGAGAGTGTTCACTAGTGAAAGTATGATCCCTAGGCCTTGTTTCTAAACATTGAAACACCGTTTGCTACTAGATCTGTTGCATGTTTCCTTGCTTCTATCTTTGTTCCGTTTGCCGGGGAGGTTTTGGGCTTTTACCTTTCCTCCACGCCATCAGCTCTTTTCTGGCACCGTTACCACTTGTATTTCACTATCTCTTCGCCGAACTAGTGCACCTATACACCTGAGAAGTGTATTGGGTGTGTTGGGGACACAAGAGACTTGTTGTATCTTGATTGCAGGGTTGCTTGAGAGGGAATACCTTTGACCACTTCCTCCCTGAGTTCGATAAACCTTGGGTAATCCACTTAAGGGAAACTTGCTCCTGTTCTACAAACCTCTACACTTGGAGGCCCAACAACTGTCTACAAGAATAGAAGTGCGTAGACATCAAATGTATAAAAAATACCTCAAAGTGTAGACAAAGCATAGCAAAGTTGATACTAAACAAGCATGGAACATCAAAAAATATAGAAACGTTTACGACATATCAGTAGTGGACCCTATCGCGAGCTATCGCCTTTACTTCGTAAGGAAGGTCTCAAGCGAAGTCTTGTCTTCAAGCGTTGGTCTCGAGGGAGATGCTTCTGGTGCCTCGAGCGTGACCACCAGGTCAACACTTGCCGTGAGCCCTTCAGATGCATCCATTGTCGTCATCCTGGTCATCGATAGCGTTTCTATCATGCTTGCTTTCTAGCTGCTCTTGGAGACGAGGTGGTCACTCGTGCTCCTTCTCTGGTCGCTCGTGTTCCTTTCTAGCAGAGCCGTTCTTCGTCTGCTTAGCCTCGTCGTCCCTCGTCACCTCGGAGTTGGGCTGAGGTTGTGGGACACTCGTCAGTGATTGCAGTGGTGCCGCCAAGTCCCTCTCCTAGGTTTTGCGAGCAGTTCAAGGTCAACGCCGCTTTGGACTCTCTCTTCCAGTCCCAGGTCGCCTTGATGCACATGGAGCTCCTTTAGCTGGTTGACGTCCGCATCGAGGAGGTGTGTCGCCCACTTTGTAAAGAGGTGGCAGATCTCAAGTTGTTGGTGCATGGTGTTGGTTCTCTAGAGCCGATGGAGGCATGCCCTTCTGATGGTCCAGTGCACGCTGAAGCATAGGATTCGGCTGTGCTTGATTCCTCCAAGCAGAAGTGGTCTGTGGTTGAGGAAGAGCAACTCTACAGTTGTTTCTCTCCTCGTGGTGTGTCGGCTGCCTCTGAGTGTGAGGGCATGGGTTTGATCATGACTGGGGAGCTTGACTTTGAGGAGAGTGGTGATGTTGATGCTGCAGTCCCTCTCTGCCTAAGTCTGGGAGGCTTGTGGTTTCCACATGTGATGGGGCTGCTATGTCAGGAGTGGTGACTCCTGTGCCAAGAGCTATTGTCACTAGAGAGATTTGCGATTCTCTCTCTACTTTGGTCGCTGCCTATCCTAGAACCAACAAATCGATTAGATGTAAGGTTAAGTCCACGAGAGCTGGTGCTAGGCCAAGATCGGCCTTTGGGAAGAAGAAATCAAGCAAAAGAGGGGTGCTACCTGTAGTTGCTTGATGGATGCACCTTTGTTCTAGCATGTCCTTTTCGGTGCAATGTAGGAGGTTTGTGTTTGGTGTTTCGTTCATGTGGCTCTCTATGTCTTCTACTAGGCTGTGGGTGTTGCTCCTGTGTTGTGGTGTATGGGTGAACTTGGCCTGATGTTGTAGGTTTTTGCCCAGTTTTCTCTTTAAAAAACTGAGCACCTTCTTCTTAATTAATAGATGGGGCAAAACTTTTGGCTCCGTTTCAAAAAAAATCTGCATGTATGGTCTCCACCATCTTATGCGTTTTACAATTTCTCATTCTGATATGTAAATCACCCTTGTTTCTATTTTTGCCCTTGATTGGGTTCCGGACTTGGTTGGTGTGTGTATCCTAGCTATCTGCAGAGGATGAGTGTAATATTTAAAACTCTTTAAGTAATAAATGCTCTTTATCGAAATAATCCGAGGAAAGGAGAAAATATCTGTCAGAACTTACAAAGTAGTTTTTCCTGTAAATCATATGGAAGGAGAAAGTCAATAAGATTATACTTATCAATGGTGTATGCCTGAGAACCAAGGCCAGACGCCCTCATGCAACCCTGCTGAATAACTGGGGTGGCTCCATGCATTAATGTAATAACACTGAAACAGAAGAGTACTTCACTTGAAAACTCATACTTCCTCCAGTTTAAATTAATTGACTTGGATTTGTCTAGAAATTAGAAAGGGAAAGAAACAAAATTCATCAGTCCACAACACATGAGCTTCAGGCGATTAGACTTTGAAACACACCGTCTCTGCACAGACTGCAGCGACGTACTCATGTTTTTTATTCACACGTACATCCGCTTATTTTTCCGGAAACATGGGATGCAAATTCTTGCTTCGACCTCTGACGGTCCTTGCAAGCGGCACGTACGGAAGCTTCAAACACTGCGAAGCGGCCCGACGGTGGATGAACCCTTCCATCGCGGTGCAAAAATCGTGATGGAGCTAGCTAGCTGTACTGCAGAAAACAACAGATGGTCGACTCTAGCCGGCTGGTTTCATAAAGCTGAAATGAGGATCTCAGTGTGCATTGACCTCCTAGCCATTGGATGATCATTATTTCCTCAACGCCACGTGTGGAGATGTTGGCAACACGCCGCTTGATCTGGATGCATGACATTAACTAGTACTGCTACTTAATCTGGAGTAGAGAGGTTTTTCCGTGCACATGCTTTGCCAATGTCAACCAGATATCTACTGCGAAATGAGATCGGAAGACTTAATAGTACTAGCTGTTACCTTGTAATCACACCGAGAAGTATGCCTATAGAGGACTGGGTCGATCTGGTGCTACAATGCTATTTATTGACAAACTTTTTTTTGACGAAAACGTAAAAAGCTTTGTATTTCGATTCATTGATAGAAAAGAAAAGTTTTATACAAAATATACAACGGCTCAGAAGAACCAACACCCCACGGCTCGACCCACGGCTCGACCCACTAGTACTACAGGGCTGCGGGGAGCAGGGCCCGGAGGCCATACTTGTTGACAAACTGAATGATAGAAAAAAACACATGGTGATGTTCTTATGGACTATATATGGTGGAGAGCTCGATCTGGAGTTTTCCCATATCACATGCACATGCGCATGCTTTGCAAATGTCAACATTGTTGTTTTCGACCAGATATTTTTCATCTTGTAATAACACTGAAAAGTATATATGTTGGGGGGAAGAAATATCAAATAGACCAGAGTTTCCTTTGCCTTATTACTGCTGGATCTGCAGAATGCCTAGTAAATAACGAAGGAAAATCCCAAGCCTGTCTAGAAGTTGTTACACAAAATACTCAATATTTGTTTTCATACAAACACCGAGTACAAAAAGCATATCATACACGGAGCGCCACCTGCATACACACTAGCTATAGGCGCATCATTGTCAGCGAATACGTCTGCGACCACTGAAAGAATATCCACTTTTGCTTTCTTTTTTAGGCAAAATAATCCTTTTCTTTGAGATGAGCGCACGGGAGCATGCGATTCAACGGAAAAATTGATTATTTACCCAAAACTTCACCAGCCTTAGATCATCTACACAAACTTGAGTGTATACTTGTAAAATGCCCAATAAGATTAAACGAGTTTATGATTTACTCAAGAGGGGTTTTCTATAAACTAAGCAAATAAATTGTACCCTTTAACACTATATCTGCATTTGGACACTCTATTGATAGTGTCCCAGGACAGTAATCATCACGCAGGTTTTAATCCTTGTATGAGGATGTTGTGTGTGTGGAGTGTTCTGCACCTTTTTCAGCCACCATACATACATGCAGGATTTGGCCAGTTAATTATGAGCAAAATATGGCAGACTGAAGCAATAAGAATATTGAATCATGTCGGCGACTTCCTCGGGCTGAATACTGATCTAGTGAAGAATCACTTGTAAGGTCCAAGAGGCATGAATGTTTTGACATACTGGCCGTACAGCACCACAAGAAATAACAGAAGTAAGATGGGGATCATGGACGTATAGGCGGACGACGCCAGGTCGGCGGCAGCGATGACCATCACTAGTGGGCAATGTTGATGAAGGGCAGAAGACGCTGGGACGGCTTCACTCAATGGTGGACGCCGAGGTGCTAAGGTGGTTGATCTGCCGTCGTGGGCAGTGCTGATCGGAGGGATTTGATAGCATAAAACTACCACTTTGTTTGTCGATTTTCTTAATTCATACCACTTGTCTTCAAAATCGCATAAAACTACCAAATTAGATCATGGTTGCCGCAAAAAGGACCGATCGATGTTTGATAGCGAATTGACACAGTTTAAGACGGGCTGGAATGACGGGTCCTCCTCTAGTGGGAGTATTTTAGAGGTAAGATCTTGACGACCCACAAGTATAGGGGGTGTATCATAGTACTTTCGATAAATAGTAGTGTCGATCATAACGAGGAGCAGAAGGTGTTGACTAGTGGTATGGAGCAAAAAATCTCTGTAAATACTTAGAAAACAGATTTTTAGGAGTTTTCCGATAAAGCAAGGAAATAAAATGCAATTAAATAAAGACAGCAAATAATTGTAGCAAGTGGCCCAATCCTTTCTTAGCAAAGGACAATACGGTGGAAATACTTATGAGGACCAAACGTTCTCGAGGAAACATAGGAATACTGCCAAGTTCTTTCGTTTCATATAGTTGAATAATCTTCTTTGCTTTTATAAGTGTTATGTGGGTGAACCTGTGCTAATGTACCGACCTTACTTAGACTATTACATACTTGTGATTAAACCCCTTGCAAGCATCCGCAACTAAAAGAAAGCAATTAAGATAAAAACCTAACCGCAACCTTAAACTCTGAGATCCTACACTCCCTTGTGCAAAGGTTTCCTAACGGGGGTTCAGGTTTCTATCACTCTGGCAACCCCACAATTAGTAACCAAATACACAATGCATTCCCCTAGGCCCATAAATGGTGAAGTATCATGTAGTCGACGTTCACATGACACCACTAGAAGAATAGCACCACAACTTAAATATTAAACCATTGAATAATACTTCAACACAATTCCACTACTAACAACATGACTTCTCCCATGTCCTCAAGAACTAAACGAACTACTCATGAGACATCATATGGATCAAGATCAGAGATGATATAATGATGGATAACAATATGAACATAAACAATAATTCAATGGTATCACTCACAACCATCAACTACAATAGTAATCAATACCGGGAAAGTTCCCCCTAAGAACTATACAAGATTCAACACAATTGTTACAGCGGGATGGAGTGGTGATGATGGTGCTGGTGGAGATGATGGTGTGGGTGATGATGATGATCCTGATGAAGTCTAGCTTGATGTTGGTGTTTATGGCGATGATCTCCCCTCTCCGGGAAGGAATTTCCCTGGCAGAAATCTCTCTGCTGGAGAGCTCTTTCTCTTTCGGTGTTTTCGGCCCCATAGAGGCGGCAGAATATTTCTGTGATCGCTCCCTCGACTTTAGGGTTTCAAGGAGAAGATATAGGCGAGAGGGCGGAGCCAGAGGTGGGCCAGGGTGGCTACACCCCCTGTAGGCGCGGACTAGGGTGGCCCGTGCCTAGGGGGTGTGGGCCTCCTGTGGCCCAACTCCGCCTCCCCTTATGGCATCCTTCGTCTTCTGGAAAAATATAGTTTTCTGTAGTTTTACTGGTATTTTTCTGTTCTTCACGAAATTGCATCAAAACACCCGCTTTTTCCATCAGAATCCTGACTCCGGCGGTTCATCCTCCAAGAGTCATCCAACATGCAAAAACAGATGAAAAGACATAAGTATCACCTCTTAATATGAAATATATCAATGAATAGAGGCAAATTATGATATATAATGGTGATGCAAATTGGACGTATCAACTCCCTCCAAGCTTAGACCTCGCTTGTCCCCAAGCAAAAACTAAGCTCGGTAAACATGTCCACAGGTTTATGGAGTGCAGTGTCGATAAAAATAATACGGACAAGAAGCATCACACTTACCAATACACAACTCATAATAGAAAGCAAATCACCATTATATAACTTAGCTTCCAACAAGTATGGGAGTCACAATAAAGATGCATAAAGATAAATCATAATTGGGATTGCCAAACTTTGTTCTTGGTCAGAGAACAGATGGAAAATAGTTTTCAAGCAAAGCTTTTGTAAAGAAGTTTATAACAGGAGTACTCTTTGCTCAAACATAAAAAGGTTTTTCACAAAGATGGCTTTTCAAAGTAATACTCATTTAGATAAGAGTCTTGTGCAAACAAGGAAGATAGAGAACATGATTGAATAAATCATCATATGAATGATTGAAACACAACAAATCAAATGCTTGCTGTAGATAGAGAGGAGTATGTTTACTGACTCAACTTAGAAGTAGAAGAAAGGCCCTTCATAGAGGGAAGAAGGGATTTCAAGTTCATAAAGAGCTTTCAAAATATTACGGTACTTACTAGCTTTGAGCTCTCATTGCCCCTATCATAAGCATCTTGAGGTGATTAAGGTTAAAGTGAACAAAGATGGAGTATATGCTTGACGAAATATAAGTTGGCAATCTCATGTCCCTTGAGTATGAGGGCCTCTCCTCATGCTACTCAACTTTAGTTACCGGTAAGTTCTTGTCATAGTAAGTACATGTGTATCATAGAGAACCGCCAATGGGGTACCCCTTGCATATGATACGGGATCTATCCCATATCACAATGACAAGGTAAGCTGACAATGAGCATCTCAGCAATCTCTTATTTATCATGGGAAAATGGTGCTTTTTATCTCCTTCCTATTTTCAAAATGTCTCTCTTTTTTATATAAGAAGAAAGCTTTATAGATTGCTCATTATGGCGATGCTGCAAGTTTCCACCATTATTAGGCATGGCTTAGGCTAGCGGCCTAAGTGTTTCTCTAACACACATACATAACTCCATGGACTTACAAGCTCCCCTTTTATTTCACACCGACAACATTCGCAAAGAAAAGAGCATGATATCAACTAGGTAGATATTTACAGGTGTTGAAAGCGTTCCCCGTGAGAGCACGGTTCTACTAATCCCAACGTATAGGTGCAAGAATATAGAACTTCGATGACACAATGGTTCAAGTTTATTAGGGGCAAGAAAATAAGGTGTGATATCAAGTTCGTGAGAGCTTTACTAACTAGTTTTCTCATAACAAAATAATTTTTAATTTGAAAGTTAGATGAAGCTTGAGAATTTTCTTGGAATAGCAATAATGCTAATAGGTAGATATGGTGTACACAAATGGCACAGGTTTTGGTTTAAAGGATTGGATGGATGAGAAGTGTTCTCTCTCGGCACAGGTTTTTTCCTAGCAAGGCTGGGTAGCAAGCAAAAGAGTTGAAGGAAACAAGCAAACATACAAGTGATATAGTCAAACATGCAATCTTCCTTGAAGACACAAAAGATCTTAAATAAAGAATACTAAGCTTATGAGCCAACCAAGAAAGAAAATAAATGATACAAGATACCTGTAAGCTTTTATCCTTTCCTTTCAAATCTCAAAAAGTGTTGCTACTGACCAGAACTCGGTTTGCCAAAACCAATTTAGATTCACTTGATGCTCCCAAAGTGATACCAATACTAATCAACACGATCAATCATATAATAGAGATTACAAACTAAAATAAGAAGTGCAAAAAGTAAAAGATTAAACTTATCATTAATGTTCCATAAAGGCACTAACACCAAGGGATATATAGATAATCAACTAAAGGAGAGATACTTCCACAATGCAAACCAAACTATATGATAACTTCTCTATCCAAGATATGACTCTACTAAAAAGGTAAAAAGATAAAAGATAATAATGTGATACGGCGGCACTCCCCCAAGCTTGGAACAAGCCAAGGGGATGCCAAAACCTGATGAATAATTACTCCTTCGATGGTGGTGGTGTTCCCTTGATGAGCTTTTCAACCAGCTTCCTCAAGTCCTCTATCTCAAAGGTTAGATTATGAATCAACTCCAAATTATGCTCAATGCAGTTCATGATCATGTCGGACCGAGAATCCCAGTCCTTGTTATTCTTTCCCCACTCTTCCTTCTTATAGTGTTCCTTCCCTGCATGGTTAGAACGACGCATATCCCAACTGGAGGGCAAATTCCCTTTGGGCACCCTTTGGAATTGTTGCTCATGTATAAGAGTATGGTAGGGATTCTTGGCACGTGGAGGAAGTGACCATGGAGCGAGGCAATGGCGAGGAGGTTTCCCTCCTGTAGACATCCATGTTATCCTCCTAAGCTTGATAGGGCTTGCCACCACTCCAATGCTTGCAACGGTAGCGTGGGTGTCTGGGTGCTCGTCCTCCTTCACGTCCTCTTCACCTCCAACCAAGATCTCCTCCTCCTTGGGGTGTTGAGGATCATCTTCCACGGGCTTCTTTCCCTTGTCGTTGGCGTTGACCATGGTGCCTCTAAGCTTGAGAGTATTTCCTGACAGAAACAGATCGAAACAAAAACACGAGGAGAACACGATATACGAACCCCGGAAGATCTGGGGGATTATATTACAAAGTTTCACTACATAAGGAAGGTACTATGCGAAAACGAGGCAGAGAAGGACTCCAGGGGGCTCACACCCCCTGGTGGCATGGCCAGCTAGGGCCCGCGCCACTGGTGGGTGTGGCCCACCTGGGCTCCGTTTCTTCCTCTGTTTCGTCTCGTAACCTTCCATATATAATAAAAACATCAAAAATATAAAGAGATAAAGTTTTTGCGAACCTTTGATTTCCAGCTCTTTTAGCTAATCAAAGACGGCCTCTGCAGATTCCTTATTTCCAACACCTAAAAATTCCTTTCATGCAAAGCCTCACACAAAATTCATTGGCAACATTAGTGTATGAAAAAACAATAAAACTTTAGGTTCAAACTTCAACTGAAATCCATCAAAACAAAAGCTACTGTAGCAACTCCTTTTCAAAATTCCAAAAGAATCTGGAAGGGAATCAATATAAGAGGCAAATGCAAAAATGATGGCAGAAATCTCTCAAAAAAGACCAGCAGGTAAAGATTGATTTTTTCGAAAAACTTCTGTTGCTCAAATCAAAAAGTGCAAAACTAATTAAAGTTGTATAACAACTTGGATAACAAGAACAGAAAATTACAGATCGATCCGATGTACTGAGCCCCTTTACGAATTTTTACAATGCAGCACAAAAATCTGTCCCAGGACAACAACTTTTCACAACTCCTTTACTTCTCAAAAGTGGTTGATCTTGATACAAAAACCAAAAAAAAGGATAAGGAGAGGTTATTACAAGTAATAACTTCCAAGACTCAATAAAACTATTGGGTTATCTCCCAAGAAGTACTTTTCTTTAATGCCTTTAAGTTAGGCTTGACAATTCAAAGATGCTCACATAAGATATATGGATTTGAAGTGAAAAGGAGCATCAAGAAGCAAATAATATCCAACACATTTGAGTCTAACCCAATTCCTATGCAAGGGAGTTTCATGAGAAAACAAATTATTGAAACAAAAGGCTGCTAGCATAGGAAGACAAAACAAGTGTAGCTTCAAAACTTTCAACATAAAACGGGGAAACATAATATTATTGAGATGCATAAAACCATGTTTCCCTCTCTCATAATAACCTTCAATAGCATTTTGAATAAAGTTGACAATATAACTATCACAAGAAACAACTTTATCATCAGAATGAGCATACTTAAAATTATCAAAAAGAGGTCTAAGGTCATAAATTGGATCAATAGAAGCAAGTTGTTCCACCTTAAAATCCTCATTAGCCTTATTATTGTCATAGGGAGCTTTAGCAAATCTGAAAAAGTTAAACTCATAAGAATCTCCATCAAACTTAGTTAAAACTTTCTCCTCTTACAATCTATAATAGCCCCATAAGTATTCAAGAAAGGTCTACAAAAGATAATAGGACAAGTCTTACTAGCTTCTGAACCAAGTACTAGAAAATCAGCAGGATATTTAATCTTACCACAAAGAACCTCCACATCTCTTACAATGCCAATTGGACAGACTGTCTCTCTATTAGCAAGGTGAATAACCACATCAATGTACTCAAGTTCACAAGGACCAATTTCATGCATAATTTCCCTGTAAAGCTCATAAGGAATAACACTAGAACTAGCATCAATATCACATAAACCATAATAGCAATGATCACCAATTCTCATAGAAAGCATAGAGACACTAGTTTTCATAGCTTTTTTAGGATGAGAGACAATATTAGAAGCATATTCATAGAAGACAATGTGCTCATCATCTATATTTTTAGTGACAAGATCTTTCACAATGGCTACTACAGGTTCAATATTTATTTGCTCATCAAGTTCCATAGTTTTCTTTGTACTTTTGCTAACCGCACTAATTATCATGGAATGCTCCTTTACCTTAGTAGGAAAATGGATTTTCTCAATATAAGGTTCATGCAAAATGGGATCAATAGTACAAACTTCAGTGTTTCTAACAGGAACTTGATTAACAACATCTTTATAAGGTGCATGATACTTGTCCCACTTCTTTTTAGGAATTTCTATATAGGAGGAAAAATCCTTAAAACAATTGGCAATACTTTTAGAATCAAGACCATACTCAGTGCTAATATTACGAAAGTCATCAGTTCCCATAAAATATTTAATGCATTCATAATCATAATTTATACCTAACTTTCTTCCTTTGTCGTTCTCCCATGCTTCAGTGTTCTCTTAAATATGGTCTAGGATATCTCATTTATCTTCTTCCTTCATACGTGTGAATGATCCAGCACAAGAAGCATCTAATAAATCTTTATCATGAAGAGAAAGCCTTGCATAAATGTTATTGATAATAATATTGTTAGGGAGTTCATGAATAAGATATTTAAGAATTAGTAACTTTATTCTCCCCCAAGCTTGGGTTGTACTCGCTCCATCACGAGGCCAAAAGTTATATATTAGATTCCTATCCTTATGAATCTCACTAGGAGGGTAAAATTTAGAATAAAAGAGAGGCACTATTTCCTCCCATTCCATGGATTGTCCATTCTTCAGCAGCTTATACCATTCTTCAGCTCTTCCTTTCAATGATATATAGAGTAACTTCTTTTTCACCTGTTCAGTTGTGATACCTGCACACTTAAACAACCCACATAATTCATGGATAAAAAGCAAGTGATCACCAGGATGGACAATTCCATCCCTAAAATAATAATTATCCATAACACGATCAACAATTCCTGTAGGTATCTTAAAAGGATCTATCTCAACAGGTGGTGGTTCATCTACTACCCTAACAGTGATAGTAGTTTTCCAAAACTAGAAACCAAGTGGGTTATCCATATTGGAAACAAAGTAACAAATAGAAATAAAAAGCAATACTCACAGTAGAAGTTTCCTTTACAAGTTCCACTCTTCAATAGCGCTTCACTCCCCGGCAACGGCGCCAGAAAATAGTCTTGATGACCCACAAGTATAGGGGTGTATCGTAGTACTTTTTATAAATAGGAGTGTCGATCCCAATAAGGAGCAGAAGGTGTTGACTAGTGGTATGGAGCGGGAAATATCTGTAAATACTTAGCAAATAGATTTTTAGGGGTTTTCTAATAAAGCAAGGAAATAAAGTGCAAGTAAATAAAGACAGCAAATAATGCAGCAAGTGGCCCTATCCTTTCTTAGCAAAGGACAATCCGGTGGAAATACTTATGAGGACCAAACGTTCTCGATGACACATGGGAATACTACCAAGTGCTTTCGTTTCAAATAGTTGATTAATCTTCTTTGGTTTTATAAGTGTTGTGTGGGTGAACCAGTGCTAATATACCAACCTTACTTGGACTAATACATACTTGTGATTAAACCTCTTGTAAGCATCTGCAACTACAAGAAAGCAATTAAGATAAAAACCTAACCACAACCTTAAACTCTGAGATCCTACACTCCCTTGTGCAAAGATTTCCTAGCAGGGGTTCAGGTTTCTATCACTTCGGCAACCCCACAATTAGTAGCCAAATACACAATGCATTCCCCTAGGCCCATAAATGGTGAAGTATCATGTAGTCGATGTTCACATAACACCACTAGAAGAATAGCACCACAACTTAAATATTAAACCATTGAATAATACCTCAACACAATTCCACTACTAACAACATGACTTCTCCCATGTCCTCAAGAACTAAACGAACTACTCACGAGAAATCATATGGATCAAGATCAGAGATGATATAATGATGGATAACAATCTGAACATAAACAATAATTCAATGGTTCCACTCACAAGCATCAACTACAATAGTAATCAACACCGGGAAAGATTCCCCTAAGAACTATGCAAGATTCAACACAATTGTTACATCAGGATGGAGTGGTGATGATGGTGTTGGTGGAGATGATGGTGTGGATGATGATGATGATGATCCTGATGAGGTCTAGCTTGATGATGGTGTTGATGGCAACGATATCCCCTCTCCGGGAAGGAATTTCCCTGGCAGAAATCTGTCTGCTGGAGAGCTCTTTCTCTCTCCGTGTTTTCCGCCCCATAGAGGCAGTGGAATCTTTCTGTGGTCGCTCTCTTGACTTTAGGGTTTATAGGAGAATATATAGGCAAGAGGGCGGAGCCGGAGGTGGGCCAGGGTGGCCACACCCTGTAGGCGCGGCCTAGGGTGGCCCGCGCCTAGGGGTTTGGGCCCTCTGTGACCCAAATCTACCTCCCCTTCTGGCATCCTTTGTCTTCTGGGAAAATATAATTTTCTGTAGTTTATATGGTATTTTTCTGGTCTTCACGAAATTGCATAAAAACAACGCTTTTTTCATTAGAATCCTGACTCCGGCAGTTTATCCTCCAAGTTATCATCCAACATCCAAAAATAGATGAAAAGACATAAGTGTCACCTCTTAATATGAAATATATCAATAAATAGAGGCAAATTATGATATATAATGGTGATGCAAATTGGTCGTATCAGAGCTCCGATTCCTCCATCGTGTTAGGGTTAGGGTTTTGGCCGATTTGGGATTTCTTTGATTTCCCCAAATTCCCCTGGATTAAACTCGATTTCCTCTTTGATTAGGAGTTCACGGCGCTTGACAATGCTCCCGCTACCACTGACCCAACATTTTATAGAATGACTGATGATTTCCCAGAGCTGTGTCCTGGCCACAAGTTGCCACTACGCAAATGTATTGCATTCGAAGGGATCAACGCAGGCAGAAAGTTCTACCTATGTCAAGTGGGACATGTAAGTTTCCTTAAGCTGTGTTAATATGGAAAATGTTGTTGTAGTCATCATCTTCTTATATGTAATGCTTAGTGACCAGAAAATGCAATCATCAGTTAATATAGAATTCTTAGTAAATGTGGAACCATGTCTGCTCATGTTAACACATGAATTTCCTTAAGCTATGTTAATATAGAATGCTTATATAGTTCCTAAAATGTTAGCTCAGTAATCCTAGAATTCTTAGTGGACAGAACATCATCTTGTTCTTACATACTAACCAGAATCCTAGCTCTGAACATATAGGTAGTATAAGCCCAGTATAATTGTTGTTGTTTTACAGCAATAAGGTCATGAAATCATATATGTAAACTGATCTGAAACACTGTTTTTATCTTTGTACATCAGGTCAATAATTTTGGATTTCATAGTTGGATAGATCAAGAGTGGCCTGCCACTATGAAGAATGCATTGGCTAGACTGTGGGAAATGTACAATGAAAGTAATACTGCAAGAATTGAAGAGAGGTATGAGAGTTACAAGATGCTGAAGAATCTTGCTGAAGAGAACGAAAAAGCTGTCAAGAAACATGCATGCCTTATTGCTGAAACTAACAAATTTCTTTAGGAGACTGGGAAGAAGTCTATGGAAGAAAACAAGAGGAGGATTTACAGTGAGGCTGAGCAGGAAGAACAGATGGAGAAGTACATAGAAGGGTTGAAAAATGAAGTGGAGCTGTACAAGAAAGGAAATGAAGAATTTAAGAATTTGCTGAAAACCCAAGCAGTAGTTTATAAGGAGAAGCAGAAGAAGTGGAAGGATGAAAAACAGACTCTAAAAGAGAAGAAGAAAAAATTAGAGTATAGTCTGTTTGATCTTTTCAATGTCACTGGTAGTAACAAGGAGAAGATCAAAGGATCAAAGCAATATGTGATGAGTAGTGATGGGGTACCTACCTAGTTTGTTGCCTATTTATGTAATGGATGTGTAAGAACACTTTTATATGTGTTGTGTAAGAACCTATTTGTGTACCTGCTTAGTTTTTTAGGATGGACGTTGAAATTATTGTGGTAATGGCTGTTAAGCTAGTAATGGACGTTGAACTTATTGTGGTAATTTGGGTTTATGTTTCAAATTATGACTTATTGTGATAATTATAGGAGCTTGTGTAGTTGGGCTCTTTGTTTGTCTAATGCACCTTTAAATAGAAGCAACACTATGTTGTCAAGACCTCGAGGGTTCTCAACAACTTTTTAAAGTCATCCACCTTTAAATAGAAGAAACATTGTGTTGTCGAGAACCCTCGAGGGGTCTCGACAACTTTCTATAGTCATCCACCTTTAAATAAAAGCAACATTGTGTTGTCGAGAACCCTCGAGGGCTCTCGACAACTTTTTAAACTAAACTTCAATAGAACATTCTTAAATACATCCATAAAACAACGCTATTGCCATCTTAAAAACATATTTCAACACCAATCACAACATCACCATAAAATTGAAAGATAGACTTAAACAACAAATATTCATACATAGTTTTGCAGATATTTAGATTCATACATAGTTTTAAACAAGTTCTTTCCAGGATATCAACACATAGTCTTACACATACTCGGTTCCAAATTGTTTGAAATGGACATGCCCACATTTCAAGCATCCTTAGCAGCATCAGATTTTTTTATTCTTGTAGCTTGAATGCTTCCCAGCATTAAGGTATCCTTCCATCCTTGCCGTGAGTTTAGTTGGCCTTTTGCCAGGCCTTGTTGGTGCAGAAATAGAACCACCTTCAGCAACAGTCCTAGGTGCAAAAAAGGGTCTTGGGCCTGTAGCTCTTTGTGGTGTAGTACTTGGTGCAGTATCAAACCTTGTATCCCTAGGTGTTGGTGTACTTCTTCCTGGAGCATAAGTGAAATAAAGAACAACACTATAGTCAATTACAACAATGACTGAACATATGAAATTTAAACGGTCTATTAAATACAGTAATCATCTATAGTCAATTACAGCATATGAATTACAACATTATAGTTATCATCTAATAGTCAATTAAATATAGTTAATTACCTTATTTACTGCTAAATGTGTACCACTTATGACATAACATAGGAATGAACCATAAGTAATTACTAAACCATGAATAATTACTAAAGGATGAACCATTAGAGAACCATGATTTCCTAAATACAAGCTCACCTATCTAACATTTAGTAAACTAACATTTACTCAAGGATGAACCATGATACATTGCAAATCGACATAAATAATGCTATTTCCACATCTCTGAAAAAAATGAAAAAATAGGGATGTCTGTCGGAGAGAGGGATGTACTTACTCGAGTCCGCCATCAAAGGACATAGCCCAGCGATGGCTGCTCTTTGCCGGCAAGGCCAGTACCGCCTTGGCCAGCGTGGGGACAGAGAGATTCAGCGGTGAGGCATTTGGGGAGAGAAAGTGCTCCGCATCGCCGCCACGCGAGCTAGCCTCAAAATCTCCGACACCGTTTGACCTCGTCGCTGCCAAACTTGTTGTCGCCGGGAGTCGCAGCCGCCATCGCTAGTGAGGAGGGAGAGAGAGACAGACAGGCGCGCGCGAGACTAACCCGTACCCTAGCTTGTCCGAAGCGGCGCCGGTTAACGGCCGTTACTGGGTGTGTCGGGGCGGCGTCTTACGCGCGCCACGTGGCCCTGACAGGTGGGACCGTCCATCTTAAACCGTGTCAATTCGCTATCAGACAGCGATCAGTCCTTTTTGCGACAACAAGGATCCAATGTGGTAGTTTTATGCGATTTCAAAGACGAGTGGTATGAATTGAGAAAATCGACATACAAAATGGTAGTTTTATGCTATCAACTCGACCGGAGGCGCATCCGTACCATGAAAAAAATAGCGCGCTATTTCTTCGCTATAGCATATTTGGGACGTGAACGCTATGCTATGCAAAATCTTTTCGCTATGGCACTAATTACGCTTTAGCGACGCTAAATACGCTATAATATCACAACACAATAGCGCCGCTAAAAAAATCTATGAATATAGCGACCACCCCATAAGCCCATTGATCCCACGACTACACCATGCCCAACACTCTACATCTAAATTTATGTCAACTCAACCCTATTGTCCAGTTCTCCCTCCCCACATGACAGTGGCGGTTGCTGACAGACTGCAACGTCCGTCTTCTCCAGGTACAGCCAGTCGGCTGCCTCTTTGCTTGGCACGTCCACCAAACACAATGAAGCACTGGAAGGACGTGCATCTCAAGTTCTCGACTAGTGAGCTGACCTAACGCAGGTCTTCTCCTCTAACTTGTCCTCACCGGATGTCAAGCAAACTTTGTTATTTGGCCACTACTAGTTAATTGGTTATGCATGTATTACTAAATAAAAATAGCTGCTGAAATCCCTAGTAATAATGCTAGACCTTATTTTTTTACACACGCTATTTTGGAAAATAGCACGCTATTAGCACCTATAACTTGCATAGCGTTTGGAGAGGGGTCATGACTAAAAGAAATAGCGCGCTATTTTTTTCCTTTGATCCGTACCCTAAACTGGTCGATGAGGGTTGGATCTGATCTATAAAATGGACTCATCGAACCTATCATGGCCATCTCTAATTAGGGCCCTATTTTAATTGCTTTTTTACTTTCAAAGTCCTATTTGAATATTTTACCAATGTAAACTCAAGTCTGAGTAGATGATCGAAGGCGGGTAAAGTTTTGAGTAAATAATCAATTTTCTCCAATTAATATGGCAACGTCTCCGTATCTGTCCTCTTTTTCATTGTTCTAGGCTTTTTTGTGAACCGGCGCGTGGGAGCATGCAATTCAATATGGCAACGTCTCCCTGGTGAACGTCTTTTCTTCACTAGTCCGAATTTTTGGGTGAGCTCTTGTGCATTTTATTCAATAAACACCGATCCGTTGACATTAAAAAAATAGACACCGATACGATGAGGTCAAGCTAAAGAGCAAAACCCTAGCTACCCCTCCCTCGTCCCTCCCTCCCCCCGTTGCCGGCGCCAGCACACACGTCGGGCAAAGCCCGTGCGGTTCCTGCAGCGGCGGATGTAGATCTAGGCCCGTAAGCTCCATCTAGGCCTAGGCGGGTCGGCATGTCCACCACATTGGCGCCTCCTGGTGTTGGTTGCAGTGGTGTGGTTTAGAGCAGGAGGGCAACAACGGCCTACATGCAACATTGTGGTGGTCGGGACTTCGCAGTCCCGACCCAGCATGTCGAGCCTGGTATATCCCTGTTGCCGCGTCCAAGGGTCGACACTCGCCCACTGCGGTGTAGGACGTCCTCCAGGTGGTTGTGCTGCTACCACACATCGGTTCCAACCTGCCTACCTCCTTCGACTAGCAGGTCACACGATGGACCAAGCTACACGGACGCAAGTTTGCGGATGCCAGGGCGGCGGCCCTGGAAGATGGACTGCACGGGCGGCTCTACGGCCGGCGATGTGGTGATGGTGATGGCCGTCTCTTGGGACCATGAGGGTGGAGAGGAGTGGGCTTCAGGGCTGGGGATCCTAGCGTTGACGGCTCCTGGACGTGGTGAGTGCCCAGATCGCGTGTTGGAAGCTCAGTTCGGGGACGGCTCGTAGTATGAGATACTAGCTGTGGCGAGGGTTTTTCTAGGTGAAATCCTAATGCTTCAGTGCCGACAACGGCGATGCTACCCTATCAACATTAGGGCTCCGGGTGAAGACCCTGGATCCCCATGGTCTCGCCGACGATAACGCGTGTTGTGTTGTTACCTCCTTGGGGTCGTTGTCTTGGAGCTCAGGTCTCCTTTGCTTCACGGCATCTTTGGTGGCAAGCTCGATGCTTCTTAGTTCTTGTTGTTTATCTTCTTATAAGAGGGCGTCCCCATCACTATGTATTAGTTCGGCCAATAGGCTTTATTTATAAAGTGGGACAAAATCATGTTTCGAGGAAGCTGAAGCACAAGCATGTCTATAAGTTTTTAGGGCAACTGCAACGCCCCTCGCAAATGGATCAGTATCGTCCAAAAATGTCGGCGTGAATAGATGGCAAGGCCCAAAGCTACCCCTCCCACAAACGGACCAGGACGCATAGACCGGTCAGTTTTCCTGCATACCCAGCCCCATGGGCTAGCTTTGAGGTGGCGGGAATATGCCACATATTCTGCGCATGTCCACCCATATATTTTTAATAAAAATCGAATTACATTGGTCCTAAAGCTATATAGTATCATCACCGTTTCCCTGGCCGTCATAGCCCCTATGCTTCCATGGTTGTCTTCGCTCTGTCATGCCATCCGGCTGTAGCTCGCTGGCGGATCCTGGAGATGGTCGCATGTTCCCTCTCCCTAGCCGCATGTGTGGCAGCCGTCGTCCGGGCCCTTGCTCCTGCCTCCGCTAGCGTGACCTTTTCTCTTGTCGTTTCTACGATTTGATCCATCACTGCAGTTGCCATCTGATGCATGTAAAATACATACATGAATTTTATATGTTTTGTCACATATTCCAACTTATTTGCATCATATTAATAGTTATTACCAATATTGTTAATGATTTCAAAGATTTTTTAAATAATCTCTTCTCTTTTGATTCTAACTCTGTCTAGCAAAAAACCCTTATGTTAGTATTTTTAAGTTTTCGAGAACTACATAACTGTGAAAAGGGGTCGAGAACCCTCTGAAATTTTCGAAAAGAACAAAATAAGCTAAAGTGGGCCATCCAAAAATCAATGAGTTGGGAAAGAGGTCCCATGGCACGGCCCAATACCCAGGCCACGCCACACCATCTCTTTCCCACCTGGAAGCTCCGCCCACAGCATTTCTTCATGGGTCGCTCCCGCAGCATTTTTTTTATTTTCTATTTTATTACAACGAAAATATTATTAAATCTGAACACTTTAGAACATGAACATTTTTCCAAACGAACTTTTCCATTATTTGAACATTTTTTGAAAATGAACATTTTTCAAAACCAAACATTTTATTAAAATGAACAATTTTCAGAACCGAATATTTTCATTTGTGAACATATTTTAAAATGAACATTTTTCAAAATCAAATAGTTTTTAATATTTGTAAAATTTCAAAATATATTCGAATTTTAAAAAAGGTAATAGTAAAAAAATACTTAAAATAGAAAAACAAGAAAAACCAGAAAACCGGTAATAAAAAAGGCTACTACCATGCTTTTTTTGAAACATCAAAGGCTACTACCATGTTAACGGGTCGCAACGCAAATAGCCTCGCGCGTGAGTGGGCGGGATTCAATCTCGCGTAACGAAGTGAAACTGCACACCCCCTACTATGGGCACATTTTTAAACCCGTGCACATTTTTCCGAACCACTGTAATTTTTTTTGAAAACCTTGAATATTTTTGATTCCGTGAACATTTTTTATCATGCTAACATTTTTTTGAACCATGGTAATATCTTTTTGAATACTAGTGAACATAATTCAAAACATTTTCTGGAATTCATGAACCTTTTTATTCACGAACTTTTTTCAACCCAGTGAACCAATTTATGGAATATATGAATCAATTTCTGGAATAGATTGACCATATTTTACCTCGTAAACATTTTTCAAACTACATGAACAAATTTTTAATGTGAAAGAATTTTGTTCACATATATGTAAAAGTATTCTTAACCAATAAAGATTTTAAAACCTCTTGAATTTTTTTTTGAACTTGTGAACATTTATTCAAATTTATAGAAAAAAATATTATCATGTCATGTTATCATTTTTTGAACCCGTATACGGTTATTCAAACACCGTGAATATTATTTTCACTACTAGGAAAAACGTTATTAGTGGCACACCAAAAATGATTTATGTGGCGCATCTAGTCGTCGCCACTAAAATTAAAATTATGTGGCGCATATGCATATACGGCACAGAATTCTCAAAATTCTGTGGCCATAAGCGCCACGGAATCCCTTTTTCAGAATTTCAAAATTTTCAGAATCTGATACAAATATAGGTATATAACATGTATATTACAGGAAATACACAAAAATTGACAGAAATACACAGAAAAGCCGCACACAGCAGTACAAAAGTTCTAATTTAATATAATACATCAACAAGCACGAATGTTCACAGGTGTTCATCAATCACATAACACTAAGAACCGAATAGTGTACAAGTACATTTCACAAGTGTTCATTTCATGAATGCAATCATGAATAATTGATGAAACAAATATATGTCATTTATAAAAATAGGGCTTCCAGGAAAAAGGGGCACACATTAGGGGACTCGGTGATCTTGGGGGTTCCGAGGGTTCGGGTCTTCGGACTCCGGGAAGGAGAGCTTCGCGCCATCAGATCCGTGAGGGTGAACTTGGGTCATCGGTTCCGTGAAGGCGATCTTGTCGTCGATGGCGAACTTGCGGGTACCGCTGGTCTTGTGGCTCCGACTTGTTGCAACCATGCATCTTCTAGGAAACACCGAGACAAGTTGGCAAACAGGTGTACGTACGGGAGCACCAATGTGGAGGCTCTAGCCAGCAGCGGCCAGCAGAACGAGAGGATCACACAGCCACTGCGACATCCACAAAAAGAAAAATAACAACAGGGTCAACTCGTGCAGGGGCACATGGCCTTGCAGCACGCACAGAGCACAGTGACGTTGGCGCTCGAGTGGCGGACCAGGGTGAAGGCGACAGGAAAGAGCCACCAGAAGCAGGGCTCGAGGAGAATGGCAGGTGGCGGTGCCTGGGGTCCAGGACGACGCGGCAGCGGACTCGCCAGGGGAAAGGCACGAGGAAGACGAGGGCGGCCGGAGGCAGAGGCGCCTGAGGAGTCCTGTGGCGGCGGTCAGTGCTTGGGCAGAGAGGAGGTAGGGCGCGATGGCGATAGGAGGCTGAGCACCGCAGGGACGTTCTCGGGCGGCCGGCGGCGAGGCCAAGCCGAAACAGCGTTGCTGCGATGGCTCGAAGAGGACGGGAAAGGGGCGACGTAGGCGGCCGGAGGAGGAGAGAGGGGGGAGGTGATGTAGGCGAGGTGGCGGCCAGCGGAGCTTGGGCGGCAGCGGGGTAGGCCGATGAGGGGGCACGCTGTGGCGGCGGCCCGAGCTCGAGAGGAAGGCGACCACGAGCAGAGGAGGGGAATCGAGAGTGGTTTCCAAGGCGTGGGATGGTAGGGCCGGGTATGGGAGGAGCATGCGTGGTGGGGTGAGGCGTGTGCGTTGTGCGGGATCATGAGGGATAGGGTGTGAAGCGGGTCTGCTGTTTGTGCGACTGCGTGGTGGTTGAGTGGCGGCGGGGTGGGGTAGTTGGTGAGCTAGGGTTTGCTTCCTGGGATGGCCGGCTGGGCCGGATCTGGCCTGGTTCGGCTGCCCCCACACAAAAAACTAAAGGTTGATTTTTTATCTTTATAGTGATTTATTTTAAAACCAAAGGGTGTGGGATTTGGCTTTTTAGATCTGTTTCGCATATTCTGTGGCGCATATGGCAAATGCTCCACAGAATGTCAAAATTCTATGGTGCATACAGATATACGCGCCACTGATACGTCCAAAATATATCTACTTTTCCGAACACTTTTGCTATTGTTTCTCGTATAAACTTGTGTGATTTGGATACAACTAAAACGGACTGACGTTGTTTTCAGCAGAATTACCTTGTTGTCTTGTTTTTGTGCAGAACATTAACTATGAGGAAAAATCCCGGAAAATATGTCAAAAATTATATTTTACCAGAAGACCCACGGAGTTAGAAGACGAGACGGAGAAGGGGCCTAGGAGGGGCCACACCGATGCCAGGAGCGGGCCCACCACTCGCCGCGCCTAGGGGAGTGCAGCCACCCCAGGCACCCCCTCGGCCTCCCTTGCCTCTCGAACTAAAAACCGAGGGGGGTAGATAGTTTTCCAGAAAGAGTTCCGCTCTGCCGCCACCACCAGAAACCAAGATTCAGATCCAGAAACTCCGTTCTGGCACCCTGTCGGGACGGAAAATTTGGAGAGGATCATCGTCATCACCAATGCCTCTCCATCAACCATCGATGTTTCCCTCATCCATGAGTGAGTAATCCCCTGCTATAGGCTTGAGGATGGTAGGGATTGGATGAGTTCTATCATGTAATCGAATAAGATCTGTTAGGGCTTAGTGCCTAGTATCTCTATTAGTGCTATTTGACTTTGTTGCAACTTGTTGTGCTTAATGCTTGTCACTAGGGCCCGAGTGCCATGATCTCAGATCTGAACTTATTATTGAATCATTATGATAGTATTATTTGTGATCTTATCTGCAAGTTGTATACACATATCATTGTTCGGATCCAAATGCCCCGAAGTGACAATAATCGGGACAATAGGAGGGGATGGCTGTGGTGTGAGGATCACATGTGTTCATGGAGTGTTAATGCTTTGCTCTGGTGCTCTATTAAAAGGAGAACCTTAATTGTCAGTAGTTCCCTAGAGGCCCCGCTGCCACGGGCTGGCTGGACAGAAGATGTTGCGCAAGTTCTCATTACGAGCACGTATGTCTATATTTGGAGCACATGCCTAGGATTGTTTAGTACTTGGATGCTTGTTATTATTTATCTGCAATGCCCTAGATCTTGAAGTTACGTGTTTAGACTTGTCCATGCAACGCCCGTCCATCCATCCCTATGCCTACCGCACTTGAATCCCACTGTTACTGTTACTGTTACTATTGTTCATGTTTTACTGCTGCTGTTGCTTTGCTGTTGCAACTACAAACTGTTGCTACTGATAAACTTATGTGAGCAAGAACTATTTCCAGGTGCATCTGAATTGACAACTCAGTTGTTAAGGCTTGCCAATATTATTTGGCTCCCCTTGTGTCGAATCAATAAATTGGATAATACTATCCGCGAAGACTGTTGCGATCCCCTACACTTGTGGGTCATAAGCCACAGAAAGTGAGAATTCTGTGGCGCATATAGCATATGTGCTACGGAATTTTGACATTCTGTGACGCATATAGCCATATGCGCCACAGAATTCTGGCTTGCCCATGTGCTGGGTTAGGCCCACATGGAGCCCACCAGCTATATGCGCCACAGAATTCTCACTTATATGCGCCACCGAATTACAAGAATTCTGTGGAGCATTTGCTTTATGCGCCACATAATTAATTTTAGTGGAGCATTTTTCCTACATGCGCCACAGAATTAAAATATACCTATAATCGTTTTCCTAGTAGTGTTTGAACTGTCCTAATTTTTTCTGAAACCTAGCAAACAATTTTTTGAACCACCATGACCTTTTTTGAAACCCATTCATATTAAGAAGAAAGGAGAAAGAAAATGTAAGATAGAAAAAGTAAAACAGAAAGCATGAAAGAATAAGTAGATACAGAAAATAATAAAAAAATGAAAAATATAAATGTAAAAAGAGGAAGAAAAGTAAAAAAGTATAGAAACATAAATAATAAATATGGAACAAAAACCAGAAGAAACAACCGCAACAGAAAACCAATGATGAAAGGCAAGAAGAAAAACCAAGCAGAAAAATCGTTCATACTGTACAACATCGGTAGAGAGAAAACAAAGAGGCATAATAATATACTGGCCCAAAACCGGGACAGGGTGTGCGGCGCATGGAATGGTGTCGCATAGAGCGGCATATAGGTTTTCCCGACTTTGTAGGAGCCGACTGACCATGCAGCCCCTGGTCAGTCCGTTCAGAGCGAAGGCACGGCCATGTAGGCGTCGGGGCCTGCGAAGGAGAAGAAGAAGAGCAAGAAAAAGAAGAAAGGTTCGGCCGCCTCATCTGCGGGTCCATCGCTGCGGTCTAACCCCGTCCCTGTGGCCCCGGGTGCATATTCTAGGGAGCTTGGGGTTCCGACCATCCCCCTCCCTAGGGTGTGCTTGGAGTACTACGGTCACAGGGTGGACGGTGGGTTCTACTTCATCGACATGGGTGGGGACCCTTTGATAGTGTCGGAGGCATTAGCGATGGTGACGGTGCTTCCGGTCTAGGAAACCCCCTTTCGGTGGAGGTGACTGAGGCCCTTCTGCAGGAGAACCTCAGTTCGGTCCTCCCGGGCACGAGTGGCCGGTGCGCCACGTCTCCGCTTCTAAGTTCACGGTATCCTTTCCGTCAGTGGTGATTCTACGGATGTGTGCCTACGGGTCGTCTTTCACCCTGCCGATCCACCAGCTGAAGGTCAACATCAAGCCATCCTTAGCCACTCAGGAGTCTGTGGTGATGCTATCGGAGGTCTGGGTCTGCCTGCTAGGTATCCCCTCAAAGGCCAGGAGGCTGGAGATTGTGGGCCTCATTGCGTAGGTTGGGGGCAGGCTCCTTGAGGTGGACGTGGCCTCTCTAGCGGGCACGGGGTTGTCCGGATGAGGCTCGTATGCCCGGACCTCTTAGTGTTCCCCGTCTCCCTGCCATGATTCTACTTCGACCGCGTGGGCAAGGACCTCCTGGTGGATCTCGACGAGGACACGGCGCCGGCTGAGACCAGTCCCCCGACCCCATCGTATCCCCCGGCTGGCGACATCCCAGGGAAGGGCGGCAGGGGTCGAAGGACGAGTCTTTGGAGGACAGGAACTCTGGGATGGACCCCTCGCCGCTGGCGACTAACGCCTCTCCCCCATCGCCCCAGCCGGCTCGGGGGTTTGAGGGAGGACTGTCGGCGACCCAGGCAGTGGCTCTCCTGGCCCTCCTGTGATAGGCGCTTCAGGGGGTCGTTCTTCCCAGGGAGGCGTCCACTGTCTCTCAGCGTGCCGACCAAGCTAGCACCGGTGGATGTCCCGCGCTGCTACCGCCCCGACCCCACGGTGTGTTAGGTTCGCAGCATAGAAAACAAAAAAATTCCTACGATGAAAACTGTAAACACCAAGATCCATCTACATAGATACAATCAACGGGTGGATATACATCCATAGAATACATACCCTTGAAGAACTACAAAGCTTTTAACGAGGTTGGACTCGTGGATAATGTAATTGTTTGCTTGTCGATATCAAGATCGAGTAGAAGTCTGGCATCACCGCAACTTAGCGGAGCATCCATGATCTCACACACGTCCGGAACCCCGACAACCTCCACGTCCTCACTCCAGCAATGAAGCGGAAGCAGCAAATCCTTGCTCTTAAAAAAGCCATCGGGAACATGTATCTCGCTAAGCCGAGACCGGGGAAATAGTACTAGAGAGGGAGAAAGATCCTTCACGAGGAGGTGTGAGTGAGATGTGAGAGGAGGGGCTTTGTTTATAGGAGAGGGGGCAGCCCCCATGGCATGGCCGGCGGCCAAGGTGGGTGCCCACACTCTTCCTCATTCATGTGAGTGGAGCTCCCACTCACACAAATGGCCCTCCATTTTCTCCACTCAAAATCTCACTCAAAATCCATTAAATTTCCACCAAATTTAATATAATCTCTCATTTAATAAAACTCTTTTATTTATTTATTCAGAATTTTTTAATTACATTAATTAACACACATTCACATAAAACTCCTTACTACATTTCAGTTTCACATGCAAAATCACTTTCCTCGTTACTGACATGTACTCTTTTCTCGTTCCCGTGTGAAAGGATCGTATGGGCACCTAGAGGGGGGGGTGAATAGGTGCTACTTCAAATTTTCTTCTTTTTCAAATTAGGGTTTGACAAGAAAGGTAAATTCTCTAGATTATGCAACTATGGTGAATTTACCTATATATCAACCATGCAATAACTATCTCAACACTAAGCAAGAATAAGTAAGTAAAGTGCGGTAAAGGATAGAAGTAACCAAAGGAGTGGACGCGGAGACACAAGGATTTGTTTCCCGTAGTTCCTTCCTTTTGAGGGGAAGTACGTCTACGTTTGTAGAGGGGGTGGTTTCAAACCACCAACGCCACGAGAGGCCTCCCTTGTTCTCCGATGAATCTCACCCTAATGGGCTCGATCCACCTTCCACTATATCGGCAACCTTCGAGGTGGAAGCCGGCACCTTTACAACAAGTTCGGGACACACATCCACAACTTAATTAGAGGCTCCCAAATACAAGCAAGATGTCAAGACAAATCAAAGACAACCTTGTAAGAACCAAATCAAAGTTAGGGTTTCCATTGAATCACTAGAGCTTGTGGGCCCTCAAGTGAATGAGGGGGAAATGAAGATCTCTCTTGGTGAAGATGTAGATCAAGGCCTCCTCCTTCGATTCTCCAAAGATCAATGACTTTGGATGTTTGGATGAATAGATCTTGTAGATTCGGTGGCTCTAATGGAGTTGGTGTTCTTGAGCAGCTCGAGCAGCTGGAGGAAGAAGATAAGGGTCCCCTTTTATAGGCAGCTTCCTCCACGAACCGTTTTTTTCCGTTGTAGAAAAGTCAGACCGGAGACTCCGGTCTGTAGACCGGAGACTCCGGTCTACACCGGAGATTCCGGCCAATCTCCGGACCAGCCTCCGGACCGCCCATCTGAATGACCCAGGCCATCCACGACCCAACATGACTGGAGACTTCGGTCTTCCAACACCGGAGACTACGGACTGAGCCAGCACCGGAGACTCCGGCCAATCTCCGGACCAGCCTCCGGACCGCCCATCTGAATGACCCAGGCCATCCACGACCCAGCATGACCGGAGACTCCGGTCTTCCAACACCAGAGACTCCGGAGTATCCTCCAGTGCAGGCTCCGGACCCCTAGTCAGAATGTCCCAGCCCAGATCCTGAAGTCACCACCGGAGACAGATCCGAAAACTCCGGACCACACCGGAGACTCCGGTCTTGGCAGACCGAAGACTCTGGTCTGGAGTTTCCAGAAATGTGTCACACGAGTATGGACTTTTCCCCAAGTGTGAGAGTGCTTTTCACTTATCATAATACCAACCTGTGGACAGTGACAAACTGTAAAATGATCTACTTGTTGTTAACGAACACCAAAAGTGATTATGACAATAAATGCCCTTTCAATCTCCCCCTTTTTGGTGTTCTATGACAACAACTGATTTGCATGGAATAAAAATATATATGGGGCTCCCCTTACTATGTGCAACAAGATAATTAAGTAAATCATGCAAGGTAGATAGTATCAACGGTAACACACATAAATCTCACATGAGTTACAATAGATAGTGCACGCAAGCACATAGTCACACACATGAACAACAAATAACACACATGAAGTTCAAGTTCGAATATGGCAAATAAAAGTAGATAGTAGCAAATCCAAAGTCCCAACCCCATGCAAAACGATGAGAATGTCTTCTCCCTCTTTGGCATCGAAACGCCAAAAAAGGGAAAAAACCTAAACTAGCTCCCCAACAGCTCAGTAGTCATCATCATCCTCGTCATCCTCGGCATCCTCATCCTCATCCTGGTCATCACCACCCTCATCATAGTCGTCATCATCGTCTTTAGGGAAAGCATGCCCTTTGCCGAGAGGGCGAGAAGAGGAGGTACCCTGGTACCTGAAACCGGAGGTGACATCAGCAAATGGTTTCCAATCCACCAGACTATCCTATTGGGCATTCCATGCCCCAAATGAGAGTGTGTGATCAGACTTTGTGGACTGCTGAGCCCCATGCTCATCATTGTATTCATCCTCACCTTCCTCATTATCCTCAGCACCCTGTTCCTTGATCTCCTTGAGGAGCTTCTCAATGCGACGATTGCTTTGGTAGGATGCATGCTGCTTACGGATGTCGATGTTCATGCAACAAAGGGTCCTCTCCCAAAAGCTGGACTTCTTGACCTGCTCATGCACATAGTCTCGAGTCATAGTAGGCATAGGGGCATTGGAGGCATTCTTCCTCCGAACTCTAGGTGGGGAGGGATCCCTCTCAGTCTCGATCTCCTCATCATCATCCCCATAGCGACGCCTTGGAGCAGGCCCCATACGCCCCTTCTGCTGCAGTGTGACCAGTGTGTGCTCAGTGAGGTGTGGTGGTATGCCATATGGAGAATCATGCTCCTAGGAGTTGATGAGCCTCATAACCAAGGGTGCATATGGAGGATATTTCTTGTAAAGAATGGCATGGAACATCTCCTCGAAAATAAAGTCCATCACATCAATAGGTGCAACATCTGCCTCTGGTCCAGCATTGTAGGTCCGGTGAGTGTGGTACATAAGGTTGCAAGCCCACCCCTAATTGCATCATCATTCCCAGCACTTGGTGCAATGGTATGACGGAAAATCCTCAACATAAGGTTGTAGAGGGTCTTGAGTCCCTTGGACCCCCCCCCCACAACACCATCGTCATACAGAGGTGCTAGCTTCAACTTGTTCTCACTCAAAGCTGCAGAGTGCATACGCAGCCCAACGGGAGTGGATATGTCGTGGTATTACCGACGAGTACGCCATGGAGGGGTCCTCACAGTGCGTGTTTAGAGACGTGGGGGAAGGCGGACGGTTGACGGGTACGAGGTAACACAGCTTACCCAGGTCCAGATCCCACAACGGTGGCGAAATCCTACTCCTGCTATAAATCACTTTAAGGGCAATACGCCGAGTTACAGGGATTGGTTCGCTGTGCGAGATTTTCTGACGTTGTCTATGAACGTCTGAGATTATGCCCTAAAGGCTCCTATATGCCCGACTTATATAGTCGCCAGGTCCTAGGATTACAGGGAAAAGTCCTAGCCGGACAAGTTACAGAGTCCTACACCGTCTATTACTAGTCTTGTGTATCTTGCACTCCAAGGCTCCGGGTACGTCGATGACTCCAACCGTAGCCTTCCTTTATCCGGCATGGGCATCCCTTCTGGATCCATCTAACTAGGCCGCCCAGCAGGCCATGGGCCATGCTACCAACTGTGGGCCACCCGGGTTATCCGGATAGGAGACATGCTATGAGGATACCCATATAACATATCCCCAACAGTAGCCCCCGGAGAACTCCGAGATCTTGCGCCGTCTTGCCTCTTTGTGTGGAATTCTCCGTCTAGATGGATGTCGGAAAATCATCAAGCAATATCTTGTAATCCTCCCAAAGAACCCTGCAAGGCTTTCTCCGTCTTCAATATGCAAGTCAGAGAAATGCTGAATCTTCCACCGTACTCTTCCATAGCCGGATTGGATCCGTCCATGCCGGAATCTTCCGATGTGAAGGCTCATCTACCCATGTCAGCTTGGTCATCCCCGCCTCGGCGGTGATTGAGTCCAACGGCGGCGACCACAATCTGGCGGCGCTGGAGCCGCTAGAGGAGGAGCTAGATTCGCACAAGGGCGACTAGCGCGGCTCAGATATCACCGACCGTGACATCCAAGAGCTGATCGCCGAGGGCTACCTCCCTACGATGGAGGGGCTCGCTTGGCGGGCGGCGCCGGTCGGCGAGATGACACCTTCTCCCCAAGCCGGAGAAAAGGTGTACCTCAAATCCCAACTGGTACGTGGCGTTTCCCTGCCTATCTCCAACTTCTTCCTCTCCGTCTTAAACCACTACAGAGTCCAGCCCCAGAATCTTTCTCCCAATAGTCTCTTAGTGCTTAGCAACTACGTGGCTCTCTGCGAGGGATACTTAGGGATAAAGCCTAGGATAGACCTCTTCATGTACTTCTTCACCGTCAAGCATGAAGCCGGAGCTAGTAAGGAAGAACTTAGGAATTGTGGCACCATAAGCTTCAAGATTCGACCTGGCCAGCCGTTCCCCGACATTGTCGTCCCCGAGTCCTGCAAAAATTGGCAACGGACGTACTTCTACGGCCCAGACATTCCTCTGGCTGGCCGATAAGTAACGTACCCGAACTTCGTTGACGGAGCTGCCGCTGAAGCCTCGTCATGGAGATCCCAGGCCTCCCTTCCCTCCGACCTCGATGCTTCCCGCGCCATAAGGCGGATAGAATGGTTCGTAGAGATGGGTTTGGCCAGCTTGGACCTAGCCATGTGCTGGTTCATTAGGCGAATCCAACCTCTGCAGCACCGCGCGAAGCTCATGCACGAGTATACCCGCGATAGAAGGGATAGCCTCCGCATCTCCGTGGACAACTTCTCGAGCGACTCCGTCAAGCTCTGCCTTAAGGACATCATCAAGGTGAAGGACAAGAAGCGTGGCTTCACCATCACCTACGACATGTTCGTAGATGGCAAGTGCAGAAAGGTAGGTATTTATTTTCCGTGTATGACATATACTCCAGTTCTTCCGTCTCGCAAATGTCATCTCATCTAACACGGTGACTTCTCACTTAACAGCTTAGCGATCTAGAGGAGGACAACCTGGCTGCCCAAATATACGATCCAAAGATGAAGGAAGTCACGGTCGTGTCCGACGACGATGCTCCGTTGGCGCGAAAGCGGAAGAGATCCACCTCTGACGTTGCCGACGGAGGCAAGAAGAAGAAGACGGAGGGTGGAGCCTCCAAGAAGACTACCGCCACCCTGGAGGCGGAAAAGAGAAAGTTACTAGGATCCCCTTTTACCAAAGCACCCCCACTCGTGTAAGCTTCTCTTCCTCCGACATTGTCTATTTATCTGTCTTGGTCCTGTACTTATGCATTTTGCACATTTCAGGAAGAAAGCCATGACTAGCCTCAAGAAGACCTCCAAACTGGGGGCTTCTAGAACCATCAAGGACATGCTGCATCGCAACGCATCTCCCGCCATCGCCCCTACCACTCCCTCCGTCAAGCCTTCGTCTGCCCCGACAAGCTCACAAGCTAAGGAGGAATCTGGCCCTTCCGCCATGGAAGTGGACTCAGGTGCCTCTACCGAGGTTGCTGTCGTCGGCGAGCAGGCGATGCAGGAGAGTGCCGCCCACCAAATGGCTGAAGCTCCGGCTAAGGATGCCATCGGTGGAAGTAGGTACCTCTGTCGTTGGCGGCGCCCCCGCACCCAAGAAAACCATAGCCTATCCAAAGATAGTCTATCCGGTACTTACACCGGGTAGCACTGCTTTGGTCCCTAGTGCGGCACCGACATCTCCGATGTGCTGTCTAGAGGAGCTCCGCCGGCAAGCAGAAATCTTGCAAGAAAACAGCGAATCCTTTGCCAAGCTGCTGGCCAAGAGTGCTACAAACCTCAATATCATCGCACTTGTAAGTTTTATTTGCCTTTTGCGTTTCATATGAGTATCCCACTGTAGCCCCCGAGGATGTAGACGGAAAAACCATATGTTTTTGCATCTATATGCTCTGAGAGTGACTAAGTTAGAAAACCTCTCACTGTAGCCCCCAAGCATGTAGTTGGAATGAAATGTTCCGACTAGATGATTTAAGAGTAGCATACGCAGTGTTTATAAATTTCCATACTATAGCCCCCAAGCCTCTAGTTGTAACTGAATTAGTTCCGACTAGATGCTTAAAGAAAAGCTAAGCATATATCCGAGTTAAAAACTTTATACTGTAGCCCCCAAGCCTCTAATCGAGAACTGAATTAGTTCCGACTAGATGCTTAAAGCAAAGCTAAGCATATTACTAAGTCAAAAACCAGCGTTGTAGCCCCCGAGCGTCTAGGTGGAAAATTTCCGGCTCGATGCTCCAAGCAGACCAAACAACATTTTAACTTTGAACTTTTTTTCCACAGAACGAGAGTTCTCATAGGGGCATGGCCAATGACAAGTACCAGAAGATGCGCGCAGACCTGGAAGCTGAAAAGGGTAAAACTGCCTTCTTGAAGGAACAGATCACCAAGAGCAAGCGTGTGTTTTCTTTTGGCCATATTCTCCGAGTACTCACTATGTACTTTGCTTTCTCTGACTTGTAGAAACCATCGCCAAGGCCAAGAATATTGTCGAGCAATCCAAGCACATTCGAGAGCTGGATAGCAAGAAAACATTCTTAAGTAGGAGAGGAAGGACATGCTGAAAATGCATGAGGAGTTGATGAAGGTCCTGCAGGACTCCGCCACCGAGGAAATCAATCGCTTGAAGGAGGAGATTGCGATCTTAAAAGATCAGAAGCAAGCTGCCGATGAGAAAAATCAACGCCATAGCGAGGCGTATAAGCTCCTCCAACAGGAGAAAGAATCCTTGTGCCAAACCATCGACAACGGCAACCAAGATTCTTTTGAGTCCCACCATAGTGCCGACTTCGAGGGCGGTTCTCCGGCTGGTGATGATGTTGCTTCCAAGTCACCTGCGCCAAAGGAATGAATAACAACTTTGTAAATTTGTTTCACCTTTGGTGCATATGCGGAAAAAACTTGTTTATGTAACTTAAGGCGGAAAATAATGGTTTGTTATTTCCTGCAGCTCAAGAACTAATTTCCAGCATGTATATATTGTTTAAGCAAGTGCTGGCTTATCCATTATTTTGGTTCTTATGCTTGACTTTTCGTGTGTCGGAAGACTCATTGTCGGAACCATGCGCTCAGGTGATGATGCCCAATGGCACCGTCAATAACCTAATCACAAAATCGCCGATAATAAGTGCCGAAAGTCACTACTCCAGAATCCACATAAAAATGACAAAGAACGTGTAGACCAGAAAACTTAAGCTAACGCCCGTAGGCAGAATTTTCACAAGTGCACTCGCAAAACTTGTGCATAAAGGTTTTACATGATCCAAAAATGAACACTAAAGGAGGTAAAATACTCAAAAATATGAGTGATCCAGAGAGCTTTATTTCATTTATCATATAAGAGGTACACAATTAGATAAAAAATACTAAGTGTAAAAAGGACGTAGCTGTGCTATGTTCCATGGCCGATCAAGCTCCGGGTAGTCATCATCCGGGTCACGTCGCTTACGCTTATGATCCTCGTTGGGTCTATCCTTCAGTTCATGATTGTCAACAAGGTAGTAAGACCCATTGAGTAGCGACTTGCTTATGATGAACGGTCCTTCCCATGGCGGGGATAATTTGTGTGACTTTTTCTGCTTAAGTCGGAGCATCAAATCCCCCTCTTTAAATGAGCGATGCCGAACGTGGTGACTATGGTAGCTGCGTAGCTTCTGCTGGTAGATGGCGGATCTTTGGCATGCCAAAACGCGCTCCTCCTTGAGAAGGTCTACATCTAGGCGTCTGGATTCTTCAGCGTCATCTTCGTCGTAGGCGGCAACTCTTGGTGCATCGTGGGGGATGTCAGAAGGTAGGATGGCTTCTGCTCCATATACCATGAAGTAAGGGGTGTAGCCGGTGGATCTGTTCGGTGTAGTTTGTAAACTCCACAGCACAGATGGCAATTCTTCTGCCTAGGCTCCAGCTGCTCTATGTAGAGGTGCCTCAAGACGTGGCTTGATTCCCTGCAGAATTAATCCATTGTCTCGCTCAACTTGACCATTGGATTGTGGGTGTGCCACAGATGCAAGGTCAAGTCAGATTCCTTTCTCCCAACAATAGGCCTCCACTTCTCCGAGTTACAAATTTCTACTGTTGTCAGTGATAATGCTATGTGGGAGACCAAATCTCACCACTAGATCCCGGACAAACCTAAGGGCAGTTGCCCCATCAAGCTTTCTAATGGGTTTAGCTTCTATCCATTTAGTGAATTTATCAACTGCTACAAGCATATGCGTAAACCCACAAGGTGCCGTCTGTAACGGTCCCACCATGTATAGCCCCCAGAGTACCAACGGCCAAGTTATTGGTATTGTTCGCAATTCTTCAGCAGGAACATGTGGTTGTCGGGCATAATACTGGCATCCCATGCATGTCTCAACCAGCTTGTCGGCGTCATGTCACCAAGAGAATCCTTGCCGGAAGGCTTTCGCGACCAACGATCGAGGAGCGGCGTGATGCCCGCAATCTCCGAGATGGATTTCGCGTAGTATTTCCATGCCTTCTAGCTGGGAAACACACTTTAGGTATACACCAGTAGTGCTCCTTTTGTAGAGTTGCCCATTGATTATGGTATAACCCTTTGCTCGTCATACTATTTGCTGTCTTACGACTTCGTCGTCGGGCAAAGTTCCGTGTTCGATATATTCCATGAACGGTTTTGTCCAAGCCGGAGGGACCTTAGTCACTATGTTCATGAAAGAGTCAACTCTGTCCGGGTTGTCGATGTCGGCTCCCTTCACAGATGGTGTGCGTAGGTGCTCTAGGAAAACTCCTGGCGGAATTTGCTTGCGCCCTGATCCAAGCTTAGACAGCAGATCAGCCGCCTCATTTTGCTCCCTAGGCACATATTTGACTTCGTAGCCCAAGAAGCACTTCGCTATCTCGTCCACTTCGTCTCAATATGCCGCCATCATAGGGTTCCGCGCATTCCAGGTGCCAGCCACCTGCTGGGCAACCAAGTCGTAATCTCCACAGCAAACTATGCGCTTGATGCCAATATCCTTGGCTACACGTAGCCCGTTAATGAGTGCTACATACTCCGCCATGTTGTTTGTAGCCTCGAAATGGATCTGCAGAACGTAGTGTAGCTTATCTCCTGTTGGTGACTGAAGCAATACACCAGCCCCCGAGCCGTTGAGCAGCTTTGATCCGTCAAAGTGCATCACCCAGTACTCTAGTTCCGGCAACGGAGTAGCATTTGGCATCTCCGTCCAATCTGCAACAAAATCCGCCAAGGCTTGTGACTTGATAGCATCACGTCTCTTGTAAGTGATCTCGAAGGCGGCAAGTTCAATGCCCCACTTCGCGGCCCTTCCTTTAGCGTCGCTGTTGTTGATTATGTTGGACAGTGGAGTCTTGCTCACCACTGTGATTGGGTGCTCCTGAAAGTAATGCCTCAGCTTCCAAGAAGCAAGGAATACTCCATAAGCTATCTTCTGGTAGTGCGGGCAACACTGCTTGGACTCCGTCAAGACCTCGCTCACATAGTAAACTGGTCGTTGAACTCGGTGCTCATAGCCTGGTTCCTTCCGTTCTACCACAACGATGATGCTGATTACCCGGTTGGTTGCCGCCATGTAGATTAACAGGGGCTCTCCAGGCTCGGGTTCTGCAAGGATAGGTGCTGAGGAAAGAATCTCCTTGAGCTGCTTCAGTGCTGCATCTGCCTCGTCCGTCCATGTGAATTTGTCCGCCTTCTTCAGCAACTTGTATAGCGGAAGAGCCTTCTCTCCAAGTCGGCTGACGAACCGACTAACTGCTGCAACAAAACCTGTTAGTCGTTGAATGTCCTTTAGGCATGTCGAACGGTTTATGTTTAAGATGGCCTTGATTTTCTCCGGGTTGACCTCGATTCCGCGATGGGAAACGATGAAACCCAACAATTTGCCGGCTAGTACCCCGAAGACGCACTTCTTAGGGTTAAGCATCATGTTGTATTTCCGAAGATTATCAAAGGTTTCTTTTAAGTCAAAGATTAAGTCGTTTGACTTTTTGGACATCACCACGATATCGTCCACATAGGCATGAACGTTCCGACCAATTTGGTCATGAAGGCAACGTTGCATTGTCCGCTGGTACGTAGCACTTGCGTTTTTCAGCCCAAAGGGCATCGTAACATAGCAAAACGTGTCGTATGGGGTAGTGAACGAAGTGGCCAATTGGTCTGACTTCCTCATCTTGATCTGGTGGTATCTTGAGTATGCATCGAGAAAACACAAAAGTTCCGAGCCAGTCGTCGAGTCAATGACTTGGTCAATGCGAGGCAAAGCAAACGGATCTTTGGGACATGCTTTTTTCAAGCCGGTGTAATCAACGCACATTCTTAATTCACTGGTTCCCTTTTTGGGGACAAGTACAGGATTGGCCACCCATTGGGTGTGAAGGACTTCTCGGATAAATCTAGCTTTAATTAACCTAGCTATCTCTTTGCCAATGGCGCGTCTCTTCTCATCTCCAAAGCGTCGTAGAGGTTGTTTCACTGGTTTGGATTTTAGATCAATGTTTAAGTTATGCTCGGCAAGTTCCCTAGGTACACCTTTCATGTCGGCAGGTTTCCAGGTAAAGATGTCCCTATTCTCACGGAGGAACTCGACGAGCGCGCTTTCCTATTTGGGATCCAGGTTCATCCCAATGGCGGTGACCTTGGAGGCATCGCCTACCACAAGTTCCACCGGCTTGGTCTCGATGGCGGCCTTGAACGCAAGAGCGGAGTTAGAGATCTACTTCTTCGATGCGGGCATCTCTGAGTCATCGACCTTGCTCTGGATCTCTTTGAATTTGTCGCTGTACAAGACAGCTTCTGCAATGGCTGCTTCATTGATCTCGCAGTCCCTTGCCTTGGTAAAGCTTCTGGATACGGTGATGACACCGTTTGGTCCGGGTATCTTGAGTTTGTTGTAGACGAAGCATGGCTTGGTCATGAACGTGTGGAATATGTCACAGCCGATTATGACGTGGTACACGCTCTTGAAGGGGACCACCTCAAAGGTCATGAGCTCTTGGCGGTAATTGTTAACATCGCCAAAGGCAACCTGAAGTGTAATGCACCCAAGGGACCGAGCCTCCCGACTAGGAACTACACCGTGGAAGATGGTGTTGGTCCGCCTTAGGTTTGCCTCCGTCAAGTTCATCTTCTACAGTGTATCCAGGTACATGATGTTGATGCTGCTTCCACTACCCACCATACACTTGGTGAACTCCACGACGTCAATCAAGGGGTTGATGACCATGGCGTACTGGTTCTCCGTAGGTATAAGGTCTGGGTGGTCCGTCCTGTCCCAAGTGATTGGAACCTCCGACCAGCGCAGGTACTGGGGAACTGGGGGGAGAGTAGCCATCAGGATCCTCAGAGAGGTCTTCTGTTGTCGGAAGGTGGGGGTGCTAAGGAAAGTGTGGTAGATTGGAGCCTTCTTCACGAAGGGTTCTTGCCCTTGTCGTCGCTCTTGGCGGCGTGCTTGGGGTCGATGTCCTCGTCCATGTCACTTAAATCCTAGGACTCCTCCTCCTTCTTCTCCCCCTTGCCCTTGCCTCGTGGTCTGTTCTTCCGACTTTGCTTGTAGCCGGACTCCGGGTCTTCCTTGAGGTCGTTGACGAACTTGTAGTGTCTATTGGTATGGGTGGCCTTGCCGTTGACGTCGAGGTGTACATGGAACGCCATATCGTGGTACTCCTCATAGGTTTGGGGAATGCAGAGCGGCGCCGAGGTAGTTTCACTTCCTCACTACTGCCCATGACCAGCTCCCCTTCCTCGGCCACGTTGTCCGCCAGCACCTTGTCCTGCAAAAGTCATACCGACCATGTCGGTAGATTGGTTTTCTTCAGGAGCGGTTTTCCGCTTTGTACTGCTGTTCCTCCGATCTTGAGTTGGAATGGCTGTTGCCGGCAAGGAGCCACGAGCATCATCGTCGGCAGCTGCGAACTCACTGGCCAACTGGATCATCTGATTCAAGTCAAGCTGGTGATTGTCCTGCAAGCGCTTCAGTTTATGTCGGAGCAACGTGCCCCTTTCCAACCCATCGATGAAGGCGGCCATGGTGGTCTGAGCGTGCACTCCTGCGCAGGAATTCTTCATGTCCAGCCAGCGGGAGAGGTAGGCGCGAGATGTCTCGTCTTTCTCTTTCACACACCACTGTAGATCGCCGACAGTGCAGGGACGTTTTTATGTTCCCTCAAAGTTCTTGGTGAATGCTTCTTGCATGTCCAACCAGTTGTAGATAGATTTCTCCGGCAAGTCATCGATCCATTGACGGGTCGTGCCCGCCAACATTAATGGGATGTACTTGACGGCGATGTTGGGGTTGCCTCCGGCAATCTCCACCGCGTTGCCGTAGTCCTGCAACCATGTGGCTGGCTTGGCGGTGCCGTCATAGGGCTCCGGAAACCTTTGGGGTAAGTTGCGGACCGTATTGGAGGTCCAAAGCAACGTGGTCCCAGGTATGGTCCTTCCCGGGCCTCGTGGATCTTATCGATCCGCGAATGTGCATCGTACCGCTCCGGGTTCTTCTTCTTGTCAACAGGGGATGGGTTGCGTGAACGACGCGGTCCTCCTCCGCCATGGTGACTGCTTGGTGGTGACGGAGGCGGAGGTGGCGGTGGGTTAGCCTTCTTGCTGTTACCCTCCTGTGACGCCTCACCCCTGTCATGGTTGCTTGTTAGACGCGGAGGGTCATGGTGTGACCTGCTCCCGTGTCCTTGGTTGCGCTCTCCATCATGATGGGTCTGCGCCGTGTTGTCGCGGATGACGATGCCGCACTGCTTTGGTGGGGGCATATCGGTACGATGGTGAGCCTTGTAATCTTCGCTGTGTTGTCGGGGGACCGGGGCGGTGGCGATGGGCGACAAGGTCGGGCCTTTTCTTCGTGGTCGGAGGATATGGGGATGGCATCTTTCCTGTTGCGTGCATCCCTCCGTCGTCGTTCTGATGAACCCGTCTGGGACCCGACATCAAGAGGAGATCTGTCCGTTGGCGGTTTATACTGGCTAGACTGGCAAAGCACTGGGTCGGACTCAAGCCTCTGAGAGGTGGCCTTTTCATGTTGCTTCACAGCCTTGGACACTAGGTCATAGACCTGTTCCACTGCCTCAGGCGATCTATCCTGCTCTAGAAGGGTCTTGGCGACGGCGAGGTTAAGGAGTGGGGTGGGCATCACCTTCTTGCCTTCACTGTCAATGTATGGCTTGGCTTGTGTCGGCTTCAAGGGAGCCCATCCTAGGTTGCACCATACACCAGGATCATTGATGACGCGAGCTTGAGCTTTCTTGGCCTTCTGCTGCTGCAGCAAAGTCTTGTGCTCGGCCTCCATTGCTCTAGCTTTCTCTATGGACTTCTGCGTGTTGACCAGATCTCAATCTAGCTTAGCGCCTTGCTCCGCGATGGCCTGCGCTTCCTCCAGCAGCTGCTGGCGCTTCTCGTCAAGCTGGGTCACGTTTCGGATATGAGCAACGGTCAGTGGCTCGACGAGGAGATTTCCATACATTACTCTATCAGCTGGAGTAACTTGGGCTGCTACAGACGTAGATGCTGGAGGTGGAAAGTTTGCGGTGTTGTTGTTGCTCGGGCCGGTGCCGAGTTCCTGCCGCTGCTGCACTGGGTTAGGCGGAGGAGGCATGACCTTTGCGCGATCATCATCAGCAGCAATAAGTGGCCCCTTCCCCTTTTCCAGCGCCGTAGGCGGAGCTCGTGTGGGTTGATCTTCATCCATCGCCCTCCCAATGGTGACTAACACCCCTCGAGACGTGACGGCATTGATGGCTTGCTCGTCACGTGTGTACTCCTCCTCCAACTCCTGCATAGCGGTGTCTAGCTCTTATGGACTAAAATCTATCTCCTCCTAATCTGCACTGAAGTCATCATAAAGCGCGTCAATGACAGAGTCGGAGGGTGCTAGGACTTCCTCGATGACGGGCGGTGGAGGTGCAACATCAGCGACGATGATTGGAGGTGGCGGTGCAGCTGTGACGATGGTGGCTGGAGGCGGTGGTGGCGGTGGCTGAATCGGAGGTTCTCCATAGATGAGCGCAAGCGCTTTCTGGGCTTCTGCGTCAGCCTCCGCATAGTTGTTGACGTTGCTCACCATCTGTTCAAGGGTAAGGCATCCTGTTGCCTGCTGCCGTCTTAAAGAATGTCGGAGAAGCGTGCCACGGTCCAGTCCTTCCACGAAGTGATACAAAGCGTTACTTTCGGGGTAGTGGGCCAGATCGGCTCGTATACAGAGCCACCTGGCCAGGTAATCGCGGGGGTTTTTGCCTTCTCTCTGAACGCAGCGCGCCAGATCGAAGATGGTAACCACTCCGACAAACTTGGATCTCTGTTGTCCAGATGCACGGGCGAAGCCGGCGGATTTGTAGTGATCTTCCACCTTTATATCCTGCACAGGGGCGGTTTGGGTGGGCCTTGAATTTTTCCGATCTTTGCCGGCAAACTCCGAAGAGAGATCTAACATCGATCCTTCCGCGAACATATCCTGCCCGTAGGCGGTCCGTGCGGGCCTTGATGCTCCTCCGACTCCTAGGGAACTAGTGCCCGAGTCGGTTTTGCCGATGAAGAGGTGGATGTCTCTGATAGGAATGATCGAACACCGCGTAGGGTTCGTCTTCGCCGGGATCCAGAACTCGTCAGGAGGGACGATCGGAACATTGCCGGAGAAGAGAACGCGACCGATGGCTACGGTTTTGCCGATTCCTGTGAAGATCTTGGTCCTCGCCCGCTGGAGAGCCTGAAGCGCCTCTTGCCCCACGGTGGGCGCCAACTGTCGTGGTATTGCCGACGAGTACGCCATGGAGGGGTCCTCACAGTGCGTGTTTAGAGACGTGGGGGAAGGTGGACGGTTGACGGGTACGAGGTAACACAGCTTACCCAGGTTTAGATCTCACAACGGTGGCGGAATCCTACTCCTGCTATAAATCACTATAAGGGAAATACGCCGAGTTACAGGGATTGGTTCGCTGTGCGAGATTGTCTGAAGTATGAATGTCTGAGATTATGCCGTAAAGGCTCCCAGAGGCCAACTTATATAGTCGCCAGGTCCTAGGGTTACAGGGAAAAGTCCTAGCCGGACAGGTTACAGAGTCCTACACCGTCTATTACTAGTCTTGTGTATCTTGCACTCCAAGGCTCCGGGTACGTCAGTGACTCCAACCATAGCCTTCATTTATCCGGCATGGGCCTCCCTTCTGGATCCATCTAACTGGGCCGCCCAGCAGGCCATGGGCCATGCTACCAACTGTGGGCCACCCGGGTTATCCGGATAGGAGACATGCTATGAGGATACCCATATAGCATATCCCCAATAGGATACTCCATGAAAGATCTCAAAGATGACGTTGGCAAAGTCATGAAATGTAGCTGTGCAGTGAGTGGTACCAGACATCCACACCATGGTCCTGTCTAGATCAGACCCAAACACAACAGTGGCATAGAACTGCTGTACAAGGTGGACATTGTAGTCTTCATGCAGCTCCATCAAGTTATACAGTCCCAGCTTCTCACAGATCCACAAAGCATCATTAAAGTAGGGGCTGAGGCGCATTTGCTCAATACTTATGAACTTCTGGGGGCAGACAGGTGATTTGGTGAGCACACCATACACATCCTTCATGAACACAGCTTGTTCTTTCCTCCAAAAACGAGGGTCATCATTGGTACAAGGCAGCACATAGAAATCTGTCTTTCTTAGCTCACGGTACTCCTCTTTTGACATTTTGGCTAAGGACTGAAGGTTGTCATATTTGGCCTTCTTGGCACGGTCCTGTCGTTTAGTCCTCTCCTGATCCCTCTTCAAGTAAGCTGCATCACGTGCCTGATGTTTCCGGTTGGACGGAGGCATGATAAATTGACCCCGAGCTTCATCATAGCAAGGATTACCCCTTTGGGACTTGGCCTTGGTACGACGAGGACGACTAGAACCATCACCTATGAACAACAGTGAGAGAGATAGCATGGAGATGAGTATATATGTCCAAATAATGTAGTACAAGAGCTTTGATGCATTTCTGGTCTATTTTGATTCACCTAACACCGGAGTCTCCGCACCTTATACCGGAGTCTCCGGCCTGGACCGGAGTCTCCATAACTAAGTCCGGAATATCCGGTCGAGAGGCTCGGGCATGATATGGGGAGATGCTGGTGAGGGTGAATCTAGTAGATCGGGAAATGCAACAAGGATAAAGTACTAGAGTGCCCGCAAACAAGTGATTCCAATGGACAAATCAGCATCAATCCTCAAAAACACATCTAGAGATGAACCCTAGGAGAAAAAGTAGAGGAGAGGTACTAGATCTGTCCATGGGATCAATTCCTCCGGTGGGAATGACCCAGTGGAGGATAGGGGAAGGTTGGTCGGCGGCACGGCGGATCCCGGGGGCTTCTTGACCTCCGGGGAGGAGTTTTGGAAGAGGAGGCGACGGGTTTGGAGGTAGGGGACGGGGTGAAGAATGAGAAACTGTTGTACCAGTTCATCCCGCCCCCTTACTTTAAGTGGCAGAAACCATCTGGACCGGAGACTCCGGTCTACACCGGAGACTCCGGTGTATATACACCGGAGATTCCGGTCCTCCTTGACCAAAAGCTCCAGGATGGGTGTTTGGGGATACATATGAGAGATAGACAGATTTAAGATAGGGAAAGGGCTTGGGTTGAGACATCAAACTGCGAAGAGCCAACAAGAGCCATAGGAATTCATAAAAATATTTAGAAAAGCTCCAAGAGACTAAGATCAAGCGAATGACAAACATGAGTAAGTGCCAACCTCTCTAAAGTGAGAGGGCAGTGGCCTAGGCCACCATATTTGAGTATACTCAGCTTGGCACCACGAAGATATTTCTTGGGTCCATTACCGAAACTCATCATTAAGCTCACATATCACAACATGATATTAAGAGGAATGAATTTGATTGCTTTGTGCATAATAGGGGAGGGATAGTCCAATCAATTAGGACCACACTCCCCCTATATCCATGCCTACACCTAAACCAAATATGGGTTGAAACATAGGTGAGAATGCAAGAAAATCAAGTCAAGCTCCTTGAATCTACGACATTTAGTTCATTCTTCAAATATCAAAACCTTTCTTCATCAAGTGGCTTTGTGAAGATATCGGCAAGTTGATCTTGGGTTGACACATATGATAGATCAATATCACCTCGAGCAACATGATCTCTAATGAAGTGATGGCGAATCTCAATATGCTTTGTCCTTGTGTGATCCACCGGATTGTAGGCAATCTTGATGGCACTTTCATTGTCACATAGAAGAGGCACTTTGTCACAATGGACACCATATTCCTTTAAAGTTTGCCTCACCATAGCAATTGGGTGCAAGCACTAGCAGCTGCCACATAGTCGGCTTCGGCGTTGGAGAGAGATATACAATTTTGCTTCTTGGAAGACCAACATACAAAGGACCTACCAAGGAATTGGCAAGCCCCGGATGTTGATTTTTTATCATCCTTGTCACCCGCCCAATCTGAATCCATGTATCCACCAAGATAAAATGTTGAGCCTCGAGGATACCAAATACCATAAAATGGGGTATGAACTATATATCGAAAGATTCTCTTGACCGCCATTAAATGGCTTTCTTTAGGAGCCACTTGATATCTTGCACACACACCTACACTCAACACAATATCGGGTCTAGATGCACAAAGGTAAAGCAAAGAACCAATCATAGACCAGTATACCTTTTGATCCACATCTTTACCATTTGGATTTTGTTCTAGATGAGTCTTTGTAGCCATGGGAGTAGGAGCTCCATTTAAATCTTGCATATTGAATCTCTTGATCATATCTTGAGTATACTTGGCTTGATTGAAGAATGTCCCTCCTCTAACTTGCTTGATCTCAAAACCAAGAAATACTCTCAACTCCCCCATCAAAGACATCCGGAACCTACTAGTCATAAGCTTTGAGAATTCATCATTAAAAGCTTTGTTAGATGATCCAAAGATAATATCATCAACATATATTTGGCATACAAAAATCTCCCCATTGACTTTCTTAGTAAAAAGAGTGGGGTCGATTTTCCCAAGCTCAAATCCACGGTCAAACAATAACTCTCTAAGGTGCTCATACCACGTGCGTGGGGCTTGCTTGAGCCCATAGAGCGCCTTATCAAGTTTGTAGACATGGTTTGGGAAGTTGGGGTCCTCAAATCCCGGGGGTTGCTTAACATATACCAATTCATTTAGTGGGCCATAAAGAAATGCAATTTCTACATCCATTTGTTGCAACTTGAAGTTATGATGTGCCGCATAAGCAAGAAGGATACGGATGGACTCAAGGCGAGCCACGGGTGCATAAGTCTCTCCATAGTCAATGCCTTCAATTTGAGAGAACCCTTGTGCAACCAATCTAGCCTTGTTCCTTACTATAATTCCATGCTCATCTTGCTTGTTCTTGAATATCCACTTTGTTCTGATAACATTGCGGCAACCTTTGGCTTCTCTACTAACTTCCATACTTTGTTTCTCTCAAAGTTGTTGAGCTCTTTGTGCATAGCTTCTAACCAATCCGAATCTTCAAGCTCTTCCCACACTTTCTTTGGTTCAATCATGGAGATGTGTGCTTGGTGTTCACTGAACCTCTTAAATTGTGCTCTTGTGGAAATACCTTTCCTTAGGTCACCAACTACATTTTGTAGAGAGTGGTCTCTTAATTCCAACATTCTTTCCTTTCTAGCTTCGCGACGAGCGTGGATCTCCGTGTTGTTTCTTGGGGGACCCTCTTCATCATTTTGATCCTCGTCTTAACCATCAACTTGACCTTGATCATCATCGGAATCATTCTATACATTTAGAGGCAAAGATTGACCTTGGTCTTGATCAAGTGCCCTTCTAGCATCAATTTGAGCTTATCTCAAAGCAGTTTGTACGGATCTTCCTTGAGAAATTGCCTTGGCACCACTTGACCCTCTGGCGAATGAATCAAGCTCCCCTTGACTAGAGTTGTCACTATGATCATCAAGTTGAGGGTCCACATCTTGTCTTTGGCTTGAGTCATTGTCCTCCTCGGTGGATGGAGCTTGTTGATGTTCTGAAGATGAAGGCTCCACTTGAGTGGAGCATAGTTCTTCTCGATCCGCCATAAGGGGTTCCTCAACGGGGCGGATATATCCCACACCCATTCTTCTTATGGCTTCCTGAGGCATTTCATCATCTGCATCACAAGCATCAACACGCCCCCCTTGGGGACCATCATATTCTTCGAAGGTCACACTACAAGATTCTATGACGGCTCCGGAGAGCTTATCATAGATTCTATAAGTGTGAGATTCGAGACCATAGCCAACAAAAATACCCTCTAATGCTTTAGACTCGAATTTGGACAAGCGAACACCTTTTATGAGATAGAAACACTTACAACCGAACACCCGGAAGTAAGATATGTTGGTCTTGTTACCGGTAAGTATTTCATATGGAGTCTTGTTGATTTCTTTATGGAGGTAGAGCCGGTTTGAAGCATGGAAAGCGGTGGAGATGGCTTCGGCCCAAAAGTTGTATGGAGATTTAAACTCCGCCAACATGGTCCTAGCCATCTCAATAAGAGTCCGGTTCTTCCTTTCGATCACACCATTTTGTTGAGGGGTGTATGCAGCGCAATATTGATGTTTAATCCCCTCATCACTAAGGAAATCATTCAAGGTGTAGTTCTTGAACTCGGTGCCGTTGTCGCTTCTTATAATCAACACGGGAACATTGTATTGCCTTTGAACCAAATTGATGAAGTCGATGAAGGTCTTTTGAGTCTCACTCTTCAACTTGAAGAAATAAACCCAAGAGTATCTTGAAAAGTCATCAACAATCACCAAGCAATATTTCTTCCCACCAAGACTTGCATGAGATGGAGGACCAAAGAGGTCCACATGGAGGAGCTCCAAGATCTTGGTGGACTTGATGTGGTTCTTAGGCTTGTGAGGAGCATCATGCATCTTCCCTAGAACACATGCCCTGCAAACACGATCTTTGGCAAAGGAAACATTTTCTTTTAGTCCAACAATATGGCCCTCCTTGTGGAGACTTTGCAAAGTTCTCATATTGACATGGGCTAGTCGGCGATGCCATAACCAACCCACATCATCCTTTCCGAATAAGCACATCGCACTTGTAGTGGCTTGCCCCGAAAAGTCCACCACATACAAGTCATGTTCGACATACCCAACGAAAGCGACATTGAGAGACTTGCTCCACATGAGGACCACAATATCATCATCAACAAAGACGGCAAAACCCATCTTTCCAAGAGCACGGACTGAAAGTAAATTGTATCCAAGGGTCTCAACAAGCATGACGTTCACGAGTGTAATGTCGTGAGCAACCACTACCTTGCTGAAACCCATTACCTTAGACTTTGACTTGTCATCATATGTCACGGTGATTTGATCATAATTTGGCTTTAAGTCCTTGACAATAGATGATCTTCCGGTCATATGACTCGTGCAACCACTATCAAGCACCCACTTTGACCCTATGGAAGCATATGTCTACAAAAGATCAAGCTAATTTTTAGGTACCCATTTTTCAATGGGTCCTCTTTTGTTAGCAACAAGGGTCTTGGGAACCCAAATAGACCAAGCAATATAGCCATCATATGGTCCAACATATTGTGCATACACATCACCATAGTAATCACGCATTAGAACATAGTGAGGGTTAGCACTTCCCGCAAAGTCATCATGAGACATAGTTTTACCACTTGTGGTCTTACTATCCACAATGGCCATGTTGGTCTCTTGTGTGGGCTTGTCCTTCTTCTTCTTGTTGTTCTTCTTCTTCTCAGTTTTGGAGACAAAACCAATGCCCCCTTTATCACCACTAGGCCTTTGCTTACTCAAAAGATCATCAATGGACTTGTTGCCTTGTGGAAATGTGGCCTTAGCTAGCTCCTCCTTCAACCTAGCATTCTCTTCAAGAATAGTTGTACTACTAGATGGAATAAAGTTACTAGGTGAAGGAATGTTGGCCAATTGAGTTTGAAGCGTTTCATGGGACTTTGTGAGTGACAAGAGTTCACTTTCCAAAGCCTTGTGAGCCTTGTTAAGCAAACTAAAGTCCTCGGCAAGTTTTTCATGAACCACACCAAACTCAATCTTGTCCTTTCTAGCCCTTTTGTATTTAGCAATAGCATGATCACGCTCTTTGATGAGTTTATTCACAATGATGTCATTGGACTCATCAAACCCTTCAAGTTTTAATTCAAGTGACATCCTAGTTTCTTGTTCTTCTTCTAGAGCATTGTTTAAAGACTCTAGCTCAATCATGTGTTCATGCCCAAGTTTACATCTTACATCTAGGAGCTCTTGTGTGTGAGAAAGTTGATCTAAGATGTTACCAAAATGTATCTTAGCATCCCCTTGTAGGTTAGTCATAAACTCATCGAAAGCAATTAATTCCCTTTTAACATCAAGAGACATCTCATCATCAATTTCATCATTAGTAAAGGAGTGGACTGAGATGATGAGGATACCTCCGTTCCTCTTGCCATAAGGCAAGTGACGTTCTTGACATGAGAATTCTCATTTGGAGAATCGAAGAGTGAGAATGTCGGAGTAGAAGTAGTGGCTAGAGCTGCCATGCCATTGGGAGTTTCCTCTTCCTCATCTTCATCATCGTCATTGTCGGAGGAGTATTCTTCATGAGTGATCAAGACGATTTCTCCCGACTTCTTGTTGATGGGATTCTTCTTGATGAAGGGTTTCTTGTAAGGTGCTTTGAGAGTATTCTTCAACACAAGCTTACCCCCATGATCTTCCCTCTTCTCATAGGGACAACTTGCCACAAAGTGATAGCGGTCTCCACAATTGAAGCAAGTTCTCAATCTAGTAGTGTTTTCTCTTTTCCCATTTGGGTTGCTTCTTCGTTGCATTTCCATCTTGGCCTTTGCAGGATTCTTCCAAAAGTTCTTTGCATAGAAGGCCATATATTGACTATGAGCAATCTTGACTTCATCGGGGTGGTCCATGGAGAGGCCTTCATCACTATCATCTTCATCCCCATGTTCCACAACTTTGGCCTTCAAAGCAACATTGACAACGTTTCTCATACCAAGGGCACGAGCATGGGCATCTTTGGCATTCTTGGCAAACTTTGAAAGCGTCCATCTCTTGCATAACTTCATTGGAGGTCATGAGATGGTAGTTGTGTCTTCCTTGAAGGCTCTTCAAGTCGGTGGGCTCAAAGGGCATGAGTGCACTCACATATTTCCTTTTTATCCATGCATCATCCACATGTGAGGCACCCACATTTCTAAAAGTGGTGGCGGTGGTCTTGAGCCTTCGGTACATGTCCTCATGATCTTCACCTTCCATCATGTAGAAGCCTTCGGCTTCATTGCTTAGACCATCATACCGATTCCTCCTCATACTCTCATTTCCAACAAACAATACAGTGAGGGAATCCCAAGCTTCCTTGGCAATGCTAAAGTGCTCAATGTGTGGATAATCCTTTGTACCCAATCCTTGTTGAATCATATGCAAAGCAGTGGCATTGAGTTGACTATTTACAACCTCTCTTCTTATCAAGTTGTTTGGATCCCCAATAAAGAGTCCATGCTCTATGATGTTCCATAGTTCAATGCAAGAGCTGCACATATGAGTTCTCATTAGTGATTGCCATTGAGCAAAAGTAGCAGATTCTTCAAGCTTAGGTGGGTCACCTCTATTGTATACATGAGGGTGAGGGATTGGAGGGTCGGGAGAGTACCATGAATCACGGTGCTCACCCTTCCCACCATCATTTAGTGTGGAGGAATTAGTGTTGTCTTGTTTACCCCTAACCATTATATCCTCGGGGGATACCGGAGTATTCCCTTTAGGTAAAACGTATACAGGATCCTCTTGAGGAGAGGGGGATGATGAGCCTCTTTGTCTTTAAGAAGTTTCTCAAGCATCTTCTTGACTTTGTTGACCAAGGAAGAGATCAATCTTGTTTCCAAGTTTTTGAGATCTTCCATCGTCACCGCGGTAGGCTCACCATCACCATCCCCATCGTGGCTACCCATATTTTCTTAGGCGGTAAGCCCAAATAAAGAGTCGAGGCTCTAATACCAATTGAAAGGATCGTATGGGAACCTAGAGGGGGGGTGAATAGGTGCTACTTCAAATTTTCTTCTTTTTCAAATTAGGGTTTGACAATAAAGGTAAATTCTCTAGATTATGCAACTATGGTGAATTTACCTATATGTCAACCATGCAATAACTATCTAAACACTAAGCAAGAACAAGTAAGTAAAGTGCGGTAAAGGATAGAAGTAACCAAAGGAGTGGACACGGAGACACAAGGATTTGTTTCCCGTAGTTCCTTCCTTTTAAGGGGAAGTATGTCTAGGTTTGGAGAGGGGGTGGTTTCAAACCACCAACGCCACGAGAGGCCTCCCTTGTTCTCTGATGAATCTCACCCCAACGGGCTCGATCCACCTTCCACTATATCGGCAACCTTCGAGGTGGAAGTCGGCACCTTTACAACAAGTTCGGGGCACACATCCACAACTTAATTGGAGGCTCCCAAATACAAGCAAGTTGTCAAGACAAATCAAAGACAAGCTTGTAAGAACCAAATCAAAGTTAGGGTTTCCAATGAAACACTAGAGCTTGGGGGACCTCAAGTGAATGAGGGGGAAATGAAGATCTCTCTTGGTGAAGATGTAGATCAAGGCCTCCTCCTTTGATTCTCCAAAGATCAATGACTTTGGATGGTTGGATGAAGAGATCTTGTAGATTTGGTGGCTCTAATGGAGTTGGTGTTCTTGAGCAGCTCGAGCAGCTAGAGGAAGAAGATAAGGGTCCCCTTTTATAGGCAGCTTCCTCCATGAACCTTTTTTGACTGTTGTAGAAAAGTCAGACCGGAGACTCCGGTTTGTAGACCGGAGACTCCGGTCTACACCGGAGATTCTGGCCAATCTCCGGACCAGCCTCCGGACCGCCCATCTGAATGACCCAGGCCATCCACGACCCAACATGACCGGAGACTCCGGTCTTCTAGCACCAGAGACTCCGGACTGAGCCAGCACCAGAGACTCCGGACAATCTCCAGACCAGCCTCCGGACCGCCCATCTGAATGAGCCAGGCCATCCACGACCCAGCATGACCGGAGACTCTGGTCTTCCAACACCGGAGACTCCGGACTGAGTCAGCACCAGCGACTCCGGAGTATCCTCCGGTGCAGGCTCCGGACCCCTAGTCAGAATGTCCTAGCCCGGATCATGAAGTCAATACCGGAAACAGATCCGGACCACACCGGAGACTCCGGTCTTGGCAGACCGAAGACTCCGGTCTGGAGTTTCCAGAAATGTGTCACATGAGTATGGACTTTTCCCAAGTGTGAGGGTGCTTTTCACTTATCATAATACCAACCTGTGGGCAGTGACAAACTGTAAAATGATCTACTTGTTGTTAACGAACACCAAAAGTGATTATGATAATAAATTCCCTTTCACCGTGATATAACATTCTAGTGATCCCCATCACTTGCCTGTAACCTATATCAATGTGATATCACCGAGAGTGCCCATAGCATATCTCTCTGTCATTTGGATGGACAAATTCCACTCTTGATCCATGAGCCTATAAATATCACTATCGGAGTATCTGAACCCACCTTTATAGTCACCCTGTTACGGTTTGACGTTTGATGTTATCAAGCTACTCTTCCTGTGTTAGTGATTGACATGATCTCATGGTCTCAGGACTAAAGTTACTTGCAATGATGTTATAGAAATTTAAACATAATGATTTGATCGTATTACTATACTTCGGATGAATGTTCATCACATCATTCCACCAATGTTGTGACCTTGTTATTAACAACATCCAATGTGCATGATCAAGAAACCTTGATCATCTTGTCAATCAACGAGCTAGTTTATATGAGAGACATAACTAGGAACACTTTATTTATTTATTAAACACACATGTATTAACGTTTTCTTTTAATAAAATTATAGCATGAAAAATAAACATATATCATATACTTGGAATATGATAGTAACAACTTTATTATTGCCTCTCGGGCATATTCCCTTAAGTCTCCCACTTGCACTAGAGACAATAATCTAGTTTACATAGTGATAAATCTAACACCCATGGAGTTTTGGTGTTGACCATGTTTTGCTCTGGGGATAGTTTAGTCAACGGATCTGTCACATTTAAATCCGTGTGTACTTCACAAATATTTATATCTCCATCCCTGACATGCTCGTGGATGGAGTGAAATCTGCGCTTGGTATGCTTGGAATTATTGTGATACCTTGGTTCCTTACCGTTGGCTATGGCTCCATTGTGTCACAATAGATCACCATTGTGTCCAATGCACTAGGAACCACACCCAGTTCCGGTATGAACTCCTTCATCCAAACTGCTTCATGTGCTGCTTCTAAAGCAACAACATATTCCACCTCCGTTGTTGATCCTGCCACCACGGGTTGTCTGGAGCTCCTCCAACTAACTGCTGCTCCATTCATGATAAAATGTACCCGGATTGAGAATTAGAGTCATCCGGATCAGTGTCGAAGCTAGCGTCAACATAATACTTAGCGATGAGATCTTCTTCACCTCCGTACACGAGAAACACATCCTTAGTCCTTCTTAAGTACTTTAGGATATTATTGACCGCTATCTAGTTTTCCGAACCTGGATCAGATTGGTACCTACTAGTCAAACTAATTTTGTCGGGGGGATAACCCCCGATAGGGTCATAAGGGGTGAATCCGAGTCTCACAAGGAGAAGTTGGGTGAAGGAAGGCAAGAGGATCCTTTCCGAGTAATACCAGGGAAGGACCACGCTAAAGTGGAGTCAAAAGAGAAGGGCGCCGCCGAGTGACAACTGATGTCTACACACTTCTATTCTTGCAAATAGTTGTTGGGCCTCCAAGTGCAGAGGTTTGTAGAACAGCAGGAAGTTTTCCCTTAAGTGGATTACCCAAGGTTTATCGAAGTTATGGAGGAAGTGGTCAAAGGTATCCCTCTCAAGCAACCCTGCAATCAAGATACAAGAAGTCTCTTGTGTCCCCAACACACCCAATACACTTGTTAGGTGTATAGGTGCACTAGTTCGGCGAAGAGATAGGAAAATACAAGTGGTAATGGTGCCAGAAAAGAGCTTCTGACTTGTTGTTGACGTGGGAGAGACTAAAAGCAAACTAAAATAAAGATGGAAACAAGCAAACATGCAACAAATCTAGATGCAAAAGGTGTTTCAATGTTTAGAAACAAGGCCTAGGGATCATACTTTCACTAGTGAACACTCTCTCATATAAATATCCTCTCTTCATGATACTACTCTTAACTACTCTCCAGTTGGGCACTCTAATCCATGGTAGGGCAATAACAACACTCCTCAAAGTCCGCATTTCCCAATCTATATAACCCCACACTGTCACCTTGAGAGCTAGATGGTTCCAACAAACACCACAATTTCATAAAGACAACCAACTCAAAATATACCCATGATAAATATATATTTAACCTAGCTTAAGTGCCACACACGGTGTCCACGCTGTCACTTTCACACACATGGGGAGATCAGATATCTATTGAAGCACTTGAGTAGCAAGATAGATCTACTTGATTACAAAGCTCATGACCACAACAAGATCATGCATAGAGAGAGGTATGAACACATAGCTACCGGTAGAGCCCTTAGCCTCGAGGAAGAACTACTCCCTCCTCATCATGGGAATCATCAACGACGATGGAGATGGTGGTGGAGATCGATGGAGATGGCTCCGGGGCCACTTCCCCGTCCCGACAGGGTGCCGGAATAGAGACTTTCTGTCCCCCGAATCTCCCCTTCGGTGGTGGCAGTGCTAAGGAGGTTTTCGTGGATTTCTTCTGGATGATTTAGGGTTTTTGGGTTGGAGGCTTCATATACGTGAAGGAGGCAAGGTCGGTGGAGGGCCAGGGGGCCCACACCCCCTATAGGCGCCCCCAGGGCTTGCCCGTGCCTGGGAGGGTGCGACCACCCTGGTTCCCGACTCCGTCTCTGCTTCGTGGTTCTGTGTTGCTCCGGGAAAATAAGAAGATTGGCTTTTGTCCCGTCCAATTCCGAGAATATGGATTTTCTGCCTTTTCTGGAACCAAAAACAGAAGAAAACGGGCAACTGGCACTGTGGTATCTTGTTAATAGGTTAGTCCAGAAAAAAATATAAAAAATACCTCAAAGTAAAGACAAAACAAAGCAAAGTAGATACTAAACAAGCATGGAGCATAAAAAATTATAGATACGTTTCCGGCGTATCAACAACTAAAGGTGTCGGGTGATGCTTAAAGTACCAAGTGATGCATAAAGCAAGGGGTGACGCCAAAGGAGGTGGCGTCTACGTACAAGAAGACCGTTGGCTACATATCTTTGCTGACTGGGTCAAGAGCCTAGGGCTAGACCATTGACCTGACCTGCGGGGTAAAGACAAAGCCCAAACAGTAAACTCTAGGATCCAAACTATAACCTAGCTATTCATGTTGCCTATATAAGGAGGGGTAGAGCTAGGGTTAGAGGAATGCGCAACTGGAGCCCCAAGGCTGGCACTTCTTCTTCCTACTGGTAATGTCTAGGCAAATATAGCTCAAGGAGCACTTGTAAGCAAGAAGAAGGGATAATATTGCAATTTCTTCACAATTCAAGCTTGTTCTTCGTGTGCGGCTACACCACGCACACCCTCCCCGGATTCCTCTTGTGTCCATCCGGACCCAACTTAGGCCTACCCATGGCATCTGCCATGACACCACCACGACAGTTGGCGCCCACCATGGGGCCAGTAGTAGCGCTTTCTAGAGTTTTCATCTGGACGGGCAACATCATTGCTTTATCGGGAAAGCGCGTCTACTGTAATACCCTCGGATCGGCCCTATGCAAGTTTTAGCGATTCCCGCCAAACCCGCATAGAAACGATTCAAAGGTGCCCACCAGGCACTTTCGTGCAGGTGGAAAACGAAGTAATATCATTACACAATAGTCCACGATGGTATCCATAGAATAGATATATACAACAACGACTCAAAGAGTCAAGAATACAGATATATAGTACAAAGATCCAAATCACCTTGAAAACGCTACAGTATCCAAGTAGGGACAAGATGCAAATGGGGCTAAGAGCCCTGAAAAATAACCAATGGCGTCCATAACCCTACCTAGGCCAAGCCGAAAGGGTAACCCTGCTAATGACGTCGATCTCAAAACCTGCTTAAACAAAAGGGGTGCACACAAAGGGCAAAGAAAAAAGAGAGCGGTTAGTACCGAGGCCAATACACGACGAGTCTTAGAATTCGGCGGTCCCCGCCTACATAGGTATGGTGGACTGAAGTGGCAGCACAGCATGCACTAAACACCCTATAGAGACTTGGTACAACTCTCGGCTATCAGATAGAGATGAGAAATATCTATTCGGATCCAACCTAATACTACCACCAAACATAACCATCCTGGTATTTCCCCCTCGAGACCAAACGAGGAAGTCAAGTTGAGGAAACCCACATGGTTGGCAGTTTTATTCATTCTTTCCATCGTGGTTATCCAACTTACTAGTCATATCATATACATGTCAAATTATAGTAGTAAACTTTAGTTATAGTTGTCTATGATCGAGATACTGTTCTCCAAGTTGGGCATAACCGCGGACACGGCTTTTCAAAAAGATTTAACACTACAGGGGTGCACCAAAGTTTCCATACGCACTTCGACCCTTGTTGCTAGATCAGTTAACATACTTCCATCGGTATGTCGGCGTGGCCTAGGACACGATGCTTTCTGTGACCCAAAGCAAGGACATGGGGGCGACCCCAATAAGCTACCCATAACAAAGTCGACCGAGCTCCGAAGATGGACCCAAAGGTTGCGAGATCGCCTAAGAGATCAGAGGCCATAGGTATAATCCTCAACATAACTACCCACATCCTAAATAGTACAATAGTAAACTCTCATCAAGTAACAGATAATAAACATCGCATAACATGGCATTAAAACCCCAAACTAGTTTGTGCCCCCTAGTACAATACTTTGAAATCAGGTACTAAGCCGATAGGGGTGCCCACACACCCCACATATGGTTAGCATGCTCAGTATCGGAACAGGTGTCAAGAACTCGGGTCCTAGGTGGACACAAGTGGGCAGTTAACAACCAAATCTCAACTATTACCCACCGGTGCCTCTTCATTAATTATATGCATTTTAATATTTAAGTAATCAGCTATAATTAAATGTCAACACCCGGATTTTTAATCCCAGATGCCTGTTATGCCGTACATCGCAATCCCAGGATTACCATTTTTGCGAGACATAACAGATTGGTACCATACTTCATCATCCATTACAAACCATAATAAGGTCTTACAAATAAAGGATCTCATGATCCAGTCTTAATACAATCAACACAGCGGAATAAAATAATAACGGTAGCGTGGGAGATGCTCCATCTTTAGGGTCACATCCAATTCTGACGATGGGAGATGATCCTAGTTGTCGTAGACTTCCTGTTGTCCATCATCTTGGTAGTTCTCCTCATAGTCTGGCCATAGGAATAGCCAGGGATAAAGCCATGAGTACTCTTTAAGTACTCGCAAACTATCACTATCAAGTAAATTGGTTCAAGTAGGAATCCTAAGCTCTAGGTTGTTTTGCAAAAAGCCAGATTTATCTCTAACTGAGTTTAGAAGTAAAGAAAACTAGTTTAATGTCTTTCAACACCTAAGTGGGAACTTAGCTTTCACTTTCACAACCCTGCTGTGGTCAAGTCAAAGTCATAGTTCAGTTCACAAGTCATTTTCAAAACATCTGATGACGGAACAATATGGCCACTCCAATTGTCCATAACCGCGGACACGGCTATTCAAATAGTTTGACACTCTGCAGAGGTGGTACAATTTCACCACAACATTCGATACATCCGTCAGGAACAATCCTGAATCACCATACTTAGTATGCCGGTAACCAATCCTAACATTTCAATTACACACCCTAGTATAGGCACCTCCCCTATGAGTTTGGCCTCCCAACCATGACCATCTGTCATCTTGGGAGCTGCACAGGTGGACAATCATCACGAGGTAGTCTCAGCTCAAACCTTGGCTGCAAGGGAACCCATACTAAGATATATAAACTTCCAGTCAAGCCCTACCCAAATTCGGGTATTGTGGTTATACGGTAACATTGGAATGGGATCGCATCCAAACACAACCATCAGTTTTATAAAAGGGCTAAGGCTCATGCCTCAACATTTTCATCATCAAATCATCTGGTGTTCATAACACATGTCAAAACATTTCATTAGAATGACTCATCATTCTAAGGTTTTCATAAGCAACCATTTTCACCAAGTATTCCCATCTAGAGTGATCAAGTTTTATGCTTAGCACTAGCTACTATAGTTTGGGGGTAATCTCTAATGAGGTGTGATAATCAAGTGTGACTTATCTAAGTCTAATCTCATGCCTTAGGATTACATCTAATTCTATCTAACTTAGGCCAAGTTTAATGTCTTTATGCTACCTATAATATCTTTACAAAACATCACAAACACTAACTAAAAGTAAACAAAGAATTTTGATAAATAAATAAAATAATAAAGCTTGCAAGTAAAACTGGGATTTGGTATAATCAAGTGGTATAACCAAATATGATAAGGCATCTAGTTCGCATATTTATCATGCAAGTGTTAGATTGAAAAGTTCTAGCTTGCTAAGTTCACTTGTATTGTGAGGCTTGCCTTGAGCAGTGTAGTGGTTGAAGTTCTCCTCTGCTTCCTCTTCGTAGTATTCTCCTTCCTCTTCGTATCCTTAGTCAGTACTAGCGTCAATAAATAAATACGAGGTACAAAATCACAAAACAATACTTAACTACTTCTATTAGCACACAAAGGTTCACACTAGATGATCTAGCATCATCATAATCATCACAAGAAATAAAGACTTAGTCTTATTTATTTTATTTTAGAAAAGTAATTTCTACTTATTGAAAACTACTTAAGATTTAATATTCTCCAATTAAAATATGGGATCATGTTGACACGTGTCATCACCAATATTTTAATACTTGGGAATGTGATTTAAAGTGGTGTCATGATTTAATACTGTTTAACCTTATTATTTTAATTAATTCAAGTGACTAGAAATGCCTATGGGGCATTCTTTTAATACTTGTCCATTATTACTGCAAGTAAACCTATATATTTCTATATCTTCAAAAAGGTCTTGTCAAATGTGATTTTGAGAGTTGGAATCAACTCAAAAGCATTTATGGTTAGTTTTTGGAAAATGTTTGAATGCAGAAAAGTCTTTGCCTTGTTATTTTTTCCTATAGGTGATCTATAATCCAAATGGTTTGAATCCAACGAGCTTAGATTAAGAATTTTCATACCTTTCTAACAAAATTGGTTTCATGCTATTTGGTTCAGTAAAACTCTTTGAATTAATTTTTGAATCAAAATATAGAACTAGGTTTGAAACTAAAATGAAAAATCTAAATTTAAACTAACTGGGTCGCGCGGGAGGTTTACTGGGATGGCCCACTGCGCACAGCGCACACGCGGGCTGGATTAAGTGGTGTCCCCACTCATCAGCGAGACGGGAGGTGGCAAAGGGGCATGAGATGATTACGACCGTAGTATTAGATGTAAGATCAAGGGCTCACGACCATCGTCCTCATCTGAACAGGACACGATGGGGACAAAACCTAGCACGGCTAGTGGGGGTCTGGGGAGGCTCACCGGGGCTCAGGCGAGGGTCGGCGACGGGGGAGAACAAGGTTGTCGACCACGGCGGTTCTCCTCGTACTAGCGGCGTTTCCTGGGGTGGCTGCAATAGACGACGCCCTTCCTCCTCCAGCAGCGGCAGGATCCGATGAAATTCTGGCGGCCTGGTGCTCACCTTTCTCTGGGGAAGAAATGGGGTTGTTCTGATAGAGAGGGGAGTGATATAGTGTGGAGAAATGGTGCGGGGAGGCCTCCTTTTATAGGCGAGCGAGAGAGGCCGACCGGCGTGGGCAGAGCTCGTCGGAATCGGCGTTATAGTGAGCTACTAGCATGGCGCGGGGCTAGGACGATGCGCGATCTCCTGGCGGTGCTCAACGACTTGAAGGTGCAGCAAGGGGCGGTGTGGTTTGGTTGGAAACGTGCGATGCTCTATGCGGTACCAACGGTGAACTTCGCGGCGTGCGGAGGCTACGGGGCACAGTCAAGGAAATGGGCATGTCTGGTGGTCTCCTGGGACGGTGGTGATCGTGTAGACAGGCGGCGAGAGCTCGAGGTGGTCGGTTTGAGTGAGAACGGCGCGTGAACTACAGTGCGCGTCAGCATGGTCGAAATCGGCACGGGCACAGTGTTTCCGGCGGTTCCGCTCTCTGTCTTCGAGCTAGGGCTGGTCTAGAGGGGGCAGTGAGGCACGGGCGGCATGGTAGACAAGGTTAGTGAGGCTGGCTATGCTTGTAGCTTGCTGTCGACGGTGGAGGTGGCAAGTGTGCTCGGCCATGGTGGCCATTGATGACATGGTCGTGTAAATGGTGGGCTAGAGTTTCATAGACGAGGTTGATGACATACTGCGAGTGTGGTGGAGGCTAGAGAGGGAACAAGTTTGGCAAGAACACTGCTCAAAATAGTGTTTGTTGTTTTATTTGATTTGTGCTCAGAAGGTGTTTGATGAAATGGCCGCAAGATATTTATATTTGAATTTTTGGATGAATTTTGCTGGGTGCATTGGTCACACACTGGGTAGTATTTGGTTGTTTGGATTTGTCAAGGTGAACTGGTTTGGTCGAGTTTTGAGAAATGGTGATCTTACCATATGAACCAGATTCAATTTTGAATTGTCCTTGGCATAGATTTGCAAACTATTTCTGTGGTTTTGCAAGCTGGGCTTGGGTTCACTTTTACTTGGTCTAGCAAGGGGTGAAAAGAATTGGATTTGTTTCTGTTAGAAATCTTGGACTAGAAACACCCAAAGTGGTCTAGTCAACAAGTTTGGATAAAATGACCATTTGCTTACATGTTTTGTTTTTGAATTTCTCTTCATTTGAGCTTGGAAATGATTTAGATGATGTTGTTTTGATCTTTAAACCAATCCTTGCCATTCATAACAATCAAAAAAGTCCATACAAGCATTCATGCATTCAGCACACACACATGCATTCATATTGATTTTAATTAACAAAAGTTTTGTTAACCCTAAATTTGGGTGATTGGAATTTAATAACCTTGATTAATATTTTTGGGATGTTAGAAACCTTCCCTCCTTAAACAAAATCTCGTCCCGAGATTTGAGAAAAAGAAAACTAGGATTTAAAGAGATCTGGAAACTCAGTCCTAATGTAATCTTCTCGCTCCTAGGTAGCTTCTTCTTCAGTGTGGTTACTCCACTGGATCTTGAGAAACTTGATACTTCGGGTCCTGGTGGTTCTGAAGGATTCTTCCAAAATACGGATGGGTACTTCGGGATCTGTCAGGTCATTGTTGATATCTATGGTTTGGTGATCAATATTCTTGAAAACTTCGGTCTTCTCCAGGACTTCTAGGCATTTGCGAAGTAACGAGATATGAAACACATTATGCACGGCTAACATCTCCTCTGACAGTTCCAATTGATACGATACTTATCCTCGACGATTCAAAATCCTTAAGGGTTCGATATATTTGGGGGCTAACTTTCCTTTGATTTGGAAACGTTGCATTCCCTTTAACGGTGATACTTTCAGATATACGAAATCTCCGATATTGAAGGCTAGGTCTCGACGTCTCTTGTCGGCATAACTCTTCTGTATGGATTGGGCGGTCTTGAGGTGCTCATGAATCTTGTGACCTTTCTCTTTGGCTTCTTGTAGGATGTCGGGTCCGAAAATCTGACTCTCTCCTACTTCCGACCAATTCAAAGGGGTACAACACTTCCTTCCATACATAAATTCAAATGGGGCCATTTGCAAACTGGCTTGGTAACTGTTGTTGTATGAAAATTCTGCGAACGGCAGATAGTCTTCCCATTTAGATCCATATTCTAACACACAAGCTCTCAACATATCTTCGAGTATTTGGTTTACTCTCCCCGCTTGTCCATCAGTCTAAGGGTCATAAGCTGTGCTAAAATCCAATATGGTTCCTAATCCTTCTTGGACTTTCTTCCAAAACCTCGAGGTAAACTGAGTTCCTCGATCCGACACAATGTTCTTGGGGACTCCATGTAAACTGACTATCCTAGCAATGTACAACTCTGCTAGCTTCGAACTCTGATAAGTGGTCTTGACTGGTAAGAAATGGGCGACTTTGGACAGTCTATCCACCATGACCCAAATAGAGTCATTTCCCTAACTAGATGTTGGCAAACCGGTGATAAAATCCATTCAAACTGAATCCCATTTCCATTTCGGAATCTGCAATGGTTGCAATAGTCCTGCGGGTTTCTGATGTCCCGCCTTGACTTTCTGACATATATCACATTTGGCTATGTAGCTTCCGATTTCTCTCTTCATCTTATGCCACCAAAATTGCTCCTTCAAATCCTGATACATCTTGGTTCCTCCGGGGTGGATAGAATAAAGAGTATCATGGGATTCTTTCAAAATAGCTTGTTTCAATTCTGAATCTGCTAGCAAACAGATACGTCCTTTGTACCACACAACTCCTTCTTCATCTTCGGTGAATCCGGGTACTTTCCCTGTATCAATAAGACGTTTGATTCCATCGATACTAGCATTTCCTTTCTGCGCCTCCTTGATTTGACTGATCAAACTGGGTTAAAGTTCTATGCTAGCCAAAAATCCTTCACTAACTAGCTCCATTCTAAAATCTTCCAATTTCTTATGCAAACTTGGTTGCTCCTTCAGAATCATGGAGTTCAATCGACACGGCAATCTGCTAAGGGCATCTGCTACCACATTGGCTTTTCCGGGGTGATAGTGAATGTCAAGGTCATAGTCCTTGATTATCTCTATCCATCTCCTTTGCCTCATATTCACTTCCTTCTGGGTGAAAATAAACATCAGACTCTTGTGATCCGAATAAATCTCATAGTGGTTACCCATGAGATAGTGCCGCCATGTCTTCAAGGCTAAAACTAAGGCTGCTAGTTTGAGGTCATGGGTAGGGTAATTCTGCTCATGTTGCTTCAATTGTCGGGATAGATAAGATATGACTTTGCCCTCTTGCATTAGAACACATCTGAGACCGATCTTGGATGCGTCACAAAACACATCGAAGGGCTTCGTGATATCCGGCATGATCAAGATTGGGGATGACATCAATCTCTTCTTAAGCTCTTGAAAACTTGCTTCACATTTGTCTGTCCATTCAAACTTCTTATCTTTCTTCAACAATTGGGTCAGGGGTCTTGCGATACTCGAGAATCCTTCTACGAACTTGCGGTAATATCCTGCTAATCCGAGAAATGCACGAACTTGGGTTTGAGTGGTTGGGGCTTGCCATTCTTCAAGATCCTTAACTTTGGTGGGGTCAACAGCAATTCCTCCTGCCGACATGATATATCCGAGGAATCCTACTTCCTATAACCAGAATTCACATTAGCTAAACTTGGCATACAGCTGATGTTACCTAAGGGTTCCAAGGATGGTCCTTAGGTGTAGCTCATGTTCTTCTTCTGATTTGGAATAGATCAGAATGTCATCGATGAAAACAATGACAAACTTATCTAGGAAGTCCATAAAAATCTTACTCATGAGGTTCATGAAATAAGCGGGGGCATTGGTTAATTCAAAATACATGACCCTGTACTCATACAGTCCATATCTGGTGGTAAATGCAGTCTTTGGAATATCCTTTGCACGAATCTTGAGTTGATGATAACCAGTTCTAAGATCAATCTTAGAAAATACTTTGGCACCGGTCAACTGGTCAAACAAATCTTCTATCTTTGGTAGTGGGTACTTGTTCTTGATGGTGACATCATTCAGCTTCCGATAATCCAGACACAAACGGTTATATCCATCTTTCTTATCCACAAACAATACAAGTGATCTCCATGGCGACGCACTTGGTTGAATCAGGACTATCTTCAGCATAGCATCTAGCTGCTTATTTAGCTCCACTAATTCAGACGGGTTCATATTATAAGGTCTCTGGGATATGGGTCTGGTTCTAGGGATTAGTTCAATGATAATCTCGATATCCCGATCTAGGGGCATACCGGGCAACACATTTGGTAATACGTCGGGGTATTCACAGACTACTCTGACTTGGTCAACGGTTGGTTGGGCTAGACTCTTGTTGCACTTGAATTGACGGGGCAAGGTTTTAGATACATGCTCTACTAATACTCCAGTGGTACTGGTCATGGTTATGGATTTCTTGGCACAGTCGATTACTCCTTTATGTTTCGACATCCAATCCATTCCTCGTACTACTTCCAAACCTTTGGTTCCAAGTACTATTAGATTAGCATAAAAATCTATGCCATGGATTCTGATAGGTACGGCCTTGCAAATTTGAGCTTTGGTGGTGGAACCAGGTATTTGAACTATCATAACATGCTTCAGTTTTGTTGGTTGAATCTTACTAGTGCATGAGAATTCTTCTGTAACAAACGAGTGCGATGCTCCAGAATCAAACAACACTCTTAAAAGTACTGAGTTAACAAAAAACAAACCCAGCACGACATCTAGCGCTTCTTGGGCTTCTTCAGCATTCATGTGAAATAGACGGCCGTTGCGGTTGAGTGAGTTCCCGGGGGCAAATCTCCTTCCAGGCTAAACACGACGCTACTGTTGAGCTAGGGCATTCACATTGGGGGCTACTGCAAGCTTCTTGGGGCACTCATTGGAGTAGTGACCCTCGGTTCCGCATTCATAACAAGTCACCTGAGACTTGTCCTTTCCTGCAACTGGCACAACATTGCTTCCAGTTCTTGGGGCAGTATCGGTGTTGGTGGGGTTTCTATTGTTGTTGAACTTGGGCGGTGCACGATTGAAGTTGTTGGGGTTGCCGGGGTTATTGTTGTGGTTTCCTCCGGGCCTTGGGTTTCCTCCTCCACGGTTGGGATAGTTCGGACGGTTCATCAGGGGTCAATTGTTTCTTGGGGCAAATCCCGTAGACAGGTTGGGGCGATACTTCGGGGTATGGTGGGTTCCTAGTTGATGCATCATTCATCGCTTGGGGTTCTCATTGGCTTGGTTGATCTTGCCCTCCATCTGAATGGCAGAATCCACTAAGGCCTCAATGTCAGCAAACAGAATATTGACTAAGACTGTCTGCATCTCATCATGCAGACCATTCAAGAATCTCTCCTTCTTCTTGGCTTCAGTGTCAATCTCATCTGGTTCATACCTATCTAATGACAGAAATTTGTCACGGTACTCAACTATTGTCATCCTCCCTTGCTTCAATTCTCTGAATTCATCTCGCATCCTCTTGATTAAACCCGGTGGCACATTGGTTCGGCTGAACTTGAGTTTGAATTCATCCCAAGTCATCATCTGACCTCCATTCATGGTGCGAACTCTATTCCACCAAGGTCTTGCATCTCCTGCCAGATAATGGGTGGAAAACAGTACTTCCTAATTGTCCTCCACTCCTGCGACTTCTAAGTTTTTCTCCATGGTCTGCAGCCAGTCATCAGCATCTAATGGCTCCTGAGACTTACTAAAGATGGGTGGATTGGTGTTCTAGAAGTTCTTGAGCTTGGATCCATGGTTGTCCTGGTTTCCATGGCCTTGATTATTATTGGCCATCTGAGCTATGTGTTGAAGGGTGGCTAAGTTGGCTTGTCATTCGGCTCTTTTAGCTTCACGGTCTAAAACCAACATTTGCAAGATTTGTAGCATTGGGTCCGGGGATGAACTGCTTCCTCCGCGAGGCATCTGAAAATTGAGATAGATCATGAGACAAGAGGGAAATTTCTAAGGTTCGGGGTTTTGTTTTTTTGAAAAGTTTGTAAGTTTGACTCAGGTTTTGCTAACTAGCAACTTGTTTTCATTCATTCATAGCACACAATACAAACACACACCACGACAAGGAAACAAATGGTTTTAAGAACCATTCTGTGAAACTATGATACAGTGGGACCGGATACAACTCACCAACGCTAGTGATCAAGTGCTAGTACTCCTCGGAATCAGTGGCTTCATCATCATCATCAATGAAGGCGGAGTCATCGTCATTGATATGGACGTCCATGGATTGGTCCTCCAGGAAGTCATCATCGTCACTAAGGTAGGAGAAAGGGTCTTCACGGATATCTTCCCCTGCATTCTCCCTCTCCTCAAGCTGCATGTCCCGCTCGTGGATGGTCTCCTCCAAGTCTGTCACTTTGTGACGAAGGCGAGCAATAATGCGATCCTTCTTATCAAGCTAACAGCGATGTGACTGGCAATCCTTCACAAATCATGGCGATGGTCTGGTCCTTCTTGACTATGGTGGCATAGTTGTGGTTGGCATCGGCGCGGGCATTGTCCAACTCCTTCTGCATGTCATACATCATGAAGCTGAGATGGTCCACTTGATGCTTCATCTCCGTGTGACGTGGTACCTCCAATGGATGTCACATAGCATCACGCCTTGGGTAATACTCAAAGCGTGTGTCCTTGATCTGATTGATGCTTTGCCCACATAGAAGGGCAAGAGCTTCATGCATGGCCCTGGCGAGTCCATCTAGCCAGTTGTTCTCTCTTAAGGTGAACTGGATTCCCTCTGAGGTGGGGGCTTCAATCTTCCCTCTAAGACTTGCAACAATCAACCATTGCAGTTCTCCTCCTTGATGATTGTTGATCTGAGCTCCGAAGAACTCGGGGTGCGGGCGCTCTAGAAGTTCTGAGAGTTGGTCCAAATCACGCTCAAAGATGAGATCTCCTCCATTTCCCAGCTGATAGAACTTGTTATACATCACGTCCATCTATAAGAATGTAGGATGAGTAAGTTAGTAGAGTGATCAAGTGTGTCAAATTTTATGTAAGTTTGCAAGAAGTTTTGAGGAACATGAATTTTCATGAAAGAATCTAAGTGGTAAGAATGAGGATAGGTTTTCATAAATACTCACTTCTTTTGTTTCGAAACTAAGTTTTTGATTCAAGCGTCCATTCTAACTAGGGTCTCCTATGGTCATGATGGCTCTGGTACCAACTTGTCAACACCCAGATTTTTAATCCCAGATGCCTATTATGCCATACATCGCAATCCCAGGATTACCATTTTTGTGAGACATAAAAGATTGGTACCATAGTTCATCATCAACTACAAACCATAATAAGGTCTTACAAATAAAGGATCTCATGATCCAATCTTAATAATATCAACATAGCGTGGGCGAGGCTCCATCTTCAGGGTCACATGCAATGCTGACGATGGGAGATGATCCTAGTTATCGTAGACTTCCTGTTGTCCATCATCTTGGTAGTCCTCCTCATAGTCTGGCCATAGGAATAGCCAGGGACAAAGCCATGAGTACTCTTTAAGTACTCGCAAACTATCAATAACAAGTAAAGTGGTTCAAGTAGGAATCCTAGGCTCTAGGTTGTTTTGTAAAAAACTAGATTTATTTCTAACTGAGTTTATAAGTAAAGAAAACTAGTTTAATGTCTTTCAACACCTAATTCGAAACTTAGCTTTCACTTTCACAACCCTACTGTGGTCAAGTCAAAGTCATAGTTCAGTTCACACGTCATTTTGAAAACATCTGATGACGGAACAGTATGGCCACTCCAACTGTCCATAACCGCGGACGCGGCTATTCAAATAGTTTGACACTCTGCAGAGGTGGCACACTTTCACCACAACATTCGATACATCCGTCAGGAACAATCTTGAATCACCATACTCAGTATGCAAATAATCAATCCTAACCTTTACATTACACAACCTAGTATAGGCACCTCCCCTATGAGTTTGGCCTCCCAACCATGACCATCTGTCATCTTGGGAACAGCATAGGTGGACAATCATCACAAGGTAGCCTCAGCTCAAACCTCGGCCACAAGGGAACCCATACTAAGATATATAAACTTCTAGTCAAGCCCTACCCAAATTTGGGTATTGTGGTTGTACGGTAACATTGGAATGGTATCGCATCCGAACATAACAATCAGTTTTATAAAAGGGCTAAGGCTCATGCCTCAACATTTTCATCCTCAAATCATCTGGTGTTCATAACACATGTCAAAACATTTCATTAGAATGACTCATCATTCTAAGGTTTTCATAACCATTTTCACCAAGTATTCCCATCTAGAGTGATCAAGTTTTATGCTTAGCACTAGATACTACAGTTTGGAGGTAATCTCTAATGAGGTGTGATAATCAAGTGTGACTTATCTAAGTCTAATCTCATGCCTTAGGATGACATCTAATTCTATCTAACTTAGGCCAAGTTTAATGTCTTTATGCTACATCTAATATCTTTCTAAAACATCACAAACACTAACTAAAAGTAAACAAAGAATTTTGATACAGAAATAAAATAATAAAGCTTGCAAGTAAAACTGGGATTTGGTATAATCAAGTGGTATAACCAAATATGCTAAGGCATCTGGTTCGCATAGTTATCATGCAAGTGTTAGCTTGAAAAGTTCTAGCTTGCTAAGTTCACTTGTATTGTGAGGCTTGGCTTGAGCAGTGTAGTGGTTGAAGTTCTCCTCTGCTTCCTCTTTATAGTATTCTCCTTCCACTTTGTATCCTTAGTCAGTACTAGCATCTATAAATAAATACAAGGTACAAAATCACAAAACAATACTTAACTACTTCTATTAGCACACAAAGGTTCACACTAGATGATCTAGCATCATCGCAAGAAATAAAGACTTAGTCTTATTTATTTTATTTGAGAAAAGTAATTTCTACTCATTGAAAACTACTTAAGATTTAATATTCTCCAATTAAAATATGGGATCATGTTGACACATGTCATCGCCACATATTTTAATACTTAGGAATATGATTTAAAGTGGTGTCACAATTTAATAATGTTTAACCTTATTATTTTAATTAATTAAAGTGACTAGAAATGCCTATGGGGCATTCTTTTATTACTTTTCTATTATTACTGCAAGTAAACCAAGATATTTTTATATCTTCAGAAAGGTCTTGTCAAATGTGATTTTTGAGAGTTGGAATCAACTCAAAAGCATTTACGGTTAATTTTTGAAAAATGTTTGAATGCAGAAAATTCTCTGCCTTGTTATTTTTACTATAGGTGATCTATAATTACTAATGGTTTGAATCCAACGGGCTTGGATTAAGAATTGTCATACCTTTCTAACAAAATTGGTTTGATGCTATTTGGTTCAGTAAAACTCTCTAAATTGATTTTTGAATCAACATACAAAACTAGGTTTGAAACTAAAATGAAAAATCTAAATTTAAACTAACTGGTCGCGCGGGAGGGTTACTGGGCCGGCCTAGTGCGCACAACGCACGCGAGGGATGGTTTAAGTGGTTTCCTCACTCGTCAGCAAGACAGGGAGTGGCGAAGGGGTATGGGCTGATTACGACCGTAGGATTAGATGTAAGATCAACGGCTCACGGACATCGTCCTCATCTGAATAGGACACGACGGGGACGAACCCTAGCACGGCCAGTGGGGGTCTGGGGAGGCTCACCGGGGCTCAGGCGAGGGTCGTCTACGGGGGAGAACGAGGTTGTCAATGACGGCGATTCTCCTGGTACTGGCGGCGTCTCCTAGGGTGGCCGCAATCGACAGCGCCCTTCTCCTCCAGCAGCGGTGGGCTCCGATGAAATTCCGGCAGCCTGGTGCTCGCCTTGCTCCGGGGAAGAAGTGGGGTGGTTTTGAGAGAGAGGGGAGTGAGATGGTGTGGAGAAATGGTGCGGGGGAGGCCTCCTTTTATAGGCGAGCAAGAGAGGCTGAGCGACATGGGCAGAGCTCGTCGGGGTCGGCGTTACAACGAGCTACTGGCATGGCGCGGGGACTAGGACGGTGCGCAGTCTCCTGGCGGTGCTCAACGACTTGATGACGCGGCAAGGGGCGATGTGGTTTGGTCGGGAACGTGCGGTGCTCTGTGCGGTACCGACGGCGAACTTCGCGGCATGCGGTGGCTACGGGGCACGGTCGAGGAAATGGGCATGTCTGGTGGTCTCCTGGGACGGTGGTGATCGTGTAGACGGGTGGCGAGAGATCGAGGTGGTCGGGTTGAGTGGGAACGGCGCGTGAACTACGGTGCGCGTTGGCATGGTCGACAGCGGCGCGGGCATGGCGTTTCCGGCTGTTCCTCTCTCTGTCTTCGAGCTAGGGCTGGTCTACAGGGCGTAGTGAGGCATGGGCGGCATGGTAGACAAGGTTGGCGAGGCTGTCTACGCTTGTAGCTTGTTGTCGATGGTGGAGGTGGCAAGTGTGCTTGGCCATGGTGGATATTGATGGCATGGTCGTGTAAACAGTGGGCTAGAGTTGCATAGACGAGGTTGATGACATACCGGGATTGTGGTGGAGTCTAGAGAGGGAACAACTTTGGCAAGAACACTGCTCAAAATAGTGTTTGTTGTTTTATTTGATTTATGCTAAGAAGGTGTTTGATAAAATGGCCGCAAGATATTTATATTTGAATTTTTGGATAAATTTTGGTGGGTGCATTGGTCACACTGGGTAGTATCTGGTTGTTTGGATTTGTCAATATGAACTGGTTTGGTTGGGTTTTGAGAAATGGTGATCTTACCATATGAACCAGATTCAATTTTGAATTGTCCTTGGCGTAGATTTGCAAACTGTTTCCGTGGGTTTGCAAGGTGGGCTTGGGTTCACTTTTACTTGGTCTAGTAAGGGGTCAAAAGAATTGGATTTGTTTCTGTTAGAAATCTTGGACTAGGAACACTCAAAGTGGTCTAGTGAACAAGTTTGGCAAAAATGACCATTTGATTATATGGTTTGTTTTTGAATTTCTCTTCATTTGATTCTGCTTGTAAATGATTTAGATAATGTTGTTTTTATCTTTAAACCAATCCTTGCCATTCGTAATAATCAAACAAGTCTATACAAGCATTCATGCATTCATCACACACACACATGCATTCATATTGACTTTAATTAACAAATGTTTTTGTTAATCCTAAATTTGAGTGATTGGAATGGGATATTACATTAAAACCACGATCATCTCCACCAACCCCCAACATCAGTGGAATGTCGACGACGCGAAGCAGCACCTGAGCAAGCGACTACGACTCGCAAGGCCAACTGGCTACCCAAACAACAGGCAATAGGATTTGTCCAAGGAAATATAGGGGCTGCAAGTAATATAACTGGGATACAGAAACTAAAGCATCACAACACACATAGCAGTAGATGAACAGGAGGAAGTAAATACTATAAAAGTAAAATAGGAAGAAAGGGGAAAAATGCTTGCCTAAGAAACATTGCCGAAAGTTCACCAAAGATTAGATCGGCAATCGCATCAACTCATCAGCTTAATCCATTACGAAGAAATGCACTAGAAGAAACACCGGATCCTATATTTAATACTACGATAAAAGAACAGGCATGATGTATGTATGATATGACATGACAAAGGTGCGATGCAATTAGGCAATATTAAGGGGAACCGGGTCCCGACAATTAATTAGATGTTTAAGTTGTCTAGATACCCCATAATTTAATATTGTGTTAACAAGGCAAAATTATATCATCAGTTTGCTAAACAAATTTAAATGAGTCCATATAAGACTAGAAAAGCTTGCATATGATCTCTATGTTTAATTATTAGTCGATTCACTATTTATTTAGCCTAAAACCATATGATGGCATGTATACAAGCATGAATGATCTAATGCGATAAGATATATTACATATATAGAAAATACGGTTTAGGGGCGGTGTCTCATGGTTTGGATCAGAGAGGTGAAGAGATGACTTTTGATTGTTGTTGAAGTGGCAGAAGTGGCCGGTGTCGCGGAATGAGATATTGTCGGTGGGGTGACGGTATTAGACGCCGGAATCTAATTGACGAAGCGTTGCCACAAAGCGATGACATCTGGTGGAACCAAAACACTCGTAGAGATTTGGTCGAACACGTGCAAGGCAGCACACCAGAGACCAAACAGAGACGCATTGGCGCCGACTGAAACAAGAGAGGCATGACGGCTGAGACAGCATAAACAAATCAGATAACAATGCATCAAAGAAAATGCAACGAAGCTCCAGTCCATCCCGGGCGGTAGAATGCAGCGGTCGATGGACTGGAGCTGGCCGACACGCTGGTCGAGTGCGCACGCACGGGACTTGGACGAGAAACAGGCGGCAGAGAAAACAGAAGACCTCGATGAACACGGTACGAAACTGGCCCGTGAAAATGACAATGACGTCAGGCTGCTGCTGCGCTGGGTGCCTGGGTGTCTCCTAGCTTGAACGAAGAGGCAAGATGGAATTGAGCGGAATCTGGTTTTGGCAAAAATGGTGGATGCACGAGGAGCTGGTTGGCCTTGGTGTACATCTATTGGGACAAACAAATGGATTGTTTGGCTCAAGGCATGAGGCCACGATGGGATCTAGTGCTCCAGTTGCAAAAAGATTTGAGCTGCTATCCTGATGTCTAATGTACGGACCAACATGAACAGGCATCTACGGATCGAAGCTCGCTGCTGTCTTAGGAAAAAGGAGCACCGGCGGCGGAGAAGAATTGGACAACACGGATTTGGGGAATTTTGGGACCGGTGGCTAGGGTTTGGGAGGCAAAAAGAGAATAGACTATTTATCTAGTAGAAAGTAGACTAGATGGAGCTAGTTTAGACCAAAACTTTGGACTTTTTTTTTCATTTTTGTTATTAGTAAAATAAGAAAAACTCTTTTAGGTATTATAACAACTAGAATATTAAGAAAAAGGGAGAATGGATTTATGCATATGGAACCGCACGAATAATTTAGCAAACAAAACACAATGTTTAATAAAATAGTTTTTGTGCTTAGAAAAATGCAAGAAAAATATGCATGATGTCATGATGATGCAATAAAGTAAAAGAACAAGCAATTTCTATTTTACGGATTCCCGGGGTGCTACATCTACTCAGGCTTTCTCCAGAGGTTTGGCGCGCTCAACTTCGTTAGCGACAATGTTGGGTGCTTCGAAACAAGGTCGTTCCTTTGGGGCGATCGCTTCATCAAATTTGGAGAGCATCAAGTCTATGTCACGGTGCGTGTTGAACGCGCGTACCCCGACCGAGTCATCCTGGCACTGGATCCACTTGCTGTTCATGCTATGAGGAACCAACACAATGCTGCTTCCGTTGAGGTAATGATGACTGCACCCGTTCCCTCGCGTCCCCAGCACCACCAGTAGTTCCTGTGGTAAACGAGACAGCAGAGGAGGATGACCCGGACGCCACTCCCAAGGCTACGAGAACTGCAAAGTTGCCATTGGAAAGACATAAGAACATAGCTTCGAGTAGCAGGGTGAGAGAGTTGCAGGATGCGATAAACAAATTGGCGGAACCAGTGTCACCAGAAACTGACCCGATGTATGCGCAGGCCGAGTTAGAAGAGACAAGAAATAAAGTGCTGGAAAGAGCTAAGGAAGTTGCATGGCTCCAGCAGGATCTGGAAATCACTCTCCGAGAGTATAACTTGGTGAATCGAGTCAAGGGAAACAAAACCCGGCTCAACACATAAAAGATAAGAGGAAGGAACCTCAACAACGAGATGGCAGCAGACGCCATGTCAAGATCCACCCCACAATGCAGCCACGACTGTCAACACCCGGATTTTTCAATCCTAGGTGCCTGTTATGCCATACATCGCAATCCCAGGATTACCATTTTTGCGAGACATAACAGAATTGGATACCATAGTACTTCATCCATTACAACGATACATAAGTTCTTACACAAATAGGGATCTCATGATTCAGTTCTTAATACAACATCAAGCAGCGGAATACGTAGTAATAACGGTAGCGTAGGCGGAGCTCCATCTTCGGGATCACAGGCAATGCTGACGATGGGAGATGATCCTAGTTGTCGTAACCTTCCTGGGGTCCATCTTCCAGGTACTCCTCTTCATAGTCTGGCCATGGGAATAACCAGGGACAAAGCCATGAGTACTCTTTAAGTACTCGCAAACTATACTAACAGGTAAGGGGTTTTTGGATAATAGGACACTAGGCTCTAAGGTTGTTTTGCAAAAAGCCAGGTTTATCTTTACTAAGTTCCAAGGCTAGTCACAATTTTATAACTCCTAAGTGGGATCTTGTAATTCAGGTCACAACTTTGTTGTGTTCAAGTCAAAGTCTCACTTCAGTTCACAAGTCATTTTGAAAAGTCTGACGGGGGAACAGTGTAGAGGGAGTGGCCCAACCTTTAAATAACATAAGGTGGTGTCCCTTGTGTTTACAATGCTAGTCCCTGGATCAATAGCTAGCATCCACAGTTTAGATGTAATATCAAGAAACAAAGGTCATAAAATAACTTTATAACCTGGAATAACATAATTTTATTACATCATACATAGCTCATTTGGCTATTACATTACATTGCAGCGGAATAACTATAGTCACGGGGTCCTTCATCTTCATAGTGCCACAGGCAAATGCTGGTTGTAGACTTTGTAATCCTAATCAATTAATCTTCACTAAAATCAATCAAACCTGCAACATTACAAGTTACAGCCACAAGGGGTCAATACATTTGAATTGTATTGGCAAGTTTCACTACTTTGTTGAATATGAGTGGATCCTATTATTACATGCATATTTGGCTAAGTAGAGTTTTAGGCTCATTTGCTTAAAGCAATAATTTATCCTATCTTTTCAAAATGGTTTTGGTCCTTTGTCAAATCCCTTTTTCCAAGTCCCTTGAACTCCTTGGTAGACACTCAAGTGTTCAAGTTCTTGTCAAAATCCCTTGTTCACCAAATGAGTTGCTATTCTAAAACTTGGTGTTTTGGGTTAGTAGGTTTGTTTCAAATCATTTTCCCAAAGTTTTTACTCCAAAACATTTTTAAAATAAAACCATTATTTTCATTTGGCTAGAAATGGCTAAGTCAAATAATCCATCTTAAATTTTACCAAATCCATTTCCAAGACCATGGGTTGGTTCCTAGGGTCAGTAAGTTCACATCAAAACAATTTGCAAAGGTTTTAACCTTATAAACATTTTTGAATCATTTTTCTACTCTAAATAAGCACACAAATGTTTATGCAAAAACAAACACTTTAATAGATACTATTTGCTAAACTAAGGGCATGGTTGGCTAGGGCTTGTTCCACTGATTCCAACGGTATCAAATTTGTAAATTTTAGACGTGTGGATCGAAAGTTACAAAGGTTTGAAATTGCAACTTAAATCTGATTTCCAAATTCTGTTTTAAACAGACTGGCGACACGCGGCGCTGTCTAATTGGACGGTACCGGTTCGGCCGGATCAGCAACGCGGTGCGTTGGATTAAATCAAATCGTGCGGTCCAGAGAACGTACCCCTTCACGGCTTAAGTGATCTATCGCAAGCGTCGGATCGAGATCCTACGGTGCTAGCATGTTTGACCATATGCGAGCGGCGCTAAGGGCGGTGACGGTCGACAAAGCGGCATACCGCGAAATAGGAAGCGAGAGAGGGAGGGAGTAGGCTCACCCGATTCGCAGGAGGCTGGGGAAGCTCGTCGTGTGGTCGACGGGGCAAGGGGCGCTCTGGTACAGCTGCGATTGCTCGCCGGAGTAGAGAACAACGTCGGGTGGTCCTGGTCGTGGTCGGAGTCGTCGCTACAAGTCACGAGAAGAACAACCGAGGGTATGGTTAGACGCAGGAGGTCACGGAGATGTTGTGTGCGTGAACGAGAAGAAGAGGGGCGGCCGGAAACTACCTGTGGGGTTCGTCGGAGTTGGAGCGGACGGCGGCGTCGTTCAGAGCTTGTTGCAGACGTTGCTCTGGGGCGCCCGCGGTGGAATGAAGAGCACAGGGAGATGTGTCTGGGAGTGGAGAATCTGCTAGCGTGCTCAGGGAGGCAAGGGGCGGCGAAGCTCGGCTGGATTTCGACGAGGAAGGTCGTCGGAGACAGAGGAGCTTGGGGAAGAATTGGGGCGTCTGGGAGCGCGTTGAGATGGAGCGACAGAGGGGAAGTGGGGAGGAGACATGAGCGTTTAAGCCTGCGTGATCAAAGCGGGTATCGGTGGTCGTGTTAAGGCGAATTAAGGCCGCGAATTCATCGGCAGGAACGGTGTCAGGGGGAGGGAGAAGGATTCGCGCGGGTGAGAAGGAAGAACAGGAGGAGTGGGGCCTAGTCGTCGGCGAGGATGTGAGAAGGAAAAGAGGTCCACCGGTCATTCGCTGTACGGGTCAGGAAACGAGTGGAAAACGTTTCGTCGCGGGAGAGAAGAGCTGGGCTGTTGCTTTGGGTTGGGCCGAGTCCAGATCCTATATTTTTTTCCTTTCTGCAATCTTTTTCTTTTTCTAATTCCAATTTCTGTTTTGAAAACCAAACAACAAATCAAACAAACAAAACAAATCAAACATTCATCAAACTTTTCATTTGAATTTGGTTCTGTTTAATACATAATCCAAAGTCCAAAATGAACTAATATTTTAAATCTTTTTAGGTTCCATTCATTAATTAAATAAAATGGACCATGGTTTATTATTCAATTAGGGTTTTGATTTATTTAATAAAATTTCTATTTGAAAACCAAATATTTTCAAAACCAATTCAGTAGGTTTTATTTGGGAATAAAAAAACATTTGGAAAACTTATTTAAATTGAATAACAAGTTTTGATGGTTAAATAAAATAATAGAACTTTTATTAATAAGACTTGGATATTAAATCCTTATTATTTTATTTAAATAAACCTTTACCATTTTTATCAAACAAAATGTTTTTATATCAAAAGCTTGGCCAAGGTTAAATTTTGGCTCTGTAAAATAATCCTAATTTTAACATCTTACCTTTTCTTTTGGAAACTAAATCCTTTTATTTAAAAGATTCAAAATAGTAATTCCAAAATATTTTATTTTTCCTTTGTTTAAAATGTTTATCTTTTTAAATCCCTTTAGGATTTTATTCAATCTAAATAGGTTTGAAGTTCCATTTGAATTCAAAAAGTTTCTTCTGGCCCTGAAAATCAAACAAAGTTTTATTTTATTCATTTATTTTCACATTACAAGATTTGGAAAATCTTGGGATATGACAGGCTACCACCCTTAAAATAAATCTCGTCCCGAGATTTGGGAAGGTTAGGGTTACAAGCAGGCTCAAAACAACTAGGGTACTACCACCCTTAAAAATTTTCAAACAAAATTACATATTGTCCTTCTTGGGATCCTGGAAAAACTTTCTCTAAGCAAACAGTTGCATTTGTGTCCTTAGTTTTCATTCTTGACTCATGGGCCAAGGTTGAGTTTCTCCATAGGCTTGGTGATCTTGTTCTTCATCTTTTCGGGACAGTTGCTTGCATAATGTCCTGGGTTTTTGCAATTGAAACAATGGATGTCTTGGAGTTCTTTACGTGGCTCTTGTGGACAAGTTGCTACATAGTGGCCTAATTCTTTGCAGTTGTTGCACACCACTTGGCCAATCTCTTTATTCTTCTTGTTCTCTGGGCATCCACTGGAGTAGTGTCCCATTTCCTTACATTCTGACATTGCACAAGGCTCATGTCCTGCTTTTGTTTCTTGGGTTTCTTTAGTCCTTTGAATTGGGTTGTCTTGTTTGGAGGTATAAGTGGTCCTTTTCCTTTATTGGTAGACTTGGATCCTTCTTGTTTCCTTTGTTCCACCATGGAGTAGATGGGGCATTGGATAGGAGTATGATTGTTTCCTTCACATAGGTAGCAAGTAGCTTGAGAGATAGGACATTGTCCAACAGGATGTTCCTCTTCACAATTGGGGCATTGATCTTCATGCTCCTTGGATGTATGATCCTTGTCTCCACAAATAATGCAAGCTGGGGCTCCATCTAGTATAACATTCTTGTCATCCTTGTTGTCATAAACTCTGTTGGGATAGTTTTCTTCCATGTTGATCATTTGATTATTCACCTTAAGCATCAGTTGGGTTTGTTCCTCCAAAAACTTTTGCAGTGCTGGATCTTTATCACTAGTGTTGGCTATGAACTGAGCTGTCAGTTGGTTTAACTGGTGTTGAGTTGCTATGAGCTCTTTCATGCTGTCCTCTTGGTTGGTGTTGGTGTCATCAACCTTGATGTTGGAGTCTCTTGGAGTAGTCATCTGTTTGGGTTGAAGGGAGAATTAGTATAGGCAAAAGGTTTTGCTAAGGAATCAATTCTAATCACACACATCACAATTCACACAAGCAATGTGCATGCAATCACAAACCAAACATTTCACTCAACAACAATGTTCAAGCACACATTTAGGCAACAAAATATTTTTGTTACACCACATAAGTTGGTGTGTTTGACTTAACTAAAATATGGTGGTCCATCTATATGGTTCACTTGTGATCTTTCCATCCTTCTTTGTTGCTTCTTCTTACATGAGATCATGGTTCTTTGGGAAAAACTCTTGGTTATCTTGACTTCTAGTGAAGTGAGCTCCTTCTAACTTTTGCATTCTCTCAGTCTCTAAGTTTTGAGCAAGATTTCCTTGTTTCACTTGCAATCCTTAGTGGTATCCAAGTTGGAAGTCCTTGGCGATCATGCTAAAGATGTTGAAGTCATTAGAGTTGAAGAAGTTGAAGTCATTAGAGTTGAAGAAGTTGAAGTCATTAGAGTTGAAAATGTTAAAGAAGTCCTTTGCACATGGTGTAGTCTTTGGCCATGGGGTAGTCCTTTCCATCAAGTTGAAAATAGAAGAGATGTAGAGTTGAAACCAAAATGGTTGAGGAAAAGGTTTACAAGTTTGTTTTGTAAATAAGTTTTGGAACAAGTACAACTCCTATTTTCTAAGGGTTTTTTGTCCAATCCTAGGTTTACAAATCCTACAGGCAACACAATGCTCTGATACCATCTGTAGAGGGAGTGGCCCAACCTTTAAATAACATAAGGTGGTGTCCCCTGTGTTTACAATGCTAGTCCCTGGATCAATAGCTAGCATCCACAGTTTAGATGTAATATCAAGAAACAAAGGTCATAAAATAACTTTATAACCAGGAATAACATAATTTTATTACATCATACATAGCTCATTTGGCTATTACATTACATTGCAGCGGAATAACTATAGTCACGGGGTCCTTCATCTTCATAGTGCCACAGGCAAATGCTGGTTGTAGACTTTGTAATCCTAATCAATCAATCTTCACTAAAATCAATCAAACCTGCAACATTACAAGTTACAGCCACAAGGGGTCAATACATTTGAATTGTATTGGCAAGTTTCACTACTTTGTTGAATATGAGTGGATCCTATTATTACATGCATATTTGGCTAAGTAGAGTTTTAGGCTCATTTGCTTAAAGCAATAATTTATCCTATCTTTTCAAAATAGTTTTGGTCATTTGTCAAATCCCTTTTTCCAAGTCCCTTGAACTCCTTGGTAGACACTCAAGTGTTCAAGTTCTTGTCAAAATCCCTTGAGCTCCTTGGTAACCCCAAGTGCATCAAGTTTTATAAAATCTCATGAGTTCCTTGGTAACCCCAAGTGTTCATGTTTTCAACAAAATCCCTTGAGTTCCTTGGTACCCCCAAGTACATCAAGTTTTGTCAAAGTCTCTTGAGCTCCTTGGTAACCCCAAGTGCATCAAGTCCTTAAAAGTTTTCTTTTAGAAATTAGAATGTCGAGATCTCCCATAGTTCAAACTTTAGTTGCTCAGTATTGTCCATAACCGGGGACACGGCTAAGTACTTAGATTTTATTATCTTCTGCAGAAGGAGTACACTTTACCCACATGTCACAACCCCATCCTTTTGCCACCAGTGGCCTACTGGATTAGTGCTCACCAAGATGGAGTACTGGCAGATTGAGAATGTGACGAAGTCTTTCCAAAGGGTCCTCCCATACACCATTGATAGCTTGCCTTCAGCACCCATGTAGGATTCTAGGTCCCCATGTCCAGTTAACTGAAGACAGTGCATGGGTCTTCCCATTGTAGTTTACTAAGCCAGAGCCATAATAGCATGTGGTTGCACACGAAAGCCACAATTGGAGAAACATGTTCAATCTCTAAGTTTCCTAGGTGGTTTTCTTTTGGAGCACAACACAAAGTGATTCCCATAGACATGGTTCCTTTTGTTGCCACCTTCTCCAAAACTTAAAGTATCCTCCACCTAGGTGGTTCATTGAGTCCTTGTTTTATTATGTAAAACACAAGTCCTTTTCTCAACCTTTGTAAAATCTCAACATGTATCTCTCTTCAAAATATAGCATGGCTAAGCATGTATCAACTACATTGTTTTCTCTAAGGAAGGTATAAGGTATCCTATTAGGATTTAGCATAGCATAAGTATAAAATTTGTTTTCATGCATGTTTCAAAATCCACTAAGTATAGTAAATAGTAGGACTTTAGATGATAGTGTAACTTGCCTTTTTGGTAGGGAATGATGGTTAACTCCTTGATCTTGCTAGTCTCACACTTTTCTAATTTCACTACAATCAATCAAGCAAGCATAGTATCAAGTAGCATTCTAAACCAATAATCATTCAACAATTCACACACACAAAACAATGGGATCTCAGTCATGCATGTAAGTATGCAAGTGATGGTCCTATTTGCAAAGATGATCTTCACTAGGCTTCTAAACTTTGTAAGTTCGAAATTGGTCATTTTTCCAAAGTGGCAAAGTCATTTGCAAAAAGGGTTTTGTCCAAAATCCATTTTTAAATCCAATCCTCATTTTATGTAGTGGAAAATATTTTTATCAAAGTAACAACTTTAAGTTGTTCACCAAATGAGTTGCTATTGCAAAACTTGGTGTTTTGGGTTAGTAGGTTTTTTTCAAATCATTTTCCCAAAGTTTTTACTCCAAAACATTTTTAAAATAAAACCATTATTTTCATTTGGCTAGAAATGGCTAAGTCAAATAATCCATCTTAAATTTTACCAAATCCATTTCCAAGACCATGGGTTGGTTCCTAGGGTCAGTAAGTTTACATCAAAACAATTTGCAAAGGTTTTAACCTTATAAACATTTTTGAATCATTTTTCTACTCTAAATAAGCACACAAATGTTTCTGCAAAAACAAACACTTTAATGGATACTATTTGCTAAACTAAGGGCATGGTTGGCTAGGGCTTATTCCACTGATTCCAACGGTATCAAATTTGTAAATTTTGGACATGTGGATCGAAAGTTACAAAGGTTTGAAATTGCAACTTAAATCTGATTTCCAAATTCTGTTTTAAACAGACTGGCGACACGCGGCGCTATCTAATTGGACGGTACTGGTTCGGCCGGATCGGCAACGCGGTGTGTTGGATCAAATCATATTGTGTGGTCCAGAGAACGTACCCCTTCGCGGCTTAAGTGATCTATCGCAAGCGTCGGATCGAGATCCTACGGTGCTAGCGTGTTTGACCATATGCTGGCGCGGGCGTGGCGGCTATGGCGGCAATGGCCGTAAATAGGAAGCGAGAGAGGAGGGAGTAGGCTCACCAGATTCGCAGGAGGCTAGGAAGCTCGTCGTGGTGGTCGACGGGCAAGGGCGCTCTGGCATACCGCGATTGCTCGCCGGAGTAGAGAACAACGTCGGGTGGTCCTGGTCGTGGCCGGAGTCGTCGCTACAGGTCACGAGAAGAACAACCGAGGGTATGGTTAGACGCAGGAGATCACGGAGATGCTGTGTGCGTGAACGAGAAGAAGAGGGGCGACCGGAAACTACCTGTGGGGTTCGTCGGAGTTGGAGCGGACGGCGGCGTTGTTCAGAGCTTGTTGCAGACGTTGCTCCGGGGCGCCCACGGTGGAATGAAGAGCACAGGGAGATGTGTCTGGGAGTGGAGAATCTGCTAGCGTGCTCAGGGAGGCAAGGGGTGGCGAAGCTCGGCTGGATTTCGACGAGGAAGGTCGTCGGAGACAGAGGAGCTTGGGGAAGAATTGGGGCGTCTGGGAGCGTATTGAGATGGTGCGACAGAGGGGAAGTGGGGAGGAGACATGAGCGTTTAAGCCTGCGTGATCAAAGCGGGTAACGGTGGTCGCGTTAAGGCGAATTAAGGCCGCGAATTCATCGGCAGGAACGGTGTCGAGGGGAGGGAGAAGGAGTCGCGTGGGTGAGAAGGAAGAACAGGAGGAGTGGGGCCCAGTCGTCGGCGAGGATGTGAGAAGGAAAAGAGGTCCACCGGTCATTCGCTGTACGGGTCAGGAAACGAGTGGAAAACGTTTCGTCGCGGGAGAGAAGAGTTGGGCTGTTTGCTGGGCTGTTGGGCTGCTGGGTTGGGCCGAGTCCAGATCCTATATTTTTTTCCTTTCTGCAATCTTTTTCTTTTTCTAATTCCAATTTCTGTTTTGAAAACCAAACAACAAATCAAACAAACAAAACAAATCAAACATTCATCAAACTTTTCATTTGAATTTGGTTCTGTTTAATACATAATCCAAAGTCCAAAATGAACTAATATTTTAAATCTTTTTAGGTTCCATTCATTAATTAAATAAAATGGACCATGGTTTATTATTCAATTAGGGTTTTGATTTATTTAATAAAATTTCTATTTGAAAACCAAATATTTTCAAAACCAATTCAGTAGGTTTTATTTGGGAATAAAAAAACATTTGGAAAACTTATTTAAATTGAATAACAAGTTTTGATGGTTAAATAAAATAATAGAACTTTTATTAATAAGACTTGGATATTAAATCCTTATTATTTTATTTAAATAAACCTTTACCATTTTTATCAAACAAAATGTTTTTATATCAAAAGCTTGGCCAAGGTTAAATTTTGGCTCTGTAAAATAATCCTAATTTTAACATCTTACCTTTTCTTTTGGAAACTAAATCCTTTTATTTAAAAGATTCAAAATAGTAATTCCAAAATATTTTATTTTTCCTTTGTTTAAAATGTTTATCTTTTTAAATCCCTTTAGGATTTTATTCAATCTAAATAGGTTTGAAGTTCCATCTGAATTCAAAAAGTTTCTTCTGGCCCTGAAAATCAAACAAAGTTTTATTTTATTCATTTATTTTCACATTACAAGATTTGGAAAATCTTGGGATGTGACAAACAGTATGGCCACTCCAACTGTCCATAACCGCGGACGCGGCTATTCGAATAGTTTGACACTCTGCAGAGATTGTACACATTCACCACAACATTTGATACATCCGTCAGGAACAAATCCTGAATTCACCATACTCAGTATGCGGATAATCAATCCTAACCTTTCGATTACACGCCCTAGTATAAGCACCTCTCCTGTGAGTTTGGCCTCCCAACCATGACCACTGTCATCTTGGGTACTGCACAGGTGGACAATCTTCACAAGGTAGCCTCAGCTCAGACCTTGGCCGTGAGGGAACTAATACTAAGGAATATAAGTTTCCAGTCAAGCCCTACCCAATATTCGGGTATTGTGGTTGTACGATAAAATTGGAATGGTATCGCATCCAGACAACCATCAGTTTTATAAAGGGCTAAGGCTCATGCCTCAACATTTTCATCACCAAAATCATCAAGTGTCTGGAAACACATGTCCAAAACATCTCAATAGAATGATCCATCATTCCAAGGTTTTCATAACCATTTTTCCACCAAGTATTCCCATCTAAAGTATATCAAGTTTTAAGCTTAGCACTAGCATCTACAGTTGGGGGTGATAATGATGAGGGGTGGTAACTAGTGGAGTTTCACTAAGTCCAACATTATATCTTAGACTGAGATCAAGGTTTCTAGCTTAGGCCAAATTTTATGCTCTTAGGGCAAACTTGAGCACAGCTGTCTAAATCTACCAAACTCTTAAGTAGACTCTAAGTAAGCTTTGATAAAGAAATAAAGTAAAAAGCTTGCCATAAAACTAGGATTGGTTTAGCAAGTTGGTATGATCACATATGCTGAAGGCATATAGTATTCATATCACAAGCATGGGTTTGTGGCAACAATAGGGTGTTTTGCAAGTGTTGGCTTGCACTGGGATAGTATCTTGCAAGTGTTAGCTTGCATTGGTCAACTTAGTTAGTAAAGCTTGCATAGTTACTAGCTTGCCTTGTGCAGAGCAGTGGTTGAAGTTCTCCTCGGCTTCCTCTTCGTAGTATCCTCCTTCCTCCTCGTAGTATCCTTGGTCGGTACTAGCGTCTATGAATAAATACGAGGTACACAATCACCAAACAATACTTAACTACTTGCAATCATCACACACAAGGGTCCTATAGATGATCTAGCATCATCTCTAACATTACAAGGTTAAGGCTTGGTTTAAGTCTTTTTATTTTAGAAAAGTAATTTCTACTCACTGAAAAACTACTTAAGATTTAATATTCTCCAAACTAAACATGGGATCATGTTGACACATGTCATCACCACATATTGTAGTCCATGGGAATGTGATTTAAAGTGGTGTCACAATTTAATAAGGTTTTACCCTTTTATTTTAATTGATTAAAGTGGCTAGAAATGCTTATGTAGCATTCTTTTATTCCTTGAACATTATTTCTGCAAGTAAACCTATATGTTTTTATATATTCTGAAAGGTATGGTTAAAAGTGATTTTTGAGAGTTGGAATCAACTCAAAAGCTTTTATGGTTTAAATTTGAAAAATGTTTGAATGCAGAAAAGCTTCTGCCTTGTTATTTTTGCTAAGGATGATCTACAGATCCAAATGACTTGAATCCAACGGGCTTGGATTAAGCATTCACAGACCTTTTCAACAAAATTGGTTTCATCCAAATTTGGTGCACTGAATCGATCTGGGTTGATTTTTGAAGTTGGGTACAGAAGTGTGTTTGAAATTAAAAAGAAAAATGTTTAATTTGAATTGCTGGGCTGCGCGGGAAATTCTAACGGGCCGGCCTGCTAAGCGCAGTGCTCCCGCGGGCTGCGTAAGTGGGTGTCCCCACTCGTCAGTGACACGGGGCTGGGCGAAGCGGTATGGGGCAACGTGGGTCGTCTGATCTAGTTCTAATCCAACGGCTGAGGGTCATCGTCGACGCGAGACAGCTCCGGCGAGAACGAAACCTAGCGCGGCCAGTGGGGGGTGTTGGGGGCTCACCGGGGTACGGGCGAGGGTCGGCGAGGCGGGCGAACGACGAGGTCGACGACGGCGATCCTCCTAGTACCGGTGGCTTCTCCTGGGGCGGCTCCAATCGTTGGCTCCCTTCTTCTCCAGGGGCGGCGGGCTCCAGTGAAATTCCGGCAAGGTGGTGCGCGCCTTGCTCTGGGGATGGTGTGGCACGGTCAGTGGGGAGAGGGGAGTGAGATGGTGTGAAGAAATCGTGCGGGGGTGGCCTCTATTTATAGTCGAGCGAGGCGACCGTCGGGGCGCAAGGTGAGCTCGTCGGGGGCGATGTTACAGGCAGCTAATGGCATGGGCAAGGGTAGGGGACGGTGCTGTGTCTCCTGGCGATGCTCAACGACATGATCGCGAGGCATGGGGCGGTGCGGTTTGGTCTGGAATGGGCGGCGCTCTGCGCGGCAGAGGCGGCGTCTTCGACGGCGGGCGGTGGCTGTATGGCACGGGGCGGCAAACGGGAGTGTCTGGCGGTGTCCTGGGTCAGTGGTGATCGTGTGTGCGCGCGGTGAGGGCGGCGCGCGGTCTGTGGATGCTGGTCGCGGGTGGCACTCTGGCGCACGCTCGGCATGGTCTGGGCGCGGCTTGTGCGCGTGGTCCAGGGCTTGGCTAAGCTCGAGGCTGGGACAGTAAAGGGGTGGACGGTGGGCTGCCTCCCAGACATGCTGGCTAGGCTTGCTGCTGCTCCTAGCTTGCTGTCCACATTGGGGTGACATGGGTGTGCTCGGCTGTTCACCATTAATGGCAATGGCAAGCTCACAGGGGTGCTAGTGTTGGGCTAATCTTTCTAGATGATCTACTGAGCTGTGTGTGAGCTAACTAGGGAACAAGTTAGGCCAAATTTACTGCACACCATAGTGTTTGAGGTTTTGTTTGATTTGTGTCTACAACATGGGGTGATAAAATGGCCGCATGAAATCAAGTTTTGAATTTTGAAATGATTTTTGGTGGGTTTGCTAGATTGGTTCTGGTGAGTCTGCAGATGCTTGGGTTTTGAAAGTTGAGCTTGTTTAAGTGGGTTTTGAAAAAGTGGGATCTTCCCATATGAAGAAGATTCAATTTTGAAATGTCATTTAAACTATGCATTTGAAAGTTTCTGGATGATCACAAAGTGGGCCTTGATACTCTGTCATGAGTACATTCAAGGGGTGCAAAGATCCAGAAAAGTTTCTGTTAGGTTTTGAAACTTTGAGACAGCCAAAGTAGGCATGAGAGTTAAATTGGTCAAAATGACCATTCACTTAATATATTTGTTTTGATTTACTTGACTTTAGGAAAAGTGTGGGAAATGTTTTAGATGATGTTTATTTCATCTAAGAAACATTTTACAAGCAATGGCTCACACAAACAAGGTGGTTTTTAAAGAAATTCAAAATCCATGCATACACATATACATGCATTCATGAATTCATTTAGAAAAGTTTTTGTTAACCCTAAAGTTGATGATTAGTATTTTGATGATCTAAGTTTGATATTTTTGGGATGTTACAAACCTTCCCCCCTTAAACAAAATCTCGTCCCGAGATTTGAAAAAGGACGAAAAGATTACCTAGGATTTGAAGAGATCTGGGAACTCCGTTCTGATGTGATCTTCGCGTTCCCAGGTAGCCTCCTCTTCTGTGTGGTTGCTCCACTGAATCTTGAGAAACTTGATGCTTCGGTTTCTGGTAGTTCGAAAGGCTTCCTCCAATATACGGATGGGTACTTCGGGATAGGTTAGGTCATCATTGATCTCTATGGTCCGGTGATCGATATTCTTGAACACTTCGGTCTTCTCGGGGACTTCGAGACATTTGCGAAGTAACGATATATGGAACACATTGTGCACAGCTGACATCTCTTCAGGTAGTTCCAGTTGATACGATACTTCTCCTCGACGGTTCAAAATTTTGAAAGGTCCGATATATCTGGGGGCTAACTTTCCTTTGAGTTGGAAACGTTGCATTCCCTTCAATGGCGACACTTTCAGATAAACAAAATCTCCGATGTTGAAGGCGAGGTCTCGACGTCTCTTGTCGGCGTAACTCTTCTGTCGGGATTGGGCTGTCTTGAGGTGTTCACGAATCTTGTGAACCTTCTCTTCTGCTTCTCATAGAATGTCGGGTCCGAAAATCTGACTCTCTCCTACTTCCGACCAGTTCAAAGGGGTGCGGCACTTTCTTCCGTACATAAATTCAAATGGGGCCATTTGCAAACTGGCTTGATAACTATTATTGTATGAAAATTCTGCAAACGGCAGACAGTCTTCCCATTTGGATCCATATTCTAACACACATGCTCTAAGCATATCTTCGAGTATTTGGTTTACTCGCTCCGTTTGTCCATCGGTCTGAGGGTGATACACGGTACTGAAATCTAGGCGGGTTCCTAAACCTTCTTGGACTTTCTTCTAGAATCTCGAGGTAAACTGAGTTCCTCGATCTGATACAATGTTCTTGGGGACTCCATGCAAACTAACGATTCTAGCGATGTACAACTCGGCTAGCTTCGAACTCTAATAGGTGGTTTTGACCGGCAAGAAATGGGAGACTTTGGACAATCTGTCCACTATAACCCAAATAGAGTCATTTCCCCTACTAGAAGTAGGTAGTCCAGTGATAAAGTCCATTCCTACAGAATCCCATTTCCATTCCAGAATATGCAAAGGTTGCAACAATCCAGCGGGTCTTTGATGTCCTGCCTTGACTCACTGACATATATCACACTTGGCGATATAGCTTTCGATTTCTCTCTTCATCTTATGCCACCAAAATTGCTCTTTCAAATCTTGATACATCTTCGTTCCTCCGGGATGGATAGAATAAAGAGTATCATGAGCCTCCTTCAAGATAACTTCTTTCAACTCCGAATCTGCTGGTACACAAAGGCGTCCTTTGTACCACAAAACTCCTTCTTCGTCCTTGGTGAATCCGGGTACTTTGCCTGTACCGATACGACGCTTGATTCCGTTGATACTAGCATTTCCTTTCTGCGCCTCTTTAATCTGACTGATCAAAGTGGGCTGAAGTTCTATGCTAGCCAAAAATCCTTCACTTACTAATTCCATTCGAAAATCTTCCATCTCTTTGTGCAAACTTGGTTGCTCCTTTAAAATCATGGAGTTCAAGCGGCACGGCAATCTGCTAAGGGCATCGGCTACCACATTGGCTTTTCCAGGGTGATAGTGAATGTCCAGGTCGTAATCTTTGATTAGCTCAATCCATCTTCTCTGCCTCATATTCAGCTCCTTTTGAGTGAATATATACTTTAGGCTCTTGTGATCCGAATAAATCTCACAACGGTTTCCCATCAGGTAATGCCTCCATGTCTTTAGGGCTAGAACTACTATGCAGTTCGAGGTCATGGGTTGGGTAATTTTGTTCATATTGCTTCAGTTGTCGCGATAGGTAAGATATAACTTTGCCTTCTTGCATTAGCACACATCCGAGACCAATCTTGGATGCGTCACAATACACATCTAAGGGCTTCGTGATATCCGGCATGATCAAGATTGGGGCTGAAATCAATCTCCTCTTGAGTTCTTGAAAACTCGCTTCGCACTTGTCTGTCCATTCAAACTTCTTGTCCTTCTTCAGTAATTGGGTCATGGGTCGGGCTATACTTGAGAATCCTTCTACGAATTTGCGGTAATATCCTGCCAATCCGAGAAAAGCACGAACTTGGGTTTGAGTGGTCGGGGCTTGCCAATCTTCTACATCTTTCACCTTGGCAGGGTCAACGGCAATTCCTCCGGCTGATACAATGTGACTGAGGAATCCTACTTCCTATAACCAGAATTCACATTTGCTAAACTTTGCATACAACTGATGCTCTCTAAGGGTTCCAAGAATGGTCCTTAGGTGTAGCTCATGTTCTTCTTTCGATTTGGAATAAATCAGAATGTCATCGATGAAAACAACGACAAACTTATCCAGGAAGTCCATAAAAATCTTATTCATGAGGTTCATGAAATAAGCGGGGGCGTTGGTTAATCCAAAGGACATGACTGTATACTCATACAATCCATATCTGGTGGTGAAAGCAGTCCTTGGAATATCCTCTGCACGAATTTTGAGTTGATGATAGCCAGTTCTAAGATCAATCTTAGAAAACACCTGGGCACCAGTCAACTGATCAAACAAATCTTCGATCTTAGGCAAGGGGTACTTGTTCTTGATGGTGACATCATTCAACTTCCGATAGTCCGTACACAAACGGTTACCTCCATCCTTCTTGTCCACAAACAAGACAGGTGATCTCCATGGGGACGCACTCGGTTGAATCAATCTGATTTCTAGCATGGAATCCAGTTGCTTCTTTAGTTCTTCTAGTTCTAACAGGTTCATACTATATGGTCTCTGGGCTATGGGTCCTGTTCCGGGAATTAGTTCGATGATAAACTCGATATCCCGATCTGGGGGCATACCGGGCAAAACATCTGGAAATACATAGGGGTATTCATAGACTATCCGAACTTGGTCAATGGTAGGTTGGTCTAGACTTGTTACACTTGAATTGGCGAGGTAAGGTTTCAGATATATGCTTGACTGATATTCCGGTGGTACTGGTCATGGTAATGGCTTTCTTGGCACAGTCAATCAATCCTTTATGTTTGGACATCCAATCCATTCCTAGTACTACTTCCAATCCTTTAGTTCCGAGTACTATTAGGTTAGCATAAAAATCTATGCCATGGATTCGGATAGGGACGGCTTTGCAAATTTGCCTAGCCTTGGTGGTTGATCCGGGAATTTGTACAATCATCACATGCTTCAATTTGGTTGGTTGAATTTTGCTAGTGCAGGCAAATTCTTTGGTGACAAATGAATGTGATGCACCAGAATCAAACAACACTCTTGCAAGTACTGAATTAACAGAAAACATACCCAGCACGACGTCTGGCGCTTCCTGAGCTTCTTCAGCATGCATGAGAAAAAGACGGCCATTGCGGTTGAGTGAATTCCCTGGGGCAAATCTTCTCCCTGGCTGGACACGACGCTGCTGCTGAGCTGGGACATTGGCGTTGGGGGCTGTAGCATTCTTCTTGTTGGGGCACTCATTGGAATAGTGGCCTTTATTTCCACAGTCATAACAGGTCACTTGTGACTTGTCCTTGGCTGCTACAGGCACAGCATTGCTTCCAGTCCTCGGGGCGGTGTTGGGGTTTGTGGTAGTATTGTTGGTGTTGAACTTGGGTGGGGCACGGGTGAAATTGCTAGAGTTGCCGGGGTTGTTGTGATTTCCTCCGGGTCTAGGGTTTCCACGGTTGGGATAGGTCGGACGGGTCATAGGGGGTCTGTGGGTTCGTGGGGCAAATCCTGGAGATGGGTTGGGGCGATACTTTGGGGTCTGATGGGTTCCTGGTTGGTGCATCATGCGACGCTTGCGGTTCTCATTGGCTTGGTTGATCTTTCCTTCCATTTGGATAGCAGAGTCGACAAGGGCTTCAATATCAACAAAGGGGATATTGACTAACACCGTCTGCATCTCGTCATGCAGACCATTCAGGAATCTTTCTTTCTTCTTGGCTTCGGTGTCTATCTCGTCCGGGGCATACCTAGCTAATGACAAAAATTTGTCACGGTATTCCACTACAGTCATCCTTCCTTGCTTCAACTCTCTGAACTCGTCTCTCATTCTCTTAATCAAACCTGGTGGCACATGGGTTCTGCTAAACTTGACCTTGAATTCCTCCCAGGTCATCATCTGGCCTCCGGTCATTGCACGAACACTGTTCCACCATGCCCTGGCATCTCCGGCTAGATAATGGGTGGCGAACAAGACTTTCTCGTTGGCTTCCACTCCGGCTACTTCTAAGTTATTTTCCATGGTTTGCAGCCAATCATCGGCGTCTAGGGGTTCTTCCGACTTGGTGAAAACGGGTGGGTTGGTATTCTGGAAATTCTTGAGTTTAGATCCGTGGTTGTCCTGGTTTCCATGGCCTTGGTTGTTGTGGGCTAGCTGGGCTATCTGTTGCAGAGTGGCTAGGTTGGCTTGACGTTCGGCTCTTTCAGCTTCGCGGTCAGAAGTCAACATTTGCAGGATCTGCAACATCGGGTCCGGGGCTAAACCACTTCCTCCACGTGGCATCTGAAGATTGATATAGATCATGAGAAAAGAGGGAAATTTCTAAGGTTTTGAGTTTTTGAAAAGTTTTTGGAGTTTGACTCAGGTTTTTCTAGGAACTGGCTTTTTCATTCATTCACTCATAGCACACAGTACAACACACACCACAACAAAGGAAAACAGATGGTTTTAAGAACCATTCTGGAATCTACGATCTGATGGGACCGACTACTACTCACTACGCTAGTGCTCAGTGCTACTACTCCTCAGAGTTTGTGGCTTCATCATCTTCAGGATCATCGATGAAGGCGAAATCATCCTCATCGGTGAAGAAGTCCATGGCCTGATCCTCCAGAAAATCATCGTCATCGCTAAGATAGGAGTAAGGGTCTCCACGAAGATCTTCTCCGGCATTCTCCCTTTCCTCCAACTGCATGTCTCTCTCGTGGATGGTCTCTTCCAGAGATGAGATGCGATGGCGAAGACAGGCAATAATGCGCTCCTTCTTGTCGAGCTGACGGCGGCGAGACTTGCGATCCTTTGCTAGCATGGCGATGGTCTGATCCTTCGTCTTGATGATGGAAGACTTGTGGTTGCAATAGTCACGGCAGTTGTCCAACTCCTGCTGACGGTCGTACATCATGAAGCTGAGGTGGTCCAATTGAGTCTTCAGCTCGGGGTGGTATGGGGCTTACAGTGGTTGTCCATTGGCATCACGTCTTGGGAAAAACTCAAAGCGAGTACCCTTGATCTGATTGATGCTCTGCCCACACAGACGGGAAAGAGCTTCCTGCATTGCTCTGGCAAGTCCATCGAGCCAGTTGTTTTCCCTCAAGGTAAACTGAATTCCCTCCGCTATGGGAGGTTCAATCTTTCCTCGGAGACTTGCAACAATTAGCCACTGCAGATCTTCTCCTCCTTGATCATTGAGTTGAGCTCCGAAGAACTCGGGGTGCGGACGCTCCAGAAGTTCCGAAAGCTGATCCAGATCCCTCTCAAAGATAAGGTCTCCCCCATTTCCGAGTTGATAAAACTTGTTGTACTTCACGTCCATCTATAAAAATAGAGGATGAGTAGATTAGCAGAGTGATCAAGTGTGTCAAAATTTTATCTATTTTGCAAGAGTTTTTGAGGAACATGAGGTTTTATGAAAGAATTAAAGAGATAAGAATGAGAATAGGTTTTTGTAAATATTTGTTTTCTTTGGTCTTTGAAAACTAAGTTTTTGGTTCAACGTCCAACCTAACTAGGGTCTCCTATGGTCAGGATGGCTCTGATACCAACTTGTCAACACCCGGATTTTTCAATCTTAGGTGCCTGTTATGCCATACATCGCAATCCCAGGATTACCATTTTTGCGAGACATAACAGAATTGGATACCATAGTACTTCATCCATAAGTTCTTACACAAATAGGGATCTCATGATCCAGTTCTTAATACAACATCAAGCAGCGGAATACGTAGTAATAACGGTAGCGTAGGCGGAGCTCCATCTTCGGGATCACAGGCAATGCTGACGATGGGAGATGATCCTAGTTGTCGTAACCTTCCTGGGGTCCATCTTCCAGGTACTCCTCTTCATAGTCTGGCCATGGGAATAGCCAGGGACAAAGCCATGAGTACTCTTTAAGTACTCGCAAACTATACTAACAGGTAAGGGGTTTTTGGATAATAGGACACTAGGCTCTAAGGTTGTTTTGCAAAAAGCCAGGTTTATCTTTACTAAGTTCCAAGGCTAGTCACAATTTTATAACTCCTAAGTGGGATCTTGTAATTCATGTCACAACTCTGTTGTGTTCAAGTCAAAGTCTCACTTCAGTTCACAAGTCATTTTGAAAAGTCTGACGGGGGAACAGTATGGCCACTCCAACTGTCCATAACCGTGGACGCGGCTATTCGAATAGTTTGACACTCTGCAGAGATTGTACACTTTCACCACAACATTCGATACATCCGTCAGGAACAAATCCTGAATTCACCATACTCAGTATGCGGATAATCAATCCTAACCTTTTGATTACACGCCCTAGTATAAGCACCTCTCCTGTGAGTTTGGCCTCCCAACCATGACCACTGTCATCTTGGGTACTGCACAGGTGGACAATCTTCACAAGGTAGCCTCAGCTCAGACCTTGGCCGTGAGGGAACTAATACTAAGGAATATAAGTTTCCAGTCAAGCCCTACCCAATATTCAGGTATTGTGGTTGTACGATAAAATTGGAATGGTATCGCATCCAGACAACCATCAGTTTTATAAAGGGCTAAGGCTCATGCCTCAACATTTTCATCACCAAAATCATCAAGTGTTTGGAAACACATGTCAAAAACATCTCAATAGAATGATCCATCATTCCAAGGTTTTCATAACCATTTTTCCACCAAGTATTCCCATCTAAAGTTTATCAAGTTTTAAGCTTAGCACTAGCATCTACAGTTGGGGGTGATAATGATGAGGGGTGGTAACTAGTGGAGTTTCACTAAGTCCAACATTATATCTTAGACTGAGATCAAGGTTTCTAGCTTAGGCCAAATTTTATGCTCTTAGGGCAAACTTGCGCACAGCTGTCTAAATCTACCAAACTCTTAAGTAGACTCTAAGTAAGCTTTGATAAAGAAATAAAGTAAAAAGCTTGCCATAAAACTAGGATTGGTTTAGCAAGTTGGTATGATCACATATGCTGAAGGCATATAGTATTCATATCACAAGCATGGGTTTGTGGCAACAATAGGGTGTTTTGCAAGTGTTGGCTTGCACTGGGATAGTATCTTGCAAGTGTTAGCTTGCATTGGTCAACTTAGTTAGTAAAGCTTGCATACTTACTAGCTTGTCTTGTGCAGAGCAGTGGTTGAAGTTCTCCTCGGCTTCCTCTTCGTAGTATCCTCCTTCCTCCTCGTAGTATCCTTGGTCGGTACTAGCGTCTATGAATAAATACGAGGTACACAATCACCAAACAATACTTAACTACTTGCAATCATCACACACAAGGGTCATATAGATGATCTAGCATCATCTCTAACATTACAAGGTTAAGGCTTGGTTTAAGTCTTTTTATTTTAGAAAAGTAATTTCTACTCATTGAAAAACTACTTAAGATTTAATATTCTCCAAACTAAACATGGGATCATGTTGACACATGTCATCACCACATATTGTAGTCCATGGGAATGTGATTTAAAGTGGTGTCACAATTTAATAAGGTTTTACCCTTTTATTTTAATTGATTAAAGTGGCTAGAAATGCTTATGTAGCATTCTTTTATTCCTTGAACATTATTTCTGCAAGTAAACCTATATGTTTTTATATATTCTGAAAGGTATGGTTAAAAGTGATTTTTGAGAGTTGGAATCAACTCAAAAGCTTTTATGGTTTAAATTTGAAAAATGTTTGAATGCAGAAAAGCTTCTGCCTTGTTATTTTTGCTAAGGATGATCTACAGATCCAAATGACTTGAATCCAACGAGCTTGGATTAAGCATTCACAGACTTTTCCAACAAAATTGGTTTCATCCAAATTTGGTGCACTGAATCGATCTGGGTTGATTTTTGAAGTTGGGTACAGAAGTGTGTTTGAAATTAAAAAGAAAAAGGTTTAATTTGAATTGCTGGGCTGCGCGGGAAATTTAACGGCCCTTTGCTAAGCGCATGCTCCTGGCTGCGTAAGTGGGTGTCCCCACTCACGCTGACACGGGCTGAAGCGGTATGGGGCAACGTGGGTCGTCTGATCTAGTTCTAATCCAACGGCTGAGGGTCATCGTCGACGCGAGACAGCTCCGGCGAGAACGAAACCTAGCGCGGCCAGTGGGGGGTGTTGGGGGCTCACCGGGGTACGGGCGAGGGTCGGCGAGGCGGGTGAACGACGAAGTCGACGACGGCGATACTCCTGGTACCGGTGGCTTCTCCTGGGGCGGCTCCAATCGTTGGCTCCCTTCTTCTCCAGAGGCGGCGGGCTCCGGTGAAATTCCGGCGAGGTGGTGCGCGCCTTGCTCTGAGGATGGTGTGGCACGGTCAGTGGGGAGAGGGGAGTGAGATGGTGTGAAGAAATCGTGCGGGGGTGGCCTCTATTTATAGTCGAGCGAGGCGACCGTCGGGGCGCAAGGTGAGCTCATCGGGGGCGACGTTACAGGCAGCTAATGGCATGGGCAAGGGTAGGGGACGGTGCTGTGTCTCCTGGCGATGCTCAACGACATGATCGCGAGGCATGGGGCGGTGCGGTTTGGTCTGGAACGAGCGGCGCTCTGCGCGGCAGAGGCGGCGTCTTCGACGGCGGGCGGTGGCTGTATGGCACGGGGCGGCAAACGGGAGTGTCTGGCGGTGTCCTGGGTCAGTGTGATCGTGTGTGTGCGCGGTGAGGGCGGCGCACGGTCTGTGGATGCTGGTCGCGGGTGGCGCTCTGGCGCACGCTCGGCATGGTCTAGGAGCGGCTTGTGCGCGTGGTCCAGGGCTTGGCTAAGCTCGAGGCTGGGACAGGCAGTGGCGATGGGCATGCCTCCTGACATGCTGGCTAGGCTTGCTGCTGCTCCTAGCTTGCTGTCCACATTGGGGTGACATGGGTGTGCTCGTCTGTTCACCATTAATGGCAATGGCAAGCTCACAGGGGTGCTAGTGTTGGGCTAATCTTTCTAGATGATCTACTGGTTTGTGTGTGAGCTAACTAGGGAACAAGTTTGGCTCAAAACACTGCACACTATAGTGTTTGATGTTTTGTTTGATTTGTGTCTGCAACCTGTTTGATGAAATGGCCGCATGAACTCAAGTTTTGAATTTTGAAATGAATTTTGGTGGGTTTGCTAGATTGGTTCTGGTGAGTCTGCAGATGCTTGGGTTTTGAAAATTGAGCTTGTTTGAGTGGGTTTTGAAAAGGTGGGATCTTTCCACATGAAGAAGATTCAAATTTGAATTGTCATTTAAACTATGCATTTGCAAGTTTCTGGATGATCACAAAGTGGGCCTTGATACTCTGTTATGAGTACATTCAAGGGGTGCAAAGATCCAGAAAAGTTTCATAGGGTTCTGAAAGTTTGAGACAGCCAAAGTAGGCATGTGAGTTAAATTGGCCAAAATGACCATTCACATAATATATTTGTTTTGATTTACTTGTCTTTAGGAAAAGTGTGGGAAATGTTTTAGATGATGTTATTTTCACCTAAGAAACATTTTACAAGCAATGGCTCACACAAACAAGGTGGTTTTTAAAGAAATTCAAAATCCATGCATACACGTATACATGCATTCATGAATTCATTTAGAAAAGTTTTTGTTAACCCTAAACTTGATGATTAGTATTTTGATGATCTAAGTTTGATATTTTTGGGATGTTACAACGACTAAGACAGTTTCTGAGGCTGTTCGTGCTGATTCTGAGAATCCTCTGACTGTTTCGGAGTACCCTGATCAGAGTTCTTATTCAACTCTATTGCCCTTGGGCTAGACTTTTTGCCTAGTTCTCGGTTCAAGCAAGAGGTAAAACGCAGGTTTAACTCCACGGTTCACCCACTTGGTAAAGCGAATCATTTCGTACTGGTTGTTTCTTTGGACAGATCAAGGTTCAGGCTCTCTACTGATTCTGTCAGATTGGCTCTTGAAGCTTGCCTAGGTGGTCTCTATGATGATCTGGCAGTCATTCATATTGATGATCGAGTGTTCAGGTTTTCTGTTTCTTCTAGACAGCTGGGTTCTTTGGTTAATTCTCTGAGGTAGTACTCTTGCGAGCAGTCCAAATTGTACTTGGGAATTTGCTCGTGTAGGGTTCGCAGCATAGAAAACAAAAAAAATCCTACGATGGGAACAACTATGTACCAAGATCTATCTACTAGATACAAACAACAGGCGAATGTATATCCGTAGAGAACATACCCTCGAAGACCGACAAAGCTTAACGAGTTAAACTCGTGGTTAATGTAGACGATCTCTTGTCGATCTCAAGATCGAGAGGAAGTCCTAGCGCCGCAAATCAGCAGCGCATCCGTGCTCGCACACACGTCCAAGGCACCGAGCAACCTCCGCCTTCTCTCTCCAGCGATGCAGCGAAAGCACAACTCTTTCTTGCCGAATAGCCACCAGGAACATGTATCTCGCTAGTCCGAGACCATGGGGGATAAATTCTAGAGGGGGAGAGAGATCCTTCACGAGGAGGTGTGAGTGAGAGAGAGGGAGAGGGGTGCCTTTTATAGGAGGAGGGGGCACCCAAGGGGGTGGCCGCCGGCCATGGGGGCTGCCCCCTCCCCTCCTTCATTCATGTGGGTGGACACTCCACTCACAAAAACCTCTTCATTTCCCTCCACTCAAAATCCCACTCAAACTTGCAATCAAATTTCCACCAAATTTAATGCAAACTCTCATTAAATAAAACTCTTTTTATTTATTCAGAATTTTGTCAATTACTTTAATGACAAACATTCACATATAACCCCTTGCTTGAATTCTATTTCACATGCAAAAATACTTTCTGCAATTTCATCTGAAAACCTGTTTCGGTATCTAGTGAAATAAATTCTTGCGCTTGTTATTCTTTCCAGCATGAAACTTTTGCTACAATTGGATGTCGGTGTCTCTTAAGTGTGTCACCCTACGGTTTGTGAATAATGCAAACATGATCGAGACCCCTCTCGGATCAATAATCAGAAGCGAGATCTGGAGACCCATACTGACTCCCACACATTCAACGATGACTTTCTTGTGATCGTCAGAACCTTTTACGCTAGTATCTCAATCCCTTTGTTTCGCGATATATTACATGTCTGAGATTCCATCATCGGTATCTCCATACCTATTTTGATCTCGTTACTTACATGCACTCTTTTCTTGTTCCCGTGATATAACATTCTAGTGATCAAATCACTTGCTTGCAAGCTAACCAATGTGATATCACCGATAGGGCCCAGAGTATATCTATCCGTCATCGGGATGAAGAAATTCCACTCTCGATCGATGGGCCTCAACATAACACTTTATTAGTTCTGAACCCATCTTTGTAATCACCCTGTTACAGTGTGACATTCGATGTTATCAAGAAACTCTTCCGGTGTTAGTGATTGACATGATCTCATGGTCTAAGGATTAGGATCACTTCGTAAGTTGTTATAGCAATATAAACTCAATGACTTTGATCGTAATGCTATACTTCGGATGAATGTTCATCACACCATTACACTAATGTTGTGATCCCATTATTAACAACATCTAATGTCCATGATCAGGAAACCTTGATCATCTTGTTAATCAGCGAGCTAGTTTATGAGAGAGGCATAACTAGGAACTTTCTGTTTGTTTATTAAACACACATGTATTAATGTTTCCGTAGTAATACAATTATAGCATGCAAAATAAACATCTATCATATACTTGGAATACACATAATAAACACTTTATTATTGCCTCTCAGGGCATATTCCCTTCAGTCTCCCACTTGCACTAGAGACAATAATCTAGTTACATTGTGATGAATCTAACACCCATGGAGTTCTGGTGTTGATCATGTTTTGCTCTAGGGAGAGTTTTAGTCAATGGATCTACTACATTGAGATCCGTGTGTACTTTACAAATCTTTATATCTCCATCCTTGACATGCTCGCGGATGGAGAGAAACCGGCGCTTAATATCCTTAGAATTCTTGTGAGACCTTGGTTCTTTGGCATTGGCAATGGCACCATTGTTGTCAGAATAGATCACCATTGGGTCCAACGCGCTTGCAACCACACCTAGTTCGGATATGAACTCCTTCATCCAAACCGCTTCCTGAGCCGCTTCCGAAGCAGCAACATATTCGGCCTCCGTTGTTGATCCCGCCACCACAGGTTGTTTGGAACTACTCCAACTAACCGCTCCGCCATTCATGAGAAATACGTATCCAGATTGAGACTTAGAGTCATCCGGGTCGGTGTCAAAGCTTGCATCGACATAACACTTAGCGACGAGCTCTTCTTCACCTCCGTACACAAGAAACATATCTTTAGTTCTTCGTAAGTACTTAAGGATATTTTGGACCGCTATCCATTGTTCCGAACCTGGATCCGATTGGTACCTACTAGTCAAACTAATAGCATGTGCCACATCCGGTCTTGTACATAGCATGGCGTACATTATAGAGCCTATGGCTGAAGCATAGGGGACTTTGTCCATTATCTCTCTTTCTTCCGCCGTAGTCGGACTTTGAGTCTTACTCAATGTCTTGCCTTGCAACATAGGTAAGAACCCCTTATTACTTCCGTCCATTTTAAACTTCTTTAAAATCTTATCAAGGTATGTACTTTGCGATAGCCCTATTAGGCGCCTAGATCTATCTCTATAGATCTTTATGCCTAATATGTATGACACTTCACCTAGGTCCTTCATTGAAAATTTGCTATTTAGATAACTTTTAACACTGTTTAAAAGATCTATATCATTTCCGATAAATAATATGTCATCCAAATATAATATCAGAAATGCCACATTGCTCCCACTCACTTTCTTGTAAATACAAGCTTCTCCATAAGTTTGGACAAATCCAAACTCTTTGATCACCTCATCAAAGCGGAGATTCCAACTTCATGATGCTTTCTTCAATCCATAGATGGATCGCTCTAGCTTGCACACCTTGTCAGCATCCTTAGGATCGACAAAACCCTTTGGTTGTATCATATACAACTCTTCTTCAATATTACCATTGAGAAACGCGGTTTTGACATCCATCTGCCATATCTCATAATCGAAATATGCAGCAATTGCTAACATAATCCTAACTGACTTTAGCATCGCTACGGGAGAGAATATCTCATCGTAGTCAACTCCTTGAATTTGTCGAAACCCCTTTGCGACAAGTCGAGCTTTATAGACGGTTACATTACCATTAACATCAGTTTTCCTTTTGAAAATCCATTTGTTCTCCACGGCATTTTGGTCATGAGGTAATTCCACCAAGTTCCTAACTTGATTTTCATACATGGATTCCATCTCAGATTTCATGGCCTCTAACCATTTGTTGGAATCCGGGCTCATCATCGCTTCTTCATGCATCATAGGGTCATCAATTTCATCAACCATGAAATTCATAACAGGGTTTCCGTACAGCTCGGGAGCTACACGCGTCCTTTTAGACCTGCGAGGTTCGGTAGTACTCTCTTTTGGAGTTTCATGATCATTATCATTAGTTCCCTCTTCAATAGGTGAAGCCAACTCCGGAACAACTTCCGGCGCTGCGCTACTCTCCATACTTTGAAGAGAAGGTTCAATAACCTCTTCGAGTTCTAACTTCCGACTACTCACACCTTTCGCGAGAAACTCTTTCTCTAGAAAGGATCCATTCTTGGCAACAAAAACCTTGCCCTCGGATCTGTGATATAAGGAATACCCAATTGTTTCCTTAGGGTATCCTATGAAGACGCATTTTTCTGCTTTGGGTTCGATTTTATCCGGTTGAAGTTTCTTCACATAAACATCGCATCCCCAAACTTTAAGAAATGACAACACATGTTTGTTTCCAAACCACAATTCATACGGTGTCTTTTCAACGGATTTAGATGGTGCCCGAATTAAAGTGAATGCAGCAGTTTCTAGTGCATAACACCAAAATGACAATGGCAAGTCCATCAGAGACATCATAGATCGAACCATATCCAATAAAGTACGATTACAATGTTCCGACACACCATTTTGCTGTGGTGTTCCGGCAGGTGTGAGTTGTGAAACAATTCCACACTCTTTCATGTGAGTGCTAAACTCGTAACTTAGATACTCACCTCCACGGTCGGACCATAGAAATTTGATCTTTCTATTACGATGATTTTCCACTTCATTCTGAAATTCCTTGAACTTTTCAAAGGTTTCGGACTTGTGTTTCATCAAGTAGATATAACCGTATCTACTCAAATCATCCGTGAAAGAAACAAAATAACGATATCCACCTCGCGCCGACACACTCATTGGACCACATACATCAGAATGTATGATTGCCAATAAATCTGCCGCCCGTTCCATTGAACCGAAAAACAGCGTTCTAGTCATGTTGCCCATAAGGCATGGCTCACATGTATCAAATGATTCAAAATCAAGCGATTCCAAAAGTCCATCCGAATGGAGCTTCTTCATGCGTTTAACTCCAATATGACCTAGACGGCAGTGCCACATATATGCGGATATATCATCATTAAGTTTAATCATTTTAGCATGAACATTATGAATATGTGTAACATTATTATCGAGATCCAACAGAAATAAACCATTCATCATCGGTGCATGACCATAAAATATTTCATTCATATAAATAGAACAACCATTGTTCTCGGATTTAAATGAATAACCACTTCGCATCAAACACGATCAAGATACAATGTTCATGCTTAGTGCTGGCACCAGATAACAATTATTCAAGTTTATTACTCATCCCGATGGCAAGTGGAGAGGTAGCGTTCCGACGGCGATCACATCAACGCTTGATCCATTGCCAACACGCATCTCGACCTCACCCCTTGCTAGCGGTCGCTTGTTCCGCAGCCCCTGATTCGATTTACAAATATTAGCAACTGAACCGGTATCAAATACCCAGGTGCTACTGCGAGCACTAGTCAAGTACACATCAATAACATGTATATCATATATACCTTTGTTTGCCTTGCCGACCTTCTTGTCTTCCAAATACTTGGGCAGTTGCGCTTCCAGTGGCCAGTCCACTTACAATAGTAGCACTCGGTGTCAGACTTAGGTCCAATTCGGGGTTTCTTTTCAGGCACGACAACCGGCTTGCCGCCCTTACTTCCCTTCCGTTTTCCCTTCTTGTCTTTCTTGAAACCAGTGTTCCTATTGATCACCAACACTTGATGTTCCTTTTTGATCACCACTTCTGCAGTTTTAAGCATTGACAGAAGCTCGGGGAGAGACTTCTTCATGCCTTGCATATTATAGTTCATCACAAAGCTCTTATAGCTAGGTGGCAGAGACTGCAGAACACGATGGATGCCTAAATCAATGGGAATCGATATTCCCAAGGACACAAGCTTATCGGCGTAACCTGACATCTGGAGTACATGCTCACTTACGGAGCTGTGCTCTTCCATCATGCAGCTAAAGAACTTTTATGAAGCATTGTGGCTCTCTACAGCATCATGTGTGTCGAAAATCAATTTCAACTCACCCATTGTATCAAATGCATTGCCGTTTTCGAAATGCTTTTGAAGTTCCGGCTCTATCCCATACAATATGCCGCAATGAACTAAGTTGTGGTCCTCCTGACGAGTCTGATAGACATTCTTCTCCTCGTCAGGGGCATCCTCAAAAGGTGGGGGGCCTAGCGGCGCTTTTAGCACATATTGCTTTTGTGCAGCAGAGAGGAGAATCCTCAAATTCATGGCCCATTTGGTAAAGTTGCTACTGTTCTTTGCAAGTTTCTCTTTCTCCATGAACACATTGAAATTAAAAGTAGGTGGTGCCATCTACAACAGAATTTGTAAAGTTTAGACTAAGTTTATGATATATTGAGTTCTAATCCACATTATGAATGAACTCCCACTCAAAAACGACATCCCTCGTGGCTTTTTGGTGATTACATGAACCAAATCCACTACACCAAGTCTGATCATCACGTGAGTCGGTGTAGCTTCAAAGGCGAGCATCAAATGGGCCTCATATCTACTATATGACTCATGCTTAACCTTTCGGTCCGTGTTCCGAGGCCATGTCTGTACATGCTAGGCTCGCCAAGTAAGAACCTTAGTATTAGCATGTGTAACTGTCTTACACCCGAAATATGGTCGTGGATCCAAGAACACCCGATCATCACGTGATGTCTTCGAGTGACAAAAACATAATCGGTGCATACTAAAGGAAGAACACATTCTTATCTTGATATTTAAATGAGGGATCATCTTATTATGCTAATAAAACGCCAAACAAGCAATATACGATGCTATCAAACATCACATGTTTATTAGTGGAATGATATGGTTCCCGCATATGATATCTATCATGTGCACCGTGGTATGATCACTATCATACCTTTATGTGTAAGGCCAAGGTCTATGGAACTTACACGTTATGTATTCCATGCATGTGGAGCCATTGTCCCTGTAGTGCTCCGGGTCCTCAAAGCATGCGGAGCCATTGTCGGTGTTGTGCTCCGTCATGTCCTCTATACTTGTGGAGTCGTAGTCATGGTGGCTCATCATGGATTCTTCATAGATATCACCCTCGGTTTTGGAGTCCCTAGACATGAGTCACAATACCAAGTGTTGTATATGGAAGTGGTAGAGGGTGTTGGGGATGCAACGTCAAACCTTACTTTACCTTGGAAGATAGTATCGTGCAAGTGGCCACACTTGAGAGCAATAAACCAAGCAAAGTAAAGTTCACGCGGAACACCAAAACCAACTACTAACCAAAAAACACACACACACAAGGCCTATGGTGGATAGGTATGGAAAGTGGCATGTCAAGAACCAATCCTAAATCAATATGTTGTAATGGCAAGTAAAGAACCACAATGATCACAAAGCAAACAAGTCAATCAACAAGATAGGAAATGTGTACAAGGAAACACACACGATGGGATAAATGGGACTTGTGCGACAGGGAAAGTGAGCTAACAACCAAATGATTACCTAGCGAAGACTATAATCTCATGTCACACAAGTACAAGGAGAGACGCTAGTTCGATTGCACAAAATTGGTGGGCTACAAGATATGCACAGTATGTACCACCTATATGATGTTCATCGAGCTTGCGCTTCTTATTCTATGAGGAACATGTATATTTCTTTCTATTTCTCTTTCTTTTTATTTTTCTATATATTTTTTTTTCTTTTTGGATCACTCTTTTTATTTTCTTTTTCACTTGCCTCTTCCTTGTGCCAACAACTATACAAGATAACTATATGAGATAGCGCTCACACGTTTGCTCGAAATCTACAAGGTATTAAATGTGCACAGCCCAAGCAATCATAAGAGGAACTAGTCTCAATAGGTGTTTGTTGCTCGCAAAGATAGTGGGGTTCACAAAGGAATGCAAGTGGGGAGAAGTCGCGGAATGTTTATACCTTTCGTCGATGATCTTCACCCTTTATTGTTGGATTCCGCCTTGCTCACGGAACTTGGATGGAGTAGATAGCATGAACAACATGGATGATGATGTAGATCTCCTTCTCCTCTTCTAAATGAGCTAAAGAACACAAAAATCCGAGTTCAAATGCAAAGGTTATGCTCAAAACCGTGAGGAGCTGAATCTGTTGGTGACCAGGTCGGCGAGACCGGAATTCTCGCCGAAAATTCCGGCGGTAGGTCCGGTTTGACCGAAAATTCCGGCGGGAGCTCCGTTTCGCCGGATATGGCGCCGGAACGAGTTCAGGAACACGAAAACTCGATTTTCTGCGGAAAAACTCGATGGGAAACTTCATATCGGAGTGTCAAATGATGGAATTAGGCCATGGGAACGCAGGGAAAGGTAGATCAACAAGTTTAGCAAGTAATCCACGGATCAAAACCTACCAAAACGCACTCAAATCACAGATCGATCCAAAACACGATTTGGGGCTATTTTTGGTGAAATTTTCGAATTTATGGGGAAAAGACCAATCGATGAGAAATCCGTGGAAACCAAAAGCTGCTGATACGAGATGATGAAGGGGTTAACCTCTTGGGTGGCCCGATCTTCACGAATCTCGTGGTCAAATCGATGGGAAAGCGAGGGGAAAGGGAGAAGGTAGCGGAAGCGGACACACACCTCGCAAAGAACACGATGAACACATGCAAAACTCACACGGTACAAGGCCGATTGCTCCCAAACGGCGGCCACTGGTCCGATAGAATCCTCGCAAGGAAATATTGGTCAACGTGCTCCCTCAAATCCACATCGGAGAGGGAAGAACACCTTGGGGAGGGTCTTGACAACTTCGAGACGAGACACCGAACTCCAAGGCCTTGTTCAACGATGGATGCGTGATGCAAAGTCCAATCGAGGTTGGTGACGATAGTTTGTCCCCTTGGTAAAGGGGATGAGGCAAAACTAGAGATTCCACACAAGGGGGTTGTCTTTAGTCTATCATCTATGCCTAAGGGATACATGAGGGGTGGGGGCTCTATTTGTAGGCCAACCACTAAACAAGAGGGTAGTTTGGGAATAAACTAGGCAAAGGGGTAAGTAAAGGGAATATTCCAGGGCATCAAACCCAGATCCGCGCGTAGGCAGGGGATTCCGGCGGTGAGTCCGGTCGCGCTGGATCTGGTGCCGGGATTTCCGGTCGTCGTCGGTATTCCGGTCGGGAGCCGGAAGGGCTCTCTACAAGCGGTTTCGGCGGTGGTGCCGGTCGACCGGTCCTAGCGCCGGGGATTACGGGCGCTGGTTCGGGCGGGTGTCGGCCGGGGGATTCCAGGTGGAACCGGTTCGCCGGTGCTGACGCTGATTCCAGCTGGAGCTTCTTCCGTCTCCTCTTCCAAGCCTCCGTCTTGTCGGGCGCGAGTCCTCGGGCTTCCTCCCTCGTCTCCGTATTCTTCGGTGTGAACCTATCATGGTCATAGGATGGAGAATGAAGTAGTATACCATTCAATAGGGTAGGAAATGGGATCTCAAAGAGGATAGGATTCTCCTTTGGAGTCCATGACGACTTGGCATAAGTTGGAGACCTAGATGGGGCAACGACCGTAGGTCGGGCTACATCATCATACCTTTATGTGTAAGGCCAAGGTCTATGGAACTTACACGTTATGTGTGTTGTAAGAGTATTGTAACATCCGAACATTAGAGCCTAGAAACAAGCTGAACCCAGATGTGTGCATTGCATTCATGCATAGAAAATCCGAAGAATTTCTGCGCTTTTAAACAAAACTTGTCAAAGTGATTGAAGCTTCTCTTAGCTTGATGGAATTGAAGTAGATCATCAAGTTGACTGCAATAAGTTTCAATACGACCTTCGTTAAAATCTCATTTTGGGTAAGAGAGATTTGATCTAAGGGTAGATCAAATGTACTATAAGTTAAACCTTAATATAATGTGAATTATATTTGATCATTAGGTGATCATGTTATAGTAATCATTATAATAATTCATAAGTATCAAGTTAAAGATATAAAACAAAATAATAAGAATGTAACCATTGTATCTTAATTCCATCTACATACATCCTGAGTATCATAGTAACACCTAATCTTAAAAACTCCTTTGATGAGTTGGAGTTGGAAAGAGATTAAGTCAAGATCATCCACTATATAGATATCTTTCCTTCTATAGAATCTTTATAAAACTTATTTCAATATCTGTTGTTCATCAATGTTGGACAATTCCCCATTGATTCACAAATTCTTTAACTATTAATCTTTGATCCATTACTTGATCTTATCAGAACATCTACTTAAACCTTCTAATGAGGGCATAATCCATTAATAACTTTAATCTAATATAAGATACAAAGAAGATAGTTTCCAGACAATAATAGGTAGGATCGATAAAGCCCTGCTTAGCCAACTAAGAACTTCAGTAATAAATAATTAGAGTATTATCATGGTAATGCTTTGGCCACCAATATTAAATGCTTATATTTAGTATAAGTAATACTGGTGGGTGGAACATGATTGGAACCTTAGTAGAGTTAAGTGATCCTAGAGTAGTCTTTGAAAACCACATAAACATAATTCAGGGATTGAAGTGTAAGTCATGAGAGTTAAGTAAATATAGGCTGATATTATTAAATTAAAGCTAGTATAGCATAGAGTTTAGAAGTAGTGTTATTAATTTTAAAAGATAATCAACCTTAGAGAAAGATCAGTGATGGAAAATTAAGGAAGATTGTGAGTGAAGTTGAAAGAACTTCTGGTTGGATGGAAGTTTATCAACAGTAGAATAGTAGGTGCAATCAAGCATGGATATGAAGAAGTTATGAACTATTTTAGTATCAAACTCATTGGATTCATTCATGAGTTCAGAGGAATGATATATGAATAAGAAGATTTAAATGAGTAAAGCTCATCATGTTAATCATGATGATGGATAGGAAGAAGAATTATATCTAGGAAAGGAATTCCTTAATTAGAGATCCAAGATTTTGAAATATAATTATATGTATCAATCATTTTCCTATTTTAATCTAGTTAATCAATCAACTCTACATCTCAAATCAAACATAATATCCATCTCATACTGTTGATCCATCATGTGATGCTTATAACACTTTATAGAAATATTTCCCTATAACAAATTACATAAGCATATCTCTGTTAATTTCAACCATCATCACTATATGTGCCTAAGTATATTTTTATAAGTTCACTTCTATAAAACACTCTAATAATAACTTCTATTAAAAAGGGAGATTTCATCCAATACTATATACATAAGGCAATATGCTTAGTTATTAAATCTCAACTCTTAAAAGGAATCTAAGCTTATACAAAACCCTAAAGCCAAGGGTAGTACTCATAATTCAAAACCCTAAACTTCTTTGTTTATCACATACATTGCCATTTTCCAAATTAATGGGAGTAATAATCACCATATCAATGCATTTATATTTCATGCATCAAATAATGGTATAGAATCATTATACATATATATAAAGTTTCTATTCAAACTATGAGCTCACTAAAAGTTGAGTTATAAACAAATAAGAATATATTACTCAAGAAATCCCTAACTAAAATAAGGAGAGAAAAATAATAAGAAAAGTTTATATAAAATATTAACAAGGGGGGTCACATTAAGTAAATACAGGAAATACAAAGAGAGGATATAATAAGAATTCACAAATGAGACTAGGTATATTTTTGTATTGTTGTAAATATCCAACAAACAAATTATACAAAGAAAGATTCAAAATATAAATCAAATTCAAATCTGAATAAGAAAACAGAAAATACAAAAAGAATAAAACAAATAAAAACCAAACCTGGCCGTGGCCCAACAACCCTATACTTATCTGACGCCTATGTGTAGCCCACAACAGCCCAGTAATCGGCCCAGGTTCTTTTCTCTCTGTGACTGACAAGTGGGGTCAGCAAAGGACTGCAGGTTGAGAAGCAAAGATCGTCAGGGGGTTATCCGCAAAACGTTCATCATCGTCATCATCACGCACACAAGCAGCTCGCTGGCGGAGCTCGCCGCCGCCTGATACCGTCATCGTCGTCGTTGCACCAAGATCAACGCCGCCGCTGCCAGGAGAGGATAAGAAGGCCACCGCAACACCCCTGCTCGTCCTCATCCACAATCTCGCTTCCCAGAATTACTTCCTTCCTTCACCCGAAAACCTAGCTCGTCGGAGTTCATCGTTATGGCCAACTCCGACCACCCCTTGATTCGTGGTAACCACCATTCGACGCGCCGTTGTGGACTGAACCATCTAGGACCAAGCACGGAGGGTCGCTCGCCGGGAATCATGTGAAATCGAGCGTTCTCTTTCCTGACCACCGTGGCCATTATCGTTGATTTGTCGTCGTCACGCCTCCCCAAGCCTCCCCGACCGCTCTATCGTCATTAGGGTAAGATTATGCATCCCTGGACCCTAGTTTTGTTTGTTGGTTCACACCGTAGGTCTAGTTTTGTTGAGCACCGCCGCTGACCGCCGCAGTAGTGCGTCGCCGATGACCCTCCAATGACCATTTCCAAGCGGCGCTGCCACTATTAGGTTCAGTAGGTTGCACTGATTTGAACTAGATCTATTTCACTTGCTGGGGTGCAGTAGATCGTCGCCGGTGACCAACCTCTGGCGGCGGTGGTGATGCTGACGCCATCGTGACATCATGATCGCACCACGTCAGCTAGTTTGACTGGTCTTTGCTAACGTGGCTGATGACCTGGCCTAGGGCCCATATATCATTGACTGGGGGTAAGTGCGAGGTCAGTAACTAATGCATTTCTTTCATCTGAGAGCTGAGGTGGACAATGGCCCACTAGTCATTGACTGGGGCTAGCTCTAGGCATGGTCTAAAAAGTAATTTTCTGTTTAGAAATAAATAAAATGTTATAATCCAATTAATAATATTCCAGAAATCAAATAAATGATTAAACTTTGTTTAATTAATAACTTTTGATTTATAATTCAGAAAAATATGTATAATATATGAAAAATTTCAGAAAATAAAATCTACAACCTAAAACGATTACCAAATATTATTATGATGATTATTTAAATAAATGTTATTTAATAAAAGTTTTATAAGTAATAAAGCTTTGATAATTCATATTTTAATAATGGTAAATATTAAAAAAATATAAATAAAATACCAAAAATCTTGGAAAAGTAATAATTTCAATATAAAACTATAATTATGTATTATTATTTCACTTAAATAAATACTTAATATCTATTTAGTAATTTTAAAATAATAAGAATTATAAAAATCATATCTTATTATTTATTAATCACAAAAATAAATGTGATATACTAAAATGATCACAAAAATAATATCTACATGATAAAAATCTAATATTATACTTTTGAATTAAATACAAATTCAAATAATTTAATAACTCAAATTTAAACTTATTTACTTTATTAACAATTCATATAAGGATGAATAAAAATTTGTTAATATTTCTTAAAAGAATCAATTAAATCTAATAAATAGTATGAGTCTTTAATATTAATAATATAAGACCATAATGGGTTAAAACATTATAAACATTTTTTTTATTAAATTGTCTTCAACCATTAATGAAGATCTTATTCTAAAAAGATTCCAATTTATAATAAAAACCTTAAAAAACAACTTATGAATACACCAAACCTTTTCTATCTATATTAACTACCAAATTGCAAAAACTATCACAAAATTATATAAACTCATAAGTAGTTAAGTAATAATATATTTTAGATTAGAAACTATACTCACTTATCTATAAAAGATAAATGATATTACTCCATAATAAAAATCAAGAAACCATTATCACGGTAAAAAGAATGACCATTCTTAAGTAACCTAAACGAAACATCTTAGATACACTAGATACAAATGTTATAAGTATTATACTCTCAAAATCATCTTTGTTTTAAAGTTAACTTTAGTCTATAGAATCTTAATACAACACTATAAGCATTACTATATGTTTTATAGTTAACTTTGGTCTGAAGTAGTTAAATTATAAAGCAACTCAAGCCAAACCATTTGAGCAAACAAATAACATCAACCACCACTAACTAACCCCAAAGTTTGTTTAGACCTTAGAAGAGAAACCTTTTCTTCGAAGGTTATCCTTTTTGCCACTTTAAAAAAGAACTCTTGTATAAGTAATCCTAACTAGTATGTCATAAGTATGTATACTTTACTCCTACATATGTGTTATCTAAAAGTACCACACCTTCCAAAGAAACCATTTCCGGAATCCAAACCCTAGGACAACGTTATCCATGGGATTTGCGTGTGGAACGTGCATCACATTACTTATGCATAAAAGCATATTGCTTCTTTAAACATTAGTCCTTACCGGACCAATGATGCTGATTTCAGATTTTGGATCTTATACTGACTCGAAGACTGTGAGCGCATAATCTTGCAATCACAAAAGGCAAGTTCACACTTTCTCATGTCCTTTGTTTATTTTCTATAAAGTATTTTACAAATCCAGTATTGTCTTCACCTGCATTTGAAAAAGGCCAGAAAACACTATTTTCAATAATAATGAGCACTATTGATTACTGATCCAGGGTGATCAGTTAATCTATTAAGTCTGACAGTTGGAATACCACTGTTTAGAACTATATCACCTAGGACTTAACAACCAATGTCGCCAGTGATTCTTGCGTCGTATATTACGCTTGGACCATGAGATTTGGAATGGGACGGAGAAGTCAGTTGTATCTTCTTCCTCTTGCATGATGCCGAATATGCAGGTCGTGGCTGTTATCCTCGTAGCGTGCATATTAATTGGTAATTCGTAGAGGATATGCAGCATATGGGTGGGAACCCTCAACGTCCCACGATAGTTCTGATATCTAACGGTTTGTGCAAACCATTTCTGTAATTCTTTATGTGGGCATGGTGTACACCAAGGAGGCATGCGAGGTCGCGAAGGGGGCAGTGATTGGCTTGGATCATCTTCTGGGCCCCACATCATGGAATTGTGGAAGGGAATAAGCTGCCCGGTTGTGCAACAAAGAGTTTATCTCTCATGGGTAAAGTAACGCACCTCTATAGAGTGTAAAAACTGTAACTTGTTACTCCCTGTTCCGGGAAGGAGATGCGAACGCGGCGGGAAAGGAACTCCACGAAAGTTCTGGTAAACCCGTGAAGGCTGACGGACATAGATTTTCAGAATAAAAGCAACCTTTGAAGAAATGTTTATGAAAACTTGCATTGCCTACGACCTACGGTCTGTGGCTGTAGATATAGTGCATCAAACACTCCTTTTCTAGTGAATTTGCTGAGTACGCTCGTACTCAAAGTATCTTCTTAACCCTTGCTAGATTCTAAAGCCATTAAGACGATGTCTTCATCTAGTTATGCTCCAGGACTTATCAAAACCAGCTAAAGCTCTTCAATGAGGACAAGGAAGTCAACATATACCTCAACTCAAGTGAAGACGAAGTTACTGATTAGATAGAAATACAATCTCTATCCAAAGAACCTATCTCTATAGTGCGTTGCAATAGCAGCAATGCCAATTCCTTAGTTAAATACTAGTTTTAATAGTATAATAGTTTTGCGTTATTTATCTTTGATTCTTCTTCGTAAGAAGTTCTTTCTCTCTCTTTAACCTAGAGTGTTCTCTGGATCTTATGTAAAGATTGAGTTGTAACCTTTAGCCATGTATTGGACCGATGTGTTTCTGTTGTGCCATTCTGAGGGATGTAATACTAGTGAACGGTGTTTCACTGGTGTTATGTCAACGACTATAGTATACTACATCATGCAGTGGTATGCTAGGTCATCGCAGTTGGTATCAGAGCATATGCTTTGACCTTAGGTTGGAAACCTAGTAAATGGGTAGAACATGTAGGACACATCCTAGCAATAATGAAGAGTTCTCGAGTGATATGAGGGATATTGACTTGAGAATAATCCTGTTATGTTACTAGTGTGATAACTCTTTTATATGATTGCAATTTCCAATCATTACCCAAGAGTTTTAACTCTATGTGACTGATGATAATTTCTTATCCACAGTTCCACATGGCACCTCGGTATCCACCCCGGAATGTTCAAGTGATGAACATGACGTTGGATGACTACGGAGGGGATTGGACAGACAATCTTCGACAACTTCTATGGAGTTTGGAATGTGAATCAAGACTTTTGGTCAAGATTTACAGTTATTATGATGGGCAGGTATTAGCTAAATATCGTGTCATGATCATGTTACCCAAGAAGTTAGGACTTAAGGGAGAAATTCCAGCAGGAGAGGCAAGGTGCATGGCATCTGCATATCAGATTGTCGTAGCAGCAGCCATAACCATGATCCGGGAGCATAAATCTCAAGCTCTAGAAGGTAGTACTCACACCATTATACGACATGAAACCTCAAACTCAGAGCATGTGTTATATCACTCTACCTTAGTCCAAGCTGAACCTACTCTAGTTGTAGAGTATATGGATTGTTATCGATCTTTGCTAAACACTTATCATAACACTCACCAAGTCTTAGTTCAGGAGCTGGATACGGTCATTGAGGATTTTACTGATCCTGATAAAGCAATGGCACGTAGGAAGAAGTTAGATAAAGAAGCTAGGCATCCCAAATACATACCTTTAGGAGAGGTGTTTGAAGAAACTGAGTTTGATGACCCAAACTCAGAAAATTATGCCTATTACCAGAATGACTTCAAGCCACCTAAAGACCTATGGACAAAGTACAATTCCGAACAATAGGAATGGAATAAAATTAATCCAAATAAACCTGAGCCTAACAAGTATGGATGGGAAATAGAATCTCAAGGTAAAACCATAGGGAATCCTATACCTTGTGATACATGTATTGAAGAAGAGACCAACTATAACCATAGAGAGCCTTATGGACCATACGGGGGTAATACGAATCCAATCAACTTAGAAGAATACTCCAATAGCTACTATACCAATATATATGACTGGATCCAAGAAAAAGCTAAGGAACCAACTTACTATGAGGAAGCGTTGCCGGCAAACCCGGATTATTCAGTGGAAGATTACGCCAACTCTAGTCATTTTTCAATGACTAATCTCAGTCTCGGTACTTCTAATCAAGAATACGCACCTCCTGGATGCTCCTATGCTCCAGAAGGCAGTCATAGGACTTCACGTCATCATGGACGGAACTCCAGGAAGCACTAGAGGAAGATGAAAGTGAGAGAGAAACAACATCCCAAGGGATGAGAGCTTGAATAATGTATATAGAGGGTAATGCGTATTGTAGTTTGAAGAGTTTGCCAAAATAAGTGAGGATATATCCGCAAGAGCAAGAGTTTCTCGTAAGATAGTTGTGTAAATAGGTTTGGAGCAAACCGTGGGAACATCCAGTACATTTGTAAATTATCTAAAACCTATGTATGATACAGGGTATATGTTTTATTGTTTATTGACTTTTGGATCTTTTTGATTCTTCTTGATTGACTAGATCTGTACATGAAGTTTAATTAGGTGTGCAAATGCATGATGTAACATCCAGTTATTACTTGATGTTATAGATCTAGATAGAAACGGGAATTCGTGTAATGAAGTGACAAGTTTCAAAGATCATAAGGAAGATTAACTTGAATGATGTAGCATGATAGAAGGAGTATTTACACCATTTAGAGAATAGATAGAACATAAGTCACATTTTGGTCAGTTTAGGAAGAAAGTATGGTGGAGGAGATTTAAGGAATAACAAAATATGATAAATTGAAAGTTCATTCAAAGTAGGTAAGATGCTAAGAAGTCAATGAAGAGTTGTATCAAGTTCATGGAAGTATCATGAAAAAGTACCAAGGAGATGCCTTAGAACCAAAAGGGTATTCAAGCTCTAACAATTCAGAGAGAATGTAACTCATAGGTCAGAAACTGTAAGATAATACCTACCACTCAGAATGTTCCGCCTTGGGTACCTAATCCCTTGTCGGCATTCTAATCCGCAGTCGGTATTCTGTCCGCAGCTGGTATTGGTTGACATAATTAATCAAATTATTATAAAGGTTGCATAAAGGGCATTAAATTTGGCCTCAGTTAAGTAAAACCTCAGGAAGTATCAAAATTTTAAGGCGATCGTCTTTCGAGAGGCTTCGCAAAGTTAGACCTACCCAGCAAAAATATTCAATAGTAAGTACGATATATAATGCTGAAAGATTTGCTCGGAGATCCACAATTGTGTGGATACACCGTACAATATTTCATCAAACCTTAATTAGGTAAAGTATAAACTGAACCGAGACCAACATTTTAGATATTAAGCCAATAAATGATATACAGCCAATTTAAAAGACTATTAGTAAACTCTAAGGGGGAGAGAAAACATTATAAATGAAAGATAAAGAAGTACTATAAGTAATACTGGGAGATTATCTAAAACTTAATAAGGTAAAGGTTTGAAAGTGATAAAGGATACATTTAACCGATCAATTCTAAAAGAAACAACTCTCAAGTAAACCTTAAGAAATAATAGAGAACTTTCAATTGGACATAGGAAGAGAATAAGAATTCTAATGGGTATGGACTAAATGAGTTCAAATCCAATCTTGGAAGGAATACCAGTATCAACTATACTATGGCAGGAATAGAAGGGTAGTCTTTCGACTACTAACACGGGTATATAGAATCTTAAAATTTATTTTTTAAGGAGACCTCTAAACTGTACCTAAAATAGTAATAAAGTTTGATGTTTAGAAAAAAGAATTAGATTCGGATATTTAATCAGGTTAGGGAATACTCTAATGAATTCCATTTAAGGTAATCATGAAGGGGAGAATGTAGCAACCACTACAAAACAATTTCTTACTCCGAAACATGAGAGTTTGTGAACTTCGAGGATGAAGTTTATTTTAAGGGGGAGAATCTGTAACATCCCAGCATTAGAGCCTAGAAATAAGCTGAACCCAGATGTGTGCATTGCATTCATGCATAGAAAATCCAAAGAATTTTCACGCTTTTAAACAAAACTTGTCAAAGTGATTGAAGCTTCTCTTAGCTTGATGGAATTGAAGTAGATCATCAAGTTGACTGCGATAAGTTTCAATACGACCTTCATTAAAATCTCATTTTGGGTAAGAGAGATTTGATCTAAGGGTAGATCAAATGTACTATAAGTTAAACCTTAATACAATGTGAATTATATTTGATCATTAGGTGATCATGTTATAGTACTCATTATAATCACTCATAAGTATCAAGTTAAAGATATAAAACAAATAATAAGAATGTAACCACTATATCTTAATTCCATCTGCATACATCCTGAGTATCATAGTAACACCTAATCTTAAAAACTCCATTGATGAGTTGGAGTTGGATAGAGATTAAGTCAAGATCATCCACTATATAGATGTATTTCCTTCTACAGAATCTTTATAAAACTTATTTCAATATATGTTGTTAATCAATGTTGGACAATTCCCCATTGATTCACAAATTCTTTAACTATTAATCTTTGATCCATTACTTTATTTTATCAGAACATCTACTTAAACCTTCTAATGAGGGCATAATCCATTAATAACTTTAATCTAATATAAGATACGAAGAAGATAGTTTCCAGACAATAATAGGTAGGATTGATAAAGCCCTGCTTAGCCAACTAAGAACTTCAGTAATAAATAATTAAAGTATTATCATGGTAATGCTTTGGCCACCAATATTAAATGCTTATATTTAGTATAAGTAATACTGGTGGGTGGAACATGATTGGAACCTTAGTAGAGATAAGTGATCCTAGAGTAGTCTTTGAAAACCACATAAACATAATTCAGGGATTGAAGTGTAAGTCATGAGAGTTAAGTAACTATAGGCTGATATTATTCAATTAAAGCTAGTATAGCATAGAGTTTAGAAGTAGTGTTATTCATTTCAAAAGATAATCAACCTTAGAGAAAGATTAGTGATGGAAAATTAAGGAAGATTGTGAGTGAAGTTGAAAGAACTTCTGGTTGGATGGAAGTTTATCAACAGTAGAATAGTAGGTGCAATCAAGCATGGATATGAAGAAGTTATGAACTATTTTAGTATCAAACTCATTGGATTCATTCATGAGTTTAGAGGAATGATCTATGAATAAGAAGATTTAAATGAGTAAAGCTCATCATGTTAATCATGATGATGGATAGGAAGAAGTATTATATCTAGGAAAGGAATTCCTTAATTAGAGATCCAAGATTTTGAAATATAATTATATGTATAAATCATTTTCCTATTTTAATCTGGTTAAGCAATCAACTCTACATCTCAAATCAAACATAATATGCATCTCATACTGTTGATCCATCATATGATGCTTATAACACTTTATAGAAATATTTCCCTATAACAAATTACATAAGCATATCTCTGTTAATTTCAACCATCATCACTATATGTGCCTAAGTATATTTTTATAAGTTCACTTCTATAAAACACTCTAATAATAACTCCTATTAAAAAGGGAGATTTCATCCAATACTATATACATAAGGCAATATGCTTAGTTATTAAATCTCAACTCTTAAAAGGAATCTAAGCTTATACAAAACCCTAAAGCCAAGGGTAGTACTCATAATTCAAAACCCTAAACTTCTTTGTTTATCACATACATTGCCATTTTCCAAATTAATGGGAGTAATAATCACCATATCAATGTCTTTATATTTCATGCATCAAATAATGGTATAGAATCATTATACATATATATAAAGTTTCTATTCAAACTACGAGCTCACTAAAAGTTGAGTTATAAACAAATAAGAATATATTACTCAAGAAATCCCTAACTAAAATAAGGAGAGAAAATAATAAGAAAAGTTTATATAAAATATTAACAAGGGGGATCACATTAAGTAAATACAAGAAATACAAAAAGAGGATATAATAAGAATTCACAAATGAGACTAGGTATATTTTTTGTATTGTTGTAAATATCCAGCAAACAAATTATACAAAGAAAGATTCAAAATATAAATCAAATTCATATCTAAATAAGAAAACAGAAAATAGAAAATGAATAAAACAAATAAAAACCAAACCTGGTCGCGGCCCAACAACCCTATACTTATCTGACACCTATGTGCAACCCACAACAGCCTAGTAACCAGCCCAGGTTCATTTCTGCCTGTGACTGACAAGTGGGGTCAGCAAAGGACTGCGGGTTGAGAAGCAAAGATCGTCAGGGGTTTATCTACAAAATGGTCATCGTCGTCATCGTCACGAGCACATGCAGCTCGCTGGCGGAGCTCGCCGCCGCTCGATGCCGTCATCGTCGTCGTTGCGCCAAGATCAACACTGGCCCTGCCTAGAGAGGATAAGAAGGCCACCGCAACACCCCTGCTCGTCCTCATCCACAATCTCACTTCCCAGAATCACTTCCTTCCTTCACCCGAAAACCTAGCTCGTCGGAGTTCAACGTTCCGGCCAACTCCGACCACCCCTTGATTCGTGGTAGCCACCATTCGACGCACCGTCGTGGACTGAACCATCTAGGACCAAGCACGGAGGCCCGCTCGCCGGGAATCATGTGAAATCGAGCGTTCTCTTTCCTCGGCCACATTGGCCATTATCATCGATTCGCCGTCGTCACGCCTCCCCAAGCCTCCTCGACCGTTCTATCGTCATCAGGGTAAGATTACGCATCTCTGGACCCTAGTTTCGTTTGCTGATTCGCACCGTAGGTCTAGTTTTGTTGAGCATCGTCGCTGACCGCCGTAGTAGCTCATTGCCGATGACCCTCCGATGACCATTTCCGAGCGGCGCTGCCACTATTAGGTTCAGTAGGTTGCACTGATTCGAACTAGATCTATTTCACTTGCTGGGGTGTAGTAGATCGTCGCTGGCGACCAACCTCTGGTGACGCTGGTGATGCTGACGCCATCGTGACGTCATGATCGCACCACGTCAGCTAGTTTGACTGGTCTTTGCTAACGTGGCTGATGACCTGGCCTAGGGCCCATATATCATTCGGGGGTAAGTCAAGAATTAACTAATGCATTTCTTTCATCTGAGAGCTGAGGTGGACAATGGCCCACTAGTCATTGACTGGGGCTAGCTCTAGGCATGGTCTAAAAAGTAATTTTCTGTTTAGAAATAAATAAAATGTTATAATCCAATTAATAATATTCCAGAAATCAAATAAATGATTAAACTTTGTTTAATTAATAACTTTTGATTTATAATTCAGAAAAATATGTATAATATATGAAAATTTTCAGAAAATAAAATCTACAACCTAAAACGATTACCAAATATTATTATGATGATTATTTAAATAAATGTTATTTAATAAAAGTTTTATAAGTAATAAAGCTTTGATAATTCATATTTTAATAATGGTAAATATTAAAAAAATATAAATAAAATACCAAAAATCTTGGAAAAGTAATAATTTCAATATAAAACTATAATTATGTATTATTATTTCACTTAAATAAATACTTAATATCTATTTAGTAATTTTAAAATAATAAGAATTATAAAAATCATATCTTATTATTTATTAATCACAAAAATAAATGTGATATACTAAAATGATCACAAAAATAATCTACATGATAAAAATCTAATATTATACTTTTGAGTTAAATAAAAATTCAAATAATTTAATAACTCAAATTTAAACTTATTTACTTTATTAACAATTCATATAAGGATGAATAAAAATTTGTTAATATTTCTTAAAAGAATCAATTAAATATAATAAATATTATGAGTCTTTAATATTAATAATATAAGACCATAATGGTTTAAAACATTATAAACATTTTTTTATTAAATTGTCTTCAACCATAAATGAAGATTTTATTCTAAAAAGATTCCCATTTAAAATAAAAACCTTAAAAAACAACTTATGAATACACCAAACCTTTTCTATCTATATTAACTACCAAATTGCAAAAACTATCACAACATTATATAAACTCATAAGTAGTTAAGTAATAGTATGTTTTAGATTAGAAACTATACTCACTTATGTATAAAAGATAAATGATATTACTCCATAATAAAAATCAAGAAACCATTATCACGGTAAAAATAATGACCATTCTTAAGTAACCTAAAGGAAACATCTCAGATACACTAGATACAAATGTTATAAGTATTATACTCTCAAAATCCTCTTTTTTTAAAGTTAACTTTAGTCTACAGAATCTTAATACAACACTATAAGCATTACTATATGTTTTATAGTTAACTTTGGTCTGAAGTAGTTAAATTATAAAGCAACTCAAGACAAACCATTTGAGCAAACAAATAACATCAACCACCACTAACTAACCCCAAAGTTTTTTTAGACCTTATAAGAGAAACCTTTTCTTCGAAGGTTATCCTTTTTGCAACTTTAAATAAGAACTCTTGTATAAGTAATCCTAACTAGTATGTCATAAGTATGTATACTTTACTCCTACATATCTGTTGTCTACAACCACTCATAAACTCTAATAAAAGTACAACTATGAAACTTATCTAAAAGGACCACACCTTCCGAAGTGACCATTTCCGGAATCCAAACCCTAGGACAACGTTATCCCCGGGATTTGCGTGTGGAACATGCATCACATTACTTATGCATAAAATCATATTGCTTCTTTAAACATTAGTCCTTACCGGACCAATGGTGCTGATTTCAGATTTTGGATCTTATACTGACTCGAAGACCGTGAGCGCATAATCTTGCAATCACAAAAGGCAAGTTCACACTTTCTCATGTCCTTTGTTTATTTTCTATAAAGTATTTTACAAATCCAGTGTTGTCTTCACCTGCATTTGAAAAAGGTCAGAAAACACTATTTTCGATAATAATGATCACTACTGATTACTGATCCAGGGTGATCAGTTAATCTATTAAGTCTGACAGTTGGAATACCACTGTTCAGAACTATATCACCTAGGACTTAACAACCAATGTCGCCAGTGATTCTTGCGCCGTATATTACGCGTTGACCATGAGATTTGGAATGGGACGGAGAAGTCAGCTGTATCTTCTTCCTCTCGCATGAAGCTGGATGTGCAGGTCGTGGCTGTTATCCTCGTAGCGTGCATATTAATTGGTGATTCGTAGAGGATATGCAACATATGGGTGGTAACCCTCAATGTCCCATGATAGTTCTGACATCTAACGGTTTGTACAAACCATTGCCGTAATTATTTATGTGGGCATGGTGTACACCAAGGAGGCATGCGAGGTCGCGAAGGGGGTAGTGATTGGTTTGGATCATCTTCTGGGCCCCACATCATGGAATTGTGGACGGGAATAAGCTGCCCGATTGTGCAACAAAGAATTGATCTCTGATGGGTAAAGTAACGCACCTCTGCAGAGTGTAAAAACTGTAACTTGTTACTCCCTGTTCCGGGAAGGAGCTGTGAACGCGGCGAGAAAGGAACTCCATGAAAGTTCTGGTTAACCCGTGAAGGCTGACGGACATAGCTTTTCAGAATAAAAACAACATTTGAAGAAATGTTTATGAAAACGTGCAATGCCTACGACCTACGGTCTATGGTTGTAGATATAGTGCATCAAACACTCCTTTTATAGTGAATTTGCTGAGTACGCTCGAACTCAAAGTATCTTCTTAACCCTTGCTAGATTCTGAAGCCATTAAGACGATGTCTTCATCCAGTTATGCTCCAGGACTTATCAAAACCAGCTAAAGCTCTTCAATGAGGACAAGGAAGTCAACATATACCTCAACTCAAGTGAATACGAAGTTACTGATTAAATAGAAATACAATCTCTAGCCAAAGAACATATCTCTATAGTGCGTTGCAATAGCAGCAATGCCAATTCCTTAGTTAAATACTAGTTTTAATAGTATAACAGTTTTGCGTTATTTATCTTTGATTCTTCTTCGTAAGAAGTTCTTTCTCTCTCTTTAACCTAGAGTGTTCTCTGGATCTTATGTAAAGAGTGAGTTGTAACCTTTAGCCATGTATTGGACCGCTGTGTTTCTGTTGTGCCATTCTGAGGGATGTAATACTAGTGAACGGTGTTTCATTGGTATTATGTCAACGACTATAGTATAATATATCATGAAGTGGTATGCTGGGTCACCGCAAGTATCATCTCATACTTCTACTTTCAACATCACCATATCATAACACTAGCCCAGTAACAATCTAAACTAGACGCCTCTAATTTATCCATTGCAAGTTTTACGTGGCTTAGGGCTTTCGAGAGAGAACCGTTCTTACCTACGAACATGAACCACAACGAGGATAACCAAATTGTTGACAACTCGTTGCAAAATAAATATTGACTATAGTAGGAGAGAAAAACACCCGCTAGCCACTTATGCAAACTAGTTGCATGTCAAGCGTGGGACAGGTCTCATGTGCGAGGACATGTAAAGTTTGTCCAGGCCGCTTCATCCCACTATGCCACCAATATCCAAAATTACAACTAAGGAGCAACAACATGATCATCATCGCCCACATACTCATATGTGTACTACCCGTGTAAAGCATCTATGCATAGATCCGGCTCTAATACCAATGTAGGGTTCACAGCATAGAAAACAAAAATGTTCCTACGACGGGAACAACTATGTACCAAGATCTATCTACTAGATACAAACAACTAGCGGATGTATATCCGTAGAGAACATACCCTTGAAGACCGACAAAGCTTAACGAGTTAAACTCGTGGTTGATGTAGACGATCTCTTGCTGATCTCAAGATCGAGAGGAATTCCTAGCGCCGCAAATCAGCAGCGCATCCGTGCTCGCACACACGTCCGAGGCACCGAGCAACCTCCGCCTCCTCGCTCCAGTGATGCAGCAGAAGCACAACTCTTTCTTGCCGAATAGCCACCAGGAACATGTATCTCGCTAGTCCGAGACCATGGGGGATAAATTCTAGAGGGGGAGAGAGATCCTTCACGAGGAGGTGTGAGTGAGAGAGAGGGAGAGGGGTGCCTTTTATAGGAGGAGGGGGGCACCCAAGGGGGTGGCCTCCGGCCATGGGATCTGCCCCCTCCCCTCCTTCATTCATGTGGGTGGACACTCCACTCACAAAAACCTCTTCATTTCCCTCCACTCAAAATCCCACTCAAACTTGCAATTAAATTTCCACCAAATTTAATGCAAACTCTCATTAAATAAAACTCTTTTTAGTTATTCAGAATTTTGTCAATTACTTTAATGACAAACATTCACATATAACCCCTTGCTAGAATTCTATTTCACATGCAAAAACACTTTCTGCAATTTCACCCGAAAACCTGTTTCAGTATCTAGTGAAATAAATTCCTACGCTTGTTATTCTTTCTGGCATGAAACTTCTGCTCCAATTGGATGTCGGTGTATCTTAAGTGTGTTACCCTACGGTTCGTGAATAATGCGGACATGATCGAGACCCCTCTCGAATCAATAATCAGAAGCGGGATCTGAAGACCCATACTGACTCCCACACATTCAACGATGATTTTCTTGTGATCGTCGAAACCTTTTACGCCAGTATCTCAATCCCTTTGTTTCGTGATATATTACATGTCCGAGATTCGATCATCGGTATCTCCATACCTAGTATGATGTCGTTGCTGACATGCACTCTTTTCTCGTTCCCGTGATATAACATTCTAGTGATCAAATCACTTGCTTGAAAGCTAACCAATGTGATATCACCGAGAGGGCCCAGTGTATATCTATCCGTCATCGGGATGAACAAATTCCACTCTCGATCCATGGGCCTCAAAATAACACTTTATTAGTTCTGAACCCATCTTTATAATCACCCTGTTACGGTGTGACGTTTGATGTTATCAAGAAACTCTTCCGTTGTTAGTGATTGACACGATCTCATGGTCTAAGGATTATGATCACTTCGTAAGTTGTTATAGCAATATAAACTCAATGACTTTGATCGTAATGCTATACTTTGGATGAATGTTCATCACACCATTACACTAATGTTGTGATCCCGTTATTAACAACATCCAATGTCCATTACCTTGATCATCTTGTTAATCAATGAGCTAGTTTATGAGAGAGGCATAACCAGGAACTTTCTGTTTGTTTATTAAACACACATGTATTAACGTTTCCGTATTAATACAATTATAGCATGCAAAATAAACATCTATCATATACTTGGAATACACATAATAAACACTTTATTATTGCCTCTCAGGGCATATTCCCTTCAGCTCGATGGCAGAAGGAATGTAGGGAGGAATGGACACTTGTTAGACCAAGCAAGCACCATTCTGATAAAGCTATCCAAGCTCTCAAGCTAAAGCCCAAATCCATCATGCACAAAGGTTCTGTCCCTACTGCTCAGCGCCAACTTTATTTCTCCTATGTCATGGCCTATGATGCTTGTAAAGGATACTTTGCCTCGACTGACGCTGCAGCACCTACACCATCAGTTCTGGTTTAGACTTCTCCTACTCTGTCAGTCCCTGTGCAGCACTCCCAGGAAGGTGATCCCGTGAGAGCGCCTTCTTTAAGTTTGAATCGCGAGTCTCAGGCCGAGAATCCCGCACAATCTTCGGTCCATTATGATGGTGGGCCACCCGGTTCTGCTTTCCCTGATGAAGGAGATCTCTTTGGCCTTGATAAGGTAGTGGACGATATTACATACTCCGTATCAGTTTTGGAAATGTGGGCGATGTCTGTCTATGGTACATATCACCGAAGACTGTAAAAGCAGGAAATTCCGCTACCGATGATGATTTTATTTGGGCCATATTGAAAAAGATTGTACGACGAAAATAACCAAACGATGGTTACCAAAAAAGAGCAGTTCCAACAAAGACAATTGCGTCAGTTGACTTTTAGACAACTTTGACATTCCATATTCTAAGGAACCCCCCTGAACAGGAGCCTAACTCTTCGGTTTCCTCCCCTGCTCCGTCCTCTCCACCGGAGAATCCACTGATGCTGCCGTTCCCTGCTACATTGCTTTGTTCCACCCGTATGGCCAAATTTCCGCTAAACCCGGTGTCATGGGTTCCCCTGGGATATCAAATCATCGACGGTGGACCAACCCACCTGCCTCGGACGTTCTACAACCCTACAGTGCCTCCTACTCGGCACCATGAGGCCTTCTGCACGATGATTCTGATACTGCCTGCCCCTCCGGGCACATATCAGTTTTGGCGCGAATAGGTTCGTGACTTCATTGTTCACACAATGAAGCAAGCTGTTGAGGATGTTCAACCCTGTCTGTTTGGACTGGGGTATTATCGCCTCTGTTGTGCTGCCGCCTGTGCGGCCTTAGTCGACCATGTGTCATTCCCCTACAGCAAGAGGGGTTTTTTGCGAGGTTTGTCAATCATGATGACCGGGACAACCATAGGATGGATCATGGCTATCGCAATGGCTGGCTCATTTTTTGGGGCCGTCGCTTGATTATCGACTATGATATTGCCAATGCCATTGCCTCTTTTGGGAAATTTCACCATTGGCACCAGGATCAGGAAGTGGTGGAAAGGACCATGGTCTATTCTTTGTTCACCTCCCCTGCAAGGGTTCCTAGGGACATTGTTTTTGGCAACTATGTGGGTGCTGCCAAGGAGACATGGACTGCTGTGTATTATATTCTAACTACAGACTTTGTTGACTCTTTCCCTGCTGATGAGGATCAGATGCCTCATGATGGTAACCACACCCTCTTCCTAGACAAATGCTGCATAATGATAATTATTTTGTGATGGCAGCTTTTACAGTACCTTTTACTGCTCATGGGAGAGGGAGAAGTATGAAACCATCTAACGGCTCAGATTAATCCTTGTAGATTAGGCCCAGCTGGCCCAAGAGAGGACGTAATTATCAGGGGGAAAAATTGAAGCAAGTATGAGTAGCAATTCCCGAACTCGTACGAGAGCGTCGCCGCCGCCTCCGTCCCACCCAACCAGGCCGCCGCCTCCGCCTAGCACGTCGTGGAAGAGGGACGTTTCTGCCTCCACGTCGCACGCGGGCATCGCCCACACGCCCGAGCACGCCACCGCCAACTCGACCGTGCACGTCGCCTCCGTGATGCTGGGCGAGCGACGAACGCCTCCACGTCCCACGCGGCCGCCTCGCCTCCTCCACAGGTAAGCTCGGATCCGTTGATGTTGCGCAATGCCACTGTACGTCTGTACCCCTCTCTGTTCTCCAAATATGCCTGCACATAGCCGCCGCTGACGCAACGCCACACGACGCCCCCGGCACGGTTCTGGTCTCGCCCCCACGTCATCTCCCTCGGACCCATATTAGTTGACTTAGATTCATCTATATGAATATTCAAATCTTAGATCCATATATTTGAGCCAACTAATATGGGTCGGAGGGAGTACGTTTCTACGTCAGAGTTTGTTATGTAAATTTTCATAAGCTAGAGAAACTGGCACTTGTATATGGAGGATAGCTACAATATTAATCGATCTGGGGTTTACTGCTAGGTGTGGAATTTAGCAAAATGAACCACAATGCAGATGTTTTAGTCAGTTTTTAAAAACCTTTCTAGATTATTTTTTGAAACAACTACTCCACAATATCTATATTAGTTGATCTTATTGACCAGCGAGTAATGTTTGATAATTTTCAGTCTGGTAAAAGTATGTTGGTAAGTTTGAGAACAGAACTCTGGATTGCCCATCAGGTTCGTAGTTTATAGTAGCGTGAACTACTAGGTGAATTCCTATGTCATAACTTGCTAATTTACAATAGGCGGAAGCTGTAAAGATCCAGACTCTTAAGTTGCTAATTTACAGTAGGCTCTAAAGTGAAGTCATCTACAACCAAGTCTAATCATATCACTGTATCAAGGTGCTGGATTTAATGAAGCAAAATAAACCATTCATATGTTTTCTAGAAAATTCAATATGAGAGAGAGGGAGTAATCTGATAGGTATGTAGGCCAATATAATTGCACTGTTGTTCATAGTCCAATTGACCATTATTTGGAACAGAAACCTGCCTATAATAATGTCCACTTATTGGTTGCATCTTCGCTGGGAATAGATACAATTCTTTCACCTGAAAATACTGTACGATTTTTCCTTGCCAATTGTTTCTGCTGCTCCTTTTCTTTTGCAGGTTTCTGCTGTTCCGTGGCATACATGTTTCCTCACCCTGCAAACTGCAACGCGGAGACAAGAAGATTATGGGATTTGATTGATCTGTCTAGTTTAATGTAATTATGCATTTACTTACTAGTGGCAAACTACTTGGTGAAGTGTATTGAGCTATCAAGATTGACTCCAACAAGCTCAGATGTACTTGTGTTCCTCAAAAGTACAAAGCAAAATTAGTTCAACGCATGCTCTTGGCTCTTTAGCAGTGTGCTACAGCCGGTTCTGCTCTTCCCCGAAGACAATATATATAACCGCCAAAGATGGATAGTCAAACGAAAAGTTGAACATTGCATCTCCTGCACTTCTACTTTATTTAAATACGGACTAGTATAGATTGTTTAATCCACTGATGAAATATTCAGTGGCGACAAATGTTATGTGAGACTTCTCACTTCTATGATCCATTTTGCCTTTTGCTGTCTGGTAACACCTTAAAGTATGAAATAGATGTTTCACTTGCATTAAGCACTGGTATGAGGATGCCCTGGTGAATGGTCATTCAACTAGTCACTAAGAGATCATTCATTGAGCTCTTAAATTCCATAGCTTTCTCAGGTTTTGAAGCAAATTGATGTAAGACGAAAAAACTGTTAATTCCTTAGCAGACAAACCATGGCAAAATGCATCACAAATATCTGAACAAACTTCACCAGGTAATCCATAATCAAGTTATGTGGGATCAAGAGTTAACCTGAAGAACAGTATAAAAAAAAGGGGAACTTACAGCTTACATATATATTCTAGGTAGAGTTTTTTTCTTACAAATATAAAACAATAATCTCAACTAGGCAGATAAGATCAACATAGTATACATGGTATAAACAAGTAGGCACTTTCTTACACCTCAATTAGTGTATGCTTACAAGATTACAGTGAAATGGAAATCAAAATGCAGAACACAGAATCAGTCACAACAAGAGGTGTTCTTCAAGTACCCTATGCTAGAGACGTGGCTACCTGCATCTATCCTCAAGCAGTGGAATGGAATCTACAATAGAAAGAACCAAATTCAACAGCCGAGGTCTTTCAGTATCTCATCCCTTTTGCGGCCTCAAAGAAATTGGCAACACTTTCCTCAGGAGTCCCCACCTTAATGCCATGACCAAGGTTTAGTGCTTGTCTTTCACTAACAGCCTTCTGCACATTATCATAAATCCGCTTGTTTATGAACTCATTCGATCGAACAAGAACACCAGGTTCCACATTGCCTTGGACTGCGATGTTGGATCCCAATCTTTTCCAACCCTCGGACATATCAACCATCCAGTCCAAAACAACATCAATGCCTGTCAATGGAAGCCTTTCCAGTAATCCACTGTATCCACTTTCATATAATACCGGAGGTAGGTCAGGATGTATTTCTATAACAGAATCCATGATTTACTTCAGATATGGCAAGCTGAATTCCTGAAAATCAACTGGCCTGAGTTTTGTAGCCCACGAATCAAAAATTTGGACAGCTTGTGTGCCATTATCCGCTTGGTATTTAACATAGTTAGCCATGAGAGTTGTGAATTTCTATATCGAACTATGTAGAATCTACAATAAACACAGAGCAGAGATGTAGGTAAGTATTTGTTTTTCACAAATTTCAAATATGCTTCATGTTAGTAGCATAATTTCAAATATGCTTCATGTCAATAAATATAATGCCACCTAAATTGAACTCCAGGAGCTCTATTGGCTTGAGAAGTAATGGCTGATTCCCTCCTAAATTGAACTACTTACACTACTACAATATGTGTTCCTTGTTACGTTTTCCAAAAAAAGATCAACTACAACAATCCATTCGAGCTACACCGAGTTTTTACCAGTGACAACAGACCCTATCATCTTTATTCACTTTTCCATGGAGGAACAACAGCGGTAGCATATATATTTGATAGAAGTGAAAATATTCCCCACAATGACTGAAATTGGCAACTTGTACTCATCAAAATGCAGTTAACACAATTAACCAGCCATCAACAAGCAATTAGTGATTTCAGTATTCATTTCATATAATAATGTCCTAGTAGATAACTTACAATGGAGCCAGTGAGGTTGCTACCGAGAAGAACATGACCGTGATGACGCCAGCAAGCACGCTCTTAGCGACAGAGCCAACACAAGGAGGCAGGGATGGCGGGCACCAGCCCGAGCGCCGGACACCGCTTAGTTGACCTCCTCCCTTGCTCCACCCCCTCGCCAGCATCCTGCCCAACCACAGCAGCTCCACCGCACAGTCGCTGGCCTCGCTCTCCCTTCGCGGCGGCGCCAACAAAACCAAGGCCGGCCTGTAGCAGTAGCACCCACACAGACACAACCTAGGTGGAAGGCGGTTGACCTGGCCGAGGAGCAGCGTGTCCTTGCCCTGAGGAGCTTCAGTTTCCTGATCCTGGCGCTTCCTCTTACCCCTGCGACGGCAGTAACGGCTGGTCGGTCTTGGCGTCACCACCATTGCCTCCAGCACCGGAGACGTGGAGGACCAGTGGCGGAGCCAGGATTGGAGCAAGCCCCGGGCTAAAAACTAAGCGTAAAAAAATTTATTGTAATACCATAGAAAATTTAATATGGTAGCAGACAAGAAAATATATTTTCAAATTCATCGTTAATTATACAAGAATCGTATGTAAGAGATGCCAAAAAAATACTAATACTAGTACAAAATACAAAAGCATTGTTTTATTTCATCTCAGATTATCATAAACTCATCAATAGTAGAAGAAGAATCAGTACATTAAAGAAAACAAGAATATTTCATAAGGAAATGCATAGATATGAAATAAAATAGTAAATTATTGATACAAATATGAGAATTTACCAAAACAACGATGTAAAATTCCTCTATGTGACTTCATTCTCTGTTGGGATCGATGGAAAATATCTCTACATCTTCTCTTCCTGAAACATGAAATCAATTTCGAACAATTGTTAAACCATAGTTATTCATCCTCTATGTCTATCTCTCTGTGACTATGTCTATGTCTATTCCCATAGCCCCGTGTCTATTTCTAAAGAAAAAACTAACCAAGATCAAGTTGGCTAGGTAGCTAGCAATCAACATGAATTAACAAGGAATGCCGAGGAGGGAGGACCACGTCGCTGATTCGCCATCGCCTGATAGAGGCAGGGGCGCCGCCGGCCGCTGGGCTTGCTGACGGAGGCGGCCAAGAGAGAGAGAGAGAGGGGGGGGGGCAGGGGCAGGGGCGTCGGACGGTCGGGGCGTGCTCCGGTGGCGGCGGAACTATGGTGTGGGCGCATGGGCGCGTGGCCACGGGCGTGTGGCGGCGGCGTGGCCGGCTCCTTGTGCAGCGACGGGTATGGGAGTGGAGTCCCCGACCCCGAGACAGAGACGAGTACGCACGACGGCACGCGGTTGAGGGGAACGAGGCTCTCTGGTCCTCTTCTGTCGAGCTGGGCCTGCCCTGGGCCAGTTATTTTTCTTGGAAATAATACAAAGGAAAAATTCCAGCGCCCAGGGCAACCTGGGCCAGTTATTTTTCTTGGGAATAATACAAAGGAAAAATTCCAGCGCCCAGGGCCACGGCCCTTGTTGCTCTGGGCCTGGATCCGCCCCTAAGGACCACCATCGCCTCCAGCACCGGAGACGTGGAGGACGACGAGCGCGACGAAGTTCCCTGGATTCCTGCGCATGACGTACGCCGTGGTCGCCGGCCAGTAGAGGTGCTCGACCTTGCCATCGCCCGAGTGCTGTATCACCACGGCCGCCGCCTGACAGTTCCCCATTTCAGGTCAAGAGCCCCGACCTGCTTATCGATCCGTTACTGCGTGGCGAAGTCGCGAAATAAGCGGCGGGACGGCTCGTCGGAGTACTGCTGAGCGATGGCGAGGAAAGCGACGGGGTGAAGTGCCGGGAGGAGTCGTGGACCGTGGACGAACTCGATTTAGGGTTGGGAATTTTTCTTAAGCCGAACTGTAGCACTGCACAGTAAGGACTAGTTGGACTGTCTTGGGCCGGTGGAGGAGTTCTAGGTAGGGGCCCGTCTAAGCGATTTTTTTGTGCGGTGCCGGTTTCCTCACCAGTATGAATCCTACTGGTCTATTCGGTGGCAACAGTATGAATTGTTATGGGCCACTGGATACACCAAAATGTATGGCTGTTATTTATTTGAAGGTACCATAAAACAGCTCGCTTTGTGATGCCCCCTTCCCTGAGATTGGCTGGAATGAAGTGCCTCATATTCCCAATGTGCAAGATGATGACTTCTTTCAACTAGAGTACAATGTTGTTGGATAGCTATGCCCCAAGATGCAAGATCATTGGACCTACTCCTCCTCCATGCATGCAGCTTAAAATACTTCTAGACTCTGCTTTTCCTTCTGCTCTGATGCAACAACTTCCCTGCAAGCTTCCAATGTCCAATATATTCAGACCTCTATTGTTGTCAAAGCGTACCTGGTTAGAGGTTATGGATTTTTCCCAGGGTTTTCATCCCACCGCCTGGAACTCTGGTGCTGATAGGCTCATTGTTACCACTGTGGCCAAGAAGGGTTCTGGACCTCCTTTGCTTTTGATGGATGAGAGTGCTGCTGTCCCCCTATCTTTGCCTCCCCTGCTGTCAGTACTAAGACACCTCGTAAAAAACAGGCCAAGCAGGTGCCCCCTGTGTGATCGTGGGCTGTGTTGTAGTACTAGGAGCTGTGTTACCAGGGAAGGTCATAGGCATGTTGCACTCTCTAATTCACGCACCCCAGCTTAAAGACGAAGGAAGATGCCAAAGGACACTCTACAATCTACTGAAGCACCTGAATCTGCTGACACTGATACAATTCATGAGGACTCTCAAGAGGAGATGGCTAGGATTGTGGAGATTCCCCCAACTCCAATCCCTACTCTGTAGGCTATGGGTCTCGGCCTTGGGATTGTTGCTGAAGATATGAAAAAGGAGATGCTTATGGAAAATCCTAAAGATGATGGCACAACCTCAAGTTCCAAATGATGATTTAATCAAACCAACATCTGAAGGAGGCCTCTGTTCTAGGCTTCTTGGGTCCCTTATTTTTTAGTTGTGTTAGTTTCTTGTTATTCTGGAAGGGTGTGATATGTGTGATGTGTTTATCTGTGGTATGGTACTATGTGTCTTTCATACCTTTTTGTTTATCATCTAGTGTCAATTTATGTGCTATACTTAGGCCTAACTGCTTGGGTCAAACCTTTCTAGCTATTATGGTTTGTAATGGATAATCAGTCCTATAGAAAATGTTGTGTGCTTGATCTGAATGTGTGGGCTCTGAATTCTGGAAAAAAAGTCAAAGGGATGTGCGTGCTAAAATAGATGAAAGTCATTGCTCTATAATTTGCTTACAGGAAACAAAAATGGTATTTTTTTATCATAGAATCATTAGGAAATTTTGTCCTAAACGTTTTGATAATTTTGCTTATTCTCCTTCGAGCGGCGCCTCTGGTGGGATCATTGTCTTGTGGAATTCTGCAATGTTTAAAGGATCTTTGATAGAAATTTAGAAATTTGCTGTGATGATTCAATTTCAATCTTCTCATAATGCTGGTAGTTGGACATTGGTTTATGTATATGGCCCATGTCAAGGGATTGACAGGGAAAACTTCATTTCTTGGCTTTATAATCTTGCTATTCCTGTGGACACTCTCTGGCTTCTCCTTGGTGATTTCAACTTCATTAGATCTCAGGAGAATAGAAACAAGCCTGGAGGAGACCTGAATGACATGTTTATGTTTAATGACATTATTGGGCATTTGGGTTTGGTTGAGCTGCCTATTAAGGGGAGAATGTACACATGGTCTAACATGCAAAATGACGCTTTGTTAGAATAGCTGGACTGGTTCTTCACCACACCTTCTTGGACCACCAAGTTCCCCAACACTTTGGTTTTACCCATGTCTAAAACCTCCTCTGATCATGTTCCATGCATGGTAACAATTGACACCCTTATTCCTAAAGTGAGACTGTTCAGATTTGAGAATTATTGGGTCCAGCACCCCACTTTCCTAGACTATGTTAAAAAATCTTGGAGCAGACCCTCACATAAAGCTAACAGTGCTGCTATGCTGGCCCATAAGTTGAAAGGTTTAATGTATGATCTTAAGAGATGGCAAACTAATCTGTCCACAATCAAGATTAGTATTGAAAATTGCAACAAGGTCATTCTTGTACTTGACCAGTTGGAGGAACACAGGACCTTAACTAGACATGAGTTCAATTTTAGGAATATTGTTAAATTGCGTATGCAAAAACTGCTAAAAGCTCAATGTACTTATTGGAGAAATATGTGTTCTATCAGGTGGATTAAAGTGGGGGTAGAAAACACAAAGTTTTTTCATGCTATGGCTAGCCAGAGGTTTAGAAGGAATTCTATATCTTCTTTGAAAGGTTTGGATGGGGAAGTGATATCTGATCATCAGCAAAATGGATGGTATGGCCCTGAGTAATTTTAAGGAGAGAATGGGCCAAGCAAGGGGAATCACTATGGGCTTTGATCTCAAGTACCTTTTGCAACCTGTGGATGGTCTTCATTATTTGACCAAGCCTTTTGAGAAGGAGGAAATGGATTTGATTATTAAGCATATGCCTGCTGATAAAGCTCTTGGGCCTGATGGGTTTAATGAAATGTTTCTAAAGAAGTGCTGGCATATTATTGCTCCTGATTTCTATAAACTTGCCCATGATTTTCATGCTGGGGTTATTTATATGGAAAATATCAATTCTTCTTATATTACTTTGGAGCCAAAAGTGAATTCTCCTGAGATGGTGAGTGACTACAGGCCCATTTCCCTGACTAATGTGTGACTAAAGTTTATCACTAAGCTAGCTGCTAACATAGTCCAAGAGAAGATTCTGAACTGTGTCCACAAAAATCAATATGGATTCATTGAGATAAGGAACATTCAAGACTTCTTAGATTGGTCACTTGAGTATCTAGTTCGATGTCATAAGTCTAGAAAGCCAATCATCTTTCTCAAGTTAGAAATTGACAAATCCTTTGACTCCATTGAACATGAGGCTTTTCTCCAGATTATGAGACATAAGGGATTTGGACCTAAGTGGACCAGTTGGGTGAAAGATTTCCTCTCCTCTAGGGTGTCTTCTGTGCTGCTTAATGGAGTTCCTGGGAAACAATTTCAGTGCAAGAGGGAAATAAGGCAGGGGATCCTCTCTCCCCCATCTTTTATGTTCTTGGAGGGGACCTGCTTCAATAAGCTGTTAATAATTTGATGAGAGAGGGTGGGATCAAATTACCTATCACTACTAGAGATCCTGATTTCCCTATTATTTAGTATGTAGATGACACATTACTTATTATGCCTGCTAAGCTTGATCAGGTATTGTCTCTCAAAACAGTATTGCAGACTTTCTCTGATTCTACTGGGTTACTTATTAACTATCACAAATCTTCGATGATTGTCATTAATGTGGAGGAGGCCTCCATGAATATTTTGGCTCAGGAATTTGGCTGTAAAGTGGGCTCCCTCCCCTTTACTTATCTTGGTCTTTCAGTTGGTACCACTAGGCCTACCATCCAGGATCTTTCACCTGTGGTGCATCATTTAGTAAGGAGGTTAACTGCCACCTTTAGTTTTTTCCTCTCATGGAGCAAGGCTTCAACTGATTGTTTCTGCTCTATCTTCTATGCCCCTGCATATGTTATGTACTATCCATGTTCCCCTGGCATTACCAAACAATTTAATAAGACAATGTTTGTGGAGGACAATGTTGACACCCCTAAGCAATCTTTGGTTGCCTGGAGTATGATACGTAAGCCTAATATGAAATGTGGACTTGGCATTGTTGACTTTAAGAACAAGAATGATGCTCTGCTCCTCATGTTCTTGAACATATTCTATAATAAGGAGATGAATATCCCATGGGTGAAACTAGTGTGGGATTGTTACTATGAGAATGATCTGCCACATGCAGCTAAGGCATGTGGGTCTTTTTGGTGGAGGTATGTTGCTTCCCTGATGGAGAAGTATAGGCAAGTTACATTTACTGAAGTCCATTGTGGTGACACTGTTCTTTTTTGGTCTGATGAAATTGCTTGCTCCAGAGTTCCTTTGAAAGAGAGATTCAGTAGGTAATTTTCCTATGCGAAGGTTGATAAATTTTTTGTCAGTGAGATGGCAATGCTGGAGGACAGATCGACAGAGTTTCATCTGCCTTTGTCAGGTCAGGCTTATGATGAGTTTCAGCAGATAAATTGTTGGTTGGATCAACTTGCACTGGAGGAGAGTGGCGTGGATATTTGGCAGTGTTCCTGGGGGCCCTATACGGAGGCTCGATACTATCAATGTATTTTTTTAAATGTCACGTTTTGTCCTCTGTATAAATGGATTTGGGTATGTAAGTGTACAATGAAGATCAAGGTGTTCGCTTGGTTGATGCTTAGTGATCGTCTCTACACTCGTGATATGTTACAGACAAGGCATTGGAATGTCAGGGACACTTTTGATTGTGTTTTATGCTCAGGCAAACATCATGAAGACAGGGACCATCTGTTCTTTAACTGCAATTTTAGTGCAAGAGTTTGGAATTATCTTCAGGTTGATTGGGGGGATGGTCAGGATAGGCTACAGATTGCCATTGCTGCCAGAAGGAATTTCTGTTAACCTTTATTTGCTGAGGTGATTTTCATTGCATGCTGGAATATAAGGAAAGTGAGAAATGCGATGATCTTTCAGAATGTCAAGCCTGGATTTGCAGCATGGAGAGGCCAATTCGTGTATGATCTAATTCTTCAAAGCCATAGAATGAAGAAGGCACATAGGGAGAAGTTGCTTAGCTGGATTGCTTCCTTGCCGTAGTTTGCCGTGTGCTCCTTGGTTATGTATAGTAGCTCTCTAACTTGTATAGGCCTGTTTTTGCCTTTTCCTTTCCTGTTTGTAAATACTCTTTTTTCTGAATAAAGTGGGATGTTGTGGAGCTTTTGCCTCACAGTAGATAGTCAAAAAAATGCAGCCACGAAACTGCCATAAGGCCGACATACAATATGGCAGTGGCGAATCTCAGAGCTGCAGAGGCAGCAATGGCCGAGTTACCTCACTTGACGGGTGAGGCAAAGAGAAAACAGCAGGAAAGAGTGAATGAGTTGGCAAAGGCAGCTAGGGAACTGAATGAGGCGTATTACAGGGCCAATCCGGGTGCACCAGGCAGATCTCAGGTGGTTCACTCGGCAGTACCAAACCCGGCCAGGTCCATTGTACATGCTGCTTTTGTTGAGAATATTCCCTAGAGGCAATCATGTATGCTGATATTTCCCATTGTATTCATAAAGATATTAAGTTGTCCTTGTATAAACATCTGATGTGTATAATTGAATATGTGATTCAGTTGTGGAACTATACATTCATGTTGTTTGTTGTAACTACCTCGGTGAATTACGCTCCTAGTTACAAGCCTGGATGAGCAGAAATGGTTGAAATAGTACGGTAGGGCCCAAATGCCACTCACAGGTAGACCTTTCGGCCGTCCCAACCATTTCCAAACATCGGGACAAGAGCAGGCGTAATCGGCGAAGGGATCAACTACATACACAAATGAGTATGTATGCAAGCCACCATACAATAGTACATCGAGCCATTCCATCTAAAAAGAAAGGAATATATAGCATACGGCAAGATCCAAATATCCTAGATAGATATAATAGTTTAGGATATCTCCTCATACATCAAACATCAGAGTATCAAGCGGAAGCGGAAGACAAAATCCGAGTACGGATAAGAAGCAAATCGGCATAAGATGCCCCATAAATAAGCACATCCATACAGATCTCACGGATCCCGTTCCTAATCTCTACACCGAATGATCGTTGCCCACATCGTCCGTCTCTTCCACCCGGTATCCATCTTGCGAGTGTACTGTTCATCTGAACCAATAATTTATCGTGAGACCCTAGGGGTACTCAAAGAAGTCTTTATGCCTCTAAAGGGACACAACACAGGGTGGCAATTGCAGCAAAGATAAACCCTAACAATTCTATAGAAAACTCGCTAACCATCCGCCTAACCGAGATGAAGCGGATGTCCGTGAATTAATAACAACAGTTATAACATTAAACGGTAATATCCACAGATCCATCCTCCTCCTCGCCACCGACGAGGAAGCGGACGAACAACCCCCATCCGTTGGCGGTTTATTATCCATTCCATGAGTGTTGCACTATTTACTAGTCGATTTAGTCAAATTAAAAGCGGTACTTTAGTTATGCTTGTCTATGATCGAGAAACTGCTCAAGTCGTCCATAACCGCGGACACGGCTTTGAAAGTTTTACCTGCGAGGGTGCACAAATAGCAACACACACTCGATATGCCTCGGAAAAACCAAATCAAAACCCAACGAGGCGATCACGACAAAGCGATCACAGTTGAGAAATATTTCAGGCCACCCATTGAGCTACCATAGCGAAGTTAGCTGACTCGAGGCAGCCTCAAGGTTTGTGGAGCGGTCAGAACGATTGGGAACGAAAGTGTGACTGGGCTTGTCGATACAGCGAAAACGGGTCACGGACCTAAACAGTACAGTGTGCATTACCTCGCACAATTTAAATTAAAGCAGTAAAGCATGGCATAAGTACAGGATAGTAAATAAAACCTCAAACTAGTTTGTGGCCCCAAGAAATAAGAATGAATCAAGCTCTGGCTCAGGGGGGTTCATAAGCCTCCCGGATGTGGATAGCGAATATTCAAGAACAGGAATCAAGTACTCGGGGTCCTCACAGGGACACAAGTGAGCTGAAAAACCAAATAACAGATATGGCTCACCGGTGCCACTTTCATTAGTTATCCCATTACTACTCAGGTTAAGTTGTTTAGGTACCTCGTTATCCATCAGACACTCACATACTCTACACATGCTGTTCTATGACTCGCATGGCTCAAACAACTCCTGTAGTAATGGCTCATGGGATGAAGGAACAAGCTTCGGTGGGGTTTAAATGTAAAGGCTATGCAATACTTGGGATTCAATTTAATGCAATCGCGACTCAATGATGCAAGAATAAGAAGGAGGCAATAGGTACTATATGTATGCAAGCATGTGGTAGTGCTTGCCTGGCAGCTCTGTTGAAGCAAGGGATGGATCTGGGTAGTGCTCCTGGTTCTCTTGATATATCCCCTGCTCAGCGTCTATTCAAAGAAGAACCAAACAAACAAGGGCCAACATAAATAAAGTGCACAAGCATATGAATTAAATGCGACAAGCAAACAATCATGCCATGATGAATGATGCACAATTTGCATGGCAATAAAGTAGCATGGCATGGGTGAGGTGTGGTATACAAGAATAAACATTTTTATTGGGTTTTAACCACATTTTAACCTCATATTAGTTGCTGTACCCTTTATATTTATATGATGCATGCTTCAAAACAAACCAAGGAATGCATAAACAGAAAGGTCTCGTCGAGCTAATCATTTTAGACATATTATTTGTTAAATTTGGAGTTATAAAACAAAAGTTATTAATTAATTAAGATAAAAGGGCATTTTAATGTAATTTTAATTAACTTGGAAAATAAAGTGTTCAAAATACATTTTGGATGGCATATTTGAATTCCTCTCATTTTTCTGATTTCAAAACATATATTATTTGTTTAATTTGGGTTTATATTTTAAAAGTTATTTGAAAACAGATTTGAAATTTGAATTTAAATTAATTTGAAAAAGATTTGAATTAAAACAGAAAAGCAGAAACACTTTTTATACTCAAGTTAAGCTAGCCACAGCCAATGGCAGGTGGGCCTTGGTGACTCAGAACAATGTATGACGGTTTTACACCGCGGCTGATCTAGCCATAGCAAGTGACAGGTGGGTCCAGGGCCACAGGGGTCCACGCGACAGAGGGGGATAGCGACGTGGCTGGCAGGAGGGGGTACCAGACCGTGGGTTGAGACTAAGATACTAGGGGGGGCTCTTTGCAAAAGGCTGGGGAGGCTGGCAAGTGGGGCTATGCGTACCGCGGGTTGATGTAAAAACTAGGGGAGGGGTTTTCTACAAAACGGACGACGCGCACTGTGGATCTTCCTCTGCTCTCTGCCGATCGATCGGTGCTCGACAGGGCGCGGGACGCAACGCGGGGGCTCGAGCCCGCGACCTGGGCTTGCGCGCAGAGGTCGGAGCCACTGCGGTAGGCCTGGGTTGGTGCTAGACGATTGGGCCTTGAGCTAGATGAGGCTGGTGCGGTAGCGGGAGGTTGCAGACAACAGCAAACCCGACGCACCGACGGCGTTCGACGGAAAGGACGGCGGCGCTAGGGCGGGATCGGCCAAAAGGGGGTGTCTAGGAGGTGGAACAGCTCACCGGGAGGTGGTCGGCGGTGTTGGATCGGGTCGGCGAGCAGCGGGTCGTCGACGAAGCAGAGGCCGGGCGGGGCTAGGGTTTCGCTTCGGCCGGCGCTGGTTCCGACGCTCTGGTGCTTCTCCTCCGCGACGGCGTGTCCAGGGCGATGCAGGGGAGCATCCACGACTTCCTCGACAGGCTTGAGCGCCACGCCTCCGGCTGGTGCGAGTAGGGGCGGTGGAGGCCGAGGGTTTGGCCGGCGATGGGGTAGACGGAGGCGGTAGGGGTAGATGGGGAGGATGGAGTAGGTGGGCACGGCCCTGGGGAGATCTGGGAGAGGCCAGAGGTGTCGTGGAGAAGGAGATAAAGCAGAGGGAGGGAGGATGCCGTGGGGGAGCGGGGTAGATGGAAAAAGGTGGCTCGGTGTCACCTTTCTCCTTCCTCTCCTCACGTGCACGGGTCGGGGCAGGGCAGGGCAGGCAGGGGGAGGCTTCCAGGTGGGGACGGGCGAGGCCAAGGAGAGGGGTTCGGTGTGGGGCATGCAGGGCAGAGAGAGAAAAGAGAGAGGGAGGGAGAGAGGGAGCTCGGGTTGGAGCTAGGGTTGGGTAGGTGGGAGGCTCGGGCTAGGGTTTCTGCTGGGGATGGGGTAGCTAGGTGGGGCCAGGTGATCAGGTGGCCAAGTGGGGCCATCTAGGTAGAGAGAAGAGAGAGGCCGAGAGAGAGGGGTGGTGATGTAGCTAGGGTTTGGTTTAGATGGGGTGGTGTGGTAGCTAGGTGGTAAAGAGAGGAGAGAGGGGAGAATGGTTTAGGGTTTGCTTTTGTCAAGATCAAGCCAAGAACATGCTTAGCTCCACAAGATCAAGATGAGGGTGTGATGAGGTGGTGGCCCTTTTAGCTAGATCACACAAGATCAAGCAAAAAGGAGGTGAGAGAGAGAGGTGAGAGATAGAGAGATATGGGGAAAAATATTCATTCAAAATTCAAATAAAATCCAAAGGACAAGCAAAAGGTGGTACTTGCATGGCCCATGCAAAATATTTAATGCCATGTGTATTCTTGTGAGACAATAATATTACATTGCATTATTATTATGCATTCCCAAAATTGGAATAAGAGCCAAGCAAAAAGAATTTAGAAGAAAGCTCCAAGTGGAGTAGATGGAGATGATCACATTTGATTATAATTGGGACTTGCTAGTGTGTATGTGCCACTAGCTGCTTAATAGTCCCAAAAATTTTCCAACATGAGCATAATTCCATGATAACCCATATGGAAGCTAGGAAAAAGGGTTCCACTCACAAGGCATGCAAAGGTGGCCATGTGGCTCTCATATATCAATGATGTGAAAACAACATGATGCTAAGATGAGAGCATGTGGAAAAATAGAATAGGATCCATCCCAACCCACATGAGCTAGAGGTAAAACCCAATAAAGTGCAAAGCTCATATTTAGTTGGATGGTGGAATGATGGGGTGATGACAAGAAAGGTGGTGGAGTAGATTAAAAGATATGCCTCCAACTTAAATTGGGCATTTAAACAATATATCAAGAACCAAATACAATATCAAGAGGCAAATACAATTTACAATGCATATGAGAGAAGATCCAAATGGAAAAGGGTTTTATATGATGCTCAAATGCAAGGTGGCATGATGACATGAGCATGATATAATGATGATGCAACAATTATATATATAAAGTAGCATTTATATAGACTAGGCTAGTAGCATTGCAATTGTTAAACAATTGGGATGCTACAACTCTCCCCCACTAAACAAGAATCTCGCCCCGAGATTCCTAGGAAAAATAAAAACAACACAAGGAGAGACGGGTGTTGGAACGAAGGTGACCCTCACGTTCCCAAGTTGATGAACAACGGAATGGTGCGACCACTACACCTCGCAAAACTTGCTAGACTTGTTGCGAGTCTTGCGTTTTGCTTGAGAAACACCGGTTAGAAGAGTTGAAGGATTGTTGTGAGACAAGAAGGATATGATGGACATAGCTCCGGTTTTTCGAGAAACAAGATAAAAGAATAGAACCACTTGTGAAAGAAAGGACAAGATGATGTATCCTGGATAAAGAAAGGCACACCGTTAAGATTGAAGATTTACCGGTACAAGAGAGGATGAATCTTGGTCTCGCCGGAAGAAAAGAGCTAGGTTGGAGAGGTTTGACCCACTATGACAATAGCATCGCATCCTCTCTCGGATTTGAGAAATGAAGAACGGAAACAATATTGCCTTCAAACAATAGAGTCCCTTGATATCAACAGAAAGATTTAGCTAGACATCGTCGGATTAGATTCTTGTTGCGCCGGTAAGACCCAAAGGATCACGCAATTGAGGTGCGCGGATATAACTTCCAGAGACGGATGTGAAGCCAGATCATGGTGGAATCCCGAGAAGCAAAGAATATGGAGTATCTGGAGTTTATTGTAGAGATACTTATTGCTTTCTTTAGCCTTGAGGCTAACGCAATAGATTTGCGGCTGATGGCACCAACCATAATTGGTTTTACCACAGAAAAAGAATTGATGAAACAAAGAGAGAGATAGTTTCCTTCCATCTTGATTGGGGATGTCGAACACCGGTAGAAGACGAGGATAGAAAAGAGTTGCGTTTGTTCCCACCAGATAATTGAAGATTTGCTCCGTGTAGGAAAAGACGAGATCACCAACAAGGGATTATTGATTACTTTCTTCGAGAGAGCACTCCGGAATAACAAGGACGGAAGTAAAAGTATCGAGGGATAAAGGCCACTTCTAACTTCCGTGGAATGAGTTAAATCACATTAATTCACCAATTCAATGTACAAGAGCGAATGATAAGAGTAGTGGTATGGTAGCTACTCCATCCTGCACTCAAAGCATTACTCCGCACATGAATAGGAAAACTAAGCAACCCAACTACCAAAACGGACTGAAGGTATTGACAAAAAGAGCTCATGGAACTCCGTTAGAAAACAAGGATAGATGCAAACGATTGCTGGGTCCAAGATAGATAAGGGTGATGATGTTGTCGTCATATCATAAGTAACCAGCCACCGGAAAGATATGAAGGAAGATCACGGAGACAACTGCAAGATCCCACAGATAAAGAAAAAGATAGCACCACTTGAACATAAGGATTACAAAAGATCTGGAAAATCTTCATGGCCTCCGGTGGATTGAGCATAGATGATATAACGAGAGGGTTTCAAGAGATTACTTGACGAGACTGAGGTGAAAGAACTCCATGTTCTTCTTGAAATGATTGAGAGAGATTTAGCAGTCTTGAGGAAAATCTTTAGCGGAACGACGATGATGACTTGCCAACAAGGAACAACTCCGGATTGGTTGAAGATGAAGGATGGAATTAACAATGAACTTGCTAATTCCAGAATTGAAGCAATGTATTTAGCAGAAGGACGTGGCCGAGATAGGTGACTTCAAAAAGTCAGAATTCTCACTTTGAGACTTTGCACACAGGCAGTGCTCACGAAGCTTGAGAGAAAGAGACACAGATGATCTTCCATGTTCTTCCATTGATATGGAATAGGCAAGCATATTATCAACATATACCACAATGGATGAACAGGATATTCCCAGAATACCAAGTTCAAGAGACGGGAGAAACGAACAAATGCTCGAACACTTCCTGAGCTCAACGCTCTTAGAGAGATCAATATTACGAGCACGGGTTCGTGTTGAAAAAGATGCACTGGAAGAATAGATTATCTGGTCCTTCGGAAGGAAAAGAGATGTCACCTGGTTCACATTGTCGATCGGATCACCGGTTAGAAAGATAAAGAGATCTTGGATAACGGAACGATGATAGCTCATACCTTAAGCAAAGCTATCAGAGACGACAAGATGCAATTCCCTCGACTCAAAAAGAATTTTGCAGATATGGAGTTCAAAAGGATGTGCAGCATGATGGACAGATGATAGACCGGCGTAGTGCTTTGGAAAACTCCGGATTGCCAAAGATGCTTGAATATGCATAGATATGATCACGGTGTACTCAAAATCACAGGAGATAATCTTGTCCTCCAGATGGTGACGGTTGATAGCATTTTTCCATATTCCAATCGACACTTACCATGAGTGGAATATAGCTATGCCGAGAACCAAATTACAATCATCAGCATCGGATCGACTCATGTTATGTAATTAGCCCAGGAGAAATTGGAGATGAAAAGAAACTCCAGGATTAAGCGCCGGTGACAAAAGATTGAGTTAGCATGGACATGCTGATAAAAGGAAGATAGATAATGTTTCACACACGACTGGAAAGGAGTGTGGAAACACAGATATGTCAAAGAAAAATTTTCCGCATTTTTCGGCATTAAAATACCAATAGATGCGCAAAATCACTTATCAGATAGAGATTAGCAACTGATACTTGCACAGAATGTGGAGTTGCTAGAAGGAAGGACACCCTTAAGAAGATGGCACCGGTTAACAAGGAGTCAGATAGATCGCGCCGGTTTTCAAAAGCCTGTCAGTATGGAATGTACCAACAGTTGATAACCAAAGGCAGATGAAGATAACATGTTGGATGCAACAGCTAGACAAGGAATTACACACACACACAAACACACAACCTATGGTACTACAGAAACCCAGAACACGTGAATCCTAGTTTGAATTTTTAGAAGAGGATTGAAAACGTTACACTTCCTTACCAGAGAAGGGTGGTGGGTGGGTAAGAAGAAAAGTGGAAGCAGTCCTACTCTCGCGTTTTGTTTTTCCCTAGTATACATAGCTACCAAAAATATTTGCTAGACTGACAACGACCATTTGGCTGAGACCCTGAAGGGCAGGATGGCTCTGATACCAATTGTAACTACCTCGGTGAATTACGCTCCTAGTTACAAGCCTGGATGAGCAGAAATGGTTGAAATAGTACGATGGGGCCCAAATGCCACTCATAGGTAGACCTTTCGGCCGTCCCAACCATTTCCAAACATCGGGACAAGAACGGGCGACGTAATCGGCAGGCGAAGGGATCAACTACATACACAAATGAGTATGTATGCAAGCCACCATACAATAGTACATCAGAGCCATTCCATCTAAAAAGAAAGGAAATATAGCAACACCATACGGCAAGATCCAAATATCCTAGATAGATATAATAGTTTAGGATATCTCCTCATACATCAAACATCATAGTATCAAGCGGAAGCGGAAGACAAAATCCGAGTACGGATAAGAAGCAAATCGGCATAAGATGCCCCATAAATAAGCACATCCCGCCCACAGATCTCACGGATCCCCGTTACCGGAATCTCTACACCGAATGATCGTTGCCCACATCGTCCGTCTCTTCCACCCAGTATCCATCTTGCGAGTGTACCTGTTCATCTGAACCAATAATTTATCGTGTGAGACCCTAGGGGTACTCAGCAAGTCTTTATGCCTCTAAAGGGGACACAACCTGGGGTGACGCAATTGCAGCAAAAGATAAACCCTAACAATTCTATAGAAAACTCGCTAACCATCAGCCTAACCAGAGATAGACGGATGTCCGTGAATTAATAACAACAGTTATAACAGTTAAACGGTAATATCCACAGATCCATCCTCCTCCTCGCTTACCGACGAGGAAGCGGACGAACAACCCCCCCATCCGTTGGCAGTTTTATTATCCATTCCATGAGTGTTGCACTATTTACTAGTCAGTTACTTAGTCAAATTAAAAGCGGTACTTTAGTTATGCTTGTCTATGATCGAGAAACTGTGCTCCAAGTCGTCCATAACCGCGGACACGGCTTTCAGAAAGTTTTACCCTGCAGGGGTGCACAAATAGCAACACACACTCGATATGCCTCGAAAAAACCAAATCAAAACCCAACGAGGCAGTCACGACAAAGCGATCACAGGATTCAGAAATATTTCAGGGGGCCACCCCATTGAGCTACCCGCAACGAAGTTAGCTGACTCCGAGACGGCCTCAAGGTTTGTGGAGCCGGCTGTAAACGACTGGGAACCCGAAAGTGTGACTGGGCTTGTCGACGAAATAAACAGGTCACGGACCTAAATAAAGACAATGTGCATTACCTCGCACAATTTAAATTAAAGCGATAAAGCATGGCATAAGTACAGGATAGTAAATAAAACCTCAAACTAGTTTGTGGCCCCAAGAAATAAGAATGAATCAAGCTCTGGCTCAGGGGGTTCATAAGCCTCCCGGATGTGGATAGCGCGAATATTCAAGGAACAGGAATCAAGTACTCGGGGTCCTACGGGACACAAGTGAGCCTGAAAAACCAAATAACAGATATGGCTCACCGGTGCCACTTTCATTAGTTATCCCATTACTACTCAGGTTAAGTTGTTTAGGTACCTCGTTATCCATCAGACACTCACATACTCTACACATGCTGTTCTATGACTCGCATGGCTCAAACAACTCCTGTAGTAATGGCTCATGGGATGAAGGAACAAGCTTCGGTGGGGTTTAAATGTAAAGGCTATGCAATACTTGGGATTCAATTTAATGCAATCGCGACTCAATGATGCAAGAATAAGAAGGAGGCAATAGGTACTATATGTATGCAAGCATGTGGTAGTGCTTGCCTGGCAGCTCTGTTGAAGCAAGGGATGGATCTGGGTAGTGCTCCTGGTTCTCTTGATATATCCCCTGCTCAGCGTCTATTCGAAGAAGAACCAAACAAACAAGGGCCAACATAAATAAAGTGCACAAGCATATGAATTAAATGCGACAAGCAAACAATCATGCCATGATGAATGATGCACAATTTGCATGGCAATAAAGTAGCATGGCATGGGTGAGGTGTGGTATACAAGAATAAACATTTTTATTGGGTTTTAACCACATTTTAACCTCATATTAGTTGCTGTACCCTTTATATTTATATGATGCATGCTTCAAAACAAACCAAGGAATGCATAAACAGAAAGGTCTCGTCGAGCTAATCATTTTAGACATATTATTTGTTAAATTTGGAGTTATAAAACAAAAGTTATTAATTAATTAAGATAAAAGGGAATTTTAATGTAATTTTAATTAACTTGGAAAATAAAGTGTTCAAAATACATTTTGGATGGCATATTTGAATTCCTCTCATTTTTCTGATTTCAAAACATATATTATTTGTTTAATTTGGGTTTATATTTTAAAAGTTATTTGAAAACAGATTTGAAATTTGAATTTAAATTAATTTGAAAAAGATTTGAATTAAAACAGAAAAGCAGAAACACTTTTTATAATCAAGTTAATCTAGCCACTAATGGCAGGGTGAATCGGTGACTTCAAAGACAGCATGTAAACGGTGACAGTTTACATGGTGATCTAGCCATAGCAAGTGACAGGTGGGTCCAGGGCCACAGGGGTCCACGCGACAGAGGGGGATAGCGACGTGGCTGGCAGGAGGGGGTACCAGACCGTGGGTTGAGACTAAGATACTAGGGGGGGCTCTTTGCAAAAGGCTGGGGAGGCTGGCAAGTGGGGCTATGCGTACCGCGGGTTGATGCAAAAACTAGGGGAGGGGTTTTCTGCAAAACGGACGACGCGCACTGTGGATCTTCCTCTGCTCTCTGCCGATCGATCGGTGCTCGACAGGCGGGGACGCCTGGGGCTCGAGCCCGTGACAGAGGCTTCGGAGCCACCATGCGGTAGGCCTGGGTTGGTGCTAGACGATTGGGCCTTGAGCTAGATGAGGCTTGGTGGCGAGGGAGGTTCTGACAACAGCAAACCCGACGCACCGACGGCGTTCGACGGAAAGGACGGCGGCGTTAGGGCGGGATCGGCCAAAAGGGGGTGTCTAGGAGGTGGAACAGCTCACCGGGAGGTGGTCGGCGGTGTTGGATCGGGTCGGCGAGCAGCGGGTCGTCGGCAAGCGGCAGGCCGGGCTAGGGTTTCGCTTAGGCCGGCGCTGGTTCCGACGCTCTGGTGCTTCTCCTCCGCGACGGCGTGTCCAGGGCGATGCAGGGGAGCGTCCACGACTTCCTCGACAGCCTTGAGCGCCACACCTCCGGCTGGTGCGAGTAGGGGCGGTGGAGGCCGAGGGTTTGGCCGGCGATGGGGTAGACGGAGGCGGTAGGGGTAGATGGGGAGGATGGATTAGGTGGGCACGACCCTGGGGAGATCTGGGAGGCGGAGGTGTTGTGGAGAAGGAGATAAAGCAGAGGGAGGGACGATGCCCTGGGGGAGCCGGGTAGATGGAAAAAGGTGGCTCGGTGTCACCTTTCTCATTCCTCTCCTCACGTGCACCTGCCCAAGGGCAGGCAGGGGGAGGCTTCCAGGTGGGGACGGGCGAGGCCAAGGAGAGGGGTTCGGTGTGGGGCATGCAGGGCAGAGAGAGAAAAGAGAGAGGGAGGGAGAGAGGGAGCTCGGGTTGGAGCTAGGGTTGGGTAGGTGGGAGGCTCGGGCTAGGGTTTCTGCTGGGGATGGGGTAGCTAGGTGGGGCCAGGTGATCAGGTGGCCAAGTGGGGCCAGCTAGGTAGAGAGAAGAGAGAGGACGAGAGAGAGGGGTGGTGATTTAGCTAGGGTTTGGTTTAGATGGGGTGGTGTGGTAGCTAGGTGGTAAAGAGAGGAGAGAGGGGAGAATGGTTTAGGGTTTGCTTTTGTCAAGATCAAGCCAAGAACATGCTTAGCTCCACAAGATCAAGATGAGGGTGTGATGAGGTGGTGGCCCTTTTAGCTAGATCACACAAGATCAAGCAAAAAGGAGGTGAGAGAGAGGTGAGAGATAGAGAGATATGGGGAAAAAGATTCATTCAAAATTCAAATAAAATCCAAAGGACAAGCAAAAGGTGGTACTTGCATGGCCCATGCAAAATATTTAATGCCATGTGTATTCTTGTGAGACAATAATATTACATGGCATTATTATTATGCATTCCCAAAATTGGAATAAGATCCAAGCAAAAAGAATTTAGAAGAAAGCTCCAAGTGGAGTAGATGGAGATGATCACATTTGATTATAATTGGGACTTGCTAGTGTGTATGTGCCACTAGCTGCTTAATAGTCCCAAAAATATTCCAACATGAGCATAATTCCATGATAACCCATATGGAAGCTAGGAAAAAGGGTTCCACTCACAAGGCATGCAAAGGTGGCCATGTGGCTCTCATATATCAATGATGTGAAAACAACATGATGCTAAGATGAGAGCATGTGGAAAAATAGAATAGGATCCATCCCAACCCACACGAGCTAGAGGTAAAACCCAATAAAGTGCAAAGCTCATATTTAGTTGGATGGTGGAATGATGGGGTGATGACAAGAAAGGTGGTGGAGTAGATTAAAAGATATGCCTCCAACTCAAATTGGGCATTTAAACAATATATCAAGAACCAAATACAATATCAAGAGGCAAATACAATTTACAATGCATATGAGAGAAGATCCAAATGGAAAAGGGTTTTATATGATGCTCAAATGCAAGGTGGCATGATGACATGAGCATGATATAATGATGATGCAACAATTATATATATAAAGTAGCATTTATATAGACTAGGCTAGTAGCATTGCAATTGTTAAACAATTGGGATGCTACATTTGTACTAAATATCCTTGGTCAGCGAGGTTGTGTTGGACACACAACTTAGACCAATGTGGAAGTCGGCTGATGAATCGATTCCACTTGTCATGGGCATGGAGATGCTATTCCGACTTACACGGATTCGGCTAAAGAGTATAGAGAATCAGATTGACCCATATTGAGATACAACGAACAAGTCGTCATTTGTATGTCTCAATCAATGTAATCCTTAGACCTGAGGTTTTTGCACAATCTGAGTTGAGGATCACCGACTTAGGTTCTGTCAAACGCTGATCCATAACAGGGCAGTTATAAAGGCAGAGTTTGGGTCGACTAAGAATCAAGCTGCGTGATGTGAATAACCAAGATGGGATTTTCCCCCACTTGGAGAGATATTCTCTGGGCCCTCTCGGATGATATGATTCGGAAAGCATGGTCATGAACGACTCGGTTAAGTGTTAACCGAGGTGATCGACTAAGAGTTAGTTGGATGAATCACTTACCTCGGATCGAGAAGAGAGTCAGACTATTTAAGGGATGACAATTATTCGCCTATAGTCTGACAAGGTATATCATGAGGTAAAAGGGACTCAGACGCCAGTCGCATTGGAAAGGCAAGTCGTCAAGACTCTTTGGTACTTGGGAGTCGGCACGTTCTTCTAGGAGCCACTAGATTGAGAGTCAGACTCCAATCGTGTCCAAGTTTCCATAATCCTGCGGGGTCACACACTTAAGAGCGGGAGCAAGTTCAGATTGGAACTGAACCAGAAATCTGGTTGGGTTGGACCCGAGACGGATTTGGACTAAGTCAGTGAGTCGGACTCATAGTGACTAATATGGGCTTTAGTGAATGGGCCACAAGTGAGTGGAGCCCACTTTCACTCCTATATATAGTGGGCGCAGAAACCCAGGAGGGTTAACGGTTAGGTCATTCCATGCATTGGAAACCCTAGCTCCACAACACTCCTACCGCCGTACTGGACCTAGCAGTCGACCACCGACGCTCCTCCTTGTACGTGTGGATACCAGCAGAGGTGTTGTACGATTAGCACCACGACGATCATTTATTGGATCGAGATTGCAAGGACTATACTGCATCAACACACGTGCTACATCAGTAATCCACAACTGCGCATCTAGTGGTAATCCTCGTGGCCTTCTACCTCAGCTAGATATTGGGATCACCATGATAGAGGAAAAAGTTTCTGGTTTTAGGCTCGATATCTCGCATATGTGATATGCGGTTGGCTGTAGATTTGATCTATATGCTGTTTTGGTGGTCGATCTATGATATATATCGGTTTTGTACAAGGTTGATTGGATCAACTGTACTCGGGCAATGGTAGATATGATTTCCGTGATCATACCGCTGAGGTAGTGGAACGATATACCCCTACCAGTCGGTTTTCGCCATCGGGTTAGACTATGACACATAAATTTGGAAGTGATGATCCAATCTTGATCGAGTCGGAACAATGTTCAGAATCCATGTTCAGAATGTAGATGAGATCTACGTTTTCGTAAAAATTGTCGGGCGCTGCCCCTTCAATCCTCGCCTGCTATCCGGCTAACGGGACTGCCGGCTTCGCCCTGTCGTAGCTCCTTAGATGTTGTTGCGAGTTTCACAACGCTAGTAGATAGTGTATCTATGCATAACTTGTTTTCGCAGGAAGTCGTGAATGGTATGGTTCGTGTGCATGTGACGTATGTGTGTAATCCATACGTGATCTGCGAATCACGGTTTTCTTAGCCAGCTGGAGCCTAGGTGCTATCATTTTATTGTATAACGACCTGCGTGTCGGATTCTCTATGTAATTTACTTTACTTAGCTGGTGTAGCTGTTTGGAGAACTCGGATGACATGCAAGTCGATGCACATGTCGGCGACATGGAGTAAGACCGCAAGTGACAAGACCTGGTACGAGTCGGATTACAAGATTTGTGGATATGGAGATCACCATGAAGAGAGCCATACCATTTCACATTATAATTTTTTTATTTTGTGTTATTTATATGTCTCTGTTTTACCATAACAAGTCGGACATTTTTGGTAGTGGGCTCATAAAATTGAGGTGCTGCCAATTCTTTCTGACTAGGTGGGTCGAGTCAGACTCTTACAACAGAAACACTTAGTAAGCTAGATGGGTCTATCACAACGGTTGTGGGACTCAGGGAAATTTCGGACGGGAGCCGGGGCATGTGATGCCACCCGACCAACAGGAGTCGTATGAGATACGATTGACAAAGAGTTATCTACCTAGATCACTTGGCGGCTAGCGGTGATGCTAAAGCTCACTAGCCGACTTGCTTATCTAGGATCGCGAATCACTAAGTAACCATCGAAGGGGTGTTGGTTCTAGCGGGAGCATAAATATCAAAGTGTTTAATATGCTTGCTCTTTTATGAATACATGTCTTAAGTGTTTTGCATATTTTCTGTTGTAGATTATGGCACCAAGTAATAGTCACCCTCAGATATCCGTTTTTTCTTTAAGAACCATTCTTGAGAAAGATAAACTGAACGACACTGATTTTACCAACTGGTATCAAAATCTGAGAATTGTTCTCAAACAAGAAAAGAAGGACCATGTCGTAGACAGTCGACTTCCAGATGAGCCGGATGAGAATGCGACTGTCGCTGCCACTAATGCCTACCGTCGGGCTAAGGATGAGTCCACAAATATTATCTGTCTTATGCTTGATCACATGGAACCGGACCTGCAGAAGCAGTTCGACAATGTTGAGGCCTATGATATGATCGAAAGCCTCAAAATTATGTTCTAGGCTCAGGCAAAGACTGAGAGATATCAAGTCTCTCAGGATTTGCTGAGTTGCAAGCATAAGGATGGTAATCCACTAAGTTCGCATGTGATTAAAATGGTTGGTTACGTGCAGTCTCTGGAGAGTCTTGGCTAGCCCGTTAGCGAAGAGTTCGCTACAGACATAATTCTGAACTCTCTTCCTAGTGCATATGGTCAGTTCATATCGAACTACCACATGCATGGTATGGATAAGAAGCTCACTGAATTGCATGGGATGCTCAAGCAAGCAGAGGCAGATCTCAAAAAGGGTGCCATTCAAGTGTTGATGGTGCAGAATAAGACTAAGTTCAAGAACAGTTCTTGGACCAAGAAGAAAGCTAAGTCGGGAGGAAAGCAGGCTCAGGACCCGGTCCCAAGCGCTTCCTCAAGCACTAAACCATATCCTTCATCCGGATCCACTTGCTTCTACTGCAAGGCAGATGGCCACTAGAAGAGGAACTGGAACAAGTATTTGGCCAACAAAGCCAAGAGTGGAGGTATGACTTCTGACTCAGGTACACTTGTTTGCAATGTTATAGACATCTATATTGCTGATGCACCTAATAGTTCTTGGGTATATGATACCGGATTAGTTATTCACATATGCAACTCGTTGTAGGGACTGGTAAGAACTAGGAGTGTAGCAAGAGGCGAGGTTGTTATCAAAGTCGGAAACAAAGCGAGAGTCGCTGCATTGGAAGTCGGCACAATGCAACTTAATTTACCTTCCGTATTCATTATGGAACTGAATAATTGTTATTATGTTCCAGTGCTCAGTCGAAACATTATTTCTGCTTCATTTTTTATGAGGAAAGGCTATGAGTCGAATATCAAGAATAATGGTTGTTCTGTATATTTGAATGACATGTTTCACGGCTTTGCACCCATCCAGGACGGGTTATTTATTTTGAATATTGATGGTGAGTCAGTTTATAACATAAATGTTAAAAGGTTGAAACCAAATAATCTGAATATGACTTACTTTTGGCACTGTCGACTTGGTCATATAAGTTGGATACACATGAAGAATCTCCATGATGATGGACTCCTAACTTTGTTCGACTTAGAGTCGTTCAAGACATGCGAATCTTGATTACTCGACAAAATGAACAAGACACCTTTTGCAAAGAGTTGAGAAAGGGCGTCCGACTTGTTGGGACTAGTACATAGTGATGTATGTGATCCAATAAGCATGACATCCAGGGGTGTTTATGAGTACTTCATTACCTTCACCGATGATTTGAGTCAGTATGGATATATCTACTTGATTAAACATAAGTTAGAAGCCTTTAAAAAGTTTAAAGAATTCCAGAATGAAGTACAGAATCAACTCAGCAAGAAAGTAAAGTTTATTCGATCGGACCGAGGAGGCGAGTACATGAGACATGAGTTTGATGACCATCTAAAAGGTCGCGGAATAGTTCCAAAATTTACTCCGCCGGGAACGCCACAGAGGAACGGTGTGTTGGAAAGGCGGAATCGGACCTTGTTGGACATGGTACGAGCAATGATGAGACAGACAGATCTACCTTTATCATTTGTTATTGTCTAGAAACTGTGGCATTCACACCAAACAAAGTACCATCAAAGTTAGTAGAGAAGACACCGCATGAGATGTGGATAGGCAAAAAGCCGAGTTTGTCTTTACTTAAGATTTGGGGTTGTGAAGCTTTTGTTAGGCGACTTCAGTCGGACAATATTATAGCCAAGTAGGATAAATGTATTTTTGTGGTGTATCCAAGGGAAACCTTGGGTTACTACTTCTACATCCGAGAAGAGGGCAAAGTGTTTGTCGCTCGGAACGGTGTCTTCCTTGAGAAAGAGTTTCTTAGTCGGGGAGTCAGTGGGACCATGGTGCAGCTCAAAGAAATTCGAGAGGAATGGGCTAGTAGTGAGTCGGAAAAAACATTGGAGGTTGAGCCGGTCGTGGTAGCTGAGCCGACAGCAGCACCTGTACTACAAATATTTGCAAGATTACGAAGTGTTTGTGATGTGTTCCTGTTTATGAGAATAAAAATTATTCGAAAGTGATGGTGGGATCTGCTTCCGAGTCATGGCTTGGAGCCATGAGATCCGAGTTAAAGTCCTTGGATGAAAATCAAGTTTGGAACTTGGTTGATCTGCCAGATGGTGCAAGACCTGTCGAGTGCAAATGGGTCTTTAAGAAGAAAACTAATATGGATGGAAATGTTTCCGTCTATAAAGCACAACTTGTCGCGAAGAGGTTCCGACAGGTTCAAGGAGTTGACTACGACGAGACTTTTTTGCCTGTAGCGATGCTTAAGTCTGTCCGGATCATGTTAGCTGTAGCAGCCTATTTCGATTATGAGATATGGCAGATGGATGTCAAAACGTCTTTACTTAACAGAAATTTAACCGAGGACGTGTATATGATACAACCTAAGGGTTTTGTCGATCTGGCTAATGCTGACAAGGTGTGCAAACTTCAGAAATCCATTTATGGGTTGAAGCAAGAATCTTGGAGTTGGAATATTCGCTTTGATGAAGTAGTCAAATCATTTAGCTTCATCAAGAGTGATCATGATTCTTGTTTATACAAGAATTTTAGTGGGAGCAAAGTAAACTTTCTAATCTTATATGTGGATGACATATTATTGATTAGAAATGATGTCCAGATGTTGCAAGAAACCAAGGAATCATTGGAAAGGAGTTTTTCAATGAAAGACTTGGGTGAGGAAACATATATTCTCGGAATCCGGATCTAAGGAGGCTCATTGGATTGAGTTAGAGTAGATATTTGGTCAAAGTGCTGAAAAACTTCAACATGGAATCGTCTAAGAAGGGGTTCTTACCGATGTCCCATGGTGTAAAACTTAGCAAGGCTCAGTGTCCTTCGATGACTGATGAGCGAAGTCAGATGACTGTGATTCCATATGCTTCGGCAGTCGGATCCATCATGTATGTCATGATTTGTACTGGGTCGGATGTTTCTTATGCTCTAAGTGTTGTGAGCAGATACCAGGATGATTCTAGATAAGTCCACTAGACAATGGCTAAAAATATCCTTAAGTACTTGAGAATGACCAAGGATATGTTTTTGATTTATGGAGGTGAAGATGAACTCAGTGTAAAGGGTTACATGGATGCAAGTTATCTTACCGACTCTGATAATTCTCGTTCGCAATATGGGTATGTGTTTGTGATAAACGGAGGGGCTGTGAGATGGAAGAGTTCCAAGCAAGAGACTATGTCTGCATCTACAACATAGGCTTAGTATATTGCCGCCTCGTAGGCAGCAAAGGAAGTTGTTCGTATGAGGAATTTCCTCATGGATCTTGGTGAGGTTCAGGGCTCGTCCAATCCGTTAGACGTGTATTGTGACAACAATGGTGCTATTTCACAAGCCAAGGAACCTAGGCAACACCAGAAGAACAAGCACATACTCGTGCGGTATCACCTGATTCGCCAGTTCGTGGATCAGGGTGATATCAAGTTATGCAAGGTACACACAGATGCAAATATTGCGCATCCGTTGACAAAGCCGCTTCCACAGCCGAAGCATGAGGCGCACCTGAGAGCTATGGGCATTAGATGCATAGACATGTAATGTCAAAAGATTAACTCTAGTGCAAGTGGGAGATTGTTGGGAATATGCCATAAATGCAATCATGTATGATGATATTTCCCATTGTATTCATAAAGATATTAAGTTGTCCTTGTATAAACATCTGATGTGTATCATTGAATTTGTGATTAAGTTGTGGAACTATACATTCATGTTGTTTGTACTTAATATCCTTGGTCATCGAGGTTGTGCTGGACACACAACTTAGACCAATGTGAAAATCGGCTGCTTAGTTCCACTTGTCATGGGCATGGAGATGCTATTCCGAATTGCACGTATTCGGCTAAAGAGTTTAGCGACTCGGATTGACCCATATTGATATACAACGAATAAGTCATCATTTGTGTATGTCTTAATTAATGTAATCCTTAGACATGAGGTTGTTGCACAATCTGAGTTGAGGATCACCGAATTAGATTCTATCAAACGCTGATCCGTAACAGGGCAGTTATAAAGTCAGAGTTCAGGTCGACTGAGAATCACGGTGTCTGATGTGAATAACCAAGATGGGATTTTGCCCCTCCACTTGGAGAGATATTGTCTAGGCCCTCTCGGATGATATGATTCAGAAATCATGGCCATGCACGACTCGGTTAAGTGTTAACTGAGGCGATCGACTAAGAGTTAGTCGGATGAATCACTTATCTTGGATCGAAAAGAGAGTCGAACTATTTAAGGGGTGAAAATTATTCGCCTATAGTCTGACAAGGTATATCGTGAGGCAAAAGGGACTCGGACACAAGTCACATTGTAAAGGCATGTCGTCAAGACTCTTTGGTACTTGGGAGTCGGCACGTTCTGCTAGGAAACCGCTAGATTGAGAGTCGGACTCCAATCGTGTCCAAGTTTACATGAGCCCGCGGGGTCACACACTTAAGAGCGGGAGCAAGTTCGGATTTGATCTGAATCGGAAATCTGGTTGGGTTGGACCAGAATCACATTTGTACTGAGTTAGGGAGTCGGACTCACAGTGACTAATATGGGCTTTAGTGAATGGGACACAAGTAAGTGGAGCCCACTTTCACTCCCTATATATAGTGGGGCGCATAGACCCAGGAGGGTTAACGGTTAGGTCATTCCATGCGTTGGAAACCGTAGCTCCATAGCAGTCCTGCCACCGTACTAGACCTAGCATTCCACCGCCGATGCTCCTCCTTGTACGTGTGGATACCAGCAGAGGTGTTGTATGATGAGCACCACGATGATCATTGATTGGATCGATATCGCAAGGACTGCACTGCATCAACAGACGTGCTAGATCATTAATCTGCAACTGTACATCTAGTGGTAATCCTCGTGGCCTTCTACCTCAGCTAGATCTTGGTATAACCACGATAGAGGAAAAAGTTTTTTATCTCTATGTGGGCCAACATCCTCCTCGTTAGGTGACGCACCGAGATAGAGGCAGGGAAAAGTGTTGACTCGGGAAGAAACAAGCAAATGGTCATGTTTGACCCGACGGTTTCTCAAGGCAATCCAGGTCGCGGATATGGCACAAGAAAAAATGCTGGACGGGGAAAGGAGAACCAAGGGAACAGAGGCCGAGAAAGGCATGCATGCCAAAGGAATGATAATGGCGATCAGAATTACCCTCCACAGCCTAGGCGCAGGATCCGACTCAGCCTCTGCTTATCTCGGCAGATGAAAATACTAAGACTCTAGTCTATGATGCAGCCGAGTCACAGAGGCTCTAGGACCATAGTGATTACAGGAGAAATAGACGAGATGAGAGGCCAGATTACAGATACGGCCCGACTAAGGTTGCCACTATAAGTCAAGAATGTCCAGATGCCGGCAGCAGCTAGCGTCAAAGGACAAGTGGGAAACAGCAACAATGGGTGCCAAAGAATGATGTCAAAAAGCCATATGAACAAAAGAAGCCTTGGCAAGAAATGCAAAAGTACACCTACGAGATGATGTTGGATCAGCCGTGCAAGTTCCACACTCCAAGTTCGAGTAAGCCGGAAAACCACACCACTCGGTAGTGTAATTGGTTCCAAAAGGGTGATAGAGGAGATTAAACAAATCATCTCCCATCACCTCCCCCAATACCGCTCATAGGAGGGAATGCTCAGATTGTGGGTGCCGAGCCAAGATATGAAAATCACCAGCCGAGATACCGTAACCAAGAAAGAAGAGAGGAAGTGCATCATGTGCATGACCCAAGAAACGATGGCACTCATGTCGACCAGAGTTACGTTGTGTTTGTTACTAAGCCAAATGAAAAGATGAGCCAGCAAAGGTGGATGATGGAAGTGAATGCCACAATGCTGGAAATTCCGAAGTACATGCATTGGTTTGAGCAAGAAATTGCGTGGAGCATAAAGTATCACCCAAAAATCAAGCCAACTCTAGAAGAATATGCCCTAGTGCTGGACCCAACATTCATGGGGCCTGACATCAATGTTTAGTTCTCCAAAGTGCTGATAGACGATGGCAGTAGAATCAACATCATGTACAAGGACACGATGCTCAAGCTAGGGATCACCATGAATATGCTGGAGCCGACTAAGACAACATTTCATGGTGTTGTGCCAAGATTGTCATGCGAGCCAATTGGAAAAGTCTGGGTGGATGTGTTATTCGGCAACAGGGAGAACTATCGCATGGAAGCCATAGAGTTCGAGATAGTGGACCTTGTCATCTCCTATCATGCATTACTCGACATGCCAGCTATGGAAAAATTTATGGCCACCCCTCACATTGCTTATCTAAAGATGAAATTGCTGGGTCCATGTGCAGTTATCATAGTACTAGCGCTCTATTGCATGTTCCTCAGCCGGCTCCTCGCTAGCCGAGTCTTTGGTGATAGCACAAGAAAAGCATCAGATGATGGAGGTTGTAGTGTTTGCTAAAGCGGCACAACTGGCTATGTCGACGTTAATGAACCCACATGGCAGTGTTTCTTTCCAAGCGACAAAGGAAACAAAGAAGGTGCAGATTGATGAGACTTTCCCGGAGCACACAATGACCATTGGTGCCAGGTTATTTGAGAAATATGAAAGCGAGCTCACTAACTTCCTCCGTGAGAATCGAGATATCTTTGCATGGTCCACAAAAGACCTATAGGGTATTCTGAGGGAGCTGGATGAGCACTCTCTACATGTAAGTCCAGATGCAAAGCCGGTGACGTAAACCCTCCGCCGCTTTGCCGAAGATAGGAGGAAAGTGATTGATGCTGAGATAGACAGGCTCCTAGCTGCCTGGTTCTTCATGGAAGTACTTCACTCGGATTGGTTGTCAAATCCATTCTTGGTTGAGAAGAAGAAGGACGACCCGAATGCTGCAGTGGTATAGAGTATGTGTATTGATTACACGGACCTGAATAAGGCGTGTCCAAAAGACACATTTCCACTGCCGCGAGTTGACCAAGTGATTTATTCAACTGCCGAGTGTGAGTTACTATCATTTGTAGATGCGTACTCTGGTTTCCATCATATACCACTAAACCCGAATGATCAAATAAAAACGGCTTTCATTACCCCTTATGGGGCTTATTGCTATCGTAATATGCCGTTTGGATTAAGAAATGCAGGTGCCACCTACCAAAGATGCATGCAAAAGTGCATGCAATATCAACTTGACAAAAACGTTCAAGTATATGTCGATGATGTGGTCATAAAAATCATGTAGAGTCACACTCTCATCGATGACTTGTGTCAAAAATTCGCAAATTTGAGAAGATTTCGGATGAAACTAAACCTAGAAAAATGCACTTTTGGAGTCCCAGTGGGAAAGTTACTCGGATTCCTGGTATCTAGCCAAGGTATCAAAGCTAACACGACAAATATCAGGGCCATCGAAAGAATGGAATTGCCGAAAACCCTCAATGATGTCCAGAAGTTCATAAGATGCTTGGCATCATTGAGTCAGTTCATAAGCCAACTAGGCAAAAAAGGCTTACCATTATATCAGCTGATGAACAAATAAGACAAGTTCATATGGACACAACAAGCGGATAGCGCTTTCCATGAACTTAAGAGGATGTTGGCAACAACACCAATATTGGCCTCACCACTATCCAAAGAGCCAATGTTGCTCTATGTCGTAGCAACTAATCTATCACATTCCAAAATTTTCCTAATTTTGGAATGTGAAATAAGTAAAATAAGTTTGATTGGTTGTTTGACTTTGTTGAAAATTCTCAAAGAAAAGAAACTTTTCAAATTGAAAATCTTCTCAACCTTGAATTCAAAACCTTATAACTTTTTGTTATGGCCTAAGTAGCCTATAGGCAAAAGGGTCATGGTTGATTCTGGATTGTAGAGTTGGTGTGCAAGATTTAAAAAATTCAAAATCATGAAGCATGCATAACCTTCATTGAATTAAACCTTAAAGGATTACATAGGATGATATAAATCCAATATTTTGAAAAGGCAAACTAATGCCAAACTATCATCCTATATTGATCTCCCCTTTTTAGAAAAAAATAGAAACAAGAATGGACTCATTTGGAGTCACTATGCAAAAGTTATGAAAGAAACATTAAAAACAGAAAAAGAAAAAAAAAGAAACCCAAACCTAACAGCTGGAACCGGCACAGGCCCAGCCCACCTAGTCCCTCTCCTTTCTCTACCGCCCGCGCCATGCAGCGTGCGACAGCAAACACTGGGCCGGCCCATTGCAAGCAGCAGCCCGCCAGCTCCCCTGCTCTCGCTGATGAGTGGGCCCTGCCCCGTCATCTCCTTTCTCAGGATAGAGTCCAGGACGCACGCAAATTCTTCTCGATCCCGAACCAAATCCTCGCGAATTTCGCATTTCCGTTCGACCCCGCGGTTCCTCTGCACATCACCCCTCCATATATTCCTCGGCCTCTCTCCCCGTGTATTTTTTCCCGTTTTCCAAACCCTGGCCTCCGTGGGTAGTCGCCGATCTCACAGCTGCTAGCGATCTCCCAGGTCGATCTCGACGAGATGGTTTCCGTCGTCCCCGTCCTCTCCCTTTCCCCTAATTCTCTTCCTCACCCAGAACCGCAACCGCTCATGTGTTTTCCCCCATCCCCAGGCTTCTGCAGTGCCGTGGATTCCTCGTCGGAGCGCCACTGACTACTGCTACCTCCGTTCGTGCACTGCCGTTGTTCCAGGAAGATAAACATGTAGCCTTGGACACCATCGAGCTCAACGAGAGGATCCGCACCTCATTGTCCACTCAACCAGGTCGAAGGATCACCATAGTCGCCGCTAGCGCCACCGTCTACGCCTACGCCTACGCCACCCTCACGTTGTTTGTGAGTGAGGTCTCGCCACGGTCTCCATCGACCGTCAGATCTTGAGCCGACGCCCAGGATTAGATCATACCCGCGAAGGGGTATCGACCAACCAGGGCAGGCCGCGTGGCATCCAGATCAGCAGCCCTTGTAAGCAAGCCAGCTCATTACTGACCAAGAAGAAACGCCCGTGTGTCGCCAATAAATTTGTCACCGACCGTAATGTTTTTCTAAAAATAGATAGAAAGTACTGCAACATTGTAAAAATCGTAGAAAATTTAATATTGATCAGAAAAATACAAATTATATATCTATGAATTCAGAAAAATGTGTAGAATTTTATCATGTAATAAAATTCGTACTTTGACCAATGTATATTTTCTGAAATATTTAAATCTATTTAATGGTATAAAATTCATAAGGAAATAACCACTGTTTAGAAAATTGCAAATAATATGTCCTTGGAATCCTTGATTCATGTAGAACACTTATATGGCCTTGGATCTAAGTGTTGTCGAAGTAAATAATTTAAATGATTTAAACCCTTCTAACCAGTATTTTAAATCATAGAAAATTAACCAGAACTTGAAAATTAGTGAAACCAATTGTTAATGTTTTGTATTGATAATATATATCCAGAGAAATTGTGTGCCAAATTATTTGGTACTGTTAAAATAGAAATGCATGTAGAAAACTATAAACTCATTGCAATAGTGTTTTAATCATAAAAAAATATCTATAACTCCTTTTTAGGTGATTCAAATTACTACTGGTTATAAATTACATTACCTTTCCAGTAGCATTTAATTCACAATTTATTACAATAGAAACATCAGTAGTTGAATTAAAGTGAGATAAACCATATTAAATCCATATAGCTTTAATAATAAATGCTTTAATGCATTAAATGATTCTCCACATGCATCATTTGATCTAATAATGTTCAGAACATTAAATACAACAAGAGTGACCTATTAAATCATCATGCATGCATTGTTCATCATTGTTTTCTTGTATTCTTACATTTTTGCATGATTAAAACAATGTTTTGAATGCTGTGTTTGTTGTGCTTGCTTCAAACGCTAGATTGCAAGGAGTGAAACTACTGTGATTGCAACTACTATGATTGCAAGTATTGTGGTTATGTTGAGTGCAACCATTATATCTATGAGGATTGTGAGGATTATCAAATCGACTATATCTACATCAAAGGCAAGTGGTGCTATCTTGGTCATAAATGTCGTACTGTTTTCCTATGCATTGTAGATGTTTTCATAGAATTGCATGTCTAGGAATTGATGTGTATATGCTAAGCTATGTCCCATATTATTCTCTAGTATTCCTTGTTTATGAGCCATCGTATTGGTAGATTGCTTAGCTATGCTATTTAGACGAGGAAGAGAATCACACCGTGAAAAGTTATGTGTTTTGAATGGATTATATTTTTGTAAATGACAAACCAACATGATTTTAATGAAGCACCTAGGCGGAATGGCATTGATTGGGTCATCGAGTGTGGATTTATAGTGGGAAATGCCGCCCAGGATACTGATAAAGAATTGGTTTCTTTGTTTGGTAGCTTTCGTGTGCAACCATGTATCAATAATGAAATGAGAGGTTGGCTGGACTTAGTAGGTTGTGGCGACCCGAATCCTATGTAGCAGAGATGTAGAATAGTGTAGGTTGGTATGGTGCATGGATGAGTTTGGGAAGCTCTTCCTGAATTATCTCGTCTTGGACTTCTCCCTATCATCACACAATATGAGTGTGTGGTCCGAGCTGGGTTGGCTGGGTCACATGGGTAAAGTGTACAAACCCCTGCAAGGTGTAAAACTAAGTACTTAGCCGTGTCCCCGGTTATGGACAATTTCAGCGACCTAATATTGATGCTATGACATATTTCTCACTCATCCTAATTTCTCAATTACCTTAAACTTGTTGGGTGAACTTAATTGGGTAGGAGCACCTGAGAGTGAACCATAGTGTCCTATTTATTGTATTGGAAAACTACTTTGTTACAAATGTTAGGATAAAACTATTGCTTTAAGCAAATGAGCCTGAACTCCACTTAGCCAAATAAGCATGTAGTTGATAGATCTGTTGTTAAGCACTTTAGCCTACTTGCCATACATTCCATGTATTGACCCTTCGGGGCTTCTACGTTTCATGTTTTAGGTTATATCGTATCTGAGTGATCGTTCATAGGTCGCGAGACTCTACTCAACAATTGTTTGCCTATGGCACATTTGAAGGATGGAGATCTACCTTGTATTGCTTTCCATTGTAATATAATGTAAATTCAGGATCATATTCGTTGTATTTATGATGCACGGTTATATTTGGTATCATTTTGTACTGTGTGTGCCAGTAAACCGATCCATGGATTGGCACTATACGTATGAACTCAGCCTTATCAGGCGAGAGTGTTACAAGATGGTATCGGAGCTGTGTGTTGACTGTAGGACCATGACCTTAGAAATAGATTAGTACTAGAAGACCTCTATTAGGAGAACTATCATACTTTCTACTTATTAGAGTTCTTATATTCCTTGTCTATCTTTTCTATAATCTCTTCTTGTTCAAAATTTGTAGTTGTCCATTATTTTAATATCTATATGAGAGTTAGATAAGTAAAAGAACAAATATTATGACATAAATAAATATTTCACTAAGTTTGAGTAGATATGGACCACCATATTTTATATATTTAGGAGATCATCGCTATCATGTTAGCATATTGATCTTACCAACTGATGAGGTATGACAATATAGGTTGATTGCTTGTTTGTATTGAAACATATTATGTGATGTATTATTTAGGATCTATTATTTTGAAACTCTAAAGTTGCTGGAGTTTTCGTGTGGTTTTAAAATCATTTTAATGGTGTAATTTGATTGAAATTCGTGATATTACTTCTATAGTTTTCTGCCTGACCAGCTGTACCGCATGATTTTTCATATTTTTCTGGTAACTTAGAAAAATCTGAAAAAATAGGATCCGGAGAGTAATTACATATAGTACATGCGCAAAAATTGGCTAAAATTCCTGAAATTTCTACGTCGGTCAGAAAAATTCGTGAAACCTGCTGTACTATTTTGATAGATTTTGTTTATTGCTTATATGTTGCTCTGTTTTACTATAGTATTGTTCCCAATGCTTTCAAACTATTTTGTGGTTATATACTACTAAGTTTAGACCTCTGTATTATTGTTATGCAAGTGTTTGCTAGTTTGTGACATTGATTGCTTCATATAGTTATGGGTAGGGTTACTTCCTTAGTAGTTTCTTTTTTCTAGAATCTATTCTCCTCTATCTTAAACCCTTGGAGATAAAATGATGTGTCAAGTGGAAGGTTTACAACAAAATTTATTTATAAAGGAGAATTCTTCATCTAATTCAATAAAAGGATGTGGATGTATGAAGTGTTGCAAATGATGTTATGGAGTAGATTATGCAACCTGAAAGTTTTGAAGCATCGATAGTTTAGTTTTTGCAGTAGCTTTGTAGATTGGATACATGGGAGCCTACATCGAGCATTAGTTCGTGCCCATGGAAACCTTCTTCAAGGAAAGTGAGGATGTCCAAAAAAACGTGATTCACCTATCCTCATACAGGGTAATGATTTGGGTGCATGATGGATTGATCACCATTCCTACTACTCTTATTATTAGCTCTTGTACTGTTGGCTTTGCGAATCTTGAGTGCCTTTCAACCATAGCAGAGAGCCGGCGTTGATCCTAGACCATAGAATGGAATGATTTTAAATCCTTACAGGAGCATCCATTGCTAACCATAGAAGTACGGTAAGGACGAATCTCAACCATATTTAATGGGTATCGTGAAGTAAACATCCCCTAATTGAACACCATGAGAGTTCTGCTAGTTCAAGTAGTGTTTGCTTGGAGTCTACCAATCATGAAGGTTAGAATGTGCAAGAGACATTGTGCCAATAAAAGTCTAAAGGAGAACCAATCTAAGCCAACCTAGCCAGTTTTATTTTAAGGGTGGTAGCGTCCTAGTGAATCCTTAGCCCATTTTTCTTTCTAGCATTCCCAAATCTCGGGACAAGATTTATTTCAAGGGTGGTAGTTTGTCACATCCCAAAATTTTCCTAATTTTGGAATGTGAAATTAAAATAAGCTTGATTGGTTGTTTGACTTTGTTGAAATTAAGAAAAGAAACTTTTCAAATTGAAAATCTTCGCCACCTTGAATTCAAAACCTTATACCTTTTGTTATGGCCTAAGTAGCCTATAGGCAAAAGGGGCATGGTTGATTCTTGATTGTAGAGTTGGTGTGCAAGATTTCAAAAATTCAAAATCATGAAGCATGCATAACCTTAATTGCATTAAACCTTAAAGGATTACATAGGATGATATAAATCCAATATTTTGAAAAGGCAAACTAATTCCAAACTATTATCCTATATTGATCTCCTCTTTTTAGAAAAAAAATTAGAAACAAGAATGGACTCATTTAGAGTCACTATGCAAAAGTTATGAAAGAAACATTAAAAACAGAAAAAGAAAAAAAAACGAAACCTAAACCTAACAGCCGGACCCGGCACAGGCCCAACCCACCTAGTCCCTCTCCTTTCTCTACCGCCCACGCCGTGCAGCGTGCAACAACAAACACTGGGCCGACCCATTGCAAGTAGCAGCTCGCCAGCTCCCCTGCTCCCGCTGACGAGTGGGCCCTGCCCCGTCATCTCCTTCCTCAGGATAGAGTCCAGGACGCACGCGAATTCTTCTCGATCCCGAACCAAATCCCCGCGAATTTCGCGATTCCGTTCGACCCCGTGGTTCCTCTACACGTCACCCGTCCATATATTCCTCGGCCTCTCTCCCCGTGCATTTTTTCCCGTTTTCCAAACCCTAGCCGCCGTGGGTAGTAACCTATCTCACCGCCGCCAGTGATCTCCCAGGACGGTCTCGACGAGATGGTTTCCGTCGACCCGTCCTCTCCCTTTCCCCTAATTCTCTTCCTCACCCAGAACCGCAACCGCTCATGTGTTTTTCCCCATCCCCAGGCTTCTGCAGTGCCATGGATTCCTCACCGGAGCACCACCGACTACTGCCACCTCCGTTCGTGCACTGCCGTCGTTCCAGGAAGAGAAACATGTAGCCTTGGACACCATCGAGCTCAACGAGAGGATCCGCACCTTGTGGTCCACTCCACCAGGCCGAAGGATCGCCATAGTCGTCGCCAGCGCCACCGTCTACGCCGCTGCGGCCAACCTCATGTTGTTTGCCGGTGAGGTCTAGCCACGGTTGCCATCAACCGTCAGATCTTGAGCCGACGCCTAGGATTAGATCGTACCCGCGAAGGGTATCGACCAACCAGGGCAGGCCGCGTGGCATCTGGATCAGCCATTCGTCGAAGAAGCCCATAGGCGAAGAGCGCGTGTGTCAGCTGAATATGTAATGTTTTTCTAAAAATAGATAGAAAGTACTGCAACATTGTAAAAATCCTATAAAATTTAATATTGATCAGAAAAATACAAATTATATATCTATGAATTCAGAAAAATGTGTAGAATTTTATCATGTAATAAAATTCGTACTTTGACCAATGTATATTTTCTGAAATATTTAAATCTATTTAATGGTATAAAATTCATAAGGAAATAACACTGTTCAGAAAATTGCAAATAATATGTCCTTGGAATTCTTGATTCATCTAGAACACTTATATGGCATTGGATCTAATTGTTGTCGAAGCAAATAATTTAAATGATTTAAACCCTTATAACTAGTATTTTAAATCACAAAAAATTAACCAGAACTTGAAAATTAGTGAAACCAATTGGTAATGTTTTGTATTGATAATATCTATCTAGAGAAATTGCCTGCCAACTTATTTGGTACTGTTAAAATAGAAATGCATGCAGAAAACTATAAACTCATTGCAATAGTGTTTTAATCATAAAAAATATCTATAACTCCTTTTTAGGTGATTCAAATTGCTACTGGTTATAAATTACATTACCTATCCCATAGCATTTAATTCACAATTTATTACAATAGAAACATTAGTAGTTGAATTAAAGTGAGATAACCATATAAAATCCATATAGCTTTAATAATAAATGCTTTAATGCATTAAATGATTCTCCACATGCATCATTTGATCTAATAATGTTTAGAACATTAAATACAACAAGAGTGATCTATTAAATCATCATGCATGCATTGTTCATCATTGTTTTCTTGTATTCTTGCATTGTTGCATGATTGCAATGTTTTTAATGGTGTGTTTGTTGTGCTTGCTTCAAACGCTAGATTGCAAGGAGTGAAACTACTGTGATTGCAACTACTATGATTGCAAGTATTATGGTTATGACGAGTGCAACCATTATATCTATGAGGATTGTGAGGATTATCTAATCGACTACATCTAGATCAAAGGCAAGTGGTGCTATCTTGTTCATAAATGTCCTACTGTTTTCCTATGCATTGTAGATGTTTTCGTAGAATTGCATGTCTAGGGATTGATGTGTATATGCTATGCTATGTCCCATATTATTCCATAGTATTCCCTTTTTATGAGCCATCGTATTGGTAGATTGCTTAACTATGCTATTTAGACGAAGAAGGGAATCACATCGTGAAAAGTTATGTGTTTTGAAAGGATTATATTTTTCTAAATGACAAAACAACATGATTTTAATGAACCACCTGGGTGGAATGGCATTGATTGGGTCATCGAGTGTGGATTTATGGTGAGAAATGCCGCTCAGGGTACTGAGAAAGGATTGGTTTCTTTGTTTGGTAGCTTTCGTGTGTAACCATGTGCCAATAATGAAATGGGCGGTTGGCTGGACTTAGTAGATTGTGGTGACCCGAACCCTATGTAGCCAGAGATGTAGAATATTGTAGGTTGGTATGGTGCGTGGATGGGTTTGGGAAGCTCTTCTCGAATTGTCTCGTCTTGGACTTCTCCCTATCATCACACAATATGAGTGTGGTGGTCCGAGCTGGTTTTGTGGGGTCACATGGGTAAAGTGTACAAACCCCTGCAGGGTGTAAAACTAAGTACTTATCCGTGTACCCGATTATGGACAATTTGACCGATCTCATATTGATGCTATGACATATTTCTCACTCATCCTAATTTCTCAATTACCTTAAACTTGTTGGGTGAACTTAATTGGGTAGGAGCACCTGGGAGTGAACCAGAGTGTTACAAATGTTAGGACAAAACTATTGCTTTAAGAAAATGAGCCTGAACTCCACTTAGCCAAATAAGCATGTAGTGATAGATCTGTTGTTAAGCACTTTATCCTACTTGCCATACATTCCATGTATTGACCCTTCGGGGCTGCTATGTTTCATGTTGTAGGTTATATCATATCTGAGTGATCGTTCATAGGTCGCGAGACTCCGCTCAACAATTGTTCGCCTGTGGCACATTTGAAGGATGGAGATCTACCTTGTATTGCTTTCCGCTACAATATAATGTAAATTCTAGATCATATTCGTTGTATTTATGATGCACGGTTATATTTGGTATCATTTTCTACTGTGTGTGCCAGTGAACCGATCCAGGGATTGGCACTATACACATGAACTCAGCCTTATCTGGTGAGGGTGTTACATAATCGAGTGGTCAGTGTTGTGATAGTGGTAGAGAACGAATATGAGGGCAAATCAGTCCAAAGACTGGTATATTACTTGAGAGAAGTGCTCTCAACGTCGAAACAAAATTACCCTCACTATCATAAAATGATATATGGGTTATACATGGCAGCCAAGAAGCTAAAGCATTACTTTCAGGAGCACCCAATCCGAGTAATATGTGAGGAACCTATCTCGGACATTTTGGGCAGTAAAGACACAAGCGGCAGAGTGGCAAATGGGCCATAGATCTAGCAACCTATACTCCACAATATGATGGGTGAGAAGATTAAATTTCAGGTAGTGCCTGACTTTTTCATTGATTGGATGGAAATGCAATACAAGCCGCTGTTACGTGACCCGAACTACTGGAGGATGCACTTTGATGGGTCCAAAACGAACATGGGTCTTGGTGCCGTCATAGTCCTCACCTCACCTAAGAAGGATCAACTTAAGTACATGTTGCATATCCATTTTGCTTCATCCAATAATATCGCCAAGTATGAAGCACTTGTTCATGGGATAAAGGTGGCTAAGGAAATTGGTATTAGAAGAATCTTGTGTTTTGGTGACTCGGATTTGGTCGTCCAGCAGGTGTCTTGTCATTGGGACGCATTGGATGCAAATATGGCACTATATCGTTTCCATGTACAGTTGATTTTGGGATATTTTGATGGGTGTGAGTTTCACCACATACCCATAGCAGAAAATGAAGCAACTAATGTTTTATCCAAACTAGGGTCATATCGGCAAGCAGTCCCTGTCAGGAATAGCATTGGAGCATCTCAGAAAACCATCAATTAAGCCTTCACCTGAATCCGGCAATCTTTATCCCGGCAAGTCAAGAACCAGATGTTATGCCAATGGACATTGATGTGGGGACAAGTTCGAGTAACTCGGGGACTGTTCCATCTGATCCGGAGACCACCGAATCAAACCTAGGGAATGGACAAGTTATGTCGGCAGAGGCGATGTTGGCTAGACCTATGGAAATTGATGAAGAGGCTGATCCAACACCAATCATACCAATTTGGGCAGAACCAATATTAAACTACTTAAAGGATGGAACCTTGCCAAGTGATGAAATACTGGCAAGGCAAATAGAGAGAAGGGCGAAATCCTACACCTTTATCAACAAGAAGCTGTAAAAAAGGAGTGTAACTAACATACTACAACTATGTGTTATAGAGCAAGGCCTACAAATACTCTTAGATATTCACCAAGGAGAATGTGGGCATCATGCTTAGTATAGAACATTAGTAGCTAAGGCATTTAGGCATGGCTTTTACTGGCCAAGCCCACTCCAGGAGGCAGAGAAATCAATGAAGAAATGCAATGGTTATCAATGATACTCAGCCAAAACACATTTGCCGACATCTCAACTCAAGACTATACCAATCACTTGGCCATTTACCGTTTGGTTCTTGGATATGGTCGGACCATTCCAACCCACATGAGGTGTCTTGACTCACATACTCGTCATGGTTGACAAGTTCACCAAGTGGATAGAAGTAAAACCCATCAAGAAGTGTGATGGAAAAACAACAGTGACATTCTTGAGGGATATAATCCTAAGATATGACTACCCGCATAGCATAATCACAGACAATGGCACAAACTTTGCCGAAGGCACAGTTGCTCGATTCTGCATGGATAAACGAATAAGACTCGACGTAGCATTAGTCGCTCACCCGGAATCAAATGGGAAAGTCGAAAGGGCAAATGGATTGGTCCTATCCGGGATAAAACCTTGGCTAATAGCACCACTCCAGAGAACACCTAGCTGTTGGATAGAGAAATTACCCTTAGTATTGTGGAGCTTAAGAACAACTCCCAACTGATCAATTGGCTATACTCCATTCTTCCTTGTCTATGGGCCGGAAGCAGTTTTTCCTACCGACATAGAACATGACTCGCCAAGAGTAAGGCAATACACAGAAGCCGAGGTAAAGGGAGCTCGGGAAGACAGAGTTGATTTACTCGAAGAAGCACATGAATTAGCATTATCTAGATCCGCCATATACCAACAAAGTCTCTGACACTATCATAGCCAGAAAGTTCACCTTCGAGTGTTTATAGAAGGGGATTTGGTGCTTAGACTAGTGCAATGCACAGCTAGAATGCATAAATTATCACCCCCATGGGAAGGTCCTTTCATTGTGAGCAAGGTTGTACACAATGATTCATACTATTTGATAGATGCCCGTGAGGCACAAAAGAACAAGGCAGACATGTCGGGTGATGAAATCAAAAGACCATGGAATGTGGCATTGCTTCGTCCTTTCTATACCTAGGAAGGCAATGTATGTATCTCTGAACTCTCATATGTTTGAACTGTATGTCGGATATGTGCTATCAATAAAGATGATATGACTCGAAAATTGACTCGGGGACACCCCTTAATACTTATTGTGCTTTATTCTGCTCTTATTATCTACGTCGTCTCACATTGTGTCTCGTTTCTTATCTCGGAATAGCAGTGTATAAACGCTAGAGGTCAACTCTTCGACTTAGCTATTGTCCGAAATAAGGCTTCATGGCAAGCAAGAGCAAGATACCAAATGAGGTTAAACATGAACAACGGATAGGAGAAAGGGGCAAATGCAAGCTGACATTTGTTTAGCTAACCCATTGTAGGATATGTTGGCTTATGTATCGAATGACTTTATGTCAGGTTTCTTAGTTTCAAAAACTTTTAACTTAATCTCGATGACCTTGAGACTCTAATATCGAACACCAAGAAAGGTAGACAAGAGCCAAAGTTAAGGAGTTAAGGGAACAAATAATGAAACTCAGGGACTTCCCAAAAAGTGATTCGGATCTAAGACAAAATATAAGTTTAGCCTTCACAAAGGCACGACACCAAAAGAACTGCAGTATAAATTACATCTGCACATGGCATACCAGAGATCTCATGAAATTTAAGTGTTTTCAGCCTAAGAGGCAGCAGGGCTAGGGGACGACCCGACGGGTGCGGAACTTAGAACATCATTAGTGGCAGCCGGGTTAGAGGACTCGTCCACTAGAAGGACATCTCACTTGGTATCTTTGCTATCACGTTCTTCTCCAGCAATTTCCTCGGCAACTTGTCCACCGACATCAAGAAAGCTGTGTCCATCACACCAAGCATGAATATTGGTGTACTCAAGAAAGCATAAGCCCGTTCTTGGAGCTTCTTGATAATCTCCGGGTTGCTAGTCTACTCGGCACCTGCTTTCATGTTCTGTAGCATATCTAAGTTGATATTCTCATACCAAGATAGAACAAAATAGGGGCCTTGTCTGCAGCAGCTCGGCTGGCTGATGCACTCTACTGATCCATCCTTTCTTCAAAAAGCATGAGTCTTGCAGCGAGCATGCCAATGGTCTGGGGAGGGTCTGTAGGGTTCGCAACATAGAAAACAAAATTTTTCCTACAATAGGAACAACTAAGCACCAAGATCTATCTATTTTATACAAGCAACAGGTGGATATACATTCATAGAATACATACTGTAAGACCTCACCCTTTAAGGTAAAGGTCCCTGTGATTGCAGTGCTAGTCCCTGGACCGAATTGCTAGCACCCACATTTTAAGATGAAGTACATAGATACAAAGGTCATTATTACATCGTAATTCTAGGAGTACAATAGTTCTTACAACTCATTAGCCCAAGGCTAACACATAGAGTTCTCATTACATAGTATATAAATAAAGTCTTCATCTTCATGTTCCACAGGCAAACATGTTGAGTGTAGACTCATAACCCTACTCACCATCAGAGTAACCTGCAACATAATAAGTTACAGCCACAAGGGGTCAATACAGTTGGAATTGTATTGGCAAATGATATCATAGTTATATAGTAGAGACTATCAACTACATGAATTTGGCTAAGTGTGGTTTTAGGCTGGCTTTGCACAAAGTAGTTGTGTCCTACTAGTTGAAAACACTAGGTTTTTCTTTACAAAAAAACTAAGGATCCACCAATAGACATTGGTGTACCTCTACCCTTGTTCACCCACCATTTTAACTTAGAGAAATTGGGATGAGGAGATTCTTGACCCTTTTAATATCTTTAATGCTCAAAATGTCTATGACCAGGGACATGGCTAACTACTTAGGTTTTACCCTCTCGAGAGGTGGTGCACTTTCTCCACAAGACTCGACATGCATCGAGACGAGAATTTTTAGAAGCAATCCCTCAGACCACCATGGATGCATTCCATCCTATCAACTCTACCACCATCTGTCCATCTGGCTGAGTTCGTGCAACTTAGTTTGTCAAGGCAGAGGCCATATGCCATGTGATTGCACTAGAAGCTTCTCAACACTAAACATCTCAAATCTCTTTGTTCCTAGGTGGCTATCCACAAGTGTGATACACAGGGTAAACCATAGACATGGGCCATGTGTAACCACTCAACACAAACCATACAAGTCCCATTCCACCCATGTGTTTCATTAACAAGTTATTTTTCTTAGTCAAAAACACATAGGCATAATCTTTCCATAATATCATAACATGAAATTTTCCACCCTTGAATTATAAGAGCTAGGCTAAGCAAACTATCATACCATGACTCCTAACATAGGGAAAATACTAACAATATATCATCTATAGGATCTACCATAGCATAGCATATACTTTGAAAAATCACCATGCAAATCCTACTCAAAATAATACTAATGCAATAGGAAAAATAATAGGACAAAAAGATGAAGTATCACTTGCCTGGATAGCTAGGGGAATAGGTACAATCCTCATAGTCACACTCTCCACAATCCACAAAATCTACACAACAATTCATACAAAAAAATAATCACAAATCAATATAAACACCAAAAATAATATGCATGCATGCAAAATGCAATGAGATGTTTTGCCATACTTTTCAAATCAAACTCTACAGTACTGAACACAATTCATACATTCTAAAGTATAAATAAAACAAAAACCACTTTAAAATAATAGTCTAAATAAGTTTTATAGTCAAAATAGTCTTACAAATGCTTCTGCATAAAATCCTAATTTTACCGAAGCAAATGACTAAAGCAAGGACATAGATGCAATGGTATCATTTTTATGAATCCATAGACACCTAATTTGTAATTTTTGGAATTACAGAACAAAAGTTATGAATTTTGCAAGTTTAAACATCTAATAGATCAAATCTGAATTTTAATTCTAAAACCCAGACACACGGCAACTTCTGATTGGTGCATACCGGTTCGCGCGGATCACACATGTGAGCCTCTAGATCTTAAGTGGCAAAATGCGGTCCAGATCTGACCATACCGCTTCGCACTGGCCACAAATGGGCAGCACAAATGGCAGCTGCGGTGGCGAGCTTGTGACGGCTACATTCTTGCGAAGCCAAAGGGTAAGGGAGGGAGAACTGGGGCTTACCAGAGTTGCGGCGACGAGGTGAAGCTCAAGGTGGTCGCGGACGGTGGAGGGGCGCACAGACACTGTAGGAATCGCTCGTCAGAGTAGCGCTGAGCGTCGGGTGCTCACAGTCGGCAATGGGGGCGACTTCCTGGGGCACAAGGGGACAAGCGGCAGGCATCAAAAGAAGCGCAAGAAGTAGGTGAGCACAATCGTTTGAACCAGAGGCAAGGGGGCACACGGGGCTCATCATAATCACTCACCGGAGTTCGTCGGGGCAGCGGGGGTGCGAGAGGAAATTGAGGTAGACTGGCGGCGCTCTGGTGGTTCTGAGTGGGGGGAAATGGGGCTGGTGCCGAGGGTGTTAAGTAGACGGGGCGAGGGAGAGAATCACGCCGGCATTCAACGACAATCAATGCGCTTTGATTCGGAGGAAGCGGCCGCGACGGAGCTGGTCTTGCAAGAGATTTGGGGACGAAGGGGGTGAGGTGGCAGTGGGGACCACATGTCAGCGAGAGGGTGCACGCGCACGGAGTGAGAAACATAGGGGAGAGGGGGAATTCCTGGGTCGACTTGCTGGGCTGCTAGTTGGGCCTGGCCAGATGTCTGGTTGGGTTCGATTTTATTCCTTTTGCCTTTTTCTATTTATGTTTTAATTTTCCAAATAGGATTTGAATAACCAAATCAAATCCAAATGTTTTCAAACTTTCACCATAATTTTGTGATGTGATCCTAGTGTTTAAAAGTGTGTCAAACACAACAAATCACTCCAAAACATTTTGGGGTAGTGTAATAAAAAAACATGCCCCATACATGTAATACAAAAGTGGTATAAAAATAGGGTTTTGCTAGGGTTTTGTCAACACCCGGATTTTTAATCCCATATGCCTATTATGCCATACATCGCAATCCCAGGATTACCATTTTTGTGAGACATAACAGAATTGGTACCACAGTACATCATCCATTACAAACCATAATAAAGGTCTTACAAATATAGGATCTCATGATCCAGTCTTAATACAATCAACGCAGCGGAATATATAATAACGGTAGTGTGGTCGAAGCTGCATCTTCAGGATCACAGGCAATGCTGACGATGGGAGATGATCCTAGTTGTCATAGACCTCATGCTCTCCATCATCCTGGTAGTCCTCCTCATAGTCTGGCCATAGAAATAGCCAGGGACAAAGCCATGAGTACTCTTTAAGTACTCGCAAACTATCACTAACAAGTAAAGTAGTTCGAGTAGGAATCCTAAGCTCTAGGTTTATTTGAAAAAAGCCAGGTTTATTTCCAACTGAGTTCAGAAGTAAAGAAAACTAGTTTAATGTTCTGTAACACCTAAGTGGAAACTTAATTTTCATGTTCACAACCCTGTTGTGGTTAAGTCAAGGTCATAGGTCATTTCACAAGTCATTTTGAAAACATCTGACGGCGGAATAGTATGGCCACTCCAACTGTCCATGACCGCGGACGCGGCTATTTGAATAGTTTGACACTCTACATAGGTAGTACACTTTCACCACAACATTCGATACATCCGTCAGGAGTAACCCTGAATCATCATACTTAGTATGCGGATAATAAATCCTAACCTTTCAATTACACACCCTAGTATAGGCACCTCCCCTATGAGTTTGGACTCCCAACCATGACCATCTGTCATCTTGGGAACTGCATAATTAGACATTCACATTCAAATTCATGAGGTAGCCTCATCTCAACCTCTTCTGCAAGGGAACCCATACTAAGACATATAAACTTCCAGCCAAGCCCTACCCAAATTCGGGTATTGTGGTTGTACGATAAAATTGGAATGGTATCGCATTCGAACCCAACCATCAGTTTTTTATAAAAGGGCTAAGGCTCATGCCTCAACATTTTCATCATCTAATCATCTTGTGCTCTTAACACATGTCAAAACATTTCAATAGAATGAATCTTCATTCCAAGGTTTTCATAATCATTTTCATCAAGTATTCCCATCTTAAGTGATCAACTTTTATGCTTAGCACTAGCCACTAAAATTGAGGGTATTCACTAATGAGGGGTGCTAATCAAGTGTGACTATCCAAATCTAGTCTCATGCCTTAGTACGACATCTAGTTCTAACTACTTAGGACTAGTTTTATGATCTTTGTGCTATCGATACTATCTTTCCAAAACTCACAAAGCACTAAATAAAATTAATAAAGAACTTTGGTAAAAATAAAAGAATAAAGCTTGCAAGTAAAACTGGGATTTGGTATAATCAAGGTTGCATAACCAAATCATGCCTACTGCATCTTGCATAGGTTATTTGGCATAAGTAGCATGCAAAGTTCTAGCTTGCAAGTGTTAGCTTGCTTAGATAACTTGTATTGTTGGGCTTGCCTTGATTGGTGTAGTGGTTGAAGTTTTCTTCTTCTTCTTCTTCTTCGTAGTACTCCTCCTCCTCGTAGACTTCATCGGTACTAGCGTCTATAAATACATACGAGGTACACAATCACCAAACAATACTTAACTACCTCTATTTTACACACAAAGGTTCACACTAGATGATCTAGCATCATCATAATCATCACATGAAATAAAGACCTAGTCCTTTTTATTTTATTTTGGAAAAGTAATTTCTACTCATTGAAAACTACTTAAGATTTAATATTCTCCCATTAAAATATGGGATCATGTTGACACATGTCATCACCACATATTCTACTACTTGGGAAGGTGATTTAAAAGTTGTGGTCATATTTTATAAAGTTTAATATTACTATTTTATACAATTAAAGTGAATAGAAATGCTTATAGAGCATTCTTTTGGTACTAGTCCAATGTCGCTGCATGTAAACCTAAATATTTTTACATATTCAGATAGATCTAGTCAAATGTGATTTTTGAGAGTTGGAATCAACTCAAAAGCATTTATGCTTGATTTTTGAAAAATGCTTGAATGTGGAAAAGTCTCTGTCTTGTTATTTTTACTACAGGTGATCTATAATTTCAAATGGTTTGAATCCAACGGGCTTGGATTGATAATTTGAATACCTTTCTAGAAAAATTGGAATCATGCAATTTGGTTCAATACATCTCCTTGAATTGATTTTTAAATCTACTGACAAAACTAGGGTTTGAATAAAATGGTAAATAACTATTTGGATATCTGGGCTACACATGGGAAAGGAAATGGGCCGGCCCAGCTGCACTGCGCGCGCGAAGTGGGCTGCTGACAGGGGGGTCCATGCATCAGCGGCTCATTTAACCCGAAGCGGTAAGTTTCAATCTAGGCCGTGCGATTAGCACAATATCTACGACATACGTTCGTCGTCTCTGGTGGATAGCTCCGACGAGACTGAACCCTAATGGCGACGGTGGGGTAGGCGGTGGCTCACCTGGGCTCTAGCTAGGGTCGGCGTTGGGGGCAAACGATGTTGTCTATGATGGCGGTTCGAACGGTGATCGCAGTGGCTCCTGGGGTGGCTCTAATAACGAATCCTCTCATCCTCTGCAGCGGAGGACTCCGGCAAAATTCTAGCGGGCTTGTGCTCACCTTGCTCTGGGGAAAGGTCAGGGATTGTTCTGAGAGAGAGGGGAGTGAGATGGTGTGAATAATGTGGGCTGGGGTGGCCTCTATTTATACACCAACAAGAGGGGCAGAGCGAGATGGTCTAGGCTCGTCGGTGACGATGATACAGAGGGCTAACAGCATGGCTGAGGGCGTAGGACGGTGCGGTGTCTCCTGGCGGTCGTTGCACGCTTAATGGCACGACACGGGGCAGTCGAGGATGGTCGGGCGCGGTCCATGCTCTACACGGGAACTGCGGTGTTCGAGACGACGTGCAGGTGCTTCATGTCACGCGACGGCGAACAGTCGTGTTTGGGAGGTAGCTAGGGTCATGGCGAGTGCAAGTACGCGAAATGAAGGAGAGGCGCGACATGTGCGCACGTGTCGGCTGCGGCGCTCTGGCGTGGTCTCGGCATGGTTGCAGAGAACTGGGCGCAGCGGTTTTCTGGTGGTCCATGGCTTGGCTGCGCTCGAGGGGTGGACATGGAGTGGTGGTGGACGGTGGCCTGTCTCCTGGACATCGTGGACGGGCGCAGCGCTGGCTCCTACAGGTTGTCCATGGTCGACCGACAATGGCGTCTCGGGTGGCGCGGCACTGGTGCAAACGGTAGAGGGGTAGCTGCTTCAATGCATTGCTGGGCACTGGGGGAGACAAGGGGAGTGAAATGAGGGCAATGGGTAGACAAGGCATTGATCAGGAATAGTAATAGTTTGGCAGCTATTACTGTGCTTACCAGGTGTTTGATGAAATGGCCGCATGAATTAAAATTTTGAATTTTTGGATGAATTTTGGTGAGTGTTGTGTTCATAAGATTGGTAGTCTGAGGTTGCTTGCGTTTGCCAAGGTGAAGTGGTTTGGTTGGTTTTTGAGAAATAGCCATCTTAGTACCTACACTTGATCCAATTTTGAATTGTCCTTTAAATATATTTGGAATTTGTTTCTGTTGGTTTGTAAGGTGGGCTTGGGTTCACTTTTACTTAGTCCACCAAGGGGTGATAAGAATTGGATTTGTTTCTATTAGAAATCTTTGACTAGGAACACCCAAAGAGGTCTAGTGAACAAGTTTGAACAAATGGCCATTTGCTCATATTTCTTATATTTGATATTTTTCTTCATTTGATTCTGCTTGGAAATGATCTGGATGATATTGTTTTCATATTTAAACCAATTCTTATCATTCATAGAAATCAAACATGTCAAATGCAATCATTCATGCATTAATCACACACAGTCATGCATTCATACTAATTTTAATTGGGTGATTTTAACTTGATAAACTTGTTTAATATTTTTGGGATGTTATAAACCTTTCCTCCTTAAACAAAATCTCGTCCCGAGATTTAAGAAAAAGAATACTAGGAACTAAAGAGATCTAGAAACTCAGTCCTAATGTAATCTTCTCATTCCCAAGTTGCTTCTTCTTCGGTATGGTTACTCCACTGGATCTTGTGAAACTTGATACTTCGGGTTCTGGTGGTTCTGAAAGCTTCTTCCAAAATACGAATGGGTACTTCAGGATATGTTAGGTCCTTGTTGATCTCTATGGTTCGGTGATCAATATTTTTGAAAACTTCGGTCTTCTCCGGAACTTCTAGGCATTTGCGAAGTAACGAGATATGGAACACATCATGCACGACTGACATTTCCTCCGGCAGTTCTAGTTGATATGATACTTCTCCTCGGCGATTCAAAATCTTGAAGGGTCCAATATATCTAGGGGCAACCTTCCCTTTAAGTTGGAAACATTGCATTCCTTTCAAGGGTGATACTTTGAGATACACAAAATCTCCGATAGTGAAGGCTAGATCTCTACGTCTCTTGTCGACATAACTTCTATCTGGATTGGGCAGTCATAAGGTGCTCACAGATCTTGTGAACTTTCTCTTCGGCTTCTCTTAGGATGTCGGGTCTGAAAATCTGTCTCTCTTCTACGTCCGACCAATTAAGTGGGGTACGACACTTCCTTCCATACATAAACTCAAATGGGGCCATTTGCAAACTGGCTTGGTAACTGTTGTTGTACGAAAATTCTGCGAAAGGCAGACAGTCCTCCCATTTAGATCCATTTTCCAACACACAAGCTCCCAACATATCTTCGAGTATCTAGTTTACTCGCTCCATTTGTCCATCAATCTGCGGGTGATAAGCTGTGCTGAGATCAAGTTTGGTTCCTAATCCTTCTTATACTTCCTTCCAAAATCTCGAGGTAAACTGGGTTCCTCGATCCGACACAATGTTCTTGGGGATTCCATGCAAACTGACGATTCTAGCAATGTGAAACTCTGATAGCTTTGAACTCTGATAGGTGGTCTTGACCGGTAAGAAATGAGCTACTTTAGACAGTTTATCCACTATGACCCAAATAGAGTCATTTCCCCTACTAGATGTAGGCAAACCGGTGATAAAATTCATTCCAAATGAATCCCATTTCCATTATGGAATCTGCAATGGTTGCAAAAGTCCTGCGGGTCGCTGATGTCCCGCTTTGACTCTCTGACAGATATCACATTTGGCTATGTAGCTCCCGATTTCTCTGTTTATCTTGTGCCACCAAAATTGCTCCTTCAAATCCTAATACATGTTTGTTCCTCCCGGGAACCCTAAACTTGGGTGATTTGAACTTGATAAACTTGTTTAATATTTTTGGGATGTTACAAACCTTCCCTCCTTAAACAAAATGTTGTCCCTAGATTTATTAAAAAGAAAACTAGGAACTAAAGAGATCTGGAAACTCAGTCTTAATGTAATCTTCTTGTTCCCAAGTAGCTTCTTCTTCGTTATGGTTACTCCACTGGATCTTGAGAAACTTGATACTCCGGGTTCTGGTGGTTCTGAAGGCTTCTTCCAAAATACGAATGGTTACTTTAGGATATGTTAGGTCCTTGTTGATCTCTATGGTTCGGTGATCAATATTCTTGAAAACTTCGGTCTTCTCCGGAACTTCTAGGCATTTGCGAAGTAACGAGATATGGAACACATCATGCACGGCTGGCATTTCCTCTGGCAGTTTCAGTTGATATTATACTACTCCTCGGTGATTCAAAATCTTGAAGGGTCCAATATATCCGGGGCAAGCTTCCCTTTAAGTTGGAAACATTGCATTCCTTTCAAGGGTGTTACTTTGAGATACACAAAATCTCCAATTGTGATGGCTAAATCTCGACCTCTCTTGTCGGCATAACTCTTCTGTTTGGATTGGGCGGTCTTAAGATGCTCACATATCTTATGAACTTTCTCTTCGGCTTCTCTTAGGATGTCGGGTCCGAAAATCTGACTATCTCCTACTTCCGACCAATTCAGCGGGGTACGACACTTCCTTCCATACATAAACTCAAATGGGGCCATTTGCAAACTGGCTTGGTAACTATTGTTGTATGAAAATTCTACAAAAGGCAGACAGTCCTCCCATTTAGATCCATATTCCAACACACAAGCTCTCAACATATCTTCGAGTATCTGGTTTCCTCGCTCCGTTTGTCCATTAGTCTGCGGGTGATAAGCTGTGCTGAAATCCAGTCTGGTTCCTAATCCTTCTTAGACATTCTTCCAAAATCTCGAGGTAAACTGGGTTCCTTGATCCGACAATGTTCTTGGGGATTCCATGCAAAATGACGATTCTATCAATGTACAGCTCTGATAGCTTCGAACTCTGGTAGGTGGTATTGACCGGTAAGAAATGAGCTACTTTAGACAGTTTATCCGCTATGACCCAAATAGAGTCATTCCCCTACTAGATGTAGGCAAACCAATGATAAAATCCATTCCAACTGAATCCCATTTCCATTCTGGAATCTGCAATGGTTGCAAAAGTCCTGCGGGTCGCTGATGTCCCACTTTGACTCTCTGACAGATATCACATTTGGCTATGTAGCTCCCGATTTCTCTCTTAATCTTGTGCCACCAAAATTGCTCCTTCAAATCCTGATACATCTTTGTTCCTCCCGGGAACCCTAAACTTGGGTGATTTGAACTTGATAAACTTGTTTAATATTTTTGGGATGTTACAAACCTTCCCTCCTAAAACAAAATGTTGTCCCGAGATTTAAGAAAAAGAAAACTAGGAACTAAAGAGATCTAGAAACGTAGTCCTAATGTAATCTTCTCGTTCCCAAGTAGCTTCTTCTTTGGTATGGTTACTCCACTGAATCTTGAGAAACTTGATACTCCAGGTTCTGGTGGTTCTGAAGGCTTCTTCCAAAATATGAATGGGTACTTTAGGATATGTTAGGTCCTTGTTGATCTCTATGGTTCGGTGATCAATATTCTTGAAAACTTCGGTCTTCTCCGGAACTTCTAGGCATTTGCGAAGTAACGAGATATGGAACACATCATGCACGGCTGACATTTCCTCTGGCAGTTTCAGTTGATATTATACTACTCCTCGGCGATTCAAAATCTTGAAGGGTTCAATATATCCGGGGCAAGCTTCCATTTAAGTTGGAAACATTGCATTCCTTTCAAGGGTGTTACTTTGAGATACACAAAATCTCCAATTGTGATGGCTAAATCTCGACCTCTCTTGTCGGCATAACTCTTATGTTTGGATTGGGCGGTCTTAAGATGCTCACATATCTTATGAACTTTCTCTTCGGCTTCTCTTAGGATGTCGGGTCCGAAAATCTGACTATCTCCTACTTCCGACCAATTTAGCGGGGTACTACACTTCCTTCCATACATAAACTCAAATGGGGCCATTTTCAAACTGGCTTGGTAACTGTTGTTGTATGAAAATTCTACAAAAGGCAGACAGTCCTCCCATTTAGATCCATATTCCAACACACAAGCTCTCAACATATCATCGAGTATCTGGTTTACTCGCTCCGTTTGTCCATTAGTCTGCGGGTGATAAGCTGTGCTGAAATCCAGTCTGGTTCCTAATCCTTCTTAGACATTCTTCCAAAATCTCGAGGTAAACTGGGTTCCTCGATCCGACAATGTTCTTGGGGATTCCATGCAAAATGACGATTCTATCAATGTACAGCTCTGATAGCTTCGAACTCTGGTAGGTGGTATTGACCGGTAAGAAATGAGCTATTTTAGACAGTTTATCCGCTATGAGCCAAATAGAGTCATTCCCCTACTAGATGTAGGCAAACCAGTGATAAAATCCATTCCAACTGAATCTCATTTCCATTCTGGAATCTGCAATGGTTGCAAAATTCCTGCGGGTCGCTGATGTCCCGCTTTGACTCTCTGACAGATATCACATTTGGCTATGTAGCTCCCGATTTCTCTCTTCATCTTGTGCCACCAAAATTGCTCCTTCAAATCCTGATACATCTTTGTTCCTCCCGGGAACCCTAAACTTGGGTGATTTGAACTTGATAAACTTGTTTAATATTTTTGGGATGTTATAAACCTTCCCTCCTAAAACAAAATGTTGTCCCGAGATTTAAGAAAAAGAAAACTAGGAACTAAAGCGATCTGGAAACACAGTCCTAATGTAATCTTCTCGTTCCCAAGTAGCTTCTTCTTTGGTATGGTTACTCCACTGGATCTTGAGAAACTTGATACTCCAGGTTCTGGTGGTTCTGAAGGCTTCTTCCAAAATATGAATGGGTACTTCAGGATATGTTAGGTCCTTGTTGATCTCTATGGTTCGGTGATCAATATTCTTGAAAACTTCGGTCTTCTCCGGAACTTCTAGGCATTTGCGAAGTAATGAGATATGGAACACATCATGCACGGCTGACATTTCCTCTGGCAGTTTCAGTTGATATTATACTACTCCTCGGCGATTCAAAATCTTGAAGGGTTCAATATATCCGGGGCAAGCTTCCATTTAAGTTGGAAACATTGCATTCCTTTCAAGGGTGTTACTTTGAGATACACAAAATCTCCAATTGTGACGGCTAAATCTTGACCTCTCTTGTCGGCATAACTCTTCTGTTTGGATTGGGCGGTCTTAAGATGCTCACATATCTTATGAACTTTCTCTTCGGCTTCTCTTAGGATGTCGGGTCCGAAAATCTGACTATCTCCTACTTCCGACCAATTCAGCGGGGTACTACACTTCCTTCCATACATAAACTCAAATGGGGCCATTTGCAAACTGGCTTGGTAACTGTTATTGTATGAAAATTCTGCGAAAGGCAGACAGTCCTCGCATTTAGATCCATATTCCAACACACAAGCTCTCAACATATCTTCGAGTATCTGGTTTACTCGCTCCGTTTGTCCATCAGTCTGCGGGTGATAAGCTGTGCTGAAATCCTGTCTGGTTCCTAATCCTTCTTGGACTTTCTTCCAAAATCTCGAGGTAAACTGGGTTCCTCGATCAGACACAATGTTCTTGGGGATTCCATGCAAACTGGCGATTCTAGCAATGTACAACTCTCCTAGGTTCGAACTCTGGTAGGTGGTCTTGACCGGTAAGAAATGAGCTACTTTAGATAGTCTATCCACTATGACCCAAATAGAGTCATTTCCCCTACTAGATGTAGGCAATGCGGTGATAAAATCTATTCCAACTGAATCCCATTTCCATTCTGGAATCTACAATGGTTGCAAAAGTCCCGCGGGTCACTGATGTCCCGCTTTGATTCTCTGACAGATATCACATTTGGCTATGTATCTCCCGATTTCTCTCTTCATCTGGTGCCACCAAAATTGCTCCTTCAAATCCTGATAAATCTTCGTTCCTCCCGGGTGGATGGAATAAAGAGTATCATGTGCTTCTTGCAAAATAGATTGTTTCAACTCTGAATCTGCGGGCACACAGATTCGTTCTTTGTACCGCAAAACTCCTACTTCATCTTCGGTGAATCCAGGTACCTTCCCTGTGCCAATACGATGTTTGATTCCGTCGATACTAGCATTTCCTTTCTGCGCCTCCTTGATCTGACTGATCAAAGTGGGTTGAAGTTCTATGCTAGCCAAAAATCCTTCGCTAACTAGCTCCACTCTGAAATTTTCCATCTCCTCATACAAACTTGGTTGGGCTTCTTTTATCATGGTGTTCAATAGACACGGCAATCTGCTAAGAGCAACTGCTACCACATTGGCTTTGCCGGGGTGATAGTGAATGTCAAGGTCATAGTCCTTCATTAACTCTATCCATCTCCTTTGCCTCATATTTAGCTCCTTCTGGGTGAAAATATACTTCAGACTCTTGTGATCCGAATAAATCTCACAACGGTTACCCATGAGGTAATGTCGCCATGTCTTCAAGGCTAAAACTATGGCTGCTAGTTCGAGGTCATGGGTAGGGTTTCTTCTCATGTTGCTTTAGTTTTTGGTACAGATAGGATATGACTTTTCCTTCTTGCATTAACACACATCCGAGACCAACCTTGGATGCATCACAATACACATCAAAAGGCTTCATGATATCCAGCATAATCAAGATTGGGGCTGAAATCAATCTCTTCTTGAGCTCTTGAAAACTTTCTTCACATTTGCCCATCCATTCAAACTTCTTATCTTTCTTAAACAACTAGGTCATGGGTCTTGCGATGCTCAAGAATCCTTCTACGAACTTACGGTAATATCCCGCTAATCTGAGAAATGCGCAAACTTCAGTTTGAGTGGTTCGGGCTCTCCATTCTTCAACATCCTTAATCTTGGAGGGATCGATAACAATTCATCCTACTGATACGATATGTCCTAGGAATCCTACTTCTTTCAACCAGAACTCACATTTGCTAAACTTGGCATACAACTAATGCTCTCTAAGGGTTTCAAGGATGGTCCTTAGGTGTAGCTCATGGTCTTCTTCTGATTTGGAATAGATCAGAATATCATCGATAAAAAAAACAACAAACTTATCCAGGAAGTTCATAAAAATCTTATTCATGAGATTCATGAAATAAGCGGGGGCATTGGTTAATCCAAAAGACATGACAGTGTACTCATACAATCTATATCTGGTGGTGAAGGTAGTCTTTGGAATATCCGTTGCACGAAACATGAGTTGATGATAACCAGTTCTAAGATCAATCTTAGAAAACACTTTGGCACCGGTCAACTGGTCAAACAGGTCTTATTTCTTCGGCAGTGGGTACTTGTTCTTAATGGTGTCATCATTCAGCTTCCAATAATCCGTGCACAAACGGTTACCTCCATCTTTCTTATCTACAAACAAAACAGGTGATCTCCATGGCGACACACTTGGTTGAATCAAGCCTGTCTCCAGCATAGCATCCAGTTGCTTCTTTAGATCCACTAATTCAGACGGGTTCATACTATAAGGTCTCTGAGCTATGGGTCCAGTTCCATGGATTAGTTCAATGATAAACTCGATATCCCGATCTGGGGGCATACCGGGAAATTCATATGGGAATACGTTGGGGTATTCACAGACTACTCTGACTTGGTCAATGGTTGGTTGGGATAGACTCTTGTTGCACTTGAATTGACGGGGAAAAGTTTCACATACATGCTCTACTGATACTCAAGTGGTACTAGTCATGGTTATGGCTTTCTTGGCACAGTCGATTAATCCTTTATGTTTCGACATCCAATCCATTCCTAGTACTACTTCCAAATATTTGGTTCCAAGTACTATTATATTAGCATAAAAATCTATTCCATAGATTCTGATATGTACGGCCTTGCAAATTTGTCTAGCTTTGGTGGTTGAACCAGGTATTTGAACTATCATAAAATGCTTCAATTTTGTGGGTTGAATCTTACTAGTGCATGCAAATTATTCTATAACAAACAAGTGTGATGCTCTAGAATCAAACAACACTCTAGCAAGTACTGAATTAACAGAAAACATACCCAGCACGACATATGGCGCTTCCTGAGCTTCTTCAGCATTCATGTGAAACAGACGACCATTGCGGTTGAGCGAGTTTCCTGGGGCAAATCTCCTTCCAGGCTGAACACGGCGTTGCTGCTGAGCTGGTGCATTCACATTGGTGGCTGCTGCAAGCTTCTTGGGGCACTCGCTGGAGTAGTGACCCTTGACTCCACATTCAAAACAAGTAATTAGAGACTTGTATTTTCCTGCAACAGGCACTACATTGCTACTAGTCCTTGGGGCAGTATTGTTGTTGTTGGGGTTATTGTTGTTGCTGGACTTGGGTGGTGCATGCTTGAAATTGTTGGAGTTGCCGGGGTTGTTGTTGTGGTTTCCTCCGGGCCTTGGGTTTCCTCCTCCACGGTTGGGATAGTTCGGACGAGACATAAGGGGTCTATTGTTTCTTGGGGCATATCCTGCAGATGGGTTGGGACGGTACTTCGGGGTATGGTGGGATCCTAGTTGATGCATCATTCGACGCTTGCGATTCTCGTTGGCTTGGTTGATCTTGCCTTCCATCTGGATTATTGAATCCACTAAGGCTTCAAGGTCAGCAAAGGGAATGTTGACCAACATTGTCTGCATTGCATCATGCATATCGTTCAAGAATCTCTCCTTATTCTTGGCTTCATAACCAATCTCATCAGGGGCATACCTAGATAGAGACAGAAATTTGTCGCGGTACTCTACCACAGTCATCCTTCCCTGCTTCAGCTCCTTGAATTCATCCCTCATCTGCAGAATCAAACCTGGTGGCACATGGGTTCAGCTGAACTTGAGTTTGAATTCATCCCAAGACATCATCTGTCCTCCATTCATGGTGCAAATGCCATTCCACCAAGCTCTTGCATCACCTGCCGGATAATGGGTGGCAAATAGTACTTTCTCATTAGCCTCCACTCCTGTGACTTCTAAGTTGTTCCCTGTGGTCTGCAGCCAGTCATCGGCATCTAATGATTCTTCAGACTTACTAAATATGGGGGGATTGGTGTTTTGAAAGTTCTTGAGCTTGGATCCATGGTTATCCTGGTTTCCATGGCCTTGATTATTATGGGCCATCTGAGCTATCTGTTGAAGGGTGGATAAATGAGCTTGACGTTCAGCTCTTCTAGCTTCATGATCAGCAACTAACATTTTTAGGATTTGCAGCATTGGATCCTGAGATGAGCTGCTCCCTCCGCGAGGCATCTGAAGATTGAGATAGATCATGAGACAAGAGGGAAATTTCTAAGGTTCATGGATTTGTTTTTGAAAAGCTTTTAAACTTTGATTTTGACTCTTGTTTTGCCAACTAGCAACTTGCTTTTCATTCATTCATTCATTCATAGTACCCAATACAAAGACACACCACACTAGGGTAACAGATGGTTTTAGGAACCATTCTGTGAAGCTACGATACATTGGGACCGGATACAACTCACACCTACGATAGTGCTCTAGTGCTACTACTCATCAGAATCGGTGGCTTCTTCATCATCAATGAAGGAGGAATCATCATCATCAGTGTGGAAGTCCATGTCGAGGTCCTCCAGCTAGTCATCATCATCACTGAGGTAGGAGTAGGGATCTCCACAAATATCTTCCCCTGCGTTCTCCCTCTCCTCAAGCTACATGTCCCACTCATGGATGGTCTCCTCCAAAGGTGACACCTTTTGACGAAGGCGGGCAATGATGCGATCCTTCTTGTCACATAGACGGAGAAGTGACTTGTGCTCCTTCACAAGTATGGCGAGGGTCTGGTCCTTCTTGACTGCAATGGCATGGTTGTGGTTGGCGTAGGCGCGGGCGTTGTCCAACTCCTTCTGCCTATCATACATCATGAAGTCGAGATGATCCACCTGATGCTTTAGCTCCGGATGGCCTAGCACCTCCAATGGTTGTCCCATAGCATCACACCTTGCAGAGTAAGCAAAGCGGGTTCCATTGATCTGGTTGATGCTTTGCCCACACAGACGGGCAATAGCCTCCTGCATAGCCCTGGAGAGTCTGTCTAGCCAGTTGTTCTCCCTCAAGCTGAATTGGATCCCCTATGAGGTGGTTGCCTCCATATTTCCTCTAGGATTTGCAACTATCAGCCATTGTTGTTCTCCACCTTGCTGATCATTGAGCTGTGCTCCGAAGAACTCGGGGTGCGAGCGCTTAAGAAGTTACGAGAGTTGGCTTAAATCGCGCTCGAAGATGAACTCTCCTCCGTTGCCCAACTGGTAGAACTTGCTATACTTGACTTCCATCTATAAGAATGTAGGATGAGTAAGTTAGTAGGGTGATCAAGTGTGTCAAATTTTATGTATGACTGCAAGAATTTTTGAGGAACATGAATTTTCTTGAAAGAATCTCACTGATAAGAATGATAACAGGTTTTCATAAATACTCACTTCTCTTGTTTTGAAACTAAGTTTTTGATTCAAGCGTCCATTCTAACTAGGGTCTCCTATGGTCAGGATGGCTCTGATACCAACTTGTCAACACCCGTATTTTTAATCCCAGATGCCTGTTATGCCATACATCGCAATCCCAGGATTACCATTTTTGCGAGACATAACAGAATTGGTACCACAGTACATCATCCATTACAAACCATAATAAAGGTCTTACAAATATAGGATCTCATGATCCAGTCTTAATACAATAAATGCATCGGAATATATAATAACGGTAGCATGGTCGAAGCTCCATCTTCAGGCTCACAGGAAATGCTGACGATGGGAGATGATCCTAGTTGTCATAGACCCCCTCATGTCCATCATCCTGGTAGTCCTCCTCATAGTATGGCCATAGGAATAGCCAGGGATTAAGCCATGAGTACTCTTTAAGTACTCGCAAACTATCACTAACAAGTAAAGTAGTTCGAGTAGGAATCCTAAGCTCTAGGTTTATTTGCAAAGAGCCAGGTTTATTTCCAACTGAGTTCAAAAGTAAAGAAAACTAGTTTAATGTTATATAACACCTAAGTGGGAACTTAGTTTTCATGTTCACAACCCTGTTGTGGTCAAGTCAAGGTCATAGGTCATTTCACAAGTAATTTTGAAAACATCTGACGACAGAACAATATGGCCACTCCAACTGTCCATGACTACGGACACGGCTATTCGATTAGTTTGACACTCTACAGAGTTAGTAATCTTTCACCACAACATTCGATACATCCATCAGGATTAACCCTGAATCATCATACTTAGTACGCGGATAATCAATCCTAACCTTTCAATTACACACCCTAGTATAGGCACCTCCCCTATGAGTTTGGCCTCCCAACCATGACCATCTGTCATCTGGGGAACTGCATAGGTGTACATTCACATTCACGAGGTAGCCTCAGCTCAACCTCTTCCGCAAGGGAACCCATACAAGACATATAAACTTCTAGTCAAGCCCTACCAAAATTTGGGTATTGTGGTTGTACGATAAAATTGGAATGGTATCGCATCCGAACCCAACCATCAGGTTTTTATAGAAGGGCTAAGGCTCATGCCTCAATATTTTCATCATCAAATCATCTTGTGCTCATAACACATGTCAAAACATTTCAATAGAATGAATTTTCATTACAAGGTTTTCATAATCATTTTCACCAAGTATTCCCATCTAAAGTGATCAACTTTTATGCTTAGAACTAGCCACTAAAATTGAGGGTATTCACTATTGTGGGGTGCTAATCAAGTGTGACTGTCCAAATCTAGTCTCATGCCTTAGTATGACATCTATTTCTAACTACTTAGGCCTAGTTTTATGCTCTTTATGTTAACTATACTATCTTTCCAAAACTCACAAAGCACTAACTTAAAGTAATAAAGAACTTTGGTAAAAATAAAAGAATAAAGGTTGCAAGTAAAACTGGGATTTGGTATAATCAAGGTTGCATAACCAAAGCATGCCTACTGTATCTTGCATAGGTTATTTGGCATAAGTAGCATGCAAAGTTCTAGGTTGCAAGTGTTAGCTTGCTTAGATAACTTGTAGTGTTGGGCTTGCCTTGATTGGTGCAGTGGTTGAAGTTTTCTTCTTCTTATTCTTCGTAGTACTCCTCCTCCTTGTAGCCTTCGTAAGTACTATCGTCTATAAATACATATGAGGTACACAATCACCAAACAATACTTAACTACCTCTATTTGGCACACAAAGGTTCACACTAGATGATCTAGCAGCATCATAGTCATCACAAAAAATAAAGACCTAGTCCTTTTTATTTAATTTGGAAAATTAATTTCTACTCACTGAAAACTACTTAAGATTTAATATTCTCCCATTAAAATATGGGATCATGTTGACACATGTCATCACCACATATTCTACTACTTGGGAAGGTGATTTAAAAGTGATGGTCATATTTTATCAAGTTTAGTATTACTATTTTATACAATTAAAGTGACTACAAATGCTTATAGAGCATTCTTTTGGTACTAGTCCAATGTCACTGCATGTAAACCTAAATATTTTTACATATTCAGATAGATCTTGTCAAATGTGATTTGTCAGAGTTGGAATCAACTCAAAAGTATTTATTGTTGATTTTTTAAAAATGTTTGAATGTGGAAAAGTCTCTGTCTTGTTATTTTTACTACCGGTGATCAACAATTTCAAATGGTTTGAATCCAAGTGGCTTGGATTGAAAATTTGAATACCTTTCTAGCAAAATTAGAATCATGTAATTTGGTTTAGTACATCTCCTTGAATTGATTTTTGAATCTACTGATAGAACTCGGGTTGAATAAAATGGAAAATAACTATTTGAATCTCCGTGCTACACGCGGAAAAGGAAATGGGCCGGCCCAGCTTCACTGCTCGCGCGCAGTGGGCTGCTGACAGGGGGGTCCCACTACTTGAAAATGGCTATAGGTAATCAGCACATCCGTGGCTCACATGGTTGAAGTGCCCCACGGCTAAAACAGGCGTGGCTCACCTGTGGGCAGTGCCCTACTAGTAACTAGAACAATCGTGGCGCACATGGTCATAGTGCGCCACAGATATGTGTGGGCCAGGGCCCTGCTAGCCGCATGCCGCATACCCGTAGAGCACATGGGGGAGATGCACTACGGTTGTTAGGGATAGCCATAGCGCACATGTGGCAAGTGAGCTACGCCTATGTGAAGCCCCCTCTGCTACTTAAATGGACAGAAACATCCGTGGCGCACTCTGGCATGTGCGCCACGGATGTGTCGACCATGCATGTGCACATCATTTGATCATGTGATCATCCACCATCCCACACTTCACTTTCCCCTTCTTCCTCCTTAGATCTAGTCGGGATCCTTCTCCTTCCCACCTCAATTTCTCCACTCATTCACCATTTTTAGCATGTGGAACTTGCATTAGATGTTACATACGTAATAGAGGAAGCTCTTCGGTCTCTCATCTCCTTCTCCAGTCTCAAGTGCACCTCTCCTTTCGATCTTCTCGCGATCTCGGTCTCTCATCTCGGTAAGTAGTCCATGTAAGGATGTGTTCATGTGTATATGGATGATATGCTCATATGTATGTAGATGATTTATGCTCATGATGTGTGTATGGAGAGGATCGATGGTCATGTGTGTATATATATGGAGAGTATCGATGCTCATATGCATGCATGTGTGTATGGAGAGGATAATGATATGTTCATGTGTGTATGGATCGGTCTCTCTCTCTCTCTTGTGTTTGTGTGTGAACAAGTTGCCATTTGTTTTGCAAAATTGTTGATTCATTTCCATTTTGGTAAGACTTTGGCATTTCGCAAAGGTCCTAATTTTAGGATAGGTCATGCCAAAATTTTCTATCAACCATTGCATGCATGCATTCATTATGTGGTTCTAATAGACTTCTAATTGTACCGTGTACAACGTGCAGGCAAAAATGGTGCTCATAATGAGCGAAGGCATTGTGGCTAGATTTTTGAAATGTGCGACAGCCGACATGATATGAAATAACAAGACGGAGATAAGATGTCCGTGCAGAAGATGCAAACTTAACTGGGTGATCGACCCAGATTCCGGGAATCTGCAGGCGCACCTGCTCCGCCATGGTTTCATGGATGGATACACTCGTTGGATAAGCGATGACGAAGACGTTGGAGACGGTGAAGGTGGGCAACATGACGATGATCATCAGGGCGAGAACGGGCGAGATGATGAAGAGTCTCCTGGAGATGGTGAAGGTGCGGAAGTAGACCGGGATGATGATGATCTAGATGCCGGAGGAGCAGATGACGATGGAACAACGTCAGGCTGGGTGCGGGACCCTTATGTGCAAGAGCTGCTTCTCAAGCAGACGAGTAACGCCAGGGCTACCGCTAGAGAGAAAGCCAAGCTTGCGCAACCTGAGAAAGACGCGGTTACTCCATTGTATGAAGGATGCATGCACGATGATACCCCGTTGAATGTAACACTCAAGGCTATGGAGATGAAGGAAAAACACAAATTGAGCGACGCAAGCTTCAATGATATGATGGCATTCTGGCACGATCGTCTCCCAAAGGGGAACACGTGTCCAACTAGTATCGAGGACGCCAAGAAAATCGTCTGTCCTCTCGATCTACCGCATGTTATATATCACGTATGCATCAATGATTGCATCATTTATCGGGGCGAGGACACGGAGAAAACCACTTGTCCGGTGTGCGGCGTGAGTCGATACAAGAAAGGGAAGAAAGCACCTCGAAAAGTGGTATGGTACTTTCCTATCACTCCTCGTCTGCAGCGCTATTTCGTGGACCCTAAGGAAGCGAAGCTCATGCGATGGCATGCGGAAAGGAAGAAGCCAGGAGATGACGATGACCCCGAAAAGGATGAGCTGCTGACGCACCCTTCAGATGCTAGCCAGTGGAAAGCATTGGACCTCGAATTCCCAGAATTCGGTGGAGATTCGAGGAACATCAGGCTTGGTGCGAGCACCGATGGACTCAACCCGTTCGGTAGCCAAAGCAGCACGCACAGCACTTGTCCCGTGTTTGTATGGATGTACAACCTACCTCCATGGTTGTGCATGAAGAAGAAGTACATACAAATGAGTATGCTAATTCAAGGGCGGAAACAACCTGGTACCGACATCAATCTGTATCTCGGGCTGTTGAAAAAGGAGCTAGCCACGTTATGGGAATCTAGAGCCAATACTTACGACGCTGTCGCACAAGATTATTTCACTATGAGAGCCGCGTTGGTCACTACGGTGCAAGACTATCCAGGTTGCGGGTATATCTCGGGGAAGGTTATCCAAGGATTCTGTGCATGCGTTAGGTGCATGGATAACACAAGCTATCTCTAACTAGAGAAATATCCAGGGTCTTCGAAAACCGTGTTCACGGTGCACCGAAGGTGGCTCGGCAAGAAATACCCATGGAGAAAACGTGGAGACCAATTCGATGGAAAATCCGAGACCCGAGGAGTCCCAGAGCGTAGGAGCAGCGAAGAAGTGGAAGAGTTGCTGAAAAACTGGAAAGATTGTCCTAAGTCTGGAAAGAAGCGAAAGAGGCAGCAAGACAATCCGCTGATGAAGGTATGGAAAACAAGGTCTGTTTTCTGGGAGTTGCCATACTGGAAGTTTCTCCGCACGCCTCATAGCCTCGACATCATGCATATCACGAAAAACGTGTCCGAGAGTCTGGTTGCCACCATAATCAACATGCCAGATAGGACGAAAGATGGTCTGAAAGCAATGCACGACCTGATATTCATGGGTATCCGGAAGGAGCTTCACGGAGGGCGCACTACTCCTGATGATCAGGAAGATGACGATGATCATGAGTCGGAGACGACACAAGGTCGTCGGAAGGGTAAAAAGTTCAATAAGAACGAATATTACTGCCCTCCTTCTTGCTTCACTCTAAGCCAGGATGAGATCAAACCGTTTTTCAAGTGCCTTCTAGGAGTCAAATTTCCTTACGGCTATGGGGGCAAGATAAGAAGATACCTCTAACATCCCAAAAATACTAAACTTAAATCATCAAACTCTAATCATCAAAATTAGGGTTAACAAAAACTTTTCTAAATAAAATTATGAAAGCATATGCATATGTGTATGCATTTAATTTGAAATTCTTTTGAACCACCTTGTTTGTGTGTTTCTTTGCTTGTAGAATGTTTCTTAGGTGAAATAAACATCATCTAAACATTTCCCAAACTTTTCCCAAAGACAAAAAAATCAAAACAAAGTTAAATGAGTGAATGGTCATTTTGACCAATTTAACTCCCATGCCTACTTTGGCTGTCTCAAACTTTTAGAACCTAACAGAAACTTTTCTGGATCTTTGCACCCCTTGATTGTACTCAGAACAAAGTATCAAGGCCCACTTTGTGATAATATAGAAACTTTCAAATGCATAGTTTAAATGACAATTCAAAATTGAATCTTTATCATATGGGAAGATCCCACTTTTTCAAAAACCACTCAAACCAACTCAACTTTCAAAACCCAAGCATCTGCAGACTCACCAGCACCAATCTAGCACACTCACCAAAAATCTTTTCAAAATTCAAAACTTGAATTCATGCGGCCATTTCATCAAACACATTGCAGACACAAATTAAACAAAATCAAAACACTATAGTGTGCAGTGTTTTAAGCCTAACTGGTTCCCTATCTAGCTCACAACCATCTCAGTAGATCATCTAGCAAGATTAACCAAGCACTAGCACCACTGTGAGATTGCCAATATCATCAATGGTGAACAGCCGAAGCACACCATGCCACCCTAGTGTAGACAGCAAGCTAGGAAGGAAACTAGCCGTGCCAACCTTGTCTAGGAGATCACCCATGCCTCACCGCCCCCTCTCGACCAGCCCTGCTTCGAAGACACCGACCAGAGCACCCAGGCTGCGTTTCCGCCAACCGAGCATGCGCCAGAGCGCCACCCTTGACCGAAGCCCACAGACCGCGCGCCGCCCTTGCCGCGCGCATACACGATCGCCACCGACCCAGGAGACCGCCAGACATCCCTGTTCGCCGCCCCATGCCACACAGCCACCGCTCGCCGTCGAAGATGCCGCCTCTGCTGCGCAGAGCGTAGCATGTTCCATACCAACCCGCACCGCCCCACGTCTCGCCACCGTAGCGTTGAGCATCGCCAGGGAACACCGCACCGTCCCCTACCTTCGCCCATGCCAATAGTCGTCTGTACCATCGCCCTCGACGAGCTCACTGTGCGCCCCGTCGGTCCCCTCGCTCGACTATAAATAGAGGCCACCCCCAGCCAAACTAAGCACACCATTCTACTCCCCTCTCATCACTGATCGTGCCACACCGTTCCCGAAGCAAGGCAAGCAACACTTCGCCGGAATTTCACCGGAGCCCGCCGCCTCTGGAGAAGAAGGGAGCCAGGGATTGGAGCCGCCCTAGGAGGAGCCACCGGTACCAGGAGATTCGCCGTCGTCGACTTCGTCATTCGCCTGCCTCGCCGACCCTCGCCTGCACCCCGGTGAGCCCCCAGCAACCCCCACTGGCCGCGCTAGGTTTCTGTCTCGCCGGCGTTGCCCAACGTCGACGATGACTCCCAGCCGTTGGATTAGAACCAGATCGAACGTCCCACATTGCCCGTGCATCGCCGCACCCCTGTCTCACTGACGAGTGGGGACAGCCACTTAAACAGCCCGCGGAAGCGCTACGCTTAGCAGGCCGGCCCGTTAACTTTTCCCGCGCAGCCCAGTTATTTGAATTAAACCTTTTCCATTTTATTTCAGACACACTTCTGTACCCAGTTTCAAAAATCAACCTAGATCGATTTAGTGCACCAAATTGAATGAAACCAATTTTGTAGGAAAGGTCTGGGAATGATGAATCCAAGCCCATTGGATTCAAGTCATTTGGATCAATAGATCACCCATGGTAAAAATAACAAGGCAGAAGCTTTTCTGCATTCAAACTTTTTTCAAATTTAAACCATAATAGCTTTTGAGTTGATTCCAACTCTCAAAAATCACATTTAACCATACCTTTCAGAATATATAAAAATATATGGGTTTACTTGCAGAAATAATGTTCAAGTAATAAAAGAATGCCCCATAGGCATTTCTAGTCACTTTATTTAATTAAAATAAAAGGGTAAAACCTTATTAAATTGTGACACCACTTTAAATCACATTCCCATGGACTAAAATATGTGGTGGTGACATGTGTCAACATGATCCCATGTTTGGTTTGGAGAATATTAAATCTTAAGTAGTTTTTCAATGAGTAGAAATTACTTTTCTAAAAATAAAAGGAATTAAACCAAGCTTTAATCTTGTAAGGTTAGTAATGATGCTAGATCATCTATAGGATCCTTTTGTGTGATGATTGCAAGTAGTTAAGTATTGTTTGGTGATTGTGTACATCGTATTTATTTATAGACGCTAGTACCGACCAAGCATACGAGGAGGAAGGAGGATTCTACGAAGAAGAAGCCGAGGAGAACTTCAACCACTGCTCTGCTCAAGGCAAGCCTAATACTACTAGTTGAATTAGCAAGCTATTAACCTTGCAAGCTAACACTTGCAATTTAGCAAGCTTATACTGATATTGTGCAAGCCAATACTTGCTTGTTACCATGTCAACTATATGCCTTAAAGCATATATGATCATAACCACTTGATAAACCAATCCTAGTTTTACTTGCAAGCCTCTTACTTTATTTCCTTATCAAAACTCTTACCTAGATGTTACCTAAGTAAATGGTAGATACTAGAAGAATATGTGAAGGTTGCATAAAGAGCATAAAATTTCGCCTAAGCTAGATAATCTTGATGTCATCTTAAGGCATGATATTGAACTTAGTTAGAACTCCACTAGTTTACCACCCCTCATTATTGCTTACCCCCACTTGTAGATTCTAGTGCTAAGAATAAAACTTGATCAACTTTAGATGGGAATACTTGGTGGAAAAATGGGTATGAAAACCTTGGAATGATGGATCATTCTATTGAAATGTTTTGGACATGTGTTTCCGAACACCTGATGATTTTGGTGATGAAAATGTTGAGGCATGAGCCTTAGCCCTTTATAAAACTGATGATTGTCTGGATGCGATACCATTCCAATTTTATCGTACAACCACAATACCCGAAGATTGGGTAGGGCTTGATTGGAAACTTATATACTTAGTATCAGTTCCCTCACGGCCAAGGTCTGAGCTGAGGCTACCTTGTGAAGATTGTCCACCTGTGCAGTACCCAAGATGACATTTGGTCATGGTTGGGAGGCCAAACTCACAGGAGAGGTTCTTATACTAGGGTGTGTAATTGAAAGGTTAGGATTGATTATCCGCATACTGAGTATGGTGAATTCAGGATTTGTTCCTGACGGATGTATCGAATGTTGTGGTAAAAGTGTACAATCTCTGTAGAGTGTCAAACTATTCGAATAGCGCGTCATGATTATGGATAGTTGGAGTGGCCATACTGTTCCCCCGTCAGACTTTTCAAAATGACTTGTGAAATGAATTGAGACTTTGGCTTGACCACAACAGGGTTGTGATATGAAATACAAGTTTCCATTTAGGTGTTATAAAACTTCAACTAGCATTCGTTGCTCCTTAACATAGTAGAGATAAATCTGGCTTTTGCAAAATAACCCTAGAGCCTAGTGTCCTATTATCAAAAACCCATTTCACTTGTTAGTATTAGTTTGCGAGTACTTAAAGAGTACTCATGGCTTTGTCCCTGGCTATTCCCATGGCCAGACTATGAAGAGGAGTACCTAGAGGATGGACCCCAGGAAGGTTACGACAACTAGGATCATCTCCCATCGTCAGCATTGCCTATGACCCCGAAGATGGAGCTTCGCCTACGCTACCGTTATTATTACGTATTCTGCTGCTTGATGTTGTATTAAGAACTGGATCATGAGATCCCTATTTGTGTAAGAACTTATGTACGGTTTGTAATGGATGATGTACTATGGTATCCAATTCTGTTATGTCTCGCAAAAATGGTAATCCTGGGATTGCGATGTATGGCATAACAGGCATCTGGGATTAAAAATCCGGGTGTTGACAAGTTGGTATCAGAGCCATCCTAACCATAGGAGACCCTAGTTAGACTGGACGTTTGAATCAAAAAATTAGTTTCAAAACCAAAGAAAACAAATATTTACAAAAACTTATTCTCATTCTTATCCCTTTGATTCTTTCATGAAAATTCATGTTCCTCAAAAACTCTTGCAAAATACATAAAATTTTGACACACTTGGTCACTCTACTAACTTACTCATCCTATATTCTTATAGATGGACGTGAAGTACAGCAAGTTTTATCAGTTGGGGAATGGAGGGGACCTGATCTTTGAGAGGGATTTGGACCAGCTTTCGGAACTTCTGGAGCGTCCGCACCCCGAGTTCTTCGGAGCTCAACTCAATGATCAAGGAGGAGAAGATCTGCAGTGGCTAATTGTTGCAAGTCTCCGAGGAAAGATTGAACCTCCCACTGCTGAGGGCATTCAATTTACCTTGAGAGAAAACAACTGGCTCGATGGACTTGCTAGGGCCATGCAGGAAGCTCTTTCCCGTCTATGTGGGCAGAGCATCAATCAGATCAAGGGTACTCGCTTTGAGTTTGCCCAAGGCGTGATGCAAATGGACAACCACTGGAAGCACCATACCACCCCGAGCTGAAGACTCAATTGGACCACCTCAGCTTCATGATGTACGATCGTCGGCAGGAGTTGGACAACTGCCATGACTACTCCAACCACAAATCTGCCATCATCAAGACGAAGGACCAAACCATCGCCATGCTAGCAAAGGATCGCAAGTCTCGCCGCCGTCAGCTCGACCAGAAGGAGCGCATAATTGCCCGTCTTCGCCATCGCATCTCATCTCTGGGGGAGACCATCCACGAGAGAGACATGCAGTTGGAGGAAAGGGAGAATGCGGGAGAAGATCTTCGTGGAGACCTACTCCTATCTCAGCGATGACGATGATTTTCTGGAGGATCAGGCTATGGACTTCTTCACCGATGAAGATGATTTCGCCTTCATTGATGATGATGAGAACGATGAAGCCACCGATTCCGAGGAGTAGTAGCACTGGAGCACTAGCGTAGTGAGTAGTATTCGATCCCCCTGTATCGTAGTTTCCAGAATGGTTCTTAAAACCATCTGTTTTTATTTGTTGTGGTGTGTGTTGTATCGGGTGCTATGAATGAATGAATGAATGAATGAATGAATGAAAAGCAAGTTACTAGAAAAATCTGAGTCAAACTTTAATTTTTTTTCCAAAGACCCAAAACTTTAGAAATTTCCCTCTTTTCTCATGATCTATCTCAATCTTCAGATGCCACGTGGAGGAAGTGGTTCATCCCCGGACCCGATGTTGCAGATTCTGCAAATGTTTACTTCTGACCGCGAAGCTGAAAGAGCGGAACGTCAAGCCAACCTAGCCACACTGCAACAGATAGCCCAACTTGCCCACAACAACCAAGGCCACGGAAACCAGGATAACCATGGATCTAAGCTCAAGAATTTCCAGAATACCAACCCACCTATTTTCACTAAGTCAGAAGAACCCCTAGACGCCGATGATTGGCTGCAGACCATGGAAAATAACCTAGAAGTCGCCGGAGTGGAAGCCAACGAGAAAGTTCTGTTCGCCACCCACTATCTAGCTGGAGATGCCAGGGCATGGTGGAACAGTGTTCGCGCAATGACCAGAGGCCAGATGATGACCTAGGAGGAATTCAAGGTCAAGTTTAGCAGAACCCATGTGCCACCAGGTTTAATCAAGAGGATGAGAGACGAGTTCAGAGAATTGAAGCAATGCCTCTCTTATAAACTAGCTCATTGATTAACAAGATGATCAAAGGTTTCCTGATCATGGACATTGGATGTTGTTAGTAACGAGGTCACCACATTGTTGGAACGATGTGATGAACATTCATCCGAAGTATAGCATTACAATCAAGGTCATTGTGTTTATATTGTTATAACATCATGCGAAGTAATCTTAGTCCTTAGACCATGAGATCATGTCAATCACTAACACCGGAAGAGTATCTTGATAACATCAAACGTCACACCATAACAGGGTGATTATAAAGATGGGTTCAGTGCTACGAAGGTGTTGTGTTGAGGCTCATGGATCAAGAGTGGAATTTGTCCATCCCGATGACAGAGAGATATACTCTGGGCCCTCTCGATGATATCACATTGGTTAGCTTGCAAGCAAGTGATTTGATCACTAGCATATTATATCATGGGAACAAGAAAAGAGTACATGTCGGTAACGAGATCAAACTAGATATGGAGATACCGATGATAGAATCTCGAACATGTAATATATCACCACAGAAGTCATCGTTGAATATGTTGGAGTCAGTACGGATCTCCAGGTCCTGCTGCTGATTATTGATCGGAGAGGGGTCTCTATCATGTCTACATTATTCGTGAACCATAGGGTGACACACTTAAGCGATACCGACACTATTTGGAGCAAATAATATGCCAGAGAAAGAAAAAGGAAAGCGCATGTATTTATTTCACTAGACACCGAAACTGTTTCGGTTGAAATTGCTGAAACTGGTTCTGCATGTGAAATTGAAATGTTGTAAGGGGTTTTATGTGAATGTTTGTTAATTAAAGTAATTAACAAAATTCTGAATAAAAAAATAAAAGAGTTTTATTTAAATGAGATCTTTCATTAAATTTGGTGGAAATTTAATGCATGTGAGTGGATTTTTGAGTGGAGGCTCTTTTATGGGAGTGGAGGCTTTTCATTTTGAGTGGGAGCTCCACCCGCATGAATATGGAAGAGGTGGGGGCAGCCACCATGGCTGGAGCCATGCCCCTTGGGGTGCCCCCTTCTCCCTATAAAAGGCCCCCCTCTCCTCCTCTCAAAGCACACCTCCTCGCGAAGGATCTCTCTCCCCCTTTTAGAATTTCCCCATGGTCTCGGATCAGCGAGATACATGTTCCCAGTGGCTTTTTCTGGAAGGATTTGTTGCTTCCGCTGCTTCGCTGGAGCGAGGGCGTGGAGGTTGTCGGGGTACCCGGACGTGTGTGCGATCACGGATGCACCACTGCTTTGCGGTGCTGGACGTGATGGTGCTGGACCGGCTGGACCAGATGGACTTCATCACGATCTTGAGATCGGCAAGCGTTCGACTACATCATCCACGAGTACAACCTCGTTAAAGCTATATGGTCTTCGAGGGTATGTATTTTATGGATGTATATCCACCCGTTGTTTGTATCTAGTAGATAGATCTTGGTACATAGTTTTTCCCATCGTAGGATTTTTTTGTTTTCTATGCTGCGAACCCTACATGTACATGCTACGCTCTCCAAGTAAGAACCTTAGTATTTGCGTGTGTAACTATCTTACACCCAAAATATTGTCGTGGATCCAAGAACACCCGATCATCACGTGATGTCTTGGAGTGACGAAAACATAATCGGTGCATACTAAAGGAAGAACACATTCTTATCTTTATATTTAAATGAGGGATCATCATATTATGCTAATAAAACTCCAAACAAGCAATATAAGATGCTATCAAACATCACATGTTTATTAGTGGAATGATATGGTTCCCGCATATGATCTCTATCATGTGCATCGTGGTATGATCACTATCATACCTTTATGTGTAAGGCCAAGGTCTATGGAACTTACACGTTATGTGTGTTGTAAGAGTATCATCTCATACTTCTACTTAGAACATCACCATATCATAACACTAGCCCAGCAACAATCTAAACTAGACGCCTCTAATTTATCCATTGCAAGTTTTACGTGGCTTAGGGCTTTCAAGATAGAACCGTTTTTACCTACAAACATGAACCACAACGAGGATAACCAAATTGTTGACAACTCGTTGCAAAATAAATATTGACTATAGTAGGAGAAACAGACACCCGCTAGCCACTTATGCAAACTAGTTGCATGTCAAGCGTGGAACAGGTCTCATGTGCGAGGACATGTAAAGTTTGTCCGAGCCGCTTCATCCCACTATGCCACCAATATCCAAAATTACAACTAAGGAGCAACAACATGATCATCATCGCCCACATACTCATATGTGTACTACCCGTGTAAAGCATCTACGCATAGATCCGGCTCTGATACCACTGTAGGGTTCGCAGCATAGAAAACAAAAAAAATCCTACGATGGGAACAACTATGTACCAAGATATATCTACTAGATACAAACAACGGGCGGATGTATATCTGTAGAGAACATAACCTTGAAGACCGACAAAGCTTAAAGAGTTAAACTCGTGGTTGATGTAGACGATCTCTTGTCGATCTCAAGATAGAGAGGAAGTCCTAGCGCTGCAAATCAGCAGCGCATCCGTTCTCTCACACACGTCCGAGGCACCGAGCAACCGCTGCCTCCTCGCTCCAGCGATGCAGCGGAAGCACAACTCTTTCTTGCCGAATAGCCACCGGGAACATGTATCTCGCTAGTCCGAGACCATGGGGAATAAATTCTAGAGGGGAGAGAGATCCTTCACGAGGAGGTGTGAGTGAGAAGTGATGAGGGGGTGCCTTTTATAGGAGAGGGGGGACCCCAAGGGGGTGGCCGGCGCATGGGGCCTGCCCCCTTGCCCTCCCCTCTTCATGTGGGTGGACACTCCACTCACAAAATTCCTTTAAATTCCCACCACTCAAAATCCCACTCAAACTTGCTATTAAATTTCCACCAAATTTAATGAAAACTCTCATTAAATAAAACTCTTTTTATTTATTCAGAATTTTGTCAATTACTTTAATGAAAAATATTCACATATAACCCCTTGCTAGAATTCTATTTCACATGCAAAAACACTTTTTGCAATTTCACCCGAAAACCTGTTTTGGTATCTAGTGAAATAAATTCCTGCACTTGTTATTCTTTCCGACATGAAACTTTTGCTCCAATTGGATGTCGGTGTCTCTTAAGTGTGTCACCCTACGGTTCGTGATCGAGACCCCTCTTGGATCAATAATCAAAAGCGGGATCTGGAGACCCATACTGACTCCCACACATTCAGCGATGACTTTCTTGTGATCGTCGGAACCTTTTATGCTAGTATCTCAATCCCTTTGTTTCGTGATATATTACATGTCCGAGATTCGATCATCGGTATCTCCATACCTAGTATGATGTCGTTGCTGACATGCACTCTTTTCTCGTTCCCGTGATATAACATTCTAGTGATCAAATCACTTGCTTTCAAGATAACCAATGTGATATCACCGAGAGGGCCCAGAGTATATCTATCCGTCATCGGGATGGACAAATTCCACTCTCGATCCATGGGCCTCAACATAACACTTTATTAGTTCTGAACCCATCTTTATAATCACCCTGTTATGGTGTGACGTTTGATGTTATCAAGAAACTCTTCCGGTGTTAGTGATTGACATGATCTCATGGTCTAAGGATTAGGATCACTTCGTAAGTTCTTATAGCAATATAAACTCAATGACTTTGATCGTAATGCTATACTTCAGATGAATGTTCATCACACCATTACAGTAATGTTGTGATCCCGTTATGACAACATCCAATGTCCATGATCAGGAAACCTTGATCATCTTGTTAATCAACGAGCTAGTTTATGAGAGAGGCATTACTAGGAACTTTCTGTTTGTTTATTAAACACACATGTATTAACGTTTCCGTATTAATACAATTATAGCATGCAAAATAAACATCTATCATATACTTGGAATACACTCTCTCATGCCGAGAAAGGTCTGTTCCTGACCCGGACTTTGAGTGGCGAGAACCTTGGCTCACTCTCCCATTATACAACCAATTGGAACGAAGCTGAATACGGCGAGGCGTCATCAGGAAATCCAAAGCATAAGATTGGCTTTATCTAAAGCTGACAAGATGATGGAGGTAAATATCTTGGCTACCTTATTCATATTTACAGCAAATGAAGTATTATTCGGCCGGAAACTCTTAGAGCAACATTATCCTACCTACTTAGGAATTTAATACGTCTGAGATATTGCACGGAGTCACTGTAACTTATTATGAATTTAGATTAAGATTCATTATCCAGCCACCTAGACTCGGATCGAGTTTTACTCGGTTCGAATCTTGAGTAGAATCGAATATCCAACCACCTAGATTCGGATCTAGTTTTACATCTTGAGTAGACTTGAATATCCAGTCACCTAGATTCGAATCGAGTTTATTTGGTTCGAATCTTGAGTAGACTCGAATATCCAGCCAAATCGAGTTTACTCAGTTCGAATATTGAGTAGACTCGAATATCCGCCTTACTTGATAACTAATATCTTTTCTCTTCTAGATTTCCAGCAACAAATGCATCAGAGTTCCAAAAGCTTCTTATGGAGTATCGTAAACTCTCCATGAGGCATAATAAATTGTTCCTTGAAATGAAAAATAGAAGTATGTCTTTGCTTCTTTGCCCCAATACTTTCTATTTTGTTTTTGCTCAGTTAACCCTTGATATATCACTTTCAGTCGGGTTTGAGGCCAAGAATAAAGAGCTACAGAAGTGCCTTGCACAAATTCAAGGTATTTGTCTTAAACTTTTTCTTTCTACTTGCTAATTTTGACACACACTGTAATTTTTACTTCGGCCCAGCCGGGACAAAAACTATTGCAGAGTCTCATCAAGACTACATACATATGCCTAAGCTAATGACTCATTTTTGCGAACAAGAAGGGGAGCATCAAGCTCAGCCGAAGGAACAATAAGATGAAATCTCTCGGCTTCGTGCCGAGAATGAGGAGTTGAAGAAATCTCAAAAATCTGAGCTTGAAAACATTGATCAAGAATTTTTTGAGGAGAAAGACCGACTCACAACCCAAATCGAGAAGGATAAGGATCTATTAGGAAGGCCGAGAACAACCTTGACTCTTTTTCTACTGAGTTTGAAAATTTGAAAAAGAAACTATGACTTGGCTGTTCGAGCTTGCCCGAATCAGCAATATCATGACACGTGAGTTTCCCATTCTGTCTTTTGTTCTCTATTGGCATTTCCCTTATATTTTTATTCCTTTTCTTAACTTGTTCCTCTTTTGATTCTATCTTTTAGGAAAATTTCCTAAATCAAAGCCTCTTTCTGCCACTGCCATCCAAAATTTTTGAGCAAAAAGATCCAAGGCTGGTCCCCTTTCAGATGAATATGACATTGATGATACTTTGGTCGGTCTCTTGGCCAGCCTTTGACCAATGAAATCTTTAGGAGTTGATCTTCTAAATGCTGGAATTCTGGTTTTCGAAGTGCTCTAGCCAAGAGAGTCTACCCCAAATCATGTCATGATACTAGTCGTGAGACTTATGGAATGTGATGAGTGGGTGAGTCAATGGCATGATTCGGCTGCTCGAGCCGGAGCTAATAATGCTCTATCCTTTGTGCTCTCATGGTATGAGGGTATCAATTTAGATATCCCACAAACCATGCGCATAGTCTCCAAGTGGACATATGAATCAGAGTTCATCAAGAAACGCCAAGCCAAACGCCCATGATCTTATTCAGTATGCCCTAGCTCACGTTTGGAACAAATGGTTGAGTTATTTCGAAGACACTGAGGCCAAGGTAAAAGTTGAAGAAACCTCGAATGGTGACAACGAAAACTCGGATGACGATGATGCAGCCGAGGCTCATACGCTGGGAGAGAAGACTACCCCTCCATCTCCATTTGCTGATGCACCTAATTCGGCTCCTGTGGCCCCTTAGGCAAAAAACTTGAAATTTGGTTACATCCCCAGTATGCCAGGTGCATATGTATTATACAGTTTAAGTTATTTTGCTACTACTACACTTTTATGTTGTATTTCCTTGGCTGCAGTCTCCGAGATTCATTTCTAGTTTATTCAATCTTATGACCTTGGTTCACGTCTACCATTTTTCGGTGTTCGACATATAAATCACAAGATCACAAAACATAAATTAACAATACTCAGCATCACGAAAATTAGCACAAAGTTATTTGGCATAAAATATAATAAAGTACAGGGGTTAGTCCGAGTAATAAAACAAGTATCGACTCGCTTATTTTCTTTCCTTAGTCATTTTTCATGTGCCCAACACTTACTAGCTTTAATCTTTCTTCCCATGAAGCCTATTTTTCGACAGCAGCAAGTCAAAGAGTATGCTTTTGGTGCCGACACACTATTGACTCGACCTAAGGGATAAGAAATTTAAGCCAGCCAACATATAAAAATGAAAGTACAGAAAAGAAAGTTACAACTAAGGAAGTCCCTGAGTTATCACTCGATGTACAAACCGACATATGAGAGTTAGAGATACATACACTTGTTCTAAGTGTAAAATGGACGGAGTAGAGCTACATTCCATGGTCTCTTTGATTCCTCTCCTGACCTGTCTGCCTTATTCTTCTCCTGGGGTTGAGCATCTATTAAATAGTATGCATCATTGTGTAGTGCATTGCTTATGATAAACGTCCCTTCCCATGGGGGTGATAAGTTATGCATTCTAGCAGTGCGTTCCACTATCCGAAGAACAAAATCTCCTTCTCGAAACACTCGAGGGTTAATTTTTTGGCTATGATAGCATCAGAGATTTTGCTGATAAATTATAGACCTGGACAATGCTAGTTGTCGTGCTTCTTGGAGTAAATCGACATTGTTTTCCCGAGTTTCCTTTACCTTGGCCTCAGTATACTGAGTGATTTTGGGCTAATCATGCACTATGACGGCTGGTAGTACAACATGTGCCCCAGAAATGAGAAAAAATGGCATGTATCTAATTGATCTATTAGGAGTTGTATCTATTTGATCTATTAGGAGTTTATCTATTAGGAGTTGTATCTAATTGATCTATTAGGAGTTGTATCTAATTGATCTATTAGGAGCTGGCAGCATCTGGCTGGTCGCTACAGGAGCCGAGGTTTTATCCTGGATAGCACTAGTTCATTGGATCTTTCCAATTGCCCGTTTGATTCGGGATGGGAGACTAATGCAACATTGGGACTTATTATCTTTTCACTATAGAATCAGGTAAATTCTCCTTCAACAACGTTCGTGCCATTATTAGTTATTATACTATGTGGTTACCCATGTCTCAAGATTATATCTTTTAGGAATGTTATGGCTGCAGGCCCATCACACTTTCTTATTGGTTTGACCTCAATCCACTTTGTAACTTTTCAACCATGACGAGGATATGGTTCATGTTTCCTCATGCTAGATTAAATGGCCCAACCATGTCCAAACACCATACTGCAAACGACCAAGTTACAGGTATAGTTTTCAGAGCATAGGCCAGCATATGGGTCTTACTCGAGTACCTCTAACCTCCATTGCATTTTATCACCAAATCTTCATATTCTTGCAAGGCACATGGCCAATAAAATCCATGACGAAATGCTTTGGTGACTAAGTCCCTAGATGAGGCGTGTTGTCCACATTCCCCCTATTGAATATCCCGAAGGATTTCTTGCCCTTCTTCCGGGTCAACACATCATTAAAGAACATTTGTCACACTTATTTTATATAACTCGCCATTTATAATGGTGTAGGCCTTCGCCCTTCTTTGCACTTGTCTGGATGTGACCACATCACTCGGCAAACTACCTTCTTTTAGAAATGACATCATCGGCTGTGCCAAGTGTAACACCCTTGGATCGGCCCTATGCAAGTTTTAGAGATTCCCGCCAAGACCAGATAGAAACGATTCAAAGGTGCCCACCAGGTACTTTTGTGCGGGTGGAAAACGAAGTAATATCATTACACATTAGTCCTCCATGGAACCCACAGAACAGATATATACAACAATGACTTAAAGATTCAAGAATACAGATATATGTTACAAAGATCCAAATCACCTTAAGAAGCGATACACATCCGTGTACGGATAAGATGCAAATTGAGCTAAGAGCTAAGAGACCAGGCCAATATAGAATGGTAACCCTGCTAACGACATCGATCTAAAAACCTGTTTAAACAAAAGGGGTGTCGACAAAGGGAAATGGAAAAAGAGAACGGTCAGTATTGAGGCTAGTACACGACGAGACTTAGAATTCGGCGGCTCTCTCCTACATATGTATGGTGGACTGAAGAGGCAGCGCAGCATGCACTAAACAACCTATAGAGACTCGATACAACTGGCGACTATTAGAAAGGGATAAGAAAGACCTATTCGGTACTAACCTTATACTAACACAAAACAGACCCATCCTGGTATTTCCCCCTCGAGACCAAAAGAGGAAGTCGTACCGAGGAAACTCACACGGTTGGAAATTTTATTCTTTCCATTATAGTTGCATCAATTACTAGTCAGATGTAGATAGCATGAGTCATCCTGATATCATAAGAAGTGGGCATTTTTAGTTGACCATTCCGTTGTAGTTGCAGTACTTACTAGTCAGATACATATGTCATATGGCATCCCCATTCTAGCAGTTGTTCGTATTTTTATTTAGCCATTCCATTATAGTGAATCTTATTACTAGTCATTGTAAAGTCAAATTTATAGCACTACTTTAGTTATAGTTGTCTATGATCTAGATATTGTTCTTCAAGTCGTCCATAACCGTAGACATGACTTTCAAAAAGATTTACCCTATAGGGGTGCACAAATAGCAGCACAAGCACTATCAACCTTGGAAATACCAAATGAAAACCCAACAAGGCATCACGATAAAGCAATCACAAGATTCATAAAATATTTCAGGCGCCCACACCACTAAGCAACCTGCTACGAAGTCGGCCGGCTCCACGACAGACCCATGGTGTGTGTCAACGGATGTAAACGACTGGGAACCAAAAAGTATGACTGGACTTGTCGATATAGCGAAGACGTGGCTCGGGATTCCTAAATAGTATAGTAGTAAACGCTCTTCACGAGCAACAATAGTAAATAAAGTAGTAGCATGGCATAAGTATAGGATAGTAATAAAACCCTCAAACTAGTTTGTGGACCCAATAAATAAGTTATGACGCAAGCTCTGGCTAAGGGGATTCATGTTCCCACATGTGGATAGTGCCTATAGTCAATAAACATGTATCAAGTACTCGGGGTCCTACGGGACACAAGTGGGCGGTTAAAAACCAAATAACATCTATTCCCCACCGGCTACTCTGCATTATTTACCTACTTTCAATATTAGTTACTAAACTGTAATTAAAGCCATGATCATCGCCAACATTAAGTATGTGGCAACATTCCATCAATTGTAGTAACTGACGACACGAAGCAGTACCTGAGCAAGCATCTACGACCCGCGAGACACACTATCTTCCTAACAATAGGCAATAGGAGGTGTCCGAGGCAATATAGGGATGCAAAGGATATAACTGGTATGGAATCTAAAGCATCACATCACAGATAGCAATAGATCAATGGGAGGAAGTAAAGGCTAGAAATTTGAAAGAGGTAGAAAGGGGGAGAATGCTTGATACGTCGAAAATGTATCTATAATTTTTGATGTTCCATGCTTGTTTACTATCTACTTTGCTTTGTTTTGTACACACTTTGAGGTGTTTTTATATGTTTTCTGGAAGAAACCTATTAACAAGTTGCCACAGTTCCAGTTGCCTGTTTTCTTCTAATTTTGGTTCCAGAAAGGCAGAAAATCAATATTCTCGAAATTGGATGGGACAAAAGACAAAGTCAATATTTTACCGTGGGGAACATGAAGCCGGAGTATGAGACGGAGGAGGCTCACCAGGGGGCCACACCCCTGGCCGCACGGGTGGGACCACCCCACGCCTGGGGGGGTGCAGCCACCCTGGTGGCCCCCCTTCCTCGCGTCTTCGCCTATAAGAAGCCCCTGATGCAGAAACCCTAGGCACCCGATCAAAATTCCACGAAACCGTTTGTAGCCGCCGCCACCATCGTCCTTAGATAGGGGGGGTCTGAAGCTCTTCCTGGCACCCTGCCGGAGGGGAGATCATCTTGGAGGCCTTCTTCTTCATCATCCCAGCCTCTGGTATGAAGCGTGAGTAGTTCCACCTTGGACTACAGGTCCATGTAGTAGTTAGATGGTTGTATCTCATCCTTTGTGCTTTCATGTATAGATCTTGTGAGCTCTGTTCATGATCAAGATCTAATCTATTTGTAATCATGCATGTTGTGTTTGCGGGGATCCAATGGATATTGAGATTACTATGTCAGATTGATTAATGGTTTTGTCTCATTGATTCTATCATGTCTGTGTTGTTTGTGATCTTGCATCTTCTCCGTTGTTAGTAGCTATCTTGGCCAAGTAGTTGCTGATGACTCCAAGAGGGGGTATTTATGATCGATAGTGGGTTCATGCCTCTCGTTTCCAAGGGAAGTGACAGAAATCTCTTCGGTTGTAGATGTGTTGTTATCACTAGGGAGGAAACAACGGTGTTTTTTTTATGGAACAAGTGGATTGTTTACCTTACACACTTTGCTTAAAGCAGTTGTCTGTTGCTTGCAACTTAATACTGGAGGGGGTTCGGATGATAACTTGAAGGTGGACTTCTAGTCATAGATGCAGTTGGATGGAGGTCTATGTATATTGTTGTATTGACCAAATGAATCTCATAGGATCTTTTTGTCTAGTATTGCATTGTTGTGCCTTGCTCAGTCCTGTCAATTGCTCTGCTGTAATTTGTTTACCCTGCATGCCATGTTTGTTTATCTAAGGAGAGGAACTCTAGTGAACTATGGACCCCGGTCCAATCTTGACCATTGATACATCTTCCACTGTTACTGTTTAATTGCTGCAAACCACCATCACCTTCCACACCATACAGTTAATCCTTTGTTACAGCAAAACGGTGAGCTTGACAACCTCACTGTTCATTGGGGCAAAGTCTTGAGTTTGTGTTGTGCAGGTTTCCATGTTTCTTGCAACACCTTTGAGACATTTCCTTCCTCCTACTAGTTTGATAATCTCGGTTTCATACTGATGGAAGACTTGCTGTTGTGCTCTTCGCACCCTGCTCTGGGGTTTCCAATGAAGCGCTCCCACGTCAACACCGGGCGTCATCAAGTTTTCTGGCGCCGTTGCCGGGGAGGCTAAGGACGTCTTCACAAGGGGAGTCCTCCTCAACCTTTCTCTTTACTTTGTTTTTGGTTTTCTTAGTTTCTTTTGCTTGGTATGGTTGCCTCTTTTTATCAAAAACTCCAAATTTTTTATTCTAGTTTGGTTTGCTTTCTCTTATCAAAAACACAAGAAAATTAGTTCCTACTCTAGTTAGTGGTCTGTTATTGCCTTGCTTGGTCATGCTTTCTATCAATGGATAGTTTCTTTGAAACTAGCTCTTATTGGCAAGGTGGCTTCACGGAAGAACAAAAGAATTATTATAAGGAACACCATTTGTCACAAAAAGGGAAACACCTATGGGAACAAATTGATAAATTGAATACTATTGCTAGAGAGGTGTGCTCTACTTATAATGTTACTTATTGCTTTGATAAAGCTTGTTGCTGTAGGAGGTTTAAACACCTCCTTTTCAATGTCAGTATAATGATAATGTTACCATATCCTCTGATCTTAAAGGAAATTATGACTTTTATGATGTGGAACATATTGAAGAATTTATTGCCTTCAAGGGGGCATTTGAACTTGCCAGTTTGCTTGAAAATACTAATGATGCAACTTATGAATATGAGGTTTATGAGATACTTCAATTTTGATTTGATAATTACAAGGAAGAAAATGGTTATATTCTTGAATATTTTAATAGACGCTTTCCACAAATGGAAGATACTAATGCCTTGCAGGAGCCTATGGAAGAAGAAATTGTTGAAACTGGAAGCTCATTACATGAAAAAGAGGAGGAGAGTGATGAACAAAAGGAGGAAGAATGGATTATCTACCCATGCCTACCTTCTAATGAGAGTAACTCTTTATCCCTTACATTATTTGATTGTCCCCCATGCTTACCAAAGGAGGATGAATGTTATGTTCCTGTGGATCCTTTTGAAATATCTACTTTGGGAAAAACCTGTGAAGGTTTTAATTCCACTATTTTTGAGCTTGATAGAAATTATGTGTTTGTAGATCATGAAAAGCATGATTTATGTGATAGATATATTGTTGAGTTTATTCATGAGGCTACTGAAAATTACTATGAGAGAGGAAAATATGGTTGTAGAAGTTTTCATGGTACTGAAACACCTCTCTATGTGCTGAAAGTTTTGAAGTTACTCTTGTTTCATCTTCCCATGCTTGTCACTTTGTTCTTTGTGAATTTATTTGCATACAAGATTACTATGCATAGGAAGTGGGTTAGACTTAAATGTGTTTCATATTTGCTTCTTGATTCTCTCTTTTGCTTCAATTCATATTTCTTATGTGAGCATCTTCTCAAATTTATCATGCCTAACTTAAAGGCGTTAAAGAAAAGTATTTTTTGGGAGATAACCCAAGAGTTTCCTTGAGTCTTGGAAGTTATTACTTCAGTAATGACCTCTTCTTATCCTTTTTGTTTGCTTTTTGTGCCAAGAATGACCTCTAATGAGAGGGAAGTAAGATTTGGGGAGTTGCTGTCCCGAGACAGATTTCTGTCCTCCACCATAAAAATTCGTGAGGAGTCTCTATAACTCGGATTGAGCTGAAAATTTACGAATAAATCCCCCAGTATGTTATATAACTTTCGTTAGTTCAACACTTTTTAATTTGAGAAACAGAAGATTTTCGACAAAATCGGTTTCTACCTGCTGGTCTATTTTGACAGATTTCTGCAATTATTTGCATTTGCTTCTTATTGATTTCTTTTTGGGTTCTTTTTGGGAAATTGAGCTTTTTGAAGGATTTGCTAAAGTAGCTTGTGTTTTTATTGAAAAGTTTTTCTGTTCCAAAGCTAAACCCAAAGGTCTTTTATCTTTTGAATACACTAATGTTGCTAATGAAGATTGTGTGAAGTTTTGTATGAAGGAAAAATTTCAGGTATAGAGAAAGAATGATGTAATGAGATGAAGAATAGACAAAATCTCAATCTTGGGGATGCCACCCCGGTGTCACCCCAAGAAATATCCAAGAGGTACAAGCGTCAAATCTTGGGGATGCCCAAGGCATCCCCTTCGTCATCAATAAAAAAGCTCATGTCTTTGTAGACACTTCGTTTTTATTGTTTCATGCACTATTGTGTTGTTCTTGGAGCGTCTTAGTTTTCATTTTATTTGCTTAGTTTGTTTAGTTTGCTTGAATAAAGTAGTTCAGACCCCCGTTCTTGCTGTGTTGTTTCAAGTAACTTGATTGGTGTTGGAAAGGAGTAGAAAGTTCTTGCTTGAAAGTGCAAGAGGAGTTTGCATTGACTATGACTTAGACTTTAGAATGACATGCTAGGTGTTGTTTTGACCATTATGCTTAGTTATTATTGCTGTAGCATGTCTTTTTCCAAACAATTGGGATTTCTTAGTGTGCCTTGAAAAAAATCATGCGTTGTTTTAGCATACAAAAGCATAATATTGTGGTATTCTCCTTTGATGTTTTGTTTGGGTTGACTTGGCACATGCTCACACCATGTTATGACTATGAACAAGTCACCATATCCTCTATGTTCATTTAGTCATTGACTTGTAGTACCACTCTATGCTTTGATTAGTAATGTTTTGTTGCTCTGCATGATTATGGCCATTATTGCTCTCTTAGTTGGTTGCTCCCAGTATTTTGCTAGCCTCCACTTGTATGAGTAAGCTCCACTCATGCTTCTAACTCCCAAGAAACCAAGTTATTCCAAAGTGTCGACTATAAACTCCTATGCATGGTGTGTTACATCATTCCAAGTATATTCTTGTTTTCAACTATCTTCCAATTAAAAAGTATTTTGTTATGTGAAAACTTAGTGATTAAAGCCCTCACGAACTTGATGGCACACTTTATTTTCTTTGCCCCTAATAAACTTGAACCATTGTGTCATCTAAGTTGTATATGTTTGCACTTATACGTTGGAATTAGCAGAACCATGCTGTCATGGGGAACGTTTTCAACATTGCACTTGTACTTTGTACACAGTTGATATCATGCTCTTTTGTCTATGGATGTCACATGTGTGAAATAAAGAGGGAGCTTGTAAGTCGATGGAGTTATGTATTCTGTGTTAGAGAAATGCCTGGGACACTAGCCTAAGTCATGCCTAATATTGGTGGAAACTTGCAGCATCACCATAATGAGCATTCTGTACCATGTGCAAGGGGTACCCCATTGGTGGTTCTCTATGATACACATGTACTTACTATGACAAGAACTTACAGGTGACTGAAGTTGAGTAGCATGAGACGTGGCCCTCGTATTAAAGGGACATGAGATTGCAAACTTATACTTTGTCAAGCATATACTCCATAGTTTGTTCACTTTAACCTTAATCACTTCAAGATGATTATGATAGGGGCAATGAGGGATGGAAGCTAACAAGTAACATAAATTTTGGAAGCTCTTTTTGTAACTTGAAATCCCTGCTTCCCTTTATGAAGGGCCTTTCTTCCTCTATTATATTGAGTCTCCACCTTCTACCTTTAGGCACCTTTAAGAGAGAATAGTTGTCATTCTTAGTTCTATGTGCATTGTCCCAAAACTTATTGATTGATGCATACTGTTGATATTACTTGTTCTTATTCTATTTGTATCTAGTCACTCTTATGAATTTTGAAGGTGTCCTATGCATCTATTTGCTACTCCATGAGGGACAAGCTAAATGCCACAAAGGTTTTTCAATGGATGTTATTCATGATCTTTGTTTGTAGCCTTTCATGTTGCATGCATAGTTACTTTGTATTATTGTTGGAACTACATCTTTGATGCACATGTTTAGAGTTCTTTGATCCCAACTTTCAATGCTTGCAGTTGGTTTGATCTTGGTTTTGATGGTCCATGTCACCTCAAAAATTATTCTTTTATCACTTACCTACTCGAGGACGAGCATGAGTTAAGCTTGGGGATGCTTGATACGTCGGAAACGTATCTATAATTTTTGATGTTCCATGCTTGTTTACTATCTACTTTGCTTTGCTTTGTCCACACTTTGAGGTGTTTTTATATGTTTTCTGGAACTAACCTATTAACAAGTTGCCATAGTGCCAGTTGCCTGTTTTCTTTTGTTTTTGGTTCCAGAAAGGAAGAAAATAAATAATCTTGGAATTGGATGAGACAAAAGGCAAAGTCAATATTTTACCGTGGGGAACACGAAGCCGGAGTACGAGACGTAGGAGGCCCACCAGGGGGCCAACCCCCTGGCCACAGGGGTGGGCCCACCCCGCGCCTGGGGGGGGGTGCATCCGCCCTGGTGGCCCCCTGCCTCGCCTCTTCACCTATAAGAACCCCGATGCAGAAACCCTAGGCACCCGATAAAAATTCCACGAAACCATCTGTAGCCACCGCCACCATCGTCCCTAGATCAGGGGGGATCTGAAGCTCTTCTTGGAACCCTGCTGGAGGGGAGATCATCCTAGAGGCCTTCATATTCATCATGCCAGCCTCTGGTATGAAGCGTGAGTAGTTCCACCTTAGACTACGGGTCCATGTAGTAGCTAGATGGTTGTATCTCCTCCTTTGTGCTTTCATGTATAGATCTTGTGAGCTCTATTAATTATCAAGATCTAATTTATTTGTAATCATGCATGTTGTGTTTGTGGGGATCAGATGGATATTGAGATTACTATGTCAGATTGATTAATGATTTTTTCTTATTGATTCTATCATCTCTCTGTTGTTTGTGATCTTGCATGCTCTCCGTTGTTAGTAGCTATCTTGGCCAAGTAGTTGCTAGTGACTCCAAGAGGGGGTATTTATGATTGATAGTGGGTTCATTCCTCTAGTTTCCAAGGGAAGTAACAAAAATCTCTTCGGTTGTAGATGTGCTGTTACCACTATGGAGAAAACAACGGTCTCTTGTTCATGGAACAAGTGGATTGTTTACCTTACACACTTTTCTTAAAGCAGTTATTTGTTGCTTGCAATTTAATACTAGAGGGGGTTCGGATGATAACCTGAAGGTGGACTTCTAGTCATAGATGCAGTTCGATGGTGGTCTATGTATATTGTTGTATTGCCCAAGCGAATCTCATAGGATCTTTTTGTCTAGTATTGCATTGTTGTGCCTTGCTCAGTCCTGTCAATTGCTCTGGTGTAATTTGTTTACCCTCCATGACATGTTTGTTTATATAAGGAGAGCACCTCTAGTGAACTATGGACCCCGGTCCAATCTTTACCATTGGTACATCTTCCACTATTACTATTTACTTGCTGCAAACCACCATAACCTTCGACATCATACAGTTAATCCTTTGTTACAGCAAACCGGTGAGCTTGAAAACCTCCCTGTTCGTTGGGGCAAAGTCTTGAGTTTGTGTTGTGCAGGTCTCCATGTTGCTTTTAACACCTTTGAGACATTTCCTTTTTCCTACTGGTTCGATAACCTCGGTTTCATACTGAGGAAAGACTTGTTGTTGTGCTCTTCGCTCCCTGCTCTTGGGGTTTCCAACAAAGCGCTCCCATGTCAACACCGGGCGTCATCAATGCTCCCCTAGAAAACACTACCGAAGGTTCAGCCAAAGATTGGCTCGACACTCGCATCAACTCATTGGAGTAATCCATGAAGAAGCAAAGCAATATAAGAAACACCGGATGCATTGTTTAAAACTATGGCAGAAGATCGGGCATGATGCATGTATGATGCATGATATGGCAAAGATCTGATGCAATTAGGAAATATTAAGTGGAACTGGGGTCCCAACATTTAAATTGAAGGTTCAAGTTATTTAGATATCCCGCAATTTAAATGTTGGCTTAATAAGGCAAAACATGTCATCGGTTTGCGACACAAATTTAAATAAAGCCAATATAAGACTCGAAAACTCCGCATATGGTATCCATATTTAATTGTAAGGTGAATCGGCATTATGCCCCCCAAACCACTCAAATATGTATGCAATCATGAACAATCGAAGCAACAATTATATTATATTCATCAAAATAGGATCTCGAAAAAATGGGTCACACATGGAGGAGTCGACGATCTTGGTTTGGGGATTCGTCGGGGTTCTAGCGCGTCGGGATCGGTCTTTGGACCTTCGGATTCTGGGGTCGGGCTTCGGGTCCGGGAAGGAGTTCTCAACGCTCCGAGTCAGTGAAGGAGAGCTTGGCGTTCGGTGATAGATCTTGTCGATTCCACTACGGGCCTTGTTGTTCTACGGTGGACATCATGGGGTCATAGGGGTCCGAGAAGGAGATCTTGGCAACCCATCTTGGTGAAAACCGAAGACAGCGATACCACACCAACTAGGTCACCACCGTATATCCACATCTATTATCTCTAAACCCAACACACATCAGTTCTAAATGCACCGCGGAAACAGAGAGAAGGTCCCTGCAGGGGTTGCGCATGATCATGGCTCACGAGTAACAGAGCATGTGGTGGTGGGGCTTGCTGCGGCATGGCAACATGGAGCCTCTTGACTTGAACTTGGACATCTAGGACACATAGCGCTGATGTTGCTACCCTTGCCCAAAGTCGCTTAGTGGAGTAGACTGGGAGGTGAAGAGGTGACGTTCAGTAGAGGCAGACAAGGTGGGGAGAGCTCGCTGTGGCACTTGGGGTGCGTAGGAAAGCCAACCGCTGGTGGTGCAAAGACGATGGAAGCGGGCGCACGCCAGTGACCGCAGAGCTCGGTGCAGGATGGTCGTGGCGGGGCGGCGATGGGAGGCCGAAGAGGAGGTGAGGGCGATGGGTGTCGAGGACAGGTGAGGTCGGCGGGCCTGAGCGGCCTCGTTGAAGGGGGAAGGGCGCAATGGCCTGGTATGGCGCAGAGGCGTAGTAGTGGGAGGCGCTCGGCCGGGGAAGGAGAGGAAGGCCGGCGGGGTCAACGTTGGCCGGGCCCTGCAAGGGGAGGGCGAGAGGCCGCCGGGGAGGAGAGGCCAGACGGCGGGATCCTGTGGTCGAGGGAGAGGCGGTGGACGGAGGGCGAGGAGAGACCTGCGGAGCACTGCAATGGGGAAGGGGGCCTAGCGGTAGGTGGCGATCGAGAGGAACGTGGGGATCATGGGCGCTGGGTCACAGGCTACGAGGCACATGCGTAGCGTGGGTTGGAGATGGGGTGGTGCCAGGGCGGGGGAGCGTTGCATGTTGTGTATGCGTGTGTGGGTCGTGTCCACCTCACGTGTGTGGGTATGGTTAGAGCGTGCGCGGGTGTGTGTGTCGTGGCAGCTGCTGCGCTATTAGCGGTGGGGTGTGGTTCTAGGGTAGTTTAGGGTTAAGATTTTATTGGGTCCATCCAGCTAGGCCTGTGGGGCTTGGACAGTTTTTGTCTAGGGTTTGCGTTTATTTTGCCAGCGTAGTAGGTGGCCTAGCCTATGGTTCGACTACCTCCCCAGGTCGAAAGTAGTTTTATTTAATTAGTTAGCTTTCAATAACAAAACAAAATATTTGGAAGGTTCCAGTGTTTTATTTTGAAATAAGGACGGGGATATTTAGAAAGAAAGCTAGCCTTTTGGAGAACTTGTTTTAGAAAAATTATATGCATACAAACATGAAGATGCTCAATGCAATGTGGCATGATGACATAAGCATGCTCTACAAGAAATGTTTCCTCCGCAACAACTGGGCCCATCGGTCATCGTAGAAGGCGCGCCTTTCGTGAACAAAATCTCAGCTCGACCGTGGCCGATGAAAAACTTTTTTTTTCTGGTTTCATGGAGGCAGCTCGACGGGCAGGTGGCAGAAGTAAGATTTCCGCTTCCTCGCAAGATGTTGACTCGCCAAAGTATTTTTGCGTATGGGTCCCGGACGTTAGTGACTATAGAGGACCAAACTTTTCGGTCGCGCCTCCCTGATTTTAACTTGATAACATTGTTCGATGGATCTTCCGTTTAGTCAGGCTGCTGGGTCCTGCATGTCTGCTTCACATTAGAAGAATCGTGTGTATGATGGAATTTTTTTCCTTCCCTGTTATGAACTTGATAGCGTCGCTCGATGCATTTGTAGTTTAATCAGGCTATTGGGTCCTACATGTCATCCTCACACTCAAAAAAACGTGTGCATGATGGATTTTTTTCTTGGCTCGTGCCTCCCTAATATGAACTCGATAACGTTGCTCAATCTATCTGCCGTTAATCACGGCGATGGGTCCCACATACTAGCCTCTCATTACAAGAATCGTGTGTATGATGGAATTTTTTCCTTCTCTCCTGCTACCCTGTTTCGAACTTGATAGCACCACTAGATGCATCTACAGTTTAATCACGCAGCCGGGCCCCACATGTCATCCTCACATTAGAAGAAACATGTGTATGATGATTTTTTCCTTGGCTCGTGCCTTCCTGATTTGAACTCGATAACGTTGCTCGATCTATCGGTCGTTAATCGCGATGCTAGCTCCCACATGCCAGCCTCTCATTAGAAGAATCGTGTGTATGATGGAATTTTTCCTTCCCTCCCGCTACCTTATTCCGAACTTGATTGCGCTGCTAGATGCATCTACCATTTAATCACGCAGATGGGCCCACATGTCATACTCTCATTAGAATAAACATGTGTATAATGGAATTTTTGCCCTCGGTCATGCCTCCGTGTTAACTTGATATCATTGCTTACTGCATCGGCCGTTTATTTAGGCTGGTGGGTCCCATACGCCAGCCTCACATTAGAAGAATCATGTGTATATGATAGAATTTTTTCTTCTCTAGCGCTGCCCTGTTCCTAGATCAACGAATGTGCCGTTTGGTCACGCACCTGGGTCCCTTATATCAGCTTTTCATTAGAAGAACGTGTGGGACTTTTTTTCTCGCTCGTAACTCCGTGTTTCGAACTTACAAACGTAGCTTAATGCATGACCATACGTTTATGCATGCTTCTAGGTCCCACATGTTAGCATCTCATTAGAAGTAACATGCGCATATGTTGGACTTTTTTTCTTGCTCGCGCCTCCATGTTTCAAACTTGGCAACGTTGCTCGATGCATCAGCCGTTTATACAGGCTGCTGGGTCCCACATATTAGCATCTCATTATAAGAAAGGTGTGCATGTTAGACTTTTTTAATCGCTTGCGCTTTCGTGTTTCGCACTTGGTTACGTTGCTCGATGCATCATCGGTTTATACAGGCTGATGGGTCCCTGTGTCAGCCTCTCATTAGATGAAACGTGTGCATGCTATACTTTTTTCACGCTCGCTCCTCCCTGTTTCGAACTTGGTAATGTTGCTTGATGCGCCAACCATTTTTACAGGCTATTGGATCCCCCTTATCAGCCTCTCATTAGAATAAACGTGTCCATACTGGACTTTTTCCTTGCTCGCGCCTCCCTGTTTCAAACTTGGAAACATTACTCGATGCCTCCTCTGTATTAGGTCTCTTTGGTGGGTCCCACATGTCAGCCTCCTCTGTAGAGGATACGTGTGTATGTTGGATAATTTTTTCGGACAACTCCCCCGGTTTGAGCTTGGTAACATTGTTGGGTCCCAGATGTCAAATTTCTCTTTGCAAGAAACGTGTTTATGATGGAACAAATGTACAAGTACGACATATATTATATATACTGATAACCCTAGGTTTCGAATAGAACTCAAGACTTGAACAAATGGAAACTGCGTGCGCTTCCACTACACTAGAACCAACTATGCTACTCCCTCCGATCCAAATTAATTGACTTGGATTTATCTAGATTCAGACGTATCTAGTATTAAAAGAAGTCTAGGTACATCTGAATCTAGAAAATTCAATTCAATTAATTTGGATCGGAGGGAGTACTCATAAAATATTAGGATTAGAAATGTTGATATCACTTAAAATGAAAAGGAAATGATGATGATTGCCATTAAAAAATTCTAAATTGTCAGCATAAATAAAACTTGGGTAGGCAAAGCTTACACTATACTTAATCAGAATGGCATGGAAAATAATAAATTAAGAAGATTTTGGGCGATATAAAAAATAATTTGGGTCTAATCTTGTGAATAAATGGGCTTATTATCGTGGGATCCTTAGCGAAAATTCTTCAGTAGGCTTCATGCTTAAAAAAACTAACAATGTGTTGAGGGTTGTGGGCCCATGGCTGACCTGACCCAAGAACAAATTTGCGAGATTTGGGCGAGAGTTGGGTCGAATGTACTATTTTCCAATGAGCTCCTCACTGAATTTGTAATGTTTTGTGCCGGCCTTGGGTCGAATGTCCAATTTTTTTGTTAGCTACTTAGTGAAAATTCGATGTAGTTAGTAAAATATACTAGGGATTGGCGGCTCTACTCACCACTAAAGGCTAATTAAGGGAAGTTTTTTTTGAAAAAATATTATGGGAAGGTTTTTGTCCGAAGTAGTGAAAATTCATTGTACTGAAGGTCGATGGTCCACCTGACCTGGTTGTACTTATGCTGCATCCAAAAGAATGATGTTGGAAAGGGAGAGAATTGACCGATATTGTAAGACTTGATATGACCTAGCTAGCAAAGAACTTCGGCAGCGTAGGATTCAAACATGGAAGGTACTAGAGGGAGTTTGACTGATTAACATAAAATCCTGTCATATCAAGTCTTACAACGCAGGATCATCTTTTCAGAAAGGTTATTTTTGAGATGTTTGGGTGGCTTTGAATATTCCCAATCGATTTGATATATTCCCTCTGACTCATATTAGTTGACTCAAATTTGTCTAGATTTGGATGAATCTAGACACTATTAAGTATAGTTTCATCCAATTTTTGACAAATCCAAGTCAACTAATATGGATCTAAGGGAGTAATCAAAACCATGTAATCATGCCATTTAATATGTCGGTGATAGAGACACATTGGCCTTGACTTGCCTAGCTTCAGATAGCTCGGGTAAGCACCAGCTTATACTGATCACTCGAAGCTGTATACTTCAGTACGATCAAATTAATAGATGTCGTAATTAGTGCCAACATGTGGCATTGTCATCATGCAAAAATCGAAAGAATTCGCACATTTAGTTCACAGTTTTGAACACAATAGTACAACTAGTTTGTACACTAGCACATCACACTACAATGTCAGCATATTAGAGCTTGACTTGTTCATTTCACATACATACTAGAGCAGATTTAGTACCAAATGCCTTATCTGAAATTATGCAGAATCAGACCCCCCGACCAACCCATTGAGCCATAGAAGTTGTGGCCACCATCACGAATAGGAGCAAGTCCTGTGTCATCAACCCTTCCGAGCGACATAGGGAAGATGTCAGGATCACTTGGACAACATGATCCTACCTACTTGATAGATCTAATTATAATTTTGCTATGCTAAGATATGATGAGAACATTGCATGGGCTATAGACCTCTCTGGGTTGGCGAGAAACACCATCATCAACTATTGGTTGTTTGAATAAACACTTGGCCAACATGATACCACTTAGTTGGCTTTAAAAATCATGTAGGATATTCCACTCACTTTCTCTACACTCCATGGTTAAGCATCAGCAGATGCTCATCTGCAAGCTGATGTAGCTTTTCTTATGCTTAATCTATTACCTTGTTTGATCTGTTGTAGATACTTCCTGAACTTAGCATGAATCTGTATTCCAAATATTTTGATGGTTCATCTACTTAAATTTATAATGATAGTAGATGTAGACTATTGGTGTGTTCTTGTTGTTTTGAAGATTTAGTTTCCTGAATGCACTTTTAATTTTTACAGTGCATACACTACAGTTGGTTTGAGCATTAGTAACATGATAAGACATTTTTTATTAGGCAAACCTTTAGTTAATTTTGGATTCTATGCTATACTATTGAATAAATCTTATGCATCTTCTAATGTTTAGTTTCCTCAGGTTACTGTTGCCGTCAGCATTTTTTCAACAAACTCTAGATTTCGTTCAATTTCAATTGGCACCTGAAAGCCCTGCACCCTGACTTGAACCATTCTTGCGATGGAATAACGAACTATATCGAATGGGATGTAATAGGGGCACATAGTCCATGCCCTGCACATTCGATTCTCGGGATGACACTAGTAATATCTGGTCATCCGGAGAAGAGTTCTGAGACTGTAACTCTGAAGTTTTCTTGAGCATCTGTAACTTTAAATAAATAGATAGAAACAACATGAAAGCAGATAGGTTTCGGACTGAGGAAAAGATGTCTCCCGCTGCAACTCATATAGTTCGGATAGTTCAGTTTCTAGTTGCAAAAAAGAAACACGTAGTAGTTCAGTTCAGCAGATCAAGATCGAGGAAAGCCTGGAGAGGAGTTGCTCGGTTTCCTCCTTCTCTTCAAGTAGTAGGCACGTACAAGCATGTCCTTCCTGATCTTGACCTGCTAATTGAGCGATTCCTTGAGCTTCCGAAGCAGGTTCATGTGGTTGACACGGAGATCGACATTAGCATTTGTTAGCCTCACATTATCCTTCGAGAGCCCTCACAACATTCTTTGAGAGTAGTATAACCCAATTTATTGATTCCAAACAAGGGGAGCCAAAGAATACTTATAAGTCTTAACAACTGAGTTTTCAATTCAGATGCACCTGGAAATATTCTTGCTCATAGAAGTTTATCAGTAGCAACAGTTTTGTAGTAGCAATAGTGAAGTAACAGCAGCAGTAAAACAAAGGCAGTAGTAACAATAGTAGCAAACAGTAGGATATCAGTGCGGTAGGCATAGTGATGGATGGTCGGGCATTGCATGGACGAGACTATTCATATAACTTCAAGATCTAGGTCATTTGCATATAAATAATATAAAGCATCCAAGTACTAAACAATCATATGCATGTGTTCCATATATAGTCATACGTGCTCGCAATTAGAACTTGCACAACATCTTTTGTCCTGACAGCCCGTTGCAGCGGGGCCTCAAGGGAATCTACTAGCAATTAAGGTACTCCTTTTAATAGAGTACTGGAGGCAAAGCATTAACACTTCGTGAACACATGTGATCCTCACATCACAACCATCCCATCAGGTTGTCCCAATTTCTGTCACTTCGGGGCCTTTGGATCCAGAGAATGATATGTGTCAACAACTTGCAGATAAGATCACAAACAATACTATCATAATGATTCAATAATAAGTTCAGATCTGAGATCATGGCACCCAGGCCCTAGTGTCAAGCATTAAGCATAATAAGTTGCAACAAAGTCAAATAGCACTAATAAAGATACTAGGCATCATGCCCTAATAATCTTATTCGATTACATCATAGATCTCATCCAATCCCTACCATCCCCATAGCCTACAGCGGGGGATTACTCACTCATGGATGGGGGAAACATGGATGGTTGATGGAGAGGCGTCGATGATGATGATGATGGCGATGATCTCCTTCAATTCCCCGTTGTGGCATGGTGCCAGAACAGAGTTTCTGAATCCGAATCGCGGTTTCTGGTGGTGGCGGCGCAGCAGAACTCTTTTTGGAAAAACATTGACCTCCCCTAATTTTTTAGGTCAGGAGGCTTTATGGATGCGAAGAGGGAGGCCGAGGGGGTGCCCGAGGTGTCCACACCCCACCTAGGCATGGCCTGGGCTGGCCCGCGTTGCCAAGTTGTGTGGGCCCCTCATGGCCCTCCCCCGTCTCATCTTTTGGCTCTGTGAATCTCCTGGTAAAATAGGATTTTTGGTATATTTTCCGGGATTTTTCCTGAAAGTTGATTTTCTGCACAAAAACTAGACGCCAAAGCAATTCTACTGAAAATAGCGTCATTCCATGTTAGCTGTATCCAAATCACACAAGTTTAGTAGAGAAACAATAGCAAAAGTGTTCGGGAAAGTAGATACGTTTTGGTCGTATCAAGCCCCTCCATGATGGCTGTATTCCATCGGGTCGAGGATTGGATCTTATTATGCAGTTTCTTCCAAGCAGCTTTGTCCCTTTTCAGCTGGTCACGCTCCTTAGTAAGGGTCTTCATAGCTGATTTGAGTCGTTCTAATTCCAGTTCTTGAGTTTGCATTTTCTCCATGTGGCTCTTATCCGTGCATTAAGCCACCAGAGTGTTAGAGTTGTGGCTTCTTCTCTTGGGACAAAGAAAATGTTGTTTCAGCACTATCATGGAATAGGGAAAACAATATCTGAAGTTATAGCATCATGCTTTATGCAAGACTAGGTGATGCGGAAAAGATGAGGAAAGCTTAATTTATAGTCGTAAAAACCCCAGCATATAGTGCTTACCTCGCTGACCCGGGGAAATGGGGCGAACAGGTATGCCGGTGAACCGCTAGCTCAGAACAAGGAGAATAAGATAATGATGAAGGAGAAGAAGAATGCTAGAGAACAAGATTAAGGAGAATAGTAGAAGACCTACCCGGATGACCCTCGCCTGCAGGAACAACCTTCATGATCATATTTTGACTCTGGAGTGCGTAAACCATCGCGGCGAGCTCTTTCTTTTGTCTCCTCGCACAATATCGCTGCTAAACGCTTCTGGGAGGGAGGCATGGCTACCTAGAGGGAGGAGGCTGGAGCGGGATGAGCATGTGAGGAATAATAAAGGGAGGAGGGCGCCTAGTGATGAGTGAAGCTAGATAGTCAAAAGTATAGGCAACCATGGTCGTCTCCCCTACTATATCCAGTTGTATCCACAGTACGATGTGCCTTATAGGAGAAGTGTTGTGCACAGGTGACAGAGCATAAACAGAGAATTGCAACGATGCGGACGATTTGATGCTCAATTCAATGACACTTCGGCGCTGATACAATGGTGCATGCGTCCGTCCTGCACGTGTCATGATGACACAGTCCGGCATCGGGTCATACAGTTAGTCATACAATTTATTTTATTAATAATGGCACTTCGGCGCAGATACAATGGTGCATGTGTCACGATAACGCATTCCTGTGTAAAGATGACAATTTTTTTACAGTGAGGGGATTTCTAGTGCTCCTTCCCGATGCATCATGAGACCCCAAATCTTCTCTGCGCGTGCAAGTTTGCAACACAAACAGGCCCGCCGATGCAATACAGATGTGGCCCAGTAAACTTGCCCCTATACCTCCCTAAAACAAAACGCGCCCTAAAACCACGTCTTTGTGCTTACCTGTAGCTCAAGTTTGACCTATTTTTGTTAAATTGTCAAGATACAAAATATTTTCGCGCGTGCGTTTATGAAGCAAATAAAGTAGTACAAAGGATATGGCTTAGCTGCTAACTCGAGAAGGACCGGACCGGTTTTCCTTGCCTAACTTTAGGGCCCTTTGTGCGAAATTTAGGGACCTCTATGTATTTTTCTCTTTTTCAAGGTCTTTGATGTAAACCATATTCCCACCGACCATGTCAAATTTTAAATACAAGTTTTCTCTTAATATTTTCAAAAAACTTTTGAAGCCAACTAGGAATTCAGTATATCGAAAACCATCGAAAAGCTTTTTCGTAGAACTTTCAAAGCAACGTATAATTCACTTGTAGTTCAAATTTGACATGATTTCGATAAATCGTCATTTGTATGAAAAGAAAGAAAGGTCCAATTAGTATGAAATTTGGGGCTTTGGCATTTTATTTTTGCTGGGGTGGGTCCCGTAGGAGCAATGAGCTTCAGTTAACACGGTCGGTGGAAGTACAAGTTACATCAAGGACCTCAGAAAATGAAAAAGACATCCTCTAGTCCATCACTTGGAAAATTGAGAATGTTCTTTCCCCATAGTTTGGAACTTGCACCGATGGCATTGTTTACTAAAAGAAGATGAACTCATCTACCTCTGAAATGATATTTAATTCGAGAGCAATCTATCGCGCTTACCGTGGTAGCTCAGGTTTGACCTAATTTCGTTAAATTTTCAAGATGCAAAATCTTATCAAGATGTTGAACCTTTTGTACAAACTCTCGGTGGTAGTTTGTGCTATATTAAATGAGCCCCGATGGCTACCTCGAAAAAAATCACGAAACTTCCAAAACAGCCTACATTTTTCTTATAGTCTATATTTGACCTAATTTCGATTAATCGATATAAATTCATTCAAGTGGGCAGAGTCAGCTAGGACAAAACATGAAAAATCATATAACATGGGAACCTTAAGTACAACATGTCGGTTCACTATAAGTATTAGAAAGCTTTCCTTATGGCATTCGGATTCATAGTCTTCATACTTTATTTAATGAAAGGAGCAATCTCATCATCACTCGGGAAATTGAGAATGTTCTTTATTTTGTGTGTGTGAATCAAGTATAGTAGTACGAAGGGTATGGCTCATCTACTCACTCAAAAAGGGCCCGACCGATTTTCCTTGCTTAACTTTAGGACCCTTTGTGCTAAATTTATGGACCTCTTTGTAATTTTGTCTTTTTTGAGGTCTTTGATGTAGACCATACTCCCACCAACCATGTCGAATTTTTACTTCAAGTATGCTCTTAAAATTTTCAAAAAACCTTTTGAAGCTAACCAGGAATTTAGTATATTGAGAACCGCCGAAAAGCTTTTTCGTAAAACTTTCAAAGAAACCTACGATTTACTTGTAGTTTAGATTTGACCTAGTTTCAATAAATCGGCACAAAGTCTCACTCAAGTCGGCAAAGTTAGCTAGGAAGTTTTAAAATTCGCAAAACATGGGAAAATTAAGAATGTTCTTTAATCATAGTTGGAAACTGACACCGACGATATTCTTTACTAAAAGATGATGCACCCATCTACCTTCAAAGAAAATATAATTAATTCGAGAGGAATCTATCGGGCTTACTTGCCGCTCAAGTTTGACCTAATTTCATTAAGTTGTCAAGATGCAAAATCTTAGCAAGTAAGTCGAACCTATTGTCAAAACTGTCGATGGTGGTTTGTGATATATTAAATGGCCCCCGATGTTTACCAAAGAAATAAATTGCAAAACTATCAACTTAAACTACAATTTACCCGAATTTCAAATTTGACCTGATTCGATAAATTGACATAGCGCCATTCAAGTGGGCAGAGTTAGCTAGGCCCAAGTTTGATTTTTTCAAACATGGGAATCATATAAGTGGTACACAACATGTCGATCTACTATATATATGACTGAAAATCTTGGCTTGTGTCATTCAAATCCATATTATATTATTCAGACCTACTTTACGGAAAGGAACAATCTCGTCATCACTGGAAAATTTGAGAATTTTCTTTCCTGATAGTTGGAAACTCACACCGACGGCATTGTTTACTAGAAGAAGATGCACCCATTCTACCTTTAAAAAGACAATTAATTCAAGAGAAATCTATCGCGCTTACTGGTACCTCGGTTTGACCTAATTTTTTAAGTTGGCAAGATGCAAAATCTTAGCAAGAAATGGAACCTGTTGTCAAAATTCTCGTTGGTGGGTTGTGATGTATTTAATGACCCCCCTCCCAATGGTTACCTCCAAAATGATTCCTAGAACTTTTAGCGCAATATATAATTTTCTTGTAGTTAAAATTTGACCTAATTTCGATAAATCGACATAAAGTCATTCAAGTGAATAGAGTTAGCTAGGATGAAGTTTGAAAACTCATAAAACATGCAAATCTTAAGTACAACATGTCGACCCACTATATATGTCTAAAATCTTCGCTTGTGGCATTCAGACCCATATTCTTCAGATTTCTTTTCAAAAAGAAACAATCTTGTCATCACTGAGAAAATTTAGAATGTTATATCTCAATAGTTGGAAACTCAAAGCGACGGTGTTGTTTGCTGCAAGAAGATGTACCCATCTACCTATGAAAAGAAATTTAATTCGAGGACAATCTATCATGCATACTTGTAGCTGAAGTTTGACCAAATTTCGTTAAATCGGCAAGAAGTGAGTGAAGCCTGTGAAGTTAGCTAGAAAGCTTTAAAAATGGAACTATAAGAAACCGTGGTCCACTCTGTGTGATAATTCGGGCAGTGGTATTTTCTTGTAACTATGGAAGGTCCTGTAGGAGCGAGGTGCTTCAATTAACAAGGTTGGTGGAAGTACAAGTTACATCAAGGACCTCATAAAAATGAAATTACATCCAAGTCCATGCATTTTGCACGATGTCCCTAAAACTAAGAAATTAAGTGTGTTTTGAGGTTAGCGTATACTATTGTTCATTGTACATGCTAAAGACTAACGATAGAATCTTATGGATGCTAAGCATGGAAAAAAAGATCCAACGGCTACCAATATTTGGATTTGCTAGTCTGTATTGAACGATCAATGTTCAAAGTTATTCGTACACTATACTATAGTGTTATGGTAATATAAGGGATAAGACAAGATAAAGATTAGATAAGAAGTACTACTGCGAATGTCTGGTCTTTTGAATAACCTTTCCCTCCCGATGTGTGGAAAGCAAGTGAAAACTTCTAAATCAGAAAAGTTTAATTTTTTTTGCCGCCAACGACCAAAGTGGTTTCCTTCCTATGTACTCCTCCTACTACACACCAAGGCAGATGCTGAAAATGCCAGAGAAATAGAGCCACCCTCTCAAATGAAAGAAATAGAGCCACCGTACCAAGGCACACGTGCGCAGCGCCACGCTGTGGACGAGGGACATACCAACCGGGCTGGTGTGCAAGGGGAGAGGGGTGCGGAGATATGAGAGGCATCGAAGGAGAGAGAAAACACACAATTTTTTTGCGTGCATCCGTCCTGAAATTTACTAATAGTAGAGGAGTACCTCGTGTCAGGAATCCATCATAACTTTGCTCTGGCATCGAACCACATCCACCTCTGCGCCGCTTTCGCGCTGCCTCTTTGTTTTAAAGGCTCGTTGCCTCCCTTTTGTTCCCTTGTGTAGCTCAAGTTTGACCAAATTACGTTAAATTGTTAAGATGCAAAATCTTACTGCGGCGATCATTTAAACGCTTTGCCATTACTCTTGGTGGCGCACGTGCGTGGACTTGCCTTCTCATTCCACTTCACACCCTATGACCAGAAGCACGCTGGTTCCAAAGTAAGGAGCTTTTCTTTTCGTGTGCGCGCGTGAGAAGTACGAAGGGTATGGTTTAGTTGCTAACTCGAGAAGGACCCGACCGCTTTTCCTTCCCTAACTTTAGGGCCCTTTGTGCGAAATTTAGGGACCTCTATGTATTTTTCTCTTTTTTGAGGTCTTCGATGTAAACTGTACTCCCACCAACGATGTAAAATTTTAACTACAAGTTTTCTCTTAATTTTTTTAAAAAACTTTCAAAGCCAAGCAGGAATTCAGTATATCGAAAACCATCGAAAAGTTTTTTCGTAGAACTTTCAAAGCAACCTAAAATTTACTTGTAGTTAAAATCTGACCCGATTTCGATAAATCGACATTTGTCTGAAAAGAAAGCAAGGTCCAATTTGTATAAAATTTGGGCTTTGGCATTTTCTATTAACTGGGGTGGGTCTCGTAGGAGCAATGAGCTTCAGTTAACACGGTCAGTGGAAGTACAAGTTGCATCAAGGACCTCAGAAAATGAAAATGACATCCTCTAGTACATCAGTTGGAAAATTTAGAATGTTCTTTCCCGATAGTTGGGAACTCGCACCGATGATATTGTTTGCTAAAAGAAGATGAACTCATCTACCTCTGAAATGACATTTAATTCGAAAGAAATCTATTGCGCTTACCATAGTAGCTCAGGTTTGACCTAATTTCGTTAAATTGTCAAGATGCAAAATCTTAGGAAGATGTTGAACCTGCTGTCCAAACTCTCAGTGGTAGTTTGTGCTATATTATATGAGCCCCGATTGTTACCTCCAAAAAAATTAAGAAACTTCCAAAGCATCCTACATTTTTCTTGTAGTTCATATTTGACCTAATTTCACTAAATAGACATAAAGTCATTCAAGTGGGCAGAGTCAGCTAGGCCGGAGCTTGAAAAATCATAAAACATAGGAATCGTAAGTACAACAAGTCGGTCTACTATAAATATTTGAAAGCTCTCCTTGTGGCATTCAGATTAACAGTCTTCATACTTTCTTTACCGAAAGGAACAATCTCATCATCACTCGGGAAATTGAGAATGTTCTTTATTGTGTGTGTCAAGCAAGTACAGTAGTACTAAGGGTATGGCTCAGTCTCTCACTCGAGAAGGTCCTGGCCGATTTTCCTTGCTTAACTTTAGGGCCCTTTGTCATAAATTTAGGGACCTCTATGTAATTTTGTCTTTTTTGAGGTCTTCAATGTAGACTGTACTCCCACCGAACATGTCGAATTTTTTACTACAAGAATGCTCTTAAAATTTTCAAAAAATCTTTTGAAGCTGCATGTCGAATTTTTACTACAAGTATGCTCTTAAAATTTTAAGAAAATCTTTTGAAGCTAGCCAGGAATTCAGTATATGGAAAACCACCGAAAAGCTTTTTCGTAAAACTTACAAAGCAACTTACGATTTACTTGTAGTTCAGATTTGACCTACTTTTGATGAATCGGCACAGAGTCTCATTCAAGTCGGCAAAGTTAGCTAGGAAATTTTAAAATTCTCAAAACATGGGAAATTTGAGAATGTTCTTTCCTAATACTTGGAAACTCACGCCGATGGCGTTGTTTACTAGATGAAGATGCACCCATTCTACCTTCAAAAATAAAATTAATTCAAGAGAAATCTATCGTGCTTACTGGTACCTCTGTTTGACCTAATTTCGTTAAGTTATCAAGATGCAAAATCTTAGCAAGAAATTGAGCATGTTGTCAAAATTCTCGATGGTGGGCTGTGATGTATTAAATGACCCCCCTCCCGATGGTTACCTCCAAAAGGATTCATAGAACTTTCAAAGCAGTCTATAATTTACTTGTAGTTGAAATTTGACGTAATTTCGATAAATTGACATAAACTCATTAAGGTGAATAGAGTTAGTTAGGACGAAGTTATAAAACTCATAAAACATATAAATCTTAAGTACAACATGCTGACACACTATATATGTCTGAAATCTTGGCTTGTGCCATTCAGACCCATATTCTTCCGACTTTCTTTTTGACAAGGAAAAATCTCGTCATCACTGAAAAAATTTAGAATGTTTTTTCCCGATAGTTGGAAACTCACATCGCGGTGTTATTTGCTGCAAGAAGATGCACCCATCTACCTATGAAAAGACATTTAATTCAAGAGAAATCTATCGCGCTTACTTGTAGCTCAAGTTTGACCTAATTTCGTTAAATCAGCAAGAAGTGAGTGAAGCATGCGAAGTTATATAGGAAGTTTGAAAAATGGAACTATAAGAAACCATGGTCCACTCTAAGTGATAATTGGGGTAGTGGTATTTTCTTCTAATTGTGGAAGGTCCTGTAGGAGCGAGGTGCTTCAGTTAACACGGTTGGTGGAAGTACGAGTTACATCAAGGACCTCATAAAAATGAAAATTACATCCAAGTCCAAATTTTTTAAACAAGTTCCCTAAAACTAAGAAGTGAAGTGTGTTTTCAGGTTTGCGCATACTAGGGTTCATTGTACATGCTAAATACTAGCAATAGAATCTTCTGGATGCTAAGGATGGAAAAGAATATCCAACGGCTACCAATGTTTGGATTTGCCAGTCTTGATCAAACGGTCAATGTTCAAATAGTAGTATGGTATTGTAAGGGATAAGACAAGATAAAGATTAGATAAAAAGTACTACTGCGAATGGTTGGTCTTTTAAATAACCTTTCCGTCCCTATGTTCGGGAAGCAAGTGAAAATTTCTAAACCGGAAAATTTTGATTTTTTTGCCGCTAAGGACCAAAGTGGTTTCCTTCCTATGTACTCCTCCTACTCCACACTAAGGTGGCTCCCGAACACGCCAGAGAAACAGATTATCCCTCTAAAAAAAATAAAGAAACCGCAGGCACACGTGCACAGCGCCATGCTGTGGACGAGGGAGAGATCAGCCGAGCCAATGCGCGAGGGGATAAGGGTCGGGAGATATGAGAGGCAGCAAAGGAGAGAGAAAATACACAATTTTTTTGCATGCATACGTCCTGAAATTTACTACTAGTAGTGGAGTTCCTCGTGTCAGGAATCCATCATAACTTTGCTCTGGCATTGAACTGCCTCCTCCTCTTCACATCTCTTGCACTACCTATTTGTTTGAAAAGGCTCGTTGCCTCCGTTTTCTTCCCTTGTGTAGCTCAAGTTTGACCAAATTTCGTTAAATTGACAAGATGGAAAATATTACTGTAGCGATCATTTAAACCCTTTTTCCATACTCTCGGTGGCGCACGTGTCTTGAACTGCCTTGGCGTTCCATTTCACACCCTGCGAGCAGCATTACGCTGGTTCGAAAGTAAGGAGCTTTTCTTTTCGTGCACGTGTGAGGAGTACGAAAGGTATGGCTCAGCTGCTAACTCGAGAAGGACCCGACCGCTTTTCCTTGCCTAACTTTAGGGCCCTTTATGCGAAATTTAGGGACCTCAATGTATTTTTCTCTTTTTCGAGGACTTCGATGTAAACCGTACTCCCACTGACCATGTCGAATTTTAACTATAAGTTTTCTCTTAATTTTTTCAAAAAAACTTTTGATGCCAACCAGGAATTTAGTATATCGAAAACCATCGAAAAGCTTTTTCGTAGAACATTCAAAGCAACCTACAATTTAGTTGTAGTTCAAATTTGACCTGATTTCGATAAATCAACATTTGTATGAAAAGAAAGCAAGGTCCTATTTGTATGAAATTTGGTGCTTTGGAATTTTCTTTTAACTAGGGAGGGTCTCGTAGGAGCAATGAGCTTCAGTTAACATGGTCGATGGATGTACAAGTTGTATCAAGGACCTTACAAAATTAAAAAGACATCCTCTAGCCCATCACTTAGAAAATTGAGAATGTTCTTTCCCGATAGTTGGGAACTCACACCGACGGCATTGTTTATTAAAAGAAGATGAACTCATCTACCTATAAAATGACATTTAATTCGAGAGCAATCTATCGCGCTTACCATGGTATCTTAGGTTTTACCTAATTTTGTTAAATTGTCAAGATACAAAATCTTAGCTAGATGTTGAACCTGGTTTCCAAACTCTCGGTGGTAGTTTGTGCTATATTAAATGACCCCTGATGGTTACCTCCAAAAAAATCACGAAAGTTCCAAAGCATCCTACATTTTTCTTGTAGTTCATATTTGACCTAATTTTGATAAATTGGCATAAAGTCAGTCAAGTGGGTAGAGTCAGCTAGGCTGAAGCTTGAAAAATCATAAAACATGAGAACCGTAAGTACAACATGTCGATCCACTAAAAATATTTAAAGATCAACTTGTGGCGTTCGGATTCATCATCTTCATACTTCCTTTACTGAAAGGAACAATCTAATCATCACTCAGGAAATTGAGAATGCTCTTTATTGTGTGTGTGAAGCAAGTACAGTAGTACGAAGGGTATGGCTCAGACGCTCACTCAAGAAGGGCTCGACCGATTTTTCTTGCTTAACTTTAGGACCCTTTGTGCTAAATTTAGGGTCCTCTTTATAATTTTGTATTTTTGAGGTCTTCGATGTAGACCGTACTCCCACCAGCCATGTCCAATTTTTACTATAAGTATGCTCTTAAAATTTTCAAAAAATCTTTTGAAGCCAACTAGGAATTCAGTATATCAAAAACTACCGAAAATCTTTTTTGTAAAACTTTCAAAGCAACCTATGATTTACTTGTAGTAAAAATTTGACCTAGTTTCGATAAATCGGCATAGTCTCATTCAAGTCGGCAAAGTTAGCTAGGAAATTTTAAAATACGCAAAACACGGTAAAATTGAGAATGTTCTTTCCTGGTAGTTGGAAACTTACACCGACGACATTGTTTACTAAAAGATGATGCATCCATCTACCTTCGAAGAAAATACAATTAATTCGAGAGGAGTATATCGCGCTTACTTGCAGCTCAAGTTTGACATAATTTGTTAATTTGTCAAGATGCAAAATCTTAGCAAGAAGTTGAACCTATTGTCAAAACTCTCGATGGTGGTTTGTGATATATTAAATGACCCCCCAATGGTTACCTAAGAAACAAATCACAAAACTATCAACACAAACTACAATTTACCTGTAGTTCAAATTTGACCTAATTTTGTTATATCGACATAGAGCCATTCAAGTGGGCAGAGTTAGCTAGGCCGAAGTTTGAAAACTTTTCAAGCATGGGAATCATATAAGTGGTACATAACATCTCGGTCCACTATATATATGACTGAAAACTTGGCTAGTGTCATGCAAATCCATATTATATTATTCAGACCTACTTTACGGAAAGGAACAATCATGTCGTCACTCGGAAAATTGAGAATGCTCTGTCCTGATAGTTCAAAACTCACACCGACGGTGTTGTTTACTAGAAGAAGATGCAGCCATTCTACCTTCAAAAAGACAATTAATTCAAGAGAAATCTATCACGCTTACTGGTACCTCGGTTTGACCTAATTTCCTTAGGTTGTAAAGATGCAAAATCTTAGCAAGAAATTGAACCTATTGTCAAAATTCTCCGTGGTGGGTTGTGATGTATTAAATGACCCCATCCTGATGGTTCCCGCCAAAAGGATTCGTAGAACTTTCGACGCAATCTATAATTTATTTGTAGTTGAAATTTGACCTAATTTCGATAAATGTACATAAAGTCATTCAAGTGAACAGAGTTAGCTAGGACGAAGTTTGAAAACTCATAAAACATGTGAATCTTAAGTACAACATGCCGGCCCACTATATATGTCTGAAAGCTTGGCTTGTGGCATTCAGACCAATATTCTTTAGACTTTCTTTTCAAAAAGGAATAATCTCGTCATCACTGAGAAAATTTAGAATGTTATTTCCCGATAGTTGGAAACTCACAGCGAAGGTTTTGTTTGCTACAAGAAGATGCACGCATCTACCTATGAAAATACATTTAATTCGAGGGTAATCTATCGCGCTAATGTTGGGGATATGCTAAATGGGTATCTCCATTGCATGTCTCTAATCCGGATAACCCGGGTGGCCCATAGTTGGTAGAAAGGCCTATGGCCTGCTGAGCGGCCCAGTTAGATGGATCCAGAAGGGAGGCCCATGCCAGATAAAGGAAGGCTACGGTGGAGTTATCAACATACCCGGAGCCTTGGAGTGCAAGACACGTTAGACTAGTTGTCTACCGTGTAAGACTATGTAACCTATCCGTCTAGGAGTTTGCATCTAACCCTAGGATCTTGCGTCTTTATAAGACGGACATAGAGGAGACTTTAGGGCATAACTAAACTCATATCATGCACAATGAACCGATCCCTGTAACTCGGCGTATTGCCATTATAGTGATTCATAGCAGGAGTAGGATTCCGCCACAGTCGTGGGATCTGAACCTGGGTAAGTTGTGTTACCTCTTACCCGCCAACCTTCTGCCTTATCCCATGTCTCTAAACACGCACTGTGAGGACCCCTCCATGGCATACTCGTCGGCAATACCATGACAGTTGGCGGCCACCGTGGGCCAAGAGGCTCTTCAGGCTCTACATCGGGTGAGGTCAAAGCTCTTCGCGGGAATCGGCAAAACCGTAGCCATTGACCGTGTTCTATTCTCCGGGAACTTTCCGATCATCCCTCCTGATGAGTTCTAGATCCCGGCGAAGAAGAACCCCACCCATTGCTCGATCGTCCCAATCGGGGACATCAACCTCATTATCGGTGAAATCGACTTGGGCACTAGCTCCCTGGATGTCGGAGGATCGTCAAGGCCCGCACGGACCGCCTACGGGTAGGATACGTTTGCAGAAGGATCAAAGTCGCATCTCTCTCTGGAGTTTGCTGGTTTAGATCGGAAAAATTCAAGGCCCACCCAAACCGCCCCTGTGCAGGATATAATGGTGGAAGATCGCTGCAAATCCGCCGGCTTTGCTCGTGCGTCTGGAAAGGAGAGATCACAGTACGTTGGCGTGGTGACTATCTTCGATCTGGCATGTTGCATTCAGAGAGAGGGTGAAAACCCCCGCGACTACCTTGCCAGATGGATCTGTATACAGGACGATCTGGAGCATTACCCCAGTGATGATGTTATTTATCACTTTGTGGAAGGACTGGATCGCTGTACACTTCTCCGGCATATGCTAAGGCGGAAACAGGTCGCGGGCCTCCTCACCTTCGAGAGCATGATCAACACCGTCAACAACTACGTGGCCGCTGATGCAGCTTCTCAGGCCGAGATCGCTGCCATACCTGGGCCACCGCCGCCACCACCGCCACAGCCTCCACCACCACCGCCTCCAGTCAACATCCTTGCAGCCTCGGCATCATCCTCCGTCATCGAGACAGCCCCGCACCCTCCGATCCGTTTTGGACGCGCTCTACGCCGACATTAGCGTGGACTCGGAGGATATGGATATCAACCTAGAGGAACTCCACTCTACCATGCAGGAGATGGAGGAGGATATCAAGCGCGAGGAGCAGTCCGACAAGGCCATCACATACCGAGAAGTGTTTATCGCCATTGGGAGCATGATGGAAGAAGACCAACCTGGAAAAGATCCTCCTAAGGCGCTGGACAAGGGGAAGGGACCAGCTGATGCTGCCGACAATGGCCGCGCAAAGGCCATGCCCCCTCCTCCTAACCCAGCGCAGCAGCCGTAGGAACTCAACATCGGTTCGAGTAACCCCAACACCACAAACCCTCCGCCATCAGCATCTACGTTTGCGGCCGCCCAAGTCACTCCAGCTGATAGAGTGATGTACGGCAAATTACTCGTCGAGACAGTGAATATGGACCATATACGGAACATAGTCCCTCTTGAAAAGAAGTGCCAGGAGCTACTGGAGGAAGCGTAGGCCATCGCGGAGCAAGGCGCAAAGCTAGATCGAGATATGGCCAAGGCGCAAAAGTCAATCGAGGCAGCTAGAGCCATGGAGGTCGAGTACAAGACTTTGCTCAAGAAGTAGAAGGCTAGGACAGCTCCGACTCACGTTGTCAATGATCCTGGTGTACAACGCAACCTAGGATGGGCTCCCTTGAAGCCGCCGCAATCCAAGCCAGACATTGACAGCAAAGGCAGACAGGTCATGCCCACTCCTATCCTCAACTTGGCCGTCACCAAAACCTTACTGGAGCAGGATAGATCACCTGCGGCTGTGGAACAGGTCTATGACCTTGTAGCAAAGGCTGTCAAACAGCAAGAAAAGGACACCTCTCAGAGGATCGAGTCTGATCCAGCATATTGCAAGTCTAGCAATCGTAAGACACCAAGGGAGATATCTCCTCACGATGTCGGGTCCCAGACGGGTTCATCAGAACAAAGATAGTGGGATGCGTGCAACATGAAGGATGTTATCCCCATATCCTCTGACCATGGAGGCAAGGCCCATCCTCGTTGCCCATCTCCTCCGCCCCGGTCCCCCCAACATCAAAAAGACCCAAGAGCTCACTACCATATGAGTATGCCTCCGCAGAGACATGCCCAGGGTGGCATCACCATTCACGACAACATAGAGCAGCCCCGTCACGGTGGGGAGCGCAGTGGACGCCAATGCCACAAGAGTAGGTCATGCCATGACCTGCTGCCGCGTCCGACAAGCAACCACGACAGATCTGAGGAGTCGCAGGAGGGACACATCAAGAAGGCTAACCCACCGCCACCTTCGCCTCTTTCGCCACCTAGCAGCAACCATGGCGGAGGAGGGTCGCGTAATTCACGTTCATGCCTAGACAAGATTCACGGAGTCATATGATGCACGCTCATGCCTAGACAAGATTCACGAGGCCCAGGAAGGACAGTACCTGGGACCACGTTGCTTTGGACCTGTAATACGGACCGCAACTTACCCAAAGGGTTTCCGGATGGACAAGACAATCAAGCCCTATAACGGCACCGCCAAACTAGCTACGTCATTGCAGTATTACGGCAATGCAGTAGAGATCGCCGGGGCAAACCCCAACGTTGCCGTCAAGTACCTCCCACTGATGTTGATTGGCACGGCCTGCCAATGGATTGATGACTTGCCGGAAAAGTACATATGCAACTAGTTGGACATGCAAGAAGCGTTCACCAAAAACTTCAATGGTACATACAAGCATCCATGCACTGTTGGCGATCTACAGTGGTGCGTGCAAGAGAAAGACGAGACATCTCGAGCCTACCTCTCCCACTGACTAGATATGAAAAATTCCTATGCAGGAGTGCACGATCAGACTGCTATGGCCGCCTACATTGAAGGCTTGGAAAAGGGTACATTGCTCCGGCATAAGTTGAACTGCCTACAGGACAATCACAGGCTAGATCTCAATTAGATGATCTCGCTCGCTAGTGAGTTCGTGACTACCGATGATGATGCTCACGTATCCTTTCCGGCAATCGCTATCCCAACCCAAGCCAAGAGGAATAACAACACCAAGCGGAAGGGTCCGCCAGAAGAAAATCCAGCCTCCAAAATGGTCGCGATGATGTTTGCAGGAAGGGGTGATGGCAGACAACGCAGCCGAGGACGGGGGGCTGGTTGTGGACAGTAGCGAGATAGTGAAACTACCCCGGAAGAGCCCCGCGCTCCCCAAATGTACGAGGAGTACCGTGATATGCCATGCCTTGTACACCTCGACGCCAATGGCAAATCCACTCACACCAATCGCCACTGCAAGTTCGTCAACGATCTCAAGGAAGACCCGAAGTCCTGCTACAAACAAAGCTAGAAGAACCGACCGCGAGGCAAGGGAAAAGGGAAGAAGAAGAAAGAGGAGTCCAAGGATTTTAGTGACATGGACGAGGACGTTTACCCCAAGCACACCGACAAGGGCGATGGCAGAGGAAATAACCCCTTCGAGAAGAAGGCCCCCGTCAACCACACTTTCCTTGGAACCCCAACTGTTCGGGCATATAAAACCTCGCCGAGGATACTGATGGCCACCCTACCCCCAGTTCCCTAGTACCTGCGCTGGTCGGAAGTTCTAATCACTTGGGACAGGAAGGATCACCCAGACCTCATCCCAACGGAGAACCAATATGCCATGGTCATCAACCCTTTGATTGACGACAATGTGTTCACCAAATGCATGGTGGACAGTGGAAGCATCATCAACATCATGTACCTGGATACACTACACAAGATGAACTTGACGGAGACCAACCTAAGGCGGACCAACACCATGTACCATTGCGTAGTTCCTTGTTGGCATGCTCGATCCCTCGAGTGCATCACGCTTCCGGTCGCTTTTGGTGATGTTAACAATTACCGCCAAGAATGCATGACCTTTGAAGTGGCCCCTTCAAGAGCGTGTACCACATCATCTTTGGACGCAACATCTTCCACCCCTTCATGGCCAAGCCATGTTTCGTCTACAACAAGCTCAAGATACCCTAACCAAACAGTGTCATCACCGTATCTTAAAGCTTTTCAAAGGCAAGGGACTGCAAGAATGGAGAAGGAGCCTTTGCAGAAGTTGTCCTCTACAGCGAAGAATTCAAGGAGATCCAGAGCAAGGTCTATGCCTCGGAGATGCCAGCATCGAAGAAGCAGATTTCTGACTCCGATCCCGCCTTCAAGGCCGCCATCGAAACCAAGTCAGTGGAAGTTGTGGTAGGCGATGCCTCCAAGGTCACCACCATTGGGATGAACCTAGACCCTAAATAGGAAAGCATGCTCTTCGAGTTCCTTCGTGAGAATAGGGACATCTTTGCCTGGCAACCTGCCGAGATGAAAGGTGTACCTAGAGAACTTGTCGAGAACATCTTGAATATTGATCCAAAATGAAAACCGGTGAAACAACCTCTACGACACTTCGGAGACGAGAAGATACGCGCCATAGGTAAAGAGATAGCTAGGTTAATTAAGGCTAGTTTTATCCGAGAAGTCCTTCACACCCGATGGGTGGACAATCCTGTACATGTACCCAAAAAGGGAACCAAAGAATTAAGAATGTGCGTTGATTACACCGGATTGAACAAAGCGTGTCCGAAGGATCCGTTTTCTTTGCCTCACATTGACCAAGTCATTGACTCGACGGCTAGCTCGGAACTTCTGTGTTTTCTAGATGCATACTCGGGATAACACCAGATAAAGATGAGGAAGTCAGACCAATTTGCCACTTCGTTCACAACACCCTATGGAATGTTTGGTATGTCATGATGCCCTTTGGACTAAAAATGCAGGTGCTACATACCAGCGGACTATGCAGCATTTCCTACACAACCAAATTGGTCGGAATTTTCACGTTTACGTGGACGATATCGAAGTGATGTCAAAAAAGTCAAACGACTTAATCTCCGACTTGAAGGAAACCTTTGATAATCTCCGAAAATACAACATGATGCATAACACAAAGAAGTGCGTCTTCGGGGTTCCAGCCAGAAAATTGTTGGGCTTCATCGTTTCCCAGCGGGGAATCGAGGTCAACCCGGAGAAGATCAAGGCCATATTAAACATAAACCGTCCGATATGCCTGAAGGACATCCAACGGCTCACATGCTGCATTGCAGCGGTAAGCCGGTTCATCAGCCGACTTGGAGAGAAGGCTCAGCTTCTATACAAGTTGCTGAAGAAGGCGGACAAATTTGTATGGACAGACGAAGCAGATGCTGCGCTTAAGGAGCTAAAGGGGATACTCTCCTCGGCACCTGTACTCACAGAGCCCGAGCCTAAGGAGCCTATGTTGATCTACATGGCAGCCACCAATCGGGTTATCGACATCGTTGTCGTGGTGGAGCGGCAAGAACCAACGCATGAGTATGAAGTACAACGACCAGTTTACTATGTAAGCAAGGTCTTGGCAGAGTCCATGCAGCGTTACCCGCACTACCAGAAGCTAGTTTACAAAGTGTTCCTTTCTTCGCGGAAGCTAAGGCACTACTTCCAGGAGCACCCTATCACAGTTGTGATCAAGGCTCCACTGTCTGACATCATCAACAACATCGACGCTATGGGAAGGGTCGCGAAGTGGGGCATTGAACTTGCCGCCTTCCAGATCACCTACAAGAGACGCGACACTATCAAATCACAGGTATTGGCGGATTTCATCGCAGATTGGATGGAGATGCCAGATGCTACCCCTATACCAGAGCCAGAATACTAGGTGATGCACTTTGATGGATCAAAACTACTCAATGGCTCGGGGGCTGGTGTACTGCTACATTCACCAACAGGGGAAAAGCTACCCTATGTTCTGTAGATCCACTTTGAGGCTACAAATAACATGGCGGAATATGAAGCACTCATTCACGGACTTCGCGTAGCCATGGATATTGGAATCAAGAATGTAGTTTGCTGTGGAGATTCTGAATTGGTTGCCCAGCAGGTGGCTAGCACCTAGAATGTGCGAAACCCTATGATGGCGTCATATCGAGACGAAGTCAAGTATGTCAAGAGGGAGGAAAATGAGACAGCTGATCTACTGTCAAAGCTTGGATCGGGGTGCAAACCAATTCTGCCTGGCGTTTTTCTGGAACATCTACGGACCCCATCCATGAAGGAAGCGGACCCCGAGAACCCGGATAGAGTTGACTCTTTTTATCATACAATAACAAAGTTCCCTTTGGCTTGGACAGAACCGTTCATGGAATATCTCATAAACGATACTTTTCCCATCGATGAAGTCGAAAGTCGGCAAATAGTACGTAGAGCAAAGGGCTATATGATAATAATTGGACATCTCTATAAAAGAAGTACCACTGGTGTATACCTGAAGTGTATCTCCCAGCAAGAAGGTACTAAAATCCTTCATGAGATCCATCTCGGAGATTGCGGGCATCAAACCTTTCCTCGATCTTTGGTCTTCAACGCCTTCCGGCAAGGATTATACTAGCTAACCGCCAAGGTGGATGCCGACAAGCTAGTTCAGACATGATTGGGATGCCAGTACTATGCCCATGTCACATCCCAAGATTTTCCAAATCTTGTAATGTGAAAAATAAATGAATAAAATAAAACTTTGTTTGATTTTCAGGGCCAGAAGAAACTTTTTGAATTCAATTGGAACTTCAAACTAACTTGGATCAAATAAATTCCTAAAGAGATTTGAAAAGATAAACATTTAAATAGAGGAAAATAAAATATTTTAAAATTACTATTTTGATCTTTTAAATAAAAAGATTTGGTTTACAAAAGAAAAGGTGATTTTATAAATAAAGATTATTTTCTAAAAGCCAAATTAAACTTTGGCCAAAGCATATGAAATAAAATGCTTTGTTTTGATAAAAATAGTAGTAAAGGGTTATTTAAAAATAAATTAATAAGGATTTAATATCCAAAGTTTTATTAATAAAGGTTTTACTATTTCCAAAACCTCAAAACTTATTTTATTTGAAATAAGTTTTCCAGATATTTTATATTCCCAAATAAAACCTACTGATTTGGTTTTGAAAATATTTAGATTTCAAATAAAGATTTTATTAATAAAACCCTATTTGATTAATAAAACCAGCCTATCTCCCCTCCCCGAAAGAAAACGATTCGCACTCGATTTTGAACCCACAGAGAAGCTGACTGGTGGACCTACCCCTCACTCCCTTTCCTCACTGACAGCAGGGACCCACACAGCCAACTCACCCCTCTTCTTCCTCGCGATGACCACGCCGGCCGTTTCTGCCAGTGACTCCGCACGTTAATTCACGAGTAATGGCCGCGTTAATCTCGCCCCTGACCATGCGTACATAAGCACCTCTCCTCCCTCTCTCATTTCCCTCAAACGCCAACCCCTCCTTGCCACCAGGCTGCTCGGAATCAACTCCAAACCGCCGCTGCTCCGACGAGCTTCCACCTCCAATTCCGACCGAGCCTCGCCACCTCCTGCCTCCTTGAGCACACAGGCACACTCACCACTCCCAGATGTTTCTCCCAGTACCCTCCGTTCACCCGCGGGTGCCCCAGAGCCTCACCTTCGACAAGCTTTGACCTCGCCACCGTCTGTCTCGTCTCCGTCGAGCTCCTCCGGTAAGTCCAGACTGCCCCTTCACCTCTCGTTCATGCACACAGCTTAGCCTTGAACCTGCGCATCTAACCACGCCTTCGATTTGTCTCGAGGTGAACCACAGCACCGTCCCCGACCACGTCCAGAGCCGTCTGACGCCGTTGCAAACTCCAGCGAGGAATTGCAGCAGACCCCGAGCGCCCCTTGACCCAAGGAGACCACGTCGAGCATCACCACTCCCTTGTGACCTCGGTGAGCACTTTCCCTTCCCTCTTTGCTTCCTGTAACCACCGTAGCGCCACCGCCTGGCCGTACGCCGCTGCTAGCCACCGTCGGCGCCGCCCGCATTTGGTCAATCAAACCAGCACCGTAGGATCTAGATCGGGCGAGTAAGATTAGATCACTTAACCGCGAAGAGGTACGCCTCCTGAGCCGCACGATTCGCTTTAGATCCAACGCACCGCAGAGCCGATCTGGCCGAACCGGTACCAGCGAATGACGACGCGACACGTGGCCAGTTTGTTTAAATAAACAGAATTTGGAAAACAGATTTGTTTGTGATTTTCAAACCTTTGTAACTTTCGATCCACACGTCCAAAAATTGCAAATTTGGTATCATTGGAATCAGTGGAGCAAGCCCTAGCCAACCATGCCCTTGGTTTAACAAATAGTATCCATTAGAGTGTTTGTTTTTGCAGAAACTTTTAAATGCTTGTTTAGATTAGAAAAATTGTTTAAAAATGTTTTTAGGGTTAAAACCTTTGCAAAAATGGTTTGTTGTAAACTCACTGACCCTAGGAACCAATCCATGGGTTTGAAAATGAATTTGGTAAAGTTTAGGAATAAAAACTTGATTTAGTCATTTCTAGCCAAATAAAAGTAATGGTATTGTTATGAAAATGATTTTGGAGTAAAAACTTTGGGAAAATGTTTTGGATCAAACCAACTGACCCTAAACACCAATTTTTGAAAAACAACAACTTATATGGTGAACCACTTAAAGTTGTTGCTTGATAAAAATATTTTCTCACCACATAAAATGATGAATAGATTTAAAAATGGTTTTTGGATCAAACCCTTTTGCAAATAACTTTGCCATTTTGGTAAATGACCAGTTTGGAAGTTACAAAGTTTAGAAACCTAGTGGAGACCATCTTTGCAAATAGAACCATCCCTTGCATGCTTACATGCATGACTTAGATCCCATTGTTTTATGTGTGTGAAATTGTTTGTTTGATTATTGGTTTGGAATGCTAGTTGATTTTGTGTCTACATGATTGACTTGTAGTGAAGTTAGAAAGTGTGAGACTAGCAAGATCAAGGAGTGAACCACCATTCCCTACCAAAAAGGCAAGTTACACTATCATCTAAAAGTCCTACTATTTTCATTATACTTAGTGGATTTTGAAACATGCATGAAAACACTTTTATACTTGTGCTATGCTAAATCCTAATAGGATACCCTATACATTCCTTAGAGAAAAGAATGTAGTTGTTACATGCTTAGCCATGCTATATTTGGAAAAGAGATACATGTTGAGATTTTATGAAGTTGAGAAAAGGACTTGTGATTTATATAATAAAACAAGGACTCAATGAACCACCTGGGTTGCCAAGTTTACTTTGAGTTTTGGAGAAGGTGGCAACAAAAGGAACCATGTCTATGGCAATCACTTTGTGTTGTGCTCCAAAGGAAACCACCCAGGAAACTTAGAGATTGAACATGTTTCTCCAATTGTGGCTTTCGTGTGCAACCACATGCTATTATGGCTCTGGCTTAGTCAACTACATTGGGAAGACCCATGCATTGTCTTCAGTTAACTGGACATGGGGATCTGGAATGCTTCATGGGTGCTGAAGACAAGCTAGCAATGGTGTATGGGGGGACCCTTTGGAAAGACTTCGTCACATTCTCAATCTGCCAGTGCTCCATCTTGGTGAGCACTAATCCAGTGGCCACTGGTGGCAAAAGGATGGGATTGTGACATGTGGGTAAAGTGTACTCCTTTTGCAGAAGATAATAAAATCTAAGTACTTAGCCGTGTCCCCAGTTATGGACAATACTGAGCAACTAAAGTTTGAACTATGGGAGATCTCGACATTCCAATTTCTAAAATAAAAACTTGATGCACTTGGGGGTACCAAGGAATAAAACCACATGTACCAGCTCAGTAATTGCGAAAAATCCAAATAACTTGCCCGTTTGCAGTCTAGGGGCTAGATATGATTGGTCCATTACATACGACACCTTGTGGGTTTACGCATATGCTAGTAGCAGTTGATAAATTCACAAAATGGATAGAAGCTAAACCCATTAGAAATCTTGATGGGGCTACTGCCCTTAGGTTTGTCCGGGATCTAGTAGTTCAAGGAGATTTTTGATAACAACTTAAACCCTTGGACTTTACCAAGAAGTTTTCAAAGATTTGACAAAGGACCAAAACCATTTTGAAAAGTCAGGATAAAATATTGATTTATGCAAATAAGCCTAAAACTCTACTTAGCCAAATATGCATGTAATGATAGGATCCACTTATATTCAACATAGTAGTGAACTTGCCAATACAATTCAAATGTATTGACCCTTGTGGCTGTAACTTATAATGTTGCAGGTTTGATTGATTTTAGTGAAGATTGATTGATTAGGATTACAAAGTCTACAACCAACATCTGCCTGTGGCACTTTGAAGATGAAGGACCCCATGCTTATAGTTATTCCGCTGCAATGTAATGTAATAGCCAAATGAGCTATGTAAAGATGTAATAAAATTATGTTATTCCTGGTTATAAAGTTATATTATGACCTTTGTTTCTTGATATTACATCTAAACTGTGGATGCTAGCTATTGATCCAGGGACTAGCATTGTAAACACAGGGGACACCACCTTATGTTAATAAAGGTTGGGACACTCCCTCTACAGATGGTATCAGAGCATTGTGTTGCCTGTAGGATTTGTAAACCTAGGATTGGACAAAAACCCTTAGAAAAAATAGGAGTTGTACTTGTTCCAAAAACTTATTTACAAACATACTTGTAAACTCTTTCCTCAACCATTTTGGTTTCAACTCTACATCTTTTCTATTTTCAACTTGATGGAAAAACCTACCCATGGCCCAAGACTACACCATGTACAAAGGACTTCTTCAACACTTTCAACTCTAATGGCTTCAACTTCTTCAACTGTAATGACTTCAACATCTTTAGTATGTTCACCAAGGACTTCCAACTAGGACCTCACTAAGGACTACATGTGAGACAAGGAAATCTTGCTCAAGATTTAGAGACTGAGGGAATGCAAAAGTTAGAAGGAGTTCAGTTCACTAGAAGTCAAAGTAACCAAGAGTTTTCCCCAAGGAAACCATGATTTCATGTAAAGAAGAAGCAACCAAGAATGATGGAAAGATCACAAGTGAACCATATAGATGGACCACCAAATTATAGTTAAGACAAACACACCAACTTATGTGGTGTAACAAAAATATTTTGTTGCCTAAGTATGTGCTAGAACTTTGTGTTTGAATGAAATGTTTGGTTGTGATTGCATGCACATTGCTTGTGTGAATTGTGATGTGTGTGATTAGAATTGATTCCTTAGAAAAACCTTTTGCCTATTCTAATCTTCCTTCAACCCAAACAGATGACTACTCCAAGAGACTCCAACATCAAGGTTGATGACACCAACACCAACCAAGAAGACAGCATGAAAGAGCTCATAGCAACCCAACACCAGTTGAACCAAGTGACAACTCAATTTATAGCTAACACTAGAGGAGCAGATCCAGCCCTGCAAGGATTTTTGGAAACTCAAGGCCAACTGATGCTTAAGGTGACTGATCAAATGATCAAGATGGAAGAAAGCTATCCCAAAAGAGTCTTTGAAAATAAGGATGACAGAAATGTTATTCTAGATGGAGCCCCAGCTTGCATTATTTGTGGAGACAAGGATCATACTTCCAGGGAGCATGGAGATCAATGCCCCAACTGTGAAGAGAAACATCCTGTTGGACAATGTCCTACCTCTTAAGCTACTTGTTATCTTTGTGAAGGAAACAACCATGTTCCTATCCAATGCCCCATCTACTCCATTGTGGAACAAAGGAAACAAGAAGGATCCAAGTCTACCAAGAAAGGAAAAGGACCACTTATACCTCCAAACAAGACAGCCCAATTCAAAGGACTAAAGAAACCCAAGAAACAAAAGCAGGACATGAGCCTTGTGCAATGTCGTAAATGTAAGGAAATGGGACACTATTCCAGTGGATGCCCAGAGAACAAGAAGAATAAAGAGATTGGCCAAGTAGTGTGCAACAACTGCAAGGAGCTAGGCCATTATGTAGCAACTTGTCCACAAGAGCCACGTAAAGAACTCCAAGACATCCACTGTTTCAATTGCAAAAACCCAGGACATTATGCAAGCAACTGTCCAGAAAAGATGAAGAACAAGATCACCAAGCCTATGGAGAAACTCAACCTTGGCCCATGAGTCGAGTATGGAAACTAAGGACACAAAGCAAATGATTGCTCAAAGAAGTTTCCCAGGATCCCAAGAAGGACACTATGTAATTTTTGTTTTAATATTTTAAGGGTGGTAGTACCCTAGTTGTTTTGAGCCTACTTGTAACCCTAGCCTTCCCAAATCTCGGGACGAGATTTATTTTAAGGGTGGTAGCCTGTCACATCCCAAGATTTTCCAAATCTTGTAATGTGAAAGATAAATGAATAAAATAAAACTTTGTTTGATTTTTAGGGCCAGAAGAAACTTTTTGAATTCAATTGGAACTTCAAACTAACTTGGATCAAATAAATTCCTAAAGAGATTTGAAAAGATAAACATTTAAATAGAGGAAAATAAAATATTTTAAAATTACTATTTTGATCTTTTAAATAAAAAGATTTGGTTTACAAAAGAAAAGGTGATTTTATAAATAAAGATTATTTTCTAAAAGCCAAATTAAACTTTGGCCAAAGCTTATGAAATAAAATGCATTGTTTTGATAAAAATAGTAGTAAAGGGTTATTTAAAAATAAATTAATAAGGATTTAATATCCAAAGTTTTATTAATAAAGGTTTTACTATTTCCAAAACCTCAAAACTTATTTTATTTGAAATAAGTTTTCCAAATATTTTATATTCCCAAATAAAACCTACTGATTTGGTTTTGAAAATATTTAGATTTCAAATAAAGATTTTATTAATAAAACCCTATTTGATTAATAGACCATGGTCCAATTTATTTAATTAATAATGGACCCTAAAATAAAATTGATATTTTTGGATTTGGAATTTTGGATTATGTTACCAAAACAGAACCAAATTCATAGTTGCAAAGTTTGGTGATTGTTTGAACCAATTTGAGTGTTGTTTGATTGTTTGAATTTCAAAAACAGAAATTGGAATTAGAAAAAGATTGCAGAAAGGAAAAAAAATAGGATCTGGACCAGCCCAGCCGGCCAAGCCTAGGAAGCCCAACAAACCAGCCCAGCTCCCCTCCCCGAAAGAAAACGATTCGCACTCGATTTTGAACACACAGAGAAGCTGACTGGTGGACCTACCCCTCACTCCCTTTCCTCGCTGACAGCAGGGACCCACACAGCCAACTCACCCCTCTTCTTCCTCGCGACGACCACGCCGGCCGTTTCTGCCAGTGACTCCGCGCGTTAATTCACGAGTAATGGCCGCGTTAATCTTGCCCCTGACCATGCGTACATAAGCACCTCTCCTCCCTCTGTCATTTCCCTCAAACGCCAACCCCTCCTCGCCACCAGGCTGCTCGGAATCAACTACAAACCGCCGCTGCTCCGACGAGCTTCCACCTCCAATTCCGACCGAGCCTCGCCACCTCCTGCCTCCTTGAGCACACGGGCACACTCACCACTCCCAGACGTTTCTCCCAGTACCCTCCGTTCACCCGCGGGCGCACCAGAGCCTCATCTTCGACAAGCTTTGACCTCGCCACCGTCTGTCTCGTCTCCGTCGAGCTCCTCCGGTAAGTCCAGACTGCCCCTTCACCTCTCGTTCACGCACACAGCTTAGCCGTGAACTACAGCACCGTCCCCGACCACGTCCAGAGCCGTGCAAACTCCAGCGAGGAATTGCAGCAGACCCCGAGCGCCCCTTGACCCAAGGAGACCACGTCGAGCATCACCACTCCCTTGTGACCTCGGTGAGCACTTTCCCTCCCCTCTTTGCTTCCTGTAACCACCATAGCGCCACCACCTGGCCGTACGCCGCTGCTAGCCACCGTCGGCGCTGCCCGCATTTGGTCAATCAAACCAGCGCCGTAGGATCTAGATCGGGCGAGTAAGATTAGATCACTTAACCGCAAAGAGGTACGCCTCCTGAGCCGCACGATTTGCTTTAGATCCAACGCACCGCAGAGCCGATCCGGCCGAATCGGTACCAGCGAATGACGACGCGACACGTGGCCAGTTTGTTTAAAAAAACAGAATTTGGAAAACAGATTTGTTTGTGATTTTCAAACCTTTGTAACTTTCGATCCACACATCCAAAAATTGCAAATTTGGTATCATTGGAATCAGTGGAGCAAGCCCTAGCCAACCATGCCCTTGGTTTAACAAATAGTATCCATTAGAGTGTTTGTTTTTGCAGAAACTTTTAAATGCTTGTTTAGATTAGAAAACTTGTTTAAAAATGTTTTTAGGGTTAAAACCTTTGCAAAAATGGTTTGTTGTAAACTCACTGACCCTAGGAACCAACCCATGGGTTTGAAAATGAATTTGGTAAAGTTTAGGAATAAAAACTTGATTTAGTCATTTCTAGCCAAATAAAAGTAATGGTATTGTTATGAAAATGATTTTGGAGTAAAAACTTTGGGAAAATGTTTTGGATCAAACCTACTGACCCTAAACACCAATTTTTTGAAAAACAACAACTTATATGGTGAACCACTTAAAGTTGTTGCTTGATAAAAATATTTTCTCACCACATAGAATGATGAATAGATTTAAAAATGGTTTTTGGATCAAACCCTTTTGAAATGACTTTGCCATTTTGGTAAATGACCAGTTTGGAAGTTACAAAGTTTAGAAACCTAGTGGAGACCATCTTTGCAAATAGAACCATCCCTTGCATGCTTACATGCATGACTTAGATCCCATTGTTTTATGTGTGTGAAATTGTTTGTTTGATTATTGGTTTGGAATGCTAGTTGATTTTGTGTCTACTTGATTGACTTGTAGTGAAGTTAGAAAGTGTGAGACTAGCAAGATCAAGGATTGAACCACCATTCCCTACTAAAAAGTCAAGTTACACTATCATCTAAAAGTCCTACTATTTTCATTATACTTAGTGGATTTTGAAACATGCATGAAAACACTTTTATACTTGTGCTATGCTAAATCCTAATAGGATACCCTATACATTCCTTAGAGAAAAGAATGTAGTTGTTACATGCTTAGCCATGCTATATTTTGAAAAGAGATACATGTTGAGATTTTATGAAGTTGAGAAAAGGACTTGTGATTTATATAATAAAACAAGGACTCAATGAACCACCTGGGTGGCCAAGTTTACTTTGAGTTTTGGAGAAGGTGGCAACAAAAGGAACCATGTCTATGGCAATCACTTTGTGTTGTGCTCCAAAGGAAACCACCCAGGAAACTTAGAGATTGAACATGTTTCTCCAATTGTGGCTTTCGTGTGCAACCACATGCTATTATGGCTCTGGCTTAGTCAACTACATTGGGAAGACACATGCATTGTCTTCAGTTAACTGGACATGGGGATCTGGAATGCTTCATGGGTGTTGAAGACAAGCTAGCAATGGTGTATGGGGGGACCCTTTAGAAAGACTTCGTCACATTCTCAATCTGCCAGTGCTCCATCTTGGTGAGCACTAATCCAGTGGCCACTGGTGGCAAAAGGATGGGATTGTGACATGTGGGTAAAGTGTACTCCTTCTGCAGAAGATAATAAAATCTAAGTACTTAGCCGTGTCCCCGGTTATGGACAATACTAAGCAACTAAAGTTTGAACTATGGGAGATCTCGACATTCCAATTTCTAAAATAAAAACTTGATGCACTTGGGGGTACCAAGGAATAAAACCACATGTACCAGCTCAGTAATTGCGAAAAATCCAAATAACTTGCCCGTTTGCAGTCTAGGGGCTAGATATGATTGGTCCATTACATACGACACCTTGTGGGTTTACGCATATGCTAGTAGCAGTTGATAAATTCACAAAATGGATAGAAGCTAAACCCATTAGAAATCTTGATGGGGCTACTGCCCTTAGGTTTGTCCGAGATCTAGTAGTGAGATTTGGTCTCCCACATAGAATTATCACCAACAATGGTAGCAACTTGTGACCTGGAGAAGTTGAGGCTTATTATTGGGAGAAAGGCATCCGACTTGATCTAGCATATGTGGCACATCCACAGTCCAATGGTCAGGTTGAGCGAGCCAATGGATTAATTCTATAGGGAATCAAGCCACGTCTAGAGGCACCGCTACATAGAGCGTTTGGAGCCTGGGCGGAGGAGTTACCATCTCTTTTGTGGATTTTACGAACTACTCCCAAGAGATCCACCGGTTACACCCCTTATTTCATGGTATATGGAGCAGAAGCCATCCTACCTTCCGACATCCTTCACGATTCACCAAGAGTTGCCGCCTATGAAGAGGATGACGCTGAAATATCCAGACGCCTAGATGTGGACCTTCTCGAGGAAGAGCGCGTATTGGCATGCCAAAGAGCCGCCATCTACCAGCAGAAGCTATGCAACTACCATAGTCGCCACGTTCGGCATCACTCGTTTAAAGAAGGGGATCTGGTGCTCCGACTTAAGCAGAAGAAGTCACATAAACTATCTCGGCCATGGGAAGGTCCGTTCATCATAAGCAAGGCGTTGCTCAATGGTTCTTACTACCTCGTTGACAATCGTGAACTAGAGGGTAGACCAAACGAGGATCATAAGTGTAAGCGACGTGACCCAGATGATGACTACCCGAAGCTTGATCGGCTATGGAACATAGCATAACTACGTCCTTTTTACACTTAGCATATTTTACTATCTAGTGTGTACCTCTTATATGATCAATGAAATAAAGATCTTTGGTTCACTCATATGCTTGTGTCTTTTACCTCCTTTAGTGTTCATTTTTGGATCGTATAAAACCTTTATGCGCAAGTTTTGCATTTGCACTTGTGAAAATTCTGCCTACGGGCGTTATCTTAAGTTTTCGGGTCTACACGTTCTTTGTTGTTTTTATGTGGATTCTGGAGTGGTGAATTTTGGCACTCAAAGTCGGCGATTTTGTGCATAGGTTTTTGACGGTGCCATTGGGTATCATCGCCTAAGCTCATAGTTCTGACTAAGGGTCTTCCGACTCACGAAAAGTCAAGCATAAAAACCGGAGTAATGGATAAGCCAGCACTTGCTTAAAATATATATACATGCTGGAAATAGTACTTATGTAGCAGGAAGCATATAGCCATTGTTTTCTGCCTGAAGATTAAACCATTGTTTTTCGCATACATACAATACATTCAGAGGAAACAAATATTACATAGTGTTTTCATTCCTCTGGTGCAGGAGACTTCGAGGTAACGTCATCATCCACAGGAGATCCATCGTGCCCATCAGTGAAGTCAGCATTCTTGAGGGACTCGGAGGAGCTGGATTGGTCAGCGTCAATTACCTCAAGGGGCACAAAGGTGTTAGCATCCACCAACTTGGCTACCCTGGTGTCATAGCCGGCAAGCAATGACCAGATAGCTCCATGATCGATCTTCTGGTCGTCATCCTCTATGTCGGGCAAGCCAGAGGTCACTGTGTTGATGTCAGCATTATCATAATGGGACTTGACCATAGACAGTGCCATCTGTGCACCAGCCCGGGTACATGAAGCTTTCTATCTTACGATACATTCGGGGGCTTGGTGGAGGATCTCCGAGTACTTCATGACGGAGTCCACTGCTTTGATATTGATAACTAAGGGCTTGGATATTTCCTTTGCCTGGGTGATGGCGGTGCTGATGAAGTTGCCGGAAAGAACCATTCATTCCTTTGGCGGAGGAGGATTATTTGTTAAACCAATAGGAGCTGCATTTTCTGGCCAAGTGATTGAGTACATGAGTTCAACACAACATAATTTCAGAGTACCTGATTTATAGAAGTACAAGACGGAGATTGCTTACCAAAGATGCTATCCTCGGCTTGCTGGTGAGTCTCCGCCATGGAGTCCTGTTCTTGTCGGAGGGCCTTGTAAGCCTCAAGGTTTCGAGTATTCAGCTTGGCGGCAGCTCTGTTCTGTCCCTTGAGGATTGCAATTTCCTCGTTAAGACAGTTGATATCCGTGGTTGTACATTCTTGCATGGAGGACAGGGCATCTTCATGCATTTTCAGCGAGTCGGCTCTTTCCTGCTTAAGGATTTTGTTTTTGCTATCTAGCAATCGTATGTGCTTGGGTTGCTTGACAATGTGCTTGGCCTTGCCAACAGCTTCTGCAAGTTGGATAAATAGTATAGCATAATGAGTATTTGGAAGTTAATCGCACAAGACCAAGATTGAGTGCGAAATTGAAAAGAAAAATAGAGTCTTGCTCTTGTTGATTTGATCCTTCAAGAAGGCAGTTTTACCCTTTTCAGCTTCAAGAGCTGCACGCATCTTGTGGAACTTGTCGTTGGCGACATTCCTCTGAGCATTCTCATTCTGTGATAAAGAGTCAAGTTACTTAGTCTGCTTGGAGCATCTATCCGGATAAGTATCCGCCTAGAGGATTGGGGGTTACAATATGAGTTTTTAACTCAGCAAAATGCTTAGTCTTTCTTTAAGCTTCTAGTCGGAACAAGTTCTGTTTCAACTAGAGGCTTGGGGGCTACAGTATTAAAAATTACAAACAGTGTGTATGCTACTATGAAAGTATCTAGTCAGAATAATTCATTCAAACTACATACTTGGGGGCTACAATGCAAAGTTTCTAGCTTAGTCACTCTTAGAGCATTTAGACCCAAAGACCTATGATTTTCTGTATAAATCCTCGGGGGATATAGTGGGATACTACATATGAAATGCAAAAGGCATATAAAACTTACAAGTGCAATGATCTTGAGGTTGCTGGAGCTCTTGGAGAATATCTTGCTAAAGCAAGACTATGTACGCGCAGGATCTCCGCTTGCTTGAGCAGCTCTTCAATACCACACGTGGGAGAAGTCGGCACTGCACCAGGAGCCAGAGCTGAGCTACTCGGTGTAAGGACCAGGTGGACGATCTTTTGGAGCTCTATTGGCGTCTTGGGTACAGCGGCTCCGCCTACATTTGAATTTCCGCCTTCCACCATCGCCTTACTGCTACCAGTGGCATCCTTAGCTGGAGCTTCAGTCACTTTAGGGGACTTTCTCTCTGTTTCCCATGCTACTCGACAACATGGGGATCCGCGGCAACATCTGGGACCTCCTGAGAAGGAGTTGTGTCCACTTCCATGGCGGAAGGTTCAGACGTTACCTTTGTCGGAGAACTTGTCGGCGCGGCAGTAGGCTGGACGCTCAGAGTCAGAGGGGATATGGCGGGAGATGCTTGGTTAAACATTTCTTTGATGTTTTTAGAAGCCCCCTCTATTTTGCAGGTATTCTTCAAACTCATACTGGACTACTTCCTGAAACTTGCAAAAGTATAAGTACAGGAATAAGACAAGAAAAAGACAATTTTGGATGATTAGAAGCTTACACGACGGTTGGTGCCTTTCTTAAAGGGATAGCGGTTATTCTTCTTTTCTCCTCCTCCAGGGAGGCGGTGGATCTCTTGGAGGCTCCACCCTCCGTCTTCTTTTTTTCTTGCCTCCGTCGGCAGCGACAGAGGTGGAGCTCTTCCGCCTTTTCTCTAATGGTACATCGTCATTGGACATGACGATGACTTCCTTCATCTTGGGATCGTAGACTTGGGAAGTCATTCTACCTTCATCTAGATTCTGCAGCGGTTAAGTGAATCCCAAAGTGTTAGACGCAAAGGTTAAGGCAAGACGGAAAACTGGAGTATATGTCATACACGGAAAATAAACGAGTACCTCTGGGAACTTGCCGCCCTCGAACATGTCATGGGTGATAGTGAAGCCACGCTTCCTATCCTTCACCTTGATTATGTCCTTGAGGCGAAGCTTGACGGAGTCACTGGAGAAGTTGTCCTCAGAGATGCGGAGGCTATCCTTTCTACCCTTGGTATACTGGTGCATGAGCTTCGCGCGGTGCTGCAGAGGCTGGATCTCCCTGATGAACCAGCACATGGCTAGGTCCAACCCGGTCAGACCCGTCTCTATGAACCACTCAATTCTCCTTATGGCGCGAGAGGCTTCATCGTCGGATGGGAGGAGGGCTTGGGCTCTCCATGTTGGGGCTTCAGCGGCAGCTCCATCGACAAAGTCCGGGTACGTTTTTTCTCGGCCAGCCAAAGGGATATATGGGTCGTAGAAATACATCCTCCGCAATTCTTGCAAGATTCATGGCCTATGATGTCGGGGAACCGCCGGCCAGGCCGGATCTTGAAGGTAATGGTTCCACAGTTCCTAAGATCGTCCTTACTCACCCCATCTTCCCTCTTCACGGTGAAGAAGTAAATAAATAGATCTAACCTAGGCTTGATTCCTAGGTAACCCTCACAAAGAGCCGTGTAATTGCTAAGCGCGAGGATGCTATTCAGAGATAGGTTCTGAGGTTGAACCCTAAAGTGGCCAAGGACTTATATGAAGAGGTCGGAGATTGGGAGGGAGATGCCTCGCACCAGTTGGGCTTTGAGGTATACCTTTTCTCTGTCTAGGGGAGAAGGGATGACCTCACCAGCCGGCGCCACCCGCCAGACCAGACCCTCCGCCGCAGGGAGGTACCCCTTGGTGAGCATCTCCTTGATGTCATTATCGGTGATGTCTGAGCCGCACCACTCCCCCTTATGGGAGTCAGCTTCCTCCAGTAGTTCCAGCCCCGCTAGAACATGGTCACCGCCGGTGGATTCCACCACCATAGAATGCGGCACCACCACACCCTCCGGTGGGACGTGGACTGAGCCTGACGGCTTGATCGCTGCCTCGCCTGACGCGATCATGGACGGAGTGCTGCTGCTAGACATTAGTATGGATGGGAGGTGACTGAGGATTTGGAGAAAAGCTAGGGTTTTTCTCTGTGCGCGCGGAGAGCTCGAGGAGACGTTGGCTAGAGGAAGAAGAATATGCAAGGAAGAATGAGGTGAAAAGATGAAAATCACCGCGGTTATACTATATAGTACTCGACATCAATATTCGTGCAATTTGATCGAACGATTGCTGCGTGGACAGCGCGCGCGAGCGTGCACTGAAATTTCACCACATTCCCACCACTAACGCCAACGTTTCGTATCCTTCGCACGGGCAAAGTGGCTATGATTACATTCTCTGCATTCATGAGTTACGAGGCATCGCTGAACTATGGTCTATGTCACTCTACTGGCAAAGGCAGGTGAAAAATCCCATCTGAAGATTCCGAGATGGACGGATCTCGTCCCGCTTCGAGAAGAGTACGATGGAAGATTCAACAGTTCTCTGACTTGCATGTTGAAGACGGATAGGATCGCAGGGTTCTTGGGAGCACTACAAGGTATTGCTTAATGTTTTGCCGACATCCATCCAGACAGAGCATTCAACCTAAAGAGGCAAGATGACGCAAGATCTCGAAGTTCTCCCGGGGATAGTGTTGGGGATATGCTAAATGGGTATCACCATTGCATGTTTCTAATCCGAATAACCCAAGTGGCCCACAATTGGTAGCAAGGCCTATGTCCTCCTGGGAGGCCCAGTTATATGGATCCACAAGGGAGGCTCATGCCGGATAAACGAAGGCTACGGTGGAGTCATCAACATACCCGGAGCCCTGGAGTGCAAGACACGTTAGACTAGTTATATTCCGTATAGGACTCTTTAACCTGTTCGGCTAGGACTTTCCCTGTAACCCTAGGATTTGGCGTCTTTATAAGGCGGACCTAGAGGAGTCTTTAGGGCATAACTGAAATCATATCACGTATAGCGAACTGATCCTTGTAACTCGGCGTATTTCCATTATAGTGATTTATAGCAGGAGTAGGATTCCGCCACTGTTGTGGGATCTGAACCTAGGTAAGATGTGTTTCCTCGTACCCGTCAACCTTCCTCCTTACCCCACGTCTCTAAACACGCACTGTGAGGACCCCTCCATGGCGTACTCGTCGGCAATACCAGCTGAGCCATACCCTTCGGCTAGTAACCATTTGGTTAACAAAATAAATCATCGTGTTGCTCACTTTGGGTAGAGCTTGTTGATGTATTGCATCGAATGCGAAAGGTCTTCATTTTTTATTTTTATTTTATTTTATGTCAATATTTTCAAAACAGGGTCGACGTGCAAATTCTGAGCAAGAAATTGAATCTTTCCAAATCCTCATTAGTTTTTCCGCTAATCAACGTAAATTAATTTCGATGGTCGAAACTAGCCAAAAAGATTGCATAAATCTTTAGAATTATTCTTAAACGTTGTCAACGTTTGTCTAAAAATGGGGCAGTGCCAAGCTCGCGCGCCGAGACTAATGAGCGCTCGTCTAGTCGACTCATTTGAGGTTGTTTTGTTTTCTTAACGAACTTAGGTAGGCAACATTTTTTGCTCGTTAATGTTAATGAACTGAACTATATTGTTAAAGAGTTTCTTGAGATACTCATTAAGATTGGTCACAATAACGAACATAGAAAGTGTGATCACCTAATTTCATGTCTGCCCGTTCTTTATTGTGTACCATGTCGTGTACAAGAGAGGGAGAGAGAGCGAGAGGTCACCCATGGTTGGATGTCTATTATGTACGCGAGAAGTGGTACCCCTAGATTACTAGAGTTCAAATCACGGGTTTGACATGTTGGTGTCTCATAAAAGACAGAAAATTATTTAGTGGGAATCGATGTTCCCGTCTATAGTGAGGCGTGTATGCAGACTTCGTCAAGCTCAAGCCCCGTCGGATCAGTCTTAAGACACGGTATTTTAGATTCGGCCATATATAGAGGTTGTAGGGTATGCGTGCGTTCGTTTGTCCTTTAGTCTCTATTGAGTTTTGCTCGGTTATCCAGAAGTACATATAATGCAAGTCAAACCAGGTCACTGAGAGTATGTGCAGCGTTGGAATTTTGGGGTGTCTAGAAGAGAATATTTTTCTTCCTAGACCTAGGTTTAAAACTTGATGGCATAACCTATGTATATGGCCAAACCTATCTTTAAGATGGGACCCACTTTCTATACCATAAGCTTGTTGATTGCACCACAATGTATATAGTGAAACCTATCCATAAGATAGGACCCAACACGTAAGAGCTACCCTCTAATAGTCTTGTGATTATAATTTGTTTTCTATTGCAATGTGTACTATATATCAATATTTTAAAGCTTATGGACTACCCATAAGCTAAGGGTGGTGACCCGTATGAATTTTGCTCGTTGATAGCCGCCACTACTTTTTTACTTATGGACAAGCTTGTGGAAAATATAGTGGATGCCTTGAGAGGGTGAGTCTAGTTAAGTTTTTCTCGACCCTAGGTCTAGTACAAGACCCATATCTAAGGGAATCAAATGGCAGGTTTTCATTATTCGGCATTTCTATCGAGATGAGTGTATCCCCTGTTTGGTCTAAATGGTGGAGGTGATTTTATACTCTTAGAAGTGAGTCTAGTAAATTTCTATTCATGTCTAGTAACAACTCATGCTGTGATTGCTCTAATGTATCGGGCCTATGGGCTAACTACCATGGGGGCCCATTATTAGTGGTCTAGTTATATCTATTGCAGCCAACGAATGTGATCTCTGATTCCCCTAACTCTTGCTTATCCATGAAGCCTCGACGCTCGACTTTGAAGGATGGTTATATGGGTAGTAGGAGGTGACGTTCTTGTCGATAGAGAGGTGCCTATATATGGTGACTTCGTCAAGCTCAACCCCAGCAGATCATTCTCAAGACACAATCTTTCAGTGGTGCTCATAGGGGTGATTGTGTGTATGCATTTGTGAGCGTCTGCATTTTGTAGTGGGTTTTCACAAAGAGAGATAGAGAGAGGGGCATTTGGTTTCTATTAAGTTCTGCTCGGTTTTCCAAAAGTACATGTAATGCAAGTCAAACTTGGTCAGTGATGTCTAGGGTGTTGGGGATACACTTTTCAGGTATACCCACAAGACTCAGTGACCACGTTGGCCAACCATAAGGTTAGAGCTTTGCTTCACGGGCGGCCTAGTCAGAGAAAGAGGAGGAGCCAGTTCCAGCTATGACAAGGCCCAGAAGAGTTACCGACTTAGGACTATAGTATTACTTGTAGTCCAAGTTGTATCTAGTTACCGACTCTGTAACATAGCCGGATAGTTCTCTCTTGTAACCCTAGTTCCCGGTGACTATATAAACCGGCCCTATGGGTGCCTTTAGGGCAATAATCATAATCACAACTCGCACAGGCGAACCTCTCTTGTAATCCGCTATAACATCCAACTCTCGCAAATATATTACTGGGTTGCTAGCAGGAATAGGATCCGATCACCACAGTCGGATCTGAACCTGGGTAAACTTGTGCTCACTGTTCCCGGACTGTCCAATGTCTCACACTCCATCTTCTCAATACCGTCAGGACCCCCAATGGCGTACTTGTCGACAACAGGCGACAGTTGGCACTCACCGTGGGGTGGGTGACTTTTGGAGCTTCGTTCCAGGCGTAATCTGCGCGTGCTGGAATCGGCAAAACAATCGCCATGGGCCGCTTGGTCTATGCTAGTGATGTCCCTCTTGTTCTTCTCGAGGAGTCTTGGATTCCGGCTAGCAAGCCCGTTACAACCTACACGAACATGCCTATCGGCGAGATTGATATCTACCTTAGTTTCACTGAACCCTCCAACCCACCCTTGAGGTGATGACCATAGCAGAAGAAAAATCCGAATATGCTCTGTCCGCAGATGCCGAAGAGTTTAAGATAAAAAAATCGAACCCACCGAACCCACTCCTGTAGTGGAAGAAGCGGCGGAGGAAAAATACGGATCTGATCTCCCCGATGAGATCGGATACAAGGATGAGGAATATATCCACTAAGGATCTGGATCTACAGATGCCGTAGAAGAAAAATTACTCATGAAGCACAGGATAAAGAAGATGACAAAATGCCCCTACATCGATTACGAAGCAATCGCTGATATCAAGGAAAGTTTTGAGATGGAAGAGGTTAAACCCAACTGTGCCTCTACCTCAAGAACATGAACAAGAAGAAGCACTATTTCGTATACCACATACGCTCTGGATCCGACTCTGTCGTTGCTGGAGCCGGGAATGATTCAGTTTTCGATGCAATAGAAGAAAACGCCGACTTACCTGCTCCCCTCAGGAGTCAATAACATCGCAGGAACTTCGAGACTTCGAGAAGGAGATGGAGGAGTATGAAGAATAATACGCCTCCAAACCAACGCAAGGTGAGCCGAAGACTCCCCTAGTCCATATTATATCATGGATGAAAACTACACCTCGCAGGATGACATGGACACCGGAGATTCGTCCGAGGTCCACAAGACAACTACTACGGAAAGTACCATCGAAAGTTTATCCCCTGGTACCTGACCGAAAGTCGTCTTTTCTACTGTTACGCATGTTAAGGCTACTGGGCGGTCAAATAATAAGAAGAAGAAGAACAAGAACAAGAATCCGACATGGGCAGAGCCGGACATCGATGAAACCAACTAAGAAAAAGTTGACGAAGAGATCGAGATGGAGAATCGGGATGGAGATCCGATTAATACCATGCCAATCGACCCTCCCGTGGATGGACACGTCATCACCAAAGGTGCACGTGAAATTTACGGAGATGCTCTCACAACTCCAATCCCAACGGCTTTGGATCTTACTCCGGATGCGCTGGAGAAAAGGGCTAAGGATCTGGAAAAGCACCGTTTGTTTTTACACGAAGAGGCTACACGCATCGTCGAGCTTAAACAACAGTTAGATACTGATCCTTCCAAATATCAGTTAGATTCCAAGTGACTACCAAACAATACAAGGGGAAGTCCGGTTCTTGCTAATAAGAACCTGGATATCCACAAAGATCTATTCGATGGAAAAACCGGAGAGAAGTTCTGAGTCTACAACACGCCGTTGGAAAACGCTGCAGCAGATCGAGCTATCCTCGCCAATACTCCCGAGCAGGTCCGACAATGTGTTGCCTTGCTAGACAAAGGATTAAAGTAGCAGAAAATGGCCGCGTTAGTCAGTGGCGAGCTTGCCTCAAGGTCGGAATTTTGCCACACTGGAGCCGACCAAAGCACTGATGAAAGACCCCGCAGGGATACGGATCAACACTATCGTCCCTAGGGAGAAGAAGAAAATTCAAGGACCGGATCAAATGGTCATCATCGCAGGCCCGCATGTGACTGGGCAAGGGTTATTCCGGCTGCATCCGAGGATGCCATCAGGGCAATGGTTCCCCATCAGTGCCATTGTCGGAAAAATAATCGCCACAGAGAAGACCCGGAAGTGCGCCGCCAGCGAGAACAAGATCGGCTAAGAATGCCACCACCAAGCCGTCCGACTGGTAATGCCGGACGAAGAGATGATCCAGACCATCCTGAATCAAGTAGGGACGGAGCCCGAAGAAATCAACATCAGAGTTAACATAATGACGCTCCACCACCACCACCACCACCGCGTAACCCAGCTAGAAACAATCCACCAGGGCCACCATGGCCTCCAGGCAGCGACCATGAAGGATCCCACCATAGCCATGGAAGCCGCAGGGGCAGGGGTGGCAATGGTGAGAGGAGAAGCAGAAATCCGACCCTGTCGTGCAGAAGCTGCGAGCCTCCAAGGCGTAGATCTCTATCGCCAAACGACACTCGCCACCGCATTGAATCAAATATAGAGGCACGGCGGTATAAGGAAGAAGATGTATACGTGGGACCCAAGTGCTTTGGCCCACGCATCCGTCAGAAAAAATTTACGGTTGACCTTGGTATTGACAAACACATCCACCACTACGACGGAGCGACTCAGCCAGATACTTTGCTCTAGGACTTTTTCCAAGCCTGTTGCATCGCCAACGGAGGAAACAGCCTGGTCGCAGTCCGATATCTCCCGCTTATGCTGAGGAAGATGGCTCGACCATGGCTAAATGAATTGCTAGAGAATTCAATAACTAGTATGATATGCAAAGTGTGTTCTTTTCAAACTTCGAGGGAACATACAGGAGGCCATGCATAGTCGGAGACTTGCAGTGTTGCACCCAAATACCCCAAGAAACTTGTCGAGATTACCTCGGACACTGGATTGACAAGAAGAACTCCTATGATGGAGTAAACAAACAAACTACGATAGAAGTTTTCATCACAGGACTCCCAATCGGAATTTTCCATCACAAACTGAAGCGTGACCACGTCATAGATTTGGGAGAGTTGATAGAGATGGCAAGCAAATATGCTTATGCCAATGATGATTCAGAAGGGCTGCTAAATATTCTGGTCAATCATAATGCGGACAAACAGCAAAAACAACAAGCTCAGAAGCACAAGAACACCTCAGTAGATAAACCGGATCCAGACAACACAGCTGTTAGCGCAACATTCGGATCCGGAGGACGAGGAGGGCGCGGAGGCGGCCGGGGTCAAGGTTGTGGAACTTCCCTAATCCAGGGCAGAGGAGAGAAGCAACCCGGAAGAACCTATACCTGGGCCGACATTGCCAACAATCCTTGTGTCCACCACTTGGATAGTAATGGAGGATCTACCCACACAAATATCGGGTGTTGTTTCAATGACGACATCAACAAAGACGAATCCGCTGGCTACAAATCCAAGCGACGAAAAGGAAAGAAAAAATCCGAGAAAGGCAAGGAGCCCAAGAATATTCCGACATGGAAGAAGAGGACGCCGCACAGCCCAAGTCTGATGGAAAGAAGGATTATCCCACAAAGACAGACGCATATGTCTGCTTCCTTGGATCTCAACCAGCCAAGGCCAAGAAGGAGGTTCTTCATGAGCTCAATGCCACGGTTCCGTCTATCCCCCAATTTCTAGATTGGTTGTATGTAACCATCACCTTTGATCGCTCAGATCACCAGAGGAAATCACATCGTCAAGGAAAATACCCTCTGGTCGTCAATCCTCTTATTGACGGCTATGAGTTCTCTAAAACCCTCATGGACGGTGGTAGTAGCATTAGCATCCTCTACATCGAAACGCTCCACCGCATGAATATCCACAAGAGCCAATTGAGTTATATCAGTGTAACTTTCCACGAAATTGTACCAGGGAGACAGGCGGATTCTCTGGGTGAGATTACTCTAGACGTAACATTCAGAACCCGAGACAATTATTGGACCGAACCACTCTCTTTCGAGGTGGTACCGTTCAAAAGTGCTTACCCCGCCATCTTCGGACGTTCGGCTTACTGGGCGTTCATGGCTCGTCCCTGTTACATTTATAATATGATAAAACTTTCAGGTCCAAAGGGTGTCATCACCATTCATGGAAATACGAGGAAAGCGCGAGAGTGCGACAAAGGATCTACTGCATTTGCCGAAGCCGTGCGACACGCCCAGGAGTACCAGGAGATCAAGAAGACCACTTATCCGTCCAAGATGCCCTCTATGAAGAACGAGGTGCTGAAGCCAAGCATGTAGTTCAAGGCATCAGAAGAGACAAAGAAAACATCGTTTAAGGAAGATGATCCCTCCAAGACAAACATAGGGGTAGGCTTAGATCTCCCATAGGAAAGCGCGCTCGTCAAGTTCCTCAAAGCTAATTGTGATGTCTTCGCATGAGAGCCTTCTGACATGACCGGAGTACCTAGGGAACTTGCCGAGCACTCTCTTAATGTGTACCTTGATGCTAAACCCAACGACGATTTGGTGATGAAAAGCAAAGCAATATCCAAGGAATTAGCCCGAATAGAGTTAGCCGGATTTATAACAGAGGTCATCCACAAAGATTAGGTGGAAAATCCTATACTCGTCCCTAAAAAGGATACTATTGATTTAAGGATGTGTGTTGATTATACCGCTTTGAACAAAGCCTGTCCAAAAGACCCGTTCCCTTTGCCAAGAATCGATCAAGTGATCGACTCAATGGCAGGGTCAGAATTACTCTGTTTTCTTGACACATATTTCAGATATCACCAAATACCTATGAAAGAATCGGATCAAATGATGTCATCTTTCGTCACCCCTTTCAGAACCTTCTGCTACAAAACTATGTCTTTTGGCTTAAAGAATGCAGGAGCAACATATCAACATACGATGCAACATTGTCTCAACAATCAAATCGGACGCATGTCCATGTATACGTAGATGACATAGTAGTTATGTCCAAAAAGAAGGAAACTTTAATCTCCAACTTGGAGGAAACATTTGCTAGGCAACGAAAATTCAACTTGGTGCTAAATCCGAAGAAGTGTTTTTTTGGAATTCCAGCCGGAAAATATTTAGGTTTCATCGTGTATGAAAGAGGCACAGAGGTGAACCGAGAAAAAATAAAGGCTATACTCAACATTACCAGGCCGACTCGCCTGAAGGATGTACAACGCCTCACTGGTTGCATCGCAGCAATGAGTCGGTTCGTTTGCCGGCTCGGAGACGAAGCCACGCCTTTATACAACATCTTGAAGGAAACCGACAAATTTGTCTAGACCCAGAAAGCTGATACTGCCCTACAAAGTTTGAAACACCTACTTTCAAATCCACCAGTTCTCACAGCGCCAGAACCTCATGAACCTATGTTACTTTACATTGCAGCGACAAACAAGGTCATAAGTGTGGTAACAGTAGTGGAGCATGAGGAAGAAGGCCACGAGCATAGGGTGCAACGTCCAACTTATTACCTGAGTAAGGTTCTGCCAGATTCGAAACAACAGTATCCACACCATCAAAAGCTAGTCTATGGAGTGTTCTTCGCATCCAGAAAGCTACGACACTATTTTCAAGAGAACAAGATCATAGTGGTGAGTACTGCTCCCCTGTGAGATATAATCAATAATCGCGACGCCACAGGACGTGTCGCAAAGTGGGGAATAGAGCTTGCAGCTTTCGACATTGAGTACAAGCCGCATACAACAATCAATTCCCAAATACTTCCTGATTTCGTTGTTGATTGGACGGAGACGGCAAAAAATACAAATCCACCAGACTCAGAATTTTGGACCCTTCATTTTGACGGATCAAAAGCACGAGGAGGCTCGGGGGCTGGTGTGGTGCTCAAATCACCCCAAGGAGATAAGCTATTCTTTGTGGTACAAATACATTTCACGGCGACCAATAATATTGCCGAGTATGAAGCATTGTTATATGGAATATGCATGGCCAAAAACATTGGCGTGACAAGACTCATATGTAACGGAGAATCAGATTTAGTTGCTCAGCAAGTATCCGACATCTGCAATGCAAATAAGCACACGGCATCCTACAAAGCTGTCGTGATGAATTATATAACTTGTTCGAGGATTTTGAGGTTCAACACATCCCTCGAGCAGAAAATGAGGAAGCAGATGCTCTATCAAGGATAGGCTCTATGCGGAAATAAGTCTTGGATGGCGATTTTCTAGAGCATTTAAAGGTCCCCTCCAGAACTGGAGTTGATGAGGACTATCCGACGAAATTCGGCTCACCTTTATTAGCAGTTCTGGCTGTAATTCCCAAATGGACAAAACCCTATCTAGATTTCTTGATAGATGGAAAATTACCCAAAGATGAAGTCCTGAGCCAGCAGATTGTCCGACGAGCAAAAGCCTACACAATAATAAACAGTGAGATCTATTCCCTATCTAGGGGTTTTTCAGCGATGTATTTCTCCCGAAGGAGTTGAAATCTTGCGAGAAACGAAGGCGAGTGTGGTTACCATGCTGCAGCCAAATCCTTAGTGGCAAAAGCTTTTACACACAGATTCTTTTGGCTTACATCTAAGGCAGATGCCGATAAACTGGTCAAAACGTGCAAAGGCTGCGAAAAGTATGCTTGTCAAGCACATGTTCCGGCTGATCAGCTGCGAACAATTCCTATTACATGGCCATTTAAGGTCTGGGGGCTTGATATTGTAGGAAAAATTTACAAAGTTGATTGAGGAAAAACCTGTAACAATTTGCGATGGAGCCATAGCCAAAAAGTTCTTCGAGGATGTGATCATCCGATTTGGATATCCGCACAATATAATTACTGACAACGGGAGCAATTTTTCCATGGGGGAACTTGCCGAATTCAGTGAGGAGCAAGGGATCCGACTCGATATTGCATTAGTCGCGCATCCACGGGCTATTGGACAAGTCGAAAGAACTAACGGTCTTATTTTACAAGGACTTCAACCTTGTCTCGAGGCACCACTTTATCGTGTCGCGGGGGCTTGGGCGAAAGAATTACCGTCTGTGATATAAAGTTTACGTACAACTCCTAACAAATCAACCGGATACACTCCTTTATTCTTGGTTTATGGTGCAGAAGCAGTTCTTCCAAGCGATCTAATTCATTAGTCTCCTCGAGTAAAAGCATATATCGAAGAAGATGCAGAAGTTTCTAAACAATATGATCTCGATATAATCGAAGAAGTTCGTGTCATTGCTGAGAGGAGATCTATAGCCTATCAGCAGAAGTTGTGCAAGTATCATATTCAGATAGTACAGAACCGTTCTTTCAGGAAGGGAGGTTTGGTTCTCCGACTTGTGCAAAAAAGAAAGCACAAACTTTCCCCGATTTGGGAAGGAACTTTTATGATCAGCAGAGTTCTGCATAATGGGTCATATTACTTAACCGATATGAGTCCAGTCAAGGAAAGACCAGATACTCGGAAGAGAAAGAGAGCTGGCGGTAGTACAGACCCGAATGAGATAGACCGTCCATGTCATATTGCACATCTACGTCCCTTCTATTCTTAGTTATATTTCCTTGTAATCATATATATCTACATGATAAAGTATTGCTTTCCTCATATGTTATTCGTGAGAAGTTTTTTACAATCTTATTTCCAAATGAGCATGTCGTTTTTAGGAATCCCAGAATTCTTGAAAGTACTTTATGCTCATGTTCGTTCTGGTTATGATTTTTGAACATCTACAAAACGTTACCTTAGGGTAAAAAATTCAATTTATTGTTTATACTTTGGTTTTTATCTGATTGCTTAGACGCGGGTATCTTCCGAGTAATGAATTGTTGGTACTGGAAGGCGGCTTTGTTTTCGCGTTTAAACTGGTTTAGCAATTGAGCTCTGTTGCTCGGCAAAGTTTTCGTGCTAAATATTGGAGGGCTCATGAAAGGGAAGAGGTAGAGAGCCAGATAAAACGACAAGTGTAAACATGAAAAAAGAGTGCTTAAGAAATTTTTAAGAACACCCATAAAATATATAAAAACAAGTGCTATGATAATAAAGCATTAAGTTTTTATAGACCGGTACATGTTTCACAGCAAATTATTGTTTCCATAATTACATGCCAAAGTTCAGAATAATGCATTATAAATGTTTATGCTACAGAATCATGTGGTGGTGATGAAGAGCATGGAGTGCTGGAGTCGACCTCATCATTGTCGCCTTGGACCTGGGACTTGGAAGCTCCTTCACCGAGGCTTTCTTCCGGCTCTTGAGGTGAGGAAGGAACATCGACGGACTCAAAGAATGGCGTCGTTTAATTAGTCATATCCACCACACGGCAAGCATAACCTGTGCAGGATTCTTGGATAGCATTGATGTCTTGCGGGTTACCCTCATCGTCCTCATCGGCGATACCCTTGGTGACGTGTCAGATCTCCATATAGCTATGGTGGCTGATCGCCATGGTAAGGGCGGTCTGCGCAGCGGTCTGAGCATAGGAGATCTTCCAGTCTTCAATAAGCTTCGGAATCTCCTTAGCCTTGTACCTCACCGCGTGCACCGACATTTTGTGCAAGTCGGAAAGTCTGACCGACTCGCCATCCTCTTCAAGAGTCTGGCGAAAGTCAATCAGAATATCTCTCACGAGCTTTATGTGCTCGAGGCGGGGTTTGGAGGTAGGAGAGTTCGAAAGGTTCAGAGGATCTGGGAAAAAGCCAAACATCAAAATTTGACTTGAAATAAAGTCGAAAAATCAATCAAAGAAAGAAAGTCGGAAATCTTACCTAGCACAGAGTGGTTCCACTGAGCACGCTTCTCTCGGAGGATTTTTAGTTCCTTCTCTGTGGCCTAGGATAGATCCTTCTGGCTATCGAAGTCCTTATTTAGATCATCTAGTTGTTTATCTCGAAGGGCTAGCAGATTCTTGAGCCTCACGGTCTCCATGTTGCTTGACTCCAGGACGACGCTTACAGATTTTTTCGATTCATTCTTAAGATTTTCATGCTCGTCCCGGAGCTCGGCATTCTCCATATCCAAGACCTTGAAGTTCTTGGATTACTCCACCATCTTGCTGGATTCACACAACAATTTTGCGAAGGGAAAAATATCAGTCAGACAGGACAAGTTTGACTATGGAAATAACTAAAATGACAAAGAGGAAGTCGGAAAAGTTTATCTTCTCCTTCATCTTTCTCAACTTTTGGCTTTGAATTCTCAAGGCGTAGGGCCTTAATCACCATCCACCGCCATCCCCTGTCCAGCCCTCGAGCCCTACCAAGCCATGGACCACCGAGAACACACGTGCCCCGTTTGTCTCTGCCATGTCCAGAGCGCGCCAGGTCTCCGCGCTCGACACGCTCGCATAGACCGCGCCTCGCCTTCGCCGCTCGTGGCTGCGATCACCACCGTCCCAGGAGACCAATAGACATGCCCGTTCGCCGCCACACGACCAGGAGCACATGTGCGTCGTCAAAAACGTCGTCGGTGCCGCTCCGAGCACCAGCGCATTCCGACCGAACCGCACCGCCCTTGCCGCGCCATCAAGACGTTGACACTGTCAGGAGACCGTGCACCGTACCCTAGCCTCAACCATGCTCGTAGCTCGCTGTAACCCTGACCCCGACGAGCACTTCCCATGCCGCTCGGCCTCTCTCGCTCGCCTATAAAAGGAGGCATCCCCTGCTTGTTTTCTTCACACCAGTTCACTCCCCACCTCTCACCGATCCTTCCCACCTCTTCCCGGAGCCAGGCGAGCTCTCCCTCACCGGAATTTCGCCGGAGCCTGCCGCTGCTGGAGGAGAAGGGCACCATCGATTGGGGCCACCCCAGAGGAAGCGCCAGTACCAAGAGAACCGGCGTCATCGACTTCGTCATTCGCCCCCATCACCGACCATCACCTGCGCGCTGATGAGCCACCCCATACCCCCACTGGCCGTGCTAGGGTTAGCCCCCTCCGTGTTCTGTTCGACAAGGATGACGGCCATGATCCGTTCATCCTTAGTCTAATCATACAGTCGTAATCACCCCGTACCCCTTCGCCAACCCCCATCTCACTGATGTGTGGGGAACCACTTAGCTGATCAAGACGCACGCTAATGCGCGATGGGCTGCCTGATTAGATCTCCCGCGCGACCCAATAGTTTGAATTTAGATTTATCTATTTAGTTTCAAACCTAGTTCCGGCAGTAGATTAAAAAATCAATTCAGAGAGTTTTACTGAACCAAATTGCATAAAACCAATTTTGTTAGAAAGGTATGGAAATTATTAATACAAGCCTGTTGGATTCAAACCAGTTGAAGTTATAGATCACCTATAGTGAAAATAACAAGGCAGAGACTTTTCTGCATTCAAACATTTTTCAAACTTCAACCATAAATGGTTTTGAGTTGATTCCAACTCTCAAAAATCACATTTGATTAGACCTTTCTGAATATATAAAAATATCTAGGTTTACTTGCAGTAATAATGGACAAGTAATAAAAGAATGCCCCATAGGCATTTCTAGTCACCTTAATTAATTAAAATAATAAGGTTAATCATTGAACTAATCCCTCTGGAACCGGACCCATAGCCTAGATACCTTATAGTATGAACCCATCTGAATTAGTGGAGCTAAAGAAGCAACTGGATGCTATGCTGGAGATAGGCCTGATTCAACCAAGTGTGTCGCCATGGAGATCACCTGTCTTGTTTGTGGATAAGAAAGATGGAGGTAACCGTTTGTGTATGGATTATCGGAAGCTGAATGATGTCACCATCAAGAACAAGTACCTACTGCCGAGATAGAAGATCTGTTTGACCAGTTGACCGGTGCCAAAGTGTTTTCTAAGATTGATCTTAGAATTGTTTATCATCAGCTGAAGATTCACGCAGAGGATATTCCAAAGACTACCTTTACCACCAGATATGGACTGTATGAGTACACTGTCATGTATTTTGGATTACCCAATGCCCCCACTTATTTCATGAACTTCATGAATAAGATTTTTACGGAATTATAGGATAAGTTTGTCGTTGTGTTCATCGATGACATTCTGATCTATTCCAAATCGGAAGTAGAACATGAGCTACACCTGAGGACCATCCTTGGAACCCTTAGGGAGCATGAGTTGTATGCCAAGTTTAGCAAATGTGAATTTCTGTTATAGGAAGTAGTATTCCTCGGACATATTGTGTCGGAAGGAGGAATTGTTTTTGACCCTGCCAAGGTTAAGGATGTTGAATAATGGAAAGCCCCAACCACCCGAACCCAAGTTCGTGCATTTCTCGGATTAGCAGGATATTACCGCAAGTTCGTAGAAGGATTTTCGAGCATCGCAAGACCCATGACCCAATTGTTGAAGAAAGATAAGAAGTTTGAATGGACGGACAAATGTGAAGCAAGTTTTCAAGAGCTCAAGAAGAGATTGATCTCAGCCCCAATCTTGATCATGCCGGATATCACGAAGCCTTTTGATGTGTTTTGTGACGCATCCAAGATCGGTCTCAGATGTGTCCTTATGCAAGAAGAAAAGTCATACCCTATCTATCCGGACAACTGAAGCAACATGAGAAGAATTATGCTACCCATGACCTTGAACTAGCAGCCGTAGTTTTAGCCTTGAAGACATGGCGGCATTACGTGGGTAACCGCTGTAAAATTTATTCTGACCACAAGAGCCTGAAGTATATTTCCACTCAGAAGGAGTTGAATATGAGGCAAAGGATATGGATAGAGATAATCAAGGACTATGCTCTGGACATTCACTATTACCCCGGTAAAGCCAATGTGGTAGCAGATTCCCTTAGCAGATTGTCATGTCGCTTAAACTCCATGATTCTGAAAGAGCAACCAAGTTTGCACAAGGAGTTGGAAAATTTCAGAATGGAATTACTGAGTGAAGGATTTTTGGCTAGCATAGAACTTCAACCCACTTTGATCAGTCAGATCAAGGAGGAGAAGAAAGGAAATGTTAGTATCCATGGAATCAAACGCCGTATCGGTACAGGGAAGGTACTCAGATTCACCGAAGATGAAGGAGTTTTGTGGTACAAAGGACGTATCTATGTGCCAATAGATTCAGAGTTGAAGCAAGCTATTTTGAAAGAAGCCAATGATACTCTTTACTCTATCCACCCCGGAGGAACTAAGATGTATCAGGATTTGAAAGAGCAATTTTGGTGGCATAAGATGAAGAGAGAAATCGGAAGCTACATAGCCAAGTGTTATATCCGTCAGAGAGTCAAGGCGGGATATCATAGACCCGCAAGACTGTTGCAACCAATGCAGATTCTGGAATGGAAATGGGATTCCGTGGGAATGGATTTTATCACTGGTTTGCCTACATCTAGTAGGAGAAATGACTCTATTTGGGTCATAGTGGATAGACTGTCCAAACTCGCCCATTTCTTACCTGTCAAGACCACTTACCAGAGTTCGAAACTAGCAGAGTTGTACATTGCTAGAATAGTCAGTTTGCATGGAGTCCCCAAGAACATCGTGTCGGGTCGAGGAACCCAGTTTACCTCGAGGTTTTGGAAGAATGTCCAAGAAGGATTAGGAACCAGACTGGATTTCAGCATAGCTTATCACCCTCAGACTGATGGACAAACAGAGCGAGTAAATCAAATACTCGAAGATATGTTGAGATCTTGTGTGTTAGAATATGGATCTAAATGGGAAGACTGTCTGCCGTTCGCATAATTTTCATACAACAATAGTTACCAAGCCAGTTTGCCAATGGCCCCATTTGAATTCATGTATGGAAGGAAGTGTCGTACCCCTTTGAATTGGTCGGAAGTAGGAGAGAGTCAAATTTTCGGACCCGACATCCTACGAGAAGCCAAAGAGAAAGTTCACAAGATTTGTGAGCACCTCAAGACCGCCCAATCCAGACAGAAGAGTTACGAAAAGAGACGTCGAGACCTAGCCTTCAATATCAGAGATTTTGTGTATCTCAAAGTATCACCTTTGAAGGGAATGCAACGTTTCTAGTTCAAAGAAAAGTTAGCCCCCAGATATATCGGACCTTTCAAGATTTTGAATCGTCGAGTGGACCTTTCATATCTCGTTACTTTGCAAATGCCTAGAAATCCCGGAGAAGACCGAAGTTTCAAGAATATTGATCATAGGACCATAGAGATCAACGATATCCTAACATATCCCGAAGTACCCATTTGTATTTTGGAAGAATCTTTCAAAACCACCAGGACCCGGAGTATCAAATTTCTCAAGATCCAGTGGAGTAACCACACTAAAGAAGAAGCTACCTAGGAGCGAGAAGACTACATTATGACGGAGTTTTCAGATCTCTTTAAATCCTAGTTTTCTTTTTCTCAAATCTCGGGACGAGATTTATTTTAAGGAGGGAAGGTTTGTAACATACCAAAAATATTAATCAAGGTTATCAATTCCAATCACCCAAATTTAGGGTTAACAAAAACTTTTGTGAATTAAAGTCCATATGAATGCATGTGTGTATGTGATGAATGCATGAATGCTTGTATGGACTTGTGTGATTGTTATGAATTGCAAGGATTGGTTTAAAGATGAAAACAACAACATCTAAATTATTTCCAAGCAGAATCAATCGAAGAGAAATTCAAAAATAACATATATAAGCAAATGGTCACTTTTGCCAATCTTGCTCACTAGATCACTCTGAGTGTTTCTAGTCCAAGATTTCTAACAGAAACAAATCCAATTCTTTTCACCCCTTGCTAGACCAAGTAAAAGTGAACCCAAGCCCACCTTGCAAACCCACAGAAACAATTTACAAATCTATGCCACAATTCAAAATTGAATCTAGTTCATAGGGTAAGATCACCATTTCTCAAAACCCCACCAAACCAGTTCACCTTGACAAATCCAATCAACCAGAGACTACCTAGTATGTGCCCAGTACACTCACCAAGTTTCGTCCAAAAATTAAAATATGAATTTCTTTCGGCCATTTCATCAAACACCTTGAGACACAAACCAAATTCTGCCAAACTTCACAGTTCTGAGGAGTAATCTTTCCAAACCTTGTTCCCCATTGATCATCCTTGTCTCCCCCAGTGACAACCAATGCATTAAACCAGCCTAGAACCCTACCATTGCACCATGACGTGCTTGCCCGAGCCACCCCTTGCAAGCCGACCATGGCAAGCTAGAACGAGCCATCGCCGCGCCTAGCCACCATGTCCAGGAGGCACACCATCGTCCACCGCCACCCCCTGTCCAGCCCTCGAGCCCTACCAAGCCGTGGACCACCGAGAACACATGCGCCCAGTTTGTCTTTGCCATGTCCAGAGCGCGCTAGCTCGCTGCACTCGACACGCTCGCACATATTGCGCCTCGCCTTCGCCGTCTGTGCCTGCGATCACCACCGTCCCAGGAGACCACCCGACATGCCCGTTTGCCGCCGCGCGACCAGGAGCGCATGTGCGTCGTCAAAAACATCGTCGGTGCCGCTCAGAGCACCAGCGCGTTCTGACCACACTACACCACCCCTTGCCGCGCCATCAAGCCGTTGAGAACTGTTAGGAGTCCCTGCACCGTCCCCTAGCCTCATCCATGCCCGTAGCTTGCAAAGTGATCACGACCCCGACAAGCACTACCCATGCTGCTCGGCCTCTCTCGCTCGCCTATAAAAGGAGGCCTCCCCCGCTCATTTTCTTCACACCAGTTCATACCCCACCTCTCACTGATCATTCCCACCTCTTCCCGGAGCAAGGCGAGCTCTCCCTCGCCAGAATTTCGCAGGAGACTCCCGTTGCTGGAGGAGAAGGGCGCCATCGATTGGATCCACCCCAGGAGGAGCCGCCAGTACCGAGAGAACCGCCGTCATCGACTTTGTCATTCTCCCCCATCGCCTGAGACGCCGCCCCAGACCCCCACTGGCCGTGCTAGGGTTAGCCCCCGCGGTGTTCTGTTCGACGAGGACGATGGCCGTGAGCTGTTGGTCCTTAGTTTAATCCTACGATCGTAATCACCCCATACCACTTCGCCAATCCCCGTCTCATTGACGTGTGGGGACACGACTTAACCATCTCGCGCGTGCTATGCGTAGTGGGCCGGCCCAGTTAGATCTCCCGCTCGACCTAGTAGTTTGAATTTAGATTTATCTATTTAGTTTCAAACCTAGTTCTGGCAGTATATACAAAATTCAATTCAGAGAATTTTACTTAAACAAATTGCATGAAACCAATTTTGTTAGAAAGGTATGGAAATTCTTAATCCAAGCCTGTTGGATTCAAACTAGTTGAATTTATAGATCACCAATAGTGAAAATAACAAGGCAATGACTTTTCTTCATTCAATTTTTTTTCAAAATTCAACCATAAATGCTTTTGAGTTGATTCCAACTCTCAAAAATTAAAATTTGATAAGACCTTTCTGAATATATAAAAATATCTAGGTTTACTTGCAGTAATAATGGACAAGTAATAAAAGAATGCCCCATAGGCATTTCTAGTCACTTTAATTAATTAAAATAATAAGGTTAAACATTATTAAATTGTGACACCACTTTAAATCACATTCCCAAGTATTGAAATATATGGTGATGACATGTGTTTTAATTGGAGAATATTAAATCTTAAGTCATTTTTCAATGAGTAGAAATTACTTTTCTAAAATAAAATAAATAAAACTATTGCCTTAATTCTTGTGATGATTGTGATGATGCTAGATCATCTAGTGTGAACCTTGTGTGATAAATAGAAGTAGTTAAGTATTGTTTGGTGATTGTGTACTTTGTATTTACTTATAGATGCTAGTACCGACCAAGGATACCAAGAGGAAGGAGACTACTACGAAGAGGAAGCTGAGGAGAACTTCAACCACTGTACTGCATAAGGCAAGCTGGAACTTTGCAATCTAACACGTGCATGATAACTATGCCAACTAGATACTTTAGGCATATGTGATTATACCCCTTTGATTACACCAAATCCCAGTTTTACTTGCAAACTTGATTATTTTATTTCTTTATCAAAGCTCCTTAGTTATGTTACTTAGTGCCTTGTGAATTTTGGAAAGATATTACAGGTAGCATAAAGAGCATAAAACTTGGCCTAAGTTAGGTAGAATTAGAATTCATCCTGAGGCATGAGATTGGACCTAGATAAGTCACACTTGATTATCACCCCTCATTAGTGTTTACCCCCAACTTTAGTGGCTAGTGCTAAGCATAAAACTTGATCACTTTAGATGGGAATACCTGGTGAAAATGATTATGAAAACTTTAGAATGATGAGTCATTCTAATGAAATGTTTTAACATGTGTTATAGAACACCAGATGATTTTGATGATGAAAATGTTGAGGCATGAGCCTTAGCCCTTTATAAAACTGATGGTTGTGTTCGGATGCGATACCATTCAAATTTTAATGTACAACCACAATACCCGAATTTGGGTAGGGCTTGACTGGAAGTTTATATATCTTAGTATGGGTTCCCTTGTGGCCGAGGTTTGAGCTGAGGCTACCTCGTGATGATTGACCACCTGTGCAGTTCCCAAGATGACAAATGGTCATGGTTGGGAGGCCAAACTCATAGTATAGGTGCCTATACTAGGGTGTGTAATTGAAAGGTTAGGATTGATTATCCGCATACTGAGTATGGTGATTCAGGATTGTTCCTGACAGATGTATTGAATATTGTGGTGAAATTGTAACACATATGCAGAGTGTAAAACTATTAAAATAGCCGCGTCCGCGGTTATGGACAGTTGGAGTGGCCATACTATTCCATCGTCAGATGTTTTTAAAATGACTTGTGAAATGAATCATGACTTTGACTTGATCACAACAGGGTTGTGAAAGTGAAATCTAAGTTCCCACTTAGGTGTTATAAAACTTTAAACTAGCTTTCTTTACTTCCGAACTCATCTAGAGATAAACCTGGATTTTTGCAAAATAACCTAGAGCTTAGTATTCCTACTTGAAACCGCTTTACTTGTTAGTGATAGTTTGCGAGTACTTAAAGAGTACTCATGGCTTTGTCCCTGGCTATTCCTATGGCCAGACTATGAGGAGTACTACCAGGATAAGGGACAACAGGAAGTCTACAACAACTAGGATCATATCCCATCGTCAGCATTGCCTGTGACCATGAAGATGGAGTTTCGTGTAGGGTTCGCAGCATAGAAAACAAAAAATTTCCTACGATGGGAACAACTATGTACCAAGATCTATCTACTAGATACAAACAACAGGCAGATGTATATTCGTAGACAACATACCCTTGAAGACCGACAAAGCTTAATGAGTTAAACTCGTGGTTGATGTAGACAATCTCTTGTCGATCTCAAGATCGAGAGGAAGTCCTAGCGCCGCAAATCAGCAGTGCATCTGTGCTCGCACACACGTCCGAGGCACCGAGCAACCTCCACCTCCTCGCTCCAGCGATGCAGCGGAAGCACAACCCTTTCTTTCCTAATAGCCACGAGGAACATGTATCTCGCTAGTCTAAGACCATGGGAAATTAATTCTAGAGGGGGAGAGAGATCCTTCACGAGGAGGTGTGAGTGAGAGAGAGGGAGAGGGGTGCCTTTTATAGGAGGAGGGGGGCACCCAAGGGGGTGGACTCTGGCCATGGGGGCTGCCCCCTCCCCTCGTTCATTCATGTGGGTGGACACTCCACTCACAAAAACCTCTTCATTTCCCTCCACTCAAAATCCCGCTCAAATTGCAATTAAATTTCCACCAAATTTAATGCAAACTCTCATTAAATAAAAATCTTTTATTTATTCAGAATTTTGTCAATTACTTTAATGAAAAACATTCACATATAACCCCTTGCTAGAATTCTATTTCACATGCATAACCACTTTATGCAATTTCACCCGAAAACCTGTTTCGGTATCTAGTGAAATAAATTCCTGCGCTTGTTATTCTTTCCGGCATGAAACTTTTGCTCCAATTGGATGTCGGTGTATCTTAAGTGTGTCACCCAACGGTTCGTGAATAATGTGGACATGATCGAGACCCCTCTCGGATCAATAATCAGAAGCGGGACCTGGAGACCCATACTGACTCGCACACATTCAACGATGACTTTCTTGTGATCGTCGGAACCTTTTACGCTAGTATCTTAATCCCTTTGTTTTGCGATATATTACATGTTCGAGATTCGATCATTGGTATCTCCATACCTAGTTTGATCTCGTTACTGACATGCACTCCTTTCTTGTTCCCATGATATAACATTCTAGTGATCAAATCACTTGCTTGCAAGCCAACCAATGTGATATCACCGAGAGGGCCCAGAGTATATCTATCCGTCATCCGGATGAACAAATTCCACTCTCGATTCATGGGCCTCAACATAACACTTTATTAGTTCTAAACCCATCTTTATAATCACCCTGTTATGGTGTGACGTTTGATGTTATCAAGAAACTCTTCCGGTGTTAGTGATTGACATGATCTCATGGTCTAAGGATTAGGATCACTTTGTAAGTTGTTGTAGCAATATAAACTCAATGACTTTGATCATAATGCTATACTTCGGATGAATGTTCATCACACCATTACACTAATGTTGTGATCCCGTTATTAACAACATCCAATGTCCATGATCAGGAAACCTTGATCATCTTGTTAATCAACGAGCTAGTTTATGAGAGAGGCATAACTAGGAACTTTCTGTTTGTTTATTAAACACACATGTATTAACGTTTCCTTATTAATACAATTGTAGCATGTAAAATAAACATCTATCATATACTTGGAATACACATAATAAACACTTTATTATTGCCTCTCAGGGCATATTCCCTTCACTTTGCCCACGCTATCATTATTATATTATTCCGCTGCATTGATTGTATTAAGACTAGATCATGAGATCCTTTATTTGTAAGACCTTTGTTATGGTTTGTAATGGATGATGAACTATGGTACCAATCTGTTATGTCTCGCAAAAATGGTAATCCTGGGATTACGATGTTTGGCAGAACAGGCATCTGGGATTAAACATCCGGGTGTTGACATTTTTATTACTAGCAACACTTGGCTACCAGTAGTGATAACAACCTCTTTGGCCTTGCACTTCTTGGAAGAAGAGGCGGGAACTTCCTTCACCTTGTCGTCCTCCATCGCCTCTGAGTCATAACCCTCAATGGGGGCAAGCTCAGACTCGGGAAGATCCTTGAGCTGATAACTATAAATAAACGTCAGTAAGAGAGAAGTCGGATTATGAGGCGGAAAAAAGAAAATAAGCTTAAAATAAGTCGAAATATTTACCGGGATCAGAGGACGGTCGGGTGTGTACATTTTCATGGAGACTTCGGGGATTCTCTTCTCCACCCACTCCTTGATGAGGTACTGCATTCAGGTCTTGTAGTCATTCGCGGCTATGCGAGTCGGATTGACTTTCAGGCTGTCCTTTCGGTCTCCGGTGACCATGTGCATCAAGTGGTCTCCGTGAAACTATAGTGTCTGAATCCAGCGATCCAGCCAGCAGTGGATCAAATCGGATCCACGGAGCCCCTTGTTCGTCATCAAGTACTCGGTCCGCCTCTTTGCAAGGATCAAGTCCTCATAAAGTTCTGGCGCCTCCGTGTCCCATGACTCTTGGTGGGGAGCGGCACCGTCGATGAAGGCCGAAAGACCTTCCGCCTTTTCAGGAGACGAAATATCCTTCTAATAGAAGAAAGTTCCATCCCTACGTTTTACAGATTCACTAGCATTAATCCTAGGATAAACTCGGTTTCTCCTAAGGACTAAGCTATGAGTGCTAGTGGTGTAAGGAACACCGGCACTGATGGGATTGTTCTGGGTACCATAGTAGTACCGGAAAAGGCTGAGACTTGGCCTAATACCAAGAAACCACTCGCTCAACGCTGCATGAGCACTAAGTTCTAGCAGAGAGTTGGGAGGGAGATTATGGATCTGAAAAACAAATTACTGAAGAACTTCGGTGAAGAAATCTGATGGTGGCAGGCTGAGGCCACGGTCTACGTGGGTCCCAAAAAGGACGCGTTCGCCTTCGTGTGGTGCGGGGACGGCCTCTCCAACACTTCGTCGCCATGTTCTGGCGACGATGTAGCCTTTTTCCTCCATGACTTGGAGCTCTGCATTGTCCATGGCGCTGGGAACCCAAAGGCCCCGCAGTTTCCTCTCGTCCGCCACCGTGATTCTTGCCGCCATCGCGCCTGAGCTGGATGGAGCTTCCATCTTCCTAGGGTTAGTGGCAATTGGGGTTTTCTCTCGTGGTGCGTAGATGAGAATGGTTGTGGAGGGCTCATGGAGTACGAGGAGGCAATAAGTGAAACAGTGGAGAGATGAATCTGGGAGAGAAGGGTTTCTTGTCTCTTTTATTTACCTATGCACCAAGATTCGTGCTTCAATCGCAGGATTTTCTCCACTCGTATAGGAGAGAGGTAGGTGGCTTCCTCGTGACTCCTCCGCCCCCTCGATTCTCGCCTAAGAATTATAATGGTGCTCTATTCCATAGAGAGCGGACCCACCAACGGTCGTGTTGACAGGACTCCTGTCAGTGACAGGACCTGGTATGAAAAGTTGCCAGCCAGCACGCCGCTGTTTGAAATCTAGCTCATGTTTCAAAACTGATCAAGGAAAAGACTAAGGTCAGAACAAAACATATCCGACTCAGATGTCACATCCCAAGATTTTCCAAATCTTGTAATGTGAAAAATAAATAAACAAAAATAAAATTATTGTTGAAAATCAGGGAGAAAAGAAACTTTGTTCTAAAAGGAAACTTAAAATCCCATCTTGAACAAACTTTAATTAAAGTTTGAATTTAACAAAATCCAAATCAAGTGAATTGCATTCCTCAATGAATGTATCTTGAAATTTAAACACTTGGAAAATAAATCCAAACCCTACACTCTAATGGAATAAAAACCATTTCCAAGTTATCTCCAAGCCTATGGATTTTGATCCATATAAAAATTTGTCAACAAACATTCACAAATGATCAAGAAGGACAAATAGAAATATTATAAGACCATATAAATTGGTTTCACTTAATATGGAACCATGGATAAAATCTTATGAATTTAATAAGATAAAGGAATTGAATTCCCAAAGCTAATAAAGGCCTTATCTAAATTCCATACCAAATGGTGAGCAAATAATCCTAAAGATATTTAAAGGGATAAATAAATATTAAATAAGATTTCACAAATTAGAATTACCAAGTTTGATCTCTAAATAAAAAGATATGGATTTTGTAAGATAAAGAGAGAAATATTAGATAAAGAATATTTAAGACCAAATAAAACCTTGGCCTAAGCCATAAACAAATGGAATGAATATAATCCAAAACCCAAATAAAATAAATGGATAAATAATTTTCCAAAATAAAAATAAAATGGCTTAAACCAAATTCCATTTAAATAAAGACAAACCCCCATTGGAATGACTAATTAATTCATAGAAAAAGATATTTGGAATTTACCCAAGTGGAATAAAAGTTGTTTAATTAACTCAACTAAAATAAATCTTCCAAATAAAAATTGGGGAATTAAAACTATATTAAATTCCATTGGAATTAAAACAAATATCAAATTCAAATGATTTATAAATCATATTAAAATTATTCCAAATAATTCAAAGTGAACTATTTTGACATCCTTATAATTGAATAAGAACCTACTAAAAAGTTTTGGAAGTATTTAGAAATTTAAATGGTGTTTGAAATTATTATTAAATCTTATTTGATTTAAAACTAGAGCCTATTTTGAATAATTAAAAGACCTTAAAAAGAATAAATAAATTATTCTAAAATGATTTCAGAATGTTTTATTAATCAGTCTTTGAAGCTACACAAAATTTGACAAAGGTTTGAATTCAAATGGATGCTTGAAATGATTAAATAAAACCAAAACAGAATAAAAGAAAAGGAAAAAGAAAAGAAACAGGAACAAAAAAAAAATAGACTCGACCCAGCCCATCTAGCCCACTAAGGCCCAACAGCCCACCTCTCCTTCTCTCCCGCAGAAAAACGTTTCGCACCAAAGAAAGAACCCACAGCGACACTGACGCATGGACCCCACCCCCACACTCTCTCTCTCGCAGACAGCCAGGTCCCACCGCCAGCTCCTTCTTCCTTACCCGCCGCTGACCGCGCCCCCCTCCTCTGGCCATTATTGCCGATTGAACGCCGGCATCAATTGGAGTTAACCGTGCCATGTAATGGCCCCGTGATCACGCGTACTTAACCGCCTCTTCCCCCTCTCTCTTTCCCCTCCGTCGCCTCACCCTAGCACGCCCCCAGGCTGCTTAATCTCCTCCAAGAACACCACTGTCTCCGGCGAACTTTTTCTTTGATTCCGGCCAGCCTCCTCCGCCCTTGCCCCCTCGACCACTCTCACCTGCTCCCCACTCCCTGGCGAACCTCGCCGTAGCTCCAGCTCGCCCCCGCGCGCCCCAGAACCTCGGCAACGACAACGACCACCGCCGCCACCGTCTGCCTCCGCTCCGACAAGCACTGCTGGTAAGACCAGACCTCCCCTCTCCCTCTCTTTCACACGCGCATACTCGCCATGACCCCGCGCATCTAACCGCGTCTTCTTTTCTCTCTGGCGTGCCCCGTGCCTTCGCCATCATCTTCAACAGGACGAGCCCGAGCCAGAGGACAACTCCGATGAGGAATTGCCAGTGGCCCCGTGCGCCCCTTGCACTCTCGCGAGCACCTTGAGAATCACCGTGACTCTGTGATTCTGGTGAGCATCTCCTTCTTCTCCCTCGCTTCCTGCATCGCCAGCAACGTCGCCGTCTGACCGCTACGCCGCCGCCAATACGCCATGCCTAATGGTCAAGGCGATATGGTCCATAGGATTTTAATCTGACGGTTAGGATTAGAACGTGAACGAAGGGGTACGCTCGCCTCTGTGCCGCACGACCTATTTAGATCTAACGCCTCACGTTGCACGATCCGCACGAAGCGGTATGGACGAATTAAAACACGCCACGTGGCCCTGCCCGATATGTTGAATACAGATTTGATCTATTAGATGCTAGATTTTGTAAAATCTATAACTTTTAATCTACACGTCCAAATTTTGCAAATTTTATATCAATGGATTCAGCAAGACAAGCCCTAGCCAACCATGCCCTTTTTTTAGTAAAATGCTTCTGTTAAATTGTTTGTTTTTTCAGAAACTTATGTATGCATGTTTAGAATTTAAAAATTGTTCTAAAATGATTTTGGGGATAAAATCTTGGGCAAACGGTTTGTTTTGAACCTACTGACCTTAGGAATCAGTTGGTGGTTTCAAAAATGTATTTGGTGAAGCAAAAGAATGAATCTTGGATTTAAACCATTTCTAGTCAAATACAAATATGGTTTAATTATTAAAAATGGTTTTGGAAGAAAACCTTTGAGAAATGTTTTATTTAAACTCTCTGACCCCAAACACCAAGTTTTATGATTTGAAAATGAATTTGGTAAACCCTATAAAAATTATTACTTTGCGAAAAGGCATTTTCAACCACATGAAATAATGATTTGGTTTAAAAATGGTTTAGAGATAGAATATTTTGCAAATGGTTTTGCCACCTTATAAAATGACCATTAGGTGTTTTCAAATGTTTAACTAAACAATTAGAAACCACTTTTACAAATAAAACAATCTTTTCCATGCTTGCATGCATTGTTTTGTTTCTATCATTTTATGTGATGAATTGCTTGAATGGTAGATTGAAATATTGTTTGCTTGATTGAATTTTAGTGATTTGAAGTGAGTGAATATTGCAAGATCAAGGAGTGAACCTATACTCTCTACCAAAAAGGCAAGTGATGCTTCATACTTTTGTCCCATTATTTTCACTATGCATTAGTGATATTTCTAAGTAGGACTTGCATGGAATTTTGCTAAGTGTAAACTATGCCATGGGAAATCCTAGTAGATGAAACCTTAGTAGAATTCTCCAAAGTTAAGATTCCTACTACTATCATGCTTAGCTTAGCTAGTAGAAAACAAGTGTGGAATATATATTCATGCTATGAAAAATTTCTAAGTCTGTGGACTTGTGTTTTGTTTAATAAAACAACTAAGTGAATGAATCACCTGGGTGGAATGGAAGGAATGGTTTGTGTTGAGTGGTTCACAAGGCCCATTTCTATGGTTTACCTTGTGTATCTCACTTATGGATGGCCACCCAGGAACAAAGAGATTTGAGATGTCAAATGTTGAGAAGCTTCAAGTCCAGCCACTTGGCATTATGGGCTCTGCCTGGATCATATAGGTTGCAATAACTTAGCCAAATGGACAGTTGGTGGTAGGGGATGATAGGTTGGAACGTGTCCATTCTGGTCTAAGGGAAGGCTTCTGAAAGATCTTGTCTTGGTGAAACCAAGTCTTGTGGGGAAAGTGCACCACCTCTGCAGAGTGAAAAATCTAAGTACTTAGCCATGTCCCTGGTAAAGGATAATTTGAGCATCAAGACATGGAAGCTATCAAGAATCTCCTCATCCCAATTTCTAAGTTAAAATCTTGTGGTTGAACAAGGGTTGAAGGATCACCAATTTCTATTGGGAGATGCCTTGGGAATGATTTTGACAAACAAAAACTTAGTGTTTTCAATTGATAAGGAAAATCTATTTTGAGCAATGCAAGCCGAAAGCTCCACTTAGCCGAAAGCATATAGATGATAGACTCCACTATACTACCATAGTATCACTTGCCAATACAATTCAAATGTATTGACCCTTGTGGCTGTAACTTATTATGTTGCAGGTTTGTTTGATGTTAGTGAAGTTTATTGATTAGGATTACAAGTCTACAACCAACATGTCTGCCTGTGGCACTTTGAAGATGAAGGACCCCATGCTTATAGATATTCTGCTGCAATGTATTGTAATAGCCAAATGAGCTATGTAAGATGTAATGAATTGTTTTATTCCTGGTTATAAAGTTGTATTATGACCTTTGTTTGTTGATATTACATCTTAACTATGGATGCTAGCTATTGATCCAGGGACTAGCATTGTAAACACAGGGATCTCTACCTTATTAAAGGTTGGGAACCTTACAGATGGTATCAGAGCATTATGTTGCCTGTAGGATTTGTAACCCTAGGATTGGACAAAACCCCTTAGAAAAATAGGAGTTGTATTTGTTCCAAAACTTATTTACAAACAATCTTGTAAACTCTTTCCTCAACCATTTTGGTTTTGATTCTACATTCTTCTATTTCAAACTTGATGGTCAAAACCTACCCCATGGCTAAAGACTTCACCATGTGCAAAGGACTTCATCAACTCTAATGACTTCAACATCTTCAACCTTGGATATCAACTCTAATGACTTCAACATCTTCAAGTGATTTCAACCTTACTCTCAACAAGGACTTCAACCTTGGATATCACTAAGGACTACAAGTGAGACAAGGAATCTTGCTCAAGACTAGAAGACTAAGGAAACACAACTTAGAAGAAACTATCATCACTTTGAAGTTTTGTGACCAAAATTTTTCCAAGGAAACCATGATCTTGTTCAAAGAAGAATCAACCAAGAAGGATGGAAAGATCTCAAGTGAACCATATAGTTGGACCACCATATTTAGTTTAAGTCAAACCCACCAACTTATGTGGCGTAACAAAAATATTTTTGGTTGCCTAAAAAGATGCTTGAAACTTGTTGTTTGAGTGAAATGTTTGGTTGTGATTGCTTGCACTTTGCTTGTGTGAATTGTGATGTGTGTGATTAGAATTATTCCCTTAGAAATCTTTTGCCTATAATAATCCCAACCCAACCCAAACAGATGACTACTCCAGGAAATTCCAACATCAAGAAAGGTGACAACAACAACAACCAAGAGACCAACATGAGGGAACTCATAGTAACCCAAACCCAGTTGAACCAAGTGACAGCTCAATTTATAGCCAACACCAGTGAGGTAGACCCAATCTTGCAAAGGTTTTTGGAAACCCAAACCCAATTGTTGCATAAGGTGACAGATCAAATGATCAACATGGGAGACAACTCTTCCCAAGGAATTTGTGACAACAAAGATGTCAAGGATGATATTCTAGAAGGAACCCAAGCTTGCAATATTTGTGGAGACAAGGATCACACTTCCAAGGAGCATGAAGATCAATGCCCCAATTGTGAAGAGAAACATCCAATTGACCAATGCCCCACATCTCAAGCTACTTGTTACTTATGTGAAGGAAATAATCATGTCCCTATCCAATGCCCCATCTATTCCATAGTTCAACAAAGGAAACAAGGTGGAGTGCAACAATTGGTTGCAGATTACCATGAGAGAGCCAAGTCTACCAAGAAGCATGAAGACAAAGGAAAATCTCATCTTGTACCTCCATGCAATATGACTCAGTTTAAAGGACCAAAGAGGAGACATATGTATTATCCAAGGAATAATAAAAGGTCAAGGAGACAAGTAAACATTCCTACCTTTGAGATAACATATGAAGAACATGAACTAGAAGCACTCCTAGCTTTGGAGAGACCCAAGAAGAAGAAGAAGAAGGACATAAGCCAGTTGCAATGTTACAATTGCAAAGAAAAGGGACACTATGCCAGTGATTTCCTAGAAAATAAGAAGAAACAAGGAAATAAACAAGAGGAATTGATACCCAAGAAGAAGAAAGATAATATCCAAGTGATGTGTTTCAAATGCAAAGAGCTAGGCCATTATGCAGACAAGTGTCCAGAGAAGTTTCAACAAGATCCCAAGAAAGCCAAGATGTAATCTAGTTGGAAAAATTTTAAGGGTGGTAGTACCCTAGTTGCCTTGAGCCAACTTGTAACCCCTAGCCTCCCCAAATCTCGGGACGAGATTTATTTTAAGGGTGGTAGCCTGTCACATCCCAAGATTTTTCAAATCTTGTAATGTGAAAAATAAATAAACAAAAATAAAATTATTGTTGAAAATCAGGGAGAAAAGAAACTTTGTTCTAAAAGGAAACTTAAAATCCCATCTTGAACAAACATTAATTAAAGTTTGAATTTAACAAAATCCAAATCAAGTGAATTGCATTCCTCAATGAATGTATCTTCAAATTTAAACACTTGGAAAATAAATCCAAGCCCTAAACTCTAATGGAATAAAAACCATTTCCAAGTTATCTCCAAGCCTATGGATTTTGATCCATATAAAAATTTGTGAACAAACATTCACAAATGATCAACAAGGACAAATAGAAATATTATAAGACCATATAAATTGGTTTCACTTAATATGGAACCATGGATAAAATCTTATGAATTTAATAAGATAAAGGAATTGAATTCCCAAAGCTAATAAAGCCCTTATCTAAAATTCATACCAAATGGTGAGAAAATAATCCTAAAGATATTTAAAGGGATAAATAAATATTAAATAAGATTTCACAAATTAGAATCACCAAGTTTGATCTCTAAATAAAAAGATATGGATTTTATAAGATAAAGAAAGAAATATTAGATAAAGAATATTTAAAGGCCAAATCAAACCTTGGCCTAAGCCATAAACAAATGGAATGAATATAATCCAAAACCCAAATAAAATAAATGGATAAAGAATTTTCCAAAATAAAAATAAAATGGCTTAAACCAAATTCCATTTAAATAAAGACAAACCCCTATTGGAATGATTAATTAATTCATAGAAAAAGATATTTGGAATTTAACCAAGTGGAATAAAAGTTGTTTAATTAACTTAACTAAAATAAATCTTCCAAATAAAAATTAGGGAATTAAAACTATATTAAATTCCATTGGAATTAAAACAAATACCAAATTCAAATGATTTATAAATCATATGAAAATTATTCCAAATAATTCAAAGTGAACTATTTTGACATCCTTATAATTGAATAAGAACCTACTGAAAAGTTTTGGAAGGATTTAGAAATTTAAATGGTGTTTGAAATTATTATTAAATCTTATTTGATTTAAAACTAGAGCCTATTTTGAATAATTAAAAGACCTTAAAAAGAATAAATAAATTATTCTAAAATGATTTCAGAATGTTTTATTAATCAGTGTTTGAAGCTACACAAAATTTGACAAAGGTTTGAATTCAAATGGATGCTTGAAATGATTATATAAAACCAAAACAGAATAAAAGAAATGGAAAAAGAAAAGAAACAGGAACAAAAAATATATATATAAACAGACTCGACCTAGCCCATCTAGCCCACTAAGGCCCAACAGCCCACCTCTCCTTCTCTCCCGCAGAAAAATGTTTCGCACCAAAGAAAGAACCCACAGCAACACTGACGCGTGGACCCCACCCCCCACTCTCTCTCTCGCAGACAGCCAGGTCCCACCGCCAGCTCCTTCTTCCTTACCCGCCGCTGACCGCGCCCCCCTCCTCTGGACATTATTGCCGATTGAACGCCGACATCAATTGGAGTTAACCGTGCCATGTAACGGCCCCGTGATCACGCGTACTTAACCGCCTCTTCCCCCTCTCTCCTTCCCCTCCGGAGCCTCACCCTAGCACGCCCCCAGGCTGCTTAATCTCCTCCAAGAACACCACTGTCTGCAGCGAACTTTTTCTTCGATTCCGGCCAGCCTCCTCTGCCCCTTGCCTCCTCGACCACTCTCACCTGCTCCCCACTCCCTGGCGAACCTCCCCGTAGCTCCCGCTCGCCCCCGCGCGCCCCAGAACCTCGGCAACAACGACGACCACCGCCGCCACCGTCTGCCTCCGTTCCGACGAGCACTGCTGGTAAGACCAGACCTCCCCTCTCCCTCTCTTTCACACGCGCATACTCGCCATGACCCCGCGCATCTAACCGCATCTTCTTTTCTCTCTGGCGTGCCCCGTGCCTTCGCCATCATATTCAACAGGACGAGCCCAAGCCAGAGGACAACTCCGACGAGGAATTGCCAGTGGCCCCGTGCGCCCCTTGCACTCTCGCGAGCACCTTGAGCATCACCGCGACTCTGCGATTTTGGTGAGCGTCTCCTTATTCTCCCTCGCTTCCTGCATCGCCAGCAACGTTGCCGTCTGACCGCGTGCCGCCAGTCGCCGCTGCCAGCGCCGCTGCCTAATGGTCAAGGCGATATGGTCCATAAGATTTTAATCTGACGGTTAGGATTAGAACGTGAACAAAGGGGTACGCTCTCCTCTGTGCTGCACGATCTATTTAGATCTAACTCCTCTCGTTGCACGATCCACATGAAGCGGTATGGACGAATTAAAACATGCCACGTGGCCCTGCCTGATATTTTGAATACAGATTTGATCTATTAGATGCTAGATTTTTTAAAATCTATAACTTTTAATCTACACATCCAAATTTTGCAAATTTTATATCAATGGATTCATAAAGACAAGCCCTAGCCAACCATGCCCTTTCTTTAGTAAAATGCTTCTGTTAAATTGTTTGTTTTTTCAGAAACTTATGTTTGCATGTTTAGAATTTAAAAATTGTTCTTGGGGATAAAATCTTGGGCAAATGGTTTGTTTTGAACCTACTGACCTTAGGAATCAGTTGGTGGTTTCAAAAATGTATTTGGTGAAGCAAAAGAATGAATCTTGGAATTAAACCATTTCTAGTCAAATAAAAATATAGTTTAATTATTAAAAATGGTTTTGGAAGAAAACCTTTGGGAAATGTTTTGTTTTAAACTCTCTGACCCCAAACACCAAGTTTTATGATTTGAAAATGAATTTGGTAAACCCTATAAAAAATTATTACTTTGCTAAAAGGCATTTTCAACCACATGAAATAATGATTTGGTTTAAAATGGTTTAGAGATAGAATATTTTGCAAATGGTTTTGCCACCTTATAAAATGACCATTAGGTGTTTTCAAATGTTTAATTAACCATTAGAAACCACTTTTACAAATAAAACAATCTTTTCCATGCTTGCATGCATTGTTTTGTTTCTATCATTTTATGTGATGAATTGCTTGAATGGTAGATTGAAATATTGTTTGCTTGATTGAATTTTAGTGATTTGAAGTGAGTGAATATTGCAAGATCAAGGAGTGAACCTATACTCTTTACCAAAAAGGCAAGTGATGCTTCATACTTTTGTCCCATTATTTTCACTATGCATTAGTGATATTTCTAAGTAGGACTTGCATGGAATTTTGCTAAGTGTAAACTATGCCATGGGAAATCCTAGTAGATGAAACCTTAGTAGAATTCTCCAAAGTTAAGATTCCTACTACTATCATGCTTAGCTTAGCTAGTAGAAAACAAGGGTGGAATATATATTCATGCTATGAAAAATTTCTAAGTCTGTGGACTTGTGTTTTGTTTAATAAAACAACTAAGTGAATGAATCACCTGGGTGGAATGGAAGGAATGGTTTGTGTTGAGTGGTTCACAAGGCCCATTTCTATGGTTTACCTTGTGTATCTCACTTATGGATGGCCACCCAGGAACAAAGAGATTTGAGATGTCAAATGTTGAGAAGCTTCAAGTCCAGCCACTTGGCATTATGGGCTCTGCCTGGATCATATAGGTTGCAATAACTTAGCCAAATGGACAATTGGTGGTAGGGGATGATAGGTTGGAACGCGTCCATTCTGGTCTAAGGGAAGGCTTCTGAAAGATCTTGTCTTGGTGAAACCAAGTCTTGTGGGGAAAGTGCACCACCTCTACAGAGTGAAAAATCTAAGTACTTAGCCATGTCCCTGGTAAAGGACAATTTGAGCATCAAGACATGGAAGCTATCAAGAATCTCCTCATCCCAGTTTCTAAGTTAAAATCTTGTGGTTGAACAAGGGTTGAAGGATCACCAATTTCTATTGGGAGATGCCTTGGGAATGATTTTGACAAACAAAAACTTAGTGTTTTCAAATGATAAGGAAAATCTATTTTGAGCAATGCAAGCCTAAAGCACCACTTAGCCAAAAGCATATAGATGATAAACTCCACTATACTACCATAGTATCACTTGCCAATACAATTCAAATGTATTGACCCTTGTGGCTGTAACTTATTATGTTGCAGGTTTGTTTGATGTTAGTGAAGTTTATTGATTAGGATTACAAGTCTACAACCAACATGTTTTCCTGTGGCGCTTTGAAGATGAAGGACCCCATGCTTATAGATATTCTGCTGCAATGTATTGTAATAGCCAAATGAGCTATGTAAGATGTAATGAATTGTTTTATTCCTGGTTATAAAGTTGTATTATGACCTTTGTTTATTGATATTACATCTTAACTTTGGATGCTAGCTATTGATCCAAGGACTAGAATTGTAAACACAGGGATCTCTACCTTATTAAAGGTTGGGAACCTTACATCAGATGACTCAGAATCCTACACTATTGAAGAAGTTTTCGGGAACCCTTCAATATTTTCAAGATAAAGAAATCATCAAGCTAGACGATTTATCCGACTTTGGATCTTGGAGACTTCCGGGGGCTACTATTGGGGATATACTTTCCGGGTATACCCACAAGACTCACTGACCAGGGTGGTTCACCAACGGGTTAGAGCTTTGCTTCACGGGTGGCCCAGTCAGAGAAAGAGGAGGAGCCAGTTCCGGCTACGACAAGGCCCAGAAGAGTTACCGACTTATGCAAGTAGTATTACTTGTAGTCCAAGCTGTATCTAGTTACGCCTCTGTAACATAGCCGGATAGGTATCTCCTGTAACCCTAGGTACCGGTGACTATATAAACCGGCCATATGGGAGACTTTAGGGCAATAACCACAATCATAACTCGCACATGAGAACCTCTCTTGTAATCCGCTGTAACATCCGGCTCTCGCTGATATATTACTGGGTTGCTTGCCGGAGTAGGATCCGATCACCGCAGTTGGATCTGAACCTGGGTTAACTTGTGCTCACCATTCTTGGAACGTCCTAAGTCTACCACCCCATCTTCTTAATACCGTCAGGACCCCCTATGGAATACTTGTCGACAACCTGACGACATAGGTCCTATCGGCTTACTACCATGGGACCATGTTATTAGGGCACCCACAATGTGTAGCTAAATCTAGTTCCAAATTTCTCTTTTGGCTTTTAGAACTAGTTCCTACCATTGTGAGGGTAGTTCCAAATCAACAAGGCGAGGGAACTGGAGCACGAACTTTCTCCAATGCTAAATTGAGAAAAATGAATAAGCAAGTAGTTCTTTGCATGCTATGGAAGGGTGAAAGGCACTAGAGAAGAGAGAGAATGAAGATATTTTACTTTACTTCTTACATGCAGTGGGTCCCATCTCTAGAATTTGGCAAGCATGCACATTTTAGAGAAATTAGCAATTTGGCAACGCACCCATATGATCTGTGACAAATTTGGCCATAGCACATTGTGGATGCCCTTAGTGGTCCAATTATATCCTATACCAGCCAGCGAATGTGAGCTTCGACTCCCTAGCCCTTCCTTCTCCACCAAGCATTGGTGCTTGCCTTTGAAGGATGGTTATGATGGCGGTGGGAGGTGACGTTCTCGTTGATATATATAGTGAGGTGCCTATGGTTGCTTTATCAAGCTTAAGCCCCCTGGATTAGTCTCAAGACACAATATTTCCGAGGTGCTCATAGGGTAGGGTGTGCGTGCCTGCGTTCATAGGGGTGAGTGTGTGTATGCATTTGTGGACGTCTCGGTTTTGTAGCGGGGTTTCGCTAAAAGAGAGATATGGGCCTTTGGTTAATTTATTGAGTTTTACTATGTTTTCAAAAATAATGAAAATCAAACAAGGTCACTGATGTTTGGGGCTCACGGGCTCTCTACCATGGTCCCCAGTCAGTGGTCCAGTTAATCACGAGCGAATGTGAGCACCAGCTCCCCTACCTCTTCCTTCTCCATCAACCCTCTGCTAGGCTTTGAAGGCGTGCATGTTTTCTGAGCAATGTTGGCGGATTTAGTCATGCCGGTCCGGCAAAACACGTGGGATATTGATGCGCAAGGCGGCCGGATTAGGGTAAGTTCGCCAGAGTTCATTGTCTCAGTTTATTTTCTAGAATTTTGCCTATGGGGTATCTCCTGCTTTTGGGGTTTTTCTCTATTCTGCTAGTCTCTATCGATGATGTTTTCTGGATGGTAGATGCTATGGGATGCCGTGATATACAAAATCGTTATATGGATCTCCCGGTGCGATGCGACTGGCGATAAGCGCTGTTGTTCAACGGGCGTCGAGGGAAATGAAGACGGTGGTTCTTGGGTTACAACTAAGAATGTGAGCGCTGCATGTTCATCCACTGGTTCGATCTACCGCACTTAGTTTTTTGCAGCGCACGATGATGGCGCTGTGGTTACAGCTTGAGATCCGGGATAAGCTCGAAGAGGAGGAGCATGAGTGCCAATAGATGCATGCCGAGGATATGTCTGTAGAGTTGGCGGATGTCTCCAACTCAGTGTCCTCGGTTGTGAATAGGATAGATGCTATTAGATTTGGATAATCTCGAATTTCTTAACCAAACATGGTCTGCAATCTAGATATTGAGCATGCTCATGATGCTTTTGGTGTCTGGCTGTAGATTCCACTAATAATTAAGTAATCCCCTTTTGTTTACTAGTACTCAACATCTCATAGTACTGCCACTTTAAATACACTAGGTTAATTAAGATGGGAGTAGTTGACAGTCTGCTTACAACCTTTATGGTGTTTGTGGTTACTGCTATCTCTATATATATATGAATATCGCTACATTTTTTGCACATTTGTAGTTGTTGTTGTTGTTGTACATTTTCATGGAGACTTCGGGGATTCTCTTCTCCACCCACTCCTTGATGAGGTACTGCATTCAGGTCTTGTAGTCATTCTCGGCTATCCGAGTCAAATTGACCTTCAGGCTGTCCTTTCGGTCTCCGATGACCATGTGCATCAAGTGGTCTCCGTGAAACTGTAGTGTCTGAATCCAGCGATCCAGCCAGCAGTGGATCAAATCGGATCCACGGATCCCCTTGCTCTTCATCAAGTACTCGGTCCGCCTCTTTGCAAGGATCAAGTCCTCATAAAGTTCTGGCGCCTCCGCGTCCCACGACTCTTGGTGGGGAGCGGCACCATCGATGAAGGCCGGAAGACCTTCCGCCTTTTCAGGAGACGAAATATCCTTCTGATAGAAGAAAGTTCCATCCCTATGTTTTACAGATTCACTAGCATTAATCCTAGGATAAACTTGGTTTCTCCTAAGGACTAAGCTATGAGTGCCAGTGGTGTAAGGAACACCGGCACTGATGGGATTGTTCTGGGTACCATAGTAGTACCGAAAAAAGGGTGAGACTTCGCCTAATGCCAAGAAACCACTCGCTCAAACCTGCATGAGCACTAAGTTCTAGTAGAGAGTTGGGAGGGAGATTATGGATCTGAAAAACAAAGTACTGAAGAACTTCGGCGAAGAAAACCGATGGTGGCAGGCTGAGGCCCGCGTTTTACGGGTCCCGTCCCAAACGACGTAGCCTTCGTGTGGTGGTGCGGGACCTCTCCAACACTTCGTCGCCATGTTCTGGCGACGATGTAGCCTTTTTCCTCCATGACTTGGAGCTCTGCATTGTCCATGGAACCCAAAACCAAAGGCCCTTGATTTCTCTCCGTGAATCTTGTGAATCTTGTCGCCACTTTGAGCTGGATGGAGCTTCGATCTTCCTAGGGTTAGTGGCAATTGGGGTTTTCTCTCGTGGTGCATAGATGAGAATGGTTGTGGAGGGCTCGTGGAGTACGAGGAGGCAATAAGTGAAACAGTGGAGAGATGAATCTGGGAGAGAAGGGTTTCTTCTCTCTTTTATTTACCTATGCACCAAGATTCGTGCTTCAATCGCAGGATTTTCTCCACTCGTATAGGAGAGAGGTAGGTGGCTTCCTCGCGACTCCTCCGCCCCCTCTATTCTCGCCTAAGAATTATAATGGTGCTCTATTCCATAGGGAGCAGACCCTGGACGTGTTAGCAGACTCTGTCGACAGGACCTGGTCTGAAAAGTTGCCAGCCAGCATGCCACTGTTTGAAATCTAGCTCATGTTTCAAAACTGAGCAAGTAAAAGACTAAGGTCAGAACAAAACATATCCGACTCAGATGACTCGGAATCCTACACTATTGAAGAAGTTTTCAGGAACCCTTCAATATTTTCAAGATAAATAAACCATCAAGCTAGACGATTTATCCGACTTTGGATCTTGGAGACTTCTGGGGGCTACTATTGGGGATATACTTTCTGGGTATACCCACAAGACTCACTGACCAGGGTGGTTCACCAACGGGTTAGAGCTTTGCTTCACGGGTGGCCCAGTTAGAGAAAGAGGAGGAGCCAGTTCCGGCTACGACATGGCCCAGAAGAGTTACCGACTTATGCATGTAGTATTACTTGTAGTCCAAGCTGTATCTAGTTACGCCTCTGTAACGTAGCCGGATAGGTATCTCCTGTAACCCTAGGTACCGGTGACTATATAAACCGGCCCTATGAGAGACTTTAGGGCAATAACCACAATCATAACTCGCACATGAGAACCTCTCTTGTAATCCGCTGTAACATCCGGCTCTCGCTGATATATTACTGGGTTGCTTGCAGGAGTAGGATCCGATCACCGCAGTTGGATCTGAACCTGGGTAAACTTGTGCTCACCATTCTTGGAACATCCGACGTCTACCACCCCATCTTCTTAATACCGTCAGGACCCCCTATGGAATACTTGTCGACAACCTGACGACATAGGGCCTATCGGCTTACTACCATGGGACCATGTTATCAGGGCACCCACAATGTGTAGCTAAATCTAGTTCCAAATTTCGCTTTTGGCTTTTAGAACTAGTTCCTACCATTGTGAGGGTAGTTCCAAATCAACAAGGCGAGGGAACTGGAGCACGAACTTTCTCCAATGCTAAATTGAGAAAAATGAATAAGCAAGTAGTTCTTTGCATGCTATGGAAGGGTGAAAGGCACTAGAGAAGAGAGAGAATGAAGATATTTTACTTTACTTCTTACATGCAGTGGGTCCCATCTCTAGAATTTGGCAAGCAGGCACATTGTAGAGAAATTAGCAATTTGGCAACGCAGCCATATGATCTATGACAAATTTGGCCATAGCACATTGTGGATGCCCTTAGTGGTCCAATTATATCCTATACCAGCCAGCGAATGTGAGCTTCGACTCCCTAGCCCTTCCTTCTCCACCAAGCCTTCGTGCTTGCCTTTGAAGGATGGTTATGATGGCGGTGGGAGGTGACATTCCCGTTGATATATATAGTGAGGTGCCTATGGTTGCTTTGTCAAGCTTAAGCCCCCTGGATTAGTCTCAAGACACAATATTTCCGAGGTGCTCATAGGGTAGGGTGTGCGTGCCTGCGTTCATAGGGGTGAGTGTGTGTATGCATTTGTGGACGTCTCGGTTTTGTAGCGGGGTTTCGCTAAAAGAGAGATATGGGCCTTTGGTTAATTTATTGAGTTTTACTATGTTTTCAAAAATAATGAAAATCAAACAAGGTCACTGATGTTTGGGGCCCACGTGCTCTCTATCGTGGGCCCCAGTCAGTGGTCCAGTTAATCGCGAGCGAATGTGAGCACCAGCTCCCCTACCTCTTCCTTCTCCATCAAGCCTCTGTGCTAGGCTTTGAAGGCGTGCATGTTTTCTGAGCAATGTTGGCGGATTTAGTCATGTCGGTCCGGCAAAACACGTGGGATATTGATGCGCAAGGCGGCCGGATTAGGGTAAGTTCGCCAGAGTTCATTGTCTCAGTTTATTTTCTCGAATTTTGCCTATGGGGTATCTCCTGCTTTTGGGGTTTTTCTCTATTTTGCTAGTCTCTATCGATGATGTTTTCTGGGTTCAGATGCTGGCATGGATGGTAGATGCCGAGTGATACAAAATCGTTACCGATATGGATCTCCCGCTCTGGTGCGACTTGCGCGATGGCGCGCCCCGTTGTCTAACGGCGTTCGAGGGAATGAACTTCAGACGGTGGTTCTTGGGTTACAACTAAGAATGTGAGCGCTGCATGTTCATCCACTGGTTCGATCTACTCAGTTTCAGTTTTCAAGACGATGATGGCGCTGTGGTTACAGCTTGAGATCCGGGATAAGCTCGAAGAGGAGGAGCAGGGGCGCCAATAGATGCATGCCGAGGATACGTCTACATAGTTGGCGGATGTCTCCAACTCACTGTGCTCGGTTGTGAATAGGATAGATGCTATTAGATTTGGAGAATCTCGAATTTCTTAACCAAACACGGTCTGCAATCTAGATATTGAGCATGCTCATGATGCTTTTGGTGTCTGGCTGTAGATTCCACTAATAATTAAGTAATCCCCTTTTGTTTACTAGTACTCAACATCTCATAGTACTGCCACTTTAAATACACTAGGTTAATTAAGATGGGAGTAGTTGACAGTCTGCTTACAACCTTTATGGAGTTTGTGGTTACTACTATCTCTATATATATATGAATATCGCTACATTTTTTGCACATTTGTTGTTGTTGTTGTTATTGTTGTTGTTGTACATTTTCATGGAGACTTCGGGTATTCTCTTCTCCACCCACTCCTTGATCAAGTACTGCATTCAGGTCTTGTAGTCATTCGCGGCTATGCGAGTCGGATTGACCTTCAGGCTGTCCTTTCGGTCTCCGGTGACCATGTGCATCAAGTGGTCTCCGTGAAACTGTAGTGTCTGAATCCAGCGATCCAGCCAGCAGTGGATCAAATCGGATCCACGGAGCCCCTTGTTCTTCATCAAGTACTCGGTCCGCCTCTTTGCAAGGATCATGTCCTCATAAAGTTCTGGCGCCTCCGCGTCCCATGACTCTTGGTGGGGAGCGGCACCGTCGATGAAGGCCGGAAGACCTTCCGCCTTTTTGGGAGACGAAATATCCTTCTGATAGAAGAAAGTTCCATCCCTACGTTTTACAGATTCACTAGCATTAATCCTAGGATAAACTCGGTTTCTCCTAAGGACTAAGCTATGAGTGCCAGTGGTGTAAGGAACACCGGCACTGATGGGATTGTTCTGGGTACCATAGTAGTACCGGAAAAAGGGTGAGACTTGGCCTAATGCCAAGAAACCACTCGTTCAAAGCTGCATGAGCACTAAGTTCTATCAGAGAGTTGGGAGGTAGATTATGGATCTGAAAATCAAAGTACTGAAGAACTTCGGTGAAGAAATCCAATGGTGGCAGGCTGAGGCCACGGTCGACGTGGGTCCCAAAAAGGACGGGTTCGCCTTCGTGTGGTGCGGGGACGACCTCTCCAACACTTCGTCGCATGTTCTGGCAACGATGTAGCCTTTTTCCTCCATGACTTGGAGCTCTGCATTGTCCATGGCGCTGGGAACCCAAAGGCCCCGCAGTTTCCTCTTGTCCGCCACCGTGAATCTTGCCGCTGTCGCGCCTGAGCTGGATGGAGCTTCCATCTTCCTAAGGTTAGTGGAAATTGGGGTTTTCTCTCGTGGTGCATAGATGAGAATGGTTGTGGAGGGCTCGTGGAGTACGAGGAGGCAATAAGTGAAACAGTGGAGAGATGAATCTGGGAGAGAAGGGTTTCTTCTCTCTTTTATTTACCTATGCGCCAAGATTCGTGCTTCAATCGTAGGATTTTCTCCACTCGTATAGGAGAGAGGTAGGTGGCTTCCTCGCGACTCCTCCGCCCCCTCTATTCTCGCCTAAGAAATATAATGGTGCTCTATTCCATAGGGAGGAGACCCACCAACGGTCGTGTTAACGGGACTCCTGTCAGTGACAGGACCTGGTCTGAAAAGTTGCCAGCCAGCATGCCGCTGTTTGAAATCTAGCTCATGTTTCAAAATTGAGCAAGTAAAATACTAAGGTCAGAACAAAACATATCCGACTCAGATGACTCGGAATCCTACACTATTGAAGAAGTTTTCAGGAACCCTTCAATATTTTCAAGATAAATAAACCATCAAGCTAGACGATTTATCCGACTTTGGATCTTGGAGACTTCCGGGGGCTACTATTGGGGATATACTTTCCGGGTATACCCACAAGACTCTGGTTCGGTTAGAGCTTTGCTTCACGGGTGGCCCAGTTAGAGAAAGAGGAGGAGCCAGTTCCGGCTACGACAAGGCCCAGAAGAGTTACCGACTTATGCATGTAGTATTATTTGTAGTCCAAGCTGTATCTAGTTACGCCTCTGTAACATAGCCGGATAGGTATCTCCTGTAACCCTAGGTACCGGTGACTATATAAACCGGCCCTATGGGAGACTTTAGGGCAATAACCACAATCATAACTCGCACATGAGAACCTCTCTTGTAATCCGCTGTAACATCCGGCTCTCGCTGATATATTATCGGTTGTGTTTGCAGAGTAGGATCCGATCACCATGATTGGATCTGAACACAGGTAAACTTGTGCTCACCATTCTTGGAACGTCCGACGTCTACCACCCCATCTTCTTAATACCGTCAGGACCCCCTATGGAATACTTGTCGACAACCTGACGACATAGGGCCTATCGGCTTACTACCATGGGACCATGTTATCAGGGCACCCACAATGTGTAGCTAAATCTAGTTCCAAATTTCGCTTTTGGCTTTTAGAAATAGTTCCTACCATTGTGAGGGTAGTTCCAAATCAACAAGGCGAGGGAACTGGAGCACGAACTTTCTCCAATGCTAAATTGAGAAAAATGAATAAGCAAGTAGTTCTTTGCATGCTATGGAAGGGTGAAAGGCACTAGAGAAGAGAGAGAATGAAGATATTTTACTTTACTTCTTACATGCAGTGGGTCCCATCTCTAGAATTTGGCAAGCAGGCACATTGTAGAGAAATTAGCAATTTGGCAACGCAGCCATATGATCTGTGAAAAATTTGTCCATAGCACATTGTGGATGCCCTTAGTGGTCCAATTATATCCTATACCAGTCAGCGAATGTGAGCTTCGACTCCCTAGCCCTTCCTTCTCCACCAAGCCTTGGTGCTTGCCTTTGAAGGATGGTTATGATGGTGGTGGGAGGTGGCATTCTCGTTGATATATATAGTGAGGTGCCTATGGTTGCTTTGTCAAGCTTAAGCCCCCTGGATTAGTCTCAAGACACAATATTTCCGAGGTGCTCATAGGGTAGGGTGTGCGTGCCTGCGTTCATAGGGGTGAGTGTGTGTATGCATTTGTGGACGTCTCGGTTTTGTAGCGGGGTTTCGCTAAAAGAGATATATGGGCCTTTGGTTAATTTATTGAGTACTACTATGTTTTCAAAAATAATGAAAATCAAACAAGGTCACTGATGTTTGGGGCCCACGTGCTCTCTATCGTGGGCCCCAGTCAGTGGTCCAGTTAATCGCGAGCGAATGTGAGCACCAGCTCCCCTACCTCTTCCTTCTCCATCAAGCCTCTGTGCTAGGCTTTGAAGGCGTGCATGTTTTCTGAGCAATGTTGGCGGATTTAGTCATGCCGGTCCGACAAAACACGTGGGATATTGATGCGCAAGGTGGCCGGATTAGGGTAAGTTCGCCAGAGTTCATTGTCTCAGTTTATTTTCTCGAATTTTGCCTATGGGGTATCTCCCGCTTTTGGGGTTTTTCTCTATTCTGCTAGTCTCTATTGATGATGTTTTCTTGGTTCAGATGCCGGCATGGATGGTAGATGCCGAGTGATACGAAATCGTTACCGATATGGATCTCCCGCTCTGGTGCGACTTGCACGATGGCGCGCCCCGTTGTCTAACGGCGTTCGAGGGAACGAACTTCAGACGGTGGTTCTTGGGTTACAACTACGAATGTGAGCGATGCATGTTCATCCACTGGTTCGATCTACCGCACTCAGTTTTTCTGCAGCGCACGATGATGGCGCTGTGGTTACAGCTTGAGATCCGGGATAAGCTCGAAGAGGAGGAGCAGGGGCGCCAATAGATGCATGCCGAGCATATGTCTGCAGAGTTGGCGGATGTCTCCAACTCACTGTGCTCGGTTGTGAATAGGATAGATGCTATTAGATTTGGAGAATCTCGAATTTCTTAACCAAACACGGTCTGCAATCTAGATATTGAGCATGCTCATGATGCTTTTGGTGTCTGGCTGTAGATTCCACTAATAATTAAGTAATCCCCTTTTGTTTACTAGTACTCAACATCTCATAGTACTGCCACTTTAAATACACTAGGTTAATTAAGATGGGAGTAGTTGACAGTCTTCTTACAACCTTTATGGAGTTTGTGGTTACTGCTATCTCTATATATATATGAATATCGCTACATTTTTTGCACATTTGTGCACCTCCCCCATCACACACCTTCTTTACCAAGCAGTGTCCACCTCTCTATCGTATCAGCGCAATTTTTGGTGAGTCCGCAACCATCCAGATAGTTGTTTAGGTGATTGCTATTTGAAATAGTTGATATATATGCCATATTAGGAATCTGGGATCACCAGGGATGTAGCCATGGAATTAGTTATAAGGTACAATGGAAATAGGGAGGTATATGCTGCCAAGAAGAGTCTTATGAGGATGGGAGCTTGGCCCCTGGCTTTATTTCACAGAGAGGTCCTATGTTGAACAATGCAGAGGTAATTTGCTGCATATCGTTCAAAAACAGATCGTTGTTCACTGCTACATTGCTAAGTTTTTTAAATTATATTTTTTGGTTAAGGGGAACACGCCAAATCCTCGGCATTTGATTAATGCACATATCCTTCTGTGCATTGTGAATTTGATGTGTTCTTTCATAAAATTTACTGGTTTTGCTGCACTTCATTTAGCATCATGCTGATCTCCAACCCGTGGAGGAGGCATTGCATGAATTCATGTCTTAATCATGTTTTTCGAGTGACAAGTGTTTTGATGTATGCATCTGTTTTGCTATAATTTCAGTAACCTATGCTTTGTCCCCGAAAATACTTTTTTGATAAAGGACGCTTTATTCCATAAAATATGTCATGACCCGGGCTCAGGGCTAGACAAATACTAGATCCTCATCTGATATAAGCCTAACCTAAATTCCGAAACACGTAGGGAAAGCTCAGTAACATTACAGAACATACAAACCATACATTAATAAAGTAAAATCTTAAGAGAGTTACAAACCAGTCATACAAGCCAGGGGTCACAGACCCATCATTACATCAAACAACGGAAGCAAACAAGTTGTTCTAAACAACAAACTTAGCAAAGGGTCTAAGAGGCCATAACAAAAATAGCGACCCTTCCATAGATCCTAGGTTGCTGCCCGGGAACCCCAACTACTCGTCGACTTTGATGTAGAAACCACCTTCAGTTGGGTTAGTATCATCTGTAGAAAACATCAACGAAGCAATGCTGAGTACAGGGTGTACTCCGCAAGACTTATGGCTAGTAGAGTTATTTTGCATAAAGCCATCTTTTGTTTTCAAAACGGGAGAGAGAAGAAACTCGTCTAGTCAGATCATTTTAAAAAGGAGATAAGAAGACTTCAACTATAGCTCTTAAATCCATCTTTGACACCACCAAGAACCACCATCAATTGAACCACTCTTCCCGGACTACCCCCTCAACAACCCCGAGGAAGTATTCCGGATCTCACTTTAGTTGACAAGTTTTAACATTCGGTTATAGTTCTCTATGATCACAGAATCCGTTCCCAAGTCGTCCATAACCGCGGACACGGCTTTTCGAAAAGATTATAACCCTGCAGGGGTGCACAACTTTACCCACACGTACCAACCGATTCTTAATGCCAATATATTAGCCCTCTTCCTTGGAAGGCCGGCAGAGAGTGGTTGACCACGACCTTTACCTTGTTTTCGCCGAGACCATGAGTCACGCACTAAGGAGATGCCGCTGTAACGGGTCGAGTCCCAAAGTCGGTCCCTAGCGATGTGAACAGGGTTTGAGATTACAGATTCTGGGCATCTCCCATTCCCTACCACTCTTACCTACCTGTATGAATGCACCTCCTTCACCTCCATTCAAGAACAACCAATATGCGTATGTCGAATGGAAAGCCCAAACTATGTGACTCATGGAATCTACTAGGCAACTTAGTTGGTCGAGGGGGTTTCCAGGCCCCCGTGTGGTTATACGCTCGTCTTGGTTCAAGAGGCGAGAACATCAGGTCCTAAGGGTGGCAAGTATGGGACTTAAAAAACCACAACCCACGTGTCCTCCCATACAAGCCTTAGCATATTTATCATTTACTTCTGATCACATCACCACATCCTTCTATAATAGATTCATTCGCATCTCCGGTGCATCACATGAGTGATTAGCATCAGACCACTATGCATGGCTAAGCTTGACTGCACTGTGGCACTAGCGACGCTCATATGCAAAACCCTAGTTATGCTAGGAGCGGTGGATCAGGTAATATAGTTCACAAAGGATAACATGCATCAGATAGGATTACGCTATCTACTGATAAAAGACTGTTGAACCGAATGCATATGTCGAGAATTAAATACTTTGTAAACATAGGATTCATATGTATGAGTGGGGCTTCGCTTGCCTTGTCCATTGTTGGACAGATACTGCTCTTCGGTGGCGTTGACTTCAGCTTCGGGTTCGGTTCCTATTCGCGAAAACCAATCACCAAAAAAGATAAAGCAACACTAAACACATGGCATGTGCAATGCTCATACAATATGGATGATATGAAAAGTTAAATGGTGTTGAATTGAACCCTAAAACATGCTTGATCACTTTAGAGGGGGTTCCGAGGATCCAAACCCTAAAACAAGGGAATCATCGGAATCACCTATGGGGTTCAATTGGTTCTTCTAATTAAACTTGATATCAAAGTTGAATAACAATGTATGATTATAGCTTAGTTGGATAGGTTTCATTTTTCTGAACATTTTGGTATATTATTTGTATTTTTTTGATTTAAAATGAATTAGTTATGAATTTCCCAAATTTTAATTCATTTTAAACATTTTTGGAATATTTAAATTAATTTCCAAACTTGGGCCCACATGTCAGACTTTTATTATTTTCAGAAAATATTTACAGAAATGATTAAAATCCTGACAGGTATGGCCCACATGTCATACATTTTCTATTTACAGAAATAATTACAAAAAACATTAAAAGAAATAAAAAGAAATATGACATCATGATGATGTCATGCTGACATCATCAATGCCATTGATTGCCGATTGAGCTCGGGCGCTAGGGGCGGCGCGCTTGAAGAGGAGCGAGGGGAGAGAGGTGATGGAGGGGAGCGAGGCGAGCAGAATAGTGGCAGCGCCGCCCAAGATTGGTCACCGGAGAGGCGTGAACGACGCAGCAGCAAGCAGCATCGGCTCATGGGAGGGGAGGGGAGAGGAGAGGGAGAAAACCGAGGTGCTGGAGCACCACAAGCTCACCGTGAGCATGTGGGGGTGGTGGCTTGTTGGGAGGCCGGACGACGGAATAAACGACGGTGGTGAACTGTGTGGCATCAAGGCTTCGAGCTTGATTGGAGAAGAGGGGCCCGCGTGACCAAGGAGATTGGGAGGAGTACAGGCGGCGAGGCGACAGCCTGGTCACCGGGCGGGCGAGGTGCTCGAGGGCAGCGGGGACGAGGAGGACGAGAGAGGACTCAAGTAGCTAGGGTTTGGCCATGGCGCTACCGCAAGGGAGAGGAAGAGAGAGGGGGTGAAATGGGTACTGGGAGAGAGAGCGCGGCGCGACGGTTCTTATCCACGGCTCTAGGGGCGGCGGCGGGCATCTTAGCACGCAGGAGATAGACGGAGAGCGCGCTGCCAGGCAGCTGCTTGCAGGCGTCGGGAAAGAAGAGAGGGGATAGGCCGAAGGGGTATGGGCCAGAGGTGGGCTGCTCTTGGGCCAGGCTTGGGCTCCGGGTGGGCTGCAGGAAAGGTTGCGCGGCTGCTGCTGCTGGGAGATAGAGAGAGGAAGAAGAGGTGGGCTTGTCCCAGATTAGGTTAGAATTAGATTTTTATTTCAGAAACCTTTTTCTTTTCTGTTTTTCTGATTTCCCTTTTGAAATTTGAATTTCAAATCTGTTTTGAATCTTTTCAACTTACAAAAACCTTTATAAATTATATGAAATAATGTGGGACCCTTTTATACACTTTGGGTTCCATTCATTTTGATAATTTTCCAAGATATGTAACCCATTTGAATGGTTTTGGAAGGGGAAATAATTAGGTTTTTTCTTGCTCTTATTTGATTAAATCTAAGTGCAAGTGTAATGCATGCATGAAACGCTCAAACATAAATTATTTATATTACACAGAAGATGGTATGTTACAGCTCTACCCCACTTACAAGAATCTCGACCCGAGATTTCTAGCTTTTAGAAAAGAAGGCATGGTAGTCAGATCGAAGACGATCTTCGCGTTCCCAGGTTGCTTCTGGCTCAGAGTGATGAGACCATTGAACTTTCAGGAACTTGATGGTTTGACGACGAGTTTGGCGCTCGGTTTCATCAAGAATACGAACAGGGTATTCTCGGTAGGTTAGATCATCTTGGAGATCTAGAGTTTCATGGTCCACACCACGAATGGGATCTTTGAAGCAACGCTTGAGTTGAGACACATGGAAAACATCATGTACCTCTGGAATAGTTGAAGGTAGATCCAATTGGTAGGTAAGCTCACCCCGCTGGACAGGATGCGAAAGGGACCAACGTAGCGAGGTGCCAGTTTGCCTTTGATACCGAATCGATGGACACCCTTCAGAGGAGTGACCCAGAGGTAAACTTGATCACCAACTTCATAATGAACATCAAGATGATGACGATCATAGTTGGTCTTCTGACGACATTGAGCGGCCTTCAATTATGCGCCGATTATATGCGAACTTGATCTTCTGCTTCTTGGATCATGTCCGGACCAAAGAATTGTCTTTCGCCGGTTTCGGTCCAGTTTAGCGGTGTTCGACATGTTCTCCCATACAGGAATTGGAAAGGTGCCATGCCTAAACTGGATTGGAAACTGTTGTTATAAGAGAACTCCGCAAAAGGAAGACATTTCTCCCAGTTCTTTCCAAAGGATATGACACACGCTCGGAGCATGTCTTCAAGAGTTTGATTCACTCTTTCAGTCTGACCACCGGTTTTAGGATGATAGGTTGTACTGAAGGAAACTTGAGTTCCTATTGCTTGTTGGATACTAGCCAAGAATTTGGAAGTGAACAAACTTCCCCGATCAGATATGATCTTCTTGGGTACACCATGGAGGACGACTATCCGGGATATGTATAGCTCTGCCAACTGGCTTGCAGTAATGCTTTCCCGAACAACAAAGAAGTGAGCAACTTTGGTTAGTCGATCAATAACTACCCATATGGCTGTAGGGGTTCGTAGCATGGAAAACAAAAAATTTCTACCGCATACAAACAAGCCAAGATCTATCTACTAGATTGTAACAACGAGTCGATGGAATAACTCACCCTCGAAGATTCCAAAGTGTTTAAAGAGAGCGGATTCTCGTGGGTGATGTAGTCGTACTCTTGCCGATCTCAAGATCGTGTAGACGATCCTTCCGGCCATGCTCGTTAAAGCGCTCCCTGATCAGTCACACATTAAATTTTCGATGAAGACCTTCCTCTCCCTTGTTCCAGCAGGCAGCGGAGGTTGTAGCACTCTCCTCGTGATTTCCCAGCACGACGGCGTGGTACCGGAAGTAGAGGGGAGATCTCGCAGGGCTTCGCCTTAAGCCGGAGCGATTATGGTGGACTATGAGAGAGGCCTCGGTGATCTAGGGTTTAGACACACCAAGGAGAGGGAGCTAGGCCGGCGGCTAGGGCTTGGGGAAGCCCAAGTCGGCGGCTAGGGTTTGCCCTAGGCGGCGGCGGCAGCAGGAGGTGGTGGCGCCGGCGGCTTAGGGCTAGGGTTTTGTGGAGGCAAGGTGTAGGTCTAGAGGGGCAGACCTGCCCCTCCTTTTATAGGTGGGAGGGCGCGGCCAAGGGGAGGGGAGTCCCTCCCCAACTCGGCCTCCTTGGCTGGCGGTGGAGGGAGAGGAACTCCTCCCCAAGTAGGTTTCCTACTCTCCCTCCACCAAGCAAACTTGCCGTTTGACTTTTCAAATTGGCGTTTGACTTTTCAAACTAGGATTTGATTTATCCCTTTATTTTTCTCAGCGATGACACCTAGTATAGGATGCAACCATTCCAACTTGTTATGACACATTCATGTACCCTTCCCCTCCGGAGTGTCGAACCTTCCAGAACCTTCTAGAACATTCCCGATGAAAACACCGGAACCATTCTCCAACCCCGAAACAGGACTTTCCTTATATGAATATTATTCTCCGGACCATTCCGGATCTCCTCATGATATCCCGGATCCCATCCGTGACTCCGAACAACATTCGGTCTCTTACTCATCATTCCATAACTACTCAACAACATCGAATCCTTAAGTGTGTCTCCCTACGGTTCGTGAATTATGCGGACATGATCGAGACACTTCTCCGAACAATAACCAATAGAGGAATCTTGAAATTCATATGGTTCCCACATATTTCTACGATTACTTTGCGATCGAATGAACCACTTACATACGATACCAATTTCCCTTTGTCTCACGATAGTTTACTTATCCGAGGTTTTGATCGTCGGTATCTCTGCATACCTAGTTCAACCTCGTTACTGATAAGTACTCTTTTCTCGTTCCCGTGATATGTGATCCCTTGTGAGCCAGTCACATGCTTGCAAGCCAATTGGATGACATTTCACCGAGAGGGCCCAAAGTATATCTATCCGTCATATGGATGGACAAATCCCACTCTTGATCCATGTGTCTCAACCAATACTTTCCGAACACTCAATGCCACCTTTATAGCCACCCAGTTACGGTGTGGTGTTTGATGTCATCAAAGCATCCTTTCGGTAATGGTGATATGCATGATCTCATGGTCGAAGGAATTAGGTTACTATTTATCAGAAAGCATATAGCAATTGAACTATTAAAATGACTTGATCTTTATGCTACGCTTATCTATAGGAGTATGTCCATCATACCATTCTCCTAACGATATGATCTTGTTGTTAATAACATCTCAATGTTCATGATAGGGAAACCACAATCATTTATTAACCAACAAGCTAGTATTATAAAGAGGCTTTACTAGGGACTCTAATTTAGTTTACAAATCACACAAGTATTAATGTTTCCTTGTTAATACTGTTATAGCATGAATGTAAACATTTATCATAAACACAAAGATATAATAACAACTACATTTATTATTGCCTCTAGGGCATATCTCCAACAGTCTCCCACTTGCACTAGAGTCAACTAATCTAGATTACATGGTAATATACCGAACACCCATGGCAGTTTGGTGTTGGTCATGTTTTGCCCTCGGGAGAGGTTTAGTCAACGGATCCGCCACATTCATATATGTGTGTACTTTGCAAATCTTTATGTCACCATCTTGGACATGTTCTCGAATAGCGTGAAAACGTAGCTTGATGTGCTTCAGCTTCTTATGTGACCTTGGTTCTTGCGCATTAGCTATGGCGCCCATGTTATCACAGTAGATAGACATTGGGTCCAGCGCACTTGGAACCACAACGAGCTCTGTAATGAACTCTTTCATCCATATCGCTTCTTGTGAAGCCTCCGAAGCAGCTATGTATTCCGATTCAGTTGAAGATCTTGCCATAACGCTTTGCTTTGCACTCCTCCAGCTAACTGCTGCACCATTCAAAGTAAATACGTATCCAGATTGAGATTTAGAATCATCCGGATCGGTGTTCCAACTAGCATCGGTGTAACCATTAACAACGAGCTCTTCATCACCTCCATAAGAGAGAACCATATACTTAGTTCTTCTCAAGTACTTAAGGATGTTTTTGACCGCTGTCCAATGATCCACTCCTGGATCACTTTGATATCTGCTAGTCAAACTAACAGCATATGCAATGTCGGGTCTAGTACATAGCATGGCATACATTAGAGATCCTATGGCTGACGCATAGGGAGTCTTACTCATCCTTTCTCTATCTTCTGCCGTTGCTGGACTTTGAGTTTTACTCAAGGTCGTATTGGGCAACATGGGCAAGAACCCTTTCTTGCTATCTTCCATTCCAAACCTCTTTAGAACTTTGTCCAAATATGTACTTTGTGACAATGATATTAGGCGTCTCGATCTATCTCTATAAATCTTTATGCCTAATATGTAAGCTGCTTCGCCAAGATCCTTCATTGAAAAACTATTATTTCAAATATTCCTGTAAACTATTAAGAAGGTCTACATCATTCCAATCAACAATATGTCATCTACATATAGTATTAAGAATGCTACAGAGCTCCCACTCACTTTCTTGTAAATACAAGCTTCTCCATAAGTTTGTATAAAACCAAAACTTTTGATTACCTTATCAAAACGTTGATTCCAACATCGGGATGCTTGCTTCAATCCATATATGGACCGTTGAAGTTTGCATACCTTGTTAGCATCTTTAGGATCGACAAAACCTTTGGGTTGCATCATATACAACTCTTCATTAATGTCTCCATTGAGGAACGCTATTTTGACATCCATCTGCCATATCTCATAATCATAATATGCAGCGATTGCTAACAAAATCCTCACAGAATTTAGCTTCACTACTGGTGAGAAAGTCTCATCGTAGTCAACTCCTTGAATTGAATTTAGCAATTTCGAGAGAAGGTTCGACAACCTCGTCGAGTTCTACTTTCCTTCTAGTCACTTCTTTCGAGAGAAATTCCTTCTCTAGAAAGGATCCATTCTTGGCAACAAAGATTTTGCCTTCGGATCTATGATAGAAGGTATACCCAATAGTTTCCTTTGGGTATCCTATGAAGACGCATTTTTCCGCTTTGGGTTCAAGCTTGTCCGGCTGTAACTTCTTTACATAGGCTTCACAACCCCAAACTTTAAGGAACGACAATTTAGGTTTCTTCCCAAACCATAATTAATACGGTGTCGTTTCAACCGATTTAGATGGTGCCCTATTTAAAGTGAATGCGGCTGTTTCTAATGCATAACCCCAAAATGATAGCGGTAAATCTGTAAGTGACATCATAGAACGAACCATATATAAGAGAGTTCGATTACGACGTTCGGACACACCATTACGCTGTGGTGTTCCCGGCGGTGTCAATTGTGAAAGTATTCCGCATTTCTTCAAATGCTCGCCAAACTCGTAACTTAGATATTCACCTCCACGATCAGAACATAGAAATTTCATCTTCTTGTTATGTTGATTCTCCACCTCACTTTGAAATTCCTTAAACTTATCGAAAGTTTCAGACTTATGTTTCATGAAATAGATATACCCATATCTACTCAAGATATCCGTGAAGGTAAGAACATAACGATAACCACCGCGCGATGCTACACTCATTGGACCACACACATCGGTATGTATGATTTCCAATAAGTCCGTAGCTCGCTCCATCATACCAGAAAATGGAGTCTTAGTCATTTTACCCATCATACATGCTTCGCATCTTTCAAGTGATTCGAAATCAAGTGATTCAAGAAGTCCATCAGAATGGAGTTTCTTCATACGCTTCACTCCAATGTGACCAAGACGACGGTGCCACATATAGGTTGAGTTATCGCTCGATTTCAAACGTTTATCTTCAATGTTATTAATATGTGTATTTCCACTATAGAGATTCAATAAGAATAGACCATCTATCAAAGGTGCATGTGCATAAAACATATTACTCATATAAATCGAAAAACCATTATTCTCGGACTTAAACAAGTAACTGTCTCGCAATAAACAAGATCCCGATATAATGTTCATGCTTAACACAGGCAACAAATAACAATTATTTAAGTATAAAACTAATCCCGATGGTAGATGAAGAGGTAGCGTGCCGACCGTGATCACATCAACCTTTGATCCATCTCCCACGCGCATCGTCACCTCGTTCTTTGCTAGCTTCCGTTTATTATTTGCTACACGTTTTTTGAAAGTTACAAATATGAGCAACCGAACCAGTATCAAATACCTAGGCACTACTACGAGTACTAGTGAGATACACATCAATAACTATATCGGATATACCTTTCTTCTTGATGTTGCCGTTCTTCAAATCCGCCAAGTACTTTGGGCAATTCCGCTTCTAGTGACCTTCTCCCTTGCAGTAAAAGCACTCAGTATCAGGCTTAGGTCCAGCCTTGGTCTTCTTTGTTGGTGCGGTAACTTTCTTACCACCCTTATTGAAGTGTCCCTTTTGCTTAGACTTGCCTTTCTTGAATTTGGTGGTCTTATTGACCATCAACACTTGGTGCTCTTTCTGGATCTCCACTTCTGCAGATTTTAACATGGAGAAGAGTTCTGGCAACTGCTTGTTCATCCTTTGCATATTGTAGTTCATCACAAAGTTCTTGTAACTTGGTGGTACCGATTGGAGGACACGGTAAATCCCCAAAGCATTAGGAATCACTATACCCAAGTTTTGGAGTTTGTTTGTGTGCCCAGACATCTTAAGCACATGCTCACTGATGGAGCTGCCCTCTTCCATCTTGCAGTTAAAGAACTTTTCAGAATCCTCATAGCTCTCAACTGCCGCGTGAGTCTCAAATATCAATTTGAGTTCACGGACAATATCATGTGGGTCTGAATTCTCAAACCTTTTCTGAAGCTCCGATTCCAAACCATACAAGATAGCACACTGAACTCTGGAGTACTGATTCTTTCGAGCGAGGTAAACATTCTTTACTTCATCGGTAGCATCAGCTGCAGGCGGGTCACCCAGCGGTGCATCCAGCACATAGGTCAAATTACCAGCATTGAGGACAATCCTCAAATTGCGGAACCAATCCGCGAAGTTGCTTCCATTGTTTTTCAACTTTTCTTTCTCTAGGAACGCATTAAATTGATGGTAGGGGCCACCATTGATCTACAACATATTTGCAATAGTTTAGACTAAGTTTATGATAAATTGAGTTCTAATTAATAGTTAAATTAATCTAGGTTAACTCCCACTCAAAACAATATCCCTCACATTGTTTTAGTGACCACACGAACCAAATCCACCACATCAAAACCGATCATCACGAGAGTTGATGTAGCTTCAATGGCGAACAATCGACATGTTCATCATATCTACTATATGATTCATGCTTTACCTTTTGGTGATCCGTGTTCCGAGACCATGTCTGTACATGCTAGGCTCGTCAAGATCAAACCTTAGCTTCCGCATGAGCAAATCTGGCTTTCTCACGTTGTATGCACTTGCAAAATCTAACACACCCGATCATCACGTGGTGCTTCGAAACAACAAGCTTTAGCAACGATGCTTACTAAGGACGAACACTTTAGAACTTGATATTCATGTGCATGAGGGATCATCTTATAATTCTACCGTCATTAACTAAGCAATACAAGATGCATAAAGGATTAACATCACATGCAATTCATAATATGTGATATGATATGGCCTTTCTTCTTTGTGCTTCTGATCTCCATCTTCAAGCACGAACATGATCTCCATCATCACCGGCATTGCATCAAGGTCAATGACGCTGCTCCATGATTGTCTTCCACCAGCTTAAACTATTTCTCAGAGTCTGGGCTCATCATCGCTTCCTCATAGTTCGTAGGTTCACTGTCTTCTACCAACAAGTCAGTCAAAGACGGGGTCATTTGTCGTACTCGGGAGGGGCACGCGACCTTGTCGACCTGCGATGTTCAGTAGCAGCATCGTCCAAAGCTTCATGATCCTTGTCATTAGCTTCCTCTATTGTTGGTGCAGGCGGCACTGGAAAAATTTCAGGTGCTGCGCTACTCTCCAATTCAAGAGAAGGTTCAATAACCTCGTCTAGCTCTACTTTCCTCCCACTCACTTCTTTCGAGAGAAACTCCTTCTCAAGAAAGGAACCGTTCTTTGCGACAAACACTTTCCCTTCGGTTCTGTGATAGAAGGTATACCCAATAGTTTCCTTAGGGTATCCTATGAAGACGCACTTCTCCGCTTTGGGTTCGAGCTTGTCGGGCATCAACTTCTTGACGTAAGCTTCGCATCCCCAAACTTTAAGAAATGACAACTTAGGTTTAGCACCAAACCACAGTTCATACGGTGTCGTCTCAACGGATTTAGATGGTGCCCTATTTAAAGTGAATGCAGCGGTTTCTAATGCATAACCCCAAAATGATAACGGCAAATCAGTAAGAGACATCATTGATCGGACCATATCTAATAAGGTTCGATTCCGGCGTTCAGACACACCATTGCGCTGTGGTGTTCCGGGTGGCGTGAGTTGTGAAATGATTCCACTTGCTTTAAGATGCGTGAGAAAATCATAACTCAAATATTCACCTCCACGATCGGATCGTAGAAACTTAATCATTCTGTTACGATGGTTCTCCACTTCATTCTGAAATTCTTTGAACTTTTCAAACGTTTCAGATTTATGTTTCATTAAATAGATATACCCATATCTACTTAAGTCATCGGTAAAAGTGAGAAAATAGCGATATCCACCGCGCGTCGAAACACTCATCGGTCCGCATACATCGGTATGTATGATTTCCAACAAGTCCGTTGCTTGCTCCATCATACCGGAGAACGGGGTTTTGATCATCTTGCCCATGAGGCATGGTTCGCATGTGTCAAATGATTCAAAATCAAGAGACTCCAAAAGTCCATCAGAATGGAGTTTCTTCATGCGCTTTACACCAATATGACCTAGCAGCGATTACCACAAATAAGTAGTATTATCACTATCTACTTTGCATCTCTTAGCCTCAATGTTATGGATGTGTGTTTCATCCCTTTCGAGATTTAGAAGAAATAAACCATTCACAAGAGGTGCATGACCATAAAAGATGTTACTCATATAAATAGAACAACCATTATTCTCCGATTTAAATGAATAACCGTCTTGCAATAAACACGATCCAGAAATAATGTTCATGCTCAACACAGACACATAATAACATTTATTAAGGTTTAAAACTAATCCCGAAGGTAAAACTAAGGAGAGCGTCTTGCGGCCATCACATCAACTCTTGATCCGTTGCCAGCGCGCATCGTCACCTCATCCTCATAAGCCGTCTATTCCGTAGCTCTGTTTGAGTTACAAATATTAGCAACTGAACCGGTATCAAATACCCAGGCACTACAACGAGGGCTAGTAAGGAAAACATCAATAACATGTATATCAAATATACCTTTGATGGTGCCAGCCTTCTTGTCCGCTAAGTACTTCGGACAGTTGCGCTTCCAGTGACACTTGTCCTTGCAATAGAAGCACTCAGTGTCCGGCTTGGGACCAGACCTGAGCTTCTTCTCAGCAGGGGCATTGCTCTTGCCGCCGCCCTTCTTGAAGGGCTTCTTTGCTCCCTTACCTTTCTTAAAGGTGGGCTTGTTGACCATCAACACATGATTATCCTTTTTGATGTCCACTTCCGCGGCCTTCAGCTTTGCGAAGAGCTCGGTGATCGTATCAGTGGAACCAATCTGATTGTGAGTCACTACAAAACTTTTGTAGCTGGGAGGGAGTGATTGCAGAACCCAGTCAATCTTGAGCTCCTTTGGAATCGTGCATTCCAGTTGCTCAAGGCATTGAGTGTAGCCCGTCATCTTAATGGCGTGCTCACTAACGGAACTCCCTTCCTCCATCTTGCAGTTAAAGAACTTCTAAGAGATCTCATATCTCTCAGAACGGGCCTGAGTCTGAAACATGGTTTTCAGCTCTTCGAGAATCTCAAAGGGCCCGGGATAGTCTTCAAAACGATTTTGAAGTTCCGATTCCATAGCAAACAACATGGTGCTCTTAATCACACCATAATCATCTTTCTTGTGATAGACAGCTTTCTCATCACCGTAGCGATTGCAGGGGGGTCACCTAACGCTTTTCCAAGGACATAGTCCTTTTGTCCGCCAGATAGAATGATTCTTAGATTGTGGAACCAATTGGTGAAGTTAGACCCATTGTTTCTAAGCTTTTCCTTCTCAGCAAAAATGTTGAAGTTGAAGTTGGACTTAGCCATTTGATCTACAATATTTGCAAGTACAAATTAGACTATGTTCATGATAACTAGTTCAACTTTTAATCAAATTACTAGATGAACTCCCACTAAATTCAACATCCCTCAAGTTGTTTAGTGAACACGATCCAAATTCACCACACCTAATCCGATCTTCACGAGAAGAGATGTGGTTTCAATGGTGGACAACGAAGTGTCGATCATATCATTCATATGACTCATGCTTAACCTTTCGGTTCATGTGTTCCGAGGCCATGTCTGTACATGCTAGGCTCGTCAAGTTAGACCCAAGTATTTCCGCGTGTGCAAAACTGGCTTGCACCCGTTGTATGTGAGTGTAGAGTCTATAGCACCCGATCATCACGTGATGCTTGGACACGACGAACTTTCGCAAAGGTGCATACTTGGGAAGAACACAATTTTTATCTTGATCTTTAAGTGAGGAATCATCTTATAATGCTACCGTCGCGATCTAAGCATAATAAGATACATAAAAGGATAAACATCACATGCATATAACTTTATGTTACATGGTATAGCCAATCTTCGCGCAATGATCTCCATCTTGTGCGTTCCGGCATGATCTCCATCACTCCACCATGATTGCCTCCACCACGAATAGCAACTACAACTATTGCTAACTACTTAGCGATAAAGTAAAGCTATTGCATGGCATATAAGAAGTTGACTCGCAGGTCATACACAATTATAAAGACAACCATATGGCTACTGCCGGTTGTGTACTCATCGACATGCAAGTCGTGAAACATTACAAAACATGATCGTCGCATACAATATACACACCACATCTTGGGCCATACCATATCACAGAAAACACTCCCTGCAAAAACAAGTTAGATGCCTCTACTTTGTTGTTGCATGTTTTACGTGGCTTATGGGAGTAGATGCTAAGAACGATTCTTACCTACGGAAAGCCACAGCGGTGATATTATGGTTGCCAAACTCCGGTGTTAATCCCATGACAACTATAGTGAGAAAGCGGCATCCACACGTTGCATGTGTGGAACAAGCCACACGTCAAGTGCGGAGCCGGTCTCGCGAGCGACGTCGCGTAAGGTTGGCCTGGACCTCTTCAATCTCACTATCCCGCATCATAAGAAGAACACAAACAAGAGGCTTGCAACATAAAACATCAATGCCCGCAACAACCATGTTGCGTTCTACTCGTGAAACACATCTACGCATAGATCTAGCTCTGATACCACTGAAGGGTTTCACGGCATAGTAAATCAAAATTTTCTACGGATGTGAACAGAGGGAAAGCCAAGATCTAATCTAGAAGATGCAAACAACGAGAGAGATTGGATTAGATCTTCATACCCTTGAAGATTAAGACAGGAGCGTTAAATCGGAACGTGGGTGATGTAGTCGTACTCGCTTCTCCTCCTCGCGATCCGATCCGATCTAGCACCACAAGTGGCGGTGCCTCCGTGAGATGCACACGTGCAGCACCTCGACGTCTCCTCCTTCCTTGGTCCAGCAAGTATGGTGGAGAGATGGGTTGGATCTACAACGCGACGGCGCGGTGCAATTGGTGGAGAATTTCTGCAGCAGGGCTTCGCCTACAAGCAGTCGGGAGGGAGAGAGGAGGGCAGCAGGGCGGCTAGGATTGGAGGGGAAGGTGTAGGGGGTTGGTGCGCCCCCAGCCCTATATATATAGAGGGGTGGGCGCAGCCCTAGCCCCTCCCCCAAGCCAAGGTCGGCGGCCCCAAGGAGGAAGAGTGGGGGCAAGGAAACCCCCCCTTCTAGAAGCTCTATCTAGAGTTTAAACCTCTCTTGGCCGGCTGGGCCCTATGGGGCCTTGTGCCCCTGGCCCAATGCGGCCAGGGCACTCCCTCATAGGCCCATTCCCCCTCCCGGAAGGTGGGGCCACGTTGGTCCCCTTCCGGAAGGTTCTAGAAGCTTCCGGTACAATACCGATTAACCCGGAACAATTCCAAACTCCAAAAACTGCACTGCCTTATATGAATCTTATTCTCCGTACCACTCCGGAACCTCTCGTGATGTCCCGGATCCCATTCGAGACTCCGAACAAAAACTCATAAACCAATTATCCAATCTATCCTAGCGTCGAGACACGTTAAGTGTGTGACCCTGCGGGTTCGAGAATATGCAGACATGATCTTCTATCAATAATCAACAGCGGGGTCTGGAAACCCATATTGACTCCCACACATTCATCGATGATCATATCGGATGAACCACGAAGTCAGGATTCAATCAATCCCATATATATATATATTCCCTTTGTCTCGCGATATTTTACTTGCCCGAGATTTGATCGTCGGTACCGTCATACCTAGTTCAATCTCGTTCACAGCAAGTAATTTACTCGTTCCGTAATCCGATATCACTTTGTGATTAACTCCTTAACCACATGCTTGCAAGCGGTGTTGATATCGATTACCGAGTGGGCCTGAAGTATATCTCTCCGACTTGGGAGGGACAAATCCCATCTCGATACATACAACCCAACAGATACTTTCCGATCACCTGAGAGACACCTTTATGATCACCCTCTCATAGGATGACGTTTGATGACCTCAAAGCTTTCTTCCGATACCAGGGAGTTGTATTATCTCATGGTCTAAGGAATACAATATTTGACATAAGAAAAAGCTTCGCAAAGACGAACACGATGACACGATCTAATTGCTTCGCTTAGTTTGGGTCTGTCCACCATATCATTCTCCCAATGATATGATCTCATTATCAATTGACAACTCATGTCTATGGTTAGGAAACCTTAACCATCATTGATCAATGAGCTAGTCCATAGAGGCGTACTAGGGACACGGTGTTGTTCACAAACCACACAAGTATTAAAGTTTCCGCTTAATACAATTCTAGCATGGAATATAAACATTATCATGAACAAGAATTATAATAATAAAATCTTTATTATTGCCTCTAGGGCATAATTCCAACAGTCTCCCACTTGCACTAGAGTCAATAATCTAGTTTACATTTGGCAACAATCTCACACCCATGGCACTGAGGTGCTGATCATGTTTTGCACGCGGAAGAGGTTTAGTCAACGGATCTGCGACATTCAGATCTGTATGTACTTTGCTAATCTTCAGATATCCATCTGCTATATAATCTCGGATTATATGAAACTTGCGGTTGATATGCTTGGTCTTTGGATGATATATTGGTTCCTTAGCGAGTGCTATGGAGCCAGTGTTGTCACACAATATCTCTAGTGGGTCCAATGCACTTGGAACCACACCAAGCTCAGTGATGAAGTTTCTGATCCAAACTCCTTCACTTGACGCTTCTGCAGCAGCCATGTATTCCGCTTCTACTGTAGATCCCGTGATCACGCTTTGCTTGCAGCTTCTCCAGCTCACAGCTCCTCCATTCAAAATATACATGTATCCTGTCTGAGATTTAGAATCATCCTTGTTGGTGTCGAAACTAGCGTTGACGTAACCTTTTACGACGTGCTGTTCATCACCCCCATAGACTAAGAACATTTCTTTAGTCCTATTTAGGTACTTTAGGATGTTCTTCACGGCTGTCCAGTGTTCCACTCCTGGATCACTTTGATACCTGCTCGTCAAACTAAGAGCATTGGACACATCCGGTCTAGTACATAGCATGGCATACATGATAGAACCTATGGCCGAGGCATAAGGCACTTTGCTCATAGCTTCCCTATCATTTACCGTAGCTGGACACTGAGCCTTGCTCAATATCTTACCTGACAACATAGGCACCGAACCTTTCTTTGCCTTATCCATTCTGAACCTTTTCAGAACTTTGTCTAGGTATGTACTCTGGCTTAAAGCTATCAGGCGTCTTTGTCCATCTCTATAGATTTTGATGCCCAATATATAAGCAGCTTCACCTAGGTCTTTCATTGAAAAACACTTGTTCAAATAACTCTTCACATCGTTAAGCATGTTAATGTCATTTCCAATAATCAATATGTCATCCACATATAGTACTAGAAATGTCACCGAGCTCCCACTCACTTTCTTGTAGATACAAGCTTCCTAGCAATTTGGAACAAATCCAAAGCTCTTGATCACTTGATCAAAACGAAGGTTCCAACTCCGAGATGCTTGCTTTAGTCCATAAATGGAACGCTCAAGCTTGCATACTTTATCAGCATCCTTAAGATCGGCAAAACCTTCGGGTTGCATCATATACAACTCTTCATCAATGTTGCCATTGAGGAACGCAGTCTTGACATCCATCTGCCATATTTCATAATCATGAAACGCAGCAATTACTAATAAAATCCGAATGGACTTAAACATTTCTACGGGAGAGAAAGTCTCATCGTAGTCAACACCTTGAACTTGTCGAAAACCTTTCGCGACAAGCCGTGCTTTATAGACGGTAACATTACCATCCGCGTCCGTTTTCTTCTTGAAGATCCATTTGCACTCAACGGCCTTTCGGTTGCTAGGAGGGTCCACCAAAGTCCATACTTGGTTTTCGCTCATGGATCCCAATTCGGATTTCATGGCTTCTAGCCATTTCTCAGAGTCTGGGCTCATCATCACTTCCTCATAGTTTGTAGGTTCACTGTCTTCTACCAACAAGACAGTCAAGACAGGGTTGCCGTACCACTCAGGAGGGGCACGTGACCTTGTCGACCTGCGACGTTCAGTAGCAGCATCGTCCAAAGCTTCATGATCCTTGTCATTAGCTTCCTCTATTGTTGGTGCGGTGACCTTTGGAACAATTTCAGGTGCTGCGCTACTCTCCAATTCAAGAGAAGGTTCAATAACCTCGTCTAGCTCTACTTTCCTCCCACTCACTTCTTTCTAGAGAAACTCCTTCTCAAGAAAGGAACCGTTCTTTGCGACAAACACTTTGCCTTCGGTTCTGTGATAGAAGGTATACCCAATAGTTTCCTTAGGGTATCCTATGAAGACGCATTTCTCCGCTTTGGGTTCGATCTTGTCGGGCATCAACTTCTTGACGTAAGCTTCGCATCCCCAAACTTTAAGAAACGACAACTTAGGTTTAGCACCAAACCACAGTTCATACGGTGTCGTCTCAACGGATTTAGATGGTGCCCTATTTAAAGTGAATGCAGCGGTTTCTAATGCATAACCCCAAAATGATAACGGTAAATCAGTAAGAGACATCATTGATCGGACCATATCTAATAAGGTTCGATTCCGGCTCGTATTACACACCATTGCGCTGTGGTGTTCGGGTGTATGAGTTGTGAAACGATTCCACTTGCTTTAAGATGCGTGAGAAAATCATAACTCAAATATTCACCTCCACGATCGGATCGTAGAAACTTAATATTTCTGTTACGATGGTTCTCCACTTCATTCTGAAATTCTTTGAACTTTTCAAACGTTTCAGATTTATGTTTCATTAAATAGATATACCCATATCTACTTAAGTCATCGGTAAAAGTGAGAAAATAGCAATATCCACCGCGCGTCGAAACACTCATCGGTCCACATACATCGCTATGTACGATTTCCAACAAGTCAGTTGCTTGCTCCATCATACCGGAGAACGGGGTTTTGATCATCTTGCCCATGAGGCATGGTTCGCATGTGTCAAATGATTCAAAATCAAGAGACTCCAAAAGTCCATCAGAATGGAGTTTCTTCATGCGCTTTACACCAATATGACCTAGACGATGCCCACAAATAAGTAGTATTATCACTATCTACTTTGCATCTCTTAGCCTCAATGTTATGGATGTGTGTTTCATCCCTTTCGAGATTTATAAGAAATAAACCATTCACAAGAGGTGCATGACCATAAAAGATGTTACTCATATAAATAGAACAACCATTATTCTCCGATTTAAATGAATAACCGTCTTGCAATAAACACGATCCAGAAATAATGTTCATGCTCAACGCAGGCACATAATAACATTTATTAAGGTTTAAAACTAATCCCGAAGGTAAAACTAAGGAGAGCGTGCCGACGGCCATCACATCAACTCTTGATCCGCTGTTACAACGCCAAGATCGTCACCTCATCCTCGAAGTCAGCCGTCATTCCGTAGCTCCTGCTTCGAGTTACAAATATTAGCAACCGAACCGTATCAAATACCTGTGCACTACAACGAGGGCTAGTAAGTAAAACATCAATAACATATATATCAAATATACCTTTGATGGTGCCAGCCTTCTTGTCCGCTAAGTACTTCGGACAGTTGCGCTTCCAGTGACACTTGTCCTTGCAATAGAAGCACTCAGTGTCCGGCTTGGGACCAGACCTGAGCTTCTTCTCGCCAGGGCATCATGCTTGCCGCCGCCTCTTCTTGAAGGGCTTCTTTGCTCCTTACCTTTCTTAAAGGTGGGCTTGTTGACCATCAACACATGATTATCCTTTTGATGTCCACTTCGTGGCCTTCAGCTTTATGAAGAGCTCGTGATCGATCAAGGAACCAATCTGATTGTGAGTCACTACAAAACTTTTGTAGCTGGGAGGGAGTGATTGCAGAACCCTGTCAATCTTGAGCTCCTCTGGAATCGTGCATTCCAGTTGCTCAATGCGTTGAGTGTAGCCCATCATCTTAATGGCGTGCTCACTAACGGAACTCCCTTCCTCCATCTTGCAGTTAAAGAACTTCTAAGAGATCTCATATCTCTCAGAACGGGCCTGAGTCTGAAACATGGTTTTCAGCTCTTCGAGAATCTCAAAGGGCCCGGGATAGTCTTCAAAACGATTTTGAAGTTCCGGTTCCATAGCAAACAACATGGTGCTCTTAATCACACCATAATCATCTTTGCCGATCGATAGATGCCTTTCTCATCACCGCAGCTTGCGTTAGGGGTCACCTAACGCTTTCCCAAAGACATAGTCCTTTTGTCCGCCAGATAGAATGATTCTTAGATTGCAGAACCAATTGGTGAAGCTTTTCCTTCTCAGCAAAAATGTTGAAGTTGAAGTTGGACTTAGCCATTTGATCTACAATATTTGCAAGTACAAATTAGACTATGTTCATGATAACTAGTTCAACTTTTAATCAAATTACTAGATGAACTCCCACTAAATTCAACATCCCTCAAGTTGTTTAGTGAACACGATCCAAATTCACCACACCTAATTGTTGGAGATATGCCCTAGAGGCAATAATAAATGTAGTTATTATTATATCTTTGTGTTTATGATAAATGTTTACATTCATGCTATAATAGTATTAACAAGGAAACATTGATACTTGTGTGATTTGTAAAGTTAATTTGAAGTCCCGAGTAAAGCCTCTATATAATACTAGCTTGTTGGTTAATAGATGATTGTTGTTTCCCTATCATGAACATTGAGATGTTATTAACAACAAGATCATATCGTTAGGAGAATGATATGATGGACATACTCCTATAGATAAGCGTAGCATAAAGATCAAGTCATTTTAATAGTTCAATTGCTATATGCTTTCTGATACATAGTAATCTAATTCCTTCGACCATGAGATCATGCATATCACCTTTGCCGGATGGATGCTTTGATGACATCAAACACCACACCGTAACTGGGTGGCTATAAAGGTGGCATTGAGTGTTCGGAAAGTATTGGTTGAAACACATGGATCAAGAGTGGGATTTGTCCATCCATATGACGGATAGATATACTCTAGGCCCTCTCGGTGAAATGTCATCCAATTAGCTTGCAAGCATGTGACTGGCTCACAAGGGATCACATATCACGGGAACGAGAAAAGAGTACTTATCGGTAACGAGGTTGAACTAGGTATGCAGAGATACCGATGATCATAACCTCGGATAAGTAAACTATCGTGAGACAAAGGGAAATTGATATCGTATGTAAGTGGTTGATTTGATCGCAAAGTAATCGTAGAAATATTTGGGAGCCATATGAATTTCCAGATTCCTCTATTGGTTATTTTTCGGAGAAGTGTCTCGATCATGTCTGCATAATTCACGAACCGTAGGGAGACACACTTAAGGACTCGACGTTGTTTGAGTAGTTATGGAATGATGAGAAAGAGACCGAATGTTGTTTGGAGTCCCGAATGGGATCCAGGATATCACGAGGAGATCCGGAATGGTCCGGAGAATAAGATTCATATAAGGAAAGTCCCGTTTCGGAGTTGGGGAATGGTTCCGGTGTTTTCATCGGGAATGTTCTAGAATGTTCCGGAATGTCCGCACTGAGGGAAGGGTACATGAATGTGTTGTATCAAGTTGGTATGATTGCATCATGTACTAAGTGTCATCGCTGAACCAAATAAAGGATTCATTCAAATCCTAGTTTGAAAAGTCAAATAGCTAGTTTGAAAAGTCAAACGGCTAAATTTGGAAAGAGGAAAAGAGGAGGAGTGGGAAACCGAGTTGGGGAGGAGTTCCCTCCTCCAACCGGGCGCCCACCTGCCGAGTTGGGGAGGACCTCCTCCCCTTGGCCGGCCGGCCCTCCACCTATATAAGGAGGGCAGGCTCCTCCTAGGACACACAAGATCCTCTCCTCCAAACCCTAGCCAGGCCGCCACCTCCATCTGTCCGCCACCTAGGCCAAGCCGCCTAGCAACCCTAGCCGGCCAAGCTTCCTTCTCGGCGTGTCTAAACCCTAGATCATCGAGGACTCTCTCATACTCCACCATACTGCCCGCTTAAGGCGAAGCCTCATGAGATCTCCTCTACTTCCGGTACCACGCCACAGTTGCCTTAGGAATCGCGAGGAGAGTGCTACAACCTCCGCTGCCTGGAACAAGGGAGAGGAAGGTCTTCGTCGAATACCAACATGTGACCGATCATGAGCGCTCAAAACGTTAACGCCGGAAGGATCGTCTACGCGATATTGAGATCGGAAAGAGTACGACTACATCACCCACGAGAATCCGCTCTCGTTATACACTTTGGAATCTTCGAGGGTGAGTTATTCTATCGACTCGTTGCTACAATCTAGTAGATAGATCTTTTCTTGTTTGTTTGTATGCGGTAGAAAATTTTTGTTTTCCATGCTACGAAACCCTACACTAATCCGATCTTCACGAGAAGAGATGTGGTTTCAATGGTGGACAACGAAGTGTCGATCATATCATTCCTATGACTCATGCTTAACCTTTCGGTTCATGTGTTCCGAGGCCATATCTGTACATGCTAGGCTCGTCAAGTGAGACCCAAGTATTTCCGCGTGTGCAAAACTGGCTTGCACCCGTTGTATGTGAGTGTAGAGTCTATAGCACCCGATAATCACGTGATGCTTGGACACGACGAACTTTCGCAACGGTGCATACTTGGGGAGAACACAATTTTTATCTTGATCTTTAAGTGAGGAATCATCTTATAATGCTACCGTCGCGATCTAAGCATAATAAGATACATAAAATGATAAACATCACATGCATAATAAGGTAGATCTTGGCTTGTTTGTTTGTATGCGGTAGAATTTTTTTGTTTTCCATGCTACGAAACCCTACAGTGGTATCAGAGCCGTGTCTATATGTAGATCTGTTGCACGAGTAGAACACAATGGTCATTGTGGGCGTTGATGCTTTTATTGTCGATTGCTTCTTGTGTACTTTGCATCTTGCGGGATGTTGGGATGAAGCGGCCCGGGCTAACCTTACATGACATCGTTCATGAGACTTGCTCCATGCTTGACATGCAACTTGTATTGCATAAGTGGCTTTGCGGGTGCCTGTTTCTCCTAGCACAGTTAAGATCCAATTTACAACGGGTGATTAACAATACTAGTTTCAATGTTGTGGTTCATGTTCGTAAGTTAGAACGACACTTATTGAAAGCCCCAAACCACGTAAAACATTCAAAGAAAGTAGAGGCGTCTAACTTTGTTTTGCAGGGGTGTGTTGTGATGTGATATGGCCATGATTGTGATTATATTTGATGTATGCAATGTTCCTTATTGTAAATTGGCAACCGGCAGGAGCCATATTGTTGTCTTTAATTTATGTTAGGACCCGCGTGTCTATTCAAAGTAGTTGTAATAGTTGAAGCCGGTGGACGACAACCATGGAGAAGCGTCATTGACCTTGATGCAATGCCGATGATGATGGAGATCATGTTCGTGCTAGAAGATGGAGATCGGAAGCACAAAGAAGAAAGGCCATATCATATCACATATTTTGAATTGCATGTGATGTTAATCCTTTATGCATCTTGTATTGCTTAGTAGACGACGGTATCATTATAAGATGATCCCTCATGCACATAAATTTCAAGTCATAAAGTGTTCACCCTTAGTTAGCACCGTTGCTAAAGCTTGTTGTTTCGAAGCACCACGTGATGATCGGGTGTGTTAGATTCTGCAAGTGCATACAACGTGAGCAAGCCAGATTTGCTCATGCGGAAACTAAGGTTTGAGCTTGACGAGCCTAGCATGTACAGACATGGTCTCGGAACACGGATCACCGAAAGGTAAAGCATGAATCATATAGTATATATGATGAACATGTCGATTGTTCGCCATTGAAACTATATCAACTCTCGTGATGATCGGTGTTGATGTGGTGGATTTGGTTCGTGTGATCACTAAAACAATGTGAGGGATATTGTTTTGAGTGGGAGTTCACCTAGATTAATTTTATTATTAATTGAACTCAATTTGTCATAAACTTAGTCTAAACTATTGCATATATGTTGTAGATCAATGGCATCCCCTACCATCAATTTTAATGCGTTCCTAGAGAAAGAAAAGTTGAAAAACAATGGAAGCAACTTCGCAGATTGGTTCCGCAATTTGAGGATTGTCCTCACAGCTGGTAATTTGACCTATGTGCTGGATGCACATTGGTGACCCACTGCAGCTCATGCCGATGAAGTAAAGAATGTTTACCTCACTCGGAAGACTCAAGATCTACGCTCAAGGTGGTATCTTGTATGGTTTAGAATCGGAGCTTCAGAAAAGGTTTGAGAATTCAGATCCATATGATATTGTCGAGGATCTCAAATTGATTTTTGAGACTCATGCGGCAATTAAAAGCTATGAGGCTTCTGAAAAGTTCTTTAACTGCAAGATGGAAGAGGGCAGCTCCGTCAGTGAGCATGTGCTTAAGATGTCTGGGCACACAAACAAACTTCAAAGCTTGGGTATTGTGATTCCTAATGCTTTGGGGATTTACCGTGTCCTCCAATCACTACCACCAAGTTACAAGAACTTTGTGATGAACTACAACATGCAAAACATGAACAAGACGTTGCCAGAACTCTTTGCCATGTTGAAGTCTGCAGAAGTGGAGATCAAGAAAGAGAACCAAGTGTTGTTGGTCAATAAGACCACTAAATTCAAGAAAGGCAAGTCTAAACAGAAGGGACACTTCAAGAAGGGTGGTAAGAAAGTTGCCACGCCTACGAAGAAGACCAAGGCTGGACCTAAGCACGACATCGAGTGCTTTACCGCAAGGGAGAAGGTCCTCGAAGCGGAATTGCCCAAAGTACTTGGCGGATTTGAAGAACGGCAACATCAAGAAGAAAGGTATATCTGATATACATGTTATTGATGTGTATTTCACTAGTACTCGTAGTAGTGCCTGGGTATTTGATACTGGTTCGGTTGCTCATATTTGTAACTCGAAACAGGTGCTGCAGAATAAACGGAAGCTAGCAAAGAACGAGGTGACGATGCGCGTTGGAAACGGATCAAAGGTTGATGTGATCGCGATCGGCACGCTACCCCTTCATCTACCATCGGAATTAGTTTTATGCTTAAATAATTGTTATTTGGTGCCTGCGTTAAGCATGAACATTATATCGGGATCTTGTTTATTGCGAGACGGTTACTTGTTTAAGTTTGAGAATAATGGTTGTTCGATTTATATGAGTAATATGTTTTATGCACATGCACCTTTGATAGATGGTCTATTCTTATTAAATCTCGATATTGGAAATACACATATTAATAACATTGAGGCTAAACGTTTGAAATCGAGCGATAACTCGACCTATATGTGGCACTATCGTCTTGGTCACATTGGAGTGAAGCATATGAAGAAACTCCATTCCGATGGACTTCTTGAATCAATTGATTTCGAATCACTTGATAGATGCGAAGCATGTCTGATGGGTAAAATGACTAAGACTCCATTTTCCGGTATGATGGAGCGAGCTACGGACTTGTTGGAAATCATACATACCGATGTGTGTGGTCCAATGAGTGTAGCATCGCGCGGTGGTTATCGATATGTTCTTACCTTCACGGATGACTTGAGTAGATATGGGTATATCTATTTCATGAAACATAAGTCCGAAACTTTTGAGAAGTTTAAGGAATTTCAAAGTGAGGTAGAGAATCAACGTAACAAGAAGATTAAATTTCTATGTTCTGATCGTGGAGGTGAATATCTAAGTTACGAGTTTGGCGAGCATTTTAAGAAATGCGGAATACTTTCGCAGTTGACACCGCCGGGAACACCACAGCGTAATGGTGTGTCCGAACGTCGTAATCGAACTCTCTTAGATATGGTTCGTTCTATGATGTCACTTACAGATTTACCGCTATCATTTTGGGGTTATGCATTAGAAACAGCCGCATTCACTTTAAATAGGGCACCATCTAAATCCGTTGAGACGACACCGTGTGAATTATGGTTTGGGAAGAAACCTAGATTGTCGTTCCTTAAAGTTTGGGGATGCGAAGCCTATGTAAAGAAGTTACAGCCGGACAAGCTTGAACCCAAAGCGGAAAAATGCGTCTTCATAGGATACCCGAAGGAAACTATTGGGTATACCTTCTATCATAGATCCGAAGGCAAAATCTTCGTTAAGAATGGATCCTTTCTAGAGAAGGAATTTCTCTCGAAAGAAGTGAGGAAGGAAAGTAGAACTTGACGAGGTTGTTGAATCTTCTCTCGAATTAAGTAGCGCAGACCGAAGAAGTTCCTGTGGTGCCTGCACCAATAAGAGAGGAAGTTAATGATGATGATCATGAAACTTCGGTTGAAGTTGCTACAGAGCCTCGCAGGTTAATGAGAACTCGTACCACTCCAGATTGGTATGATCCCGTTATGAGTGTCATGTTGGTGGACAACACCGATGACCCTGAGACATATGAGGAAGCGATGATGAGCCCAGATTCCAATAAATGGCAAGAAGCCATGAAATTCGAGATTGGATCCATGTACGAAAACCAAGTATGGACTTTGGTGGACTTACCGGATGGCCGGAAGGCTGTCGAGAACAAATGGATCTTCAAGAAGAAAATAGATGCTGATGGTAATGTTACTGTCTATAAAGCTCGACTTATCGCAAAAGGGTTTCGACAAATTCAAGGAGTTGACTACGATGAGACTTTCTCACCAGTAGCGAAGTTAAAGTCTGTGAGGATTATGTTAGCAATCGTTGCATATTATGATTATGAGATATGGCAGATGGATGTCAAAACAGCATTCCTCAATGGAGACATTGATGAAGAGTTGTATATGATGCAACCCAAAGGTTTTGTTGATCCTAAAGATGCTAACAAGGTATGCAAACTTCAACGGTCCATCTATGGATTGAAGCAAGCATCCCGAAGTTGGAATCAACGTTTTGATAAGGTGATCAAAAGTTTTGGTTTTATACAAACTTATGGAGAAGCTTGTATTTACAAGAAAGTGAGTGGAGCTCTGAGCATTCTTAATACTATATGTAGATGACATATTGTTGATTGGGAATGATGTAGACCTTCTTAATAGTGTCAAAGAATATTTGAATAATAGTTTTTCAATGAAAGATCTTGGCGAAGCAGCTTACATATTAGGCATAAAGATTTATAGAGATAGATCGAAACGCCAAATATCATTATCACAAAGTACATATTTGGACAAAGTTCTAAAGAGGATATGAATGGAAGATATCAAGAAAGGGTTCTTTCCCAAGTTGCTCAATACGACCTTGAGTAAAACTCAAAGTCCGACATCGGCGTAAGATAGACAAAGGATGAGTAAGACTCTATGCCTCAGCCATAGGATCTCTAATGTATGCCATGCTATGTACTAGACCCGACATTGCATATCTGTTAGTTTAACTAGCAGATATCAAAGTGATCCAGAGTGGATCATTGGACGTGATCAAAAACATCCTTAAGTACTTGAGAAGAACTAAGGATATGGTTCTTTCTTATGGAGGTGATGAACAGCTCGTTGTTAATGGTTACACCGATGCTAGTTGGAACACCGATCCGGATGATTCTAAATCACAATCTGGATACGTATTTATTTTGAATGGTGCAGCAGTTAGCTGGAGGAGTGCAAAGCAAAGCATTGTGGCGAGATCTTCAACTGAATCGGAATACATGGCTGCTTTGGAGGTTTCACAAGAAGCGATATGGATGAAAGAGTTCATTACAGAGCTAGGTGTGGTTCCTAGTGCGCTGGACCCAATGTCTATCTACTGTGATAACATGGGCGCCATAGCCAATGCGCAAGAACCAAGGTCACACAAGAAGCTGAAGCACATCAAGCTACATTTTCACGCTATTCGAGAACATACCCAAGATAGGGATATAAAGATTTGCAAAGTAAACACAGATCTGAATGTGGCGGATCCGTTGACTAAACCTCTCCCGAGGGCAAAACATGACCAGCACCAAACTGCAATGGGTGTTCGGTATATTACCATGTAATCTAGATTAGATGACTCTAGTGCAAGTGGGAGACTGTTGGAGATATGCCCTAGAGGCAATAATAAATGTAGTTATTATTATATCTTTGTGTTTATGATAAATGTTTACATTCATGCTATAATAGTATTAACAAGGAAACATTGATACTTGTGTGATTTGTAAACTTAATTTGAAGTCCCTAGTAAAGCCTCTATATAATACTAGCTTGTTGGTTATTAAGATGATTGTGGTTTCCCTATCATGAACATTGAGATGTTATTAACAACAAGATCATATCGTTAGGAGAATGATATGATGGACATACTCCTATAGATAAGCGTAGCATAAAGATCAAGTCATTTTAATAGTTCAATTGCTATATGCTTTCTGATACATAGTAATCTAATTCCTTCGACCATGAGTTCATGCATATCACCTTTTCCGGATGGATGCTTTGATGACATCAAACACCACACCGTAACTGGGTGGCTATAAAGGTGGCATTGAGTGTTCGGAAAGTATTGGTTGAAACACATGGATCAAGAGTAGGATTTGTCCATCCATATGACGGATAGATATACTCTGGGCCCTCTCGGTGAAATGTCATCCAATTAGCTTGCAAGCATGTGACTGTCTCACAAGGGATCACATATCACGGGAACGAGAAAAGAGTACTTATCGGTAACGAGGTTGAACTAGGTATGCAGAGATACCGACGATCATAACCTCGGATAAGTAAACTATCGTGAGACAAAGGGAAATTGATATCGTATGTAAGTGGTTCATTTGATCACAAAGTAATCATAGAAATATGTGGGAGCTATATGAATTTCCAGATTCCTCTATTGGTTATTGTTCGGAGAAGTGTCTCGATCATGTCTGCATAATTCACGAACCGTAGGGAGACACACTTAAGGACTCGACGTTGTTTGAGTAGTTATGTAATGATGAGAAAGAGACCGAATGTTGTTCGGAGTCCCGGATGGGATCCAGGATATCACGAGGAGATCCGGAATGGTCCGGAGAATAAGATTCATATAAGGAAAGTCCTGTTTCGGAGTTGGGGAATGGTTCCGGTGTTTTCATCGGGAATGTTCTAGAATGTTCCAGAATGTCCGGCACTCCGGAGGAGAAGGGTACATGAATGTATCAAGTTGGTATGATTGCATCATGTACTAAGTGTCATCACTGAACCAAATAAAGGATTAATTCAAATCCTAGTTTGAAAAGTCAAACAGCTAGTTTGAAAAGTCAAACGGCTAAATTTGGAAAGAGGAAAAGAGGAGTGGGAAACCGAGTTGGGGAGGAGTTCCCTCCTCCAACCGGCGGCGCCCACCCAAGCCGAGTTGGGGAGGGACTCCCCTCCCTCCCCTTGGCCGGCCGCCCCCTCCACCTATATAAGGAGGGGCAGGGCTCCCTCCTAGGACACACAAGATCCTCTCCTCCAAACCCTAGCCGCCGGCGCCGCCGCCGACCTAGGCCAAGCCGCCGCCGCCTAGCAACCCTAGCCGCCGGCCAAGCTTCCTCCTCGGCGTGTCTAAACCCTAGATCGTCGAGGGACTCTCTCATACTCCACCATACTCGCTCCGGCTTAAGGCGAAGCCCTGCGAGATCTCCCCTCTACTTCCGGTACCACGCTGTTGTGCTGCCGGAATCGCGAGGAGAGTGCTACAACCTCCGCTGCCTGCTAGAACAAGGGAGAGGAAGGTCTTCGTCGAGTACCGAACGTGTGACCGACTGCGGGAGCGCTGCCGGAACGCAACTCCGGAAGGATCGTTTACGCGATCTTGAGATCGGAAAGAGTACGACTACATCACCCACGAGAATCCGCTCTCGTTAAACACTTTGGAATCTTCGAGGGTGAGTTATTCTATCGACTCGTTGCTACAATCTAGTAGATAGATCTTGGCTTGTTTGTTTGTATGCGGTAGAAATTTTTTGTTTTCCATGCTACGAAACCCTACACTAATCCGATCTTCACGAGAAGAGATGTGGTTTCAATGGTGGACAACAAAGTGTCGATCATATCATTCCTATGACTCATGCTTAACCTTTCGGTTCATGTGTTCCGAGGCCATGTCTGTACATGCTAGGCTCGTCAAGTTAGACCCAAGTATTTCCGCGTGTGCAAAACTGGCTTGCACCCGTTGTATGTGAGTGTAGAGTCTATATCACCCGATCATCACGTGATGCTTGGACACGACGAACTTTCGCAACGGTGCATACTTGGGGAGAACACAATTTTTATCTTGATCTTTAAGTGAGGAATCATCTTATAATGCTACCCTCGCGATCTAAGCATAATAAGATACATAAAAGGATAAACATCACATGCATATAACTTTATGTGACATGGTATAGCCAATCTTCGCGCAATGATCTCCATCTTGTGCGTTCCGGCATGATCTCCATCACTCCACCATGATTGCCTCCACCACGAATAGCAACTACAACTATTGCTAACTACTTAGCGATAAAGTAAAGCTATTACATGGCATATAAGAAGTTGACTCGCAGGTCATACACAATTATAATGACAACCATATGGCTCCTGCCGGTTTTGTACTCATCGACATGCAAGTCGTGAAACATTACAAAACATGATCATCGCATACAATATACACATCACATCTTGGGCCATACCATATCACAGAAAACACTCCCTGCAAAAACAAGTTAGACGCCTCTACTTTGTTGTTGCATGTTTTACGTGGCTTATGGGAGTAGATGCTAAGAACGATTCTTACCTACGGAAAGCCATAACGGTGATATTATGGTTGCCAAACTCCGGTGTTAATCCCATGACAACTATAGTGAGAGAAACTGACATCCACCAGCCGCATGTGTGGAACAAGCCACACGTCAAGTGCGGAGCCGGTCTCGCGAGCGACGTCGCGTAAGGTTTGCCTGGACCGCTTCAATCTCACTATCCTGCGTCATAAGAAGAACACAAAGAAGAGGCTTGCAACAGAAAACATCAATGCCCACAACAACCATGTTGCGTTCTACTCGTGAAACACATCTACGCATAGATCTAGCTCTGATACCACTGAAGGGTTTCGCGGCATAGTAAATCAAAAATTTCTACGGATGCGAACAGAGGGAAAGACAAGATCTAATCTAGGAGATGCAAACAACAAGAGAGATTGGATTAGATCTTCATACCCTTGAAGATTCAGACAAATGAACGCTCATTTAACGTGGGTGATGTAGTCGCACTCGCTTCTCCTCCTCGCGATCCGATCCGATCTAGCACCACAAGTGGCGGTGCCTCCGTGAGATGCACACGCAGCACCTCGACGCCTCCTTCCTTGGTCCAGCAAGTATGGTGGAGAGATGGGTTGGATCTACAACGCTTGCGGTGCAATTGGTGGAGAATTTCTGCAGCAGGCTTCGCCACAAGCGATGGGAGGGAGAGAGGAGGGCAGGGCGGCTAGGATTGAGGGAAGGTGTAGGGGTTGGTGCGCCCAGCCCTATATATATAGAGGGTGGGCGCAGCCCTAGCCCTCCCCAAGCCAAGGTCGGCCCCAAGGAGGAAGAGTGGGCAAGGAAACCCCCTTCTAGAAGCTCTATCTAGAGTTTAAACCTCTCTTGGCGGCTGGGCCCTATGGGGCCTTGTGCCCTGGCCCAATGCGGCCAGGGCACTCCCTCATAGGCCCATTCCCCTCCCGGAAGGTGGGGCCACGTTGGTCCCTTCCGGAAGGTTCTAGAAGCTTCGGTACAATACCGATTAACCGGAACAATTCCAAACTCCAAAACTGCACCGCTTTATATGAATCTTATTCTCCGGACCACTCCGAACCTCTCGTGATGTCCCGGATCCCATTCGAGACTCAACAAAAACTCATAAACCAATTATCCAATCTATCCTAGCGCCGAGACACGTTAAGTGTGTGACCTATGGTTCGAGAATATGCGCACATGATCTTCTATCAATAATCAACAATGGGTCTGAAACCCATATTGACTCCCACACATTCATCGATGATCATATCGGATGAACCACGATGTCGATTCAATCAATCCCATATATATATATTCCCTTTGTCTCGCGATATTTTACTTGCGAGATTTGATCGTGGTACCGGCCATACCTAGTTCAATCTCGCTCACAGCAAGTAATTTACTCGTTCCGTAATCCGATATCACTTTGTGATTAACTCCTTAACCACATGCTTGCAAGCGGTGTTGATATCGACACGAAAGGGCCCAAGTATATCTCTCCGACTTGGGAGGACAAATCCCATCTCGATACATACAACCCAACAGATACTTTCCGATCACCTGAGAGACACCTTTATGATCACCCTCTCATAGGATGACGTTTGATGACCTCAAAGCTTTCTTCCGATACCAGGGAGTTGTATTATCTCATGGTCTAAGGAATACAATATTTGACATAAGAAAAAGCTTCGCAAAGACGAACACGATGACACGATCTAATTGCTTCGCTTAGTTTGGGTCTGTCCACCATATCATTCTCCCAATGATATGATCTCATTATCAATTGACAACTCATGTCTATGGTTAGGAAACCTTAACCATCATTGATCAATGAGCTAGTCCATAGAGGCGTACTAGGGACACGGTGTTGTTCACAAACCACACAAGTATTAAAGTTTCCGCTTAATAAAATTCTAGCATGGAATATAAACATTATCATGAACAAGAATTATAATAATAACATCTTTATTATTGCCTCTAGGGCATAATTCCAACAAACTTGCCGTTTGACTTTTCAAATTGGCGTTTGACTTTTCAAAGTAGGATTTGATTTATCCCTTTATTTTGCTCAGCGATGACACCTAGTACATGATGCAACCATTCCAACTTGTTATGACACATTCATGTAACCTTCCCCTCCGGAGTGCCGGACCTTCCGGAACCTTCTAGAACATTCCCGATGAAAACACCGGAACCATTCTGCAACCCCGAAACAGGACTTTCCTTATATGAATCTTATTCTCCGGACCATTCCGGATCTGCTCGTGATATCCTGGATCCCATCTGTGACTCCGAACAACATTCGGTCTCTTACTCATCATTCCATAACTACTCAACAACATCGAATCCTTAAGTGTGTCTCCCTACGGTTCGTGAATTATGCGGACATGATCGAGACATTTCTCCGAACAATAACCAATAGAGGAATCTTGAAATTCATATGGTTCCCACATATTTCTACGATTACTTTGCGATCGAATGAACCACTTACATACGATACCAATTTCCCTTTGTCTCATGATAGTTTACTTATCCGAGGTTTTGATCGTCGGTATCTCTGCATACCTAGTTCAACCTCGTTACTGATAAGTACTCTTTTCTCGTTCCCGTGATATGTGATCCCTTGTGAGCTAGTCACATGCTTGCAAGCCAATTGGATGACATTCCACCAAGAGGCCCAGAGTATATCTATCCGTCATATGGATGGACAAATCCCACTCTTGATCCATGTGTCTCAACCAATACTTTCCGAACACTCAATGCCACCTTTATAGCCACCCAGTTACGGTGTGGTGTTTGATGTCATCAAAGCATCCTTTCGGTAATGGTGATATGCATGATCTCATGGTCGAAGGAATTAGGTTACTATGTATCAGAAAGCATATAGCAATTGAACTATTAAAATGACTTGATCTTTATGCTACGCTTATCTATAGGAGTATGTCCATCATACCATTCTCCTAACGATATGATCTTGTTATTAATAACATCTCAATGTTCATGATAGGGAAACCACAATCATTTATTAACCAACAAGCTAGTATTATAAAGAGGCTTTACTAGGGACTCTAATTTAGTTTACAAATCACACAAGTATTAATGTTTCCTTGTTAATACTGTTATAGCATGAATGTAAACATTTATCATAAACACAAAGATATAATAATAACTACATTTATTATTGCCTCTAGGGCATATCTCCAACAATGGCATCATGTCCAGATTGTGTCTTTGGGAGTCCAGTGATAAAATCCATACCAATTTCATCCCATTTCCACTCAGGATTTTTTAATGGTTGCAGAAGTCCAGCAGGCCTTTGGTGTTCAGCCTTTACACGACGGCAAACGTCGCACTCTACAACAAAGCGAGCGATTTCTGGTTTCATTCCACTCCACCAGAATCTTTGACGGAGATCTCGGAACATCTTGGTACCACCAGGATGGATAGACAGAGGGGATTCGTGAGCTTCCAAAAGAATTAGATCTTTGATTTTCCGACTGTTTGGAACCACTAGCCGGTTACTGAAGTATAGAATACCTTGATCATTGACGGAGAAACATTTAGCTTCACCGCTTGCAACACGTTCTTTGATCTTGATAACTCCATCATCTTGCTTTTTGAGCTTCCTTGATTTGATCCTCTAGAGAAGATTTTATTTCAAGGTTAGCAAGGAATCCACAAGGAACTACTTCAAGGTTAAGACACTTGATTTCCTCATATAGAACAGGTTGGGCTTGTGAAATCATCAAATTGTTGCAATAAGACTTCCGACTTAGCGCATCAGCAACGACGTTGGATTTGTCGGGTTGATAGTTGAGACCCAAATCATAATATTTGATGAGTTCCAACCATCGTATTTGCCTGAGATTCAGATCTGGCTGGGTGAAGAGATACTTTAGGCTTTGATGATCCGAATAAAGTTCACAACGGTTAGCGATGAGGTAATGTCACCATTGATTAAGAGCATGAACGACAACAGCGAGCTCGAGATCATGGGTTGGATAATTGTTCTCATGTGGCTTCAGCTACCGAGAAGCATAGGCCACTACATGACCATCTTGCATCAACACACATCCTAGACCTTGGAGGGAAGCATCACAATAGATGACGAAGTCCTTGCTTGTGTCCGGAAGAACAAGCGCAGGAGCGGTGGTTAGCTTAGTTTTCAAAGCTTGGAAACTTTCTTCTACCTTTTCTGACCATTCAAATTTCTTATCTTTCTTAAGAAGATCGATCATAGTCTTGGCTATCTTGGAGAAGTTCTCGATCAATCGACGGTAATATCCAGCCATTCCGAGAAAACTCTGGACTTCCTTGACTGAAGTAGGCGACTTCCATTCCATAATGGTCTGAACCTTATCCGGTATGACAGCAACACCACTTGCAGACACAACATGACCAAGGAAGACGATCTCTTGTAAACAGAACTGACATTTGGAGAACTTGGCGTAGAGGCGATGTTCACGAAGTTTAGTCAATACCAAATGTAGATGTTCGGCATGCTCTTCTTCGGTCTTGGAATAGATTACAATGTCATCAATGTATACCACGACGAACTTGTCGAGATACTCCATGAAGACGGAGTTCATGAGCCTCATAAATGTGGTAGGTGCATTGGTTAACCCGAAGGACATCACTGTATACTTGTAATTACCATAACGAGTTGTGAATGCTGTCTTTGGAATACCTTCCTTTCTGATCTTGATTTGATGATACCTTGATCTTAAGTCCATTTTGGAGAAGACAGTGGCACCACTTAATTGATCAAAGAGATCATTTATCCGGGGAAGTGGGTACTTATTCTTGATTGTCACCGTGTTGAGTGGACGCTAATCAACCACCAATCTTGGAATATTTGTATCCCGCTTCTTGACAAAGATGGTAGGGCAACCCCAAGAGGATGTACTAGGTTGGATGTATCCTAGACCCTCTAATTATTCAAGTTGCTTCTTCAACTCAACCAACTCATGAGGAGGCATGAGATAAGGTCTTTTAGAGATAGGAGCAGTTCCAGGAACTAGCTCTATGACAAACTCCACACATCGGTCAGGTGGCATGCCAGGCAACTCTTCAGGAAAGACATCCGGAAAATCACAGACTACAAGGACATCTTGGACCTCGAGAGTGGGTAGGACATCCATGGCATACAACTCCGAGAAAGGTTTAAGAACTGCTGACGGAGACTTCGAACCATCAGTCCAATACTTGACAGTTATGCCAGCAGGAGAGGTTACAGAAACTGTTCTGAGTGCACAGTCAATGACGGCTTGATACTTGGTTAACCAGTCCATGCCCAGAATGACATCAATGTCACATGACTTGAGTGCAACGAAAGAAGTGGGAAACTTCTGGTAGGCTATGTCAATCTCATTCCCATGACTAACCATAGTGGTGAACCAGCTAGAACCTGGGTAATGGATGGTCAAAGGGGTGGACAGGGTTCAAAATTTATACCATGCTCTTGAGCGAACAAATTTATCCCATGCTCCAGAATCAAAACAAGACTATTGTGATAATTGAATTGACACAGAGCGTACCCAGAATGACGCGTGGATCTTCCTGAGCTTCCTCAATAGTGACATGGGTCAGACAACCACGTCCAGCACCTTGGGATTTGTCATTCTTCTTTGCTTGCTGATCCACCAGTATTTGACTGTGGCTAACGAGAATTATTGCCAGAAGACTTGGGTGCATAAGGAGTACGAGGCACAGCACTGTACGGAACAAAGGCACGGCGCTTCTTGTTACCATAGGAAGAAGCACGAGAATTTCCTTCTTCACGCTTCTGAGAGACTTCCATGTCCTTCCTTCCATGCTCTAGAGTAAGAGCCTGATTATGCATGTCCTGGAAAGACTGGAACTTGAAGGGCAGGAACTCATAGCGAAGTACAGGGTTTAGTCCCTTACGGAACAACTCTTGCTTATCTTCATCATTGGTCACATCCCTGGTTGCATAACGAGCCAAGCGAGTAAACTCACGCCCATAGGCTTCAATATCCTTGCGCCCCTGAGTCAGATCCAGAAACTCTCTCCTTTTGAGATCCATGACGGGCTTAGGGATATATGAGGCACGAAATGCTGCAACAAACTCCTCCCAGGTAACAACATGTCCCTGAGCTTGTAGATTCTGAAAACCTTCCCACCAAGCACCAGCCTCACCTTCTAGTTGATAGGTGGCGAAGTTGACACGGTCAGCGGGACGGACACGAAGAGCACTGAACTTGCGCTCTATGGTGTGGAGCCAATCATCAGCTTCAAGGGGCTCCTTGGAGTGGGTGAAGATTGGAGGAAAAGAGCGGATGAAATCTCCAAGTGTGACACAGTCGTCAGGACGATGTTCAGTGTTCTGCGCCACATGCTCCAGAAGGCGTTCATTCCGCAGACGGTTGGTCTCAATGTTGTTGAGAACCTCGACCATTGTGGGAGGTGGCGGAAGTTCCTGATCAGCATCGTTGTTTCCTCGACGGCCAACAGAACCACGAGTACCAGCCAGCATCCTGAGGAGAAAACAGAAACCATGAGAATGGATTCACCAAAAAGGGTACAACAAAGAATGGCAAAACCATATCAAAGGATCATGGTATAGGTGAACATGTGGATGAAAACTATATCAATGCATTAAGTATGGCAGTAGAACAAGCATACGAAACGTATATGCTACCAACTTAGATACAAACCATAACAATGGAATGCAAGCATGATATGATACCAACAAGTCACAAAAGAGTTGAGAGCGGGAATGGAGGCATCCTTAGCAAAGTTGAAAAACAATGCTTCAGTTGCATAGATATATCTTGGAAACTCTGAGCCTTGCAACCAAGTACGGAGTACTAGGTAAAAACAACCCAAACCCGTATATCCTAAGAGTTTGAAATGATAGACAAGGAGTGAAAACTTTGCAAAGCAAACGAGGTAAGATAACTCAACAATAGAACAACCTTGGATAAGGAGTAAAAAGAGTCCTATTCAGAGTTTTGCAATTAGTTTTTAGCTTTCAAATAGTTTTCTCAAACTCTAGACTCAACATCGACCAGCTAGAAGGGTTTCCTACAGGCAGTCCTGCTCTGATACCAAAATCTGTCATGACCCAGGAATAGGGCTAGACAAATACCAGATCCTCATCGATATAAGCCTAACCTAAATTCCAAAACACGCAGGGAAAGATCGGTAACATTATAGAACATTCAAACCATACATTAATAAAGTAAACTCTTAAGAGAGTTACAAACCAGTCATACAAGCCAGGGGTCACAGACCCATCATTACATCAAACAATAGAAGCAAACAAGTTGTTCTAAACAACAAACTTAGCAAAGGGTCTAAGAGGCCATAATAAAAGTAGCGACCCTTCCATAGATCCTAGGCTGCTACCCGGGAACCCCAACTACTTGTCGACTTCGACGTAGAAACCACCTTCAGTTGGGTTAGTATCATCTATAGAAAACATCAACGAACCAAGGCTGAGTACAGGGTGTACTCCACAAGACTTATGGCTAGTGGAGTTATTTTGCATAAAGCCATCTTTTGTTTTCAAAACGAGAGGGAGAAGAAACTCGTCTAGTCAGATCATTTTCAAAAGGAGATAAGAAGACTTCAACTATAGCTCTTAAATCCATCTTTGACATCCACCAAGAACCACCATCAATTGAACCACTCTTCCCTGACTACCCCCTCAACAACCCCGAGGAAGTATTCCGGATCTCACTTTAGTTGACAAGTTTTAACATTCGGTTATAGTTCTCTATGATCACATAATCTGTTCCCAAGTCGTCCATAACCGCGGACACGGCTTTTCGAAAAGATTATAACCCTACAGGGGTGCACGACTTTACCCACACGTACCAACCAATTCTTAATGCCAATATATTAGCCCTCTTCCTTGGCAGTCCGGCAGAGAGTGGTTGACCATGACCTTTACCTTGCTTTTGCCGAGACCATGAGTCACGCACTAAGTAGATGCCGCCGTAACGGGTCGAGTCCCGAAGTCGGTCCCTAGCGATGTGAACAGGGTTTGAGATTACGGATGTCGGGCTTCTCCCATTCCCTGCCACGCTTACCTACCTGTATGAATGCACCTCCTTCACCTCCATTCAAGAACAACCAATATGCATATGTCGAATGGAAAGCCCAAACTATGTGACTCATGGAATCTACTAGGCAAGTTAGTTGGTCGAGGGGGTTTCCAGGCCCCCGTGTGGTTGTACGCTCGTCTTGGTTCAAGAGGCGAGAACATCAGGTCCTAAGGGTGGCAAGTATGGGACTTCAAAAACCACAACCCACGTGGCCTCCCATACAAGCCTTAGCATATTTATCATTCACTTATGATCACATCACCACATCCTTCTATAATAGATTCATTCGCATCTCCGGTGCATCACATGATTGATTAGCATCAGGCCACTATGCATGGCTAAGCTTGACTGCACTGTGGCACTAGCGACGCTCATATGACAAACCCTAGTTATGCTAGGAGCGGTGGATCAACTAATATAGTTCACAAAGGATAACATGCATCAGATAGGATTACTCTATCTATTGATAAAAGACTGTTGAACCGAATGCATATATCGAGAATTAAATACTTTGTAAACATAGGATTCATATGTATGAGTGGGGCTTCGCTTGCCTTGTCCATTGTTGGACTGATACTGCTCTTCGGTGGCTTTGACTTTAGCTTTGGGTTCGGTTCCTATTCGCGAAAACCAATCACCGGAAAAGAGAAAGCAACACTCAACACATGGAATGTGCAATGCTCATACAATATGGATGATATGACAAGTTAAATGGTGTTTAATTGAACCCTAAAACATGCTTGATCACTTTAGAGGGGGTTCCGAGGATCCAAACCCTAAAACAGGGGAATCATCGGAATCACCTATGGGGTTCAATTGGTTCTTCTAATTAAACTTGGTATCAAAGTTGATTAACAATGTATGATTATAGCTTAGTTGGATAGGTTTCATTTTTTTGAACATTTTGGTATATTATTTGTATTTTTCTGATTTAAAATGAATTAGTTATGAATTTCCCAAATTTTAATTCATTTTAAACATTTTTGGAATATTTAAATTAATTTCCAAACTTGGGCCCACATGTCAGACTTTTATTATTTTCATAAAATATTTACAGAAATGATTAAAATCCTGACAGGTATGGCCCACATGTCATACATTTTCTATTTATAGAAATAATTACAGAAAACATTAAAAGAAATAAAAAGAAATATGACATCATGATGATGTCATGCTGACATCATCAACGCCATTGCTTGCAGATTGAGCTCGGGCTCGGCGCTAGGGCGATGCGAGGCTGTGGGACCGGGTGCACTGGACAGAGGGGAGCGAGGCGAGCAGAATAGTGGCGGCGTCGCCCAAGATTGGTCACCGGAGACGGTGGCGCAACGACGAGCAGCGGCGGAGGCGTCGAGATCACACGGGGAGGGGGATACAGAGGGAGAGGGACCAAACGGAGCGGTTCCGGAGCACCACAAGCTCTCCGCGAGCACGACAGGGGTGGTGGCGAAGCTTGGGGAGGCCGTACGGCGACGAATCGACGGTGTGAACGGCGGCGGCCGTCGGTGCTTCGAGATTGGTTCCGGGGAGAAGAGGGCGTCCCGGCTCATGTACTTCGGGGAGGAGGACGAGGGCGGCGAGGCGATGCTCCTGGTCACCTCGGCTAGGCGAGGGGTGCTCGGAGACGGCAGGGACGAGGAGGACCTGGCGAGCTAGGGTTCGGCCATGGAGCTGCCGCGAGGGAGAGGAAGAGAGAGGGGGTGAAATGGGTACTGGGAGAGAGAGAGTGTGGTGCGGCGGTTCTTATCCGCGGCTCCAGGGGCGGCGGCGGGCATCTCAACGTGCAGGAGATCGACGGCGAGCGCGCTGCCAGGCAGCTGCTTGCCGGCGTCGGGAAAGAAGAGAGGGGAGAGGCCAAATGGGTACGGGCCAGAGGTGGGCTGCTCTTGGGCCAGGCTTGGGCTCCGGGTGGGCTGGAGGAAAGGTTGCGCGGCTGCTGCTGCTGGGCGACAGAGAGAGGAATAAGAGGTGGGCTCGGCCCAGACTAGGTTAGAATTAGATTTTTATTTTAGAAACCTTTTTCTTTTCTGTTTTTCTGATTTCCCTTTTGAAATTTGAATTTCAAATCTATTTTGAATCTTTTCAACTTACAGAAACTTTTATAGAGTATAAGAAATAATGTGGGACCCTTTTATACACTTTGGATTCCATTCATTTTGATAATTTTCCAAGATATTTAACCCATTTGAATGGTTTTGGAAGGGGAAATAATTAGGTTTTTGCTTGCTCTTATTTGATTAAATCTAAGTGCAAGTGTAATGCATGCATGAAATTCTCAAACATAACTTATTTATATTACACAGAAGATGGTATGTTACAAAATGTCCCCTAAATATATTGATCATTTTGGTTGCATCATGATTTGCAGAAACGAAGTCATTCTAATCTCTTGCCAATTACTAAGGCCAGGACTGCTGATGTGCCAGCTAAGAAGGCAAACCCTGAAGTACGACTCTTTCCATGTCGGTTCTGTCTCCCATGTTTGGGGAATATGCCTCATTGGTTCTTTGACATTTTACTGCACCAGTGTGGAGCTTGCACGATGTGTGTAGCTGAATTTGGATTATTTTTTGAAATGTTAATTTGGTTTAATTATCGATGTGTTATCTGCAGTTTCCACCTTATTCATATCTCTCATGGCATAATGGTGGTGGTCACTATAAGGATTGGACAATTGTCCGTCTCCTAAAAGAATACAAAAAGAAAGATAAACACCTAGAAGAATACACACTATAAGGATTGGACAATTGTCCGTCTCCTAGAAGGATTGGACAATTGTCCGTCTCCTAGAAGAATACAAAGCTCATACACACATGATTTCATGCCTTCAAGAGAAAGAGAAACACCAAGATGGAAAAATTAGGCGCCTAAAAGAAGAAGTGACGACATCCACTAATCGGATAGCTGATTTGACTACAAGATGAAATACATCAATTTTAGTTGCACATGATACCGCTGTTGACTTTAAAAGTTCTTCACTGATAACTTAGTTCCTGAGTTGCCAGATGTGGATGGCGACGACCAGATTGGCCTGGTGTACCACCGGATCTTGGAACAGGTGCAAATACGAGCTGACAATCTTTTCAATGTGGCTCTAGAAGCAGATGATACCCTAACAGAAATCCGAGATTCTCCACGCTCATACAGTCCTAATCCTGCAAAAGATGAGAAAATCTGTAAACCATATTGACCGTTCTACTTTTATTTTGGAAGATTATGGGATCTCCTGTGAGGATGATGTTTGTTAAGTTTATATATCGACGTGCTCTAATGGTAATTGTTTGGCGTGTCACTTCGGTCTTCGACGTAATTTTCCGATGGTAACTGTTCTAGAAAATTTTAATTTAATATATTTCATCTATATTTTCCAACGATACACACAAAGTGTTTGTACCAGATGATTTAACAACACAGACGTGATGAGTTAACAACACGGGCGCGGCGTGTTGCCGCCGCCGAGTTGCCTAGTCAGAATGAAAAAGTAAGATGGTAAGCACTAAAAAAAATCTCACCTTGCATCCGGCAAAATAAATTACGTAGTTTGTGTAATTGGTATCGTAGCGAATGAGGACTGATGCAATCAGATACTTCCATTGAACACCGAACTTCTGTTAAGAAAAAAAAGTAGAGTTTAAAAAGGTGAGTTTGCTTGCTATATATTATATCTTATATTTTTAGCAAAATTTCAAAAATAGAGCTATCGCCTGTATAACCCTCAAAATGAGAATATCTGCAAGAGAAATTTGGCCATAGGGTGGAACTATTCTATCATCATGTATAGAGTAATATTCTATACATGATACACCCTTTATAGGGTTACACCGAACTGATCCACACCGGGTCAGACCGGCACCGACCAGGTGCTTCAACCTCGTCGCCCTAACGTCCCGCACGAAGCTTCCTCCCAACCAGGTGCCTCCTCCTAGACCATTCAAGCGGACTGACCGAGGGACCGCCGGCGGGGATGCCGGTGCGAGGGAGCGAGGTCAACCAACCTCTGGCGAGCTCCCCCTCTAGAAGACCTTCTTCGTCGGCCACCATGGACCGAGCGAGGGAGCGCCGGTGGGGGCGCCAACGCGAGGGAGCGAGGTCCGCTCACCTCCAGCGAGCTCCCCTATAGAAGACCTTTTTCGTCGGCCACCGCGGACGGAACGAGCTCTCTCTGTAGAGGGTGTGAGGTATAGCCCATCTTCGGCGAGCTCCACCTACATAAGACGTTCGTTTGTTTCCTCCTCTCCGGTGAGCTCCCCCTGATATAAGAATTCTTCAAACAACTTCTTATTCTTATTCTTCTTCTTCTCGGAAATACTTTTTCCTATTGTTCTTGATACAAGAATTCTTCAAACAACACAAAAAATAGGAGTTACTTCATCTTAAACAATGGCGCCTGCAAAGAAATTGGTACCTATTAGACGGAAGACAGGAAATCAAGAACTCCTGGCTACGAGGTCATCTACTAGATTCAGACATCCCCTAGCTCCGGTTAATATTCACACAATAGAGCTTGCTGGAAACATGGTGATAAGCTCATCTCCCAGATTGAATCGTCCTCCATCTCCTATCCAAATCCAGTCAACAGGGCCAGCAAAATTCAATGTGAAGAGGTTATCTGCTCGATTAAATCATCCTCAAACACATGTAGAGAATGATTCAGAGGAGATTGATGAGGAGAAGGGACATTCCTCGACATTTAGTACTATACTTCAGCCTGACGTCGACATTTCATCTCTAAAAAGTGAAGAAACTGCTGGTACAAAGGTATTATACTACTAGCCAAGTGTCATATTAAATGTTCTGCTATTCCTGTTCACAAGGAAGTATTCAAGAAATAAAATAACTAGGAACATCTAAGAAGTATGGATGACTAAAAATGAATTGGGAGTATAGAACTATTGAAAAAATGGTAGGAACATCCAAGAAGTATGGATGACTAAAAATGTTAGGAACAAAAAGAATCCTGAACCAAAAAGAAGTATAGAACTATTGAAAAAAAAAGAAGTATGGTGATTAGTTGCAGAGAAGTATAAGTAAAAAATGTAAAAAGTTACATGTAGAAGTACAATGTTTAAAAATGTCCATTTAAGATAAGGGAAAGAAAGCTCAGAATAGGAAGTATGATTATAGAGATTAAGGAAGTATGATTCTAATACACACTGAAGTATCATTTTAATGCGCATGGAAGTATAACTTACAGTTTTTCCTATTAGTGGGATGGTTTGATGCGGCAGAGTACAATGTGGCAACAGGAATTGCCCATGAAGTTTCGGATTGGTGATCATGTATGGAAAACACCTGAGATTTCCAGAATTTTTTTTGTAACTAGTTACTCACTAGATAACGAAGACTAGGATTCTTCAATGTTTCCACCAGAGGACAACAAAGATATTGAATACCCGCCGCTGGTTACACCAGATCCACTAGAACCTCAGTTCTATGGAAGGGGAAATGATGGTCCCGTAGTATCAGCTCGTATTCAAAATTTGGTCCGTAAAGTTGCATCTGCACAATAGGAACCACCATCACATGTTTGTATCAAAAAAATGGCACCTGATGTTGAAGGTATAATACCACCATCAATTTTTTTTCAACGAGGAATACACATGGGGTTGACGCAACACAACCTCCACCAAGTTTTCTTCCAGCGAGAACAACACCTAAGGTTGAGGCTACAAAACCTCTAGAAAGTCGTGGAGTAACAGCACCTAAGATTGGGGCTACAAAAACTCAAGAAAGTCATGGAGTAACTGAAGGGTTCGTAGCATGGAGAACAAAAAAATTCTACCGCATAAACACACACAAGCCAAGATCTATCTACTAGATTATATCAACGAGTTAATTAGAGTACTCACCCTCGAAGATTTCAAAGTGCTTAACGAGAGCAGATTCTCGTGGGTGATGTAGTCGTTCACTTGCTGATCTCAAGATCGTGTAGACGATCCTTCCGGCGCCTCTTCCCGACAGCGCTCTCTCAGTAGGTCACATGTTCGGTACTCGATGAAGACCTTCTTCTCCCTTGTTCCAGCAGGCCCTTCTAAATCGTTTTGGTGAAAACACCAGAATCATTCCCGAACTCCGGAATTGCACTTTCCTTATATGAATCTTATTCTCCGGACCATTCCGGATCTCCTCGTGATATCCCGGATCCCATCCGAGACTCCGAACAACATTCAGTCTTCTTACTCATATTCCATATCTACTAAAAACATCGAATCCTTAATTGTATCTCCCTACGGTTCGTGAATTATGCAGACATGACTGAGACTCTTCTCCGATCAATAAACAATAGAGGAATCTGGAAATTCATTTGGCTCCCACATATTTCTATGATTACTTTGTGATCGAATGACCCATTTACATACGATACCAATTTCCCTTTGTCTCGCGATATTTTACTTATCCGAGGTTTAATCATCGGTATCTCTGCATACCTAGTTCAACCTCGTTACCAATAAGTACTCTTTACTCGTTCCTGTGATATGTGATCCCTTGTGAGCCAGTCACATGCTTGCAATCAAATTGGATGACATTCCACCGAGAGGGCCCAGAGTATATCTATCTGTCATATGGATGGACAAATCCCACTCTTGATCCATGTGCCTCAACTCATACTTTCCGAATACTCAATGTCACATTTATAACCACCCAGTTACGAAGAGGTGTTGATATCATCAAAGCATTCTTCAGTGATGGTGATTAGCATGATCTCATGTTCGAAGGAATTAGGTTACTATGTATCTGAAAGATTATAACAATTGAACTATTGAAATGACTTGATCTTTATGCTACGCTTATCTATAGGATTATGTCCATCACACCATTCTCCTAATGATATGACCCTATTTTTAATAACATCTCAATGTTCATGATCAGAAAACCATGATCATATATTAACCAATAAGCTAGTTTAACAAGAGGCTTTACTAGGGACTCTTTGATGTTTACAAATCATACAAGTATTAATACTTCATGTTAATACAATTATAGCATGGTACGTAAACATTTATCATAAAGATGACAATATGATAATAACCACTTTATTATTGCCTCTTGGGCATATCTCCAACAGTCTCTCACTTGCACCAGAGTTAATCCAGTTTCAAACCTTTGTGCATTCAACACCTATGGCTTTCCGGTGTTGTATTTACACGATTTCTAGTGGTCAACTGATCTTCAGATCCAACACATTCAAGTATGTGTGTAATTGCATGTCTTTGCTTCTCTAAGCATCAGATGGGTTTGTATAAATTTGGTCCTTTGGTGAGACCTTTAGTTCCCTGGGATCAAAACATGTTAATAATATTGTCGTACAATATAACTTCATAGTGTTATCCCTCTATGAACCACACCTATCTTGATAACAACTACTTGACACAAATGCCCTCTTTTGCTGCTATAATAACACTCATATACTTAGCATTTTGTTGTAGTACCTGTCACAATGTCTTAACTTTGGAACTCATCCAAATCCATTATGGAACTGTAATACTTTACAATGAACTATCCATCTACTTGTCACCTCTACAAAAATAATATATTCTTAATTATTCCAAAGGATCATAAGAATATCCTTACTATCGTCCAATAATCATCTTATGAATCATTCTAGTATATGCTCATAAAATTTAGAGTATAGGAAATATCTAGATGTGTACATATCACAGTATGATTGAAAATACTCTTTGTGATTTCATTCATCAAGTATCAATCTATATTTGAATCTTTGTTTCACTTAGAAAGTGTCGATACACTTGAATTCCGATTCAATCCTTTTTATGTGACAAGAACCTTTCTTGTTATTTTCATATTAAACTCATTCAATATCTCATCTATGTACATTTGGCAAAACCATATTAGCTTCTCAATCTATCCATATAGATATTGATGCCAAATATTCGGGTTTTGCCCCAGTCTTTCATCGAGATAAAATTCTTAACTTTCTATTAATAAAAGATACATCATATCCAATCAACAATATGTCTTTCACATAATGCATTACAAATATGTCTTATCGCTCCAACTTAATTTCTTGCAAATGCAAGCATCTTCATTTTCTTCGATGAATTTAAACTCTCTTAACAGTTTCATCATGTTGAAGATTCCAACTCAGCGATCCTTATTTCAACCATTGAAGTTTGCATACGCTTTTAGCATACTTTGAAATAAAAAAACCCTTTGGATTGTGTTATGTACTCGTTCTAGGTAACAATTCTAGTAAAATAACTTTGTTTTGTTTGTTCAACTACTATATAACAGAATTATATGTAGTGATTGCTACATTAATCTGTCTAGACTAAATATCGCTAAAGATCAAATATTGTCATAGTCAACTACTTGAACATTGTCGTAAACTCTTTCCCGACATGTCCACTATTTCATATATGTGAAACATCCATGTCTATTTCATTATAGATCCAAACACGACGGTAAGATCTTACTTCCTTCTAGAGGGTCTTCTAAGTTCAAAACTTGATCTCTCGTGTATGGAACTATCACGGATTTTATGTCTTCAAGCCAATTTGACGGAGTTAGGGCCCATCATTGCTTCATTGCATGTAGTCGGTTCATCATTTTCAAATAATGATATAACTCTCAAATCTTGGTATTTGATTGTTTATCCGACCTACTTGGTTTAATAGGAACTTAAACCTCCATGACCACAACCTTTGAGGCACGTGAGCCATGAGCATTGTTGCTGCCTCCAGAATGCTTTCCGGCGTTGTGCAACTTAGCACATATAGCTAAGGTTCTTTTAAACTTATCAAGTCCCTATTGTCCTCCCACTTAACTTTTTACGAAAAAATCCTTCTTAAGAAACTTAACGTTCTAAGCGATAACCACTTTTGCCTTTTTGGTGTTTATGGAGGAATATTCAATGGTTATTCGAAATAACATATAAATAAATGTTCATCTGACTTTGGTTCAAACATCTTTATTATGCATAGCATACCAATATTTAAGAAAAGACAACTTGGGTTTTGTCACATCCCAAAATTCTCCTAATTTTGGAATGTGAAATAAATAAATAAGTTTGATTGATTGTTTAACTATGTTGAAAATTCTCAATGAGAACAAACTTTTTGAATAAAAAATCCTCTCAACCTTGAATTCAAAATCTTATATTCTTTTGTTATGACCTAAGTAGCCATATAGGCAAAAGGGCATGAATTGATTATGGATTGTAGAATTGGTATGCAAGACTTTAAAATGAAAATCATGAAGCATTCATAAGCATTTCATTACATCCATGCAAAGTTCTCACAAACTGAACCCAAATCCTGGTATCTAAATTCTATAGTTGATTCGCCGAAATGTTCCTAAGAGTAATTAAATTGAATTTATAAAACCCACTATTGCTAAGGCATAAATTATTGATAATTATAGCCTAAAGAGATCCAATTAATACTACAAAATTTTAGAAACAAAATTGAGCTCATTTGTAGCTAGTATGAAAAAGTTATGGAATAAATACAAATAAATAAAGATATAAATAAAATGGAATATACAAGGATTTATAAATCTACTACTTGCAAAATAGTAAATAGATTACAAATATGATCCTATAATGATCTATTCAATTTAAGAAAAATTTAGAAACAAGAATCATGTCATTTGGAGTTCGTATGCAAAAGATACGAGGGAAACTCCGAATTGACTTCCGTTTGTTTCTACCTGTTCCCTACTCCAATACCTATCTCCCCACCGTCCTAAAAATCCATATAATCTCGTGGAGCCACAGCTGTACGAGTTTCTCTCCTTGAAATCCCGAATCTACACATGCCCGAATCTTATTTCGCTTTTTAACCCATCTAGACTTCGTCGTTTGCCTTCGGTCAAAAAACGAAAGTTGTAGGAATCGTCGAAATCTTTCAATCCCGACAAATCTCACCTCTTTTCATCCACCACAGCCGGAGAATTTCGTATCGCAATATTTCAGATCTTACGGTGTAAATCCAAGATCTACTCGCGCTCGTTTCTTCAAATCCAAATTCCTTTGGTGAGAAGGTAGGAATAATGATTTCCCACAACTTTCATGTTCTGAGTTTTTCAATTTGACCTACGGATTTATCTCTCTAACACAGATCTATTTCTTGTCTATTCTGAGCCAAAATCGGGCCAATCTCTTCTTCTAGCCACCGGATCCTATCCAGACGGTCGAGATCCAATCAAACCGGTGCGTGCCATGTTGTCATCCCGGTCATCTTCCTCATCAATGCCACATCAACGTAAGGTCAACATCTAGTCCCAGTCAGCATGCAAAGTCAACCTGTGCAGTCAGCGGAATATTCCCTGGAATATTCCGTTCGAATTTAAAATTGCATATTATAGATCTAACTTGTAAAATTCATTAGAAATTCATACCACGTCCAAAAATTGCGTATAATATATCAAATTGAAGATAATTTTACGTAGAATCATCTTATCAGAATAGATCCAACTTTTACTGTATGTAGTTACTGCAGTAATTTAATTAGTTTTAATAGTCTTTTAGGTTAATAAATTCATAAGAAATTATCTGTAACTCCGAAAAATATGAATAATATATCAAATTGAAGCTACTGTAATGTACTTTAATAATATCTGGTTGGATTTAGCCTTTGCCGACTATTTAACCCGTCGCAATTTAATTAGTTTTAATGGCTTTATAAATCATTAAATTCTTTAAAAATTAATTGCTTGTCACAAAAATATAAATGATATACCGATGGAAAGCTGGTTCCATGTAGATCATCAATATGCAATTAGTTCAGCCTTTGACTGTAAGATTTTGCCGTGAAGATTTAAATAGTTTAATGGCCTATTTAGAGTAATAAATTCATAAGAAAATAAATCCTAATCAGAAAATTACAAATAATATGTCCCTGAAATCACAATTCCGTGGAGATTACAGATATAATTTTAGTTTGATTTCAACAGAAACTATATGAATCATTTAAAACCCATTAAACACTATTTAAATCATACAAAAAGATTTATAACTCCGATTAGGGTGAATCCAACGCCTACTGGTTCGTATTAACGTCCTCTATCCAGTAAACCTAAGAAACAAATTTAATTCTACAGTTAGAACAGTCGTTACAATAGAACTATTAAAAACCCTATATTGGCAAGTAATTATTAATAACAAGTACTCCATTGCATTAATTGTTCTCTTGCATGCATCATATACTCCAGTATTGTGTAGAGAACTAAAGTAACAACCAGTGTGACTTATTAAATTCTCATGCATGCATTTGTTGCATTTGTTTGATCTCTATATGCTATTGTTTATGTTGTATGCAATTGTTTGATCGATAGATTGCGAGGAGTGCAACGTGTGTGATTGCAACTACTATGATTGCAAGTATTGTGGTTATGACGAGTGAAAACACTATATATATGAGGATTGTGAGAATTATCTAATCGACTACATCTACAACAAAGGCAAGTGGTGCTATCTTGGTCATAAATGTCCTAATGTTTTCCTATGCATTATAGATGTTTTTGTAGAATTGCATATGTAGGAATTGATGTGTATATGCTATGCTATGTCCCATATTATTCCCTAGCATTCCTTGTTTATGAGCCACCGTTGGTAGATGTGCTTATCCATGCTATGATGAACGAGGGCTGGGTTACATCGCTGAAGTTGTTTCTAAATGTGTTGGTTTGTGAAAACTAAAACAACTTAATCAATGAATCTCCTGGGTGTGATGGGATTGATAATTTTTGGTGGTATCATTGCGGAAAGGCACCCAGGACACTGAGAAATGATTGGTTTCTTTGTTTGGAAGCTTTCGTGTGCAACCATGTGCAATTAATGGAATGGGCGGTTGGTTGAACTCAGTAGGTTGTGGTAACTCGAACCCGCGTATCCAGAGATGTAGATAGTGTAGGTTGGACCGGTGCGCGTCGGGATTGGGGAGCCACTTCCCGAACGGTTCCTTCTTGGACTTCTCTCTATCATCACCCAATATGAGAGTGGTGGTACGAGTTGGGCTGGCCAAGTCACATGGGTAAAGTGTATTAACCCCTGCAGGGTGTATAAACTAAGTGCTTAGCCGTGTCCCCGGTTATGGACAATTTGAGCGACCTGATACTGATGCTATGATATTTCTCACTCATCCTTATTTATTAATTACTTAAAACTTGATGGGTGAACATAATTGGGTAGGAGCACCTGGGAGTGAACCAGAGTGTCCTATTTATCGTATTGGAAAACTATTTTGTTACAAATGTTAGGATAAAACTGTTGCTTTATGCAAATGAGCCTGAACTCCACTTGGCCAAATAAGCATGTAGTTGATAGATCTGTTGATAACCACTTTAGCCTACTTGCCATACATTCAATGTATTGACCATTCGTGGCTGCAACGTTTCATGTTGCAGGTTGTATCGTATCTGAGTGATCGTTCATAGGTCGCGAGACTCCACTCAACATTTGTTCGCCTGTGGCACATTTGAAGGATGGAGATCTACCTTGTATTCGTTTTCTGCTGTGTACTTGTATAAATAATGTAATTCTGGATCATATTCGTTGTATTTATGATGCACAGTTATATTTGGTATCATTTTTGTATGTGTGCGTTGAACCGTCTGTGGATTGGCACTATACACATGAACTCAGCCTTATCAGGCGAGGGTGTTACAGGTTTTATCCCAAACAATAACTTCATATGGTGTCATTTCAACGGATCATGATGGAGCTCTTTTTAGTGAAAAAGTGGTAGTCTCTAAAGCTTTCAGTCCTTAAAATATAATGGACGTTTTATAGTTCTCCCACCTTTGATATTACCATGTGAAACAAGGTTTTATTACATATCTCAAACACTCCATACTCACATGGTGTTTTGGGAAATGCAAATCCATGGAACGATTCCTCAAATCTTAGGTGTTGTTCTAAACTTCTAACTCAAATATCTTCCTTTATGATCCTATCATAAATTCTTTATTTTCTTGTTTCATTGATTTTGCACTTCATCTTGAAAGTCTTCGAACTTTTCAAATGTTTTACACTTCATCCTTATTAAGTAAATATTCATATATTCACTCAAATTTTCAGAGAGAGCATATGAAGTTGAAATCCATCGCTCTTGACTACAGATAATGGGATTCATACATCTATATTTACAAGTTCCAATAAGCTAGTCATTCGTTCACTTTTGGCCTATGTACAGAGTTTTAATTATCTCTAGGAAAGTTTCACAAGCGTCATTTGATCAGAATCAAAAGACTCCAAAATTCCATCCACATGGAGTTTCTTCATGTTTTCTTTCCAATATAATTTAAACGGCGATGTCACTTCCTAAGTGATCTTTCAACCAATTGTCTTTCGACATTTTTAGCACTAGTTTTATGGATGTGATTTATCCAACGATATTTGTAAATCATCCATCTTTTATGGATTAAGGCAATTATTTGAACAACCCTTTTGTTCTCATAATACCTAATAAAAGAAATATTGAAGGCAAGCTTTGATGTCAACAAGAAACACATCAACACTTTATTTGTTCTCGATGAACATCATCACATATTCTATTGCTAGTTACTTAGGACATTGCAGTTCATAAATTGTGTTGTTTCGTATGACGATTCACACCAACAAATTCAATATCCAATACTTAAGAACCACATTGTTTAACAAGCAAAGAATATATCCATAACATGTATATCTTCTATATACCTCAGTTGAACAATTCTTGTATTTTCTCTTCTGCCAAATATTTCTTAGATTTCTCTTTCAATATTTCTTTATCCTTTCAAAAGAATCTATCAACATTAAGAGTGGCACCATACTCATGACGATAACAAAGAATCGAAATTGGAGAGCAGGTGCCCTTCCCTGGTTGTTACCCTCCCAGCCCCAAAGTAAAAGCCCTTGGGAAGAGAATGCAATGAAAAACAACTTACTAGTGAATAGAAAGAAGTAGAAACATAGTCCAAAGAGTGTATAGCTAAATACCAATGTCTTTGGACTTGAACTTGAAGTATATCACCATCATCAAATGATTGGTGTTCTTTCAAATTCCATTCTTTAGTACTCTTTCGGTATAGCAAAAATTTCACCTACATCAAATATTCATCCTTATCATGGAACTATTCATGATCAAGCTACTTTAGCTTATATCGGTGAATCGAGAGTATAACGTTGCTCTCCAAAACCATTTGGAGAATTAGGAGAACTAGTGTCTCTAATCTTTTGTAAATTCTCATCAAATATGAGAACATAAATATTTTCCATATTATCGTCTCTCATGTTGCAACCAAAACATCGCTTCAGATGTCGCAATATCTTCCACACATGATGGTTTCTGAAACAATTCTTTCATCTCCCCGATAACCTTGATATTAAAATATTCTTTTGAGAATCAAGAATCATGGAGACAAACATGATACTTATATACTAACACTGGAATTGTTAGTCTTGATTTAATTACAATTATTAAACTTCATGGAGTAACTGTAACTTACTGAAAGTTTTCAATAGGACCTTTTAAACTTTAGATTAACACTTCAAAACAATACGATACCAGTTCGTAAAGTACCTAACCAGAATTCTATAGTTCTATTATCTCAATTATAACTAAGCGCAAGGTGGTAAATGGATGCGAATGACTACAACAAGTATGCAAATTCACTTTGATTTAATTTATGATAAATAGTGTTCAACTTTTAATCATATTGTTGTTGAACTCCCACTCAAAACAATATCCCTCACATTGTTATAGTGATCACATGAACCAAATCCACTACATCAAATCTGATCATCACGAAAGATGATGTAGTTTCAACGGCGAACAATCAACATGTTCATCATATCTACTATATGACCCATGCTTTACCTTTCGGTGATCCGTGTTCCGAGACCATGTATGTACATGCTAGGCTCGTCAAGATTAACCTTAGTTTATGCATGAGCAAATCTCGCTTGCTCCTGTTGTATGCACACGTTGATTCTATCACACACGATCATCATGTGGTTCTTTGAAACGACGAGTCTTGGTAACGGTGCTAACTAAGGGTGAACACTTTACTTGATAATTTTGTGAGAGGGATCATCTTATAATTCTACCGACGCAATCTAAGCAATACAAGATGCATAAAAGGATTAACATCACATGAAATTCAAAATATGTGATATGATATGGCATTTCTTCTTGTGCCTCTGATCACCATCTTCAAGCACGAACATGATCTCCATCATCACCGGCGTGGCGTCCAGGTCAATGGCACCGCTCCTTGGTTGTCGTCCACTAGCATCAACTATTAAAACTACTTTGAATAATATACACACAGGTCTTAATGAAATTAAAAGACAACCATAAGGCTCCTGCCGGTTGACAACTTACAATAAGGAACATTGCATACATCATATATAATGACAATCATGGCCATATCACATCACCGCACACCCCTGCAAAACAAAGTTAGATGCCTCTAATTTTCTTTGCATATTTTACGTGGTTTGGGGCTGTCAATAAATACCGTTCTAACTTACGAACAAGAACCACAACGTTGATGTTTGAACTATCAAGTGCCTATTATAAATTGAATCTTTACTATGATGGGAGAGACAGACACCCACAAAGACACATATGCAATACAAGTTGCATGTTGATCATGGATCAAGTCTCATGAATGATGTCATGTAAGGTTAGCCCGGGCCGCTTCATCCCACCATACCGTAAGATTGCAAAGTACACAAAAAGCAATTGATAATAAAAACACCATCGCCCACAATGACCATTGTGTTCTACTTGTGCAACAGATCTACATATAGACACGGCTCTAATACCACTGAAGGGGTTCATAGCATGGAAAACAAAAAACTTCTACCGCATGAAAACATACAAACCAATATCTATCTACTAGATTGTAGCAACGAGTCGATTAGAGTACTCACCCTCGAAGATTCCAAAGAGGTTAACGAGAGCAGATTCTTGTGGATGATGTAGTCGTTCACTTGCCGATCTCAAGATCGCATAGATGATCCTTCCGGCACCATGTTCCGGCAGCGCTCCTGCAGTTGGTCACACGTTCGGTACTCGATGAAGACCTTCCTCTCCCTTGTTCCAGCAGGCAGCGGAGGTTGTAGTTCTCCCCTCATGATTCCGGCAGCATGACGACGTGGTGTAGGAGTTAGAAGGAAGATCCCTCAGGGCTTTGCCTTAAGGAGAGCAGGTAGGATGGAGTAGAGGGGTTCCCGACATTCTAGGGTTTAGATGCCAGAGAGGAGGAGGCATGGGCTGGCGACGGCTTGGGCGGCAGCTGGCGGCGTGTTGTCTTGGAGGGGCAGCCCCTCCCCTCGATTAATGAGAGGGAGGGGCAGCTAGGGAGGGGAGGTCGAATCATCCCCCAACTCCCTCTCCTCCTTGGCACGTGATGGAGGGAGAGGAGGTTTCCTCTCCGCCCTCCACTAGGATACATTTTCCCAGTTTGACTTTTCAAACTTACCTTTTGAATTTCAATTTTGGAGTTTGATTTCTCTCTTTTATTTGCATAGCACTTTGACCTAGGACATGATACAACCATTCCACTTTGTCATGACTCATTCATGTACCCTTCCCCTTCAGGTTTGGTGAACCTTCTAGATAATTCTGGTGAAAACGCCGGAATCATTTCCGAAATCCGGAATTGCACTTTCCTTATATAAACCTTATTATCCGGACCATTCCGGATCTCCTCATGATATCCCGAATCCCATCCGAGACTCCGAACAACATTAGGTCTTCTTACTCTCATTCCATATCTACTAAACAACATTGAATCCTTAAGTCTGTCTCCCTACGGTTCGTGAATTATGCAGACATCACCGAGACTCTTATACGATCAATAACCAATAGAGGAATCTGTAAATTCATATGGCTCCCACATATTTCTACGATTACTTTGCGATCAAATGAACCATTTACATACGATACCAATTTCCCTTTATCTCGCAATATTTTACTTATCCGAGGATTGATCGTCGTATCTCTGCATACCTAGTTCAACCTCGTTACCGATAAGTACTCTTTACTCGTTCCTGTGATATGTGATCCCTTGTGAGCCATTCACATGCTTTCTATCTAATTGGATGACATTCCACCGAGAGGGTCCAGAGTATATCTATCCGTCATATGGATGGACAAATCCCACTCTTGATCCATGTACCTCAACACATACTTCTCGAATACTCAATGCCACCTTTATAACCACCCAGTTACGAAGCTATGTTTGATGTCATCAAAGCATTATTCCGGTGATGGTGATTAGCATGATCTCATGGTCAAAGGAATTAGGTTACTATGTATCTGAAAGCTTATAGCAATTGAACTATTGAAATGACTTGATCTTTATGCTACGCTTATCTATAGGAGTATGTGCATCACACCATTCTCCTAATGATATGACCATGTTGTTAATAACATCTCGATGTTCATGATCAGGAAACCATGATCATATATTAACCAACAAGATAGTTTAACAAGAGTCTTTACTAGGGACTCTTTGATGTTTACAAATCAAACAAGTATTAATGTTTACTGTTAGTACAATTATAGCATGGTATGTAAACATTTATCATAAAGATGAAGATATGATAATAACCACTTTATTACTGCCTCTTGGGAATATCTCCAACAGTAACAACACCGTTGGGGATACACATCCACAAAACAAGGAGAATATGCAAGCGTTTGCGAATGGAAAGAAAATACCTAAACAAGAGCGGGGAGCAAACACATATTCACGTCTCACCCCGCGTGCACCAAAACAGATCAAGAAGCCTTTTGACCCACTGCTACACACCTCTATTGTTATGCCTCCTTGCCCAATACTCCAAGAAGATGAATATACTCCTCTACAACATCGCAATTACTCTCTTGTAAGTTTCCTGTATGTCTCTATACTTAAAGAAAAACACAAATTCTATAATTCCATTGCGTTAAACAAGATCAAAAACTTATTTTCTGAAATTATTATGTGTCCTATTCCATTTGCACACGGCTGATGTACCATAATATGTTATACGTAAAGTGGGTATGAGTTTCCATGATTTGAAAGAATCACATGATTATTACAATAGATACGCAAGACACACGGGATTTGGGACAAAAATAGGATAGCACAGTGGTTACAACCGATATTTGTACTATAGTTTCTAAGGCAAGCACAAAGAAACTATTTCTGAAGATGTGAGACAGCATGACAAAACATCTAAGCGGTCTAGATGCAATACAATGATGCGATTGAAAGACCAGCTAGATGGCTCGAGTTTCATTGTTGATATCAACTATGAACACAAGCATCATATGATATAAAGGCCCAGCATGATGGTGTTCCTCCACTCTCACATGTCCCTCATCAAAGCATTATGTTTATCCTATATAGTTCGTTTGGAGGGGGTATTACTTGACAGTCCATGGCCATGACTTACTAAACAGGTATACCCTACTAAACTAACTACACAAACAAGTATATAAACTGGTTGCACAAATAGCTATGCATTTAAAAAAGGGAGTATAACTACACGTTTAAGGGGAAGTATACATGTTTTCAGGGGACTATATATGTGTAGTGGAAAAGGAGTATAATTGTTTGATAAATGAAGTATGACTGTTTGTTACAGGAAGTATGGATGTATTCTATAGGAAGTATAGTTGTGTGATAAAAATGAAGTATAGTTCTATTACATGAAGTATATATGTATGATAAATGAAGTATATGAGTCTTGTTTCAGCGAGTATATACTACTGGTAAAAAGGAAGTGTAGCTATTCGATAAATGAAGTATCATTGTTTGTTACAGGAAGTATGGATGTATGTTATAGGAAGTGTTGTGGTGGTGTCACGACATATGCCATGTATAGGCTAAAGATGGGCCGAGTGGACACTAGTGGAATCTCGAGAGGGATAGTGTGGTTAACACCGCACACGAAGAACACACATAGAGACACGATATACCCCGGTTCGAGGCTCTCCTTGTAACATCCCAAAAATCATGATTACAAAGATTGCATATCATTCATGCATTCATAAGCATTTTAGGATCATTTTTAAATAAGATTTCAAAAACAGAAGCAATTATTGTCTATTATTTTAGCAAGGCAATGGCCTTATTGCTACTCTCTTATATGAGAATACTTGTTGTAACCAGAAAAGATTTTAACATAAGTTTGATTGATGTTTCCGAAGCTTTGTCAAAGTTTTCAAAACAAAATATGAATTCAAAACCATTCTTATGTCTTATATAAATAAATAATAAAGGCAAGGTTTATTTTAAATTTCAATGGGCCAATGTAAATTTGAGTGAACAACAATGTTTTATACTCAATTATGTGCATGGTTCACTCTATAAAAATCCAAAGAAAATTCGAATTCAAATTCATTTGAAAAGCATTTGAAAATGATTCCAGAAAATCAAAACAGAAATAGAAAAGAATAAAAGAAAAGGAAAAAGGCCGCCACCACAAATCAGGCCGAGCAGCAGAACCAGCCCGTTAACCAGCCCACCCAGGTTTTCCCCTCTCTCTGTTTCTCACCCACGCGAGCACACCCCTCTCGCTGACGCCTCGGACCCACCTGCCCCGTCATCATCGTAGTGACGCCGTTACCTCCTCGCAGTGACGCCGTGTTTAATCATCGCTTAATTCCTATTGATGTAGCGCGTGATTCTCGTCCCCGCTCTGGCTACATAACCACCTCCCCACCCCGCTCATTTCCCCTCACTCAACTCGCTCACTCCGCCACCAGGCTGCCCATATTTCACAGAACACCGCCGCTGTCCGACGAACTCCAATGACAAAATTCTGGTGAGACCAACCGCCACTGTCCTTCTGGTTCATACGAGCATGGTCCTTGTGATCTTGCGCACCTTCTGACACCTTTTGTTTGTCCGCGCATGACCCACTCCGCCGTCCCCGTTCACCACTGCAAGCAACAGAGCCGCCGCTCAACTTCGGCGAGCGATTAACGTAAAGTCTGACCGCCCCTTGCCTTCTCCTTGACACTGCCGTGTTTGCCATGACCCTGTGCACCTCCTGATACTGCTGGTTTGTGCTAGGACGATCCAGAGCGTCGGCAACGACCTCGTCTACAAGAACCCGATGCCGCCTGCGACTCCGACAAGACAGCATGCCCCATCCCCAACTGCGACCATGTTGAGCTCCCCCGTGCACGTGCGAGTCTGGTAAGCATCATCACCACCCCTAGGCCTCGCTTGAATAGCCGTTCCCCCGTCGCCAGCAGCGCCGCCCGTTTTTGGTCTGTTAGATTTGGGCAGTTAGATCTAGATCCTACGCATATGATAGATGACTTAAGTGAAGGGGTACGAATCCATATAAGCCGTGCGATGCACTTTAAATCTGACGATCCAGAGAGCCTGATCCGCACGAAGCGGTACCGTCCAATCAGAAAGCACCGCGTGGCTAGGTTTAGATTTAAAATCTGGAATTTCATCTATTAGATATTTAAATTTGTAAATTCAATAACTTTTGTTCTGTTTATCCAAAAAATACAAATAATATACCATTGGAATCACAAAAATAAATCCTACACACCTATGGGCTTAGTTTTGTATGTTGTTTCTGTTAAGATGGAATTTTATGCAGATACATTTGTAGGAATATTTGTGTATAAAAATTATTTGGAAAATGTTTTAAAGGCCAAATTAAGTTTATTTGGTGTATAATTGTTTTGTTTATTGTTCAGTACTGTTTTGCTTGTCTTGTTTGGTTTAGAAAAATCATCCAGTGGCATTTGCATGCATTCATATATTTTTGTTTGATTATTTTGGAATGTGAATTTGGTGCTATCATTTTATGTGTATATTTTGGTGCTAATGGTGATTGTGACTATGAGGATTGTTGTTACTCCTGCAACTACCAAGGCAACTGATGCTTCATACTTTTTTCCCAATATGTTGACTATGCATTAGAAATATTTTGTATAGGGCTTGCATGATAATTTTTGCTAAGTATCTATATGCTATACTTGGGAAATCCTAGTAGTTGTAGAATTGTTAGAAATTTCTCTAAGTTAAGATACTTGCTATTGTCATGCTTAGCCTAGATAGTAGAAACCAAGGGTGGATTATATACATGATATGAAAAATATTTCTAAGTCTTTGGACTTATGTTTTTGCTTAATAAAACAACTAAGTGAATGAAACACCTGGGTGGAATGGTAATTGCTTGGTGGATTTTGGTTGAGTGGTTACCAGGGCCCATTTTCCAATGGTCTACCCTGTGTATCTCACTTGTGGAATGCCACCCAGGAACAAAGGAATTTGAGATGCCATATGTTAAGAAGCTTCTAGTGCAACCACATGGCATTATGGGCTCTGCTTGGATCATATAGGTTGCATTAACTTAACCATTTGGATAGTTGGTGGTAGTGGGTGATAGGTTTGGAACGCGTCCATTTGGTCTAAGGGAAGGCTTCTGAAAGGTCTTGTCTTGGTGAAAATCAAGTCTTGTGGGGAAACTGCACCACCTCTGCAGAAGGAAGAAACTAAGTACTTAGCCGTGTCCCCGGTAATGGACAATTTGAGCATCAAGACATGGAAGCTATCAAGAATCTCCTCATCCCAATTTTCTAAGTTAAAACTTGTGGTTGAACAAGGTTAAAGGTGCACCAATGTCTATTGGTGGTTCCTTGGGAGTTTTTGCTAAACAAAAACTTAGTGTTTTCAACTGATAGGTAAAACCTATTTTGAGCAAAGCAAGCCTAAGCTACACTTAGACAAATTCATGTAGAATCTAGATACTATTATTATACTAAGGTATCACTTGCCAATACTATTCCAATGTATTGACGCACTGTGGCTGTAACTTGTGATGTTGCCGATTACTATGATGAGGATTAGGTTTATGAGTCTACACTCAACATGCTTGCATGTGGCACATGAAGATGAAGACCTTTATTTATGTTGTTAAGTTAAACTCTTATACTAGCGTATGGCTATGGAGTTGTAAAAGAATATATTTATCTCTGGAATGACGATGTAATAATGAACTTTGTTTCCGTGTACTTCATCTTAAATTGTGGATGCTAGCATTTGATCCAGGGACTAGCATTGTAATCACATTGACCTTTACCTTTATAAAGGTGGGGTCTTACAGATGGTATCAGAGCTCTGTGTTTCCTATAGGATTATGACCCTAGGATTGGATTAGAAACCACTAAGGAAAAAATTTCAACACTTTGAAAAATTTCCACACTTGTCTTTTTTTCTTCTCGTAAACTTTTATAATCTTCTTTCTCATCTCTATTTGTAGATGAACTCCATCATCGAAGCCATGAGGAAGAGACCACTCATGACCATGACTTTGGAGTGTGAGACTGAATTTCCCAAGGCCCTCAAGAACCTTATGGTTACCATGGGAATACATGGTGCAGCTGTGTACAAAGGATTCCCTGTGATGGATGAAGGAGAAGAGTACTGGTGGGTGCAACTTCACTTGTACAAAAACAAGGAAGACAACCACAAGGAGTCAGGATTCTGCATGGTCACAACTCAGAAATGCACACAACATTCTTTCACTCTGTAAGAAATGCAGCTTGGAATGCTATCAAGGAGCTTGGTGATAGACTCAAGTGCAGAATGCTCAACACTCAAAATGACCTTAAAGAAGAAAATAAGCATACCCAAGAGTTGGAGACTACCAACCAACAACTAAGGGGAGACATCATAGACCTAATATGGGAGTCTTGTGAGAAAGATAGGCAGATGGCTACTAAGGATGCCCTGATAGCTATTTTGTCTAGTGAGTGAGAGTTGTAACATACTTCGTTAGTTGGACCACCAAACTTATCGTTTATACTTCCAAAAAATTGTCTAAGTTATGTTGAACCTTTGATGTTTGTAATGGATATGTGGATGCCATGACTTGTGTGTTTGTTGCAAAAGATGTGCTTGTGATATTTTGTCTTCTGATTTTTCTCTATTAATGTTGATTCTAACTTTTCTCTATCTTATAAAAATAGATGCCTAATGTTATTATCAACACGGCCGAGGAGTTCAAGGGAACTCGTTTTGGTACTCGTCTCATTTAGCTCACTAGTGTGCTCAACCTTCCACGTCCTAGCATCATGACTTTTCCACTCACCAAGTTTGAGAGGAAGGACCAATGGGGCTTCAGAGTCACACAGCCGGGACGCCAGACAGAGCCAACCACGGAGACCATCACTTTCAAGATGATGCATGATGACAAGGAGAAATGCCTAGATGCAGTCATGCAGGAGTTACTTGTGCGCCTGGTAGGGAGACACTCCACCGAGCTTAGAGGTCTTTACTTTCACCCCTTCGGGAGACGCAACGAGGAGGGTGAGGCTATAGAGTACAAGGATGCTGCTAGAGAGACGATGGAGCCGATTCGTCTGTACTTTCTGGACCTAGAGGGTCTTATTAGACACCTAGATACTGATAGGACCAACGTCATGCTTAGCAATGACGAGCTCCAGGTTCAGCTCCGAGATAAGGACAAGCTCTTCACGGAGCAAGATGAGATAGTCAAGGAAATGGAGGCCAAGTTTGAAAGCCAGGACAAGAAGTTCAAGAGCCAGGAGAAAAGAGTCCAAGACAGGAACAAGAAGATCCGGGAGATGAAGGAAGAGATAGAGGCCAAGGACTTCGAGCTTGAGCATCAACAGGGAGTGATCGAGAGGCTTAGCTCACAAAAGAGGGCTCTTAGGGCCAAGATAGAGGCCTTGACTACTAGTATTGATGAGTACAAGACCGCCATGGAGAATGCATGTCTTACCCTCGTTGACATAGAGATTGATGCGGAGGAGTAGTGTAGACTACTCGATTATCTTTCATCTACCATACTTTCGATTACTGAGTCGCAATGACCATCCAACATGTGGGTGGCTTGCTATGGTGTGTTTGCATTTCCAAACTTATTGTTTATGTCATTCAAACTCTATGTTATTTTGATGCTTGGTTATTGTGATTGAGTATGTGATGTATTGTGCATGTTAAGCATCTATGGGTATCTTATTGTTATCCTTATTAAAACCACAGATGCCTCCTCGACGTGCCAACCCCAACCCAAACAACAACAACAATGTCACTCCCGAGATGCAGCAGTTGACAGCACAGGCACAACTGACGCAGATGATGACCACTTTCATGCAGAACCAGAATCAGAATAATAACAACAATAACAACAACAACAACCAGAATAATCCGCCAGGATTTGACATGCTCACCAGATTTCTAAGACTGAGGCCTGCAAAGTTCTCAGGAACCACTAATCCAATGGTGTCCAATGATTGGCTACATTTAGTGAACAAGGATTTAGTGACTGTTGGCTTCACCGACGAAGGGAAGGTCAGGTTTGCAGCACATCTGCTAAAAGGGCCAGCAGCAACCTAGTGGGACAACTTTCAGATCACCACTCCCATTGAGGATGTGACTTGGGCTATCTTTGAGGATGGATTCCATACAGCTCACATCTCTTCCGGGGTGATGAATTTGAAGAAGGAGTTCCACAATCTGAAGCAGCGTCACTGGAGCGTGGCTAAATACATTGAGGAGTTCAACAATCTGGCGCGTTATGCACCGGATGAAGTGGATACTGATGCCAAGAGGAAGGAGAAGTTCCTAGAAGGACTGAATGATGAATTGAACCTGCAGCTGTCTGTTGCCTACGTCCCAACCTACCAATCACTTTGTGACAAGGCTACCATCTTGGAAAACAAGATGAAATAGGTTGAGAGCAGGAAAAGGAAGCACAGCTTTAATAAGCACAGCTCGGGATCGTCTCACAAGCGTTACCATCATGATGATAGTGGGAGCTTTGGATCCCACAAATATGGAAAGTACAACAACCACCATTGCCACAACCGCCATCATGACAACAAGCATCACCGCAGTCATGATAATGACAAGTACAAGAACCACAAGAGTGGACACAAGAGTCACCACAGTGGATGTGGAAGTGGAAGTGGAAGTCAGCCTGCAAAGAGAGATTTCAGTTAGGTTGAATGCTTCAAGTGTAAGAAGATGGGACACTATGCTAATGAGTGCCCAAAAAAGAAAGTTGAAGGTGCCAACAAGCCCAATCCCTACCAAAAGGGACAAGTGAACCACATAAATGTGGAAGAAATATATGAGGAACCTGATGCTGTGGCTGGTAAGTTCAAACTCAATTCTGTTCCAGCACTTGTTCTTTTTGATACTAGCGCATTGCATTCATTCATATCAAGAGAATTTGTTGATAGAAATGGATTTCCAGTTGAAACTATTGGGTGTCCTATAAAAGTAAGTTCTCCTAGTGGAGAAATGATAGTGAACTTAGGATGTCATGACCTAGTCATAGAATTTGGGAAGTATAAGTTTCCCGTTAATTTGATAATCCTAAATTCCAAAGGATTGGATGTCATTTTGGGAATGGATTGGATGACTAAGTACAAGGGAGTGTTAGATTGTGCTAATCATACTGTCACACTCACAACCCTGGATAATAAAAGGATTAGATTCAAGACTAACTTTAAATCAAAAGGGAGTAAGATAAATTCTCTTAAGGGGGTTAGCATAGACAGTGTGATAATTGTGAGAGAATATCCAAATGTGTTTCCGGAAGAATTGCCGGGAATGCCACAAGATAGAGATGGGGAGTTTCTGATTGACTTGCTGCCAGGATCAGGACCAATAGCAAAGATACCTTACAAGGTGTTAGTTGATGAGTTGAAAGAACTCAAGAAACAAATTGGAGAACAGTTGCAGAAAGGATTTATACAACCAAGTTCTTCATCTTGGGGAGCACTAGTTTTGTTTGTGGAAAAGAAAGATAGAAGTCAAAGGTTATACATAAATTATCATTCACTCAATGAAGTGACTATCAAGAACATATATCCTTTGCCCAGAATCAATGACTTGTTTGACCAGTTAGAAGGAGCCCGTGTGTTCTCAAAGATTGATCCCCGGTCAGGCTATTTTCAGCTTAAGATAAGGGAACAAGACATACCTAAGATTGCTTTCACCACTAGGTATGGATTGTATGAATACACCGTGATGCCATTTGTTTTGACCAATGCACTAGCCTACTTCATGAATATGATGAACAAGGTGTTCATGGAGTTCCTTGACAAGTTTGTTGTCATTTTCATCGATGACATTTTGATCTACTCCAAGAGCAATGAAGAGCATGAAGGACATTTGCGTTTGATACTTGAGAAGCTTAGAGAGCATAAGCTGTATGCCAAATTCAGCAAGTGTGAATTCTGGTCAAATGAAATTGGATTTCTTGGACACATTGTGTCAGGAGATGGTGTAGCCGTTGATCCCGCAAAAGTGCCAGCTATAACTGAATGGGAATCTCCTAACTCACTGAAATAAGTTCGTAGTTTCCTTGGTTTGTCATGATACTATAGAAGATTCATTGAGAATTTCTCCAAGGTAGCTAAGCCAATGACGGAGTTACTAAAGAAAGACAAGAAATTTGATTGGACTGAAGGATGTGAACTCAGTTTCCAAGAGTTGAAGAAGAAACTAGTGACAGCACCAGTCTTATGTTTGCCAGATTTGGAGAAGGACTTCCAGGTTTATTGTGATGCATCTCATCAAGGATTAGGTGCAGTTTTAATGCAAGAAGGGAAAGTTGTGGCTTATGCCTCGAGACAACTCAAAACTCATGAAGTGAATTATCCTACTCGTGATTTGGAGTTAGCCTCTGTTGTCCATGCACTCAAAACATGGAGACATTATCTTTTGGGAAAATAATGTGAAGTGTTCACATATCACAAAAGTTTGAAGTATATCTTCACCCAGAAAGAAATCAACATGAGACAAAGAAGATGGTTGGAACTCATCAAAGACTATGACTTGAGTCTACAATACCACCCCGGTAAAGCAAATGTTGTAGCTGATGCGTTAAGCCGTAAGGTTTATGTGAATGGACTTACTAAGGGAGAATTGCCAGATGATCTGTGTGCTCAATTCAAGGATATCAGATTGGAGATAGTGCCTGAAGGACATCTCATGTCATTGGATGTTCAACCCACCTTGTTTGACAAAATCAAGGAAGCCCAAAAGACGGACAAGGAAATTGAAGAGATTAAGGAAAATATTGGTAAGGGAAAAGCCAAAGGATTCCATGAAGATAAACATGGTACTTTATGGTATGGAAAACTTATCTGCATTCCGTAAGATCCGGAGCTTCGGAAACTGATTTTACAGGAAGCACACAACTCACCATATTCCATTCATCCGGTTAACACCAAAATGTATATGGATGTGAAGGAAAGATTTTGGTGGAATAATCTCAAGAAGGACATCGGCGAACATATTGATTTGTGTGATGTATGTAGCAGAGTGAAAGTGGAACATCAGAAACCAACAGGATTATTACAACCACTACCTATTCCTGATTGGAAGTGGAACAAGATTGGCATGGATTTCATCACTGGTCTTCCAAGGATTAGATCAGGATATGATTCTATTTGGGTCGTAGTGGATCGCCTAACTAAAGTGGCACATTTCATACCCGTGAAGACAACCTATACAAGTGCTAAGTTAGCCAAGATCTATATTAATAGGATTGTGTGTCTGCATGGAGTACCCAAGAGTATTGTGTCTGATAGGGGAACTCAATTCACTTCCCATTTTTGGAGGCAACTGCATGAGTCATTCGGAACGAGATTGGAATCTAGTACTGCTTTTCATCCCTAGACTCATGGACAGACAGAAAGGACCAACCAGATTTTAGAGGATATGTTGAGGGCATGTGCCCTAGAGTATGGGGCTAGTTGGGATGAAAGTCTGCCTTACGTAGAATTTTCTTATAACAACAGCTATCAAGCCATTATTGAGATGGCACCGTTTGAATTTCTCTATGGGATAAAGTGTACTACACCATTGTTATGGAATGGTGTTGGAGAAAGAAACTTGTTCGGGCCAGAACTAATTAAGGAAGATGAAGAGAAAGTCAAGTTGGTAAAGGACAGATTCAAGATAGCACAGGCCCGACAAAAGAGCTACGCAGATCCAAAGCGTAGAGAGGTCACCTATGAGGTGGGTGATAGAGCATATCTTAGAGTATCATCACTTCGTGGAGTGAAGAGGTTTGGAGTGAAAGGAAAATTGGCCCCAAGATATGTTGGACCATTCAAGAATCTCAGTCGTAAAGGAATGTGTTCACAATGGCTGTTGTTCACAATGTGTTCCATGTGAGCCAGCTAAAGAAATGCCATCCGGATGGAAGAGACTTCTTTGAAGGATACTATACCTTTGGAAGAGGTCCAACTGGAAAGTGATCTCACTTATGAAGAAAAAACTATCAAGATTCTTGAGACTGTAGAAAGAGTCACTCGGACAAAGACTATCAAATTCTGCAAAGTTCAGTGGAACCATCATTCCGAGGAAGAAGCAACTTGGGAAAGAGAAGATGATCTTCGGAAAGACCACCCTCACCTATTTGCTCGCCAATCGAATCTCGAGGGCGAGATTCACCTTAAGGGGGTTAGATTTGTAACATCCCAAAAATCCTGATTACAAAGTTTTCATGTCATTCATGCATTCATAAGTATTTTAGGATCATTTTCAAATAAGATTTAAAAAACAGAAGCAATTGTTGTCTATTATTTTATGTAAGCAAGGCAATGGCCTTATTGCTACTATCTAATATGAGAATACTTGTTTTAACCAGAAAAGATTTGAACATAAGTTTGATTGATGTTTCCAAGGCTTGGTCAAAGTTTTTAAAACAAAATATGAATTCAAAACCATTCTTATGTCTTATATAAATAAATAATAAAGGCAAGGTTTATTTTAAATTTCAATGGGCCAATGTAAATTTGAGTGAACAGCAATGTTTTATACTCAATTATCTGTATGGTTCACTCTACAAAAATCCAGAGAAAATTTGAATTCAAATTCATTTGAAAAGCATTTGAAAATGATTCCAGAAAATCAAAACAGAAATAGAAAAGAATAAAAGAAAAGGAAAAAGGCCGGCGCCACCAATCAGGCCCAGCAGCAGAACCAGCCCGTTAACCAGCCCACCCGAGTTTTCCCCTCTCTCTCTCTGTTTCTCACCCACACGAGCAAACCCCTCTCGCTGACGCCTTGGACCCACTTGCCCCGTCATCATCGTCCTCAATCACCGCACGACGACTCGCTCCGCCGTTACCTCCTCACAGTGATGCCGCGTTTAATCGTGGCTTAATTCCCATTGATGCAGCGCGTGATTCTCGTCCCCGCTCTGGCTACATAACCACCTCCCCACCCTGCTCATTTCCCCTCACTCAACTCGCACTACTAGAGAAAAGGCTATAGGAGACATGCTTATGCGAGGCACTTTAGACCATATGCGCCTCCTATAAAATAGGCGAGGCGCACTCCTTCTCCATGCGCCTCTAGTATAAAAATAGGCGAGGTGCATATTATAAGAATGCGCCTCCTATAATCCCTGTACGGACGGAATCTAGCAGCCCCATATTATGCGAGGCGCATTCTAGTCATATGCGCCTCCTATATATCAGATAGGCGAGGCGCATATGGACAGAATGCGCCTCGCATAATCTGTGTGGGCCCGCGTGTTGGTAGGTGCACGAATATGCGAGGCGCATATGGTTATATGCACCTCCTATATTTGATAATATGTGAGGTGCATATGGTTATATGCGCCTCAAGTAACTCCTGCGGGCCCAGGCGGTGGTAGGTGGCCGCATATGCGAGGCGCATATTGCTATATGCGCCTCCTATAGTTTGAATTATAGGAGGCGCATATTGTGCAATATGCGCCTCGCATAACCTGGCACCACTTTTTTCTAGCTTTTTGCACATGGAGGCAACTACCACCCCACTAACTTGTGTCACTTCTTCCTCCTCCACCAAGACAAATCTGGTCGCCCCCCTCCTCCTCCCCACCTCATTTCCCCCATTGATTCACCATAGAAGCTTGCTCAACATCCATTGGTTGACACCCATATGTAAGTGAAGTCTCTTGCTCCTCTAGATCTACAACATGTCCATTTACTTCTCCTCCGGCTCTCTTGCGCAAGTCGTTGTTGGAGGAAGCGTGAAGGCGTTGCTTGCATGTATGCGCGTTGTCGGAGACACCGACTATATGATTGTGTTGTGGTGCTACTTTTTGTGTAGGGATTTCATTTGAGATGCCAATGTTTCGCCGGAATGTCGATTTATTTCTTTTCCGGTGAATTTCTGGCACTCGCGGATGTCCTCTTTTTAGGGGAGGTCATGCCGAATTTTTCCGGCGATCCACGTCCATATATGCTCTAATTATTCTCTTGCTCTTTGTACCACGCAGGCGGCCATGGTCCGACCACTGATCAACAAAGCCCGCGTGGATAGGTGGATGACATGCGCGAGGGCCGACATGGAACGTGCAAACAAGACAGAGATAAGATGTCCATGTCGGGACTGCAAGCTGATGTATCTGATAAGGCATGATTCCAGAATGCTGGAGTCACACCTGCTTCGACGTAGTTTCATGGATGGCTACACTCGATGGATACGTGATGACGAATATGATGATGAGGATGTCAATAATGGTGAAGATCAAGATGCCAGTGATGATCACGAAGATCAAGACGCCAGTCACGATCACGAAGATCAGGGTGGCACTAGACATGGACACGAAGATGATCAAGGTGGCGTCGGGCATGGACACGAAGATGATCAAGGTGGTGCCGGTCATGAACACGAAGATCAAGGTGCCGACCATGATTCGAGCTGGTTGCGAGACCCTCATGTCCAAGATCTGCTTCTCAAGGATACGAGTAATGCCAGAGCCGCCGGTAGAGAGAAGGCTAAACTGGAGCAAATGGAGAAAGACGCGGTCACTCCATTGTTTGACGGATGCAACGACGGGGATACCGTCTAAATGTAACGCTTAGGGCTCTGGAGATGAAGGCGAAACACAAAATGACCGACGAATGTTTCGACGACAACATTGTATTCTGGCACGATATTCTTCCCAAGAAGGGGAACACATGTCCGACTAGTATCGCTGAGGCGAAGAAATCGTGTGCCCTCTCAATCTACCACACGTGAAATACCACGTCTGCATAAATGATTGCATCATCTACCGGGGCGAGGACGCGGAGAAGACCACGTGTCAGTGTGCAAGACCTCTCGATACAAGAGAGGGACCAAGAAAGCTCCTAGGAAGGTGGTGTGGTACTTTCCTCTAACTCCTCGTTTGCAGCGGTATTTCGCAGACCCTAAGGAAGCACAGCTCATGCGGTACCTTGGAAAGAAAGAGGCCGTAAGACGATGATCCGGAGAAGGAGGAAATGTTGAGTCACCCTTCGAATGCTTGCCAGTGGAAGGCGTTGGACCTCCAATATTACCAACATTTTGGGAAAGAGTCAAGGAACCTCAGGCTGGGCGTGAGCACTGACGGACTCAATCCGTTTGGAAGCGAGAAGAGCACACACAGCACCTGGCCCGTGTTTGTATGGATCTACAACCTCCCCCTGGTTGTGCATGAAGAAGAAGTATGTAACCATGAGTATGCTCGTTCAAGGGCCAAAACAACCTGGTACAGACATCAATCTGTATCTCACGTTGTTGAAAGAGGAGTTGGCCACGTTATGGGAAGAAGGAGCCCGTACATGGGACGCATCGAGACAAGAGTACTTTGACATGAGAGCGGCGGTGATCACGACGGTGCAAGACTATCCCGGTTACGGATACTTCTCGGGGCAGGTGGTCCAAGGATTCTATGGGTGCGTTAGGTGCAAGGATAATACAACGTACCGCCAGCTACAGAAAGATCCCGGGTCCGGGAAAACCGTGTTCCTTGGGGCTCGGAGGTGGCTTCCCAAGAATCACGCCTGGAGAAAGCTAGGACATCTGTTCGATGGGACGATCGAGCTCCGAGGAATCCCACACCAGAAGAGTGGCGCGGAAATCTACAAGCTGTTGAATAACTGGAAGGAGTGCCCTGCGCCAGGAAAGACCCAGAAGAAGCCAGAGCCGTTGCTGAAGGTATGGAAGGCGAGTGCATTTTTCAGGACTTGCCATACTGGAAGATCCTCCGCGTGCCTCATAGCCTTGATCTCATGCATATCACGAAGAACGTGGGCGAGAGTCTGCTTGCCACCCTCCTTAACACCGACAAGACCAAAGATGGGCCGAAGGCAAGGAACGACTTGAAGCATATGGGCATCAGGGATGAACTTCAACCACCACCTAGCGATGATGAGGAGGAGGACGAGGTGGAGGAGACAGAAACACAGAATAGCCGTCGTCGCAAGGGGAAAAAGGTTAAGAAGGGAGAGGTCAAGCTCAAGGCCTCATGCTTCACTCTGAGTAAGAAGGAGGCCATACAGTTTATGAAGTGCCTCCTCGGAGTCAAATTTCTGAACGGCTACGTGGGGAAGATAAGCAGATGGCTAGACGAGGCGAAGCAGCGCTTCAGCGAGATGAAGTCTCACGACGTCGCCGTGTTAATGACGCAGGTACTCCTGGTCGCGATCCGAGGTATAATGGACAAGCACATCCGTGAAACACTGTTTGGACTCTGCAACTTTTTTGACGTCATCTCTCGGAAGTCGATAGGCATTAAGCAGCTCACGAGGCTACAGGACGAGATCGTGGTGATAATGTGCGAGCTCGAGATCTATTTCCCCCCCGCTTTCTTCGACATCATGCTTCATCTGCTTCTCCATGTCGTGGAGGATATCGTCCAGCTCGGTCCTGCGTTTCTGCGAAGCATGATGCCGTTCGAAAGGCTCAATGGACACATCAAGGGATACGTTAAGAACAAGTCCCGTCCAGATGGAAGCATAGCAAACGGCTTCCTGGCCGAAGAGTGCATCTCTTTCTGCTCGAACTTTCTACAAACCGAGACTCCTCTTGGTATGCCATTCAACAAGCACCTCGAGAGGCTCGCTGGATGGGGTGACCGCGAGGGTCGACGTGCAAAGCATGTCGACATGGAGGGCCGAACCAAGGACTTTGAAAGAGCAAACCTGGTCGCGCTGCAACACCTGCAGGTGGTTGATCCATACATACATGAGCACAAAGAGTTTATCAAGAAGAATTACGCTGATCAGGCGGGTCGAGGGAGGAAGATGTTATCAAGGAGCACAACTCCGGTTTCACGTGATGGTTTAGGGAGAAGGTCATAGCTAATCCACCGCAGGGCGAGTACTCGGAGGAATATAAACTCATATTCTCATTGTCACAGGGCGCCTCGCACAACCTCATGACCTATCAGGCTTACGATATCAACGGATACACGTTCTACACAGAGGAAAAAGACAATAACTGCGATTACCAGAACTCAGGGGTAACAGGGATATTCTACACCGGTGACATCCCGGAAAGATACTACGGAAGGATCGAGGAGATTTGGGAGCTCGACTATGTTACGGAGAAGTTGCCGAAGTTCCGTGTCAGGTGGGCCAAGAGCGTCGATAAAGAAGACCGGTATTTCACCATGATGGTTATACCGTCAAAGACCACCAGCGCGAACGCACCCGCAAGAAATGAGCCTTGGGTTTTGGCTAGCAAAGTCGACCAATGCTGGTACATCAAAGACCCGTCAAAGCCTAGCCGGGTTATCGTCAGGAGAGGCAAAAGGAACATTATCGAAATGGACGGAGTCGCCAATGAGCAAGACTTTCACTAGAACGGCGACCCGAAGATAGAAGACAGGTATGGCAACCAAACACCGTACACCACAACCCTACCTAAGAAAGGACTTCCGTTCAAGAGAAGTAGTGAAGACGTCCCGGACCTAACCTATGCAACCGCGACAAAGAAGGGCAAGAAGACGACCATTGTCAAGAAACGCTAGCGCGCTCCGACCATTTTCAAGAACCGTCGTGTGTGTGGCCTACTATTATGTATCAAAACATTCTTAATTTTCATTATGTGTGTGTTATAATAATATTACATTGAGAATATTATGTATAGACAAGACACATTCATTGAGAATACTCACTTTTGTTGTTTTAGCAATATTTGAATATTTAAAATATTTGTAGTATATTTTATAGTTCATATTGTGTTTGGACAATGCTTTTACATGAAAATGGCCTTTAAAAAAAATTCCAAAAAATTGTTAACCTTAGGATTCGAACATGGGTGGCCAGCAGTGAAATAGGACAAGGCATGTTACCACTAGGCTGCTGTGTGTTTGTTGATAGAAACTTGCGCACTGCCCTATTTGTCTAGGATTGCATATTATGCGAGGCGCATTTAGCCCAGATGCGCCTCGCGTAATATTATACGAGGCGTACTTTGCGATATGCGCCTCGCATAATCCAGCACACATCAAGTCACACAGCTAGTACAGCTAGTACACGACTTCACATATCTCAGATAGATCGAAGCCGTCGCCGCCGTAGAGGAGGAGCCCGCCGCCACCCTGTGGAGGAGGAGCCTGACGCCACCGTCCCCGTGAAGGAGGAGCTTGCCGCCGCCCCGTGGAGGAGGAGCCCGATGCCGCCGTCCTCGTGAAGGAGGAGCCCGACGCCGCCGTCCCCGTGAAGGAGGAGCTCGTCGCCGCCCCGCCTCGTGTAGGACCTGCTGTTGCTGCGGCGCTCGTGGAGGACCGACTGTTGCTGCGCTCCGTCCTCAGCACCCCAAGGTGAGCACCAATCCCCCTTCTTCCTTACCCCTCGTAATCCTCGAGAGATTGAGTCCAGATGGTTTCTTCGGTTGCTTTGGTCCAAGGGTTTGATTGAGGGTTTGCTTCGCTCTATAAACGTTGCCGACGCTGTTCCATTTTCACCGCTGCAAAATTCTGCCAGTAGTGTGCGGTGCGAGGCACAGGCTACAGACTACAGAGTAGTATTCTATTCTCAGCATCTCTTTCTCTGATGCACACGCTGTCCTTCGCCATGTACTACTACGAGCCCCCATCGATTCATCCACCTCCCGTATGTATGTAGTATCTGTGTTGCATATGATGTCCTCATGTCATGTCCACGAGTAATTATCCCCTGCTCTGCTGCACACTGTGCTGGGTTGTGGCATGTCAGTCAGGTTGTTATGCCCTTTTCCTCTCTCTGCAGAAACGATGGCTGCCTGGCAAAAGTGTTGGCTATGTATGTATAATCAATCAATCAATCATGCACCATTAGGCTGATGATAGAATAGGTTCAATTCCTATACAGGGATTTAATTAGTGCCTGTCTAGTACTAGTATAGCTTACATGGACTTATTAGCCTTTGCTCTGTTTTTCTTTCTATTTAGCTTAGAAACATCACATCCTTCCTTCCCGTCTACATGGAAAGCAGACTCTCGAGGATATCCCTGCTAGTTCCAGTATGTTAGGATATAGAGAATCATGATCTGTTGGTATTTTTTCCCCCAGCTTTTAGTTTGTTGAGAAATCAAGATATGAGACTGAGAATTTTTAGTCATATGCTTTGCTTCATGGCACTGATCCGATATATACAGGGTTGGTGCCTCTGTGTATGTATGGCCTGGAGCATGATATATATACAGGGTTGGTGCCTCTGTGTATGTATGGCACTGATCCGATATATGTATGTGTTTGTGTATGCTGGCAGAAAAATGGCCGTGTTTGTGTATGCTGGCAGCAAAATGGCTGCGATGATGGCAGTTGATCCTTTTTGTGCAGGTTTTTCTTTTTGAGTTGCCAATGTTTCGCCGAAATGTTGATTCATTTCCGTTCCGGCGAATTTCTGGCACTCCTAGACATAGAAAATTAGCAAAGTTCATGCCAAAATTTTCTATGAATTTTTGTGCTTATTAGTTTCATTTATTTGTGTGTTTAGAAATGTTGGATCCGGGCCCTTCTAGCCAGAAGCCCTTTTGGGAGCAGCAGGCGGAGATGGAATCCCTAGAGGCCCCGGAATTTGTTCCGCGGGACGACGAGATGGAGGAGGACGAGGATACCTCGTCGGGCAATGAGGAGATGGGGGACACCGATGGCGACGCCACTACCACTGATGGAGGTGGTGAAGCTACTACAGACGGTGGTAGCGCATCGAAGAAGTCTCGGAAGGATCGGACCCCGATCGTGGTCGACCTCAAAAGGTCCATCATCACAAGCGTGAGCCCTAAAGCTGCGCCTTTGGAGCCAGAAGAATTTGTTGGGGGTTACTCTAACCAGCTCGCGACAATCCTCCGGAACACCGTCACGATCAACATGGAGAACACGAAGGTCAAGAGAACAAGGGTTTCCTCATCCAGCTTTTCCGGAAGCTGCACGCAAGAATCTGGCGTTCCCGGGTGATGAGGAAAACAAGTATAATAATGACAATCTCAAAGGGAATCCGGTGAACAAGTATGCCCTCGGGAGGATGACCAAGGCCTTGTCAAATTGGAAGGCTCGGGTGAAGAATCTGATTTTCGAGGAGAAGCTAAGTTATCCAGAGCTCGTCAAGAAGGAGCCTCTGGTCAAGGAAGAAGACTACAATGTGTTCAAGGCCAGATGTAACTCCGCCTTGGGCAAGGCCAGGACTAAGAAGGGCAAGAATATGAGATCCCGAAACATTGGTACCCACCATCTCGGCTCCGGCGGTTATAGAGCCGCGAGGCCCAAATGGGATAAGGAGGACGCCGACGCTCGTGCAAAGGGGTTAACACATCCCTTTGACGACATAAAGGAGGAGCAGGCAAAGAACTTCGTCAGGTCCCGGTTTGCCAAGCCGAAAGGGGGTTCTGATTATTCTTCGGAGCCCGCCGTCCCCTTTGCTCCGAGGGTGAAGGACTTCATGCAAAAATATGTAAGTAGTTTGCATGCAAGTCGATTAATTGCATTCATGATTAATCAATGAAGTCCAATTTTCTGATCAAATGCTTCGCGTTCCTTGTGCGCAGGACGAGGAGTGTAGGAGCTCCTCATCCTGTGGTCGGCGCCACCTTTGTCGCCAAGTGGGACACCACTTTTAATAGGGCGCTGAACCGGACCAAGAGTGTCGATCCCCTGGCGGCCCCGTCGGCTGGTCGTGTGGTCGGCTTTGGCGGCATATCATGGTTCGAGTACTATGGCACCCCGGAGCGGAAGGGCAAGAAGGCCGAAAGCGCCGAGGTAAAACTACTAAGGGAACAGGTGGAAGCCTTTCCAAATATAGTCCAAGATGCCGTGAACAAGGCTGTGTCGGCTGCCGAGACAAAGTTCCAAGAACAATTCCAGACACAAGTCCAGTCACAAGTCCATTCACAAGTGAACGAGAAGCTCAACACCATCCTTCCCATCTACATGGAAAAGTACAACAAGTGGCAGAAGGGTGGTAAACGGGGGCCGCCACCGGTTCCCAACCTCAACAGCGCCCAATCGGACAATGTGGCGCGGCCGGAGGCGTTGGTGACTCCTCCAGCAGGGCCGGTGGTGGTGGAGACTCCTCTAGATCCGGAGCTTAACTTGCCCACTGCGGCGAAGGCGCCGGCCCGCACCACCGTGCCATCAGGCAGCCACTCCGCCACTTGCGTGGTCAAGCCTGTCGGTGTCGATGCCTCGACATTGGCCGAGTTTGACGCCCTCAAGGTAACTAACTAATTAAAGCGAGAGTTGGGAGGCTCAACCACACCGATGACTTTATCTCTGTTTTTCTAACGCTCGGCCTACATGTCGATCTTTCGCAGGGAGACACTCCTTGCACTCTAATGCACTGGGTGGGCGGCCAGTTGATGGATGTTGCCAAGGGTACTATTGTTCAACCAGAGAACCGCAAAATGCACAATGTCACAATGCCACCTGACATGATGAGGGTCAAATACGGTATGGTGCTTCCGGGCTACGAGCAAGTGGAACCTCCCTCTTAACCTCAAGGATGGGATGAGGAGGACACGGCAGCGGTCCTCAATACCGGCTTCGGCTACTTGTACCTATGGCCGAAGAGCCAGATCCGTTTGGGGACAGAGGACCAGCTCAACATCACCCTTGAGGCAGCACAACCAGCACATGATGAAGACTTCGAGATGGGAGACTTGGACAACATGGCACAGAATCCCGATGATGATGAAGAAATTGACCCGAACTACGGTGACCAGTTTTTAACACAAGGTTTTCTGATTTGTATGAGCCGGGACCATCAGTCACACATCAAGTTGCCGAGACCCAACCAGCACCAGCAAAACCCCCTTGCAAGGTGCGTCTCTTCTCAACTAGTCAGGAGACGCCGCCACCTGCCCCCTTCACCGAGCCTCCAAGGCCAGTAGTTCCTTTGATCAGCCCCGACACCCTCCATAAGACGGTCGATGAGGTGAACGCAGTGGCCGAAGCCGTAAAGAGCAAGAAGGCTCGCAAAAGGAAGCCTAAGGGTGATCGAGGCCAGGATCCAAATCCTCTTTTCCGGGACGGTGCTGTGGGGCAAGCCAGGAATCAGCGACGCGTGGCGGTGTCTGGATGATGTGTAAATCGATGCTCGAGGTCGCAGGCTCGCATATGCGTAGTATTCATTATGGCTGTCTCACAATTGAGCAGTGCCGCATTCGCGACAATGATCAGTCGTACCTCGTTTTCAAGGCTAAGGTGCCTTCTCATATGCCGTTAAATCCTTTGTACCCCGGGGATATCTTCTACGTGCGGCATACCGACCTATTTGACATGTTGAACGGGTTTCGACTGCACAATACCCTGGTCCGGCTATTCTCCCTCAATATGGCCATGGAGATCACCAGAGACAAGATCCCGGGCATCCAGATAGTGGATCCCTACTTCATGCGTGACGCCGTCCTGAAAGATGCTGAGGCCATAGATCTGGCGACCGACTACCTCTCAAACTTCCTGCTAACATACTCGGACAAGGATGTGATTCTCCTTCCCTACCATCCCATCACGGAGGATGATCGGACAGGCTGTGTGCTCATAAGCTTGAATTTGAAACACTCAACAGCCTTATACCTCGACTCAAACAGTGCGATCCAAAAAAACTACACCAATATCAAGAAAATTCTTGATGGCCCTCTCACCTGCTACATCGCAGCGGGAGGCGTCAAACCGGCAAGGCCACATGTAAAGTTCGGCGCGCACGTGTTCCGCCACATGACGAAGTTTGCCTGCGTCAAGCAGCCGCCTGGCAGTGGGAAGGATGCCTTCTACGCCCTTTACCACATGAAGGCGTTCTTCAATGACATGGAGACCAAAACGCTGCCATCTGACCTCGTGAAGTGGGCTGAAAAGCTTGCATGCATACAGGATCGCAACCTCAGGCAACACTTCTTCAACATCCAGGAGGAGATCGCGACAATCATGTACCAGGGAGTCATAAAAACTGGAGGCACCTTCTACGGCGGCTATACACCGTCCAACAGGGAGATAGACGAACGCTTAGCGTAGCAGGGTGACGGCAGGATGTTCATGCAAATGGCGAAAACTCGGTCGGGCTTCATCAATGCCCCCCAAAGACGACTCAAGAGCCGAAGAAGACTTCATGATTGCATTGCCTGGGTACCTAGCTGTTAGTTCCGAACTCGTGTTCTAACCTCTTATCACTATGTTAAACTTGCCTAGCAAAACCTCTAGAATATGTTTAAATCAACGTTGAACTTGATTGTGAGAGACACTAGCTAGTTATTTGTGTTACGAACTATTTTAAGTTCTTGTTGCTTTTCATTTGTCATTGCTTTCCTACTTCTTGTGGTTTGCTTTCTTTGTCTTTCTTCGAAATGTCGATGATTAGAACATGTTATGGCGGATCTGGTGTGCCAAGTAGACTAGTAATTTGGGCATATATATTCTACTTGACGCACAAGATCGAACAACGAGCATTATTATTTCCGTGCCCAACGTAAGTATGAGGTACTAATCCAAGTCATTCTTGGTTTGCTTTTTTTGGTCTTTCTTCGAAATGCCGATGATTAGAACGTGATTTCTTACATTTTGTTGCACCCATATATATATATATGCATGATTCTATCTTGTGAACTGCTAGCTATTGCTTTCCACTGACATAAGTAATATCATCTTTATTATGTGTAGGAGATGCAAAGGTGTTATGTCGTGTACGTCGGTCGGGTTCCAAGTGTGTACGAGGAGTGGAAAGACTGCCAGAAGCAAGTGAACAACTTCTCGGGCAACAGCTACCAAGGCTATGAGAGTAGAGAGGTGGCGGAAGAGAAGTGGAGGAGGCACGGAAGGAAGAAGTGGAGGAACTTCCTCGTGATAACCACCTTGTTGCTCTTCATGGTAGGTTATGTGTTCTACTTCATCTAGGTAGAGCTACGTCGTTAGAGTTGTAATGTGATTGTGAACTTGTACTCGAAGGTGTAATGTGATTGTGAACTTGTACTCGGAGGTGTGAACTTGTGGCACAAACACTTGATGTATGAACTTGTATGTCATGATTGATGTGTAATGTATTGTATTCATGTTGGTTTTATTATGCTTTGGCAAATTGCAAGTTTCTAAAAAATTCTGTGCTCTTTATACTGTATTCTAGACTATATTGTATATTTGAATATCTATATATTATTATTTATAGTGGTCTATAAAACTTGAATTTCGAAAATATTACCGGAGGCGCATATAGGATACTATAGGAGGCGCATATACTATAAATATACGAGGCGCATTGTAAAACATATGCGAGACGCATATGATATGCGCCTCCTATACTTCACATATGCGAGGCGCATATCGATATGCGCCTCGCATATGTGAAGTATAGGAGGCGCATATCATATGCGCCTCGCATAAAAAATACCCGAGGCTTGAAGCTAGAGGCGCATATGATATGCTCCTCGCATAAGATTTTAGGTGCGCCTCGCATAGGCTTTTCTCTAGTAGTGTCGCTCGCTCCGCCACCAGGTTGCCCATATTTCGCAGAACACCGCCGCTGTCCGACGAACTCCGATGACGAAATTCTGGTGAGACCAACCACCCCTGTCCTTATGGTTCATACGAGCATGGTCCTTGTGATCTTGCGCACCTTATGACACCTTTTGTTTGTCCGCGCATGACCCAGGCCGCCGTCCCCGGTCACCACTGCAAGCAACAGAGCCGCCGCTCAACTTTGGTGAGCGATTAAGGTAAAGTCTGACTGTCCCTTGCCTTATCCTTTACACTGCCGTGTTCGCCATGACCCTGTGCACCTCCTGATACCGCTGGTTTGTGCTAGGACGATCCAGAGCGTCGGCAATGACCTCGTCTACAAGAACCCGACGCCGTCTACGACTCCGACGAGCTCTAGCCCCCGCTACAGCACGCCCCCAGCCCAACGGCGACCACATTGACCTCCCTCGTGCACGTGCGAGTCTAGTAAGCATCATCACCACCCCTAGGCATCGCTGGAATCGCCGTTCCCCCGTCGCCAGTAGCGCCGCCGTCGCAGCGCCGCTCGTTTTTGGTCTGTTAGATTTGGGTTGTTAGATCTAGATCCAACGCATATGATAGATGACTTAAGTGAAGGGGTACGAATCCATCTGAGCCATGCGATGCACTTTAAATATGAAGATCCAGAGAGCCTGATCCACACGAAGAGGTACCTTCCAATCAGAAAGCGCCGCGTGGCTAGGTTTAGATTTAAAATCTGGAATTTCATTTATTAGATATTCAAATTTGTAAATTCAATAACTTTTGTTCTGTTTATCCAAAAAATACAAATAATATACCATTGGAATCACAAAAAGAAATCCTACACATCTATGGGCTTAGTTTTGTATTTTGTTTCTGTTAAGATGGAATTTTATGCAGAGACATTTGTAGGCATATTTTGTGTATAAATTTTTTTTAGAAAATGTTTAAAGGCCAAATTAAGTTTATTTTGTGTATAATTGTTTTGTTTATTGTTCAGTACTGTTTTGCTTGTCTTGTTTGGTTTAGAAAAATCATCACATGGAATTTGCATGCATTCATATATATTTTTTTTGATTATTTTGGAATGTGAATTTGGTGCTATCATTTTATGTGTAGATTTGGGTGCTAGTGGTGATTGTGACTGTGAGGATTGTTGTTACTCCCCCAACTACCAAGGCAAGTGATGCTTCATACTTTTGTCCCAATATTTTGACTATGCATTAGAAATATTTTGTATAGGGCTTGCATGATAATTTTTGCTAAGTATCTATATGCTATGCTTGGGAAATCCTAGTAGTTGTAGAATTGTTAGAAATTTCTCTAAGTTAAGATACTTGCTATTGTCATGCTTAGCCTAGATAGTAGAAACCAAGGGTGGATTATATACATGATATGAAAAATATTTCTAAGTCTTTGGACTTATGTTTTTGCTTAATAAAACAACTAAGTGAATGAAACACCTGGGTGGAATGATAATTGCTTGGTGGATTTTGGTTGAGTGGTTACCAGGGCCCATTTTCTAATGGTCTACCCTGTGTATCTCACTTGTGAAATTCCACCCAGGAACAAAGGGATTTGAGATGCCATATGTTAAGAAGCTTCAAGTGCAACCACATTGCATTATGGGCTCTGCCTAGATCATATAGGTTGCAATAACTTAGCCATTTGGACAGTTGGTGGTATTGGGTGATAGGTTTGGAACGCGTATATTTGGTCTAAGGGAAGGCTTCTAAAAGGTCATGTCTTGGTGAAAATCAAGTCTTGTGGGGAAATTGCACCACCTCTGCAGAAGAAACTAAATACTTAGTCGTATCCCCGGTAATGGACAATTTGAGCATCAAGACATGGAAGCTATCAAGAATCTCCTCATCCCAATTTTCTAAGTTAATACTTGTGGTTGAACAAGGGTGAAGGTTCACCAATGTCTATTGGTGGTTCCTTGGGAGTTTTTGCCAAACAAAAACTTAGTGTTTTCACCTGATAGGTAAAACCTATTTTTAGCAAAGAAAGCCTAAGATACACTTAGACAAATTCATGTAGAAGCTAGATACTATTATTGTACTAAGGTATCACTTGCCAATACTATTCCAATGTATTGACCCACTGTGGCTGTAACTTGTGATGTTGTAGGTTACTCCGATGAGGATTAGGGTTATGAGTCTACACTCAACATTCTTGCCTGTGGCACATGAAGATGAAGACTTTTATTTGTGTTGTTAAGTTAAACTCTTGTACTAGCCTATGGCTATGGAGTTGTAAAAGAATATGTTTATCTCTGGAATGACGATGTAATAATGACCTTTGTTTCTATGTACTTCATCTTAAACTGTGGATGCTAGCATTTGATCCAGGGACTAGCTTTGCAATCACAGGGACCTTTACCTTTATAAAGGTGGGGTCTTACACTCCTAGTGAGATAAAACCTCTACTCCTGCATCTTATAATATGATCAAAGAACAAGTACAATGGCTCCTTGAGCTGTATCAAGAGGAGTAAGAAGAAGAGAGAGCTCCTATCTTTCTCTCTGCTACTCTCTGTATCTCAAAATGAATCGACCCCTCCTATTGAGGCCCTAGTGCACCTTATAAAGGGGTGGCCAGGATACATTTAGATCTTATGTGTCAAGCATATTCTTAGCATAGTCGTATGGTGTAGAAGTAGTTGGCAAGCCAGATCCTATTGACATCATGGAGTCACTCGATAAGACTTGACCTGCCCATCCCTTAAGACCGTTGGCGGTCTAACACTTCTCCCTCTGGGAATCCTATGCCCAGGCCTCGTTCCAGGTTTTGGGGGAACACCTTGACTTAGCGCTTATCCTCTCCAGGATTTCTGAGAGAGCGCCGACTCTTATGCCGTCTAACACCCTCCTGGTGCTCGTCAACCCCTAAGTCTCCCCTAACCTGGATGACTCGGCATGGTAGCACCTGCAAATAACATAACAACATAGATATTGTGCCGACATATATGATATTTTGACTGGCTCTTGACGGGTTAACCTGGCTTGGGTAACCTGGATGTCGGCTCCAGCCGCTCCCATGGTAAGACTTCTATCTTAGGACCATTAAGGGGATGGCCAGATGATGATGAGAAGGATGATGAATGCTAGATTCATAAGGTATATGACCCAATACCAATATCATTTACCTATCCGCCTTGTTCTACACCAGCTAACCCGGTTGGTGAGGTGCATGATGTGGCTCATGTTGTTGTGGGAGGTAAAGATGCGAAAAAGAAACTCGCCTCGTCCTCTGCCCCATAGCCCAAGAGCCTAAAGCTTAGGCTCAAGAAGGTCCGGAAACAGAAGGAACCTCTTTCTAGCACTGGGTAAGATTCTTCTTCTGGGTCATTTCTACATTTCTTGGTTCTCTCTTTGTTTTTACTCTTTTTATCTCGTCATTTTTACATGTAGGGCCGCTCTAAATATTCTGCAAAGTGACTCTAGCATGGCCTCTCCACTTGTTACACCAACCTCTCCCCCTCCTTAGGATGATACTTGGATTCCTAGCCCAATCCGGGTTAATACTCCTCCAGCACCAGATATGAACATTATTTGGCCAGATGGTGAAACCGAGGTCGAATGGATGAGTGGTGCTCTAGTTGACGAGGCTATGTCGGATCAGCAGGGAAACACTTCGGCTTTTAACCGAGATACTGAAGATCGTGGCATCAACAAAATTGGTGTGGAGACAGTTTTATCCGACGTTCCGGTAATCCCTGAGCCTGCTCAACCTTACCCATAATAGCAACCCACTTCAGAGCCAGTTTTGACTCATCCGCTGCAACCATCCCCATTTGCGTCCGAGTCAACTCAAACTCGGCAACCACAACAGTCTCAAGCAAGCCTAGAGCCTAAGCAATCATCGTAGCAGTAGTTTTATCCAACTGCACAAACAAAGAAAACCTCGGCGACCAAAGTGGCATAGAAGAAAACCTTGGTTGTATCTCAGTAACCATCAGTCGCCTCCATGCTGAAGAAAACTAGTGCTTCCTCTGGTTCAACCCTGGGCAAGCAATTAGTTTTACACAAGAGCCCTTTTGCAGCTATGGCTGCTGCCAAGAAATCCTCTGCCGACAAAGGTCTGGTCCTGACCCGGACATTGAGTGGCGAGAACCTTGGCCCGCTCTCCTATTATACTACCAATTGGAACGATGTTGAATACGGCGATGCGTCATCAGGAAATCCAAAGCATAAGATTAGCTCGGCTAAAGTTGCTGAGAGGATGTACACTTCTAAAGTGGCTATCGCTAAAGCTGACAAGATGATGGAGATAAATATCTTGGCTACCTTATTCATATTTACAGCAAATGAAGTATTATTCGGCCTGAAACTCTTAGACCAACATTCTTCCACCTGCTTAGGAATTTAATACGCCTGAGATATTGTGCAGAGTCACTGTAACTTATTATGAATTTAGATTAAGATTTATTATCCAGCCACCTAGATTCGGATTGAGTTTTACTTAGTTCGAATCTTGAGTAGACTCGAATATCCAACCACCTAGATTCGGATCGATTTTTACTTGGTTCGAGCGTAGACTTGAATATCCAGTCACCTAGATTCGAATCGAGTTTATTCGGTTCGAATCTTGAGTAGACTCGAATATCCAGCCACCTAGATTTAAATCGAGTTTACTTAGTTCGAATATTGAGTAGACTCGAATATCCGCCTTACTCGACAACTAATATTTTTTCTTTTCCACATTTCCAGCAACAAATGCACATCCGAGTTCCAAAAGCTTCTCATGGAGCATCGGAAACTCTCCACGAGGCATAAGAAATTGTTGCTTAAAATGAAAAACATAAGTATGTCTTTGCTGCTTTGCCCCAATAGTTGCTACTTTGTTTTTGCTGAGTTAACCCTTGATATATCATTTTCAGTCGGGTTTGAGGCCAAGAATAAAGAGCTACAGCAGCGCCTTGCACAAATTGATGGTATTTTCCTTAAACTTTTCTTCCTACTTGCTACTTTTGACCCGCACTGTAATTTTTACTTCGGCCCAGCCGGGACAAAAAAATCTTGCAGAGTCTCATCAAGACTACGTACCTTCATCAATACTATGTACCTATGCCTGAGCTAATGACTCATTTTCGCGAACAAGAAGGGGGGCATCAAGCTCAGCCGAAGGAACAATAAGATGGAATCTCTCGGCTTCGTGCCGAGAATGAGGAGTTGAAGAAAGCTCAAAAATCTGAGTTTGAAAACATTGATCAAGATTTTTTTGAGGAAAAAGACCGACTCACAACCCAAATCGAGAAGGATAAGGATTTATTAGGAAGGCCGAGAACAACCTTGAATCTGTTTTCACTGAGTTTGAAAAATTGAAAAAAAAACTATGACTTGGTTGTCCGAGCTTGCCCGAATCAGCAATATCGTGACACGTGAGTTTCCCATTCTGTCTTTTCTTCTCTGCTGACATTTCCCTTATATTGTTATTCCTTTTCTTAACTTGTTCCTCTTTTGCTTCTGTCTTTTAGGCAAATTTCCTGAATCAAAGCCTCTTTCTGCCACTGCCATCCAAAAATTCTGAGCAAAAAGATCCGAGGCTGGTCCCCTTTCAGATGAATATGACATTGATGATACCTTGGGAAATCTCTCGGCCAGCCTTGGACCGATGAAATCTTTCGGAGTTGATCTTATAAATTCTGGAATTCGGGTTTTCAAAGTGCTCTATCCAAGAGAGTCTACCCCAAATCATGTCATGATACTAGTCGAGAGACTTATGGAATGTGATGAGTGGGTGAGTCAATGGCGTGATTCGGCGGCTCGAGCCGAAGCTAATAATGCTCTATTGCTCTCATTGTATGAGGGTATCAATTTAGATATCCCACAAACCATGCACACAGTCTCCAAGTAGACATATGAATCGGAGTTCATCAAGAAATGCCAAGCCCGAGCCCATGAACTTATTCAGTATGCCCTGGCTCATGTTTGGAACAAAGGGTTGAGTTATTTCAAAGACGCTGGGGCCGAGGTATAAGTTGAAGAAACCTCAGATGGTGACAACGAAAACTCGGATGACGATGATGAAGCCGAGGCTCATACGATGCGAGACAAGACTACCCCTCCATCTCCATTTGCATATGCACCTAATTCGGCTCCTGCGGCCCCTTAGGCGCAAAAACTTGAAATTTGGTTACATCCCCAGTATTCCAGGTGCATATGTATTATACAGTTTAAGTTATTTTGCTACTACTACACTTTTATGTCGTATTTCCTTGGTCGGAGTCTCCGATTTTCATTTCTAGTTTATTCAATCTTATGACCTTGGTTCATGTCTACAATTTTTCGGTGTTTGACATATGAATCACAAGATCACAAAACATAAATTAACAATACTCAGAATCATGAGAATTAGCACAAAGTTATTTGGCATAAAATATAATAAAGTACAGGGATTAGTCCGAGTAATAAACCAAGTATCGACTCGCTTATTTTCTTTCCTTAGTCATTTTTCATGTGCCCAACACTTACCAGCTTTACTCTTTTTTCCCATGAAGCCTATTTTTTGACAACAGCAAGTCGGAGAGTATGCTTTTGGTGCCGACACACTATTGACTCGGCCTAAGGGTTAAGAAATTTAAGCCAGCCGACATATAAAAATGAAAGTACAGAAAAGGCAGTTACAACTAAGGAAGTCCCTGAGTTATCACTCGATGTGCCGAGATTTCATTCATAAGCTCATTGCTGATATACAAACCAACATATGAGAGTTCGAGATACATACACTTGTTCTAAGTGTAAAATGGACGGAGTAGAGCTATATTTCATGGTCTCTTTGATTCCTCTCCTGACCTGTACGCCTTATTCTTCTCCTGGGGTTGAGCATCTATTAAATAGTATGCATCATTGTGTAGTGCATTGCTTGGGGGTGATAACTTATGCATTCCAGCAGTGCGTTGCACTATCCGAAGCACAAAATCCCCTTCTCGAAACACTCGAGGGTTAATTTTTTGGCTATGATAGCATCAAAGATTTTGCTGATAAATTGTAGACCGGGACAATGCTAGTTGTCGTGCTTCTTCGAGTAAATCGACATCGTTTTCCCGAGTTTCCTTTAGCTTGGCCTCAGTATACTGAGTGATTTTGGGCTAATCATGCACTATGACCCCTAGTAGTACAACATGTGCTCCATAAACGAGAAAAAATGGCATGTATCTAATTGATCTATTAGGAGTTGTCCTTAGGCTCCAAAGTAATGTCGGGAGTTTGTCAATCCAGCATATGGCTGGTCGCTGCAGAGGCTCAATGAGCCGAGGTTTTATCCTGGATAGCACTAGTTCATTGGATCTTTCCACTTGCTCGTTTGATTCGGGATGGGCGACTAATGCAACATTGAGACTTATTCTCTTTTCACTATAGAATCAGGTAAATGCTCCTTCAACAAAGTTCGTGCTATTTAGTTATTACATTGTGTGGTTACCCATATCTCAAGATTATATCTTTTATGAATGTTATGGTTGCAGGCCCATCACACTTTCTTATTGGTTTGACCTCAATCCACTTTGTAAACATGTCAACCATGACGAGGATATGGTTCATGTTTCCTCGTGCTAGATTAAATGGCCCAACCATGTCTAAACACCATACTGCAAACGACCAAGTGACAGGTATAGTTTTTAGATCATAGGCCAGCATATGGGTCTTACTCGAGTACCTCTTACATCCATTGCATTTTATCACCAAATCTTCATATTCTTGCAAGGCACTTGGCCAATAAAATCCATGACGAAATGCTTTGGTGACTAAGACCCTAGATTAGGCATGTTGTCCACATTCCCCCTACTGAATATCCCGAAGGATTTCTTGCCCTTCTTCCGGGTCAACACATCATTAAAGAACATTTGTCACACTTATTTTATATAACTCGCCATTTATAATGGTGTAGGCCTTCACCCTTATTTTCACTTGTCTGGATGTGACCTCATCACTCGGCAAACTACCTTCTTTCAGCAATGACATAATCGGTTGTGCCAAGTGTAACACCCTTGGATCGGCCCTATGCAAGTTTTAGAGATTCCCGCCAAGACCGAATAGAAAAAATTCAAAGGTGCCCACCAGGCACTTTTGTGCGGGTGGAAAATGAAGTAATATCATTACACATTAGTCCTCCATGGTACCCACAGAACAGATATATACAACAATGACTTAAAGATTCAAGAATATAGATATATGGTACAAAGATCCAAATCACCTTGAAAAGCGATACACATCCGAGTATGGATAAGATGCAAATTGAGCTAAGAGCCCTGGAGAATAACCAATGGAGTCCATAACCCTGCCCAGGCAAAGCTAGAAGGGTAACACTGCTAACGACGTCGATCTAAAAACCTGTTTAAACAAAAGGGGTGCCGGCAAAGGGAAATGGAAAAAGAGAGCGGTCAGTACTGAGTTTAGTACACGGTGAGACTTAGAATTTGGCGGCTCTCTCCTACATAGGTATGGTGGACTGGACATCACAACATGCACTAGACAACCTATAGAGACTCGATACAACTGGCGACTATTAGAAAGGAATAAGAAAGACCTATTCGATACCAACCTGTTACTAACAGAAAACAGACCCATCCTGGTATTTCCCCCTCGAGACCAAATGAGGAAGTCGTACCTAGGAAACTCACACGGTTGGAAATTTTATTCTTTCCATTATAGTTGCATAAATTACTAGTCAGATGTAGATAGCATGAGTCATCCTGATATCATAAGAAGTGGGCATTTTTAGTTGCCCATTCTGTTGTAGTTGTAGTACTTACTAATCAAATACATATGTCATGTGGCATCCCATTCCAGCAGTTGTTCGTACTTTTATTTAGCCATTCCATTATAATGAATCTTATTACTAGTCATTCCAAAGTCAAATTTATATCACTACTTTAGTTATAGTTGTCTATAATCGAGATATTGTTGTTCAAGTCGTCCATAACCATAAACATGACTTTCAAAAATATTTACCCTGCAAGGGTGCACAAATAGCAGCACAAGCACTATCAACCTTGGAAAAACCAAATGGAAACCCAACGAGGCATCACGACAAAGAATCACAAGATTCATAAAATATTTCAGGGGCCCACCCCACTAAGCAACCCGTTACGAAGTTGGCCAGCTCCGCAATAGACCCATGGTGTGTGTCGACGGATGTAAACGTTGCTCGGGGTAGCGAAAAATGTTGCTCGGGGTTCCTAAAGTATGACTGGACTTATCGATATAGCAAAAACGTTGCTCGGGGTTCCTAAACAGTACAGTAGTAAACGCTCTCCACGATCAACAATAGTAAATAAAGCAGTAGCATGGCATAAGTACATGATAGTAATAAAGACCTCAAACTAGTTTGTGGCCCCAAGAAATAAGTTATGACGCAAGATCTGGCTAAGGGGATTCATGGTCCCACATGTGGATAGTGCTATAGTCAAGAAACAGGTATCAAGTACTCGGGGTCCTACGGGACACAAGTGGATGGTTAAAAACCAAATAACATCTATTCCTCACCGGGGCCTCTACATTATTTACCTACTTTCAATATTAGTTATTAAACTATAATTAAAGGCATGATCATCTCCAACATTAAGTATGTTGCAACATTCCAACAATTGTGGTAACTATCAACATGAAACAGTACATGAGCAAGCATCTACGACCCGCGAGACACACTATCTTCCTAACAATAGGCAATAGGAGGTGTCTGAGGCAATATAGGGATGCAAAGGGTATAACGGGTATGGAATCTAAAGCATCACATCACAGATAGCAATAGATCAATGGGAGGAAGTAAAGGCTAGAAATGTAAAATAGGTAGAAAGGGGGAGAATGCTTGATACGTCGGAAACGTATCTATAATTTTTGATGTTCCATGCTTGTTTACTATCTACTTTGCTTTGTTTTGTACACACTTTGAGGTGTTTTTATATGTTTTATGGAACTAACCTATTAACAAGTTGACACAGTGCCAGTTTCCTGTTTTCTTTTGTTTTTGGTTCTAGAAAGGCAGAAAATCAATATTTTCGGAATTGGACGGGACAAAAGCCAAAGTCAATATTTTACCGTGGGGAACACGAAGCCGGAGTACGAGACGGAGGAGGCTCACTAGGGGGGCACACACCCTGGCCACGCGGGTGGGCCCACCCCATGCCTAGGGGTTGCAGCCGCCCTGGTGGCCCCCCTGCCTCGCGTCTTCGCCTATAAGAAGCCCTGATGCAGAAACCCTAGGCACCCGATCAAAATTCCATGAAACCGTTTGTAGCCGCCGCCACCATCGTCCCTAGATCGGGGGGATCTAAAGCTCTTCCTAGCGCCCTGCCGGATAGGAGATCATCCCGGAGGCCTTCTTCTTCATCATGCCAGCCTCCAGTATGAAGCGTGAGTAGTTCCACCTTGGACTACGGGTCCATGTAGTAGCTAGATGGTTGTATCTCCTCCTTTGTGCTTTCATGTATAGATCTTGTGAGCTCCGTTCATGATCAAGATCTAATCTATTTGTAATCATGCATATTGTGTTTGCAGGGATCTGATGGATATTGAGATTACTATGTCAGATGGATTAATGGTTTTGTCTCATTGATTCTATCATGTCTGTGTTGTTTGTGATCTTGCATGCTCTCCGTTGTTAGTAGCTATCTTGGCCAAGTAGTTGCTAGTGACTCCAAGAGGGGGTATTTATGCTCGATAGTGGGTTCATGCCTCTAGTTTCCAAGGGAAGTGACAGAAATCTCTTCGGTTGTAGATGTTATGTTACCACTAGGGAGAAAACAATGGTCTCTTGTTCATGGAACAAGTGGATTTTTTTACCTTACACGCTTTGCTTGAAGCAGTTGTCTGTTACTTGCAACTTAATACTGGAGGGGGTTCGGATGATAACCTGAAGGTGGACTTCTAGTCATAGATGCAGTTGGATGGTGGTCTATGTATATTGTTGTATTGCCCAAACAAATATCATAGGATCTTTTTGTCTAGTATTGCATTGTTGTGCCTTGCTCAGTCCTATCAATTGCCCTGCTGTAATTTGTTTACCCTACATGCCATGTTTGTTTATGTAAGGAGAGCACCTCTAGTGAACTATGGACCCCGGTCCAATCTTTATCATTGATACATCTTCCACTCTTACTTTTTACTTGTTGCAAACCACCATCACCTTCCACACCATACAGTTAATCCTTTGTTACAGCAAACCGGTGAGCTTGGCAACCTCACTGTTCGTTGGGGCAAAGTCTTGAGGTTGTGTTGTGCAGGTTTCCATGTTGCTTGCAACACCTTTGAGAAGTTTCCTTCCTCCTACCGATTCGATAACCTCGATTTCATACTAAGGGAAGACTTGCTGTTGTGCTCTTCGCACCCTTCTCTAGGGTTTCCAACAAAGCGCTCCCACATCAACACCGGGCGTCATCAATGCTCCCCTAGAAAACACTACCAAAGGTTCATCCGAAGATTGGGTCGACACTCGCATCAACTCATTGGAGTAATCTGTGAAGAAGCAAAGCACTAGAAGAAACACCGGATGCACTATTTAAAACTATGACAGAAGATCAGGCATGATGCATGTATGATGCATGATATGGCAAAGATCCGATGCAATTAGGAAATATTAAGTGGAACCGGGGTCCCAACATTTAAATTCATGGTTCAAGTTATTTATATATCCTGCAATTTAAATGTTGTCTTAATAAGGCAAAACATGTCATCAGTTCGCTACACAAATTTAAATAAAGCCAATATAAGACTCGAAAAGTCCGCATATGGTCTCCATATTTAATTGTAAGGTGAATCGGCATTATGCCCCCAAACCACTCAAATATGTATGCAATCATGAAAAATTGATGCAACAATTATATTATATTCATCAAAATAGGATCTCGGAAAAATTGGTCACACATGGAGCACTCAACGATCTTGGTTCGGGGATTCATCGGGGTTCTAGCGCGCCGGGATCGATCTTTGGACCTTCGGATTCCAGGGTCGGGCTTTGGATCCGGGAAGGAGTTCTCAACGCTTTGAGTCAGTGAATGAGAGCTTGGCGTCCGGTGGTAGATCTTGTCGATTCCACTTCGGGCCTTGTTGTTCTACGGCGGACATCATGGGGTCATCGGGGTCTGAGAAGGAGATCTTGGCAACCCATCTTGGTGAAAAACGAAGATGGTGATACCAAACCAACTAGGTCACCACCGTATATCCACATGTATTATATCTAAACCCAACACACATCAGTTCCAAATGCACCACGGAAACAGAGAGAAGGTCCCTGCAGGGGCAGCAGATGAACATGGCTCAAGAGTAACAGAGCATGTGGTGGTGGGGCTTGCTGCGGCATGTCAACATGGAGCCTCTTGACTTGAACTTGGGTATCCAGGACACATAGAGCTGATGTTGGTACCCTTTCCCAAAGTCGCTTAGTGGAGTAGATAGGAAGGTGACAAGGTGACGTTCGGCAGAGGCAGACAAGGTGGGGAGAGCTCACTGTGGCACTTGGGGTGCGGAGGAAAGCCAACTGCGGGCGATTCAAAGACGATGGAAGCGGGCGCACGCCAGTGACCGCAGAGCTAGGGGCAGGACGACTGTGGCGAGGCGGCGATGGGTGTCAAGGACAGGTGAGGTCGACGGGGCTGAGCGGCCTCGTTGAAGGGGGAAGGGTGTAATGGCCTGGTATGGCACAGAGGAGTTGTTGCGGGCGGCCCTCGGCCGTGGAAGGAGAGGAAGGCCGACGGGGTCAACAGTAGGGTATCGCGGTTGAGGGAGAGGCCAGGCGGCAGGGTATCGCGGTCGAGGGAGAGGCAGTGGCTAGAGGGCAAGGAGAGACCTGCGGAGCACTGCAATTGTTGGGGATATGCTATATGGGTATCCTCATATCATGTCTCCTATCCGGATAACCTGGGTGGCCCACAGTTGGTAGCATGGCCCATCGCCTGCTGGGCGGCCTAGTTAGATGGATCCATAAGGGAGGCCCATGACGGATAAAGGAAGGCTACAGTGAAGTCACCGACGTACCCGGAGCCTTGGAGTACAAGACACGCAAGACTAGTAATAGACGGTGTAGGACTCTATAACCTGTCCGGCTAGGAATTTTCCCTGTAACCCTAGACCTAGAGACTATATAAGTCGAGCCTATGGGAGACTTTAGGGCAGATAATCTCAGACAACCTCGCATAGGGAACCGATCTCTGTAACTCGGCGTATTGCCCTTATAGTGATTTATAGCAAGAGTAGGATTCTGCCACCGTTGTGGGATCTGAACCTAGGTAAGCTGTGTTACCTCATACCCGTCAACCGTCCGCCTTCCCCCACGTCTCTAAACACGCACTGTGAGGAACCCTCCATGGCATACTCGTCGGCAATACCACGATAGTTGGAGCCCACCGTGGGGCAAGAGGCGCTTCACGCTCTTCAGCGGGCGAGGACCAAGATCTTCGCGGGAATCGGCAAAACAGTGGCCATCGGTCGCGTTCTCTTCTCTGACAATGTTCCGATCATCCCTCCCAACGAGTTCTAGATCCCGGCGAAGACGAACCCTACGCGGTGTTCGATCGTTCCTATCGGAGACATCCACCTCTTCATTGGAAAAACCGACTCGGGCACTAGTTCCCTGGGAGTCGGAGGAGCATCAAGGCCCGTACGGACCGCCTACGGGCAGGATACATTTGCGGAAGGATCAATGTCGGATCTCTCTTCGGAGTTTGCCGGCAAAGATCGGAAAAATTCAAGGCCCACCCAAACCGCCCCTGTGCAGGATATAACGGTGGAAGATCGCTGCAAGTCCGTCGGCTTCGCCCGTGCGTCTGGACAGCAGAGATCCAAATTCGTCGGCGTGGTCACCATCTTCGATCTGGTGCGTTGCGTTCAGAGAGAGGGCGAAAACCCCCGCGACTACCTGGCCAGGTGGCTCCACATACGAGACGATCTGGCCCAGTACCCCAATGATGATGCCATGTATCACTTTGTGGAAGGACTAGACCATGGCACACTCCTCCAGCACTCTCTAAGACGGCAGCAGGCGTCGGGACGCCTTACCTTCGAAGGCATGGTGAACACCATCAACAACTACGCAGAGGTCGAAGCGGCAGCTCAGACAGCGCTTGCGCTCATTGACGGAGCCCCTCTGATGCAGACACCGCCACCATCGCCTCTGGCCACCATCGCCGCAGTCATGCCGCCACCCCCAGTCATCGTCGCTGATGTTGCACCTCCACCGCCCGTCATCGAGGAAGTCCTGGCACCCTCCGACTCTGTGATTGACGCGCTATACGCCGACTTTGGTGCAGATTCAGAGGAGATAGATTTCAGTCCAGAGGAACTAGACTCCGCCATGCAGGAGATGGAGGAGGAGTACACACGCGACGAGCAAGCCAACAACTCCGTCACATCTCGAGACATCTCGAGAGGTGTTCGTCACCATTGGGACGATGATGGATGAATATCAACCCGGACGAGCTCCGCCTACAGCGCTTGACAAGGGGAAGGGACCACCTGTTGCTGTCGACGATGATCGCGCAAAGGTCATGCCCCCTCCCCCTAACCTAGTGCAGCAGCCGCAGGAATTCGGCACCAGCCCGAGAAACAACAACACCGCAAACTTGCCACCTCCAGCATCTACATCTGCTGCTGCCCAAGTTACTCCAGCTGATAGAGTGATGTACGGCAATCTCCTCGTTGATCCACTGACCGTACCTCATATCCGGAACGTGACCCAGCTTGACGAGAAGCACCAGCAGCTACTGGAGGAAGCGCATGCCATCGCGGAGCAAGGCGCTAAGCAAGATCGAGATCTGGTCAAGGCGCAGAAATCCATAGAGAAAGCTAGAGAAATGGAGGCCGAGTACAATACTCTGGTGCAGCAGCAGAAGGCCAAGAAATCTACGGCTCGCGTCATCAACGATCCTGGTGTACGGAGAAACCTAGGACGGGATCCCCCAAATCCGGCACAAGCCAAGCCATACATTCACAGTGAAGGTAGACAGGTGATGCTCACTCCACTCCTCAACCCCGCCGTCGCCAAGACCCTTCTAGATAAGGATAGATCGCCCGAGGAAGTGGACCAGGTCTATGACCTAGTGGCCAAGGCGGTGAAGCAGCAGGAAAAGGCCACCTCTTAGAGGCTTTTGTCTGACCCAGCGTTTTTCCAGTCTAGCCAACATAAGCCGCCAAGGGACAGATCTCCTCTTGATGTCAGGTCTCAGACGGGTTCATCAGAACAAAGACGGAGGAATGCGCGTAACAGGAAGGATGCTATCCCCATATCCTCCAACCACGGAGAAAAGGCCCGACCTCGTCGCCCATCGCCACCGCCCCGATCCCCCGACATCGCGAAGACCCCAAGTCTCACCATCGTACGGATATGCCCCCTCTAAGGCAGAGCGACATCGTCATCCGCGACAACACGGAGCAGACTCGTCATGACGGAGAGCGTAACCAAGGACACAAGAGCAGGTCGCGCCATGACCCTCCGAGTCCAGAAATAAATCGCGATAAGCGTGAGGCATTACAGGAGGGTAATAGCAAGAAGGCTAACCCACCACCACCTCCGCCTCCGTCGCCAACTAGCAGTCACCATGGCGGGGGAGGCCTGTGTCGTTCACACAGCCCATCCCCTGTCGACAACAAGAAGAAAAACCCGGAGCCGTACGATGCACGTTCGTGGATCGATAAGATCCACGAGGCCTGGGAAGGACCATACCTAGGACCACGTTGCTTTGGAACTGCGATACGGACCGCAACTTACCCCAAAGGTTTCCGGATTGACAAGACCATCAAGCCCTATGATGGCACCGCTAAGCCAGCTACATGGTTGCAAGAATACGGCAACGCGGTAGAGATTGCCGGGGGTAACCCCAACATTGCCGTCAAGTACCTCCCATTGATGTTGGCGGGCACAGCCCGTCAGTGGATTGACGACTTGCCAGAAAAATCCATCTGCAATTGGTTGGACATGCCAGAAGCATTCAGCAAGAACTTCGAGGGTACGTACAAACGTCCATGCACTATTGGCGATCTACAGTGGTGCGTGCAAGAGAAGGACGAGACATCTCGCGCCTATCTCTCCCGCTGGCTGGATATGAAGAATTCCTGCGCAGGAGTGCACGCTCAGACCACCATGGCCGCCTTCATCGATGGGTTGGAAAGGGGCACGTTGCTCCGACATAAGCTGAAGCGCTTGCAGGACAATCACCAACTTGACTTGAACTAGATGATTCAGTTGGCTAGTGAGTTCGCAGCTGCCGATGACGATGCTCGCGGCTCTCTGCCGGCAACGGCCGTTCTAACTCAAGCTCGGAGGAACAACAACACAAAGCCGAAAACCGCTCCAGAATAAAAGAAAACTCCCGACATGGTCGCCATGACTACCTCGGCACCGCTACGTGTTCCCCAAACCTACGAATATTACCGCGATATGTCGTGCCTCGTACACCTCGATGTCAACGGCAAGGCCACCCACACCAATCGACACTGCAAGTTCATCAACAACCTCAAGGAAGACCCGTAGTCCGGCTACAAGCAAAGTCGGAAGAACAGACCGCGAGGCAAGGGCAAGGTGAAGAAGAAGGAGGAGGAGTCCAAGGATTCAAGTGACATGGACGAGGATGTTGACACCAAGCAAGTTGCCAAGAGCGACGGAAAAGGCAAGAACCCCTTCGTGAAGAAGGCGCCAGTCTACCACACTTTCCTTGGCACCCCCACCGTCCAACAACAGAAGACCTCTATGAGGATACTGATGGCCACTCTACCCCCACGTGGCATCTGCAACATCGAGTCCGGGGATGAACCACTTCCTCCACGTGGCATCTGAAGATTGAGGTAGATCATGAGAAAAGAGGGAAATTTCTAAAGTTTTGGGTCTTTGAATTTTTTTTAAAGTTTGACTCAGATTTTCTAGCAACTTGCTTTTTCATTCACTCCTTCATTTATTCATAGCACACAGTACAACACACACCACAACAAAGGAAAACATATGGTTTTAAGAACCATTCTGAGAACTACGATACAGTGGGACCGAATACTACTCACTACGTTGGTGCTTAAGTGCTACTATTCCTCGGAATCTGTGGCTTCGTCATCTTCATCATCATCGATGAAGGCAAAATCGTCCTCATCGGTGAAGAAATCCATAGCCTGATCCTCCAGAAAATCATCGTCATCGCCGAGATAGGAGTAGGGGTCTCCACGAAGATCCTCTCCGGCATTCTCCCTTTCCTCCAACTGCATGTCTCTGTAGTGGATGGTCTCCTCCAGAGATGAGATGCGGTGGCGAAGATGGGCAATGATGCACTCCTTCTTGTCGAGCTGACGGCAGCGAGACTTGCGATCCTTTGCTAGCATGGCGATGGTCTGGTCCTTTGTCTTGATGATGGCAGACTTGTGGTTGCAGTAGTCACGACAGTTGTCCAACTCCTGCTGACGATCGTACATCACGAAGCTAAGGTGGTCCAATTGGATCTTCAGCTAGGGGTGGTATGGGGCTTCCAGTGGTTGTCCATTTGCATCATGCCTTGGGAAAACCTCAAAGCGAGTACCCTTGATCTGATTGATGATCTGCCCACACAGACGGGAAAGAGCTTCCTGCATGGCTCTGGCAAGTCCATCGAGCCAGTTGTTTTCTCTCAAGGTAAACTGAATTCCCTCCGTAGTGGCAGGTTCAATCTTCCCTTGGAGACATGCAACAATTAGCCACTGCAGATCTTCTCCTCCTTGATCATTGAGCTGAGCTCCAAAGAACTCGGGGTGCGGACGCTCCAGAAGTTCCGAAAGCTGGTCCAAACCCCTCTCAAAGATCAGGTCTCCTCCATTCCCCAATTGGTAAAACTTGCTGTACTTCACGTCCATTTTGCAGGAGTTTTTGAGGAACATGAATTTTTAGGAAAGAATCAAAGGGATAAGAATAAGAATAGTTTTTTTTAAATATTTGTTTTTCTTTGGTTTTGGAAAATAAGTTTTTGGTTTAAACGTCCATTCTAACTTGGGTCTCCTATGGTCAGGATGGCTCTCATACCAACTTGTCAACACCCGGATTTTTCAATCCTAGATGCCTGTTATGCCATACATCGCAATCCCAGGATTACCATTTTTGCGAGACATAACAGAATTGGATACCATAGTACATCATCCATTACAAATGATACATAAGTTCTTACACAAATAGGGATCTCATGATCCAGTTCTTAATACAACATCAAGCAGGGGAATACGTAATAATAACGATAGCGTAGGCGAAGCTCCATCTTCGGGGTCACAGGCAATGCTGATGATGGGAGATGATCCTAGTTGTCATAACCTTCCTGGGGTCCATCCTTCAGGTACTCCTCTTCATAGTCTGGCCATGGGAATAGCCAGGGACAAAGCCATGAGTACTCTTTAAGTACTCGCAAACTAATACTAACAGGTAAAAGGGGTTTTTGGATAATAGGACACTAGGCTCTAGGGTTGTTTTGCAAAAGCCAGATTTATCTCTACTAAGTTTAGAAGCAACGAATGTTAGTTGAAAGTTTTATAGCACCTAAGTGGGAACTTGTAATTCAGATCACCACCCTGTTGTGGTCAAGTCAAAGTCTCAATTCATTTCACAAGTCATTTTGAAAAGTCTGACGGCGGAACAGTATGGCCACTCCAACTGTCCATAACCGCAGACGCGGCTATTCGAATAGTTTGACACTCTGCAAAGATTGTACACTTTCACCACAACATTCGATACATCCGTCAGGAACAAATCCTGAATTCACCATACTCAGTATGCGGATAATCAATCCTAACCTTTCAATTACACGCCCTAGTATAAGCACCTCTCTTGTGAGTTTGGCCTCCCAACCATTACCAACTGTCATCTTGGGTACTGCACAGGTGGACAATCTTCACAAGGTAGCCTCAGCTCAGACCTTGGCCGTGAGGGAACTAATACTAAGGTATATAAGTTTCCAGTCAAGCCCTACCCAATATTCGGGTATTGTGGTTGTACGATAAAATTGGAATGGTATCGCATCCAGACAACCATCAGTTTTAAAAAGGGCTATGGCTCACGCCTCAACATTTTAATCACCAAAATCATCAGGTGACCGGAAACACATGTCCAAAACATTTCAATAGAATGATCCATCATTCCAAGGTTTTCATAACCATTTTTCCACCAAGTACTCCCATCTAAAGTTGATCAAGTTTTATGCTTAGCACTAGCATCTACAGGTGGGGGTAAGCAATAATGAGGGGTGGTAAACTAGTGGGGTTTTAGATAAGTTCAATCTCATGCCTTAAGATGACATCAAGATTATCTAGCTTAGGCCAAATTTTATGCTCTTTATGCAACCTTCAAATATCTTTCTAATATCTATAATTCACTTAAGTAAACTCCAAGTAATAGCTTTGATAAAGAAATAAAGTATAAAGCTTGCAAGTAAAAAACTAGGATTGGTCTGTCAAGTGGGTATGATCACATATGCTTAAGGAATATAATGGTCATAGTAACAAGTAGGGGTTTGTTGCATCAGTAGGGTATCTTGCAAGTGTTAGCTTGCACATTCACTAGTAGTATTAGGCTTGCTAAGGTAGAATGTCTTGCAAGTTTTAGCTTGCATTGGTATAGTATCAGCTTGCATCAATATCAGTATAAGCTTGCCCTGTGTAGAGCAGTGGTTGAAGTTCTCCTCGGCTTCTTCTTCGTAGAATCCTCCTTCCTCCTCGTATCCTTGGTCGGTACTAGCGTCTATGAATAAATACGAGGTACACAATCACCAAACAATACTTAACTACTTGCAATCATCACACACAAGGATCCTATATATGATCTAGCATCATCTCTAACATTACTAGATTAAAGCTTGGTTTAATTCCTTTTTATTTCTAGAAAAGTAATTTATACTCATTGAAAAACTACTTAAGATTTAATATTCTCCAAACCAAACATGGGATCATGTTGACACATGTCATCACCACATATTGTAGTCCAAGGGAATGTGATTTAAAGTGGTGTCACAATTTAATAAGGTTTTACCCTTTTATTTTATTTTATTTTATTTTATTAATATGTCTAGAAATGCTTATTTAGCATTCTTTTATTACTTGAACATTATTTCTTCAAGTAAACCTATATATTTTTATATATTCTGAAAGAAATGGTTAAATGTGATTTTTGAGAGTTGGAATCAATTCAAAAGCTATTATGGTTTAAGTTTGAAAAATGTTTGAATGCAGAAAAGCTTCTTCCTTGTTATTTTTACCATGGGTGATCTATAGATCCAAATGACTTGAATCCAACGGGCTTGGATTCAGCATTCCCAGACCTTTCTAACAAATTTGGTTTCATTCAATTTGGTGCCCTGAATCGATCTGGTTGATTTTTGAAGTTGGGTACAGAAGTGAGTTTGAAATAAAATAGAAAAGTTTTAATTTGAATAACTGGGCTGCGCGGGAAAAGTGAACGGGCCGGCCTGCTAAGCGCAGTGCTCCCGCGGGCTGCTTAAGTGGATGTCCCCACTCGTCAGTAAGACAGGGAGGGGCGAAGCAGTACGGGGCAACGTGGGTCGTTCGATCTGATTCTAATCCAACGGCTGGGAGTCATCATCGACGCGAGGCAACACCGGCGAGAAAGAAACCTAGCGCGGCCAGTGAGGGGTGCTGGGGGCTTACTGGGGTGCAGGCGAGGGTCGGCGAGGCGGGCGAACGACAAAGTCGACGACGACGAACTCAGGGGTGGTCGCGGCAGCTCCTGGGGTGGAGGAAATCGATGGCGCCCTTCTTATCCAGAGGCGGCGGGCTCCGATGAAATTCCAGTGAGGTGGTGCTCGTCTTGCTCCGGGAATGGTGTGGCACAATCAATGAGAAGAGGGGAGTGAGGTGGTGTGAAGAAATCGACTGGGGGTGGCCTCTATTTATAGTCGAGCGAGGGGACCGATGGGGCGCACGGTGAGCTCGTCGGGGGCGATGTTACAGGCGGCTATTGGCATGGGCGACGGTAGGGGACGGTGCGGTGTTCCCTGGCGATGCTCAACGACATGGTTTTGAGGCGTGGGGCGGTGTGGCTTGGTCTGGAACATGCGACGCTCTGCGCGGAAGAGGCGGCGTCTTCGACGGCGAGCGGTGGCTGTGCGGCACAGGGCGACGAACGAGGATGTCTGGCCGTCTCCTGGGTCGGTGGGGATTGTGTATGCACGCGGCAAGGGCGGCGCGGCTTCGCGGCCGAGGTGGCGCTGGCGCACGCTCGGCATGGTCGCTGGCGAGGTTGGCATGGTTCGTGCGTGTGGTCCAGGGCTTGGAAACGCTCGCGGCTGGGACAGAGAGTGGCGGTGGAGGGTGGGTGTGAGATCCCTCCTTTATAAAGGAAAAGGATCCCTGTGATTGCAATGCTAGTCCCTGGATCAATGCTAGCATCCACAGTTTAAGATGAAGTACACAGAAACAAAGGTCATTATTACAGTCATTCCAGAGACAAACATAGTCTTTACATCTCCAAGGCCACAGGCCTAATACAAGAGTTTAAATAAGTAAATAAATAAAAGTCTTCATCTTCATGTGCCACAGGTAAACATATTGAGTGTAGAATCATGACTCCTAATCATCATCAGAGTAACCTGCAACATCACAAGTTATAGCCACAGTGCGTCAATACATTGGAATAGTATTGGCAAGTGATACCTTAGTATAATTTTGGTGGACTAGATACTATATGCAATTTGGCTAAGTGTAGATTAGGCTTGCTTTGCTCAAAATAGGTTTTTCCTATTAGTTGAAATCACTAAGTTTTTCTTTGTCAAAAACTTTTCCCAAGGAACCACCAATAGACATTGGGGTCCTTCACCCTTGTTCAACCACAAGTTTTACTTAGAAATTGGGATGAGGAGATTCTTCATAGCTTCCTTGTCTTGATGCTCAAATTGTCCAATACTGTCACATCCCAAGATTTTCCAAATCTTGTTATGTGATAAATAAATGAATAAAATAAAACTTTGTTGATTTTCGGCGTGAGAAGAAACTTTTTGATTCCAATTGGAAACCTTCAAACCTATTTGACCAAACAAATCCTAAAGGGATTTGAAAAGATAAACAATTAATAAATAAAATATTAAATAAGTGAAATTAATATTTTTGGATCTTTTAATAAAAATATTTGGTTTTCAAATGAAAAGGTAGGAATATAAATAAGGACTATTTTTTTTATAGAGCCAAATTAAACCTTGGCCAAGTTTTTGAAATAAAATATTTTGTTTTGATTAAAGGAGTAAAGTGTTATTTAAACAAAATAATGAGGATTTATTAATATCCAATTTTATTAAAAATAAAGGTTTTACCATTTTAATTAAACATCAAAACTTGTTAAATTATTTTAAACAAGTCTTCCAAGTATTTTATATTTTCAAATAAAACCTACTAATTTGGTTTTGATAATATTTAGATTTCAAATGGAGATTTTAATAAATCAAAACCTATTTGAATTAATAACTAAGGACTATTTTATTTAATTATTAAATAGATCCAAAAAAGAATAAAAATATTATTTTTTATTTTGGACTTTGGAATTGTGTTGTTAAACAGAACTAAAACTCAATACAAAGTTAGCAAGGTTTTGAATTCATTTGGGTGTTTGATTTGTTGTTTGAAATTCAAAACAGGAAAATCAAATAGAAAAAGAAAAAGATTACTGAATAAAAAAATGAAACAAACAGCAACCCAACTGGCCAGCCCAGCAAGCCCAGCTCCAGCCCAACTAAACCCCCCATGCGCGAATCGTTTTCCACCGAAAAACCCAACCGCGCAGTCACAGACGAGTGGACCCCTCTCTCTCTCTTCCTCACTGACAGTGTGTCCCACAAGACCACCTCGTCGTGCCTCTCGCGACTTTCTTCCTGCCGTTGCTACCTTCGATTGTCGTTGAATTCAGACATCGCCATGGGTTATACCTCGCCGTGACCACGCCCATTTAATCGCCTCTGTCTCCTTTTCATTTCCCCTCAAACCCCGCTACAAGTGAGCCACCAGGGTGCCCCCAATTCTCTTTGCTTTGCCACTGCTCCGACGACGTCTCCGACCAAATTCCAGCACCGTCCAGCCTCGCCTCGCCTTCCCAAGCACACGAGCTCGCTCCTCACCTCCTGGCGCATCTCCCCGTGCCACTCATTCGCTCGCGAGCGCTCCGCAACGTCGACTTCGTCATCTACTGAGCGCCGCCGCGTCTGTTTCTTTTTCCGGCGACCTCTCCCTGGTAAGTCTCGACCGCCCCGGCACCTCCTATTGATGCTCACATCATCAGAAGTTCAACCCGCGTCTAACTGTATCCTTGTTTTGCCTCGGAGTGAACCGCAGCGTCGCCCTCGATGACCTCCAGAGCCGCCTGACGCCACCACTCACTCCGGCGAACAATTGTCGCCGTCCCTGAGCACCCCTTGCCTCCTCACGACCACCTTGAACTTCACCTCGACCTCGCGAACACGGTGAGACCCTCCTCTGTCTTCCTTGCTTCAGAACCGCTGCTAAGCGCACGTCGACCAAGGCCATTGCTTGTTACCGCCAGCGCCAGTTCCTGGTCGAGCTGCTATGGACCGTAGGATTTAGATCCAAGCGTTGCGATAGATTGACTAATCGAAGGGGTATCGTTTGCTCAGAGCCGCACGATGTTAGTTAGATCCAACAAACCACAGAGAGCAATCCGCACGAACTGGTATGCGCCAGTAGGAATAAGACACGTGTCCAGAGACTGTTTTAAAAACAGAAATTTGATCTATTAGATTTGCAAACTTGTAAAATGCATAACTTTGCTTATTTGCAAATTTGATCTATTAGATCCACACGTCCAAAATTTGCAAATTTTATATAAATGGATTCAGCAAGACAAGCCCTAGCCAACCATGCACTTTGTTTAGTAAAAAGCTTCTGATAAATTGGTTGAATTTGCAGAAACTTGTGTAGGCTTGTTATGAATATAAAAATTGTTCTAGTTATGTTTTTGAGTTGAAATCTTTGCAAAATGGTTTGTTTGTGAACCTACTGACCCTAGGAACCAACTTATGGATTTAAAAATGTATTTTGTGAGGATTAGGATTGAATAGTTGAATTAGCTCATTTCTAGTCAAATAAAAATATTGTTTTTGACATGGAAATGATTTTTGAGAAAAACCTTTGGAAAATGTTTTGATTCAAACCTACTGACCCTAAACACCAAGTTTTGAGAATTAACAACTTATTTGGTGAACAATATAAAATTATTGCCTTACCAAAAGCATTTTCACCACATGAAATAATGATTTGATTTAAAAATGGTTTATAGATAAAACCCTTTTTCAAATGGTTTTGCCACTTTAGAAAATGACCACTTTGAGCCTTCCAATGTTTAGAGCCTAGTAGAAACCACCTTTGCAAATAAAACTATCTTTTGCATGCTTGCATGCATGACTTTGTTTCTATTATTTTATGTGTGATGAATTGTTTGAATATTGGTTGGAATGCTAGTTGAATCTAAGTTTGCTTGATTGATTTGTAGTGAAGTTAGAAGGGTGTGATATTAGCAAGATCAAGAAGTGAACCAACATTCCCTACCAAAAAGGCAAGTGACACTATCATCCAAGTCCTACTATTTTCATTACACTTAGTGGATTTTGAAACATGAATGGAAAGGTTTACTATATTTGGCTATGCTAAATCCTAATAGGATACCCCTATATATGCCTTAGTGAAAACAATGTAGTTGTAATATGCTTACCCCTGCTTTATATATTGAGCAGGGATACATGTTGAGATTATGAGAAGTACTGAAAATACTTGTGTTTTATATAATAAAACAAGTACTCAATGAACCACCTGGGTGGACAAGGATACTCAAGTTTTGGACAAGGTGGCAACAAGAGGAACCATGTTTATATGGCAATATCTTTTTGTTGTGCACTAGAATAAAACCACCCAAGGACTTAGAGATTGAACATGTTTCTCAGACAAGGCTTCCGTACAGCCACATGCTAAATGGGCACTGGCTTAGTCAACTACATTGTGGAAGACCCATGCATTGGCCTCTTCAGGTTAACTAGAATGAGGGAACTTGAAACCCTACATTGGTGCTTGGAAGACAAGCTAGCATTGTGTATGGGAGGACCCTATGGAAAGACTTTGTCACATTTTCAATCTGCCAGTACTCCATCTTGGTGAGTACTTATCCAGCGGCCATTGGTGGCATCAAGATGAGAATGTGTCATGTGGGTAAAGTGTACAACTTCTGCAGAAGATAAAAATCTAAGTACTTAGCCGTGTCCCCGGTTATGGACAACACTGAGCAACTAAGGCCTGAAGCTATGGGAAATCTCGACATTCCAATTTCTAAAAGAAAAACTTGAAAGTGAAAACAAGAGACTTGAAGCACTTGGTGGATTCCAAGGAGTTCAGAAAGATTTGACAAAAGATCAAAACTATTTTGAAAAGATAGGATAAAACTATATTGCTTTCTGCAAATGAGCCTATACCCCACTTAGCCAAATATGCATGTATTGATAGGATCCACTCATATTCTATATAGTAGTGAAACTTGCCAATAAAATTCAAATGTATTGACCCTTGTGGCTGTAACTTGTTATGTTGCAGGTTTGCTTGATATTAGTGAAGTTGATTGATTAGGATTACAAGTCTACAACCAACATGTTTGCCTGTGGCACTTTGAAGATGAAGGACCCCATGCTTATAGATATTCTGCTGCAATGTAATGTGATAGCCAAATGAGCTATGTAAGATGTAATGAATTATTATATTCCTGGTTATAAAGCTGTATTATGACCTTTGTTTCTTGATATTACATCTTAACTGTGGATGCTAGCTATTGATCCAGGGACTAGCATTGTAAACACAGGGATCTCTACCTTATTAAAGGTTGGGACCTCTACTGAATAAAAAAATGAAACAAACAGCAACCCAACTGGCCATCCCAGCAAGCCCAGCTCCAGCCCAACTAAACCCCCCCACGCACGAATCGTTTTCCACCAAAAAACCCAACCGCGCAGTCATAGACGAGTGGACCCCTCTCTCTCTCTTCCACACTGACAGGCAGGTCCCACAGCGCCACCTCAGCGTCGTCTCCCTCGCGACCGTTCTTCCTGCCGTTGCTACCTTTGATTGCGTCGTTAAACTCGCATTACTTCCGCGGTTATACCTCGCCGTGACCACGCCCATTTAATCGCCTCTGTCTCCTTTTCATTTCCCCTCAAACCCCGTTGCAAGTGAGCCACCAGGCTGCCCCCAATTCTCTTTGCTTTGCAACTGCTCCGATGACGTCTCCGACCAAATTCCGGCGCCGTCCAGCCTCGCCTCACCTTCCCAAGCACACGAGCTCGCTCCTCACCTCCTGGCGCATCTCCCCGTGCCACTCATTCGCTCATGGCGCTCAACGCCGACTTCGGCTATTCATCGAGCGCCGCTCGCTTTTTTCTGGCGACCTCTCCCTGGTAAGTCTCGACCGCCCCGGCACCTCCTATTGATGCTCACATCATCAGCAGTTCAACCCGCGTCTAACTGTATCCTTGTTTTGCCTCGGAGTGAACCGCAACGTCGCCCTCGACGACCTCCAGAGCCGCCTGACGCCACCACTCACTCCGGCGAACAATTGTCGCCGTCCCTGAGCACCCCTTGCCTCCTCGCGACCACCTTGAACTTCACCTCGACCTCGTGAACACAGTGAGACCCTCCTATGTCTTCCTTGCTTCCTGTAACCGCCACTAGCACACTGCCGTCACTGCCATTGCTGCCACCAGCGCCAGTTCCTGGTCGAGCTGCTATGGACCGTAGGATTTAGATCCAAGCGTTGCGATAGATTGACTAATCGAAGGGGTATCGTATGCTCAGAGCCGCACGATGTTATTTAGATCCAACGAACCATAGAGCGCAATCCGCACGAACTGGTACGCGCCAGTAGGAATAAGACACGTGTCCAGAGACTGTTTTAAAAACAGAAATTTGATCTATTAGATTTGCAAACTTGTAAAATGCATAACTTTTGATCCACACGTCCAAAATTTGCAAATTTTATATCAATGGATTCAGCAAGACAAGCCCTAGCCAACCATGAACTTTGTTTACTAAAAAGCTTCTGATAAATTGGTTGAATTTGCAGAAACTTGTGTAGGCTTGTTATGAATATAAAAATTGTTCTAGTTATGTTTTTGAGTTGAAATCTTTGCAAAATGGTTTGTTTGTGAACCTACTGACCCTAGAAACCAACTTATGGTTTTAAAAATGTATTTTGTGAAGATTAGGATTGAATAATTGAATTAGCTCATTTCTAGTCAAATAAAAATATTGTTTTTGACATGGAAATGATTTTTGAGAAAAACCTTTGGAAAATGTTTTGATTCAAACCTACTGACCCTAAACACCAAGTTTTGAGAATTAACAACTTATTTGGTGAACAATATAAAATTATTGCCTTACCAAAAGCATTTTCACCACATGAAATAATGATTTGATTTAAAAATGGTTTATAGATAAAACCCTTTTTCAAATGGTTTTGCCACTTTAGAAAATGACCACTTTGAGCCTTACAATGTTTAGAGCCTAGTAGAAACCACCTTTGCAAATAAAACTATCTTTTGCATGCTTGCATGCATGACTTTGTTTCTATTATTTTATGTGTGATGAATTGTTTGAATATTGGTTGGAATGCTAGTTGAATCTATGTTTGCTTGATTGATTTGTAGTGAAGTTAGAAGGGTGTGATATTAGCAAGATCAAGAAGTGAACCAACATTCCCTACCAAAAAGGCAAGTGACACTATCATCCAAGTCCTACTATTTTCATTACACTTAGTGGATTTTGAAACATGCATGGAAAGGTTTACTATATTTTGCTATGCTAAATACTAATAGGATACCCCTATATATTCCTTAGTGAAAACAATGTAGTTGTAATATGCTTAGCCCTGCTTTATATATTGAGAAGGGATACATGTTGAGATTATGAGAAGTATTGAAAAGACTTGTGTTTTATATAATAAAACAAGTACTCAATGAACCACCTGGGTGGACAAGGATACTCAAGTTTTGGACAAGGTGGCAACAAGAGGAACCATGTTTATATGGCAATCTCTTTTTGTTGTGCACTAGAATAAAACCACCCAGGGACTTAGAGATTGAACATGTTTCTCGTACAGTGGCTTCCGTGTACAGCCACATGCTAAATGGGCACTGGCTTAGTCAACTACATTGTGGAAGACCCATGCATTGGCCTCTTCAGGTTAACTAGAATGAGGGAACTTGAAACCCTACATTGGTGCTTGGAAGACAAGCTAGCATTGTGTATGGGAGGACCCTATGGAAAGACTTCGTCACATTTTGAATCTGCCAGTACTCCATCTTGGTGAGTACTTATCCAGCGGCCACTGGTGGCATCAAGATGAGAATGTGTCATGTGGGTAAAGTGTACAACTTCTACAGAAGATAAACATCTAAGTACTTAGCCGTGTCCCCGGTTATGGACAACACTGAGCAACTAAGGCCTGAAGCTATGGGAAATCTTGACATTCCAATTTCTAAAAGAAAAACTTGAAAGTGAAAACAAGAGACTTGAAGCACTTGGTGGATTCCAAGGAGTTCAGAAAGATTTGACAAAAGATCAAAACTATTTTGAAAAGATAGGATAAAACTATATTTCTTTCTGCAAATGAGCCTATACCCCACTTAGCCAAATATGCATGTATTGATAGGATCCACTCATATTCTATATAGTAGTGAAACTTGCCAATACAATTCAAATGTATTTACCCTTGTGGCTATAACTTGTTATGTTGCAGGTTTGTTTGATATTAGTGAAGTTGATTGATTAGGATTACAAGTATACAACCAACATGTTTGCCTGTGGCACTTTGAAGATGAAGGACCCCATGCTTATAGATATTCTGCTGCAATGTAATGTGATATCCAAATGAGCTATGTAAGATGTAATGAATTATTTTATTCCTGGTTATAAAGCTGTATTATGACCTTTGTTTCTTGATATTACATCTTAACTGTGGATGCTATCTATTGATCCAGGGACTAGCATTGTAAACACAGGGATCTCTACCTTATTAAAGGTTGGGACCTCTACAGATGGTATCAGAGCACTGTGTTTCCTGTAGGATTTGTAACCCTAGGATTGGACAAAACCCCTTAGAAAAATAGGAGTTGTGTTTGTTCCAAAAACTTATTTACAAACAATCTTGTAAACTCTTTCCTCAACCATTTTGGTTTTGATTCTACATCTCTTATATTTCAAACTTGATGGAAAAACCTACCCCATGGCCAAAGACTTCACCATATGCAAAGGACTTCATCATCTCTAATGACTTCAACATCTTCAACTCTAATGACTTCAACATCTTCAGCATTTTCACCAAGGACTTCAATCTTGGATATCACTAAGGACAAGTGAGATAAGAAATCTTGCTCAAGATTTGGAGACTAAGGAAAACACAACTTAGAAGGAGCCATCATCACCTTTGAAGTTTTGTGACCAAGAGTTTTCCCAAGGAAACCATGATCTCATGCAAGAAGAATCAACCAAGAAAGATGGAAAGATCTCAAGTGAACCATATAGATGGACCACCATATTAAGTATAGGTCAAACACACCAACTTATGGGGAGTAACAAAAATATTTTGTTGCCTAAAAATGTGCTTGAACTTTGTTGTTTGAGTGAAATGTTTGTTTGTGATTGCTTGCACATTGCTTGTGTGAATTGTGATGTGTGTGATTAGAATCCTTACATAGAAATCTTTTGCCTATTCTAATCTCAATTCAACCCAAACAGATGACTACTCCAAGAGACTCCAACATCAAGGTTGATGACAACAACAAAAACAACCAAGAGGACAACATGAGAGAACTCATAGCAACCCAAAACCAGTTGAACCAAATGACAGCTCAATTCATAGCCAACACCAGTGGGGAAGATCCAACCATGTAGAGGTTTTTGGAAACCCAAGCCCAAATGTTGCATAAGGTGACAGATCAAATGATCAACATGGAAGGCAACTCTTCCAAAGGAGTTTGTGACAACAAGAATGACAAAGATGTTATTCTTGAAGGAACCAAAGCTTGCAATATTTGTGGAGACAAGGATCACACTTCCAAGGAGCATGGAGATCAATGCCCCAACTGTGAAGAGAAACATCCAGTAGGCCAATGTCCCACCTCTCAAGCTACTTGTTACCTATGTGAAGGAAATAATCATGTCCCTATCCAATGCCCCATCTATTCCATAGTTGAACAAAGGAAACAAGGTGGAGTGCAACAACTGATTTCAGACTATCAAGAGGGAGCCAAGTCTACCAAGAAGGATGAGGACAAAGGAAAATCTCCACTTGTACCTCCATGCAATACAACCCAATTTAAAGGACCAAAGAAGAAGCATATGAATTATCCAAGGAGCAATAGAAGGTCAAAGAAACCAGTAGACATTCCTACCTATGAGATAACATATGAAGAACATGAACTAGAAGCACTCCTAGCTTTGGAGAAACCCAAGAAAAAGAAGGACAAAAGCCATGTGCAATGTAATCATTGCAAAGAAATGGGACATTATGCCAGTGAATGTCCAGAGAAGAATAAGTATAAGGAGATTGGCCAAGTATGGTGCAACAACTGCAAAGAGCTAGGCCATTATGTAGCAACCTGTCCACAAGAGATACGTGAAGAACTCAAACTTATCACATGTTACAATTGTGGTAACCAAGGACATTATGCAAGAAACTGTCCAGAAAAGATGAAGCACAAGATAAACAAGCCTATGAAGGATCTCAGCCTTGTCACATGTTTCATGTGTGGAAACAAAGGACACTATGCAGATGTTTGCCCAGAGAAGTTTCCCCAAGATCCCAAGCAAGCCAATATGTAATCTAGTTGGAAAATTTTTAAGGGTGGTAGTACCCTAGATGTTTTGAGCCAATTTGTAACCCTTAGCCTCCCCAAATCTCGGGACGAGATTTATTTTTAAGGGTGGTAGCCTGTCACATCCCAAGATTTTCCAAATCTTGTTATGTGATAAATAAATGAATAAAATAAAACTTTGTTGATTTTCAGGGTGAGAAGAAACTTTTTGATTCCAATTGGAAACCTTCAAACCTATTTGATCAAACAAATCCTAAAGGGATTCGAAAAGATAAACAATTAATAAAGAAAATATTAAATAAGTGAAATTACTTTTTTTGGATCTTTTAATAAAAAGATTTGGTTTTCAAATGAAAAGGTAGGAATATAAATAAGGACTATTTTTTTATAGAGCCAAATTAAACCTTGGCCAAGTTTTTGAAATAAAATATTTTGTTTTGATTAAAGGAGTAAAGGGTTATTTAAACAAAATAATGAGGATTTATTAATATCCAATTTTATTGAAAATAAAGGTTTTACCATTTTAATTAAACATCAAAACTTGTTAAATTATTTTAAACAAGTCTTCCAAGTATTTTATATTTTCAAATAAAACTTACTAATTTGGTTTTGATAATATTTAGATTTCAAATGGAGATTTTAATAAATCAAAACCTATTTGAATTAATAACTAAGGACTATTTTATTTAATTATTAAATAGATCCTAAAAAGAATAAAAATATTATTTTTTATTTTGGACTTTGGAATTGTGTTGTTAAACAGAACTAAAACTCAATACAAAGTTAGCAAGGTTTTGAATTCATTTGGGTGTTTGATTTGTTGTTTGAAATTCAAAACAGGAAAATCAAATAGAAAAAGAAAAAGATTACTAAATAAAAAAATGAAACAAACAGCAACCCAACTGGCCAGCCCAGCAAGCCTAGCTCCAGCCCAACTAAACCCGCCCACGCGCGAATCGTTTTCCACCGAAAAACCCAACCGCGCAGTCACAGACGAATGGACCCCTCTCTCTCTCTTCCTCACTAACAGGCAGGTCCCACAGCGCCACCTCAGCGTCGTCTCCCTCGCGACCATTCTTCCTGCCGTTGCTACCTTTGATTGCATCATTGAATTCGCATTACTGCCGCGGTTATACCTCGCCGTGACCACGCCCATTTAATTGCCTCTGTCTCCTTTTCATTTCCCCTCAAACCCCGCTGCAAGTGAGCCACCAGGCTGCCCCCAATTCTCTTTGCTTTGCCACTGCTCGGACGATGTCTCCGACCAAATTCCGGCGCCGTCCAGCCTCGCCTCGCCTTCCCAAGCACACGAGCTCGCTCCTCACCTCCTGGCGCATCTCCCCGTGCCACTCATTCGTCATGAAGGCCTGCAACGCCGACTTCACATTCATCGAAGGCCTTGGCTGTTTCTTTTTCGGGCGACCTCTCCATGGTAAGTCTCGACCGCCCCTGCACCTCCTATTGATGCTCACATCATCAGCAGTTCAACCCGCGTCTAACTGTATCCTTGTTTTGCCTCGGAGTGAACCGTAGCGTCTCCCTCGACGACCTCCAGAGCCGCCTGATGCCTCCACTCACTCCGGCGAACAATTGTTGTCGTCCCTGAGCACCCCTTGCCTCCTCGCGACCACCTTGAACTTCACCTCGACCTCGCGAACACGGTGAGACCCTCCTCTGTCTTCCTTGCTTCCTGTAACGCCGCACGCCGCCCGACTGCGGCCGCTCTCGCCACCGCCGCCACGCCACCGGTTCTGGTCGAGCTGCTATGGACCGTAGGATTTAGATCCAAGCGTTGCGATAGATTGACTAATCGAAGGGGTATCGTATGCTCAGAGCCACACGATGTTATTTAGATCCAACGAACCATAGAGCGCAATCCGCACGAACCGGCACGCGCCAGTAGGAATAAGACACGTGTCCAGAGACTGTTTTAAAAACACAAATTTGATCTATTAGATTTGCAAACTTGTAAAATGCATAACTTTTGATCCACACGTCCAAAATTTGCAAATTTTATATCAATGTATTCATAAAGACAAGCCGTATCAAACCATGCACTTTTTTTAGTAAAAAGCTTCTGATAAATTGGTTGAATTTGCAGAAACTTGTGTAGGCTTGTTATGAATATAAAAATTGTTCTACTTATGTTTTTGAGTTGAAATCTTTGCAAAATGGTTTGTTTGTGAACCTACTGACCCAGGAACCAACTTATGGATTTAAAAATGTATTTTGTGAAGATTAGGATTGAATAATTGAATTAGCTCATTTCTAGTCAAATAAAAATATTGTTTTTGACATGGAAATGATTTTTGAGAAAAACCTTTGGAAAATGTTTTGATTCAAACCTACTGACCCTAAACACCAAGTTTTGAGAATTAACAACTTATTTGGTGAACAATATAAAATTATTGCCTTACCAAAAGCATTTTCACCACATGAAATAATGATTTGATTTAAAAATGGTTTATAGATAAAACCCCTTTTCAAATGGTTTTGCCACTTTAGAAAATGACCACTTTGAGCCTTAAAATGTTTAGAGCCTAGTAGAAACCACCTTTGCAAATAAAACTATCTTTTGCATGCTTGCATGCATGACTTTGTTTCTATTATTTTATGTGTGATGAATTGTTTGAATATTGGTTGGAATGCTAGTTGAATCTATGTTTGCTTGATTGATTTGTAGTGAAGTTAGAAGGGTGTGATATTAGCAAGATCAAGAAGTGAACCCACATTCCCTACCAAAAAGGCAAGTGACACTATCATCCAAGTCCTACTATTTTCATTACACTTAGTGGATTTTGAAACATGCATGGAAAGGTTTACTATATTTTGCTATGCTAAATCCTAATAGGATACCCCTATATATTCCTTAGTGAAAAAAATGTAGTTGTAATATGCTTAGCCCTGCTTTATATATTGAGAAGGGATACATGTTGAGATTATGAGAAGTATTGAAAAGACTTGTGTTTTATATAATAAAACAAGTACTCAATGAACCACCTGGGTGGACAAGGATACTCAAGTTTTGGACAAGGTGGCAACAAGAGGAACCATGTTTATATGGAAATCTCTTTTTGTTGTGCACTAGAAGAAAACCACCCAGGGACTTAGAGATTGAACATGTTTCTCGTACAGTGGCTTCCGTGTACAGCCACATGCTAAATGGGCACTGGCTTAGTCAACTACATTGTGGAAGACCCATGCATTGGCCTCTTTAGGTTAACTAGAATGAGGGAACTTGAAACCCTACATTGGTGCTTGGAATAAAAGCTAGCATTGTGTATGGGAGGACCCTATGGAAAGACTTCGTCACATTTTCAATCTGCCAGTACTCCATCTTGGTGAGTACTTATCCAGCGTCCACTGGTGGCATCAAGATGAGAATGTGTCATGTGGGTAAAGTGTACAACTTCTACAGAAGATAAAAATCTAAGTACTTAGCCATGTCCCCGGTTATGGACAACACTGAGCAACTAAGGCCTGAAGCTATGGGAAATCTCGACATTCCAATTTCTAAAAGAAAAACTTGAAAGTGAAAACAAGAGAATTGAAGCACTTGGTGGATTCCAAGGAGTTCAGAAAGATTTGACAAAAGATCAAAACTATTTTGAAAAGATAGGATAAAACTATATTGCTTTCTGCAAATGAGCCTATACCCCACTTAGCCAAATATGCATGTATTGATAGGATCCACTTATATTCTATATAGTAGTGAAACTTGCCAATACAATTAAAATGTATTGACCCTTGTGTCTGTAACTTGTTATGTTGCAGGTTTGTTTGATATTAGTGAAGTTGATTGATTAGGATTACAAGTCTACAACCAACATGTTTGCCTGTGGCACTTTGAAGATGAAGGACCCCATGCTTATAGATATTCTGCTGCAATATAATGTGATAGCCAAATGAGCTATGTAAGATGTAATGAATTATTTTATTCCTGGTTATAAAGATGTATTATGACCTTTGTGTCTTGATATTACATCTTAACTGTGGATGCTAGCTATTGATTCAGGGACTAGCATTGTAAACACAGGGATCTCTACCTCATTAAAGGTTGGGACCTCTACAAATACCAGGGACATGGCTAAGTACGTATATTCTTCCATCTGCAGAGGTTGTGCACTTTCCCAACAAGACTTGATTTTCACCAAGACAGGACCTTTCAGAAGCCTTCCCTTAGACCAAATGGACGCGTTCCAACCTATCATCCCACTACCACCTATGTGATCCAGGCAGAGGCCATATTGCCAAGTGGCTGCACTAGAAGCTTCTTAACATTTGTCCTCTCAAATCCCTTTGTTCCTGGGTGGCTTTCCACAAGTGAGATACACAAGGTAAACCATAGAAATGGGCCTTGTGTAACCACTCAACATAAACCATTCCTTCCGTTCCACCTAGGTATTTCATTCACTTAGTTGTTTTATTAAGTAAAAACACAAGTCCAAAGACTTAGAAATATTGTATCATAGCATGAATAATTCACCACCCTTGGTTGCTACTAGCTAGGCTAAGCATGGCATAGATAAGCACCTTAACTTAGAAATTTCTAGCAATTCTACAACTACTAGGATTTCCCAAGCATAACATATAAGCAAAATATAACCATGCAATACTAGCAAAATATTTCTAAAGCATAGTAGAAAACATATGTATAAAAATATCATGAAGCACCACTTGACTTGGTAGTTTGGAGAGTAGCTACACTACTCACAATCACAATCACTATTGGCACCAAAATCTACACATAAAATCTTTGCAACAAATCACATACAAAATAAATACAAGCAAAAATATATGGATGCATGCAATATGATATGTGATGATTTTTAAACTCAACAAGACAAGTGCACAGTACTGGTTCATAAACAAGTTAAAAAATTTGCCAAACAACATTTATTTAAACACTAAAACATTTCTCAAATAATTAATATACACAAAATAGGCCTACACATGTTTCTGTAAATAAAACCATTTTAACAGAAACAAATCATTAAACGCATTGCATATTTGGAAAGGGCTTGCTCTCCTGATTCCATTGATATAAAATTCATCAAATTTGGACGTGGGGATCAAAAGTTATGATTAAAACAAGTTTGAACATTCAATAGATTCAAATCCTGATTTTAAATCTAAACCCTAGCCACGCGTCATGTTCTGATTGGTCTATACCGCTTCGCACGGATCGGTCGATGCAGGCCGTTGGATTAAAGTGACCATGCACGGTCCAGATCTAAGCGTACCGTTTCGTTAAGTGATCTATTCCTATGCGCTTGATCTAGATCCAACGGTCATCGATCGTTAGCGGGCGGCGGCGCTGGCAAGAATCGGTGGCGGCGTGCTCGCTTACAGCTTGTGGCGCTACAGGGGGTTCTGGGGTCGTCGAAGACGCTTACCAGACTCGCGATGATGTACTGAAGCTCAACGTGGCGATGACTTGACAAGGGGCGCGCTGCAGTGACCGTGGGATCTCGTCGGAGTTGATGACAGCGTCGGGCTCGGGTGGACGGTGACGTTGGCGACGTTCCTGGTCACCCTAGCACAAATCAATGGTATCAGGGGGTGCGCAAGGCTACGGCGAACATGTTCGTGTGAGTCAGAAACGAAGGGGAACACGGGGCTCACCGAATTTAGTCGCCGGAGTCGAAGAGGTCGTCGGGAGCTTGCAGTGCTTGACGAAGTCGACGACCTGGGGCGGTATAGGATGAACTAGAGGTGTCAGTAGGAGCGCAAGGAGGTTGCGAAGCTATTCGTATGAACCAGAGAGGAAGGGATGCACTGAGCTCATCAGAATTGGTCGCCGGAGTGGGCTCTGTCTGCAGCGGTGCAAGGGCGATTACGTGCAGCCTGGGGGTGCTCTGTGCTCGGGGTCTAGGGGAAAATGGAGAGGGGGCAGAGGGGGTTTAAGTAGCATGGTCGCGAGCGTGATTTACTCCGGCATTGATCGTGAATTGATGCTGCGAATCAATACAGAGAACGACCGGTGTAATTTGGGGATTGACCTGGTCGTTGGGTGGAGACGATGACGCCATGTGGGCCGCGGTTGTCAGCGAGATAAAGAGAGAGGAGGTGTGGTCCTTGCGTCAGCGACTCTGGGGGTGTGTCTGCGGGTGAGAGAGAGAGAAGGGGAACCCGGGTGGGATTAGGGGCTGATTCTGTTGTTGGGCTAGAAAGGTGGCGCCGGCCCTTTTCTAATTCTTTTCTCCTTTTCTTTTTCTGTTTGCAATTTCAGGAATCAAATTCAAATGATTTCAAAAGCTGTTTGAATTCAAATCTTTTCAGGATTTTTGTAGAGTGTAACACTCACAAATCTAGACACAAAAACAAGTGGTCACTTTGAATTGGCCTGGTCACTTGGAATAAAATAAAATATGCAGTGGCATAGCACTAGTTTAAATAGGTTTTGAAATTGGTTTAAATCCTAGCAATCTAGCAACACAATCTGAGAGCAATAAGATAACAAGGTTTTGTTCAATGAACAACAATCTCTCATTGGAGAGTATCATTTGTTTTAAATGCTGATCACATAAAATAATGAGCTCATATGCTCCTGTTTTTGAATTGGTTTGTTTGAAATGAACTCTACATGATCATGGATGCATGGATGATATGCATGAGTTTGAAACATGATTTTAGGGATGTTACAAATCTAACCCCTTAAGGTGAATCTCGCCCTCGAGATTCGGATTGGCTAGGAAATAGGTGAGGGTGGTCTTTCCGAAGATCATCTTCTCTTTCCCATGTTGCTTGTTCTTCGGAATGATGGTTCCATTGAACTTTGCAGAACTTGATAGTCTTAGTCCGTGTAACTCTTTCTGCAGTCTCAAGAATCTTGATAGGTTTCTCTTCATAAGTGAGATCACTTTCCAATTGGACTTCTTCCAAAGGTATGGTATCCTTCAAAGAAGTCTCTTCCATTTCCGGATGACATTTCTTAAGCTGACTCACATGAAACACATTATGAACAGCTGACTGAGACTCCAGCAATTCAATCTCATAAGCAACTTCTCCTTTACGACTCAGAATCTTGAATGGTCCAACATTTCTTGGGGCCAATTTACCTTTGACACCAAACCTCTTCACTCCACGAAGTGGTGATATTCTAAGATAGGCTCTATCACCAACTTCATAGGTGACTTCTCTACGCTTAGGATCTGCGTAGCTTTTCTGTCGGGACTATGCTATCTTCAATCTGTCCTTAACCACATTGACTTTCTCTTCGGCTTTGATTAGTTCTGGTCTGAACAGACTTCTTTCTCCCACACCATTCCATAGTAATGGGGTGGTACACTTTCTCCCATAGAGCAACTCAAATGGTGCCATCTCAATACTGGCTTGATAGCTGTTGTTATAAGAAAATTCCGCGTAAGGTAGACTTTCATCCCAACTGGCTCCATAGTCTAGGGCACATTCCCTCAACATATCTTCAAGAATCTGATTAGTCCTTTCTATCTGTCCATCAGTCTGAGGATGAAAAGCGGTGCTGAATTCCAACCTCGTTCCCAATGACTCATGTAATTTCCTCCAAAAATGAGAAGTGAATTGGGTTCCTCTATCTGACACACTACTCTTGGGTACTCCATGTAGACATACAATTCTACTCATATAGATCTTGGCTAACTTAGCACTTGTATAGGTTGTCTTCACGGGAATGAAATGAGCCACTTTAGTTAGGCGATCCACTACTACCCAAATAGAATCATATCCTGACCGGGTCCTTGGCAATCCGGTAATGAAATCCATACCAATCTTGTCCCACTTCCAATCAGGAATAGGTAGTGGTTGAAGCAAACCTGCTGGTTTCTGATGTTCCGCTTTAACTCTACTACATACATCACACAAAGCAATATGTTCGGCGATGTCCTTCTTGAGATTATTCCACCAAAATCTTTCCTTCATATCCATGTACATTTTGGTGTTACCCGGATGAATGGAATACGGTGAGTTGTGTGCTTCTTGTAAAATCATTTTCCGAAGCTCCGGATCTTGTGGAACACAGATACGTTTCCCATGCCATAAAGTACCTTGTTCGTATTCATAGAATCCTTTGGCTTTTCCCTTGCCAATCTTTTCCTTGATCCCTTCAATTTCCTTATCAGTCTTCTGGGCTTCTTTAATCTTGTCCAACAAAGTGGGTTGAACGTCCAAAGACATGAGATGTCCTTCAGGCACAATCTCCAATCTGAGGTCTCTAAATTGGGCACACAGATCATCTGGAAATTCTCCCTTGGTAAGGCCATTCACAAAAACTTTACGGCTTAGAGCATCCGCTACAACATTTTCTTTACCGGGGTGGTATTGCAAACTTAAGTCATAGTCCTTGATAAGTTCTAGCCATCTTCTTTGTCTAATATTAATTTCCTTCTGTGTGAAGATATACTTCAAACTCTTGTGATCTGTGAACACTTCACATCGCTTTCCCAAAAGATAGTGTCTCCATGTTTTGAGTGCATGGACAACAGAGGCTAACTCTAAATCATGAGTAGGATAGTTCACTTCATGAGTTTTGAGTTGTCTCGAGGCATAAGCCACAACTTTTCCTTCTTGCATAAGTATTGCACCCAAACCATGATGAGATGCATCACAATACACTTGGAAATCCTTCTCCAAATCTGGTAAACACAAGACTGGTGTTGTAGTCTCTTCTTCAACTCTTGAAAGCTGAGTTCACAACCTTCAGACCAAGCAAATTTCTTGTCTTTCTTTAGTAATTCTGTCATAGGTTTTGCCACCTTGGAGAAATTCTCAATGAATCTTCTGTAGTATCCTGCCAAGCCAAGGAAACTACGAACTTCTTTTACTGACTTAGGTGATTACCATTCAGTCACAGCTGAAACTTTAGCAGGATCAACTGCTACTCCATCTCCTGACACAACGTGTCAAAGAAATCCAACTTCATTCAACCAGAATTCACACTTGCTGAATTTGGCATACAGTTTATGCTCTCCAAGCCTCTCAAGTATCAAACGTAGATGTACTTAATGCTCTTCCTTACTCTTGGAGTAGATCAAAATGTCATCGATGAAAACAATAACAAATTTATCAAGAAATTCCATGAACACCTTGTTCATCATATTCATGAAGTAGGCTGGTGCATTGGTCAAACCAAATGGGATCACGGTATACTCATACAATCCATACCTTGTGGTAAAAGCTGTCTTAGGTATGTCTTGTTATCTTATCTTGAGTTGGAAATAACCTGACCGGAGATCAATCTTTGAGAACACACAGGCTCCTTCTAACTGATCAAACAAATCATTGATTCTAGGCAAAGGGTATTTGTTTTTGATAGTCACTTCATTGAGTGAACGGTAATCTATGCATAACCTTTGACTTCTATCTTTCTTTTCCACAAACAAAACTGGTGCTCCCCAAGATGAGGAACTTGGTTGAATAAATCCTTTCTGCAACTGTTCTCCAAGTTGTTTCTTGAGTTCTTTTAGTTCATCAACTGACATCTTGTACGGTCTCTTTGCTATTGGTCCAGATCCTGGTAGCAAATCAATAAGAAATTCCACATCTCTATCTGGTGGCATTCCCGGTAATTCTTCCAGAAACACATCCGGATATTCACTCACAATTGGCACACCATCCACGCTAACCCCCTTAAGAGAATTTAGCTTGCTCCTTTTTTCTTCAAAATTGGTATTGAATCTGATCCTTTTATTTTCTGGAGTTGTGAGTGAGACAGTATGGTTGGCACAATCTATCACTCCCTTGTGTTTGGTCATCCAGTCCATTCCCAAAATGACATCTAATCCTTGGGAGTTTAGGATTATCAAGTTAACAGGAAACTTATACTTCCCAAACTCTATGACTAGATCATGACACCCTGAATTCACTATCATTTCTCCGCCAGGAGAACTTACTTTTATGGGAAACCCAATAGTTTCTACTGGTAGTTCATTTCTTTCAACAAATGCTCTTGATATGAATGAATGAGATGCACCAGTATCAAAGAGAACAAATGCTGGAACAAAATTGAGTTTGAACTTACCAGCAACAGCATCAGGATCCTCATAAATTTCCTCCACATTGATGTGGTTCACTTGTCCCTTTTGAAAAGGGTTGGGCTTGTTAGGTCCTTCAACTTTATTTTCTAGGCATTCATTTGCATAATGCCCCATCTTCTTGCACTTTAAACACTCAACCTGACTAATATCCTTCTTGACAGGCTGACTTCCACTGCCACTTCCACTACCACTGTGGTGGCTCTTGTATCCACCCTTGTGATTCTTGTACTTGTCATTGTCATGACTACGGTGACCCTTGTTGTCATGATGACGGTTGTGGTTGTGGTGCTTGTTGAATTTCCCATGCTTGTGGGATCCTGAGCTTCCACTATCATCATAATGGGAACGTTTGTGAGACGATCCCGAGCTGTGCTTGTCCGAGTGCTTTCTCTTCCTACTCTCAACTTGCTTCATTTTGTTCTCCAAAATGGCAGCCTTATCACAAAGAGACTGATAAGTGGGAACATAGGCCACTGATAGCTGCAGGTTCAATTCATCATTCAACCCTTCAAGGAACTTTTCCTTTCTCTTAGCATCAGTGTCAACTTCATCCGGTGCATAACGCGCCAGATTGTTGAACTCTTCAATATATTCAGCCACGCTGCGGTGGCGCTGCTTCAGATTATGGAACTCTTTCTTCTTCAAACTCATCACTCCGGATGAGATGTGAGCAGTACGGAAACCATCTTCAAAGATAGCCCATGTCACATATGCAATGTGAGTGGTGATCTGGAAGTTATCCCACCAAGTGGCTGTCGGTCCTTCCAACAGGTGAGCTGCAAACCTGACTTTTTCTTCATCAGTACAGCCAACAGTTACCAAGTCTTTGTTCACAGAGCGTAGCCAATCACTGGCCACCATAGGATCAGTTGTTCCTGAGAACTTTGCTGGCCTCAATCTCAAAAACCTAGTAAGCATGTCAAAACCCGGTGGGTTGTTGTTGTTGTTGTTATTGTTGTTATTGTTTTTGTTGTTGTTGTTGTTCTGGTTCTGGATGAACGTAGTCATCATCTGCATCAGCTGAGTCTGAGCTGTCATCATTTGCTGCATCTCAGGGGTGATGTTGTTGTTGGGGTTGGGATTGACACGACGGGGAGGCATCTGTGGTTTGTTCAATAGAGATAAGAATGAGATACCCATAAATTCTAACATGCACATTACATCACATAAACAATCACCAAACATGCATCACAATAATAAAGGTTCAACAACAAGGTAGCAAGTTTGCAAAGTAAACACACCAATAGCAAGCCATCCACATGTTGGATGGTCATTGCGACTCAAATAAAAGCATGATAAATAAATGATAAATGAGTAGTCAACACTATTCCTCGGCATCAACCTCCTCCTCAATAAAGGTAAGACCTGCATTCTCCATAGCGGTCTTGTATTCCTCGACATTGGTGGTCAAGGTCTCTACTTTGGCTTTGAGAGCCCTCTTCTGAGAACGAAGCCTCTCAATCACGATCATTGATGCTTGAGCTCGAAGTCCTTGGCCTCCAGTTCTGCAGTCATGTCTCGAATCATCTTGTTCCTATCTTGGACTCGCTTCTCTTGACTCTTGAACTTTCTGTCCTGACTCTCGAACTTTGCCTCCATCTCCTTGACTATCTCATCTTGCTCCGCGAAGAGCTTGTCCTTCTCACGAAGCTGCACCTGGAGTTCGTCATTGCTGAGCATGACGTTGGTCCTATCAGTGTCCACGTGCCTAAGAAGAACCTCTAAGTCCTGGAGGTATAGACGTATCGGCTCTGCTGTCTCCCTCGAAGTGTCCTCGAAGTCGATGGCCTCTCCATCCTCATCACGTCTACCGAAGGCGTGGAAGTGAGTACCTCTAACCTGTCGAGAGTGTCTCCCTAACAGACGTCCAAGTCCTGCATGACTACCTCAAGGCCTCTCTCCTTGTCATCGTGCATGAGCTTGAAGATGATAGCCTCCATGTTAGGCTCAGTCTGGCGTCCGGGCTGATTGACCTTGAAGCCCCAAAGGTCTTTCCTCTCAAACTTGGTGAGGGGAAGAACCATGATGGTAGTAAGAGGGAGATTGAGCAAAGTAGTGAGCTCAATAATACTAGGGCCAAAACGAGTTCCTTGGAACTCTTCAACAGTGCTGATGGTAACATTAGGCATCTATTTAATAAGATAGAACAAGTTAGAATCAACACAATTTTAAGACAAGTCACAAGATAAGGCATCACATGCATAACTTTGAAAATCAAACACACAAGTCATGGCATACATGGATCCATTACAAACAACCAAGGTTCAACTTATTTTAAACAACATTTTGGAAAATAAAATGATAATTGTGGTGGTCCAACTAACTAAGTACGCTTACAATTCCATCTCACTTGCCAAATTGGCTAAAAGGGCATCCCTAGAGGCAATCAGTTTGTCTTGATCACCCATTTCTAAGTCTATGATGTCTTTCCTTAGGCTTTGGTTGGTAGCCTCTAACTCTTGGGCATGGTTCTTTTCTTCCCTAAGATCATTCTGAGTGTTGAGCATTCTGCACTTGATTCTATCACCAAGTTCTTTGATGGCTCTCCAAGCTGCATCCCTTGCTGAATCAAAGAATGTAGTGTGCATCATTGTGTTGGTGACCATGCAGAATCCTGAGTCCTTGTGGTTGTCTTCCTTGTTTTTATACAAGTGAAGTTGCACCCACCAGTACTCAACTCCTTCACCCATCACAGGAAAACCTTTGTACACAGCTGCACCATGTATTCCCATTGCAACCATGAGGTCCTTGAGAGCCTTGGGGAATTCTGTCTCACATTCCAAAGTCATTGTCATGAGTGGTCCCTTCCTTACGGCTTCGTTGATGGAGCTCATCTACAAATAGAGATGAGAAAGAAGATTAGAAAAGTTTACGAGAAGAATAGACAAGTGTGGAAGTTATTGAAATTTTTTCCTTAGTGGTTTCCAATCCTAGTGTCATAATCCTATAGGCAACACAGTGCTCTGATACCATCTGTAAGATCCCTCCTTTGTAAAGTAAAAGGATCCCTGTGATTGCAATGCTAGTCCCTGGATCAATGCTAGCATCCACAGTTTAAGATGAAGTACACAGAAACAAAGGTCATTATTACAGTCATTCCAGAGACAAACATAGTCTTTACATATCCAAGGCCACAGGCCTATTACAAGAGTTCAAATAAGTAAATAAATAAAAGTCTTCATCTTCATGTGCCACAGGCAAACATATTGAGTGTAGAATCATGACTCCTAATCATCATCAGAGTAACCTGCAACATCACAAGTTATAGCCACAGTGGGTCAATACATTGGAATAGTATTGGCAAGTGATACCTTAGTATAATTTTGGTGGACTAGATACTATATGCAATTTGGCTAAGTGTAGCTTAGGCTTCCTTTGCTCAAAATAGGTTTTTCCTATTAGTTGAAATCACTAAGTTTTTCTTTGTCAAAAACTTTTCCCAAGGAACCACCAATAGACTTTGGGGTCCTTCACCCTTGTTCAACCACAAGTTTTACTTAGAAATTGGGATGAGGAGATTCTTGATAGCTTCCATGTCTTGATGCTCAAATTTTCCAATACCAGGGACATGGCTAAGTACTTAGATTCTTCCATCTGCAGAGGTTGTGCACTTTCCCCACAAGACTTGATTTTCACCAAGACAGGACCTTTCAGAAGCCTTCCCTTAGACCAAATGGACGCGTTCCAACCTATCATCCCACTACCACCAACTGTCCAAATGGCTAAGTTATTGCAACCTATGTGATCCAGGCAGAGCCCATATTGCCAAGTGGCTGCACTAGAAGCTTCTTAACATTTGTCCTCTTTTCCTGGGTGGCTTTCCACAAGTGAGATACACAAGGTAAAGCATAGAAATGGGCCTTGTGTAACCACTCAACATAAACCATTCCTTCCATTCCACCCAGGTGTTTCATTCACTTAGTTGTTTTATTAAGTAAAAACACAAGTCCAAAGACTTAGAAATATTTTATCATAGCATGAATAATTCACCACCCTTGGTTGCTACTAGCTAGGCTAAGCATGGCATAGATAAGCACCTTAACTTAGAAATTTCTAGCAATTCTACAACTACTAGGATTTCCCAAGCATAGCATATAAGCAAAATATAACCATGCAAGACTAGCAAAATATTTCTAATGCATAGTAGAAAGCATAGGGATAAAAATATCATGAAGCACCACTTGCCTTGGTAGTTTGGAGAGTAGCTACACTCCTCACAATCACAATCACTATTGGCACCAAAATCTACACATAAAATCATTGCAACAAATCACATACAAAATAAATATAAGCAAAAATATATGGATGCATGCAATATGATATGTGATGATTTTTAAACTCAACAAGACAAGTGCACAGTACTGGTTCATAAACAAGTTCAAAAATTTTCCAAACAACATTTATTTAAACACTAAAACATTTCTCAAATAATTAATATACACAAAATAGGACTACACATGTTTCTGTAAATAAAACCACTTTAACAGAAACAAATCATTAAACACATTGCATATTTGGAAAGGGCTTGCTCTCCTGATTCCATTGATATAAAATTCATCAAATTTGGACGTGGGGATCAAAAGTTATGATTCAAACAAGTTTGAACATTCAATAGATTCAAATCCTAATTTTAAATCTAAAACCTAGCCACGCGTCATGTTCTGATTGGTCTATACTGCTTCGCACGGATCGGTCGATGCAGGCCATTGGATTAAAGTGACCGCGCATGGTCCAGATCTAAGCGCGTACTAGTGATCTAGATCCAACGGTCATCGATCAAGCGACCATGGATGGGTGGCGCTGGCGGTGGCAATTGGTGGCAGCGTGCTCTGCCTACGGCGGCACGACGCTACAGGGGGTTCTGGGGTCGTCAAAGACGCTTACCAGACTCGCGACGATGTACTGAAGCTCAACGTGGCGACGACTTGACAAGGGGCACGCCGTAGTGGCCGTGGAAGCTCGTCGGAGTTGATGACAGCGTCGGGCTCGGGTGGACGGCGACGTTGGCGACGTTCCTGGTCACCCTAGCATGAATCAATGGTATCAGGGGTGCGCAAGGCTACGGCGAACATGTTCGTGTGAGTCAGAAACGAAGGGGAACATGGGGCTCACCGAATTTAGTCGCCGGAGTCGAAGACGTCGTCGGGAACTTGCAGTGCTTGACGAAGTCGATGACCTGGGGCAGTATAGGATGAACTAGAGGTATCAGTAGGAGCGCAAGGAGGTTGCGAAGCTGTTCGTATGAACCAGAGAGGAAGGGGCGCACGGAGCTCACCGGGATTGGTCGTCGGAGTGGGCTCTGTCTGCGACGGTGCAAGGGCGATTACGCGCAGCCTGGGGGCGCTCTGTGCTTGGGGTCTGGGGGAAAATGGAGAGGGGGCAGAGGGGGTTTAAGTAGCATGGTCGCGAGCATGATTTACTCCGGCATTGATCGTGAATTGACGCCGCGAATCAATACAGAGAACGGCCGGCTTAATTTGGGGATTGAGCTGGTCGTTGGGTGGAGACGATGACGCCGTGTGGGCCGCGGTTGTCAGCGAGAGAAAGAGAGAGGAGGTGGGGTCCTTGCGTCAGCGACTCTGGGGGTGTGTCTGCAGGTGAAAGAGAGATAAGGGGAACCCGGGTGGGCTTAGTGGGCTGATTCTGTTGTTGGGCTAGAAAGGTGGCGCCGACCCTTTTCTAATTCCTTTCTCCTTTTCTTTTTCTGTTTGCAATTTTAGGAATCAAATTCAAATGATTTCAAAAGCTGTTTGAATTCAAATCTTTTCAGGATTTTTGTAGAGTGTAACACTCACAAATCTGGACACAAAAACAAGTGGTCACTTTGAATTGGCCTGGTCACTTGGAATAAAATAAAATATGCAGTGGCATAGCACTAGTTTAAATAGGTTTTGAAATTGGTTTTCAAATCATATTTGTTTTGAAACTTTGGTTTAAATCCTAGCAATCTAGCAACACAATCTGAGAGCAATAAGACAACAAGGTTTGATTCAATGAACAACAATCTCTCATTGGAGAGTAGCATTTGTTTTAAATGCTGATCACATAAAATAATGAGCTCATATGCTCCTGTTTTTGAATTGGTTTGTTTGAAATGAACTCTACATGATCATGGATGCATGGATGATATGCATGAGTTTGAAACATGATTTTAGGGATGTTACAGTGGGCTGCCTCCCAGACATGCTGGCTAGGCTTGCTTCTCTTCCTAGCTTGCTGTCGACATGGGGGTGACAAGGTTGGCTTCGGCTGTTCACCATTGATGGTAATACCAAGCTCACAGTGGTGCTAGTGTTTAGTTAATCTTGCTAGATGATCTACTAAGCTGGTTGTGAGCTAGAGAGGGAACCAGTTAGGCAAGAATCACTGCTCACAATAGTGTTTAGATTTTGTATGATTTGTGTCTGCAACCTGTTTGATGAAATGGCCGCATGAAATCAAGTTTTGAATTTTGAAAAGATTTTTGGTGGGTTTGCTAGATTGGTGCTGGTGAGTCTGCAGATGCTTGGGTTTCGAAAGTTGAGCTTGTGTGAGTGGTTTTTGAAAAAGTGGGATCTTCCCATATGATAAAGATTCAATTTTGAATTGTCATTTAAACTATGCATTTGAAAGTTTCTAGATGATCACAAAGTGGGCCTTGATACCTTGTTATGAGTACATTAAAGGGGTGCAAAGATCCAGAAAAGTTTCCATTAGGTTCTGAAAGTTTGAGACAGCCAAAGTAAGCATGGGAGTTAAATTGGTCAAAATTGGTTTTGATTTATTTGTCCTTAGGAAAAGTTTGGGAAATGTTTAGATGATGTTTAATTCACCTAAGAAACATTTTACAAGCAAGGAAACACACAAACAAGGTGGTTCAAAAGAATTTCAAATTTAATGCATACTCATATGCATGCATTCATAATTTTATTTAACAAAGTTTTTGTTAAGCCTAATTTTGATGATTAGAAATTGATGATCCAAGTTTTAGTATTTTTCGGATGTTACACTCAAAGCTTGGCTTGTGGCATTCAGACCAATATTCTTCAGACTTTCTTTTCGAAAAGGAATAATCTTGTCATCACTGAGAAAATTTAGAATGTTATTTCCCGATAGTTGGAAACTCACAACGAAGGTGTTGTTTGCTGCAAGAAGATGCGTGCATCTTCCTATGAAAAGACATTTAATTCGAGGGTAATCTATCGCACTGATGTTGGGGATACGCTAAATGGGTATCACAATTGCATGTCTCTAATCCGGATAACCCGGGTGGCCCATAGTTGGTAGAAAGGCCTATGGCCTGCTGGGCGGCCCAGTTAGATGGATCTAGAAGGGAGGCCCATGCCCGATAAAGGAAGGCTACGGTGGAGTTATCAACATACCCGGAGCCTTGGAGTGCAAGACATGTTAGACTAGTTGTATACCGTGTAAGACTCTGTAACCTATCCTGCTAGGACTTTGCATGTAACCCTAGGATCTGGCGTCTTTATAAGACGGACCTAGAGGAGCCTTTAGAAATAATCGCCCCTGTGCGGATATAATGGTGGAAGATCGCCGCAAATCCGACGGCTTCGCCCGTGCTTCTGGAAAGCAGAGATCGCAGTTCGTTAGTGTGGTGACTATCTTCGATCTGGCACGTTGCATTCCGAGAGAGGGTGAAAACCCCCGCGACTACCTAACCAGATGGCTCAATATACGGGCCAATCTAGAGCATTACCCCAGTGATGATGCTATTTATCACTTTGTGGAAGGACTGGATCGCTGTACACTTCTCCGGCATACGCTAAGGCAGCAACAGGCCACGAGCCTCCTCACCTTCGAGAGCATGATCAACACCGTCAACAACTACGTGGCCGCTAATGCAGCTGCTCAGGCCGAGATCGCTGCCATACCTGGGCCACAACCGCCACAGCCTGCACCACTACTGCCTCCAGTCAACATCCCTGCAGCCTCGGAATCATCCTCCGTCATCGAGACAGCCCCCGCACCCTCCGATCCGTTTTGGACGCGCTCTACGCCGACATCAGCGTGGAATCGGAGGAGATGGATATCAACCTGGAGGAACTCGACTCTACTATGCAGGAGATGGAGGAGGATATCAAGTGCGAGGAGCAGGCCGACAAGGCCATAACATCACGAGAAGTGTTCATCGCCATTGGGAGCATGATGGATGAAGACCAACCCAAACAAGATCTACATAAGGCAATGGACAAGAGTAAGGGACCAGCTGATGCTGCCGACAATGGCCGCGCAAAGGCCATCCCCCCTCCGCCTAACCTAGCGCAGCAGCCGCAGGAACTCAACATCGGTTTGAGTAACCCCAACACCACAAACCCGCCGCCTCCAGTATCTATGTTTGCGGCTGCCCGAGTCACTCCAGCTAATAGAGTGATGTACGACAAATTACTCGTCGAGACAGTGACTATGGACCATGTACGGAACGTATTCCTACTTGACAAAAAGTGCCAGCAGCTACTGGAGGAAGCGTAGGACATCGCGGAGCAAGGCACAAAGCTAGATCGAGATCTGGCCAAGGCACAGAAGTCAATCGAGGCAGCTAGAGCCATGGAGGCCAAGTACAAGAATTTCTCAAGCAGCAGAAGGCTAGGACAACTCCGACTCACGTTGTCAATGATCCTGGTGTACGTCGCAACCTAGGATGGGCTCCCTTGAAGCCGCCGCAATCCAAGCCATACATTGACAGCAAAGGCAGGCAGGTCATGCCCACTCATATCCTCAACTTGGCCGTTGCCAAAACCTTACTAGAGCAGGATAGATCACCTACGGCTGTGGAACAAGACTATGACCTTGTAGCAAAGGCTGTCAAACAGCAGGAAAACGACACCTCTCAGAGGCTCGAGTCTGATCGAGCTTATTGCAAGTCTAGCAATCCTAAGCTGCCAAGGGAGAGATCTCCTCACGATGTCGGTTCCCAGACGGGTTCATCACAACGAAGACGGAGGGATGCGTGCAACAGGAAGGATGCTATCCCCATATCCTGTGACCATGGAGGCAAGGCCGATCCTCGTTGCCCATCTCCTCCGCCCCGGTCCCCCCGACATCATAAAGACCCAATGGCTCACCACCGTACGAGCATGCCTCCACCAAGACACGCCCAGGGTGGAATCACCATTCGCGACAACGCGGAGCAGCCCCGTCACGGTGGGAGCGCAGTGGAAGCCAAGAACACAAGAGTAGGTCACGCCATGACCCGCCGCGTCCGACAAGCAACCACCACAGATGTGAGGAGTCGCAGGAGGGACACATAAAGAAGGCTAACCTACCGCCACCTCCGCCTCTATCGCCACCTAGCAGCAACCATGTCGGAGGATGGCCGCGTCATTCACGTAGCCCCTCCCCTGATGGCAAGAAGAAGAAAGCAAGCCTAGAGCCATATGATGCATGCTCACGCCTAGACAAGATTCACGAGGCCTAGGAAGGACAGTACCTGGGACCATGTTGCTTTGGACCTGTAATACGGATCGCAACTTACCCAAAGGGTTTCCGGATAGACAAGACAATTAAGCCCTATAACGGCACCGCCAAACCAGCTACGTGGTTGCAGGATTAAGGCAACGCAGTAGAGATCGCCGGGGCAAACCCCAACATTGCCGTCAAGTACCTCCCACTGATGTTCACGGGCACGGCCCGCTGATGGATTGATGACTTGCCGGAAAAGTCCATATGCAACTGGTTGGACATGCAAGAAGCATTCACCAAAAACATCAAGGGTACGTACAAGTGTCCATGCACTGTTGGCGATATGCAACGGTGCATGCAAGAGAAAGACGAGACATCTCAAGCCTACCTCTCCCACTGACTGGATATGAAAAATTCCTATGCAGGAGTGCACGATCAGACCGCTATGGCCGCCTACATTGAAGGTTTGGAAAATGGTACATTGCTCCGGAATAAGTTGAAGCGCCTGCAGGACAATCACAGGCTAGATCTCAATCAGATGATCTCGCTCGCTAGTGAGTTCGCGACTTCCCATGATGATGCTCACGGCTCCTTGCCGGCAATCGCTATCCCAACCCAAGCCAAGAGGAATAACAGCACCAAGCGGAAGGGTCCGCCAAAAGAAAACCGATCCTCCAAAATTGTCGCGATGATGTTTGCAGGAAGGGGTGATGGCGGACAACGCGGCCGAGGACGGGGGGCTGGTTGTGGATAGTTCCGAGGTAGTGTAACTACCCCGGCAGTGCCCCGCGCTCCCCAAACGTACGAGGAGTACCGTGATATGCCATGCCTTGTACACCTCGACGCCAATGGCAAATCCACTCACACCAATCGCCACTGCAAGTTCGTCAACGACCTCAAGGAAGACTCGGAGTCCGGCTACAAATAAAGCCAGAAGAACCGACCGCGAGGCAAGGGCAAAGGGAAGAAGAAGAAAGAGGTGTCCAAGGATTTAAGTTACATGGACGAGGATGTTGAACCCAAGAACACCGACAAGGGCGATGGCAAAGGCAAGAAACCCTTCGAGAAGAAGGCCCCCGTCTAGCACACTTTCCTTGACACCCCAACTGTTCGGGCATAGAAAACCTCGCTGAGGATACTTATGGCTACCCTACCTCTAGTTCCCTAGTACCTGCGTTGGTCGGAAGTTCCAATCACTTGGGACGGGAAGGATCACCTAGACCTCATCCCAACGGAGAACCAATATACCATGGTCATCAACCCTTTGATTAACAGCAATGAGTTCACCAAATGCATGATGGACAGTGGAAGCATCATCATCATCGTGTACCTGGATACACTGCACAAGATGAAATTGACTGCGACCAACCTAAGGCGGACAAACACCATGTTCCATTGCGTATTTCCTAGTCGGGACGCTCGATCCCTCGGGTGCATCATGCTTCCGGTCGCTTTTGGTGATGTTAACAATTACCGCCAAGAATGCATGACCTTTGAAGTGGCCCCCTTCAAGAGCATGTACCAGATCATATTTGGACGCAACATCTTCCGCTACTTCATGGCCAAGGCATGCTTCGTCTACAACAAGCTCAAGATACCCGGACTAAACGGTGTCATCACCGTATCTTAAAGCTTTTCAATGGCAAGGGACTGCAAGAATGGAGAAGCAGCCTTTGCAGAAGTTGTCCTCTATAGCGAAGAATTCAAGGAGATCCAGAGCATGGTCGATGCCTCTGAGATGCCAGCATCGAATAAGCAGATTTCTGACTCCGATCCCGCCTTCAAGGGCGCCATCAAAACCAAGTAGGTGGAACTTGTGGTAGGCGATGCCTCCAAGGTCACCGCCATTGGGATGAACCTGGACCCTAAATAGGAAAGCGCGCTGGTCGAGTTCCTCCGTGAGAATAGGGACATCTTTGCCTGGCAACCTGCCGACATGAAAGGTGTACCTAGGGAACTTGCCAAGCACAACTTGAATATTGATCCAAAATGCAAATCGGTGAAACAAGCTCTATGATGCTTCGGAGACGAGAAGATACGCGCCATAGGCAAAGAGATAGCTAGGTTACTTAAGGCTAGTTTTATCCGAGAAGTCCTTCACACCCGATGGGTGGCTAATCCTGTACTTGTACCCAAAAAGGAAACCAAAAAATTAAGAATGTAGGTTGATTACACCAGCTTGAACAAAGCGTGTCCGAAGGATCCGTTTGCTTTGCCTCGCATTGACCAAGTCGTTGACTCGACGGCTGGCTCAGAACTTCTGTGTTTTCTAGATGCATACTTAGGATACCACCAGATAAAGATGAGAAAGTCAGACCAATTGGCCACTTCGTTCACCACACCCTATGGCACGTTTTTCTATGTCATGATGCACTTTGGGCTGAAAATGCAGGTGCTACGTACCAGTGGATTATGCATCATTGCCTACACGACCGAATTGGTCAGAACGTTCACGTCTACATGGACGATATCGCGATGATGTCAAAAAAAGTCAAATGACTTAATCTCCAACTTGAAGGAAACTTTTGATAATCTCCGGAAATACAACATGATGCTTAACCCAAAGAAGTGCGTCTTTGGCAAATTGTTGGGCTTCATCGTTTCCCAGCATGGAATCGAGGTCAACCCGGAGAATATCAAGGCCATATTAAACATAAACCGTCAGACATGCCTGAAGGACATCCAATGGCTCACAGGCTGCATTACAGCCGTAAGCCGGTTCGTCAGCCGACTTGGAGAGAAGGCTCTGCCGCTATACAAGTTGCTAAAGAACGTGGACAAATTTTTATGGACAGACGAAGTAGATGCTGTGCTTAAGGAGCTAAAGGGGATACTCTCCTCAGCACCTATACTCATAGCGCCCGAGCCTACAGAGCCTATGTTGATCCACATGGCGGCCACCAATCGGGATATCAGCATCGTCGTCGTGGTGTAGCGGCAAGAACCAATGCATGAGTATGAAGTACAATGACCAGTTTACTATGTAAGAGAGGTCTTGACAGAGTCCAAGCAGTGTTACCCGCACTACCAGAAGCTAGTTTACAGAGTGTTCCTTTCTTCGTGGAAGCTAAGGCACTACTTCTAGGAGCACCCTATCACAGTTGTGAGCAAGGCTCCACTATCCGACATCATCAACAACAACGACGCTACGGGAAGGCTCACGAAGTGGGGCATTTAACTTCCGCCTTCGAGATCACCTAGAAGAGACGCGACGCTATCAAATCACAGGTATTGGTTGATTTTATCGTAGATTGGACGGAGATGCTAGATGCTACCCTATACCAGATCTAGAATACTAGGTGATGCACTTTGACGGATCAAATCTACTCAATGGCTCGGGGGCTGGTGTACAGCTACATTCACCAACAGGGGAAAAGCTGCACTACATTCTGTAGGTCCACTTTGAGGCTACAAATAACATGGCAGAATATGAAGCACTCATTCACGGACTTCGCATAGCCATGTATATTGGCATCAAGAATGTATTTTGCTATGGAGATTCTGACTTGGTTTCCCAGCAGGTGGCTGGCACCTGGAATGCATGGAACCCTATGATGGCGTCATATCGAGACGAAGTAGACGAGATAACCAAGTGCTTCGAGGGCTATGTAACATACCACCCTTCTATGTGATATAAATAAGATGTGTTTGAGAATTTCATGCATGCATTACACTTGCACTTAGATTTAACCAAAGAAGAACAAACAACAAAACCCCAAAACCCTAATAGTTTTCCCTCTCTCTTTGAATTAATGCAAATGGTCCCTGTATTTTGAAAATTCTCAAATGCATGGAGCTCAGATAGTTACAAGTGCTCCTTATTGTTTCCATATGTTATTCAAAAGTTTCTGTAAAATTGAAATCATTCAAAACAGATTTGAATTCAAAATACAAAGAGGAAATAGAAAACAAAATTAGAAAAGGTTTTTCTGGAAAAAAATCTAGTCCTAAACCCCCTGGGCCGAGCCCATCTCCCCTCTCCTCTCTCCCTTCCGCCAGCAGCGCCCGCAGCCAGCCCACCCGCGGCCCAAGCCAGCCCACCTCTGGCACGTACCCCTTCGGCCTTTCCCCCTCCTTTCTTTCCCGACGCCGGCAAGCAGCTTCCTGGAAGCGCGCTCGCCGTCGATCTCTCGCGCGATGAGATGCCTGCCGCCACCCCTAGAGCCGCGGATAAGAACCGCCGAGCCACGCTCTCTCCAAGTACCCATTTCACCCCCTCTCTTCCTCTCCCTCGCGGCCGCGCCATGGCCAAAGCAACCTAGCCGCCAGTCGCCGTCGGCCTCGCCGTTTCTGGCCGCCGCAGCTCAAGCCGACGCCACCGCTGGAATCGCCGTCCTCGACTCTCTCTCCCTAACCTCTTTTCCCCCCTCGCGTGCGACCTCGTTTGAGCGAATCGGAAGCTCCGGCCGCTGTCGGTCATCGTCGATCCCTGCCGACCCCGAGCTCGCCTCGCCTCGCCGACAAGCTCGTCTCGCTCACGGTGAGCTTCTGATCCTCGCAGTGGCCTCCGTTTACCCCTCCTCTCAGATCCCCTCCGCCAGGCGGGCCATTGTCGCGCTATTATTTGCCACTGCTCCCCCGTGACCAAAAATAGGCGGCGCCACCACCAATCAACTCCCCATCGCTGCCTCGTCTAACGCCCAACCTCATCCAAAGCGCTGAATCGCTGGATCCGAGCTCGATCTGAGCTCCTCCATTGTCGACATCAGATCGCATCATGCTGATGCAGTAATCCTTTTATTTTATTTTCATTATCAGTAAATCATTTCTGTAAATAGAAAATAATATGACAGGTGGGCCATACTTGTCAGGATTTAATCATTTCCATAAATATTTTCTAAAATTAATAAAAGTCTGACATGTGGGCCCAAGTTTAGAAATTAATTTAAATTTTCCAAAAATGAATTAAAATTTGGGAAATTCATAACTAATTCATTTTAAATCAGAAAAATACAAATAATATACCAAAATGTTCAGAAAAATGAAACCTATCCAACTAAGCTATAATCATACATTGTTAATCAACTTTGATAGCAAGTTTAACAAGAATAACTAATTGAACCCTACAGCTGATTCCGATGATCCCCCTGTTTTAGGGTTTGGACTTTCGGAACCCCCTTTAAAATGACCAAGCATGCTTTAGGGTTCAATTCAACACCGTTTAACTTGTCATATCATCCATATTGTATGAGCATCGCACATGCCATGTGTTGAGTGTTGATTTCTCTTTTCCGGTGATTGGTTCTCGCGAATAGGAACCGAACCCGAAGCTGAAGTCAACGCCATCGAAGAGCAGTACCAGTCCAACAACGGACAAGGCAAGCGAAACCCCACTCATACATATGAATCCTATGATTACAAAGTATTTCATTCTCGTCATATGCATTCGGTTCAAATAGTCTTTTATCAGTAGACAGAGTAATCCTATCTGATGCATGTTATCCATTGTGAACTATACTACCTGATCCACCGCTCCTAGCATAATTAAGGTTTGGCTTATGAGCGTCGCTAGTGCCACAGTTCAGTCAAGCTTAGCCATGCTTAGTGGTCCAATGCTGATTATTCAGGTGATGCACCAGAGGTGCGAATGAATCTAGTATGGTAGGTTGTGGTGAGGTGATAAGAGATGAATGATAAACATGCAACGGCTTGTATGGGAGGACACGTGGGTTGTGGTTTTTGTAGTCCCATACTTGTCACCCCTAGGACCCGATGTTCTCGCCTCTTGAACCAAGACGAGCGTACAACCACATGGGGGCCTGGAAACCCCCTCGACCAACTAACTTGCCTAGTAGATTCAATGAGTCACATAGTTTGGTCTTTCCATTCGACATACGCATCTTGGTTGTTCTTGAATGGAGGTGAAGGAGGTGCATTCATAACAGGTAGGTAAGCGTGGCCGGGAACAAGAGATGCCCGGCATCCGTAATCTTGAACCCCGCACACATCATTAGGGACCGGCTTCGGGACTTGAACCGTTATGGCGGCATCTCCCTACTGTGTGACTCATGGTCTCGGCGAAAGCAAGGTAAAGGTCGTGGTCAACCACTCTCTACCGGCCTCCCTAGGAAGAAGGCTAATATATTGGCATTAAGAATTGGTTTGTACATGTGGGTAAAGTTGTGCACCCCTACAGGGTTATAATCTTTTCAAAAAGCCATGTCCACGGTTATGGACGACTTGGGAACGGATTGTGTGATCATAGAGAACTATCACCGAATGATAAAACTTGCCAACTAAAGTGAGATCCGGAATACTTCCTCGGGGTTGTTGAGGGGGTACTCCGGGAAGAGTGGTTTGGTTGATGATGGTCCTTGGTGGATATCGAAGACGTTTTTAAGAACTAGAGTTGAAGTCTTCTTATCCCTTTTGAAAATGATCTGACTAGACGAGTTTCTTCTCCCTCTTGTTTTGAAAACAAAAGATGGCTTTATGCAAAATAACTCTACTAGCCATAAGTCTTGCGGAGTACACCCTGTACTCATCCTTGATTCGTTGATGTTTTCTATAGAGGTTGCTACTCCAACTGAAGGTGGTTTCTACGTCGAGGTCGACGAGTAGTTGGGGTTCCCGGGCAGCAGCCTAGGATCTATGGAAGGGTCACTACTTTTGTTAAGACCTCTTAGGCCCTTTGCTAAGTTTGTTGTTTAGAACAACTTGTTTTCTTCCGTTGTTTGATGTAATGATGGGTCTGTGACCCCTGGCTTGTATGACTGGTTTGTAACTCTCTTAAGAGTTTACTTTAGTAATGTATGGTTTGTATGTTCTGTAATGTTACCGATCTTCCCTGCGTGTTTCAGAATTTTGGTTAGGCTTATATCGGATGAGGATTTGGTATTTGTCTAGCCCTGATCCCGGGTCGTGACAGGTTTTGGTATCAGAGCAGGACTGCCTGTAGGTAACCCTTCTAGCTGGTCGATGTTGAGTCTAGAGTTTGAGAAAACTATTTGAAAGCCAAAACTATTTGTAAATCTCTAAATAGGACTCTTTTTACTCCTTACCCAAGGTTGTTCTATTGCTGAGTTATCTTACCTTGTTTGCTTTGCAAAGTTTTCACTTATCGTCTATCATTTCAAACTCTTAGGATATACGGGTTTGGGTTGTTCTTCCCTAAGCACTCCGTACTTGGTTGCAAGACTCAGAGTTTCTAAGATATGTCCGTGCAACTGAAGCAATGTTTTTCAAACTTGCTAAGGGTGCCTTTAATCCCTTTCTCAATTCTTTTGTGACTTGTTGGTATCATATCATGCTTGCATTCCATTGTTATGGTTTGTATCTAAGTTGGTAGCGTATACGTTCCGTATGGTTGTTCTACTTCCATACTTAATGCATTGATATAATTTTAATCCACATGTTCACCTCTACCATGATCCTTTGATATGGTTTTGCCATCCTTTGTTGTACCTTCTTTGGTGAATCCATTCTCCTGGTTTCTGTTTTCTTCTTAGGATGTCGGCTGGTACTCGTGGATCTGTTGGCCGTCAAGGCAACAACGATGCTGATCAGGAACTTCCGCCACCTCCCACAATGGCCGAGGTTCTCAACAACATTGAGAGCAACCGTCTGCGGAATGAACGCCTTCTGGAGCATGTGGCGCAGAACATTGAACGTTGTCCTGACGACTGTGTCACACTTGGAGATTTCATCCGCTCTTTTCCTCCAATCTTCACCCACTCCATGGAGCCCCTTGAAGTTGATGATTAGCTCCGCACCATAGAGCGCAAGTTCAGTGCTCTTCGAGTCCGTCCTGCTGACCGTGTCAACTTCGCCACCTATCAACTGGAAGGTGAGGCTGGTGTTTGGTGGGAAGGTTTTCAGAATCTGCAAGCTCAGGGACATGTTGTTACCTGGGAGGAGTTCGTTGCAGCATTTCGAGCCTCTTACATTCCTAAGCCCATCATGGATCTCAAAAGGAGGGAGTTTCTGGATCTGACTCAGGGGCGCAAGGATATTGAAACCTATGGGCGTGAGTTTACTCGCCTGGCTCGCTATGCAACCAGGGATGTGACCAATGATGAAGATAAGCAAGAGCTCTTCCGTAAGGGACTTAACCCTGCACTTCGCTACAAGTTGCTGCCCTTCAAGTTTCAGTCTTTCCAGGACCTGCATAATCAGGCTCTTACTCTGGAGCATGGAAGGAAGGATATGGAAGTTTCTCAGAAGCGTGAAGAAGGAAATTCTTGTGCTTCTTCCTCTAGAAATAAGAAGCGCCGTGTCTTTGTTCCATACAGTGTTATGCCTCGTGCTCCTTATGCACCCAAGTCTTCTGGCAATAATTCTCGTCAGCCACAGTCAAACACTAGTGGAACAAACTATCATCCTCCTGCTGGTTCTCACACTGGGGTTACCAGTTACTCCTGTGGTCAGCCTGGTCACTACTCAAGGGAGTGTTCTCAAAGGGCTACCGAACACAATGATCAGCAGGCCAAGAAGAATGATAAATCTCAAGGTGCTGGACGTGGTCGTCTGACCCATGTCACTGTTGAGGAAGCTCAGGAAGATCCACGCGTCATTCTGGGTACGCTCCGTGTCAATTCAATTCTCGCAACAGTCTTGTTTGATTCTGGAGCATCTCATACATTCATATCACAAGATTTTGCACAAATGCACGATATCACCTTTCAAGATATGGACTCTCCTCTAGAGATTAGAACTCCTGGGTCTCGTTGGCAGACCATCTGGGTTACTCTTGGGGTTGAGATAGATATAGCATATCAGAAGTTTCCCACTTCCCTCATTGCACTCAAGTCAACTGACATAGATGTTATTCTGGGCATGGACTAGTTAACCAAGTATCAAGCCGTCATTGAATGTGCACTTAGAACAGTTGTTGTGACCTCTCCTGTTGGAATAACTGTCAAGTATTGGACTGATGGTTCAAAGTCCCCGTCAGCAGTTCTTAAACCTTTCTCGGAGTTGTATGCCATGGACGTCCTACCTGCTCTCGAGGACCAAGATTTCCATATAGTCTGTGATTTTCTAGATGTTTTTCCTGAAGAGTTGCCTAGCATGCCACCTGATCGAAGTGTGGAGTTTGTCATAGAGATAGTTCCTGGAACTGCTCCTATCTCCAAAAGACCTTATCGCATGCCTCCTCATGAGTTGGTTGAGTTGAAGAAGCAACTTGAAGAGTTAGAGGGTCTAGGATACATCCAACCTAGTACATCCTCTTGGGGTTGCCCTACCATCTTTGTCAAGAAGCGGGATACAAATATTCCAAGATTGGTGGTTGATTACCGTCAACTCAACACGGTGACAATCAAGAATAAGTACCCACTTCCCCGAATAAATGACCTATTTGATCAATTAAGTGGTGCCACTGTGTTCTCCAAAATGGACTTAAGATCAGGGTATCATCAAATCAAGATCAGAAAGTAAGATATTCCAAAGACAGCATTCACAACTCGTTATGGTCTTTTACGAGTATACAGTGATGTCCTTCGGGTTGACCAATTCCCCTGCCAAATTTATGAGGCTCATGAACTCTGTCTTCATGGAGTATCTCGACAAGTTCGTCGTGGTATACATTGATGACATTCTAATCTACTCCAAGACCGAAGAAGAGCATGCCGAACATCTACGTTTGGTATTGACTAAACTTTGTGAACATCGTCTCTATGCCAAGTTTTCCAAATGTGAGTTCTGGTTACAAGAGCTCGTCTTCCTTGGTCATGTTGTGTCTGCAAGAGGTGTTGCTGTCATACCGGATAAGGTTCAGACCATTCTGGAATGGAAGTCACCTACTTCAGTCAAGGAAGTCGGAAGTTTTCTGGGAATGGCAGGATATTACCGCCGATTCATCGAGAACTTCTCTAAGATAGCCAAGCCTATGACGGATCTTCTTAAGAAAGATAAGAAGTTTGAATGGTCAGAAAAGGCAGAAGAAAGTTTCCAAGCTTTGAAAACCAAGCTAACCACCGCTCATGTGCTTGTTCTTCCGGATACAAGCAAGGACTTCGTCATCCATTGTGATGTTTCTCTTCAAGGGCTAGGCTGTGTGTTGATGCAAGATGGTCATGTAGTGGCCTATGCTTCTCGGCAGTTGAAGCCACATGAGAATAATTATCCAACCTATGATCTAGAGCTCGCTGCTGTTGTTCATGCTCTTAAGCAATGGCGACATTACCTCATCGGTAACCATTGTGAACTTTACTCAGATCATCAAAGCCTAAAGTATCTCTTTACCCAGCCAAATCTGAATCTCAGGCAAAGACGATGGTTGGAACTAATCAAAGATTATGATTTGGGTCTCAACTATCAACCCGGCAAAGCCAATGTTGTAGCTGATGCGCTAAGTCGGAAGTCTTATTGCAACAATCTGATGATTTCACAAGCCCAACCTGTTCTCTACGAGGAAATCAAGCATCTTAATCTCGAAGTAGTTCCTTGTGGATTCCTTGTTAACCTTGAAATAAAATCTTCTCTAGAGGATCAAATCAAGGAAGCTCAAAAGCAAGATGATGAAGTTACCAAGATCAAAGAACGTGTTGCAAGCGGTGAAGCTAAATGCTTTTCCGTCAATGATCAGGGTATTCTATACTTCAGTAACCGGCTAGTGGTTCCAAACAGTCGGAAAATCAAAGATCTAGTTCTTCTGGAAACTCATGAATCCCCTCTGTATATCCATCCTGGTGGTACCAAAATGTACCGAGATCTCCGTCAAAGATTCTGGTGGAGTGGAATGAAACCAGAAATCGCTCGCTTTGTTGCGGAGTGCGACATTTGCCGTCGTGTAAAGGCTGAACACCAAAAGCCTACTGGACTTCTGCAGCCGTTAAAAATTCCTGAGTGGAAATGGGATGAAATTGGTATGGATTTTATCACAGGACTCCCGAAGACACAATTTGGACATGATGCCATATGGGTAGTTATTGATCCACTATCCAAAGTTGCTCACTTCCTTGTTGTTCGAGAAAGCATTACTGCAAGCCAGTTGGCAGAGCTATACATATCCCGGATAGTCGTCCTCCATGGTGTACCCAAGAATATCATATCTGATCGTGGAAGTTTGTTCACTTCCAAATTCTGGGCTAGTATACAACAAGCAATGGGAACTCAAGTTTCCTTCAGTATGGCCTATCATCCTAAAACCGGTGGTCCGACTGAAAGAGTGAATCAAATTCTTGAAGATATGCTCTGAGCATGTGTTATATCCTTTGGAAAGAACTGGGAGAAATGTCTTCCTTTCGCGGAGTTCTCTTATAACAACAGTTTTCAATCCAGTCTGGGCATGGCAACTTTCCAATTTCTGTATGGGAAAACATGTTGAACACCGCTGAACTGGACAGAAACCGGCGAAAGACAATTCTTTGGTCCGGACATGATCCAAGAAGCAGAAGATCAAGTTCGCATCATTCGAGAGCATCTAAAGTCCGCTCAATCTCGTCAGAAGACCAACTACGATCGTCATCATCTTGATGTTCATTATGAAGTTGGTGATCAAGCTTACCTCCGGGTCACTCCTCTGAAGGGTGTCCATCTATTTGGTATCAAAGACAAATTGGCACCTCGCTTCGTTGGTTCCATTCGCATTCTCTCCAAGCGGGGTGAGCTTGCCTACCAATTGGATCTACCTTCAACTTTTCCAGAGGTACATGATGTTTTCCATGTGTCTCAACTCAAGCGTTGCTTCAAAGATCCCATTCGTGGTGTGGACCATGAAACTTTGGATCTCCAAGATGATTTAACCTACCGAGAATACCCTATTCGTATTCTTGATGAGACTGAGCGCAAGACTCGTCGTCAAACAATCAAGTTCCTGAAAATTCAATGGTCTCATCACTCTGAGTTAGAAGCAACCTGGGAACGCGAAGATCGTCTTCGATCTGAGTACCCCGCCTTCTTCTCTAAAACCTAGGAATCTCGGGTCGAGATTCTTGTAAGTGGGGTAGAGCTGTAACATACCACCCTTCTGTGTGATATAAATAAGCTGTGTTTGAGAATTTCATACATGCATTACACTTGCACTTAGATTTAACCAAAGAAGAACAAACAACAAAAGCCCAAAACCCTAATAGTTTTCCCTCTCTCTTTGAATTAATGCAAATGGTCCCTGTATTTTGAAAATTCTCAAATGCATGGAGCTCAAATAGTTACAAGTTCTCCTTATCGTTTCCATATGTTATGCAAAAGTTTCTGTACAATTGAAATCATTCAAAACAGATTATAATTCAAAATACAAAGAGTAAATAGAAAACAGAATTAGAAAAGGTTTTTCTAGAAAACAAATCTAGTCCTAAACCCCCCTGGGTCGAGCCCATCTCCCCTCTCCTCTCTCCCTGCCGCCAGCAGCGCCCACAGCCAGCCCACCCGGGGCCCAAGCCAGCACACCTTGGGCCCGTACCCCTTCGGCATTTCCCCCTCCCTTCTTTCTCGACACAGGCAAGCAGCTGCCTGGAAGCGCGCTCGTCGTCGATCTCCCGCGTGATGCGATGCCCTCCGCCGCCCTGGAGCCGCGGATAAGAACCGCCGAGCCACACTCTCTCTCCAAGTACCCATTTCACCCCCTCTCTCCCTCTCCCTTGCGGCCGCGCCATGGCCGAAGCAACCTAGCCGCCAGTCACCATCGGCCTCGCCGTTTCCAGACGCCCCAGCTCAAGCCGACACCACCGCAGGAACCGCCGTCCTCAACTCTCTCCCTAGCCTCTTTCCCCCCCCCTCGCGTGCGACCTCGTTTGAGCGAATCGGAAGCTCCGGCCGCCGTCGGTCATCGTCGATCCCCGCCGAACCCGAGCTCGCCTCGCCTCGCCGACAAGCTCGTCTCGCTCATGGTGAGCTTCTGATCCCCGCAGTGGCCCCCGTTTGCCCCCTCCCTCTATATCCCCGTCCCCGCATGTGCCCGATGCCGCCACCGCTCGCTGTCATTGCACCGCCGTCTACGGTGACCAAAAATAGGCGGCGCCACCACCAATCAACTCCCCATCGCTCTCCAAAACTCGCATTCAAAGCGCGCTCTAATCGGCGCTGATCCGAGCTCGATCTGGAGCTCCACTCCATTGCTGACATCAGCACTGTATCATGCTGATGTAGTAATACTTTTATTTTATTTTCATTATCAGTAAATCATTTCTGTAATAGAAAATAATATGACAGGTGGGCCATACTTGTCAGGATTTTAATCATTTCCATAAATATTTTCTGAAATTAATAAAAGTCTGACATGTGGGCCCAAGTTTGGAAATTAATTTAAATATTCTAAAAATGATTTAAAATGAATTAAAATTTGGGAAATTCATAACTAATTCATTTTAAATCAGAAAAATGTTCAGAAAAATGAAACCTATCCAACTAAGCTATAATCATACATTGTTAATCAACTTTGAGAGCAATTTTAAAACTACAAGAACTAATTGAACCCTACAGGTGATTCTGATGATCCCCCTGTTTTAGGGTTTGGACTTTTGGAACCCCCTTTAAAATGACCAAGCATGCTTTAGGGTTCAATTCAGTACCATTTAACTTGTCATATCATCCATATTGTATGAGCATCGCACATGCCATGTGTTGAGTGCTGCTTTCTCTTTTCCGGTGATTGGTTCTCGCGAATAGGAACCGAACTCAAAGCTGAAGTCAACGCCACCGAAGAGCAGTACCAGTCCAACAACGGACAAGGCAAGCGAAACCCCACTCATACATATGAATCCTATGATTACAAAGTATTTCGTTCTCGTCATATGCATTCGGTACAAACAGTCTTTTATCAGTAGACAGAGTAATCCTATCTGATGCATGTTATCCTTTGTGAAATATACTACCTGATCCACCACTCCTAGCATAATTATTGGCTTATGAGCGTCGCTAGTGCCACAGTTCAGTCAAGCTTAGCCATGCTTAGTGGTCCAATGCTGATTATTCAGGTGATGCACCGAAGGTGCGAATGAATCTAGTATGGTAGGTTGTGGTGAGGTGATCAGAGATGAATGGTAAACATGCTAAGGCTTGTATGGGAGGCCGCGTGGGTTGTGGTTTTTGTAGTCCCATACTTGTCACTCCTAGGACCCGATGTTCTCGCCTCTTGAACCAAGATGAGTGTACAACCACACGGGGGCCTAGAAACCCCCTCGACCAACTAACTTTCCTAGTAGATTCCATGAGTCAAATAGTTTGGGCTTTCCATTCGAAATACGCATCTTGGTTGTTCTTGAATGGAGGTGAAGGAGGTGCATTCATAATAGGTAGGTAAGCATGGACGGGAACAACAGATGCCCGACATCCGTAATCTAGAAACCCCGCACACATCATTAGGGACCGGCTTCGGGACTTGACCCGTTATGGCGGCATCTTCCTAGTGAGTGATTCATGGTCTCAGCGAAAGCAAGGTAAAGGTCGTGGTCAACCACTCTCTTCCGACCTCCCTAGGAAGAAGGCTAATATATTGGCATTAAGAATTGGTTGGTACGTGTGGGTAAAGGTGTGCACCCCTACAGGGTTATAATCTTTTCGAAAAGTCGTGTCCACGGTTATGGACGACTTGGGAACGAATTCTATGATCATAGAGAACTATCACCGAATGATAAAACTTGCTAACTAAAGTGAGATCCGGAATACTTCCTCGGGGTTGTTGAGGGGGTACTCCAGGAAGAGTGGTTTGGTTGACGATGGTCCTTGGTGGATATCGAAGACGTTTTTAAGAACTAGAGTTGAAGTCTTCTTATCCCCTTTTGAAAATTATCTGACTAGACGAGTTTCTTCTCCCTCTTGTTTTGAAAACAAAAGATGGCTTTATGCAAAATAACTCTACTAGCCATAAGTCTTGCGGAGTACACCCTGTACTCAGCTTTGCTTTGTTGATGTTTTGTACAGAGGATGCTACTCCAACTGAAGGTGGTTTCTACGTCGAGGTTGACGAGTAGTTGGGGTTCCCGGGCAGCAGCCTAGGATCTATGGAAGGGTCGCTACTTTTGTTAAGGCCTCTTAGGCCCTTTGCTAAGTTTGTTTTTTAGAACAACTTGTTTGCTTTCGATGTTTGATGTAATGATGGGTCTGTGACCCCTGGCTTGTATGACTGGTTTGTAACTCTCTTAAGAGTTTACTTTAGTAATGTATGGTTTGTATGTTTTGTAATGTTACCGATCTTCCCTGCGCGATTCGGAATTTAGGTTAGGCTTATATCAGATGAGGATCTAGTATTTGTCTAGCCCTGATCCCTGGTCGTGACAGGCTACGAAGTCAAGTATGTCAAAAGGGAGGAAAATGAGGCGGCTGATCTACTGTCAAAGCTTGGATCAGGGTGCAAACCAATTCCTCCTGGTGTTTTTCTGGAACATCTACGGACCCCATCCATGAAGGAAGCGGACCTCGAGAACCCGGATAGAGTTGACACTTTTTTCATACAGTAACAAAGGTCCCTTCGGCTTGGAAAAAACCGTTCATGCAATATCTCGTAAACGGGACTTTTCCCATCAACGAAGTCGAAAGTCGGCAAATAGTACAACGAGCAAAGGGCTATACCATAATAATTGGACAGCTCTATAAAAGAAGTACCACTGGTGTATACCTGAAGTGTATCTCCCAGCAAGAAGGTACTGAAATCCTTCGTGAGATCCATCTCGGAGATTGCGGGCATCACGCCTTTCCTCGATCTTTGGTCTTAAAAGCCTTCCTGCAAGGATTCTACTAGCTAACCGCCAAGGTGGACGCCGACAAGCTGGTTGAGACATGCATGGGATTCCAGTAATATGCCCGACAACCACATGTACCAGCTCAGTAATTGCGAAAAATCCCAAAAACTTGCCCATTTGCAGTCTGGGGGCTAGACATCATTAGTCCATTACAGACGGTACCTTGTGGCTTTACGCATCTGCTAGTAGAAGTTCATAAATTCACAAAATTGATAGAAGCTAAACCCATTGGAAAGCTTGATGGGGAAACTGCCCTTAGGTTTGTCCGGGATCAAGTGGTGAGATTTGGTCTCCCACATAGCATTATCACCGACAATGGTAGCAACTTGTCACTCGGAGAAGTTGAGGCTTATTATTGGGAGAAAGGCATCCGACTTGATCTAGCATATGTGGCCCATCCACAGTCCTATGGTCAGGTTGAGCGAGCCAATGGATAAATTTTGCAGGGAATCAAGCCACGTCTAGAGGCACCGCTACATAGAGCAGCTGGAGCCTGGGCAGAGGAGTTACCATCTCTTTTGCGGAGTTTACAAACTACTCCAACAGATCCACCGGCTACACCCCTTATTTCATGGTATATGGAGCAGAAGCCATCCTGCCTTCCGACATCCTTCACGATTCAGCAAGAGTTGCCGCCTAAGATGAGGATGACGCTGAAATATCCAGACACCTAGATGTGGACCTTCTCGAGGAAGAGCGCGTATTGGCATGCCAAAGAGCCGCCATCTACCAGCAGAAGCTATGCAGCTATCATAGTCGCCGCGTTTGGCACCACTCGTTTAACGAAGGGGATCTGGTGCTCCGACTTAAGCAGAAGAAGTCACACATACTATCCCCGCCATGGGAAGGACCATTCATCATAATCAAGGCGCTACTCAATGCTTCTTACTACCTCGTTGACAATCGTGAACTAGAGGATAGACCAAACGAGGATCATAAGTGTAAGCGACATGACCCAGATGATGACTACTCGGAGCTTGATCGGCCATGGAACATAACACAGCTACGTCCTTTTTACACTTAGCATATTTTACTAACTCCTGTGTACCTCTTATATGATCAATGAAATAAAGCTCTTTGGTTCACTCATATGCTTGAGTATTTTACCCTCTTTAGTGTTCATTTCTGGATCGTATAAAACATTTATGCGCAAGTTTTGCATTTGCACTTGTGAAAATTCCTCCTACAGGCGTTAGCTTAAGTTTTCTGGTCTAGACGTTCTTTGTTGTTTTTATGTGGATTCTGGAGTAGTGATTTTTGGCACTCGAAGTCGGCGATTTTGTGCTTAGGTTTTTGACTGTGCCATTGGGTATCATCGCCTAAGCGCATAGTTCTGACTAAGGGTCTTCCGACTCACGAAAAGTCAAGCATAAAAACCAGAGTAATGGATAAGCCAGCACTTTCTTAAAAAATATATACATGCTGGAACTAGTACTTAAGTAGCAGGAAGCATATAGACATTTTTTTCTGCCTTAATATTAACCCATTGTTTTTACCCATACATACAATACATCCAGAGGAAACAAATATTACATAGTGTTTTCATTCCTCTGGTGCAGGAGACTTCGAGGTAACGTCATCGGCCGCATGAGAGCCATCTTGCCCATCGGTGAAGTCGGTAGTCTTGAGGGACTCGGAGGAGCTGGATTGGTCAGCGTCAATTACCTCAAGGGGCACAAAGGTGTTTGCATCCACCAACTTGCCGACCCTAGTGTCAGATCCGGCGAGCAATTACCAGATAGACAGAGTTCACTGTGTCGATGTTAGCATTATCATAATGGGCCTTGACCATAGACAGTGCCATCGGTGCACTACCCCGGGTACATGAAGCATTCAAGCTTACGATACGATCGGGGGCTTGGCACAGGATCTCCGAGTACTTCATGACGGAGTCCACTGCTTTGATATTGATAACTAAGGGCTTGGAGATTTCCTTCTGGGTGATGGCGGTGCTGATGAAGTTGCTGGAAAGAACCATGCATTCCTTTAGCGGAGGAGGATTATTTGTTAAACCAATAGGAGCTGCATTTTTCGGCCAAGTGATTGAGTACATGAGTTCAACACAACATAAGTTTAGATTACCTGATTTATAGAAGTACAAGACGGAGATTACTTACGAAAGATGCTATCCTCGGCTTGCTGCTGAGTCTCCGCCACGGAGTCCTGTTCTTGTCGGAGGACCTTGTAAGCCTTAAGGTTTCGAGTATTCTACTCGGCGGCAGCTCTGTTATGTTCCTTGAGGATTGTAATTTCCTCCTTAAGACGGTCGATCTTCGTGTTTGCAGATTCTTGCACGGCTGCCAGGGCGTCTTCATGCATTTTTAGCGAGTCAGCTCTTTCTTCTTAAGGATTTTGTTTTTTCTATCTAGCAATTGTATGTGCTTGGGTTGCTCGACAATGTCCTTGGCCTTGGCAATAGCTTCTGCAAGTTGGAGAAATGGTAAAGCATAATGAGTAGTCGGTAGTTAATGGCACAAGTCCAATATTGAGTGCGAAATTGAAAAGAAAAATAGAGTCTTGATCTTGGTGATTTGATCCTTCAAGAAGGCAGTTTTACCCTTTTTAGCTTCAAGATCTGCAAGCATCTTGTGGAACTTGTCGTTGGCGACGTTCCTCCGAGCATTCTCATTCTGCGATAAAGAGTCAAGTTACTTAGTCTTCTTGGAGCATCTATCCGGATAAGTGTCCGCCTAGAGGCTTGGGGGCTACAGTACGAGTTTTTAACTCAGGAAAATGCTTAGTCTTTCTTTAAGCGTCTAGTTGGAACAAGTTCTATTTCAACTAGAGGCTTGGGGGCTACAGTATTAAAAATTACAAATACTGCGTATGCTAATCTGAAAGTATCTAGTAAGAAAAATTCATTCAAACTACATACTTGGGGTCTACAATGCAAAGTTTCTAGCTTAGTCACTTTTAGAGCATTCAGACCCAAATACCTATGGTTTTCCGTATAAATCCTCGGGGGATACAGTGGGATACTACATATGAAATGCAAAAGGCATATAAAACTTACAAGTTCAATGATCTTGAGGTTGATGGAGCTCTCGGAGAATATTTTGCTAAAAGCAAGAATATTTACGCGTAGGATCTCCGCTTGCTTGAACAGCTCTTCAAGACCACACGTGGGAGAAGTCGGCACTGCACCGGGACTCAGAGCTGAGCTACTCGGTGTAAGGACCAGGTAGACGATCTTTTGGAGCTCTGTTGGCGTCTTGGGTACAACGGCTCCGCCTACAGCAGAATTTCCGCCTTCCACCATGTAACACCAATCGCCACTGCAAGTTCGTCAACGACCTCAAGGAAGACTCGGAGTCCGTCTAGAAACGAAGCCAGGAGAACCGACCACGAGGCAAGGGCAAAGGGAATAAGAAGAAAGAGGAGTCCAAGGATTTAAGTGACATGGACAAGGATGTTGACCCCAAGCACACCGACAAGGGCGATGGCAAAGGCAAGAACCCCTTCGAGAAGAAGGCCCCCGTCTACCACACTTTCCTTGGCACCCCAACTGTTCGGGCATAGAAAACCTCGCTGAGGATACTGATGGCCAACCTACCCCTAGTTCCCTAGTACCTGCGCTGGTCGGAAGATCCAATCACTTGGGATAGGAAGGATCACCCAGACCTCATCCCAACGGAGAACCAATATTCCATGGTCATCAACCCTTTGATTAACGGCAATGAGTTCACCAAATGCATGATGGACAGTGGAAGCATCATCATCATCATCATGTACCTGGATACACTGCACAAGATGAACTTGACGGCGACCAACCTAAGGCGGACAAACACCATGTTCCATTGTGTAGTTCCTGGTCGGGACGCTCGATCCCTCGGGTGCATCACGCTTCCGGTCGCTTTTGGTGATGTTAACAATTACCGCCAAGAATGCATGACCTTTGAAGTGGCCCCCTTCAAGAGCGTGTACCACATCATATTTGGACGCAGCATCTTCCGCTCCTTCATGGCCAAGACATGCTTCGTCTACGACAAGCTTAAGATACTCGGACTAAACAGTGTCATCACCGTATCTTAAAGCTTTTCAATGGCAAGGGACTGCAAGAATGGAGAAGCAGCCTTTGCAGAAGTTGTCCTCTACAGCGAAGAATTCAAGGAGATCTAGAGCATGGTCGATGCCTCGGAGATGCCAGCATCGAAGAAGCAGATTTCTGACTCCGATCCCGCCTTCAAGGCCGCCATTGAAACCAAGTAGGTGGAACTTGTGGTAGGCGATGCCTCCAAGGTCATCGCCATTATGATGAACCTGGACCCTAAATAGGAAAGCGCGCTCGTCGAGTTCCTCAGTGAGAATAGGGACATCTTTGCCTGGCAACCTGCCGACATGAAAGGTGTACCTAGGGTACTTGCCGAGCACAACTGGAATATTGATCCAAAATGCAAACCGGTGAAACAACCTCTACGATGCTTTGGAGACGAGAAGATACGCGACATAGGCAAATAGATAGCTAGGTCACTTAAGTCTAGTTTTATCCGAGAAGTCCTTCACACCCGATGGGTGGCTAGTCCTGTACTTGTACCCAAAAAGGGAACCAAAGAATTAAGAATGTACGTTGATTACACCAGCTTGAACAAAGCGTGTCTGAAGGATCCGTTTGCTTTGCCTCGCATTGACCAAGTCATTGACTCGACGACTGGCTCAGAACTTCTGTGTTTTCTAGATGCATACTCGGGATACCACCAGATAAAGATGAGGAAGTCAGACCAATTGGCCACTTCGTTCACCACACCCTGTGGCACGTTTTGCTATGTCATGATGCCCTTTGGGCTGAAAAATGCAGGTTCTATGTACCAGCGGATTATGTAGCATTGCCTACATGACGAAATTGGTCGGAATGTTTATGTCTACATGGACGATATCGCGGTGATGTCAAAAAAGCCAAACGACTTAATCTCCAACTTGAAGGAAACTTTTGGTAATCTCCGGAAATACAACATGATGCTTAACCCAAAGAAGTGCGTCTTCGGGGTTCTAGCCGGCAAATTGTTGGGATTTATCGTTTCCCAGCATGGAATTGAGGTCAACCCGGAGAATATCAAGGCCATCTTCAACATAAACCGTCGGACATGCCTGAAGGACATCCAATGGCTCACAGGCTGTGTTGCTGCCGTAAGCCGGTTCGTCGGCCGACTTGGAGAGAAGGCTCTGCCGCTATACAAGTTGCTAAAGAATGCGGACAAATTTTTATGGACGGACGAAGTAAATGCTCCGCTTAAGGAGATAAAGGGGATAATGTCCTCAGCACCTATACTCACAGCGCCCGAGCCTACGGAGCCTATGTTGATCTACATGGCGGCCACCAATCGGGTTATCAGCATCGTCGTCATGGTGGAGCGGCAAGAACCAACACATGAGTATGAAGTACAACGACCAGTTTACTATGTAACAGAGGTCTTGACAGAGTCCAAGCAGCGTTACCCGCACTACCAGAAGCTACTTTACAGAGTGTTCCTGTCTTCGTGGAAGCTAAGGCACTACTTCCAGGAACACCCTATCACAGTTGTGAGCAAGGCTCCACTGTCCGACATCATCAACAACAGCGACGCTACGGGAAGGGTCAAGAAGTGGGGCATTTAACTTGCCGCCTTTGAGATCACCTACAAGAGACGCGACGCTATCAAATCACAGGTATTGGTGGATTTCATCGCAGATTGGACGGAGATGCTAGATGCTACCCCTATACCAGATCCATAATACTAGGTGATGCACTTTGACGGATCAAATCTACTCAATGGCTCGGGGTCTGGTGTACTGCTACATTCACCAATAGGGGAAAAGTTGCACTACATTTTGTAGATCCACTTTGAGGCTACAAATAACATGGCGGAATATGAAGCACTCATTTATGAACTTCGTGTAGCCATGTATATTGGCATCAAGAATGTAGTTTGCTATGGAGATTCTGACTTGGTTTCCCAGCAGGTGGCTGGCACCTGGAATGCATGGAACCCTATGATGGCGTCATATCAAGATGAAGTAGACGAGATAGCCAAGTGCTTCAAGGGCTACGAAGTCAAGTATGTCAAAAGGGAGGAAAATGAGGCGGCTGATCTACTGTCAAAGCTTGGATCAGGATGCAAACCAATTCCTCCTGGCGTTTTTCTGGAACATCTACGGACCCCATCCATGAAGGAAGCGGACTTCGAGAACCCGGATAGAGTTGACTCTTTTTTTCATACAGTAACAAAGGTCCCTTCGGCTTGGATAAAACCATTCATGCAATATCTCGTAAACGGAACTTTTCCCATCAACGAAGTCGAAAGTCGGCAAATAGTACGTCGAGCAAAGGGCTATACCATAATAATTGGACACCTCTATAAAATAAGTACCACTAGTGTATACCTGAAGTGTATCTCCCAGCAAGAAGGTACTAAAATCCTTCGTGAGATCCATCTCGGAGATTGCGGGCATCACGCCTTTCCTCGATCTTTGGTCTTCAAAGCCTTCCTTCAAGGATTCTACTAGCTAATAGCCAAGGTGGACGCCGACAAGATGGTTGAGACATGCATGGGATTCCAGTACTATGCCCGACAACCACATGTAATAGCTCAGTAATTGCGAAAAATCCCAATAACTTTCCCATTTGCAGTATGGGGACTAGACATGATTAGTCCATTACAGACGGCACCTTGTGGGTTTACGCATCTGCTAGTAGCAGTTCATAAATTCACAAAATGGATAGAAGCTAAACCCATTGGAAAGCTTGATGGGGAAACTGCCCTTAGGTTTGTCAGGGATCAAGTGGTGAGATTTGGTCTCCCACATAGCATTATCACCGACAGTGGTAGCAACTTGTCACTCGGAGAAGTTGAGGCTTATTATTGGGAGAAAGGCATCTGACTTGATCTAGCATATGTGGCACATCCACAGTCCAATGGTCAGCTTGAGCGAGCCAATGGATTAATTTTGTAGGAAATCAAGCCACATATAGAGGCACCGCTACATAGAGCGGTTGGAGCCTGGGCGGAGGAGTTACCATCTCTTTTGTGGAGTTAACAAAATACTACAACAGATCCACCAGCTACACCCCTTATTTCATGGTATATGGAGCAGAAGCCATCCTGCCTTCCGACATCCTTCACGATTCACCAAGGGTTGCCGCCTAAGACGAGGATGACGCTGAAATATCCAAACGCCTAGATGTGGACCTTCTCGAGGAAGAGCGCGTATTGGCATGCCAAAGAGCCGCCATCTACCAGCAGAAGCTATGCAGCTACCATAGTCGCCGCGTTCAGCAGAACTCGTTTAAAGAAGGGGATCTGGTGCTCCGACTTAAGCAGAAGAAGTCACACAAACTATCCCCGCCATGGGAAGGACCATTCATCATAATCAAGGCGCTACTCAATGGTTCTTACTACCTCGTTGACAATCGTGAACTATAGGATAGACCAAACGAGGATCATAAGTGTAAGCGACATGACCCAGATGATGACTACTCGGAGCTTGATCCGCCATAGAACATAACACAGCTACGTCCTTTTTACACTTAGCATATTTTACTATCTCCTATGTACCTCTTATATGATCAATGAAATAAAGCTCTTTGGTTCACTCATATGCTTGAGTCTTTTACCTTCTTTAGTGTTCATTTTTGGATCGTATAAAACCTTTATGCGCAAGTTTTGCATTTGCACTTGTGAAAATTCCGACTACGGGCGTTAGCTTAAGTTTTCTGGTCTAGACCTTCTTTGTTGTTTTTATGTGGATTCTGGAGTAGTGACTTTTGGCACTCGAAGTCGGCGAGTTTTTGCTTAGGTTTTTGACTGTGCCATTGGGTATCATCGCCTAAGCGCACAGTTCTGACTAAGGGTCTTCCGACTCACGAAAAGTCAAGCATAAAAACCAGAGTAATGGATAAGTCAGCACTTGCTTAAAAATATATATACATGCTGGAACTAGTACTTAAGTAGCAGGAAGCATATAGCCATTGTTTTCTGCCTTAAGATTAACCCATTATTTTTCCGTATACATACAATACATCTAGAGGAAACAAATATTACATAGTGTTTTCATTCCTCTGGTGCAGGAGAATTTGAGGTAACGTCATCGGCCGCAGGAGAGCCATCTTACCCATCAGTGAAGTCGGCAGTCTTGAGGGACTCGGAGGAGCTGGATTGGTCAACGTCAATTACCTCAAGGGACACAAAGGTGTTTGCATCCACCAAATTGGCGACCCTGGTGTCATAGCCGGCGAGCAATTACCAGATAGCCAGAGGTCACTGTGTCGATGTCAGCATTATCATAATGGGCCTTGACCATAGACAGTGCCATCCGTGCACCAGCCCGGGTACATGAAGCATTCAAGCTAATGATACGATCGGGGTCTAGGCACAGGATCTCCGAGTACTTCATGACGGAGTCCACTGCTTTGATATTTATAACTAAGGGCTTCGAGACTTCCTTTCCCTGGGTGATGGCGGTGCTAATGAAGTTGCCAGAAAGAACCATGCATTCCTTTAGCGGAGGAGGATTATTTGTTAAACCAATAGGAGCTGCATTTTCTGGCCAAGTGATTGAGTACATGAGTTCAACACAACATAAGTTCAGAGTACCTGATTTATAGAAGTACAAGACGGAGATTGCTTACGAAAGATGCTATCCTCGGCTTGCTGGTGAGTCTCCGCAATGGAGTCCCGTTCTTGTCGGAGGACCTTGTAAGCCTTAAGGTTTCGGGTATTCTGCTCGGCGGTAGCTCTGTTATGTTCCTTGAGGATTGTAATTTCCTCCTTAAGACGGTCGATCTTCGTGTTTGCAGATTCTTGCACGGCAGCCAGGGCGTCTTCATGCATTTTTAGCGAGTCAGCTCTTTCTTCTTAAGGATTTTGTTTTTTCTATCTAGCAATTGTATGTGCTTGGGTTGCTCGACAATGTCCTTGGCCTTGGCAATAGCGTCTGCAAGTTGGAGAAATGGTAAAGCATAATGAGTAGTCGGTAGTTAATGGCACAAGTCCAATATTGAGTGCGAAATTGAAAAGAAAAATAGAGTCTTGATCTTGGTGATTTGATCCTTCAAGAAGGCAGTTTTACCCTTTTTAGCTTCAAGATCTGCAAGCATCTTGTGGAACTTGTCGTTGGCGACGTTCCTCCGAGCATTCTCATTCTGCGATAAAGAGTCAAGTTACTTAGTCTTATTGGAGCATCTATCCGGATAAGTGTCCGCCTAGAGGCTTGGGGGCTACAGTACGAGTTTTTAACTCAGGAAAATGCTTAGTCTTTCTTTAAGCGTCTAGTTGGAACAAGTTCTATTTCAACTAGAGGCTTGGGGGCTACAGTATTAAAAATTACAAATACTGCGTATGCTAATCTGAAAGTATCTAGTAAGAAAAATTCATTCAAACTACATACTTGGGGGCTACAATGCAAAGTTTCTAGCTTAGTCACTTTTAGAGCATTCAGACCCAAATACCTATGGTTTTCCGTATAAATCCTCGGGGGATACAGTGGGATACTACATATGAAATGCAAAAGGCATATAAAACTTACAAGTGCAATGATCGTGAGGTTGCTGGAGCTCTCGGAGAATATCTTGCTAAAAGCAAGACTATTTACGTGTAGGATCTCCGCTTGCTTGAGCAGCTCTTCAAGACCACACGTGGGAGAATTCAGCACTGCACCGGGACCCAGAGCTGAGCTACTCGGTGTAAGGACCATGTAGACGATCTCTTGGAGCTCTGTTGGCGTCCTGGGTACAACGGCTCCGCCTACAGTAGAATTTCCGCCTTTCACCATGTAACACCCCAGTTTTAGCTAATATTATATTAGGGTTTGTTTTGTGCATCATGAGCATCAACTTTAAAATGCATGCATTGAAGAAATACAACAAAAGCCTAAACCCTAGATTTCCCCCTCTTGTGACTATTTCAAATGGTTTTATATATTTTGAAAATGGTCAAAAAGTTGTGAAGCCCAAAATGTTATAAGGGCCTCACATTATTTTAAATGTTTTACAAAGTCTATGGCAATTTTTGAAATGCCCAAAACAGTATTTGAATTTGTAAATTACAATAGCAAATGAAAATAGGATTTGGAAAATGTTTCTGGAAGAAAAAAATAGAGAAAAACTTAGCCAACCAGGCCGGCCCATCTCTTCCCTCTCTGAAAGAACATGTTGGGCCCCCATGTGTGGTTTTGGTAATTAATGACAATCTTTATGGACTAATGTGTGTATTAAGTTATACTTGTAGGACTTGTCCATTGGCATCACTTGGAGCATGTGTTGGCTTCAAGGTCGATGAAATGCAAAGAAGATATGTTGGGAAAGCTCAATATGCTAGGTCAATGATGAGGAATTAAGAAAGGCGTTCCATATTGAGAAGAAAAAGATCGTCTACATCGAGCTCAAGTGGAATGCTCAAGGCAAAGGTATAATCTTGATAGGTTTTCCCTTTTGCCGGTCTCACGTTGTGTGTGTGAAACCGGGTTTAGGATAGATAACCGTACTATCAAGAGGGGCTCTCGTATGATTAATTCGGTCACATCGTTCGGAGAGAGCTCAAACCTTTGCATACTTGCATCATCGTATTTTGTTGTTATTTGGTCTTATCCATGTGAGGATATAGAGCTTGTGCCAATCTCTATAACAAGTTCTTGTTCATCAAAATCGGATCTTCCATTTGTATCTTGTTGCGATTTTGATTTATGCGGCTTTTCGGTTTCTCACCAAGTGAGGTATCTCACATTATTCTACTTGATACGTTCTCACTTGGTGATAAGCAATATTTCCAACGCAATTTGAATCGGGTCAATCGGAGCTTCCAGTAAAAAGTTATTGCGTTTCAATATTCGCATGTCTGTCTGTTTTCTGGGCCAAGCGGTAGTACCGCCCGGATGGGCTGGTACTACCATCCGGGCCTGAAAACGTCCTGTTTTCGTTCTGCCTCGCTAGGTATCTATTTACGGTAGTACCGACCGTCCCGGTAGTACCGCCCGGGTGGGCCGGTAGTACCGGCCGGCCCAGTTATTTTTCCAAAATAGCCTAGATCCAGAGCTAAGTTCCTGGCCTCGCGCGACTGACTGCTCGCCTGTTGTACCCAGCGGCTCGTGCAGCCGCCACCTCCCTAGCCCCACTCGCTGCATGGCCCCTTGCCGCTCTCTCTCGCCGCTCGCCATTGATTGCTTGCTGCCACGCCTGCCTGTGGGCCCCATGACCCACGCTTGCTCCTCACGCGTCCGCCCGCCAATCCTGCCACGACCACACAGATCACAAGACTATGTTGCAAGATGTAGCTGCTCATTGCAGCCTCACTGACCCTGCCTGCCAGGCTTGCTGTGCGTGTGAGCCTGCAGCCACTGCTGCTGCCGCCGCTTGATTGGCCCCACCCTGTGCGCTGCCCTGGTGTTTTTCTTTCTAGCTCGTTCGCTGGGTTGGCTCGACCCGATTTGTTCTATTCGGTCCGGTAGTACCGGTCTGATCCGGTACTACCGCTCCGGCCAGAAAAATAGCCCCAACGGGCAGAATTAGCCCGTCTCTTTAAATAGCTTTGCCCCTTTTTCATTTAGGGTTACTTCTTCCTTCTTCTCTTGTCCAAGCTTTGCCCCCATTTTCTTTACTCTTTAAGCTTGATTTCTACACACCCCTCCATTGATTCTTGCATATATTTGAGGGGTTGTTGGAGGAGATTTAGATCTACGTTTTGACCAAACCAAAACATCTCTTTGTGAGTGTATCTTTGGGGATCTAGATTTTGGGGGATTTTGTGTCTCTCTTTGATTCCTTCTCTCTTGTTCCCCCAATAGCTTTAGTAGCTTTGTTGGAACTTGAGAGTGAGGGATTTGAGCATCTTTGTGGTGTTCTTTCCATTTGCATTTGTTGCATCGGTTTGAGTTTTCCTCGGAGGATTTGGTTTGAATTGCTCATTGGAGCTTGTCCCTCTTGGGTTCTTGGAACCCTAGACGGTTTTGTGGCCTTGGTGGCATTTTTGAGGCATTTTGTGGCGTTTGTTGGGAGCCTCCAATTAAGTTGTGGAGTTGTGCCCCAACCTTTTGAGAGGTTCCGGTTGCCACCGACAAGTGCACCAATAGTGGAAGCGTGGATCGATCCCATTGGGGTGAGATTCACCGGAGAATAAGGGACGCCTTTTGTGGCGCTGGTGGTTTGATACCACCCCCTCTCCAAACGAGACGTACTCCATGTTGGGAGGAACTCGGTAAAATATCGGTGTCCCCGCGTGCCTCGGTTATCTCTATACCCGAGCTCTTTACTTATGCACTTTACATTGTGATAGCCTTCGTGCTTGAAGTAATATATATCTTGCTATCACTTTGTTGTTTGTATTGCTTAGCATAAGTTGTTGGTGCACATAGGTAAACCTTAGTTGTTTCTAGGTTGTGCTTTACAAAGTAAACACTAGTTTTATTCCGCCTTTGTCGAGACACTCTAGGAAAAGTTTTAATCGCCTATTCACCCCCCCTCTAGGCGACATGCGTATTTCTATTGGTATCAGAGCACGGTCTCTCATTTTAGGATTCACCGCCTTGAGAGTAAAGATGTCGGCTAGAGGATTAGTGCATAATGAGATGTTCACATTCGATGGCACAAATTATGATATATGGAAAAATCGCATGCTCATTTATTTTCGGGACATGGACCCAAATTTGGAGCGTATTATAGATATAGGTTTTTCTCCTCCTATGGATTTCAAAAATCTATCTTGTGAGGATGAGAAAAACTTATATCTCGATGCTCAAGCTTCTAATGTGCTTTTTAATTCTTTGAGCTATGTAGTTACCTCGTCAATCATTCCTTTTTGGAGCGCTCATGAGTTATGGACAAAACTTCAAGATAAATATGTTGTGTCCAACATTATTGAGGATGATTGTGTTGCTTCCACTTCCGGTCGAGATGAGTTCTCATCCTCTACCACTTCACCAACATGTGACTTTTCACAAGGTAATGATATGGTGAGTGGTGATAGAAATTGCAATTTGGATAGTGTGCTTACTATTTGTAATCCCTCATCTCTATCTAGTTGCAATGATCTATCTTTGGACTTTAACACTTCTAGCACTACAAACTCCTTACATGCTTGTGTTAATAGTCCTTGCATATCATGTAGAATTGACTTGAATAAATCTCATGATGATATGCTTGTGTTGTCTTGTTGCCATGATAAAAATGCTTCCATTTCCTCTAGTGCTTGTGTTGCTAACCATGTAGAGGAAACCGAAGATTCTATGGGCCAAGACATGGTTTTGAATGAAGCCACAAATGCAATCTCATCTTCACCTTCTTTCGGTACCCACCTATGCCTCATGGCTAGGGATTCTAAGGTAACTCCTACTTTGGAACCCACCTTCTTTGTTATGAGGAGGAAGTGGATAATGTGGAAGAAGAGCTTGATATTGATGATTTATATGAGAAGGGTGAGATTGTTTATCGTGCCCTTGTTAAAAAGGATATTTCTTGTTCTAACTTTGTTGAAGTCTTGGACTTTGCTATTAAGAGCAAAGAACATATTGATAAGTTAGAAACACAAATTGAGGTGCATGATAACAACATTGATAAAATGTGTAGTCTTGAGCGTGAGTATGCTAATATAATTGCAAACCTAAATAAAGCTCTTGAAGAGGAACAAACCACCAAGGAATCTCTTGAGGAGACATTTGCTTTAGAGTTATCTAGAGTAAAGGAATCTCATGATAGAGATCTTGAGGTGGCAAGTGATCTCAAACATAAAAATGATGAGACTCAAGTTGCTTATGCTAAACTCCTTGAGGATTTTGAGCACCTCAAAAATGGCTCTAGGGTCATAAAGGGTGAGCTCATCAAACTCACCGAGTCACATGAGCAAATTAAAGCCTCATATTCAAAAGAGCTTGCCAAGTTGCCCTCACCTCTTGCAAATTGTGATGATGCTTGTGCTACTAACTCTATTTCTTATGAAGCATCTACTTTGAAGGAGAATGTTGAGCTAAAGGCTCTCGAGCTCGCATGAGGATCTTCTAGTCTCCCATGGTAGGCTAAAGTTAGCTCATGAGGCCATCATGTCAAAGGTAACATCTAGTGGGCCTCATGTGGACATTAGCACTACATCTACTCCAAATGTTATATTGTCATGTGCTAGTCCTTGTAGTTCATCCTCTCACAACCTTGATATATCTCGTGATGAATCACATTCCGTGCCTTGTTGCTCTAACAATGTAGCATCTACTTCCTCTAGTGTTTTTGTTGAAACTAACCATGTAGAGGAAATCAAAAGGCTCAAGGCTCAAGTCACTTCTTTGAAGAATGAATTGAAAAGGGTCATCAAGGGAAGGTCACACTCAACAAAATCTTGAGTGTGCAAAAATCCCCCAATGACAAGAGTGGGCTTGGATTCAACTCAAATGTCAAGAACAAGTCCACTATCAAGTTGAAGCACAAGGACAACAAGAAGAATGGCCAAGATCAAGTCAAGAATCCGGCCAACATTGTTTTCTTCAAGTGCAAGGAAGAAGGGCACCATGTTAGATCTTGCCCATTGAAGAAAAAGCCTCTTAGTGTGAAGCATCAAGGGAAGCGGCCTCAAGCTCCACCTCAAGTCATTAATGGGCCTCTTCCTAAGAGGACTACTCGAGCTCTTCCTCGAGTTGTGGCTTCTCCTAAAAAGAAGGATGGCAAGAGTAGAACTTGCTACATATGCCGTGAGAAGGGGCATATTTCTTCCTCATGCACTCTCGGTATCCCCTCATCCAACCCTATCATTATTGATGATGCTTATTCTCTTTGTAAGGATGAGGTTGGCAATGTGTTTGCCAAATTTTTTGGTGCTCAATGTGGTGTCAAGAAAAGAACCATTTGGGTTTCCAAGCCTATTGTGACTAACCTCTTAGTACCCAACTTGGTTGGGGACCAACAAGCCAAAACTTGATCAATAGGTGTGAGTTGGAGGGCATTGGAGTCTTGGCTACATTATGAAGAATTGAGGGATCTTCATCAATTATTATTGTCAAGCCAAGCCATTTGGATTATCTTGATTATATTATATTTCTTGCGGTAACATATGCTAAACTCTGTACATTGAAAGTTACTCGCCCCCTTGTGCATGTGTTAGTTTTGTATCTTCCATGCTTTTGTACATTTTGTGCTTTCCACTTAATTATCTTGAGGTATCAAGCATATTTGTGTATGATTAGGTGGCACACCATGTATGTGTGTTTCTTGTATTGGAGCCTTACTTGGTTATATTTGGTATCTTATGTGGCTCTTGTGAGAGATTAATGGACTATCCCAGTTTGGGGGAGTGTTATGCTTAGGCATTCCACAAACCTAAAAATGTGTGTACATGAGGAATACCACCTAGTATTTTTATTGGAAGATTATATAGTCTCTTTTTGGTATGTTTCTCATGAGAAATTTTAGTTATATAATGTCCATTAATTATCTCTATTGGTATTCTTTTGCCACGTGTTGTTTTTATGGTAGTATCACATTATGGGAGAGTCATATGCTTAGTGCATATTACAATCCTAGAAAATGTGAATATTCGAGGTTGTGTCACTTAGAATTTATATTGATAATTATCTAGCACCTATGTGACACATTTTCTCATACAAGTTCCAATTTGCTTGAATGCCTTTATTGATCTTATTTTGGATCTTGTATATGAGAATGATTCTTGGTATGTGTTTCCTCATATTTAGATATATATATTCGCATGGAAACTATTTGCTTCAAGTTACTCTAATCACTAGTGATTGTGTGACTATTGGAAGCTACCAAGAATCTTTCTTGAAGTATCATGCTCAATTCTTATATTTAGTTATATGCTTCTTGTTGTGACTATGATCTTGGATATCCATGCAAGCTACCATGGGAAAATTATTCCCAATATTTCTTGTCCTTGGACAATGAGTACTAAAGTTATGGTAGAATTTATTGATCATAGTCACTTTGCCTTTGCTTAATCATATCCTATCTTTGGCCAAGTAAATGTTTTGTGTGCTCCCATTCCTTCCTTGCCTCTTATGAATCTTCTTATTTTATTGGTATTCTCGTGTGTTTTATTTAATGTAGGTAGTGGTTATGATCTCATTTGTGTGCATTTTGCATTCAAAAGCAAAATTCTATATAATGTACTACTTATGGGTGAGCTCTCCTATATTATCTAGAACAATCCTTTTGTGCTTCCTTGTTTGATCCATATGGTGTTTTATGTGCTTCGAAGTTTGATCTTTTCATTTTGGTATTTTGTGCCATCATGAAAAGTTTGGAGAGTTTGGTTTACTTGTTGGAACCTTACTCTTTTTTTTGGGAGTTAGTTTTGTCTCATTCCTTGTTTCACACTTTGACCATTTTAGAATGAGATAAATCCTTGAGCATTTGTATTTTTATCTATCTTTTGCTCTTTGGCTTTTGCCTTGTTCATTTGTTGAACTTGTGATCTTTCATGTGTTGAATTGGTTCTTTGATACAATTTGGACACCACTTGTCATGTCACTCTCTTTTGTGTGCAATATCGTTTTTACTTGTTGTTTTGTTCAAATTGTATCTCCTTTTTGGTTCTTGAAAGATTTATGCATGCTTATTTACTCTATGTTTGTATTATGGCATGATTGCTTTATTTGATCCAATATATAGGGGAAACTCCACCAATTCCCATCGGCTAAGTTGTGCATGAAATTCAATTTCATATCAATATGCACATAATTATGTGGAGTCTCTCCTATGTGTTGTAGTTGCACTAACTACTTTGGACCCAATATGTTTGGAGACCATTTTGTACTTAAATGTGTTTTAGGTACATTGGAGATATATTGGATGCTTGTCTCTCAATTTTGAAGAAGTGATGCTTAGAAGAAAATTTGAGGCAAGCTATAGGATGATCAACGAATTCATATCCTCTGCATCCTACCAATTATATCTCTATAACAAGTATCTCTTTATCATGCTCACATATCTTGATTCCAACCGTTTGTCGGTTGCCTTCTAGCATGAATTAATGTATTTGTAATTATTGTAGTTCTAGCCATGGTTTTAAGAGGACTCTCTATTGTATATGTGTTTAAGTTGAGATGAGTGCATATTATTGGGACTATACAAAATCATGCATATGATCCTCCAATCCCAAATATGTCAATCTAGCAATTTTATTGCCTATCATTTCATAAACTTCTCTCATGTGCAATAGTGAGATTTTTGCTAGTCTATTCTATCTTATGATACTTGTTGCCTTTCTCCATATATTCCAACTTTCTCCTTTTCCCTTGGTGATAGTTGTAATATATGTAGTGTGTTGCTGTTTGAATCTCATTAATGTAGAATAAGATATATGTGATCCTTTGGCCATGCTTTGAAGCTAAAATCTTATTGATATATGTTATGACTTCATTTTTGCCTTTCATGTGCTTTCTTGTATAATCTTCTTTATGTGTGCATATTTCTTCTTTGGCATATGTCTTTGTGATGTTCTCCAATTAGAGACATATGCACATATGAGGAGATAATTTTAGTTGATTTTTAATCCTTGGAGACCACCTTTCTATTCCTTTTGATTCTTTGGTGGCTTCCAAATTTAATTGCCTATGAGTGCTTGTTCCTCTTGTTTGCATCTTTGGGTACTCATATTTGTTCTCTCATGCCTTGTATTGTTAAATGAATTCGGATGAGTGAGGATTCCATGATTATGCACCTTGTTCCCAATTACATTTATCATAATTGGTGCATTATCCTTGGGGAGCTCATCTAATTCATTTACTAATGCTCATTTGTCTCCTTTCTCATTTAGTGTGTTTTAAATGCTTATGGGGGAGCGAGGATTCCATATTTGTGCATTATGTATTCCAATGCATTTATTTTAAAATTGTGCACAAATCTTGGGGAGCTTCTCTATTTGTTACTTCAAACACGTTTTCGCTCATATCATAATATCTCGTAGTTTCCATTTGAACTCATGTGTTGTTTTCAATTGGTTTGTCGGACCTTGTAAATTGCTTGCATCATTTGACTTTATTTTGGCAATTTTCGGATCCTCGATATAGTTCTACTCCCTCCTAAGCATTCATCATTGTATATTTGCGAAGGCACACCTTTGGAGGAATTATTACTATATTTGCCTTCTAGAACTTGTCACCCATTTCGGCAATCGATGCCAATGGGGGAGAAGTTTTAGAGGGTTTAAGGGAAGTTGGTTGATGCTTTGAGTTTGTTCTTAAGCATTTGCCTCTCATGCTCTTGCATCTTTGTTGTTGCTTAGTATGTGGTAGATATATAGGAAACTCCACCAATGATAATGATTGGCAATATATGCAATGAAATTCAAGTTCATCACACATGCATAGATTGTGGGGGAGTTTGATCTATATATGGAGGTGGTACCAATATCACATACTTTTGTAGTGTTTGGTATTGGTATTACCATTTTATTCATTAATATTCCTTATATAAACCCTCTTAAAGGGATTGTCATCAATTACCAAAATGGGGGAGATTGAAAGAACATGTTGGGCCCCCATGTGTGGTTTTGGTAATTAATGACAATCTCTATGGACTAATGTGTGTATTAAGTTATACTTGTAGGACTTGTCCATTGGCATCGCTTGGAGCATGTGTTGGCTTCAAGGTCGATGAAATGCAAATAAGATATGTTGGGCAAGCTGAATATGCGAGGTCGATGATGAGGAATTAAGAAAGGAGTTCCATCTTGAGAAGGGCAAGATCGTCTACATCAAGCTCAAGTGGAATGCTCAAGTCAAAGGTATAATCTTGATAGGTTTTCCCTTTTGCCGGTCTCACGTTGTGTGTGTGAAACCGGGTTTAGGATAGATAACCGTACTATCAAAAGGGGCTCTCGTATGAGTAATTCGGTCACATCGTTCGGAGAGAGCTCAAACCTTTGCATACTTGCATCATCGTATTTGGTTGTTATTTGGTCTTATCCATGTGAGGATATAGAGCTTGTGTCAATCTCTGTAACAAGTTCTTGTTCATCAAAATCGGATCTTCCATTTGTATCTTGTTGCGATTTTTATTTATGAGGCTTTTCGGTTTCTCACCAAGTGAGGTATCTCACATTATTCTACTTGATACGTTCTCACTTGGTGATAATCAATATTTCCAACGCAATTTGAATCGGGTCAATCGGAGCTTTCAGTCAAAAGTTATTGCCGTTTGAATATTTGCATGTCTGTCTATTTTTTGGGCCAAGCGGTAGTACCGGATGGATAAGACTACCGTCTGGCACGAACGCCCGTTTTCATTCTGCCTCGCTAGGTATCTATTTATGGTAGTACCGGCCGGCCCGGTAGTACCGCCCGGGTGGGCCGGTAGTACCGGTCGGCCCAGTTATTTTTCCAAAATAGCCTAGATCCAGATCTAAGTTCCTGGCCTCGCGCGGGTTGACTCGCCTCGCCCTGCGCCGCTGTACCCGCATGTGCGTGCAACCGCCACCTCCCTAGCCCCACTCGCTGCCGCTGGGCCCCCGCTGCCGCTCTCTCTCTCGCTTCGCCACTTTGCTGCGCGCTTCATGCTGATTGTTGCTGCTGCTGCGCTGCTCCCTTCGCTGTTGCTCTGTAGCCCGTTCGATTATTCTATTCGGTCCGGGTAGTCTGGTCTGATCCGTACTACCGCGGCCCGCCAAAATAGCCCCAACGGGCAGAATTAGCCCGTCTCTTTAAATAGATTTGCCCCTTTTTCATTTAGGGTTACTTCTTCCTTCTTCTCTTGTCCAAGCTTTGCCCCCATTTTCTTTACTCTTTAAGCTTGATTTCTACACACCCCTCCATTGATTCTTGCATATATTTGAGGGGTTGTTGGAGGAGAATTAGATCTACGTTTTGACCAAACCAAAACATCTCTTTGTGAGTGTATCTTTGGGGATCTAGATTTTGGGGGATTTTGTGTCTCTCTTTGATTCCTTCTCTCTTGTTCCCCCAATAGCTTTAGTAGCTTTGTTGGAACTTGAGAGTGAGGGATTTGAGCATCTTTGTGGTGTTCTTTCCATTTGCATTTGTTGCATCGGTTTGAGTTCTCCTCGGAGGATTTGGTTTGAATTGCTCATTGGAGCTTGTCCCTCTTGGGTTCTTGGAACCCTAGACGGTTTTGTGGCCTTGGTGGCATTTTTGAGGCATTTTGTGGCGTTTGTTGGGAGCCTCCAATTAAGTTGTGGAGTTGTGCCCCAACCTTGTGAGAGGTTCCGGTTGCCACCGACAAGTGCACCGATAGTGGAAGCGTGGATCGATCCCATTGGGGTGAGATTCACCGGAGAATAAGGGAGGCCTTTTGTGGCGTTGGTGGTTTGATACCACCACCTCTCCAAACGAGATGTACTCCATGTTGGGAGGAACTCGGTAAAATATTGGTGTCCCCGCGTGCCTCGGTTATATCTATACCTGAGCTCTTTACTTATGCACTTTACATTGTGATAGCCTTCGTGCTTGAAGTAATATATATCTTGCTATCACTTTGTTGTTTGTATTGCTTAGCATAAGTTGTTGGTGCACATGGGTAAACCTTAGTTGTTTCTAGGCTGTGCTTTACAAAGTAAACACTAGTTTTATTCCGCCTTTGTTGAGCCACTCTAGGAAAAGTTTTTATCGCCTATTCACCCCCCCTCTAGGCGACATGCGTATCCTTTTACTCTCTTCTTTCTGTCGCGCGTGCAGTAGCCAGGAGATCCCTGCGGCCCAGCTAAGGCCCAGCGCAGCCCGTACCCCTTCGTGTCTTTTCCTTTTCTTCTTCCTCGCTTCTGACGGGAAGCAGCTCGCTGTCGTCGGCCTCGCCATCGATCCTCGCTGCCTCCATCCCGCCGTCCGCCGAGCTCCAGGAGGAGGATAAGATCCTCGCGACACCGCCCTGCCGTCCTCATCCATTCTTCCCCTTCCCAGAGACCCCTCTCCCTCGTTCCCCTCGTGGACCCAAACCCTAGTTCGTCGGACCCTGACCGTCGTCGCCGTCTCCGGCCTCCCCTCCCCCAGATGAGGACACCACTTGAACCGCTGCACCCTCCTCTGCCTTTTGCCCCGAAGAACGCAAGCCGGCGAGCCTCCAATTGCCCGCATCACCATCGTCTTCCCCGCGGCCGACCAAGCTCCGACGAAACTGTGCCGTCATCCTCGACCTCCTCCAGCCTCTCCGTTGCGTCCTTAAGCTTCAGGATGAGCACCCGATTCTCCTCGACCCTTTCTCTTGATCTCTCGTGCGCTGTAGTGCTTTGCCACCGTAGCTAGCGGAGCGCCGCCGTCGGAAGTTGCTGTGCCCCTTGCACTGATGACCCTAGCCAAGCGGTGCCGCCTCTTTTGAGCTCGCCTTGCTCCACTGGTTCGAACCCGCCCAACGGCGCAGCCCCGTGTTGCCTCTATCGCCGAATCCGCTGCCGATCTGAGGTCACCAGCGTTCTTGCGTCGGCATGACGTCAGTCAAAGCGGGTCAGCCCGGTCAAATCGCCCACCTAGCCCCATCTGCTTGCGTGGCTGACGACGTGGCTTCGGCCCCACCCGTCAGTCAGAGTGGGTAGCCCCAGCTCGAGTGAAAAATGCCCTTGAACCACTTTGCTTGTGTGGCTGCTGAGGTGGCTTTGGGCCCCTCTGTCATCCACTGTGGCTAGGTATGCCTGTGGTGTGAAAAGTTTCAGCGTGGTTTAATAAATCTAGAAAATGATTAATAATTTCATAATCTGTTTAAATATTGTAAAGTCAATAACTAATTCATTTTATGTCAGAAAAATACAAATAATATATCAAAATGTTTAGAAAAATGAGAGCTATCTCTTTATGCTGTAATCATGCATTGTTAATCAACTTTCATGACAAGTTTAATTACAAGAACAAATGCACCCCTCTCATATGTTCCGGAGTTTCTCCGAATTAGGGTTTTCTACCCATCGGAACCCCGATTAAATTGTCAAGCATGCTATAGGGTTTCATTCCAATGTAATTTAACTTGTAATATCATCATCCTTGCTTGAGCATTGCATCGATGCCATGTGTTGATTGTTTCCCCTTTTTGCCGGTATTTGGTTCTTCCCGGTAGAATACGATATCGAGATCAAGATCGAAGCCCGAGATCCAGACCGTCGAGGATCGAAGACCGACGAACAATAATTTACCAACTATAACCAAGTCAAGTACAAGGCTCTCGAAGATCTACTTATCTGTTATCAACTATCAAAGGCAAGCATAGGCCAACCATGATATAATCCTATGATTACGAAAGCATTTCTATTCTTGCCATGATGCATACGATTCTACTGTGGTCTTTTATCGATAGATAGAGTATCCTATCTGTTGCATTACTCCCTTTGAGCTTATATTACCTGATTCACTGCTCCTAGCATAAGTAGGTTTGGCTTTTGTGCACTGCTAGAGCTTATATATGTGTCTGCTTAGCCATGCATAGCTGTAAGTTCTGTTCCATCCAGACGATGTATCAGATGCAGATAATCTAGTATGATAGGAGAACATGATGATATGAGATCAGTGATATGAGTCAAACATGCTAAGGCTTGTATGGGAGGCCACTGTGGGATGTGGTTTTTCTAGTCCCATGCTCGCCACCACTAGGACCTGAGTTCTTGCCTTTGGAACCAAGACGAGCGTGCAACCACACGGAGCCTGGACAACCTCATGACTGACTAACTTGCCTAGTAGATTCCATGAGTCACATAGTTCGGGCGTTCCATTCGACATATGCATAGAAAATCTTTTGAAAGATTTGCCGGGTGAAGTTGGTGCATTCATAACAGGCAGGTAAGCATGGCCGAGGTTGCTTGGGGAAGATAGCTCCCCTGGTAAACCAACATCGCCTCACATCTTTAAGTACCGGCTTCGAGATTTGACCCGTTATGGCGGAACCATACTTATTGTGTGACTCATGGTCTCGGTGAAAGCAAGGTAAAGGTCATGTCTAACCACCCTCTATCGGCCTTCCAAGGAAGAGGGCTATTACTAGTGGCATTAAGAGAAGGTTAGTACGTGTGGGTAAAGTTGTACACCCCTACAGGGTAATAATATTTTCGAAAAGCCGTGTTCACGGTTATGAACGACTTGGTGACCGGACTCAAGATCATAGAGAACTATAACCTAATCGTAAAACTTGGCAGATAAACATGTGCTTAAGGATGCTTCCTCATGGGTACGAGGGGGTGATCCTAGTTCAGATGATGATGATTCGGTGGATATCAAAAGATGATGATCAATATTTTTGGAGATGTCGCTCTCTTATCCCCTTTTAAAATACTCTGACTAGATGAGCTTCTTCTCTCTCCCTCTTGTTTTATAAACAAAAGTGGCTTTATGCAAAACAACTCCACCAGCCACAAGTCTTGCGGAGTACACCATGTACTCACCCTTGCTTTGTTGATACTTTTGGCAGAGTAAGTGTTCCCCTAAAGACGAGAGTTCTGTACTACATCGACACCGACGAGTAGCTTGGGGTTCTCGGCCGGCAGCCTGGAATCTATGGGCTGGGATGTCGTCGTTATGCTTCAGGCCTCTTAGGACATTTGTTAAGTTTGCTATACTTAATAGCATAATTTTCCTTCCGTTGCTTGTTGTTTTTGGTCAGTGACCTCTGGTTGTAATAATTTGGTTCTCTGCTTAGTTATGAGCTTGCTGTAATAAATTTTGTGTCGTAGGGTCACTGTTGTGTTACCGATTCTTCACTGGATATTCTCGGTCTCAAGGTTAAGCTTATGTTCAGACGGAGGTCTGGGATTTGTTTAGCCCTGATCCCAGGGGTGTCATAGTTCTTGGTATCAGAGCAGTACCGACCGTATGAAAACCTTGCTATTGGTCGATGTTGAGTCTAGTGTTTGAGAAAACTATTTTAAAAGTTGAAAAGTATTTGTGAAAACTCTAGTATGCTTCTTTTTCTCCTTATACATTTTCGCTCTAACTCTGGTTATCTTATATTGTGTTGACTTTGAAAAGTTTTGATATCTCTTCTAGTCTTTCAAAACTTAGGTGCCTTCTTGGCATGTCGTTTCTCAACCAGTTGACCTAGTGTTGAGTTCTCTAGAGTTGTGTGTGTTCTGAATTCTTTGTTCCCCTTGCTCTTGCTCATCTGAGAGATTTCTTTCCATCGTGATCTCTCTATCTTTCTGGACCCACAATATTATATTGTTTGTTCCACAGTGTTCTGTTCTAGGCTTCGAGGTTTCCTTTTGCCTCGTGTGCCTCCTTTTTGTTTGTTGGGTACTTCAGAAGTCATTTCTTCTCTTTTAAGCTACCTCGTGAATACTATCTTGAAGTGTACACTATGTCACTCAAGTAGTAGTTACTCCTTTCTTTGGGTTTTAACCCTTGGACTTGAACCTAAGATCCCCAATTAGGCTGGATTCTGGTGTTGTGAATCTTGTACATGAAGTTGATCTTTAACCCAACATTCATTCCTTTGACCCCTATTGTTAATGTTCACACATTACATCAGGATGGCTGGTAGTACAATTCTAGCCTTCAAGCTTATGGTCTTTGTCATGATTGAATTGTGACAATGAAAGACTTCCCTACTACATGCTATGGCAGATGTTCTTTAATGGAATCAAACAGGTCACGACAAAAGTACTACTCGAGAGTCTCGCATCTATACTCGTGACTCTGACACACCTTACACCTTCGCTTCATTGGTTTTCGGAAGGTTGTTGACTTATGCATCCACATCTCGGGATTCTATCCTGAGCATGTTCATTTTTCTTGTTGTTTTCTGACCTTTGTCTACCAGTTGGTAGCCAAGTAGTTATCTGCATTGGTGTCTTCCGATGCAAGATACTCTTGTGGTCCGTCATGACAAACCATTTCGGAATGTCGGGAGAAACAAACTCCAGTACCTCGTCATATCTAGGAGCAGGTCAAAGTGTTGTAATCCGCAGATCAAGAGGCATTGATTAGCTTTTGTCTGTTCTACCTTAAAGTATCACACTCTTTTATACTAAGAGGTCGTGCTAAGTTTTATGACCCCTTAATGAAGTGATGCTTTTACACATCTTGATCCACCCTCCCTTGAGCTTTCGTGCTCGTGAGTGATGCGTGTGCATAATAATGTGGCCGTCTGAGATTCTTAGCAATAATTATTGTTTCGAACTCTAAGGACATTTGTATGATTCTTAGCATGATTGTTTAATCCTTTCACTAAGCAAAGGATGATTATGCTACCAAGTCCATTATTCTGGTGCACTCTCTTCAGTCAAAGAGTTAGGCTTGTGCTGAAACTCTGAGACTATGTCTCCTTGCCTTACAAAGCAAGTTTCCTCTCGAACTAAGTGACTTATCGGTGGTTCGTGATATTCTAGATGTCTACTAGAAGTACCTCCATTTTGCCACATGACCATGTTATCAAGTTCTTGAGCAAGTAAGTTCTCTGAACTACTCCTATCTCCAAGGATCCGTAATTGGATACCCCTGAACTAGTTGGTTGAGCTTAAACAACAACTTGGAGAGTTGTAAGACAAAAGTTATATCCGACTTTGTTCCTTCTTAAAGGGATATCTAGTTTTGTTCGTGTTGAAGAACAATAATACTTCCTTCATGGATATGTTATCTTTTCCCACCTTTGATTTGATTTGGGTTATCGTCAAACCAAACTCAGTTCCAAGGACTATTTTGATAATGTTTCTTCTGGTGATGCTTTACTGGGATACATCTCCTTTGGTCTGACCAATACTTTTGCCTTGTTCATACAACATACGAGTTCACCTTCTTGGAGTGTCTCTATAAGTTTGTTGTTGAGCCCATCAACAATATTCTTATCTTCTCCATGTTAGATTGGATTCATATGGAACAATTGGTATTAATGTTGGAAACTTTCTAGATCCATCTTCGTGCCAATTCGAAGTATGTGTTCTGAATGTTAGAAGTGACCTTCTCTGGTTCATGTGCTACTGTTGAAAGATGTCACCGTGGATTCGAGAAGAGTTATATTTCTTTTCTTAAGGACACATGCGTGTTTGATTGTCAGTACTTTATGTATGCAGTTGTCTTTCGACAAGTTGCTAAATACATGGGTCTAGCAATATAGCTCAGTCTTTGGGAGCTTTACAATATAGTCCATGTCTTGAGAATCTAGTAACTTTACCTTTGTGGTAAATGTTGAAAACTTTCTATTCGTACATGCTGAGTTTGAAGTATCATACCACCTAACCAAATCTGAATCTCAAGAAGATATGATGGTTGGTGTTCCTCAAGGTTTTGACATAGGTCTCATTGCAAGTCTGGCAAAAATGATGTAATGGTTGATATACTTAGCCAGAAATACCCCTTTGTCATATTCCTTGATTCAGTAAGAACAACCACTCTTCATGAGGCTTCTTCTATAACTCATTATAGGAGTTGTGCTTATGGTTTCTTTTGTACCGAAGTCCGACCTTTACTTGATGTTTGATTCTCCGAACATCAAGGATAACATTTAAACTAGTGTTGATATATGTCTCTCGGTCAATCCTCTAGACCATTTTATGTTGGCAATCATTGTTGTGCCAAGTAATTAAAGTCTGAGAATGAAGTTTCTTTCTTCTCGTGTCATCAGGAATCTTCTTAACTATTCAACTTAGTGGTGCAAAGTGATATCATGATCTTGGCAAAGATTTTGATAAATCTGGATGAATAAAGAGTTCCCTTTGTTATCTTAACCATGTTTCAGGAGTGACTATGATTTTGGTAATCTGTAGTTCCTCTGGCTACCTGTTCTTTGTGACTCTTACGAGTCCTCTCCACCAAAACACCTTCCTGTCTTGGCCTCCTGTTGAATGAAAGAGTGATCCTTCTGTGTCAAAAGTAGTTCAACAGCTTGGTTTTGTTGAACCATATCTCTGCAACCTGAAATCTCTACTTAAGTCGTTTAGTAGAGGTTCCATGTCGAAGTCTGTGGTTATGTTCCTTATGTTGTAAGCTTTCCTGTTCAGAAGCTTAAACCCTTCTGAAGCTCCATGGTCTCAATCCTTATGAAGACCATATATCTAACAACTTGAAACATCTCCTCTTATTTATCCGTTATGTTGTGGTACTTCATGTCGTCATCTCAGAGTTGTTTCTAAACACTCCATCCATGAGTTGACCATGAGATACTCCGTGTGTTGTTCAGTGTGTTCCCTCTTATCCTTAGAGTGACCCTGTTTCTTTCTCTCTCTATCTCTTTTCCTACCTTTGGAATCTCGGGTCGAGATTCTGGTAAGGGGGATAGAGCTGTAACACCCTAGTCTTAGCTAATTTTATATTAGGGTTTGTTTTGTGCATCATGAGCATCATCTTTAAAATGCATGCATTGAAGAAATACAACAAAATCCTAAACCCTAGATTTCCCCCTCTTGTGACTATTTCAAATGGTTTTAAATATTTTGAAAATGGTCAAAAAGTTGTGAAGCCCAAAATGTTATAAGGGCCTCACATTATTTGAAATGTTTTACAAAGTCTATGGCAATTTTTGAAATGCCCAAAACAGTATTTGAATTTGGAAATTACAATAGGAAATGAAAACAGGATTTGGAAAATGTTTCTGGAAGAAAAAATAGAGAAAAACTAGCAAACCAGGTCGGCCCATCTCTTCCCTCTCTTCTCTCTATCGCGCGTGCAGACTAGCAGATCCCATGCCCAGCTAAGGCCAGGCGCTGCCTACTTCCCTTCGCGTCTTTTCCTTTTCTTCTTCCTCGCTTCCGCCGGGAAGCAGCTCGCTGTCGTCGGCCTCGCTGTCGATCCTTGCCGCCTCCATCCCGCCGTCCGCCGAGCTCTAGGAGGAGGATAAGATCCTCACGACGACGCCCTGCCATCCTCATCCATTCTTCCCCTTCCCAGAGACCCCTCTCCCTCGTTCCCCTCGTGGACCCGAACCCTAGTTCGTCGGACCCCGACTGTCGTTGCCGTCTCCGGCCTCCCCTCCCCCAGATGAGCACACCACTGGAACTGCCGCACCCTCCTCTGCCGTTTCCCCGAAGCGCGCAAGCCGACGAGCCTCCAATCGCCCGCATCGTCATCGTATTCCCCGCGGCCGACCAAGCTCCACCGAGATCGTGCCGTCGGCCTCGACCTCCTCCGGCCTCTCCGTCGCGTCCTTAAGCTTCAGAGTGAGCACCCGATTCTCCTTGACCATTTCTCTTGATCTCTCGCGCGCTGTAGTGCTTCGCCACCATAGCTATCGGAGCGCTGCCGTCGGACGTTGCCGTGCCCCTAGCTCCGATGACCCTAGCCAAGCGGTGCCGCCTCTTTTGAGCTTGCCTTTCTCCACTGGTTCGAACCCGCCCAACCGCGCAGCCCCTATCGCCGAATCCGCCGCCGATCTGAGGTGACCGGCGTTCTTGTGTCAGCATGACATCAGCCAACGAGGGTCAGCCCGGTCAAACCACCCCCTGGCCCCATCTGCTTGTATGGATGACGACGTGGCTTCGGCCCCACCCGTCAGTCGAAGTGGGTAGCCCCAGCCCGAGTGAAAAATGCCCTTGAACCACTTTGCTTTTGTGGCTACTGAGGTGGCTCCGGGCCCCTCTGACAGCCACTATGGCTAGGTATGCCTGCGGTGTGAAAATTTTCAGCGTGGTTTAATAAATCTATAAAATGATTAATAATTTCAAAATCTATTTAAATATTGTAAAATCAATAACTAATTCATTTTAAGTCAGAAATATACAAATAATATATAAAAATGTTTAGAAAAATGAGAGCTATCTCTTTATACTGTAATCATGCATTGTTAATCAACTTTCATGACAAATTTAATTATAAGAACAAATGCACCCCTCTCATATGTTCCGATGTTTCTCCGAATTAGGGTTTTCTACCCCTCGGAACCCCGATTAAATTGTCAAGCATTCTATAGGGTTTCATTCCAATGTAATTTAACTTGTCATATCATCATCCTTGCTTGAGCATTGCATCGATGCCATGTGTTGATTGTTTCCCCTTTTTCTGGTATTTGGTTCTTCCCGGTAAAATACGATATCGAGATGGAGATCGAATCCCGAGATCAAGAGCGTCGAAGATCGAAGACCGATGAACAATACTTGACCAACTGTAACCAAGTCAAGTACAAGGCTCTCGAAGATCTTCTTATCTGTTATCAACTGGCAAAGGCAAGCATAGCTCCACCATGATATAATCCTATGATTACGAAATCATTTCTATTCTTGCCATGATGCATGCGATTCTACTGTGGTCTTTTATCGATAGATAGAGTATCCTATCTGTTGCATTACTCCCTTTGAGCTTATATTACCATATTCACTGCTCCTAGCATAACTAGGTTTGGCTTTTGTGCACTGCTAGAGCTTATATCTGTGTCTTCTTAGCCATGCACATCTGTTAGTTTTGGTCCATCCAGATGATGTATCAGATGTAGATAATCTAGTATGACAGGAGAACATGATGAGATGAGATCAGTGATATGAGTTAAACATGCTAAGGCTTGTATGGGAGGCCACTGTGGGATGTGGTTTTTCTAGTCCCATGCTCGCCACCACTAGGACCTGAGTTCTTGCCTTTGGAACCAAGACGAGCGTGCAACCACACGGGGCCTGGACAACCTCATGACTGACTAACTTGCGTAGTAGATTCCATGAGTCACATAGTTCGGGCTTTCCATTCGACACATGCATAGAAAATCTTTTGAAATATTTGCCGGGTGAAGTTATTGCATTCATAACAGGTAGGTAAGCATGGCCAATGTTGCTTGGGGCAGATAGCGCCCCTGGTAAACCAACCTCGCCTCACATCTTTAAGTACCGGCTTTGGGATTTGACCCGTTATGGCAGAACCATACTTATTGCGTGACTCGTGGTCTCGGCAAAAGCAAGGTAAAGGTCGTGTCTAACCACCCTCTGTTGGCCTTCCAAGGAAGAGGGCTATTACTAGTGGCATTAAGAGAAGGTTAGTACGTGTGGGTAAAGTTGTACACCCCTGCAGGGTAATAATCTTTTCGAAAAGCCGTGTTCACGGTTATGAACGACTTGGCGACCGGACTCAAGATCATAGAGAACTATAACCTAATCGTAAAACTTGGTAGATAAATGTGTGGTTAAGGATGCTTCCTCATGGGTACGAGGGGGTGATCCTAGTTCAGATGATGATGATTCGGTGGATATCAAAAGATGATGATCAATATTTTCGGAGATGTCGCTCTCTTATACCCTTTTAAAATACTCTGACTAGACGAGCTTCTTCTCTCTCGCTCTAGTTTTATAAACAAAAGTGGCTTTATGCAAAAAAAACTCCACCAGCCACAAGTCTTGCGGAGTACACCCTGTACTCACCCTTGCTTTGTTCATACTTTTGGCAGAGTAAGTGTTCCCCTAAAGACGAGAGTTCTGTACTACATCGACCCTGACGAGTAGCTTGGGGTTCCCCGACGAGATCGGATACAAGGATGAGGAATATATCCACTAAGGATCTGGCTCTACTGATGCCGTAGCAGAAAAATTACTCATGAAGCACAGAATAAAGAAGATGACAAAATGCCCCTACATCGATTACGAAGCAATTGCTGATATCAAGGAAAGCTTTAAAATGGCAGAGGTGAAACCCAACTGTGCCGCTACCTCAAGAACATGAACAAGAAGAAGCACTGTTTTGTATACCACATACGCTCTGGATCCGACTCTGTCGATGCTGGAGCCGGGAACGATTAAGTTCTCGATGCAATAGAAGAAAACGCCGAATTACCTGGCTCCCCTCAGGAGTCAATAACGTCGCAGGAACTTCGAGACTTCGAGAAGGAGATGGAGGAGTATGAAGAAGAATACGCCTCGTAACCAACACAAGGTGAGACGGAGACTCCCCCTAGTCCATATGATAGCATGGATGAAAACTACATCTCGCAGGATGACATGGACACCGGAGATTCATCCGAGGTCCACAAGCCAACTACTACGGAAAGTACCAATGGAAGTTTATCCCCTGGTACCTGACCGAAAGCCGTCTTTGCCACCGTTACACATGTTAAGGCTACTGGGCGGTCAAAGAAGAAGGACAACAAGAATCCTACACGGGCAGAGCTGAACGTCGATGAAACCAACGAAGAAAAAGTTGACGAAGAGATTGAGATGGAGAATTAGGATGGAGATCCGATTAATACCACGCAGATCGACCCTCCCGTGGATGGACACGTCGTCACCAAAGGTGCACATGAAATTTACGTAGATGCTCTCAAAACTCCAATCCCAACGGCTTCGGATCTTACTCCGGATGTGCTAGAGAAAAGGGCTAAGGACCTGGAAAAGCACCGTTTGTTTTTACTCAAAGAGGCTACACGCATCATCGAGCTTAAACAACAGTTAGACAGTGATCCTTCCAAATATCAGGTCAGATTCCAAGTGACTACCAAACAATACAAGGGAAGTCCGGTTCTTGCTAATAAGAACCCGGATATCCACAGAGATCTATTCGAAGGAAAAACTTGAGAGAACTTTTGAGTCTACAGCACGCCGTTGGAAAATGCTGTAGTAGATCGAGCTATCCACGCCAATAATCTGTCTCCCGAGAAGGTCCGACAATGCGTTGCCTTTCTAGACAAAGGATTAAAGCAGTAGAAAACGGCTGCGTCATTCAGTGGCAAGCTGGCCTCAAGGTTGGAATTTTGCCACACTGCAGCCGACCAAAGCGCTGATGAAAGACCCCGCATGGATACGGATCAACACTATCGTCCCCAGGGAGAAGAAGAAAATTAAAGGACCGGATCAAATGGTCATCATCGCAGGCCCGCATGTGACTGGGCAAGGGTTATTCCGGCTGCGTCCGAGGATGCCATGAGGGCAATGGTTCCCCATCAGGGCCATTGTCGGCAAAACAATCGCCACTGAGAAGACCTGGAAGTTCGCCGCCAGCGAGAACAGGATCGGCTAAGAATACCACCACCAAGCCGTCCGGCTGGTAACGCCGGATGAAGAGATGATCCGGACCATCTTGAATCAAGTAGGGACGGAGCCCGAAGAAATCAACATCAGAGTTAACATAATGAGGCTCCACCACCACCACCACCACGTAACTCGTATAGAAACAATCCACCAGGGCCACCATCGCCTCCAGGCATCGACCATGAAGGATCCCACCATAGCCATGGAAGCCGCAGGGGCGGGGTGGCAATGGTGAGAGGAGAAGCAGAAATCCAACCCTACCATGCAGAAGCCGCGAGCCTCCAAGGCGCAGATCTCTATCTCCAATCGACGTTCGCCACCGCATTGAATCAAATATAGAGGCACAGCGGTATGAGGAAGAATACGTATACGTGGGACCCAAGTGCTTTGGCCCACACATCCGTCACACAAAATTTACGGCTGACCTTGGTATTGCCAAACACATCCACCACTACGATGGAGCGGCTCAGCCAGATACTTGGCTCTAGGACTTTTTCCAGGACTGCTGCATCGCCAAAGGAGGAAACAACCTGGCCGCAGTGCGATATCTCCCACTTATGCTAAGTAAGACGGCTCGACCATGGCTCAATGAACTGCTAGAGAATTCAATTCGTATCTAGTATGATATGCAAAGTGCGTTCTTTTCAAACTTCGAGGGAACATACAGGAGGCCCTGCACAGTCGGAGACTTTCAGTGTTGCACCCAAATACCCAGAGAAACTTGTCGGGATTACCTCGGACACTGGATTGACACGAAGAACTCCTATGAAGGAGTAAACGAACAAACTATGATAGAAGTTTTCATCGCAGGACTCCCAGTCGGAATTTTCCATCACAGAGTGAAGCGTGACCACGTCATAGATTTGGGAGAGTTGATAGAGACGGCAAGCAAATATGCTGATGCCAATGATGATTTAGAAGAGCTGCTAAATATTCTGGCCAATCCTAATGTGGCCAAACAGCCAAAATAACAAGCTCAGAAGCACAAGAACACCTCAGAAGATAAACCGGCTCCGGACAACATAGTTGTTAACACAACATTCGGATCCGGGGGAGGAGGAGGGCGCGAAGGCGGCCGGGGTCGAGGCCGTGGAACTTCCCGAATCCAGGGCAGAAGAGAGCAGCAACCCAGAAGAACCTATACCTGGGCCGACATTTCCAACAATCCTTGTGTCCACCACTTGGATAGTAATGGAGAATCTACCCACACAAATACCGATTGTCATTTCAATGACGACATCAAAAAAGACGAATCCGCTGGCTACAAAGCCAAGCGACAAAAAGGAAAGAAAAATTTCGAGAAAGGCAAGAAACCAAGAAGATTCCGACATGGAAGAAGCGGACGCCGCACAGCCCAAGTCTGATGGAAAGAAGGATTATCCCACAAAGAAAGATGCATACGTCTGCTTCCTTGGATCTCAATCGGCCAAGGCCAAGAAGGCGGTTCTCTGTGAGCTCAATGCCACGGTTCCTGCTATCCCCCGATTTCTGGATTGGTCATATGTAACCATCACCTTTGATTGATCAGATCACTAGAGGAAATCACATCATCGAGGAAAATACCCTCTGGTCGTCAATCCTCTTATTGATGGCTATGAGTTCTCTAAAACCCTAATGGACGATGGTAGAATCATTAACATCCTCTACATTGAAACGCTCCACCGCAGGAATATCCATGAGAGCCAATTGAGTTACAGCAGTGTAACTTTCAACGACATTGTACCAGGGAGACAGGCGGATTCTCTAGGTGAGATTACTCTAGACGTGATATTCGGAACCCGAGACAATTATCGGACCGAACCACTCTCTTTGGAGGTGGTACCGTTCAAAAGTGCTTACCACGCCATCTTCGGACGTCCGGCTTACTGGGGGTTCATGGCTCGTCCCTGTTACATTTACAATATGATAAAACTTCCAGGTCCAAAGGGAATCATCACCATCCGGGGAAATCCGAGGAAAGCGCGAGAGTGCGACGAAGGATCTGCTGCCTTTGCCGAAGACGTGCTACATGCCCAGGAGTACCAGGAGATCAAGAAGACCACTTATCCGTCCGAGATGCCCGCTATGAAGAACGAGATGCTGAAGCCAAGCATGTAGTTCAAGGCATCAGAGGAGACGAAGAAAACGTCGTTTAAGGAAGATGATCCCTCCAAGACGAACATAGGGGTAGGCTTAGATCTCGCATAAGAAAGCGCGCTTGTCGAGTTCCTTAAAGCTAATAGTGATGTCTTCGCATGGCTGCCTTCTGACATGACCGGAGTACCTAGGGAACTTGCCGAGCACTCTCTTAATGTGTACCCTGACGCTAAACCCATCAAACAGTCCTTATGACGGTTTGGTGATGAAAAGCGCAAAGCAATAGCCAAGGAATTAACCCGAATAGAGTTAGCCGGATTCATAATAGAGGTCATATACACAGATTGGGTGGCAAATCCTGTACTCGTCCCTAAAAAGGATACTATTGATTTAAGGATGTGTGTTGATTATACCGCTTTGAACCAAGCCTGTCCAAAAGACCTGTTCCCTTTGCCAAGAATCGATCAAGTTATCGACTCAACGGTAGGGTCAGAATTACTCTGTTTTCTCGACGCAAATTTCGGATATCACCAAATACCGATGAAAGAATCAGATCAAATGAAGACGTCTTTCGTCACCCCTTTCAAAACCTTCTGCTACAAAACTATGCCTTTTGGCTTAAAGAATGCAGGAGCAACATATCAACGTACTATGCAACATTGTCGCAACGATCAAATCGGACGCAACGTCCATGTATACATAGATGACATAGTAGGTATGTCCAAAAATAAGGAAACTTTAATCACCGACTTGGAGGAAACATATGCTATCCTATGAAAATTCAAATTGATGCTAAATCCGAAGAAGTGTTTCTTTGGAATTCCATCCAGAATATTGTTAGGTTTCATCGTGTCTGAAAGAGGCATAGAGGTGAACCGAGAGAAAATCAAGGTTATACTCAACATTACCAGGCCGACTCTCCTGAAGGACGTACAACGCCTCACTGGTTGCATCGCAGCAGTGAGTCGGTTCGTTAGCCGACTCGGAGAAAGTGCCACGCCTTTATACAAACTCTTGAAGGAAACCGACAAATTTGTCTAGACCCAGGAAGCTGATGCTGCCCTACAAAGTTTGAAAGACCTACTTTCAAATCGACCAGTTCTCACAGTGCCAAAACCTCAGGAACCTATGTTACTTTACATTGCACCGACAAACAAGGTCATAAGTGTGGTAATAGTAGTGGAGCATGAGGAAGAAGGCCACGAGCATAGGGTGCAACGTCCAACTTATTACCTGAGTAAGGTTCTGCCAGAGTTGAAACAACGGTATCCACACCATCAAAAGCTAGCCTATGGAGTGTTCTTCGCATTCAGAAAGCTACGACACTACTTTCAAGAGAACAAGATCACAGTGGTGAGTACTGCTCCCCTGCGAGATATAATCAATAATCACGATGCCACAGGACGTGTCGCAAAGTGGGGAATAGAGCTTGCAGCTTTCAACATTGAGTACAAACCGCGCATAACAATCAATTCCCAAATACTTCCCGATTTCGTTGTTGATTGGATGGAGACGGCAGAAAATACAAATCCACCAGACTCGGCATTTTGGACCCTTCATTTTTACAGATCAAAAGCACAAGGAGGTTCAGGGGCTGGCGTGGTGCTCAAATCACCCCAAGGAGATAAGCTATTCTTTGTGGTACATATATGTTTCATGGCGAGCAATAATATTGCCAAATATGAAGCATTGTTATATGGAATACACATGTTCAAAAACATTGGCATAAAAAGACTCATGTGTAACGGAGACTCGGATTCAGTTGCTCAGCAAATATTCGACATCTTTAATGCAAACAAGCACCATCCGGGGAAATCCGAGGAAAGCGCGAGAGTGCAACGAAGGATCTGCTGCCTTTGCCGAAGACGTGCTACATGCCCAGGAGTACCAGGAGATCAAGAAGACCACTTATCCGTCCGAGATGCCCGCTATGAAGAACGAGATGCTGAAGCCAAGCATGTAGTTCAAGGCATCAGAAGAGATGAAGAAAACATCGTTTAAGGAATATAATCCCTCCAATACGAACATAGGGGTAGGCTTAGATCTGGCATAGGAAAGCGCACTTGTCGAGTTCCTTAAAGCTAATAGTGATGTCTTCGCATGGCAGCCTTCTGACATGACCGGAGTACCTAGGGAACTTGCCGAGCACTCTCTTAATGTGTACCCTAATGCTAAACCCATCTAATAGTCCTTACAACGGTTTGGTGATGAAAAGTGCAAAGAAATAGCCAAGGAATTATCCCGAATAGAGTTAGCCGGATTCATAATAGAGGTCATCCACACAGATTGGGTGGCAAATCCTGTACTCGTCCCTAAAAAGGATACTATTGATTTAAGGATGTGTGTTGATTATACCGCTTTGAACCAAGCATGTCCAAAAGACCCGTTCCCTTTGCCAAGAATTGATCAAGTTATTGACTCAACGGTAGGGTCAGAATTACTCTGTTTTCTCAACGCATATTTCGGATATCACCAAATACCGATGAAAGAATCAGATCAAATGAAGACGTCTTTCGTCACCCCTTTCAAAACCCCCTGCTACAAAACTATGCCTTTTGGCTTAAAGAATGCAGGAGCAACATATCAACGTACTATGCAAAATTGTCTCAACGATCAAATCGGACGCAACGTCCATGTATCCGTAGATGACATAGTAGTTATGTCCAAAAATAAGGAAACTTTAATCTCCTACTTGGAGGAAACATTTGCTAGACTACGAAAATTCAACTTGATGCTAAATCCGAAGAAGTGTTTCTTTGGAATTCCAGCCGGAAAATTGTTAGGTTTCATCGTGTCTAAAAGAGGCAAAGAGGTGAACCGAGAAAAAATCAAGGTTATACTCAACATTACCAGGCTGACTCGGCTGAAGGAAGTACAACGCCTCACTGGTTGCATGTAACCGACTGAGTCGGAGAAAGTGCCACGCCTTTACACAAACTCTTGAAGGAAACCGAAAAATTTGTCTAGACCCAGGAAGCTGATGCTGCCCTACAAAGTTTGAAAGACGTACTTTCAAATCGACCAGTTCTCACAGTGCCAGAACCTCAGGAACCTATGTTACTTTACATTGCAGCGACAAACAAGGTCATAAAAGTGGTAACAGTAGTGGAGCATGAGGAAGAAGGCCACAAGCATAGGGTGCAACGTCCAGTAAGGTTCTGCCAGAGTCGAAACAACGGTATCCACACCATCAAAAGCTAGCCTATGGATTGTTCTTCGCATCCAGAAAGCTATGACACTACTTTCAAGAGCACAAGATCACAGTGGTGAGTACTGCTCCCCTACGAGATATAATCAATAATCGCGACGCCATAGGACGTATCGCAAAGTGGGGAATAGATCTTACATCTTTCGACATTGAGTAAAAGCCGCGTATAACAATCAATTCCCAAATACTTCCTGATTTCGTTGTTGATTGGACGGAGACGGAAGAAAATACAAATCCACCAGACTCGGAATTTTGGACCCTTCATTTTGACGGATCAAAAGCACGAGGAGGTTCGGGGGCTGGCGTGGTGCTTAAAATCAACCCAAGGAGATAAGCTATTCTTTGTGGTATAAATACATTTCACGGCGACCAATAATATTGCCGAGTATGAAGCATTGTTATATGGAATATGCATGTCCAAAAACATTGGCGTAAAAAGACTCATGTGTAACGGAGACTCGAATTTAGTTGCTCAGCAAATATCCGACATCGGCAATGCAAACAAGCACATGGCAGCCTACAAAGCTGTCGTGGATGAATTATCTAAACTGTTCGAGGGTTTTGAGGTTCAACACATCCCTCGAGCAAAAAATGAGGAAGCAGATGCTCTATCAAGGATAGGCTCTGCGCGGAAACAAGTCCCGGATGGCGCTTTTCTAGAGCATTTAAAGGTCCCCTCCAGAACTAGAGTTGATGAGGACTATCCGACGAAATCTGGCTCACCTTTAGTAACGGTTCTGGCTGTAATTCCCAAATGGACAAAACCCTATCTGGATTTCCTGATAGAAGGAAAATTACTCAAAGACGAAGTTCTGAGCCGGCAGATCGTCCGACGAGCAAAAGCCTACACAATGATAAATGGTGATCCTATTCCTATCTGGGGGTTTTTCAACGATGTATTTCTCCGGAAGAAGGGGTTGAAATCTTGCGAGAAATCCACGAAGGCGAGTGTGGTTATCATGCTGCAGCCAAATACTTAGTGGAAAAAGCTATTACACACATATTCTTTTGGCTTACAGCTAAGGTGGATGCCGATAAACTGGTCAAAATGTGCAAAGGCTGCCAAAAGTATGCCCGTCAGGCACATGTTCCGGCTGATCAGCTACGAACGATTCCTATTACATGGCCATTTGAGGTCTGGGGGATTGATATGGTAGGGCCGTTTCGCATGGCCAAATGTGAATTTACTCAGCTACTAGTAATGGTGGATAAATTTACAAAGTTGATTGAGGATAAACTCGTAACAAGTTGCAATGGAGCCATAGCCAAAAAGTTCTTCGAGGACGTGATCATCCGATTCGGATATCCGCACATTATAATTACTAACAACGGGAGCAATTTTTCCATGGGGGAACTTGCTGAATTCAGCGAGGCGCAAGGGATCCGACTCGATATTGCATCAGTCGCGCATCCACGGGCTAATGGACAAGTCGAAAGAACTAACTATCTTATTTTACAAGGACTTCAACCTCGTCTCGAGGAACCACTTCATCGTGCCGTGGGGGCTTGGGCAAAAGAATTACCATCTGTGATATGGAGTTTACGTACAACTCCTAACAAATAAACCGGATACACTCCTTTCTTCTTGGTTTATGGTGCAGAAGAAGTTCTTCCAAGGATCTAATTCATCACTCTCCTCGGGTAAAAGCATATATCGAAGAATATGCAGAAGTTTCTAAACAAGATGATCTCGATATAATCGAAGAAGTTCGCGTCATTGCTGAGAAGAGATCTACAGCCTATCAACAGAAGTTGTGCAAGTATTCATAGTTAGAGAGTACATAACAGTTCTTTCAGGAAGGGCAATTTGGTTCTCTGACTTGTGCAAAAAAGAAAGCACAAACTTTCCATGATTTGGGAATGACCTTTTATGATCATCAGAGTTCTGCGTAATGGGTTATATTAGTTAACCGATATGAGACCAGTCAAGGAAAGAGCAGATACTCGGAAAAAAAAGAGAGCTGGCGGTAGTATAGACTCGGATGAGATAGACCATCCATCGAATATTGCACAGCTACGTCTCTTCTATTCTTAGTTATATTTCCTTGTAATCATATATCTACATGTTGAAAGTGAAATAAAGTATTGGTTTCCTCATATGTTATTCTTGAGAATTTTTTTACCATCTTATTTCCAAATGAGCATGTCGTTTTCAGGAATCCTAGAATTCTTGAAAGTACTTTATGCTCATGTTCTTTCTGGTTATGATTTTTGAACATCTAAAAAATGTTACCTTAGGGTAAAAAATTCAATTTATTATTTATACTTTGGTTTTTTATCTGATTGCTTAGACGCTGGTATCCTCCGAGTAATGAATTGTTGGTACTGGAAGGCAGCTTTGTTTCCACGTTTAAACTGGTTTAGCAATTGAGATCCGTTGCTCGGCAAAGTTTCCGTGCTAAAGGTTGGACGGTTCATGAAAGGGACGCGGTAGAGATCCAGATAAAACGACAAGTGTAAACATGAAAAAAGAGTGCTTAAGAAATTTTCAAGCACACCCATAAAATATATACAAACAAATTCTACGATAGTAAAGCATTAAGTTTTTACAGACCGGCACATGTTTCACAGCAAATTATTGTTTCCATAATTACATGCCAAAGTTTAGAATAATGCATTATCAATGTTTATGCTACAAAATCATGTGGTGGTGATGAAGAGCGTGGAGCGCTGGAGTCGACCTCATCGTTGTCGCATTGGACCTGGGACTCGGAAGCTCCTTCATCGAGGATTTCTTCCGGCTCTTGAGGGAGGAACAACGACGGATTCAAAGAATGGTATCGTGCAATTAGTCATCTCTGCCACATGGAAAGCATAACCGGTGCAGGATTCTTGGATAGTCTTGATGTCCTGCGGGTTACCCTCATCGTCCTCATCGGGGATACCCTTGGTGACATGCCAGATCTCCATATCGCTATGGTGGCTCATCGCCATGGTAAGGGCGGTCTACGCAGCGGTCCGGGCGTAGGAGATATTCCAGTCTTCAATAAGCATCAGAATCTCCTTAGCCTTGTCCCTCACCGCGTGTACTGACATTTTGTGCAAGTCAGAAAGTCTGACCGACTCGGCAGCCTCTTCAAGAGTCTGGCGAAAGTTAATCAGAATATCTCTGACGAGTTTTATGCGCTCGAGGCGAGGTTTGCAGGTAGGAGAGTCGGAAAGGTTCAGAGGATTTGGGAAAAAACCAAACATCAAAATTTGACTTGAAAGAAAGTCGAAAAATCAATCAAAAAAGGAAGTCGGAAATCTTACCTAGCACGGAGTGGTTGCACTGAGCACGCTCCTCTCGGAGGATTTTTAGTTCCTTCTCTATGGCCTAGGCTAGATCCTTCTGGCTATCGAAGTCCTTATTTATATCATCTAGTTGTTTATCTCAAAGGGCTAGTAGATTCTTGAGCCTCACGGTCTCCATGTTGCCTGACTCCAGGACGGCGCTTACGAATTTCTCCGATTCAGTCTTAAGCTTTTCAAGCTCGTCCCGGAGCACGGCATTCTCCATCTCCAAGACCTTGAAGTTCTCGGATTGCTCCACCATCTTGCCGGATTCACACAACAATTCTGCAAAGGGAAAAATATCAGTCGGACAAAACAAGTTTGACTATGGAAATAGACTTCTGATTCAATAGGCCCCTGAAGGAAATGAAAAAAAGTTTAGGCGTGATCGAGGGCTGGGATGGGAGGATACCCCTTCGTGCCTAGGGGTAGGATTGTCATACAGAAAGGTTAGATCGCGCGCATAGAGCCCTCCAAAGCCCGTACAGGCCCGAAGCGGATTAGTACGCGCGTATTCTGTGACGCAACGTGGATTCCCGTTGTCCAACTCAGCTGTCTGACGTGGCAACACCTCTACGCAAAAAAAACACCTCTACATGGTTTGCTGGGCCGCATTTCTATTCCCTCCGGTGGGCCGTTTGTGTTGCACACTCGGATAAGAGCGGGGGCTCGCGATACAGAAGGGAATGAAAAAAATAGCGATACATTGGGAAGGCGCACCCCCTCACCTCCGACGCGGTGCATGTCTGACATCACCCATGCGACTGTGTCATCATGACGCGTGCACCGTTCTATCTGCGCCGAACTGAATTGTCAATCGACTTAATGGAGCATCCAATCGGTCGATTCTTCACGCCACGTGTACAAAACTTCTTTGAGAAGGCAGATCGCACAGTAGGGGAGAGTAAGGTGGGGTGCATAAGACTGGTCTGCCTAGCCTTTTTGACTATCTACCTCCACTAGTCACTAGCGCCCTCCTCACTTTCTTCTTCCTCCTGCTCATCCCGCTCCTGCTCCCTCCCTTTGCATAGCCATGGATCCCTCTCGGAAGCGTGCCACGGCGACAATGCGCGAGGAGAGAAAAGAGAGAGATCGTCGCGCCGCTTTACGCACTGAAGAGTCACAACATATGCTCATGCCCGCAGGCGAGGGTTCCTCCGGGTAGGTCATGTACTTCTTCTCCTTAATAGTGTTATCCAGCATTCTTCTTCTCCTTAATCATCACCTACTTCTCTTTCTTCAGAGCTGTCGGTTCACCGGCGAACATGTCCCCCCCAGATCCTCGGAACAGCGAGGTAAATAATATACACTGGGGTTTTTGTGACTACGTTTTGGGGTTTTTGCGACTAGGATTTGGGGTTTTTTCTCCTGGATCTTTTCCATACTGCCCATTTCTGCATAAAGCTCGTGTGCTATAATGACACGTTACTGTTGTTCCCATTCCGTGATAGGACTGAAACCACGTATTCTTTGTCCCAGGAAAATAAGCCAAAACTCATCAATAATGTGGATGCTTGGCTTAATGCACGAATAAGCAGCCACAGGGAGAAAATGCAAACACAAGAGCTAGAATTAGAACATCTCAAATTAGCTGTGAATACCCTTACTAAGGAGCACGACGAGTTGAAAAGGGACAACGCTGCCTGGAAGAAACTACATAAGAAGATCCAAGCCTCGAACCGACTGAATACATACATCAACGAGGGGCTCTCGAAGGATAATGCGAGGCTAAAAGATGATAATGTCAATCTCCGTGTCGAGAACACGAACCTGCTTCGGAAGCTCCAGGTTTCGCTCAGTGAGCAGGTCAAGATCAGGCGGGACATGCTCGTACGTCGCCTACAACTTGAAGAGATTGAGGACGAAAACCAGCAGCTACTCGCCAGGCTACGACTCTAATGTAGCAGACTTTCCTTGGTGCTGCTCTGCTGAATTGAACTATGTGTTTCTATTTTGCAACTGTAAACTGAACTATATGAACAATGATTTGTAACGGGAGACACCTTTTGTGCAGTCCGAAAACTATCTGCTTTCCTGTTGTTTCTATCTACTGTCGCCGCCATGTTGGACAAGTGTCAATTTTGTTGTAAGAAAAATTTAAACAAATATTACACACACTCAACCGTGTATTAAAATTCAAATTAGGTATTCCAAACTCAACTTCAAATAGTTGCAAAAGGAGGTAGCCACGATCGGAAAAGAGTGGGTGGGTCACTGGCGGGGGTCCGCAGAGAGAGAGAGAGAGTTTCGTAAAAAAAAGAGAGATTTTTTTTACACAGAAGAGAGAGATTGTTGGCGAATGGGGCCACCGGGCACGTGAGAGCCGTGCATGTACCATAGGCATGTCCGAGGCGCACCGTGCACGTGTGAACTGTGTAGTACCGTACTACCGCATGTCCGTGGTGCACTATGCGAGCAGGTGCGCATGCGTATGCTGCTGAACCGTACACGTGTCAACTGCGGCAGCACGAAACGTCGGTGTCTCACCATATACAGCCCATCCCTCTGTCTCTCTCTGCCTCCCCTCATTCACTCCATCACGCCACCTCTTCCCAACTCCCCCTAGGCCCCTACCCACTACCCTTCCCCACTCCTCTCTGCGCCGACCAGGAAAAACCCTCTCCCCTTCCGCTTCTGCTGCACTTCCCATTCTGGCGATGGAGCACCCATACGACGCTGTCGCCGCAGCGAAGGATAAGTCCGCAACGCTGGCGTTATCCACGGAGGAGGCGGCCATAGCAGCGATGGAGTCTACCAGATCCGCGAAGGAGGCACAAAATGCCGCAAGGGCTTTAATCACAGCCGCAGCGGATGGGAAAGATGAAGCAGAGGCCATTGCTGAAGGCCGACCGATCGGTCCCTCATCGGCTCCCGCCGCTATCAGTACTTGTGCATACAATCTTGGGAAGCAGCCGCAGGATGACGACGAGGAGGTCGAGCTCATCATGCCGCCGCCGGCGGCCTTTGATGAGAACATCATCGACGATGAGGAGGATGTAAGTTCCAATTAATGTATTATCTGCTTGGGGCCTAGAGTTTTTGCTTAGCGTCAGATTCGTTTGTTATCTATTAAGATTGGGGCCTAGGGTTTTCACTTAGCGTCAGATTCGTTTGTTATCTGTTACGATTGATGTGTAATTAATGGATCTGTGGATTATTTCTAGCTAGGCTTTGATTATGGATAGAATCGATTAATATTTGTGGATTTGTGGATTATTGCTAGCTAGGGTTCGATTATGGACAGAATCGATTAATATTTGTGGATCTGTGGATTTTTGTTTTCATTTCTATGGATTAATGCTAGCTTTGACCGACGGAAGTGGTTTATCTGCTTGATCCCTTGATTACTTTCTGTTATTGCTAGCTGGAGACTGTTATGCTTCCTTTGTTAAGCATTCAATTTTAGTTGCAGTTTCTACATATTTGCTTCACATGTGTATTTTGTATATTTCAGCAGGCTACTGATGATGTTGACAGCAATGTCGACTCGTGTCAAAGGAAGACCAGGGCCACTCTCAAAAAGCTTAAAGCGGGGAGGTTCGACCGGTTCTGGACTGAAGGCATGAACGGCTGCCCCTTCTGCAAAAGGAGCATAAAGATGGACTTCCAAAGCATCCTGCAGCATGCTGAAGGCTGTGGATCTGGCCGTGTAAAAGTTGGGGAAACTGTCAATGTCCACGGCTTCACGGCCAATCACATGCCCTATGGCATCTTCCTCAGGAACAAACTGAACCGAGCTATCGAGGCCGGTCGTGTGCCTGCTCCCAAGCCCAAGCCACCGAAGGTTCCGGGTATGGGCAGAAGGAAGCAGAGGAAGCGGGACAGGAAGGAGCTGGACCGGGATCAGGTGGCGAGGAGGCAGTGATGTAATGATGTGCATGTTTGTGTGTGCTGCTGCTGGTGGTTTAAGCAGCATGCTTTTGTTTGAACTATGTTTATGTTGGCTCCTTAGCAGCATTTGTGTTGAACCTCTGCCTTGTCAAGTTTGTGCTGAACCTTGCTTAATTAGTTGCTTGTTATGTTTCTACATTCTACATGCTTACTATCTACATTTGTTTTTTACATGCTGGTGTGCGGCGGGATTTCCTATTTTGGAAAGGTTCAAGGAAAATAGTTAAGGAATTGAGAAATAGATGCTGGTATAGATTTGCTACCAAATTGGGCAAAAAGGAATGAATGAGGTGAGCCTGGCAGAGGTAGACAAAGGAAGAAAGGAGGGAGGGGGAGAGGGAGGGTTCTTTTATTTGTTGCCAAATTGGGATGGCTGGTTGCATTGCCCTATTGTAGCCTTATTTTTCTCTTCTTTCCTTTTTCATATAGTTGTTCATTTACAAACAAGCCTGTTTTGTCTCACCTGAAGCTCTTTTTCCAAAAAATGACAAATCTACAAAGAGCCTGTTTTGTCTCACCTGACCCTCTTTCCTGCACGAAATAACCTCAAATTTTTTTACACATTCTAAAATACGCAGACTTAGCCCAGCCCAGCTCATGTTCCTATGCCCGTGTTATCGCTGCAGCGGCTGCTTTCTTATTTGGGCTGGGCCAACCGCGCCCAGCAAACGCGCGCTGGTATGACGGCGTAGCCGCGTTATGTATTTAATATTTAGTCACTCCACGGTCGCCTCCGCCCACGACTCGCCTTCTATCCCTCCTCACACGAGCACCTCCACACGACAACAACCTCAAAAATTCCACCGAGGACCGCCTCCAGTATTCAACGCCTGTGACAACACAGGTTCATGGATCAGAGATTCAAGGATCAGGTATGTTTTCGCCAACTCTTATATGAAAATCTAGAATGAGTGATGTACAGAAATTTTGTCAGATCTAGAGGAAATACGATCAAATTTTAAAAATACATGACGATCATAATTGTGTAGATCGGATCTATATATGAACTAGTACAATAACACTCTATTATATGTTAGCACTCAAAGCATGTCGTGTCAGATCTATATGTACTATTAAGAAAATTGTACTTCCTCTGTTTTAAAATATAAGATGTTTTAGTTTTGTGAACAAAATGTATCTAGATTTAATTTAGTTTTTTTGAACCTATTGAATTCATCACTCGACGTAGTCTAGCAGTTCGACTCTATTTGAGAGACCCCACTTGCTTATTGCAATTCAGAATTGAATTGATTGTATCGTTGAGGTATTTCCAATTCTTCACGTCAAACTTGAGTGAACCTACATACTAAAAGAAGTCTACATACATTTGCTTTACAAAACTAAAACATCTTATATTTTAAAACGGAGAGAGTATTATCTAATGGACACTACTCGGTTGTAACACCCTCAGAATCGACACTATGCAAGTTTCAGCGATTCCCGCCAAACCCGCATAGAAACGATTCAAAGGTGCCCACCAGGAACTTGCTTGCGGGTGGAAAACGAAGTAATATCATTACACAATAGTCCACGATGGAACCCACATAACTTATTTATACAACAATGACTCAAAGAGTCAAGAGTACATATATACAATACAAAGATCCAAATCACCTTGAAAACGATACAGCGTCCGAGTACGGACAAGATGCAAATTGAGCTAAGAGCCCTGAAGAATAACCAATGGCGTCCATAACCCTGCCCAGGCCAAGACGGAAGGGTAACCGTGCTAACGACGTCAATCTCAAAACCTGCTTAAACAAAAGGGGTGCCGACAAAGGGCAAAGGAAAAGGAGGAGAGTCAAGATCGAGGCCAAGACACGAGGCTAGAATTCAGCGGCTCTCGCCTACATAGGTATGGTGGACTGAAGCGGCAGCGCAGCATGCACTAAACAACCTATAGAGACTCGATACAACTGGCGGCTACCAGAGAGGGGCAAGAAAGACCTATCCAGATCCAACCTGATACTACCACCAAACATACCCATCCTGGTATTTCCCCCTCGAGACCAAACGAGGAAGTCAACCGAGGAACTCACACCGTTGGCAGTTTTATTTATTCAGTTATCGTTGCAGCAATTACTAGTCAGGTATAGATAGTCATCCTGATATAATAACCAGTGGGCACTTTTAGCTAACCATTCCGTTGTAGTTGCAACACTTACTAGTCAGATACAATTAGCATGAGGTATCCCAAAACCCAGCAGTTGTTGGCACTTTTATTTAGCCATTCCGTTGTAGTGGAGCTGATTACTAGTCATATCGGATACAAGTCAAATTATAACAGTAAACTTTAGTTATAGTTGTCTATGATCGAGAACTGTGCTCCAAGTCGTCCGTAACCACGGACACGGCTTCTCGAAAAGATTTAATCCTGCAGGGGTGCACCAAAGTTCCCACACGCACCTACACCCTTGTTGTGAGATCAGGTAGGTACAAGATCACAAAACATACACCCAACGGTATGTCGACGGGGTTTCGGACACGACGCTTCCTGCACTCCAAAGCAAGCAGGGGGCCACCCACTAAGCTACCCAGAACGAAGTCGGCGGTCAAAACGGACCTGTGGTTTGCGTCAATGTATGTAAACGACTGGGAACCCGAAAGTGTGACTGGGCTTGTCGATATCGCGAAAACACTCCGCTTACCTAAACAAAGAGCGCCCACGCCAATCGTAATAAAGCGAAGCATGGCATAAGTGGATAGTAATAAAGCCTCAAACTACTTTGTGGCCCCTATAGTACTTGAAATCAGGTACTAAATCGATGGGGTGCCCACACACCCCACCGTGGTTAAGGCCGAGCTCGAACAGTGTCAAGAACTCGGGTCCCACGGACACCAAAGGAGCGTTAAACCAAATATTGTCTATTACCCACCGGTGCCTCTGCATTTACCTACTTTCAATTTAAGTTATTAAACAATAATTAAATTCATGCTCATCTCCAACATAAAGCATATGGCAGCCTTCCAACAGCTGTGGTAATGGATTTACACGCAAAGATTCTGAGCAAGCGACTACGACGCGCAAGTCCAACTATCTACCAAACAACAGGTAATAGGATGTGTCCAAGGCAATATAAGGCTGCAAGGGATATCGCGGGCACGAAAACGAGAGCATTGCAACACAGATAGCAATAGATCAACAGGAGGGAATAAATACTATAAAAGTAAGATAGGTAGAAAGGGGGAGATTGCTCGCCTGAAAACATTGCCAAAGGTTCATTCGAAGATCGGGTCGGCACTCGCATCAACTCATCGGCCTAACCCGTGAAGAAGCAAAGCACTAGCACAAACACCGGATGCACTATTTAATATTATGGCAGAAGATCGGCATGATGCATGCATGATGTATGACATGGCAAAGGTGCGATGCAATTAGATCATATTAAGCAGAACCAGGGCCCCGACACTTAATTATATGGTTTAAGTTATTTAGATACCCCGCAATTTAAATGTTGTCTTAACAAGGCAAAATTGTATCACCGATTCGATGCACAAATTTAAATGGACAAATATTAGACTAGATTTGTCCGCATATGGAGCCCATATTTAATTATGAGGTGAATCGGCATAATGCCCCCAAACCACAAAATATGTATGCAAGGATGCTCAATTATATGCAACAAATCAAATATCATATTATAAAAATTTAGGGCTCGGAAGAGGGGTCACACATCTTGGTTCGACGATATTGTGGTTCCGAGGGTCGAGGGATCGGTCTTCGGAAAGGTCTTCGGATTCCGTGAAGGAGGTAATGGCGTCCGGGAACACGAGCTAGGTGTGTCGAGGGTTCGTTCTTCGGGAAGGCGATCTTGGCGTTCCAACTTCACTTGTCGGTTTGGACTTGAAACTGGAAACGGGGGTGTCTTCGTGATAGTGAGTGGTCACAGAGATAGCCGAGACCATGCCTATTTGAGCAACCACGCCGAGATCTTTATCCGATTTTCTGGTTCTAGTCCGAAGAAATTTCTTGATCAGAATCGCAGCATCACCTTGCCAACTCGTCCTTGTACTCTATCAGCAACAACAACATGAAGGCAGGCCAAAAAACGCATGCCAGAATCGAACAGACACTCATGTGTATAACACACACGCACCAAGCCGAGCACCATGTGGGCAGACACAGTCGGAGGCCGAGACTCAGGGCGTGGTCGATCTGGGCCGAGGCAGGGGCGCATACCGTCGATGGGAAGGGCCGCGCGGGTGTCAGACGGCGAGCACGAGGCCGAGGAGGAATACATCGAGGCAGGAGCTCTGCTGGCAGAGGGGTTGGGGTAGACGAGTACGGCGGCCTCAAGGAGGGGCAGGCTCGACGCAGGAGGGCGGGGAAGGTAGATGATGGTAAAACGGCCAGCAGCGATGCACCACGCGGTGGACAAGGCCGGGCGAGCTCGAGGGCAGAGCTGGCAGGCCAAGGGTTGGAGGCCGGCTGAGGCGATGATGACGTGACCGGCGGTGGACGGAACAGCGATAGGGGGCGGCACTCGGCAACGAGAGAGAGGATGGAGGAGGGAGGCGACCAGGAATGAGACGCCAGTAGGGAGCAAGGAGGTCGAGAGAGAGCGGCGGCGGGGGCGAGCGAGAGGGAGAGAACGTGAGGAAGATGGGGTTCGGGTCGAGGGGTTGGGGAGCGTGTGAGGTGGGTTCCGGGGTGGGGCCAGGGAAAGCGGGGTGGATGGTGAGTGCGGGACAGTGAGGGAGACGTGAGCAAGGTAGGACCAGGGCAGACACGGGGTGAGTGGCTTGTGGACGGGGTCGTGTCGGCAGGGGATGGGTTGTGACTTGCGTGCGTATGGGATGGTCGGATTGACCAGGTAGGGCTGGGGTGGAGGCGTGGAGACGTGGTGGGACTGGCGGCGGGGTTCCTAGTGGCTGGGGTGAGGGAGGAGTGGGTCTGGTTGAGGCAAATGGGGATCTAGGGTTTAGGTTTAGATATTTTAGGGTTTACTTGGGCCGGGTCGTAGGTGGTCCGGCTTGGTTGGGCCTCTGGCCTAACCGGCTAGACTGCCTCCCAAGACAAAATAATTTTTAATAATTTTATTTTATAAACCTTTATAAATATTTTTAGACAAATATAAGATCTGGACAGGCTGGACCTTATACTTTGAAATAAGAGGGGTAAGTAGAAAGCAAAAAAATAGGGTTTTTGGAAAATAGTTTTAGGGGAACAAATGCATGATGATATAATGATGATGCACGAACATAAAACAACAAGCGATTTTCTAGTAGTGATTTTATCCGGGGTGCTACATCGGTGCTTTGGAATATCACGCGTGTTTATGAACATGCAAACCGTGTTCAAGTATCTAAAATAAGAGGTGGTAGAATATAGATTACTTTATTCTAAAAAGTTTCTGTACATGGCACTTTCTGGTTAGGTGGAGGAGTATGCTCGCACTCGTCATGTTCGTGCCGCTCTTGAGTTGCATAAAACTCTGCATATAAGAGGTATGTAATGTAAAATTAAAAAAATCAATGCAGTTATAATATTGCTGCTTATGTATGTATTTGTTACATGCAGGTCTCGGAATAAAGTTTGAGAAAGAATTTGAATTTTTCTGCCATTATGGCAACCGTGTAGCGATGCATGATGCCGAAATTAATATACTAAAGTATGGAGTTGATAAGAACCTCCCCAAAAGACCATTTTATGTATGCACCATAAATAAATCAAACACTTTGAAAGGCAAAGCAAAAATGGTAAAACGTTTGAACTAGTAATCTTTTTTTCAAAATGTTACATTACTACTATTAGGTACTGACATTTGTATGTATATATTGGTGTAATCTATATGCAGTACTTTTTGAGGAGCTTCACCATGGAGCATATTGTTCCATATATTGAACTACCAGCAAACATTCAAGTATTTTGGAACAATATGGAAGTTGCAAAAGTTAAAATGGTGATGGCCAAGTCAAACACTAGAGGAAAACTAAAACGTGGAGGTGCCATGATAACATCAAAGTGGATGGAGGTTGTGAACAAGTTTGATATGAGAGCTGGTGAAATCTTTGTGTTTTGGTTTCTTGGTAGCTCGGCTGGCCTCAATCTCCTTATTAATCATCTGTGAAATCAACATGCAGACCATGCAATGTTGTCATGTGTCCACAATTTCCATAAAGTGTTTCTAGCCAACTTAGTAATCACTAAGTTGATGAATTCAAAGTCCTTCGAAGGAGTTTCTAGACAAGGCTATAGATCTCTATAGGTTGGCTAGAAAGTCTTTCATCAACTTAGTGCTTATGTGATGATAGAATAGTACTCTAATTTATAAGTTAGAACTGTCACTAAATCATGGCTAGGTCAAATTTACGAACATCATGGCTAGAAACACCATCATCAACTTAGTTCCACTATTTCTTGATTTTTTTTAATTTCTAGTGCTTCTTTCAAACTAAGGCAAAAACCACGACAGGTGAGACTCTGAATCAGTAATCACAACTTGAGTTCTATGAGTAAAGATGAAAGATAGTACTTACACATAATTATGAAAGCCGCCACACAAAATTCTGAAAGCTACCACACTGAATTCTGAAAGTACTAAAAATAAATACATTCCAATTTTTTACTTCGAAAAGATCTGAAAATGCTAGCGATTGAGCAAATAACCTAGGCTATTCAACCCTATATATTTCATCGGCGTCCGCTCCCGTGTCCTGCAGGAGAAATTCATTGAACTCCCCCCGTCTACAATGTACTGCCAGTATCTTGTCGAGACAGTAAGGCCTCGGTGAACTTTCCAGATCATGTTGACCAAAGCCATCTACAAGTCTTGGTACCCCATCCCAGGCCTTAATATCATGATTGTACGCTCTGATATAAGAAAGATCCGCGTAGTAGATGCAACCGGCCAGGACTGTACTAGGGTGCACTCTAGTGTCGACAGAGATCGACCGGTTAAAATGAACGAAGAAGGCACGACTACAAATGTCACCTACAGCCTCGAGACAGCTTTTCTCCGTCTCCACCCGGTAAAGCACCGGTTGACCTTCGGTGAAAACCCCACCCAACACAAGAAGCAGTTCACCTTCTGACTCCACAAGGTAGAACTTGTAGACTACGCGTATCTCTTCAAAGACTGGACCTGAAATTATTCTGGCCATCTTGACTGTGCTCGCGCGCTGCTCCACCTGGATGTTGGTCGACACGATGTCTCCACTATCTTGTACTGCATACACATCACCACGGAACGGGGTCATGCATCGCACGTGCACATCGGACGACGGATAAATTCCTTCTCCAAATACTCCATTGAAATCCCCTGTTGGGTGGCCTCATCGGCCCAAGCAATAGAATTATCATAATGTGTGGAAACAAACACGATCATGGGGGTCTTCGTGACGGCTACAAATGCCACAAGATTTGATGGTATCTGCGCCTGAAACTCAGTGTTGAACTTATGGGTGAGTGGGTTCAGAAGGCGAATCTTGTGCGGCTCTTCCCTCTTAGCAATAACGACGACGCCACGATAAACACCGATGAAGTAGAACCTTTTGATGAAGAGAACAGTTAGCCCTAAGATATATGTACAGTGGAAAATACTCTCTTTGTTCACTAATATAAGACAGAGCTTCTAGATATTTCAAAATGTACTAGATATATATATCCTAAATGAGTGAACCTATACAATTAAACATTGCTTAAGAATATTCAAGGACATGCATGTTTAAGAACCTGTGCAATTAAACATGCAAGTTTAAGAATAACTTTGTATCATAATAACAAATGAATGTTAGATCGGATGAATTGTGAACCTGCGCTGAACTTCCATTAGATTTTTCGTGAAGCAACGACCTGTGGCGAGGTTGAGGAACGTGAAGTCGCCGACGTCTGGAAGTGTGTGATATACCAGGATCCAGTTGTTGAGATCGAACTCGTGTTCTTTTAACGCGCGGCGCCAATCGCCGCAGACTCTCCGACAAGAAGCGTAGGCATTGACGTACTCCTCGTTCTCCAGGAAGGATTCGCCGACCTTGGCAAGTGGTCCGTCGGCTGGGAGATCGGACCAGTTCACCTTTAGTCGGCTGCTCGCCATGCCTTCCTATCGAGGAATAAAGAAGACCAGGAGATGACAAGGAGAAGAACAAGGAGAAGAACAAGGATAGGAGGAGTCGAAGAGGGAAGCACTACGCCGGAACAAGGAGGCGAGGAGACGGCAGGAACTGCCACTATGCGGTCGAGGAATTGGTGATTTTCTTTTCTTGTAATGTATATGATCGTCTAACTGCTACCGACAGTGTGGCCGGCCCTTGGGGGGGACCGGAGGGGCAGCCGCCCCGGGCCCAAAATTTTGGGGTCCCTCCCCAGATATGTGCTGCATATATAGGCTATAATAGATCTTAGAAAAGATAAAAATAGCAATTTTGAGTTTTCTATTGGGCTAGATTGAGCGCTCTACTTTTCTGGACATACACATACGTTTCAAATTTGGAGTCCATCACGGCATCACGTACCTAACCTGCGATTAGATCAGCTATCCTCTTTGATCGTGTCGTATGAAGGCACGCTGCACCCAGATTCCTGCCTCAACCTCGACTCAACACTGGTAATTAAACTAACAGTGGTTAAGTAGTACATCAATGCTACTTATGCTGCATGCCATTAAATTACAAGGATTATGCAATTATGTTACATGTATATAATTGCACCATAATTATGCAACCTTTGTTCTATCATACATATAATCAAATTTTCCTATTACTACAACTTGCCAACATAACTGCTGCAATTTGACCATCTCACTATGGCAACATCACTACTAGTTGATCCATAAAAGAAAGATTTCACAAAGGGCAACATCATTCAATATGATTAACTAATATATCAAATATATTTATGCTAGATGACAATAAATAACAAGGATTATGCACTTATGTTACATATCTTCTATTACTTAAACATGGCAACAACACATCAACAATCCCAACATCACACCATGGAAAAATCACTACTACATGATCCATGAAAGAAATATTCCAAAACATGAGACATCATTTAATAAAGAAACATTTAACTGCTGCAACATGTTTAAGGATTAGAACATTTAAAACTCTACAGACCTTTTCAGGATATAGCATTGTCTGCATCAACTAAATCTGATGCCCATACATGTTATTGCCTTAGATAGTCAGGAACCAATGTTTAAAACTTGCAAAATTTAAGAGGCAGCTGACATAAGTCTACAAGTATTGCAGCCACAGAAACAAGGTAACCTAAAAGGCTAAGATTATTCTATTAATTTTCATAGAGTAGAGGTATAAACAACACAAACCACTAGGGTGTTCAATAATAGATCATGAAGATGATTTGACTGAACTTTCAGGACAAATCTCCAGTTCAAGTGTCCAAAAATAGCCGCTAAGGTCTACTCAGTATGCTAATACAGTTTAGAGCATGCAGCCATTTACCATTTGATCACCGTGCAAAAATCAAGGAAAAATGATAAACTGATATTGCACTATACTAACTACTTAAACTACACTGAATATCATAACTTAGGGACATCCCTCGCAGCTAAGCATTCATTTAATAGAACTAGTCTAAGATATGATCATACAAGTTCAGGAAAAAAACTACAACAAAAATATGCATGCAACATTGTGTAATTTCATAGTTAATCATCCCGAATAATCCGATGCACTGAACTATTTCCTAGGGCTAGATATATGGTGCAACAAATAACTTTCGTTGAAATATATAAATCCCTAAAAAAATCTACAACAAGAATCTATAAACCAAGCTTCCATCCAAAGAATCCCTAACAGATGTCAATCCCTAATACTGATATAGCTAAATCTACAGAACCGAGATTCCATCCAAACAATCTAAAGAGGGAAAACGGAAGTTAGCAGAAAAAAACCTCTTACCTGCATCGGAACAACCTCCTGAGGCTGCACCGGCGATAGATCCTCCCCGGTGTCGAGCACCATGTTCAGATCTAGCCCCTCCGCCTCGCCGACCTCCGCATCCAACATCTCCTCCTCTCCCAGAGAAGCATAGGCCAAAGCGGTCGTACCACCACCGCCACCGCCATGGCGTTCGACCTCGTCGACTGCATCTGGGCGGGTCACGAATCCGATCCCCACCCTAGCAGAACTGCCCGCATTGGCTCCGGAGCCCACTCCCGCCATCGTCGGAGTCGAAATCACGCGGAGGAGGACGACACCCAGGCCGGAAGCGGAGGAGACGACGACGTGAGGTAGGGTTTATCATTCCTCACTCCTTTCAGTATCAGGTGAGACAAAAGGAAGGAGGGGGAAAATGGTGGGGATCTGGCGACGCGGAGCCGCCGAGAGGGCTCTTATATGACCCGTCGATTCGTTTCTGCTGACGTCACCGGCGCACGTAACGTCAACCTCATACTACCAACATTGCATGGACTCTAGAACAAATGTTCACTTTCATCAACTTGTGGTTGTATGTGTGAACACTTGGTCAACATGATCCCACATAGTAGTTGTTACTCTCTCAGTCCCAATTTAGGTTGCATATAAGATTTTATCAAAGTCAAACTGTATAATGTTTGACCAAATAGTTTGATACAACTATAAACTAATACGGTGCCAAAATAATATTATTAGAATTGTCTTGAATTATATTTTCATAATATATACATTTTATATCACACATATTTATATTATTTTGTATATTCTTAGTCAAACTTTGCAAAGTTGGACTTGCACGCAAAATTATGCACAACATAATATGGGATGGAGAGAGTATATCAAAGTTGATGAAGGTGTTTCCAGACAGCTCATATAGGTCTATATTGCATAATATGTTGCATAGTACAGATCAACATCAAGCGCAGGCTTCGCCAAGACACAGGCTCCTCGTTGCAGAGAAAGGCTTCACTGGCAAATTCAGAGCGAGTGTGATTGTGAGAGAACGAACAGAGACAAGTACTTTGTGCTGCTAAAACTTCCTAGTCTAGGGTGACATTATAGACCTATATATATCTGAGTTAGTTAGAAACACGTTCATCACCTTCTGGTTGAATGAGTCAACGATTGGTCAACGTGTGATCCCAACTAGTTGTTAGATGTAACTATATCATTGCACTCTCATAAGCTATATCTATCAAGCAGGTGGGATCATGTTGGCCAGGTGTAGTGACTCACACAACCACTAAGTTGATGACGGTGGTTCTAGCCAGCCCACAAAGGTCTAGACCCATGCAGTTTTGGTATGGCCCCACATTTGCCACAGGCTAGTGTGTGTCATGGCTTGGCAGACTCAAAATTATAGCTAGATCAAGCAAGTAGGTAGGTTCATGTTGGCCAGGTGTGATGACACATACAACAACAAGATGGTGAAGGTGTTTCTATCCAACCCAGAGACGTGTCTAGACCCCATGCATGCAATGTTGGCATGGCGCCACATTTTCCACAAGATAGTGTGTGTCATGCCTTGGCATAACACTCTTATAGCTAGATCTATCAAGTGGGTGGGATCATGTTGCTAGGTGTAGTGACTCAAACAACCACTAAGTTGATGATGGTGGTTCTAGCCAGCCCAGATAGGTCTAGACCCCATGCACTGTTGGCATGGCCCCACATTTGCCACAAGCTAGTGTGTGTCATGGCTTGGCATAGAAAAATTATAGCTAGATCTATCAAGTAGGTAGGATCATGTTGGCCAGGTGTAGTGACTCACACAGCCACTAAGTTGATGATGGTTTTTCTAGCCAACCCAAAGAGGTCTAGATACCATGCAATGTTGGAATGGACCCACATCTTCCACAAGCTAGTGTGTGTCATGGCCTGGCATAGCACTATTATAGCTAGATCTATCAAGTGGGTGGGATCATGTTGGTCAGGTGTAGTGACTCGCACAGCCACTAAGTTGCTGATGGTGTTTCTAGCCAACCCAGAGAGGTCTAGATCCCATGCAATGTTTGCATGGGCCCACATTTGACACAAGCTAGTGTGTGTCATGGCTTGGCAAACTCAAAATTATAGCTAGATCTAGCAAGTACGTAGGATCATGTTGGCTAGGTGTGATGACATATACAACAACAAGTTGGTGAAGGTATTTCTATCCAGCCCAGAGAGGTGTCCCATGCATGCAATGTTCGCATGGCCCCACATTTTCCACAAGCTAGTGTGTGTCATGCCTTGGCATAACACTCTTCTAGCTAGCTCTATCAAGTGGGTGGGATCATGTTGCCAGGTGTAGTGACTCACACAACCACTAAGTTGATGATGGTGGTTCTAGCCAGCCCAGAGAGGTCTAGACCCATGTAATGTTGGCATGGCCCCACATTTGCCAGAAGCTAGTGTATGTCATGGCTTGGCATAGAAAAATTATAGCTTGATTTATCAAGTAGGTAGGATCATGTTGGCCAGGTGTAGTGACTCACACAACCACTAAGTTGATGATGGTGTTTCTAGCCAACCCAAAGAGGTCTAGACCCATGCAATGTTGGCATGGGCCCACATCTTCCACAAGCTAGTGTGTGTCATGGGTTGGCATAACACTCTAATAACTAGATCTATCAAGTGGGTGGGATCATGTTGGTCAGGTGTAGTGACTCACACAACCACTAAGTTGATGATGGTGTTTCTAGCCAACCCAGAGAGGTCTATATCCCATGCAATGTTGGCATGGGCCCACATAGTGTGTGTCATGGCTTGGCATAGAAAAATTATAGCTAGATCTAGCAAGTAGGCAGGATCATGTTGGCCAGGTGTGATGACACATACAACAACAAGTTGGTGAAGGTATTTCTATCCAGCCCACAAGTGTGTCTAGACCCCATGCAATGTTGAAATGGGCCCACATCTACCACCATTGTGTGTGTCATGGCTTGGCATAGCGAAATTATAGTTAGATCTATCAAGTAGGTAGGGTCATATTCTTCAGGTGTGATGACTCATACAATAAAAAGTTGGTGAAGGTGTTTCTATCTAGCCCATAGAGGTCTAGGCCCCATGCAATGTTGGTATGGCCACACATTTGCCACAAGTGTGTGTCATGGCCTGGCATAGCACTCTTATAGCTAGATCTACCAAGTGGGTGGAATCATGTTGGTCAGGTGTAGTGACTCACACAGCCACTAAATTAATGATGGTGTTTCTAGCCAACCCAGAGAGGTCTAGATCCCATGCAATATTGGCATGGGCCCACATCTATCACAGTTGTGTGTCCCATGGCTTGGCATAGCAAGTTTATAGTTAGATCTATCAAGTAGGTAGGATCATGTTGGTCAACTGCTTAGTCACACAACCACAGGTTGGTGAAGGTGTTTCTAGCCACCTAGAGAGGTCTAAAGCCCATGCAAAAATTTAAAAAAAAATCAAAATTGTGTGAAACCTTGGATACCTTTAAAATTGCTTCTAGGTAGAGGATGCCATGTTTCAGCATAGAGGATGTCTCACATCACAAAGGTATAACCCCTAGGCATCCTTACTAGACACCTTGATTTTTGGCCTAAATTTGACCGGGCCACAAAAAATTCAAAAACACTCAAATTAGTGCGAAACGTTGTACATGTGTCTTAGTTTGTGTATGTTAGCATGTGTAAAAAAATCCAGGTTGTTTCATGAAAGTCGAAAAAACACATTGCTAGGAAAAGAGGTCTAGGTGAGACCAAAAGGGCTGCTCGTAAATTTCTCAATTTTTCGATGTTCATCAAATGAACCCAAAAAATTTACACATGCTATACCAATGGTGCCTGTCAAGAATATGTAATTTATTTGAAAAAATTCAAAATTGTAAAATAATTATTTTGTTCAAATTTTAAAATCGAAAATAATAGGATAGAAGAAAAAAGTAAGACTCGGCGTGCAGGCAACAAGCCAGCCCAACTCCTACCCCCGGGCCCGCGTCATGGCTACGTCCGGGCGTCAAGTAGATTGGGGCGGGCCATCTTAATCCCGGGCATCAAATAGTAATTGGGCTCTTTCGGGCACGACTGCCAATGTCACCTACAGCCTCGAGACAGTGTTTCTCCGTCTCCACCCGGTAAAGCACCGGTTGACCTTCGGTGAAAACCCCACCCAACACAAGAAGCAGTTCACCTTATGACTCCACAAGGTAGAACTTGTAGACTACGCGTATCTCTTCCAAGACTGGACCTGAAATTATTCTGGCCATCTTGACTGTGCTCGCGCGCTGCTCCACCTGGATGTTGGTCAACACGATGTCTCCACTATCCTGTACTGCATACACATCACCACGGAACGGGGTCATGCATCGCACGTGCACATCGGACGATGGATAAATTCCTTCTCCAAATACTCCATTGAAATCCCCTGTCGGGTGGCCTCATCGGCCCAAGCAATAGAATTCTCATAATGTGTGGAAACAAACACCATCATGGGGGACTTCGTGACGGCTACAGATGCCACAAGATTTGATGGTATCTACGCCTGAAACTCAGTGTTGAACTTACGGGTGAGTGGGTTCAGAAGGCGAATCTTGTGCGGCTCTTCCCTCTTAGCAATAACGACGACGCCACGATAAACACCGATGAAGTAGAACCTTTTGATTAAGAGAACAGTTAGCCCTAAGATATATGTACAATGGAAAATACTCTCTTTGTTCACTAATATAAGACAGAGCTTCTAGATATTTCAAAATGTACTAGATATATATATCCTAAATGAGTGAACCTATACAATTAAACATTGCTTAAGAATGTTCAAGGACATGCATGTTTAAGAACCTACGCAATTAAACATGCATGTTTAAGAATAACTTTGTATCATAATAACAAATGAATGTTAGATCGGATGAATTGTGAACCTCCGCTGAACTTCCATTAGATCTCGTGCCGTGAAGCACGACTGTGGCTGAGTTGAGGAACGTGAAGTCGCCGACGTCTGGAAGTGTGTGATATACTAGGATCCAGTTGTTGAGATCGAACTCGGGTTCTTTTAACGCGCGACACTAATCGCCGCAGACTCTCCGACAAGAAGCGTAGGCATCGACGTACTCCTAGTTCTCCAGGAAGGATTCGCCGATCTTGGCAAGTGGTCCGTCGGTCGGGAGATCGGACCAGTTCACCTTCAGTCGGCTGCTCGCCATGCCTTCCTATCGAGGAATAAAGAAGACCAGGAGATGACGAGGAGAAGAACAAGGAGAAGCACAAGGATAGGAGGAGTCGAAGAGGGAAGCACTACGCCGGAACAAGGAGGCGAGGAGACGGCAGGAACTGCCACTGTGCGGTCAAGGAACTGGCGATTTTCTTTTCTTGTAATATATAAGGACGTCGTCTAAGCGCGCTGACCGGTGCAGGGCCGGCCCTTGGGGGGGACCGGAGGGGCAGCCGCCCCGGGCCCAAAATTTTGGGGGGCCCTCCCCAGATATGTGCTGCATATATAGGCTATAATATATCTTAGAAAAGATAAAAAATAGCAATTTTGAGTTTTTTATTGGGCTAGATTGAGCGCTCTACTTTGCTGGACATACACATACGTTTCAAATTTGGAGTCCATCACGGCATCACGTACCTAACCTGCGATTAGATCAGCTATCCTCTTTGATCGTGTCGTATGAAGGCACGCTGCACCCCGATTCCTGCCTCAACCTCGACTCAACACTGGTAATTAAACTAACAGTGGTTAAGTAGTACATCAATGCTACTTATGCTGCATGCCATTAAATTACAAGGATTGTGCAATTATGTTACATGTACATAATTGCACCATAATTATGCAACCTTTGTTCTATCATACATATAATCAAATTTTCTTATTACTACAACTTGCCAACATAACTGCTGCAATTTGACCATCTCACTATGGCAACATCACTACTAGTTGATCCATAAAAGAAAGATTTCACAAAGGGCAACATCATTCAATATGATTAACTAATATATCAAATATATTTATGCTAGATGACAATAAATAACAAGGATTATGCACTTATGTTACATATCTTCTATTACTTAAACATGGCAACAACACATCAACAATCCCAACATCACACCATGGAAAAATCACTACTACATGATCCATGAAAGAAATATTCCAAAACAGGAGACATCATTTAATAAAGAAACATTTAACTGCTGCAACATGTTTAAGGATTAGAACATTTAAAACTCTACAGACCTTTTCAGGATATAGCATTGTCTGCATCAACTAAATCTGATGGCCATACATGTTATTCCCTTAGATAGTCAGGAATCAATGTTTAAAACTTGCAAAATTTAAGAGGCAGCTGACATAAGTCTACAAGTATTGCAGCCACAGAAACAAGGTAACCTAAAAGGCTAATATTATTCTATTAATTGTCATAGTGTAGAGGTATAAACAACACAAACCACCAGGGTGTTCAATAATAGATCATGAAGATGATATGACTGAACTTTCAGGACAAATCTCCAGTTCAAGTGTCCAAAAACAGCCGCTAAGGTCTACTCAGTATGCTAATACAGTTTAGAGCATGCAGCCATTTACCATTTGATCACCGTGCAAAAATCAAGGAAAAATGATAAACTGATATTGCACTATACTAACTACTTAAACTACACTGAATATCATATCTTAGGGACATCCCTCACAGCTAAGCATTCATTTAATAGAACTAGTCTAAGATATGATCATACAAGTTCAGGAAAAAAACTACAACAAAAATATGCACGCAACATTGTATAATTTCATAGTTAATCATCCCGAATAATCCGATGCACTCAACTATTTCCTAGGGCTAGATATATGCTGCAACAAATAACTTTCGTTGAAATATATAAATCCCTAAAAAAAATCTACAACAAGAATCTACAGAACCAAGCTTCCATCCAAATAATCCCTAACAGATGTCAATCCCTAATACTGATATAGCTAAATCTACAGAACCGAGATTCCATCCAAACAATCTAAAGAGGGAAAACGGAAGTTAGCAGAAAAAAAACCTCTTACCTGCATCGGAACAACCTCCTGAGGCTGCATCGGCGACAGATCCTCCCCGGTGTCAAGCACCATGTTCAGATCTAGCCACTCCGCCTCGCCGACCTCCGCATCCAGCATCTCCTCCTCTCCCAGAGCCGCATAGGCCAAAGCGGTCGTACCACCACCGCCACCGCCATGGAGCTCGACCTCGTCGACTGCATCTAGGCGGGTCACTATTGTGGCAAATTCAGAGCGAGTGTGATTGTGAGAGAACAAACAGAGACAAGTACTTTGTGCTGCTAAAACTTCCTAGTCTAGGGTGACATTATAGACCTATATATATCTGAGTTAGTTAGAAACACGTTGATCACCTTCTGGTTGAATGAGTCAACGATTGGTCAACGTGTGATCCCAACTAGTTGTTAGATGTAACTATATCATTGCACTCTTATAGCTATATCTATCAAGCAGGTGGGATCATGTGGGCCAGGTGTAGTGACTCACACAACCACTAAGTTGATGACGGTGGTTCTAGCCAGCCCACAGAGGTCTAGACCCATGCAATTTTGGTATGGCCCCACATTTGCCACAGGCTAGTGTGTGTCATGGCTTGGCAGACTCAAAATTATAGCTAGATCAAGCAAGTAGGTAGGATCATGTTGGCCAGGTGTGATGACACATACAACAACAAGATGGTGAAGGTGTTTCTATCCAACACTGCTAGGAAAATGGCCTTTAGTGGAGCACCTGGAAACATCATCCGTGGCGCACTAGCAGTGCGCCACGGGCCTTGCGCTACGGCTATCTCTCAGCCGTGGCGCACTGCCTAGTGCGCCATGGTTGTGTAGAGACAGTAAGCGCACTGCTAGTGCGCCAGATGTTTGGGCAGGTGCGCCACAGGATCTTCTGTGGCGCACTACCTAGTGCACCACTAAGCTTCCATAGTGCGCTTTAGGTGTAGTGCGCCACAGAAGGTAGACCATGTGCGCCACAGATGTATTTTTTATTTTTTTTAGTTTCCGAGCCAGATTATATACAATATTACAGCAGATATACACACGCAGATATACACACACAGATACAAGATATACAATTATATATATAGATACTCAATATGAAAAACAAGATTGAAACAAATACATATAGATAAGTCCCATACATGAATACATAGTCTAAGTTACATTGTTTCGATCATGTTACAAAGTAGTAGTTGGTGACATGCGAATACATGTGTCGATCGAACAAGTTAGAGCTCGGAAGCTCGCCTAGACATCTAAACTAGCTAGACACAAACGCGGGATAAGTAAGCAAAGAAGATAAGCATGATCACCGCCGCGACGAAGGTGTAGGTCTTCATCCGGTTCCTTGTCCTAACTCCCGCTAGATAGCACGTGTATCTAGCTTCCGCCTCCGCCATAGTGTTGTACCCTTTGTATCTATTGCCGCTGAAACGATGCACCTGTCTCCGGCAGTCTTCCCAATCATCATAGACTCCGGGAACCCGTCCCTTGTACACGACGTACCACGTCATCTATAAGTTGACAATAATAATTAACCGATGATTGAAAAAAACATATATAATTAAAGTCGCATATGAAGATACACTTATAGAAAGTACTCCTAAATCAAAAAGACCAAACTCAAAAAGCATGCCTCATATATAACTAGGTTGTTCGACACAGGAATATGCTACGATGGAACTGTTCGCCAAGTAGGATGCATAACACTGGACTGTGCATAGCACAAGGCGAATAATCCCATCGCAGCACATTCATATATAGTGTGCCACGACATTTCAATCATCGGCATTATTCTCAAAAGACCAAAGTAACTCAAAAAGCATGCCTCATATATATACATAGGTCGTTGGATTAGAATATGCTACGATGGAACCGCACGCCAAGTAGGATGCATAACACTGGACTTGTGCATAGCACAAGGCGTACAATCCCATCGTAGCACATTCACATATATAGTGCCACGACATTTCAATCATCGGCATTATTCTCAAAAGACCAAGTAGCTCAAAAGAATGCCTCATATATAACTAGCTAGGTCGTTGGACAGAATATGCTATGATGGAACGTTAGCCAAGTAGGATGCACAACCTGGACTTGCATATCACAAGGCTAACTATCCCGTCATAGCACATTCATATATATATTGTGCCACGACATTTCAATCATCGGCATATTCTCGAAAAAGACAAAAATAACTCGAAAAGAATGCCTCATATATATACATAGGTCGTTGGACACAGGAATATGCTATGATGGAACCGTGAGCCAAGTAGGATGCATAAGACCTGGACTTGTGCATATCACAAGGCTCACAATCCCATCATAGCACATTCACATATACAGTGTGCCACGACATTTCAATCATCGTCATTATTCTCGAAAAAGACAAAAATAACTCGAAAAGAATGCCTCATATATATACATAGGTCGTTGGACACAGGAATATGCTACGATGGAACGGTGAGCCAAGTAGGATGCACAAGACCTGGACTTGTGCATATCACAAGGCTCACAGTCCCATCGTAGCACATTCACATATATAGTGTGCCACGACATTTCAATCATCGGCATTATTCTCGAAAAAAGAGTAAGGAAAAAAAAGAAGGACCAAATTGAGCAAAGGACCAAAGAGTAAGCAAAAAACCAAGCATTGATTGATATATAATAATAATAAGCAAAAGAAGTAAGCGATGATTCATAAACATAATAAGATAAGTATAGTAGCATGTACACTTGTCCACACACACACAAAGGTCATCTATAGTTTGTAACTACAACTAGGCCAACATCAAGCCTTGCTCGGCTTAGGAACGGAGGACGCCTTTGTCTCGTCATGAACTTCCTATAGTCACCTCGCATCTCTAGGCGATCTTCTATGTCACGGTTATTCGATATTTCCTCAGAGAAGATCCTCAAGTCATGACATCACGAAGATGATTGCCCCAAATCTGCTGGATGCGATACATCTCTTGTCTAATATCCGAATCATTGATCTTGGCCTTTGCTTCGTCCCCACTGCTTGAGATGATCTGGCAAAGATAGAATTCTGCTGGTCAAGTAGGAACGCCTCATGTGATGGAGTGCATAGTAGGCTTCCTTCTTCTGTTTTCCGGCCGCTTCACTAGGGAACTCCGTTACGTGGTTGAAGACGTGCCTGCTGAACTTGACCTTCGTACGCACGAAGGTGGTGCCTTCCGTCGAGGCAAAGCCAGTGAGAGCATCATCCGGAACTTCCTTGATCTTGTCGTAGTTTTTCTTTTTTTCTAGACTCCCCGAGTCGAAATACGTGGCGTGGGAATGCTTCGGCGATAAGGAGATGAGCGTGCAGTGTTCATCTCTGCGCAAAAAATTCAAATGGAATGTGTCGGAAAAAGAATGATGATGATCTAATAAAGCCAATCGACGGTGGCGAGTGAATAACGACTTACTCGGGAAAGTAAGGCACGAGAATGTATTCCTTTGTCTTGTTCGCCACGAGGATTCTTTTTAGCTATGAGGCCACGATACGTCGTTCGGCGGGGGAACCCAAGCAGCCGTCATGCATGTAGTAGGGGTCCACTATAGCGATGCCCGGTGTGTTCTCTCTAATGATCTGCATGGCCAGGCTGAGAGAAAACAGACGGACCATGGTATAGTGCAGCGGGTATAGGTGGAACATATTGAAGATGTCGTCGAACCGCAGGAAGAACAGATCCGCAGGGGCATTGTCGACGAAGCCCAAGCCTGGTGGCACCTTAACCACGAATACCTAGTGCGAGGGATCTTTCTCCGATAGAAGGCGTCTCTCTATCGTCAGCACGCCGTCATGCACACTCCGAATCATGAAGCTTCGCAAATTTAGGTAGCATGGGCTCACCCGCCACATGAATCCTCCACATAATACCCTCGGTCTTGGTGTCCCGCCAAACCTGATCGGATTCGTAGTTGTTGACGCCACCGGCTGGCTCATTGCTAGATTTTCTTTTCCCGCCTTTTTCCTTTTGGAGAGCGGGCAGGCACCGCATCGAGCACCGCCGCCCTATGTAGTGTGTCAGGGCTTAGAATAAAGGGCCGGTTGGTTGTATCAGCTGGCTCTGTAAAGGCGCAAGCTGGAGGTGTCTCCTGAGAACCAAACAGACGCTTGGTGATAGTGGCTTTCTCTGTGGGGCCACCAGCTAGGTCTTCTTCGTTGCCAAACTGAATGCTGAAGAAGTGATCATTCCAGTCTTCGCCGTCCTCGGCCGGATCCTGCGCCATGTGCGTATCATCAACATGATCATCCGACCCACCGCGTGGAGGTGACGGCGAGGGCGGTAAGGGGGTCTTGCCACCGCTTGTCGCTGGCACGACAGGCGGTGCTGTTGTCTGTGGCGTGATGGCCCCCGCTGTCCCCAAACGGATCATGCTCTTTGGCCATAGCAAGAATAAGCCGAAGCAAGTTCTGAGGATGTATACTTCTTCATCCGCTCCTGGGGGTTGAATGGGAGGTTCCAGGTCGTCGCAGCCCCTTAGCACCCGACTAATTTTAACCCTGTGCACGCTATCTGACATCGGCCGTGAGTGGAACGTGCGCTGCAAGGGTTGAACGATGGTACCCTTGGATACATCCCTCATCTCGTTGTTCATGTAGCATAAGAGAGTGCAAGGAACATCCGTCTACGGAAAACATGTACGGCGTCGTCAGAGATGCCATAAGAGTAATAGATGGCATGAAAGGCGGTAATTAAAGCAATTTGTTTACCATGATGGCGTCGAGATTGGCTAATGTCGACGCACCGCATACGGCGATGGGCGTGCAAGAGACGGAAGGGCTGCTTGATGGCGCGGTGCTGGCCGCCGGTGTATTCTCCCTACCGATGGGTGCTTGGATCTCCGGTGCCGCCGCGACGATGGCAGGGGGCACCAACATGTACTCCGGCGCCGCGGTGATGGCAGGGGGAGTCACCAACACTTGCGGCGCCAAGCGTAAGGGCGAGTCACGAACACGTAGTTCGCCTGATTCGTCGGCCGCGTTGTTCGAGTGGTCACGACCATGCTTGGAATCGGGCACGGCCCTACTCGACCACCCGCACTCCAGTTCGCTATTGACTCCACCAAGGTAGGCAGGAAGGACGTGAGGGTGATTGCCAGGTTGTCTTGGACGATCTGCGGGATCCGCGCCACTTGTGCCTTAAGTTCTTGAACCTCGCGGTTTTCCTCCTCGCTCCTTCCCGACGGCGCCACATGCGTCCTCGGCGGTGGACCAAAATGATCCACCCAATTCTTACCCCCGAGGCCGGCCAGACGGACAACCGATGACGGCTTCTTCGTAACCGGCTCTATTTTCTTGGCTCGGTTCATCGCCTCGTTAAAAGGGTTATCCCACCGGTGGTCGCCACGACCGGGATGAGGAACCCCGATCCATGACTAGCAACAATTTCCTCCTCCTACAGAAGAAGTAACAGTGAATCATTTAGATCATCGATTAGATTGCAATCGAGTTGATCCGCGGTAATTAGATTATACTTACCACAATTTCCTCGAATTCCTTCACCGCAGGATCCGCGGTGAGTTGTTTGGTTTTTGGGTCCGCATAGTAACGGCCTCGATGAAGTTTCGAACCTGCCCGGTTCGAATTTAGCAAAGGGTTTTCTATCCCCTTGATCTATACTCTTCGTCCTCCTTATTCCATTTGGCCTCTGCGTTCTCAGATCCACCAGATCCGAGATGGTGATGACCTATATTCATCTCCTGCAAAGACCTTTCCCGATTACTATTGGCCAGGCTCTTTCGGATTCACACCTCTCCTTGAACTCCCGAACTGATCTTCGGTGATCTGGGTCAATCTTCCGGATCTCCTCGAGACTTTTGCCTTCTTTATAGATCTTCTTTATCCGGTTCTCCACTGGCCAGGCGGTGCTCATCTTTGTGAGGGCGGATTTGTTTACTTGCTCCCATGATAATTTGTGTTCGATACTTAGCGGGAACTTGTATCTTGCGTGCAGACTTCTCGAAGAGGAGTGCGCAAGTGGCCATTATCTTTATGCCGGAGATTCTCGGTGTTGATCAAGATGGTTGTCGGTGATCGCCGCCACTTTCCCACCGCATCTTTGACGACAAGGGCTCCAAAGGAACCCGATGGGCTCACTTCGTAATTTTCTCCCGACCGCGTTCACCGGGCCGTGTTCGCTGGTCCTTCTTCTTCTTCTTCTTAGGAGGGTTGCTACCACTCGTGCCCTCGCCGCCATCGGTGGTTTCATCGTCCGCCTTTCGCTTGTTCCTCCAAGTCTTCCATCTCATCATCCTCGCCTCCAAGGATGGTATTCTTCATCGCCTTCTAGCCCGGGCCGCCTCCCGTAATGTCAATTGTTTATTCAAGGTCCGAGTTCTCCTTCAGCTGATGCGCGCTTAGAACATCCAGCCTCGTCGTTGTCACACATCTTTGCACTAATAAAAAACAAATAATTGATTAAATGCACGGAAAAATCCGGCATGACCTTTGCTAATTTTCTTAAACTAGGAGTGCCCGATTTCTGCCGAAACGAAAGTTAATCAACATTCCGGCAAAAATCGGGACTCATTTCATACAAGAACCTGCATATATATGGCCAGCATAGCTAGCACACAATTTAACGGGTAGTGCACCACGCCCAAATCATATGCAGCTTGCAAGGCAACAAAGTGGAAACTCTACCACTTTTCAGGTAAAGTGCATCAAACATAAGTGTATTACTAGGTAAAGTGAAATAATAAGAGATCATTCCTCTCTTTTACTTCCGCATACCAACTCTTCATGAAAAAATATATATATCTCAGAACATGCTCACTAGGTGCCAGACCATGAAACCATATTCCCTTTACAAAAGCTGAGACGGATGCAGAGGTAGCTGCATGAGGAAGTGAATTACTACTGCACAACTGGCATAGCTTTGTTCTCAGTCCACAAGCACTAATATGCATACAATCCAGCCAAAAAAAAACCTGATAGAGGTTACTAAAAAGCAAAGCAAAGACTGGGAGAAGAGAAGGACCACTATTTGCTTTCAGTAGAAGTGTCCGTGCCTGGAAGCCTGAAAATGCACTAGACCACAAACAAAACTGCCAGCAGACTTTAGCCACATTTCCCCACAGAAACATCTTCACATAATAGATCACATAATGTTGCATGAAATACATGGACAAACAAATCCATACTAATATTCCATCAAAAGCGGTAAACCCAATATTCCATCAAAACTGTAAGCAACTCACACAGCATGTTCAAACTATCCTAAGTGCAGCGAGATAGCAGCACACATCACTACTAGAGAAAAGCCTATGCGAGGCGCACCTAAAAGCTTATGCAAGGCGCATATCATATACGCCTCTAGCTTCAAGCCTCGGCTATTTTTTATGCGAGGCACATATGATATGCGCCTCCTATACTTCACATAGGCGCGATATATCGATATGCGCGCATATGTGAAGTATAGAGGCGATATCATATGCTACATATGTTTTACAATGCGCCTCGTATATTTATAGTATATGCGCCTCCTATAGTATCCTATATGCGCCTCCGGTAATATTTTCGAAATTCAAGTTTTACAGGCCACTATAAATAATAATATACAGATATTCAAATATACAATATAGTCCAGAATACAGAATTTTTCAGAAACTTGCAATTTGCCAAAGCATAATAGAACCAACATGAATACAATACATTACACATCAATCATGACATACAAATTCATACATCAAGTGTTTGTGCCACAAGTTCACACCTCCGAGTACAAGTTCACAATCACATTACAACTCCAACGACGTAGCTCTACCTTGAAGTAGAACACATAACCTACCATGAAGAGCAACAAGGTGGTGATCACGAGGAAGTTCCTCCACTTCTTCCTTCCATGCCTCCTCCACTTCTCTTCCGCCACCTCTCTACTCTCATAGCCTTGGTAGTTGTTGCCCGAGAAGTTGTTCACTTGCTTCTGGCAGTCTTTCCACTCCTCGTACACACCTGGAACCCGACCGATGTACAGCTCCATGATTTGTTTGTATATGATGTTCCTGAAGACACAAGAATAAAGAGACTGTTAAAACACAAATAAACAAAAACAGTGGGAAAATTTAGTCTGATAAAATAGCCTTCAGCAGGAAAAGTAATTGTTCCAGTGGAGTGAACACCATAAAATAAAATAAATATGTATTCCACAGGGGCAGCCGGCAGCCTGCTGAAGATGCATGAGCCTAAATAACGCAAAGCTTATATTGATCAACCATAAGTTCGGTATGACGAGATGACTTATGAGCATCAGCTAAACTTAGTGACAAATCAGCTAAGAATGAAATAATTCTGCTAATGTGAAAAGCACCATCAGAACTAAAATACAAAATAGATGTGTCAATCATCTGGACAATACAGATAAGCATGGAATACAGATAGTACTATATGGCCAATCGCTACAGAAACCAACAATATGTCTAAATCCTGAGCTGAATGAATATCCTGATAGCATGAGAGCACTGACCAGCATGCGTAAGTCTGCCAAGCATATACAGAAAATGTATATATCGATAAATCAATTTGTATGCACACTTGGCAGCTAAGACGCCATGCACTTTCTGTGTCCATACGGCAACCAAGCTGTTATGCACAAAAAACACGCACACAAAGAGAAGTGGTCCTATTAACTTGGTCAAGACTCAAGACAGAATTGAGTAATTATTTTTGCAAGATTTCTTTGAGAAGAGGAAAGGGTGTCAGTCCTCCCCTGCCGCCGCTTGAAGTAACGAATTTCTACAAAATGACGCAAAGGTGATGACTTCATGATTGAAGAATCTTTGTTTTCTCTATTTTACAAAAAAGCTAACAAAAGAAAAGGTAGATAACAGTTTCATCATGATGAGTGGTGCTAAAGCAATGATCCCTAACCATTTCATTTTTTTCAGGGACAACGCAAAGTACTAATAGCCAAAACTATACTTGTCAAGAAATCAATAAGCCAAGGCCAGCACAAATTTAAAGTTCCTTTCTATCACGGGAAGAATGATTATTCCCCAAGTGTTGTACAGAGCACTGATTTGATAGCCACGACGACACAAGCATGGAGTATTAAAAGTCGCAAATATTGACGTGACAGCGACTTGTAAATTGCACTAAATATTTTAACTAATTACACAAACAGTAGTCCACGGTCAAAACAGAACATCTTCCAAACTGCATGAAGATGCCACATGCCAGATTGTTTGCCTCCAGAAAACAAACCAACAAACAAACAACTACATATAACTTTATTAGAGGAAGTGGCAAGAGGTTGCAGTTTCGAGTTAATACCCTCCCAAATAGCAGACTAAAGAATCTGCACAGTGCAACATAGTCGGCAGAAATTTATATTCCTAAAGACCAGGAAAGCCCAATCAGGCGACTAAAGAAACAATCGCTATGGGGAAAAGTGGCGGTTAGGACACCTAAGCAACAGGCAAAGAATCTTTTTGCGCTGAGATTGCGCAAGCACGCAAACGCAAGCGATTCTGATGAGCAAAATTTATGCTTGGACTCACGAGGAGGAGGAGGGCTCACCGGGCAGCAGCAGGTCGGAGTCGTCGTCTCCGGCAGCAGCATGTCGTGGTCGGCGCAGGACCACTCGTGGAGGAGGTCCGCCACCTCCCAGATCTTGGCTCGCTCAGCCCCTGACGTAGGCTAGCGCAGGCAAGGCGACCGGCCGACGAGGATGCTACCACGCGTCCCTGGTCTGTGGGGGTTCTCCCTGGTCGCCGGGAGGAGCTGATGCGGAGGAGGGGCGCCATGACGGCGTCACTGCGGGCGACGGGTGGTCCAGTCACCGGGGCAGCGGGCTGGATCAGGAATTCAGCGCGTGGCCTAGGCTTCAACGTGAGGGCTGCAGATCGAAGATTCCAGACCGTGGAATGTGGAGGAGGAGGAGGAGGAGGAGGTTCCAGGGTGGTGGTCTACGGTGCGAGGCCTCCCCGGATCCGGCCGGAATCAACCGGGGATGGTGGCGGCGCAAAGGGGATCTCGCTGGGAGGGAGCCGGGAACGCACGCGAGAGAACGAGGGATGAGGGAAGGGTGGGGAGTGGGACTCGGGGCGGGCTGAACTAAGGGAGGAATTTTCGCCTCGCATCGCATCGCACGATTTTCGCATCGCATCGCACAGATTATGCGAGGCGCATTCTGCCTACATGCGCCTCGCTTATCTAATATATAGGACACGCATATGACTGGAATGTGCCTCGCATAATATGGGACTGCTAACACAATATGAACTATAAAATATACTACAAATATTTTAAATATTTAAATATTGCTAAAACAACAAAAGTGAGTATTCTCAATGAATGTGTCTTGTCGATACATAATATTCTCAATGTAATATTATTATAACACACACATAATGAAAATTAAGAATGTTTTGATACATAATAGAGTGAGTGGGGTGGTAATTGGCTCCATGTGCAAAAAGCTGGAAAAAAGTGGTACCAGGTTATGCGAGGCGCATATTGCACAATATGCGCCTCCTATAATTCAAACTATAGGCGCATATGCGGCCTCCTACCTCCGCCCGGGCCCGCAGGAGTTACTTGAGGCGCATATTAGCAAATATAGGAGGCGCATATAACCATATGCGCCTCGCATATTCGTGCACCTACCAACACGTGGGCCCACACTGATTATGCGAGGCGCATTTTGCCCATATGCGCCTCGCCTATCTAATATATAGGAGGCGCATATGACTGGAATGCGTCTCGTATAATATGGGGCTGCTAGATTTAGTCCGTACAGAGATTATAGGAGGCGCATTCTTATCATATGCGCCTCGCCTATTTTTATACTAGAGGCGCATGGAGAAGGAGTGTGCCTCGCCTATTTTATAGGAGGCGCATATGGTCTAAATGTGCCTCGCATAAACATGTCTCCTATAGCCTTTTCTCTAGTAGTGCATTGGCATGCCTACAACCTACTGGTGAAATGCTCATGAATCAAGATAAATCAGAGTGCTCAGTTTGTGCCAGCCAATCATAATGGTCATGTTGCACCAAGTGATACTTTTTAGGTTGAAACATACGCTGGAGTAGCTTCATATTGCAGTAAATCTAACATCACGTAATATGCAATACAACACTTTGCACGGAAGTAGTGGCCGCCATAAATTGAAACATGCTTACAGATAGGTGTGCAGAAATGCAAGTACAGAGACTACATGGCAGCATGATATGAACACTGGAATGGAAAAAATGGGGGATAAAAGGAGATAGAAAGAGTCAAACTATGGTACTCTATCTTTCTTTCGCATGGATAATTGTTGTAATCTATCTCACTCCATCTTCGTAAGTGTTCTTATTACACGGATTTCCAGATATAGAAATAAATAGTTATTCGTGCTTCTTAGCTAAGATGACTGGAGCACACAGTGCCCCCCAAATTCTGGGAAACTTCCAATTTCTGGGACCAGAAACAATAAAAAACGGTGGCTGACTGCCAAGCAAAACAATCCCAGGGAAGTACACATGTCCAAATGTACTTTAATTCGATAGAATGACAGGCAGACCAAGTAGAAAATAATTACCCGTAGTGTCGGTTAGTTCTACGATGTCTTTGCCATCAGTCCAACCATAGTAGACCAAAAATGGCTACAAGGAGGACAGCAAGGCACAGTACGCAAAGACAAAATTAACAGCACGATGATGATCTATCGAGTAACTTGTTCTTGCTGTAACTTGTCTCTGATAAGACCTACCTAACCAGATGCAACAGAATCATGAAGGAAAACCAATTCTTCAGTTAAGGTGTGCTGAACAAGAGTTTGTTTGAACCGAAATGAGGATATTACAGTAGTTAAGAGAGGGGAGGGAGGGAGAGAGAGGGAGAGAGGGAGAGAGGGGAGTGGCCTCACCTCTAACGGGCGGACGACGGGCGGACGACGGCGGCCTCCACCTCCTGAGACGCGGCGGCTGCTCCTCCTCGGACACGGGCCTCCTCCTGAGACGCGGGCGGACCTCCTCCTCGGACACGGGCGGACCTCCTCCTCCTCGGGCGCGGGCAGGCCTCCTCCTCCTCAGACGCGGCGACGGCGGATCGAGAGCGGCGGCGGCGGATCGTGCTCGGGCTGAGAGATGGAGAGATGGAGAGATAGGGATGAGAGAGGGGGGTCGGGCGCCACGTGTGGATAAAGCCACTTAGGCGTAGCGCACTGAGCCATAGTGCGCTACAGATATCTGTAGCGCACTATGGGCTAGTGCGCTACGCCTATCGGCTTCTAACTACTGTATAAGAAAACTACAGCCCCACTAGCTAACAACTATACTAGCCTATCCCACTGATTCCGCCCACTACTCTATTCTAAACCTGTGAGCACCCAGGTTCGAATCCTGGTGCCCCAATTTTTTGTTTTTATTTTAAAAATACTTTTAAATGTTCCAAAAAATGCCCAAAAGTGATGATATATGCCATAGAAGTTTTGTTTTGATTTTAAAATACTTTTAAATATTCCAAAAATGCCCAAAAGTATAACTAAATTTTATAATAATTTGTCCATGAATATTACAATCTTTTTCGACCACGCGTTTTACAATATTTTTTGAGCTAGCGTTTTACAATCTTTTTTCCCTTCTTTGTCGCGGTTGAATAATTTAGCCCCGGCACTTTAATGTTTCTTCTTTTGAACGGGCTACCTTTTTTGGGTAGGGTTGTCCTTTTTCTTCTTGTGATGTATGTTGCTGCATCGTAGTCGTCGTCATCTTCAATTTTTGGATCGCCGTACTGGTCGAAGTCTTGCTCATTGGCGACTCCATCCATTCCGATGATGTTTCGTTTTCCTCTCCTCACGACAACACGGCTAGGCTTTGTCGGGTCGGTAATGAAAAAACATTGGTCCACTTTGGTAGCCAGTACCCACGGTTCATTTTTCGCGGCCACGTTTGCACCGGCGGCCTTGGATTTGGCTGCTTCGGGTATAACCATGGTTGTGAAATACCGGTCTTCTCTTTCGACGCTCTTTCCCATCTGACACGGAACATCGGCACCTTTTCTCCACAGTAGTCGAGCTCCCAGATCTCCTCGATTCTTCCGTAAAATCGTTCCTTCACGTTGTCATCGGTGTAGAATTCCGACGTTACGCCTGAGTTCTGATAATCACACTTGTTGTCCTTTTCCTCCGTGTAGAATGTGTAGCCGTTGATATCATACGCCTGATAGGTCACCAGGTTTTGCATCGGTCCCTGCGACAAGGTGAATATGATCTTTTCCGTGTCAGAAGAATGCGATCGCGGGGGATTATCAAGGAGCGTCTGCCTAAACCAACGCGTGAAATCTGAGTTGTGCTCTTTGATTATTTCTCCCTGCGTCCTCTGTATGCCCCGGTCACTGTACTTCTTCTCGATTAACCTTTTGTGCTGCACCCAAGGATCGACCAGTTCTAAATGCTGTAGAGCGCGATAAGGTTTGCTCGATCAAAGTCTCGCGTGAAAATCAAGTCCGCATGCAAGATGCACGACCCTCTCGGTGACCAGATCCGTCGAGCTTGCCAAGGTGCCTGTTGACAGGAAGACCGACAGGGTTCTCGATGTCTAGATAATTCGTGCAGATGGGACCTGTTGCGAACGTATCCTTGGATGTGTCTGTTCATCCTTTCGAACGCCATCATGCTGCGGAGGAACATCAACCCGAGTTGTACGATGTCCTCCACGACATGGACCAGCAGATGCACCATAATGTCGAAGAATGCGGGTGGGAAGTAGACCTCAAGCTCACATAGTATCACCACGATCTCCTCCTGTAGCCTCCCGAGCTGATTCACGCCAATCGACTTCCTAGAGATGACGTTAAAAAACTTGCATAGGCCAAATAACGTTTCACGGACATGCTCGTCCATTATCCCTCTTAGTGCGACCGGAAGTGCCTGCGTCATTAGCACGGCATACCGTGAGAGACTTCATGCCATCAACCTCTCGCCTTCGTCTAGGTATCCGCTTATCTTGCCCGCCAGTAAGGAAATTTGACTCTAGAAGGCACTTGAAAATCTGTTTTATCTCATCATGGCTTAGAGTGAAGCAAGAAGGAGGGCAGTAATATTCGTTCTTCTTGAACTTTTTACCCTTCCGACGACCTTGTGTCGTCTCCGACTCATGATCATCGTCATCTTCCTGATCATCAGGAGTAGTGCGTCCTCCGGAAGATACCCAAGCATATCAGGTCGTGCCTTGCTTTCGGACCATATTTCGTCCTATCTGGCATGTTGATTATGGTGGCGACCAGACTCTCGCACACGTTTTTCGTGATATGCATGATGTCGAGGCTATGAGGCGTGCGGAGAAACTTCCAAAGATGGCAACTCCCGTAAAACATACCTTGTTTTTCATACCTTCATCGGGCTTGTCTTGTTGTCGCCTCTTTCACTTCTTTCCGTGCTTAGGACAATCTTTCCAGTTTTCAGAACTCTTCCACTTCTTCGCCGCTCCTACGCCTCGGGATTCCTCGGTTTGCCTCAACAGGTCTCCACGTTTTCTCCATGGATCATTCTTGCCGAGCCACCTCCGGTGCGCCATGAACACGGTTTTCGATGATCCTAGATCTTTCTCTAGTTGGAGATAGCTTGTGTTATCCATGCAACTAACGCATGCGCAGAATCCTTGGATAACCTGCCCCGAGATATACCCGCAACCTGGATAGTCTTGCACCGTAGTAACCAACGCGGCTCTCATAGTGACCATCTTGTGCGACAGCGTCGTAAGTATTGGCTCCAGATTCCCATAACGTGGCTAGCTCCTCTTTCAACAGCCCGAGATACAGATTGATGTCGGTACCAGGTTGTTTCGGCCCGTAAATTAGCATACTCATTTGTATATACTTCTTCTTCATGCACAACCATGGAGGGAGGTTGTACATCCATATAAACACGGGCCAAGTGCTGTGCGTGTTGCTCTGGCTACCGAACGGATTGAGTCCATCGGTGCTCGCACCAAGCCTGATGTTCCTCGAATCTCCACCGAATTCTGGAAATTCAAGGTCCAATGCTTTCCATCGGCTAGCATCCGGGGTGCGTCAAGAGCTCATCCTTTTCGGGTCATCATCATCTCCGGCTTCTTCCTTTCCGCATGCCATCGCATGAGCTTCGCCTTAGGGTCCACGAAATAGCGCTGCAGACGAGGAGTGATAGGAAAGTACCATACCACTTTTCGAGGTGCTTTCTTCCCTTTCTTGTATCGACTCAAGCCGCACACCGGACATGTGGTTTTCTCCGCGTCCTCGCCCTGATAAATGATGCAATCGTTGATGCATACGTGATATCTAACGTGCGGTAGATCGAGAGGACAGACGATTTTCTTGGCATCCTCGATACTAGTTGGACATGTGTTCTCCGGAGACGATCGTGCTGTAATGTCATCATATCGTCGAAGCTTGCGTCGCTCAAGTTGTGTTTTGCCTTCATCTCCATAGCCTTGAGCGTTACATTCAACCGGGTATCATCGGGCCTGCATCCTTCATACAATGGAGTAATCGCGTCTTTCTCAAGTTGCGCAAGCTTGACTTTCTCTCTAGCGGCAGCCCTGGCGTTACTCGTCTGCTTGAGAAGCAGCTCTTGCACATAAGGGTCCCGCACCCAGCCTGACGTTGTTCCATCGTCGTCTGCTCCTCCGGCATCTAGATCATCATCATCCCGGCCTTCTTCCGCACCTTCACCATCTCCAGAGACTCTTCATCATCTCGCCTGCTCGCCGTGATGATGATCATCGCCATGTTGGCCACCTTCACCGCCTCCATCGCTCACGCCATCGCTTATCCAACGAGTGTATCCATCCATGAAACCATGGCGGAGCAGGTGCGCCTGCAGATTCCCGGAATCTGGGTCGATCACCCAGTTGAGTTTGCATCTTCTGCACGAACATCTTATATCTGTCTTGTTATTTCGTATCATGTCGGCCGTCGCACATTTCAAAAATCTAACCACAATGCCTTCGCTCATTATGCGGACCATTTTTGCCTGCACGGTGTACACAATATAATTTGAAGTCTATTAGAACCACATAATGAATGCATGCATGCAATGGTCGATAGAAAATTTCGGCATGACCTATCCTAAAATTAGGACCTTTGTGAAATGCCAAAGTCTTGCCAAAATGGAAATGAATCAACATTTTGGCAAAACAAATGGCAACTTGTTCACACACAAACACAAGAGAGAGAGAGACCGATCCATACACACATGAACATATCATTATCCTCTCCATACACACATGCATGAGCATCATCGATACTCTCCATATACACACACATATGACCATCGATCCTCTCGACATACACACATCATGAGCATCGATCATCTACATACATATGAGCACATCATCCATATACACATGAACACATCCTTACATGGACAACTTACCGAGATGAGAGACCGATCGCGAGAAAGATGGAAAGAAGAGGTGCGCGCGTCGACCGGAGAAGGAGATGAGAGACCGGAGACCTCCTCTATTACTTATGTAACATCCAAAGCAAGTTTTACATGCTAAAAATGGTGAATGGGTGGAGAAATTGAGGTGGGAAGGAGAAGATCCCGACTAGATCTAAGGAGGAAGAAGAAGGGGAAAGTGAAGTGTGGGGTGGTTGATGTGGTCACACATGTGCACATAAAGAGTTGTCCTAAAAATCGAACATCATCGTGGCGCTGCACGCCCTAGTGCGCCATGTGGAGTACAAACATCTGTGGCGCACTATGCCATGTGCGCCACGGATGTTTTTTCCCCGTGGGCGCACTAGGCCGAGTGCGCCACAGATGTTTGTGGCCGTTTCACAGCAGAGGGGGGCGTGCGCTTAGGCGTAGCGCAGCCCCCCATGTGCGCCACAGATGACACTAACAACCGTGGCGCACTATAGTCATGTGCGCCACGGTTGTTCTAGTTACTAGTAGGGCACTGCCCACAGGTGAGCCACGCCTGTTTTAGCCGTGGGGCACTTCAACCATGTGAGCCACGGATGTGCTGATTACCTATAGCCGTTTTCCTAGTAGTGCAACCCAGAGAGGTGTCTAGACCCCATGCATGCAATGTTGGCATGGCTCCACATTTTCCACAAGCTAGTGTGTGTCATGCCTTGGCATAACACTCTTATAGCTAGATCTATCAAGTGGGTGGGATCATGTTGCTAGGTGTAGTGACTCACACAACCACTAAGTTGATGATGGTGGTTCTAGCCAGCCCAGATAGGTCTAGACCCCATGCACTGTTGGCATGGCCCCACATTTGCCACAAGCTAGTGTGTGTCATGGCTTGGCATAGAAAAATTATAGCTAGATCTATCAAGTAGGTAGGATCATGTTGGCCAGGTGTAGTGACTCACACAGGCACTAAATTGATGATGGTGTTTCTAGCTAACCCAAAGAGGTCTAGATACCATGCAATGTTGGAATGGACCCACATCTTCCACAAGATAGTGTGTGTCATGGCCTGGCATAGTACTATTATAGCTAGATCTATCAAGTGGGTGGGATCATGTTGGTCAGGTGTAGTGACTCACACAGCCACTAAGTTGATGATGGTGTTTCTAGCCAACCCAGAGAGGTCTAGATCCCATGCAATGTTTGCATGGGCCCACATTTGACACAAGCTAGTGTGTGTCATGGCTTGGAAAACTCAAAATTATAGCTAGATCTAGCAAGTAGGTAGGATCATGTTGGCTAGGTGTGATGACATATACAACAACAAGTTGGTGAAGGTGTTTCTATCCAGCCCAGAGAGGTGTCCCATGCATGCAATGTTGGCATGGCCCCACATTTTCCACAATCTACTGTGTGTCATGCCTTGGCATAACAATCTTCTAGCTATATCTATCAAGTGGGTGGGATCATGTTGCCAGGTGTAGTGACTCACACAACCACTAAGTTGATGATGGTGGTTCTAGACAGCCCAGAGAGGTCTAGACCCATGTAATGTTGGCATGGCCCCACATTTGCCAGAAGCTAGTGTGTGTCATGGCTTGGCATAGAAAAATTATAGCTTGATTTAGCAAGTAGGTAGGATCATGTTGGCCAGGTGTAGTGACTCACACAACCACTAAGTTGATGATGGTGTTTCTAGCCAACCCAAAGAGGTCTAGACCCATGCAATGTTGGCATGGGCCCACATCTTCCACAAGCTAGTGTGTGTCGTGGGTTGGCATAACACTCTAATAGCTAGATCTATCAAGTGGGTGGGATCATGTTGGTCAGGTGTAGTGACTCACACAGCCACTAAGTTGATGATGGTGTTTCTAGCCAACCCAGAGAGGTCTATATCCCATGCAATGTTGGCATGGGCCCACATAGTGTGTGTCATGGCTTGGCATAGAAAAATTATAGCTAGATCTAGCAAGTAGGCAGGATCATGTTGGCCAGGTGTGATGACACATACAACAATAAGTTGGTGAAGGTATTTCTATCCATCCCACAAGTGTGTCTAGACCCCATGCAATGTTGAAATGGGCCCACATCTACCACAATTGTGTGTGTCATGGCTTGGCATAGCGAAAGTATAGTTAGATCTATCAAGTATGTAGGGTCATATTCTTCAGGTGTGATGACTCATACAATAAAAAGTTGGTGAAGGTGTTTCTATCTAGCCCATAGAGGTCTAGGCCCCATGCAATGTTGGTATGGCCACACATTTGCCACAAGTGTGTGTCATGGCCTGGCATAGCACTCTTATAGCTAGATCTACCAAGTGGGTGGGATCTTGTTGGTCAGGTGTAGTGACTCATACAGCCACTAAGTTAATGATGGTGTTTCTAGCCAACCCAGAGAGGTCTAGATCCCATGCAATGTTGGCATGGGCCCACATCTACCACAGTTGTGTGTCCCATGGCTTGGCATAGCAAATTTATAGTTAGATCTATCAAGTAGGTAGGATCATGTTGGTCAACTGCTTAGTCACACAACCACAGGTTGGTGAAGGTGTTTCTAGCCACCCAGAGAGGTCTAAAGCCCATGCAAAAATTCAAAAAAAATCAAAATTGTGTGAAACCTTGGACACCTTTAAAATTGCTTCTAGGTAGAGGATGCCATGTTTCAGCATGGAGGATGTCTCACATCACAAAGGTATAACCCCTAGGCATCCTTACTAGACACCTTGATTTTTGGCCTAAATTTGACCGGGCCACAAAAAATTCAAAAACACTCAAATTAGTGTGAAATGTTGTACATGTGTCTTAGTTTGTGTATGTTAGCATGTGTAAAAATATCCAGGTTGTTTCATGAAAGTCGAAAAAAACACATTGCTAGGAAAAGAGGTCTAGGTGAGACCAAAAGGGCTGTTCGTAAAATTCTCAATTTTTCGATGTTCATCAAATGAACCCAAAAATTTTGGACATGCTATACCAATGGTGCCTGTCAAGAATATGTAATTTATTTGAAAAAATTCAAAATTGTAAAATAATTATTTTGTTCAAATTTTAAAATCGAAAATAATAGGATAGAAGAAAAAAGTAAGACTCGGCGTGCAGGCAACAAGCCAGCCCAACTCCTACCCCCAGTTCGGCCACGGCCACGTCCAAGGCCAAGTAGATTGGGGCGGGCCATCTTAATCCCGGGCATCAAATAGTAATTGGGCTCTTTCGGGCCCAACGGAAAACCGTAGCGGGAAGGACTGACGCGGGTGGGAGTTTAGTCCCACATTGCCCAGCGAGAAACAATTCTACCAGCTTATATACCCTACATTCATGACATTGGCATGAGCTTCTCTCAATTAGTCAACCTAACACATACAGCTGTCATTTATCTACCTGTTGGACGGGCCTGCATCCTGGGCCAACTATTGTCTTCTAGTGTAGTGTAGGTAGCCATATTTTTTTAATCCCCTTCTAAAATACAATAATATTTTGCATTTTGAATAAGTCTGCACGAATTTAATTACTTACCATCTTATATATACAAGCCTGTTTGTTTGCTGAACATCTACATGAAAAAACTTACTAATTAATTCCGTAGTAGTTTTTTATTTTATATTCAAAATTCAACTAAATTTTTACAAACAATTCTCTAATATTTTTCGAATAGACTATATTTTACCAATCCCGTCGCACGGGCATGTATCCTTGTCGTTCGTTCTGTTTCTAGTCGTATGCAGGCCGTGCTTAGCTTGAGAAATATCCTGCTAGTGGGCGGGCTTTTTTTCTTCTTTTTCTTTACCTTTTTCCCCTATATTTAAACATAAACTCAGACGTTATGTATATAAGTATGGCTGGCATAATGGATACAGAGCACTTCCTCTACACTTATATTCGTTTTGATGTTACAGAAGATAATACCACATTGCAAAATCTAGATAATTCTAATTACTCAAACCATTTTAAATTTTCAAACAATACTAGAATGTGTGGCAACTATCAAAACCGTCCAATTTAGAAATGACACAATGAAAAATAGATTACTAAGTGATAACACTGCTATGATGCCACATTACAGATAAGGAAATAATAAAGAAGCAAATGATAGCATATTACCATAACCATATATACATTACTAGTAGAATGATAACATAGTAGTCCTACGGGAACATCACCAACAGAAGGTTACCGGTGCACATCACACAACCAAAATAACCAAGTTCTCGACCCGGAGACTTACTTAAGCAGTTCAACATATTTACCCTACATAAACATCATCACTATAATGATGATGTACCATACAAACTACCAACTTCCATTCACTCCTCTTCATCCTCCGACTCGCTGAAATCAAAGTCATCAGGCTCGAGGACCCTCAGGAGAGCTTCATACCTGCCACGATCACGCAGGTCACCCTGAAAGTCTTCACCCAGACGTCCTCGAGTGGCCATCTCACGGACATGCTGGACAAGCCCCACCCTCAGGCCCCTATGTGGCTTGAAGTGGTGTAATTGGCACATGTAGTACTCTGTGGTGAATGGAAGGTAGGCAGAAATTCCCTGACGCCTCAGCTTCTTCTCTTCTTTCTTCATAAAGTACTTGTAGGTCCATTGCTCCACATCAACATCTGAACCAGAAAAGTACTACACAATCAAGAAAACAACAAAACAGTTAGTACTTGCTAGTTAATACAACATCTACTACTTTTGTGCATGTCTAAATGCACTAGAACAGCTTCGATGAAAAAACCTTCTCATCGGGCCACGGGGAGAGTACATCATAGACAACACATGGGTTTGGTGCCTGCCAGAAATATTTAAAACAGTAATTATTAAAAGCATTCAATATAAGTAAATGAACAACACTAGCAAAAATTTATAGCATAACAATTTAAGGTTCACAAATCTGGTAATTAAACTAATAGTGGTTAAGTAGTACATCAATGCTATTTATGTTGCATGCCATTAAATTACAAGGATTATGCAATTATGTTACATGTACATAATTGCACCATAATTATGCAACCTTTGTTCTATCATACATATAATCTAATTTTCCTATTACTACAACTTGCCAACATAACTGTTGCAATTCGACCATCTCACTATGGCAACATCACTACTAGTTGATCCATAAAAGAAAGATTTCACAAAGGGCAACATCATTCAATATGATTAACTAATATATCAAATATATTTATGCTAGATGACAATAAATAACAAGGATTATGCACTTATGTTACATAAAAATAAAATACAACAAATGCAAACTTTCTTCTATCAAATATATGACTCAATCTTCTATTACTTAAACATGGAAACAACACATCAACAATCCCAACATCACACCCTGGAAAATCACTACTACATGTTCCATGAAAGAAATATTCCAAAATAGGAGACATCATTTAATAAATAAACATTTATCTGCTGCAACATGTTTAAGGATTAGAACATTTAAAACTCTACAGACCTTTTCAGGATATAGTATTGTCTGCATCAACTAAATCTGATGCCCATACATGTTATTGCCTTAGATAGTTAGGAACGAAGGTTTAAAACTTGCAAAATTGAAGAGGCAGCTGACATAAGTCTACAAGTATTGCAGCCAGAGAAACAAGGTAAACTAAAAGGCTAAGATTATTCTATTAATTGTCATAGAGTAGAGGTATAAACAACACAAACCACCAGGGTGTTCAATAACAGATCATGAAGACGATATGACTGAACTTTCAGGACAACTCTCCAGTTCAAGTGTCCAAAACAGCCGCCAAGGTCTACTCAGTATGCTAATATAGTTTAGAGCATGCAGCCATTTACCATTTGATCACCGTGCAAAAATCAAGGAAAAATGATAAAATGATATTGCACTATACTAACTACTTAAACTACACTGAATATCATATCTTTGGGACATCCCTCGCAGCTAAGCATTCATTTAATAGAACTAGTCTAAGATCTGACCATACAAGTTCAGGAAAAAAACTACAACAAAAATATGCACGCAACATTGTGTAATTTCATAGTTAATCATCCTGAATAATCCGATGCACTAAACTATTTCTTAGGGCTAGATATATGCTGCAACAAATAACTTTCATTGAAATATATAAATCCCTAAAAAAATCTACACCAGGAATCTACAGAACCAAGCTTCCATCCAAAGAATCCCTAACATATGTCAATCCCTAATACTGATATAGCTAAATCTACAGAACCGAGATTCCATACAAATAATCTAAAGAGGGAAAATGGAAGTTAGCAAAAAAACTCTTACCTGCATCGCAGGAACCTCCTGAGGCTGCACCGGCGACAGATCCTCCCCGATGCCGAGCACCACGTTCAGATCTAGCCGCTCCGCCTCGCCGACCTCCGCATCCAGCATCTCCTCCTCTCCCAGAGCCGCATAGGCCAAAGCGGCGGTACCACCACCGCCACCTCCATGGCGCTCGACCTCGTCGACTGCATCTGGGCGGGTCACGGCTCCCATCCCCACCCTAGCAGAACCGCCCGCATCGGCTCCGGAGCCCACTCCCGCCATCGCCGGAGTCGAAATCTCGCGGAGGAGGATGACACCCAGGCCGGAAGCGGAGGAGACGACGACGTGAGGTAGGGTTTCTCACTCTTCACTCCTTTCAGTATCAGGTGAGACAAAAGGGAGGAGGGGGGAAATGGTGGAGATCTGGCGACATGGAGCGGCCAAGAGGGCTCTTATACATCCCGTCGATTCGTTTCCGCTGACGTCACCGGCGCACGTGACGTCCACCTCATACTACCAACATTGCATGGACTCTAGACCAAGTGTTCACTTTCATCAACTTGTGGTTGTATGTGTGAATACTTGGTCAACATGATCCCACCTAGTAGTTGTTACTCTCTCAGTCCCAATTTAGGTTGCATATAAGATTTTATCAAAGTCAAACTGTATAATGTTTGACCAAATAGTTTGATACAACTATAAACTAATACGGTGCCAAAATAATATTATTAGAATTATCTTGAATTATATTTTCATAATATATACATTTTATATCACACATATTTATATTATTTTGTATATTCTTGGTCAAACTTTGCAAAGTTTGACTTGCACGCAAAATTATGCGCAACATAAGTTGGTCAAACATAATATAGTAGATCAAAGTTGATGAAGGTGTTTCCAGACAGCTCAAATAGGTCTATATTGCATAATATGTTGGCATGGGCCCACATCTACCACAAGTGTGTGTCATGGCTTGGCATAGCATTCTCATACTTAGATGTATGAACTGGGTGGGATCATGTTAGCCAAGTGCTAATCCACACAACCACAAGTTAATGAAGGAGTTTCTAGCCAACCAAGAGAGGTCTATAGCCCATGCAATTTTTGCATGGGTCCACATTTGCCACAAAGTGTCTCATCATTTCTTGGCATAGAATGTTATACTAAGATATATAAACTGGAAAGGATCATGCTATCCCACTGATGCCTCATGCAACCACAAGTTCATAAAGGTGTTTCAAGACAGCTCAGATAGGTCTAGATCCCATGCAATGTTGTTATGCACCCACATCTGTCACAAGTGTGTGTCATGGCTTGGCATAGCACTCTCGTACTTACATGTATCAACTGGGTGGGATCATATTGGCAGAGTGCTTAGACACACAACAACAAGTTGATCAAGGAGTTTCTAGCCAACATAGATAGGTCTATAGCCTAAGCAATGTTTGCATGGGCCCACCTTTGCCACAAAGTGTATCATCATGTCTTGGCATATAAGTGTTATAATAAGATCTTTCAACTAGTAAGGATCATGTTATCCAAGTGATTACTCATGCAACGACAAGTTGATGAAGGTGTTTCTAGACAACTAAGATAGGCCTAGATCCCATGCAATGTTGGCATGGGCCCACATCTGCCACAAGTGTGTGTCATGGCTTGGCATAGCATTTTCATACTTAGATGTATGAACTGTGTGGGATCATGTTGGCCAGAGTGTTGATCCACACAACCACAATTTTATGAAGGAGTTTCTAGCCAACCAAGAGAGTTCTATAGCCCATGCAATGTTTGCATGGGCCCACCTTTGCCACAAAGTGTCTCATCATGTCTTGGCATATAAGTGTTTAATAAGATATTTCAACTAAGAAGGATCATGTTATCTAATTGATGAATCATGCAACCACAAGTTGATGAAGGAGTTTCTAGATAGCTTAGATAGGTCTACATCCCATGCAATGTTGGCATGTGCCCACACCTGCCACAAGACAAGTGTGTGTCATGGTTTGGCATAACACTCTCATACCTAGATGTATCAACTAGGTTGCCAAGTGCTGAACCACACAACTACAAGTTGATGAAGTACATTCAACCCAACCCAGAGAGGTCTATAGCCCATGCAATATTTCCATGGGACCACATTTGTGACAAAGTGTCTCATCATGTCTTGGTATAGCACTCTTATAGTTATATGTATCAACTGGGTAGGATCATGCTATCCAAGTGATGAGTCATGCAACCACAAGTTTATGAAGGTGTTTTAGACATATTAGATAGGTCTACATCCCAAGCAATGTTGCCATGGTACCACATATGCCATAAAGTTTTGTTAGGGCTTGACATAGCACTCTCATACTTACATGTATCAACGGGTGGGATCATGTTGGCCAAGTGCTGAGCTACACAATCACAAGTTGATTAAGGAGTTTTTATCCAACCAAGAGAGTTCTATAGCCCATGCAATGTTTGTATCATCATTTCTAAGATATATCAACTGGGAAGGATCATGCTATCCAAGTGATGTCCCATGCAATATTGGCATGGGACCACATTTGCCACAAAGTCTCTCATCATGTCTTAGCATAACAGTCTTTTACTTAGATATATCAACTAGGTAGGATCATGTTTTCCAAGTGATTACTCAAACAACCATAAGTTGATGAAGGTGTTTCTAGACAGCTCAGATAGGTTTATATCCCATGTAATGTTGGCATGGGACCATATTTGCCACAAGTGTGTACCATGGCTTGGAATACCATTCAGATACTTAGATGTATCAACTTGGTGGGATCATGTTGGCCAAGTGTTGAGCCACACAACCACAAGTTGATGAAGGAGCCAACCAAGAGATTATAGCCCATGCAACTTTTGCATGGGTCCACATTTGCCACAAAGTGTCTCATCATTTCTAAGATATATCAACTGGGAAGGATCATGCTATCCAAGTGATGTCTCATACAACCACAAGTTCATGAAGGTGTTTCTAGATAGCTCACATAGGTTTAGAACCCATGCAATGTTGGCATGGGCACACATATGCCACAAGTGTGTGTCATGGCTTGGCATAGCACTCTCATACTTATATGTATCAACTGTGTGGGATCATGTTGGCAAAGTTCTGAGCAACACAACCACAAGATGATGGAGTTTCTAGCCAACCAGATTGGTCTATATCCATGCAATGTTTGTATGTGCCCATATTTGCCACAAAGTATCTCATCATGTATTGGCATAATAGTGTTGTACTTAGATCTATCAAATAGGTAGGATCATGATATCCTAGTGATGACTTATACAACCACAAGTTGATGAAGGTGTTTCTAGACAGCCTAGGTAGGTATAGATCCCATGCAATGTTGGCATGGGCCCACATCTGCCACAAGTGTGTGTCATGGCTTGGCATAACACTCTCATACTTAGATGTATCAACTGGGTGGGATCATGTTGGCCAACTGCTGAGTCACACAACCACAAGTTGATGCTGGTGTTTCTAGCCAACCCAGAGAGGTCTATAGCCAATGCAATGTTGTCATGGGTCCACATCTACCACAAATGGGCTCATCATGTCTTGGCATAGCAGTGTTATATTTATATCTATCAACTAGGTAGGATCATGTTGTCCAAAGTGATGACTCATACAACCACAAGTTGATGAAGGTATTTCTAGATAGCTGAGATAGGTCTAGATCTTCCACAACTGTGTTATGCTTTTGGATGATGCACACTTGTAGCACATATAGCACCATGCCAATATTGCATGAGTTCTTGACCTATGGGAGTTGTCTATGAACACCTTCATTATCTTTGTGGTTGTATGAGTCAACACTTGGTCAACATGATCCCACCTAGCTGTTACATCAAACTATACAACTACTATGCCAAATGATGATATTGATTCTAAGTATAAAAGTGGTATGCCCATGGAATGATGCACACTTGTGCCTCATATAGGCTCATATATCCCAACATTGCATTGGGCTCCAGACCCATGTGAGTTGACTAGAAACACCATCGTCAACTTGTTGTAGTATGAGTAAAAACTTGCTATGCCATGGTATGAGGCACACTTGATGCTATACTTATATATATGTGTATGCCTATGCATAGTTGTTCATGTGTTTTTGGTGCTCAATTTTAATTTTATTAATTTACAATGTAAGATGGATCGATAATTGGAAGTATGAAAAACCCGTGATGCATATTCCATATGACACTCCTATTGTTTGAATTTGAATTAAAGCAAACGAGACCTAAATGGTCAACTTATTGTAGTAAACTAATATACTTCTGCTGAAGATTTCAGGTAATTTATATTTGAAGTATGTTCAATCCCATACATGAAAAATTGTGTGATAGAAATTGGAAGCGGGCGCTAGATAACGGGCCGGCCTAGTAACCCTGCTGCTCTGGTCATGCTGTTTCACGCACCGTACGCGTACGCGACGTTTATGGCGTACGTGGTGCTGGAGGAGTGACGTGGGAAAAACCGAAACGGCAACACGTATAAAAGGGTTCGTCGGCTGATTAGTCTCCTTTCCCCATCCATTTACCCCCAAATCGGGAAGAAGAAAACCCTCGTCTCACTCCATCGACTCCAGCCCCTCCCATTCGATTCTTCTCCCTCTCCCCGCACATTCTTCAACTCCGCCAGCGATGAAGGCGGGGAGAAGCGCAGCCGACGCGGCCGCTGCTACTGTGGACAAGAAGCGCGCCGTCACCAGCATAGATGCGGTGAAGGAGGTTGGTGGTTCCCACGGAAGTGCGGCTGGTGGTGCGGCCAAGTTATTTCGCTCGTCATGGGCTCCGGATCGGACGAGAAGGAGAATGTGGCGTGCTGAGGAGGACGTCTGGATCTGGGCAAGCACGGCTCCAACGAGAATCTGGTGGTGAAGGCCCCAGCTATGTGGTGCATCTATGTGTTTTCTTTAACCTCCACTTCTCATTTTTTTAGTACTTATAACTAGTGTTTGATTTTTAGGGTTGATTCTTAGGATTTGAATGTTAGTACGAGGTTGGTGTAGTACTTTGTTCAGTGGTCAGCACCTTTTTGGGGCATTGAAGAGTAGATGGACACACTTTGTGCATCGTTGATAGCACTTTGCAAAGAGGATCATAGATATTGAATGTTTATAGTTTGAAGAATTATGTGTATGATAAAATTTCTCTGGATGGAATGCTGGAATTCATTAGTGCATAATGAAAATATACATCTTTGGCAACTGATAAGTTATAATATTTATGTGCGATATAAAAAATATAATTTATGATATCTAATCATTAAGAAAAAGTGTACACATGTTAATAAATTATTCATCTCTGGACATTACTAAAGATGTATATAAATGCATCATGTTTACACAGTCTAAGTGCACCACATAAAATTATATATGTTAGGAGCTTTAAATTTGTTACTTTTACCCAAAGCTTAAACGTTTTATTTTGCATGAAATGATACTGCAAATTTATGTGTCTGAAATTAAGTATGTGTGTTCTTTGACAACTTTTATATGTATGGAATTATTATTTTCAGTCTTGTACTATTTGCCGAGGGAGCATGTGCTTCAGGGTGTAGTTTTGTGCATTGTTTATATTCTAGTTGCTGATCTACTATATAATTATTACTTGTGATCACCAACAAATAGACTGTAAGAGACCCTGACCACAAACAAATAGACTTATTTTTTATAATCTTGTGGCTGATCACCTATATAATGATTCTTGCCAACAATTATACATGCTAAGCTTTTATTTGTTATTTATTGAAACACTGGTATCTGTTGTGAACTGCACTGGATTTTATCAAATTGCTCCCATTATTTATAGTATTGAGTTTGAACTTTGGTATCATGGAATAGGTTGGCAGTTGCATCTTATATGTTGTCATATATCTTTTTCTCTCTTGGTCATTTGCCAAGTGGACCATAGTGAGTTCTATTTTAGTTTTTGTGTACCTTAAACTGGGCATGAATACTAATTGAATGGTTATGTATCATCTAAGTGTGTCTCATTTAGATGGAAAGTTGGTATTGCATTTGCAGAAGGATAGGGCCCTTTTTTTGTTTGTTTTTGCAATAGACATATGCAAATCTAAGACACCTTGTAATCAGTACATAGACGTGACAATAGTATGTAATCTCTGAAGATTGCTCCCCTATTTTGGGGTTCTTTATGTTTTTGAAAGTGTTTTACAACCTTTGGTAATATGTCTGACGTGTTAAAATTATAATACTGCATTTTATTTGAATTACAAGGTTGTGTAGGTTTAAACTTGATAATCATACGGAGACAATTAGAAAACTTAATTTTGTTTTACAATACCCTATTATCCGGTAGAATCCTAATGATAACATCAGAACCTATTGTCATGTGATATGGAATCTGAAGTCAAATTCCAATACTTTCAAAACAGGGCTTTAAATTGAACTGTTGCTGGTCTAGTGGAACCTGATAATGCATTGAGAGATGAGGATTTTATTTCCTTCCATTTCCTTAATCCGTAATTTCATATAGTATTTGAACTTAGAAGTTTTTTTCTCATTATTCTTTATATTATAACCTGCCAATTATTTTGCTTTCCATAATTACCTCTTTTCAAATTAGATCATGTGAGCTGAAGTATTGTTTATTTATTCAAACAGGAAGGGGGGCCAGCAAAAGATGCGCAGAAGAGGAAGTTGCAGCTTGGATACTCCTCCAGCAAAGAGGAGTCGGTGAGTTTTATGACAGATGTATAGACTGAAAGAGGCCTTGATCAAAGTATAATCTTGCTAGCAATTATGCATGCAAAGCTTTTATTTTTCATTTATTGCCCAGATTTACATAGTCATTTATTCAAACACTGGCATCTTTTGTGAAGAAGGCACTGGATTTTATCAAATTAATTGAATGGTTATCTACTAGGTGTGTCTCATTTAGATGGAAAGCTGGTGTTCCATTTGCAATAGGATAGGCCCTTTGTTTTGCTTGTTTTTGCAATTGACAATATGCAAATAAAAGACACCTTGTCATCAGTACATAGATGTGACAACAATAATATGTGAAGATTGCTCCCCTCTTTTGCGGTTCTTTATGTTCTTGAAAGTGTTTTACAACCTTTTATAATATGTCTGATGTGTTAACATTACAAAACTAAGTTTTATTTGAATTACAATATTGTGTAGGTCGAAAATTGATAAGCATACAGAGATGAGTAGTGCTTAGATATACATGACAATTATAAATTGACAGTTCATTTTCATCATAGTAGATGATTTCATTTCCTTCCATTGCCTTAATACATAATCAGTTATTTCTGGATGGAGGGAGTACCTCTTTTCAAACTTATTATAGTCTTGCTTCTGTGAGCTAAAGAGTTGTTTATTTATTCAAATAGGAAGGGGAGCCAGCAGAAGGTGGGTACAACAGGAAGGTGCACTTTGGGTACTCCTCCGACAGAGACGAGTCGGTAAGTTTTCTGACAAATGCATAGACTAAAAGAGGCCCTGATATAAGTAGAATCTTTCCAACAATTATACATGTTAAGCTTTTATTTTTCATTTATTGCCCATCTTTTATTTGTCATTTATTCAAACACTGGAATCTGTTCTGATGAACACACTGCAATTTATCAAATATTAAATGGTGTCTCATTTAGATGGAAAGTTCATGTTCCATTTGTAGGAGGATAGGGCCCTTTGTTTTGCTTGTTTTTGCAATAGACAATATGCAAATCAAATACACCTTTTCATCAATACATAGATGTGACAGTAGTATATAATATGTGAAGATTTCTCCCCTCTTTTGGGGTTCTTTATGTTCTTGAAAGTGTTTTACAACCTTTGGTAATCTGTCTGATGTGTTAAAATTACAAAACTGAGTTCTATTTGAATTACAAGGTTGTGTAGGTTTAAACTAGATAAGCATACAAAGACAATTAAAAAACTTAATTTTGTTTTACAATACCCTATTACCCGGTAGAATCTTAATCATAACATCAGAACGTATTGTCACGTGCTAAATCTGTGAAATACTTTCAGATCAGGGATTTAAATTGAATTGTTGCTGGACTAGTGGAACCTGACAATGCATTCAGAGATGAGTAGTGTTTAGATATCCATCATAAAGGATTTCATTTCCTTCCACTGCCTTAATCCATAATTTCAGATAGTATTTGAACATAGAAGTTTTACTTCCCATTAATATTTCTATTATAACCTGCCAATTTTTTTATTTCCATAATTACCTCTTTTGAAACTTGATCATGTCAGCTGAAGTGTTGTTTATTTATTCAAACAGGAAGGGGAGCCAGCTGAAGGTGGGCAGAAGAGGAAGGTGCACCTTGGGTACTCCTCCGACAGAGACGAGTCGGTAAGTTTTCTAACAGATGTATAGACTGAAAGAGGCCCTGATCTAAGTAGAATCTTTCCAGCAATTATACATGTCAACCTTTTATTTTCCATTTATTGCCCAGCTTTTATTTGTAATTTATTCAAACATTGGTATTTGTTGTGAATAAGGCACTGGAATTTATCAAATATTAATTGAATGTGAATGTACCACCTAAGTGGGTCTCATTTAGACGGAAAGTTGGTGTTGCAATTGCAAGAGGATAGGGCCCTTTGTTTTGCCTTTTTTTGCAATAGAGAATATGCAAATCAAAGATACCTTATCATCAGTATATAAATGTGACAGTAGTATCTAATATCTGTGATGATTGCTCCCCTCTTTGGGGTTCATTATCTTCTCGAAAGTGTTATACAATCATTTGTATTCTGTCTGATGTGTTAATATTAGAAGAACTGACTTTTAATTACATGATTGTGTAGATTGAAACTTGATAAGCATATAGGGATAATTGAACTTGTTTTCATTATGATATAACTGCATTGCCAGCCATATTTTTATTTACTAATATGTAGTACACTTCGTGGTTTTTTATTAATGAATTTGTTCTCCTCGGTTCAATGAATCTGGGTTGATTTTGTTAATGTATTATCCACCAGGGGGTGAAGGAAATGGGGTACATCTCCTAGCACAGGAAGCCACAGGTCACTCAGCATATTCTGGCCCGTCTAGGAGAAAGGACAGGTCCAGTCAATGGCTTATTCCTTTTCAGGTTATTGGGAAGTACGGGCACAAAAGGAATTTTCACAGTTCTGCATATAGCAAAGACTCTTCTCAGAAGAGAGTTTGAGTTTGCGCTGAACGATGCCTATGAAGCACAAGTGTTTATGAGGGTCACTTCCACTGCTGATAATGATGTTCTTGTGAGTGCGTCTGCAAAGGAGAAAGCATTTAGTTTAGCTCACGCGGTTGTCAAGATTTACAAGATTGTTGAGCTCAATCTTGTGCCAAGGAAGGAGGACAAGCTATTGAACAGGCCGTTGTGTACATATCCACAGGAGTATGACCACCTGTTAGTTGATCGCATGCGTCAACTAAGTTACCCTACTGGATTTTCATGCCAGGGAGACCCAATTGAGAAATGGAAGAATCCTCATCTGTCAGAAACAACCATGAACGTTCTTGGTGTGTCTGAGGGTACTTCAGTGGGCCTAACTAGAGTTGTTGTGAAGTACATGTTCCGTACTGGTACTATTTTCTATCCACTCAGCGTTGTTCCATCAGACTTTAGGTTCAAACATGTTGTTGATCAAGATGGGAGCCTGTACATGAAATTTGTTGACCCTGTCAACGCTGAAGCAATGGCACAAAGGAATTACTTTGTTGTTAGATTCATGATCAAGTTTTATCTTGTAAACAGTTTTACGAAGTGTAGCAAGTACTTTGACAAGGCAAAGACAAACAAGGTGCATTACAGGAATCATCCCGATGACTCTTTCAAACCCATCCATACCTCGAACTGAAGAACAAGGATCATTTTCATGTTATCAAGATGTTTTAGTTTAAGAACTTATCTATTATGTTTGTTTATGGCCGCGGAATATTTCAAACCTCTATCATTATGTTCCAGCATCCTAGATCTGTACAATATAATTTCGGGTCTCACCAGCTCTACAGAATATTTGTGTGTTCATTTGTGTTGGTCATGGGAGAATACCTTTGGCATATGTGAGGCAATATGTGCTTAGCAGAATGTGATGTGCTGAAATTGTGTACTCCCTTTGGTCCTGTCGTGGTATTGCACGGCAGATGCTACTTGGGTAGCTTACGTAGAGGGAGCAAGGCGACGTAGGAGAATCCGGGAGCGAGATTGGAACACGATGTACCCAGGTTCACGTCCCCTCGATGGAGGATGTCGCTGTTCCCGCCGTCAATCCAAAGATATGATCCTAGATTGGTTTACATGAGAGCCGCCGTAGGCGGAGGGAGAGACTAGATCTAGTCTAATGTGGGAGAAGATGTAATATGATGTCCCCGTGGGGGTGCCCCTAGTGACTTTATATATGCAGCCAGTTAGGGTTTACAAGTATTTGATGGTCTTTGTATTGAAGTCGTCGTATTGGGCCTCGATTCGGGTCACACTCGTCAGGTCAGGATCGCCGATGGATCGTGGATTGGGTGAGTCGACCCGCTCAGGGCTAGGTTTCAGTCGGCTCGATCCAGCTGGCGACTCTGCTTCGTGGGTATACCCCGATTGGCATTCTCCCATCAGTAGTCCCCGAGCGCATTGTCGATTTGACGCGGGCTTGAGGCGGGACGCGGAGAGTCTTGACGATGGGTCGCGGCGAGTCGGCGACGAGCTCCTGAATATAGAAAGGACCGTGAAGCGGGAGGCGGTCAGCGTGAGCCAGTCGGTGATGCCCAGTTGGCAAAAGACGCAGGGTGTCGGTGAAGCCGCCATTTACGGCGATTCCCCGAACGTGGATAGTGCCAAGTTCCCGAGCGTGGCGAGTGGCGAGGTCGAACGACCGACAAGTGTCGAGTCCCCGAGCGCGCCGAGTGACGAGGTTGGGCAACCGGCGAGTGGCGCTATCTGTAGTGCGCCGAGTCCCCGAGCGCGTTGAGTATGCGAGGGCAAGTCCGCGGTGGCGAGTCCCCAGCGTTAATCTGCGAGGCAAGTCGCGGTGGAGAGTCCTCGGCGTGTTGAGTACTGGCGGCGAGTCGATGGAGAGTCGAAGCGTGTTGAGTACGCGAGGAGTCCGTGGTGGCGAGTCCCGGCGTATTAATCGTGGTGAGTCTGCGGTGGCGAGTCGGCGTGTTGAGTACGCGAGGCGAGTCCATGTGGCGAGTCCCGGCGTGGAAATCTGTAGTGGAGAGTCCGCGATGGCGAGTCGATGAGGGTGAGCCGCGGTCTTGGAACCACACGTACATGCATCATGCCTAGGAGTAGTCCCCGAGGCTCGAGTTGTCTTGTAGAGGCGACTTGAGGCTCTTTAGAGATGCCTATTCTGAAAATAAGTAGCGGTTGTTGTCGAGCATGGCGAGTGGCAGGGTCGAGCGACCGACGAGCGCCGAGCCCCTCGAAGCGTCGGCGAGTGGCGCCGAGTCGGCGAGCGGCGAGTCCCCGAAGGCGAGTGGCGACCGGCGACGAAACCGCAGTGGTGAGATGGCGACGGCAAGCCGGAGTCCCCGGCGGCGAGTGGCGAGTCGAGCAACGCGAGCGCCGATCCCAGCCCAGCGAAGTGCGAGTTCAAGCGACGGTGAGTAGCAGTCGGCGAGCGAAAGGTGGTCGTCGACAGCGAAGCGGCGCCCGAGTCTTGGCTAGTGGCGAGGCGAATTAAGCGGCCGGGCGGCGGCGAGTACCCGGCGAGTGGCGAGTATGCGGCGAAAGGCGACGGGCGCCAGTACCCGGCAGCGAAACCGAGCGAGCGGAGGCGCCGAGTACCTGGCAATGCCGGCGAGGCCGAGCGACCGGCGGGCGCCGAGTCCCCGAGCGCGGCGAGTGACGAGAAAGACACTATTTTGCTGAAAAGGAGAAAAGATACAATTGCATTAAGGTATACTTACATAATATATTAAATAACTGTAAGACGTGTGAATTGTAGACGTTGAAATAAAATGCACTTTTGTTATGTGGACCGATGGACAATATGTAAAGTTTATGCGTGCCTTTTTATGAGTAGGCAGACCTCCAGCATCGAACGCTTGCCGGGTAACAGGGACGCGATGCCAGACTGTTGAACCCGGAGACAAGGTCGGCCTTTTGGTATCCAGCCTCACTACTTCGACGGACGCGAATAAACAGCAGACAAAACTGAAACTGATCCCAAGTATGATTTTGATCCCTAAAAGGGTCATACGCGACTGCATGGTCGGCTTTGGAGAATAAATGAAGATGCATATATGTTTTGGACTCATAGTATATACGAGTGTATTAAAACTTAGCTGTTAGTATGGAGAGTCCGCGACGGCGAGTCCTCGAGCGTGGAGAGGTGAGACCGCGGATGGGCGAATCTACGAGTGCGGCGATTTCATGACGAGCTGGTGCGGCATTTAGTCGAAAGGATTGGACATAGCGAACTTACTTTTCCTTAGCGTGTGCCGGCGGCGTTGTCGTTGAGTATGCCGGCGGCGCTGGCGTGTAGAGCTGGCTCTACGATTCGTCGCAGCGTAGTCTCCGGTCGTTGTCGACACTCCAAACAGATCGTACCAAGCTGTTTCAACTTGATTTTTGCATGCAAGATTAATCCTCACAATGACGCGTCTTAGAAACACAGACAGCCAAACCGTTAGATCAAAATAGAATAATTAGTTGACTCAATAACGAATTAGTGGAGAAAGATTAGAACGAATAAGAACCGCGTTGAGCAGTGATCGGAAACTATAAATATCAGTCTATGTGTCTCGTTGACGTTGATGCAAGTGGAGCCGGTCATCGATTCCGCCAACACGGATGCATGTCCGAGTGGATTAATCATCCGCCATAGACGATGCCCACATCTTCTAATCTCTATGATCCAATTCTCCAAGCAGTACATACATGCCAGAACAACACGTATGTAATTAGATCCAGATAAAATAATTGTTAAACAAGATGTATGACTAGAAGGGCAAAGAGATGGGAATAAAATAAAGAAAGATCCCATGGCCACATGGAAGAAGCGTGTGCATATTTTCCTGCTGGAGATTTTTCAGCTTTTGGTCGCCTTGTTTCTGCCTTGGAACTTGATCCAATTTGATGAAAATCGATCTGATACCGGAGATAGCCGCGAAAGTCGCACATCCGGCCTCGACAGATATTAGCAGATGTGGTCTTTGATCATCCACACCAGATGCGATCTGGAGGTTATTGAAATTGATGAAAGATCCCGCCCGGATTATCACCCTCCAAGCACCGCTTGCTCCACGTTGGGCGCCAACTGTCGTGGTATTGCACGGCAGATGCTACTGGGGGTAGCTTACGTAGAGGGAGAAAGACGACGTAGGAGAATCCGGGAGTGAGATTGGCACACGATGTACCCAGGTTCACGTCCCCTCGATGGAGTATCACTACGTCCTGCTGTCAATCCAGTATATGATCCTAGATTGGTTTACATGGGAGCCGCCGTAGGCGGAGGGAGAGACTAGATCTAGTCTAATGTGGGAGAAGATGTAATATGATGTCTCCGTAGGGGTTCCTCTAGTGGCTTTATATATGCAGCCAGTGAGGGTTTACAAGTATTTGATGGGCTTTGTATTGAAGTCGCCGTCTTGGGCCTCCAGTCGGCGCCACTCGTCTAGGTCCAGGATGCGCCAGTCACCGTATTGGGTGAGTCGACCCGCTCAGGGCTAGGTTTTAGTCGGCTCGATCCAGTCGGCGACTCCGCTTCGTGGCTATACCCCGATTGGCATTCCCCCATCAGGTCCATATTAATGGACTCAACTTTATCTAAAATCGTATGTATGTAGTTAAGTATTTAGACTAGAGCAATCCTATCTAGGCAAAGTTGAGGCCATTAATATAAACCAGAGGGCGTATGTTTTTTGTCAGTCCTGCAAGGTGATGGTGGGAGGTGCTCTGCCCAGCCGATGATTAATTCGTATTCTGTGTCCATGATCACAATTGGTTGGAAGAAAGCATGCACTATTCTTGGTTGTACAGATTCTTATCCCTGGTTTTCGTGTGGGCATCACATATGAGGCTACAACATGGTGTTATTAGATGGAATTAGATACATCTTTGGTTTCTGGTTGCACCGGCTCATGATGAATCACAGTACACGCTAATGGTAGAATTGATGCGATTGCAACCCGATGGTATATTCTCTATGTTCCAGCACTGTCACTAGTTTGCATAACAGGTTCCAATCGTACACAAGGCACAGCAAGTTAACATAACAGGTTCCAGCATGTTCTACTAATAAGTACTTTCAGCAGGGTCTTCAGTTGTTGTCAGCCCCACCATGATCAGATGCAGTCCACCATCACTATCTGGATTAAAGTCGAAGAGGATGATGTCTCCCTCTTCTATCTTGTACTCCCAAGACAGCAGAAATAGTGTATATTTTGGTCAAATTACCAGAATAAATTTAACAAAAATCATATAAATTCCGCAAAAATCATAGAGATTCAGGTAAGGTCATAACATGTCCCTTAGAAGGTTTCCGCACTGTATGCAACATTACATCAACATAATAAAATGACATTCAGTAGTTGCCACTGCAAGTGAAATAAGAGTATATGAGAACGTGAGATGATGGCCTTCTTTTTTCCCTTTTGGCTCTTCCTGCTCGTCTTCCTTTGCTACCAGATGCTCCCCCAGGAGTAGCTAGAGATCTTGCACCTGCGGTAGCTGCAGTTCTTACAGCTGGTTGAGACCTTGAAGTTGAAGGGGCAGCTGCAGTTCCATGTGACGCAGGGGCAGATGGAGGGGTAGTGGCAGTTGCATCTATACCAATCCAGCTCTTGGAGTCTGTCATACATTTATTAAACTTTCTACCTTGCCTTCTTATCTCCACAACCTCTGAATCTTCCCCTTTGTTATTATTATGTGCAACGTATTCCACGTTACTCTCTGAATCTGATAGTATAATATATTTCACTTCACCATCTTGTCCTGGAGCTGCTGGATTTGGTTGCTCGTCATGGCCCAAAGCTGCTGGCATGGGATGATGATCTTGACCTAAAGATGAAAAAGCTGCACCTTGTGTACGATTCACCACTTGAGATAATACTGGTTCTGTCATTATCACATCATCTTCATCACTTTCTATTTGCACTGGTCTTTTATTGAATGATTTCTTCTGCCTCAGTGGGCAACTTCTGGTTTCATACTCAGCAGGTTTAACTGCAGTTATGAAAACAACATCTGGTTCTTCCTCTCCATCACTCAATTCCCACACTTCATCCTTGAAAGCACACCTGATGCTACTATGCTTACTGTCTTCCTCACCGTGGTACTCAACGTACACATCAGCCACTCTCCCAGGGCAAACATAATGAGCCATCTCGATATAGCCAGTGTCATCATAGAGCAACACCAACCCATCCACAAGATCTTTCCCTGGAATAAGAAAATATAATTTTATCGTTTCCTTCGATGCCATGTGATCTTTAACAAATCCTTTGACTTCCTGCAGCGAAAGTTTTTTCCTCTCTATCTCTAAAAGCGCATCATCTCCTCCAACATAGTCCAGATTTGGCCCCACTTTGATGAACTCCCATCCGAAATGAAATCTCACCAACAAAATTTCTATAGGGTCCATGAATTAGCTGAAATAAAAGTACAATGCGATAGAATTTAGGAGATCATAGTTAAATTCAACACAAAAATCTGAAAAATCAGAAAAAATCCACCCCTTTCCGTTACCAAAACGACTCCCAAAAATAGTAGCGGCAAACCCTATCAGTACTTGCGCAACTACGTTGTGTAGAAGAGGAGGGGGGTCAAGAACGTAACCTTCGTTTACCTCGAGTCGTCGCGTCGTGTCGATCGTCGCATCCTCCACGATGAACCGCCCACCGTCTTTGCCGTCGCTAGAGAAGGTATCAGCAAATCAGGGGTCACGGAGTATATAACGTGAAGGCCGGCCCATTAGTGGCCCAAAACCAGACCTACACCATAATTTGTGCATATAAAATCGTTCACACAGGGTATATCACAAATGCGCGATCTCGGGCATAAAACCACAGGATATCATCGCTCGTACCACTATGATGTGCTAGCGTCGGTGTACTTACTCAAACATCATCATTATATAATAGTATAATAAGTACTCCCTCCTGCCAAAAATAGATGTCTCAAATTTGTCAAAATTTGGATGAATCTAGACACTATTTAGTATATAGATTCATCAAAAATTTGAAAAACTTAAGACATCTATTCTAGAACGGAGGGAGTAATAAACATGGGTAAGGTACGGTTTTCATGCCCTAAAAGGTTTCCACACCATGCTCAGGTTTATTCGAAGTGCAATTTTTTGGGAATAACCATGAATGTCGCAAAGGCATGGGCTAACCGAGGCAGGTGTAAAAGCAAAGTGGAGAAAACCAGAACCTAGACAATTGAAGTTAAATGTTGACGCGTCATTCCATGTTGACTCCATGGCGGGCTCTGTTGGTGCTTTGATCCGCGACTACAAAGGTACATTTTTTGCGGCATTAACTAAATTTTTTCATCATGTTTCATCTTCAACGATGGGAGAATCTATGGCAATGCAAGCTGGCCTGGCGCTTGCTAACTCGCTGGGATGCAACCATATCATTGCGGAGTCGGATTCTACTGATGTTATTCATGCATGTACGGGCGACCAATCCTGGTGGGATGAAGCGGCAATGTGAGATTTATGCACTGTCCAAAGGAAGCAAATGGTCCTGCTCACGAGCTAGATAGGGATAGTTTTCTTAATAAGAGCTCTTGTAATTGGGTCAATGAACCCCCTAGTTTTATCCTGCAATCTCTTGTAAACGATGCAACATTGATTTGATGGGCTGCAAGTTTCAGACGCACTCTTTTTCCTTACCAGGGTACCTAAGGGGACTGGAAGGTTTTAATGAGGCGGCTTGCATGCTTAATATATGAGTTTCAAAAAAGTGCAATTTTTTAATGAATTCATTTCACACCTTCCACCTTTACTCATAGCACTTTTAGAATGATGTATGGTAGCTTTCAGAATTATGCAAAGAATGCGAACATTGTGTGAGCTCTAGACCTATCTGAGTTGGCTAGAAACACCATCAACATGTGGTTGTATAAGTTTCTAGCCAACCAATAGAGGTCTATAGCCCATGCAATGTTTGCATGGGCCCACACCTGCCACAAGTGTCCCATCATGTCTTGGCATAGCACTCTCATAATTAGATGTATCAACTAGGTAGGATCATGTTGGCCAAGTGGTGAGTCACACAACCAGAGGTTGATGAAGGAGTTTCTAGCCAACTTAGAGAGATCTATAGCCCATGCAATGTTGACATGGGATCACATTTGCCACAAAGTGTCTCATCATGTCTTGGCATAGCAGTGTTATACTTAGATCTATCAACTAGGTAGGATCATGCTATCTAAGTGATGTCTCATACAACCACAAGTTGATGAAGGTGTTTCTAGACAGCCCAGATAGGTATAGATCCCATGAAATATTGGCATTGGGCCCAGATCTGCCACAAATCTGTGTCATGGCTTGGCATAGCACTCTCATACTTAGATGTATCAACTGGCTGGGATCATGTTTGCCAACTGCTGAGCCACACAACCACAAGTTGATGGTATTGTTTCTAGTTAACCCAGAGAGGTCTATAGCCAATGCAATGTTGGCATGGGCCCACATTTGCCACAAAGTGTCTCATCATGTCTTGGCATATAAGTGTTATAGTAAGATCTATCAACTGTGTAGGATCATGTTGGCCAACTCCTGAGTCACACAACCACAAGTTAGTGAATATATTTCTAGACAGCTTGGATAGGTCTACATCCCATGCAATGTTGGCATGGGCCCACATCTGCCACAAGTGTGTGTCATGTCTTGGCATAGCATTCTCATTCTTAGATGTATCAACTAGGTGGGATCATGCTGGCCAAGTGCCAACCCACACAACCACAAGTTGATGAAGGAGTTTCTAGCCAACCAAGAGATGTCTATAGCCCATGCAAACCACATTTGCCACAAAGTGTCTCATCATGTTTTGGCATAGCAGTGCTATACTTAGATCTATCAACTAGGTAGGATCTATCTAGCCCAGAGAGGTGTCTAGACCCCATGCAATGTTGGCATGGACCCAGATATACCATAGTTGTGTGTGTCATGGCTTGGCATAGCAAAAGTATAGTTAGATCTAGCAAGTAGGTAGGATCATGTTGGTCAAGTATAATGACTCATACAACAAGTTCGTGAAGGTATTTCTATCCAGCCCAAAGAGGTCTAGACCCCATGTAATGTTGGCATGGCCGCACATTTGCCACAAGTGTGTGTCATGGCCTGGCATAGCACTCTAATAGCTACATCTATCAAGTGGGTGGGATCATGTTGGTCAGGTGTAGTGACTCACACAGCCACCAAGTTGATGATGGTGTTTCTAGCCAACCCAGAGAGGTCTAGATCCCATGCAACGTTGGCATGGGCCCACATCTACCATAGTTGTGTGTGCCATGGCTTGGCATAGAAAATTTATAGCTAGATCTAGCAAGTAGGTAGGATCATGTTGGTCAGGTGTGATGACTCATACAACAACAAGTTGGTGAAGGTGTTTCTATCCAGCCCAGAGAGGTCTAGACCCCATGTAATGTTGGCATGGCCGCCCATTTGCCACAAGTGTGTGTCATGTCCTAGCATAGCACTCTTATAGCTAGATCTATCAAGTGGGTGGGATCATGTTGGTCAGGTGTAGTGACTCACACAGCCACTAATTGATGATGGTGTTTCTAGCCAACCCAGAGAGGTCTAGATCCCATGCAATGTTGGCATGGGCACACATCTACCACAGTTGTGTGTGTCATGGCTTGGCATAGCAAAATTATAGCTAGATATAGCAAGTAGGTAGGATCATCTTGGTCAGGTGTGATGACTCATACAACAAGTTGGGGAAGGTGTTTCTATCCAGCCCACAGAGGTCTAGAGACGTAATGCAATGTTGGCATGGCCCCACATCTGCCACAAGCTAGTGTGGCATGGCTTGGCATAGCACTCTTATAGCTATATCTATCAAGTGGGTGGGATAGATCATGTGGTTAGGCGTAGTGACTCACACAACCACTAAGTTGATGACGGCGGTTTCTAGCCAACCCAGAGAGATCTAGATCACATGCAATGTTGGCATGGGCCCACATCTCCCACAGTTGTGTGTGTCATGGCTTGGCATAGCAAAATTATAGTTAGATCTAACAGGTGTGATGACTCATACAACAACAATTTGGTGAAGGTGTTTCTATAAGTGTTATAATAAGCTCTATCAACCGGGAAAGATCATGTTATCCAAGTGATGACTCATGCAACCACAAGTTCATGAAGGTGTTTATAGGCAAATAATTACCCACAACAACATTGCATGGGATCTAAAATTAACCAATCTGAGTTGTCTAGAAACAACTGACCAACTTGTAGTAGTATGAGCCAACACTTTCTCAAACATGATCCCACCTAGTTGTTAATTATAATTAACTAAATAAATTCTATGATGCACACTTGTACCTCAGATAGCCTCATCCCAACATTGCATGGGCTCTAGACTAATCTGAGTTGGCTAGAAACCCTTTCGCATTTTTGCCTTTGTAATTGGTGTCTTATTTTCCATAAAAATGTAACATTTGGAATATTCAAATAATAAGGTATACCATAGTTTTTATCTCCATTGTGATTTGTAGAAAATAGTTAGATCAGACCAATCTATCTAATACTCCAAGAATTTTGGTGTGCATGAATAAACAACCATCTAAACAATTCAGTGCGCATGAACACGAACCAAAACTACATCTCACGAAGTAGCAGACACTCGTAAGGCATATATATAGATTAAACGAGGTTCCATCACAAACGACAAATAACACCAGTTTCTGCAACAAATAGTTTCAACGATAACAACTAAAATTTATAGGGGACCAAAGCATTGGTAGCACAATCAAATCTTGGCCTTAGGATCGGCGTCGAGGGGCACCGTATCAGTGTTGACATACTTGAGCTTCTTATGTATGTTCATGATTTTGTTGTCCCTGGCCTCCTTGTCATCTCCCATGTTGTCATACTCCTGAATTTATTAAATACGAATAAGTGAGAAAATTAATTTACATGAAATATAAATTCAAGATTTCAAAAATTATTATCGTCATGAATAAAATCATATGTAAGAATTTGAATTATAAGATAAAACGGGCATGCATATCATCTTGGCAATACATCGATTGGTATGTAACATGCATCCAAGAATTTTGAAAATATAAGATAAAGGGTATGCATCAAATATGGAATCATCATATTGGTACTAATCTACATTAAGAAAAGTGTGCATCTAATCAACCTGCATGCATCTGATATGGTTACTACCAAGTGCATTACACAGGCTGGTCCTAGTGGGAGTATCATAGCTAGTATCATGCATGCCATGTTGGCAAAAATCTGATGTGGCACAACAATTACTGAAGAAAGAGATTGTTAGAGTATCATAGGTAGATACCGTATCATAGCACGTAAAACTATAAAATTCTTATATAAATAATTCTTGTACATAATTTTGTATTGAGATTCTAAATCATTAAATATAGTACTGGTATGATACCATGCATGATACTAGTACCATGATACTACCACTACGACCTGCCTTAGTTAGTACTACATAATAAATATATGCCTTCATGAAAACAAGTGCAATAACTTTGATTACCAATTCATCGTCACGACCTACAAAAATCAGTTGGTACTTAATCACGTTGATTTTAAAAGTACTATTCTATCATTATTAATAATTAAGTAATCTGATTAGATATGAATAAAATTACTAACTCGCATATCGAATCAATATACAATACAATCAAACCACCAACCCTATGCCTAGATCTCAGGCGCCTGATGTCATCCTAATATTTCTGCTAAAATTTCAGTTGCAACCTAGTTACAACTCATAATATTTGTACTAATTCTAGGTTGCAACTCATTAAATTCTCAGTTACACCCTAGTTGCAACTCATGTGTAACTTTCACTTTGCACAAATCACGAGGTAAATAGAACGGTGAAAGGGGCGACTAAGACCTAAGAAGTTCTCAGGCGCCCGAGAACTAGCAAAACCGAAAATAAAATATGGCTAAATAAACTTGGTGGCAGATCAAATCATTCTGCAGCGAGAGCAAAACATACGAACAGTAATCAACTAACACTCTAACAGAGAAACAACTTATACACGTCAGTAAACTTAACCTCGAACTCGTAGCATTCTCTTGGACCTCGAAGGTGTGCGACGTTTGCATCCGGGTACACCTCGTAGTCCTCCTTGACGTTTGCATCCGGGTCGTAGTCCTCCTCGACGTTTGCATCCGGGTCGTAGTACTCCTCCTTGAAATCAAAGATTTCCATGCGCTTCGCCTGCTTCTCGTCCCGATCTGCAGAGGGAGCCACAACATCGTCCTTCACCTAATCCTCGTGGTCACCGATAACCGATGCGTCAGAAGCCGGAGAAATTACGACGGGGCCAGCAGAGTCTGCACTGCCCGGAGCAGCAGTGCCGACCCATACAGCCACGACCGCCGCAGGGGCATCCTTTGATCCTCCACTTGGCTGCAGCCCCGGCTCATCACCATGGACTCGCTTCATGGCGTACGAAGGAAGGAGGGTGGTATCGTGGTGTGTAGTCCTGCGGCCTGAGGAATTAGGGTTTTATCTCGACGAATGTGAGCGCTGGGCCGGGCCAACCGTGCGACCTACCGCTAGGACCTGGTAGCACCTCAGGGCATCTCCACCAGGCCGACGCATCCCGTCCCAGCGAACTCGTCCACCGGGCCGACTCATCCCGTCCGTGGATCTCCACCGGGCCGACGCATCTCCCAACGTACAGCTCGTCCTGCCCGTTGGTGTCGCTGGCCCACCCATGAACCACCGCGGTGTTGATTCAGATGCGCGCAGAGGCACCGATTCAGATGCAACCGCTGACCGGCAGCAGCCTGCGCCATCAATGGCGATGAGACTACACACTGACTGCCTAGACACTTCAATGCTATATCCTCGGCCTCCGCGTGGGCATCCGATGCCGGCCCTTTTTAACTGGCCTTCCGCGGCCATTTTCTCCCCATAGAACCACATCCTCTCGTCCTTCTCCTTCTCGTTTTCCACTACCTTTAGCTAGCCATGGCCGGCGGCACTGGATCGACGGTAGGGCGCGGTGGTCGTGGACGTCGAGGGAGGCGTGTAGGACGCGGCCAAATCACCGTGCCACCACGCCCTTCCTCACCGCCATCGTCGCCCGAAGATTTCGACCCAGGCGCCCAGTTCGCCGTGGCCATCCACTCGGCATGCCGCGTGACAGGCTGCTCTTGCCCCGCGGGTTCGTGTCGCTGATCGAAGACGAGCCGCCCCCGCTCACCATGTTGCGGGCAAACGGCTTCAGGACAGGCAGGTACCCAGTCGACCTGCAGTCCGACCACCTCGGCCAGATGTACCTCGGCAACGGCTAGGAGCTCTTTGCCCGCTCGCACAAGATCGAAGCGGGCAACATCCACGTCTTCAGGTACGACGACAAAGGAAAGTTCGGCGTCAACGTCTTCGACCACACCATGTGCCGTCGCTGCTACCACTCCTCCTCCTCCTCCTCTGACTCTGATGAGTAGGCTAGGCTATATGATGATGTTTCTTTTGGTTTACTAATGTTAGTATTGATGTTGAAACAACCGTTGGGTGGACGGGAGACTTCTTTTCTTCCTCTCTGAACCCTCCTGTTTCACTCGTCCACCTCCAAATCTTGGGCCGTCAGGCCCCTCCCCACTCCTCTCTGGCGATGGCCGGCGTCGATTCAGGTGAGGGTCCCTCCCTTGTACAGCAGTAGAGTAGGCTTTTCTGGTTTTCCCCTTGTGGAGTTTGCCACTATGGCGTCCGAGGGTAGGATGGCGATCTCCGGCAGCCAGATCCGCCGCTTCCTGTGCTTCTTCTGCTTCGCTAAGCTCTGTCGGTGGCAGGCGGTGTGGGTGGCGAGCTGGACAGGCCCTTGCATCCCTCTCAGTAAGGCTTGTTTGTCGCTTCTTCAACCTCCAGTGGAGGCCCTCTTGCGTCTCGGCCATGGCAAGATTCGACGCGCCTACGTCAAGTGGTTTCATCCCCGACGCAAGCGCTGTCGGCCACGACGTTGAGGACGCCATTGTTTCCGGTGGAGAAGGACCTGGTGGATCCGATTGCTTTTTCTTATTTTTGTGCAAGGTCCTTTTTATAAAAGTCCAAGGCATGGCTGTATTTTTGTTTATCTCTAAGGCCTGCTTGTAATTGTACCCACGTATTAATGCAGTCGGGACGTGAGCGCAGGAGTAGGAGTTGGGCGCCTGCACGCCGAGTCTTAGTTTTTCTTCTATCCTATATTTTTATTATTTTAATTTAAAAATTTAAACAAAATAGCTATTTTATAATTTTGAATTTTTTTAAATAAATTACATATTCTTGACAGGCAGCAGTGGTATAACATGTGCAAAATTTTTGGGATCATTTGATGAACATCGGAAAACTGAAAAATTTACGAACTACCCTTTTGGTCTCACCTAGGCTTTTCCTAGCAATGTGTTTTTATCAACTTACTAGTTGTGTGTCACTACACCTGATCATCATGATCCCACCCACTTGATAGATCTAAGAGTGCTATACCAATCCATGGCATACAATTGTGACAGATATGGGGCCATGCCAACATTGCATGGGATCTAGATATGTCTTGGCTAGATAAAAACATGATCCTACCTACCTGATAGATCTAAATATAAATTTTCTATGCCAAGCCATGACACACACTTGTGGCAGATGTAGGCACATGCCAACATTGTATGGGCTATAGAGATCTCTAGGTTGGCTAGAAACACCATCATCAACCTAGTGTTTGTGTTCCTCAGCCAACATGATGCCACACTGTTGATAGATCTTATAGTATAACACTACTATGCCAAGCCATGACACACAGGTTGTGGTAGATGTGGGGCCATGCCAACATTGCATGGGCTATAGACCTCTCTGGGTTGCCTAGAAACACCATCATCACTCTAGTGGTTGTGTGAGTGGCTACACTTGACCAACATGATCCCACCCACTTGATAGGTCTAAGTATAAGAGTGTTATGTCAAGCCATGACACACACCTGCGGCAGATGTGGGGCCATGCCAACATTGCATGGGATGTAGTCATGTATACCTCTCTGGGCTGGATAGAAACACCTTCACCCTTCAATTAAATATGAATCTCTAGTTGGTATTGTCATTCTTTCTAATTATTCTACATAGCTGATCATATGTGCAAATTAGGTAGTTCATTAATCTTGTTTTAAGTTCCAATTTGCTCCTAGCAATCTTGTTGTGTTGAATTATTGAGACAATGTGGAGTGTCCAAAATGTACACAATTTGGCTAGAAAAGTTAAGCAAAATATTGGTAAAATATAGTCTATTCAAAAAATATTAAAGAATTGTTTCTAAAAATTAGTTGAATTGTTAATCTAAAATAAAAAATATTGGAAAATTTTGAATTCCCTTTGTTTGCTTAATTCTAGAATCTTCTATGATGTATTCGAGTTTTAACTAGCTAATATCGTTTGCTTAACTAAATATAGACTCAATGCTTCTTGGATTTAATTACTTTTTTGTGCTTAATCAATTTTAATACAACATAATGATGATATGTCACACTCAGTGTTTGTCAATGTCTCAAGCGCACAACTAAATATAGTAAAACAAAAGCACATGAAGCAATTGGCCCGCTGCTTAGGGAGGATCTTGGCGTCAGCCGTTTAACAGGCCGGACCAACAGTGGTCCAGCCATGCGTGTCGGGTTTTGCCAAATACCTAGTCTCCGTTCCTCCCCAAACAAACTATCCATCTTTGTGACATCGCGCCGCGCAGCGCCGTCATCGTTCTACTGTCGCAGACGCTGTCCGTGCCTCCATAGAAATATAACTACTCTCTCGCGGTAGATTTACCCTCCACACTCGTCGTCAACAAGGATGGCTGGCACCAAAGAGGTACCATACATGCTTGGTCTCTTCCTACCACTAAATTTCTCCCGATTAGTATTGCTGATCAGATCTATATTCTATCGTAGTGTCCCACTTGTTTTGACACAAATGGTTTGTGCGGCCGTGGGGATATCTACATGACCAACTTTGATTTGACGTTTCAAGATGGATTTGTGGACACCACAGTATTCAGCTACCAACGAGTATATCATGTTGTTTATTTCTTTCTTATTATGTGTTTGGCATATTTTGTTGTTTATTTGAGTCATTAATGCGTGACCTGCATGTAATTTTTGAAGTTTTATGTGCATGTTTGATATTAAGAGTAATTGCTCTTTTTAGTCGTGTTAGTGTCTTGGACCTCAATATAAATTTGATGAAGTCTAGTATTATGAAAAGTTCGAAGAAAATAAACTGTATGATTATGGTTTGCACTACATGGCTCTTAGCTCTTACTGTTAAAAAACATCAAGATAAGTGACTCTTACTACAGGCATATATATAATTTCATGACTCTTAGACCTTCTTTGAGGTGTTATTCTAATTTTAATCACGTTGTTAGGTCATCTCGTGCTACGTGAGAGCATGTTTCCTTATGCCATATTTTGTGCGCAAGGACGACACAGAGAGTTTCACTGTTGTTCTAAGGACCAAGGAGGACTTCGAATTTTATGTTGATGTCACAAACCAACCAGGTCTAACCTACATTAGTGGAAGAGCATGGAAGGAAGTGGCAATAATCTACAATATTCAAGTTGGCCAGAAAATGTACTTCACTGTGAACACCAAAGATCCTTGGAATCATGTCACAACTGGGAACCTCCTAGTCACCCATCCAAGTAGTGTTCCAACATAATTCATCTTGTACCAATAATATCATATTTTAGTGTAATCATTTTTACATTTAATTTTCTCAAATCATAAATTGCAGAATATTTCCGACTCTCGCCTAAAAGACGTGGCATTGTTGACTCTATCAAGGCCACCAACGGAACCAAGATAAATTGGAGGATGATGAAGACAATCATAGAAACTGTAGAGACTTTGGACTATAGGCTATCACGTTATTATGTTGGAGATTATGTACCAGGATCAACTGTAGCAATAGTCCATACCCTAAACTGTCGCAGCCAAACCAAACACCTGGTAATCATTAGCAACATGTTTCTCTTCTTTTTATGTTTATTGTGAATGTTAAAATGGTCTTATTTGGTACTCCCTCCGTTCACTAATATAAGATACTCCACTGTTCAGAAATATAAAACATTTTAGCTTTTTGAAAAGAATGTATCTAGATGTATTTTAGTGTATAGGTTCACTCTGAATCTATATACTCCATCTGTCCTAAAATAGATGTCTCAAATTTGTCAAAATATGGATGAATCTAGACACTATTTAGTATATGGATTCATTCAAGATTTGAAATACCTAAGACATCTATTCTTGGATGGAGGGAGTACAAAAGTTGTCTAGACAAATTTGTTTTACAAAGCTCGCTCTAACACGTCTTATATTTCTAAACGGAGGGAGTATTAGTGAACGGAAAGGCTTATATTTAGTGAATGCATGTAGGGAGTATCATTTCTGTTCCCTTCCAAGTTTAACTGACAACTTCTTTTGGTGTCGTGCTACTTTATTTTTAAATCAGAAAATCCCAAAACGTCTTGTCCCAAATACGATGGACAAAGAAGGTGGCATGACCATTGTGTGTTATCCTCACACAATGGTGCAGGGGGCATACACCATTTCAAACAAGGATGACCGTCTCTGTTTGAGTAGCTGGAAGAATTTCATGGACAAGGAGCCTATACTTGGATTGGGTGTCAAGATGTTGTTCTTGCTGTACCAAGCCTATAAAGGAGCTTACCTGTTTGTTACCCATTTTCCTGATGATGCCCTATAGTTATTTTTCATATCGAATGTTGCACTTGCTCTGTTAGTGGACACCCGAATTATGTTATCCTATTTTCGTAACGGTTTCAATTTTTTAAGCCTACACGATATGTGTTCATACATCTACGTGAATGCTCGATTATTAAGTTCAAAATGCTATGTATACAAATAATTCTCCATGCAAACATACTCCGTTCCAAAATTTAAGACGTTTTAGTTTTGTGATATGAATGTAAATGGAACGGAGGGACTATGAAGTACAGAAGTAATAAAATAGTTACAGATAGAAGATAAAGAAAAGGAAAATAATAAAATCGTATCTGGGCCCGTTGTACAGCGCTAGCGGATGAGCGGAGTGGAGAGGAGATGGGCCAACTCGTCAGCTGCCTACAAGGCGGCCCATGATTCTGCCGATGGAAGCGTCACGCGGCGGTCTTTCTGGCTCAACATTAGTTTCCTATAAAACGCATAAATAGGTTTACTCGTCCCACCGCCGCGCCTATCCTCTCCTCTCGCCGCCGCCCCACGTCCATCTTCTCTCAATGTCTCTGCTCCCGTTCGTGACGTCGATCTGCCACCGTCCATGAGCCCTAGACTCGCTATTGCTGGTACGTTTATATTAAATTTGTAGGCTCGCTCTGATTTCATTGTCTAGATAAACTACATAGTATACAATATATTAACTGTGTAGCTGATTTATCTAGATCTTTCACTGTACATTATTTGTATTTGTTGAACATGTGCATGACTGATGTTTTTGACGTGTAAGTACTAGTGTATGACGTGTGTAATGGATTTATATGATTATGTTATTGTTTTAGGAGACATGGCGTTGTGCGGAAAATGCAAGAGTGTGTGCGACTCCTTGACATCGGGGTTATTATTTAGTGTCTTTATGCATGAAGAGTTTGAAGATTCATTGCTACGAAACACTCTATTTTTCCTTGCACTATTTCTATCTTGTAACCTTTGTTGGCGGTGCTCTACCTTTTTTTAAACATGTGTATATTCTATTAATTGTGTGTAGATTATTCCGTGCAATGCAAGATTCATGTTCAATGAATATGTAGAAGAGAAGACTAGTGTGCGCTTTCTAGCACTTGGGCGTGCATATGACGTTGATGTGGTGAAAGATAAGGCTTTGACCCGCATGGGTGGTGATGGATGGAAATAATTCGTTAGACAGAACCATGTGTTTGGGGGTGATCAAATGATTGTGTTTTCGTTAGGAGGAAAAACACCGAGTATCAGTATTGTCTATTTCAGCGGTGGCGAGAAAGACCCGTATGACTCTACCATCATCTCCCAAGTATGCGAACTGAGCGAAGATGAGCATGGGCATCTCTTAAATATTATACATGCAGGAAGTACTATTCTTGGGGTCCCATTAGTAACCCGTTTAACACGCACCAATCTTGCGAAACACAACATGGTATGTTATCCTCGTACTCCCTCTGTCTCAAAATAGATGTCTCAATTTTGTCAAAAATTGTCAAAATTTGGACGAATCTAGACACAATTTAGTATATAGATTCATTCAAATTTAAACCTAAGACATCTATTTTGAGACGGAGGGGTGGTTATAATTATGTTATTCCTCCTTATATGTGCATAACTTGTGGCAATCGTCTCACATCGTTACTCTTTTGATTTCATCATCCACGACGGCATCACAGAAACTACCTAAAAAAATTGTTGCTTAACATTCCCGAAGAAGGCTTGGTTGGGCTGCGGGTTGGTGATTTTGAAGTCAGCAACATTGTCTACACGATTGAAAACAATGGCCGGCTGATACTCAACAAAAAGGCATGGAGGGATTTCCATATGAAAGAAGATGATCTACAAGTTGGACAAGCCTTGCTCATTACTCTTAGGACCACAAAACAAGTTGGCCTGAACATTATGTTTATCATCGACATCATCTAGCTCCTTGTTTCTTAAGATTGATGCTTATTCGTTTGTAACTGTCGTGGAACAATTATTTATCTATTTCGCCGCCATATATAAAAACATTATTATTCTGACGAGTTGACATTTTTGGCCTAGCGATGTATACATCTTTAATATTCTCCCTTCGAACCTAGCAATGTATACATTTTTAATATTCTCCTAATGTGTTACTATGAAATGTTGTAATTCCAAATTTATTCACAGCACATACCTTGTCGTAATTACGTAAGTAACTTTCGATGCACTAATAATGACTACTTACGATGCACGAAGCCACGTGTAGACCCACTCATGCACTGGTTAACCACTCATAGTGGTTGTTTGGATACGAAAGTTTAGCTCCTAGTTTTTGTAAAACGAGTTTTAAGCTGATTTTTAGGAAAACTAGTTTTGCCAAAATTTCATTTAAGAATAGGCACACCAAAATACATGTTTGGTTCAGGAAATTGTAAAACTGGTTTTTGGATGGAGGCAGAGACGCGAGACTGACATGACAATTAATGGCGACAGCGATGCACATAGACATGAGAGAATTAACAGCGACAAAGCTTCGCAAAGCAGCGGAAAGATTCTCAAGGCGGCCACCGCCATGAACACCAGCGCGCCGGCAGCAATGCTATTGCATATGTTGTTGACACGCCTACACGATTGCATCCTGTAGCACCGGCAAGCCTGGACGTGATGGCGACCCCGGAGAAAATCACGATGCAGCTTTCCTAGTTTGTGGCAGCGCGTCCTCCTCAAGCAACGCCATGTTCCATGCGTCAGCGTGAGCTCTGTGTCCGGCGGTGGCATGTTCGATGACAGTGGCGCTGGTGCATAACTCGTCTTCCTTCCCATGTTCCTCGTCAGCGTGAGCTCTTCGTCCAGCGATGTCTCCGCATCGGCCTTGTCTGGCCAGCTCGCCATGTATGTCTGCCTATAAAGTCTCCAGCCAAGGGTCGTCCGTCGAACCTGGAGATAAACTTTGGTGTAGTCTCTACTGGCTTTGTGGAAACCATTTTTACTTATTCTCGTTTTGGTGGCCGAAGCCAAACAGAGTTTTAGTCTGTTACCCAGTTACGCGAGGATAAGGGAAACGAGTTCTCTTAAACGACGTATCCAAACAAGGCCTACTCTTTAGAAGCATATATAGACACGATTGCCTGATTGCACAATTGCAGGCCGACCGGCATACAATATGGCCTAAACCCTAAACCCCACAGGCCCCACCCACCCACCACACACACACGCCACGTTGTATGTGCACACAAAGAGGGACATCTTATCAGAGGGATTTTCTTGTTCGATCACCTCGACTCCGCCCACCTCTACTCCGCCCATCGCCGCCAAGGACGAGATTTGAATTCTTTTCTTCCTGCCCTACGTGAGAGCTACATCGAGGACACACCGTTTATTTTTGAGGAGCTGAATAATCGCAGCACACGCACTACCGCTGCAGGTATTTTTGTACGCACTGTGGATTTATCATACAGTATTACTAGTTCTAAGTTTAGCAGAACTTTGATTAGAGCTTGATCCATATGGATCCGTTTGTTTAGTCGTTAGATTTTCTGTCCAAGGGTAGTCGCCATTATGTCAAAGAATTGTTAGTGGATCTTCGCAAGGAATTTCAGTTGTTAGGCTCTATTTGAGGGCGGGAAATCGTTTGACATGATGTTGCCTATTAATTCTGCTGTAATTTTCTTGTGTTAATTGGTTCTGTGTGTTAGACATCGCATCTCAGGCCTACATGCGGTGTTGAGATGCAATTTAGCTAGTTTGATGTTTAAAAAGAATGATGTATAGAAGTCCCTTTTGATAAAAAACAAGACGTTTGATTTTCCTGTTGTTATTCAATTTAGCTGGTTATGTGTAATATTGTTCATATATGTTTGCAATAAAAGGTCTATAAACACATGCACTACAGAAAAACTATGTGTATAAACTCTTTATTTGTAATTGTATATATGTGTAAACATTTTTAAAATCCTTCTCTCGATTTATCGGTAGTTAGGCGCGTCTAGAGATCGATTTACCTGACATGGTGTAGTATAACGTACTCTTAGTGTTATCCATATTATAGTCTATATGTGTTATGAATAGTATTATTTCTTCGGATGCCAACAAAACACCTAAATAAATATAGTTATTTTTCAACAGAATGGACGAAATCGGAGAAATGTGTTGTGCTGTTGAGAAGTGGTGTCATTTCGTGAAAAGTATGACACCGGCACAACGTGCCAAAACTGGACAAACCGACTTGCAGTGCATGCTTGAGATTTCCCCAGTGAAGTCAAGATGTCTGCTGATCAAATTTATGACACAAAAATTTGATCCAAAGACAGAAAAATTTAATGTACGCAAGAATGATGGAAAAATATCCCTTATTGGAGTGGACGTTGAGTGCATCTATGGTTTAAAAAATCATGGATTGAATATATCGAACATTCTTTATGGGGAAGCTGATGACACAAAGAACCGTATACTTGATAGCTTTGTAAGCAAAAAGATAGGTAATCTTGTAATTGATGACCTAATCGCCGATGTCATCAAGGATAAAGTTGCGGATGACGACTTTATCCGCAAGGTGGTGCTGGTTCTGATTGGGACCCTGCCCACGTAACCGTAAGATCGTCCCAAAACGATACTATGCACTGGTAGAAGATCTGGGTCACATTAAAAAGCTGAATTTCAATGAGTATGTACGGACATACCTTGTTCCTAGCCTAAAACAAGTAGGCAACGCATATGAAGCGAAGCAATAGCCGACAGGCAGCACAATCTTGTTATAGGTAAATTTCATTCTCAACTTACATACTTCCTCCGATTCAAACTAATTGACTTGGTTTTGTCTAGATTCGGATATATCTAGCACTAAAACATGTCTAGATACATCCAAATCTAGACAAATCTGAGTTAAATAATTTGAATCGGAGGGAGTATATAATTATCTACAATACATTTTTCTTTGTTTTAATCTAATTTTGTTGTGATATTTGAAGTATCTGTACTATGAGAAGATACTCCCAGATGGCGCCGAGTATACGTCCAGAAGGCCATTGATGAGAAACTGGACGGAAGATGCGGCTTCGGCGAGAGATGCCTTAGAATTAAAGGGGCGTGCTTTGGGGAAGGTACGTAAATACAAGTGATATCGTGGCTTATTTTTTGTTCTGCTAACGATTTTAGGTTGTCAATATTTATTGGTTTATATACACATATCTTGAAGATTGACGATGACATAACTCAAAAGCATCAAGACGAGGTTTTCGATACACCCGAAATTGCATCTGGTAAGAAACGTAGTAGAGGGCCCTACAGGAAGAAGGAAGGAGGTTCTACATCCAGCAGGGCTAAAGGAATGAGAGAAGTCATGTTGGAACAGATGACGAACAAACTAACAGAGCATATTGATAGAACAATTCAAGAAACCTTTGATACAAAGATGGAGGTCTTCACAGAAGCTTGTGCTAAGGTGATACACCCTATTTGTCATCTGCTCTGTGATAAACAAATGCTTTTTTTAACATGACATGATGATTCATTTATTTTCAATCTTACAGAAACTTCTTGTTATGATGAACGCGACAGGAGCCGCGTATAGACCTTTTGAAGAAAAAATATCTGATAATGACAATGAAGAGGAGGAGATAGATAAGGAGGTAGAGAAGAAGGTAGAGAATGGTGCAGGAATCGCCTCTACTAAGACCAAATATACGCCAAAAGATTTCATGGAACGTCCAGACACCTCAGAAAGTAACTCCTTTAACATTGCACATGACTCAAATTTAAAGAAGGATTCAAATAGTAAGGAGAAAGAGGTTGAAGGTGACATATTCATGTCACCCACAGACAAGAAGGAAAGGAATGCTACTGATGCTTGCCACACCGCACCATCGAAACTCGGCAGTTCCCAAGCGTCACTAATACTAATTGATGGTAGGGGTCCTTCACCGACGCGACCGGACCCAGAGCCGATTCCATTAGAAGCATTCACAGCTGCATTGAAAAAAGGACAGGGACGAAAAAAAGGTGAGGTAGGAGACACTCTGTCAAATGGATCATCTGACTCATTTAATAGCCTACATACTGTTTGCGAGAAGCGCAAGCTCAGGTCGGCGGACAAAAACAGTAAAAAACCAAAAAATAATGTTAGAAAAGGTAGTGCAACATCATTGAATTGCGTGGTTGTGCATAAAACAGTTACATGCACGTATTAAATATTTGTTTCTATGTATGCAGGTCTTTTCAAAGACCCAGAAGTCCTGAACGGTTTGACACCACAACAAATAGATGATGCAGTGTTGTACGTTGAAACATCAAGAAATAATAAAGATTTTAGGAGTCTACGTGTCTATGAAAACAAGGCCGACACTCAGGTCCCTGCCAACCACATTATTGAGATCCTTGATAAAGTATGGCTGGGTGGCAATGTAAGTCCAAGTATCACAGTTTTTTTATTTTATGCAACTAAGAAGGATCGTTTGTCACACGTTATTAAATTTTAGGTTATAGGTGCTTACATGAAAGAATTGTCTCTTCGACTGGGGGATGACCAAAAATTGTGCCCTGCGTATAGGGCAAATGATCTAATACGTACTCCACCAAGAAGAAAAACTAGATCCCAGCATAAGAAAGAGGCCTTGGAAAAAAAATTAGAAATGGCTTATGATATATCAGGATGCTTTGAAAGATGCATGGAAGAATACTTTCGTGTTGATAAGGTAAGTACTGTTTGTACAAGAAAATGCAGGGTATAAACCAGATTATGTAATATGATAACACTTGTCTATTTTTTGTTGGCATATTCCGCGTTGAATATAAACAATTGCCACTGGTGCTGTGTCGTCCTGAATAGACCAAAGAAGATATTTCAAGTGCTCGACTCGCTGTTTGAATTTAAATGGGTCTAGAAAAATGTCGAAGCTCTGGTATGTTTTCTCTCTATACATTTAACGACGATATGGTTACTCCAAGCATTACACTAAACCTCTTTGTTTCATAGAGAGAGCAAATTTCGAAAGACATAGAAGTGGCTAACAAATTTACGGATTGTAAGTTTGATGATGTTTCCAATTGGGAGATCGTAAGCTGCGAAGCGCTACGGCAAAATGATACCTGAGTTTCTGGTTGAACTAATGTCATTTCTTTTGATGTGTTAGTACTGTTATTCAAATTTAGATTCATTATGATCAGAAACTCGTGTGGAATGTTCGTGCTACGCTGTATGGAGCACTTTGACGGAGATAAATTCACAGATATAGTCTCGCAGGTATTCAAAATTTCTATTTATCATTTGCATATTTATATACACTAGCATGTGACCTTATTAACCCTGCTAATATTGTGTTACAGGAAAGGATAAATGATTCTAGGAGACGTACTGTTGCAGAAATTATTCTGTCGAAGACAAACAAACTCGAAAAGGTAAAAAGCAGAGTTCTTGAGATCGCGGAGCTGCTGGTAGATTCTTGAAAACTCAAGAAACAAAAATTCGTACTACCGATTCCCTGGCAAATGTTGGTATACCATTAAACAATTTACGCAAAGTTGGGTTGTTTGATTGCTAAACAGTTCGCCCATGGCGCTGTGTTTTTGTTAGAAGAATGTTTCATGAACGTGGTGTTGTCGTTTTTTCTTAATTTACGATTGTAATGTAAAGTTTGGGTTAGTTGTTTATGTTCGCCAATTTATGGATTTGATGAGCAATATTTATAGGCCTAGTTGTAGTGCGTATGCTTAAAATACAACGCTCATCAAAATAGTAACAAACCAGACATATAAATAAATGGGAATTACATTATACAGTTTCAAAATATAAGAGTTTTTAGCTTGATGAAGCAAATGTATCTAGACTTGGTTTAGGATGTAGGTTCACCCAACTTTGGGGTGAATCTAGATTCATTTTCTTCAGAAACCTGAAACATCTTATATTTTGTAGTGTAAGTGCAAACCAAACTTTGTTAGCATGTACGGCGTTTGATGCGTATGCCACGCTCATCTGGCATCCCGTCCTGATGCAGCCACCGGCCCTAAACATCGCGGGACCCACCACATATTCACCTCATCATTACCTTTAGAAAAGGGGGGGGAACAAGAACCCGAGCCGCCATTGCCTTCAATTTCTTTCTCTTTCTTCTTCGGGTGCCTTTCTTCAATCCCGCAACGCCAGCGATAGATGCCGAACTCCGGTACAACCTCCGGCCCCTCATGGCCGCCGTATGGGGCAGTGCAGATGACAAGGTGCCCTGACTACCCATGCATCGCGCCACTCAAACGATTGGTCACTAATAACGAGGAAAATGGCAACTGTGGGCGTGAATTTGTGAAATGCGAGAGCAAGCCAGAGGAGGGGAAGGTTAGATATGAGTTCTTCAAGTCAATTTGTTGATTTTGTTTGCCAATTTTGGTTCTTCCCCGGATTTGCGATTTGAATCAGGGTTCATCTACCCATCCGATTTTAGGATCTGAAGAATTGTAGGCATTTTGAGTGGATGGATGAGTACATTTAGAGGATTAAACTAGAGGGCGCAGTTGATCGGAAGGGGGGCGCATCGATTGAGCTCAATTAACCTCATAAGGTCGAGAGCGTGGGCTCTGAAATCGTTGCTACGACGGGTGATGCAGAAGTTAAGGGAGAACTGAAGAAACTCAACAAGCAGTTAAGGCAGATTATTGATCTGAACAAGCAAGCGAACAGGATGAATGCTGTATTTTATTTTTGTGCAGTTTCTCTTGGGTTGGTCTATCTGCTGATCATTAAGCAGTAGACACTGTAATAAGTATATCAGTTAGCTTCCTCATGCTTTGCACGCCCTGAATAAAAAACATCACGAATTTGCCCAAGTTTTCTCTGTTTGCTTCTCTTTATGCACATGTTCATGTAACAAAATACTCCCTCTATCACAACATATATGTCTTAGGTTTTTCAAAATTTGGATGAATCTATATACTAAATAGTGTCTATATTCATTCAATTTTTGACATTTTTGAGACAGAGGGAGTAGATAAAAACATTTTGTACGCTGGTTCTTGCTTTTCATACATGGCTTGGCAATATCACTCTTATACTTAGATGTATCAACTGGGTGGGATCATGTTGGCCAAGTGTCGAGTCACAAAACCACAAATTGATTATGGTGTTTCTAGCCAACCGAGAGAGGTCATCATAATTTCTTGGCATATAGTGTTATACTAAGATCTATTAACTAGGTAGATATTTATCAAAAAAATTAACTAGGTAGGATTATATTGGCCAAGTGTTGACTCATTTACAACAACAAGTTGATGAAGGAGTTTCTGGCCAGCCCATGAAATGTTGGCATGCGCACCCACATTTGGCGCAAAGTGTCTCATCATGTCTAGGCGTAGCAGTCTTATACTTAGATCTATAAAGTAGGTAGGACCATGTTGGCCAAGTGTTGACTCATATGCTACAAGTGTGTGTCATAGCACTCTTATTCCAGTAATACAACCGGCTTGCTGTCTATAAGGTTATTTATAGTCAGCTTATAGTCAAGTGGTACAATAGTTATCTTCAAAGATCTACTACTTTATATATATATGGCCCACTCACATACTCACAAAGTGCCTAAAAGCACGTGCAAGAGCTGGCTATTGCACAAGAGTCCATCTCTCTTCTCTCACCTCTTCTCCCTCATCCAACTAAGCAAAACAATACTAGTTTAACTCTTATAGTCAGCTGACTAAAATTTATTATACTTGCTCTTAGATATCAACTCGTTAGGATCACGTTGGCCAAGTGTTGAGTCGCACAACCACAAGTTGATGAAGGAGTCTCGAGCCAACCCAAAGAAGCCTATAGCATTGGAGTGAATCTACGTGATGAACTGACCCCACCTGTGGGCCGGTCCTGAGATTTCAGGGCCCCGGGGCGAAACTAAAATTTTGGGCCTCCTTCCTAATTTTCTTTGATATACAAGAATGAAATGATGAAGAATAAATACTTCAAGTATACCCATTTGCAATATTCATATAAAAATGACAATGTTTACATATTATCTTCAAAAATTCTCCGTGTATTCCTAGAAGCGAAATCGGTGATAATAAAATCAATATCAATCTCGTTTAATAACTTCTCGATGCCGGATCATAAATAACCACACTAATTGGTTCCTCATCAACACAAGGAAATTTTGTAGGAGATGAATCAAATGCGATATCATGATCACTTACATTGTTATTACCAGCGTTGATGTCATCGTTCTCCTCTGTACCGATATCATCCTCTAGATCAATATTACTATGTTACTCAGCTAGAACTACTACCTCCCTTTCGGTTTACAAGTCTTGTGCGTACTTCTATGTCGCTAAATTGAGCAACTTAGTATCAGGTATATATTATAAAATGTATATCATCGAAAACTTTAGACTTTATATTTTACTTTTCTTAGCACCGGAATAAGGTGCCATAACCAATTAACTACACTAAAAATATAAAGAAGAACAACTATTAGAACAAAAATTAGGGGCAACGTTAGACTGTAGAAGACTGAGATCATAAATTCAGAATTCGAACATATAGACGCTGAACGGCCAAAGCAAGACGACAGATAGGCCACAGACAGAGGCAGAGGGCGAGGGGGCGATAGGCGACGATCGGCCGATAGGTGGCGGCTTGCTGCGTTCCGCGTGCAGACCTTCCTACAATCGACAGCGCAGTGTTGAGTCGAGGTTGAGGCAGGAACCGGGGTGCAGCATGCCTTCATACGATACAATCAAAGAGGATAGATGATATAATCGCAGGTTAGGTAAGTGATGCCGTGATGGACTCCAAATTAGAAACGTATGTGTATGTCCAGCAAAGTAGAGCACTCAATCTATCCCAATAGAAAACTCAAAATTGCTATTTTTTATCTTTTCTAAGATCTATTATAGCCTATATATGCAGCACATATCTGGGGAGGGCCCCCCAAAATTTTGGGCCCGGGGCGGCTGCCCCTCCGGTCCCCCCAAGGGTCGGCCATGTGACTTGTCAGCGCAGTTAGCCGACGTCCTTATACATTACAAGAAAAGAAAACCGCCAGTTCCTCGACCGCATAGTGGCAGTTCCTGCCGTCTCCTCGCCTCCTTGTTCCGGCGTAGTGCTTCCCTCTTCGACTCCTCCTCTCCTTGTTCTTCTCCTCTTCATCTCCTGGTCTTCTTTATTCCTCGATAGGAAGGCATGGCGAGCAGCCGACGGAAGGTGAACTGGTCCGATCTCCCGGCCGACGGACCACTTGCCGAGATCGGCGAATCCTTCCTAGAGAATGAGGAGTACGTCGATGCCTACGCTGCTTGTCGGAGAGTCTGCGGCGATTGGTGCCGCGTGTTAAAAAAACCCGAGTTCCATCTCAACTACTGGATCCTGGTATATCACACACTTTCAGACGTCGGCGACTTCACGTTCCTCAACCTCGCCACAGGTTGTTGCTTCACGACGAATCTAATGGAAGTTCAGCGCAGGTTTACAATTCATCCGATCTAACATTCATTTGTTATTATGATACAAAGTTATTCTTAAACATGCATGTTCAATTGTGTAGGTTCTTAAACATGCATGTTCTTGAACATTCTTAAGCAAAGTTTAATTGAATACTCTGTCTTATATTAGTGAACAAAGAGAGTATTTTCCATTGTACATATATCTTAGGGCTAACTGTTCTCTTCATCAAAAGGTTCTACTTCATCGGTGTTTATCGTGGTGTCATCATTATTGCTCAGAGGGAAGAGCCACACAAGATTCGCCTTCTGAACCCACTCACTCGTAAGTTCAACACTGAGTTTCAGGCGCAGATACCATCAAATCTTGTGGCATCTGTAGCCGTCAAGAAGTCCCCCATGATGGTGTCTGTTTCCACACATTATTATAATTCTATTGCTTGGGCCGATGAGGCCACCCTGACAGGGGATTTCAATGGAGAAGGAATTTATCCGTCGCCCGATGTGCACGTGCGATGCATGACCCCGTTCCGTGGTGAAGTGTATGCAGTACAGGATGGTGGAGACATCGTGTCGACCAACATCCAGGTGGAGAAGCGCGCGAGCACAGTCAAGATGGCCAGAATAATTTCAGGTCCAGTCTTTGAAGAGATACGCGGAGTCTACAAGTTCTACCTTGTGGAGTCAGAAGGTGATCAGCTTCTTGTGTTGGGTGGGGTTTTCGCCGAAGGTCAACCGGTGCTTTACCAGGTGGACACGGAGAAACGCTGTCTCGAGGCTGTAGGTAACATTGGCATCCATGCCTTCTTCGTTCATTTTAACCGGTCGATCTCCGTCAGCACTAGAGTGCATCCTAGTACAGTCCTAGCCGGTTGCATCTACTACGCGTATCTTTCTTATATCAGAGCGTACAATCATGATCTCAAGGCCTGGGATGTGGTACCAAGACTTGTAGATGGCTTTGGTCAACATGATCTGGAACGTTCACCGAGGCCTTACCGTCTCGACAAGATACTGGCAGCACATTGCAGACTGGGGGAGTTCAATAAATTTCTCCTGCCGGACACGGGAGCGGACGCCGATGAAATATATAGGGCTGAATAGCCTAGGTTATTTGCTCAATTGCTAGCGTGTTCAGTCTTTTCGAAGTAAAAAATTGCAATGTATTTATTTTTAGTACTTTCAGAATTCAGTGTGGTAGCTTTCAGAATTTTGTGTGGAGGCTTTCATAATTATGTGTAAGTACTATCTTTCAGCTTTACTCATAGAACTCAAGTTGTGATTACTGATTCAGAGTCTCACCTGTCGTGGTTTTTTCCTTAGTTTGAAAGAAGCACCAGAAATTAAAAAAATCAAGAAATAGTGGAACTAAGTTGATGATGGTGTTTCTAGCCATGATGCTCGTAAATTTGACCTAGCCATGATGCTTGTGGCAATTATGGACCCACAACAACATTGCATGGGATCTAAAGTTAACCAATCTGAGTTGTCTAGAAACAACTGACCAACTTGTAGAAGTATGAGCCAACACTTGCTCAAACATGATCCCACCTAGTTATACTTAGATCTATCAAGTAGGTAGGATCATGTTGCTCAAACAAAAGAAGGAAACGGATCCCTCTCAAATTTGGCTAAAGTTTTGTTTTTTTATGTTTTATACGAAAGGAACTTGCACCTTTTATGGTTAAAAAATATATATGACAACTAATTTTTGTTTTGTGTACAACATTACCTCCATTTGAAGAAACAAGAAGCATAATTAAGTCAATGGACAAAAATACATTATCATATAAATCTAAGCTTAAATAACCTCATTTTCCTAGTAGAGTAGTTATTCACGGGCAAGCACTCTTTTTTTAAATTGTTATTCTTGTGTTAAATAAAATGAGTTGTCTCAATCATTGCATCAACTAGCTAAGTTAGTTTGCACGAACTATAACCACATAGATAAATTAATATTATAGTAGCATTACATAAACCCATCCACCAATGGGCACACGATACAAATGCACACAACTTATATAATAAAAACTAACTTACAACTAGAAAAACAGAAAAACAACGAGGCATCTTCCCGGGCGCCGCATCTTCCCTCCTTGGCTCCTCCTTGCGGGGTAGGGGCTCGCCCCTCACTCGTCGTCTTCCTCCGTCATGCGGTAGGGGAGGGTGTGCATGTTTCCCGGGGAGGGGAAGATGGCACGAAAGTCGGTGAATATGTTGTAGGTTGTGAATGCGATGAATTCGCATCCACACTAGAAAACCTGCCCGAGGAGCGCGGACACGTCTAATGGGTTGGTGAAGTGCACGTACAGGCCGATCTCCAAGTCGGTGTTGCCGTCGTAGTACCTCTCCAGCCTGAACATGCGTGGCGAGCCCCTAGGGAGGTGGCGGTAGCCGGCAGAGAGGAAGAAATGCGCTAGTTCCGTCGGCCCCCTCCACCTCAAGATCGCCCACACACGCAGTTCATTCTCGACGATGACACCGCCGCACTGCCGCTCGGGCGTGGTGGGTATGCGACGGAAGGTGGGGCCGTTGAATTGCATGGTTGCGGCTAGCGGGTGACGGCTGAAGAAGATGCGGTGGTGGGCTGGCGGCTGAAGAGAGAGGAGGGTGAGAGAGGTGTGCGGAGATTGGGAAGAAATGGTGCCATTATATAGGCCGGGGCGGCCGTTGCAAACCCTAGTGTGAAGAGAGATGAGGGTGAGAGGTGTGCGGTGGCGTTTGCTCTCCGTCGAGCAGCCAAAGCCGTCGCAGAGCATTCAAAGCGGCAGGACGGGTTATCCAAGCGGCGCGTGCGTCGGTGTGCATCGACGGGTTATCCAAGTGGCGGGACGGTAAGGCTGCATCGGTGCGTGCCCTGCATGTTGTGACACTGCGCGCAATAGCCATGCTGCGATGTTGCACGCAATAGCCAGGCTGCGACGCTGATGGGTTCAATAGCCAGGCTACGACGGGCACGCTGCATGGCGCATGCATGGAAAATGCGCTAGAAAAGAGGGCATGACGGCGTGAACCTGAAGCGTGGCTGCCATGAGCGAGGCATAAGCATCTGGAGATTTGATGCGTGGACGGCCCAGCGGAACCAGATGTGACTCGCTAGAAGAAAAAACGCCAGCCAATCACGTCGAAGAAACTGGGCTCTTACGGATCGCTCATGATTCCTCCTAGAAGACCATATCGCATGGCGGGAGTTTAGCGCACAACATCAGATGAACGGCCGAGGTTGGTCGTTAGGGTTAGCTGTCGTCATAAAGATTCCTTCTAGAAGAACAGATCGAACGGACCGGGTAGCGCGCTAGGGTTAGATCGACGCTCCAGGTTGGTCGTCAGGGTTAGCCTGGTCAACGAATGGGGTTTTGAGGGTTTTGAGCTCAGTCAACGGGGTTTTGACTAACTAATTCCCAAAAAATGAAAAATTCAAAAATTCAAAAAATAGTGAGATTTCGTACTAATACTGTATAGGTAGAATAGATGCTAAGGACATTTATTTGGATGATTTGGACAAGGTCGAAAAATAATATGCTTAGCAATGGGGTCGTTTCCCCTTGTTTTGGAGGCCATTTCTGTTGGAGATATGCTCTAGAGGCAATAATAAATGTAGTTATTATTATATCTTTGTGTTTATTATAAATGTTTACATTCATGCTATAACAGTATTAACTAGAAACATTAATACTTGTGTGATTTGTAAACTAAATTAGAGTCCCTAGTAAAGCCTCTTTATAATACTAGCTTGTTGATTAATAGATGATCATGGTTTCTTGATCATGAATATTTGAGATGTTGTTAATAACAAGGTCATATCATTAGGAGAATGATATGATGGACATACTCCTATAGATAAGCGTAGCATAAAGATCAAGTCATTTTAATAGTTCAATTGCCATAAGCTTTCTGGATACATAGTAACCTAATTCCCTCGACCATGAGATCATGCTTATCACCATCACCGGAAGGATGCTTTGATAACATCAAACACCACACCGTAACTGGGTGACTATAAAGGTGACATTGAGTGTTTGGAAAGTATGGGTTGAGACACATGGATCAAGAGTGGGATTTTTCCATCCATATGACAGATAGATATACTCTGGGCCCTATCGGTGGAATGTCATCCAATTAGCTTGCAAGCATGTGACTGGCTCACAAGGGATCACATATCACGGGAACGAGAAAAGAGTACTTATCGGTAACGAGGTTGAACTAGGTATGCAGAGATACCGACGATCAAAACCTCGGATAAGTAAACTATCATGAGACAAAGGGAAATTGGTTTCGTATGTAAGTGGTTCATTCAATCGCAAAGTAATCGTAGAAATATGTGGGAGCCATATGAATTTCCAGATTCCTCTATTGGTTATTGATCGGAGAAGTGTCTCGATCATGTCCGCATAATTCACGAACCGTAGGGAGACACACTTAAGGATTCAATGTTGTTGAGTAGTTATGGAATGATGAGTAAGAGACAGAATGTTTTTAGGAGTCTCGGATGGGATCCGGGATATCACGAGGAGATCTGGAATGGTCCGGAGAATAATATTCATATAAGGAAAGTCATGTTTCATAGTTGGGGAATGATTCCGGTGTTTTCATCGGGAATGTTCTAGAAGGGTCCAGAAGGTCCGGCACTCCGTAGGGGAAGGGTACATGAATGTGTCATGACAATGTGGAATGGTTGCATCATGTACTAGGTCACTTGGCTGGGAAAAATAAAGGGAGAAATCAAATCCTAGTTTGAAAGTGAAACGCCAATTTGAAAAAGTCAAACGGCAAGTTTGCTTGGTGGAGGGAGAGTAGGAAACCTACTTGGGGAGGAGTTCCTCTTCCTCCACCCACCGGCCAAGGAGGCCGACTTGGGGGAGGACTCCCTCCTCCCAAGCCGCGCCCTCCCACCTATATAAGGAGGGGCAGGGCTGCCCCTCTTCCCTACATCCAACTCACCCAAAATCCTAGCCCTAGCCGTCGGCCTCCTCCAAGTCGCCGCCGCCTCCTAGGGTTCCTCCAACTCGCTGAGTTGGGGCTTCCCCAAGCCCTAGCCGTTGGCCAAGCTCTCCCCTTGGTGCCCTCTAAACCCTAGATCACCAAGGCCTCTCTCATAGTCCACCATACTCGCTCCGGCTTAAGGCAAAGCCCTGCGAGATCTGCCCTCTACTTCTGGTACCATGCCGTCATGCTGTCGGAATCGCGAGGAGAGTGCTACAACCTCTGCTGCCTGCTGGAACAAGGGAGAGGAAGGTCTTCATCGAAAACGAGTGTGACCGATCAAGGAAGCGCTTCGAACACAAATGGAAGGATCGTCTACGCGATCTTGAGATCGGCAAGAGTACGACTACATCACCCACGAGAATCTGCTCTCATTAACCGCTTTGGGATCTTCAAGGGTGAGTTCCTCTATCGACCCATTGCTACAATCTAGTAGATAGATCTTGGCTTGTTTGTTTGCATGCGGTAGAAATTTTTTGTTTTCCATGCTACGAACCCCTACAGTGGTACCAGAGCCGTGTCTATATGTAGATCTGTTGCACGAGTAGAACACAATGGTCATTGTGGGGGTGGTGCTTTTATTATCAATTGCTTCTTGTGTACTTTGCATCTTGCGGTATGATGGTATGAAGCGGCCCGGGCTAAACTTACATGACATTGTTCATGAGACTTGCTCCACGCTCAACATGCAACTTGTATTGCATAAGTGGCTTTGCGGGTGCCTGTCTCTCCCATCATAGTATAGATCCAATTTACAGTGGGCACTTGATAGTTCAAGCATCAATGTTGTGATCTTGTTCATAAGTTAGAGCGACACTTATTGAAAGCCCCAAACCACGTAAAATATGCAAAGAAATTAGAGGCGTCTAACTTTGTTTTGCAAGGGTGTGCTGTGATGTGATATGGCCATGATTGTGATTATATTTGATGTATGCAATGTTCCTTATTGTAAGTTGGCAACCGGCAGGAGCCATATGGTTGTCTTTATATTCTGTTAAGACCCGCGTGTCTATTCAAAGTAGTTGTAATAGTTGGAGCTGGTGGACGACAACCATGAAACGGCGCCATTGATCTTGACGCTATACCGGTGATGATGGAGATCATGTTCGTGCTTGAAGATGGAGATCAGAAGCACAAGAAGAAAGGCCATATCATATCACATATTATGAATTGCATGTGATGTTAATCCTTTATGCATCTTGTATTGCTTAGTTAACGACGGTAGCTTTATAAGATGATCCCTCAAGAACATAAATTTCAAGTTTTAAAGTGTTCATCCTTAGTAAGCACCGTTGCTAAAGCTCGTTGTTTCGAAGCACCACGTGATGATCGGGTGTGTTAGATTCTGCGAGTGTATACAACGTGAGCAAGCCAGATTTGCTCATGCGGATGCTAAGGTTTGATCTTGACGAGCCTAGCATACAGACATGGTCTCGGAACACGGATCACCGAAAGGTAAAGCATGAGTCATATAGTAGATATGATGAACATGTTGATTGCTCGCCATTGAAGTTACGTCAACTCTCGTGATGATCGGTTTTGATGTGGTGGATTTGGTTCATGTGATTACTAAAACAATGTGAGGGATATTGTTTTGAGTGGGAGTTCACCTAGATTAATTTAACTATTAATTAGAACTCAATTTGTCATAAACTTAGTCTAAACTATTGCAAATATGTTGTAGATCAATGGCGGCTCCTACCATCAATTTTAATGCGTTCCTAGAGAAAGAAAAATTGAAAAAAAATGGAAGCAACTTCGCGGATTGGTTCCGCAATTTGAGGATTGTCCTCAATGCTGGTAATTTGACCTATGTCTTTGGATGCAGCTGGTGACTACAGCTCAAATTGAGGCTACTGATGAAGTAAAGAATGTTTACCTCACTCGGAAGAATCAGTACTCCACATGATATTGTCCGTGAACTCAAAATGATATTTGAGGCTCACGCGACAGTTGAGAGTTATGAGGCTTCTAAAAAGTTCTTTAACTGCAAGATGGAAGAGGGCAGCTCCGTTAGTGAGCACGTTCTTAAGATGTCTGGGCACGCAAACAAACTCCAAAGCTTGGGTATAGTGATTCCTAATGCTTTGGGGATTTACCGTGTCCTCCAATCACTGCCACCAAGTTACAAGAACTTTGTGATGAACTACAATATGCAAAACATTTACAAGACGTTGCCAGAACTCTTCTCCATGTTGATATCTGCAGAAGTGGAGATCAATAAAGAGCATCAAGTGTTGTCGGTCAATAAGACCACCAAATTCAAGAAAGGCAAGTCTACGGAAAAGGGAAACTTCAAGAATGGTGGTAAGAAAGTTGCCGCACCGGCGAAGAAGACCAAGGCTGGACCTAAGCCTGATACTGAGTGCTTTTACTGCAAGGGAGAGGGTCACTGGAAGCGGAATTGCCCAAAGTACTTGGCGGATTTGAAAAATGGCAACATCAAGAAGAAAGGTAAATCCGATATACATGTTATTGATGTGTATCTCACTAGTACTCGTAGTAGTGCCTGGCTATTTGATACTGGTTCTGTTGCTCATATTTGTAACTCGAAACAGGTGCTGCAGAATAAATGGAAGCTAGCGAAGAACGAGGTGACGATGCGCGTTGGAAATGGATCAAAGGTTGATGTGATCGCGGTCGGCACGCTACCTCTTCATCTACCATCAGGATTAGTTTTATACTTAAATAATTGTTATTTGGTGCCTGCGTTGAGCATGAACATTATATCGGGATCATGTTTATTGCAAGACGGTTACTTGTTTAAGTCCGATAATAATGGTTGTTCGATTTATATGAGTGATATGTTTTATGCACATGCACCTTTGATAGATGGTATATTCTTATTGAATCTCGATAGTGGAAATACACATATTAATAACATTGAGGCTAAATGTTTGAAATTGAGCGATAACTTGACCTATATGTGGCATTGTCGTCTTGGTCACATTGGAGTGAAGCGTATGAAGAAACTCCATTCCGATGGACTTCTTGAATCACTTGATTTCGAATCACTTAAAAGATGCGAAGCATGTCTGATGGGTAAAATGACTAAGACTCCATTTTCTGGTATGATGGAGCGAGCTACGGACTTGTTGGAAATCATACATACCGATGTGTGTGGTCCAATGAGTGTAGCATCGCGCGGTGGTTATCGTTATGTTCTTACCTTCACGGATGACTTGAGTAGATATGGGTATATCTATTTCATGAAACATAAGTCCGAAACTTTTGAGAAGTTTAAGGAATTTTAAAGTGAGGTAGAGAATCAACGTAACAAGAAGATTAAATTTCTATGATCTGATCGTGGAGGTGAATATGTAAGTTACGAGTTTGGCGAGCATTTGAAAAAATGCGGAATACTTTCACAATTGACACCGCCAGGAACACCACATCGTAATGCTGTGTCCGAACGTCATAATCGAACTCTCTTAGATATGGTTCGTTCTATGATGCCACTTATAGATTTACCGCTATCGTTTTGGGGTTATGCATTAGAAACAGCCGAATTCACTTTAAATAGGGCACCATCTAAATCCGTTGAAACGACACCGTATGAATTATGGTTTGGGAAGAAACCTAGATTGTCGTTCCTTAAAGTTTGGGGTTGCGAAGCCTATGTAAAGAAGTTACAGTCTGACAAGCTTGAACCCAAAGTGGAAAAATGCGTCTTCATAGGATACCGGAAGGGAACTATTGGGTATACCTTCTATCATAGATCCGAGGGCAAAATCTTCGTTGCTAAGAATGGATCCTTTCTAGATAAAGAATTTCTCTCGAAAGAAGTGAATGGAAGGAAAGTAGAACTCGACGAGGTTGTCTAACCTTCTCTCGAACTTGCGAGTAGCGCAGCACCGGAAGTAGTTCCAGTGGAGCCTACACCAATAAGAGAGGAAGCTAATGATGATGATCATGAAACTTCGGTTGAAGCTGCTACAGAACCTCGCAGGTCAACGAGAACTCGTACCACTCCTGATTGGTATGATCCCGTTATGAGTGTTATGTTGGTGGACAACACCGATGACCCTGCGACGTATGAGGAAGCGATGATGATCCCGGATTCCAATAAATGGCAAGAAGACATGAAATCCGAGATTGGATCCATGTACGAAAACCAAGTATGGACTTTGGTGGACTTACCGGATGGCCGGAAGGCTGTCGAGAACAAATGGATTTTCAAGAAGAAAATAGAAACTAATGGAAATGTAACTGTCTATAAAGCTCGACTTGTCGCAAAGGGGTTTCAACAAATTCAAGGAGTTGACTACGATGAGAATTTCTCACCAGTAGCGAAGCTAAAGTCTGTGAGGATTATGTTAGCAATCACTGCATATTACGATTATGAGATATGGCAGATGGATGTCAAAACAGCGTTCCTCAATGGAGACATTGATGAAGAGTTGTATATGATGCAACCCAAAGGTTTTGTCGATCCTAAAGATGCTAACAAGGTATGCAAACTTCAACGGTCCATATATGGATTGAAGCAAGCATCCCGAAGTTGGAATCAACGGTTTGATAAAGTAAACAAAAGTTTTTGTTTTATACAAACTTATGAAGAAGCTTGTATTTACAAGAAAGTGAGTGGGAGCTCTGTAGCATTCTTAATACTATATGTAGATGACATATTGTTGATTGGGAATGATGTAGACCTTCTTAATAGTGTCAAGGAATATTTGAATAATAGTTTTTCAATGAAAGATCTTGGCGAAGTAGCTTACATATTAGGCATAAAGATTTATAGAGATATATCAAGACACCTAATATCATTTTCACAAAGTACATATTTGGACAAAGTTCTAAAGAGGTTTGGAATGGAAGATAGCAAGAAAGGGTTCTTTCCCATGTTGCTCAATACGACCTTGAGTAAAACTCAAAGTCCTCAAGAACGAGAAGATAGAGAAAGGATGAGTAAGACTCCCTATGCCTCAGCCATAGGATCTCTAATGTATGCCATGCTATGTACTAGACCCGACATTGCATATGCTGTTAGTTTGACTAGCAGATATCAAAGTGATCCAGGAGTGGATCATTGGACAGCGGTCAAAAACATCCTTAAGTACTTGAGAAGAACTAAGGATATGGTTCTTTCTTATGGAGGTAATGAACAGCTCGTTGTTAATGGTTACACCGATGCTAGTTGGAACACTGATCCGGATGATTCTAAATCTCAATCTGGATACGTATTTACTTTGAATGGTGCAGCAGTTAGCTGGAGGAGTGCAAAGCAAAGCGTTGTGGCAAGATCTTCAACTGAATCGGAATACATAGCTGCGATCGGAGGCTTCACAAGAAGCGATATGGATGAAGGAGTTCATTACAGAGCTCGGTGTGGTTCCAAGTGCGCTGGACCCAATGTATATCTGTTGTGATAACATGGGCACCATAGCCAATGCGCAAGAACCAAGGTCACACAAGAATCTGAAGCACATCAAGCTACGTTTTCACGCTATTCGAGAACATGTCCAAGATGGTGACATAAAGATTTGCAAAGTACACACAGATCCGAATGTGGCGGATCCGTTGACTAAACCTCTCCCGAGGGAAAAACATGACCAACACCAAACTGCCATGGGTGTTTGGTATATTACCATGTAATCTAGATTAGTTGACTCTAGTGCAAGTGGGAGACTGTTGGAGATATGCCCTAGAGGCAATAATAAATGTATTTATTATTATATCTTTGTGTTTATGATAAATTTTTACATTCATGCTATAACAGTATTAACCAGAAACATTAATACTTGTGTGACTTGTAAACTAAATTAGAGTCCCTAGTAAATCTCTTTATAATACTAGCTTGTTGATTAATAGATGATCATTGTTTCTTGATCATGAACATTTGAGATATTGTTAATAACAAGGTCATATCCTTAGGAGAATGATATGATGGACATACTCCTATAGATAAGCGTAGCATAAAGATCAAGTCATTTTAATAGTTCAATTGCTATAAGCTTTCTGATACATAGTAACCTAATTCCTTCAACCATGAGATCATGCTTATCACCATCACCGGAAGGATGCTTTGATGACATCAAACACCACACCATAACTGGGTGGATATAAAGGTGGCATTGAGTGTTCGGAAAGTATGGGTTGAGACACATGGATCAAGAGTGGGATTTGTCCATCCATATGATGGATAGATATACTCTAGGCCCTCTCGGTGGAATGTCATCCAATTAGCTTGCAAGCATGTGACTGGCTCACAAGGGATCACATATCATGGGAACGAGAAAAGAGTACTTATCGGTAACGAGGTTGAACTAGGTATGCAGAGATACCGACGATCAAAACCTCGGATAAGTAAACTATCGTGAAACAAAGGGAAATTGGTTTCGTATGTAAGTGGTTCATTCGATCGCAAAGTAATCATAGAAATACGTGGGAGCCATATGAATTTCCAGATTCCTCTATTTGTTATTGATCGGAGAAGTGTCTCGATCATGTCCGCATAATTCACGAACCGTAGGGAGACACACTTAAGGATTCGATGTTGTTGAGTAGTTATGCCATGATGAATAAGAGACCGAATGTTGTTAGGAGTCTCGGATGGGATCCGGGATATCACGAGGAGATCCAGAATGGTCTAGAGAATAAGATTCATATATGGAAAGTCCTGTTTCGGAGTTGGGGAATGATTCCGGTGTTTTTATCGGGAATGTTCTAGAAGGGTCCAGAAGGTCCGGAACTCCGGAGGGGAAGGGTACATGAATGTGTCATGACAATTTGGAATGGTTGCATCATGTAGTAGGTCACTTGGCTGGGAAAAATAAAGGGAGAAATCAAATCCTAGTTTGAAAGTCAAACGCCAATTTGAAAAAGTCAAACGGCAAGTTTTCTTGGTGGAGGGAGAGTAGGAAACCTACTTGGGGAGGAGTTCCTCTCCCTCCACCCGCCGGCCAAGGAGGCCGACTTGGGGCAGTACTCCCTCTTCCCAAGCCGCGCCCTCCCACCTATATAAGGAGGGGCAGGGCTGCCCCTCTTCCCTACACCCAACTCACCCAAAACCCTAGCCCTAGTCGCCGGCCTCCCCCAAGTCGCCGCCGCCTCCTAGGGTTCCTCCAACTCGTCGAGTTGGGGCTTCCCCAAGCCCTAGTCGTCGGCCAAGATCTCCCCTTGGTGTCCTCTAAACCCTATATCACAAAGGCCTCTCTCATAGTCCACCATACTCGCTCCGGCTTAAGGCGAAGCCCTGCGAGATCCCCCCTCTACTTCTGGTACCACGCCGTCGTGCTGCCGGAATCGCGAGGAGAGTGCTACAACCTCCGTTGCCTGCTGGAACAAGGGAGAGGAAGGTCTTCATCGAGTACTGAACGTGTGACTGACTGTGGAAGCGCTGCCGGAACGCAGCGCCGGAAGGATCGTATACGCGATCTTGAGATCGGAAAGAGTACGACTACATCACCCACGAGAATTTGCTCTGGTTAACCGCTTTGGAATCTTCGAGGGTGAGTTCCTCTATCGACTCGTTGCTACAATCTAGTAGATAGATCTTGGCTTGTTTGTTTGCATGCGGTAGAAATCTTTTGTTTTCCATGCTACGAACCCCTACATTTTCTAGCACATTTTCGGTGGCAATGAGATGTACTTCACAAAAGGACTAGGATTGATGAACTAACATGCATAATAGTACATAAAGCATTAAAAAATCATAGAACAAACCAATAATCTCTAAAAAATATTGAATGTTCGTCCAAATTAGAAGGTCAATTAAAATTCAAATTTGAATTCCGGTTCAAATTCAAATTCACATCACATAAGTTTTCACATCAAAGTACACAAACCAATAGAACAATCAAGATTACATCAGTGAAATATAGGTTTTCACATCAAAGTACAACAAACATAATGTTTCAATGGTTCCCACTCTATTTTGCTTGCCTCTTGCCATTCGATCTCTTGTTATTTTTTTCACTGCTTGGTTCAACATGACATAATTTTTTGATGCTCCTGGTTTTCTTACTAGGACCAGTTGGCCCCCACAAATTTTGTAGCAAAACCTCCTGAACTGGTTTTGGTGGCAATTCAACAGCCAAATCAGCGATGTCGTTCAGCACAACCTCCAGAACATGTTCAGGTGGCACCTCAATAGACTCTTTTGTCGCCTCTTCGGTTTGCAAATTATCCAAAACAGGTGGCAACTCAATAGATTGCAACACAATATGATCAAGGAAATGATCTGTTTCCATTGCAACATCCACAACAGGTGGCAATTCAATAGCCTCATTTGCCTTGTTTGATCATCAGTAAACATGATATGTACATTTATCTTTTTTCTGGATCCACCAAGTCTTGCCTTTTTGGTTGGCCAGCATTTTTTAACTACAAGAGGCTGAACTGGACATTTTCTCCTGAAAAACATAATAGGTCATTTTGCAACAAAACAAAGTGAAGAAACAATAGTAACAATAACAAAAAATATTGCATACTTCTTTGGCTTTTCAGGAGTGTAACGGCATTTGGAAGACCCAGTTCGGTGCCCAAGTTCCTGGCAAAGCTTGCATCTATTTTTGTTACCTTTTTTAGGTCTTTTTGGCTTATCATCCTTTTTCCCTTTCTTACTACTCCCACCTTTCTCAAACCATTCCTTGAATATTCTTTGCTTAGACCGGCCAGCTTTTCTTTTGGTCAGTGGAGGACACATAGAAAATTCAAATTCTACTTCAGGCCATTGAGACTGGTCTCTAAGTGCTGGAATTGGAGTTGCATATGCAGCTTTGAATTTTTCTATTGAATAATATTCATGCAAATATAGGTGCATATTTAACTTTGGTTTGGAGGCCAAGAAGAGTAGGGCATGCTCACATGTCTTTCTAGTGTGTTGCCACTCCAGGCAAGTGCATTCATGCACTTCAGTGTCAACAACATGTCTCCTTCCAGTTTTGGTGTCTCTAACTTCAGCACCCCACAAAGAAGATTTCTCAACTTTCAAATGTGCAAGATTTCTACTCCTATTGACAACCTGTTGTACAACTGCTGGAAGCTTGTCCCCTTGCAGGACATCACCAATTCTTCTTCTCAATTCCCACAAGCGCATGATCATGATCCTGATTTGGTCAACCATGTCATGTACAAGCAAGTCCTTTAAATCCTTCACCTTGTTATTAAAACTCTCTGCCAAGTTGTTGTTGATATGGTCACATTTGATGGCAGTATTAAATCCTGACCGATCCCATAAGAGAGAGTGATAGGTTTGCAACCATGTACCAAATTCATTCTCAGTACATGCTGCCATTATCTTACCAAGATGATATGAATGTGTCTGGGTAGTGTAAGATCTGGCTGTAGGCCACATGCGCCCAAATTCTTCTCCTCTGAACTTTTTGATCAAATTCATCCACATATGTCAAAAGCACTCTCTTTGCTCAGAATGGGGAAACACAGTCTTTACTGCATTTTCTAGGCCTTTGCATGCATCTGTATGAATTTCCAAAGGTGAGACTGGCCCTAAGCATCTTTTCAACTGCATCATAAACCATGTCCATGAGGCCTCAGTCTCTGATTGAAACAACCCAATGGCAACGGGGAACATCCAATTATGTCCATCCAGAGCATTGCATGCTGCTAGCTGACCATTCCACTTTCCAGTTAAAAACGAAGATTCTATGCTTAAATATGGATGACATCCTGCTTTGAAGCCATCGATGCAAGGCTTTAAAGCCATAAAAAACTTAGAGAAGAACACCTTGCCATCATCACTGACCTCTGTATCTATCTCCACAACTGCCAGGTGACCTTTTCTCAACCTCTACTTTGAAGTTATACAACATCCTAAAAGTATTTGCCCAATCACCATAAAATTCTTTCATTGCCCTTTGTTTTGCCTTCCACACAGTGCTATAATTCACCTTAATTGGGTAGTCCTTTTCTAAGTCTTTTTTTAGCCTCTTTGCAGTAGTGTTTGGTGTCTTGGCTAAAATAGGAGTGATCTTTTCAGAAACCCAAATTTTCGGATGTCATTGTTGATACTCTCTGTGAACTAGGAATGCAAGTGTGTTCAAAAGGGATTTGATTAACTCTAATGGTGCTTCCATCTGGTTGGCGTCTAGCAGAAATGTGCCATTTGAAAGGATTGGTGCCCCCATCAAAACCTCTACATCTAGCATAGAACTTCTTTTTATCAGTCCACCGAGTCTTGGCATCAAACTGCTTCTTGATTGCATAAGTTTTGAAACACATCCTAAACTCACCCATGCTTGGAAACAGTTTCCCTACTGCAATAACATCATTTTCCTTGTCATAGACAGTAACCAGCTCATCATAATGTGCATCATTTACATCATCTGCAGCATTCTCCATCAGCTCTCTATCTACATCTTCATAAAATGTTCTGTTACCACCATCATCATCAGCCAAATTAGTTTCATCAGTCTTTTCCTTATCTCTGTCATCTACTGGAATGCCAAATATTTTGGCCATTTCTGTGTCAGTCATTGGTGCTATGACTAAATCAGTAGTTTCATCTAACTCCACTGAATTCCAATCAACATACATACTAGCCCCTGCATCAACACCCTGTCATGCATCAACATCATTTTTGTCTGATACTACTGTCACTTTAGTTCGTATGGGCACCATCTGCCTCTGTGAGTCCCAATCATCATCTGACATTTGCGAAGCAAAATTTGAAGCCACATATCCAACCTTGGAATCTGCTTCCAGATCGATGAACTCAGCATGAAAAGTAACCTCTTTGTTTGTCCATCCATCTTGTCGATCAATTTCATCTACTAAATCTTCTCCATCCTCAGTTCTCAAATATTCTCCCTTCCAATTTTCAAACCGTAACAATGCAATTTCCTGCTGTGGACCCCAAGGAACACTTTGCCCGATTTTCTCCACCAAATTCTTCACGGCCAATTCTTCCATTTGCTGTAGTTGCTGGGGATCAATATCTGCAAACTCAACCTCCCAACCCACAGATGTACCTCTCTCGATGTTACGTACACTACCATCACCTAGTTTCGCTTTAGATGGGAAGAACTTGAAATTGAATTGGAATTTTCTCCGCCGCTCATAATCACCCCTGTTTTGTTTGAGTAGAGGCGGGCAGAGTGAGCTCGAGGAATTGGTGATTATCCAAATGCAATCAAATCAAATGAAAAAATAGTGAGATTGACCTATTGGAAGTGCTTTCTTGCCTCTACATCTCGATGCCCCCGATTCAGCCAACCCGCCCATGGCAATCTAGCTCAGAAATCAGAGGGAAAGCGATTGGGTCAGATCCAAATCCAAGCGCAGGGAATGGGCTAGGGTTTCGAGATTACGCACCACCGATGGGCTTCCCCTGAGCTCACACGGGCCACCGCTGCCGAGAACACGAAGTTGACGATGCCGCCGCCGGATTATAGCTAATCTATCAAGTGGGTGGGATCATGATGGTCAGGTGCAGTGACTCACACAGCCACTAAGTTGATGTTGGTGTTTCTAGCCAACCCAGAGAGGTCTAGATCCTATGCAATGTTGGCATGGCCCCACATTTACCACAGTTGTGTGTGTCATGGCTTAGCATAGCAAAATTATAGCTAGATCTGTCCAAACATGGGGTAGTTAGGTCAACGATCATGTCCAACTACTCAAAAGAGCCACTCGTGTACCATGTTTTTATCTACATTTATTCAAATGGACTCAAATTTGGCACGAGGGTTTATCACCATGTGCCTAATGATGCTACCATTGTATCTAGAGATTTTGGTTTGAAATTTTCAAAAATTTAACCAACAAACTCAAAAACAGGCTTTCATTTGTGAAGCACGTACCAAAACTACAATTTGAAACCTTCTAGTTGCATGCTTGTGCGGTTTTACATCACATGGGGACCACATAAGAGCAGTTGTACTTTTAAACACATAAGCCACACTTCAACACGGATATTTAACCGCAACGATTACAGAATATCTTGTACACTGAATACAATGTTGCATACAAATAACAGGACATAACGCAATAAAAATACTAAAATCCACCCTTGAAATAAACTTTTGGAGGCCATTCCTCCAACAATGAGTAGATCCTACCCACCTGACTTTCATCGCTTGACATCTGAATTTCAGTCACAGTTTTCATATCCATGTCGACTTCAAACAATCCAGGATCAAACCCAGTTGATAAGAATAAAAATCGTCCATTGCTTGATGCCTTCCTCATCTGAATTTTGTAGTAATAATTTGCGAACCCTGACTTACCCTCATTATTGAAAACTTCTTCCTAGCAGTCATCCGATATCCTAGATCCAATTTTTTGAACCAAATCAACCTTAGACTCCAAAGACCACACAGTGTGGTTGCCCTCATGATGCAGAACCCATCTTTCAAGATCTCCATTGGAAAACATAATGAACACCACCCCTCCTCCACATTTAGGAGCTACCGTGTAATGATTCCAAGAGGTAACATTGAATCCCATTTCATCTGACAATTCTATTATGCAAGTCTATGATGTTAAAATGTCCAAACAAACTATATACCCGACTACATACATCATGTAGAGCTTGCCTCCAGATAAAACACCATACGGATTACGGTGAAAGACAGGAACCATAGGTGATTGTATTGGCGAACTTACTGTTCTTGACCACCCCCATCTTTATGAATACACACGTGAACAAACACCGGATCAGTAATGTTAAAGCTTACCCCGTCGTAGTCAGAATTAAAGAGCGTAGCTGCATCTTTCTCGAAGAAAGGCAACCCTGACCACCCCCTTCCAAGTATCAACCCAAACTGCCCAAATGTGTTATCAGTGTGTTGACCCCCATTTCTTGGAATTTGCACTATATGCTCCATCTCCAAAGAACTAAAACTATTTTTTCTTGCAGAGGGGAAAAACGTGTAGCAAACATCCGAATCCCCACACATTCTTCCAGCTTTAAGACCAAGGACAACACCATCTGCTGAACTCAAAATATCCGCACCTTCCCACAGTTCACTATTTAATAATGGGCGTAAAGCATTAGATGAAACCTCTGTCTGATTTCCCCGTGCATAAATTAACCTAAATGCACCTATTCTTGTTCCTGGTTTCCTGATCTGCACCAAAAAACCTAGATGTGCTGGTGTTTTTGTCGAACTAAACCAGCGTTGCACAATTAGAGACCTACTAGCTGACAACCAGGCATTATTGAAAATGCTTCAACGGATCAGTGCCATAGAAGTTGTAATTTTAGACTTTCAATTCGACAGATATGCTGGATCCAACTCCATCTACCAAACAAGAAACCATATGTCATATGTTTGATACAATGCCATGAATTTTTTATACCAAGGAATAGAAGCATGTCAACAAGCTTCCATCATCTACAGAATAACAAATCAAACAACAGAATAGAAATAAAATCCCTACAAACTACAACACATTACTAAATTCCACCATCCCCCTACCCCCCAATTTGCGAAGGAAGCTGTTATTGAAGCTTCCCTTCCTAAAAGCAGTCACTTCTAGAGAATAGAAAGTATTTTATTTTTCAATTGCTCCTTTGTATAAGAAAAAATTAAAGTAAAATCCTTCAACATATCCCAAACTATAGCACGATTCTTAAATACCCTAAGAAACAGATATACTCTGAAGACCTCTTTAGATCTACACAGAACAGACCCGTACCATACACGCAATAGGAAAGCATAGAAAATTTTACATATGCAGTCGGATAAAAGCAATCAACATTACCAGAAGCTTCTTTTAGAAATCCATCGCCTGAAGTGTTGAACTCTCTAGATCCCAGAGAATCTTCCATGGCGACAACCCAGCCAGACCTTGGAACCTTAGGCGAAAGCACACCCTCATCCCTATCGTTCATAATGGCGTGATGTATGCGAGTTTTAGTGGAAGGATATAAGAATCAATTTGAATCTTTGAAGAGCGGAAGGTTAGGGGCACCTTAGGTTAGGGTTCCAAAGGACGCAGCCGTTCATCTATAGCTATCGAAATTCCTTTTGTACCCCCTAGGACCAACTTTAGCCATGCTAGAAAAACACAAGGGGGGATTTGCAAAATAACTATGCTGTGCTCTGAACTGAAGCCATGTATCAAGCTAGTTCTGACTGGCCACTACGCTGATTACTACCAAACCCAAAAAAATATACGTCCGCTGAAAATCGATCTATAAAAATTACTGATCAATCCAAAAAAAAACATCCTTCCTAGTATATCTTAAGGGAAACAAACTCAATCCCGAAGAGAAACGAATTTAACCGTGAAACACAGAAACTTAGATTCATAGTGGATTAACTGAAGATTTGTTATATTTCCCATCTATCCCAGATAGTTCAGCTTTTCCCTTTTTATATGACACCCATTTTTTAAGCACCAAATATTAGCCGAAGATATCCCATGTTGTAAAATTTATCGTTTTTAAAAAACTAGGATTAGCCGAAGATATCTCATTTTTATGACTTAATATTACATTAAAAAGTACTATTGTTAGACCTGAATGATGAATACGTTACCCCTCCCTAACTCATAACTCAGAATAGTGAAATATTCATATTGTTTAAACTACAAATTCATAAGCCATGTTTTGATGTATTGATGCTAGCTAAATGGACTCAAATTTGGCACAAGGGTGTATCACCATGTGCCTAATGATGCTAGCATTGTATCTAGCCTAATGATGCTAGCATTGTACCCAGAGAGGTCTATAGCCAATGCAATGTTGGCATGGGCCCACATCTACCACAAAGTGGCTCATCATGTCTTGGCATTGTATCTAGCCTAATGATGCTAGCATTGTACCCATAGAGGTCTAGATCCCATGCAATGTTGGCATGGCCCCACATCTACCACAGTTGTGTGTGTCATGGCTTGGCATAGCGAAAGTATAGTTAGATCTATCAAGAGGGTAGTATCATGTTGTCCAAGTGATGACTCATACAACAACAAGTTTGTGAAGGTGTTTCTATCCAACCCAGAGAGGACTCGATCCCATGCAATGTTGGCATGGCCCCACATTTGCCACAAGTGCGTCTCATGTATTGGCATAGCACTCTTACATCTAGATCTATCACGTGCGTGGGATCATGTTGGTCAGGTGTAGTGACTCACACAACCACTAAGTTGATGATGGTGTTTCTAGCCAACTCGGAGAGGTGTATATCCCATGCAATGTTGGCATGTGCCCACATCTCCTGCTGTAGATTCAAAATTCAAATGATTTTTAGAAACAATTCAAAATTCATCATCTCTTGGCATAGTAGTGTTATACTTAGATCTATCAAGTGGGTGGGATCATGTTATCCCAGCATTGCATTAGGATCTAGACCCATATGAGTTGACTAGAAACACCATCATCAAGTTTGTTGTGGCTTGACATAGCACTCTTATAGCTAGATCTATCAAGTGGGAAGGATCATGTGGTCAAGTGTAGTGACTCAAACAACCACTAAGTTGATGATGGTGTTTCTAGCCAGCCCAGAGAGGTCTAGACCCCATGCAATGTTAGCATGGACCCACATCTACCACAAGTGTGTCATGGCTTGGCATAGCACTCTTACAGCTAGATCTATCAAGTGGGTGGGATCATGTTGGCCAGGTGTAGTGACTCACACAACCACTAAGTTGATGATGGTGTTTCTAGCCAACCTAGAGAGCTATAGATCCCATGCAATGTTAGCATGGGCCCACATCTACCACGGTTGTGTGTGTCATGGCTTGGCATAGCAAAAGTATAGTTAGATCTATCAAGTAGGTAGGATCATGTTGGTCAGGTGGGATGACTCATACAACAACAAGTTGGTGAATGTGTTCCTATCCAGCCCATAGAGGTCTAGACCCCATGCAATGTTGGCATGGCCCCACATCTGCCACAAGTTTGTGTCATGGCTTGGCATATCACTCTTATAGCTAGATCTATCAAGTGGGTGAGATCATGTTGGTCAGGTGTAGTGACTCACACAACCACTAAGTTAATGATGGTGTTTCAAGCCTGCCCAGAGAGGTCTAGACCCCATGCAATGTTAGCATGGCCCCACATCTACCACGAGTGTGTGTCATGGCTTGGCATAGAACTCTTATAGCTATATCTATCAAGTGGGTGGGATCATGTTGGTTAGGTGCAGTGACTCGCACATCCACTAAGTTGATCATGGTGTTTCTAGCCAACCCAGAGAGGTTTAGATCCCATGCAATGTTGGCATGGGCCCAAATCTACCACAGTTGTGTGTGTCATGGCTTGGCATAGCAAAATTATAGTTAGATTTATCAATTAGGTAGGATCATGTTGGCCACACAACCACAAGTTGGTGATGGTGTTTCTAGCCACCCTAGAGAGGTCTAAAGCCCATGCAAAAATTCAAAATTTGACCGGGCCACCTAAAATTCAAAAGAAACATCAAAGTTGTGTGAAACGTTGGACATATTTGACCGGGCATAATTGGCCCGTGATAGGACGACTGGCATATGGGCTCGCCAAAGCCCATGCATCATACTCAGACTTTATTTTAATCCATGGACCTAAACCCTAAACCCCACAGTCCCCGCCCACCCACCACGCACACATCCCACGTTGTACGTGCGCACAAAGAGGCACATCTTATTAGAGGGATTTTCTTGTTCGATCGCCTCGACTCCGCCCACCTCGACTCTGCCATCGCCGCCAACGCCGAGATTTGAAATTTTTTCTTCCTGCCCTACGTGAGAGCTACATCGAGGACACACCGTTTCTTTTTGAGGAGCTGAATAATCGCAGCACACGCACTACCGTTGTAGGTATTTTTGTATGCACTTTATATTTATCATACAATATTACTAGTTCCAAGTTCAGCAGAACTTTGATTAGAGCTCGATCCATATGGATCTGTTTGTTTAGTCGTTAGATTTTCTGTCCAAGGGTAGTCGCCATTATGTCGAAGAATTGTTAGTGGATCTTCGCTAGGAATTCCAGTTGTTGGGCTCTGTTTGAGGGCGGGAAATCGTTTGGCATGATGTTGCCTATTAATTCTGCTATAATTTTCTTATGTTAATTTGTTCTGTGTGTTAGACATCGCATCTCAGGCCTACATGCGGTGTTGAGATGCAATTTTGCTGGTTTGGTGTTTAATAACGAATGATGTATAGAAGTCCCTTTTGATAAAAAAACAAGACGTTTGATTCTCCTGTTGTTATTCAATTTAGCTGGTTATGTGTAATATTATTCATATATGTTTGCGATAAAAGGTCTATAAACACATGCACTACAGAAAAACTATGTGTGTAAACTCTTTATTTATAATTGTATATATGTGTAAACATTTTTAAAATCCCGCTCTCGATTTATCGGTAGTTTGGCGTGTCCAGAGATTGATTTACCTGACATGGTGTAGTATAACGTGCTCTTAGTGTTATCCATCTTATAGTCTATGTGTGTTATGAATAGTATTATTTTTTCGGATGCCAACTAAACACCTAAATAAATATAGTTATTTTTCAACAGAATGGACGAAATCGGAGAAATGTGCTGTGCTGTTGAGAAGTGGTGTCATTTTGTGAAAAGTATGACACCGACACAACGTGCCAAAATTCGAGAAACCGACTTGCAGTGCATGCTTGAGATTCCCCCAGTGAAGTCAAGATGTCTGCTGATCAAATTCGAGAAACCGACTTGCAGTGCATGCTTGAGATACATCCAAATCTAGACAAATCTGAGTTAAATAATTTAAATAAGAGGGAGTATATAATTATCTACAATACATATTTATTTGTTTTAATCTAATTTTTTTGTGATATTTGAAGTATCTGTACTATGAGAAGATACTCCCAGATGGCCCGAGTATACGTCCAGAAGGCCATTGATGAGGAACTAGACGGAAGATGCGGCTTCAGCGAGAGACGCCTTAGAATTAAAGGGTCGTGCTTTGGGGAAGGTACGTAAATACAAGTGATATTGTGGCTTATTTTTTGTTGTGCTAACGGTTCTAGGTTTTCAATATTAATTGATTTATATACACATATCTTGAAGATTGACGATGACATAACTCAAAAGCATCGAGAAGAGGTTCTCCATACACCCGAAATTACATCTGGTAAGAAACGTAGTAGAGGGCCATACAGGAAGAAGGAAGGAGGTTCTACATCTAGCAGGGCTAAAGGAATGAGAGAAGTCATGTTGGAACAGATTACGAACAAACTAACAGAGCATATTGATAGAACAATTGAAGAAACCTTTGATAGAAAGATGGAGGTCTTCTCAGAAGCTTGTGCTAAGGTGATACACCCTATGTGTCATCTTCTCTGAGTTAAACAAATGCTTTTTTTAAACATGACATGATGATTCATTTATTTTCAATCTGGTAGAAACTTCTTGTTATGATGAACTCGACAGGAGTCGCGTACAGACCTTCTAAATAAAAAATGTCTGATAATGACAATAAAGAGGAGGAGGTAGAGAAGGAGGTAGAGAATGGTGAAGGAATCTCCTCTACTAACACCAAATATACGCCAAAAGATTTCATGGACCGTCCAGACACCCCAGAAAGTAACTCCTTTGACATTTCACAGGACTCTAATTTAAAGAAGGATTCAAATAGTAAGGGGAAAGAGGTTGAAGGTGACATATTCATGTTACCCACAGACAAGAAGAAAAGGAATGCTACTGATGCTTGCCACACTGCACCATCGAAACTCGGCAGTACGCAAGCGTCACCAATACTAATTGATGGTAGGGGTCCTTCACCGACGCGACCGGACCCAGAGCCGATTCCATTAGAAGCATTCACAGCTGCATTGAAAAAGGGGCAGGGAGGAAAAACGGGTGAGGTAGGAGACACTCTGTCGAATGGATCATTTGACTCGTTTAATAGCCTACATACCATTTGCCGGAAATCTATTAATGGTGAGAAGACAGAAGACGTTGGCGAGAAGCACAAGCTCAGGTCAGCGGACAAAAAGGGTAAAAAACCAAAAAACAATGTTAGAAAAGGCAGTGCAACATCATTGAATTGCATGGTTGTGCATGTATTAAATTAAAACAGTTACATGCACATATTAAACATTTGTTTCTGTGTATGCAGTTCTTTTCGAAGACATAGAAGTCCTGGACGGTTTGACACCGCAACAAATAGATGCTGCAGTGTTGTACGTTGAAACAGCAAAAAATAATAAAGATTTTTGCAATGAAAGTGTCTATGATAACAAGGGCAACACTGAGGTCACTGCCAACCACATTAGTGTGATCCTTGATAAATTATCGCTGCGTAGCAATATAAGTCCAAGTATCACAGTTTTGTTATTTTATGCAAACAAGAAGGATCGTTTGTCACACGTTATTAAATTTTTCTGTAGGTTATAGGTGCTTACATGGAAGAATTGTCTCTTCGACTGGGGGATGACCGAAACTTGTGCCCTGCATGGAGGGAAAACAGTCTAATACGTACTCCACCAACAAGAAAAACTAGATCCCAACATAAGAAAGAAGCTTTGGACAAAAATCAGAAAAGGTGTATGATATATCAGGATGCTCTGCAAGATGCATGGAAGAATACTTTCGTGCTGATAAAGTAAGTACTGATTGTACAAGAAAATGCAGGGTATAAACCAGATTATGTAATGTGATAACACTTGTCTCTTTTTGGTAGGCATATTTCGTGTTGAATATAAACGATTGCCACTAGTGCTATGTCATCTTGAATAGTCAAAAGAAGAAATTTCAAGTGCTCGACTCGCTGTTTGAATTTAAAAGGGTCTAGAAAATTGTGGAAGCTCTGGTATGTTTTCTCTCTATACATTTAGCGACGATATGGTTACTCCAAGCATTACACAAAACCTCTCCGTTTCATAGAGAGAGCAAATTTCGAAATACATAGAAGTGGCTAACAAATATACAGATTATAAGTTTCATGATGTTTCCAATTGAACAAAATGATGCCTGAGTTTCTGGTTGAACTAATGCCATTTCTTTTGATGTGTTAGTATTGTTATTCAAATTTAGATTCGTTGTGATCAGAAACTCGTGTGGAATGTCCGTGCTACGCTGTATGGAGCACTTTGATGGAGATAAATTTACAGATATAGTCTCAGAGGTATTCAAAATTTCTATTTGGCATTTGCATATTTATATACACCAGCATGTTACCTTATTAACCCTGCTAATATTTTGTTATAGGAAAGGATAAATGATTTTAAGACGTACTGTTGCAGAAATTATTCTGTCGAACACAAACAAACTCTACAAGGTAAAAAGCAGAGTTCTTGAGATCGCGGAGATGCTGGTAGATTCTTGAAAACTCAAGAAACAAAAATGCGTACTACCAATTCCCTGGCGAATGTTGGTATACCATTAAAATTTTTACGCAAAGTTGGGTTGTTTGATTGCTAAACAGTTCGCGCATGGCTCTGTTTTTTTGTCAGAAGAATGTTTCATGACTGTGGTTTAATTTTGTCGTTTTGCTTAATTTACGATTGTAATTAATGTAGAGTTTGGGTTGTTTATGTTCGCCAATTTGTGGATTTGATGAGCAATGTTCATAGGCCTAGTTGTAGTGCGTATGCTTAAAATACAACGCTCGCCAAAATAGTAACAGACCAGACATACAAATGAATGGGAATTACATTATACAGTTTCAAAATATAAGAGTTTTAAGCTTTGTGATCTAGACCTCTTTAGGTGGGATAGAATCTCCCTCATCAACTTGTGGTTGTGTGACTCATCATCTAGCCAAAATGATCAAACCCAGTTGATACATCTGAGTAAGCCATGACACCCACTCGTGGCAGATGTGGGTCGATGCCAACATTGCATGGGATCTAGACCTCTCTACGCTGGCTAGAAACATCTTCACCAGCGTTTCTCCTCTCGCTCAAAACGGTGTGTATTTCTTTGGTATAGTCCTCGTCACAAAGGAGTAAAATGCCTTGATAGTACTTCTGGCCGTGTCTACGTGTCAAGGGATGTAGTTTTTGATGAAAATGTTTTTCCCTTTGCTACACTTCATCAAAATTGCGGGTCGTCGTCTCCATGATGAAATTCTTTTGCTTCCTTCAGACAATCCCTCCTCGGTAGAAACAACTATGGGTGTGCATACTAATGACCAATATATATGTGTCGATTGTTCCTGTCGTTGATCTTATGCAGGCCACAGCTGACACCCTGCCCACAAGCTGTACCGAACTAGTCACGCAAAATTATGCCGAAAATACTGATGACAACACATCAGATAATGAGGCTGAAGGGAACACAACTACAAGCCAAGAAAAAACGTACTCTGAGCATGATACGGGGGCAAAATCTGCCTCGGATCCGCCCCCGAGACACTGACGCGCCGTCACCTGGGCGTATCGATCCACGCCAGTCCCCTTACACCACGTCCCCAAGGTCTGGGCCCTCCTTTGCGTCGGGTTCTGCGCGTAACTATGTCGGCCATGGAGAGCCCGACACGTCTTCCCCGTGGTCCCCACCAACGCGTGTACGCGCGGATCTCCTGCCCAGCTCTTCCACGTGGTTCTTCTGATGGCTTCAGGTGTGACACCTCGACAGGATATTCAATCGGCACCTCGTTGAGCGCTGGTGCCCAGGAATATTCTGCACTTGTACAATCATCGACGCCAGGATCTTCTGCAGCACCTGCTGCTGACGTATATACTGCTGCTGAACCCCGCACTCGACTACAAAAAAGGTACTACTACCTCCATTCCAAAATGTAAGGCTTTTTAGAAAACTAAAATAGCTTGCTAAAAAGGTTTATATTGTGAAACGAAGGAAGTATAAAGGACCCAAAAATTCGTACTAAGGGCACAATTCGGTTGGCATTGTTAACATCTACTCCCTTCGTTTCAAAATATAAGATGTTTTAGCTTTGTGAAGGAAATGTATCTATACTTATTTTAGTGTGTAGGTTCATTCAAGTTTGGAGTGAATCTACAAACTAAAACAAGTCTAGATACATTTGCTTCACAAATCTAAAACATCTTATATTTTGAAACAGAGGGAGTACAGGAGAACTATAAAACTTGCATGAAGCTAAAACGGATACAAACTGACGTGTGCTATGCAGGATCCCACCAAGATCTAACAAAAATGTTATTGATTGCACCTTGTCCCACCAAGCTCTAACATGATCCCACCCAGTTGATACATCTAAGCATAAGAGTGCTATGCCAAGCTATGACACACACTTGTGGCAGGTGTGGACCCATGCCAACATTGCATGAGATATAGAACTCTCTTAGCTGGATAGAAACACTTTAACCAACTTGTGGTTGTATGCCATGTTACAACATCGACCTAGTTTCACATCATAAAAATTCACCACATTAATTTGCCATAAGCTAGTGTGTGTCATGGCTTGGCAAACTCAAAATTATAGCTAGACCTAGCAAGTAGGTAGGATCTTGTTGGCCAGGTGTGATGGCACATACAACAACAAGTTGGTTAAGGTGTTTCTATTCAGCCCAGAGAGGTGTCTAGACCCCATGAATGCATGCAATGTTTCCATGGCCCCACATTTTCCACAAGCTAGTGTGTTTCATGCCTTGGCATAGCACTCTTATAGCTAGATCTATCAAGTGTGGGATCACGTTGGCCAGGTGTAGTGACTCACACAACCACTAAGTTGATGACGGTGGTTCTAGCCAGCCCAGAGAGGTCTAGACCCATGCAATGTTGGCATGGCCCCACATTTGCCACAGGCTAGTGTGTGTCATGGCTTGGCAGACTCAAAATTATAGCTAGAGCTAGCAAGTAGGCAGGATCATGTTGGCCACCAAGAAGAAACTTGTGCCCTGCATGGAGGGAAAATGCTCTAATACGTACTCCACCAAGAAACTTGAGCCCTGCAAATATGGGTCGATGCCAACATTGCATGGGGTCTAGACCTCTTTAGGTTGGCTAGAATCTCCCTAATCCACTTGTGGTTGTGTGACTCATCACCTGGCCAAAATGATCATGTGGGTGGGATCATGTTGGCCAACTGCTGAGTCACACAAACACAAGTTGGTGAAGGTGTTTCTAGCCACCCCAGAGAGGTCTCAAGCCCATGCAAAAGTTCAAAATTTGACCGGGCCACCTAAAATTCCAAAAAATAATCAAAATTATGTGAAATCTTGGACACATTTAAAATTGCTTCTAGGTAGAGGATGCCATATTTCAGCATGGAGCATGTATCACATCACAAAGGCCTAACCCCTAGGCATCCTTACTAGACACCTTGATTTTTGGCCTAAATTTGACCGGGCCACCAAAAATTCAAAAACATTCAAATTTGTGTGAAACCTTGTACATGTGTATTAGTTTGTGTATGTTAGCATGTGTAAAAAAAACCAGGTTGTCTCACGAAAGTCAAAAAACACATTGGTAGGAAAAGAGGCCTAGGTGAGACCAAAAGGGTTGTTCGTAAATTTCTCAATTTTTCGATGTTCATCAAATGATCCCAAAAATTTTGCACATGCTATACCAACGGTGCCTGTCAACAAGCCAGCCCAAATTGAGGCCTAGGTGAGACCAAAAGGGTTGTTCGTAATTTATTTTATAAAATTCAAAATTGTAAAATAGCTCTTTTGTTCAAATATTTAAATAGAAAATAAAAAGGAATATAGGATCGAAGAAAAAAATAAGACTTGGCGTGCAGGCAACAAGCCAGCCCAACTCCTACTCCCGCGCCCGCGCCACGGCTACGTCCGGGCGTGAAGTAGTTTGGAGTGGCCCATCTTAATCCCGGGCATCAAAAAGTAATGGGCTCTTTCAGGCCCAACGGAAAACCGTAGAGGGAAGGACTGACACAGGTTGGAGTTTTTTTAAAACCTCATATATTAGGCATGCAAGCCGCCTCATAGCCGAGCGAGAAACGATTAGACCTGCTTATATACCCTGCATTCATACGTGACACGAGCTTCTCTCAACAAATCAACGATGACACGCACTGCTGTCAGTTGTCTTCCTTTTGGACTACACATGGGCCTGCATCCTGGTCCAACAATGGTCTTCTAGTCGTATGTAGGCCGTTGAGCTAGAAATATGTAGTAGCATTATTTTTCATTCCCTTTACAATCTTGTTGTTCGTTGGCTGAACATCTCCGTAGTAGTTTTTTGTTTTAGATTCAAAATTCAAATAATTTTTAGAAACAATTCAAAATTCATCATCTCTTGGCATAGTAGTTTTAATCTATCAAGTGGGTGGGATCATGTTATCCCAACATTGCATTAGGCTCTAGACCCATATGAGTTGATTAGAAACACCATCATCAAGTTTGTCGTGGCTTGACATAGCACTCTTATAGCTAGATCTATCAAGTGGGAGGGATCATGTTGGCCATGTGTAGTGACTCAAACAACCACTAAGTTGATGATGGTGTTTCTAGCCAGCCCAGAGAGGTCTAGACCCCATGCAATGTTAGCATGGCCCCACATCTACCACAAGTGTGTCATGGCTTGGCATAGCACTCTTACAGCTAGATCTATCAAGTGGGTGGGATCATGTTGGCCAGGTGTAGTGATTCACACAGCCACTAAGTTGATGATGGTGTTTCTAGCCAACCTAGAGAGGTATAGATCCCATGCAATGTTAGCAAAAGTATAGTTAGATCTCTCAAGTAGGTAGGGTCATGTTAGTCAGGAGTGATGACTCATACAAAAAAGTTGGTGAAGGTGTTTCTATCCAGCCCATAGAGGTCTAGACCCCATGCAATGTTGGCATGGCCCCACATCAGCCACAAGTTTGTGTCATGGCTTGGCATAACACTCTTATATATAGCTAGATCTATCAAGTGGGTGGTATCATGTTGGTTAGGTGTAGTGAATCACACAACTACTAAGTTGATGATGGTGTTTTTAGCCAACCCAGAGAGGTCTAGATCCCATGCAATGTTGGCATGGTGGCCCAACATCTAACATAGTTGTGTGTGTCATGGCTTGGCATAGCAAAAGTATAGTTAGATCTATCAAGAGGGGAGGATCATGCTTTCCAAGTTATGACTCATACAACAACAAGTTGGTGAACATGTTTCTATCCATCCCAGAGAGGTCTAGATCCCATGCAATGTTGGCATGGCCCCTCATTTGCCACAAGTGTCTCTCATGTGTTGGCATAGCACTCTTACATCTAGATCTATCAAGTGGGTGGGATCATGTTGGTCAGGTGTAGTGACTCACACAGCCACTAAGTTGATGATGGTGCTTCTAGCCAACTCGGAGAGGTGTATATCCCATGCAATGTTGGCATGTGCCCACATCTACCACAGTTGTGTGTGTCATATCTTGGCATAGCAAAATTATAGTTAGATCTATCAAGAGGGTTGGAGAATGTTGTCCAAGAGATGACTCATACAACAACAAGTTGGTGAACGTGTTTCTATCCACCCCAGAGAGGTCTAGATCCAATGCAATGTTGGCATAGCCCCACATTTGCCACAAGTGTGTCTCATGTCTTGGCATAGCACTCTTACAACTAGATCTATCAAGTGAGTGGGATCATGTTGGTTAGGTGTAGTGACTCACACAACCACTAATTTGATGATGGTGTTTCTAACCTACTCGAAGAGGTGTAGATCCCATGCAATGTTGGCATGGGCCCAGAGAGGTGAGTCATACAACCACAAGTTGGTGAAGGTGTTTCTAGCCACCCTAGATAGGTCTCAAGCCCATGCAAAAATTCAAAATTCGACAGGGACACCTAAAATTCAAAAAAAATCAAAATTGTGTGAAAGCCTCGACACATTTAAAATTGCTTCTAGGTAGAGGATACCATGTTTAGCTTGGAGCATGTATCACATCACAAAGGCCTAACCCCAAGGCATCCTTAGTATACACCTTGATTTTTTTCCTAAATTTGACCAGGCCACCAAAAATTCAAAAATATTCAAATTTGTGTGAAACCTTGTACATGTGTCTTAGTTTGTCTATGTTAGCATGTGTAAAAAAATCCAGGTTGTTTCATGAAAGTCGAAAAAACACATTGCTAGGAAAAGAGGCCTAGGTGAGACCAAAAGGGCTGTTCATAAATTTCTCAATTTTTCGATGTTCACCAAATGATCCCAAATGTTTTGCACATGCTATACCAACGGTGCCTGTCAAGAATATGTAATTTATTTTATAAAATTCAAAATTGTAAAATAGCGATTTTGTTCAAATATTTAAATAGAAAATAAAAAGGAATATAGGATCGAAGAAAAAATTAAGACTTGGCGTGCAGGCAACAAGCCAGCCCAACTCCTACTCCCGCGCAGCGTCATGGCATGGCTGCGTCCGGGCGTGAAGTAGTTTGGGGCGGCCCATCTTAATCCCGGGCATCAAAAAGTAATGGGCTCTTTCGGGCCCAACGGAAAACCGTAGAGCGAAGGACTGACGCGGGTTGGAGTTTAGTCCCACATAGCCGAGCGAGAAACAATTAGACCTGCTTATATACCCTGCATTCATACGTGGCACGAGCTTCTCTCAACAAATCAACGATGACACGTACTGTTGTCAGTTGTCTTCCTTTTGGACTACACATGGGCCTGCATCCTGGTCCAACAATGGTCTTCTAGTCGTATGCAGGTCGTTGAGCTCGAAATGTGTAGTAGCATTATTTTTCATTCCCTTTACAAGCTTGTTATTTGTTTGGTGAACATCTCCGTAGTAGTTTTTTGTTTTAGATTCAAAATTCAACTAATTTTTAGAAACAATTCAAAATTCATCACCTCTTGGCATAGTAGTGTTAATCTATCAAGCGGGTGGGATCATGTTATCCCAACATTGCATTAGGCTCTAGACCCATATGAGTTGATTAGAAACACCATCATCAATTTTCTCGTGGCTTGATATAGCACTCTTATAGCTAGATCTATCAAGTGGGAGGGGTCATATTGGTCAAGTGTAGTGACTCAAACAACCACTAAGTTGATGATGGTGTTTCTAGCCAGCCTAGAGAGGTCTAGACCCCATGCAATGTTAGCATGGCCCCAAATCTACCAAAAGTGTGTCATGGCTTGGCATAGCACTCTTACAGCTAGATCTATCAAGTGGGTGGGATCATGTTGGCCAGGTGTAGTGATTCACACAACCACTAAGTTGATGATGGTGTTTCTAGCCAACCTACAGAGGTATAGATCCCATGCAATGTTAGCAAAAGTATAGTTAGATCTATCAAGTAGGTAGGGTCATGTTGGTCAGGTGTGATGACTCATACAACAAGTTGGTGAAGGTGTTTGTATCCAGCCCATAGAGGTCTAGACCCCATGCAATGTTGGCATGGCCCCACATCGGCCACAAGTTTGTGTCATGGTTTGGCATAACACTCTTATATATAGCTAGATCTATCAAGTGGGTGGGATCATGTTGGTCAGGTGTAGTGACTCACACAACTACTAAGTTGATGATGGTGTGTTTAGCAAACCTAGAGAGGTCTAGATCCCATGCAATGTTGGCATGGCCCAACATCTACCACAGTTGTGTGTGTCATGGATTGGCATAGCAAAAGTATAGTTAGATCTATCAAGAGGGAAGGATCATGTTTTCCAAGTTATGACTCATACAACAACAAGTTGGTGAACATGTTTCTATCCATCCCAGAGAGGTCTAGATCCCATGCAATGTTGGCATGGCCCCTCATTTGCCACAAGTGTCTCTCATGTGTTGGCATAGCACTCTTACATCTAGATCTATCAAGTGGGTGGGATCATGTTGGTCAGGTGTAGTGACTCACACAACCACTAAGTTGATGATGGTGTTTCTAGCCAACTCAGAGAGGTGTATATCCCATGCAATGTTGGCATGTGCCCACATCTACCACAGTTTTGTGTGTCATGGCTTGGCATAGAAAAATTATAGTTAGATCTATCAAGACGGTAGGACAATGTTGTCCAAGAGATGACTCATACAACAACAAGTTGGTGAACGTGTTTCTATCCAGCCCAGAGAGGTCTATATCCAATGAAATGTTGGCATAGCGCCACATTTGCCACAAGTGTGTCTCATGTCTTGGCATAGCACTCTTAAAACTAGATCTATCAAGTGAGTGGGATCATGTTGGTCAGGTGTAGTGACTCACACAGCCACTAAGTTGATGATGGTGTTTCTGGCCAACTCGGAGAGGTGTAGATCCCATGCAATGTTGGCATGGGCCCACATCTACCACAATTGTGTGTGTCATGGCTTGGCATAGCAAAATTATAGTTAGATCTATCAAAAGGGTAGGACAATGTTGTCCAAGCGATGACTCATACAACAACAAGTTGGTGAACGTGTTTCTATCCAGCCAGAGAGGTCTAGATCCCATGCAATGTTGGCATAGCCCCACATTTTCCACAAGTGTGTCTTATGTCTTGGCATAGCACTCTTACAACTAGATCTATCAAGTGAGTGGGATCATGTTGGTCAGGTGTAGTGACTCACACAACCACTAAGTTGATGATGGTGTTTCTAACCTACTCGAAGAGTTGTAGATCCCAGCAATGTTGGCATGGGCCCAGAGAGGTGAGTCGCACAACCATAGTTTGGTGAAGGTGTTTCCAGCCACCCCAGAGAGGTCTCAAGCCCATGCAAAAATTCAAAATTCGACAGGGACACCTAAAATTCAAAAAAAATCAAAATTGTGTGAAAGCCTCGACACATTTAAAATTGCTTCTAGGTAGAGGATCCCATGTTCAGCTTGGAGCATGTATCACATCACAAAGGCCTAACCCCTAGGCATCCTTAGTATACACCTTGATTTTTTTCCTAAATTTGACCAGGCCACCAAAAATTCAAAAATATTCAAATTTGTGTGAAACCTTGTACATGTGTCTTAGTTTGTCTATGTTAGCATGTGTAAAAAAATCCAGGTTGTTTCATGAAAGTCGAAAAAACACATTGCTAGGAAAAGAGGCCTAGGTGAGACCAAAAGGGCTGTTCATAAATTTCTCAATTTTTCGATGTTCACCAAATGATCCCAAATGTTTTGCACATGCTATACCAACGGTGCCTGTCAAGAATATGTAATTTATTTTATAAAATTCAAAATTGTAAAATAGCGATTTTGTTCAAATATTTAAATAGAAAATAAAAAGGAATATAGGATCGAAGAAAAAATTAAGACTTGGCGTGCAGGCAACAAGCCAGCCCAACTCCTACTCCCGCGCCCGCGTCATGGCTGCGTCCGGGAGTGAAGTAGTTTGGGGCGGCCCATCTTAATCCCGGGCATCAAAAAGTAATGGGCTCTTTCGGGCATAACGGAAAACCGTAGAGCGAAGGACTGACGCGGGTTGGAGTTTAGTCCCACATAGCCGATCGAGAAACAATTAGACCTGCTTATATACCCTGCATTCATACGTGGCACGAGCTTCTCTCAATAAATTAACGATGACACATACTGTTGTCAGTTGTCTTCCTTTTGGACTACACATGGGCCTGCATCCTGGTCCAACAATGGTCTTCTAGTCGTATGCAGGTCGTTGAGCTCGAAATGTGTAGTAGCATTATTTTTCATTCCCTTTACAAGCTTGTTATTTGTTTGGTGAACATCTCCGTAGTAGTTTTTTGTTTTAGATTCAAAATTCAACTAATTTTTAGAAACAATTCAAAATTCATCACCTCTTGGCATAGTAGTGTTAATCTATCAAGTGGGTGGGATCATGTTATCCCAACATTGCATTAGGCTCTAGACCCATATGAGTTGATTAGAAACACCATCATCAATTTTCTCGTGGCTTGATATAGCACTCTTATAGCTAGATCTATCAAGTGGGAGGGGTCATATTGGTCAAGTGTAGTGACTCAAACAACCACTAAGTTGATGATGGTGTTTCTAGCCAGCCTAGAGAGGTCTAGACCCCATGCAATGTTAGCATGGCCCCAAATCTACCAAAAGTGTGTCATGGCTTGGCATAGCACTCTTACAGCTAGATCTATCAAGTGGGTGGGATCATGTTGGCCAGGTGTAGTGATTCACACAGCCACTAAGTTGATGATGGTGTTTCTAGCCAACCTACAGAGGTATAGATCCCATGCAATGTTAGCAAAAGTATAGTTAGATATATCAAGTAGGTAGGGTCATGTTGGTCAGGTGTGATGACTCATACAACAAGTTGGTGAAGGTGTTTGTATCCAGCCCATAGAGGTCTAGACCCCATGCAATGTTGGCATGGCCCCACATCGGCCACAAGTTTGTGTCATGGTTTGGCATAACACTCTTATATATAGCTAGATCTATCAAGTGGGTGGGATCATGTTGGTCAGGTGTAGTGACTCACACAACTACTAAGTTGATGATGGTGTGTTTAGCAAACCCAGAGAGGTCTAGATCCCATGCAATGTTGGCATGGCCCAACATCTACCACAGTTGTGTGTGTCATGGCTTGGCATAGCAAAAGTATAGTTAGATCTATCAAGAGGGAAGGATCATGTTTTCCAAGTTATGACTCATACAACAACAAGTTGGTGAACATGTTTCTATCCATCCCAGAGAGGTCTAGATCCCATGCAATGTTGGCATGGCCCCTCATTTGCCACAAGTGTCTCTCATGTGTTGGCATAGCACTCTTACATCTAGATCTATCAAGTGGGTGCGATCATGTTGGTCAGGTGTAGTGACTCACACAACCACTAAGTTGATGATGGTGTTTCTAGCCAACTCGGAGAGGTGTATATCCCATGCAATGTTGGCATGTGCCCACATCTACCACAGTTTTGTGTGTCATGGCTTGGCATAGAAAAATTATAGTTAGATCTATCAAGACGGTAGGACAATGTTGTCCAAGAGATGACTCATACAACAACAAGTTGGTGAACGTGTTTCTATCCAGCCCAGAGAGGTCTATATCCAATGCAATGTTGGCATAGCCCCACATTTGCCACAAGTGTGTCTCATGTCTTGGCATAGAACTCTTAAAACTAGATCTATCAAGTGAGTGGGATCATGTTGGTCATGTGTAGTGACTCACACAGCCACTAAGTTGATGATGGTGTTTCTGGCCAACTCGGAGAGGTGTAGATCCCATGCAATGTTGGCATGGGCCCACATCTACCACAATTGTGTGTGTCATGGCTTGGCATAGCAAAATTATAGTTAGATCTATCAAAAGGGTAGGACAATGTTGTCCAAGCGATGACTCATACAACAACAAGTTGGTGAACGTGTTTCTATCCAGCCAGAGAGGTCTAGATCCCATGCAATGTTGGCATAGCCCCACATTTGCCACAAGTGTGTCTTATGTCTTGGCATAGCACTCTTACAACTAGATCTATCAAGTGAGTGGGATCATGTTGGTCAGGTGTAGTGACTCACACAACCACTAAGTTGATGATGGTGTTTCTAACCTACTCGAAGAGTTGTAGATCCCAGCAATGTTGGCATGGGCCCAGAGAGGTGAGTCGCACAACCACAGTTTGGTGAAGGTGTTTCCAGCCACCCCAGAGAGGTCTCAAGCCCATGCAAAAATTCAAAATTTGACCGGGCCACCTAAAATTCAAAAAAAAATCAAAATTGTGTGAAAGCTTGGACACATTTTAAATTGCTTCTAGGTAGAGGATGCCATTTTTCAGCATGGAGCATGTATCACATCACAAAGGCCTAACCCCTAGGCAACCTTACTATACACCTTTATTTTTGGCCTAAATTTGACCGTGCCACCAAAAAATTCAAAAACATTCAAATTTGTGTGAAACCTTGTACATGTGTCTTAGTTTGTCTATGTTAGCATGTGTAAAAACATCCAGGTTGTTTCACGAAAGTCGAAAAAACACATTGCTAGGAAAAGAGGCCTAGGTGAGACCAAAAGGGTTGTTCGTAAATTTCTCAATTTTTCGATGTTCATCAAATGATCCCAAATTTTTTGCACATGCTATACCAATGGTGCCTGTCAAGAATATGTAATTTATTTTATAAAATTCAAAATTGTAAAATAGCTATTTTGTTCAAATATTTACATAGAAAATAAAAAGGAATATAGGATCAAAGAAAAAAGTAAGACTTGGCGTGGACGCAACAAGCCAGCCCAACTCCTACTCCCGCGCCCGCGTCACGGCTGCGTCCGGGCATGAAGTAGTTTGGGCGTCCCATCTTAATCCCGGACATCAAAAAGTAATGGGATCTTTCGGGCTCAATGGAAAACCGTAGAGCGAAGGACTGACGCGGGTTGGAGTTTAGTCCCACATAGCCGAGCGAGAAACAATTAGACCTGCTTATATACTCTGCATTCATACGTGGCACGAGCTTCTCTCAACAAATCAACGATGACACGTACTTCTGTCAGTTGTCTTCCTTTTGGACTACACATGGGCCTGCATCCTGGTCCAACAATGGTCTTCTAGTCGTATGCAGGCCGTTGAGCTCGAAATGTGTAGTAGCATTATTTTTCATTCCCTTTACAAGCTTGTTGTTTGTTTGCTGAACATCTCCGTAGTAGTTTTTTGTTTTAGATTCAAAATTCAACTAATTTTTAGAAACAATTCAAAATTCATCATCTCTTGGCATAGTAGTGTTAATCTATCAAGTGGGTGGGATCATGTTATCCCAACATTGCATTAGGCTCTAGACCCATATGAGTTGATTAGAAACACCATCATCAATTTTGTCGTGGCTGGACATAGCACTCTTATAGCTAGATCTATCAAGTGGGAGGGATCATATTGGTCAAGTGTAGTGACTCAAACAACCACTAAGTTGATGATGGTGTTTATAGCCAGCCTAGAGAGGTCTAGACCCCATGCAATGTTAGCATGGCCCCAAATCTACCACAAGTGTGTCATGGCTTGGCATAGCACTCTTACAGCTAGATCTATCAAGTGGGTGGGATCATGTTGGCCAGGTGTAGTGATTCACACAGCCACTCAGTTGATGATGGTGTTTCTAGCCAACCTAGAGAGGTATAGATCCCATGCAATGTTAGCAAAAGTATAGTTAGATCTATCAAGTAGGTAGGGTCATGTTGGTCAGGTGTGATGACTCATACAACAAGTTGGTGAAGGTGTTTCTATCCAGCCCATAGAGGTCTAGACCCCATGCAATGTTGGCATGGCCCCACATCGGCCACAAGTTTGTGTCATGGTTTCGCATAACACTCTTATATATAGCTAGATCTATCAAGTGGGTGGGATCATGTTGGTCAGGTTTAGTGACTCACACAACTACTAAGTTGATGATGGTGTTTTTAGCCAACCCAGAGAGGTCTAAATCCAATGCAATGTTGGCATGGCCAAACATCTACCACAGTTGTGTGTGTCATGGCTTGGCATAGCAAAAGTATAGTTAGATCTATCAAGAGGGAAGGATCATGTTGTCCAAGTGATGACTCATACAACAACAAGTTGGTGAACTTGTTTCTATCCATCCCAGAGAGGTCTAGATCCCATGCAATGTTGGCATGGCCCCACATTTTCCACAAGTGTGTCTCATGTCTTGGCATATCACTCTTACATCTAGATCTATCAAGTGGGTGGAATCATGTTGGTCAGGTGTAGTGACTCACACAGCCACTAAGTTGATGATGGTGTTTCTAGCCAACTCGGAGAGGTGTAGATCCCATGCAATGTTGGCATGGGCCCACATCTTCCACAATTGTGTGTGTCATGGCTTGGCATAGCAAAATTATAGTTAGATCTATCAAAAGGGTATGACAATGTTGTCCAAGCGATGACTCATACAACAACAAGTTGGTGAACGTGTTTCTATCCATCCCAGAGAGGTCTAGATCCCATGCAATGTTGGCATAGCCCCATATTTGCCACAAGTGTGTCTTATGTCTTGGCATAGCACTCTTACAACTAGATCTATCAAGTGAGTGGGATCATGCTGGTCAGGTGTAGTGACTCACACAACCACTAAGTTGATGATGGTGTTTCTAACCTACTCGAAGAGGTGTAGATCCCATCAATGTTGGCATGAGCCCAGAGAGGTGAGTCACACAACCACAAGTTGGTGAAGGTGTTTCTAGCCACCCAGAGAGGTCTCAAGCCCATGCAAAAATTCAAAATTTGACCGGGCCACCTAAAATTCAAAAAAAATCAAAATTGTGTGAAAGCTTGGACACATTTAAAATTGCTTCTAGGTAGAGGATGCCATGTTTCAGCATGGAGCATGTACCACATCACAAAGGCCTAACCGCTAGGCATCCTTACTATACACCTATATTTTTGGCCTAAATTTGACCGGGCCACCAAAAATTCAAAAACATTCAAATTTGTGTGAAACCTTGTACATGTGTCTTAGTTTGTCTATGTTAGCATGTGTAAAAAATCCAGGTTGTTTCACGAAAGTCTAAAAAACACATTGCTAGGAAAAGAGGCCTAGGTGAGACCAAAAGGGCTGTTCGTAAATTTCTCAATTTTTCGATGTTCATCAAATGATCCCAAATTTTTTGCACATGCTATACCAACGGTGCCTGTCAAGAATATGTAATTTATTTTATAAAATTCAAAATTTTAAAATAGCTATTTTGTTCAAATATTTACATAGGAAATAGAAAGGAATATAGGATCGAAGAAAAAAGTAAGACTTGGCGTGCAGGCAACAAGCCAGCCCAACTCCTACTCCCGCGCCCGCATCACGGCTGCGTCTGGGCGTTAAGTAGTTTGGGGTGGCCCATCTTAATCCCGGGCATAAAAAAGTAATGGGCTCTTTCGGGCCCAACGGAAAACCGTAGAGCGCAGGACTGACGCGGGTTGGAGTTTAGTCCCACATAGCTGAGCGAGAAACAATTAGACCTACTTATATATCCTGCATTCATACGTGGCACGAGCTTCTCTCAAGAAATCAATGATGACACATACTGCTGTGAGTTGTCTTCCTTTTGGACTACACATGGGCTTGCATCCTGGTCCAACAATGGTCTTCTAGTCGTATGCAGGCCGTTGAGCTGGAAATGTGTAGTAGCATTATTTTTCATTCCCTTTACAAGCTTGTTGTTTGTTTGCTGAACATCTCCATAGTAGTTTTTTGTTTTAGATTCAAAATTCAACTAATTTTTAGAAATAATTCAAAATTCATCATCTCTTGGCATAGTAGTGTTAATCTATCAAGTGGGTGGGATCATGTTATCCCATAATTGCATTAGGCTCTACACCCATATGAGTTGATTAGAAACACCATCATCAATTTTTTCGTGGCTGGACATAGCACTCTTATAGCTAGATCTATCAAGTGGGAGGGATCATATTGGTCAAGTGTAGTGACTCAAACAACCACTAAGTTTATGATGGTGTTTATAGCCAGCCTAGAGAGGTCTAGACCCCATGCAATGTTAGCATGGCCCCAAATCTACCACAAGTGTGTCATGGCTTGGAATAGCACTCTTACAGCAAGATCTATCACGTGGGTGGGATCATGTTAGCCAGGTGTAGTGATTCACATAGCCACTAAGTTGATGATGGTGTTTCTAGCCAACCTAGAGAGGTATAGATCCCATGCAATGTTAGCAAAAGTATAGTTAGATCTATCAAGTAGGTAGGGTCATGTTGGTCAGGTGTGATGACTCATACAACAAGTTGGTGAAGGTGTTTCTATCCAGCCCATAGAGGTCTAGACCCCATGCAATGTTGGCATGGCCCCACATCAGCCACAAGTTTGTGTCATGGTTTGGCATAACACTCTTATATATAGCTAGATCTATCAAGTGGGTGGAATCATGTTGGTTAGGTGTAGTGACTCACACATCTACTAAGTTGATGATGGTGTTTTTAGCCAACCCAGAGAGGTCTAGATCCCATGCAATGTTGGCATGGCCCAACATCTACCACAGTTGTGTGTGTCATGGCTTTGCATAGCAAAATTATAGTTAGATCTATCAAGAAGGAAGGATCATGTTGTCCAAGTGATGACTCATACAACAACAAGTTGGTGAACGTGTTTCTATCCATCCCAGAGAGGTCTAGATCCCATGCAATGTTGGCATGGCCCAACATTTGCCACAAGTGTGTCTCGTGTCTTGGCATAGCACTCTTACATCTAGATCTATAAAGTGGGTGGAATCATGTTGGTCAGGTGTAGTGACTCACACAACCACTAAGTTGATGATGGTGTTTCTAGCCAACTCAGAGAGGTGTAGATCCCATGCAATGTTGGCATGGGCCCACATCTACCACAATTGTGTGTGTCATGGCTTGGCATAGCAAAATTATAGTTAGATCTATCAAAAGGGTAGGACAATATTGTCCAAGCGATGATTCATACAACAACAAGTTGGTGAACGTGTTTCTATCCAGCCCAGAGAGGTCTAGATCCCATGCAATGTTGGCATAGCCCCACATTTGCCACAAGTGTGTCTTATGTCTTGGCATAGCACTCTTACAACTAGATCTATCAAGTGAGTGGGATCATGTTGGTCGGGTGTAGTGACTCACACAACCACTAAGTTGATGATGGTGTTTCTAACCTACTCGAAGAGGTGTAGATCCCATGCAATGTTGGCATGGGCCCAGAGAGGTGAGTCACACAACCACAAGTTGGTGAAGGTGTTTCTAGTCACCCCAGAGAGGTCTCAAGCCCATGCAAAAATTCAAAATTTGACCGGGCCAACTAAAATTCAAAAAAAAAATCAAAATTGTGTGAAAGCTTGGACACATTTAAAATTGCTTCTAGGTAGAGGATGCCATGTTTCAGCATGGAGCATGTATCACATGACAAAGGCCTAACCCCTAGGCATTCTTACTAGACACTTTGATTTTTGGCCTAAATTTGACCGGGCCACCAGAAATTCAAAAACATTCAAATTTTTGTGAAACCTTGTACATTTGTCTTAGTTTGTGTATGTTAGCATGTGTAAAAAAATCCAGGTTGTTTCACGAAAGTCGAAAAAACACATTGCTAGGAAAAGAGGTCCAGGTGAGACCAAAAGGGTTGTTCGTAAATTTCTCAATTTTTCGATGTTCATCAAATGATCCCAAATTTTTTGCACAGGATATACCAACGGTGCCTGTCAAGAATATGTAATTTATTTTATAAAATTCAAAATTGTAAAATAGCTATTTTGTTCAAATATTTAAATAGAAAATAAACAGGAATATAGGATCGAAGAAAAAAGTAAGACTTGGCATGCAGGCAACAAGCCAACCCAACTCCTACTCCCGCGCCCGCGTCAAGGCTGCGTCCGAGCGTGAAGTAGTTTGGGGTGGCCCGTCTTAATCCTGGGCATCAAAAAGTAATGGGCTCTTTCGGGCCCAACAGAAAACCGTACCGGGAAGGACTAACGCGGGTTGGAGTTTTTTTTAAACCACATATATTAGGCATGCAAGCCGCCTCATAGCCGAGCGAGAAACGATTAGACCTGCTTATATACCCTGCATTCATACGTGGCACGAGCTTCTCTCAACAAATCAACGATGACACGTACTGCTGGCAGTTGTCTTCCTTTTGGACTACACATGGGCCTGCATCCTGGTCCAACAATGGTCTTCTAGTCGTATGCAGGACGTTGATCTCGAAATGTGTAGTAGCATTATTTTGCAAGCTTGTTGGTTGTTTGCTGAATATCTCCGTAGTAGTTTTTTGTTTTAGATTCAAAATTCAACTAATTTTTAGAAACAATTCAAAATTCATCATCTCTTGGCTTAGTAGTGTTAATTTATCAAGTGGGTGGGATCATGTTATCCCAACATTGCATTAGGCTCTAGACCCATATGAGTTGATTAGAAACACCATCATCAAGTTTATCGTGGCTTGACATAGCACTCTTATAGCTAGATCTATCAACTGGGAGGGATCATGTTGGTCAAGTGTAGTGACTCAAACAACCACTAAGTTGATGATGGTGTTTCTGCCCAAAGAGGTCTAGACCCCATGCAATGTTAGCATGGCCCCACATCTACCACAAGTGTGTCATGGCTTGGCATAGCACTCTTACAGCTAGATCTATCAAGTGGGTGGGATCATGTTGGCCAGGTGTAGTGATTCACAAACCCACTAAGTTGATGATGGTGTTTCTAGCCAACCTAGAGAGGTATAGATCCCATGCAATGTTAGCAAAAGTATAGTTAGATCTATCAAGTAGGTAGGGTCATGTTGGTCTGGTGTGATGACTCATACAACAAGTTGGTGAAGGTGTTTCTATCTAGCCCATAGAGGTCTAGACCCCATGCAATGTTGGCATGGCCCCACATCATCCACAAGTTTGTGTCATGGCTTGGCATAACACTCTTATATATAGCTAGATCTATCAAGTGGGTGGGATCATGTTGGTCAGGTGTAGTGATTCACACAGCCAATAAGTTGATGATGGTGTTTCTAGCCAACTCGGAGAGGTGTAGATCCCATGCAATGTTGGCATGGGCCCACATCTACTACAGTTGTGTGTGTCATGGCTTGGCATAGCAAAATTATATTTAGATCTATCAAGATGGTAGGACAATGTTGTCCAAGCGATGACTCATACAACAACAAGTTGGTGAACGTGTTTCTATCCAGCCCAGAGAGGTCTAGATCCCATGCAATGTTGGCATATCCCCACATTTGCCACAAGTGTGTCTCATGTCTTGGCATAGCACTCTTACAACTAGATCTATCAAGTGAGTGGGATCATGTTGGTCAGGTGTAGTGACTCACACAACCACTAAGTTGATGATGGTGTTTCTAACCTACTCGAAGAGGTGTAGATCCCATGCAATGTTGGCATGGGCCCAGAGAGGTGAGTCACACAACCACAAGTTGGCGAAGGTGTTTCTAGCCACCCCACTGAGGTCTCAATCCCATGGAAAAATTCAAAATTTGACCAGGCCACCTAAAATTCAAAAAAAAATCAAAATTGTGTGAAAGCTTGGACACATTTAAAATTGCTTCTAGGTAGAGGATGCCATGTTTCAGCATGGAGCATATATCACATCACAAAGGCCTAACCCCTAGGCATCCTTACTAGACACCTTGATTTTTGGCCTAAATTTGGCCATGCCACCAAAAATTCAAAAACATTCAAATTTGTGTGAAACCTTGTACATGTGTCTTAGTTTGTGTATGTTAGCATGTGTAAAAAAATCCAGGTTGTTTCACGAAAGTCGAAAAAAACACATTGCTAGGAAAAGAGGCCTAGGTGAGACCAAAAGGGTTGTTCGTAAATTTCTCAATTTTTCGATGTTCATCAAATGATCCCAAAAATTTTGCACATGCTATAACAACGGTGGCTGTCAAGAATATGAAATTTATTTTATAAAATTCAAAATTTTAAAATAGCTATTTTGTTCAAATATTTAAATAGAAAATAAAAAGGAATATAGGATCGAAGAAAAAAGTAAGACTTGGCAGTAAGCAGCCTAACTCCTACTCCCGCGGCCACTACCAAGCGTCCGGGCGTGAAGTAGTTTGGGGCGGCCCATCTTAATCCGGGGCTGTCACATCCCAAAATTCTCCTAATTTTGGAATGTGAAATAAATAAATAAGTTTGTTTGATTGTTTGACTATGTTGAAAATTCTCAAAAAGAAGAAACTTTTTGAATAGAAAATCCTCTCAACCTTGAATTCAAAATCTTATATTCTTTTGTTATGACCTAAGTAGCCATATAGGCAAAAGGGCATGGATTAATTATGGATTATAGAATTGGTGTGCAAGATTTCAAAATGAAAATCATGAAACATTCATAAGCATTTCATTACATCCATGCAAGGTTCTCACAAACTGAATCCAAATCCTGGTATCTAAATCCTATAGTTGATTCGTCCAAATGTTCCAAAAGGTAATTAAATTGACTTTATAAAACCCACTTTTGCTAAGGCATAAATTATTGATAATTATAGCCTAATGAGATCCAATTAATATTACAAAATTTTAGGAACAAAGTTGAGCTCATTTGGAGCTATTATGAAAAAGTTATGGAATAACTACAAACAAATAAAGATATAAATAAAATGGAATATACAAGGATTTATAAACCCACTACTTGCAAACTAGTAAAAAGATTACAAATATGATCCTACAATGATCTATTCGATTTTAGAAAATTTTAGAAACAAGAATCGTGTCATTTGGAGTTCGTATGCAAAAGATATGAGGGAAACAAGTAAATAGAAAAATAAAAAGAATAAAAAGAAACAAATGGGCCGGCCGAGCCAGCCGGCAGCCCAGCAAGCAGCCGACCAACCAGCCAGCGTGCAACTGATCGTGCCCAGGTTTGCTTTAAAAAGCGTGCGAAACAGTTTTTGTCAAACCTATCTCTATACAAACCGCTATAACTTTTTATCTACAACTCCAAATCGAGTTCCGTTTATTTCTATTTGTTCCCTACTCCAAGACCTATCTCTACACCATCATAAATCTCCATATAAACTCGTGGAGCCATAGCTATACGAGTTTCTCTCCTTGAAATCCCGAATCTACACATGCCCGAATCTTATTTCGCTTTTTAACCCATCTAGACTTCGTTGTTTGCCTTCAGCCAAAAAATGAAAATTGTAGAACTCGTCGAAATCTTTCAATCCCGACAAACCTCACCTCTTTTTATCCACCACAGCCGGTGAATTTTGCATCGCAATATTTTAGATCTGACGGTGTAAATCCCAGATGTACTCGCGCTCGTTTCTTCAAATCCAAATCCCTTTGGTGGAAAGGTAGGACTAATGATTCCCCACAACTTTCATGTTCTGAGTTTTTCAATTTGACCTACGGATTTGTCTCTCTAACACAGGTCTCTTTCTTGTCTAATCTGAGCCAAAATCGGGTCAATCTCTTCTTCTAGCCACCGGATCCTATCCAGACGGTCGAGATCCAATCAAACAGGTGCGTGCCATATCGTCATCCCGGTCAGCTTCCTCATCAAAGCCACGTCATCGTCAGGTCAGCATCTAGTCCCAGTCAGCATGCAAAGTCAACATGTCCAGTCAGCGGAATATTCTCTGGAATATTCCATTCGAATTTAAAATTGCACATTATAGATCTAACTTGTAAAATTCATTAGAAATTCATACAACGTCCAAAAATTGCGTATAATATATCAAATTTAAGATAATTTTATGTAGAATCATCTTATCAAAATAGATCAAACCTTTACAGTACGTACTTACTGTAATGATTTAATTAGTTTTAATGGTCTTTTAGGTTAATAAATTCATAGGAAATTATCTGTGACTCCGAAAAATATGAACAATATATCAAATTGAAGCTACTATAATGTAGATTAATAATATCTGGTTGGATCCAGATTTTGCGGACTATTTACCACATAGCAATTTAATTAGTTTTAATGGCTTTATAAATCATTAAATTCATAGTAAATTAATTGCTTGTCACAAAAATATAAATGATATACCGATGGAAAGCTGGTTCCATGTAGATCATCAATATGCAAATGGTTCAGGCAAATACTGTAAGGTTTTGGAGTAATTAAATAAATGGTTTAATGGCTTATTTAGAGTAATAAATTCATAAGAAAATAAATACTATTCAGAAAATTGCAAATAATATGTCCCTGGAATCACAAGAAAGATTAGAACCAGTTACTGAATTAAAATTATAGGTGTACAATATCTATAATGTTAGGAGCATTATAATACATCCTGTAGTTTTTTAATTATTTAAAAAGATCTACAACTCCGATTAGGGTGAATCCAACGCCTACCGGTTCGTATTGACGTCCTCTATCCAGTAAACCCAAGAAACAAATTTAATTCGGCAGTTAGTACAGGCGTTACAACAGAACTATTAAAAACGCTATATTGGCAAGTAATTATTAATAACAAGTACTCCATTGCATTAATTGGCCTCTTGTATGTATCATATACTTTAGTATTGTTTAGAGAACTAAAGTAACAACCATTGTGACTTATTAAATTTTCATGCATGTATTTGTTGCATTTGTTTGATCTCTATGTGCTATTGTTTATGTTGTATGCAATTGTTTGATCGATAGATTGCGAGGAGTGCGACGTGTGTGATTGCAACTACTATGATTGCAAGTATTGTGGTTATGACGAGTGCAACCATTATATCTATGAGGATTGTGAGGATTATCTAATCGACTACATCTACAACAAAGGCAAGTGGTGCTATCTTGGTCATAAATGTCCTATTGTTTTCCTATGCATTGTAGATGCTTTTGTAGAATTGCATCTGTAGGAATTGATGTGTATATGCTATGCTATGTCCTATTATGTGGTAGGGTTTTCCTGTAGATGAACCACCGTTGGTAGATGTGCTTAGCCATGCTATGTTGATCGATGGTTGGGTTATATCACTGATGTTGATTCTAAATGTGTTGGTTTGCGAAAACTAAAACAACTTAATCAATGAATCTCCTGGGTGTGATGGGATTGATAATTTTTGGTGGTATCATTGCGGAAAGGCACCCAGGACACTGAGAAAGGATTGGCTTCTTTGTTTGGTAGCTTTCATGTGCAACCATGTGCCAATAATGGAATGGGCGGTTGGTTGGACTCAGTAGGTTGTGGTAACTCGAACCCACGTATCCAGAGATGCAGATAGTGTAGGTTGGACCTGTGCGTGTCGGGTTTGGGGAGCTACTTCCCGAACGGTTCCTTCTTGGACTTCTCCCTATCATCACCCAATATGAGAGTGGTGGTACGAGCTGGGCTGGCCAAGTCACATGGGTAAAGTGTACTCACCCCTGCAGGGTGTATAAACTAAGTGCTTAGCCGTGTCCCCAGTTATGGAAAATTTGAGCGACCTGATACTGATGCTGTGATATTTCTCACTCATCCTTATTTCTTAATTACTTAAAACTTGTTGGGTGAACATAATTGGGTAGGAGCACCTGGGAGTGAACCAGAGTGTCCTATTTATCGTATTGGAAAACTACTTTGTTACAAATGTTTGGATAAAACTATTGCTTTATGCAAATGAGCCTGAACTCCACTTGGCCAAATAAGCATGTAATTAATAGATCTGTTGTTAACCACTTTAGCCTACTTCCATACATTCAATGTATTTACCATTCATGGCTGCAATGTTTCATGTTGCAGGTTATATCGTATCTGAGTGATCGTTCATAGGTCGCGAGACTCCACTCAACAATTGTTCGCCTGTGGCACATTTGGAGGATGGAGATCTACCTTGTATTCGTTTTCCGTTGTGTACTTGAATAAATAATGTAAATTCTGGATCATATTCGTTGTATTTATGATGCACAGTTATATTTGGTATCATTTTGTTATGTGTGTGCTAGTGAACCGATCCAGGGATTGGCACTATACACATGAACTCAGCCTTATCAGGCGAGGTTGTTACAAGATGGTATCAGAGCTGTGCGTTGACTGTAGGATCGTGACCTTAGAAATGGATTATTAATAGAAGACCTCTATTAGGAGAACTATCATATTTTCTACTTACTAGAGTTCTTATATTCCTTATCTATCTATTCTAGAACCTCTTCCTATTCGAACATTTATAGTTGTCCATTCTCATGATACCTATATGAGAGTTAGCTAAGTAAAAGAACAAATATTGTGACATAAATAAACATCTTATCAAGTTTGGTTAGATCTAGACCACCATGTTTTATCTCTTTAGAAGATCATCGCTATCGTGTTAGCATATTGTTCTTACCAACTTATGTGGTATGGCAATATAGGTTGCTTGCTTATTTGTACTGAACCATATCGTGTGATGCCTTGTTTAGGATCTGTTGTTTTTAAACTCTAAAGTTTCTGGAGTTTTTGTGTGGTTTTAAAATTATTTTAATGGTGTGAATTGATTGAAATTCGTGGGATTACTGCTGCAGTTTTCTGCCTGACCTGTTGAACCGCGCGATTTTTCATATTTTATTGGTAACTCAGAAAAATCTAAAAAAATAGGATCTGGAGATTAATTGCCTGTAGTACATGCACATAAATTGGCTAAAATTCCTGACGAGTTTAGATCGGTCATAAAAATTCGTGAAGTCTGTTGTACCGTTTTGATAGATTTTGTTTATTGCTTATATGTTGCTCTATTTTACTCTAGTATTGTTCCCAATGCTTTCAAACTATTTTGTGGTTATATACTGATATATTTAGACCCCTGTAATGTTATTATACAAGTGTTTGATTGTGTGTTGATCGCCTGTGATTGTTTTCTTGTTTGTGACGTTGATTGCTTCATATAGTTATGGGTAGGATTATTTCCTTAGTCGTTTCTTTCCTATAGAATCTATTCTTCCCTATCTTGAACCCTTGGAGATATAATGATGTGGTAAGTGGAAGGTTTGACAACACAATGCATTTAGGAAGGAGAATGCTTTATCTGATGGAAAAAAATGTGGGAGTATGAAGTGTTGAAATGATGTTATGTAGTAGATTACGCAACCTGAAAGTTGATGTATCGATAGTTTAGTTTTAGTAGTAGCTTTGTTGATTGAATACATGGGAGTATACATAGAGCATTAGTTCGTGCCCATGGAAACATTCTTCAAGGCAAGTGAGAATGCCCGAGTGATAGAAAAACGTGATTCACCTATCCTCATATAGGGTAATGATTTGGGTGCAGGATGGATTGATCACCATTCCTACTACTCTTATTATTCTCTCTTGTACTATTGGCTTTGTGAATCTTTAGTTCCCTTTTGAACCTTAGCAGAGAGTCGACGTTGAGCCTAAACCCTAGAATGGTATATTATTACACCCTTCTAAAAGCATCCATTGCTAAGCATAGGAATGTACGGTAAGGATGAATCCCAACCCTGAATTATGGGCACCGTGAAGTATACGTTCCCTATTTGCCCACCATGAGAGTTTTGCTAGTTTAAGAAGTGCTTTCTCGGAAACTATCAATCATGATGTTTAGAATGTGCAAGAGATATTGTGTCAATAAATGTCTAGAGGAGAATTTACCGGAGCCAAGTGAACCCTCAAGAAGTGACCTAGTCAATTTTCTTTTAAGGGTGATAGCACCCTAATGGATCCCAAACCTTTCTTACTTTCTAGCCTTCCCAAATCTCGGGACGAGATTTCTTTTAAGGATGGTAGTCTGTCACATCCTAAAATTCTCCTAATTTTGGAATGTGAAATAAATAAATAAGTTTGATTTATTGTTTGACTATGTTGAAAATTCTCAAAGAGAAGAAACTTTTTGAATAGAAAATCCTCTCAACCTTGAATTCAAAATCTTATATTCTTTTGTTATGACCTAAGTAGCCATATAGGAAAAAGGGCATGGATTGATTATGGATTATAGAATTGGTGTGAAAGATATCAAAATGAAAATCATGAAACATTCATAAGCATTTCATTACATCCATGCAAGGTTCTCACAAACTGAATCCAAATCCTGGTATCTAAATCCTATAGTTGATTCGCCCAAATGTTCCAAAAGGTAATTAAATTGACTTTATAAAACCCACTGTTGCTAAGGCATAAATTATTGATAATTATAGCCTAAAGAGATCCAATTAATATTACAAAATTTTAGGAACAAAATTGAGCTCATTTGGAGCTATTATGAAAAAGTTATGGAATAACTACAAACAAATAAAGATATAAATAAAATGGAATATACAAGGATTTATAAACCCACTACTTGCAAACTCGTAAAAAGATTATAAATATGATCCTACATGATCTATTCGATTTTAGAAAATTTTAGAAACAAGAATCGTGTCATTTGGAGTTCGTATGCAAAAGATATGAGGGAAACAAGTAAATAGAAAAAGAAAAAGAAAAAAAGAAACAAATGGGCCGGCCGAGCCAGCCGGCGGCCCAGCAAGCAGCCGACCAACCAGCCAGCGTGCAACCGATCGTGCCCAGGTTTGCTTTAAAAAGCGTGCGAAACAGTTTTTGTCAAACCTATCTCTATTCAAACTGCTATAACTTTTTCTCTACAACTCCGAATCGACTTCCGTTTGTTTCTTCTTGTTCCCTACTCCAAGACCTATCTCTACACCATCCTAAATATCCATATAAACTCGTGGAGCCACAGCTATACGAGTTTCTCTCCTCGAAATCCCGAATCTACACATGCCCGAATCTTATTTCGCTTTTTAACCCATCTAGACTTTGTTGTTTGCCTTCGGCCAAAAAACGAAAGTTGTAGAACTCGTCGAAATCTTTCAATACCGACAAACTGCACCTCTTTTTATCCACCACAGCTGGAGAATTTCGCATCACAATATTTTAGATCTGACGGTGTAAATCCCAGATGTACTCGCGCTCGTTTCTTCAAATCCAAATCCCTTTGGTGGGAAGGTAGGACTAATGATTCCCCACAACTTTCATGTTCTAAGTTTTTCAATTTGACCTACGGATTTGTCTCTCTAACACAGATCTCTTTCTTGTCTAAACTGAGCCAAAATCCGGCCAATCTCTTCTTCTAGCCACCGGATCCTATCCAGACGGTCGAGATCCAATCAAACCGGTGCGTGTCATGTCGTCATCCCGGTCAGCTTCCTCATCAAAGCCACGTCATCGTCAGGTCAGCATCTAGTCCCAGTCAGCATGCAAAGTCAACATGTCCAGTCAGCGGAATTTTCTCTGAAATATTCCATTCGAATTTAAAATTGCACCTTATAGATTTAACTTGTAAAATTTATTAGAAATTCATACAACGTCCAAAAATTGCGTATAATATATCAAATTGAAGATAATTTTATGTAGAATCATCTTATCAAAACAGATCAAACCTTTACAGTACGTACTTACTATAATGATTTAATTAGTTTTAATGTTCTTTTAGGTTAATAAATTCATAGGAAATTATCTGTAACTCCGAAAAATATGAACAATATATCAAATTGAAGCTACTATAATGTAGATTAATAATATCTCGTTGGATCCAGATTTTGCAGACTATTTACCCCATAGCAATTTAATTAGTTTTAAAGGCTTTATAAATCATTAAATTCATAGTAAATTAATTGCTTGTCACAAAAATATAAATGATATACCGATGGAAAGCTGGTTCCATGTAGATCATCAATATGCAAATGGTTCAGGCAAATACTGTAAGGTTTTGGAGTAATTAAATAAATGGTTTAATGGATTATTTAGAGTAATAAATTCATAAGAAAATAAATACTATTCAGAAAATTGCAAATAATATGTCCCTGGAATCACAAGAAAGAGTAGAACCAGTTACTGAATTAAAATTATAGGTGTACAATATGTATAATGTTAGGAGCATTATAATACATCCTGTAGTTTTTTAATTATTTAAAAAGATCTATAACTCCGATTACGGTGAATCCAACGCCTACTGGTTCGTATTAACGTCCTCTATCCAGTAAACCCAAGAAACAAATTTAATTCGACAGTTAGAACAGGCGTTACAACAGAACTATTAAAAACCCTATATTGGCAAGTAATTATTAATAACAAGTACTCCATTGCATTAATTGGCCTCTTGCATGTATCATATACTTCAGTATTTTTTAGAGAACTAAAGTAACAACCATTGTAACTTATTAAATTGTCATGCATGCATTTGTTTGATCTCTATGTGCTATTGTTTATGTTGTATACAATTGTTTGATTGATAGATTGCGAGGAGTGCGACGTGTGTGATTGCAACTACTATGATTGCAAGTATTGTGGTTATGACGAGTGCAACCATTATATCTATGAGGATTGTGAGGATTATCTAATTGACTACATCTACAACAAAGGCAAGTGGTGCTATCTTGGTCATAAATGTCCTATTGTTTTCCTGTGCATTGTAGATGCTTTTGTAGAATTGCATCTGTAGGAATTGATGTGTATATGCTATGCTATGTCCTATTATGTGGTAGGGTTTTCCTGTAGATGAACCACCGTTGGTAGATGTGCTTAGCCATGCTGTGTTGATCGAGGGTTGGGTTACATCACTGATGTTGATTCTAAATGTGTTGGTTTGCGAAAACTAAAACAACTTAATCAATGAATCTCCTGGGTGTGATGGGATTGATAATTTTTGGTGGTATCATTGCGGAAAGGCACCCAGGACACTGAGAAAGGATTGGGTTCTTTGTTTGGTAGCTTTCATGTGCAACCATATGCCAATAATGGAATGGGCGGTTGGTTGGACTCAGTAGGTTGTGGTAACTCGAACCCATGTATCCAAAGTTGTAGATAGTGTAGGTTGGACCGGTGCGTGTCGAGTTTGGGGAGATACTTCCCGAACGGTTCCTTCTTGGACTTCTCCCTATCATCACCCAATATGAGAGTGGTGGTACGAGCTGGGTTGGCCAAGTCACATGGGTAAAGTGTACTAATCCCTGTAGGGTGTAAACAAAGTGCTTAGCCGTGTCCCTGGTTATGGACAATTTGAGCGACCTGATACTGATGCTATGATATTTCTCACTCATCCTTATTTCTTAATTACTTAAAACTTGTTGGGTGAACATAATTGGGTAGGAGCACCTGGGAGTGAACCAGAGTGTCCTATTTATCGTATTGGAAAACTAATTTGTTACAAATGTTAGGATAAAACTATTGCTTTATGCAAATGAGCCTGAACTCCACTTGGCCAAATAAGCATGTAATTGATAGATCTATTGTTAACCACTTTAGCCTACTTGCCATACATTCAATGTATTGACCATTCATGGCTGCAACGTTTCATGTTGCAGGTTATATCGTATCTGAGTGATCGTTCATAGGTCGCGAGACTCCACTCAACAATTGTTCGCCTGTGGCACATTTGGAGGATGGAGATCTACCTTGTATTCGTTTTCTGCTGTGTACTTGAATAAACAATGTAAATTCTAGATCATGTTCGTTGTATTTATTATGCACAGTTATATTTGGTATCATTTTGTAATGTGTGTGCCAGTGAACCGATCCAGGGATTGGCACTATACACATGAACTCAGCCTTATCAGGCGAGGGTGTTACACGGGCATCAAAAAGTTGATGGGCCACGCGGAGATAAAACAAAAATTTTCCTCTAACGTGGTGATCCCAAGATCTAGCTGAGGTAGAAGGCCACGAGGTTTACCACTAGAAGCGCAGTTGCGGATTACTGATGAAGCGCGTCAGTTGATGCAGTGCAGTCCTCATGATCCGATCGTCCTGATGCTGATCGCACAACACCTCTGCTGGTATCCACACGTACAAGGAGGAGCACCAGCGGCGAACTGCTAGGTTCGTATCGACGGTAGGACTGCTATGGAGCTAGGTTTTCCAACACATGGAATGACCTAACCGAACAACGATTAAGCTTTCAGGGTTATGGTGCTCCACTATATATAGGGAGTGAACGTGGGCTCTGCTCGCGCGACCCATTCACTAAAGCCCATATAACACTAGTCACCGTGAGTCCAACCCACTAACTCAGTCCTAATCAGGTTTAGGTCCAACCCAACCAGATTACATGTTCAAATCCAATCCGAACTTGCTCCCGCTCTTAAGTATGTGACCCCACAGGCTCATGGCTACTTGGACACGGTTGGAGTCCGACTCACAATCGATCAGTCGGTAGCGGCTCCTAGCAGAACGTGCCGACTCCCAAGTACCAAAGAGTCATGATGACTTGCCTTTCCAATGCGACTTACATCCGAGTCCCTTTTGCCTCGCGATATACCTTGTCAGACTATTGGCGAATATTTGTCATCCCTTAAATAGTCCGACTCTCTTCTCGATACGAGATAAGTGATTCACCTGACTAACTCTTAGTCGATCGCCTCGGTTAACACTTAACCGAGTCGTGCATGGCCATGCTTTCCGAATCATATCTCACGAGAGGGCCCAGAGAATATCTCTCCGAGTGGAGGGGCAAAATCCCATCTTGGTTATTCACATCACACAGCTTGATTCTCAGTCGACCCGAACCCTGCCTTTATAACTGCCCAGTTACGGATCAGCGTTTATACACATCAGATGTTTATACAAGGACTACTTAATATCAATGGGAAATCTCATCATACATGATTGCCTCTAGGGCATATTCCCAACAAAAGTAATGGGCTCTTTTGGTCCCAACGGAAATCCGTAGCAGGAAGGACTGACGCGGGTTGGAGTTTTTTTAAACATCATATATTAGGCATGCAGGCCGCCTCTTAGCCGAGCGAGAAACGATTAGACCTTCTTATATGCCCTGCATTCATACGTGTCACGAGCTTCTCTCAACAAATCAACGATGACACGTACTGATGTTAGTTGTCTTCCTTTGGGACTACACATGGGCCTGCATCCTGGTTCAACAATGGTCTTCTAGTCGTATGCATGCCGTTGAGCTCTAAATGTGTAGTAGCATTATTTTTCATTCCCTTTAAAAGCTTGTTGGTTGTTTGCTGAACATCTCCATAGTAGTTTTTTTGTTTTAGATTCAAAATTCAACTAATTTTTAGAAACAATTCAAAATTCATCATCTCTTGGCATAGTAGTGTTAATCTATCAAGTGGGTGGGATCATGTAATCCCAACATTGCATTAGGCTCTAGACCCATATGAGTTGATTAGAAACACCATCATCAAGTTTATCATGGCTTGACATAGCACTCTTATAGCTAGATCTATCACGTGGGAGGGATCATGTTGGTCAAGTGTAGTGACTCAAACAACCACTAAGTTGATGATGGTGTTTCTAGCCAGCCCAGAGAGGTCTAGACCCCATGCAATGTTAGCATGGCCCCACGTCTACCACAAGTGTGTCATGGCTTGGCATAACACTCTTACAACTAGATCTATCAAGTGGGTGGGATCATGTTGGCCAGGTGTAGTGATTCACACAGCCATTAAGTTGATGATGGTGTTTCTAGCCAACCTAGAGAGGTATAGATCCCATGCAATGTTAGCAAAAGTATAGTTAGATCTATCAAGTAGGTAGCGTCATGTTGGTCAGGTGTGATGACTCATACAACAAGTTGGTGAAGGTGTTTCTATCCAGCCCATAGAGGTCTAGACCCCATGCAATGTTGGCATGGACCCACATCAGCCACAAGTTTGTGTCATTGCTTGGCATAACACTCTTATATATAGCTAGATCTATCAAGTGGGTGGGATCATGTTGGTCAGGTGTAGTGACTCACACAGCCACTAAGTTGATGATGGTGTTTCTAGCCAACTCGGAGAGGTGTAGATCGCATGCAATGTTGGCATGGGCCCACATCTACCACAGTTGTGTGTGTCATGGCTTGGCATAGCAAAATTATATTTAGATCTATCAAGATGGTAGGACAATGTTGTCCAAGCGATGACTCATACAACAACAAGTTGGTGAACGTGTTTCTATCCAGCCCAGAGAGGTCTAGATCCCATGCAATTTTGGCATATCCCAATATTTGCCACAAGTGTGTCTCATGTCTTGGCATAGCACTCTTACAACTAGATCTATCAAGTGAGTGGGATCATGTTGGTCAGGTGTAGTGACTCACACAACCACTAAGTTGATGATGGTGTTTCTAACCTACTCGAAGAAGTGTAGATCCCATGCAATGTTGGCATGGGCCCAGAGAGGTGAGTCACACAACCACAAGTTGGTGAAGGTGTTTCTAGCCACCCCAAAGAGGTCTCAAGCCCATGGAAAAATTAAAAATTTGACCGGGCCACCTAAAATTCAAAAATAAATCAAAATTGTGTGAAAGCTTGGACACATTTAAAATTGCTTCTAGGTAGAGGATGCCATGTTTCAGCATGGAGCATATATCACATCACAAAGGCCTAACCCCTAGGCATCCTTACTAGAAACCTTGATTTTTGGCCTAAATTTCACCGTGCCACCAAACATTCAAAAACATTCAAATTTGTGTGAAACCTTGTACATGTGTCTTAGTTTGTGTATGTTAGCATGTGTAAAAAAATCCAGGTTGTTTCATGAAAGTCGAAAAAAAACACATTGCTAGGAAAAGAGGCCTAGGTGAGACCAAAAGGGTTGTTCGTAAATTTCTCAATTTTTCGATGTTCATCAAATGATCCCAATTTTTTTGCATATGCTATACCAACGGTGCCTGTCAAGAATATGTAATTTATTTTATAAAATTCAATATTGTAAAATATCTACTTTGTTCAAATATTTAAATAGAAAATAAAAAGGAATATAGGATCGAAGAAAAAAGTAAGACTTGGCATGCAGGCAACAAGACATCCCAACTCCTACTCCCGCGCCCGCGTCACGGCTGCGTCCGGGCGTGAAGTAGTTTGGGGCGGCCCATCTTAATCCCGAGCATCAAAAAGGAATGGGCCTTTTCGGGCCCAACAGAAAACCATAGCGGGAAGGAATGACGCGGGTTGGAGTTTTTTTAAACCTCATATATTAGGCATGGAAGCCGCCTCATAGCCGAGCGAGAAACGATTAGACCTACCTATATACCCTGCATTCATACGTGGCACGAGCTTCTCTCAAAAAATCAACGATGACACGTACTGCTGTCAATTGTCTTTCTTTTGGACTACACATGGGCCTGCATCCTGGTCCAACAATGGTATTCTAGTCGTATGCAGGCCGTTGAGCTCGAATTGTGTAGTAGCATTACTTTTCATTCCCTTTACAAGCTTGTTGTTTGTTTCCTGAACATATCCGTAGTAGTTTTTTGTTTTAGATTCAAAATTCAACTAATTTTTAGAAACAATTCAAAATTCATCATCTCTTGCCATAGTAGTGTTAATCTATCAAGTGGGTGGGATCATGTTATCCCAACATTGCATTAGGCTCTAGACCCATATGAGTTGATTAGAAACACCATCATCAAGTTTGTCATGGCTTGACATAACACTCTTATAGCTAGATCTATCAAGTGGGAGGGATCATGTTGGTCAAGTGTAGTGACTCAAACAACCACTAAGTTGATGATGGTGTTTCTAGCCAGCCCAGAGAGGTCTAGACCCCATGCAATGTTAGCATGGCCCCACATCTACCACAAGTGTGTCATGGCTTGGCATAACACTCTTACAGCTAGATCTATCAAGTGGGTGGGATCATGTTGGCCAGGTGTAGTGATTCACACAGCCACTAAGTTGATGATGGTGTTTCTAGCCAACCTAGAGAGGCATAGATCCCATGCAATGTTAGCAAAAGTATAGTTAGATCTATCAAGTAGGTAGGGTCATGTTGGTCAGGTGTGATGACTCATACAACAAGTTGGTGAAGGTGTTTCTATCCAGCCCATAGACGTCTAGACCCCATGCAATGTTGCCATGGCCCCACATCAGCCACAAGTTTGTATCATGGCTTGGCATAACACTGTTATATATATCTAGATCTATCAAGTGGGTGGGATCATGTTGGTCAGGTGTAGTGACTTACACAGCCACTAAGTTGATGATGGTGTTTCTAGCCAACTCGGAGAGGTGTAGATCCCATGAAATGTTGGCATGGTCCCACATCTACCACAGTTGTGTGTCATGGCTTGGCATAGCAAAATTATAGTTAGATCTATCAAGAGGGTATGACAATGTTGTGTGTTTCTAGCCACCCTAGAGAGGTCTCAAGCCCATGCAAAAATTCAAAATTCGACAGGGCCACCTAAAATTCAAAAAAATCAAAATTGTGTGAAAGCCTCGACACATTTAAAATTGCTTCTAGGTAGAGGATCCCATGTTCAGCATGGAGCATGTATTACATCACAAAGGCCTAACCCCTAGGCATCCTTACTATACACCTTGATTTTTTTCCTAAATTTGACCGGGCCACCAAATATTCAAAAATATTCAAATTTGTGTGAAACCTTGTACATGTGTCTTAGTTTGTCTATGTTAGCATGTGTAAAAAATCCAGGTTGTTTCATGAAAGTCGAAAAAACACATTGCTAGGAAAAGAGGCCTAGGTGAGACCAAAAGGGCTGTTCATAAATTTCTCAATTTTTCGATGTTCACCAAATGATCCCAAATTTTTTGCACATGCTATACCAACGGTGCCTGTCAAGAATATGTAATTTATTTTATAAAATTCAAAATTGTAAAATAGCTATTTTGTTCAAATATTTAAATATAAAATAAAACGGAATATAGGATCGAAGAAAAAAGTAAGACTTGGCGTGCAGGCAACAAGCCAGCCCAACTCCTACTCCCGCGTCCGAGTCACGGATGCGTCCGTGCATGAAGCAGTTTGGGGCGGCCTATCTTAATCCCGGTCATCACAAAGTAATGGGCTCTTTCGGGGCCAACCGAAAACCATAGCGTGAAGGACTGACGTGGGTTGGAGTTTAGTCCCACATCGCCAAGTGAGAAACGATTAAACTTGCTTATATACCCTGCATTCATTAGTGGCACGTGCTTCTCCTAACAAATCAACAATGACACTTACTGCTATCAGTTGTCCTCCTTTTGGACTAGTGGAGGTAGATAGTTAAAAAGGCTAGGCAGACCAGTCTTATTACCCCATCGTACTGTCCTCTACTGTGCGACCTGCCTTCTTAAAGAAGTTTTATTCACACGTGGCAGGCAGATAACTGCAACGATGCGACCGATTGGATGGTCCATTAAGTCGATTGACAATTCACTTCGGCGCAGATAGAACGGTGCACGCGTCCCTGCACGCGTCATGATGACACAGTCATGCGGGTGTTGTCGGACGTGCACCGTGTCGGAGGTGAGGGGGGTGCGCCTTCCCGATGTATCGCTATTTTTTTCATTCCCTTCTGTACTACAATAATATTTGGCATTTTGAATAAGTCTGGATGAATTTAATTACTTACCATCTCATATATACAAGCTTGTTGTTTGTTTGCTAAACATCTTTTCCAATATGTTTTACATGAAAACCTTGCTTGTGTGTCTTGGTTTGGCATAACAAAATTGTAGTTAGATCTATCAAGATCATAGGATCATATATACGGCAACAAGATGATCAAGAATTTACTAGACAGCTAAGATAGGTCAAGATCGCACGCACTGTTGGCATGGATTTTTACAAAGCGAGTATGTATCAGAATTACTACATGTACATAGAAAACAACGAAATTGAAATAGGTACAACACATGATCTTTTTGAAACATAGACCATCCATTGTATTACAGGCAGATCATACAACTTACACTTGCATATAATTCACAGACGACAGAGAATTTAAGACTAGACCAACATGATCCATCAATCTAATCTGACGGGTAGCTGTCGTAGTAATCGTAGTGGGTGGTACCATATTCGCCATAAGGCGGCACCATCTGCAGTTCAGAATGCTCGACGATTCTGCAATACTACGCCAGCAATCGATCGAGTTCGAAAGGACGGTCATTCATCCATAATCCTTCTACTCCATACCCATGGTCAACCCTTGGCTCCTCTTCCCACGCAAGAGCCTCAAAGTTGTAAGATCTAATCTGGGATAGGTCCGGATAGTAGATGCTGCCGGTCTGCACCGTGGGTACCCTTGCGTTGTCGACGCAGATGCACCGATTGTCAGCAACGAAGAGAGCACGGCTGCCGATGCCTCTGACCGGCTGAAGGACAGGGTTCTGTGTATCAACCCGGTAAACAACGGGCCTGCCGCCGTAGACAGGTCCACTCACAACAAACAATAGCTCCCCGTCAGTATCGCCGAGGTAAAAACGATTCTCCGGGTACCGGCAGCCCGGAACAGGGCCTTCGACGGTGGCATGCATCTGGACATCTCCATGGGCAGCATCAGCCATAGTCGACAAGACAGACCCGTATCTGTCTGCGATGAAAACATCACCGTCGTAACAAGTCATGCTCTGGAGCTCGGCGAAGTCATTCGGCGTGTACCACCCTTCACCAAATACAGGGCGACTGCCTTCCTCCGTGCCCTCATCCGCCCACCGAATGACGTTGTTCCAAAGGTTTGATGTAAAGAGCATCAACGACGGGAACATCGTCACATCGACAGAAGCCACCTGCTCGGTCGGTATCTACACCCTCAGGCGCTTGATAGCGCCCGAGAAGGGGTTGTACAACGGTGTCTTGTACGGCTGCACCCTCTGTCCAAGCACAAGGAGGCCGCCGGTTGTGCTACCGACGTAAAAGTACCTTCCAGAGACACAGAGAGGTAAACAGAGAGAGATGAGAAGCAGAGATTCAGTCAAAGTAAACATACAGAGATTCAATCAAGGTTAAAAAAGTAGATGGAGAAACAAAACTTGAAAAACATATCGTATAAGAGGTGAACGCAAAAAAAGGATCGCACATATACAGATGAATATCAAGAAAGCACCTGCGAATAACTCGACTAATCTTCTTCTCAAGGAAGCGGTCAGTTCTCACGTTCAGCAACGAGATGGCGGCGTTGTCTACCCCATACTCCAGCGACAACTGGTGCTCTAGAACAATCCAGTTGGCTGGTATAAAGCGCTCCTCCGTGAAGCCACGCCAGGAGCTGCAGACTGCCCGGAAGGCGGCGTAGTAGTCGAAGTCGTCCGTCGACAGTAAGATGTCACCTATCTTCTGCACGACTCCCTCAGGGAGATCAGCACACGGCGAATCCTGCATCTTGTTGCCGGCCATGGATGATGGTGTCCGTGTGGTCTCGGTCCCGTCGAATGGCAGAGGTAGCGGTTCCAGAGACAGACCGCCGATTATTTATTGGAGAAGTCCTAGGAATGCGAAGTGAAGCGTCTCAAAACGAAGCGACGGCGTGCGCACAGCAACCACCGATTTGGCGCACGCGGGAGCCCGCGCGAACCTCCAGCGGACGCGCGAAATTTTTTTGCCGCTCCCGCGCTTTTGCGCCATCCTGTGCGCCAAACTTGCCGCGTCGACTGCCGTGCGCGCGCACCCAACTGTCTAAAAGTTTCATCGGCCCCGCCTCGCTCCGCCTCCCACCTCGCTCCGCCTCCCGACGAGATGCCGCCCCGCCGCCGCTTGACCTCCGGCTACCGAGGCGTCCGCGCGCGCCCAAGCGGCACGTTCTACACCAAGATCCGCAGCGGCACCGAGCGCATCGGGCTCGGCACGTTCGAGACAACGCACGAGGTGGAGCGCGCCTATGACGCGGTCGCCTGGCGCCTTGGCCGCTCCCGCCGGACGATGAACTTCCACGACGTGTGGACGCGGGAACAGGCGGAATCGCTCGCGTCGCCGCCTCCGGCCGTCACGCGCGAGCAGCAACAGCGCCAGCGCTAGCTCGAGCAGCGGCTCGTCAAGGCGGAGCTCGACGAGCGCTTCCTCCTCGAGTGGGCGCGGCAGTTCCCGGAGGACGTCGCCGTGATGGAGTCATTCTACGAGAAGAAGGCGGCGGTGAAGGCGACGAAGAAGGCGGACGCGAGGAGCAGAGGGCGAAGTCGGCAGCGAGGAAGAAGGAGAGGGAGGAGAAGGCCACGAGGAAGGCAAAAGAGAAGAAAAACGGCACCGGCCCGTCGACGATCGTCCTCTCCTCCTCCTCCTCCTCCTCGTCCTTCGAGTGGACATCCACTCTGGTGTCGTCGACGACTCTGGGCTCGTCGGATTTCGACTGGCATTCCGAGTAGTTTAGGGTTGTTTCGAAGTTTGTAATATATTTCGTATTTTCAGTTAATTTTCCATGTTTTGTTTGATCTATTCCGTATGCAAAATATGATCTATCAACTCGGTAGGATCATGCTATCAAGTGATGACTCATGCAACCACATCTTGAACTATGTCATCAAGTTTCCTCTTCTTCTGTGTTGTCGCTTGACTTTCTTCTATAACAGATTCCAGCATTTTTGAATATTCTGGTATACTTGTGAGTACATCATAGTAAGATGATCCAAGATGCAATACATTCAACATTCAAGATACACATATCCTAAACATACATGATGATCAACATTTTCGACTTACATTCAGTAACACATTACAGTAGAAACAACATCCTAAACAAAGTTGAGACCAAGGTGCTCGTGCATATGCTCTACTTTCATCAGAAGTAAAGACGCCCATCCAACAGCAGCAGCAAATGTGAAGTCATTCCACCCTGTGGTGAAGCTGACATGTCCATGGTCCCTCTGAGGAACTGCTCTCAATCGGAGGGGACGAACTGCTCTGAGGAACTGCTCTACTCTGAGGAACTGCTCTGAGCATCGCCTAGCGCCCCTGGCCAGCAGACCCACCCGCGGTGCGCGGCGAGCGCCAGCAGGAGCCGCACGGACTCCAGCCGTGCACAGGCCCAAAGGCGTCTGCAACATCGATGCCCTGCTGCTTCACATATCCCTTTTGGCGACGAAGCGAGGCGGGTGTTCGGCTGCACGATGCCGTCCATGGTGCGTGCTTTTGGTCATCGGGTGCGCCTCGCGGCGAGGCAGATGTTATGGCGGCGCGGCTTCAGCTTCGGGTGTTGGAGAGGCTAGCTTGGTGCATGAGGATGACGCTGCCGGCGACGTGTGCTCTGTGGGAGCTGGGGTCGATGGAGAGCTGATGCCGGCGAGTCCTGGCCTGCCACCTCAGGTGTAGCAGTACACAGTGGAGTCGAGTCGAGTGCACGTAGCAGTCCACCGTGAACACCGTGCTCACAGGGTTTTCCTCGTGCGTGCTCCAGTCCAAGCTCGCGTCCTCGACAAAGACGGGATTATAGACACGGTAGCCCTTGGTGCCACTCTCGTAGCCGATGAAGACCACTGGCGTGCTCCGGTCATCCAGCTTCTTCATGTGAGGACGCGCGCTCTTCACGTACGTGCGCGACGTAGCCGAAGCTCCGCAGATACCAAGCCTCATATGGCGTCATGCCGGTGACGCTGCGCCTGAACGCCCGGTTCAGGTTCAGCACGTTGACCGCTGTCAGCACGGTCTCTCCCCAGAAGTAATTTGGCATGCCCTTCGGCTTCAGCATGCTTCTGGCCGGCGCTACGACCGTCTGGTTTCCCCGCGCGATCACCCCGTTCTGCTGGGGTGATTATGGTGCCGTGAGGTGGCGCTTGACGCCGTGTCGGTGTCAGCCATACACGTAACGTGGCCGACACGTGAACTTCGCCAATGCGGTCCGTCGGCGTTAAGATTTGAGCTTGCGCTCTCCGCCATGACGGTGTCGGCGCACTATGCACAACTACTATACCAAATCATGACATTGATTCTAAGTCTAAAGTGGTATGCCCATGGCATGATGCATACTTGTGCCTCATATATCCAAACATTGTATTGGGCTCTAGACCCATGGCATGTTGCATATTCCATATTTCTGGCTAACTGTCTCTCCTTTTATTCTTTCTTACAGTGGGAAAACGTGGCTAAATCAACCAACTAAAACGGCTAAGTGCTAACTTGACGAAACTGAAACTCTGACAGACTAACACCTAAACTGAAGCCGAGCGCGTCGAGCATGGCGTTCAACTTCGTGTTCCAGGATCTTTCCTCTAGGTGCCTGACAGAGTCTGTAGAGGGGCTAGTAAATTCTCAAGGTATACTATTATTAATCACTGATCTGACTTTCCTTTTCACAGCCTCTAGGTTGTTTCTTCTAGACATAAGAATCGTTGCAACGGTAGGTCCTCTTGATTCTTCAATTGTTGTCTGCAGTACCATATAGAAGAGTTTATAAATTGAATTATAATCATATTGATTTTTGCGACTATACAAAGGAATAGTGTACAGACCTGATCAATGTTCTTTGTCATACGATCTCCGTTCCAGTGCTCTAGACATTGCAAAACCCATAATCCGCATGAGTTGCTGCCATACGATGAAACAAAATTCATTTACGACATCAGTAGTGAGAAAGTGATATGATTCACAAGTACTTACCCATCATCTTGCTTTCCAATTTCATATTTTTTAATAGGCGAAGTCTCGACGTCAGCAAAATGTTTTCCTGTAGTTTTGTTTGTCCAATATATGTCTAGTGTAATTTGTCCTTTCTGCAAAAGATTTAGAGTTACTGAAACACCAAAAGATAACAAGGTTTTGATGAGAAAAGTAGATAATACCAAGTCATCCACAACTGCATGCGAATAGATTAAACTATACTTAGGATCAAGGACTTAGAACTCCTGCTTGACGTTATGCATTACAACTGTCACATAATGTTCTCCGCGTATATTCAGAGGGACATATGCCTACAAAATAAGAACACTATCATGTACTATGTAGGATTCCAAATAGTTAACAATAACATCAACTTTATAAAAAACACTCTTTACCTTGTCACGCGCAAAATATTCATTCAAAACCCTTCCTACAGCTCTTGGTCTTGGCACTTCCTCTACGTCAAAAGTTTTCAAGTTTTTTTCGTTGTGTACAATTTAATGGCTTCTTTGATAAGATAGCTTGACCTCAATGGTTCACATATGTGCCGATCATAGTCAAGACGGGGAGCCAGCTCTAGAATATAGGCATCAAGTATCTGAAAATAATAATCGTACAATGATTGCATGTTCATACTTCTTTGTTGTAAAATAACAACAATAGGTTAGAGAATTACTTACAACAGTACTAAGCCATTCTTTTATAAGAACATCGTTAAGATCTTTCGAAGACAAGATGGCGTCATCTGAGTTTTTGTACGCCCTTTTTATGGCTTCTTTGGGGATCATCACCAAAGTTGAAACATATTTGACAGCAGCTTCTATTTCATCTAGTGTTAACATAGTGTAACATTCCCCAATATCATGATGTTCAAATAATATCGCTGCATAACATTTATGAAAACACACAAGTTACCACACTGAACCATTTTGTTTGCTCAATAAAAATAAGTACTCCCTCAGGCCCATATTGTAATTGACTCAAATTTGTCTAAATTTGAATGAATCTACACACTATTTACTATATAGGTTCATCCAAATTTTGACAAATCAAAGTCAATTAATATAGATCGGAGGGAGTAATGAAATCTATAAAACATTATAACTTTCGTATTTTTTGATTTATGTTTAGGTTGTTTCCGTCGCTCAAATAATGGGGAACCATACTTACTATTACCCGCGGTAGAAGTCATATCATTGTGTGCATCGTTCTCCATGACACCACAAAATATCTCCCCATCTAAATCGTCCATGCTGCACGAATCATTTAGAGAATGTGTTAATGTTTCGCCATCTAAATCTACACGAGTTCCCCAAAAACCTATATGAGTATCTTGTATGCACGACAAACAATCGATGAGACATGGAATCAGTACCTGGACGACAGATGAGTAGAGTCGGCGAAGGGTGGCACCAATGAGAGACGACGAAAGGGGGTCCTACGAGGATGACGTGGTGAGAGGTGGCGTCGATCCCTGGAGGACACACGAGAGGGGGTGAAGAAGGGAGTCGGCAATGTGGGACAGTGAGGGCAGCTCGTAATGGAGGCGGCGGTGATTGGCGGCCTACCTAGGTTGAGTCGTGGGATGTTGGACGATCGACATGGCGATACGCTCTCCGTGATTAACTGCTGGCGTTGGGCCTCTTTGTGGGTAGTTAATTGGGCCTATAGGGTTATTACTTTTTAATGTCTTGTTTTTCCTATTTTTTATGCGTCTTTACGTATTTTTAATTTTTTTATTATACTGTTTAATGTCTTAACATATTTATGGTTTTTCCAAATTTGATATGCACAACACGATCTTTAATTAAATTTACACAGTATCAACTTCATACGATGGGAGTATTGCCCCTGTCTTTGGAGAACTTTTAGTACGTACAACGCAAAGGATGTGTATGGCGCACACGAATCCACCGAAGGATCACCAATATAAAGAAAGTTTTTGGATAAACCCAGATACAAACCAAAACATGTGTTCACGGCGAGAAACACAAATTCCGGATACGCACCCACTTGACCTATGGGAGTTGTCTATGAACACATTCATCATCTTTGTGGTTGTATGACTCAACACTTGGTCAACGTAATCCCACATAGTTGTTACATCAAACTATACAACTACTATGCCAAATCATGACATTGATTCTAAGTATAAAAGTGGTATGCCCATGGCATGATGCACACTTGTGCCTTATATATCCAAACATTGCATTGGGCTCTAGACCCATGGCATGATGCATATTCCATATTTCTGGCTAAGTTTTTCTCCTTTTATTCTTTCCTACAGTGGGAAAACGTGGCCATGATCCTTGTATTCGTGCCATCCCACGAATGGATCGTCATCCGCGCGACTCGCTCCAGTTTGTAACAACAGAACCGGAGCTAGAACTGTGACTAAATCAACCAACTAAAACGGCGAAGTGCTAACCTGACGAAACTGAAACTCTGTCAGACTAACATCTAAACTGAAGCCGAGCGCGTCGAGCGTGGCGTCCAACTTCGCGTTCCAGGCTCTAGCCTGTAGGTGCCTGACGGAGTCCGTAGAGTGGTTTGTGCAGGCGCATCGCCTAGCGCCCCTGGCCAGCAGACCCACCCGCGGTGCGCGGCGAGCGCCAGCAGGAGCCGCATGGACTCCAGCCGTGCAACAGGCCCAAAGGCGTCTGCGATGTCAATGCCCTGCTGCTTCACATATCCCTTTTAGTGACGAGGCGAGGCTGGTGTTCGGCTGCACGATGCCATCCATGGTGCGCGCTTTTGGTCATCGGGAGCACCTCACGGCGAGGCAGATGTGATGGCGGCTCGGCTTCAGCTTCGGGTGTCGGAGAGGCTAGCTCGGTGCACGAGGATGATGCTGTCGGCGACGTGTGCTCTGCGGGAGCTGGTGTCGATGGAGAGCTGATGCCGGCGAGTCCTGGCCTACCACCTCAGGTGTAGCGGTACGCAGTGGAGTCAAGTCGAGTGCACGTAGCAGTCCACCGTGAACGCCGTGCTCAGAGGGTTGTCCTGGCCTACTCAAAGTTCTCTGTGTTGTGTGTGTGGTGCACTCTGTCTTTGGTATGAGCAAAGTTTATGAATTAAGGGCAACGTCTAGTTTTCTGCTACCTCCACATACCTGCATCCATAATAGTAAGGCGCAGTTAGCTATTGACAATTTCAAAGAAAGTTTTGATAATGCTTTTTAGTTCTACTCTAGGAATGACTTACTACGGATGTAGTTTGCATAATTTAGTGTTTCGTCTGTTATGACCAGCAGTATTGCATGCGCTGCACATGTGGTTCCCCTTCTTCTTCTTCTTCTTCTTATTTCGTTCATCATATGATAGTGGTCTGCCATTTTTACTCATGGGTGGATTAGCACCATCAGCTCCAACTCGTTTGTTTTTCTTAGGCGCGCCTTTGGATTTAACTTTTAGTGGATCGCCAACTTGAGGTGCTTTTCCCTTGCTACTCTGTGCATCTGCATCGAAGTAGCTTGTTTGAATATTGCTGAGCCCCTTTGTCCTTTGCATTAGTCGATCGATGAATTCCTCGTATTCATGACGAGACTGTTCATCATGGCATAACGCTGCGAGAACTTCTTGAGATCGTACATTCAAGTCAGAAAAAAATTTCCTCTCGGTTGCACTTGACCAACCGTATCCGAACATATCGCTCTCGCGCTTTGCAGACAATCCAAATCTTGCATTCTTTGAGAAGCGTCGAAGGACACAACAAGTTGGTATTTTTTCTAGTTGTAGGTAATCCAACATGTAGAGGATGTGCTTGCAAGGTAGCCCCTTCCTAGCCATTCTTCCGCATGAGCACTTTATAGTTTCCTCACTGTCAGGCGTGTAGGTCACGTCAAACTGCCTAGTAGGTTTATCTGCCCATATCAAAGAGTACTTATTTTCACTGGAATCACTTTGCGCACATTCAGCAATCTTGAGTCCATCAACTCGTTTCAGCTCCGATTGCAAGATATAGAAGTTTGCTGCAGTGAATACTTTCGCTGCAGCAGACTCAATATCTTTGTATTTAGTAACCGACAAAGGTAATGTCTGTGAGTCCTCGTAGTCCTGTCGTGCATCTTCCTGACGGATACGGTTAATGGCGTTCTCGTAGTGCATGATCAAATCCACCAATGTCATTTTAGAGTCATGATGAAGGTGTAGGCACGAGTTCAAACTCTCGCTCCTCTGATTGCTTTTCATTCCGAGAAAAAAGCCATTGGCTAGATACAAGGCAGCCCACCATCTCTTCTTCTTGTACATTCTACTCAGCCACTCTTTGGTTCCCTTCGTCTGCCATTTCTTAATATAGGCGCTCCATCTCTGCTCAAAGACCTCTTCTGAGGTGCTGTAGTATATCAATGACCTGAATTCATCTAGAGAATCATGATTGAGGTGTTTTTTCATATTCTTTTCAACGTGCCACGTACATACAAGGTGCCACACATCCTTGAAAAAATTCCAGTGGCTTTCATCATTGAACCGTCTGCATTAGTGATAACCCCTTTTGGCTTCTTTTGACACATAGCTTTCAAAAATGTTTGAAGCAGCCATACATATGTTTCTGTTTTCTCGTCGGAGACGATTGCGCATGCGAAAACAGTAGTTCTGTGATGATGGTTCAGCCCCACGAAAGGAATGAACGGCATTCCATACTGATTCATTTTGTACGTACTGTCGAACACCAGCACATCACCGAAATCCTCATAGTCCCTACGTGACTGAGAGTCACACCAAAACATGCTTTTAAAATTTCCTCCATCATCTAGCTGGTAATCGAAAAATAATTTAGGATCACGGGCCTGCCTGTTCTGCATAATTCGGATGGCTGTGTTAGCGTCACCTAATGCAATGAGCTTCCTCTTCTCCCGGGAACACATGTTTTAAAGATCCTTCGAGACGAACCCAACCTTGCTCCACCTTCCACTTTTCCTGATAAAGGTTTTCATAATCTCGAACTTGCGCATCCCAGTTGCTGCTAGTGACATGATTTTAGCCTTTTGGTAAGACTTGATCTTCCGATGGGACCGAAGAAACGGGACTTCATCGGGTCTAGCTAGCACATGGTTGTGCTCGTCCTTAAATTGCAGAACTTTCCAATTCCCCTTGGATTTGTTATACGACACGCTGAGATAGGATCGACAGTGGCATCGAGACAGAGCTCGTGGCCTCTTCTTGCGGTTCTCCATGTGCACATACCTTCCCTCGCGTTCCCCTGCCCTAGAATAGAGAAACCGCCTGTAATTAATAACTCCTTCCGAATTTTGCTTCACCCTCTATTTCCTTATGCTGAAACCACGTTCTCTGGCGTATGCGTTGTAGTAAGCGAATGCTGCCGCTTCGTTAGTGAAGGTCATCTCCTTTACAATCGATGCCTTTCACGCTCGTCCTGAGCATGCTGAAAATCCTTCTCTGGCATCACTGGATGTTGTCTGTGCTCATGCTGTGAACTGTCTGTAACCTACACAATTAGAAGCAAAAAGAAATGTAAGTGGTGGTCATATGGTTGATCCTATATATGCCTTGTCATACAACAATAAGCAACTTACATCACTCTTGAATTCAGATTTTGAACTATTTGTAACCTACACAATTAGAAGCAAAAAGAAATGTAAGTGGTGGTCATATGGTTGATCCTATATATGCCTTCTCATACAACAATAAGCAACTTACATCACTCTTGAATTCAGATTCTGAACTATATGTAACCTACACAATTAGAAGAAAAAAGAAATGTAAGTGGTGGTCATATGGTTGATCCTATATATGCCTTGTCATACAACAATAAGAAACTTACATCACTCTTGAATTCAGATTTTGATCCTTCAGGTTCTTGTATTCTTCCGCCGTATCTTCATCACAGTTTTCTAAGTCCGAATCCCCAAAATAATCATGGTCACTATGAGAGAATAGTACAACCTGCAGCATTGTAGCACAAAGTCATATAACATGGCTATTCAATTCTTATAAAAATAATGTATCACTAGACATACATCACTAATGCTTTCCGAGATAGATTCTTTCCGATGGCGATCCTTGTTTACACAATCGATGTCCATCTGCACAATTTAAAAAGTATGTGTATAAATTTGCATGCTCTAGGTGTGCAAATTAAAAAATAAACTTCACTTGACCTTATCATCCTCGGATTCGTTTTCTTCAAAGAGATCGTTCTCAGTAAGCTCATCATCAAAGAAAAACATATCTGCGTCATCCGAACTTGAATCACCATTGTGCGTAGGGATGCTCTCATTGTCACTCCCAGTTGGCATAGAATCCTCCATCTGTTCAAGCAAAGAAAACCAGAAACACTAATCTAATCAGTGATGTATATGTGGAGGACTCATAGATGCAAAGATGAACCCTAAGCCGCTATGCTAAAGGTGATGGAAAGAGTGTGGGTTAGAGAGGCAGCTACTCACATCTTCCGGGCGCCGGTGGCGAGATGGGACACGGGACTGGTTGATGCGGCCTGAGGATGAGAAGATCTGGCTAGCCTTTGATCTGGAGATGTAGGATTGGAACTGTTATCGCCGGCATGGACGGACACGTACGTCGCCACCGGAGCCGGGCAGATTCGCAAGTGGAGGATTAGATCTCGGTCGACGGCCGGAGCCGGGAAGGCTCGTGTGGTTGGAGGATTAGAAGTTTGGCCGCCGGATTCACGTCGCCAATCCGGATCCTTCGCCGGCGCATGTCACCGCCGGAGCTAGGCAGGATGTTCAAAAAATTAGGGTTAGAGCGGTGTTTGTGGAAATGGCGGCGCGTTAGTTTTTGTGATCAAACCGAGAGACCTAATAATGTCGTGGCGACGTGGCAATGGTTGACAACGTGGCAATGAATGGTCAAATCTAATGGCATGGTGACGTGGCAATGGTTGACATCGTGGCAGGCAATAGTACATATGCGAATACGTGGGAATACGGGCCTGGACTTAGGCTTCGGGGGCTACCCTCGCGCGCCCTCGCGCGCCATCCTCTGAAAACGCGTGGGGACAATTCTGCCCTTACAAACTTTACAACTTTCAAGATCCAGGGGGCCTATGGGATCAAGCCTCATGGAAATAACTAAAATGACAAATAGGAAGTCGGAAAAGTTTATCTTCTCCTTCATCTTTCTCAACTTTGGCTTTGAATTCTCAAGGCGCAGGGCCTTAATCACCATCCACCGCCTCCCCCTGTCCAGCCCTCGAGCCCTGCCAAGCCATGGACCATCGAGAACACACACGCCAAGTTTGTCTCTGCCATGTCCAGAGCGCGCCAGCTCTCCGCGTCCGGCACGCTCGCACAGACCAGTAGTTTGCCGCTGCGCGACCAGGAGCACATGTGCGTCGTCAAAAACGTCGTCGGTGCTGCTCCTTGCCGGGCCATCAAGCCGTTGAGCACTGTCAGGAGACCGCGCACCATCCCCTAGCCTCAACCATGCCCGTAGCTCGCTTTAACCGCGATCCCGACGAGCACTGCCCATGCCGCTCGTCCTCTCTTGCTCGCCTATAAAATCTCTGCTTGTTTTATTCACACCAGTTCACTACCCACCTCTCACTGATCCTACCCACCTCTTCCCGGACCAAGGCGAGCTCTCCCTCACCGAAATTTCGCCGGAGCCTGCCGCTGCTGGAGGAGAAGGGCGTCGTCGATTGGGGCCACCCTAGGAGGAGCCGCCAGTACCAAGAGAACCATCATTGTCGACTTCGTCATTCGCCCCCATCACCGACCATCGCCTGAGCGCCGGTAAGCCGCCCCAGACCCCGACTGGCCATGCTAGGGTTAGCCACATCCGTGTTCTGTTCGACGAGGACGACGTCCATGAGCCGTTGATCCTTAGTCTAATCCTACGGTCGTAATCACCCTGTACCCCTTCGCCAACCCTCGTCTCACTAACGTGTGGGGAACCACTTAACCAGCCCGCGCACGCACTGTGCACAGTGGTCCAACCCAGTTAGATCTCCCGCGCAACACAGTAGTTTGAATTTAGATTTATCATTTTAGTTTCAAACCTAGTTCTGGGAGTAGATTCAAAATTCAATTTAGAGAGTTTTACTGAACCAAATTGCATAAAATCAATTTTTTAGAAAGGTATGGAAATTATTAATCCAAGACCGTTGGATTCAAACCAGTTGAAGTTATAGATCACCTATAGTGAAAATAACAAGGCAGAGACTTTTCTGCATTCAAACATTTTACAAAATTCAACCATAAATGGTTTTGATTTGATTCCAAATCTCAACAATAACATTTGATAAGACCTTTATAAATATATAAAAATATCTAGGCTTACTTGCAGTAATAATGGACAAGTAATAAAAGAATGACCCATAGGCATTTCTAGTCAATTTAATTAATTAAAATAATAAAGTTAAACATTTAAATTGTGACACCACTTTAAATCACATTGCCAAGTATTGAAATATGTGGTGATGACATGTGTCAACATGATCCCATATTTAATTGGAGAATATTAAATCTTAAGTAGTTTTTCAATGAGTAGAAATTACTTTTCTAAAATAATATAAATAAAACTATTGCCTTAATTCTTGTCATGATTGTGATGATGCTAGATCATCTAGTGTGAACCTTGTGTGCTAAATAGAAGTAGTTAAGTATTGTTTGGTGATTGTGTACTTCGTATTTATTTATAGACGCTAGTACCGACCAAGGATACGAAGAGGAAGGTGACTACTACGAAGAGGAAGCCGAGGAGAACTTCAACCACTGCACTGCACAAGGCAAGCTAGAACTTTGCAAGCTAACACTTGCATGATAACTATGCCAACTAGATGCTTTAGGCATATGTGATTATACCCCTTTGATTACACCAAATCCCAATTTTACTTGCATGCTTGATTATTTTATTTCTTTATCAAAGCTCCTTAGGTATGTTACCTAGTGACTTGTGAATTTTGGAAAGATATTAGAGGTAGCATAAAGAGCATAAAAATTGGCCTAAGTTAGGTAGAATTATATGTCATCCTGAGGCATGAGATTGGACCTAGATAAGTCACACTTGATTATCACCCCTCATTAGTGTTTACCCCCAACTTTAGTGGCTAATGCTAAGCATAAAACTTGATCACTTTAGATGGGAATACTTGGTGAAAATGATTATGAAAACCTTAGAATGATGAGTCGTTCTAATGAAATGTTTTGACATGTTTTATTGAACACCAGATGATTTTGATGATGAAAATGTTGAGGCATGAGTTTATCCCTTTATAAAACTGATGGTTGTGTTCAGATGCGATACCATTCCAATTTTACCATACAACCACAATACCCGAATTTGGGTAGGGCTTGACTAGAAGTTTATATATATTAGTATGGGTTCCCTTGCGGCCGAGGTTTGAGATGAGGCTACCTCGTGATGATTTACCACCTGTGCAGTTCCCAAGATGATAGATGGTCATGGTTGAGAGGCCAAACTCCTAGAGGAGGTGCTTATACTAGGGTGTGTAATTGAAAGGTTAGGATTGATTATCTGCATACTGATTATGGTAATTCAGGATTGTTCCTGGCGGATGTATCAAATATTGTGGTGAAAGTGTACCACCTCTGCAGAATGTCAAACTATTCGAATAGCCGCGTCCACGGTTATGGACAGTTGGAGTGGCCATACTGTTCCATCGTCAGATGTTTTTAAAATGACTTGTCAAATTAATCATGACTTTGAATTGATCACAGCAGGGTTGTGAAAGTGAAAGCTAAGTTCCCACTTAGGTGTTATAAAACTTTAAACTAGCTTTCTTTACTTCTGAACTCAGCTAGAGATAAACCTGGCTTTTTGCAAAACAACCTAGAGCTTAGTATTCCTACTTGAAACCGCTTTACTTGTTAGTGATATTTTGCGAGTACTTAAAGAGTACTCATGGCTTTGTCCCTGGCTATTGCTATGGCTAGACTATGAGGAGGACTACCAGGATGAGGGACAACAGGAAGTTTACAACAACTAGGATCATCTCCCATCGTCAACATTGCCTATGACCATGAAGATGGAGCTTCACCCACGCTACCGTTATTATATTATTCTGCTGCGTTGATTGTATTAAGACTGGATCATGAGATCCTTTATTTGTAAGACCTTTGTTATGGTTTGTAATGGATGATGAACTATGGTACCAATCTATTATCTCTCGCAAAAATGGTAATCTTGGGATTGCGATGTATGGCATAACTGACATCTGGGATTAAAAATCTGGGTGTTGACAAGTTGGTATCAGATCCATCCTAACCATAGGAGACCCTAGTTTAGAATGGACGCTTGAATCAAAATCTTAGTTTCAAAACAAAAGAAGTGAATATTTATGAAAACCTATTCTCATTCTTACCACTTGGATTCTTTCATGAAAATTCATGTTCCTCAAAAATTCTTGCAAACTTACATAATATTTGACACATTTGATCACTCTACTAACTTACTCATCCTACATTCTTATAGATGGACGTGAAGTATAGCAAGTTCTATCAGTTGGGCAATGGAGGAGATCTCATCTTTGAGCATGATTTGGACCAACTCTCGGAACTTCTGGAGTCCCGTACCCAGAGTTCTTCGGAGCCCAGCTCAACGATCAACAAGGAGGAGAATTGCAATGGCTGATTGTTGCAAGTCTCAGTGGGAAGATTGAAGCCCCCACCTCTAAGAGAGTGCAGTTCACCTTAAGAGAGAACAACTGGCTAGATGGACTCGCAAGGGCCATGGAGGAAGCTCTTGCCCGTCTGTGTGGGCAAAGCATCAATCAAATAAAGGGCATGTGCTTTGAGTATTACCCAAGGCGTGATGCTATGGGACAGCCACTAGAGGTACCACGTCACCCGAAGCTGAAACATCAAGTGGACCATCTCATCTTCATGATGTATGACAGGCAGAAGGAGTTGGACAATGCCCGCTCCTACGCTAACCACAACTATGCCATCACAGTCAAGAAGGATCACCAGTCTCGTCGCTGTTAGCTTAACAAGAAGGATTGCATTATTGCTCGCCTTCGTCACAAGGTGACCTACTTGGAGGAGATCATCCACGAGTGAGACATGTAGCTTGAGGAGAGGGAGAGTGCAGGGGAAGATATACATGGAGACCCCTACTCCTACCCCAATGACTATGATGACTTCCTGGAGGATCAAGCCATGGACTTCTTCACTGATGATGATGACTCCGCCTTCATTGATGATGATGATGAAGCCACCGATTCCGAGGAGTAGTATCACTTGAGCACTAGCATTAGTGAAGTTGTATCCGGTCCCATTGTATCGTAGTTTCACATAATGGTTCTTGAAACCATCTGTTTCCTTGTTGTGGTGTGTGTTTGTATTGTGTGCGATGAATGAATGAATGAAAAGCAAGTTGCTAGTTGACCAAAACCTGATTCAAGATTAAAATTTAAAAACTTCTCAAAAACAAACCCCTGAACCTTAGAAATTTCCCCTCTTTTCTCATGATCTATCTCAATCTTTAGATGCCTGATGGAGGAAGCAGCTCATCCCCGGACCCAATGTTGCAAATCTTGCAAATGTTGGTTTCAGACCGTGAAGCTAAAAGAGCCGAACGTCAAGCCAACTTAGCCACCCTCCAACACATAGCTCAGATGGCCAACAACAATCAAGGCCATGGAAACCAGGACAACCATGGATCCAAGATCAAGAACTTTCATAACACCAATCCACCCATCTTTAGTAAGTCTGAAGAGCCCTTAGATGCTGATGACTGGATACAGACCATGGAGAACAACTTAGAAGTCGCGGGAGTGGAGGCCAATGAGAAATTACTGTTTTCCACCCACTATCTGGTAGGATATGCAAGAGCTTGGTGGAACAGCGTTCACGCCATGAATGGAGGACAAATGATGACTTGGGATGAATTCAAACTCAAGTTTAGGAGAACCCATGTGCCACCAGGTTTGATCAAGAGGATGAGAGATGAATTCAGAGAATTGAAGCAAGGGAGGATGACCGTAGTTGAGTACCGTGACAAATTTCTATCCTTAGCTAGGTATGCACCAGATGAGATTGACACTGAAGCCAAGAAGAAGGAGAGATTCTTGAACGGTCTACATGATGATATGTAGACAGTGTTAGTCAATATTCCGTTTGCTGACATTGAAGCCTGAGTGGATTCTGCCATTCTGATGGAAGGCAAGATCAACCAAGCCAATGAGAATCGCAAGCGCCGAATGATGCATAAACCAGGAACCCACCATACCCCAAAGTATCACCCCAACCTATTTACAAGGTTTGCCCCAAGAAACAATAGACCCCCGATGACCCATCCGAACTATACCAACCGTGGAGGAGGAAACCCAAGGCCCGGAGGAAACCACAAAAACAACCCCAGCAACACCAAAAATTTCAACCGTGCACCGCCCAAGTTCAACAACAATAATGTCGCCAACAACACCAATAATGCCCCAAGGACTGGAAGATATGATGTGCCTGTTGCAGGAAAAGACAAGTCGCAGGTGAATTATTATGAATGCGGAACCAAGGGTCACTACTCCAATGAGTGCCCCAAGAAGATTGCAGCATCCCCCAATGTGAATGCCCCAGCTCAGCGGTAGTATCGTGTTCAGCCTAGAAGAAGATTTGCCCCAGGGAATTCGCTCAACCGCAACGGTCGTCTGTTTCTCATGAATGCTGAAGAAGCCCAAGAAGCACCAGATGTCGTGCTGGGTATGTTTTCTGTTAACTCGGTACTTGCAAGAGTGTTGTTTGATTCTGGAGCATTGCACTCGTTTGTTACAGAAGAATTTGCATCCACTAGTAAGATTCAACCAACCAAATTGAATCATGTTATGATAGTTCAAATACCTGATTCAACCACCAAAGCTAGACAGATTTGCAAGGCCGTACATATCAGAATCCATGGCATAGATTTTTATGCTAATCTAATAGTACTTGGAAATAAAGTTTTGGAAGTAGTACTAGGAATGGATTGCATGTCGAAACATAAAGGATTAATAGTCTGTGCCAAGAAAGACATAACCATGACTAGTACAACCGGAATATCAGTAGATCATGTATCTGAAACCTTGCCCCGTCAATTCAAGTGCAACAAGAGTCTAGCCCAACCAACCATTGACCAAGTCAGAGTATTCTGTGAATACCCCGACTTATTTCTAGATGTTTTGCCCGGTATGCCCCCAGATCAGGATATCAAGTTTATCATTGAACTAATCCCTAGAACCGGACCCATAGCCTAGAGACCTTATAGTATGAACCCATCTGAATTAGTGGAGCTGAAGAAGCAACTGGATGCTATGCTGGAGATAGGCCTGATTCAACCAAGTGCATCGCCATGGAGATCACCTGTCTTGTTTGTGGACAAGAAATATGGAGCTAACCTTTTGTGTACGGATTATCGGAAGCTGAATGATGTCACCATCAAGAACAAGTACCCACTGCCGAAGATAGAAGATCTGTTTAACCAGTTGACCGGTGCCAAAGTGTTTTCTAAGATTGATCTTAGACCTGGTTATCATCAGCTCAAGATTCGCGCAGAGGACATTCCAAAGACCGCCTTTACCACCAGATATGGACTGTATGAGTACACTATCATGTCTGTTGGAATAACCAATGCCCCCGCTTATTTCATGAACCTCATGAATAAGATTTTTATGGACTTCCTGGATAAGTTTGTCGTTGTGTTCATCGATGACATTCTGATCTATTCCAAATCAGAAGTAGAACATGAGCTACACCTGAGGACCATCCTTGGAACCTTTAGGGAGCATCAGTTGGATGCCATGTTTAGCAAATGTGAATTCTGGTTATAGGAAGTAGGATTCCTCGAACATACTGTGTCGGCAGGAGGAATTGCTGTTGACCCGCCCAAGGTTAAGGATGTTGAATAATGGCAAGCCCCAACCACCCAAACCCAAGTTCATGCATTTCTCGGATTAGCGAGATATTACCGCAAGTTTGTAGAAGGATTTTCGAGCATCGCAAGACCCATGACCCAATTGTTGAAGAAAGATAAGAAGTTTGAATGGACGGACAAATGTGAAGCAAGTTTTCGAGAGCTCGAGAAGGGATTGATCTCAACCCCAATCTTGATCATGTCGGATATCACGAAGCCTTTTGATGTGTTTTGTGACGCATCCAAGATCGGTCTCGGATGTGTGCTTATGCAAGAAGGCAAAGTCATATCCTATCTATCCCAACAACTGAAGCAACATGAGCAGAATTATCCTACCCATGACCTTGAACTAGCAGCCGTAGTTTTAGCCTTGAAGACATGGCAGCATTATCTCATGGGTAACCGCTGTAAAATTTATTCTGACCACAAGAGCCTGAAATATATTTTCACTATGAAGGAGTTGAATATGAGGCAAAGGATATGGATAGAGCTAATCAAGGACTATGATCTGGACATTCACTATCACCCCGGTAAAGACAATGTGGTAGTAGATGCCCTTAGCAGATTGTCGTGTCGCTTAAACTCCATGATTATGAAAGAGCAACCAAGTTTGCACAAGGATTTGGAAGATTTCAGAATGGAATTAGTAAGTTAAGGATTTTTGGCTAGCATAGAACTTCAACCCACTTTAATTAGTCAGAACAAGGAGGCGCGAAAAGGAAATGCTAGTATCCACGAAATCAAACGCCGTATCGGTACATGGAAGGTATCCGGATTCACCAAAGATGAAGAAGGAGTTTTGTGGTACAAAGGACGTATCTGTGTGCCAACAGATTCAGAATTGAAGCAAGCTATTTTGAAAGAAGCCCATGATACTCTTTACTCTATCCACCCCGGAGGAACTAAGATGTATCAGGATTTCAAAGAGCAATTTTGGTGGCATAAGATGAAGAGAGAATTTGGAAGCTACATAGCCAAGTGTGATATCCGTCAGAGAGTCAAGGAGGGACATCAGAGACCCGCAAGACTGTTGCAACCATTGCAGATTCTGGAATGGAAATGGGATTCCGTGGGAATGGATTTTATCACCGGTTTGCCTACATCTAGTAGGGGAAATGACTCTATTTGGGTCATAGTGGATAGACTGTCCAAATTCGCAAAACATTTGACATCATCTACTAGGATTTCCCATGCCATAGCATACTTAGTAAAAATTCCACGCAAGTCCTACTCAAAACATCACTAATGCAGAGTGAAAATAATAGGAAAAAATGTATGAAGCACCACTTTCCTTTTTGGTAGAGAATATAAGTTCACTCCTTGATCTTGCAATAGTCACACTCTTCAAATTTCACTACAATTCAATCAAAGCAGAAATTCAATCTAGCATTCAAACAATTCACCACATAAAATAAAGAAAACAGAATAATGCATGCAAGCATGCAAACGATTGTTTTATTTGGAAAGCTGGTTTCTAATAGGATATAAACATTTTAAAACACCTATTGGTCATTTATAAAAGTGTCAAAACCATTTTAAATCAAGTTAGTCAAAATGGACATTTAAATCTAGTGTTTGACAGATATATTTTTTTTAAACACAAATGTTAGTGTTTTAAGGTCAAGTGTTTAATATTAAACCATTTGCAAAAGGTTTCACCTAAAACAATTTTTAAATCAAAGAAATATTTTATTTAGTTGGAAATGCCTTTAAACAAAGTAATAAATTTCTAGGGTTCACCAAATATATTTTTAAATCCTAAAACTTGGTGTTTAGGGTCAGAGAGTTTAATTTAACCCATTTGCAAAAGGTTTTTCTCAAAAACTATTATTAAAACATAATCAAATAATTTTATTCTACTAGAAATGCTTTTATTCAAGGATTAATTCCTTAGTGTCACAATATTTACTTTTAAATTAAAATGTTGGTTTTTATGGTCAGTAGCTTTAAAGCAAACCATTTACAAAATATTTTACCCTAAAAACATTTTTAGAATAAATTTTATACTCAAAATATGCCTACATATGTTTCTATAAAAATAACTAATTTTTCCAGAAGCAAAATATTAAACAAAGGGCATAGTTGCAAAGTGTTATTTTTCCTGATTCCAATGATATAAAATTTGTAAAATTTGGACGTGTATATTTAATGTTATGAATTTTACAAAATCATACATCTAATAGAACATTTCTGTTTTTAAAACCAAAGACAGGGCTACGTGTCATATTCCTACTGGACGATACCGCTTCGTCTGGATCAAGAATTATAGACCATAGGATTAAAAGGAATCTGTGCGGCTCATGTTAAACATTACGGTTCGTTTTAAGTCACCTATCCTAGCCATGCGATCAAGATCTAACGGCTCCTAGCAGTTCGACCAAGGATGGGCAGCGCTAGCGCGACGATGAGCGGCGGCGATGTTCTGCTAACGTTGCTATGGCGTGACCAGCGCTGCAGCGACATGCTGATTCTCGAGGTTGTCTTTGTTCGCGAAGGGGCGCACGAGGACAATGACAATTGCTCGTCACAGTTCCTTCTGGCGACGGGCACACTCTGTCGAAGACAGAGCCGAGGCTATGGTGCATGCCAGAGTAAATAAAAGGTGATGTTAGATGCATAGGAGATTGGTGAACTCCGCAGCAAAAATCAGAGACAAAGGAGGGTCGGGTATTACCGGAGAGGTTGGTCGGAGTCGCGATAGTCGGCGGCAGTGTTGTGTCGTCGTTGTTGCCGACGTTAGGGGCACGCGTGGGCGAGAGGGAGGTACCGAGAGATGCTCCTGGCGATGGGGAGTAAGCTTGTATGTGCTAGGGAGCAAGGGGGTGTGGAATGGCTGGAATCGATCAGTGAACTCGTCGGAGGAAGCGACGAAGTGAGCTAAATTCAGCGCAGCCTGGTGGCGTTCGGGTGCGAGCGAGCGAGGGGAAATGGAGAGGGGAGATAGGCATTTAGTAGGGCATGGTCTCTGGAGATATTTAAGCCATCATTAATGCGAATTGAAGCGAATTAACCACGGCCAGAAAACGGCAGCGAGGTGAGGACGGGGTCAGTGGAGGTTGAAGACGATGAATGGGCAGTAGGACCTGATGGTCAACAAAAGAGAGAGGAGGTGCGGTGGGGTCACCAAGAGAGTGGCCGAGGGGGTCGTTCTGCGAGTAAGAAAACGTTTCAGAGGGAGAGTGGGAGGTTGGCTTCGCTGGGCTAGCTGGGCTCGTTTGTTTCTTTATTTTTTTCTTCCTTTTTCTTTTTCTTTTTCTTTTTCAGTTTTCTTTTTTTGTTTGAAATTTCAACCTTTGATTTAAAACTCAATTTGAATTCAAACTTTTCCCAACTTTTAGTAATCTTTTAATAGTGTTTATTAATATATTCTAAAGTTCATTTTAGAATATTTATTTTATTCTCATATGGTTTGTTATTTATTTTAAATAGATATTTTGTCTTTATTAAATAGGATTTTAAATATGATTCTAATCCATATTATTTATTCAAATAATTCTTTTATTCTTTTTAAATTAATTAGATAACTTTTAATCCACTTTGGCAAATTCCAATTTATTATTTTCTCATGATTTAATTAATCATTCCTATTAGGGATTTTGTCTTCCATTTAAATATCATTTGAATATGATTTAATCCCATATAATTTTATTGGAATAGTCTTGATCCCTTTATTTTAGTTGGATTATCTTTATTTCATTTTCTTATGGATTTAATTCATGTTTTTAAATTGTCTTCTAAATAATTTCTTTGGGATTTATTATTTATTTAGTTTAGGCAATTTGTCTTTATTTAAATAAATTTGAATATGGTTTAATCCATATGATTTTTATTTAAATAATCTTTTACTCCTTTTATTATTCAATACTCTTTCATTTGTTTATGGATTAGGCCAAGATTTAATTTGGCTTTCAAATATTCCTTATTTATTTATTTATTTATTTTCTTCCTTTGCCTTATGAAATCCATATCTTTTTATTTATACCTCCAAAATTGGTGATTCCAATTTGTACAATTTTATTTAATATTTGTTTATCTTTTTAAATCCTTTTAGTATTATTTTGCTCATAATTTGGTCTGGATTTTAGATAGGAGCTTTATTAGCTTTGGAAACTATTTCCTTTTATCTTATTTTATTCATAAGTTTATCCATGGCTTCAAATTAAGTGAAGCCAATTTCTATGGTTTTATAATTTTTTTTATCAATTTTGATCATTTGAAATTGTTTTTTGACAAATTTTTGTATGGATAAAATCCATAGTCTTAGAGAGATCTTGAAAATGATTTTCTTCCATTAGGAATTTAGGGTTTTGATTTATTTTCCCTATTGTTTAAATTTCAAGATACATTCATTGATGGATGCATTTCACTTGATTGAAATTTGTTGGATTCCCTTTTATTCAAATTTTATTCAGGAAGGGTTTTGATGTTTCCATTTAGAACAAAGAGTTTCTTTTCACCCTAAATTTCAACAATTATTTTGTTTTTTTTTCACATTACAAAATTTGGAAAATTTTGGGATGTGACAAGCTACCACCCTTAAAATAAATCTCGTCCCGATATTTGGGAAGGCTAGAGGTTACAAGTTGGCTTCAAGACAACTAGGGTACTACCACCCTTAAAAAGGTTTTCAACTAGATTACATCTTGGCTTACTTGGGGTCTTCATATAGCTTCTCTGGACAGTTGCTTGCATAATGGCCTAGCTCTTTACATTTGAAACACATCACTTGGCTAATATCCTTCTTTTCCTTTGGTATCATTGCCTCTTGTTTGTTTCCTTGGTTCTTCTTATTTTTTGGGCAATCACTAGCATAGTGTCCCATCTCTTTGCAATTGTAACTTTGCACTTGGCTTTTGTCCTTCTTCTTCTTTTTGGGTCTCTCCAAAGCTAGGAGTTCTTCTAGTTCATGCTCTTCATATTTCACCACAAAGGTGGGAAATCTTTCTATCTTCTTGGGGCAGTTACTAGAGATATGACCTTCTTCTCCACAAGAGTAGCAACACTTTGTGGTCACTTTGGATGTGGCTCTATGAGGCATGGTTCTGGCTTTGCCTTCATCCTTCTTGGTAGAAGTTGTTCCCTTATGGAGGTTTCCAAACATTTGATGCATTCCATCTTGTTTCATTTGTTGAACTATAGAATAGATGGGGCATTGGATAGGGACATGATCATTTCCTTCACATAGGAAACAAGTCACTTGAGATGTGGGGCATTGTTTAGTTGGATGTTTCTCTTCACAATTAGGGCATTGGTCCACATGTTCTTTGTAAGTGTGTCATATGTCTCCACAAATATTGCAAGCTTGAGTTCCTTCCATAATATCATCCTTGACATCATTGTTGTCACAATCTCCTTGGGAAAGGTTGTCTCTCATGTTGATCATTTGATTGGTCATCCTTTGCAACAATTGGGATTGGATTTCCAAAAAAAATTGCAGGGTTGGGTCTCACTCATTGTTATTGGCTAAAAACTGAGTTGTCACCCGATTCAATTGGGCTTGGGTTGCTAGAAGTTTTTTTCTCATGTGTATCTCTTGGTTGTTGTCACCATTCTTGATGTTGGAGTTTCTTGGAGAAGTCATCTGTTTGGGGTTGGATTGGGATTAGAATAGGTAAAAGGTTCTAGAGGAGAAGTCTAATCACACACAACAATTCACACAATCAATGTGCAAGCAATCACAATCAAACATATTTTTATGCAACAAAATATTTTTGCTACAGCACACAAGTTGGTGTGTTTGATCTAAATTAAACATGGTGGTCCAACTATAAGGTTTTCTTGAGATCATTCCATTCTTCTTAGTTGTTTCTTCTTGAATGAGATCATGGCTTCCTTGGAAAAATTCGTGTATCTTGGTCACTAAGCTTCAAAGGTCATGATGGTTCCTTTTAAGTTGTATTTCCTTAGTCTTCAAGTCTTGAGTATTCTTCTTGTCTCACTTGTAGTCCTTAGTGATGTCCAAGTTGAAGTCCTTGATGAAACTAAAGTTGAAGTCATTGGTGATGATGAAGTCCTTGCTCATGGTGGAGGCTTTGTCCATCAAGTTTGAAAAGGAAGAGATGTAGAATCAAAACCAAAAAGGTTGAGGCAAGAGTTTACAAGATTATTTGTAAATAAGTTTGAACAAATTCAACTCCTATATTTTTCTAAGGGGTTTTGTCCAATCCTAGGGTTACAATCCTACAGGCAACACAGTGCTCTAATACCATCTGTAGAGGTCCCAACCTGATAAGGTGGAGATCCCTGTGTTTACAATGCTAGTCCCTGGATCAATAACTAGCATCCATAATTTAAGATGTAATATAAAGAAACAGAGGTCATAATACAACTTTATAACTAGGAATAAAATAATTCATTACATCTTACATAGCTCATTTGGCTATCTCATTGCAATGCAGCAGAAATACCTATAGCATGGAGTCCTTCATCTTCAAAGTGCCACATGCAATCATGTTGGTTGTAGACTTGTAATCCTAATCAACACACTTCACTAACATCAAACAACCTGCAACATAATAAGTTACAGCCACAAGGGTCAATACATTTGAATTGTATTGGCAAGTGATACTATGGTAGAATAGTAGTGTCTATCATCTATATGCATTTGGCTAAGTGGAGCTTAGGCTTGCTTTGCTCAAAATAGATTTTCCTTATCATTTGAAAACACTAAGTTTTTATTTGACAAAAATCACCTAAGGCATCTACCAATCAACGATTTAAGATCCTTTAACCCTTGTTCAACCATAAGCTTTTAACTTAGAAATTGGGATGAGGATATCCTTGATAGATTCCATGTCTTGATTCTCAAATTGTCCATTGTCGGGGACACAACTAAGTTCTTAGATTTTACTCTCTCGAGAGGTGGTGCACTTTCCCCACAAGACTCGACATGCATCGAGACAAGATCTTTCAGAAGCCTTCCCTTAGACCATAATGGACGCGCTCCAAACCTATCACCCCCTACCACCAATTGTCCATTTTGCTAAGTTATTGCAACCTATATGATCCAGGCAGAGCCCATATTGCCATGTGGCTGCACTTGAAGCTTCTTAACATTTGACATCTCAAATCTCTTTGTTCCTGGATAGCTTTCCACAAGTGAGATACACTAGGGTAGGCTATAAATATGGGTCCCTATGTAACCACTCAACATACTCCATACAAGTCCCATTCCACCCGGGTGATTCATTCACATAGTTGTTTTATTAAACAAAACACAAGTCCTTGACTTAGAAATATTTCATAGCATGAATATAATCCACCCATGTTTTCTACTAGCTAAGCTAAGCATGATAGTAGTAGGGATCTTAACTTAGGAAAATTCTACTAAGGCACCATCTACTAGGATTTCCCATGGCATAGCATACTTAGTAAAAATTCCATGCAAGTCCTACTCAAAACATCACTAATGCATAGTGAAAATAATATGAAAAAATGTATGAAGCACCACTTGCCTTTTTGGTATAGAATATAAGTTCACTCCTTGATCTTGCAATATTCGCACTCTTCAAATTTCACTACAATTCAATCAAGGCACAAATTCAATCTAGCATTCAAACAATTCACCACATAAAATAAAGAAAACAAAACAATGCATGCAAGCATGACAAAGATTGTTTTATTTGGAAAGGTGGTTTATAATAGGATATAAACATTTTAAAACACCTATTGGTCATTTATAAAAGTGGAAAAACCATTTGAAATCAAGTTAGTGAAAATGGCCATTTAAATCATTTTTGTTTTGCTAGAAATGATTTAAATCAAAGTAATAATTTCTAGTGTTTGACAAATATATTTTTTAAACACAAATGTTAGTGTTTTAAGGTCAAGTGTTTAATATTAAACCATTTGCAAAAGGTTTCACCTAAAACAATTTTTAAATCAAAGCAATATTTTATTTTGTTGGAAATTCCTTTAAACAAAGTAATAATTTTATAGGGTTCACCAAATATATTTTTAAATCCTAAAACTTGATGTTTAGGGTCAGAGAGTTTAATTTAGCCCATTTGCAAAAGGTTTTACTCAAAAACTATTTTTAAAACAAAATCAAATAATTTTATTCTACTAGAAATGCTTTTATTCAAGGATTAATTACTTAGTGTCATAATATTTACTTTTAAATTAAAATGTTGGTTTTTATGGTCAGTATGTTCAAAACAAACCATTTACAAAATATTTTACCCTAAAAACATTTTTAGAATAAATTTTATACTCAAAATATGCCTACACATGTTTCTGCAAAAACAACTAATTTTCTAGAAGGAAAATATTAAAAAAAGGGCATGGTTGCAAAGTATTCTTTTTCATGATTCAAATGATATAAATTTGTAAAATTTGGACGTGTAGATTTAAAGTTATGAATTTTAGAAAATCATACATCTAATAGAACATTTCTGTTTTTAAAACCAAAGACAGGGCTACGTGTCATATTCCTACTGGATGATACCGCTTCGTCTGGATCAAGAATTACAGACCGTAGGATTAAAAGGAATTTGTGTGGATCAGATCAAACATAACGGTTTGTTTTAAGTAATCTATCCTAGCCGTGTGATCATGATCTAACGGCTCCTAGCAGTTCGACCAAGGATGGGCGGCGCTAGCGCGATGATGAGCGGCGGCGACGCTCTGCTAACGGTGTTCTGGCGCAACCAGGAAGTGAGAGAGAGGGGATGTTTCTCACCAGGTTCGCGGCGACGTGCTGATGCTCGAGGTTGTATTTGTTGGCGAAGGGGCGCACGAGGACGATGACAATTGCTCGTCGGAGTTCCTTCTGGCGACGGGCATAGTCTGTCGAAGACGGAGGCGAGGCTACGGTGCACGCCGGAGCAAATAAAAGGTGTTGTTAGACGCGTAAGAGATTGGCGAACTCGGCAACAACAATCAGAGAGAAAGGGGGGTCAGGTATAACCGGAGAGGTTCGACGGAGTCACGACAGTCGGCGGTGGCGCTCCGTCGTCGTTGTTGCCGACGTTAGGACGCACGCGTGGGCGAGTGGGATGTACCGAGAGATGCCCCTGGCGATGGGGAGTAAGCTTGTATGTGCTAGGGAGCAAGGGGGTGTGGAATGGCCGGAATCGGTCGGTGAACTCATCGGAGGCAGCGACGAAGTGAGCTAAATTCAGCGTAGCCTGGTGATGTTCGGGTGCGAGCGAGCGAGAGGAAATGGAGAGGGGAGACATGCATTTAGTAGGGCGTGTTCTCTGGAGAGATTAAAGCCATCATTGATGCGAATTGAAGCGAATTAACCACGGCCAGAAAACGGCAGCGAGGTAAGGGCGGGGTCAGTGGAGGTTGAAGACGATGACTAGGCAGTGGGGCCTGGTGGTCAGCGAAAGAGAGAGGAGGTGCGGTGGGGTCACCAAGTCAGTGGCCGAGGGGGTCGTTCTGCGAGTAAGAAAACGTTTCAGAGGGAGAGTGGGAGGTGGGCTTCGCTGAGCCAGATGGGCTGGTTAGCTGGGCTGGTTTGTTTCTTTATTTTTTTTCTTCCTGTTTCTTTTTCTTTTTCGGTTTTCTTTTTCTGTTTTCAATTTCAACCTTTGATATAAACCTCAATTTGAATTCAAACTTTTCCCAACTTTCAATAATCTTTTAATAATGTTTATTAATATATTCTAAAGTCCATTTTAGAATATTTATTTTATTCTCATATGGTTTGTTATTTATTTTAAATAGACATTTTGTCTTTATTAAATAGGATTTTAAATATGATTCTAATCCATATTATTTATTCAAATAATTCTTTTATTCTTTTTAAATTAATTAGATAACTTTTAATCCACTTTGGCAAATTCCAATTTATTATTTTCTCATGATTTAATTAATCATTTCTATTAGGGATTTTGTCTTCCATTTAAATATCATTTGAATATTATTTAATCCCATATAATTTTATTCGAATAGTCTTGATCCCTTTATTTTATTTGGATTATCTTTATTTCATTTGCTTATGGATTTAATTCAAGTTTTTAAATTGTCTTCTAAATAATTTCTTTGGGATTTATTATTTATTTAGATTAGGCAATTTGTCTTTATTAAAATAAATTTGAATATGGTTTAATCCATATGATTTTTATTTAAATAATATTTTACTCATTTTATAATTAAATACTCTTTCATTTGTTTATGGATTAGGCCAATATTTAATTTGGATTTTAAATATTCTTTATTTATTTATTTATTTTCTTCCTTTGCCTTATAAAATACATATCTTTTTATTTATAGGTCCAAAATTGGTGATTCCAATTTGTATAGTTTTATTTAATATTTGTTTATCTTTTTAAATCCTTTAAGGGTTATTTTGCTCATAATTTGGTATGGATTTTAGATAGGAGCTTATTAGCTTTGGAAATTATTTCCTTTTATCTTATTATATTCATAAGTTTTTATCCATGGCTTCAAATTAAGTGAAACCAATTTCTATGGTTTTATAATATTTTTTTTTATCAATTTTGATCATGTGAAATTGTTTGTTGACAAATTTTTATATGGATAAAATTGATAGTCTTAGAGAGATCTTGAAAATGATTTTCTTCCATTAGGAATTTAGGGTTTTGGTTTATTTTCCCAATTGTTTAAATTTCAAGATACATTCATTGATGGATGCATTTCACTTGATTGAAATTTGTTGGATTCCCTTTTATTTAAATTTTATTCAGGAAGGTTTTTGATGTTTCCATTTAGAACAAAGATTTTCTTTTCACCCTAAATTTCAACAATTATTTCTTTATTTATTTATTTTTCACATTACAAAATTTGGAAAATTTTGGGATGTGACAGTCACCCATTTCTTACCAGTCAAGACCACTTACCGGAGTTCAAAACTAGCAGAGTTGTACATTACTAGAATAGTCATTTTGTATGGAGTCCCCAAGAACATCATGTCGGATCGAGGAACCTAGTTTACCTCGAGGTTTTTGAAGAAAGTCCAAGAAGGATTTGGAACCAGACTAGATTTCAGCACAACTTATCACCCTCAGACTGATGGACAAACAGAGCGAGTAAATCAAATACTCGAAGTTATGTTGAGAGCTTGTGTGTTAGAATATGGATCTAAATGGGAAGACTGTCTACCATTCACAGAATTTTCATACAACAACAGTTACCAAGACAGTTTGCAAATGGGCCCATTTGAATTCATGTATGGAAGGAAGTGTCGTACCCCTTTGAATTGGTCGGAAGTAGGAGAGAGTCAGATTTTTGGACCCGACATCCTACGAGAAGCCGAAGAGAAAGTTCACAAGATCCGTGAGAACCTCAAGACCGCCCAATCCAGACAGAAGAGTTACGACAAGAGACGTCGAGACCTAGCCTTCAATATCGAAGATTTTGTGTATCTCAAAGTATCACCTTTGAAGGGAATGCAACGTTTCCAGCTCAAAGGAAAGTTAGCCCCCTGATATATTGGACCTTTCAAGATTATGGATCATCAAGGAGAAGTATCGTATCAACTGGAACTGCCCGAGGAGATGTCAGCCGTGCATAATGTGTTTCATATCTCGTTACTTTGCAAATGCCTAGAAGTCCCGGAGAAGACCGAAGTTTCAAGAATATTGATAACAGGACCATAGAGATCAACGATGACCTAACATATCCCGAAGTACCCATTCTTATTTTGGAAGAATCTTTCAAAACCACCAGGACCCGGAGTGTCAAGTTTCTCAAGATCCAGTGGAGTAACCACACTGAAGAAGAAGCTACCTGGGAGCGAGAAGACTACATTAGGACGGATTTTCCAGATCACTTTAAATCCTAGTTTTCTTTTTCTCAAATCTTGGGACAAGATTTTGTTTAAGGAGGGAAGGTTTGTAACATCCCAAAAATATTAATCAAGGTTATCAATTCCAATCACCCAAATTTAGGGGTAACAAAAACTTTTGTGAATTAAAATCCATATGAATGCATGTGTGTATGTGATGAATGCATGAATGCTTGTATGGAATTGTGTGATTTTTATGAATGGCAAGGATTGGTTTAAAGATGAAAACAACATCATATAAATCATTTCCAAGCAGAATAAATTGAAGAGAAATTAAAAAATAAGATATATAAGCAAATGGTCACTTTTGCCAATCTTGCTCACTAGATTACTTTGAGTGTTTCTAGTCCAAGATTTCTAACAGAAACAAATCCAATTCTTTTCACCCCTTGATAGACCAAGTAAAAGTGAACCCAAGACCACCTTGTAAACCCACAGAAACAATTTACAAATCTATGCCAAAGACAATTCAAAACTGAATCTAGTTCATAGGGTACGATCACCATTTCTCAAAACCTCACCAAACCAGTTCAACTTGACAAGTCCAATCAACCAGAGACTACCTAGTATGTGCCAAGTACACTCACCAAGTTTCATCCAACAATTAAAATATGAATTTCTTTCGGCCATTTCATCAAACACCTGGAGACACAAACCAAATTCTGCCAAACTTTACTGTTTTGAGCAGTAATCTTTCCAAACCTTCTTCCCCATTGATCATACTTGTCTACCACGGTGACAACCAATGCATTAAACCAGTCTAGAACCCTACCATTGCACCATGTTGTGCATGCCCGAGCCACCCCTTGCCAGCTGACCATCGCAAGCTAGAATGAGCCATCGCTGCGCCTAGCCACCATGTCCAGGAGGCACTCCACCGTCCACCGCCACCCCCTGTCCACCCCTTGAGCCCTGCCAAGCCGTGGACCACCGAGAACACACGCGCCCAGTTTGTCTTTGCCATGTCCAGAGCACGCCATCTCGCCGCGCTCGACACGCTCGCACAGACCGTGCCTCGCCTTCGCCGCCCGTGTTTGCGATCACCACCGTCCTAGGAGACCACCAGACATGCCTATTCGCCGCCGCGCAACCAGGAGCGCATGTGCGTCGTCAAAAACATCGTCGGTGCCGCTTAGAGCACCAGCGAGTTCTGACCAAACCGCACCGCCCCTTGCCACGCCATCAAGATGTTGAGCAACATCAGGAGACCCTGCATCGTCCCCTAGCCGCATCCATGCCCGTAGCTCGCTGTAACCTCGACCCCGACGAGCACTGCCCATGCCGCTCGGCCTCTCTCGCTCTCCTATAAAAGGAGGCCTCCCCTGCTCATTTTCTTCACACCAGTTCACTCCCCACCTCTCACTGGTCATTCCCACCTCTTCCCAGAGCAAGGCGAGCTCTCTCTCGCCGGAATTTCGCCGAAGCCTACCGCCGCTAGAGGAGAAGGGCGTCGTCGATTGGACCCACCCAGGAGGAGCCGCCAGTACCAGGAGAACCGCCGTCATGGACTTCGTCATTCTCCCCATTGCCGACCATTGCCTGAGCCTCGATGAGCCGCCCCAGACCCCCACTGTCCGTGCTAGGGTTAGCCCCCGCCGTTTTCTGTTCGACAAGGACAACGGTCGTGAGCCGTTGATCCTTAGTCTAATCCTACGGTCATAATCACACTGTACCCCTTCGCCAACCCCCGTCTCACTGACGTGTGGGGACACCACTTAACCAGCCTGCACGCGATGTGCGCAGTGGGCCGTCCCAGTTAGATCTCCCGCGCGACCCAGTAGTTTGGATTTGGATATATCTATTTTGTTTCAATCCTAGTTTTGGCAGTAGATTCAAAATTCAATTCAGAGAGTTTTACCAAACCAAATTGCATGAAACCAATTTTGTTAGAAAGGTATGGAAATTCTTAATCCAAGCCCGTTGGATTCAAACCAGTTGAAGTTATAGATCAGCTATAATGAAAATAACAAGGCAAAGACTTTTCTGCATTCAAACATTTTTCAAAATTCAACCATAAATGCTTTTGAGTTGATTCCAACTCTCAAAAATCAAATTTGATAATACCTTTCTGAATATATAAAAATATCTAGGTTTACTTGAAGTAATAATGGACAAGTAATAAAAGAATGCCCCATTGGCATTTCTAGTCACTTTAATTAATTAAAATAATAAGGTTAAACATTATTAAATTGTGACACCACTTGAAATCACATTCCCAAGTATTGAAATATGTGGTGATGACATGTGTCAACATGATCCCATATTTTAACTGGAGAATATTAAATCTTAAGTAGTTTTTCAATGAGTAGAAATTACTTTTATAAAATAAAATAAATAAAACTATTGCCTTAATTCTTGTGATGATGCTAGATCATCTAGTGTGAACCTTGTGTGCTAAATAGAAGTACTTAAGTATTGTTTGGTGATTTTGTACTTCGTATTTATTTATAGACGCTAGTACCGACCAAGGATACGACGAGGAAGGAGACTACTACGAAGAGGAAACCGAGGAGAACTTCAACCACTGCACTGCATAAGGAAAGCTAGAACTTTGCAAGCTAACACTTGCATGATAACTATGCCAACGAGATACTTTATACCCCTTTGATTACACCAAATCCCAGTTTTACTTGCAAGATTGATTTTTTTTATCAAAGCTCCTTAGTTATGTTACTTAGTCACTCGTGAATTTTGGAAAGATATTAGAGGTAGCATAAAGAGCATAAAAATTGGCTTAAGTTAGGTAGAATTGGATGTCATCCTGAGGCATGAGATTGGACCTAGATAAGTCACACTTGATTATCACCCCTCATTAGTGTTTACCCCCAACTTTAGTGGCTAGTGCTAAGCACAAAACTTGATCACTTTAGATGGGAATACTTGGTGAAAATGATTATGAAAACCTTAGAATGATGAGTCATTCTAATGAAATGTTTTTACATGTGTTATAGAACACCAGATGATTTTGATGATGGAAATGTTGAGGCATGAGCCTTAGCCCTTTATAAAACTGATGGTTGTGTTCGGATGCGATACCATTCCAATTTTACCGTACAACCACAATACCCGAATTTGGGTAGGGCTTGACTGGAAGTTTATATATCTTAGTATGAATTCCCTTGCAGCCAAGGTTTGAGCTGAGGCTACCTCATGATGATTGACCACTTGTGCAGTTCCCAAGATAACAGATGGTCATGGTTGGGAGGCCAAACTCATAGGGGAGGTGCCTATACTAGGGTGTGTAATTGAAAGGTTAGGATCGATTATCCGCATAATGATTATGGTGATTCAGGATTGTTCCTGATGGATGTATCGAATATTGTGGTGAAAAGTATACCACCTCTGTAGAGTGTCAAACTATTCGAATAGCCACGTCTGTGGTTATGGACAGTTGGAGTGGCCATACTGTTCTGTCGTCAGATGTTTTTAAAATGACTTGTGAAATGAATCATGACATTGACTTGATCACAACAGGGTTGTGAAAGTGAAATCTAAGTTCCCACTTAGGTGTTATAAAACTTTAAACTATCTTTCTTTACTTCTGAACTCAGCTAGAGATAAACCTGGTTTTTGCAAAATAACCTAGAGCTTAGTATTCCTACTTGAAACCGCTTTACTTGTTAGTGATAGTTTGTGAGTACTTAAAGAGTACTCATGGCTTTGTCCCTGGCTATTCCTATGGCCAGACTATGAGGAGGACTACCAGGATGAGGGAAAACAGGAAGTCTACGACAACTAGGATCATCTGCCATCGTCAGCATTGCCTGTGACCATGAAGATGGAGCTTCGCCCACGCTATCGTTATTATATTATTCCACTGCGTTGATTGTATTAAGACTGGATCATGAGATCCTTTATTTGTAATACCTTTGTTATGGTTTGTAATGGATGATGAACTATGGTACCAATCTGTTATGTCTCGCAAAAATGGTAATCTTGGGATTACGATGTATGGCATAACATGCATCTGGGATTAAAAATCCGGGTGTTGATATTTTAACTACTGGCAACACTTGGCTGCCAGTAGTGATAACAACCTCTTTGGCCTTGCACTTCTTGGAAGCAGATGTGGGAACTTCCTTCACCTCATCGTCCTCCATCGCCTCCGAGTCATAACCCTCAAAGGGGGCAAGCTCGGACTCGGGAAGATCCTTGAGCTGATAAGTATAAATAAACGTCAGTAAGAGAGAAGTCGGATTACGAGGCGGAAAAAAGAAAATAAGCTTTAAATAAGTCGAAATATTTATCGGGATCAGAGGACGGTTGGGTGTGTACATTTTCATGGAGACTTCGGGGAGTCTCTTCTCCACCCGCTCCTTGATGAGGTACTGCATTTGGGTCTTGTAGTCATTCGCGGCTATGCGAGTCGGACTGACCTTCAGGCTGTCCTTTCGGTCTCTGGTGACCGTGTGCATCAAGCGGTCTCCGTGAAACTGTAGTGTCTCAATCCGGCAATCCAGCTAGTAGTGGATCAAATCGGATCCACGGAGCCCATTATTCTTCATCAAGAACTCGGTCCGCCTCTTGGCAAGTATCAAGTCCTCATAAAGTTTCGGTGCCTTCGCGTCCCATGACTCTTAGTGGGGAGCGGCACCGTCGATGAAGGCCGGAAGACCTTCCGCCTTTTCAGGAGACGAAATATCCTTCTGATAGAAGAAACTTCCATCCCAACGTTCTACAAATTCACTAGCGTTAGTCCTAGAATAAACTCAGTTTCTCCTACGGACTAATCTATGAGTGCTAGTGGTGTAAGGAACACCGACACTAATGGGATTCTTTCGGGTAACATAGTAGTACCAGAAAATGGTGAGACTTGGCCTAATGCCAAGAAACCACTCGCTCAAAGCTGCATGAGCACTAAGTTCTAGCAGAGACTTAGAAGGGAGATTATGGAGCTGCAAAATGAAGTACTGAAGAACTTCGGTGAAGAAATCCAATGGTGGTAGGCTGAGGCCACGGTCGACGTGCGTCCCAAAAAGGATGCGTTCGCCTTCGCGTGGTGCGGGGATGGCCTCTCCAATGCCTCTTCGCCATGTTCGGGCGATGATGTAGCCTTCATCCTCCATGCCTTGGAGATATGCATTGTCCATTGGCACTGGGAACCCAAAGGCCCCGCAGTTTCTTCTCGTTCGTCGCCGTGATTCCTGCCGCTGCCACGCGTGAGCTGGATGGCGCTTCCATCTTCCTAGGGTTAGTGGCAATTGGGGTTTTCTCTCGTGGTGCGTAGATGAGAATTGTTGTGGAGGGCTCGAGGAGTATGAGGAGGCAATAAGTGAAATGGTGGAGAGATGAATCTGGGAGAGAAGGGTTTCTTCTCTCTTTTATTTACCTCTGCGCCAAGATCCATGCTTCAATCGCAGGATTTATGCCACGCGTATAGGAGAGAGGGAGGTGGCTTCCTCGCGACTCCTCCGCCCTCTCGATTAGCGCGTGAGCATTAAAATGGTGCTCTATTTCATAGGGAGCGGACCCACCAACGGTCGTGTTGACAGGACTCCTGTCAGTGACAGGACCTGGTCTGAAAAGTTGCCAGCCAGCACGCCGCTGTTTGAAATCCGGCTCATATTTCAAAACTGAGCAAGGAAAAGAATAAGGTCAGAACAAAACATATCTGACTCAGATGACTCAGAATCCTACACTATTGAAGAAGTTTTTAGGAACCCTTCAAGATTCTCAAGACAAAGAAACCATCAAGCTAGACGATTTATTCAACTTTGGATCTTGGAGACTTCCGGGGGCTGCTATTGGGGATATACTTTTCGGGTATACCCACAAGACTCACTGACCAGGGTGGCCCACCAACGGGTTAGAGCTTTGCTTCACGGGTGGCCCAATAAGAGAAAAAAGAGGAGCCAGTTCCGGCTACGACAAGGCCCAGAAGAGTTACCGACTTAGGCATGTAGTATTACTTGTAGTCCAAGCTGTATCTAGTTACGACTCTGTAACATAGCCGGCTAGGTCTCTCCTGTAACCCTAGGTCTCGGTGACTATATAAACTGGCCCTATGGGAGACTTTAGGGTAATAACCACAATCATAACTCGCACAGGAGAACCTCTCTTGTAATCCGCTGTAACATGCGGCTCTCGCTGATATATTACTAGGTTGCTTGCAGGAATAGGATCTGATCACCGCAGTCGGATCTGAACCTGGGTAAACTTGTGCTCACCATTCCCGGAAGGTCCGACATCTACCACCCCATCTTCTCAATGCCGTCAGGATCACCTATGGCATACTTGTCGACAACCCGATGACATAGGGCCTATCGGTTTACTACCATGGCGCCATGTTATCAGGGCACCCACAATGTGTAGCTAAATATAGTTCCCAATTTCTCTTTTGGCTTTTAGAACTAGTTCCTACCATTGTGAGGGTAGTTCCAAATCAACAAGGCGAGGGAACCGGAGCATGAACTTTCTCCGATGCTAAATTGAGAAAAATGAAAAAGCAAGTAGTTCTTTGCATGATTTAGAAGGGCGAAAGGCACTAGAGAAGAGAGAGAATGAAGATATTTTACTTTACTTCTTACATGGAGTGGGTCCCATCTCTAGAATTTAGCAAGCAAGCACATTGTAGATAAATTAGCAATTTGGCAATGCAGCCATATGATCTGTGATAGATTTGGCCATAGCACATTGTGGATTCCCTTAGTGGTCCAATTATATCCTATACCAGCCAGCGAATGTGAGCTTCGACTCCCCTAGCCCTTCCTTCTCCACCAAGCCTTGGTGCTTGTCTTTGAAGGATGGTTATGATGGCGGTGGGAGGTGACGTTCCCGTTGATATATATAGTGAGGTGCCTATGGTTGCTTTGTCAAGCTTAAGCCCCCCAGATTAGTCTCAAGACACAATATTTCTGAGGTGCTTATAGCGTAGGGTGTGCGTGTGTATGCATTTGTGGACGTCTCCGTTTTGTAGCGGGGTTTCGCTAAAAGAGAGATAGGGGCCTTTGGTTAATTTATTGAGTTTTACTATGTTTTCAAAAATAATGAAAATCAAACAAGGTCACTAATGTTTCGGGCCCACAGGCTCTCTACCATGGGCCCCAGTCAGTGGTCCAGTCAATCGTGAGCGAATGTGAGCACCTACTCCTCTACCTCTTCCTTCTCCATCAAGCCTCTGTGCTAGGCTTTGAAGGTGTGCACGTTTTTTGAGAAATGTTGGCGGATTCAGTCATGTCAGTCCGGAAAAACACGGGAGATATTGATGCGCAAGGCTGCCGGTTTAGGGTAAGTTCGCCAGAGTTCATTGTCTCAGTTTATTTTCTCGAATTTTGCCTATGGGGTATCTCCTGCTTTTGGGGTTTTTCTCTATTCTGCTAGTCTCGATCGACGATCTTTTCTAGATTCAGATGTCGGCATGGATGGTAGATGCTGAGTGATACGAAATCATTACTGATATGAATCTCCCGCTCCGGTGCGACTTGCGTGATGGCGCACCCCGTTTCCTAACAGCGTTCGAGGGAACGAACTTCAGACGGTGGTTCTTGGATTGCAACTACGAATGTGAGCGCTGCACGTTCGTCCACTGGTTCGATCTACCGCACTCACTTTTTCTGCAGCGCACGATGATGGAGCTATGGTTACAGCTCGATATCTGGGATGAGCTCGAAGAGGAGGAGCAGGAGGGCCAACAGATGCATGCCGAGGATATGGCTGTAGAGTTAGCGGATGTCTCCAACTCACTACGCTCAGTTGTGAATAGGATAGATGCTCTTAGATTTGGAGAATCTCGAAATTCTTAACCAAACACGGTGTGCAATCTAGATATTGAGCATTCTCATGATGCTTTTGGTGTCTGGCTATAGATTCCACTAATAATTAAGTAATCCCCTTTTGTTTACTAGTACTCAACATCTCATAGTACTGCCACTTTAATTACACTAGGTTAATTAAGATGGAAGTAGTTGACAGTCTACTTACTGCCTTTATGGAGTTTGTGGTTACTGCTATCTATCTATATATATGAATATCGCTACATTTTTTGCACATTTGTGCACCTCCCCCATCACGCACCTTCTTTACCTAGCAGTGTCCACCTCTCCATCATATCAGCGCAATTTTTCGGTGAGTCCGCGACCATCCGGATAGTTGTTTAGGTGATTGCTATTTGAATTAGTTGATATATATGCCATATTAGGAATTTGGGATCACCAGGGATGTAGCCATGGAATTAGTTATAAGGTACAATGGAAATAGGGAGGTATATGCTGCCAAGAAGAGTCTTATGAGGATGGGAGCTTGGCACCTGGATTTAACTCACACAGCGGTCCTCTACTGAACAATGCAGAGGTAATTTGCTGCATATCTTTCAAAAACAGATCGTTGTTCGCTGGTGTCCTACATTGGTGAGTTTTTTAAATTATATTTTTTGGTTAAGGGGAACACGCCAAATCCTCGAAATTAGATTAATGCACATATCCTTCTATGCATTGTGAATTTGATGTGTTCTTTCCTAAAATTTATTGTTTTTGCTGTACTTCATTTAGCATCATGCTCATCTCCAACCCGTGGAGGAGGCATTGCATGAATACATGCCTTAATCGTGTTTTTCGAGTGACAAGTGTTTTGATGGCTTTGCTATAATATTAGTAACCTATGCTTTGTCCTCGAAAACACTTTTTTGATAAAGGGAGCTTTATTCCTTAAAATGTTCCCTAAATATATTGATCATTTTGGTTGCATCATGATTTGCGGAAACGAAGTCATTCTAATCTCTTGCCAATTACTAAGGCCAGGACTGCTGATGTGCTAGCTAAGATGGCAAACCCTGAAGTACGACTCTTCTCATGTCGGTTCTGTTTCCCATGTTTGGGAAATATGCCTTATTGGTTCTTTGCCATTTTACTGCACCACTGTGGAGCTTGCACGATGTGTGTAGCTGAATTTTGATTATTTTTTTGAAATGTGAATTTGGTTTAATTATCGATTTGTTATTTGTAGTTTCCACCTTATTCATATCGCTCATGACATAATGGTGGTGGTCACTATAAGGATTAGACAATTGTCCGTCTCCGGAAAGAATACAAAGCTCATACACACATGATTTCGTTCCTTCAAGAGAAAGAGAAACACCAAGATGGACAAATTAGGCGCCTAAAAGAAGAACTGACGACATCCACTAATCGGATAGATGATTTGACTATAGGATGAAATACATCAATTTCAGTTGCACATGATGCCGTTGTTGATTTTAGAAGTTCGTCACTAATAACTTTGTTTCTGAGTCGCCTGATGTGGATGGCGGCGACCAGATTGGCCAGGTGTACCACCGGATCTTGGAACAGGTGCAAATACGAGCTGACAATCTTTTCAATGCGGCTCTAGAAGTAGATGAGACCCTACCATAAATTCGAGATTCTGCACGCCCATATAGTCCTAATCCCGCAAAAGATGAGAAAATCTGTAAACCATATTGACCGTTGTACTTTCATTTTGGAAGAATATGGGATCTCCTGTGAGGATAATGTTTGTTAAGTTAGTACTAAAACTTGTTTTTTTTCTCTGTTGGTGTGTGGTGCTGACGAATCTATATATTTGACATACTATTATGACATAATATATGTTGGAGTGGCCCCGGTTTTATGTGACGATATTTGCCAATATGAATCATCTTATTCTAACTTGTGGTAGTTTTTTATCGTTCAATTTTTTCCCGATGAGATCTTTTAATGATGATGTCAATGCTAGTTGCGAGTGCTTTGGAAGCATGTATCTGGTAGTAAGCCAAAACTTTTAGTTGTAGATTGTGGAATTTTAGGTCAATGTTTGAACTCTAGAACTTGATGTCATTTAACGACAGGCTTCTACCTGCTGGAACATTTTATACCAAGAAATTCATTGTATCAGACGAATACAAAAGTTGATGCCTATAGGCGGGAAACTGAGCAACGCCAAGGAGGATTCCTCAGTCGTGTTGTACAACCGGGTTTTTCCACAAAAATAAAGCGGGGTTCACAAAAAATATATAGAGAGGGCCGGAAGTTAGTTTTGAGGAAGCCCTCCCTCAAGCGCATCGAGACTTATCCTCTGCCTGGCCGCTCTCCCTCGACCGGACCGTCCCTGCCGCTCCACCATTGAGAACCACTGCACCGCCGTTCGCTGGTATGTACGTCCCCAACCTCCAGTGATTACGTTCTTTCTAATGGATAGAATACATTTATTTTGGGCATTGCGAAGTAAATAAGCTGGTGGATTTTGCAGGAAATGCAATCGGCGTCGGTGGATGCTTTTGCTGCATCGGCTGATGCTTGTAAAGAAGAGGTGGATGTTGAAGCAGCACCAGCTGATACATGTGAAGGAATGCGTAGGCTGTTGCTTGTACTGTATCAGAATCTTGAGAAGTGTTGAGTGATGCTTGGAAAGTGGTGGAGGCGAAGTCGAGATCCTCATCGGCTGCTGATGGATCAAATTCGGCTATGTTCGCTGCCCCTGCTAAAGCAACGGTTGCGTGGGATGCTAGGAATGCGTCAGCTCATGGTCGTGATTCTTCAGCGATAGTGGCTGTGGCTCGCCATTCATCGGCGGCGCCTGCTCCATCTGCTCAGAACTCATCGACCCCTTTGAAAGTTCTGTGTTGGATGTTGTCTCCCTAACTCCCTCCCTCTTTTATGTATTCCACTTCGGGATTTTTTTCTGGAAGCAGTGGATATTGGTTTAAATTACTAGTACTAGGAACATAAAAGCTATTTAATCACAAACTAGTGATCCAAATGGGATAAAACTTTCACTAGATTCAAACCTAGGCACCTATGATTTACTAATTTTTTGTCATTTTTTCGAATAGTTTTACTTTGTAGTTTAAAATATGAGCTACTGTCGTACCTTGAATATAAGATGGAAGGTGAATCTTGGGACAATTCACCTTGAGACCTGGGTTCACCAAGTCACTGGAATTGTGTCCTTTTATCTCCCCTTCTTTACGATAAAACGAGAAAATTCAGGTGGGGGCCTTTCTGTCCTCTCCGGTGACCTCTGAAAAAATGTTCTCCATTCCCTTTACCTTGTTCCGACATGGTGAAGCATTTTGGTGCTTTTGTACTATTCTAGTTGATTCCTTGTGCTGTTTAGGTATTTTTTTGACACACTCTGCTATTTAGATAGTTTTTTTGAACACGTGCAGTTTATGAAATTTTGATGATAAATTTTCCTATAAAATTATATGATGCATTCTGGTGTTTACATAATTATTTTTTTATGGTTATGCATTGTGCCTTTTGCAGTTTACTTGATTCTGATGATGCACTTGTGCTATTTGCATCATCCTACCAGCTTTAGTGGAAGAACATATGCAACAATCAACGACTTGCCAAGCGATGTAGTCGGTCAGATTCTTGTCAGGATTCCTCTGCACCCATCCTGCATACGGAGGGCATCAGTTGCCCAAAAACAATGGATGGACTTGATGGGAAGCAACGATGTCAAAAAGCTAACACTGTTACACAATAGAGGAATACCGTTACTTGAATTTTTCACCAACAGCTCTGAGGACGCTCAATTCATAACAGATCAGAATCTTGACCAAGCCATCTTCCAGAAGTTGAACAACCTTGTGGAAGTACATAAAGCCTTCAAACCATATGTACTCGGATGTCGCAATGGTAGGGTGCTACTTCATTGTCCGCAAGGGTCTAAAATGATAATGTCCTGGGACCGAATCAGTAGAAGCGAAACAGTGATACCAGAACCACCAATTTGGTGGAGACGTGAGTATGACAGCGGGACCATTCTCTGTTCGAGAAACAATGGGCAATTGTCTTCAAACTGTTGTAGCAATTTCTGGGTTGTTTGGATAGTAACCAATGGTAACCAAGCACTGGTCCAGAGGTACTCATCAGAGTTTGGAAAATGGGAGGACTTGATTAAACATGCTGAGATGCTGGCTAAGTCTGATCACAGGCCGACAACTCTCATAGGGGCATTTTGTACTGATCAATAATGAAGTCCAGATATATAATTGCCTTTGACAACGTGACAAAAAAACTATGTTATATTGAGTGCCCACATGACACACATGATATTTTCAGACGCAATTTTTTCATCGCTAAGGGGCATAATGGAGATGTTTCCCTTGCGGTTCTAAGATATTTCACTCTATGCACCACTCTAGTGCAAGATCATCAACAGGGAAATGGGAAGCTTGGGTTCCTCATGTAAAGGTTGAGTTGGATACTCTCCTTGGCCTTGAGAAATCATGGGCATCTGCTGGGAAAGATTTAGTAAGGTTACTCTTCGCATTCAAGGATAGAGAAATGGTTGTTATTTGCGCGAAGGAAGGATTATTCCAATTAGATCTCGGCAGCATGAAGTATAAGAAGTTCAGATCTCCTAAACGTTGGTGTACCTTACATCCCTACATAATGACACCTGGTTAGTGCAGTCATTCATGTGAAACCCTTGCATCTTTGTACACCTATGATTTTGCTGATCATTCCGTTCATTTCCATCAGCCAATGACGTGATTCAGAGTGCTAAATCAAAGAAACGAAAAGGAAGTCATGTTAGCAACCCAGATGATTAGGACTTCAACATCAACGAGATGAAAATAACACTCGGATGAACAAGAAAGGCTTGTTTGGGCAAGCATGTGGCCCAAGTTGTGTTATTTGGATCTGTAGTCCGATGTTTGTTTGTTTTGGTAGCTGATGGAATAGTGGTGGCAGTTTTGTTTGTGCTGCAGTCATGGAGTTGGAGGGGCTGGAATGTTAGAGATGTCTGTTCGTTTTGGGGGCCTATGTGTGTCTGATGAAATATTTTCTCTCTATATATATAGTACTGTATGAGTGATGAAACCTTGTTTTATGTGATCTACATATAATGATGTAGATCGTTTTTGTGTTTTGATAGTATGCAGTAGTATTTGTTTTGCGGCAGGCTTTTTATTTGATCTGAATTAATACTACCATTTGGTTAGTGCTTCGTGTAGAAGAGTATGTGCCGACAACCTAAATTATTATTAGACCTTGTCTTTTTATTCTTGAATCAAAGCTACTTCAGACATTTGTTGCCCCGACTTGGATTCTTGAAATAGAGAGAGAACGTCTTATTTATTAAAATTATTATTTGGACAAACTGCAAATTCAAAATCACATTCGGTCACCAAAACCTACCGCCTATCCCGTTTGAATGGGAGGCATCAGTGGATGTGACGCGCACCTTAAATTTCTGAACAAATGGCGTATGGTCTACACAACCTTTTTTCTATTAAACCTTAGCCGGCAGTGAAATTTAAAATCATAATACAGCGGCAAAATAACCCACCGACCCCAAAACATGTCGCACCTCGTGGTTTCAAACATTTGTAGGAAAAATCTCCCACCCATGTAGTACCATTTTTCTATTATTACTTGGTCACTAGAAAAATTCAAAATTTCAGCCAGACAACAAAATTTACTGCCTATGTCGTGTGAATCGAAGGTATCCGTATTCTTTGCAAAAATATGGATATGGATGATCAGTTGATGTGACTCTCTGCCTTGAATTCCTGGAAAGATAGTGTACGGTCTACTACATTATTTCTATTAGTAGATAGACACTAGCCAAATTCAAAATCTCAATCGAGCGGCAAAATCACACACTGACCTTGAAGCATTTCGCGCCTCTCCGTTTCAAAAACTTTTGGTTTCAAAATTACCATTCTACCCATTGTGTAGACGCCCTATGGGCAAATCTATAGTCCGTAGATTGGGGGCACAAACATAATTATTTTTATTTTCACCTCCATTGTGCATAATTCGCCTAGTTTTTCCCGTTGGCCCTCCCGAAAATTCCAAGCTCCTCCCCCATGCCCTCAGGTCCACGTCCACCACGCGCATCGTCCGGAGGAAATTTCACGGCATCCTGAGCCGCTTGAGCTGTGGTCTCGTGCATCGCCGTGAAGCCGCTTCACCGACGCCTACCCCGCCGGATCTAGTTCACCGAGTCTCTCTTCCACTGCACCGGAGCTGCGGTCTCCCAGACTGCGCCAATGGCGTCATCGACCGCTCAAGCTCTTCTTCCCCACCGCCGAAAGAAACCCAACCGTACCGGAGCCACTTCACCGGTGTCCATCGGAAGGGATCTAGTTCAACGAGTTCTCTGTCAATCGCTCTAGACTAGCTGCACGAGAGTCGCTGTTTGCTGCACCGCATTTGCCTCAGTGACGCTCTCGTGCACCACACTCAATACGGCATCGACCGGCAAAGATCTGCTTCCGCGGCCTCCCAAGATCTGCTTCCACGACCATCCAAGATTTTCTTCTGCGATCACCGAAGATCTGCTTCCCCGCTACCGCAACACCCTCGGTTACCTAGACATCACCCAGTACCAAGGTAACCAAATCTCCAACCCCTTTTGTTTTCTCAGTAGTATAGCAGAGTAAAGAAAGTCACAGTGAACTGCATTTTTGTAATAGTGCTAGTACACATAAGTCACTGGGCGTGGTAAAATAAGTGGCAAACAGTTGTCATAGAATAGCCATGATTAGGGATACTATTGATCATTCCAAAAAATCTTTCCTAGTTTTGTGGATAGTTTTCTCCCACATTTTGATTAAAATTGCCTATATTCTTTCTAAGTTCTGTTACCCTTGCAAAAGGATTAAACCTGTCTATGAATTTGACGATGTAGTTTTCCCAACTTTTAATATAATTGCGAGGGAGAGAATATAACCAGTCCAGATCTTTATCTTTGAGAGACCAACGAAATAATTTCAAACGAGAGAATCCTTTTGGTCCAAGTGATGTTATCACATCGTCGAATACTCTAAGGTGCCTTCCTGGGTCCTCATCTTCCCTTCCACTGAAATCTTTCTCCTGCAAAATTTTAATAACTTCACCGTCAAATCGATATTCCTTAACTCTAGGATTAGAGAATTCTGTTGGTTGTTTAAGAAATGTAGAGTTTGGAGCACTATATTCTCTGAGAGTCTTCTCAGGTTTCTTTGGTGTTGTCCTATGAATGGACATTAATTCCATGAAGTCACTTAGGTTGCCAACTTCAACTCTGTTTGATCTCAAAAGTTTTTCAATAATTTCATCGCACCTTTGAGTAGGCACGCATTCAAAATAATCTGGTAGATAAGCCCTACCAAAGCATGTAGACCCTTTGTCTCCTAAGGAGAACATCTTGTAACGGTAACACCTAAAATGTCAAGAGACATAACACTTAGCACTTAGCTCCCCGACAACAGCGCCAAAAAATAGCTTGATGACTGCAAGTGCATAGATCGTTTGTAGCTAGTTTTGAAGTTAAGATATCGATCCCACAGGGAGCCCAAAGGTAAATGTTTATTGGTGAAGTCTTTGTTGCACCCGAAGTTGTCGTAGGTCTTTGAGTGAATTGACTGCATGTGTTGAGAATGAGAATGGAATTTGGGTGTAAACAGAAGTACTTCAATAAAGCTAAAATGTAAACTTCAGAAATAAAAAGCATAAAAAATAAAGGACGATTTGTTTGTTGTTTTCTGCAGATGACGAAATATGAGCGAGGTGTTGCAGTTCATGGTGATAGTGAATGCGCTGGTGAATGAGTGATAAATTGTAACATCCCAGCATTAGAGCATAGAAATAAGCTGAACACAGATGTGTGCATTGCATTCATGCATAGAAAATCTGAATAATTTTCGCGCTTTTGACAAAACTTGTCAAAGTGATTGAAGCTTCTCTCAACTTGATGGAATTGAAGTATATCATCAAGTTGACTATGATAAGTTTCAATATGACCTTTGCTCAAACCTTATTTTGGGTAAGGGAGATTTGATCTAAGGGTAGATCAAATGTAATAAAAGTTAAACCCTGATATCTTACTTAATGATTTATATTTGATCCTTAAGTAATCATATCCTAGTATTCATTACACAACTGATGAATACCAAGTTATAAACATAACTTAAGTAATAGGAGTGAAACAACTAAATCTTGATCTATCTTAATTTCATCTACTTATACCATGAGTATCATGGTAATACCTAACCTTAACTCTTTAGTGAGATTGAGTAGGAAAGAAACCAAGTCAAGATCATTTACCATATATCTTTCTTTCCATATCAATCCTTATCATCTCTATTGAATCTTATTCTTATATCTGTTATTCATCAATGTTGAGTAATCAACTATTGATTCACCAATTCTTAACCTATCAATTCTTGACCTATCAACTCTTGTCCTTATAATAGCATTCACTTAAGGCCCGAAATTGCCGTTTGACTTTCAAACTTGGCGTTTGACTTTTCAAACTAGGATTTGAATAAACCCTCTATTTTGTTCAGCGATGACACCGAGTACATAATGCAATCATACCAACTTGATATAACACATTCATGTACCCTTCCCCTCCGGAGTGCCGGACATTCCGGAACCTTCTAGAACATTCCCGATGAAAACACCGGAACCATTCCCCAACTCCGAAACGGGACTTTCCTTATATGAATCTTATTCTCCGGACCATTCCGGATCTCCTCGTGATATCCTGGATCCCATCCGAGACTCCGAACAACATTCGGTCTCTTTATCATCATTCCATAACTACTCAAACAACGTCGAATCCTTAAGTGTGTCTCCCTACGGTTCGTGAATTATGCGGACATGATCGAGACACTTCTCCGAACAATAACCAATAGAGGAATCTGGAAATTCATATGGCTCCCACATATTTCTACGGTTACTTTGCGATCGAATGAACCACTTACATACGATACCAATTTCCCTTTGTCTCACGATGGTTTACTTATCCGAGGTTATGATCGTCGGTATCTCTGCATACCTAGTTCAACCTCGTTACCGATAAGTACTCTTTTCTCGTTCCCGTGATATGTGATCCCTCGTGAGCTAGTCACATGCTTGCAAGCTAATTGGATGACATTTCACCGAGAGGGCCCAGAGTATATCTATCCGTCATATGGATGGACAAATCCCACTCTTGATCCATGTGTTTCAACCAATACTTTCCGAACACTCAATGCCACCTTTATAGCCACCTAGTTACGGTGTGGTGTTTGATGTCATCAAAGCATCCATCCGGTAAAGGTGATATGCATGATCTCATGGTCGAAGGAATTAGGTTACTATGTATCAGAAAGCATATAGTAATTGAACTATTAAAATGACTTGATCTTTATGCTACGATTATCTACAGGAGTATGTCCACCATATCATTCTCCTAACGATATGATCTTGTTGTTAATAACATCTCAATGTTCATGATAGGGAAACCACAATCATCTATTAACCAACAAGCTAGTATTATATAGAGGCTTTACTAGGGACTCTTATTTTAGTCAACAAATCACACAAGTATTAATGTTTCCTTGTTAATACTATTATAGCATGAATGTAAACATTTATCATAAACACAAAGATATAATAACAACTATATTTATTATTGCCTCTAGGGCATATCTCCAACAGTCTCCCACTTGCACTAGAGTCATCTAATCTAGATTACATGGTAATATACCGAACACCCATGGCAGTTTGGTGCTGGTCATGTTTTGCCCTCGGGGGAGGTTTAGTGAACGGATCCGCCACATTCAGATCTGTGTGTACTTTGCAAATCTTTATATCCCCATCTTGGATATGTTCTCGAATAGCGTGAAAAACGTAGCTTGATGTGCTTCAGCTTCTTGTGTGACCTTGGTTCTTGCGCATTGGCTATGGCGCCCATGTTATCACAGTAGATAGACATTGGGTCCAGCGCACTAGGAACCACACCCAGCTCTGTAATGAACTCTTTCATCCATATCGCTTCTTGTGAAGCCTCCGAAGCAGCCATGTATTCTGATTCAGTTGAAGATCTCGCCACAAAGCTTTGCTTTGCACTCCTCCAGCTAACTGTTGCACCATTCAAAATAAATATGTATCCAGATTGTGATTTAGAATTATCCGAATCGGTGTTCCAACTAGCATTGGTGTAACCATTTACAACGAGCTGTTCATCACCTCCATAAGAAAGAACCATATCCTTAGTTCTTCTCAAGTACTTAAGGATGTTTTTGACCGCTGTCCAATGATCCACTCCTGGATCACTTTGATATCTCCTAGTTAAACTAACAACATATGCAATGTCGGGTCTAGTACATAGCATGGCATACATTAGAGATCCTATGGCTGAGGCATAGGGAGTCTTACTCATTCTTTCTCTATCTTCTGCCGATGTCGGACTTTGAGTTTTACTCAAGGTCGTATTGGGCAACATGGGCAAGAACCCTTTCTTTCTATCTTCCATTCCAAACCTTTTTAGAACTTTGACCAAATATGTACTTTGTGACAATGATATTTGGCGTTTTGATCTATCTCTATAAATCTTTATGCCTAATATGTAAGCTGCTTCGCCAAGATCCTTCATTGAAAAACTATTATTCAAATATTCCTTGACACTATTAAGAAGGTCTACATCATTCCCAATCAACAATATGTCATCTACATATAGTATTAAGAATGCTATAGAGCTCCCACTCACTTTCTTGTAAATACAAGCTTCTCCATAAGTTTGTATAAAACCAAAACTTTTGATCACCTTATCAAAACCTTGATTCCAACTTCGGGATGCTTTCTTCAATCCATAAATGGACCGTTGAAGTTTGCATACCTTGTTAGCATCTTTAGGATCGACAAAACCTTTGGGTTGCATCATATACAACTCTTCATCAATGTCTCCATTGAGGAATGCTGTTTTGACATCCATCTGCCATATCTCATAATCATAATATGCAGCGATTGCTAACATAATCCTCACAGACTTTAGCTTCGCTACTGGTGAGAAAGTCTCATCGTAGTCAACTCCTTGAATTTGTCGAAAGCCCTTTGCGACAAGTCGAGCTTTATAGACAGTAACATTACCATCAGCATCTGTTTTCTTCTTGAAAATCCATTTGTTCTCGACAGCCTTCCGGCCATCCAGTAAGTCCACCAAAGTCCATACTTGGTTTTCGTACATGGATCCAATCTCGGATTTCATGGCTTCTTGCCATTTATTGGAATCTGGGCTCATCATTGCTTCCTCATATGTCTTAGGGTCATTGGTGTTGTCCACCAACATGACACTCATAACGGGATCATACCAATCTGGAGTGGTACGAGTTCTTGTTGACCTGCAAGGCTCTGTAGCAACTTCAACCGAAGTTTCATGATCATCATCATTAGCTTCCTCTCTAACTGGTGCAGGCACCACAGGAATTTCTTCCGGTGCTGCGCTACTCGTAATTTCGAGAGAAGGTTCGACAACCTCGTCGAGTTCTACTTTCCTTCCAGTCACTTCTTTCGAGAGAAATTCCTTCTCTAGAAAGGATCCATTCTTGGCAACGAAGATTTTGCCTTCGGATCTATGATAGAAGGTATACCCAATAGTTTCCTTCGGGTATCCTATGAAGACGCATTTTTCCACTTTGGGTTCAAGCTTGTCCGGCTGTAACTTCTTTACATAGGCTTCGCATCCCCAAACTTTAAGGAACGACAATCTAGGTTTCTTTCCAAACCATAATTCATACGGTGTCGTTTCAACGGATTTAGATGGTGCCCTATTTAAAGTGAATGCGGCTGTTTCTAATGCATAACCCCAAAATGATAGCGGTAAATCTGTAAGTGACATCATTATCTAAGAGAGTTCGATTACGACGTTCGGACACACCATTACGCTGTGGTGTTCCCGGCGGTGTCAATTGTGAAAGTATTCCGCATTTGTTCAAATGCTCGCCAAACTCGTAACTTAGATATTCACCTCCACGATCAGAACGTAGAAATTTAATCTTCTTGTTACGTTGATTCTCAACCTCACTTTGAAATTCCTTAAACTTCTCGAAAGTTTCGGACTTATGTTTCATGAAATAGATATACCCATATCTACTCAAGTCATCCGTGAAGGTAAGAACATAACAATAACCACCGCGCGATGCTACACTCATTGGACCACACACATCGGTATGTATGATTTCCAATAAGTCCGTAGCTCGCTCCATCATACCAGACAATGGAGTCTTAGTCATTTTACCCATCAGACATGCTTCGCATCTTTCAAGTGATTCAAGAAGTCCATCGGAATGGAGTTTCTTCATGCGCTTCACTCCAATGTGACCAAGACGACAGTGCCACATATAGGTCGAGTTATCGCTCGATTTCAAACGTTTAGCCTCAGTGTTATTAATATGTGTATTTCCACTATCGAGATTCAACAAGAATAGACCATCTATTAAAGGTGCATGTGCATAAAACATATTACTCATATAAATCGAACAACCATTATTCTCGGACTTAAACAAGTAACCGTCTCGCAATAAACAAGATCCCGATAGAATGTTCATGCTTAACGCAGGCACCAAATAACAATTATTTAAGTATAAAACTAATCCCGATGGTAGATGAAGGGGTAGCGTGCCGACCGCGATCACATCAACCTTTGATCCATTTCCCACGCGCATCATCACCTCATTCTTCGCTAGCTTCCGTTTATTCTGCAGCACCTGTTTCGAGTTACAAATATGTACAACCGAACCAGTATCAAATACCCAGGCACTACTACGAGTACTAGTGAGATACACATCAATAACATGTATATCAGATATATCTTTCTTCTTGATGTTCTCGTTCTTCAAATCCGCCAAGTACTTTGGGCAATTCCGCTTCCAGTGACCTTCTCCCTTGCAGTAAAAGCACTCAGTATCAGGCTTAGGTCCAGCCTTGGTCTTCTTCGTCGGTGTGGTAACTTTCTTACCACCCTTCTTGAAGTGTCCCTTCTGCTTAGACTTGCCTTTCTTGAATTTGGTGGTCTTATTGACCAACAACACTTGGTGCTCTTTCTTGATCTCCACTTCTGCAGATTTCAACATGGCAAAGAGTTCTGGAAACGTCTTGTTCATGTTTTGCATGTTGTAGTTCATCACAAAGTTCTTGTAACTTGGTGGTAGTGATTGGAGGACGCGGTAAATCCCCAAAGCATTAGGAATCACTATACCCAAGCTTTGAAGTTTGTTCGCGCGCCTAGACATCTTAAGCACATGCTCACTGACGGAGCTGCCCTCTTCCATCTTGCAGTTAAAGAACTTTTCAGAAGCCTCATAGCTTTCAATTGTCGCATGAGTCTCAAAGATCAATTTGAGATCCTCGACAATATCATATGGGTCTGAATTCTCAAACCTTTTCTAAAGCTCCGATTCTAAACCATACAAGATAGCACACGGAACTGTGGAGTACTGAGTCTTCCGAGTGAGGTAAACATTCTTTACTTCATCGGCAGCATCAGCTGCAGGTGGGTCACCAATGGTGCATCCAGCACATAGGTCAAATTACCGGTGAGGACAATCCTCAAATTGCGGAACCAATCCGCAAAGTTGCTTCCATTGTTTTTCAACTTTTCTTTCTCTAGGAACGCATTAAAATTGATGGTAGGGGCTGACATTGATCTACAACATATTTGCAATAGTTTAGACTAAGTTTATGACAAATTGAGTTCAAATTAATAATAAAATTAATCTAGGTGAACTCCCACTCAAAACAATATCCCTCACATTGTTTTAGTGATCACACGAACCAAATCCACCATATCAACACCGATCATCACGAGAGTTGATATAGTTTCAATGGCGAACAATCGACATGTTCATCATATCTACTGTATGATTCATGCTTTACCTTTCGGTGATCCGTGTTCGAGACCATGCGTACATGCTAGGCTCGTCAAGATCAAACCTTAGTTTCCGCATGAGAAAATCTGGCTTGCTCATGTTGTATACACTTGCGAATCTAACACACCGATCATCACGTGGTGCTTTGAAACAACAAGCTTTAGCAACGGTGCTAACTAAGGATGAACACTTTATGACTTGAAATTCATGTGCATGAGGGATCATCTTATAATGCTACCGTCGTCTACTAAGCAATACAAGATGCATAAAGGATTAACATCACATGCAATTCATAATATGTGATATGATATGGCCTTTCTTCTTTGTGCTTCTGATCTCCATCTTTAAGCACGAACATGATCTCCATCATCACCGGCATTGCATCAAGGTCAATGACGCTTCTCCATGGTTGTCGTCCACCGGCTTCAACTATTACAACTACTTTGAATAGACACGCGGGTCGAAACATAAATTAAAGACAACCATCCGGCTCTGCGGTTGCCAACTTACAATAAGGAACATTGCATACATCAAATATAATCACAATCATGGCCATATCACATCACAGCACACCCCTGCAAAACAAAGTTAGACGCCTCTACTTTCTTTGCATGTTTTACGTGGTTTGGGGCTTTCAATAAGTGTCGTTCTAACTTACGAACATGAACCACAACATTGATACTAGTATTGTTAATCACCCGTTGTAAATTGGATCTTAACTATGCTAGGAGAAACAGGCACCCGCAAAGCCACTTATGCAATACAAGTTGCATGTCAAGCGTGGAGCAAGTCTCATGAACGATGTCATGTAAGGTTAGCCCGGGCCGCTTCATCCCAACATCCCGCAAGATGCAAAGTACACAAGAAGCAATCGACAATAAAAGCATCAACGCCCACAATGACCATTGTGTTCTACTACTCTGTGAGATCTACATATAGACACGGCTCGATACCCTTTAGGGTTTCGTAGCATGGAAAACAAAAAAATTCTACCGCATACAAACAAACAAGCCAAGATCTATCTACTAGATTGTAGCAACGAGTCAATAGAATAACTCACCCTCGAAGATTCCAAAGTGTTTAATGAGAGCGGATTCTCGTGGGTGATGTAGTCGTACTCTTCCCGATCTCAAGATCGCGTAGACGATCCTTCCGGCGCTGCGTTCCGGCAGCGCTCCCGCAGTCGGTCACACGTTCGGTACTCGACGAAGACCTTCCTCTCCCTTGTTCCAGCAGGCAGCGGAGGTTGTAGCACTCTCCTCGTGATTCCGGCACTACAGCGTGGTACCGGAAGTAGAGGGGAGATCTCGCAGGGCTTCGCCTTAAGCCGGAGCGAGTATGGTGGAGTATGAGAGAGTCCTTGACGATCTAGGGTTTAGACACGCCAGGAGGGAAAGCCATGGCTAGGATTTAGCTAGGCGGCGGCGGTGGTTTGCCCTAGGGCCGGCGGCGGCTATGGAGGCGGCGGCTTGGTACTAGGGTTTAGAGGTAGGAACTTGTGTGTCTAGGAGGGGAGCCCTGCCCCTCCTTATATAGGTGGAGGGGGCCGGCCAAGGGGAGGGGAGTCCCTCCCCAACTCGGCTTGGTGGTGTGACGGTGGTGGGAGGAGGAACTCCTCCCCCAAGTCGGTTTCCACCTCCCTCTCCACTTCCCAAAATTGCCGTTTGACTTTCAAACTTGGCGTTTGACTTTTCAAACTAGGATTTGAATAAACCCTCTATTTTGTTCAGCGATGACACCGAGTACATAATGCAATCATACCAACTTGATATAACACATTCATGTACCCTTCCCTCGAGTCGGACATTAGGAACCTTCTAGAACATTCCGATGAAAACGGAACCATTCCCCAACTCGAACGGACTTTCCTTATATGAATCTTATTCTCCGGACCATTCCGGATCTCCTCGTGATATCCTGGATCCCATCCGAGACTCCGAACAACATTCAGTCTCTTTCTCATCATTCCATAACTACTCAAACAACGTCGAATCCTTAAGTGTGTCTCCCTACGGTTCGTGAATTATGCGGACATGATCGAGACACTTCTCTGAACAATAACCAATAGAGGAATCTAGAAATTCATATGGCTCCCACATATTTCTACGATTACTTTGCGATCGAATGAACCACTTACATACGATACCGATTTCCCTTTGTCTCACGATAGTTTACTTATCCGAGGTTATGATCGTCGGTATCTCTGCATACCTAGTTCAACCTCGTTACCGATAAGTACTCTTTTCTCGTTCCCGTGATATGTGATCCCTCGTGAGCTATTCACATGCTTGCAAGCTAATTGGATGACATTTCACCGAGAGGGCCCAGAGTATATCTATCCGTCATATGGATGGACAAATCCCACTCTTGATCCATGTGTTTCAACCAATACTTTCCGAACACTCAATGCCACCTTTATAGCCACCCAGTTACGGTGTGGTGTTTGATGTCATCAAAGCATCCATCCAGTAAAGGTGATATGCATGATCTCATGATCGAAGGAATTAGGTTACTATGTATCAGAAAGCATATAGCAATTGAACTATTAAAATGACTTGATCTTTATGCTACGCTTATCTATAGGAGTATGTCCACCATATCATTCTCCTAACGATATGATCTTGTTGTTAATAACATTTCAATGTTCATGATAGGGAAACCACAATCATCTATTAACCAACAAGCTAGTATTATATAGAGGCTTTACTAGGGACTCTTATTTTAGTCTACAAATCACACAAGTATTAATGTTTCCTTGTTAATACTATTATAGCATGAATGTAAACATTTATCATAAACACAAAGATATAATAACAACTATATTTATTATTGCCTCTAGGGCATATCTCCAACAATATCATCTATAGGATGGGAGCGATTGAAGGAAATGGTAACAAAGAGGATTCCAAGGATGAGTATTGAAGATAGTTACCAAGGATTAATCCTATTGGATCAAGTAGGTATAGTCAATGAATAATATCTCTTAGTCCAATAGCGATAAACAGAAGATAATTATAATACAACTGTAATGTTGTATTGATGAGACCTTGATTAGCCAACTGGGAACCTAAGACATAAATGATCAAAGGATTATAATGATCATGCTTTACTCACCAAGATTGAATGCTTATATCATGTATAAGTGACATTGGTGGATAGAACATGATTGAACCCTAGTATAGATATATTATTCTAGAGTAACCATGACAAGTCACCATGATATAATGTGAAGTTTGAGTATAAGATATTGGATTCAAGTAGAGATGAGATAGTATGAATAAGATGATGCTAGAGCACATTGGATTATAGAAGTAGTATTTTCCTCTTGGGAAATACTAAACACTTGAGGAGAGTAGAATTTGATATGTATACATCTACTAGAGTAGTACCAGTGAAGGATGATAAAGGAAGAGCATGAATGGAGTTAGAAGTAACCACTTGTTGGATTGGAGATTATCAGCAGTAGAGTAATTGATATACCCAAGTATGGATATAAGAAGATTATGAAAGCTTCAGTGTCAAGCTCATTGGATTTACAAGTGGATTTAGAAGAATAAAAGGAGGATAAGAATATTTTTGTGAAGTAAAGCTCATCATGTTAACACATGATGATGGATAGGAAGAAGTAGTATATCTAGGAAAGGAATTCTTTAAGTAGAAGTCAAGAATTAGGAAATATGGAAGATAGGAATTCTTGGTAAACACTAAACCCTAAATTTATAACCAAACCTAATATCCATATCAAATGATTGATTTATCATCTTATCTCCACAATGGTTTATAGGAATATTTCCTATAACAAATCACTTAAGCACATCTTTGTTATTACTAATTATCATAATTAAATGTGCTTAGGAGTTATCTTTATCAAATCCTTTTCATAAGACATTCTAGATAATAACTTTCTATTTTAAATGGTGATATCATTAAAAATCACAAACATAAAGACAAAATGTTTAGCCATTAATGTTTATTCACATCAACAAAAGAATATAAGTATATTAAGAACCCTAAACCCTAGGGTAAGCATTTACAACTCAAACCCTAACTCTTATAATTAGTTATAATAAAATATATTTACATTATTAATCCCTAGGTTATTGGAGTAATATTAACCAGATGATTTCATTTGCATATCATACAACAATTAATGGTATATGATCATTATATAAAGATTTCCCTCCAAGCTATAAGATAATTAGAATTAAGTTTTATAAACAAATAAGAAAATATCCTAAAATAAATCCATGGTTTATTATGGAAAGAAAATTAATAACAAAGTCCCTTATCAAATATTAGAAGGATCTTTACAAACAAAATAAAGAAATACAACATTGTTTAATAACAGTTCATAAAATGACTTTAATACCAATCATTATTGCTGTAACTATTGAACCAATTTATTATATAAAGAAAATAAAGAAGTGACAATATTATATAATAAAAATACACAAAATGAATCTAAATACACTTCATTAGTGTTGTAGCCATTTAGCAAATAATTTCTATAAAGAAATTTGCAAACAATTGAGTAAATATAAGTTTAGAAATTAAAACAAGAAATAGAAAATGTGTAATTAAAAAGAAAAATGAAACCAGGCCTCAGCCCATTTCTTATTTACCGCTCACGAGCTGCAATAGTCGTTTCCTTGGTTAGTTCTCTCAGCCCAACATCAGCCCGCACGGCCCAACACCGGCCTGTACCTCTTCCCGTCTCTTTCTTTTCTTCTTCCTCGCGTCCGGCGACAAGCAGCTGCATGGCGGTGCTCTCGCCGTCAATTTTACCGGCGCCGTGATACTCGCCCGACCCTGGCCGAGGATAAGAACCCCATGACGTGACTCTCTCCTCTAAATCCCTCATCCTTATCCTTAATCTCTTCCTCTCCTTTCCGTCGGCAACCGAAACCCTAGCCCCAATCAACGAATCACGCCAGCATGTGGAGTTTGTCCCAGAGTCCGTGGAGTGGTCAAGGAGATGCGCCAGCGTGCGTAGATCATCTGTGAGGAACGCAGCATAAAAGGGGAGCTCGAGGGCGATTGAATTTTGTCGTTCCATTTCATCGGCCTTCGTCGTAATTCTCGTCGGAGATTCCACATCCGACCACACTGGGCCTCAACGATCATCTTACGAGAATCAGGGTAAGCTAGCGCATCTCCACAAACTATTATACCATGCTATCGATGATTATATGCCCAGTTCCGTTTAGCGCCGCCGCTCGCCGTCGATAGCCGCCATTGCAACTGAGCCTCTGGTGACCTTTCCTTAGTAGCGTTACCATCAGTAGGATCGTCTCAGTTTCCTCGTTCGCAAAGACACCGTAGCAGGTCCGTGTGGGCAGGGTAGCGCCTCTGTCGGATGGTCGCCGGCGTCGGTTGACCACCACCATGTGGAAACCAGTCAACCCCCGGCTGGCCCTGCCTCGCTGAGGTGGCATGATACGTGGCCACAGGGCCTAGTAGTCAATGACTTGGGCTGGAATCAACCCCCGTGAGAGGTAACCATTTTCCATGATGACGTCAACGTGACTCCATCATTGCATCACCCCAGCCCAGTCAAAGAAATTCGGTTTGGTCCACTGCCTAGGTGTCATCCAACGTGGCCAGTACCCCACATGTCAGTGACTAGGGTAGATTAGGTCTGGGTAAGAAAAGTAATTCCATGTTTGTAATAGTATTTAGACTTTAATTAGAAAATGATTTAATCTTAAAAATTTAATAACTTTTGTTTTATAATTCAGAAAAATATGTATAATATATGAAAATGTTTAGAAAAATAAAATCTATAACATTAAACCATTATCAAACATTATTATTCCAACAATTTAAAATATTACTATTTAATAAAGATTTTATAAGTAATAAAACTTTGATAATTCATATTTTAATTTTGGTAAATGTTAAAAATATAAATAAAATACCAAAAATTCTAGAAAAATAAGAACTTTAATTTAAAACTATAATCCTACATTACTATTTCACCTAATTAAATATTTATTATTTATTAAGTATTTATAAAGTAATAAATCTTATGAAAATCATATCTTATTATTTATAAATCATAAAAAAATGTAATTTACCAAAATAATCACAAAAATAATCCCTACATGTTAAAAAATATAATATTCCACTTTTGAGATAACTAAAAATATAAAAACTTCAATAACTTGAATTTAAACCTATTTCCGTAATTAATAACTCATATAAGGGTAAATAAAAATTTGCTAATATTCTAAAATTAACCAATTAAAGCCTAATAAGTCTTAAGTATTTTTAATATATAGTCAAATTGGTTCAGCCCATTTTAAATACAATTTTATTGAATTATCCTTCAACCATCTGTGTAGTTTAATTTCTAAAAGGATCATTATCCAATATAAAATCTTCAAGAATAATTTGCGACTAAATTAAATCTTTTCCATTACTTCAACCACATGTTTACAAACATATCACAACACTATAGTGAATCCATAAGTAGTTAAGTAATATTATTTCCTTTTTTATAAGCTATAACCACTCATCTATAAAAGTAAATGATTCTATTCCATTATAAAAACAAGAAAACACTACACCAAGTAAAAGTATAACCATTCTTAAGTAACCTTAAGGAAAGATTATAAAGTACACAAGGTACAAATATCATAAGCATTACACATTCAAACCATCCATGTTTTTCAAGTTAACTTTAGTCTATAAGACTTTAAATGTAATGCTAAAGAATTTATTATGTGTTTTATAGTTAACTTTGGTCTATTTGAATTAAGACCTAAAGCATCTCAAGTACAGACTATTTAAAGCAAGCATAAACAACATCAATCACATTCTATCAATCATATTCTAAAAAGCTATCAAAGATTGTTTAAACCTTAGAAAAGACATATTTTCTTCAAATGTTATTATTTTTGCCACTTCAATCAACAGATGACAACTAATCACAATCACATGACTTTATACTTTACTTGTATACTTAGGATTGATAACACTTAAGTTCTTCATAAGTGACATTACTTGTAAAGTAAAACTTGAAGATAAGATAATTCTCATATAAGCAGCCTTTGAGTAGTGTACCTCAATAGTATATCTTATTGTAGTATGCCAGTATGTTTACATATTGTTTCACACACACTCACAAGCCTTAATAAGAAGCACAAGTATGAAACTTATCTAAAAGGACAACACATTCTAAAGTAACCATTTCCAGTATCCAAACCCTAGAACAATGTTATCCTCGAGATTCGAGTTTACGAAATTGCATTACGTTAATTATGCATAATAGCATCTTGATTCTTTCAACATTAGTCCTTACCGGACCAATGATGCTGATTTTAGATATTGGATCTTATATTGTCTTGAAGACCGTGAGTGCATAATCTTGCAATCACTAAAGGCAAGTTCACACTTGCTCATGTCCTTTGATTATTTTCTGTAAAGTATTTTGCAAATCCAGTGTTGTCATCACCAGCATTTGAAAAAGGTCAGAAAACACTATTTTCATAATAATATGATTATAGGTTATATACCATGAGGTAATAACCTACTATAAGAGTTCTGGTGGTAAAGGAACATATTATCTAGGACTTAACAACCAATGTCGCCAGTGATTCTTGCGCCGTATATCACGCGTTAACCATGAGATTTGGAATGGGACGGAGAAGTCAGATGTATCTTTTCCCTCTCGCATGGAGCCGGATGTGCGGTTCGTGGCTATTATCTCCGTAGCGTGCATTTATTAGTAATTCGTAGGAGATATGCAGCATATGGGTGGGAGCCCTCAATGTCCCACGATAGTTCCGGCATCTGAACGGTCTATACTGCCAATTGCCGTAATTCAATAGGTGGGCTGGCGTACACCAAGGAGACATGCAGGGTCGCGCAGAAGGCAGTGATTGTCTTGGGTCTTAGTCTGGGCCTCACACCAAGGAAGTGTGAACGGGTTCGCGGTGCGGATGTGCAACAAAGCTAAGATCTCTCATGGGTAAAGTAACGCACCTCTGCAGAGTGTACGAACTGTAACTTGTTACTCCCTGTTCCGGGAAGGAGCTGCGAACACGGTAGGAAAGGAACTCCATGAAAGTTTTGGTAAACCCGTGAAGGCTGACGGACATAGCTTTTCAGAATAAAAGCAACCTTTGAAGAAATGTTTACAAAAACTTGCATTGCCTACGACCTATGGTCTGTGGCTGTAGATATAGTGCATCAAACACTCCTTTTCTAGTGAACTTGCTGAGTACGCTCGTACTCAACGTATCTTCTTAACCCTTGCTAGATTCTGAAGCCATTAAGACAATGTATACATCAAGTTATGCTTCGGAATCATCACCAGAACCTAAAGCTCTTCAATGAAGTCAAGAAAGTCAACATATACATCAACTCAAGTGAAGATGAAGTTATTGTTTAGATAGGAATATAATATCTAGCCATAGAACCTATTTCTGTAGCGTAATGCGATAGCAGCTATGCCAGACCATTAGTTAAGATACTAGTTTTAATAGTATTATAGTTTTTGAGTTGTTTGTTTATGATTCTTATTTGTAAGAAGTTTCTTTTTCTCTCTTTAACCTAGAGTGTTCTCTGGATCTTGTGTAAAGAGTTGAGTTGTAACCTATAGTCATGTCTTGGACCTGCTGTGTTTCTGTTGTACCACTCTGAGGGATGTAATACTAGTGAACGGTGTTTCATTGGTGTTATGTCAACGACTATAGTGTACTACATCATGAAGTGGTATGCTGGGTCACCGCAAAAGTGTAACAATTATAATCTTATAAGTATGTGTTTAGGCGAGCAACCCATAATTAGCCGGAACTCCTCTTGGTAAATTTCATCCCAACTTCCATAATCCTACTAGCCTATTTCCCACAACCATGGTCAGTCGCTAGATGATTAAGATCCTTCAGGTTGCTTAGCAATTAAGCTCCTTGGATCGGACTAATGCAATAAGCTCGGTGGTTCCCCATTATTCCCAAGTCAAACTAGTTTCCCATTGATATCCTCGTGTCACTCTAGGGTCACCGGTATGCTAGCAAACAAGATTCTATCTATGTAGAACAAAGAATAAAGTTATCTGGGCCCTTAATTGGACAACAGGCATTAAGCATCCCATAGATAGTCAAGAACACATAATATATTAATTATAATTAACCACAAACTTGATAGAAATTATGTAGGCACATCACATCTCACCAATCCCCTACATCTCCCATGCCCAAGGGAGCCTACTCACACATGAGAGAAGAAAGCATCATCGATATAATTAAATAAAGGGAGTTCTTCTCGATATTACCGTGGAGATCCACAATAAGAGATAGAAACAAATCCAACATAATTCAAGATAGGAAGAACAATCTCAAACCCTAATCTTGCAAAGTTGAGATCTCTCTCTCTCAAGTATAAATAATGGGTATGGAGGTGTGGTGGCTAGGAAATCGAATATCATGGAGCGAGATGAAGAACGTGTTCCCCTTCTTCTCTGGATCCCTTCTTTCTCCCTTCTGGATGGTATGGCGGCTTGTGTGTTCTGTTTTCAACCTTTCCTTCTTCACGAAAGTTGTCCCTTTTAATAAGACGAAGGAGATGGCAACTATACGACAACGTCCTATATAGTTCCTCGTTAAAGCTTCTATGTCCTCTCCTCGATTGCTTCCAAAAAGGGACTTGCTTGTTTTCGTCTGAATATTGTGTTTTTGCTATTAAACTCCTATATTGATGTTCAGAACCTGAAGCACACATTAAAAACCAAGTTTGCTTTGCTATCGAAGTATTAGCATTAGGTAAAGCTAGAAAACCATCAAATCCAAATGAAAACCATCGATAGAAACCATCAAAAATGTGTAGAATCTCACAGCTATCAATATGCTTGCCATTACTCTATCTATGCTGAGTTTTTCAGATTAATAAAGTGGAGGAAACTTGAGACTACCAATCATGAGTAAGATCATCATCTCGTTATTTCAGTTTAAATGCGAAGTTCCTTTTTTTGATTTTGGTTTTCTTGCTCATCGAGTACGATCAATTTTAAGCTTGGGCAGGTTGATGGTTGTGAAATATAGCCATCCATGTCCACATTTAAACTAGATATTATTCAGACTTTTTATGAAATATCTCTCTAAATCCTGCCACTAATACCTAATGATCAACGGGTTATGCAATCCTGTCTTTCCACTTTTGCCTGCGTAGGTAATGACATTTGATGATGGAAATCAAAACATCAAAGTCAAAGATACGAGATTTACAACAACCCAAAGAAACCAGGGGTCGTGAAGATGAAATAGTGTCTTTAACGACCAACTATACGGCGGGAATATTTTTTCGGCCGTATAGTTTCCACCAACATAGCAAGGTTAAACAGAACAACTTTCGTGAAGGGACCCCTATATAAAGAGACCTATCAGGACGATAAACGAGGGGAGGAGAACACAAAAACACAACACCGAAGAGCCGCCCGATAAATAGATCTAGATCCAATCTCACAAACCCTGCTCCACCACCATAGCCATAGTCCACCACTTGTAATAGTATATCTCATCTCCAATTGGCGACATTGTAAGACTATTCCTATCAATCTCATGATTTCCAATATTGTTTATGATTGTTGATCTTATCTCTATGTGTGAGTAATTCTCCTTGGGATAAGGGATTCGGCCTAGCCATGTAGTTTTTGCATGTTATTTATCATAGATGGGATCATGTATTAGTTTGTATGACATGATGATTATTGTATTATCTCTTGCCCCAATCGAAGGACTTGTCAGGTACCCAAGACCCCAAGGATTGATCCATGTATAGGGAGTATGAGTAATGACTAATCTGAAGGATGGGAACCCCAGTTACAGAAAGGGTAGTACGACTGTATGTGAGGGATTTACTTGGGATTAACGGTGATGTGACTGCGCATATCATTAGATATCTTTATTCTATGGATGATACTAATAGGCTATTGCTATAATAGGTTGCGGAGGCAACAGAAGTTATGGATGCACTGCCCACATATAATTATCTTGCTCTAACGATTACGTGCGTAATTTATTATTATCATTTATTCCCATCCAATGTTTTGCACAGCTACAGGTGAAACCAAACGCCCCAGGCCCTCTCTCTCCATCATCGACAACAGTAGAATATCGCAAACTCTTGGTCCGGTAAAACACTAAAAGAATTCTAAATCTCTCGAAGGTCCGTTAAAGTAACTTCACCATGCTTTCTGCTTCCCGAGGATTCGATAAACCTAGTTCTACTAGGGAAAAGTGCTATACTTCATCTGTAATCCGGATCGAAGGTATCACTAGACCATGTCGTGGAGCGCCTTCGTGAGGGCAAGGCAGCCATTGGCCTGCACCTCCTTTCCATTGGGGAGGGCCGCGCAGTTCTGCCAGCCCGCAACAGCGATTTCTTTGGCGACACGGTCTTCGCGCCCATGCGGAGAAGCCGCGACCGTGGGGGGAAAGACGATCTTCTAGTTGTTGGACACCGGTGGGGTCACCTAGTTGTCCATGGGGGCCATCACGATGCTGGGTAAGGCACGAACCCCTAGCCCCCACCACCTGATCCTCCCCTTGAGCCCCTGCTCCCGTGGGGAGAGTGTGAAGATGTCGAGGAGTTCGGAGATCCGGTCACACCACCTCTCCTTGTCTGGTTCGGCCGGTGGGTGATCAGGAGCTCCTGCACCATGCGTTTGGCGGCCTCAGGCGTGAGACGCTCGTCATGGCCGCGCGAGGATGCAGTGCAAAAGAGTGAGATAACACCGCACAAGGAGGATGGGGATTCCTGTGATCGGCGGTAGGTAGAGCCCCCGTCATCCTCGATCCACGAGTCCTGCTCGAAGGGGGTGCGTTGCGGTGTCAGCTCAATCTAGGCCTTGCTCGCCTCGCGGTGGAGCGCACGCTCAGCATGGGTTTCGACGCAAGTCGACATGTAACCGAGGTTGGTGAAGGTATTGGAAGAGGGCCTCAGCCCCCTACCTGGCTCGCCAAATAACGGAGATTTGTCCCATGAAAGAACTAGTGTCCAACAATCCCTTGGTTCGAGAGGGGGCTGAACATGCGTTCTCAAGGGATCTCGGAGACGGTGGCGACAGTGGAGCAAGAACCACGACAGAGAGATGACACAAGGTTTTTTACCCAGGTTCAGGACCCTCGTGAGGAGGTAAAGCCCCTACTCCTGCTTTTTGTATTGCTCACTTGGCTTCACGAGGGTACAATGGAGGTTGGTTGTCTAGGGTTTAGATCGCAGGGATCCATCCTTTCTAAGGCAGGAGAACGGTCCCTTATATAGGGCGGTGTCAGGCCTCTTCCCCCAGCCTTTCGGCGGTAAGGGAATCCACAATGTCGCTCCTCGAGATCCCGGTCTAGGAGACTACTTTGTATAGACTTGTTCCAGGTCGCCGTGCTTGACACCGTCCTCCTGTAAAGCGGCTTGTTCGGACGTTGCTTGTCTTCATCCGGTACTCTCTGCTTTTCCCTTCTTTCACCAAAATGGAAATGGAAGGATCTTCCACCACGAGTCCGCTTGTCCTTTCCCTGCAAATAAAGGTGGTGGACCGAGGCTTCCTTCACCGAAGCAGCTAGCGTTGTTGGGCCACTGCAATCCCTGTCCAGCTATGACATACACCCGGCTTGATGGAGTTACCGTCCATCCCTCTATGTGCTCTGCAGTATCCGAGAGTAGAGGTCTTGTCGGGGTGCAACGGCAAGATCCTCCGGGAGGCATTACCTCCGGAGGTTCATACCCTCACGAGGCGGGTGCCTCGCGACGCCTACACGGCTTGGACACCTCTAGAGGTGATTCACCCTTGCAAGGGTGGCGATGCTCCACTGTGGGGCTCGTCCATTGCGGGGACGTGTCACCCCGGTTGCCAGGGCTCCGACATGCTTAATAACATGGTTATCACCATTTTGGCTGAAGTTTGTAGGTAGAACGGTTCAATCCAAGAAATCCCACAAACGCATAAAATATGCAAAAATAATTTAGTGTCGTCTAACTTGTTTTCGCAGGGCATGTGATGTGATATGGTCTATCATACAAAAATTGTTGTATGAAATGTGTTTTATTGTAAAACAACCGGCAGGAGCCATATGGTTATTATTTTAATTTTATGTCCTTCATGCCAAAAATGGAAATCCATGTAATTAGATTAGTGGAGAACAACCTTGGTGATGGCGCCATGTACCTTGGTGACACGCCGGTGGAATGATGGAGATCATGCCATGATGCACGCGATGGAGATCGAATACGAGAAGGACCATATCATATCACATTATATATGCATGTGATGTTTATCCTTTGTTGCATCTTGTTTTGCATTGATTTGATCGTATCAATAAGTATTTGATTGCCTCGGTAGCATTATAATATGATCCCTCCCACTAAATATCAAGATAATAATATGTTCTTATTTAGTATGCACTATTAATAAAGTTTGTCGTCTCGAAGCACCACGTGATGATCGGGTGTGATAGATTCTACGTTCGCATACAATGGGTGTAAGACAGTTTTACACACACAAATACTAAGGTTCTTACATTACGAGCCTAGAATGTACAGAAATGGCCTCGAAACATGAACCGAAAGGTAAAGCACAAGTCATATGGAGATATGATGAACCATGTGATGTTCGCCATTGGATCTGTGCCACAACTCGTGATGATCGGTCGTGGCATAGTGAATTTGGTTCGTGTAGTCACTAAAATGGCTAGAGGGATATCATTATGAGTGGAAGTTCACATAAGTAATTTTGAATTAGCTTGAACTCTGTCTGTTATAAACCTAGTCTAAATAATCTATGCAAATACAATGTAGATCATGGCACCCCCTGCATTCAATTTCAATGCATTCCTTGAGAAAGAAAAGCTCCTAGACAATGGGTCTAACTTCACCAACTGGCACCGCAACTTGAGGATTATCGTCGCGGGCATGAAAAGGTCCTATGTACTTGACGGTCTGCTAGGTGTCGCCCCTGCATATGATGCTCCTCATGAGAAGCATACTGTGTATGACACAAAGCTTGATGACTACACTCTTATGCAGTGCGCTATACTCCAATCATTGGAGCACAAACTCCAAAAAAACTTTGAACTTACTGATGCTGATGTCATGGTGGACGAACTCAAAACTATTAATGGGGACCAAATCTGTGCCGAGATATATGAGATCTCCGAAAAGTTCTTTAACGCTAAAATGGAGGAGCACAACTCTGTGAACGAGCACATCATAAATATGATGAGCTACGCTCAACGTCTTGAGACTCTGGGATGTGAGATTCCAACTGATATCATGATGGACAGGGTTCTGCAATCGCTACCACCGAGTTACAAAGGGTTTGTAATTAACTATAAGATGAATGGTGCCGATAAGTCGCTCACTGAACTCTCAGCTATGCTTAAGACGGTCGAGGTAGACATTAAAAAGGAACATAAAGTGTTGATGGTCAACAAAACCACCAGTTTCAATAAAATAGACCAAAAGGGCAAGCCCAAGGGCAACTTCAAGAAGGATGGCAAGTCTATTTTCGCGCCTGAGAAGAAGGCCAAGGGAGGCCCTAGGCCCGATACTAAGTGCTTTTACTGCATGGAGACTGGTTCAGGTAATGTATGTGTTATTGATGTGTACCTTACTAGTAGTTGAAGTAGTTCTTGCATATTTGATACCAGTTCAGTTTCTAATATATGTAACTCGAAATAGGGACTAAGGAATAGTCGACCACTAGCAAAGGATGAAGTGATGATGCACATAGGCAATGGATCGAAGGTTGATGTGATCGACGTCAGGACGCTGCCACTTCATTTGCCACCGGGAGTGACAATAAACCTTCATAATTGTTATTATGTGCCTGCGTTGAGCATGAACATCATATCTGGATCATGTTTATTGCAATACGGTTATTCATTTGTATCAGAGAACAATCATTGTTCCTTTTATATGAATAACATCTTTTATGGTCACGCACCTATGTTGAATGGTTTATTTGTCTTGAATCTTGATATTTGTGATACACATATTCACCATGTGAATGCCAAAAGAATTAAGTTAAATGATGATATTTCTACATATTTGTGGCATTGTCATTTGGGTCATATTGGTGTAAAACGCATGAAGAAGCTCCATTCTGATGGACTGCTTGAATCACTTGATTATGAACCATTTGAAACCTGTGAACCATGCCTTATGGGCAAGAGGACTAGAACTCTGTTCTCCGGAATAATGGAGCGTGCGACCGACTTGTTGGAAATAATACATACCGATCTATGTGGACAAATGAGTGTGTCGGCACGTGGTGGATATCATTATTTTTTAACCTTCATGGATGATTTAAGTAGATATTGGTATATTTATTAATGAATCACAAGCTAGAACATTTGAAAAGTTCAAAGAATTTTAGAGTGAAGTACAAAATCATCGTAATCAAAAGATCAAGTTTCTACGATCCGATCGTGGAGGAGAATATCTTAGTTACGAGTTTGGCACACACATGAGATAATGTGGAATTGTTTTAGAACTCACTCCCGCTAGAACAATACAACGTAATGGTGTATCCGAACATCATAATCGAACCTTATTAGATATGGTGCGATCTATGATGTCCCTTACAGGTTTTCCATTGTCATTTTGGGTCATGCATTAGGGACTGCTGCATTCACTTTAAATAGGGCACCATCAAAATCCACTGAAATGACACCGTATGAATTATGGTTTGGTAACAAACCTAAGGTGTCATTTCTAAAAGTTTGGGGATGCGATGCTTATGTGAAGAAACTTCAACCTGATAAGGTCGAACCCAAAGCAGAAAAATGCGTCTTCATAGGATACCCAAAAGAAACAATTGGGTACACCTTCTATCACCGATACGAAGGAAAAGTGTTTGTCGCAAAGAATGGATCCTTTCTAGAAAAAGAGTTTCTATCGAAAGGTGTGAGTAGTAGGAATATAGAACTCGACGAGGTTATTCAACCTCCTCCTCTAGAAGTGGCGAGTAGTATAGCGCCGGAATATTTTCCAGTGTTGACTCCACCAATGGAAGAAGGAAATGATGATGAGGTACCAACCCCTCCTCATGAAACTCCGATAAAGAGTGCTACCAAACCTCGCATGTCGAGCAGGATATGTATAGCTCTAGAACTATACGGTAATCCACTCCTCAATTTCATGGTAGATGGAAGTGATGACCCTGTGATGTATGATGAAGCGACGATGAGCCCAGATTCTAAAAAATTCTTAGAAGCCATGCATTCCAAGATGGAATCCATGTATGATAACCAAGTTTGTACTTTGGTAGACTTACCTCACGATTGAAAGGCCATTGAGAATAAATGGATTTTCAAAAATAAAATAGACGCTAACGTTAATGTGACCATCTATAAAGCTCGACTTGTCATGAAGGGGTTCGGACAAATTCAAGGAGTTGACTACGATGATACTTTCTCACCGGTAGCGATGCTAAAGTCTGTTAGGATTATGTTAGCAATTGCTGCATTTTTCGATTATGAAATGTCACAGATGAATGTCAAGACAGCATTCCTTAATGGAAACATTGAGGAAGAGTTGAATATGATACAACCAAAAGGTTTTGTCCATCCTACGGATGCTAATAAGGTATGCAAACTTCAGCGATCCATCTATGGACTGAAGCAAGCATCTTGAAGTTGGAATCTCTGATTTGATGAAGTCATCAAAGGTTTTGGATTTGTCCAAACCATCGGAGAAGCTTCTATTTACAAGAAAGTGAGTGGTATCTCTATTATATTTCTAGTATTATATGTGGATGACATATTATTGATTGGAAATTACATAGAACTTTTGAAAGGCATAAAGGATTACTTAAATAGTAAGTTTTTGATGAAAGATCTTGGTAAAGATGCATACATATTAGGCATCAAGATCTACAGTGGTAGATCAAGAAGCTTAATAGGATTGTCATAAAGTACATAACTTGAAAAGATTTTGAAGAAGTTGAAAATGGACGAAAGTAAGAAAGGGTTCTTACTGATGTTGTAAGGGATGATTTTGAGTAAGACTCAAATTCCAGTGATAGCAACAGCAACATCAACAAATAGAGAAATGATGGACCATGTCCCCTATTCCTCAGCCATAGTTTCTCTTATGTATGCTATGTAGAAGGCCAGATGTGGCACATGCTATTAGTTTTACTAGCAGGTACCAATATGATCCAAGTTTGGAACACTAGAAGGCAGTCAAGGATGTCTTTAAGTACTTAAGAAGAAATAAGACATGTTTCTCGTATATGGAGGTGAGGAAGAGATCGTCACAAAGTTTTATGTCGATGCTAGCTTCGACACCAGTCCGGATAACTCTAAGTTATAATACGGAAATGTATTTTTATTGAATGGTGCAGCGGTAAGTTGGAGTAGCTCCATGCAACCGGTGATTGCGACATCTACGATGAAGGTGGAATATATCTCTACTTCGGAAGCAGTGGTGGAAGCAGTTTGGATGAAGGAGTTCATTTTTGAACTGGGTGTGGCTCCAAGTGCTTTCAATCCTATGTTTTTGTGACAACAATGGTTCCATAGCCAATGCTAAGGAACAAAGGTCTCACAAGTATTCCAAGCATATAAAGCTCTAATTTAACTCCATCCAGGAACATGTTCAGGATGGAGATGTAGAGATTTGCAAAGTAGATACGAATCTGAATGTTGCTCATCCATTGACTAAAGCTCTCCCAAGGGAAAAACATGATCATCACTAGAACTTGATGGGTGTTAGATTCATGACTATGTAAACTAGATTAATGAATCTAGTGCAAGTGGGAGACTGAAAGGAATATGCCCGAGATGCAATAAAAAAGTGGTTATTATGTTATTCTAGGTTTATAATAGATGTTTATTTTTCATGGTAGAATTGTATTAATAGGAACATAAATACATGTGAGATTTATAAACATATATGGTTCCTAGTAAAGCCTCTCTTTATACTAGCTTGTTGATTAACGAATGATCAAAGGTTTCCTAATCATAACATTGGATGTTGTTAATAATAGGGTCATATCATTGGAGAATGATATGCTAAACATTCACCCATAGTAGATGTAGCAATAAGATCATGTCATCAAGTTTAAATTGATATCAAGTTCGTAGCAACTCAATGTCCTTAGACCATCAGATCACGTCAATCACTTACACCATAAGAGTACTTTGATTACATCAAACATCACACTAAAAAAGGTGATTATAAAGGTGTCATCGGGTATTTGGAAAGTGTTAGTTGAGGCTCGTGGATCATGAGAGGGATTTGTCTATCCGGATGACATAGATATAAACTCAGGGTCCTCTCGGTGATATCACAATGGCATAGCTTGCAAGAAAGTGATTTGATCACTAGAATGTCATATCACAGGAATGAGAAAAAGAGTACCTGTGAGGAACAAGATTAAACAAGGTATGGTTGATACCAAGTGATCAAATCTCGTACAAGTGAAATATCACGAGCAAAATGAATTTGATTACAGCGAAAGATGTTTGGACGATCATGAGATCTTCGAGGAAATAGTGGGGGTCATTATGGATCTCCAGGTCCCACTAATCATTATTGATCGGAGAAAGTCTCGATCATGTCTACATAGTTCCCGAACCCGTAGGGAGACACACTTAAGGTAAACCAACACATTTGAGTGTATAGGGAACATAGGGAAAGTCAATGGACATTGCAGTAAATTGTTCTGCTGCAGGAAATTGTTTCGCCGAATCTCTCGAAATAGTTTCTGGGGATCGAAACAAAGCGAAGGATCAAAATGTTAATTTGTTCATTAAATGAAGTAATCATTAAATGAAGTGTTCATTAAATTGAGTTTCATTAAAACAAAGGAATTAAAGTGCTTTAATGTAAATACCTTTGATTTTTTAGTGGAGAATAAATGGAAGAACATGGAGAGGGGCATTATGTGAGTAGAGAGAGCACTCACATGAATGAAGGGAGGAGAGGGGGAACCCTATTGGCCTCCGTCCAAGGGAGGGGCTTGCCCCCCTCCCCCAATAAAAGGAGGTGGCCTCCTCCCCCTCTCACACACACACTCTCCATAGCCTCTCTCATATGCCCTTTGGTTGACATCATATCCCCCTTTCTTGCCTTGCCCATTGGCACTAGAAAAGGTGCTTGGATAAGCCCTGCTCTACCCCTCCATCACCACTACCAAGGAATAGCGCTGTTGGCCACTACTTCCGTTGCCAGGATGGAAGCGAGGGTTCGGGAGTCGTTGGCGCATCGTATGTGTGACCGATTGCGGAGGCGCTGCCCGTTTGTGGTGTTGATTTTCTGCATGTCCTTGAGGATGATCATGTACATCTAAATCAACCACGTTTGTTTGCCGGAACATTTTCCCTCTTACGGTCTACAAGGGTGACCCATATATAATCGTTACAAGTACCGCCTAGATATGATCTTGGCAGTTGCAACCATAGGAATTTTTTTTTATTTCTATGCAACGAACCCCTTTAGCTTCCTATGTACTACTCCTCCTAATACACACCAACACGGTTTCCGAACAAGCCAGATAAACAAAGCCTCCCTCTCAAGTAGAAGTTAGCATGGTGAAGAAGTAAAAGTTTTTTAAGAAGGAAGTATGGTTAATATGGCTAAATTAGAGTTCATAGGTGCCATTTATTTACTAGTACATGATGTGGTTGGATAAATTACATGTTTTATTTTTCAAGCTTAATTTTCTAGCTAATTTCATGCACTCAGATTACTTTATGTTGATATGTCAAATTAGGTCCAATTTAATAATCTACAAGAAGTGCGCGAGAGCAAGTTCAATAGTATAATAGAGTCTTAGGTATAACAAAGTGACACGTCATCTACAGTTGGCCTTATACTATCATATACAATACCTACAAGAAGTGCGCGAGAGAAAGTTCAATAGTATAACGGAGTCTTAGGTATAACAAAGTGACACATCATCTATTGTTAGCCTTATACTAGCATATACAATACCTAGTGATTAAACTATACAACAGCTAGCATAATGATGCAGCAACCTTGTAAAAAAGAAAGAAGATTAAACATGAATAAAATTGTCGGGCGGATCACCCCGGGTAGGCTAACCGGACAAATGCAGGGGCAATATAACTGCCAGCCGGCTGACCCAGCCGGATGTAAAAACTCAAAAGTAGGTCAGGAAGAAGACCAGACGCAGAGCAAGCTAGCAAACCAATCAGCCGGATAAAGGGCACTCCTAAAGGCGTTTAGCCGGCTAGATCAAACCAGTCGGATAAAGCAAGACAAAACCGGCAGAACCATCAGCCAGATAAGATAGCGAAGGCCAGGCACTTAGTCGGATGGGACTAACCACCCGGACAAGGATGAACAGCCGGCTAGGGTGACCTAGATGGACCTTCAAGGCAGGCGGATGATGTAGGGAACAGTGCTCCGTAGCCCTAGCAGACAGAGGTCTGACAGGAGGACAGAGGCAGCGGCACCGACGCCAGAGGAGACAACCCATACCCGTATCGGGCGGGAACAGGAGCCGTTGCCCGTATCGGCCGGGGCGGCCTCCACTATTTCCGTGCTGGACGGGGGGCGTGGCACTATGCAAGACGTCAGGGAGGCTGGATACTGTCCCAAAATAGTCGGCCAGGCCCGCCTGTGGTTCCCGCCAATTGGCTGAGTCTTTGCGCATGGCGCCTTGGCCTATATAAGGGGCGGAAGGGGCATTGTAGCAAGGGTTGGTCTCACTTTATTCTAGCTAGGCACAGATACAGCTCGAGGAGCCATTGTAGTCCTTTGTGTTCATCCTGATAGTCAGATCGGCAGGAGTAGGGGTGTTACCTCAGCACGAGGGCCCCAAACCCGCGTACTTCTTGTGTCCCATTCTCGTTCCCAATCCCGCCTGTGGACTCCGTCGCTCGCTTCCCTGCTCGGTCCCACACCACGAACTAGCCTGCTCAGGCACTGCCGATTCCATACGATAGTTGGCCCCCACCGTGGGTCAAAGATGGTGGCGACCGGAGTGACGTTCCGCACGGGACCCCACACTTCGTCCGGCGATCGCCTGGCTTCCGGCCTCGTGATCACGCTTGGAAAATTCGACTGTGTCATCGACAACGCTCACTGCTTCGCCAGTTCGAGTTTCCCGGAAGGCGACTCCATCCAGCTGTTCGGCGACCTGCCAGTCTACGTCGCCACCGTGCCGGAGAGTTTCCCTCGGGAGATTGTCTCCATCGCCGAGTCGCTTCCCTCAGCCGGCAGCGTGCTCGTCACGCCCCATAGCGCGGAGGTGATGATGGCCAGCTCTAGTCACGACCGTCATCCCGCCCTCGAGTGCAACAGCGACCTAGTCGGCACGTCCACTCACCAGCGCGAGAAGGGCGTGGTGGAAGAAGTCATTGAGGAACTCCTCGAGCCGGTTGATCTCGGAGAGAACCCGGACGAGGTGGTGACCAAGATCAAGATGACGCGAGAGTGTTTGCTTCACCAGGCTCAAGGCCTGGCCTCTACCAAGTACCATATGGAGAGCAACATCCATGAGTATCACCGCGCCCACAGCCTCACCCCGGCTAATCAAGATCCTAGCCAGCTGGGCTCCGTGCAGCGGCGCGGGGGAGAGTTGGGTGACCGCTTCGAGCAAGATGTCGAGACGGGCCCCCACACGTACTTCCCACCGCCCGTATATTACACCGCGGTCAAGAATGTTCGGGTGGAGTGAGCCGTCGCGGAGGACCTACCTCACCTGGAGGGGTAGGAAAAGATGTGGCAGTTCCAACGGGTGCAGCACCTGTTGCACATGGCTGAAGAGAAGGCCGAGGCTGCTCAGATCGCGTTCGAGGCAGGAGCCGACTCCAGAGGGAACCACCCGGGTGGAGGTAGCCGGGGAGGCCCACGCCAGATCGACTACTCCACGTCTCCAGGCCAGCACCATGTGCACCCGCGCTCCAAGCGTCGCCACTCTAGCAGCAGCCAACACCACGGCGACCAAGTACCACAAGCCACCCACCACCGCCTCTGGCTGGCCAGAACCACCCTCCACCCCCTCCCCCATCCCGCATCACTGGCCGGGTGGGAGCACTGAATCCGGTTGAGCCGGACGCACGCGACCGAATTGACCTCCTAACGAAAGCCCGCATCACGGAGGAGGAAGATGCAACTGGCCAGGTGTGCTTCAGGCCACGCATCCGGAAGGAGCCATTCCCTGACAAGTTCTCCCAGCCACGGGACACCCCCAAGTATGATAGCAGCATGAAGCCGAAAGACTGGCTGACCGACTATGTCATGGTAGTCGTAATCTCCCACGGCAACAAGCGCGTGGCGGTCTGCTAAATCCCCCTCATGTTGACCGGCTCGACAAGAACCTGGGTCAACAGCCTCGCGCCCAACAACTTCAATGCTTGGCCTGACTTCTAGAGGGTGTTCATCCGGAACTTCAACAACACCTACAAGCGCCCGTGTAGTCCTCGTGATCTCTCTCTCTGTGCATCCAAGGAGACCGCGAATCAGATCGCGAGTATCTCGCCCGCTGGACCGAGCTGCACAATTCCTGTGAAAAGGTGGTGGAGAATCAAGCAATTGGTTTCTTCATCGAGGGGTGCCGAGAGGGCACGATGCTGCGCCACCGGCTGCTGTGTGACGAGCCTAAGACCATGGCGGAGCTAATGACCATTGTAGACCAGTATGCCACCGCAGACACGGCAATGAAGAAGCCCCTCTAGGTGAATGCGTAAGGATGGCCGGTTCCCACCGATCAGGTTCGAGAGAAGCATGTCGGGCCAGGCGGAGACACCGGATTGTCCAGGCGGCCCAGCGGTGACAATCGCTACCAGGGCAAGCGTCCGGTTGAGCAGAACCAACGCTACCACCAGAGGCAAGTCAACACGGTGCAAGGCGCACCAGCTGGCAACGACAAGAGGCAGAAGAACTCCTTCACTTTGGAGCAGATGTTTGATGGGCCATGCAAGTACCACAACGGAGCCTTCAAGCCGGCTACGCACACCACTCGATAGTGCAGCTGGACCTGGCAGATCAAGGAGCAGGCTGGCTTGCCTCCTCTACCCCCACCCGCTCCTGGCGGACCCTCGCAACCGGCTAGGGTAGACGGAAACAACAACGACAACGGGGCCTACCCGCAGCAGCACGAGAACTACCAAATCTTCGAGGTTGAGCCGACTAACAGTCACAGCCGGAACCAACACACCGTAGAGGTGAACGGTATCGTTCCCCCGGTCCCTCTACACCTCAACTGGTCTGAGACTCCTATCACCTAGAGCCAAGACGATCAGCCGGATCTTCTCCTGAATCCCGGGGGCTACGCGATGGTGCTAGACCATCTTCTCATCTCCGATGTGCGCACCTTCCGGTTCTCATGCATGCTAGTAGATGGTGGGAGCAACCTCAACCTGCTCTACTGGTCTTCCATGGAGAAGCTGGGCATCCGGGAGTGCCACCTGCAGCCATCGACAACTGTGTTCCACGGCGTCGCGCCTGGGCCATCGTGTGTCCTGTTGGGCAAGATCCGGTTGGACGTCATATTCGGCTTGGAGGAGAACTTCCGGCGCGAGCCGATCTGGTTCGAGGTGGTCAACCTTGCTAGCACCTTGAAATGGATCGTATGGGCACCTAGAGGGGGGTGAATTGGTGCTAACCAATTTTTAATACTTTTTCAATTTTAGGATTGACACAAGGTAAATTCTCTAGATATGCAACTACGAGAATTTCCCTATATGTAACCCTAACTACTAAGAACGTAAAGAGAGGAGCGAAGGAACCGTAGTGGAGCACGTGGAGACACAGGGATTTGTTTTACCGCAGTTCCTTCCTTGTTAAGGGAAGTACATCTGCGTTGGAGGGGTGGGCGGTTCTAAGACCACCACGCCACAATAGGCCTCACCCTATTCTCCGATGGATCTCACCACGAGAGGCCTGATCCACCTTCTCCACTATTGGATTCCTTCGAGGCGGGAACTGGTGCCTTTTACAACGCTATCGGGGCACACACCCACAACTGAATTGGGGGCTCCCGAGATGACAACAAGCTGCCACAAGAACAAGGTTTATCAATATAAACAAAACAAGGATCTAGGTATTAGCAAGAAATACTAGATCAGTGATTCTCCAAATGAATGGAGAGGAGATGAAGCGCTTGATTGCTGATGATGAAGATCGAGTTCTCCTCCTTCGATTCCCCAAGGGATGGGGCCTTTGGGTGGATCTAGGTGGAGCTCTCTTGGATGAAGGTTGCAGATCAGATCTTGTCTTTTTCGAATCAACCAAGAGATCTGGCAGGAGGGGGAAGGCTGGCTTAAATACCCCCTCCCCAGATCTGGCCGTTGAGCAACTTTGGGGGCAGATTATCCGCCCCCCTAGGAAAACTCCGCCCTAAGGGCGGATTTTCCGGGATAAACTCCGCCCCCTCTCTGGGGATGGCGCATGCGTGACTTGGTGAGGATCTTGGGGGGGATAATCCGGCCCCCTCCTGGGGCGGATTATCCGGCCTAGCCGGAAAGTCCGGCCAACACTCCGCCCCCTGTGTGGGGCTTGCACCTTTGCGGTGAGCAAGGGGGCGGACTATCCGGCCCCCTGAGGGGCGGATTATCTAGCGAGGCCGGAAAATTCGACCAAAACTCCGCCCCCCTTCTGGGGCTTGCGCCTGCTTGGGAAGAGGGAGGGGCGGATTATCCGCCCCCCAAAGGCAGATACTTTTTCCTTTTTCCTAGAGAGAGCTGCAACACTTCAACACACATTAAATAATCCTTGATATTGTTATCTAACACACAAAACACTAGGGATTAAGAAATGTTCTTTCAATCTCCCCCTTTTTGGTGTTAGATGACAATACTAGGATTTGCAATGAAACCGGCTAACGCCACCTTAAAATTGAAAGACGCTCCCCCTAGATGTGAGCATATTTAAAATTTGCATTTGAATTCAAATACACACACTAGAGAGAACACAACTTTCATAGCAAAGATAATTGAAACAAGGTGGGTAGGGAAACAAGGTCATACCACCGGGATGTGATTATATCCCCCTTGATCACCGCAAAGGCGTAAGCCCCAGAGAGGGGGCGGAGTGTTGGCCGGACTTTCCGGCTAGGCCAGATAATCCGCCCCAGGAGGGGGCCAGATTATCCTCCCCCCCCCAAGATCCTCACCAAGTCACGTAGGCGCCAGCCCCAGAGAGGGGGCGGAGTTTCTCCCGGAAAATCCGCCCTTGGGGCGGAGTTTTCCCAGGGGGGAGGATAATCCGCCCCTAGTGGGGGCGGATAATCCTCCCCCAAAGTTGCTCAACGGCCAGATCTGGGGAGGGGGTATTTAAGCCAGCCTTCCCCCTCCTGCCAGATCTCTTGGTTGATTCGAAAAAGACAAGATCTGATCTGCAACCTTCATCCAAGAGAGCTCCACCTAGATCCACCCAAAGGCCCCGTCCCTTGGGGAATCAAAGGAGGAGAACTCGATCTTCATCATCAGCAATCAAGCGCTTCATCTCCTCTCCATTCATTTGGAGAATCACGGATCTAGTATTTCTTGCAAATACCTAGATCCTAGTTTTGTTTATATTGATAAACCTTGTTCTTGTGGCAGCTTGTTGTCATCTCGGGAGCCCCCAATTCGGTTGTGGGTGTGTGCCCCGATAGTGTTGTAAAAGGAACCGCTCCCGCCTCGAAGGGATCCAATAGTGGAGAAGGTGGATTAGGCCTCTCGTGGCGAGATCCATCGGAGAATAGGGTGAGGCCTATTGTGGCGTGGTGGTCTTAGAACCGCCCACCCCTCCAATGCAGATGTACTTCCCTTAACAAGGAAGGAACTGCGGTAAAACAAATTCCTATGTCTCCATGTGCTCCACTACGGTTCCTTCGCTCCTCTCTTTACGTGCTTAGTATCTAGGGTTACATATAGGGATATTCTCGTAGTTGCATATCTAGAGAATTTACCTTGTGTCAAGCCTAAAATTGAAAAGTATTAAAAATTGGTCAGCACCTATTCACCCCCCTCTAGGTGCCCATACGATCCATTTCAATTGGTATCAGAGCCCCAGGTCTTATTTCAGGCTTAACCGCCTAAGAGAAGTATGGGTTCCAAGGTAGATGGGAGTGATGCTCCGGATGTAGTCACCATGAACGATCTCAAGACGTTGGAAACAACCTTGTTGAGTTCAATGGAGGCTAAGATGGAAGAGATGTGTCAATTGATAATGCGTCTCTCCACATCCACATCATCACCTCCATCTAACTCTGAGGCTACCACTCCGCAATCCAAGGAAACGGGTAAAACCGATTCCAAAGAGAACGAAGTGGTTGGTGATGACACTAGAAAGAGCTCCTCCTCGAAAAAGGATAGTGGTAAGGATGGATACAATGAGGTTTCTCATGTGTATTCTCTTGATCCACCTATCCCTCACCCACATATACATAATAGGGGTGATCCACCCAAACTTTCTGCATCTACTTTTACTCAATGGCAATTTTTGATGAAGTCTCATGTGTGCAGTTCTTCCATTGAGTTGTGGAAAATCATAGAAAATGGTCTTCATGTTGGAAACCCCAACAATCTCACAAGAAGAGAAGTTGTCGATAGCCAACTCAACGCTACAGCTCTACACATGATACAGCTTGGTGTGAGTGACAAAGACATGCCACACATTCAGCATCTTAGCACAGCTAAGGAAGCTTGGGATGCCCTCACCGAGCTCTTCATCAGAAATGAAAGTATGAGAAGGAATAGATATGATGCTTTGAGCAACGAAGCTGAAGGATTCTATATGTTGGATGGATAAGACCACGAGGACATGTATAGGAGGCTCAAGGCAATAGCCACAACTTTCAGAAACCATGGTGCATCTCATGTTGATGATGCATGGATCAAGTGCAAGTACGTCAGTGCTCTTATGCCATTTGAGTCCACAGATTTGAAAAGTCTCCAAGGTAGGCATAACTATCACCTCATGACATCCAATGAGGTAATGCAAGAAATGGCCTCTTTCAAAGTGGCTACCAAGAATGCCGAAGATGCTCGTGCTCGAGCTATGGGGATGCAAAAGGGGGTCAACATGGCCTTGAAGTCTAGTGTGATTGATCATGATGAATATGCCATAGAAGGTCTGGACTGTCCCGAGGATATAAAAAGGATCCACGGATAATACTTGGCTCTTTATGCTAGAAACTTTTGGAAAGATCCAGCCAAGGCTAAATCTGAACTAGAACGCAAGAGTGGAGCCTATGGAAGAAAAGAAAATGGTCCCAAGTTGAGAACATGTTTCAACTGTGGTGACCGGCTGCACTTTGTAGCTGAGTGTCCATATCAAAGTAGGGAAGATAATGGAGGAAGACTTATTTTCAAGGACAAGTCAAAGGCTCCACGCAAGAAACAGTTTGTAAAGAAGAATGCTCCCTTCAAGAAGCAACCAAAGATTGTTCTAGTGGCTCAAGAAGAATATTCATCGGGAAGTGAAGATGAGGACGAGGATGATAGCTCTCAATAGGTGGCTGCTATAGCCACCACATCTACATCAACATCTCTCTTTGACTCTCTGAACGAAAACATCATCAACAAGAATGCTACGTGTCTCATGGCAATAAGCTTCGAGGTAACAACTTCTAACTCTTCTTTTCCTAAGGCTATGATTGACATGGATGATCCTACTAGTCTTAAGGTTAAAGAAGAGATTATTTCTTTGGATTACTTCTACACTAACTTGCAAGGTGAGAACAAAGTTCGTTTTGAAGCTCTTATGGATCAGCTGGCCCAAAATGAAGCTCTTCTCGAAGAAAAGGGCAGAATTGAAAGGGAGGATGCAATGGAAATTGCATCCTTAAAACATGCTCTTGAGGAAGAAGAAGAAGAAGCTCGGGTCTCTCTTGAAGAGAGGCTTGAGTCCATTGAAGAGTCACATGAATAAATTGTGGCTAAACTTGTTAAGGAACGTGACAATGCAGTCACGAAAGCAAAGAAGTTAAAGAAGGAAAAGATTGACTTTGGGGCTGCTCATGATAGACTCTCCGAGGAATTGGAGAAACTTGACAATGCTCACAAGGAGTTGAAAAATGATTTCTCCATTCTCAATGAGTCACATGATCAGCTTCAAAGTCTATTGGCCAAATATGATGTTCCTAGCTCATCCAACTCAACATATATTAACAAGGAAAATGCTAGTGTGGAAAAATAAGTGGTCAAGGACATCACTCCCAAGGATAAGGGTGTGCTTGATGAAGTTCTTGGCAAGAAAAGGTCAAATCATGGTAAAGAGGGACTTGGGTATGTCACCAAGTCCAAGAAAAAGAAAAACAAGAAGACCAAGACCAAGAATATGCAATCAAAGACAAGCACTGCTGAGAATAATGTCACAAAAGACAAGACTAACAATATTGGTTTTGCAGGGTCTCACAATCCAAATTATGAACTCTTTCGTGATGATTATGGCGATGTTTATGCTTATTATGTCGGTCCCTTTGATGAATATATTGCTTGGTCTATTTGGGTCCCAAAGACCCTTGTTACTAACATGAAAGGACCCATTGAAAAATGGGTACCTAAAACCAAGAAGTAATTCTCTTGCAGGGCTATGCTTCCGGTGGGTCGAAATGGATGCTAGATATAGGATTCACTAGTCATATGACCAGAAGCAAGGAGATCATCACGGATATGCGTCCAAATCATGATAATATCATAGTCTCCTATGGTGATAAGTCTAAATCTCAGGTATTGGGTCTTGGCAAGGTTGTGGTTGCCCACGATATCTCTCTCGTCGACGTCATGCTTATTGAGACCCTCGGTTACAACCTTCTTTCTGTTCGTGCCCTTGGCAAGATGGGTTTTGCTATTTTTATCGATGATGATTTGGTGGTACTCTTGTGGAGCAAGTCTCTAAAGGTCGCTTTCATTGGATACGTCAAAAATGACATGTATGTGGTGGACTTTTCGGGGAAAACCACTTCGGGTCCGATGTGTCTATTCGGAAAGGCCGACGTGGGCTGGCTATGGCATCGCTGTTTAGCCCATGTCAACATGAGAACTTTGCAAAGTCTCCACAATGGTGGCCACATCCTTGGACTAAAAGACAATGTCTCCTTTGCCAAAGATCGTGTTTGCAGGGCTTGTGTTGAAGGAAAAATGCACGACTCTCCCCACAAGAGGAAGACTATTGTGTCTTCAAAGAGGATCTTGGAATTACTTCATGTGGATTTATTTGGTCCTCCTTCTCATGCAAGTCTTGGTGGGAAGAAATATTGCTTGGTCATTATCGATGATTACTCAAGATATACATGGGTCTATTTCTTCAAACTAAAGAGTGAGACTCAACAAACTGTCATTGACTTTTCCAATGAAGTTCAACGTCAACACAATGTCCCTATCTTGGCAATAAGAAGTGACAACGGCTCCGAATTCAAGAACTACACTTTGAATGAGTTTCTAAGCGAAGAGGGGATTAGACATCAATATTCCACTGCGTACACCCCTCAACAAAATGGTGTAGCCGAGAGGAAGAACCGGACTTTGATGGATATGGCAAGATCAATGTTGGCTGAATTCAAGTCTCCTTGCAATTTTTGGGCTGAAGCCATATCCGTTGATTTTCACTCATCAAACCGGCTCTACCTCCGAAAGATTTTGGACAAGACTCCATATGAAATACTTACCGGTAACAAGCCCAACATATCATACTTCAGGGTATTCGTGTGTAAGTGTTTCTTTCTTATTAAAGGTGTCTGCTTGTCTAAATTTGAATCCAAGGCTTTAGAAGGTATTTTTTTTGGTTACGGTGCCGAATCCCACACTTACAGAGTCTACAACAAGCTCACTGGGATTGTTGTAGAATCTTGTAGTGTGGAGTTCGATGAAAATAACGGCTCCTTTGTAGGGCAAGTTGATGTTTGTGATGCAGATGTTGAAATACCCCAAGATGCCATAAGAAGAATGGGCGTGGGATTTTTCTGCCCCATTGAGGAACCCCTTGTGGCGGATCGGGAAGGACAATGCTCCACTCAAGTGGAGCCCTCATCTACACAAGATCAACAAGCTCCTACAGTTGGAGAAAACTCTGCACCAACACCGCGACCTGCTGAAGATCATCAGTCTCCTGGACAAGATGGTAGTCCCAGGCCGGACTATCCGCCCCCTCCAAGGGGCGGACAATCCGCCCCTGGCACTCCAACTTGTTCCAGGGGATCCTAAGAAGAAGACAACAACCAAGAAGCTCCCAGGACGGATTCTCCGGCCCCCGAGGGCGGATTATCCGTCTCTGGTTCTCCAAGTCCTGTCAGGCATTCTCAGGAAGAAGGCACTGGTGCTTCACCTCCCAGGCCGGATAGTCCGGCCCCTCCAAGGGGCGGATTATCCGTCCCTAAATAACAAACTCTACGGCAACCTCCTGGTGTTAACTTAGATCAAGATCAAGGGCAAGGCAGTGGTCAAGACAAGGATACAAATACTGAATCAACTCCTAGAAACAATAAGGACATTGAGGCTCATCGCAAGGCTCCTGCTGATCGGAACCTTGAACTAAGGGGTCACACTCTTGACAAGGTTGTTGTTGATCTAAGAAGAAGGTTGTCTAATAGAAGAGAACTTGCAAGCTTCTGTGATCATCAAGATCACATTTCCATGGTTGAACCGAAGAAAGTCTTTGATGCTCTTGAAGATCCCGATTGGGTGGTTGCAATGCATGAAGAATTAAATAACTTCGAACGCAACAAAGTTTGGAAGCTCGTAGAGAAACCCAAGGATTGCCTCAATGTTATCGGCACCAAGTGGATCTTCAAGAACAAACAAGATGAAAATGGCATTGTTGTGAGGAATAAAGCAAGACTCGTGGCTCAAGGATTCTCTCAAGTGGAAGGAATTTATTTTGGCGAGACTTATGCTCATGTGGCTCGTCTTGAGTCCATTCGTATCCTTCTTGCCTATGCAGCCCATCATAATTTTTAATTAAAGCAAATGGATGTTAAGAGTGTGTTTCTTAATGGTCCTCTACATGTGTTAGTATACGTCAAGCACCCTCGGGTTTTGAGGACCCCAAATTTCCGAACCATGTCTACAAACTCTATAAGGCGCTCTATGGCCTTAAACAAGCCCCACGTTCATGGTATGAGCACCTTAAACAGCTTTTGTTAGACCGTGGATTCGAAGTTGGGCAAATCGATCCCACTCTTTTTACTAAGAAGGTTAATGGGGAGATTTTTGTTGGAGATATGCCCAAAAGGCAATAATAAATATAGTTATTATTATATCTTTGTGTTTATGATAAATGTTTACATTCATGCTATAATAGTATTAACAAGGAAACATTAATACTTGTGTGATTTGTAAACTAAATTAGAGTCCCTAGTAAAGCCTCTTCATAATACTAGCTTGTTGGTTAATAAATGATTGTGGTTTCCCTATCATGAACATTGAGATGTTATTAACAACAAGATCATATCGTTAGGAGAATGGTATGATGGACATACCTATAGATAAGCGTAGCATAAAGATCAAGTCATTTTAATAGTTCAATTGCTATATGCTTTCTGATACATAGTAACCTAATTCCTTCGACCATGAGATCATGCTTATCACCATCACCGGAAGGATGCTTTGATGACATCAAACACCACACCGTAACTGGGTGGTTATAAAGGTGGCATTGAGTGTTCGGAAAGTATTGGTTGAGACACATGGATCAAGAGTGGGATTTGTCCATCAATATGACGGATAGATATACTCTGGTCCCTCTCGGTGGAATGTCATCCAATTGGCTTGCAAGCATGTGACTGTCTCACAAGGGATCACATATCACGGGAACGAGAAAAGAGTACTTATCAGTAACGAGGTTGAACTAGGTATGCAGAGATAACGACGATCAAAACCTCGGATAAGTAAACTACTGTAAGACAAAGGGAAATTGGTATCATATGTAAGTGGTTCATTCGATCACAAAGTAATCGTAGAAATTTGTGGGAGCCATATGAATTACCAGATTCCTCTATTGGTTATTGTTCGGAGAAGTGTCTCGATCATGTCCGCATAATTCACGAACCGTAGGGTGACACACTTAAGGATTCGATGTTGTTGAGTAGTTATGGAATGATGAGTAAGAGACCGAATGTTGTTCGGAATCTTGGATGGGATCCGGGATATCACGAGGAGATCCGGAATGGTCCGGAGAATAAGATTCATATAAGGAAAGTCCTGTTTCGGGGTTGGAGAATGGTTCCAGTGTTTTCATCGGGAATGTTCTAGAAGGTTCCGGAAGGTCCGGCACTCCGGAGGGGAAGGGTACATGAATGTGTCATAACAAGTTGGAATGTTTGCATCATGTACTAGGTGTCATCGCTGAGAAAAATAAAGGGATAAATCAAATCCTAGTTTGAAAAGTCAAATGCCAATTTGAAAAGTCAAACGACAAGTTTGCTTGGTGGAGGGAGAGTAGGAAACCTACTTGGGGAGGAATTCCCTCTCCCTCCACCGGCCACTGGAAGCCGAGTTGGGAGGGACTCCTCCTTGGCTGCGCCTCCCACCTATATAAGGAGGCAGGCCGCCTCCAAGACTACACCTTGCCTCCGCAAAACCCTAGCCCCAAGTCGCCGGCGCCACCACCTCCTGCTGCTACCGCCGCCGCCTAGGGCAAACCCTAGCCGCCGACTTGGGATTCCCCAAGCCCTAGCCTCCGGCCTAGCCCCCTCTCCTTGGTGTGTCTAAACCCTAGATCACCGAGGCCTCTCTCATAGTCCACCATACTCGCTTCGGCTTAAGGCGAAGCCCTGCGAGATATCCCCTCTACTTCCGGTACCACGCCGTTGTGCTGCCGGAATCGCGAGGAGAGTGCTACAACCTCCTCTGCCTGCTGGAACAAGGGAGAGGAAGGTCTTCATCGAGTAACACTGCCGGAACGCAGCGCCGGAAGGATCGTCTACACGATCTTGAGATCGGCAAGAGTACGACTACATCACCCACGAGAATCCGCTCTCGTTAAACACTTTGGAATCTTCGAGGGTGAGTTATTCCATCGACTCGTTGCTCAATCTAGTAGATAGATCTTGGCTTGTTTGTTTGTATGCGGTAGAAAAATTTTGTTTTCCATGCTACGAACCCCTACAGTGGTATCAGAGCCGTGTCTATATGTAGATATGTTGCACGAGTAGAACACAATGGTCATTGTGGGCGGTGGTGCTTTTATTATCAATTGCTTCTTGTGTACTTTGCATCTTGCGGTATGATGGGATGAAGCGGCCCGGGCTAACCTTACATGACATCGTTCATGAGACTTGCTCCACGCTCAACATGCAACTTGTATTGCATAAGTGGCTTTGCGGGTGTCTATCTCTCCCATTATAGTATAGATCCAATTTACAACGGGCACTTGATAGTTCAAACATCAACGTTGTGGTTCTTGTTCGTAAGTTAGATCGACACTTATTGAAAGCCCCAAACCACGTAAAATATGCAAAGAAATTAGAGGCGTCTAACTTTGTTTTGCAGGGGTGTGATGTGATGTGATATGACCATGATTGTGATTATATTTGATGTATGCAATGTTCCTTATTGTAAGTTGGCAACCGGCAGGAGCCATATGGTTGTCTTTAATTTCTATTAAGACCCGCGTGTCTATTCAAAGTAGTTATAATAGTTGAAGCTGGTGGAAGACAATCATGGAGCAGCGTCATTGACCTTGATGCAATGCCGGTGATGATGGAGATCATGTTCGTGCTTGAAGATGGAGATCGGAAGCACAAAGAAGAAAGGCCATATCATATCACATATTATGAATTGCATGTGATGTTAATCCTTTATGCATCTTGTATTGCTTAGTTAACGACGATAGCATTATAAGATGATCCCTCATGCACATGAATTTCAAGATCTAAAGTGTTCATCCTTAGTAAGCACCGTTGCTAAAGCTTGTTGTTTCGAAGCACCACGTGATGATCGGGTGTATTAGATTCTGCAAGTGTATACAACGTGAGCAAGCCATATTTGCTCATGCGGAAGCTAAGGTTTGATCTTGACAAGCCTAGCATGTACAGACATGGTCTCGGAACACGGATCACCGAAAGGTAAAGCATGAATCATATAGTAGATATGATGAACATGTCGATTGTTCGCCATTGAAGCTACATCAACTCTCGTGATGATCGGTTTTGATGTGGTGGATTTGGTTCGTGTGATCACTAAAACAATGTGAGGGATATTGTTTTGAGTGGGAGTTAACCTAGATTAATTTAACTATTAATTAGAACTCAATTTGTCATAAACTTAGTCTAAACTTTTGCAAATATGTTGTAGATCAATGGCGACCCCTACCATCAATTTTAATGCGTTCCTAGAGAAAGAAAAGTTGAAAAACAATGGAAGCAACTCATGGATTGGTTCCAATTTGAGGATTGTCCTCAATGCTGGTAATTTGACCTATGTGTTGGATGCACCGCTGGGTGACCCGCCTGCAGCTACTGCTACCGATGAAGTAAAGAATGTTTACCTCGCTCGGAAGACTCAGTACTCCACAGTTTAGTGTGCTATCTTGTATGGTTTGGAATCGGAGCTTCAGAAAGGGTTTGAGAATTCATACCCACATGATATTGTCCGTGAACTCAAATTGATTTTTGAGACTCACGCGGCAGTTGAGAGCTATGAGGCTTCTGAAAAGTTCTTTAACTGCAAGATGGAAGAGGGCAGCTCCGTCAGTGAGCATGTGCTTAAGATGTCTGGGCACGCAAACAAACTCCAAAGCTTGGGTATAGTGATTCCTAATGCTTTGGGGATTTACCGTGTCCTCCAATCACTACCACCAAGTTACAAGAACTTTGTGATGAACTACAATATGCAAAGCATGAACAAGCAGTTGCCAGAACTCTTCTCCATGTTAAAATCTGCAGAAGTGGAGATCAAGAAAGAGCACCAAGTGTTGATGGTCAATAAGACCACCAAATTCAAGAAAGGCAAGTCTAAGCAAAAGGGACACTTCAAGAAGGGTGGTAAGAAAGTTACCGCACCGACGAAGAAGACCAAGGCTGGACCTAAGCACGATCTTGAGTGCTTTACGCAAGGGAGAAGGTCCTTTGGAAGCGGAATTGCCCAAAGTACTTAGCGGATTTGAAGAACGGCAACATCAAGAAGAAAGGTATATCCGATATACATGTTATTGATGTGTATCTCACTAGTACTCGTAGTAGTGCCTGGGTATTTGATACTGGTTCGGTTGCTCATATTTGTAACTCGAAACAGGTGCTGCAGAATAAACAGAAGCTAGCGAAGAACAAGGTGATGCGCGTAGGAAATGGATCAAAGGTTGATGTGATCGCGGTCGGCACGCTACCTCTTCATCTACCATCGGGATTAGTTTTATACTTAAATAATTGTTATTTGGTGCCTGCGTTAAGCATGAACATTATATCTGGATCTTGTTTATTGCGAGACGGTTACTTGTTTAAGTCCGAGAATAATGGTTATTCAATTTATATGAGTAATATGTTTTATGCACATGAACCTTTGATAGATGGTCTATTCTTATTGAATCTCGATAGTGGAAATACACATATTAATAACATTGAAGCTAAACGTTTGAAATCGAGCGATAACTCGACCTATATGTGGCACTGTCGTCTTGGTCACATTGGAATGAAGCGTATGAAGAAACTCCATTCCGATGGGCTTCTTGAATCACTTGATTTCGAATCACTTGAAATATGCGAAGCATGTATGATGGGAAAAATGACTAAGACTCCATTTTCTGGTATGATGGAGCGAGCTACGGACTTATTGGAAATCATACATACCGATGTGTGTGGTCCAATGAGTGTAGCATCATGTGTGGTTATCGTTATGTTCTTACCTTCACGGATGACTTGAGTAGATATGGGTATATCTATTTCATGAAACATAAGTCCGAAACTTTCGAGAAGTTTAAGGAATTTCAAAGTGAGGTTGAGAATCAACGTAACAAGAAGATTAAATTTCTACGTTCTGATCGTGGAGGTGAATATCTAAGTTACGAGTTTGGCGAGCATTTGAAGAAATGCGGAATACTTTCACAATTGACACCGCCGGGAACACCACAGCGTAATGGTGTATCCGAACGTCGTAATCGAACTCTCTTAGATATGGTTCGTTCTATGATGTCACTTACAGATTTACCGCTATCATTTTGGGGTTATGCATTAGAAACAGCCGCATTCACTTTAAATAGGGCACTATCTAAATCCGTTGAAACGACACCGTATGAATTATGGTTTGGGAAGAAACCTAAATTGTCGTTCCTTAAAGTTTGGGGTTGTGAAGCCTATGTAAAGAAGTTATAGCCGGACAAGCTTGAACCCAAAGCGGAAAAATGCGTCTTCATAGGATACCCAAAGGAAACTATTGGGTATACCTTCTATCATAGATCCGAAGGCAAAATCTTCGTTGCCAAGAATGGATCCTTTCTAGAGAAGGAATTTCTCTCGAAAGAAGTGACTGGAAGGAAAGTAGAACTCGACGAGGTTGTCGAACCTTCTCTCGAACTGGCGAGTAGCGTAGCACCGGAAGAAGTTCCTGTGGTGCCTGCACCAATAAGAGAGGAAGCTAATGATGATGATCATGAAACTTCGGTTGTAGTTGCTACAGAGCCTCGCAGGTCAACGAGAACTTGTACCACTCCTGATTGGTATGATCCCGTTATGAGTGTCATGTTGGTGGACAACACGGATGACCCTGCGACGTATGAGGAAGCGATGATGATCCCAGATTCCAATAAATGGCAAGAAGCCATGAAATCCGAGATTGGATCCATATATGAAAACCAAGTATGGACTTTGGTGTACTTACCGGATGGCCAGAAGGCTGTCGAGAACAAATGGATTTTCAAGAAGAAAACAAATGCTGATGGTAATGTTACTGTCTATAAAGCTCGACTTGTCGCAAAAGCGTTTCGACAAATTCAAGGAGTTGACTACGATGAGACTTTCTCACCTGTAGCGAAGCTAAAGTCTGTGAGGATTATGTTAGCAATCGCTGCATATTATGATTATGAGATATGGCAGATGGATGTCAAAACAGCGTTCCTCAATGGAGACATTGATGAAGAGTTGTATATGATGCAACCCAAAGGTTTTGTCGATCCTAAAGATGCTAAAAAGGTATGCAAACTTCAACGGTCCATATATGGATTGAAGCAAGCATCCCGGAGTTGGAATCAGCATTTTGATAAGGTAATCAAAAGTTTTGGTTTTATAAATAACTTATGGAGAAGCTTGTATTTACAAGAAAGTGAGTGGGAGCTCTGTAGCATTATTAATACTATATGTATATGACATATTGTTGATTGGGAATGATGTAGACCTTCTTAATAGTGTCAAGGAATATTTGAATAATAGTTTTTCAATGAAAGATCTTGGCGCGACTTACATATTAGGCATAAAGATTTATAGAGATAGATCAAGACGCCTAATATCATTGTCACAAAGTACATATTTGGACAAAGTTCTAAAGAGGTTTGGAATGGAAGATAGCAAGAAAGGGTTGTTGCCCATGTTGCCCAATACGACGTTGAGTAAAACTCAAAATCCAAGAACGGCAGAAGATAGAGAAAGGATGAGTAAGACTTCCTATGCCTCAGCCATAGGATCTCTAATGTATGCCATGCTATGTACTATACCCGACATTGCATATGCTGTTAGTTTGACTAGCAGATATCAAAGTGATCCAGAAGTGGATCATTGGACAGCGGTCAAAAACATCCTTAAGTACTTGAGAAGAACTAAGGATATGGTTCTTTCTTATGGAGGTGATGAACAACTCGTTGTTAATGGTTACACCGATGCTAGTTGGAACACCGATCCGGATGATTCTAAATCTCAATCTGGATACGTATTTATTTTGAATGGTGCAGCAGTTAGCTGGAGGAGTGCAAAGCAAAGCGTTGTGGCGAGATCTTCAACTGAATCGGAATACATAGCTGCTTCGGAGGCTTCACAAGAAGCGATATGGATGAAGGAGTTCATTACAGAGCTCGGTGTAGGTTCCAAGTGCGCTGGACCCAATATCTATCTACTGTGATAACATGGGTGCCATAGCCAATGCGCAAGAACCAAGGTCACACAAGAAGCTGAAGCACATCAAGCTATGTTTTCACGCTATTCGAGAACATGTCCAAGATGGTGACATAAAGATTTGCAAAGTACACACAGATCTGAATATGGCGGATCCGTTGACTAAACCTCTCCCGAGGGCAAAACATGACCAACACCAAACTGCCATGGGTGTTCGGTATATTACCATGTAATCTAGATTAGTTGACTCTAGTACAAGTGGGAGACTGTTGGAGATATGCCCTAGAGGCAATAATAAATATAGTTATTATTATATCTTTGTGTTTATGATAAATGTTTACATTCATGCTATAATAGTATTAACAAGGAAACATTAATACTTGTGTTATTTGTAAACTAAATTAGAGTCCCTAGTAAAGCCTCTTCATAATACTAGCTTGTTGGTTAATAAATGATTGTGGTTTCCCTATCATGAACATTGAGATGTTATTAACAACAAGATCATATCGTTAGGAGAATGGTATGATGGACATACTCCTATAGATAAGCGTAGCATAAAGATCAAGTCATTTTGATAGTTCAATTGCTATATGCTTTCTGATACATAGTAACCTAATTCCTTCGACCATGAGATCATGCTTATCACATCACCGGAAGGATTCTTTGATGACATCAAACACCACACCGTAACTGGGTGGTTATAAAGGTGGCATTGAGTGTTCGGAAAGTATTGGTTGAGACACATGGATCAAGAGTGGGATTTGTCCATCCATATGACGGATAGATATACTCTGGGCCCTCTCGGTGGAATGTCATCCAATTGGCTTGCAAGCATGTGACTGGCTCACAAGGGATCACATATCACGGGAATGAGAAAAGAGTACTTATCAGTAACGAGGTTGAACTAGGTATGCAGAGATACCGACGATCAAAACCACGGATAAGTAAACTATCGTAAGACAAAGGGAAATTGGTATCGTATGTAAGTGGTTCATTTGATCGCAAAGTAATCGTAGAAATATGTGGGAGCCATATGAATTTCCAGATTCCTCTATTGGTTATTGGTCGGAGAAGTGTCTCGATCATGTCCGCATAATTCACGAACCGTAGGGAGACACACTTAAGGATTCGATGTTGTTGAGTAGTTATAGAATGATGAGTAAGATATCGAATGTTGTTCAGAGTCTCGGATGGGATCCGGGATATCACGAGGAGATCCGGAATGGTCCGGAGAATAAGATTCATATAAGGAAAGTCCTGTTTCGGGGTTGGAGAATGGTTCCGGTGTTTTCATCGGGAATGTTCTAGAAGGTTCCGGAAGGTCCGGCACTCCGGAGGGGAAGGGTACATGAATGTGTCATAACAAGTTGGAATGGTTGCATCATGTACTAGGTGTCATCGTTGAGAAAAATAAAGGGATAAATCAAATCCTAGTTTGAAAAGTCAAACGCCAATTTGAAAAGTCAAACGGCAAGTTTGCTTGGTGGAGGGAGAGTAGGAAACCTACTTGGGGAGGAAGTCCCTCTCCCTCCACCGCCTTGAAGCCGAGTTGGGGAGGACTCCTCCCTTGGCCGCCCTCCCACCTATATAAGGAGGCAGGTGCCTCCAAGACTACACCTTGCCTCCGCAAAACCCTAGCCCCAAGTCGCCGGCGCCACCACCTCCTGCTGCTGCCGCCGCCTAGGGCAAACCCTAGCCGCCGACTTGGGATTCCCCAAGCCCTAGCCGTCGGCCTAGCCCCCTCTCCTTGGTGTGTCTAAACCCTAGATCATCGAGGCCTCTCTCATAGTCCACCATACTGCCGCTTGGCGAAGCCTGCAGATCTCCCTCTACTTCCTGCACGCTGTCAGCTCAGGAATCGCGAGGAGAGTGCTACAACCTCCGCTGCCTACTGGAACAAGGGAGAGGAAGGTCTTCGTCGAGTATCGAATGTGTGACCGACTGCGGAAGCGCTGCCGGAACGCAGCGCCGGAAGGATCGTCTACACGATCTTGAGATCGGCAAGAGTACGACTACATCACCCACGAGAATCCGCTCTCGTTAAACACTTTGGAATCTTCGAGGGTGAGTTATTCCATTGACTCGTTGCTACAATCTAGTAGATAGATCTTGGCTTGTTTGTTTGTATGCGGTAGAAATTTTTTGTTTTCCATGCTACAAACCCCTACAATTTTTGTATGCCAACTCTATGTAGATGACATTATTTTTGGCTCTACTAACCAAGCTTTTGTAACAGCCTCAGAATCAGCCCTATGCAAGTCTTAGCGTTTCTCGCCAAACCCGCATAGAAACGATTCAAATGTGCCCACCAGGCACTTGCGTGCAGGTGGAAAATGAAGTAATATCATTACACAATAGTCCTTGATGGAACCCACAAAACAGATATATACAACAGCGACTCATCGAGTCAAGAATACAAATATACAGTACAAAGATCCAAATCACCTTGAAACGATACATCGTCCGAGTACGGACAAGATGCAAATTGAGCTAAGAGCCCTGAAGAATAACCAATGGCGTCCATAACCCTGCCCAGGCCGAGCCGGAAGGGTAACCCTGCTAACGACGTCAATCTCAAAACCTGCTTAAATAAAAGGGGTGCCGACAAAGGGCAAAGGAAAAAGAGAGCGGTCAGTACTGAGGCCAGTACACGGCGAGACTAGAATTCGGCGGTCCTCGCCTACATAGGTATGGTGGACTAAAGCAGCAGCGCAGCATGCATGAAACAACCTATAGAGACTCAATGCAACTGGCGGCTCCAGGTAGACAAGGTAAAGCAGTGCCGATCGCCACCTTGAAGGACAGGTTGTTCATTGGCTGATGTAGCTCACATTGTGCCATCTCTCTGACATAATCCACGGGGCAGTGAGGAGCCGGTGCATCATCCAGTAGTGCTTGATCATCAGCACAGACCTCCGTGGAAGCCACGCTGCTTCTCCGTTGGCTAAGATCCAATGCAGGATCATCAGACCGCGGGTGAGTTGACGACGGCGGCCTTTGGCTAATTTCATGCATGAGGTTCTTCAGATCAGCTAGGTCCTGCTCTACCCTGGAGATACGGTCCGCCTCCCGGTCCTTCTTTCTCTGACGGCTTCAGAATCGCATCGCATCGAGGAAACCCTTTCTTCCACGAGACACCGGCGCCTTTGCCTCGTGTCCGTCCTCCCTTTTCAGGAATCCCTAGGGCGCGTGTCAGCTCGTCGTTCTCTCTCTCGGGACGGAATAATCCCAATTGAGCATCGTTCATTGCTTGAATAAGGTCTTGGGAGGGTTTTAGAATTTTATCATGAAATAGTGTCTTCCCTGTTTCTGGGTCCAAGGATCCCGTGCGTCTGCATTCACCTGCTTTGACCTCTCGGGCCATCCATCTGTACCAGGAGTGACGCCTCTAGCCCTCATATCCTTCTCCATAGTTTCCCACTTAGGGATGGCACTCTTGTAGCCACCTGTCCCCATTTTATGATGGTATTTCTTGTTGGCAGCATTTAACGCGTTCTTTGCCGACTTTGCCTTTGCTTTATCAGATTGCTTGTACTGTACAAAATCGGACCACTGTTCTCTCAACTTCTCGTTTACTCCTTTGAAGTCTGGAGTTTTATTTTTTGCGACATATTTGGCATATAAACTTTTCTTGTGGTTCCGGTACAGTTCAGCCATCTTGCTCAGTGCCCACTCCTTGACTTTTGCTCTATTTTCAAGCCCACCCGGCCTAGGGGTAATACCATCTACCTCAAATTCCTCATAATCTGGAGGTAGTATGAAATGCGCTATGAGCTTCTGCCAAAGGTCATCTTTGGCATCATCGGTGACATAGCTGTTGGATTCTTCACCGGCTTTCTTTGACTTATTCCATTCTTGGATGGTGATCGGCAGGTTGTCCCTAACAAGCACCCCGCATTGATTTATAAACATCCTCCGGTGCTTCTTTGGAGCAATCGGTTCACCATCATCATCTATTTCTTCGATGGTGAACCTCTGATTACCATCCAACTTTTTGTTCGACCCTCGTTTCGTTCGAGCTGTCGATTGCTTTGATCTGGTGGGCTAAAAGAAGAAGAGAGAGTGATTAATATATATCTAGATCAATTAATGAATAGAGGTAACACGAGACTTTATATATATATATATGTACCTTGCCGGATCCTGTCGAGGGGCCATCATTATTGTTGTTATTTGTTAGCCCTTCGTCCATCTGGTCTTCCCCTTGGTACATTAGGTTTTCCTCTAGTCCATCACCAGATGGATTCAGATATGAGGATATCTCTTCCTCGAGCAAAATATCTTCCGCGCTGGTAGTAATATTAAGAGGAATTTCACCTCTTATCATGCCCTAAAGAAAACCTTCACCGATGCGACCAGGATCTTCGGATGGATCCATGACTTAATTATCTATAAAAAAAGAGAGTTAAACAGGTTAGAAAAAACAATAATCCTAATAACTAAAACAATATAATCCTAATTATAATAATCCTAATATTATTTGTGCTAAAACAATAATCATAATAAGTAAAACAAAAAATAACCCTAATAAAACAATAAATAAAACAATATAATCCTAATAAATAAAACAAAAAATAACTAAAATAATAATCATAATCCTAATTCTAATATTTTAATTAAAACAATAATCCTAATACTAAAACAAAAAAACCTAATATAAAAAAACTATAGAAACAAACTATAACAAAAAACCCTAATAAACCTAATTATAATAATGCTAATTATAATAATCCTAATACTAATCCTAATACTAATAACTAAATCTTAATTATAATAATCCTAATTATAATCCTAATTATAATAACCTAACTATAAAAAACTATAGAAAAAAACTATAACAAAAACCCTAATAATCCTAATTATAATCCTTTTTATAATAATCCTAAACTAGGTAACAATATAATCCTAATTATAATCCTAACAATAATCTTAATTCTAACACACTCTAGCTAATTATAATCCTATAATTAATCCTAACCCTAGCTAACAATATAATCCTAATCCTAATTAATAACAAAAACTATAATTAATTCTAAATAAAACAAAAACTATAATCCTAAAAAAAACATCCAACGGGCCGCCCGTACCCCTCCCTCGCGGCGAGGTGGCGAGGAAGCGAGGCGGCGAGGCGCGTGGCGCGGGGTGGCATGAGAGAAGACGCGGCGTCACGGCTAGCAGCGAGGCAGCGCGCGGTAGAGCGGCGGCACGCCGGAGCACGCACGACGGAGCGGCATGGCGGCGGCGAACAACACCTCCCCTGCGTTGCGTTACGTCGTCGCCTGAGTGCTTCGTCTTCGTCTTCGTCGAGGAATGCCAAGTGCTGGTGGGCAGCACTGGCCTCCCCTGGCGCGAAATATATAGTGGCCACCCCTTTAGTCCCGGGCTAAGCCACGAGACGGGACTAAAGAGTCTTTAGTCTCGGGCCGTGGCTTAGCCCGCGACTAAAGACCCCCCTTTATTCGCGGGTTAAGCCACGGCCCGGGACTAATGTGTTTTTCGCCGCTTGCTTTTTATGCCACAAGGTACCTTTAGTCCCGGGTCCAGCCACGACCCGCGACTAATAGTTTTTTTTGTATATTTTCTTTTTTAATTCAAATCAAATATAAAAACTTTGAAAAATCATATCTTTTATTGTAATAATACAAATAAAACAAATAATATGTCTATTATTATCAAAAAAATATAAATAATCTTAATATAATATCCATTTATCTATTTGCATCATTTATAAATTATTTCATTTGTAAATTTTCTTTTTTTAATTCAAATCAAATATAAAAACTTTGGAAAATCATATCTTTTATTGTAATAATCCAAATAAAACAAATAATATGTCTATTATTATCATAAAAATATAAAGAATCTTAATATAATATCCATTTATCTGTTTGCATCATTTATAAATTATTTCATTTGTAAATTTTCTTTTTTTAATTCAAATCAAATATAAAAACTTTGGAAAATCATATCTTTTATTGTAATAATCCAAATAAAACAAATAATATGTATATTATTATCAGAAAAATATAAAGAATCTTAATATAATATCCATTTATCTATTTGCATCATTTATAAATTATTTCATTTGTAAATTTTCTTTTTTAATTCAAATCAAATATAAAAACTTTGGAAAATCATATCTTTTATTGTAATAATCCAAATAAAACAAATAATATGTATATTATTATCAGAAAAATATAAAGAATCTTAATATAATATCCATTTAGTCCCGATAGTAGTCACAAACCGGGACTAAAGATATTTCCCGCCATTTCCCACCGCTTCCCGCCAAATTTTCCCGCCCTTTCCTTTCTACGAGAGCTTTTAGTCCCGGATGTAGTCACTAACCGGGACTAAAGATATTTCCCGCCATTTCCCAAAGCTTCACGCCAAGTTTTCCCGCCCTTTCCCTCTATATTTAGGGCGAGCGCGCCATGGCTATCCACACATCCACACTTTCCTCTCTTAGAACAATGGACAACGCCTACTGGGCCATTCTGACCCTCGAGGAGACCTAGGCGCTGTGTGCCTCCAACTACCCTTGTCCGCCGGGCTACCGGCCGCCCGCCGGCTGGATGCTGAGCGCTGGAGGGGTTCCTGTCCCTCCTGTACTTCAAGGTTCCGCACGCCAGGCGGCCATCACAAACCACTTCTACCACGAGCTCACGCCGGAGCAGCGGATGGATCCCCAGTGGGATCTCGACAACTACGACACCTCGAATGCCTTCTTCGCTAATAGGCGGGAAAGGAAGCTCGCCAGGTACGAGGGTGATGGCCCGCCACCGGTGAACCACAACGAAATCGGCCGTCGTCTGTGGTGGGCGAACCGTACTATCATCGGAGTGATGCGCTACATCACCGGGGGAGACCATCCTCGCCTGCGGTGCCCACAAGTCCACCCGCCACAGAGCCACAAAAAGGCCCCACACCGGCCCGACGGTAGCGGCATCGTCTTCCAGGAGACCCCTCCCCCGCCCGCCGTGAATCCGAGGCTGGAATGGCCCCTGGTATATGCCATGGATGGGCTGAGGATCCCCGGAGTGGCAGGTGACGATGACGATGATGATGATGATGACGAAGAAGACCCTGAAGCTGCGTACTATAGGACTAAGCATGATTATGACTAAAGGGGGTGGCTTTAGTCCTGAGTGTTAGCTAGTCCCGGTTTGTCCTGGTTTTTAATATTAATAAATGTCTTGAGTGTTACCTAATAAATAGAGGGAAATGCCTATATAAAGAGAGGGTTAATCTTTAGTCCTGGTTGGAGAAACCAACCGCGACTGAAGGGATTGCGGCAGACCGGGCCAGGCAACACTAATAATAGGGGTGAGTGTCGACATTATGTCGTGCGGCTTGTACCTTGTCCCGGATGGTGTCACCAACCGGGACTAAAGATGAACCTTTAGTCCTGGTTGGAGACACCAACCGGGACTAAACATGAGTCAGCACTAATAATAGGGGTGAGTGTCGACATTATGTCGTGAGTGTCGACATTATGCCGAGCTGCTTGTACTATAAATAGGCATCCTTGTGAGTCCAGTCCTCCAGTCAGTTTGAGGCATCTCCAAGATGGTTTTCGAGAGCAGGGACACCACTACGACCAGTTTCAGGGAGATGCCGACGGAGCCCAGTCCTCCGACATCTCCGAGAAACTGGTCATAGAGGCACTCCCTAATATGTGAAATTAGTTAGCTCCCAGGCGTATTGATCTAGTTAGAGAAGTTACAAGCTGCAAGATGGTTTTCGAGAGCAGGGAGACCACTACGGCCAGTTTCAGGGAGATGCCAAAGGAGCCCAGTCCTCCGGCATCTCCGAGAAACTGGTCATAGAGGCACTCCCTAATATGTGACATCACGGGTTTGGAGATCAGATCTTAATGGTAAGTATGAATCAGTACTAAAGGCCCTCATTTAGTTCCGGTCCAGCCACAAAATGGGACTAACACACTCAAGATTGTTTGCAGACAACACTATAATAATGGACACATGCATGGAGCATCTTCACTCATAAAATGTTACAATTATTACATATCATTTCTTCGTGTGTGTTCCTTTCTGATCCTGTCGTATCCATGGATCATCTTCATTCATTAACATGATGCTTGGGTCATCCTTCACCGCGAAGGGCGGAATTTCATGAAACTTATCACAATCTTCTAACATGTATGTCTTGTCCTCCACTCCCACGATGTTTCTTTTTCCTGAAAGAACTATGTGGCGCTTTGGCTCATCGTCTGATGTATTCCTTTTCTTATTTTTTCTTTTTCTAGGTTTGGTAGACATGTCCTTCACATAGAAAACCTGAGCCACATCATTGGCTAGGACGAATGGTTCGTCTAAGTACCCAAGATTGTTGAGATCCAACGATGTCATTCCGTATTTCTTGTCTACCTCAACCCCTCCTCCTGTCATCTTGACCCATTTGCACCGAAACAAGGGGACCTTAAAAGTAGGTCCATAGTCAAGTTCCCATATCTCCGCTATGTAACCATAATATGTGGTATTTGACCCATTGTTGTCTGTTGCATCAAAGCGGACACCACTGTTTTGGTTGGTGCTCTTTTTATCTTGGGCTATCGTGTAAAATTTATACCCATTTATCTCGTACCCTTGGAAAGTCGATATAGTCGAAGATGGTGACCTACACAACAAGTATAGCTGATCTCCAAGAGTGTTGTTTTTTATGAGATGTTGCAACCAACCGCCAAAACTCTTCATGTGTTCATCGCTAATCCAAGAGTCATGCTTTCCAGGGTTGTTGGAGCGTAAGATTTTCTTGTGTTCCTCGATATATGGGGCTGCCAAGATAGAATTCTGTAGAACGGTGTAATGTGCTTCGGTGTAAGAATGTCCGTCCCTACATATTATTGATTTCCTTCCTAGAGTACCCTTTCCACTCAGGCTCCCCTCATACCGTGATTGAGGAAGACCAATCGGCTTAAGGTCAGGAACAAAGTCAACACAAAATTCAATGACCTCCTCTATTCCATAGCCCTTGGAGATGCTTCCTTCTGGCCTAGCATGGTTACGAACATATTTCTTTAAGATTCCCATGAACCTCTCAAAGGGAAACATATTGTGTAGAAATACAGGACCGAGAATGGAAATCTCTTCGACTAGGTGAACCAGAAAAGGCCATAATATTGAAGAAGGATGGTGGGAACACCAACTCAAAACTGACAAGACATTGGACCACATCATCCTGTAACCGTGGTAGATCTTCAGGATTGATTATCTTCTGAGAGATTGCATTGAGAAATGCACATAGATTCACAATGGGTACTCGAACATTATCTGGTAGAAGCCCCCTCAATGCAATCGGAAGCATTTGCGTCATAATCACGTGGCAGTCATGAGACTTAAGGTTTTGGAACTTTTTTCTGCCATATTTATTATTCCCTTTATATTCGACGAGAAGCCAGACGAGACCTTAATACTGCTTAGGCATTCAAAAAATATTTCCTTCTCTTGTTTGGTAAGAGCATAGCTGGCATGACCTTGAAACCATTCTGGATGCAGGCCATCTGGGTCTTTCATATGTTGATGGTCCTTTCGTGCTTCCGGTGTATCTTTTGTCTTCCCATAAACGCCCAAGAAGCCTAGCAGGTTCACGCAAAGATTCTTCGTCACATGCATCACATCGATTGCAGAGCGGACCTCTAAGAATTTCCAATATGGTAGCTCCCAAAATATAGATTTCTTATTCCACATGGGTGCGTGTCCTTCAGCGTCTTTCGGAACAGATTTTCCTCTAGGACCCTTTCCAAAGGTTACCAGTTGATCCAAATCTTTGACCATATCAAATATATCAGCACCAGTACGCTCCTTAGGCTTCTGCGTGACATGCCGAACCGTTGAAATGCTTGCCTTTCTTTCTTAAGGGATGCTTGGCCAAAAGAAATCGACGATGCTCATTGTATACATTCTTCTTACAATGTTCCAAATATATACTTTCAGTCTCATCTAAACAGTGTGTGCATGCATTGTATCCCTTGTTTGACTGTCTGAAGGTTACTAAGAGCAGGCCAATCATTGATTGTTAAAAGCAATGCTCGGAGGTTAAATTCTTCCTGCTTGTGCTCATCCCACACGCGTATCCCGGGTTCGTGCCACAACTGTAAAAGTTCTTCCACTAATGGCCTTAGGTACACATCAATGTCGTTGCCGGGTTGCTTCGGACCTTGGATCAACACTGGCATCATAATGAACTTCCGCTTAATGCACAACCAAGGAGGAAGGTTATAGATGCATAGAGTCACGGGCCAGGTGCTGTGACTGGAGATCTGCTCCCCAAAGGGATTCATGCCATCTGTACTTAGACCAAACCTTAAACTCCTTGCGTCATTTGCAAAGTCCGGGTACTTTCTATCGATTTTTCTCCATTGCGACCCATCAGCGGGGTGTCTCAACATCCCATCTGACTTACGTTCCTGTTTATGCCATCGCAACAACTTGGCGTGCTCTTTGTTTCTGAATAAGCGTTTCAACCGTGGTATTATAGGAGCATACCACATCACCTTCGCAGGAAACCTCTTCCAGGGAGGCTCGCCCTCAACGTCACCAGGGTCATCTCGTCTAATCTTATACCGAAGTGAAGTGCATACCGGGCATGCATCTAAATTCTCATACTCCTCACCGCGGTAGAGGATGCAGTCATTAGGGCATGCATGTATGTTCTGAACCTCTAAACCTAGAGGGCAGACAACCTTCTTTGCTTCATCGCATCGGCGGGCAATATGTTATCTTTTGGAAGCATATTCTTCATCATTTTCAGCAACTTTTCAAATGAGGAGTCAGGTATAGCACACTCAGCCTTCCATCGCAGCAATTCCAGTGTGCTACCCAGTTTTTCAGACCATTTTCGCAATTTGGGTACAACAACTTTTTGTGATCCTCTAGCATGTGATTGAACTTCTCCTTATCCTTTTTAGTTTGACAATCTCTTCGTGCATCAGCAATGGTCCGACCAAGATCATCAGCGGGTTCATCATGTGTCTCTTCTTCATCCTCCCCTTCAGCATCCCCCATGGAAGTATCTCCGTACTCAGGGAAACCATGATAGTTGTCATCCTCCTCCTCTTCTTCATTGTCTTCCATTATAACCCCTCTCTCTTCGTGCTTGGTCCAACAATTATAACTAGGCATGAAGCCGGACTTCAACAGGTGGCTGTGAAGGGTTTTTGAGTCAGAGTAATCCTTCTGATTCCTACATCCATTACATGGACAAAATACAAAACCATTGTGCTTGTTTGCATCAGCAACATGGATGAATTCATGCACGCCATTAATGAACTCGCCAGAGCGTCGGTCAGTACCGTACATCCATTCCCGGACCATATGCATTATAGTAAATGTATATCAAAAACCATTACACAACATGATAAAATTATTACAAGTTATATTGAGAGCTTCTAGAGCATTAATTTTGAATTTTGAAAAATTTACATGCACCAATTTGTGAATTGGAGAAAACAATCAACATGATAAATGTGGAGTTTTTTATTATTGTTCTATCAGTGAAAACCTCATTCCATTCTAAGCTCTGAAACTCTAAAATTACACATTTCAATTTTCAGTAACTATGTGCCTAATCAAAATTTGTTACACATATATATCAAAATCCTTCTAGCTACTTCTAGAGCATGCATGCATTTGATCCATATATCTATACTTCTAGAGCATTATAGAGCTAAAGTAGCAATAAGAGATGAAAGAATGAAGTTCTAACCTTTTAAAGCTTTGGATTTAGGTGTTGCAAACTAAATCTTGACAAATCTTGAGAAAAAAATGGCATGAACTCTCTTGCTTCTTTGAGAAAAATGGCCACCATGCTTTAGGGCGCAGCTGGCCAGGAAGCTGTATATATACTGATGGACAACTAGTCCCGGGCCGTGATACGACCCGGGACTAATAGTCCCCGAAAAGAGCCGTTGGCCCGCTCCAGCTTATTAGTCCCGGGCCGTATTACGGACCGGGACTAGAGCTCTGGTCTGGCCCGGGACTAGTGTCTTTGGCCATTTCTAGCCGTTGGAGGCCTCACGGCCCGGGACTAGTGCTAGCACTAGTCGCGGTTCGTGATGGGCCGGGACTGGTGACGTTGTTTAGATCGAACCGAAGGCCTGTTTTCTAGTAGTGGCCCTTAGCCTCGAGAAAGAACTACTTCCCCCTCATCATGGGAATCAACAACAATGATGGAGATGATGGTGGAGATCGATGGAGATGGATCCGGGGGCACTTCCCTATCCTGATAGGGTGCCGGAACAGAGACTTCTGTCCCCCGAATCTCCCCTTCGGTGGCGGCGGCGCTGTTGGACTTTTTGTGGATTTCTGCCCGCGTTAGGGTTTACGTCTCGGGGAGATGTATATAGTCAAAAGGGCAAGGTTTGTGGAGCCCCGAGGGGACCACACCTAGGGATGGCACTGCCAGGGGGACCCGCGCCACCATAGGGTGTGGCCACCTCCTACCCCCCCTTCGTCTGTCCTTATGGCTCTATGTTCGCTCCGGAAAAATAGTGACTTTGGGTTTTGTTCCGTCCAATTCCGAGAATATTTATTTTTTAGATTTCTGAAACCAAAAATAGCAGAAAACAAGCAACCGACACTGTGGAATCTTGTCAATAGGTTAGTTCCATAAAGTGTATAAAAATACCGCAAAGTGTAGACAAAACATAAGATAAATGATATAAAACAAGCATGGAGCATCAGAAATTTTAGATGCGTTTACGACGTATCAAGCATCCCCAAGCTTAACTCCTGCTCTTCATCGAGTAGGTAAGTGATAAAAAGAATAATTTTTTAGGTGACATGCACCATCACAATCTTGATCAAACCATTTTGAAGCATTGAAAGCTGGGATCAAAGTACTCTAAACATGAGCATGAAAGATGAAGTTCTAACAATAATAAAAAGCAATTGTCTTGTAACATGAGATGATACAAACAAAGATCATGAATAACAATGCATTGAAATACTTTTGTTTGTTTCACATATAGAAAACATAGCATAGTGGTATTCAGCTTGTCCCTCATGGAGTAGCAAAACATAAATGCATAGGACACCTTCAAAGTTCATAAGGGTGACTAGATACAAATAGTTCAAGAACAAGCAATATCAACATTATGAATCAATCAATAAGTTTTGGGACAATTCACATAGAACTAAGAGTGACAACTATGCTCTCTTAATTGGTGCCTAAGAATAGAAGGTGGAGACTTAATATAAAAGTGGAAGAGAGGCCCTTCAAAGGGACGCAGGGATTTCAAGTCTCATAAAGAGCTTCCAAAAATTATGGTACTTGTTAGCTTTCATCTCTCATTGCCCCTATCATAAGCATCTCGAAGTGATTACGGTTAAAGTGAAAAAAATATGGAGAATATGCTTGACAAAGTATAAGTTGGCAATCTCATGTCCCTTGAGTACGAGGGCCGCTCCTCATGCTACTCAACTTTAGTTACCAGTAAGTTCTTGTCAAAGTAAGTACATGTGTATCATAGAGAACCGCCAATGGGGTACCCCTTGCCCCATGATATAGGAGCTATCCCATATCAAAATGACAAGGCAAGCAGACAATGAGCATCTCAGTAATCTTCTTATTTACCATGGAAAAATGGTGCTTTTTTCTCTCTTTCTCTTTTCTCATCTATTTTTTTTCTTTTTATCAATCTCTTTTTTATAAGAAGAATTCTTCATAGATTGCTCACTATGGTGATGATACAAGTTTCCACCATGATTAGGCATGGCTTAGGCTAGCGGCCCAGGCGTTTCTCTAACACACATACATAACTCTATGGACTTACAAGGTCCCCTTTTATTTCACACTGATGATATCCGCAAACAAAAGAGCATGATATCAACTGGGTACAATGTATAGGTGCAATGTTGAAAGCGTTCCCCATGACAACATGGTTTTGCTAATTACCAACTTATAAGTGCAAGCATATACACCATAGATTAGACAATGGTTCAATTTTATTAGGTGCAAGAAATAAAGTGTGTCATCAAGTTTGTGAGAGCTTTAATCACTAATTTTCACATAATAAGTTTAATTTGTAAGATAGATAAAACAAGAATATACTTGGAATGGTGTAATACACCATGCATAGGAATTTATAGTGGACACTTTGGAATAACTTGGTTTCTTGGGAGTTGGATGCATGAGTAGATCTTACTCAATACAAGTGGAGGCTAGCAAAAGACTGGGAGCGACCAACTAAGAGAGCAATAATAGCCATAATCATGCAGAGCGACAAAACATTATCAATCAAAGCATAAAGTGGTACCACAAGTCAAAAACTAAATGATCATAGAGGCTAAGGTTACTGGTTAATAGTCAAAACATGGTGTGATAATGTGCCATGTTAACCCAAATAAAGCATCAAAGGAGAATACCACAATATTATGCTTTTGTATGATAAAACAACGCATGATTCTTTCAAGGCACATTAAGCAATCTCAATTGTTTGGAACAAGTCATGCTACAACAATAATCACTAAGCATAAGGTCAAAACAACATCTAGCATGACATGATAAAGTCTAAGCCACAATCAACACAAGCTCCCTTTTGTACCACTATAAGCATGAAACTTTCTACTCTTTTCCAGCACCAAACAACTTATTTGAAACAACTCACAAAGATAATAATCAATAAATATCAGTGAGCATGTCTCACAAATCCACAAAGAAGATCTAAAAAGTTCTAAGATGAAAGCATAAGAAAACTAAGGCTAAACACAGTGCTAGCAAAAGACAACACTCACAAGATAATAAGAGTGAAAACTAGAGTGTTCTAGGCAATGAATAACTGGGTGTGTCTCTCTCCAAAAGAAGTGTGCTAGGATCCAACAAACATTAATCAAGAAAACTAAGAAAACAAAAACCAGAAACAAAAACTATGAGGCTCCAAGAACAACACAACTATGCATGAAACAATAAAAACAAAGTGTCTAGAAAGACCTGAGATTTTTATTGATGAAGAAGGGGATTCCTTGGGCATCCCCAAGCTTTGATGCTTTTACCTCTTGAATATTTCTTGGGGTGACACGGGGTGGCATCCCCAAGCTTGATATTTTGTCCATTCTTCATCTCATTATATCATTCTTCCCTTACACCTGAAAATTTTCCTTCATATAAAACTTCACACAATTCTTCATTAGCAAAATTAGTGTATTCAAAAGATAATAAACCTTTGGGTTTAGTTTAAAAACAACAAAACTTTCATTAAAAACACAAGATACTATAGCAATTCCTTCAAAAAGTTCAATCTCCCAAAGAGAACCCAAAAATAAATCAATAAAGAGGCAAATGCAAATAATGGCAGAAATTTGTCAAAACAGACGAGCAGGTAAAACCGATTTTTAGAAGACCTTCTATTGCTCAAATCAAAAAGTGTTGTACTAACGAAAGTTAGCTAACATCCTGGGGGATTCATTCATAAAATTAAAGCTCAATCCGACATACATAGATTTTTCACGAATATTTACAGTGAAGCACAAAAATCTGTTTTGGGACAACCACTTCCCCAAATCTTACTTCCCTCTCATTAGAGGTTATTCTAGGCACAAAAATCAAATAAAAAGGATAAGGAGAGGTTATTACAGAAGTAATAACTTCCAAGACTCAATAAAACTATTGGGTTATCTCCCAAGAAGTACTTTTCTTTAACGCCTTTAAGTTAGGCTTAATAGTTTGAGAAGATGCTCACATAAGAAATATGAATTGAAGTAAAAGATAGCATCAAGAAGAAAATTCATAGAACATTTGAGTCTAACCTACTTCCTATGCATAGGAATCTTGTAAATAAACAAGTCATGAAAGCACACAGAAACAAGCATTGGAAAGCAAAACAAGTGCAACTTTAAGACTTTCAACATAAAGAGGGGAAACTTAATATTGTTGTGATACATAAGACCATGTTTCCCTCTCTCATAATAACTTTTAGTAGCAACATGAATAAAATTAACAATATAGCTATCACATAAAACATTCTTATCATGAGCCACATGCATAAAATAATTATTACTCTCCACATAAGCATAGTCATTCTTATTAGTTGTAGTGGGAGCAAATTCAACAAAATAGCTATCATTATTATTCTCATCACCATAATCATCAAATATAGGAGACATATTTTAATCATAATTGATTTTATCCTCAATAGTAGGTGGACTAAAAATATCATATTCATCATGGTAATCATCATATATTGAAGGTTTGGTATCATCATAAGCAATAGAATAGCTATCTTCCAAAGCTGGGGAACTAAAAAGATCATTTTCATAAAAACTAGCTTCCCCAAGCTTAGATGTTTCCATAGCATTACCAATAATGGTGTTCAAAGAATTCATACTAATAAAATTGCTATTAGCATGCAAATAAAGGTCCGTAGGTTTTTTAATTTTCTCTTCAAACACTTCATGTCTTAACTCAAGATAAATACTATAAAGCTCTCTAATTTTTTTGTTGTTTTCCATTAAGCCTAACTAGTGAAAACAAGAAACAAAAAGAAAAAATTGTAGAATATAAAGGAAATAACTTCGAGCACCCACACTGGAGGATGTGAATACCTTTTACCTTACCTCCCCGGCAACGGCGCCAGAAAAGAGCTTGATGTCTATGCACTCCTATTCATGTAGACCGTTGTTGGGCCTCCAAGTGCAGAGGTTTGTAGAACAGCAGCAAGTTTCCCTTAAGTGGATTACCCAAGGTTTATCGAACTCAGGGAGGAAGTCGTCAAAGGTATCCCTCACAAGCAACCCTGCAATCAAGATACAAGAAGTCTCTTGTGTCCCCAGTGTTGGGTTCGCAACATAGAAAACAAAAAATTTCCTATGATGGGAACATCTAAGTACCAAGATCTATCTACTAGATACAAGCAACGGGTGGATATACATCCATAGAATACATACCTCGAAGACCGAATAGCATTAACGAGGTTGTACTCGTGGATGATGTAGACGAACGCTTGCCGATCTCAAGATCGTGATGAAGTCCATCTGGTCCAGCCGGTCCAGCACGATCAAGTCCAGCACCTCAAAGCAGTGGTGCATCCGTGATAGCACACACGTATGGGTACCCCGACAACCTCCACGCCCTCGCTCCAGCGAAGCAACAAATCCTTCCAGAAAAAGCTACCGGGAACATGTATCTCGCTGATCCGAGATCATGGGGAAGTTCTAAAGGGGGGAGAGAGATCCTTCGCGAGGAGGTGTGTCTTGAGAGGATGAGAGGGGGGCCTTTTATAGGGAGAGGGGGGAACCCCAAGGGGCATGGCGCCAGCCATGGTGGCTGCCCCCACCTCTTCCACATTCATGTGGGTGGAGCTCCCACTCAAAATTAACAAACATTCACATAAAACCCCTTGCTAGTATTCAATTTCACATGCAGAAGCAGTTTCAGAAATTTCAACCGAAACAGTTTCGGTGTCTAGTGAAATATATTCCTGCGCTTTCCTTTTCTTTTTCTGACATATCATTTTCTCCGAATGATGTTGGTATCCCTTAAGTGTGTCACCCTACGGTTCACGAATAATGCAGACATGATCGAGACCCCTCTCCGATCAATAATCAGCAGCGGGACCTGGAGATCCGTACTAACTCCCACACATTCAATGATGACTTCTGTGATCGTGTGAACCTTTTACACTAGTATCTTAATCCCTTTGTTTCACGATATATTACATGTCCGAGATTCGATCATCGGTATCTCCATACCTAGTTTGATCTCGTTACCGACATGCACTCTTTTTCTCGTTCCCGTGATATAACATTCTAGTGATCAAATCACTTGCTTGCAAGCTAATCAATGTGATATCACCGAGAGGGCCCAGAGCATATCTATCCATCATCGGGATGAACAAATTCCACTCTCGATCCATGTGCCTCAACATAAAACTTTAGTAGTTCTGAATCCATCTTTATAATCACCAAGTTACGGTGTGACGTTTGATGTCATCGAGAAACTCTTCCGGTGTTAGTGATTGACATGTTCTCATGGTATAAGGATTAGGATCACTTCATAAGTTGCTATAGCAATATAAACTCAATGACTTTGATCGTAATGCTATACTTCGGATGAATGTTCATCACATCATTACACTAATGTTATGGCCTCGTTATTAACAACATCCAATGTCCATGATCAGGAAACCTTGATCATCTTGTCAATCAACGAGCTAGTTTATAAGAGAGGCATAACTAGGAACTTCCCTTTTGTTTATTAAAGACACACATGTATTAACGTTTCCGTATTAATACAATTATAGCATGCAAAATAAACATTTATCATAAACAAGGAATACGATAATAACCACTTTATTATTGCCTCTCGGGCATATTCCCTTCAGTCTCCCACTTGCACTAGAGACAATAATCTAGTTTGAAAACTTTGCGTATTTGAACACCTATGGCTTTCTGGTGTTCCATATACGCAAATACAAGTGGTTAACATAATCTACGGATCCGACGCTTTCAGGTCCGTGTGTATTTGTATGTCTTTGCGTCTCCACGCATCACTCATTCTCCAATGAGATGGCATTGTATAAATTTGGTCTTTTGGTGATACCTTTAGTTCCTTGGGGTTAAATCATGTCGATACTATTGTCATACAATATATATTTAGTGTTATCCCGTTGAGAACCACACCTTAGTTTGATAACAAACTACTTGACACAAATTCCCTCCTTTGCTGCTACTATAGCAGTCATATACTTAGCCCTTTTGTTGTAGTATCCGTCACAATGTCTTAACTTTGGAATTCATCCAAATCCGTCATGGAATCTCCTTTCCATTACATTGTGCCACCCATAGTTTAAATTGAGATAAACTTAATTTTGTATCTTGTGACAAAACTAGTATCAATGTAACACTTTACAATGAACTATTTGTAATTGTTTGTCACCTCTACACAAATATATTCTTAGTTCTTCCAAAAGATCATAAGAATATCCTTACTATCGTCCAATGATCATTTTATGATTCATTCTGGTATATGCTCATAACACTTAGAGCATAGGACGTATCTGGATGTGTACATATCATGGTATGATTGATCAAAACATTATCATGATTTCACTCATCAAGTGTCAAAGCACTTAAATCTTGTTTAACTTATCAAGTGTCGATACACTTGAATTTTGATTCAATTCCTTTCCATGCGACAAGAACCTTTTCTTATCGTTTCTATATTGAAATCCTTCAATATCTCATATATGTATGTTTGGCATAACCATATTAGCGTCACAGTCTATCCATTATAGACATTCTTGCTAAATATTCGGGTTTTGCCTAAGTCTTTCATCGAAATGAAATTCTTAACCTTTGTCAATAAAAATTACATCATTTCTAATCAACAAGATGTCCTCCACATAATGTATTAGAAATATGTCTCAGTGCTCCCACTTAATTTCTTGCAAATGCAAGCATCTTCACCGTCTCCTGATGAAAACTCCTTTTCATCACGGTGAAGATTCCAACTCTGCGATTCTTACTTAAACCATTGAAGTTTGCATGCCCTTTTTTAGCATACTTTGAATTAACAAAACCCTTTGGATTGTGTCATGTACACGTCCTAGGTACCCATTCTATTAGAAGAACTTTGTTTTGTTTATTCATCTACCATATACCAAATTATATGTAGTGGTTGCTACTTTAATCCGTTTAGACTAAATATCACTATGAAAGATCAAATCTTGTCATAGTCAACTCATTGAACATTGTCGTAAAATACTTTACGACATGTCGACTATTTCATAGATGTGAAACATCCATGTCTGTTTCTTTATAGATCCAAATACGACCGATAGGTTTTTACACCTTTCCGGAGGGTCTTCCAAGTTCAAAACATGATTTCTCGTGTATGGAACTATCATGGTTTTTATGGCTTCAAGCCATTTGACGGAGTCAGGGCCCATCATCGCTTCTTTGCATGTAGTCGATTCATCATTGTCAAACAATAATGATTTACTCTCAAATCTTAGCATTTGATTGTTTAACCGACCTACTTGGTTAAATAGGAACTTAGATTTCCGTGACCACAACCTTTGAGGCACATAAGCTATGAGCATTATGGCAGCCTCCGGAACTATTTCCAGCGCTGCGCAGCTCATCACATTTAGCTAAGGTTTGTTAACCTTATCAAAGTTCTATTGTCCTCCTACTTAACTTTTGTGAAAAATTCCTTTTTCAGGAAACTTCACATTTCAAGCGACAAACCCTTTTGTCCTCGGTGTTATGGAGGAATACCCAATTGTTATTCGAAATAACCTACAAAGACATGCTCATCCGACTTCGGTTGTAAACATCTTACTTATGTTTAGCATACCAAAATTTAAGAAATGACAACTTGGGTTTTACCCCAAACCATAACTCATATGGTGTCATTTCAACGGATCAAGATGAAGCTCTTTTCAGTGTAAAAGCGGTAGTCTCTAAAGCTTTAATCTTTTAAAACATAATGGCAGTTTTATAAATAAAACCTTTGATCCAAACATGTCAAACAAGGTTTCATTACAAATCTCAAACACTCCATACTCCTATGGTGTTTCGGGAGATGTAAATCTAGGTGTTTTGCTAAACTTGTAACTCAAATAAATCCATTTATGATAAATCATAATTCATTTATTTTTCTTGTTACACTTGTAACTCAAATAAATCCCTTTATGATAAAATCATAAATCATTTATTTTCTTGCTACAATGATTTTCCACTTCATCTTGAAAGTCTTTGAAACGTTTTCAAATATTTCATACTTCTTTCTCATTAAGTGAATATTCACTCAAATTTCTAGAGAAAGTATATGAAGTTGAAACCCATCGCTTACGACTACACATAATGGACTACATACATCGATATGTATAAATTCCAATATTTTAGTCGTTCGTTCTTCTATGGCCTTTGAACGAAGTTTTAATTATCCCTAGGAAAGTCTCACAAGCATCACATGATCAAATCAAAGACTCCAAAAATCCATGAAAATGGAGTTTCTTCATGTTTTCTTTCCAATATAATTTAAACAGCGATGTCACTTCATAAGTGATCTTTCAATCATTTGTCTTGCAACATTTTAGCATTAGTTTTTATGGATGTGATTTCTCCAACTAGATTTGTAAATCATCCATCTTATATGGAATACGGTAATTATTTGAACAACCTTTGTTCTCATAATACCTGATTTAAATAACAATTATTAAAACAAATCTTGAAGTCAAGCTTTGATATCAACGAGAAATACAAACAACGGTTTGTTTGTTTTTGATGAACATCATCACATATTCTTTTGCTAGTTACTTAGGCCAATGTGGTTCATGAATTGCGTCATTCCGTATAAAATTTCATACCAACCAATTTGGTATCCAATACCCTAGAACCACATTGTTTAACAAGCAAAGAATACAACCATAACATGTATATCATCCATATACCTAAATTGGATATTTCCAATATTTTCTTTTCTCTCCAAGTATATTTTATAGATTCTCTTTCAGCATTTCCTTTTCCTTTTTAAAAGAATCTATCAACATCAACAGTGGCACCATATACATGATACATAGTCCAAAGCGTGTACATTCAAATAATAATACCTTTGGACTTGCACTTTGAAGTAGATCACCATCATCAAAATGATTGGTATTCTTTCAAAATCCATTCTTTAGTAATCCTTTAGTGTAGTAAACACTTTACATACATATTCTATTCATCCTTATCATGACGACTTTCATGATCAAGCTAATGTAGATTATAAAGACGAATCATGAGTATAACATTACTTTCCAAAACCCTTTTGGATGATTAGGAGGTCTAGCATATCCAACCTTTGCAAATTCTCATCCAATATGAGAACATATGTTATACTCTATCATATTGCAACCAAAACATTGTTTCAGATAACGTTATATCTGCCACACATGATGGTTTCTGAAACAATTCTTTCAGCTCCTATATAAACTTGATATTAAAACAATCAAGAATCATGGAGGCAAACATGATACTTAAGATACTAACACTCGAATTGTTACTCTCAATTTAATAACAATTATTAAATTTCACGGAGTAAACAGAGTTTGCTGAAAGTTTGCAATATGACTTTAAACATTAGATTGACACTCAACACAATACGATACCAGTTCGTAAAGTAAATATCCAGAATTCTATAGTTCTATTATCTCAATTACAACTAAGCATAAAGTGGTGAACGAATGCCAATGACTACAACAAATTATGCAAATTCACTTTGATTTAATTTATGATAAATCGAGTTCTACTAATCCAAATTAGAAATGAACTCCCACTCAAAAACGACATCCCTCATGCCTTTTTGGTGATTACATGAACCGAATCCACTACACCAAGTCCGATCATCACGTGAGTCGGTATAGCTTCAAAGGCGAGCATCCATATGGTCATCATATAAAAACATATGACTCATGCTTACCTTTCGGTCCATGTTCTATGGCCATGTCTGTACATGCTAGGCTCGCCAAGTAAGAACCTTAGTATTCGCGTGTGTAACTGTCTTACACCCGAGATATGCTCGTGGATCCAAGTACACCCGATCATCACGTGATGTCTTGAAGCGACGAAACATTGTCGGTGCATAATTAAGGAAGAACACATTTTTATATTGATATCCAAATGAGGGATCATCTTATTATGCTAATAAAACGCCAAACAAGCAATATAAGATGCAATTAAACATCACATGTTTATAAGTGAAATGTTATGGTTCCCGCATATGATCTCCATCATGTGCATTGTGGTATGATCACTATCATACCTTTATGTGTAAGGCCAAGGTCTATGGAACTTACACGTTATGTGTTCTAAGAGTATCATCTCATACTTCTACTTACAACATCACCATATCATAACACTAGCCCAGCAACAATCTAAACTAGACGCCTCTAATTTATCCATTGCAAGTTTTACGTGGCTTAGGGCTTTCGAAGATAGAACCGTTCTTACCTACGAACATGAACCACAACGAGGATAACCAAATTGTTGACAACTCGTTGCTAATTAGATATTTACTATAGTAGGAGAGAGAGACACACACGCTAGCCACTTATGAAAAACTAGTTGCATGTCAAGCGTGGAACAAGTCTCATGTGCGAGGACATGTAAAGTTTGTACGGGCCGCTTCATCCCACTATGCCACCAATATCCAAATTACAACTAAGAATAAATAAAATGATTAACATCGCCCACATACTCATATGTGTACTACCCGTACAAAGCATCTACGCATAGATCCTGGCTCTGATACCACTGTTGGGTTTGCAGCATAGAAAACAAAAAATTTCCTACGATGGGAACATCTAAGTATCAAGATCTATCTACTAGATACAAGCAACGGGTGGATATACATCCATAGAATACATTCCCTAGAAGACCGAATAGAATTAACAAGGTTGTACTCATGGATGATATAGACGAACGCTTGCCGATCTCAAGATCGTGATGAAGTCCATCTGGTCCAGCCGGTCCAGCACGATCAAGTCTAGCACCTCAAAGCAGTGGTGCATCCGTGATCGCACACACGTACGGGTACCCCGACAACCTCCGCTCCCTCGCTCCAGCGAAGCAGCGGAAGCAACAAATCCTTCCAGAAAAAGCCACTGGGAACATGTATCTCGCTGATCCGAGACCATGGGGAAATTCTAAAGGCGGGAGACAGATCCTTCGCGAGGAGGTATGTCTTGAGAGGATGAGAGGGGGGCCTTTTATAGGGAGAGGGGGGCACCCCAAGGGGCATGACTCCAGCCATGGTGGCTTCCCCCACCTCTTCCACATTCATGTGGGTGGAGCTCCCTCTCAAAATGAAAAGCCTCCACTCCCATAAAAGAGCCTCCACTCAAAAATCCACTCACATGCATTAAATTTCCACCAAATTTAATGCAAGCTCTCATTTAAATAAAACTATTTTATTTATTTATTCAGAATTTTGTTAATTACTTTAATTAACAAACATTCACACAAAACCCCTTGCTAGGATTCAATTTCACATGCAGAACCAGTTTCAGCAATTTCAACCGAAACAGTTCCGGTGTCTAGTGAAATAAATTCCTGCGCTTTCCTTTTCTTTTTCTGACATATCATTTGCTCCGAATGGTGTCGGTATCCCCTAAGTGTGTCCTACGGTTCGCGAATAATGCAGACATGATCGAGACCCCTCTCTGATCAATAATCAGCAGCGGGACCTGGGGATCCGTACTGACTCCCACACATTCAATGATGACTTCTGTGATCGTGTGAACCTTTTACGCTAGTATCTTAATCCCTTTGTTTCATGATATATTACATGTCCGAGATTCGATCATCGGTATCTCCATACCTAGTTTGATCTCGTTACCGACATGCACTCTTTTTCTCGTTCCCGTGATATAACATTCTACTGATCAAATCACTTGCTTGCAAGCTAATCAATGTGATATCACCGAGAGGGCCCAAATCATATCTATCCGTCATCGGGATGAACAAATTCCACTCTCGATCCATGTGCCTCAACATAACACTTTAGTAGTTCTGAATCCATCTTTATAATCACCCAGTTACGGTGTGGCGTTTGATGTCATCGAGAAACTCTTCCGGTGTTAGTGATTGACATGATATCATGGTCTAAGGATTAGGATCACTTCATAAGTTGGTATAGAAATATAAACTCAATGACTTTGATCATAATGCTATACTTCGGATGAATGTTCATCACATCATTACACTAATGTTGTGACCTCGTTATTAACAACATCCAATGTCCATGATTAGGAAACCTTGATCATCTTGTTAATCAACGAGCTAGTTTATAAGAGAGGCATAACTAGGAACTCCCTTTTTGTTTACTAAACACACATGTATTAACGTTTCCGTATTAATACAATTATAGCATGCAAAATAAACATTTATCATAAATAAGGAATATGATAATAACCACTTTATTATTGCCTCTCGGCCATATTCCCTTCACCCAGCACACCCAATCCACTTGTCAGGTGTATAGGTGCACTAGTTCAGCGAAGAGATAGTGAAATATAAGTGGTAAGGATGATTACAAGACAACGGTGCTAGAAAAAATCTTGACGGGGTGGAAGATACTGGAAGCAAGCAAACATGTAATAGATATAGTTCTAAATGTTGTTTCAATGCTTAGAAACAAGGCCTAGGGATCATACTTTCACTAGTGAACACTCTATCATATAAATATATTCTCTTCATGATTCTACTCTAAACTACTCTCCGGTTGGATAACTCTAATCCATGGTAGGGCTACAAAAGCACTCTAAAAGTTTGCAACCCCCATCTAGATAACCCCACACTATCACCTTGAGCACTAGATGGTTCCTACAAAAACCACAATTTCATAGCGACATCCAACTCCAAATATAACTCATGATAAGTATTTGTAAACTCTAGCCTAAGTGCCACCACGGCGTGCATGTTGTCACTTTCACACACATGGGGAGAGTCGGAGATCTATTAAAGCACTTGAGTATTTTGTAGACTATCCTAAGTGCCACCATGGTGTGCACGCTGTCACTTTCACACACGCGGGGAGAGAATAGATCTGTTAAAGCACTTGAGTAGCAAAGTAGATCTACTTGATTACAAAGCTCATGACCACAACATGATCATGCATAGAGAGAGAGATGAACACATAGCTACCGGTAGAGCCCTTAGCCTCGAGGAAGAACTACTCCCCCTTATCATGGTAATCAGCAATGGTGATGGAGATGGTGGTGGAGATTAATGAAGATGGATCAGGGGGCACTTCCCCATCCTAGCAGGGTGCCGGAATAGAGACTTATGTCCCCCGAATCTCCCCTTCGGTGGAAGCGGTGCTATGGGACTTTTTTTTGGATTTCCCCCCGCATTAGGGTTTACGTCTCGGGGTGACGTATATATAGTCAAAAGGGCAAGGTAGGTGGAACCTCGAGGGGGGGCACACCTAGGACTGGCGCAGCCAGGGGGACCCACGGCACCCTAGGGTGTGGCCACCTCCTGGCCCGCTTCGTTTGTCCTTCTAGCTCCGTGTTCTCTCCAAAAAAATATTGACTTTGGCTTTTGTCCCGTCCAATTCCGATAATATTCATTTTTTAGCTTTTCTAAAACCAAAAATAGCAGAAAACAGGCAATTGGCACTGTGGCATCTTGTCAATAGGTTAGTTCCAGAAAGTTTATAAAAATACCTCAAAGTGTAGACAAAACATAAGACAAATGATATAAAACAAGCATGGAGCATCAAAAATTATTGATACGTTTACGACGTATCATACATGCTGACGGGTGGGACCGTGTTGGGACGGGTCCTGCATACATGGTGAAAGGTGGGGCCGCGTTGGGACGGATCTTGAATACGTGGTTAAGGGTGGGGCCGCATGGATACATGTTAGACCGTCCATTCTCACTCACCCAAAGCATTCGCTTCCCCTGAGACTGGAACAGCTCACACACCGCTCCTTGGCTGCCCTGCCATCGTGCCCACCTACCTTATGTCGTCCTCGGCCCTAGAGCCGCCCCTCCCCCTAGCCGTGGATCCCATTCCACCTCCGGCTCCACTTTCGACCCCGCTAGATCTACCCCGTTCACGGAACAGTACGCAACACCGACTGGTGCATCGTCCATTCGTGTCGAGCTCGGAGAATATTGGGTGGAATCGTAGGGATATAACGCATGGATTCCATCTTGGTAAGCATTGTTTCCATTTTGTGGGTTGATTATTGACATTATTTAAGAACGAATCGCTGGTGCTCAACTAACTGCCTTGCTTTTCAAATAGGATTGATCCAGTGATGGCATTTCGGTTGGCGGTTAGACTGGATACTAGCGTAATTCGTGGTTGTGAACAATATCTCTCTGGATTTTACTTCCTAGTGACTCTCAGAGATTTGATAGATAAGATCTATTGTAAATTGCCCTAGAGCAGTGGCGATTTAGTTGATTTGCAAGAGTGTTTATAATTATGTAACTCTCCCATGGTCTGAAACTATAATTGACACAACTCTCATATGGCTGGCAATTCACTTTCAAATTAAAAAAATTATACAACTCTTAATGTACAATAGTGTTTATAATTGACACAACTCTTGAACACTTTCAAATTTCAAAAATTATACAACTCTTAATGTAAAAGAGTGTTTATAATTGACACAACTCTTGAACACTTTCAAATTGAAAAAAATTATACAGCTCTTAATGTTCAAGGGTGTTTATAATTTACACAACTCTTGAACACTTTCAAATTAAAAAAAATTATACAACTCTTAATGTATAAGAGTGTTTATAATTGACACAACTCTTGAACATTTTCAAATTAAGAAAATTATACAACTCTTAATGTAAAAGAGTGTTTATAATTCACACAACTCTTGAACAATTTGAAATTGAAAAAATTATACAACTCTTAAACTTGCGTATACAAAAATCTTGAGAGTTTACCATTTTTATATCGTGAAAAGTGATCCCTAAGCTTGCGTATACAAAAATTATAAGCCTTTGAACACTATGAACTCGCACTTAATACATGATAATGATGTGCTAATAAAATCTTGAGAGATTATCATTTTCATAGAATGTAATGCATACACTTACATATGGAAAAAAAAATTATACACCTTTGAACTCTCTGAAATTGCACTTAGGACATGATAATGTTGTGCTAAAAAATCCTAATCATTTATCATTTTCATGGAGAGAAATATAATGCAAAAAATTACACCTTTGAACACTTTCCCATGAAATTATATTCAAAATAATTTGTTTATGGAGTTAAAGAATCGGTGGAAAATCGTTATTTTCCATGGATAGTGGGTGCCCCCGACAGATACAGGGATTATCCTGTTCGCTAGATCATAGAGGATAAATTAGAGGATTAACGGTTGGTGGGTACGATCCGCGTGACAACTATCTCGACCAATCAAAGCATAGCAGCCAATATGAGCATTGGTGTGAGAGTTTGTGACTAAGAGAGAGGGGAAAACTGAGTAGAACTTAAAAACCAAGGGAAAAACTTAGTAGAACTTAAAAACCAAGGAAAAACTGACAAGGGGGTTCAAATAGAAAACATAAAGAGATATTAAAAATGGAAAATGCTTCTTCTATACAATATGCATATATCAAACTATTTGCAATTCAAATATATATAAGTTTGACAATTGTTACCTCATTCAGACAAATTATGTTTTGGGGAGGATGTTTTCGGAAGAGGCTTGAGTAGAAAGCCATGAACCTTCATAGATAGTAGGTGATTTGAGAAGTGGTGATTTAGGTTAAAACTTGATTTATATACATTTCTTATGGTGGCATGTCACATAATAAGACTCCCTGGGTAGATGCCGCTATGTTTTCATCTTTTTTAATTTGTTGTGCATAAAATGACTCAATTAGCTAGCTAAAACTCATTTGTTGACTCTCTGTTGACCAGCCACCGGAGGGTAAAAGTGAGTATATTGCACACGGCAGGGTTAGTACTAGAGGGCAAAACTGAGTACAACCAAACTACCAGTGCTACACTCGAGGGTATAACTGAGCACAAGTAAGTGGCCAAGGTTAGACACGAGGGGGAAACATGACGCACGGTACGCGTGTCGGTGCACGGGGCGGTAGCGGACGCGTGTGGTCGTGCACCGTGTAGTAGTTTACGCGGTTACGCGGTGCACGGTGGTGCAACGAAACGTCTCCTCCCTTCACCTGTATAGAGGCATCCTCACTCTCACTCATCACTCGCTCACTCACTCACGCAACCATCTCCACTATCCCATCACCTTCTGCAAACCCCCAAGAAAACCCCAACCACGCCGGTGATGGAGAAGAACGGTGCGGTGGCCATCGTCGCCTCCAAGGCCGCTGACGACAAGGCCCACATCCCCATATAGGCCCCTATTGAGGCATCAAAGGCAGCCGCCATCCCCGTCCCCTTTTCCGCCATAGCCGCCTGTGAGGAGGACCCCGTCCCTATATAGGCCCCCGTCGAGGAGGCCCCCGCCGTTCTTTGGAAGATCCCGCACGGCTGGGAACCCTACATGGACAATGATTACATCAGGTCGGAGAACCCCTACGACACCAACTGAGCCGACCCATGGTCGGAGGTAACTAGGGTTTTCTCCCCTTCCTTTGTTCTTCCCCCATTCCCATCGTTGGATGCTAGATCGTGTGTTATTAGGGCTCGGCTGTTCGTATTTTCAATCGTTGGATGCTAGATATTTTTACAGTAGCTAATCCTCTTGTGTTAGATCTCGTATTTTGATGAATGCCCCTAGTTGGGATCAGTACTAGCATCGATCTATAGTTGTGATCAGTACTAACACCAATCTGTAGTTGGGATCAGTACTATCACTGATCTGTAGTTGGGCTCAGTATTCGATTTGGTTTGAGATTTGGGGATTGGGAAATAATCAAGGGTTCTCAATCGGTTAATTTATGCAAGCAACTAATCCTGATAATCAAGGTATCTAAATCATATCCTTATTGCACGCTACTATTTTTTGTAATAGGTGGATAGCAGCGACATATGCGGCGACGATGAGTCCAGGGACACCAAGACTCGTCGGGTGCTGAGGAAGCTGAAGTCTGGCCAATTCAACAACTTCTTCGCCAACGACATCTGCAGGTGCCCCTTCTACACCAGGGTCCTCGCCACAGACTTCCACTCCCTCATGAGGCATGCCGAGGATGTGAAGACCTGCGGCCTATCAAAGAACATCCACGCCTTCAGAGCCAAGCACCAGGCGCTCGGTTTTCACCTTCGCAACCTCCAGAAGGTGGTTGACAAGGAGGGTCGCATGCCCCCGATCAATCCCAAGGTGCCAAAAGTCAAGGGACTAGGCAGCAAGAAGTGGAGGAAGCGCTAGAGGGAGGATGTAGAGGTCCTACTAGCGGAGGCCATGAGGGGCCACTGATCTTGTGTTGCTGCTGCTGTAAAGCAGCTTCTTTTGTTTTGTTGTCTGTGTTGAACTTGTCCGCTGCTGCTGAGCAGGCTAATTGTCGAACCTCGTTTCAGTACCGTACTATATAATCCTATATTAGCTGCTTTATCTACATTTGCTCTGTTTATCAACATATTTATGGTGCTGGTTAGATTTGCTGCTCTAGATTTGCTACCAGATTGGAAAAATACGAGGGCCAAAAGGAACCATGAATGAAGAGAGAAGCTGCTCCAGTTTTGTTGCCTTTTGGGGCAAAAATTAACACAACTGTTAGTGACATAAAGGAGAAAAGGCGCTCTTAAAAAGATCAATCATAAAAATAAAAATAAAAGAAATCCTCTAATTTAGGCGATAGGGCGCAGGTAAGTATCAAACGCGCCCAACATGGTCCCACACCACATCCCCTAAAACGTGTTCCCAACAAGCTGGCCCCATGTAGTCCAACATGGGGGTTCCTACTATGGGACCTGACTGAACGTGGCCCCACTTGTCAGCACGTAACGGGGGCGTCCTACTTGTCAGCACGTAATGGCGAGGGTCCACACGGGAACCGACTAAATGCGGCCCCACTTGTTAGCACGTAACGACGAGGTTCTACTACGGGACCCGACTGAATGCGGCCCCACTTGTCAGCACGTAACAACGATGGTCCACTAACGGGACCCGACAGACGGTGAGTTTCAGACCGATTTGAGAGTTTCGGACAAGGAGCTGTAATAAAGTGAGGAAAAGTTAAGCGGCTGGGGAAAAGTGAGTACAGCTAACGAACCAAGGACACGAAAATAGAAATCCCAAAAATATTTTTAAAAGTGTTCAAATAATAATAAATAATTTAATAAAAACTTTTGTCCGGAGAAACAGTCTAGTCGGCCAGGCCAGAGACCCAACCGATCGTACCACGTACTACCCGGCCCATCTAAAACAAAACCCTAAAACCCTAAACCTAGATCTACCCTAAGCAAAACCTAGTCTACCACTCCCTCTGCCACCGTCACTCCACCACACATTCCCCCACCCCGCCGACGATGCACCCTGTACACACACAACACGCATAGTAACTAGCGGTACATGCACCCACCACACGCATGCGGTACACCCGACACACACAACCGCCCGACTGTCCCGGAACCCCCACGACACGTGTTTTCCCTAGGCCCGCTCCTGACCCTCTCACCTTGTCGCTCCTCTTTGCATACCCTTCCCCGCATGATCCGTGCTGCCTCTCCATGAATCCTGTCGTCCCGACACACTCCCCTCTCTCGCTCGCTAAGCTCCTGCCGCTCGCGTGCTTCCCTTCGCCGGCTCGCATCGTCGCTAGCTCCCCGCGGGCTTGTCCTCGTCTCCACCCCATCCTTCGGGCGCTGCCGCCCCTGCCGGTGTGACTCCGGCCGCTCCTCCGCGCCTACCTCCCTCTCGCCGCCTGCACCTCTTTGTCTCAGTTCTCGGTCGCTCGTCCATGACCCGCCTTCATCGGGCTCCTTGTCCTGTTTTTGGGTGCCCTCTCTCCAACCTCTCTGCTACCGCCCCTCGTCTCACCCCTCCACCGCCAGGAGGCCGCAGTGCCCCGCCACCATGTCAGCCTCGTTGTCCTTGTCTCCCCTGCACGCGAACGCTCGTCTCCCCGAGCCTCTCATGCGCTGTTATGGCTGCCGCCTCCCCTTTGCCGCTATCGAGCTCTCCACGGGCATGGCGCCACCATATCGCATCCCCCTCTCGTCCTCCCCATCGAGCGCCCCTTAGGCCCGCGCCGGTCGTCGACCTCCACCTCTTCCTCCTGCACAGCGACGCCCCACCCCTTTGTCTGCAGCAACCCAAGCGCGCCCAGTCTTCCTGCTACAGCACCGAGTGTCATCTTTCTCGCGAGGCTACACCGCATCGTGCCGGCCTCTGTCACCTTGCAGCACCCTGCATGTGCCTTGGTCTCTGTTTCTCCTGCCGAGTCGGTGCTTCTAGTGGAGTTACCAGAGGGTGTACATACGTGGAGCTTTGGATGTGAAGTAAAAGTTGTGGTGGTTTGTGGATTACGTGGAGATGTGGTAGTAAGGAGGTGATGCCCCGGAGAAGATCGAGTGGTTCCACCAAGTCTCCCAATGCCTCTGGATACGAACTCCCGCGAACAACAAACAAGACCGAACCCCTTGGAACACCGAGTTCTTCTTCCTGGAGTCCAAAGACCGATCTCGTCGATCTCGGAAATCGAACCCCCTCCGTGAACACCAAGATCATCTAACACCCATGTGTGACCCTCTTTTCCAATCCTCATGTTTTACAAAATGTAATACAAACTTGTTACATATTAATTGTACATACTTGCATACTTATCATGTGGTTTGGGGCTTTTAGCTGATTCACCTTATAATTAGGTATGGAGACCATATGCGGAATTTTTGTAACACCCGGGAAAATTCGAACTAGAAAATTGCTTGTTATTTTTTTTCTTGCATCATCATGACATCATGCATATTTCTGCACTAAACTATTTTCAAAAGCCTTATGTTGTTTTCTAATTAGCCCCTCCCTTAGTTTCAAATCACTCGATCGGTCCGGATCTTATATTTGCCTTAAACTATCTACAAAAACATTTTAAAACAAAATAATAAAACAAAACTATTTGGTAAACTAGAGGAGATAGTCCAACCGATCAAGCCCAAAGGCCCAATCGGACAGACCACCTATTACCCCAGTACACTCCAAACCCTAACCCTAATTTTCCCTCCCTAAACCCTAGACCCCCAACTTCCTATTCCCAACCCACCAGCCGCCACCCCACGCTGCACAGCAGACGCGTGCACTATCTCCCGCGCTAGCCGCCAAGTTGCCTCGCGCGCGCACGCAACCCTGCCCGTTTCTGGCCCTACTTAGCCCGCACGCGGTACACCGCTTGTCCCAACATGTTTGTTGCAACACACAACGCGTCGACGTGCCAGCGCCCCTGCCACGCTTCTCTCGGCCCCACCTGATTTGGACATCCCATCTATTGATACAACCATTGTACCTACAACTACACACATACAAGGACCTATCACTCGAGCTCGTACCAAGCAACTTAACTATTAGGAACATTCGTTTCTTGGAACTATTCCTCATATACATGAAAATATGATACTGCCTAAATCAGATATGTGTGTTACTCTTAGGAATGATGGACCTAGAAAGGACGAGAAGGACAAGCATTGGAGCATGATCATGCATGGAGATGGCAACAAGCCTTTGCGGATTGAAGAGGACACCACGAGTGGAGATTTCAGAACTTTGAAGCCACCATAATGAATATTGAAGGCTTGGACAAAATATTCAAGATTAATACTTCACAAATTCATCCATAGCTTAATATGGTGTTGCGACACCTTTATTTTGGGCCAGGCCCATGTAATTTTCTCAGGATTTTTAATAGCCACTTTTTAGAGTCCATATTTGAGGAGAAAAGGACTTCTAGGGTTAGATTCAGCCACCACCTCTATGGCTGGTTGAAACCCCACCTTTTACTCCTTAAATACTACCCATAGCCGTCACTTTAGACTCGGATTTTGTTTAGACATAAAGTTAGCCATCATAGCAACTTTGTCAAGGCTCGAGCGTCGCAGAGGCCTCTTATACTTCGCACTTATACAGGATCCCACCTTTTCAATAAATATTTCATCTTAATCTATAATATCTTGATTGCAATATTAGTTCTTACTTGTTCTCGATTTTAGGTAGGAATTAAGACCCTCGTCGGTCAGGCTGATCATGTTCCTGCAGGATCGGTAACCTCCAGCAGTTTGGCCTAGCGATTGCATTAGCGCTCGTGCTCGCACGTGTAGTCAGCTCGTCAAGCCCGAACTCCACCAAATCGACTATCATCATCGCATTGAAAGATCGTACACCTTTGCCCTATCACCACCCCTCCGCTTAGCGACGCCAGGCTGCCCGCACTCGTCACTCTCCCTATTGCCCCATCCCGCACGTCTCTCTCTCCCCGCACCCTCACTCGCCTCTACGATCCCCATCGATCTCGTCTCCTCCTATTGCTCATCCTCGCTCCCACACGCTGGCCCCTTCCTCTTGATCTCCCTCTCACCCATCCGCATCCCCAACCCCTCTCTTCTGACGCGCGACAATTAGTCACCTCCATCGCCGTCGGCGCCCACTCCCCGGCTTGCCTTCTTGCACCGATGCTAGTGGCAACCGTGGCCGTGCTATCCCTTCCTTGTCTGCCTCCTGAGCGCCGCCATGGGGGCCCGGCTCCGCTCCTGCGCCTCACCCTCAAGCTCGCCCCGGCCATGGTGGCATCGCTTTGGCGTCCCTCCTCTCGCGGCCACCCCTGTGAGCCCGCCCTTTTGTGACCCTCTTCCGCGAGTAGCAGGCCCCGCACGACCGCCGCCAGCAGCCACCGTCTCCCCTGTGGTGCCTTGACTTCTCGCTCGCCTCTGGCCTCTGGCCGCCATTGTCCCCTTCGCTTCCACCCTGTGAGGCCAATGCCGTCAAGGCCGCCGTGTCCTTCCTCTGCCTCCCGCAGCATCCTCGTTTGTTTTCGTTGATGGCCTCCTCCAAGCTTGATACTGACCCCTGCTTGTGCACCCGTGAACATGTCTCTATGTGTTGCCTCCCGTGTGGCTTGGTTGCTGCCCCGTTTTGATCACACCGTGTGGTGGTTGAGATGATACTCGTTCTATTGTGCGTTATCACCAGCTGGCACCGGCATGTGCTTAGTCCCGAACATCGACAAGGTTGGCACCGAGAACCAGACCGTGTTTCGATTCAACAAGCTCTTCTTTGATGCCCGAACTACAAGATCGACCCCGACGCACAATTACCATCAATCCTCGAAGTTAGACACCGTCAAAAGGCAGAACGACAAGTACTCCCTCATGGATTCGATGACTCCGAACCCGACGTTCTTCTCCCTCTCGGATCCAAAGATCGAAACCAAGATCGATCCTAGATATGAAGAAACGATCCCGCCGAGCCTGGACCCCCGTCGAACCCTCGGACCCCAAGACCTTCGACACCAATGTGTGATCCCCTTTCCGAGCCCTATTTTATAAATTGTAATATAAACTTGTGCATCTTAAATTGTTCATGATTGCATTCATACTTGGTCTTTTGGGAATATTATGCCGATTCACCTCATATTTAAATATGGAGACCATATGCAACCAAATCTAGTATGATATGTGGCTCCATTTAAATTTGCGTAGCGAACCGGTGCCTGTTTTGTCTTGTTAAGACAACATTTAAATTGCGGGGTATCTAAACAACATGAACCATATAATCAATTGTCAGGACCCCGGTTTCGCTTAATATTGCCTAGTCGCATCGCATCTTTTCCATGTCATACATCATACATGCATCATGCCTGATCTTTAGCCATAGTATTAAATAGTGCATCTCGTGTTTCTTCTAGTGCTTTGCTTCTTTGCGGACTAGGACGATAAGTTGATGCGAGTGTCGACCCGATCTTCAGATGAATCTTCGACAATGTTTTTAGGCGAGCATTCTCCCCCTTTCTACCTATTTTGTTTTTATAGTCTTTACTTCCTCATGTTGATCTATTGCTATCTGTGCTGCGATGCTTGTTGATTGATGGACAGTCGGCCCTGTGAGTCGTAGTTGCTTGCTCAGGTGCTCCTTTGTGTCGTCGATGTTCCATTGTTGTTGGGTGATTGGCACATGCTTAATGGTGGAGATGATCATGGCTTTAGTTACCGTTTAATAACTAATATTGAAAGTTGGTAAGTAATGTAGAGGCACCGGTGGGTAGTAGACAATATTTGGTTTTTAACCGCCCACTTGTGTCATGTAGGAACCCGAGTTCTTGACACCTGTTCTGAGATCGAGCGCGCTAACCACAGGTGGGGTGTGTGGGCACCCCATCGATTTAGTACCTGATTTAAAAGTACTGTACTGGGGGCCACAAACTAGTTTGGGGCTTTATTACTATCATGTACTTATGCCATGCTTTACTGCTTTATTTACTATTGCGCGTGGAGCACCTGTACTATTTAGGAACAAATGTGGAATGTTTTCGCGGTATCGACAAGCCCATTCACACATTCGGGTTCCCAGTAGTTTACAACCATTGACACAAACCCTAGGTCTGTCTCGAAGAACGGCTGACTTCCTTACAGGTAGTTTAGTGGGGTGGCCCCATGTGCTTGCTTTGGGTCCGGGATACGTCGTGTCCGAAACCCTGTCGACATACCATTGGGTGTATGTTTTGTGATCTTGTACCTACCTAATCTGACAACAAGGGTGTTGGTGCATGTGGAAACTTTGGTGCACCCCTACAGGGTTTAATATTTTTGAAAAGCCGTGTCCACGGTTATGGATGACTTGGAGCATAGTTCTTGATCATAGACAACTATAACTAAAGTTCACTATTATAATTTGACTTGTATCTGATATGACTAGTAAGTTGAATAACCACCACAGAAAGAATGAATAAAATTGCTAACTGTGTGAGTTTCCTCGGGACAACTTCCTCGTTTGGTCTCAGGGGGACACACCAGGATGGGTATGATTGGTGTTAGTATCAAATCCGAATAGGTCTTTCTTATCCCTCTCGGATAGCCGACAATTGTATCAAGTCTCTATAGGTTGTTTAGTGCATGCTGCGCTGCCGCTTCAGTCCACCATACCTATGTAGGTGAGGACCACCAAATTCTAAGACTCGCCGTGTACTGGCCTCAGTACTGAGCACTCTCTTTTTCCTTTGCCCTTTATCGGCACCCCTTTTGTTTGAGCAGGTTTTGAGATCGACGTTGTTAGCAGGGTTACCCTTCCGGCTTGGCCTGGGCAGGGTTATGGACGTCATTGGTTATTCTTCAGGGCTCTTAGCTCAATTTGCATCTTGTCCGTACTCGATATATATGTATTCCTAACTCTATGAGTCGTGTTGCATATATCTGTTCTTTGGGTTCCATCGTGGACTATTGTGTAATGATATACTTCATTTTCCACCCGCACGCAAGTGCCAGGGGGGCACCTTTGAATCGTTTCTATGCGGGTTTGGCGGGAATCGCTAAAACTTGCATAGGGCCGATCCGAGGGTGTTATACTTTTCTAGTCTTATATTGGCTCCATTTAAATTTGTGTAGAGAACCGGTGCTATATTTTTCCTTATTAATACAAAATTTAAATTACGGGGCTTCTAAACAACATGAACCTAATAATTAATTGTCGATACCTTGGTTTCTCTTAATATTGCCTAATTACATCGCACCTTTTCCATGCCATGCATCATGCCCGATCTTCTATCGTAGTATTAAATAGTGCATCCGATGTTTATTCTAGTGCTTTGCTTCTTCACGGATTGGGCGAATGAGTTGATGCAAGCGTCGACCCGATCTTTGGATGAGCCTTCGGCAATGTTTCCAGACGAGCATTGTCACTCTTTCTACCTATCTTACTTTTCTAGTCTTTATTTACTCTTGTTGAGCTATTTCTATATGTATTGTGATGCTTTAGTTTTCGTACCTGTGATATCCCTTGTAGCCACTATATTTCCTTGGACACCTCCTATTACTAGTTGTTTGGTAGATAGTCGGCCTTGCGAGTCATAGTCGCTTGCTCAAGTGTTGATGTGTGTCGTCAAGTACCACAGTTGTTTGAAGGCTACCATATGCTTTATGTTGGAGATGATTGTGGCTTTAATTATAGTTTAATAACTAATATTGAAAGTAGGTAAACAATGCGTAGGCACCGGTGGGCAATAGATGTTATTTGGTTTTTAACCGCCCACTTGTTTCCCATAGGACCCCGAGTACCTGATACCTGTTCCTTGACTATTCGCACTATCCGCATGTGGGGCCATGAATCCCCTTAGAGAGAGATTGAATCATATCTTATTTCTTGGGGCCACAAACTAGTTTGGTGTTTTATTATTATCCTGTACTTATGCCATGCATATGCCATATTTACTGATTTATTTACTATTGTTGCTCGTGGAGAGCGTTTACTACTGTACAGTTTAGGAATGGTGATACATATATGCGGTATCTACAAGCCTAGTCATACTTTTGGGTTCCCATTCATTTACACCCGTCGACACAAACCTCTAGGTCTGTCTTGATGCCAGCCAACTTCTTCACGGTTAGCTTAGTGGGGTGTCCCCCTAAAATATTATATGAATCTTATGATTGCTTTGTCGTGATGCCTCGTTGGGTTTTCATTTGGTTTTTCCAAGGTTGATCGTGCATGTGTGGCTATTTGTGCCCCCTGTAGGGTAAAACTTTCTAAAATCTGTGTCCACAGTTATGGATTACTTGGAGCACAGTATATCGATCAAAGACAACTATAACAAAAATAGTGTTATAAATTTGACTTTGTGATGAATAGTAATCAGCTTCACTATAATGGTATGCAAATAAAAGTTCCAACAACTGTTGGATTTGTGATGTCACATGCTACGTCCATATCTGATTAGTAAATATTGCAACTACAATGGAATAGTTAACTAAAACTGACCACTACTTATGTTATCAGAATGACTGATGCTATCTATATCTGACTAGTAATTGTTGCAACTATAATTGAATGAATAAAACTACCAACTGTGTGAGTTCCTAGGTGGACTTCCTCGTTTGGTCTCAAGGGGGAAATACCAGGATGGGTATGTTTGGTGGTAGTATCAGGTTGGATCCGAATAGGACTTTCTTATCCCTCTCTGACAGCCAATAGTTGTATCGAGTCTCTATAGGTTGTTTAGTGCTTGTTGCGCCGCCGCTTCGGTCCACCATACCTATGTAGGCGCGGACGCCAAATTCTAAGACTCGCCGTGTACTGGCCTTAGTACTGACCGCTCTCTTTTTCTTTTGCCCTTTGCCGGCACCCCTTTTGTTTAAGCAGGTTTGAGATCGACGTCGTTAGCAGGGTTACCCTTTCTGCTTGGCCTGGGCAGGGTTATGGACGCCATTGGTTATTCTTCAAGGCTCTTAGCTCAATTTGCATCTTATCCGTACTCTGATGTGTATCATTTCAAGGTGATTTGGATCTTTGTACCGTATATCTATATTCTTGACTCTTTGAGTCGTTGTTGTATATATTTGTTTCTGTGGGTTCCATTGTGGACTATTATGTAATGATATTACTTTGTTTTCCACCTGCACGAAAGTGCCTGGTGGGCACCTTTGAATCGTTTCTATGCGAGTTTGGCGGGGATCACTAAGACTTGCATAGGACTGATCTGAAGGTGCTACATCGTCATATCATTAAAAGAACATGTGCATGTTGGAATTTTTTCTCACTCGTGCCTCCATGTTACGAACTTGGCCATGTTGCTCGAGGCATCCGTCGTTTATACAGGCTGCTGGGTCCCACATGTCAGCATCTCATTAGAAAGAAACATGTGCATGCTGGAGTTTTTTCATGCTCGCTCCTCCGTGTTTCGAACTTGGCAAAGTTGCTCGATACATCTTCCGTTTATATAGGCTCGTGGGTCCCCCATGTCAGCCTCTCATTAGAAGAATCGTGTGTTTATGATGGAATTTGTTCTTCTCTATATACCCTATTCTGAACTAGAAGAATGTTCCACATGTCAGCATCTGCCGTTTGGTCACGCTGCTGGGTCCCACATGTTACCATCTCATTATAAGAATATGTGCATGTTGGACTTTTTTCTTGCTCGCGCCTACCTTATTCGAACTTGGCAACGTTGCTCGATGCAGTACCTATATAAGTTCCCTCTGGTGGGTCCCACATGTCAGCCTCTCCATAAATGAAACGTGCTATGATGGACTTTTTTAGGCCGCCTCCATTGTTCTAACTTTGGTTCGTTGCTTGGTCCCAGATGTCAGCCTCCTCTGTAGGACACGTGTGTAGACTGTTCCTAGATGTTAGCCTCCATTTAAAATAAATGTGTGTATGCTGGACTGTTTTTTCAGGTCGAGTCCGCTATTCTGACCTTGGCAACATTGCTAGATGCAGGAGCAGTTTATTGGGTCCTAGGTATCAGTATTTTTTAAAAAAAGTTAATCTATACTCTGTTGCTAGGTCCCACATGTCAGCGTTTGTATATAATAAAAGAAATTACCACGACCACTATTTTGACCTTGGTCCGTTGATGGGTTCCAGATGTCAGCCTCCTTTGTGCAGGAAATGTGTGTATGATGGGTTCCAGATGTCAGCCTCTATTTGAAAGAAACGTGTATGTGTTGGACTAATTTTTGGATCGAGTCCGCCATTCTGACTTTGGCAATATTTCTAGAAGGAGCAGGAGTTTACCTGGGTCCTAGATGTCAGCATCAGAGTACAAAAATATGAATACAAGAAAAACACAAATTTCCTATGATTCAAACTTGAGACCTTAGAAACGGTCAACTACTTTCCTTGCCACTGAGAATAAAACAATTAATTCAACGGACATGTTAAATGGTTCCTTCTATAACTTAAAAAGACTTTATTTTACCATGTTTATCTCCCTTCAAATAATAAGGTGGCGCTCCTGGCAGCTAAACTAAAAACTTCTACATAATGCAGTAGTTTCTACACAAAAACATCGGTAGGCAGAGCTTTTTTTGTCATGGGCAATATTCCATGGGCTCACTCCTAAAATGAATGGGCTATGATCGGCGGCCACAAGACCATGAAAAGGCCGAATTGGAAAATTTTGTGCTATGCTTGGGCCTCATAGGCTAATTTAATGGGCTCAGTAATAAAAATTCCATACGTCAACAAGGAAGAAAAATAAGGGCAGAAAATTTTGATAGATATTTCGTGTGAAAATTGTTGTCAACTAGGACACATAGCACGCGCATGCCAAAACTTTCCTACTCGCACCTTCACTCCAGCAGCCAGCTACTGTCTCTTTGCGTCATTCTTCTAGAGACGCACTGGCCATGAAAACCACATGCCACGCTCCAAAACATTCACCCTCCGTCTACCAGCCGAGGCGACTGACACCATCGCTAGCGGCGGCTTTCTTCTCAAGACGCACATAGGCCGGTGGTCAGTTGGTCGATCCCTAGGGTATGCTTATAATTTCCTTAGTTCGCTCGAATTGTTCCATAGAAGTATTTTTGTACTCGATCTGTTCGTTTGATATTGTTCTGCACTTGATTAGTTTGTTCGAATTGGTTGACATTTTATTGTGCTCGGTCGATCTGTTTTCTAAAATATGTAACATAGTTCTGCACTCAATTTCTAAAATAGGCTAAAATTACTAAAATAGGCTAAAATTATGTGGCACTTATAGTTTAATATTCCATCAGTTTGCTCAGATATCTTGGCTTAATTAGATCTATAATCAACTTGTTCGCTAAAATATCATGAAAGATTCTAACCATCTCTATCCTCAATAGATGGACATATATTGGATATTGAAGAGAGAAAAAATCAACAATTTCATATTGGGTAGGTGTTAATGACTTCATGAAGTTTGTTAGACGGTATAACAGTGACTCGGATGTGTTTTGCCCATGCCAACAATGCCTTAATTATAAAAAGCTGAGTCAGACCATAGTTGCCGACCATATATTTATTCATGGGATGCAACCCACATATATTAGGTGGACTAAACATGGTGAACCATATGATTAGTCTGTTCTTGATCCTCTAGCTAATGCTGGTCCGCCTGAAGCTCATCAGATCGAGTATGAGGAACTTATTGGTTTGTTAAGGTACCTGTACCCCACTGCAAGAAAAAAAGGGCGGCCCTTCTCTTAAAAGATCACTTTTCTCTGACCTGATAGAAGATGCCAAGTGTTCAGTGGACCCTGATTATGGTATCTCAAGATTCTAAATGGTAATGAAATTACTAAAGGAAAATTCCTCCAACAAGGTTACCAACAAAGCTTTTGATGCAGTGATTAAGGTGTACAGCGAGTCAATCCCTAGGGAAGGACTGCCAAAGTCTTTTTATGAGATGAAACAGTACATCAAGGTACTCGGACAATCATATGAGAAGATCCATTTTTGTCCAAATAATTTTGTACTATTCTGGGAGGATTATGAAAACCTCGATGAATGCCCAGTATGTAACAAATCAAGAAGGAAAAATGGTGATAAAAAGAAGAAAGATCCTTGTAAGGTTCTAAGATATTTTTCATTTATAGATAGATTGTAGAGGTTGTTTCAGTCAGAACAAAAATCTAAGGAAACAAGATGGCATAAAGATATTCTCAAGACAGACGATTACATACTGAGACATCCAGTTGATGGCGATGAATGGAAGAACTTTGACAAGGCTCATCCAGGATTTGCTGCGGATCCAATGACCCTAAGACTTGGCCTAGATACAGATGGATTTAAACCATTTGGCAACATGAGTAACTCATATAGCATGAGGCCAATATTTTTTTACAATTTACGACCTGCCTCCCTGGGTATGCACTAATCAGCCGAACTGCTTGCTGACTTTACTCATCCCAAGTCCCAAATCACCTGATAAGGAATTTGATCTATTCATGCAGCCTCTTATACGAGACTTGCAGAAACTATGGGAGGGTGTCATGACTCATGATATCCTTGCAAGAAAACCTGAAGATGACAAGTTCCCTCTGCGTGCTGTTGTGTTGTTCTGCACCCATGATTTTCCAGCTATTGGCACTATGTCAAGCAGAGTGACAGGAGATTACAACGCATGTGTCTGCTTTGAGTCAAAATAGGTCACAGTGAGGCTACAAAATAAGACCGGTTACCTTGGCCACCAATTTTTTCTTCCCGAAGGCCACAAATTCCTAAAAAACTTAAAAATTGGCAGTTCTATGGAAAGAGGACTGAGTATGGCACTGCACCTGGAAAGTTGTAGCATCCCAATTGTCTAACAATTGCAATGCTACTAGCCTAGTCTATATATAATGGCTACTTCAAACATATAATTGTTGCATCATCATTATATCATGCTCATGTCATCATGCCTCCTTGCATTTGAGCATCATATAAAACCCTTTTTGTTTTGGTTCTTCTCTCATATGCATTAATAATCGTATTGGCCTCTTGATATTGTATTTGGTTATTGATATATTGTTTAATGCCCAAGTTGAGTTGGGGGCATATCTTTTATTTAACTCCACCACCTTTCTTGTCATCACCCCATCATTCCACCATTCCACCATATATGAGCATTGCAATTTATTTGGTTTTACCTCTAGCTCATGTGGGTTGGAATGGATCCAATTCTATTTCCACATGCTCTCATCTTAGCATCATGTTGTTTTCACATTATGGATATATGAGAGCCACATGGCCACCTTTGCATGCCTTGTGAGTGGAACCCTTTTTCCTAGCTTTCATATGGATTATCATGGATTTATGCTCATGTTGGGGTATTTTTGGGACTATTAAACATCTAGTGGAATAAACACACTAGCAAGTCCCAATTATAATCAAATGTGATCATCTCCCTCTACTCCATCTGGAACCTTCCTTTAAATTCTTTTTCTTGGCTTAATTCCACTTTTGGGAATGCATAGGAATAATGCCATGAAAATATTATTGTTTTCACAAGAATAAGCATGGCATTAATTATTTTTGCATGGGCCATGCAAGTATCACCACATTCTAGTCTTTTGGTTTTTATTTGAATTTTGAGTGGATCATCTCCTCTCTCTCTCTATTCCTCATCTTCCCCTCCCTTTTCACCTCCATATATGCTTGATCAAGTGGATCTTTTCTAAAACCCAAACCCCACACTTTTTCACCATTCTTGCTTGATCTAGTTTGGAGCATGCAAGCTTCTAAAACCCTAAGCCATCACCCTCTCTCTCTTATCCTCTATCTAAGATCCTCCCTAATCCCCTACCCCATCATCACCATACCCCCTCTCTCCTAAACCCTAAACCGAGCCTCCCTAGCTCTCACCCTCTCTCTCGGCCTCTCTCTTCTCTCTACCTAGATGGCCCCACCTGACCACCCTGGACCCACCTAGCTACCACCACACCAAGCCCTAACCCGAGCCATACCTCCCTAACCAACCCTAGCTCCAGCCCGAGCTCCCTCTCTCCCTCCCTCTCTCTTTTCTCTCTCTGCCATGAGGGCCCCTCCAGCCGAACCTCCCCACCGACCCTGCCGTCCCCACAGCGGTCTCCACCCCATCTACCCCTGCCTCGCCTCACTGAAGCTAGCAAGACGTGAAGGAGGAGGGAAAAGGTGGCTGAAGCCACCTCTATCCCTAACCACTCCCCCACGGCACCCCCTCTCCTCTCCCGTCCCTATCATCTCCCTCTCTCTCACCTGCTACCTCTCCCAGATCTCCCCAGGGTCGTGCCCATCTATTCCTCCCTCCTTCTTCCCCTCCACCAAGCAAAGCCTTCCACCATGGCCATCTACCCTAGAGCTTCGGCCACGTCAACTCCTCGTCGTCCTGTTATCTTCCGAGTCCATCCAGCAGCACCTCCGGGGTCCTCTACTTCCTCCTTGATGCCTTGTACACGGATCAGCAATCGGTGCTCGCCGGAGGAGACGTTGCCGCCTCCATGGCTGGGAGGAACCCGAGCAAGCTGTCCGCAAGCCCGTGCCCGATCAACGCTTCCTCGAGCCAAACCAACCCTACCAGAAGCACCTAGATGAGCTCCTCTTCACCCTAGACATGACCCTCCTCTCCCTCCTGCATCGTAGCTCCGCCGCAATTCGCCGAACGCCCTGCGCATGTCAAAGACAGCAACATCACGTGTAGCTCCGGCCTCCTCTTCATCGAGTCCTAGACGTCGTTGTGTTGCTCGCCTTCGAGTGCAACCTGAAGCAAAGTTGTAGACAGTCCTCCCCTCTTTTAAACGAGCCTTTACACGCTCGTTTTGGTTCAGCAAAGCGCCCAGAATCGTCCTCGCAAGATTGCTCCAGCTCTCGCGTTTTTCCTGTCGAAATCCAGTCTGCACCGGCCCGTGTTTTTCCCTCTGTTCTTCTCCTTGCCCCGTCCGTTGTAGATCTCCGTTTGAGAAACTTTGTAGAGCTAAGCGAGATCTGCACTTTTCGTTTTTACATCATCTTCTAATTCTCGCTAGATGCGTCGCCATCGTCGTCGGAAGACAGCTAGATCCGCCGCCATCAGTGCCGGTTCCGTCAGCGCGGATGCAGCAGCCGGTGTCATTTTTCATTTAGCCCCTTGGCCTTTTTCCCGCCTGAACCTGCGGCCCTGAGGCCCCACCTGTCATTCTCCGCCGTGCCGTTTTACGAAAAGGTACCTCGGCTTCCGCTGTTTTCCACCCGCGCTCCCCGGATCTGCCGCGTGGCAAGCCCTGGCTGGGTCGCGCGCGCGGTGGACCCGCTGGACGCCGGTCCCATCTGTCATCCGCACCGGATAGCCCACCCCGCGGTGACAAAAGTTCCCAACCAAACCGCTGCGTCAGCGAGCGCTGAGTCAGCACCTGGCCCACTTGTCACTGCCTGTGACTAGGTCCGAGTTGAGTAAGAAAAGTATTTCTGTCTCTGTTTAAAATTTAAACCTTTTCAAATTTATTTTAATTCCAAATTCAAATCTGTATTTAAATAACTTTTGAAATATAAATACAAATATTACAAATAATATATGTTTTCGAATCATAAAAATGTGAGGATTTCAAATATGCCCTTCAAAATATATTTTGGACACTTTAATTTTCATGTTGTTTAAAATTACAATAAAATGCCCTTTTTCTCAATTAATTAATAACTTTTGTTTTATAACTCCAAATTTGACAAATAATATGTCTAAAATGATTAGCTCGTCGAGACCTTTCTGTTTATGTAATCCATGTTCTGAGTTACAGCATGCATCATATAAATATAAAGTTTACAGCAACTTATATGAGGTTTAAATGTGACTAAAACTCAATAAAAGGCTTTATTCTTGTATTCCACACCTCACCCATGCCATGCTACATTATTGCCATGCAAATTGTGCATCATTCATCATGGCATGATTGTTTGCTTGTCGCATATTATTCATATGCTTGTGCACTTTATTTATGTTGGCCCTTGTTTGTTTGGTTCTTCTTGAATAGGCGAAGGCGGGGATATATCAAGAAACCCAGGAGCACTACCCAGATCCTTCCCTCGCTTCAACTGAGCTGCCAGGCAAGCACTACCACATGCTTGCATACATATAGTACCTATTGCCTCTATCTTATTCTTGCACCATTGAGTCGCGATTGCATTAAACTGAATCCCAAGTGCTGCATAGCCTTTACTTTTAAACCCCACCGAAGCTTGTTCCTCCATCCCATGAGCCATTACCACAGGAGTTGTTTGAGCCATGCGAGTCGTAGAACAGCATGTGTAGGGTTTGTGAGTGTATGATGGATAACGAGGTACCTATACAACTTAACCTGAGTAGTAATGGGAGAACTAATGAAAGTGGCATCGGTGAGCAATATCTGCTATTTGGTTTTTCATGCTCACTTGTGTCCCGTAGGACCCCCGAGTACTTGATTCATGTTCCTTGAATATTCGCGCTATCCACATCCGGGAGGCTTATGAACCCCCCTGAGCCAGAGCTTGATTCATTCTTATTTCTTGGGGCCACAAAGTAGTTTGGGGCTTTATTACTATCCTGTACTTATGCCATGCTTTACTGCTTAATTTAAGATTGTGCGAGGAATGCACCTGTACTGTTTAGGTCCGTGACACGCCATTGTATCGACAAGCCCACCACATTTTCGGTTCCCAGTCGTTTACAGTCCACACAAATCTTGAGTCCGTCGAGTCGCCAACTTCGTGCTGGTAGCTTAATGGGGTGGCCTGAAATATTTCTGAATCGTGATTGCTTTGTCGTGAATGCCTCGTTGGGTTTTGATTTGGTTTTTCCGAGGTTGATCGAGTGTGTGTTGCTATTTGTGCACCCCTGCAGGGTAAAACTTTCTGAAAGCCGTGTCCGCGGTTATGGACGACTTGGAGCACAGTTTCTCGATCATAGACAAGTATAACTAAAGTACCGCTTTCAATTTGACTAAGTACCTGACTAGTAATAGCGCAACACTCATGGAATGGATAATAAAACTGCCAACGGATGGGGGGGTTGTTCGTCCGCTTCCTCGTCGGTAAGCGAGGAGGAGGATGGATCTGTTAAGATTACCATTATAACTGTTGTTGTTAATTCACGGACATCCGTCTATCTCTGTTTAGGCGGATGGTTAGCGAGTATCTGTAGAATTGTTAGGGTTTATCTTTTGCTGCAATTGCGTCACCCCAGGTTGTGTCCCCTTTAGAGGCATAAAGACTTGCTGAGTACCCCTAGGGTCTCACACGATAAATTGTTTGATTCAGATGAACAGGTAAACTCGCGAGATGGATACTGGGTGGAGGAGACGGACGATGTTGGCAACGATCATTCGGTGTAGAGATTCCGGGAACGGGGATCCGTGCGATCTGTGGGCGGGATGTGTTTATTTATGGGGCATCTTATGCCGATTTGCTTCTTATCCGTACTCGGATCTTGTTTTCCGCTTCCGCTTGATACTCTGATGTTTGATGTATGAGGAGATATCCTAAACTATTATGTCTATCTAGGATATTTGGATCTTGCCATATGGCGTTGCAATATTTCCTTTCTTTTTAGATGGAAGGGCTCTAAGAACTATTGTATGGTGGCTTGCATACATACTCATTTGTGTATGTAGTTGATCCCTTCGCCTGCCGATTACGCCGCCCGTTCTTGTCCCGATGTTTGGAAATGGTTAGGACGGCCGAGAGGTCTACCTGTGAGTGGCATTTGGCCCCACCGTACTATTCTAACCATTTCCGTTCGTCCAGGCTTTTAACTAGGAGCGTAATTCACCGAGGTAGTTACAAAAGTTCACTGCAGCTAAGTTGCAGACGCATCTAGAAAGGGTCACAAATGTCAAACCAGGAAAACAACCAGCTATCGAACGAGGTAAAAGAAAGAATACAGAAGATGCACTGATAGTAGGAGAAGTATCCAAAAGGAAGAGAGCGGAAGAAGTAGCAGTTGCTGCCCAAGGGAAGGAAAATGAACCAAGAATATTTTATAAGCGCATATCCACTCTAGGTGACTTGCCTTATTGGGCTGGTAAGACACTTCGACATAATATTGATATCATGCACATGGAGAAAAATATATGTGGCAGCATTATAGGAACATTACTCAACATTCGAACAAAGACAAAAACAGCTATAATGCTAGGCTTGACTACAAAAAACTCAATGTTAACAACAACATGAAGCTGCATCCAGAAGATACGGTTGATAAGGGCGGTGAAAAACATTACAAATTTCGAGGTGCAGAATTTACCTTGTGACTTCCTACGTGGTGTAAAGTTCCTATCTGGATTTGCTTCCAACATTGCAAATTGTATCAATGTAGAGGGGAACAAGCTCCAAGGGTTGAAAACTCATGATTGCACATCCTACTACAAAGGATTTTAGCTCTTGGCGTTAAAGGTTTAGTGAACAAGGATTTCTACAACATGCTTGCAGAATTGAGAACGTTCTTTAGGGAACTTTGTAGCAAAACTCTGGACAAAAGAGTTGTAGCACGTCTTCAGACAGACATAGCAGAAATCCTGTGTAAGCTTGAGATGATATATCCACCATCCTTCTTTGATGTGATGGTGCATTTGGATGTTCATCTGCCTGAATATGCACTTTATAGAGGTCCCGTATAGTGCGGATGGATGTATCCTATAGAACATCGACTTTTCACTTTCAAGGGTATTGTTAGGAATAAGGCTAGAGCAGAGGCTTGCATTGCAGAGGCATATATTGCGGCTGAAGAATTTGCATTTTGCTCAAGATACATTCCTGATCGTAAAACAAGATCCAATTTGGGTGGCAGAACTGAAGAAGTTGAAAAATCTATTTTTAACCATGGTGTTCCCCTAGTAGGAAAGAATGAACATAGAACATTAATGCAGCACGAATATGACCAACTCACTTGGTATGTGCTGAATAACGCTGATGAGGCTGAAAACTTTGTTGCATGATTACTATTCATACATATCATCACATATATGAAATCAAATTTGTAGCAAGATATGTTCAGATGTCTGACTTGAGTATTGTTTTGTAGGTTATTTAAAGAAACCAAAGGAAAAGATTATCTTGCACCAGTATGTGGGGGTGGGTTTCAGGAATGGTTTAGGAATCATGTTAGATGTTCAACTGAACTTTGAATTGCATAATAATTGTGCACATGAGATGAACTCTTGATTATTTTGTATAACCACAGATCACAAAGCTGCGTGAATAAAACCCGGGGGATGTTAGTGATGGTCTCTATGCCCTATCACGTGGTCTTGCAAAGAGGGTGTAGACAGCTTCAGCTTGCTATGACGATGGTATAAGCTATAGCACTTATGAGCGTGAGAAACATTTGAAGACACAAAACAGTGGCATCACGTCCAGTGGAGACCACTTGATAGCCAAAATGAAGAAGTTAGAGGACTATGCTCATTATGGTCGCATAAAAGAGGTTATTGAGTTGAACTATAATGATAAGACTGGTGGTTGATCTATAGTTATATTCAAATGTTATTGGTACGACCAAGATCTGAAAAAGAAAAGAGGCCCTAGAAATGATGGGAATTTCATATCGATCATAGTGGTACAAGGAGGAACCTTATATTTTGGTAACTCAAGCTTCCAAGGTAATATTCTTGGATGACAGAGATAACAACGAATGGCAATATGTGCAAAAGTTTCAGGCAAGGAGCACCTATGATGTGAATGAGTATGATGAGCCAGTCACTGTTGATGTTGCCCACCAAGATGATCCTAGTGTTTGTATGGTAACTGAACTAGCTGACGTCGATAAAAATTTGATTGCCACGCATGATGGACAAGTAGATTTCATTGTCGAGGTTAGTGTAGTGGACAAAGACAGGAATAAAATAGTTCTACCTGATTAATCCTAGGACATGTATGATGAATGGAAAGAGGAAGAATATCCAACCCAGTCAGAATATGTGGATCTAGAATGAGGCGGTGTTGAAAGCGATGATGGTGACGATTATTAGACTGTTGTTTCAAATTATGCAGTGAGATGACAAACATTGATTAGTTTTGGTTTTCACATTTTAAAATGTATGATACATGATGACATTTTCCTGTTGGATTGTAATCCTAGACTAATTGTTCCCCTGTCTAAATTGGATTAAGCTTAATTCGACAAGTGCAAACATATGTAGAACAGGTTTGCTACATTAATTAAATAGCAACCACATGACCAGGTGTCATAAAGAAGGGGGCATAAGCACCTCGTGTCAGTAGAGATGGGCGAGCACATTGTCTCGGTAGATAGGGCAGCTGGCGTTGGTCTCAAACCAAGTGAAGACGCACTTGCGGTGGTATGGATGGTTGCATCCCTGGAGATGCACTGTTGTGCTCTTCGATAGGGCCTACATGCATATGCTGTAGTAGCGATCCTCTTGCTCAACTAGGTACCAACTATCTTGAAGCACCGACAGGCGATGAGCCAGAGGTCGACACTGAGGCTTAGGTGGAAGTGGAACCCATCTACCCACACACATGCCTCATGTTAGAGCCGGTGCAGAATGTCATAAGGCATGATTATGTCATACTCCTTCGCCATGAGTTGCAGGTTCTTCAGTAGCCATACAAGGCCAATAAACTTCTGCATAGTTCCCACGACCTTGCTCGCTCTCGCTGCTTGTTGGGATGCAGGCTGAGATACAACACCTCCTCTTTGCAGGGTGTGGCCGCGACGTCCTCCTTCTCTAGAGGGGCTGGGAGGGAGCTAGGCATCCTCCTGAGCTCATATGTCCTCGAGAAGAAGATCTTTAGTGTCATTGTGTATGACATGGCCTCATCAACTAACTATGGCCCGAAGATAGAGAATTTGGTTGTGGATGCAGAGACGCGGCAGGCAAGGAAGACATGGGGGCCAGACTAGATGATGCGCTCCTGTGAGGAGCGCTCCAGTTCTGGCGGCCCTGCCATTTGGGAATTCTTTGGTGGGGGTCGGTGGGAGCGGGAGGAAGAGTGAGGTGGGGGATAGTCGATGGAGAGGAGTTGGTTTTTTAATTTTGGGTTCTCTGGGGCTGGTCTGGATGAAGGGGGAGAGGCCGGGGGAAATGGGTGAGAGCAGAGAGCTCGAAGGCGAGGTCGTGCTAGCTCGTCACTCCCCAATGTCAGCCCTGGCTCGTCCTCTCTCCATGGTTCTATTTATGGGGAAAGTCCAAAATAAATATTGAATTTGTAGGGAAAAGATAAATTCGAACCCCAACACCAATTCCTTGAAATTGGCACTCCAAACATATCAATCCTGGTCGAATTTGACCATAAATCTTTTTCAGATGGGATTTCGTGCTCCCATTTTTTATGTAATAGATAGAAACTATGTGGATGTAGTCATAACACCCAAGTTCTATGAATTTTAAAGCTTCCTTGCGAAAGGAGAGCAACTATGTGGATGCATAGGATGGTGGTACTTCCCCTTATTATCTGTAAGGGAGAGAAACTATGTGGATGCGATGATGATTCAATTTATTTATAATGTAACTAGTAAAGGTACTCCACAACCACAATAAAAAATAAATACCATACTCTAGACAGAATCAACACACACACATGCACACCCACATATCATATGGTTCTTTTCTGTCAAGAACCTACGGCGCCCTCTACATGTGCGGGCACGCTGTTGCATGTTCGATGTACTCAAAGAAACTGCCCCTCATGGCACACCCTTTGTTGTTGAAAGTGCACCTTGCTGCTGAGGATAGCCGATCCACAAAAGTGTTTTGTTCGAAGACGCATCCATGCTCACATCCCGGTCACTTGCCATCGGATAATTTTCCAACACATTCTGCGCATGCCTTGTGCGCATAGCAAGTGCACTTCTCGTGCAAGAAAAAAAGATTTAGCCCAAAAAATATTAGTTGTATCGAACCAGTGTGACATAGAAGGAAAACATCCTAAAGTAAGTATTTAACCATGTACGCAGGACGACGAATAATTTGAGAACAAAGCCTGCAGCTGAAGAACCGCATCGTATGACTCTAGTCAATCACAACTTTAACCCACTTGTTTTCCATAAAGCCGCCATTCATTTCAATCGTAGCTTCAACTGCGGATCTGAGAGGGATTTTTTAGACCGAGCGAGAGAGCTGAGAGAGGTGGCGTTGAGGGGAGCGAGCAGGAGACACTTGCAAGTTAAATAGTACTACTACTAGTAGACTCCTCATCTCACTCTAGGGAAGCGAAAGAGAAAAAGACTGGCGAGGAGAAAACTAGGGAAGCACTATGTTTCCCGAGTAGGAGTAGGTGTGGAGTTACTCTATTTCTTAATTAATCTCTGACCCGGTGTACACGATGCTTTGATGACCTAGGGCTATGTGAAAGACTAAATACAGTAGTACTAGTACATAGGAAGGAAGCCACTTTGGTCCTTGGTGGCAAAAAAAATCAAACTTTTCCGGTTTCAAAATTTTCACTTGCTTCCCAAACATCGGGAGGGAAGGTTATTCAAAAGATCTGCCATCCATAGTAGTACTTCTTATCTTAAATTTATCTTTTATTATCTCTTACAATACCATACCACTACAAGTGGATGGTACCCTTGCCTAGTCAGGGTCATTTAGGGGTTTAGGGTTTAAGGTTTAGCGAACTTTCAATAATATTCAAGCTTTATGCTTATAATCGTGGAACATAATGTTGTTACCGCAATTTAATGAAAGTATCTCAAATTTGGATCTATAAGTGCATGATACCCTGCTTGGTTAGGGTTTAATTATGGGTTGAAGGGTTTAGGATTTAGGGTTTTAGAATTTAGGGATTTAGAGTTTAGGGTTTAGGGTTTGTTTATTAGGATTTAGGTAATTTTCAATAATGTTCAAGCTTTATGCTTATATTCGTCGAATAGAATGGCGTTGGCCAATTTAATATAAGTATCTCAAATTTGATCTACAAGTGCATGATACTTGCTTGGTCAGGGTTTAGGAGTTTAGTGTTTAGGGTTTTATGGTTTCGGGAATTTTCAATAATGTTCAAGACGCTTTATCCTTTTAATCGTGGAATAGAATGGTGTTACTGTAATTTAATGATAGTATCTCAAATTTGAATCTATAAGTGCATGATACTTGCTTGGTTAGGGTTTAATTATGGGTTGAGAGTATTAAGGTTTAGGGTTTAGGTAATTTTCAATAATGTTCAAGCTTTATGCTTATATTAATGTAATATAAGATCATTACCGCAATTTAATGAAAATATCTCAAATATTGATCTATAAGTGCATGATACATGCTTGGTTAGGGTGTATGTGGGTTGAGGGTTTTCGTATTTATGTGTTTAGGGTTTAAGATTTAGGGGTTGTTTAGGGTTGTGTGTTTAGGGGATTTTCAATAATGTTCAAGCTTTATTCCTATATTCGTTGAACAGAATGGTGTTACCCAAATTAATAGAAGTATCTAAAATTTTTATCTATAAGTGTGCATTACAGCTGCTTTTTCAAGATTTAGGGGTTTAGTGTTTCGGTTTGTTAGGGGTTTAATGTTTCAGGTTTTAGGGTTTAGGTTTTAGGGATTTAGGGGTTTAGGGTTTAGGGATTTTTTAATAAAGTTCGAGCTTTATGCATATATTCATGGAATAGAATAACAGCAACTATTTAATAATGAAAGTATCTAAAATTTTGATCTATATATAATTGCATGATACCTGCTTGGTTAGGGTTGTTTATGGGCCAAGGGTTTAGAGTTTTATTATTGAGGGTTTAGGGTTTTGTTTTTTTAAGGTAGTTTAGGATTTAGGGTTTATGAATTTTTTCAATAATATACCCGAGTTTAGGCTTAGGGGTTCAGGGTAATTAGGGGTATATGGCTTAGGGTTAAGGCTTTAGGGGGTTAGGGTTTAGGGTATTTTCAATAATGTTTGAGCTTTCGTGAATTAGAATGGCGTTAGCGCAATTTAATGGAAGTATTTCAAATTCTGATCTATGATGAGTACATGATACCTGCTTGCTTGTTTATGGGTCGATGGTGTAGGGTTTTAGTATTGAGGGTTTAGGGTTTTGGTTTTTTTAGGGGTAATTTACGGTTTAGAAATTTTGCAATAATATGTCCGAGCTTACGGTTAGGGGTTGAGGCTACATTTAGGGTTTTTAGGGATATAGAGCTTAGGGTTTAAGCTTTAGGTGGTTAGGGGATAGGGATTTTTTAATAATATTCGAGCTTTCATGAATTAGAATGGCATTAGCGCGATTTAATGAAAGCATCTCAAATTTTGATCTATGAGTGCATGATACCTGCTTGCTTGGTTAGGGTTGTTTATGAGTCGAGGGTTTAGGGTTTTAGTATTGAGGGTTTAGGGTTTTGGTTTTTTTACGGGTAGTTTAGGGTTTATGGTTTAGGAAGTTTTCAATAATATGTCCAAGCTTAGGGTTAGGGGTTGAGGGTTTAGGGTTTTTAGGGGTATAGGGATTAGGGTTTAGGCTTTATGGGGTTAGGGTTTAGGGAATTTTCAATAATGTTCGATCTTTCGTGAATTAGAATGGTGTTAGCACAATTTAATGGAAGTATCACAAATTTTTATCTATAAGTGCATGATACCTGCTTGGTCAGGGTTTAGGGTTGTAAGGTTGTAGGGTTTAAGTTTTAGGTTTTATGGAATTTTTAATAATGTTCAAGCTTTATGCTTAGATTCGTGGAATGGAATGACGTTAGCATAATTTAATGAAAGTATATCTCAAATTTTAATCTATAAGTCAATGATATATCTACTTAGTCAGGGTCATTTCGGGGTTTAGGGTTCAGTGAATTTTCAATAATGTTCAAGATTTATGCTTATATTTGTGGAATAGAATGGCGTTGCCACAATTTAATGGAAGTATCTCAAATTTGGATCTATAAGTGCATGATACCTACTTGGTTAGGGTTTAATTATGGGTTGAGGAGTTTAGGGTTTAGGGTTTTAGTATTTAGGGGTTGAGGGTTTAGGTTTCAGGGGTTGTTTATGGTTTAGGGTTTTAGTGGTAGCCATGGGATTTGATGAGTTTTGGAAAAAATAGCTTCGCGGTATTGTCCTACCATGTATGGAAATTATTATTCTCAAAAAAAAATGTATGGAAATTATTGGGTTTCAACCCGGACGACCAAGGTCATGAAGACCATATCGATTGACATCATAGTTTACGACCTGATAGAGTTTCCACACTATATGGGTGCATCTTGGGGTAACAATCATTGTTGACCGTGGGAGTTTTTACACATATAAAGAATCATGCGTCCTATCTAACTATGTCAGTTAAATGAATTTCGTAAAAAAATAGAGTCTAGCGCGATGGAGACAGGAGTACAAGGCACGCGTGTCTAAGAGCATATGTAATTTAGGACCCACCCGACTTATCAAAATGGCCACAATGTATAAGCTCAGCATTTGCCATAAGGTGGGACCCACATAGCATGTCATATTTCTCCATGCAAGGTGAAATGATTTTTCTATACTCTATACGAAAGCTACAAGCTTGAGGTAACTTTATTTTCTCCATAATGTAATACTATATGCCTTAAGGTGTGCTTTTTTACACACTGCGGATTCCCTAAGGAAAAAGCAAATAATGGGCCACTTGGCAGTATATGCCAAGCTATAAAACTCCTATGCAGACGTCCTCAGTTTAGTGGGTCCCACGAATCATCTTGTTTGGACACTGTCTAAACGGTGGAGCTTACTAGTAGTAGTATATGTATTTCTTTTTCTTGAACATATGCTCACCTCTTTCCACACGCTGTACATGCAGAGAGAATGAAACGTAGGCAGGGGAAGAGGGCAGAAGCAAAGAGAGAAGAGGAGTTGACGGCGATTCAATGTCAGAGCAAAGTTTATGATGGATTCCTGACATGAGGTACTCCTGCCGCCTTATAGTGTACACTCAACTAGTAGTAAATTTCAGGACCTATGCACGCAAAAAAGTGTGTTTCTCTCTCCTTTGCTGCCTCTCATCTCTCTCTACCCCTCTCCCCACGTGTACCGGCCCGACTGATCTCTCCCTCGTCCACAACGTGGCATCTGACAAATGGCGCAGACAAGGGATCTATTTCTCCTCTTTCTAGCGTGTTCTAATGCGTTGGTGTGGATTAGGAGTAGTGGAGTACTACTAGTAGTAAAATTTTCCCTTAATTTAACTAGACGGAATGTATATTACTACTAGCAAGAAGTTCAATGGAGCCATACTTTGGAGCATGTTTTTTTTTCAAATACAATGCAAAATTCGTGTGTGGAGACATTTTCATGGAACCGGTACATGCGATAGAACACCATGTTCTAGTTTTCCCCAAAGAAATGTTTTGTTGTACTACTTTAATTTATTTTTCCATATAAATGACACGTACATGGAGAATCATCATATGATCTGCCATATCTCATACGTCTTCCCTTCTCGGTTCTTTTTTTTTGAAAAGCACCTTAGCATTAAAAGAAACATTGAATAGTACAGAGAACCTCAACACAAAAAAAATTATATCTAAATCCTAGAGATGCCCTTCGTCTTCAACCTCTATTTCCCACTCCACAAGGAGCAATGGTACCTACAAAATTTACATGTTTTTTTGCAAAGGTGTCGAGGATATCCATGCGAGGGAGGATGTCAGCCATGCGGTCGCCGTCCAGGCCCGACGTGTCCTGTAATACACACTGCCCAAACAGGACGATGAATTGGTCCATCTCGTCATGCTGGGAAAGATGCTGCGCGAGAATAGCAACCTCAATGTATACTTCCGTCGGCGCGACGGGCAGAGCCTCAAAAAGCTGTAGGTCCATCAGTGCACGGAACAGATCGTCTCCAGAGAGACCAGCCAGAGAAGCGGTGAGCGTGGCAATAGCCTGGTGCGGCGAACCTGGACCAAAAATTGCGGTTAAAAGTCACGTATAAGTAGGCCAGATGATGAAGTCCATAGAATAAAACGATTTCACTGCGAGTTGCATGCATTGTGGCAAATGTACCTATTGGGTATGCAACACAGTGCATGGCCTGAAGGCGGGCAGTGAGGTCGTCCACCATGCCGGTGACCATGGTGAATCCGGTAAGGAAATCGTCTAGCGTCTTCTAGAGCTAGGATAGAAAGATGGCGTTGGAAGGGCAGCATGCCACGACGCACGCCAGCATGACACGGAGGCGCTGCATAGCGTCGACGTGGGGGTGAGTGTCCATGACTTTCTTGCATAGATGTATGGCACTCGCCATAAGATCCTCCATCTTTCGTTCTCTCCCTATCTCTTCCCTTTCCCTGGATATCGCTCTGCGGCAACTCCATCGCTGCTTAAGCTAGGTACAAGGGCCAGCTACCCAAGCCTCCATGCTTATATATTGGTAATTGCGGCCTCTCGCATGGTACCCAAATTCACACTTCTACTTGTTGATAGCAGTAGTAATCCTAATAACTACTCCGTCTATTTGCGGCCGTTTTGTTGGTACTAAGACCTGGCCTAGAAAACAGGTGATAAAATCTTAGGAACATTTGAGCTAGCCTCTTAATTACACTATAATTCTCTCCCTTTCTTTCTTTTTTCCTATGCTTGTTGTAGCTCATGAACATGTCATTTTTTTAGGGGAAGCTTGGTGCCTTGGTCAAAGAAAGAACATAGAAAACAAGGTCCCCTTATTTATTCGTTGTAACGGAGGGAGTAGAAACACTAATACTAGTAGTGGAGTAGTACTTCTCCTTCGCAAAAAGCAGTTCAACTTCTCCTTCATGCTACTCTCTGGCGAAATTTCTTTATTCCTTGAAAGGCATGTTCCCCTCACAAATAATTGAAGGAATACTGGTGGATTGGCTACATCATCCTCGGAGGTCTGGTTCGGCTCGAGGCCAAGCCTAGGAACAGTTCATCTGCCGAGAACATGCCGTTGTTGGAGCCACCTCTGTAGGGCGCCTGGATGCCCGCAGTAAATGTGCAATGGCCGTGCCGGCCGATGACACGATTTTGGCCCCCCTCATGGCTACCGATCTTGCGCTAGACATGTCACAGAGGCGTCAACACGGGATCCAAAGAAAATTGTACCTTTAAAACAAAGCGCCGGTGTGCTTCCACTTCGACTGCGATGGATCTGCGTCCGGGGGGCGCTCTGGATGGACATCACCGTGGCCAAGTTAAGCCCGTGCGAGACAGTGGCCAATCCCTCCGCCGGGAACTTGCAGCCAGTGAGCATGCGACTGGGGCAGACAACTCGGGTGGGCGCCAGGTCGGGCCTTGGCAAACAACCCGGTCCTAGGTACCCTCGAACCTATCGATCCTATGCTGGCCCTTGCTTACGAGCAGGACATTCTCGAGTTCAAGATCGAGCGCGAGGAATCTACGGCCGGCGGACATGCGGCTGAGGGAATCAAAAATTCAGGGCAGCAGGTCGACCTCTTCGGACTTTATCTGACCTTAACCAGGTACAATAGTGACTTCAGTCCTTGGAATTGCTTCACATCCTTGTGTGCTCCTCTACTCCTTCGAAGCAATCTTGTGCCTTCGACCAAGATCAACAGTAATGATGGTGCTTTTTTTGGTGTGTGGCAAGAAGTTGTACGAAGAGTATAGCTCGTCTGCTCGGTTGAAATTGAGCCGGGCCTGACTACTTTTCCAAGATAAATTGAAGGACCTTTGAGACCACCACCCCAATTTTCAGACAAAGTGTACCATGCTCTCTTACAATTCCCAAGTTTTAGGATTTTTCAAGCGGGCATAGAATGGTTATTCATTTTTTTGAAGGAAGAATGGTTATTCATTTTATTCATGTTTAATCTTCTTACTTTTTGACGAGGTTGCTACAACGTGATGCTAGTTGTTGTGTAGTTTAATCGCTAGGTATTGTATATGCTAGTATAAAGCCGGCAGTAGATGACGTGTCACTTTGTTATACCTAAGACTTGGTTAGACTATTGAACTTGCTCTCGCGCACTTCTTATAGATTACTAAATTAGATCTAATTCGACATATCGACATAAACTCGTTTGAGTGGATGAAATTAGGTAGAAAATTAAGCTTGAAAAATATAACATGTAAATTATCCAATCACTTTATGTACTATAAAATAAACGGCACCTATGAACTCTAATTTAGCCATATTAACCATACTTCCTTGTTAAAAAAACTTTTACATCTTCGCCATGCTAACTTTTACTTGAGAGAGTGTCTTTGTTTCTCTGGCGTGTTCGGCAACCGCCGTGGTGTGGAGTAGCAGGAGTAATACATAGGAAGGAAACCACTTTGGTCCTTGGCGGCAAAAAGAGTCAAACTTTTCAGGTTTTGAAATTTTCACTTGCTTCCCAAACATCAGGAGGGAAAGGTTATTCAAAATACCGGCCATGCGCAGTAGTACTTCTTATCTTATCTTTTTCGTCAAAAAAAACTATATAGTGTACGGATAATTGTGAACATGGACCGTTGGACCAAGACTAGCAAATCCAAACATTGATAACCGTTGGATATTCTTTTCAATTCTTAGCATCTTGAAGATTCTATTGATAGTCTTTATCACAATGAACGCTAGTACGCATAAACCTCAAAACACACTTCATTGCATAGTTTCAGGGACCTTGTGCTAACTGCATGGACTTGGATGTATTTTCATTTTTTATGAGTTCCTTGATGTAACTCGTAATTCCACCGACTGTGTTAACTGAAGCACCTTGCTCCTATGGGACGTACCATAGTTAGAAGAAAATGCAAACGCCCCAATTATCACACAAAGTGGACCACAGTTTCTTATAGTTCTGTTTTTCAAGCTTCCTAGATAACTTTGCACACTTCACTGACTTCTTGTCAATTTAACGGCATTATTAGGTCAAACTTGATATACAAGTAAGCGTGGTACATTGCTCTTGAATTAAATTTCTTTTCTGAGGTAGATGGGTGCATCTTATTGTAGTAAAACAATGTCGTCGATGTGAGTTTCCAACTATCTGGAAAATAACATTCTCAATTTCTTGAGTGATGACGATATTGTTTTTTTAAGTAAAGAAAGCCCGAAGAATATGGATCTGAATGCCACAAACCAAGCTTCATCCTAGAAAACTCTACCCACTTGAATCACTTTATGACGATTTATCGAAATTAGGTCAAATTTGAACTAAAAGTAAAGTGGAGGTTGCTTTGAAACTTTTGTGAATTTTTTTGGAGGTAACCATCTGGGTCATTTAATATATCATAGACCACCACCGAGAATTTTTACAATAGGTTCAACTTCTTACTAAGATTTTGAATCTTGATAATTTAACAAAATTAGGTCAAACTTGAGCTACAACTAAGCTTGATAGATTGCTCTCGAATTCATGCACTTACGGCAAAATGATGAAACCGTGATGAAATATATTAGCAAGTTTAGTCAGTTATCTCGTTATGCAGTTGATGAGGTAAATACGGAGGAGAAGCGCAAGAAAAGGTTCTTGGAAGGACTAAACCCTTATATGAAGATGAAAATAAGAGGGGCTGCAACACAACGTTTCCAAGAGCTGGTTGATGTAACAATTACTTTTGAGGATGATTACAAGATTCTATTGGAAGAGAGGAAGAAATTAGCCAAGAAAAGAGATAAAGGGGAACCGCAGAAGTTTCAATTTACTAAGTCAACATCAAACTTAAGTTTTATACCTAGATTCATATCCACAAGTGGTACATCAGAGCGTGAGGCATCAAAAATAAAGAAACAAATCATATGCGGTAAGTGTGGAGCATCAGGTCATATAAGGAGGGATTGTTGGAGGACCGGAAAGGTGTGCTATAGGTGTGGTATAGATGGACATAAGAGATATGAATGTCCCAATAAGTTGGTTACTCGAGGAGTAAATTCACCATTAAGAGGTGGAAACTCCGTATGGAACCACATCGACGAGGCTACGACAAGTATGTTTAGCATCAGTAGTCCTTCGTCAATAATTTTGTTCAAGGTTAAAGGTAATCTCATGAAGCTTCGGAAGGAAGTATAAATTAGCATTAGGCATTAACCATAACCGAATCAAGGTTGAAAGTAAACTCAAGGAGTGCCGAGTTTATTAAAAACATCACTTTGGGAGGACAAGAAACTGGGAGGAAAGAAGAAAACTCAAGACGAGTCTATTGCAAAACCTCCATGAGCAAGAAACCACAAACTTTGGGACAAAGTTTATTTAAGGGGGAAGTCTGTAACATCCTAGCATTTAGGACTAAATGAAGGGTAGATGTAGGATTTTGTGCATCTGCATGCATGCATCTGAAAATCCGGGTAAATTTTTCGCCAAATTAAAAGACTAGAGTGATGAGAATTCTCACTCTAATGAATTAGGTTTAATGTCATCCAAGGGGGAGTGTGATGAATTTTTACATGACCTCTATTGTTTTCTGGAATTAGGAGGGGAGAAATTTGAACTATAATAATTAATCACAATAAGACAAATACAAGTATTATAAACAAAAGTATAAAGATTATGTAAGATCAACATTACATTATTCTTTTACAATAAGAGAATAAAGGAAAGATTATAATAAAACAACAAAATGGATAATAGAAAATAAATTACAATAATGAAACAAATAGAAGAATTCTTTATTAAAAGAATATATATTACATTATTCTTTTATAATAAAGGAATAATAATAAAATTGTTACAATAATAAGATAAACTAATGTATTACAATGTATTTACATTATTTCTTTACAGAAAAGAAAATTAAAAAATGAATAAAATTAAAACACCTAAAACTAAATTCCTATCTAGTTTTGATATCTCTGGAAACCCTTTTGATTCCTGCAAAACAAATAAATTGAAGATAAAAACAAAAAGGTTAGTGTTAGTAATTTTGCTCTCAGTCCAACAGTGAGGTGCACTGTTCATTACATCCTTGAGCATAGTTAATAAGGGGAAAGTTTCACCAAAACAATATTTGTTCTTATCGGTAGATTACTAGTCTCAAAACAACATCACAGACAAGAGAGGGGCAAGTTTCACCAAGTCAGATAAAAGGGAAAAAGGTAAAACAACAAGAAATATCAAGTTTCTACTTGAGATCATCCTCAAGAGAAAGATCTGTACCCATTGAAACTTGGACCTGAAGGTCCCACTTGCAAGCAGCTCACACACAGCTGCATGTGGATGTGTTGTCAACACTAGAGAGCAAGCAACATGTTGTGATATAAGGCAAACCAGCCGTAGCTAGTTAGCCCAACCTCATTTTCTCCACAGAACCAACAGAACACACTAGCCAAACTATGCAAGCTCATATCCCATCTCTCTATTTCCACATATATGAAACACACAGTTTTTAGAAGACCAACAAGATCTACATATATTATCTTATTTCATCACCCAAACATCTATTCAATCCATCACCCAATCAACATCTATCTTCTTATATAAGCCATCCAAGAGAAGATCAAGTATAAGGAGGAGCAGTCTAAGTGAACAACAAGGAGGAGCAAGCCAAGTGAGCAGCAAGGAGGAGTATGACAGTAGTAAAAGGAGGAGCAGGGCAAGCATTAGATCTAGCAACAGAATAATCACCACAAGATCATCTGCATTAGAAACAAGATAGTTTGTCCACCCTGATTAACAGGTAAATTAATCCTCAGTATTTATCATAAGTATCTGCACATATCAATTTCTGCCCAAGACAGTTATTAGGAGGGAGAGAGAGCTCTCAGGATTCATAGGTGCTATGCAAATCATCATTGAGCCTAAAGGAACAAACAGTGTCTGATCTTGTCAAGATCTGCGTCTCAGCCTTGTGCATCATTGACCAAGATCAAATATTAGGCTGGTGCATCTAGATGATGCAAACTAGATGGTATCCTTTTTCCACAATCTACTTGGCAAATTTAAAAAGATCCAGTCAGGGAAACCACTGTGGTCCATCTTAATGTAGGTATCACAGTGGCATCTCACTACTGAATCTACACAACACAAGAGGATAGCACCACATAATCATTTTCCTAGATAGATACATCTAGGAATCATAAGATACTGCCTTCATGACAGTAGACATTATCCAAATCAGTTGCAAGGCAAAATGATATATGATCATGTGCAACACAAGTAAAGCCTCGGTCTTTTGCATCACTGGCGAGGGACTCCCCAAAATCATTATCCCCCATATAAATTATATCCAATAAATTATTTACAATTTCATATATTCACAGATTGAGTGTAGAAAACCAGGTTAAGTATATACCTACTGTGCCACTCTAGTTAGAGGTACCACAGTGATATATACACTACTAGAAGCACTCTAGAAAATCTCATTAGGAAAAGCATAATCATTTCCCTAGTATATATTAGGGATCATATTTGTTTATGCTGCTTGATTGACAACCAATACATATCCCCAAAACTCATCATAGAGCTAAGGAAACAAATCATGAAAAATGTTCTTAATACCATTTGAGCCTCAGTCAATACATGTATCATTGGCAACTAAATTTAGATTTCTTGCAAAGTAGTCAAGCCTCATAAATGGCTGCTATATTGTTTACCACTATGCTCAATCTAGAAGAAGGCACCACAGTGGCAAACATCATAATAACAACCACTAGATGCTTTTATAACTAGATAACCATTTAGTAAAAGCCCTCCAAATATAATCTATCATCTTCCTAACAATCAGATTAGGAATCAAGTATATATGCATTTACATATAGGAATGACAATAAACAGAGTAGTACTAGGCAATTCTGTGTTTTCCACACAGCTTACCACCACAGGGATAACTCAAGCACAACCTTGTATAACTTGATTTATCTGCTAGTTAACAGAAAGCATTTTAAAAGTATTGTTGCATTATCACTTAAACCCTGCCATGATGACAACAACAAAATCATAGTCAAGCTTTACTTGAAAAGCTTATCCATACAAGTAATTAAATCACTATCAGTGTAATCATGTAGCTAGGTCAATCACAAATCAGCAGTAATCCACCCCAATATCATGTATGTACATGATTTGGAGGCTAACAGTAATTATTGAATAAGGGACCCAGCAACCAAATCCAAACTAGTCTGCAGCTAGCTGAATACTAGGAGATTATTCCGGGTCACTTAGGATTCACATCAGCACAAATTCCACGGCATGATCCACAAAACAAGATTGATCTACAACACTACCAAGCCACTAGAAAACTTGATATCCATCTATAATAAGTACAATAAATAATTCTCTAGATCAAGTACATATAGAGATCATCCATAGATAATCTAAGAAACTAGGTGAAATCTAACAGAGGTTATGAACCCTAAGTACGATTATCACAATATCAAGGTGAGAAGTCTGAAGAGGAACATAGAGTAATCCACAAAGGGATAGAGAGAATTAGACAGAAAACTTACTCGTGGTCCTCGCTTATAAATAGAAGAGGAAGCAGAATGGTGGCCAGCGCCGGAGACGGAAACACGGCGACACGGGGAGCACCTAAAGTTGCTGCAACCCACGCCAAGCCATGGTCTCGGTGGCCACAGAAGCAAGGAGGCGACAGATAAGCCAAACCGCTGGAACCTACACAACAACACAATCAACACCTTCGTCTACACCACATCAAGTCCACCATGAATCAAGTAGGCATCAGGGTTGCGGTTAGGCACCGCTGTCCCACCGACTAGGAAAAGGAGAAATAGAAGGATTCAGTGGAGAAGGAGAAAAGGGCAGAGCCACACCGATAGAAGGGGCGTCGAGGCAAATCCACATCGGCCGGAGCTAGGAAAGAAACCTAGGATTCTGGGGGTCGAGGACGAGAGCTAAAGGGCAAGGAAAACAAATCAAACTAGATAGAAAGGAGTAGCGGAGGGGAGAGCGTCGAGGGTGACCAAGGGCGGCAGCCAAGGAGGCCGGAGCCGTCCATGATTGTGCGGCGACGGTGGTAGCACCACGACATCACGGGGAAGAGGAGGCGAGAGAGAGAGAGAGAGAGAGAGAGAGAGAGAGAGAGAGAGCGTGTGGTCGGGTGACCGACCCAATGGACCAGACCATGTGGTCTAGCTCAACCAAATGGGCTAGCCCAAGAAGCTAGCCCCAATAAAATTAAGTTCAATATTAAATGACCAAAATACCATCTAAACATTTCAATTTCCAGAAAAATGTAGAAAAATCCTAAAAATATATTTCATACATCAAAATGTTTATTAAAATAATATCCACCTAAGAAAAATATAATCATATTTAATTATGTTTAATAAAATGCAAATAAATTTTAAGGCCTTAAATATCTAAATGAAATTTAATAAATTTAGGAAAAATTATAAAAATAAATAAAAATCACTTTTATGCATAAAAATAAATATGTTATCTCATAAAAATACTAACTTAAAAATGTTATGATAAAATTTTCTAAAAAAATTAAAAACACTAAATAATTAAGAGATTTTATGAAAATAAAGATAATACCGAAAAATAAATAAATTTAATTTTTAATATTTTAAGTAAATATATTTACTACAAAAAATTTAAGTATATTATTATAAAAACATTTTAAAGTTCCAAGATCATATAACTTGAATTATCTAAGTTATTAAAAATAATATAATTAGTTTGTTAAATATTTAAAATTATTTCCTAAGTAAGAAATGATCATATTCAAAATACAATACTCTAATTCTAAATAGTTTAAAACTATAAATATAATTTAGGATACAATCCAGCTGTAAACAATTAACTAATAATATTCCTTTAAAATCTTTAACTCATTATAAGACAAAGATTTATAAAGTTATTCTCGCAAATCATTAGCTTATATTAAAAGTTAGTGGACTCAATTATATATAATCATATTTAGCAAACTTAGTATTCACCAAATAAATTATAAAACAAATTCATCTATCTTTGTTTATCTAAAAAATCTTATAGTATAACCTATAAATATTACACATGCTAAATTTAAATCTTTGAAACAAAGTTCCATAATTATAAGATTTCATATTTGATTATGCTCAGGAAAAACCCTAATAATTGATAATGCTACAAATGTTATATCTCATGTCCAATTACATTTTAATAGTTTACTTTGGTCTGAGATATCCTAAGCTAGATATATAATGACTCAAACTCATTTAAACCTTATTACAAAACCATAGCTTCAATCCTATTAATCTTCAGAGTTGAATAACTTAACATAAATAATATTTTCTTCAAATGTTATTCGTTTTGCCACTTCAAAAGAAACACTATACAATGTATTTTAAGTCATAACATATTAAAACATAAAATTTGTAGTAATTACATAATACTAGTCAATCTTAGAATTATATTATAATTATACTTTACTTTCATATCTTATATATTCATCTCAAGATCTTTGCAACCACACTCTTTTGTGAAATAAACATGAAGATAAATAAAACCTTAAAAGAAATCATCTAAATCTATCTCACTTGTAATTTCAGGGAATTACTCGGGGTTTCACATCATGCATCTCATTACTTATGCATAATAGCATATTGCTTCTTTAAACATTGTCCTTACCGGGCAATGATGATATTTTTGTAGAACCCGAGGTCTAGGGTCAAGTCGATACATTCGACTAGAATACTTCGCTTTATCAAGGCAAGTTCACACTTTCTCATGTCCTTTGATTATTTTTTATAAAGTATTTTGAAAATCCTGTGTTGTCATCAACCGCATTTCAAAAAAAATCGAAAACACTATTTTCATAATTAAAGTGAACTATTGGTTACTGATCCAGGGTGATAAGCTAATCTATTAAATCTGGCAGTTGGAATACCACTGCACAGGAATATATCATCTAGGACTTAACAACCAATGTCGCCAGTGATTTTTCTGCCATATATTATGCTTTAACCATGAGATTTGGAATGGGACGGAGAAGTCAGCTGGATCGGCTCCCTTTCGCATGCGTTGGACACTGTTCTGGGCGTTTGTGAGTTGCAGATCGTGGTTATAGCCGTTTTATACGAGGAAAGTTCTACCGAGGATCTGGGCTTACAAAAGACAGAGTTCTAATGTTAATGGTTGTTGTGTGTATCCAACTACGGTATAGCCGTTTTATACGGGGAAAGGTCTACCTTGAGTTTGGGCATACAACAATTGCAGTGTATGCGGGGTCGGAGAGAAGGACAGTGATTGGCTTGGATCTTAGTCTAGGCCTCATACCAAGGAAGTGTGAACGAGCCTATAACTCGGATGTGCAACAAAGCTAAGATCTCTCATGGGTAAAGCAACACACCTCTGCAGAGTGTAAGAACTGTAACTTGTTACTCCCTGTTCTGGGAAGGAGCTGCGAACGCTGCAGGAAAGGAACTCCATGAAAGTTCTGGTAAACCTGTGAAGGCTGATGGACATAGCCTTTTAGAATAAAAGCAACCTTTGAAGAAATGTTTACGAAAACCTGTATTGCCTATGACCTATGGTTTGTGGCTGTAGATATAGTGCATCAAACACTCCTTTTTAGTGAACTTGCTGAGTACGCTCGTACTCAACGTATCTTCTTAACCCTTGCTAGATTCTGAAGACGTTAACAGTCAAGAGGAGGAAATACTATATATAGTTGAATACCAAGAAGAATTCCACTATGAAGAACCAGAAGTATCTGGAAGCGTTTAAGGGAACAATTACGAAAACATCTATGGAATGGAGACCGACCTTTCCGAAGTGTAGATGTATCATATATAGTGACCTATTCTAGTAGCATAGAGCTCTGTCCTCTATCTATATTGTCACATCCCAAAATTTTCCAAATTTTGAAATGTGAAAAATAAATAAACAGAAGAAACAAATGTTGAAATTTAGGGTGAAAAGAAACTTTTTTCTTCTAAATGGAAACATCAAAACCCTACTTGAACAAAATTTGAATGAAAAGGCAACAAACAAATTTCCAAAACAAATCAAATGCATTCCTTCATGGCAAGAATCTTGAATTTAAAGTACTTGGAAGAGTTGAACCAAAACCCTAAATTCTAATGAAAGAAATCATTTCCAAGATCACTACACAACTATGGCTTTGATCCATATAAAAATTTGGCAACAAACATTTTCTAAATGATCAAAAATGATAATCATAAATGTTATAAAACCATGGAAATTGGTTTCACTAAATTTGGAGCCATGGATAAAAACTTATGGTTTTAATAAGATTAAAGGAAATAATTTCCAAGGCTAATAAAGATCCTACTTAAAAACAATACCAAATTGTGAGCAAAATAATCCTAAAAGGATTTAAAAAGATAAACAAATATTAAATAAAATTATACAAATTGGAATCACCAATTTTGGAACTATAAATAAAAAGATATGGATTTTATAAGACAAAGAAAGAATTAAATAAATAAGAAATATATTTAAAAGACAATTTAAACCTATAATTAAATTCATAAGCAAATCGAATAAAAGTTACTGAATAATAAAAAGGAATACAAGATTACTTGAATAAAATTATATGGATATGAACCATATTCAATTTTATTCAAATAAATAAAGACAAGTTACCCACATATTTTAAATGGATATTAAAACACAAGAAAATTATATTGCATGGATTAAATAACAAACTAATAAATAGTGTAAACCTACTGAAAAAGTTCTGAAAGGATTTGAATTCAAACTAATGTTTAAAACATTTGAATCAAAATAAAACAGGAAATACAAATGGAAAAAGAAAAAGAATTCAAAAGAAAAAATGGAAAACAAACCCAACCCACCTACCTGGCCCAACAGCAGGCCCAGAACCAGCCCACCCGGGAAACCCCTCTCCCTCCTCCACCCCTTTTCTCACCAGCATACCCCGCACCCCCCCCTGGTTGACTTCCCATCCCCAAAGCCACGTAGTCATCTTCAACTCTGTGCTGACCTGTTCCCCTCTCTCGCCCGAACATTTCATGCGTTAATTTCTCGTCTTCAATTCGTTTGATGGCACCGTAAATTCCTCCCTGTGACCATGTTGTCTTAATCGCCCCTCTCTCCTCACTGTTTTCCTCCACTTTCCCGCACATGAACGCTCCCAGGCTGCCTCAATTCTTGCCCGAACCACCACTGGCTCCAATGAGATCCAGCTCAAATTTTGGCGAAGCATGACCGCCCCCTGCCCCCTAGCTTCCACTAACTTTCTCGCCTTATCCATGCACACCTGCCAGTAGTCTCCATTTGCACGCACGCGCCCCAGAGGCTCGGCAACAACCATGCCTACTCGCCACCGTCCTCTGCCTCAACTCCGGCGACTCCTCCTGGTAATCTTTGACCACCCCTCTTCCTCCCGATGACGCTCTCACACTCACCTCTCTCTTGCGCTTCTAACTCCATCATTCTCTTGCCTTAGCGTGCCCTGTAGCGCTGCCCCCGACGATGCCAGAGCGTGCCCGACGCTAGGAGCATCTCCGGGGTGAAATCCCCAGCGATCTCGTGCGCCCCTTGGCCAACGGAGACCACCTCGAGCATCCCCTCGCCACGGTGACTCCGGTAATGCCCTTTGCCCTATCTTTTGCTTCCTGTAATCACTGGACCTCCATTGATAGAGCGTCGCCGCCGCGCGCAATCGCCAGCACCGCCAGTTCTTGGCCAAGGCGTTTTAGTCCGTTAGATCTGGATCGTAGAGCTAGGATTACATCTTAGTCGAAGGGGTATCTGTTGATCTGATCCGTGCGATTCTAATTAGATCCAACGGTTTTTGTTGCTTGATCCATCGAACCGGTTTGGACCAATAGAAACACACCACATGTCCAGACTGTTGTTTTAAAAACAGAATTTGATCTATTAGATGTTTGATTTTGTAAAATTTATAAATTTTAATCTGTATGTCCAAAAATTACAAATTTTATATGAATGGATTCATAAAAATGTAAACTTTGTAACTATGGCCCTGGTTTGGTCAATTGTTTCTGAAGAATTAGGTGTTTTTGCAGAAACATTATTAGGGCTATTTTGGATATAAAAATTGTTCTAAAAATGATTTTGAGTGAAACCTTTTGCAAATGGTTTATTTTGAACCCTCTGACCATAAACACTAAAATTTGAGTTTAAAAATATATTTTGTTGACACTAGGAATTATTCCTTTGAATAAAATCATTTCTAGCAAAACAAAAATGATTTAAAAGGCCTATTTTCACTAACTTGATTTTAAATGAATTTCCCACTTTTATAAATCACTAGTAGGTGTTTTGAAATGTTTAGTGCCTTGTTATAAACCACTTTTTAAATAAAGCAACCTTTTGCATGCTTGCATGCATTTCATTATTTTTATCATTTTATGTGGTGAATTGTTGAGTGCTAGTTTTGAATGTGTGTTTGCTTGATTGAATTGTAGTGAAATTTGAAGAGTGTGACAATTGCAAGATCAAGGAGAATACCTAGATTTTATACAAAAAGGCAATTGATACTTTGATCATCAAAAGTCCTATCTTTTCAATATTACATTAGTGATATTTTTGTAGTATGCATGATAGGACTATATTTTGTATATTGCTATACTATAGTAGATCCTATGGAATATATCTTGTTAGGAATCTTCCTTAGTCAAGAGACAAGTTTTGCTAGTATGCTTAGCCTAGCTAAAAGATTTCAAGGGTGGAATATTCATACCATGATATTATGCAAAGTCAATGACTATGTTTTTGAATTAATAAAACAACTAAGTGAATGAAACACCTAGGTGGAATGGTAATTGCTTGGATGGATTTGTGTTGAGTGGTTACACAAGGCCCATTTCTATGGTTCACCTTGTGTATCACACTTGTGGATGGCCACCCAGGAACAAAGAGATTTGAGATGTTTTGTGTTTAGAAGCTTCCAGTGCAGCCACATGGCATATGGGCTCTTCCTTGACTACATAGGTTGCAAGAACTCAGACAGGCAGACAGAAGGTGGTAGTGATGATAGGATGGAACGCTTCTATGCTGATCTGAGGGATTGTTTCTAAAAAGTCTCGTCTCGATGCATGTCGAGTCTTGTGGGGAAAGTGCACCACCTCTCAAGAGGGTAAAACCTAAGTACTTAGCCGTGTCCCCGGTAATGGACATTTTGAGCATCAAAGATATTGAAGCTATCAAGGATCTCCTCATCCCAATTTCTCTAAGTTAAAACTTGTTGGGTAAACAAGGGAAGCACCTGGTGTGTAACCAGTGTGCCATTGTGTGATGAAATGATTTGAAAAGAGAAAAACTATTTTCAAAAGATTGGGCAAACTTGTTTTAAGCAATGGCAAGCCAAAACTCCACTTAGACAAACATTCATGTATATGATAGATTCTCCATGTCAATATAAAATCACTTGCCAATATAATTCAAATGTATTGACCCTTGTGGCTGTAACTTATTATGTTACAGGTTTGTTTGATGGTAGTGAAGTTTGTTGAGTAGGGATTAGAAGTCTACAACCAACATAATTGCCTGTGGCATATGAAGATGAAGGACTCCATGCTATATATTTATATCTGCTACATTGTAATAAGATAGCCAAATGAGCTATGTAAGATGTAATGAATTATTTTATTCCTGGTTGTAAGTTGTAATATGACCTTTGTTTCTTGATATTACATCTTAAACTGTGGGTGCTAGCTATTCGATCCAGGGACTCCGTGAGTGTTATGTTCACGACTATAGTATACTACAACATGCAGTGGTATGTTGGGTCACCACACTAGCCCCTTTCTCCTTATCTTTAGTTTGACAAGCTTGTAATAAGGTGATGACTTTATGGATCCTCTAGACGGATCAGACAACTACTTGTGTGGTTTTGTTTATGTTCCGTTATCTATTGATAGTGGAACCCGATCCCTATGTTATGGGGATTGTATGGAAAAAATGCCACAAGACAATATTTCAGACATATATAGTGGACCGACATGTTATACTTACGATTCCAATGATTTATGAGTTTTCAAACTTCGTATTAGCTAACTCTGTCCACTTGAATGACTTTATGTAGATTTATCGAAATTAGGTCAAATTTGAACTACATGTAAATTGTAGATTGCGTTGAAGTTTTACGAATATTTTTTGGAGTTAACCATGGAGGGTCATTTAATATATCACAAACCACACCATCTAGGGTTTTAACAACAAGTTCGACTTCTTGATAAGATTATTCATCTTGACAACTTAACGAAATTAGGTCAAACTTGAGAAACAAGTAAACGTGATAGATTGCTCTTGAATTAATTGTCTTTTTCGTAGGTAGATGAGTGCATAATTTCTGGACATAGCGGACCATGCATATTTTATTTGTGATCCTTTTGTTCTATGAGTTTTTAAGGTTCATAGTTAAATTAACCCACTTAAATTACACTACTCCCTCCGATTCAAATTAATGTTTGCCAAATTGCAGATAAGGTCAACATTTGCCACAAGGTAGGACCAACATAGCTTGGTCATATTGCTCCATGCAATAGAGAGGAGAGAGGGGAAATGATTTTTCTATTCTCTATGGGAAACCCACAAGCTTGAGGTATAACTTTATTTTCTCCACAATGTACTACTATGTGACTTAAGGTGTACTTTTTTACACATTGCGGATGACCTATGGAAAAACCAAATAATGGGCCCACCTGGCCGTGTAAAACTCCTATGCAGAAGTTTGCCTCTTTAGTTTAGTGGGTCCCATGAATCATCTCATTTATACACTGCATAAACGGTGGAGGTTTTACTCATAGTTTCTTAGACATATGCTCACCTCTGTCCACACGCTGTACATGTAGAGAGAATAAAATGTAGGCAGGGGAAGAGGGCAGCAGCGTAGAGAGAAGAGGAGTTGACGGAGGTTCGATGTTAGAGCAAAGTTTATGATGGGTTCCTGACACGAGGTACTCCTTCCCCCTTATAGTGTACACTCTACTAGTAGTAAATTTTAGGACCTATGCACGCAAAAAAATTGTGTTTTCTCTCTCCTTTGCTGTCTCTCATCTCTCACCACCCCTCCCACACTAGCCCGGCTCATCTCTCCCTCGTCCACAGCGTGGCACTGCGCACATGTACCTTGGTACGACGTCTCTATTACTTTCTTTTTTTGAGAGGGTGCGACTCTGTTTCTCTGTTGTGTTCGTCAGCCGCATTGGTGTGGAGTAGGTAGGGTGTGAAGTGGGATCCCACCAAAATACCACTTCTAGTTCATTTGCCAAAATCTAGTGTAAAATTTGCTCAAAATTTGAACTAGATTTTGAAAAATGAATTAGAAGTGGATTTTTGGTGGCATGCCACTTGACACCCTAGGAGTAGTACATAGGAAGGAAAACACTTTGGTCCTTGGCGGCAAAAATATTCAAAAAATTTAGGTTTCGAAATTTTCACTTGCTTCCCACATCGGGAGGGAAAGGTTATTCAAAAGACGGGCCATGCGCAGTATTATTTCTTATCTTATCTTTTGCGTCAAATAAAACTATATAGTGTAAGGATAACTTTGAACATTGACCGTTGGATCAAGATTGGTAAATCCAAACATTGCTAACTGTTAGATCTTCTTTTCCATTCTTAGCATGTAGAACATTCTACTAACAGTCTTTAGCACAATGAATGCTAGTATGCACAAACCTCAAAACACACTTCACTGCATAGTTTTATGGACCTTGTGCTAAGTGCATGGACTTGGATGTAATTTTCATTTTTATGAGATCTGATGAGTGCATATTTGCATCCTGTTTTACATTGTTATTTTGCATTGTAGATGTAGCATTTTGGTATTTTACAGCGTTCGCACGCGCTTTTTATGTTTATTTTCACCAGGATCAGATCAGATGATGGATTCAAAGGACACAATTCTTGGAGCAGTTTTACTGTAGAGAAATGTTGGAGATATGCCCAAGAGGCAATAATAAAGTGGTTATTATCATATCTTCATGCTTATGATAAATGTTTACATACCATGCTATAATTGTATTAACCAAAAACATTAATACTTGTGTGATTTGTAAACATAAAAGAGTCCCTAGTAAAGCCTCTTGTTAAACTAGCTTATTGGTTAATATGTGATCATGGTTTCCTGATCATGAACATTGAGATGTTATTAACAAAAAGGTCATATAATTAGGAGAATGATGTGCTGGACATACTCCTATAGTTAAACGTAGCATAAGATCGAGTCATTTAAAATAGTTCACTTGCTATAAGCTTTCAAATACGTAGTAACCTAAATCCTTCGACCATGAGATCATGTTAATCACCATCACCGGATGGATGCTTTGATTACATCCAACACCACTCTGTAACTTGGTAGCTATAAAGGTGGCATTGAGTGTTCAAAAAGTATGTGTTAAGGCACATGGATCAAGAGTGGGATTTGTCCATCCATATGACAGATAGATATACTCTGGGCCCTCTCGGTGGAATTTCATCCAATTAGCTTGCAATAATGTGACTGGCTCACAAGGGATCACATACCATAGGAACGAGTAAAGAGTACTTATCAGTAACGAGGTTGAACTAGGTATGCAGAGATACCGACGATCAGACCTCGGATAAGTAAAGTATCGCGAGACAAAGGGAAATTGGTATCGTATGTAAATGGTTCATTCGATCGCAAAGTAATCATAGAAATATGTGGGAACCATATGAATTTCCAGATTTCTCTATTGGTTATTAATCGGAGAAGAGTCTCGGTCATGTCTGCATAATTCACAAATTGTAGGGAGACACACTTAAGGATTCAATGTTGTTTAGTAGATATGGAATGTAAATAGAGAGACCGAATGTTGTTCGGAGTCTAGGATGGGATCCAGGATATCACGAGGATATCCGAAATGGTCCGGAGAAAAAGATTCATATAAGGAAAGTCTATTTCAGAGTTCGGGATTAATTCCGGTGTTTTCATCGGAAGGTTCTCAAAGGGTCTAGAAGGTTCACCGAACCGAAAGGGGAAGGGTTCATGAATAAGTGGAATGATTGCATCATGTCCTAGGTCACTTGGTTAAGCATTTGTAAGAAAGAAATTGAGCTCTAAATTGAAAGTCAAAAGGCATGTTTGAAAAGTCAAACTGGGACAATATATCCTAGTGGAGGAAGGAAAGAATCCTTCTTTCCCTCCACCACAAGCCAACTAGGAGAGGGAGTTGTGGAAGGATTCAAACTCCCCTCTCCCAAGCTGGCCTCCCTCTCATAAATAGAGGGGAGGGGTGCCCCAAGAAACACAACACCAGCCCCTCCCACACTACCGACGTGCCGCCGCCAGCCGCCGCCGGTTCGTCGCCACCGCCCTAGCAGCCGCCGACTCCACATCCTCCTCTCCGGCCCTCTAAACCCTAGATCGTCGGAAACCCTAATTCTCCACCATAACCTGCTCCGGATTAGGCAAAGCCCTGCGGGATCTTCCCTCTACTTCTGACACCACGCCGTCGTGCTGCAGGAATCACGAGGGGAGAACTACAAGCTTCGCTGCCTACTGGAACAAGGGAGAGGAAGGTCTTCATAGAGTACCGAATGTGTGATCGACTATGGAAGCGCTGCCGGAACGCAGCGCTGAAAGGATCGTCTATGCGATCTTCAGATCGACAAGTGTATGACTACATCACCCACGAGAATCTTCTCTCGTTAACCGCTTTGGATCTTCGAGGGTTAGTACTATATCAACTCGTTGCTACAATCTAGTAGATAGACCTTGACTTGTATGTGTTCACGCGATAGAAATTTTTTGTTTTCCATGCTACGAACCCCTACAGTGGTATCAGAGCCGTGTATATATGTAGATCTGTTGCACGAGTAGAACACAGTGGTCATTGTGGGCGTTGATGCTTTTGTTGTCGATCGCTTCTGTAACATCCCAAAAATACCAAACTTAGATCATCAAAACCCTAATCATCAAGATTAGGGTTAACAAAAACTTTTCTAACCAAACCCATGAATGCATGCATATGTGTATGCATAGTTTTTGAATTTCTTTAAAACCACTTTGTTTGTGTGATCCATTGCTTGTAAAATGTTTCTTAGATGAAATAAACATCATCTAAAACATTTCCCACACTTTTCCTAAAGACAAGTAAATCAAAACAAATATATTAAGTGAATGGTCATTTTGACCAATTTAACTCTCATGCCTACTTTGGCTGTCTCAAACATTCAAAACCTAACAGAAACTTTTCTGGATCATTGCACCCCTTGAATGTACTCATGACAGAGTATCAAGGCCCACTTTGTGATCATCCAGAAACTTTCAAATGCATAGTTTAAATGACATTTCAAAATTGAATCTTCTTCATATGGGAAGATCCCACTTTTTTCAAAACCCACTCAAACAAGCTCAACTTTCAAAACCCAAGCATCCACAGACTCACCAGAACCAATCTAGAAAACCCACCAAAAATCATTTCAAAATTCAAAACTTGATTTCATGCGGCCATTTCATCAAACAGGTTGCAGACACAAATCAAACAAAACCTTAAACACTATAGTGTGCAGTAAATTTGGCCTAACTTGTTCCCTAGTTAGCTCACACACAGCTCAATAGATCATCTAGAAAGATTAGCCCAACACTAGCACCCATGTGAGCTTGCCATTGCCATTAATGGTGAACAGCCAAGCACACCCATGTCACCCCATTGTGGACAGCAAGCTAGGAGCAGTAGCAAGCCTAGCCCGGCATGTATGCAGGGGGCGACCCAAATCCACCGCCACTCACATCCCAGCATAAGCATTGCCAAGCCATGGACCACGCGCACAAGCCGCGCCCAGACCATGCCGAGCGTGCGCCAGAGCGCCACCCTCGACCATCACCCACAGACCGCGCGCCGCCCTCACCGCGTGCATACATGATCGCCACCGACCCAGGAGACCCCCGTTTGCCGCCCCGTGCCATACAGCCACCGCCCGCCGTCGAAGACGCCGCCTCTGCCACGTAGAGCACCGCCCGTTCCAGACCAAACCACACCGCCCCATGCCTCGCGACCATATCGTTGAGCATCGCCAGGAGACACCGCACCGTCCCCTACCCTTGCCCATGCCTTTGCGCTGTAGCTCGCCCCAAGCGAGCTCACCGTCTTGACGGTCCCCTCGCTCGACTATAAATAGAGGCCATCCCCGCTCGATTTCTTCACACCATCTCACTCCCCTCTCATCACTGACCGTGCCACACCATTCCCAGAGCAAGGCGAGCACCACCTCGCCGGAATTTCACTGGAGCCTGCCGCTGCCGGAGAAGAAAGGAGCCAGCGATTGGAGCCACCCCAGGAGCTGCCACGACCACCCCTGAGTTCGCCGTCATCGACTTCGTCGTTCGCCCGCCTCGCCGACCCTCGCCCGTACCCCGGTGAGCCCCCAGCACCCCTCACTGGCCGCGCTAGGTTTCGTTCTTGCCGGAGCTGTCTCGCGTCGACGATGACCCACAGCCGTTGGATTAGAACTAGATCGAACGATCCACGTTGCCCCATACCGCTTCGCCCAGCCCCGTGTCACTGACGAGTGGGGACACCCACTTACGCAGCCAGCAGAACTGCGCTTAACAGGCGACCCGTTAAATTTCCAGCCCAGCAATTCAAATTAAATCTTTTTCTATTTCATTTCAAACACACTTCTGTACCCAACTTCAAAAATCAACCCAGATCGATTCAGTGCACCAATTTGAATGAAACCAATTTTGTTGGAAAGGTCTGTGAATGCTTAATCCAAGCCCGTTGAATTCAAGTCATTTGGATCTGTAGATCACCCTTGGTAAAAATAACAAGGAAGAAGCTTTTCTGCATTCAAACATTTTTCAAATTTAAACCATAAAAGCTTTTGAGTTGATTCCAACTCTCAAAAATCACATTTAACCATACCTTTCAGAATCTATAAAAATATATAGGTTTACTTGCAGAAATAATGTTCAAGTAATAAAAGAATGCTACATAAGCATTTCTAGCCACTTTAATTAATTAAAATAAAAGGGTAAAACCTTATTAAATTGTGACACCACTTTAAATCACATTCCCATGGACTACAATATGAGGTGATGACATGTGTCAACATGATCTCATGTTTAGTTTGGAGAATATTAAATCTTAAGTAGTTTTTCAATGAGTAGAAATTACTTTTCTAAAAATAAAAAGATTTAAACCAAAACTTAATCTTGTAATGTTAGAGATGATGTTAGATCATCTATAGGACCCTTGTGTGTGATGATTGCAAGTAGTTAAGTATTGTTTGGTGATTGTGTACCTCGTATTTATTCATAGACGTTAGTACCGACCAAGGATACGAGGAGGAAGGAGGATACTACGAAGAGGAAGCCGAGGAAAACTTCAACCACTGCTCTGCACAAGGCAAGCTAACACTTGCAAGATACTATACCTATGCAAGTTACCCCTTGCAAGTTTACCCATTTGATAAACCAATCCTAGTTTTACTCGAACTTCTTACTTTATTTCTTTATCAAAGCTTACTTAGAGTTTACTTAAGTGACTGGTAGATTTTGGAAAAGTTGAAGGTTGCATAAAGAGCATAAAATTTGGCCTAGGACAGAAACCTTGATATCCGTCTAAGATATAAGGTTGGACTTAGTAAAACTCCATTAGTTACCACCCCTCATTAGTACTACCCCCCCACCTGTAGATGCTAGTGTTAAGCATAAAACTTGATCAACTTTAGATGGGAATCCTTGGTGGAAAAATGGTTATGAAAACCTTGGTATGATGGATCATTCTATTGAAATGTTTTGGACATGTGTTTCCAAACACTTGATGATTTTTGGTGATGAAAATGTTGAGGCATGAGCCTTAGCCCTTTATAAAAATGATGGTTGTCTGGATGCGATACCATTCCAATTTTATCGTACAACCACAATACTCGAATATTGGGTAGGGCTTGACTGGAAACTTATATTCCTTAGTATTAGTTCCCTCACGGCCAAGGTCTGAGCTGAGGCTACCTTGTGAAGATTGTCCACCTGTGCAGTACCCAAGATGACAGTGAGTCATGGTTGGGAGGCCAAACTCACAGGATAGGTGCTTATACTAGGGCGTGTAAATGAAAGGTTAGGATTGATTATCCGCATACTGAGTATGGTGAATTCAGGATTTGTTCCTGACGGATGTATCGAATGTTGTGGTGAAAGTGTACAATCTCTGCAGAGTGTCAAACTATTGAATAGCAGCGTCATGATTATGGACAGTTAGATGGCCATCTTGTTCCCCGTCAGACTTTTCAAAATGACTTGTGAAATGAATTGAGACTTTGACTTGACCACAACAAAGTTGTGACCTGAGTTACAAGATCCCACTTAGGAGTTATAAAATTGTGACTAGCTTTGGAACTTAGTAGAGATAAATCTGGCTTTTGCAAAAACAACCCTAGAGCCTAGTGCCCTATTATCCAAAAACCCCTTACCTGTTACTATTAGTTTGCGAGTACTTAAAGAGTACTCATGGCTTTGCCCCTGGCTATTCCCATGGCTAGACTATGAAGAGGAGTACCTGGAGGATGGACCCCAGGAAGGTTACGACAACTAGGATCATCTCCCATCGTCAGCATTGCCTGTGACCCCGAAGATGGAGCTTTGCCTACGCTACCGTTATTATTACGTATTCCGCTGCTTGAAGTTGTATTAAGAACTGGATCATGAGATCCCTATTTGTGTAAGAACTTATGTATCGTTATAATGGATGAAGTACTATGGTATCCAATTCTGTTATGTCTCGCAAAAATGGTAATCCTGGGATTGCGATGTATGGCATAACAGGCATCTAGGATTGAAAAATCCGGGTGTTGACAGCTTCTTGTGTACTTTGCATCTTGCAGGATGGTGGGATGAAGCGGCCTGGGCTAACCTTACATGACATCGTTAATGAGACTTGCTCCACGCTTGACATGCAACTTGTATTGCATAAGTGGCTTTGCGGGTGCTTGTTTCTCCCAACATAGTGAAGATTCAATTTACAACGGGTGATTTACAATACTAGTATCAATGTTGTGGTTCTTGTTCGTTAGTTAGAACGACACTTATTGAAAGCCCCAAACCACGTAAAACATGCAAAGAAAATTAGAGGCGTCTAACTTTGTTTTGTAGGGGTGTGTTTTGATGTGATATGGCCATGATTGTGATTATATATGACATATGCAATGATCCTTATTGTAAGTTAACAACCGGCAGGACCCTTATGGTTGTTTTTAATTTCGTTAAGACCTGTGTGTCTATTATTCAAAGTAGTTGTAATAATTGATGCTGGTGGAAGGTGTCACATCCCAAGATTTTAGAAACTATGACTAGAAAAAAAATGTTTTTACATGTCATTCCTAAGGATTTCATTGCATCATGGAATCATGAACAATTCTCAAATTCAAATAAAGACCTAAAACCCTAATTGATATGTGCCCCTTTATTCCTAAAGGGAATTAAATTGGCTTTATAAAACCCCATTGTTGATAAGGCAGCAATTATTTCTAAATCATAGCCTAAAAAGATCCAATGAATATTACAAAAATTTAGAAACAAAATTGAGCTCGTTTGGAGCTATTATGAAAAAGTTATGGAATAAATACAAACAAATAAAGATATAAATAAAATGGAATATACAAGGATTTATAAATCCACTATTTGAAAACTAGTAAAAATATTATAAATATGATCCTACAATAATCTATTCGATTGTAGAAAATTTTAGAAACAAGAATCGTGTCATTTGGAGTTCGTATGCAAAAGTTATGAGGGAAACACATAAATAGAAAATAGAAAAAAACAAAAAGAAAAAAAAAGAAAAAAAATTCTAAGTGGGCCGGCCCATTCAGCCACCGGAGAGCTACACGCGCATACGGGAGAAGGCATAATTTCCGTGCAAATCAGTTTTTCTCAAACCTATCTCTATTCAAACTTTTATATCTTTTTATCTATAACTCCGAATCGACTTCCGTTTGTTTCTACTTGTTCCCTACTCCAAGACCTATCTATACACCGTCCTAAACATCCATATAAACCTATGGAACCACAGCACTATGAGTTTCCCTTCTTGAAATCCCGAATCTACACATATCCGAATCTTATTTCGTTTATTCACGCATCTAGACTTCATCGTTTTCCTTCGGCCAAAACACGAAAGTTGTAGATCTCGTCGAAATCTTTCAGTCCCGCCAAACCTCACCTCTTTTCATCCACCACAGCCAGAGAATTTCGCACCGCAATATTTTAGATATGACGGTGTAAATCCAAGATGTACTCGCGCTCGTTCTTCAAATCCAAATTCCTTTGGTGAGAAGGTAGGACTAATGATTCCTTACAACTTTCATGTTGTAAGTTTTTCAATTTGACCTATGGATTTGTCTCTCTAACGCAGATCTATTTTTTGTCTATTCTGAGCCAAAATGGTCAATTGATCTCTCTAGCCTGGATCTTATCCCGACGGTCAAGATTAGAGCTTATCAACAAAGGGGTACGAGCCAACCAGATCTCTCCATGTGTCAAGCTAGGTCAGCCCAGCGTCCTGGTCAACGTAGAATATTCCCAGGGAATATTCCCTATACATTTGAAATTGAATTTAAATTGCAGGAAATTGTGTAAACTTGCAAGAATCATATAAAAAGATTCATAGATCCAAAAATAGCAAATAATATATCAATGGATTCAGAAAAACGTGTAGAATATTAATATGACATTAGATATAACCTTTACAATATGCGTTTACTGTAGTAATTTTATTACTTTTAATGGTCTTTTAGGTGAATAAATTCATAGGAAATTTATATGTAACTCCGAAAAATATGAACAATATATCAAATTGAAGCTACTATAATGTAGATTAATATTATCTGGTTGGATCCAGCCTTTGCTGATTATTCACCCTGTAGTGATTTAATTGGTTTTAATAGCTTTAGAAATTATTAAATTCATAGTAAATTATTTGCATAACAAAAAAATATAAATAATATATCGATGGAAAGCTGGTTCCATGTAGATCATCAATATGCAAATGGTTCAGGCAAATACTGTAAGGTTCTGCAGCAATTAAATAAATAGTTTAATGGTTTATTTATAGTATTAAAATCATAGTAATTCGAGTACTGCTCAGAAAATTACAAATAATATGTTCCTGGAATCACAATTCCGTGAAGATTACAGATATAATTTTAGTTTGATTTTTAGGAAACAGAAACTATATAAATGATTTAAAATTCATTAAACACTATTTAAATCATAGAAAAAGATTTACAACTCCGATTAAGGTGAATCCAATTGCTACTGGTTCGTATTAATGCCCTCTACCGGGTGCACTTTAGATGAAAATTTAATTCGACAATGAGGATAGAAGTTACAACAGATCTGTTAAAACACCAATAATGGCAAGTAATTATTAATAACAAATACCCCATTGCATTAATCGATCTCTTGCATGCATCATGTATTCTAGTAATGTTCAGAGAACTAATTACAACCATTATAACATATTAAATTGTCACGCATGCATTTGTTCAACATTGTTTTGTTGTATTGTGCATAATTGCATTGTTTTGAATGGTGTGTTTGTTGTGCATTTGTTTTGATCGATAGATTGCGAGGAGTGCAACGTTTGTGATTGTGACGAGTGCAATATTCTCTATTGTGAGGATTATTTGATCGACTACATCTTCTACAACAAAGGCAAGTAGAGCTATAAAAAATGTCCTATTATTTTTCCTATGCATGTAGTATGATTTTTAGTAGTAATGCATGTGTAGGTGTTTTAGTACTATTCTATGCTATGACACCCAGGAATGATTGCCATATCTCCATGACTTGATTCCTTTGAGCCATCGTATTGTAGTTGCTTAGCCATGCTTATTAGATGCGCAAAAGGGAATTCATGATTGATTATGTTATGGAAAAGTTATGTTTTGTTACAATGAAAACAACTGGAATTTAATGAATCTCCTGGGTGTGATGGATTGATGTTTTCGGATGGTTTATTGCGGAAAGCACACCTAGGCTTCAGAGATTGGACAGGTTTCTTGTGTAGTAGCTTCCAGTAAAGCCGCATGTCATTATTTTTCTTGACTTAGTAAGTTGTGGGAACCTGACCCGACGTGACTAGCAGATGTAGGGGATGTAGGTTGGTATGGGTCCGTCCTGAGGGCTCAGGGTTCTGCTTCTGAAAGGTTTCGTCTTATTTTTCTCCCTATCATGGCACAAAATGAGTGTAATGGTAAGAGCGGGCTGACTAGGTCGTGCGGGTAAAGTGTACAACCCCTGCAGGGTGTCAAAACTAAGTACTTAGCCGTGTCTCTGGTTATGGACAACTATGAGCAACTGGGCCTGAAACTGTTTGGAAGATATCACTCATCCCAATTTCTTAATTACTAAAACTTGATGGGTAAACATGGGTTTAGGAGCATACGAAAGCTGAACTGTCTTGTTTCTACATGGGTTTATGCTGGTATGTCCTTAGAAGATCGTTTTGAATAAATAAAAGTAATTTTGAAAGTAGGAAAAAGTAATAATTTCTTTTAGCAAATGAGCCTCAACTCCACTTAGCCAAATATGCATGTAGTTGCTAGATCCTTTGTACTCATTAGTTCTACTTGCCAATACATTCAAAGTATTGACCATTCTTGGCTATAATGTTTCATGTTGCAGGTGTTCTGTTCTGAGTGATCGTTCATATGTCGCGAGACTCCACTCAACGATTGTTCGCCTATGGCACATTTGAAGAATGGAGATCTACCTTGTTATTGTTTCTGCTGTGTACTTGGATGATATAATGTAAATTCTGGATCATATTCGTTGTATTTATGATGCACAGTTATATTTGTTACCATTTTGTACTGTGTGTGCCAGTGAACCGATCCAGGGATTGGCACTATACACATGAACTCAGCCTTATCAGGCGAGGGTGTTACAGAAGGTAACCATGGAGCAGCGCCATTGACCTTGATGCCACACCGGTGATGATGGAGATCATGTTCGTGCTTGAAGATGGAGATCAGAAGCACAAGAAGAAAGGCCATATCATATCACATATTATGAATTGCATGTGATGTTAATCCTTTTATGCATCTTGTATTGCTTAGATCGCGATGGTAGCATTAAAAGATGATCCCTCTCACAAAATATCAAGTTGTAAAGTGTTCATCCTTATTAGGCACCATTGCCACGACTCGTTGTTTCGAAGCACCACGTGATGATCGGGTGTGTTAGATTCTGCGAGTGTATACAACGGGAGCAAGCTAGATTTGCTAATGCGGAAACTAAGGTTTAATCTTGACGAGCCTAGCATGTACAGAAATGGTCTTGGAACATGTAATACCGAAAGGTAAAGCATGAGTCATATAGATGATATGATGAACATGTTGATTGTTCTCCTTTGAAGATACATCATCTCTCGTGATGATCGGACTTGGTGTAGTGGATTTGGTTCATGTAATCACTAAAACAATGTGAGGTATATTGTTTTGAGTGGAAGTTCAACAGCAATATGATTAAAAGTTGAACACTATTTATGATAAATTAAATCAAAGTGAATTTGCATAGTTGTTGTAGTCATTGGCATCCATTTACCACCTTGCGCTTAGTTATAATTGAGATAATATAACTATAGAATTCTGGTTAATTACTTTATGAACTGGTATCGTATTGTTTTGAAGTGTTAATCTAAAGTTTAAAATGTCCTATTGCAAACTTTTAGTAAGTTCCGGTTACTCCATGAAGTTTAATAGTTGGTATTAAATCAAGAGCAACAATTCCAGTATTAGTATATAAGTATCATGTTTGTCTCCATGATTCTGTATATTCAAATAATTGTTTTAATATCAAGGTTATCGAAGAACTGAAAGAATTGTTTCAGAAACCATCATGTGTGAAAGATATTATGATATCTGAAACAAAGTTTTGGTTGCAACATGATAGAGTATAATATGGCAAAAGTCATGTTCTCATATTTGATGACAATTTGAAAAAGGTTGGAGACGCTGGTCGTCCTAATCCTCCAAAAGGTTTTGGAGAGCAACATTATACTTGTGATTCACCGTTATAAGCTAAAGTAGCTTAATCATGAATAGTTCCATGATAAGGATGAATATTTGATGTAGCTGAAGTGTTTACTACACTAAAAGATTACTAAAGAATGTAATTTGAAAGAACACCAAACATTTGATGATGGTGATCTACTTCAAAGTGCAAGTCCAAAGACATTGGTATTTAACTATACAAGCATTGGACTATGTGTCATGAGTATGGCGCATCTGTTGATGTTGATAGATTCTTTTGAAAGGATAAATAAATACTAAAAGAGAAATCTAAGAAATGTTTGGCAAAAGAGAAAAGACTAGAATTGTTCAGCTTAGGTATATAGAAGATATACATGTTATGGATATATTCTTTGCTTGATAAACAATGTAGTTCTTAAGTATTAGATACTAAATTTGTTGGTGTGAATCGTCATACAAAACAACATAATTCATGAACTACAATGGCCTAAGTAACTAGCAAGAGAATATGTGGTGATGTTCATCGAAAACAAAATAAAGAGTTATTGTGTTTCTTATTGATATAAAAGCTTACCTTCAAGATTTGTTTTAATCGGTTATTATGAGAACAAAATGTTGTTCAAATAATTTATGTATTCCATAATAGATGGATGATGTATAAGTCTAGTTGAAGAAATCACATCCATAAAACTAGTGCTAAAAATGTCGAAAGACAATTGATTGAAAGATCACTTAAGAAGTGAGATCACCGTTTAAATTATATTAGAAAGAAAACATGAAGTAACTCCATGTGGATGGAATTTTAGTCTTTTGATTTTGATCAAATGATGCTTGTGAAACTTTCTTAGAGATAATTAAGACTCCGCTCATAGGCAAAAAAGTGAACAAATCACTAGCTTATTGGAACTTATACATATAGATGTGTGAAGCTCATTATGTGTAGTCAAGAGCGATGGATTTCAACTTCATATGCTTTATCTGAAAATTTGAGTGAATATATGAATATTTACTTAATGAAGATGAAGTGTGAAACATTTGAAAAGTTCAAAGACTTTCAAGATGAAGTGAAAAAATCAATGTAAGAAGAAAATAAATAATTTATGATAGGATCATAAAGGAATATATTTGAGTTACAAGTTTAGCATAACACCTAAGATTTGATGAATCGTTCCATGGATTTGCGTTCCCCGAAACACCATATGAGTATGCAATAAATCGAGATATGCAATGAAACCTTATTTGACATGGTAAGATCATAGGTGTAATTCATAAAACTGCCATTATATTTTAAAGATTAAAAGTTTTAGAGACTACCACTTTTTCACTGAAAAGAGTTCCATCATGATCCGTTGAAATAACACCATATAAAGTTATGGTTTGAGATAAAACCCAAGTTGTCCTTTCTTAAACATTGGTATGCTATGCATAAGAAAGATGTTGCAACCAAAGTCGGATGATCATGTCTTTGTATGTGTATTTCGAATAAACTTTAAGTAATCCTCCATAACACCAAAGACAAAAGTGTTTGTAGCTTAGAACGTCAAGTTTCTTGAGAAGAATATTTTTCGTGAAAAGTTAAGTGGGAGGAAAATAGAACTTTTATAAGGTTAAAATAACCATAGCTATATGTGCTGAGTTGCACAGCACCGGAAAGTGTTCCGGAGGCAGCAACAATGCTCATGGCTCACGTTCCTCAAAGGTTATGGTTACGGAGGTCTAAGTTCCTATTGAACTAAGTAGGTCGGGTAAACAATCAAATACCAAAATTTGAGAGTTGAATCATTATTTGAAAATAATGAACCGACTACATGTAAAGAAGCGATGATGCGCCCTGACTCCGTCAAATGGCTTGAAGCCATAGAAACTGTGATAGTTCCATACACGAGAAATCAAGCTTTGAACTTGGAAGACCCTCCGAAAAGGTGTAATACCTTACAATCGTGTTTGGATCTATAAAAAAATAGACATGGATGTTTCACATCTATGAAATAGTCGACATGTCGAGACAGAGTTCACGACAATGTTCAAGCAATTGACTATGACAAGATTAGATCTCCCATAGTGATATTTAGTGTAGACAGATTAATGTAGCAACCACTACATATATTGGTATATGATAGTTGAACAAACAAAACAAAGTTCTTCTAATAGAATTGTTAGATAGGATGTGTACTTAACACGATCCAAAGGGTTTTGTTAATTCAAAGGATGCTAAAAGCGTATGCAAACTTCAATGGTTGAAATAAGCATCGTGGAGTTGGAATCTTCACCATGATGAAACTGTTAAAAGAGTTTAATCTCATCAGAGATGATGAAGAATGCTTGCATTTGCAAGAAATTAAGTGGGGGCGCTAAGACATATTTCTAATACATTATGTGGAAGACATATTATTGATTGGAAATGATGTATCTTTTGTGAACAGAAGTTAAGAATTTCATTTTGATGAAAGGCTTAGGAAAAACCCGAATATTTGGCATCAATGTATATATGGATAGATTGAGACGCTAATATGGTTGTGCCAAAAGTACATAGATGATATATTGAATGAGTTCAATATAGAAACTACAAGAAACGTTCTTGTCGCATAGAAGGATTGAATCGAAATTCAAGTGTATAGACACTTGGTAAGTGAAACAAAGATTCAAGTATAGATTGATACTTGATGTATGAAATCACAAAGAGTATTTTTATCAATAATACTATGATATGTTCAAATCCAGATATGTCATATGCTCTAAATATTATGAGAATATACCAGAATGATTCATAAGATGATCATTGGACGATAGTAAGGATATTCTTATGATCATTTGGAAGAACTAAGAATATATTATTTTATAGAAGTGACAAATAGATTGCTAGTTCATTGTAAAAGTACTACGTTCATACTAGTTTTTTCACAAAGTACAAATTAAGTTTATCTCAATCTAAACTAAGGGTGGCACAATATAATGGAAAGTAAGTTCCATAATAGATTTGGATGAGTTCCAAAGTTAAGACATTGTGACAGATACTACAACAAAAGGCTAAGTATATGACTGATATTATAGCAGCAAAAGAGGGCATTTGTGTCAAGTAGTTTGTTATCAAACTAGGTGTGGTTCATATCAGGATAGTACTATGAAGATATATTATACGACAATATTATCAACATTTTTTAACCCTAAGGAACTAAAGGTCTCACCAAAGGACCAAATTTATACAAAGCCATCTCACTAGAGAATGAGTGATGTGTGGAGACGCAAAAACATGCAATTACACATGGACCTGTAAGTGTCAGATCCGAAGATCAGTTGACCACTAGCAATCGTGTACATATAACACCGGAAAGGCATAGGTGTTGAATACACAAAGATTTGAAACTATATTATTGTCTCTAGTGCAAGTGGGAGACTATTGAAAATATGCCCAAGAGGCAATAATAAAGTGGTTATTATCATATCTTCATGCTTATTATAAATGTTTACATACCATGCTATAATTTTATTAAACGGAAACAGTAATACTTGTGTGATTTGTAAACATAAGAGTCCCTAGTAAAGCCTCTTGTTAAACTAGCTTGTTGGTTAATACATGATCATAGTTTCATGATCATGAACATTGAGATGTTATTAACAACAAGGTCATTATCATTAGGAGAATGATGTGATGGACATACTCCTATAGTTAAGGGTAGCATAAGATCAAGTTATTTAAAATAGTTCACTTGCTATAAGATTTCAAATACATAGTAACGTAAATCCTTCAACCATGAGATCACGTTAATCACCATCATCGGATGGATGCTTCGATGATATCAAACACCACTCCGTAACTTGGTGGATATAAAGGTGGCATTGAGTGTTCAGAAAGTATGTGTTGAGGCACATGGATCAAGAGTGAGATTTGTCCATCCATATGATGGATAGATATACTCCGGGTCCTCTCGGTGGAATGTCATCCAATTAGCTTGCAAGCATGTGACTAGCTCACACGGGATCACATACCACAGGAAAAAGTAAAGAGTACTTATCTGTAACGAGGTTGAAATAGGTATGCAGAGATACCGACGATCAGACCTCGGATAAGTAAAATATCATGAGACAAAGGGAAATTGGTATCGTATGTAAATGGTTCATTTGATCGCAAAGTAATCGTAGAAGAGTCTCGGTCATGTCTGCATAATTCACGAACCATAGGGATACACACTTAAGGATTCGATGTTGTTTAGTAGATATGGAATGTAAGTAGGGAGACCAAATGTTGTTCGGAGTCTCGGATGGTATCTGGGATATCACGAGTAGATTCGGAATGCTTCGGAGAATAAGATTCATATAAGGAAAGTCTAATTCGGGAGTTCGGGAATAATTCCGGTGTTTTCATCGGAAGGTTCTAGAAGGGTCTAGAAGGTTCACCGGACCGGAAGGGGAAGGGTTCATGAATGTGTCATGAATAAGTGGAATCATTGTATCATGTCCTAGGTCACTTGGTTGGGCATTTGTAAGAAAGAAATTGAGCTCCAAATTGAAAGTCAAAAGGAAAGTTTGAAAAGTCAAACTAGGACAATGTATCCTAGTGGAGGAAGGAAAGAATCCTTCTTTCCCTCCACCACAAGCCAACTACGAGAGGGAGTTGGGGAAGGATTCAAACTCCCCTATCCCAAGATGCCCTCCCTCTCATAAATAGAGGGGAGGGGTGCCCCAAGAGACACAACACCAGCCCCTCCCCACACTACCGCCGCCCAGCGCCGCCGCCGACTCCACCTCCTGCTCTCGGCCCTCTAAACCCTAGATCACCGAAAACCCTAATTCTCTACCATAACCTGCTCCGGCTTAGGCATAGCCCTGCAGGAATCTTCCTTCTACTTCTTACACCATGCCATCGTGCTGCCAGAATCGCGAGGGGAGAACTACAACCTCTGCTGGCTGCTGGAACAATGGAGAGGAAGGTCTTCATCGAGTACCGAACGTGTGACCGACTGCGGAAGCGCTACCGGAACGCAGCGCCGGAAGGATCGTCTACGCGATCTTGAGATCGGCAAGTGCACGACTACATTACCCACGAGAATATGCTCTCGTTAACCGCTTTGGATCTTCGAGGGTTAGTACTCTATCGACTCATTGCTACAATATAGTAGATAGATCTTGGCTTGTGTGTCTTCATGCAATAGAATTTTTTTGTTTTCCATGCTATGAACCCCTACAAGAAAAGGATCCAAAAACTACGTAAATCGCTTATTTAGGAAATATTAATAATACCATAGAAAACCCGAAGTGAGAAGCGGAGAAAGAAGAGTTAATGACCAACTATACGGCAGGCCGCCATATAGTTCCCGCCGTATAGTTGGCGCCGCCTCCGCCTCCTCAAATAGTTTCACCCCATGCAACTGGTTCAGGGAGACGACATACAGAACACCCAGAAATCGCCGAAACCTAACCTTCGGAAGGCATCTGGAGGGGGAACTTGCCCTAGGTATCCATCTTCACCCTACACAGATCTAGGAGGCCAAGGCATCGATCTCCATCTTCATCAACCGCTGCATCTTCATCACCCCCATCATCTCTATCCATCCCATCTATATCTTGTTGTAATTCTTTCACTAGTTGTGGATTTATACAAGTACTATTCATCAATGATCGCTTCCATTACCATTACTATGATGATGTCTATCTCCATGTCTGAGTAGATCATTAGTTCTTGGGGAGATGGAGAAACCCTAGTATGAGATTAGAATAAATTTTATTATGATATTCATTGTTGTGACCATGTGTTAGATTGTCTACATCTTGATGTTGGGAGAAGTCGACCTCTCCAATATTTGCCTCTTATGGGGACTTGATGTAGGGAAGTACTTGTTGGTAGAAGGAGGTTAGCACTTACAGTGACTACAAAGCTATTGGAACCCCTTACGTATAACTTGGGATACTATCCATGCCATGAGATACACTATCCATGCCATGAGATACAAAACTCACAAAACACTATCCATGCCATGAGATACATCCTGCGGGATTCTGTCCCTTAATAGCACGGTAATTCAATTGATATTGATTGCTGTCTGATGTGGTTATGAGGATGATTTGAGCAGTGGTTGCTGCCTCTTTGTCCAAATATGGAGTTCCTCCCACACATACATAGTTGAGAATGTTCATGATGATAATCTTTATCTTAGCCCTTTCTAATGCTAGTGGTATATCCGCCAATCCCTGAGAATGCTTTCTCCCACTGAAGTTTCAAATCTCTTTTACATATGCGATACTTATTTTTTGTATTTAGTTTTAGTTACTTTACGTATTGTTCTCTTATACCAAAAACCCAAAAACACCTTTTTACACATTACTCGCATTTCATATTGTCACTTAGAACTTTGCTTAGCATTTCTATTTTCAGTATTTACTTCAAGAATTCTTAGACTTCAGACCCCTGCTCCCTGTGGGATCGATATCTCTATTTTGAAACTATCTACATCTAATCGGTGCACTTGCAGTCATGAAGGTCCTTGATGTAACTTGTACTTCCACCGACCGTGTTAACTGAAGAACCTCGCTCCTACGGGACCTAACAGAGATACAACAAAATGCAACCGCCCCATTTATCACACTAAGTGGACCACGGCCTCTTATATTTCCATTTTTAAAGATTCCTACCTAACTTCACACACTTCAATGACTTGCCGATTTAAAAAAATTAGATCAAACTTGAGCTACAAGTAAGCATGGTAAATTTCTCTTGAATTAAATGTATTTTCTGAGGTTTATGGGTGCATCTTATTGTAGTAAACAATATCGTCGGTGTGAGTTTCCAACTATCTTGAAAGAACATTCTCAATTTTCCGAGTGATGACGAGATTGTTTTTTTTAGGATAATGATGACGAGATTGTTCTGCATTTCCGTAAATAAAGTTCGAAGAATATGGATCTGAATGCCATAAGCCAAGTTTCCAAACATATTAAGTGGACTAACATTCTTTACTTACGATCCCCATGTTTAATGTTATGAGTTTTCATACTTTGTCCTAGCTAACTCTGCCCACTTCAATGACTTTAGGTCGATTTATCAAAATTAGATCACATTTAAACTACAAGTAAATTGTAGGTTTCTTTGAAAGTTTTGTTAATTTTTTGGAGGTAACCATCGGGGAGTCATTTAATATATCAAAAACCACCACTTAGTTTTGACAACAAGTTCAACTTCTTGCTGAGATTTTGCATCTTCACAATTTAACGAAGGTCAAAATTGAGCTTCAAGTATAGAGTGCTTTCGAATTAAATGTCATTTCATGGGTGGATGAGTGCATCTTCTGGAAGTAAAAAACACCGTTGGTGTGAGTTTCCAACTATGAGAAAATTACATTGTAAATTTTCAGAGTGATGCCTGATTGTTCCTTTCCGAAAAGAAAGTCTGAAGAATATATATGGATCTGAATGCCACAAGACAAGATTTCAGACATATATAGTGGACCGGCATGTTTTACGTACGATTCTCATGTTTTATGAGTTTTCAAACTTCATCCTAGCTCAGTCTGTCCACTTGAATGGCTCTATGTCGAATTATCGAAATTAGGTCAAATTTCAAATGCAAGTAAATTATAGATTGCATTTACAATTTTAAATTTTGGAGTGAGGGGTCATTTAATATATCACAAAACACCATCGAGAGTTTTGACAATAGGTTCAACTTTTTTCTACTCCATATGATTATTCATATTGACAAATTAACAAAATTAGGTCAAACTTAAACGAGATAAATTGCTCTTGAATGAATTATCTTTTCGAAGGTAGATGGGTGCATCCTCTTTTAGTAAAAAATGCCGTCGGTGTGAGTTTACAGCTATCAGGAAAGAACATTCTCAATTTTCCGAGTGATGACGAGATTGTTCCTTTTCGTAAACAAATTCTCAAGAATATGGATCTGAATGCCACAAGTAGAGATTTCAAATATATATGATGGAATGACATGTTGTACTTACAATTCCCATGTCTTATGAGTTTTCATACTTCATCCTAGCTAACTCTGCCCACTTGAATGACTTTATGTCAATTTATCCAAATTACGTCAAATTTGAACTATAAGTAAATCGTATATTTCTTTGAAAGTTTTACGAAAAAGGTTTTGGATGTACCCATCAGGGGTCAATTGATATATTGGGAACCACCGAGAGTATGGACAATAGGTTTAACTTCTTGCTAAGATTTTGCATCTTGTCAAGAACGAAATTTCATCAAATTTGAGCCTTAAAAAAATGCAGCGCAAGAGCAGTGAAGAGAGAGGAGTTGAAGGCGGTGTGATGTCAGAGCAAAGCAATTATGGGCAGTTGACATGAGGTACAAGGTACACTCCACTAGTAGTAAATGTATGGACCTATAGTACGAAAGTTTATGCATGCAAAAAAAAGTGTGTTTTCTCTCTCCTTCGTTGCATCTCATCTCTCCCCACACCTCTCCCCTCGCGCACCGGCCTGGCTGATCTCTCCCTCATCCATAGTGTAGCACCGCGCACATGTGCCTTGGTACGGTGGCTCTGTTTCTTTCTTTTTTTTGAGAGGGCACAACTCTATTTCTCTAATGTGTTCGGCAGCCGCATTGGTGTGGAGTAGGTAGTGTGTCAAGTGGGATCCCACCAAAATCCCACTTCTAGTTCATTTGCAAAAATCTACTGTAAATTTTTCTCAAACTTTGAACTATATTTTGACAAATGAATTAGAAGTGGGATACCACTTGACACTCTAGGAGTAGTACATATGAAGGAAACCACTTTGGTCCTTGTTAGCAAAAATATTCAAATTGTTCTGGTTTCGAAATTTTCACTTGCTTCCCAAACATCAGGAGAGAAAGGTTATTCAAAAGACCGGCCATTCGTAGTAGTACTTATTATATTATCTTTATCTTGTCTTATCTATTACAATACCATACCACTATATAGTGTAAGGATAACTTTGAACATTAACCGTTGGATCAAGACTGGCAAATCCAAACATTGCTAACTATTGGATATTCTTTTCCATTCTTAGCATCTAGAATATTCTATTTATAGTCTTTAGCACAATGAACGCTAGTATGCACAAACCTCAAAACACACTTCACTGCATAGTTTTATGGAGCTTGTGCTAAGTGCATGGACTTGGATGTTGATATCTTTGATCCGAATTATGGATGTAGTATAGCTCTTTTTCCCTAGTATACCTAGGTTATCGAATCCCCGGGAAGCAGAAAGCGTAGTGAGGTTACTTTAACGGACCTTCGGGAGTTTTAGAATTCCTTTTGTGTTTTATCGGACCAAGAGTTTGCAATATTTTTATTATTGTCGATGATGGAGAGAGAGGGCCTAGGGCTTTCGGTTTCACCAGTAGCTGTCTAAAACATCCTATGGGAATAAAAGATAATAATAAAGTATGCATATAATTGTTAGAGCAAGATAATTATATGTGGGCAGTGCTTCCATAATTGCTATTGCCTCTGCAACCACTTATAGCAATAACCTACTAGTCTCATCCATAGAAGAAAGAGAACTAATGATATGCATAGTGATTTCACCATTAATCCCATGTAAGTCCCTCACATACAGCCGTACTACCCCTTCTGTCACTAGGGTTCCCATCCTACAGATTAGTCATTACTCACATTCCCTATACCTGGATCAATCCTTGAGATCTTGGGTACCTAACAAGTCCTTAGATTGAGGCAAGAGAGGGTACAATAATCATCATGTCATACAAACTAATACATGATCCCATATATGATAATTAACATGCACAAAAGCTACATGGCTAGGCCGAAGCCCTTATCCCAAGGAGAATTACTCACACATAGAGATGAAACCAACAGCCAAAAACATTATAATGGAAATCATGAGATTGGTAGAAAATAGTCTTACAATGTCGCCAATTGGAGATGAGATCTATTATTACAAGTGGTGGAATATGGCTATGGTGGTGGAGAAGGGTTTGGAGATTAGATCTAGATCTATTCGTCTGGCGAGGTGGCTTCTGATGGCAGGGAGAGTTGAGATCAAAAAGAAGAGGTCGAGGAGGCGTTTTCTCGTCGCCCAGGCCTCTTTATATAGCGGTCCCTTCATGAAAGTTGTTCTGTTTGAACTGGTGATGTCGGTGGAAACTATACGACCGGAACTATATGGGCGGAATAAAATTTCCACTGTATACTTGGTCGTTAAAGGCACTGCCTCATCTTCATGACTCCAGGTTTCTTTGAGTTGTTGGAATTCTCGTATCTTTGACTTTAATGTTGTGATTCCCATCATCAAATGTCATTATCTGCGTAGGGAAAAATAGAAAGACAGGATTTCATACCCCTTTGATCATTAGGCATTAGTGGCAGGATTTAGAGTGATATATCCTCAAAAATATGAATAATATATAGTTTAAATGCGGACGTGGATGGCTATATTGCACAGCCATCAGATGTAATTTTAATTTTTTATGAGTTCCTTGATGTAACTTGTACTTCCACCGACCGTGTTAACTGAAGCACATTGCTCCTATGGGACCTACAACAGTTAGAAGAAAATGTAACCACCCCAATTATCACACAAAGTGTACCACGGTTTCATATAGTTCAATTTTCAAGCTTCCTACCTAACTTCACACACTTCACTGACTTGTCGATTTAACAAAATTAGGTCAAACTTGAGCTACAAGTAAGCGTGGTACATTGCTCTTGAATTAAATGTCTTTTCTGAGGTTGATGGGTGCATCTTCTTGTAGTAAACATTGTCGTCGGTGTGAGTTTCTAACTATCTTTAAAGAACATTCTCAATTTTCCGAGGGGATGACGAGATTGTTCTTCTTTTCCATATAGAAAGTCCGAAGAATATGGATCTGAATGCCACAAGCCAAGTTTCCAGACATATTAAGTGGACTAACATTCTTTACTTACGATCCCCGTGTTTAATGTTATGAGTTTTCATACTTCATCCTAGCTAACTCTGCCCACTTGAATGACTTTATGCCGATTAACAAAATTAGGTCAAATTTGAACTACAAGTAAATTATAGGTTTCTTTGAAAGTTTTGTGATTGATTTTGGATGTAACCATCAGGGGGACATTTAATATATCACAAACCACCACCGAGAGTTTTGATGACAAGTTCAACTTCTTGCTAAGATTTTGCATTTTCACAATTTAACGAAGGTCAAATTTGATCTACCAGTAAGCGCGATAGATTGATCTCGAATCAAATGTCATTTCATGGGTGGATGAGTTCATCTTATCATAGTACAAATTCCAACTATGAGGAAATTACATTGTAAATTTTCAGAGTGAAGACCTGATTGTTCCTTTCTGAAAAGAAAGTCTAAAGAATATATATGGATATGAATGCCACAAGCCAAGCTTTTAGACATATATAGTGGATCGGCATGTTGTACTTACAATTCACATGTTTTATGAATTTTCAAACTTCGTCCTAGCTAACTATATCCACTTGAATAGCTTTATGTTGATTTATCTAGATTAGGTCAAATGTCAAATGCAAGTAAATTATAGATCGCGTTTACAGTTTTACAATTTGGGGGGGATCGTTTAATATATCACAAACCACCATCGAGAGTTTTTACAACAGGTTCAACTTTTTGTACTCTGTATGATTATTCATCTTGACAACTTAACGAAATTAGGTCAAACTTGAGCAACAAGTCAATGCGATAGATTTCTCTTGAATGAATTTCTTTTCGAATGTAGATGGGTGCATCCTATTTTAGTAAACAATGTCGTCGGTATGATTTTCCAACTATCGAGAAAGAACATTCTCAAAGTGATGACGAGATTGTTCCTTTCCGTAAAGAAAGTTTCAAGAATATGGATCTGAATGCCACAAGCAAATATTTCAAATATATATGGTGGACCAACATGTTGTACTTACGATTTCCATGTCTTGTGAGTTTTCAAACTTCCTAGATAACTCTGTCCACTTGAATGACATTATGTCGATTTATCAAAATTACATCAAATTTGAACTATAAGTAAATAGTATCTTTCTTTCAAAGTTTTATGAAAAAGCTTTTGGAGGTACCCATCAGGGGACAATTGATATATTGGGAACCACTGGGAGTTTGGACAACAGGTTTAACTTATTTGTAAGATTTTGCATCTTGTCAATTGAACGAAATTCCGTCAAATTTGAGCCTTAAAAAAGACAACACGAGAGTAGTGAAGAGATAGGAGGAGTTGAAGGCGGTGCAATGTCACAGAAAAGCAATGATGGGCAGCTGACATAAGGTACAAGGTACACTCCACTAGTAGTAAATGTATGGACCTATAGTACGGAAGTTTATGTATGCAAAAAAGTGTGTTTTCTCTCCCCTTCACTGCCTCTCATCTCTCCCCACTCCTCTCCCCTCGCGCACCGGCCCGGCTGATCTCTCCCTTGTCCACAGCGTGGCGCTGCGCACGTGTGCCTTGGTACGGCGGCTCTATTTCTTTGTTTTTTTAGAGGGTGCAGCTCTGTTTCTCTGGAGTTTTCGGCATCCGCATTGGTATGGAGTAGGTAGGTTGTCAAGTGGGGTCCCACCAAAATCCCACTTCTAGTTCATTTGCCAAAACCTAGTGTAAAATTTGCTCAAAATTTGAACTAGATTTTGACAAATGAATTACAAGTGGGATTTTGGTGGGATCCCACTTGACACGCTAGGATTAGTACATAGGAAAGAAACCACATTGGTCCTTGGCGGAAAAAAAATATTCAAACTGTTCCAGTTTCAACATTTTCACTTGCTTCCCAAACATTGGGAGGGAAAGGTTATTCAAAAGACCGGCCATTTATATTGTCTTATCTCTTACAATATCATACCACTATATAGTGTAAGGATAACTTTGAACATTGACCGTTGGATCAAGACTGGCAAATCCAAACATTGCTAACTTTGGATCTTATTTTCCATTCTTAGCATCTAGAAGATTCTATTGATAGTCTTTAGCACAATGAACGCTTGTATGCACAAACCTCAAAACACACTTCACTTCATAGTTTTATGGACCTTGTGCTAAGTGCATGGACTTGGATGTAATTTTCATTTTTTATGAGGTCCTTGATGTAACTTGTACTTCCACCGATCGTGTTAACTGAAGCACCTCGCTCCTACGGGACCTACCACAGTTAGAAGAAAATTAAACAACCCCAATTATCACACTAAGTGGACCACGGTTTCTTATAGTTCCATTTTTCAAGCTTCCTACCTAACTTCACAAACTTCACAAACTCACCAATTTAACAAAATTAGGTCAAACTTGAGCTACAAGTAAGCGTGATACATTGCTCTTGAATTAAATGCCTTTTTTGAGGTTGATGGGTGCATCTTCTTTTAGTAAACAATGTTGTCGGGGTGAGTTCCAACTATTGTTCTTCTGAGTGATGAAAAAATTGTTCTTATTTTCCATAAAGAAAGTCCTAAGAATATGGATCTAAATGCCACAAGACATGTTTCCATACATATTAAGTGGACTAACATTCTTGACTTATGATCCCCATGTTTAATGTTATGAGTTTTCATACTTCGTCCTAGCTAACTCTGCCCATTTGAATGACTTTATGTCGATTTATCAAAATTAGGTCAAATTTGAACTACAAGTAAATTGTAGGTTTCTTTGAAAGTTTTCTGAATTTTTTGGAGGTAACCATTGGTGGGACATATAATATATCACAAACCACCACCGAGAGTTTTGACAACAAGTTCAACTTATTGCTAAGATTTTGCATCTTCACAACTTAACGAAGGTCAAACTTGAGCTACAAGTAAGCATGATAGATTGCTCTCAAATTAAATGTCATTTCATGGGTGGATGAGTGCATCTTCTCGCAGTAAACAAGACCGTTGGTGTGAGTTTCCAACTATCAGGAAACTATATTCTAAATTTTCAAAGTGATGACCTGATTGTTCCTTGCCGAAAAGAAAGTCTGAACAATATATATGGATCTGAATGCCAAAACCAAGATTTCAGACATATAGAGTTGACCGGCATGTTGTACTTACAATTCCCATGTTTTATGAGTTTTCAAACTTCATCCTAGCTAACTCTGTCCACTTGAATGTCTTTATGTCGATTTATCAAAATTAGGTCAAATTTCAAATGCAAGTAAATTATAGATTGCATTTAAAGTTTTACGATTTTTTTGGAGGTAACCATCGGGAGGGTCATTTAATATATCACAAACCACCACCGAGAATTTTGACAACAGGTTCAACTTATTGCTAATATTTTGCATCTTGATAACTTAACAAAATTAGGTCAAACTTGAGATACCAGTAAGCGCGATAGATTGTTCTTTAATTAATTATATTTTTGGAGTTAGATGGGTGCATCTTCTTTTAGTAATAATAATGCTGTCGGTGTGAGTTTCCAACAATCCGGAAAGAACATTCTCAATTTTTTGAGTGATGACGAGATTGTTCCTTTCCGTAAAGAAGGTTTGAAGAATATGGAATTGAATCCCACAGTAGAGCTTTTCAGATATATATAGTGGACCGACATGTTGTACTTATGGTTCCCATGTTTTATGAGTTTTCAAACTTCATCCTAGCTAACTCTATCCACTTGAATGACTTTATGTTGATTTATCGAAATTAGGTCAAATTTCAGATGTAAGCAAACTATAGATTCCATTTAAAGTTTTAAGATTTTTTGGAGGTAACCATCGGGGGGTCATTTAATATATCACAAACCATCTCCAAGAATTTTGACAATAGGTTCAACTTCTTGCTAAGATTCTTGACAACTTAACGAAAAAAGGTCAAACTTGAGCTACCAGTAAGCGCGATAGATTGCTCTTAAATTATTTGTCTTTTAGGAGGTAGATGGGTGCATGTTATTTTAGTAAACAATAATGTCGTCGGTGCAACTTTCTAACTATCAGGAAAGAACATTCTTAATTTTTCAGTCATGACTAGATTTTTCCTTTCCGTAAAGAATGTCTCAAGAATATGGATCTGAATGCTACGAGCAAAGCTTTATATATATAATATATAGTGGACCAACATGTCGTGTACTCCTTATATGATACCCATGTTTCACGAGTTTTCAAACTTCAACCTAGCTAACTCTGCCCACTTGAATGGCTTTATTTCGTTTTATCGAAATTAGGACAAATTTAAACTATGAGTAAATTGTAGGTTGTTTTGAAAGTTTTGCGATTTTTTTGAAGGTGACCATCAGGTGGTCATTTAATATATCACAAACCACCATCGAGAATTTTGACAACAGGTTCAACTTCTTGCTATGATTCTTGAAAACTTAAAAAAATTCAGTTAAACTTGAGCTACTAGTAAGAGTGATAGATTGCTCTTGAATTATATTTTTTCAGAGGTAGATGGGTGCATCATCTTTTAGTAAACAATAATGTCGTCGGTGCGAGTTTCCAACTATCAGGAAAGAACATTCTCAATTTTCCGAGTCATGATTAGATTGTTCCTTTTCGTAAAGAAGGTCTCAAGAATATGGATCTGAATGCCACAAGCAGACCTTTTAAGATATATATATATAGTGGACCAACATGTTGTGTACTACTTATATGATTCCCATGTTTCATGAGTTTTCAAACTTCGACCTAGCTAACTCTGCCCACTTGAATGGCTTTATGTCAATTTATCGAAATTAGGTCAAATTTGAACTACGCGTAAATTGTAGGTTGCTTTGAAAGTTTTCCGAATTTTTTTGGAGGTAACCATCGAAAAGTCATTTAATATATCACAAACTACCATCTAGGGTTTTGACTATTCATCTCAACAATTTAACGAAATTAGGTCAAACTTGAGCTACCAGCAAGCGTAATAGATTTCTCATGAATTAATTGTATTTTAGTAGGTAGATGGATGCATCTTATTTTAGTAAACAATATCGTCGGTGTGAGTTTCCAACTAGGAAAGAACATTCTCAATATTCCAAGTAATGACGAGATTGTTCTTTTTTGTAAAGAAAGTTAGAAGAATATGGATCTGAATTCCACAAGCCAAGCTTTCAATCATGTATAGTGGACCTCCATGTTGTACTTTCGAATCCCATGTCTTATGAGTTTTTAATCTTCCTAGCTAACTCTACCCACTTGAATGACTTTATGTTGATTTATTGAAACTATGTCAAATTTGAACTATAAGTAAATCGTAGGATTCTTTGAAAGTTTTATGAAAAAGCTTTTGGAGGTACCCATCGGGGGTCAATTAGCATTATAGCTGTAACCATCGAAGGTTATCCTCTCCTTATTATTCGCAAAATAAAATAAAATAAAAGCACCACCCACACAACCGTCACTACTCTAATTCGTGGCACACCTATTTTGGCCATCTGTGGCGTGCGCCATAAAGCGTACGCTGCGGCTAACTTTTAGCCGTGGCGCACTAGGTGGTGTGCCACGCTTCTGAAAAGATAACTGTGGCGCACTAGGTGCTGTGCGCCACACATATGAAAAAGCTAGCCGTGGCGCACTAGGTGTTGTGCGCCACGGATACAAATTTCAAATTTCAAAAAAAAATGGGAAATCTGGATCTCGTCGGTGCTGTCGCCGTCAGTGCCGTCGCTCGTCGATGTCACCGCCGTCGCCTCGTCGGAGAGGAGGAGGAGGAGGAGGAGAGAGCCCGCCGTCACCGTCGGAACTACAAAGAGGAGGAGGTGGTGGTGGAGGAGGAGGAGAGAGCCCGCCGTCGCCATCGTCATTGTCACTGCAAGGAGGAGAAGGAGGAGGAGGAGAGAGCCCGCCGTCTCCATCATCGTTGTCACTGCAAGGAGGGGGAGGAGAAGAAGGAGCCCGACATCGTTGTCGCCATTGCAAGGAGGAGGCCGCCATCACCATCTTCACTACAAGGAGGAGGAGAAGGAGAAGAAGGAGAGGAGAAGGAGAAGGAGGAGGAGGAGGAGAAAGAGAAGGAGAAGGAGAAGGAGAAGGAGAAGGAGGAGGAGAAGAAGGAAAGGAGAAGGGAGGAAAAGGAAAAGGAAAAGTAGAAGGGAGGAAAAGAAAAGGAGAGAGAAGGGGGAGGGAAGAGGGGTAGCTGGGCGGGGTGGGGATTCAAATTTTGAATCCCGCCCAACTTACTCGTAGCGCACTAGGTGGTGGTGCGCTACGGGTAAGTTGCCCTCTAATTTTTTTTCTGCAGGAAAAACGGTCTTTTGACCGTAACTTTTACTCTTTTCTAATTTTGAAAATCTAAAAAATCGCTAAAAGACCGGAGGTGGTTGCGAGCGGATGCGAAATCTCGTTCTTGTCATTTTGGTATATTATACGATTTTTTCGACATCGTATGCAAAAGTTACAGCCATTTTACCGTGGCATAACTTTTTTTTACAGAAAAAGTCGAAATTATTGTTTGTTAATTTTCCTAGGAACTAGACCACATTACCTACCTAAGTATGAAAGTATTTTATTTATTGAAGTGTTTATCATTTTATTTTATTTTTTTCAAAGCCTAAAAAGGCGATCCAAGGGGGGGGTGTGGAGTTGGTGCAGGCCACTTAGCCGTAGGGCACTAGGGCAGAGTGCCCTACGGCTAGGTTGACCCAGATTCTGCAACATACAGCCTCGTAGCGCACTAGGGAGAAGTGCCCTATGGCTAAGTTTCACACCCGTAGCCCACGTTGATCTAGTGCGCTACGGGTATGTAGTCTGTGGTCACATGTGCCCTGGCCCACACATAGCCGTGGAGCACCATCCCCATGTGCGCTACGCTTACAGCAGTTAGCCGTAGGGCACCTGTGGGCAGTGCGCCACGCATATTTTACCCGTGGGGCACCATTAGCACGTGCGCCATGGATGTGTGGATTACTTATAGCCGTTTTCCTAGTAGTGCGTACTAGACTCGGCCACCTTTCTTCACAAGTTGCACACGCCACCGTCCAATCGCATTTGATTCCTGTTGCATTTCGAGCCTTCCTTTTAATATTTTTATTACTCCGGAGGTGATCCAAGCGCGACTCAACACTAAATTTTGGTATGATATTGGCGGGATCTTCTTCTAGTTCAAATTTTTAGTGGAATATTGGCAGGATCCTCCTAGCTACATGCATACTGACGGGGCATGTGGCTCGTTCTCTCGCCAATCCCTCCCACTATCCCCTCATCATCCTCTATCTCGTCCCTCCTTAGCCGACTTCCACCTCGCCGAAGTCTGCTCAGCGACGCCGTCATCCACCTCGCCGGAGTCTGCTTCATCGTATCAGCTTCCCCGCTGCACAGTAGAGTGTCTGCTTCCCCACAGCCGCGACCGAGAGATGTGTAAGCCACTCGGAGCCCTCACCAGGGCGACTGTTAAAACTCTCTACTACCTAGACGGCGGTTGCTACACACTTGCTGACGAGGTTTAATCTCGTCAATGCCCATTGTTATGAGCTTGGGTTTTAGAGAAGATGGGGATGCTGGAGATCGCGGAACGGTTATCAAACAAGCAACACGGGGACACGAGGTTTACCTAGGTTCAGGCCCCCGGAGGGAAAACCCTACTCCTGCTTGTCTGCTCTTGATTACGGTGGAACCAAAAAGTACAGGGGTGCGCTGATGCAATCTGGCGTGGAGGTGTGTATGCGGTGGTATGAGGTGCCTAGATCTGTAGATCTATTGACATCTAGTCTATTGTACTGTAATCTGTCCTCGTCGTTGGACCCTCCTAGCCTTTATATATGGGGAGACTAGGTCTCAGGTACCGGTACGAGTAGGTTACAAGTTGTATTCAAACTCTAGTATTGAGGTTTCCTTGTCTTGTGCGCCAGGGAGTCCGTGTCCACATGGGCTTCATATCAGCCGAACCGTCATAGGCGTCGTGGACCACGGTAGATCGTCGAGTGGGCCTTCCGTCGGGCTGGACCAGGTAGGCTAACATCGGGTACCCGTAGGGCATATCCATGTCAGTAGCCCCCGAGTGTGCATCTAAAACGTAGATTCGGATGGAGACTTAGCTGTCTTGAACCTTGCATTTGGATGTCAGAGTCGAAAGTTGTGTTAGTTGTTACAAAGGAGTCGACATTATGGACGTATTCAACACAATGGACTATAGGGTGCACGACCAATGCTCCCTATGGGAGTAGCCCCCGAGTATCTGTTCGAGTCGTAGACTCGAGCAGAGAATTATAGTCGTCGGTTGCGTGATATGGCGATCCGGAAGTTCTTCGAATGACCTTGCAGATGCCCTGAATGCCTTCATTTTTTAGTGCGCGACCAGCGCTCACTATGGGAGTATCCCCCGAGTCCTTAGTCGAATCGTTGATTCGAGTGAGGAATCGAAGCGTGCCATTCGAAGATCTTTTGTGTGCGCGATCAGCGCTCTAGTTTGGAGTAGCCCCCGAGTGTCTGGCGGAGTCGTAGACTCGGGTCTTGTATCTTGTAGACGCGGTCGTATAAGGTGCTCGAGTGCGTGGAGCCGATGGTACATTAGGTTACTCGAAGAGGGCGCAGCCCCCGAGTATTTCGAGTGCGAGTTAAAAAAGAAAATCAGCTCTAAGTAGAGGGAAACTTAGCTTTGTTGATAGTTGTCGTGGACGAAGTTGATGCGGTAGCAAGTCACGTGGCGGACGTAATCGACACAGTGGACCGCACTCGTAGCAACGACGGGCTCCTGGGGTCGATGGCGGAAGCAAGTTCCACATCCGAAGTTTGTCGCAATCGAAGACCACACTAGGTCATCGTATTCGAAGAATGCAGCGGGCTGCTAGAGCCGAAGGCCACGGCTGGTCGATGAAGCGGAGGGAGCCCCCGAGTTGTTGGATCCGAAGATCGTAGCGGGTCGCTGGAGTCGAAGGATCCCCTATTCGCGGTTGCTGAAGCTGATGCGACCGGTCGCTGCAATCGAAGATCGCATTTGGTCGCCGCATCCGAAGGATGCAGCGGGTCACCGCAGTTGAAGACCGAAGAGGATCGTCGCAGTCGAAAACCGCAACAAGTTGATGGTCGCGAGTCGTTTGTCCAAGTGGGCACAGCCCCCGAGCGTGGAGTTGGTGTGGTCGAGGCGGCGTTCGATAGCCAATGCGGCGGACCAGAGTCAACACGAGAGCAGGTCACCAAGGCCGATGGTGGCAACAGTTTGCTGCAGTCGAAGATCGCAGAAGATCGACGTAGTCGAAGAGTGCACTAGATCATCGGGGTCGGAGACCGCAACGGATCGCCGGAGTCGGGGACTGTATCGGATCACCGGATTTTTTATCATCCACAGTCTTTTTCTTTCGGCTGATCTGAATTGGATGTGTCCGTGAAGGACAAGGCTAGCTGGCTTTGATTGAAAATAAATAATATCCGGTCTTTGAGTTGCCCACGCCCGGTTAACACGAGCACGTAAGCTTGGTTCTAATTTTTTCTTTGGCCCTTGATGCTTGACCGATCGATCGGTCTGATGTGCAGTATTTTTGTTTGATCAGATTTGGGACCCCGCCTCTTGCGTGCGCTCGAGGCTGCGGATTCGATGGAGATTCTGAATCCACGTAATCCCGTGCGTGTACTAAGTTGCTCCATGCCAGGTAGCTTCTTTTGATCCAAATAAACTAAGTCCTGCCACGAGCGGTGCAATCCTGCCGTCGCATAGGATCGAGCCTGAATTTCCGCCGATGATGGATTTCTGGTTTGCATGTGAATTTTCCTTGAGATTTTCCATCGATAACTTTTCTTGGGGCTTGATCCGTACGAATATTGCTTCTCTAATCGGTGGTCTGATTCCTGCTTATCAAAAGCGATGAGTCTGCCGGCCTTTCTCGAGGTAAAGTCGAGTGCACACGATCTCGATTTCTGTCGAACCCGGTGATCCAGGCTTTTGGGCAGTCTGCCCGAAATACTCCTCATCCGGGTAGATCCAAACGGCAGAGTGAAAGTGAAGCGCCGAGGTTGAGCCCCCATGATGACAGCATTGGTATAGATGAAGTTGAGTGCGTTGCCGATGAATATGAACAATTAGATGCGATCTGCCCGGCTGCTAACGGCGAAGGAGCCAAATTGGATCCGATCTTCAAGGGTAATCGAGTCGTAGACTCTTGGTAATGAGACCGTCACGATCGCACAATCAGCGCCCCCAGTTCCCGCAGACGGCGCCAATTGACGAGATTTAATCTCGTCAATGCCCATTGTTATGAGCTTAGGTTTTGGAGGATGCTGGAGATCACGGAACGGTTAGCAAACAAGCAACATGGGGACACGAGGTTTACCCAGGTTCAGGACCCCGGAAACCGAAAAGTACAGGGGTGCGCAGATGCAATCTGGCGTGGAGGTGTGTATGCGGTGGTATGAGGTGCCTAGATCTGTAGATCTATTGTGGTCTAGTCTATTATATTATAATCTGTCCTCCTTGTGGGACCCTCCTAGCCTTTATATATGGGGAGACTAGGTCTCAGGTACCGATACGAGTAGGTTACAAGTTGTATTCAAACTCTAGTCTTGAGGTTTCTTTGTCTTGCGCGCCAGGGAGTCCGTGTCCACATGGGATTCATATCAGCCGAACCGTCATAGGCGTTGTGGACCTCGGTAGATCGTCGAGTGGGCCTTCCGTCGGGCTGGACCAGGTAGGCTAACATCGAGTACCCGTAGGGCATATCAATGTCACTTCCTATGCTCGCTTCCCTTGCATTTTACTTGTAAATGTAGTTCATCTCTTCTTCCTTGCAGTGCCTTCTTATATTTATAATAATGCATGCTAGTTGCTGTACTACGGGATTGGTTTCAAGAGAAAAGAGGGCAACTATGAGTTGTGAAGCCAAATTGATTATCTTGCAGTAGTACAAGACCTCGCCAACCCAATGATAACCCCCAAAAATCCTTCCTAGACAAAGATTTGTCTCCACTTTGCATATATGTATTTTCTAGATTCATCATTTGCTTGCCCTGCCTTCTTATGTACTTCCCAATGAGAATCGATGCCAACAAAATCTGAGGAGTTTTGGACATTCAAATGTAGCCCCACTCGGCACAACACAAATGGTATAGAAACATGGTTATTTGTTGCATCTTTCTTATGTTATTTTCTGATTGATTTGCTGCACTACAATTTGCAGAAGCAAGTGCATGGTCATGTCCCTGCTAAGGAGGTTCGCAACACAGATATTCAGCAGCGTGCCAGGATGCAGCCATTTCTAGGAACCAAACAGAAGTATGGTGCATGGACAAAGCTAAGATTAGGCTTCTCCAATAGGATTTGGACACGACCACTCGATGGATCAGAGAATTGAACTGGGGCTGGATTTCTATGATTGAAGATGGCCTTGATGCTGCCAATGATCTTTAGAAGTTAGTGGCTAAAAATCGTGTTCCAAATCCGGCTGATGCACATGTCAATGAGATCAAATGGATGGTCTTGGAACAGGTGAAAGAACGAGCAAAGATTCTCCTAGCATCTTTGCAGGCAGATGATTTTCGAAGGGTGATGCAAGAGCCGCCATGCAAATAGATTGTTATTTCTAATAATGAGGATGACTTTCCTTGTCTTGTTAACCTGATATTTTCTTTTCTTATATGCTGGCAGTACTTTATGGTAACTATGTATTTGGCATGCTATTATGAAATTGTATATTACTTGCTGCATCTAGACAATGTATCTCGGTAGCCATTCGGAAAATGGAAAAAAAACAATTTCCCACCGAATGTTCAATCTTCTTATGCACTTTCGTTCAGATCCGTAGACCCACATTTTGCAGCAAATTAACACAATACCATGAAAGGTAGTCCATCTTTAAAAAAAGAATGGTAGTCTGAGATCAATTACCATGTCCTTGTGCCTATTATCATGCATAAATATGTGTAATTACTTGTGTGGACCCAAGTCAAACTTTTAGATTGTATTTACTAGTAGAGTACACAAAAATTACCCGAGGGGCAAAACACAAGCCTAAACCACCGCTTTCACCAAGCAGTCAATAATAATTTTAACTCTGCACCAGAAACAACCGCCGAAATGGCTCCCGCATCCAATATTAAAAAGTGGTACGAAATTTCCATCTCGCCCTTCGGTCCAGAAACAACGCGCCAAAGGCCATTCCTAAAAATTGTTACTCTTGCACAATCCCTAGAGATCACCTTGGACCACCACGGTCGTGCCCCTTCTGTCCCATCTCCCTTCACAGCCTCTCCACGGGCACTACATAGCGGACGAAGACGTTTTACCAGCTCCCTTGTCTAGCAAGCCGGAGGTTGCTTCTCCACCCCGACGCAGGCCCGCACCAGATCACCTCCTCCGTACCTGAGGTCCATGGCGTCGGAGTCGGCTCAGCAATGCTGTCACCAGCGACACCATCGCAGCTTCGTTAGGTCCACTTCCCCCGACTCCACGGCACCGGATATGCTTCCCCGACCTTGTCCACGACACCGGAGAGATGGCGAGCAAAACCCGCTCAGCCGCGAACAGCAAGGTCATAGCTCGCCATAAGTCCGTTAAAGACACGGCCAGCGGCAGGAAATTGCGTAATCACGATCACAAAGGTAGTTCATTGCTTGTTTCACGGCCGTCTCACACTGTTTACATTGATATGTCTGTCATTGCTCCTTTAGAGCTTCCAACTGCTTGCTATCACTTTACTAATTTGCTACTCTACACACACTTCGCTCTTATCTCATAAGGTATTTTTTTGCTCATGCATGGAAGCTGCTTTGGGGCTGACTAATAATGGAGAACGAAAGGCTTGGGAAGAGAGATTGCTAAAGAATTCCAAACATGCAAGGTCGCTCGGCTTGCAGAGACTTGGATCTTTTGTAGATAACACTACCAATCATGAAGGCCAGGTTTCTGAAGCAGAATCTGATCCTCGAGATGGACAAAACCCCGATGGAGTCTTGACTCAGGAAGATGGACCGATCGAGAACACCCCCCCCCCCTAGTCTGCCCGCTTGTCCACCCCCCAAGGTGCTTGATATGTCTTGTCATTGAGATAGTTGTTGCATCTTCCATTTTTTGTACCTCAGTCCCACCAAATGTTGTGCAATGCCATCTGCTTAGTTCATGCATCATATATGTTCAGCTTGTCTTGTCTTACTGTTCTTCTGTTCTATCTGTGTCTCATTATACGCAGGACTTTCATAGATTAATGTATCTTTTATATGTGTCAGGAATTAGCTATTTCACCTAAGACCCTTTCATATACCAGCAGGGAGAAAAACTATGTCTGTCAAGTGTCTGATTCAGCATTGGTTTCTGTTGATGAACAATACCTCGAGGGAGACATCACTCAGCAATTTGGACTCGTTGAGGACCCCCCCCCCCCCATAGTCCGCCCAATTACCCACCCCACAAGGTGCTTGCTCTATTTTTTCATCGTGATATCTGTTGCATCTTCCATGTTTTCTATCTCAATCCAACCTAATATTCTGCAATTCCCTCTGCCTAGTTCATGCATCATATATGTTCAGCATGTTTTTCCTTACTTTTCTTTTGTTCCATCTATGTCTCATTAATTACAAAACTATAATTGATTGAAGTATCTAATATGTGTGTCGGGAATCATCTGGTTCAAGTAAGACACGTTTAGGTACCAAACCTGAAGCATTGACAAGCGGTCCTGCTAATGCTACAGGTGGAACCCAAACACATGCCAGGAAATACAATAAACTAAATTCAAGAAACTCGCATAAAGCTAAAAAGGCTCATCTTGGCGGCACACCACATGTTTCAATAGAAGTAGACACACCAAATACCATCCCACACATTCCACAATCAGAAATTGCTAATCCAGATAGCCATGAACAATGGAGAGCCCAACTAGTTTTGACCTCTACTGGCCTAACATTGTTGGCACAACACCAACAAGCTAGCGACGATCACCAACCTATTGATCAGCCGGCCGCCAAACAAGGTATGTGTTCCCACGCTTATATTTTCATGCTCTCTTATATATACCATGATATCCTGATATAACGATTGAATTGGCAGCTACATGAAGATTTAAGAAAAGGGAGCCAACCGTAGGAAAAAGCTTGGAGATCAACTTTCTGAAACGCAATCTAGATATTGCATCAATTCTATTGTGCCTGGCAAGCGAAGGCCAGAAGATCCAAAAGAATCTACTTTCCTATCATCAGAAATAGGTGTTTTTATTAGGAATGATATTCCCATCTTCGCATCGCTCAAGCTCCACCAATAGACCCCTGACCATTACAATTCATTACTCCAGAAGTTACATGTAAGTCATGGTGCTCTGTCCCATGCCTTCAAGCTTGTCATTGGTTCTATTCTAAGTAACATAACACATCAACTATTCCATTCTTGTCGACAAACAAAATTCAACCTCGATCAGGATAATGAGGATGTAGACTATGTTCTCATGGACATGTTCTCCTATTCTTTGCACCAGCGGTGCCATAGGCTAAAGAAAAAATACTTTGATGGTAAGGCAAGTAAGTATATTGAAAGAACGTATCCTATGGAACATTCTATACTAACCAACAATGGATAGATCTTCTCGACCACTGGTTTGATCCAAAGATTATGATATGGTTAGTGAAGACCGAGACCAAATCACATTTAAAATTCCTATTTGCGCATTTGTATCACTAGTCTCCTTTTCCATATGAACGCTGAGAAAAACAAGAGGAACCGGGTCGCACAATGTTTAATAAACCGAACTGGATCTCGTGCATTGGTTGGGCACCTGAGCGCAATAGTAAGGATAATCAGTTTGTAATCTTGTAGAGACTTTGTGCTTCTTATATTTTGATTATGTGTTCTGCCCAGGTTGCGAAAAGATGCGATAAGTCTACAGCCAGCATTCGAGGCATGCCCGGCGTGCAAAAAAGAAGGGCTAAATATCTCTTCTAAGAGTGTTATTCTAAGTCTTCTATTCTATTGATATTTTGTGATGACACACCCTCAGTGATTTATATGTTATAGTTAGATGTGCAACACAACATGAAATGCTTCCCAATTTTCTTTTAATTTAATTACAGTAGATGATTTCCAACTAGTCTGAGTTTCAGTTTTGAACGGTACAAAGATTTGGCTTGTGATATCATCCACCTGGCGATGAAGAAACAGACAGATGCGATGTTGGCATAGTCCTATTATTGAGTGTTAGTGATAAACTTATTATCGGTATGATCAGATAGCTAGTATGCTTTTACTATAGTGTATATAATGCGTAATCAGCCATGCCAACTTGTAAGATTTATTCATAGACAGGTTAAATGTGTTTTCTTCATGTTCCTCTATAGTGACTTCTCTTCTCTCACTAATGCCTACCAACTGACAACCTTACATATTAAATTGAACACGGAGATGGCAAAACCTACGAAAGACGATTTGGAACAAAACCAAGAAGAATGTCTGGAAACATTTAACATGGTACTAAAAGGCGAAGGTCATTGTAAAAGTACTTCCTGCGTAATGCTGGGTTGTTGCAGTCCAAGTCCATGTCCAAGTTGGTGTATTTGTCTTATCAGGAAGAAATTGTAGCAGTACGGGCTGAACAGGAAGTGCAAAGACGAACAGTCGATGAGATAAGACATAAACTATTAGCAAGTGATGTGGAGTTGAAGATGTTACGAGATCAGGAGAATTCTCGAGATCTCATAGATGAACAGACTCTTCTAAGTTTAAGATGAACCCTGACAATGACAGGTGAGTACAATGGTCGTGTGAAATGGTTTCTATTACTGAGCCCGAGCTGTGTTTGGGGCCATGTAATAACAAAACCGTCGGGACTATTTGTTTTGCATCATGATGTTATATGTTCATGCTATGCTCCATGCACAAAAATCATGCGCCCGAACCTCACTCTCTCAAGCCTTGGATTCATGAACCTCACAAAGGTTTTTTATTCTTTGGACAAACCACCAAATTCAAAATCTCAGTCAATCGACAAAACCTACCGCCTACCCTATTTTAATCAGAGATTTTGTATCCAATTTTGTTTGCCAATATGGTAAGTGTTTGATGACCAGCCTTCAATTCGTACGGAAGGAGTACCATTAGTATTATTCCCTCGATGGTTTCAAAATTCAAAAATCTTAGTCGAGCGGCAAAACCTTCCACCAACCTTGTTTGCATCGGAGGTATCCAATTTTTATTATGGATAATGATCAGTTGATGTCAAACTTGACATTCAATTCCTGAAGAGGGGGATACCCATTTTTCTATTATTGCTTGGACGCTAGCCAAATTAAAAATATTAGTCTGCCCATTAATTATAGTCATGCATGATCAGTTGATGTCACTCTATGACTTGAATTCCTAGACATATAGCATACGATATACTATATTTTTTCTATTATTACTTGGATGGTATCAACAAAATTCAAAATCGTAATCGAGCGGTAAATTCTCCACCGACTCAGATGCATTTCGCGCCATTTCAAAAATTTGGAGGAAAAATCTACCACCATTGGAGTACCATTTTCCAGTACTATTATTATTAGATGGATGCTAGCCAATTTCAAAATCTCAATCGAGTGGAAAAACCACCCACCGACCTTCCCGCCCCTCCGTTTCAGAAAAATTGAGCCAAAATCTCCCACCGGGTAGTACCATATTATTAGAATAGAAGATGGGCGCTAGCCAAATTCAAAATCTCAATCGAGCGGAAAATATCACACATCAACCTTTAAGCATTTCGCGCTCCTCTGTTTCAAAAACTTTTGACTGTAAAATTCCCATTCTACCCTTTGTTCAGACAAAAAATGGGCATGCTAAAGTCGGTATCTTGGGGGAAAGATCTTAATTTGTTTCATGTTTACCTCTATGGTCCCTATTTGCACAGTTTTTCGCGCTGGCCCTCCCAAAAATCCGAAGATCATCTGTCCCGACGACCACCGCGCGCACCGGCCGGCAGCAATTTCACGGCGACCTGAGCCGCTTGAGCTACAGTCTCGTGCACCACTGCGGAGTCGCTTCACCGGCACCCACCCCACCGGATCTAGTTCATCGGTCTTCTGTGCCACGGCAGCAAAGCTGCGGTCTCGTTCACCATGCCGATGGCATCATCGACCGCCCAATCTTTGCTTCCCCGCCGCCGAATGCTACACAACCATACCGGATCCACCTCACCGGTGTCCACCGGATGGGATCTAGTTCAACGAGTTACATGTCCACCGCTCCAGACCAGCTTCATGGGTGTTGCCGTTCATAGCAACGGATCTACCTCAGTGACACTCTTGTCTATCGCGCCAGATCTACCTCAGCATCGCTCTCATCTGCCGCTCTCAAGCCGGCATCGACCGCCCAAGATCTACTTCCCTGACCACCCAAGATCTGCTTCCCTGACCGCCCAAGATCTACTTAGCCGCAACCGCAGCACCCTCAGTGACCTACACGTCACCCACATGGTACCGATGATGCTTAGACGCCTCTCTGACCGAGGTAACTAATCTCCAACCCCTTTTTGTTTTCTCAGCAATATAGTAGGTTAAAGCATGTCGTAGTGAACTTTATTTTTGTAATCGTTCTAGTACATACAAGTCATTGGGCATGTCTATTCTTTGTGCTGCATACAAGGTCACTAGACATGTTTGTTTGTATTTGATGCTCTACAAATTTCAAGTAATGCACATGTTTCTTATTTTGTCATGCACATGTTCTTAGCTACTCCCTACAACAGTAATTTCCTTCTATTGGGTAGTTTTTGCAAAATGTAAAGTCAGTGAAAAATATTAGTGTGGATTCACTGCTCCATAGTTCCTGAATATATCTGGTTCGTCATGAGCTAAGTTCCTGCTATTATTTCCTCCATGGCATCGTTCTTCTATTCTATAGTGCCCGTTTAAACTCATCGTACTAGTTAGATTATAATTTTGTTATTGCTATCTGGATCTTTAAAAGATGCACCACTGACTATTTGTTTTTCTTTGCACATAGCTCAAAAGGGAACACTGAACATGTTGGTTTGCATAGCCTCTTCTACCTAATCACAAGCATGATGTCATTGTTTCCTTATCTGGTGTTGGTTCATCCTAAGAAACGACATAACTATCATGTACTGTGTAGTTCATTCGTGGTTTGCGTTCCTACTTTGCAAGTTCTGGCATGATGCCATTATAATTTCTTTCTCGTTCATTCTTAGCTACGAAAGTAACTCCATGCCCATTGTGTAGCTCGCCACAAATTTTGAGTCACCCAACGTCTCTTGCATTCCAGGATATACTACTACTTCCATATAGATTTGTTGAAATTACCTGGCTAGTTTATAATTGCTGAAATTCTAGGAAACACTCTGTTCGATTGCTCAATTCATCTGTAGGCACACTTGTGTAATGCTTACTTGTAATGTTCTACAAGTTCACAAGCAATGTCATTATATTTCATATCTAATGGTTCGTCCTAAATAGCGACATAGCTATCGTCAACTGTATAACTAGTTTATTCGTAGTTTGCATTCTTGCTCTAAAAGGTCTCTTATGATGCCTTTCTAATTTCTTTTCGGTTAATAGCTGCGACAGTAACTGCATGCCCATTGTGTAGCTCTCCGCAACTTCTGGGTCACCCAACGTCTCTTGCATTCCAGGATAAATGACTTCTTCCATATATATTTGTTGAAATGACCTGGCTAGTTTATATTTACTGAAATTCTAAGAAACACTTTGATTGATTCTCATTTCATTGTATGCACACTTGTATAATACTTGCTTGTCCTCTTCTACAGGTTTGCAAGAGACCCCATTATATTTCTAACTTGGTGCTGGATCATCCTAAGCAACTACATAACTATCCTCTACTGTGTAGTTCATTCGTGGTTTGCATTCCTGCTCTGCAAGTTCTCACATGATGCCATTATAATTTCTGTCTCGTTCATTCTTAGCTATGGAACTAAGTGCATGCCCATTGTGTAGCTCACAGCAAATTCTAAGTCACCTAACGTCTCTTGCATTCTAGGATATACTACTGCTTCCATATATATTTGTTGAAATGACCTAGCTAGTTTATATTTGTTGAAATTCTAGGAAATACTCTGTTCGATTGCTTAATTAATTTGTAGGCACACTTGTGTAAAGCTTGCTTGTCCTATTCTACAGGTTCACAAGCAATGCCATTATATTTCATATCTAATGGTTCCTCCTAAGCAGTGACATAGCTATCCTCTATTGTATATATAGTTCATTCGTAGTTTGCATTCTTTCTCTACAAGTTCTCTTATGATTCCTTTATAATTCATATGTGGTTCCTAGCTACGACAGTAACTGCATGCCCATTGTGTAGCTCACCGCAAATACTGGGTCACCCAACGTCTCTTGCATTCCAGGATAAACGACTTCTTCCATATATATTTGTTGAAATGACCTGGCCAGTTTATATTTGCTGAAATTCTAAGAAACACTTTGATTGATTGCTTATATTATTATAGGCACACTTTTCTAATGCTTTCTTGTCCTCTTATATAGGTTCATAAGAGACGCTGTTATATTTATTTTTTGAACATGCAAAGTTTTTATTTCATTAGCAACAGTTTACAGAGAGAAGTGTGAAAGGGCTCACACTTGAAGCAACGAGAACATCTCTCTTAATACAAGGACATGCACCTGAAGATAAGCATCTGCAAGCTACAAATCTGTGCTGAATTTTGAGCGCTAACTTTGCCTGGTGATGTGCTTCTACATTGAAACACCGGTTGATGTGAGCTACTCTGGTCCTATGAAAGGATGGAGACACCTGAATACTAGCAAGGATGGGTCTCATGTTTAGTGACCTACATCCTTGAAGATGGAAGTCGCAGCTGCTGCTGCCAACGCCAGAACAGAGCAATCTGTGTAGTAGTGTGGTTCCTGTATGTGTAGAATATTTTCTATCTTCGTGGCTATGAGAAGACCTTATGCTTCAGCCTGAAGAGGAGATGACACCGGAGACGAAAGAGTCGAAACATGCAGTTGCTGATAGTGTTCATTGTCTTCAAGTTAGATGATGACACCAATGCCTGCATGAGATGATTGCATATTTTGTTTACTCTAGCAGGCTGCATCACAGAAAATTCTTGGACCTGCAACCAAGGACGGTTCTTGCTGGGTTGTTAGCTGTCGAACAACATTGGTTGCAGCATGTTGATCCTGGGATATCATCACTTCCTCTAGCTTTGAGCCCTGCATTAGTGCATTGGCCACTGGATATACCTGCGATGGATTACAAACCTTTCTACCAAACAAGGCATCATTTCTTGCCTTCCACAGGCACCACAAGAAAGTGTATAGGATGATTATGTTAATATATGGATGAGAAGAACCAGCAAAACCTTTATTATTTTTGGTATTGAATGGCTATCTTTAATAAGAGCCTCTGTTTTAATATACCAAGGAGAAGAAAACCAAGGCTCCTTTGAGAAATGGCATAGAAAAAGCATGTGCATTTCATCCTCTAATTTGCCACATCTAGCACAATTTTCACTAATATGTTTGGAAAACTTACTTGCACTCTTACCAGTTGGAAGTGATCGATGGAGAAGCCTCCAGGCAAATGTTTGGACTCTTGGCGCCATGAGTTTCTCCCTCCAAACTTGGTTGAGAAGATCGCTAACATGCAGTGGAATAGATTTCGGTCTCTGATTTGCCTGTAGTGCTATATTATTATAGCAGTGTTTATATGCGCTTTTCGAAGATTAATCACCTGCAGGGGTTAGTTTCCAAACTAGAGCATCCTGTCGAGGAGCATTAATGATAGGGGTTTGCTATATTGCATTAGCAGTTTGAGGAGTAAACAAATAGTTGATAAGCTGAACATTCCATGTTTTCTGATTGGGAGTCCAAGGGTCCTTAACTATAGCAGTGTAAACGTAAGGAGGTTGTTGAATGATAATATGTAGCACCCGGCTAAAAACACTACTAGAAAATCGCATGTCTTGTCTCTATGTATCACCATGGCATCTATATGCATATTGTTTGTTTAAAAACTATCTTGCTAAAAGTGTATTTTGTATTCAACATATTCTTTCTTTGTTCAAACCAAAACCATCGGTCCGTCCGGATCTTTTATTTTATCTAAACTATTTATCAAATACTATTTAAAACAAACTAAATAAATAAAACATTTTTTTGTTTTAAATACTGGGGAGGCAGACAACCGGCTAGGCCCAATGGACCGACCGGAGTCCACCTACAACCCTGCAAATAAACCCTAAACCTAAACCAACCCCAACCACCGAAACCCTAGAAACCCTAATCCCTAGATCCCTACCCACTCTTCCCCACCCCGCCGCCAGGAACCCACCTGGTCAAACCCCACGTCGGCACACCCAAACCACCTCCCCTTGGACCCAAACCGACCACCACCCCGCGGTACACAAACACAATCCCACGCACCCAGGGCCACCCGCGTCCCTCGCTCCAGGCCCGCCCCGCTCCTCCCTCCCCCCGCTTCCGCCTGGCCCCACCCGGAACCAAACCCCCGACCCCACCACTCTCTCTCGTGACCCCTTCTCCCCTTGCTCGTCTCTCCCCGTCGCCAATCCCCGCTGCCACCAGCAATCCTGCGAGCGGCCGCGCTAGCCGCGTCGCCCTCCTCCTGACCGTCCCCGTCTTCCTCCCCGCAAGCGGCCGCCGCCGTGTGCCTATCCCCCACCGCAAACTCCCCGGATCCCTGCGCTGCCGTGCCCGTTGTCGTCTTCCTCCACGGGCATGTCGCCTTCGGCCACGACCACGTCCGCCATCGTCGGCCTTCCCTCGTCGTGTGTCCGTCCCCGAGCCCGAGCTCCTCGCCGACCACATCCTTCGGCCGTCCCGCAGGCCTCCTCTAACCACCGCGCCGTCGGTCGCCTCCTCGAGAACCCACCTCCCCGTGCTCGCCTCTGTGCTTGTTGCCTCTGCAGCACCGTGCCCAGCACCACCGCGTTCCCGCGGGCCCCGACGCCTCCACCCGGTCCTCCTCCTCACCGCGGGACGTGGAGCCGTTCCCCTGCTCCCCCCGTCCTCGGCCTCCTCCGCTCCTTCCCACAAGCGAGCTGCTGCCGGCGCCCCTCGCCTCGCAGTTCCTACGACCACCGTCCTTGTCCTGTTGTGCCGCCTCCCTCCGGCGCCGCGGCGACCTCGCCCTCTGCCACCACTCGCCTCGTCCCAGCCCTCCTCCAGTCCGCGAGCGCCACCGTCGTTGGTCTGTGTCGTCGGGCTTCCTACCTCGTCGAGCCATGCCTCTGGTTAAGCCACGCGGGATACCCCCTGTTTCTCTGTAGCACGCAATGGTTCTCTGCCTTGTTTTGTTCTGGTCAGCAGAAGCTGATTGTAGATGGAATATGGTAGTTGGAGACTACATAATCAAGTTCTACACCGACATTAAAGCCAAGACAAGATCTCTGTTACCTATCCGACAACGACGCACTGAGATGAACCGCAACCCCCACAAGGATATCGTGCCGCCGCCAAGGCCTTCTTCCTAGAATCGTCATGACCGTCGACATGGAACCATCTACCAAGATCTCCGAAGACCGATCCCCCGAACCCTCAGAACCCCAAGATCGTCATTCGATGTGTGACCCCTATCCGAGACCCCTCATATTTTTATAATATATGATGTTGATCTTGTTGCATATTAAATGAACATGTTTGCATACATATTGTGGGTGTTTGGGGGTATCTAGATGATTCACCTAAATTAAATATAGAGACCATATGTGGGCGAATCTAGTCCAATATTGGTCCCATTTAAATTTGTGAAGCGAACCGGTGAAATATTTTTCCTTGATAAGATAACATTTAAATTGCGGGTATCTAAACAACATGAACCATCTAACTAATTGTCGGGACCCCAGTTCCGCTTAATATTGTCTAGTTGCATCACATCCTTGCCATGTCACGCATCATACATGCATCATGCCGATTTTCTGTCGTAGTATTAAATATTGCATCCGGTGTTTCTGCTAGTGCTTTGCTTCTTCACGGATTAGGCCGTTGAGTTGATGCGAGTGTCGACCCAATCTTTGGATGAACCTTCGACAATGTTTTCAAGCGAGCATTCTCCCCCTTTCTACCTATTTTACTTTATAGTCTTTATTTCCTCCTATTGATCTACTGCTATCGGTGTTGCGATGCTATAGATTCCGTACCCCGTTATACTTCCCTGCAGCCCTTATATTGCCTTGGACACATCCTATTACCTATTGTTTGGTAGGTAGTTGGACTTGCGTGTCGTAGTCCCTTGCGCAAGTGCTGTTGCGTGTCGTCAAGTACCACAGTTGTTGGAGAAATGCCTTATGTTTTATGTTGGAGATGATCATGGCTTTAATTATCGTTTAATAACTAAAAATTGAAGTAGGTAAATAATGCAGAGGCACAGGTGGGAAATAGATGTTATTTGGTTTTTAACCGTCCACTTGTGTCTCGTAGGACCCCGAGTACTTGATACCTGTTCTTTGAATATTCGCACTATCCGCATGTGGGACCATGAATCCCCCTAGCCAGAGCTTGAGTCATATTTATTTCTTGGGGCCACAAAGTAGTTTGGGGCTTTATTACTATCATGTACTTATGCCATGCTTTACTGCTTTATTTACGATTGCGCGTGGAGCGCCTGTACTATTTAGGAACAAATGTGGAATGTTTTCGCGGTATCGACAAGCCCAGTGTAACACCCTCAGAATCGGCCCTATGCAAATCTCAGCGATTCCCGCCAAACCCGCATAGAAACGATTCAAAGGTGCCCACCAGGCACTTTTGTGCAGGTGGAAAACGAAGTAATATCATTACATAATAGTCCACGATGGAACCCCAGAACAGATATATACAACATCGACTCCAAGAGTCAAGAATACAGATATACAATACAAAGATCCAAATCATCTTGAAAATGGTACAACGTCCGACTACGGACAAGATGCAAATGGGGCTAAGAGCCCTAAAGAATAACCAATGGCGTCCATAACCCTGCCCAGGCCAAGCCGGAAGGGTAACCCTACTAACAACGTCGATCTCAAAACCTGCTTAACAAAAGGGGTGCCGACAAAGGGCGAAAGAAAAAGAGAGCGGTCAGTACTGAGGCCAGTACACGGCGAGGCTAGAATTCGGCGGTCCTCGCCTACATAGGTATGGTGGACTGAGGTGGCAGCGCAGCATGCACTAAACAACCTATAGAGACTCGATACAACTGTCGACTATCAGATAGGGATAAGAAAGACCTATTCGGATCCAACCTGATTCTAACACCAAACATACCCATCCTGGTATTCCCCCTGGATACCAACCGAGAAAGTCAACCGAGGAACTCACATAGTTGGCAGTTTTATTCATTTTGTTATAGTTGTGACAATTACTAGTCAGATATAGATAGCATGAGTCATCCTGATATAATAAACAATGGGCAGTTTTAATTAACCATTCCATTATAGTTGTAGTACTTACTAGTCATATACATATAGCATGAGGAATCCCAAAAACCCAGCAGTTGTTGGCACTTTTATTTAGCCATTTCGTTGTAGTTGCAATACTTACTAGTCAGATACAATGGTAACAGGTGACATCCCAAACCAGCAATTGTTGGCACTTTTATTTAGCCATTCCATTATAGTGGAGCTGATTACTAGTCATTATAAAGTCAAATTTATAGCACTACTTTAGTTATAGTTGTCTATGATAGAGATACTGTGCTCCAAGTCGTCCATAACCGCGGACACGGGTTTCAGAAAGTTTTACCCTGCAGGGGGGCACAAATAGCAACACACGCATGATCAACCTCGAGAAAAACCAAATAAAAACCCAACGAGGCATCACGACAGAGCAATTGCAAGATTCATATAATATTTCAGGGGGCCACCCCACCAAGCTACCCACAACGAAGTTGGCCGGCTCCGGAACGGACCCAGAGGTTTACGTCAATGGCTGTAAATGACTGGAAACCCGAAAGTGTGACTGGGCTTGTCGATACCGCGAAAACACTCCGCTTACCTAAACAGTACAGGCGCTCCACGCGCAATCGTAAATAAAACAGTAAAGCATGGCATAAGTACAGGATAGTAATAAAGCTCCAAACTAGTTTGTGGCCCCAAGAAATAATATATGACTCAAGCTCTGGCTAGGGGGATTCATGGTCCCACATGCGGATAGTGCGAATATTCAAAGAACAAGTATCAAGTACTCGGGGTCCTACGGGACATAAGTGGACGGTTAAAAACCAAATAACATCTATTGCCCACATGTGCCTCTGCATTATTTACCTACTTCAATTTTAGTTATTAAACGGTAATTCAAGTTATAATCAACTCCAACATAAAGCATATGGCAGTCTTCCAACAACGGTGGTACTTGACGACAAGCAACAGCACTTGAGCAAGCAACTACGACACGCAAGGCCGACTATCTATCAAACAACAGGTAATAGGGTATGTCCAAGGCAATATAAGGCTGCAAGGGATATCACGGGTACGAAAACTAGAGCATCGCGACACAGATAGCAATAAATCAACAGGAGGAAATAAAGACTAGAAAGGTTAAATAGGTAGAAAGGGGGAGAATGCTCGCCTGAAAACATTGCCGAAGGTTCATCCGAAGATCGGGTCGACACTTGCATCAACTCATCGGCCTAATCTGTGAAGAAGCAAAGCACTAAAAGGAACAAGCGATGCAATAATTACAACTAATGCGGAAGAACCGGCATGATAATGATATGATGCATGTCATGACAAGTATGATGTAATGCATCTTATCCAAATTAAGGGAAACCGGGGTCCCGACAACACAATTTAGGGTTCAAGTTGTTTTTCTACCGTCAAGGTTAAATGTTCATTAGCATGGCAGTAACATGGCATGGATGAGCTACTTCGTATTTAAGGGGAGTGGAGAATCCCTAGTCAGAATTCGAAATACGCCGAAAGATTATATTAGGTGGAACTGCAACTACCAATGTTCGATACGATGCAAGATGCAAATAGTCATATGGGTGGAATATTATTGTGCTTCAAATCTGTCTAATCAAGTTTCATATATAGCATCTTTCATTTAAACTTACAGCTCAAAAGTTTCAAAATAACCAAGATTTGCAACTTATAAACAAAAATAAAAACAAAGACAGAGAAGGGAATAGAGATCTGGGCTGTATCTGATGGTGAGCTAAATAAAGGTTGGCTTAATTGCAAGAAGTGAATTTGATCCTATGATCCATCGGTACAAGGCTCAAGCATTAGACGATTGGGGCTATGAAACAGATGTGGAGATTAAGAGGTGCACCAGAATTTGACGTGAACTATGATGAGCAAAACAATAAAAAAATTACATGGGAGAGTCGTGGTTTAATCTCTGAAATGTAGTGGAGGCACCTGGCTGCTACCACTAGCCCCACTCGTGCTGGTGTTAACATGATACATTCACCTATTAAGAAAAACCTGACGGTGTTGAGTTTAGTGACGAAACAGATTGGCAAAAGAAAGCAGGCTTAGCTAGGATTTGATCTTGGATCTCTGTCGACGGTGACAGGGAACACTGCCACTAGGCTACTGATCAGGTTATCGATGTGATAGACGCTCAGCTCCTTTGAACAGATGGATCAGGGTTTGCTGAGAGCTCGCTACTAACAAACTGAACCTTCAGTACTCGGCTCTGAACCTTTCCAACGGACAGCAGCAGACGATGATGGTGGCCAAATGAAGGCAGCGCCCAGCGACCGTGTGACTGCAAGTACTATGTGTGCGAGGCAGTGCAACAACAAGAAGCAACAGCAGAGATGCATGAGCATGAGCGCGAACTTGATTCCCTGACGGCCATGACGCACGTGCTTAGGCGCGGAAACAGGTCAGGGAAGGTTCAGTTGGACAGAGGAGCTCACCGCGGGCAGGCAGGCAGGCAAAGGGGCCTGTTCTCGGAGACGCAGACGACGCCGTAGAGGAAGAAGAGACGTGCGGCGGCCGTGGTGAGCGTGTGCAGGTCGTCGAGATCCAGCTCCAATATTCTGCTGCAGAGGACGGTGATGGCCTTGGCAAGACCTCAGAGCCACGATCACACATGATGGGGAGGCGGCCATGTGGGAGTCGAGCTCCCGATGCTCTCGGTCATGGCTTTGGTGATGCCTTATCTTGGGGATTTTTTTTGGTGGAGAGGAGCAAGGATCGGAGGTGGAGGCGGCTGATGGGAGAGTAGCTAGGAGGGCCTAGGGTTCCAGGGGAGCATCAAGGACTTGGGGCGCGTGGCTCCATCGTCCATCACGAGGACAGCGACAGGAGGGGGCATGGATGTGCTGCCGTACATGTGAGCTTGGGGAAGATAAACAGAAGAAGAAGAAATGTTAGGCTAGTGTTGGGCCAGGAAGGAAAAGATGAAGTGAACGTCTAGGCTTCTATCTGGTTCTCTCCTTCGTACTTTATTCTTCTTTGAATCCTTGGCTCCTAATTTTAAAATAGTGGATATAAGATTTGGGAATATTTTGAAAGCCTGCAAAAACATTTTTGAAAAGAAACTTCAAGCACTTGACTTCTACAAATAAAATAAAATAAAATAAAATATCTTTTAGTTCAATGAGAAAATTGATAGATGGAGGTTCAGGGGTTTTATATTATCCACAAGAAAAAGAATGAGCACATGATCAAATAGGCACACAATCATAGCACGTAAGGTGGCTATCACTGTGTGTGAGAAATCACATAGGCCCTTTTTTACATGTGGACAAGAAATAAGAGGGAAGGACAAAGACCACATGTAATGAAGTTGAGGTGGTAGAATGGTATGGAACAATATAAAGGAGTAGAGAGAGAGTAGATAGGTGGCATGAACAAATACAACAAGAAATCTAGATAGAATCCACATGGTCGTCATGTTGAAGTAGAGGCTAATAAGAATAGCAAAATAGATAGAAGTAAGAGATGATGCCCGCTTAGCCATTTTGGGCATTTTGCAAGGAAATAGGATTCAAGCAAATAAGAACCAATTTGCCATTATGGTTCCATATCAAATAGCACCAACTAGAGAGTAAAATAGAGGGAGGCCAAAATAGAGGAAGATGGAAATAGCAAGCTCAAATAAAATATCAAGAACCAAATACAATGCAATAATTATAATACAACAATTTAAATAATGATCCATGTAATGTGGCATGATGAACATGATGGTGCATTATGATGTCATGATGATGCAGAAATCAAACTTAAAGAGCAATTTCTAATTAGGGATCTCACAGGATGCTACAATTCGACACCACTAACAAGGGATCTCGCCCTCGAGATCCGCCTCATGGTACGGGGAAGAAGGCCGACGGTCTGAATCTTCTCGCTTCATGTAGATCTTTACGACACCACGAACAAGGATTCTTTCTTCATGTTGAAACCGGCGACACCACCAACAAGAGGTCGTTTTCCATGATCATCAAGAGAACACTCCGGAGAAACAAAGACGAAGGTAAAGGTATCAAAAGATAAGGCCACCTCTAACTTCTATGGATGAAGTCAAATTGCTTGATCCACCGATTTGATGTACAAGAGCGAATGATAAGGATAGTCGGATGGTGATCAGTCCATCGCGCACCCAAAGCATTACTCTGCACATGAATAGGAGAATTATGCAACCAACTCTTAGAATTCAGACTGAAGATCTCAACAATCGAGGTTCGGAAACAAAAGAATGATGTGGGCTCTTTGTTAGATCTAATACAGATGATGTCGTCGCGCCGAAAAACATAGGAGGATACAAAGAAAAAATTTAGTGAATTTTTGATCCACTGAAAGGTACAACAGATAAAAGATTCCTTAGATAGCATGAAGGTCGGACGTCGAAGAACGATTATAAGAGGAAGCGAAACCCTAAAAGTACGACGAAAACCCAACCACGAGAATTCCTGGACTCGAAGAAAAGATAAGAGGAAATATTCAAAACACGCAGAGGTAAGAAGAGAATAGCACATGGGTAAGGAGTAAAAGCAGACCTAATCAGATCTATCCAACCGATTTTCAAAATAGTTTTGACACTCTAAAACGGCCGTTAGCTAGGTTATCCTACAGGCTGGACCAGTGGGGTATCATAACTGCTGAGCTCTGATACCACTCTATAACACCCTCAGAATCGGCCCTATGCAAATCTCAGCGATTCCCGCAAAACCCGCATAGAAACGATTCAAAGGTGCCCACCAGGCACTTTCGTGCAGGTGGAAAATGAAGTAATATCATTACACAATAGTCCACGATGGAACCCCAGAACAGATATATACAACATCGACTCCAAGAGTCAAGAATACAGATATACAATACAAAGATCCAAATCACCTTGAAAACGATACAACGTCCGACTACGGACAAGATGCAAATGGGGCTAAGAGCCCTAAAGAATAACCAATGGCGTCCATAACCCTGCCTAGGCCAAGCCGGAAGGATAACCCTACTAACGACGTCGATCTCAAAACCTGCTTAACAAAAGGGGTGCCGACAAAGGGCGAAAGAAAAAAAGAGCGGTCAGTACTGAGGCCAGTACACGGCGAGGCTAGAATCCGGCGGTCCTCGCCTACATAGGTATGGTGGACTGAGGCGGCAGCGCAGCATGCACTAAACAACCTATAGAGACTCGATACAACTGTCGACTATCAGATAGGGATAAGAAAGACCTATTCGTATCCAACCTGATTCTAACACCAAACATACCCATCCTGGTATTCCCCCTCGATACCAACCGAGAAAGTCAACCGAGGAACTCACACAGTTGGCAGTTTTATTCATTTTGTTATAGTTGTGACAATTACTAGTCAGATATAGATAGCATGAGTCATCCTGATATAATAAACAATGGGCAGTTTTAATTAACCATTCCATTATAGTTGTAGTACTTACTAGTCATATACATATAGCATGAGGAATCCCAAAAACCCAGCAGTTGTTGGCACTTTTATTTAGCCATTCCGTTGTAGTTGCAATACTTACTAGTCAGATACAATGGTAACAGGTGACAACCCAAACCAGCAATTGTTGGCACTTTTATTTAGCCATTCCATTATAGTGGAGTTGATTACTAGTCATTATAAAGTCAAATTTATAGCACTACTTTAGTTATAGTTGTCTATGATCGAGATACTGTGCTCCAAGTCGTCCATATCCGCGGACACGGCTTTCAGAAAGTTTTACCCTGCAGGGGGGCACAAATAGCAACACACGCATGATCAACCTCGAGAAAAACCAAATAAAAACCCAACGAGGCATCACGACAGAGCAATTGCAAGATTCATATAAATTTCAGGGGGCCACCCCACCAAGCTACCCGCGACGAAGTTGGCCGGCTCCGGAACGGACCCAGAGGTTTGCGTCAATGGCTGTAAATGACTGGGAACCCGAAAGTGTGACTGGGCTTGTCGATACCGCGAAAACACTCCGCTTACCTAAGCGATACAGAGCTCCCAGCATGATAAATAAAACAGTAAAGCATGGCATAAGTACAGGATAGTAATAAAGCTCCAAACTAGTTTGTGGCCCCAAGAAATAATATATGACTCAAGCTCTGGCTAGGGGGATTCATGGTCCCACATGCGTATAGTGCGAATATTCAAAGAACAAGTATCAAGTACTCAGGGTCCTACGGGACACAAGTGGACGGTTAAAAACCAAATAACATCTATTGACCACCTGTGCCTCTGCATTATTTACCTACTTCAATTTTAGTTATTAAATGGTAATTAAAGTTATAATCAACTCCAACGTAAAGCATATGGCAGTCTTCCAACAACGGTGGTACTTGACGACACGCAACAGCACTTGAGCAAGCAACTACGACACGCAAGGCCGACTATCTATCAAACAACAGGTAATAGGGTATGTCCAAGGCAATATAAGGCTGCAAGGGATATCACGGGTACGAAAACTAGAGCATCGCGACACAGATAGCAATAGATCAACAGGAGGAAATAAAGACTAGAAAGGTTAAATAGGTAGAAAGGGGGAGAATGCTCGCCTGAAAATATTGCCGAAGGTTCATCCGAAGATCGGGTCGACACTCGCATCAACTCATCGGCCTAATCCGTGAAGAAGCAAAGCACTAAAAGGAACAAGCGATGCAATAACTACAACTAATACGGAAGATCCGGCATGATAATGATATGATGCATGCCATGACATGTATGATGTAATGCATCTTATCCAAATTAAGGGAAACCGGGGTCCCGACAACATAATTTAGGGTTCAAGGTATTTTTCCAACGTCACGGTTAAATGTTCATTAGCATGGCAGTAACATGGCATGGATGAGCTACTTCGTATTTAAGGGGAGTGGAGAATCCCTAGTCAGAATTCGAAATACGCCGAAAGATTATATTAGGTGGAATTGCAACTACCAATGTTTGATACGATGCAAGATGCAAATAGTCATATGGGTGGAATATTATTGTGCTTCAAATCTGTCTAATCAAGTTTCATATATAGCATCTTTCATTTAAACTTACAGCTCAAAAGTTTCAAAATAACCAAGATTTGCAACTTATAAACAAAAATAAAAACAAAGACAGAGAAGGGAATAGAGATCTGGGCTGTATCTGATGGTGAGCTAAATAAAGGTTGGCTTAATTGCAAGAAGTGAATTTGATCCTATGATCCATCGGTACAAGGCTCAAGCATTAGACGATTGGGGCTATGAAACAGATGTGGAGATTAAGAGGTGCACTAGAATTTGACGTGAACTATGATGAGCAAAACAATAAAAAAATTACATGGGAGAGTCGTGGTTTAATCTCTGAAATGTAGTGGAGGCACCTGGATGCTACCACTAGCCCCACTCGTGCTGGTGTTAACATGATACATTCACCTATTAAGAAAAACCTGACGGTGTTGAGTTTAGTGATGAAACAGATTGGCAAAAGAAAGCAGGCTTAGCTAGGATTTGATCTTGGATCTCTGTCGACGGTGACAGGGAACACTGCCACTAGGCTACTGATCAGGTTATCGATGTGATAGACGCTCAGCTCCTTTGAACAGATGGATCAGGGTTTGCTGAGAGCTCGCTACTAACAAACTGAACCTTCAGTACTCGGCTCTGAACCTTTCCAACGGACAGCAGCAGACGATGATGGTGGCCAAATGAAGGCAGCGCGCCCGGCGTGTGACTGCAAGTACTATGTGTGCGAGGCAGTGCAACAACAAGAAGCAATAGCAGAGATGCATGAGCATGAGCGCGAGCTTGATTCCCTGGCGGCCATGACGCACGTGCTTAGGCGCGGAAACAGGTCAGGGAAGGTTCAGTTGGACAGAGGAGCTCACCGCGGGCAGGCAGGCAGGCAAAGGTGCCTGTTCTCGGAGACGCAGACGACGCCGTAGAGGAAGAAGAGACGTGCGGCGGCCGTGGTGAGCGTGTGCAGGTCGTCGAGCTCCAGCTCCAATCTTCTGCTGCAGAGGACGGTGATGGCCTTGGCAAGACCTCAGAGCCACGATCACACATGATGGGGAGGCGGCCATGTGGGAGTCGAGCTCCCGATGCTCTCGGTCATGGCTTTGGTGATGCCTTATCTTGGGGATTTTTTTGGTGGAGAGGAGCAAGGATCGGAGATGGCGGCGGCTGATGGGAGAGTAGCTAGGAGGGCCTAGGGTTCCAGGGGAGCATCAAGGACTTGGGGCGCGTGGCTCCATCGTCCATCACGAGGACAGCGACAGGAGGGGGCATGGGTGTGCTACCGTACATGTGAGCTTGGGGAAGATAAACAGAAGAAGCAAAAATGTTAGGCTAGTGTTGGGCCAGGAAGGAAAAGATGAAGTGAACGTCTAGGCTTCTATCTGGTTCTCTCCTTCGTACTTTATTCTTCTTTGAATCCTTGGCTCCTAATTTTAAAAGTGTGGATATAAGATTTGGGAATATTTTGAAAGCCTGCAAAAACATTTTTGAAAAGAAACTTCAAGCGCTTAACTTCTACAAATAAAATAAAATAAAATATCTTTTAGTTCAATGAGAAAATTGATAGATGGAGGTTCAGGCGTTTTATATTATCCACAAGAAAAAGAATGAGCACATGATCAAATAGGCACACAATCATAGCACGTAAGGTGGCTATCACTGTGTGTGAGAAATCACATAGGCCCTTTTTCACATGTGGACAAGAAATAAGAGGGAAGTACAAAGACCACATGTAATGAAGTTGAGGTGGTAGAATGGTATGGAACAATATAAAGGAGTAGAGAGAGAGTAGATAGGTGGCATGAACAAATACAACAAGAAATCTAGATAGAATCCACATGGTCGTCATGTTGAAGTAGAGGCTAATAAGAATAGCAAAATAGATAGAAGTAAGAGATGATGCCCGCTTAGCCATTTTGGGCATTTTGCAAGGAAATAGGATTCAAGCAAATAAGAACCAATTTGCCATTATGGTTTCATATCAAATAGCACCAACTAGAGAGTAAAATAGAGGAAGATGGAAATAGCAAGCTCAAATAAAATATCAAGAACCAAATACAATGCAATAATTATAATACAACAATTTAAATAATGATCCATGTAATGTGGCATGATGAACATGATGGTGCATTATGATGTCATGATGATGCAGAAATCAAACTTAAAAAGGAATTTCTAATTAGGGATCTCACAGGATGCTACACTCAGTCACACTTTCGGGTTCCCAGTCATTTACAGCCATTGGCACAAACCTATGGGTCCGTTTCGGAGACGGCCAACTTCGTCGCGGGTAGCTTGGTGGGGTGGCCCCTTGAAATTTATATGAATCTTGCAATTGCTCTGTCGTGATGCCTCGTTGGGTTTTTATTTGGTTTTTCTCGAGGTTGATCGTGCGTGTGTTGCTATTTGTGCCCCCCTGCAGGGTAAAACTTTCTGAAAGCCGTGTCCATGGTTATGGATGACTTGGAGCACATTATCTCAATCATAGACAACTATAACTAAAGTAGTGCTATAAATTTGACTTTATAATGACTAGTAATCAGCTTCACTATAATGGAATGGCTTAATAAAAGTGCCAACAATTGCTGGTTTGGATTGTCACCTGTTGCCATTGTATCTGACTAGTAAATATTACCTTCTAGCGGAATGGCTAAATAAAAGTATCAACAACTGCTGGGTTTTGGGATGCCTCATGCTATATGTATCTGACTAGTAAGTACTACCACTACAACGGAATGGTTAACTAAAACTGCCCACTGCTTATTATATCAGGATGACTCATGCTATCTATATCTGACTAGTAATTGCTGCAACTATAACGGAATGAATAAAACTACCAACTGTGTGAGTTCCTCGGTTGACTTCCTCGTTTGGTCTCGAGGGGGAAATACCAGGATGGGTATGCTTGGTGATAGTTCCAGGTTGGATCCGAATAGGCCTTTCTTATCCCTATCTGATAGCCGCCAGTTGTATTGAGTCTCTATAGGTTGTTTAGTGCATGTTGCGCTGCCGCTTCAGTCCACCATACCTATGTAGGCGAGGACCGCCGAATTCTAGTCTTGCCGTGTACTGGCCTCAGTACTGACCGCTCTCTTTTTCCTTTGCCCTTTGTCGGCACCCCTTTTTGTTTAAGCAGGTTTTGAGATCATCGTCATTAGCAGGGTTACCCTTCCGGCTTGGCCTGGGCAGGGTTATGGATGCCATTGGTTACTCTTCAGGGCTCTTAGCTCAATTTGCATCTTGTCCGTACTCGGACGTTGTATCGTTTTCAAGGTGATTTGGATCTTTGTACTGTATATCTGTATTCTTGACTCTTTGAGTCGTTGTTGTATATATCTGTTCTGTGGGTTCCATCATGAACTATTGTGTAATGGTATTACTTCGTTTTCCACCCACACGCAAGTGCCTGGTGGACACCTTTGAATCGTTTCTATGCTGGTTTGGCGGAATCGCTGAAACTTGCATAGGGCCGATTCTGAGGGTGTTACATAATATTATCATAAACAATTTCCCATTTAGATAACCATGGTGAACTCCAAATGGAGCTGCTTCCATCGATAGTTTGGTAAAAATAGGATGATATTAACAACGGTCTTACCTCGAGAACTGCTGACCAGAAGGCAGATTTTGGTATGTTTTGCTTCGCCCTCCAAAGGGATGTGTCGTTGTAGTATTTCGATTTGAGAATGAGAGAAAGATGACTCTGTGGTTCCTTTGCTAACCTCCAGGCTACCGATAGAATTAGACCCTGGTTAATATCCTATAAGTTTCTAATACCTAAACCACCAATATTTTTTTTGTGCAAATATCTGCCCATGCTCTTAAGCAGAGTGTCTTCGTAGATGCTTCTTCTTTCACACCTGTCCACCAAAATTTTCTAATGATAGCTGTGAGTTTTGCTAATAACTTCCTTGAAAAGAGCATATTAGACATATAGTAGACAAGGATAGAGGAGAAGACGGATTTAATAAGAGTTAGTATTGCTGCATGGGAAAGCATGTTGGCTTTGTAAGCACTAAGCTTGGATTTGAATTTGTCGTATACAAAATCATATGTTGCTGATCTATCTTTTGCTGGTAGAATGAGGGGGTGTCCCAAGTGTACAGTGCTATTGTCAATGTCTAATACTGGGAATATTCATTTCATGTCTTATCTGACCTGGAAGTTAACCTTTTTGCTAAACATTATTCCTGATTTGTTCCAGTTTGGGAGTTGTCCTGAAAGGTTACAAAATTGTTGCAGAATAATAGGTATAGTTGTAGCTTACTGCATGTTAGCTTTTCCACAAACTAGGAGATCATCTAAAAACATTAGAGAATGGATAGGAGGGCAATTCAGTCCAAGTGGTACACCAGAAAGGTGATTGGCATCTAGTGTGTCCTGCAGCTCCACAGAGAGCTCATTTACTGCAAAAACAAAAAGTGACGAAGACAAAGGGCATCCTTGTCTTATGCCTCTGCTAGTTTTGAAAGATCCAAAAGATTGTCCATTAATGATAACCGGAAAAGTTGGTGAGGATATGCAAGCATGTATAAGGTTTATGAAGTGAGCATGAAGCCCTTTGCGAGTAAGAGCAGAAGCAATGAAATGCCATTCAGTTCTATCAAAGGCTTTGGCTAGATCAATCTTGAGCATAAAATCAGTGCTATCGTAGGAATTGAGAGGAAAGGAATGCGCAATTTCTTGAGCTAAAATGATGTTATTACTAATGCGCCTACCCTTGATGAAAGCATGTTGTGAAGGATGGATATAATATGGCATGTGTTATTTTAATTTGTTAGCCAAAGATTTTGCAATTATTTTATAGATAACATTATAGAGGCTAATCGGTCTAAAGTCTAAAGGCACATGAAAAACCAAATTTTTCAGGGTGAGGGCAATTTGAGTTTCATTGAGGTGAGAAGGGAGGTTACCTATGATGTAGAAGTTTCTAACCATATTTGTAAAATCTTCTCCAATCCAACTCCATGCTGAGGTATAAAAGCCCACATTGAAACCATCCGGGCCCGGTGAAGCATTTTTCTTCATGGATTTGAGAATTTCCCGAATTTCTTGTTTATCCGGGATCAAATTTGTAAAATCCTAAGTGTCTTGAGGGTGAGAAGTGCTCGGTAATGGCCTGCCATTGTTAGGACAGAAAGAGTAGAATATATTTTTGAAATAGTTCACAAATTCATGAGCAATTTCGTTAGGGTCAAAAAGGTGTTTTCCCAGTATCTTTGATGGATACAATGCGATTGCGACGCTTGCGCTTAAGGACGGCATTGTGAAAGTTTTATCTATAGAACTCTGTATGTTTTAATGTAAGAACGTCAGAAATTTTTCCTGTCTTCTTGGGTAGCCCAATGCTTCTTCGCTCTTTGTCTATAGAACTCTGTAAGTTTTATCATGTTTTCTTCATATTGGGCTATAAGCTTTGCCTCTAGAGAATGATACTGTTCTTGAAATGGTTGCATCTGGATGGAGTTGATTTGTTGCTAAATCGTATCAAGTTGTTGTTGAATTGGTCTTTTTTGTTGCACCATTTCTTTAGAGTACCTGCAAGGTTAGTCGTTCTACAATGGAACAATTTTTTAACCAACAAATCCCAAGCATTTTTAGCAACATTCTGGAAATCCTCTTCCATGGTCCACCAATTTTCAAATTTAAATTTTAGTTTTGGCCAACAATACTGCGATTCAGTTGAAACAAGAATGGGAGCATGATCACCAAACATGATAGGAAGTTTGAAAACATTTGTATTACGATAATTTTCACACCATTCAACATTTGCAAGACAGCGGTCAGGACGTTCAAACACAGGAGTAGAAGAGAAATGTTTGTTTGTCCAAGTATAAGAAGGGCCGCTGAAACCAATATCAAGAAGACCACATTGTTTAACATATACATTGAAATCACGCTACGGGAGTGGTTTATATTAGTAGAGGTAGTTTTCGTATCAGACATGATGTTGTTGAGATCCCCTAAACAAACTACTGGCTTTCCTAGATTATCATGTACAAAAGTAAAAATATGGTCCCAAATCATCTTGGTGAGGCGATGATGGGGTCCCCATAAACACAAGCTAGCAAGAACTAAACATTAGTAGCTATGTGATTTACTACTGCCAAGGTAACATAGCGATTTGAGAACTGAACAAAGACATGAACTTCGTCTGACCACAACAACCAGAGGCCCCCAGGGAGACCAACCGAGGGAACAACAAAGCTACTGGAGATGTTAAAACAAGAATTAAGTTGAAAAGAATTGCACCTGGAAGATCTGGTCTCAGAGATGAAATATATTTGCACACCTATGGAATTTATCAACTTGGCTAGATACTCCATTTTACGGGATGTGACAAGGTTCCTTCCCTTTCCTTGGCAGTTCCACCCAATGAACTTCATTACTCCAAATCATGAAGAAGGTAGCCTCTGGTCACCCCTCCATTTTATAGGATGTAGGCAAGTATATTAGGATTTCCTCCTATAAGTATCCCTCTTACTAATCGAGGTGGCTATTAACAGCTAGCTCACCGACTTGGCAACTGACACAAATCAGGGGAGATGAGGGCCCCCAAATAATCCAGTCATGTAGGAAGGAGCAGATCTGGCAATGAAGTGCTAGAGGAACATGTAGTGGGCTAAAAAAGGATTGAATTAGGGGATTTGATCGAGGTGGGGTAGCGGATGGCAAGGGAAGAAGTGATGGTTGGGAATAAGGAAGAGAGACTCAAAACTAGATTCAGGGAGAGGGAACCGGTCAAATCTGAGAGGAATCAAGAAGAAGCAATAAGTGGAGGATGAATCGTGGGAAGAAATCAGAGAGACTTGGTGAAGAAAAAAGGAAGAATAAGTACGGCATGACGCCAGTCACGGCATATCGCGAAAGACAATTCCAACACGTCAACTCTCTAGAGGACTCCAACTGTACTTATGACGCCATTATATTTCTAATCTAGTGCTGGTTCATCTTAAGCAACGACATAACTATCATCTACTATGTAGTTCATTCATGCGTTCCTTCTCTGCAAGTTCCCGCAAGATGCCACTATAATTTCTGGCTCGTTCATTCTTAGCTACCAAAATAACTGCATGCCCATTGTGTAGCTCATCGCAAATTCTGAGTCACCCAACGTCTCTTGCATTTCATGATATACTACTGCTTTCATATATATATCTGTTGAAATGACCTGGCTAGTTTATATTTGCTAAAATTTTAGGAAACACTTTGTTTGATTGCTCAATTCATTTGTAGGCACACTTAATGCTTGTCTTGTTCTATAGGTTCACAAGAAATGCCATTATATTTCATATCTAATGGTTTGTCCTAAGCAGCGACATAGTTATCCTCTATATATAGTTCATTCGTGGTTTGCATTCTTTCTCTACAAGTTCTCTTATGATGCCATTATAATTTCTATTCGGTTCCTAGCTACGACAGTAACTGGATGCCCATTGTGTTGCTCATCGCAAATTCTGGGTCACCCAACGTCTCTTGCATTCTAGGATAAATGACTGCTTCCATATATATTTGTTGAAATGACCTGGCTAGTTTATATTTGCTGAAATTCTAAGAAACACTTTGATTTATTGCTCGTTCCAAGGTAGGCACACTTGTATAATGCTTGCTTGTCCTCTTCTACATGTTCGCCAGAGACGTCGTTATATTTCTAATCTAGGGCTAGTTCTTCCTAAGAAACGACATAACTATCCTCTACTGTATATTTCATTCGTGGTTTCTGTTCCTGCTCCGCAAGTTCTGATATGATGCCATTAGAATTTCTATCTAGATCATTCTTAGGTACGACAGTAACTGCATGTCATTGTGTAGCTCACCGCAAATTCGTCAACCAACGTCTCTTGCTTTCCAAGATATACTACTGCTTCCATATATTTTTGTTGAAATAACTTGTCTAGTTTATATTTGCTAAAATTCTAAGAAACACTTTGTTTGATTGCTCATTTCATTGTAGGCACACTTGTATAATGCTTGCATGTCTTGTTCTACAGGTTCACAAGCGACACAATTATATTTCGTATCTGGTTCTGGTTCGTCCTAAGCAACGACCTAACTATCCTCTATTGTATAGTTCATTTGTGATTTGCATTCTGCTCTACAAGTTCTTGCATGATGTTGTTATAATTTGTCTCTCTTTCATTCTTATCTACAATAGTATCTGCATGGCATCGTCTGGTTTATTCTTATGGTTTATTCTTCTATATATATATATTTGTTGATATGACCTGACTAGTTTATATTTGCTGAAATTCTAAACCACACACATTGTTATTTCTCGTTTCATAGTAGGCACACTTGTTTAATGCTTGCTTGTCATGTTTGTTTGACATGATGGTCAATATATTTAAACCATTGACCAGTAGTAAACTCCAGTTCATAGCTCCTGTTGTATCAGTTAAATGAGTAGTTTGCCTTGTTTTATGTATTAACTTGTTATTACTTAGTTTCATACTGCAATTATTGCTATCGCCGCCAAAGAGGGGGCTGCAAGATCATGTCTCAAGGTTTTTTCCGAATGTAGATGTCACACTCAAAAGGGACGAAGGTGATAGATGAAGAAACCAAATTGAGGACTGCTATCAACTCGATTGTCAACTGAAATGCCGATTTTTCTTTCTCTTGAGTTGATAATATGTAATAATTTTAAGTAGTTTACATTTGATGTAATATCTATATTAATCGCATAGGCCATGTAGGCATTTAGTTGACGTTGTCCACACATAGCGGGCTCTCCTATATCCGAACATCAATATACTAAGGATCCAAGAAAATCTAGTGAAAATGAGTTTCCCTTTTCCAAATAAATAACACACCACCACTTCTACCATCACTAGGATTAACAATCTTCACATCCATCTTTGGTCTCCTTCTCGAACACTCTACCGGATAGCTGTCCAAGTGAGTATCTAACAAAAAAATCACATCGGGGTTGCAGCGCCTTTGGACGTCCAAAAGTGATCGAGTTGCGGGGTCATTCCACAAACTCCGGCAATTCATACCTAAGATCCTCATTGGACCTGGCGCCGCTCCTCACTAGATCCCGCCAGTACTTTTTCATTATTTGAGTTACCTCTAACCTTTGTTATCGCTCTCTTAGGATCCATCACCGGATTAGGGCTTGGAGGGGGCCCAGGCTATAACTAAGAAACCATAGCTCCAACTTTCCCTGTTGAATTAGCCATAACAAGGGCGTTGTCATCCATCTGTTCACTTCCTTAACCCTGTATTGACGCAACCCTCTTCCTGCTCGGATAATTGTTTTCTTTCGACATGTCATGTTTTCCATCGGCAGCCATAGCATCCTCAATATCCACATCTGGACGAGCAGAATTACGCCTAGCATTGAAACCACCTCTGCCCAAGCCACGAAATCCTCCTCTTCCCCTTCATAGCCTTCCTCCTCCTAGAACAGTCCAGATGGCTCAAAGTCCTTTGAAAACAAGCGCCTCAAATGGATGCATCCCATCACCATGGTCTTTATATTCATGCCCAATAAAACCACAAACTTGACACCAATTAGGTAATTTCTCATATTTTACTAAAAACATGATGCATCCCGTCCTACGGACGCCTCTACATGCTCACCACCAAGTCCCCCAAGTGGACCAGTGACTCATGCCCGAGCCAAACTATACAAGATAAGGTTAACTCGCTCCTATCCTCGTGCAACTTTGATACACCCATGAATGGTTTGCTACTTCATGCCACTACGCTATGCATACTCAGGTACGAAGCCCCGACAAATCATCCAACAATCTTGGAAGATGAACATGCAAAGATGCATCTAGGACCGGAGTCTCTGGCATCACTTTGCACAACGTTAGGCTACAAGCCCCTGGAAGCCATCTAGAGTATCCTCCTCAAATCGGGAGTCTCCGCCTCGCCCACCACCGACCGTGTCTACAAGCATCTAGAGCGCATCTGGAGTCTTTGTCAGTTGCACGGGAGTATCCGCCTGATGGCTCCCAAGTGCAGGATATCAATTGTAGTACTTTTAAATAAAGAAAGTTTGTCGAACCCACAAGGAGCTGAGGGTATTGGTTATCAAATTTGACAAAGAAAATAATAGTAAATACAGTAGGTTTGGTGTTTTCGGGGGTTTGTAGTTTGCAAGAATATAAAGTACTGAAAGTAAATACTAATAAGTAAATACTCTCAATGAGAGAAAACCCAATCCTGTATGTATCAAGAGGACAAGATCAAGTGTGTGTGAACTTGTATGTGAAAAGTGTTCCCGAGGGCAGCATCGATTTACTTAGCATAAAGATTTCTATACAATATGGTGAATATGTTGTCAAGATTCATTCCCTTAGGGCGGAGCCTAATTAGGTGCAGCCATAAGTATGATCTAAATAAACCACTTATGATGGTTCCTAGAGACATTCACATGAACATCTAGGAATCAATAAGACATAAATGTCCCACCATAGCAATAGGTTCATTGGTCCCTGATATATAATCCCTTCAATGCAACTTAAAGTATTGGAAAATGGTTTCTGTCAATTCCGTCCCTTCCAACCCCTATCATTGCATCAAAGTATTATCCTATGAGCCCATATAGGTGAAGTAATATGCAGTCAATGTTCGCATAAAACCATCATATAACAATATAAAATAAAAACTAGACCACATGCTCATTGCATATTATATGGAAATCATAGCCAATTCATCTGATGCCCTCAGGAACATGGGGATCTACTCACAAGTGGAAAACATGATACGGATAAGTACCATATGGGGTAAAACACAATCTTAAAATATAATATCTCCACAAAATAAATACAAGATGTCAATCATAAACATGTAAATAGCCCTTAAAACAATATCCGAGGTTCAATCTATCACAAACTATGAGGGGAACGAGATGGATCTTGGAGATGGTGATGATGATGGTGCTGGTGGAGATATTGATGTAGAAGCCTCTCCCTACGCCTAGGAGGAGTGGTGATGATGATGGCATCAATTTCCCCTGCAACGGAGGCTCCGGTGCAGCAGGAGCTGCCCCCTCCTAGAGTAGGAGAGGACTTTCGCCTCCACCGCTGCCTCTGTAAATCGTGGGAAAATATGGCATAGGTTTTCTAGCGATACGGAGGCGTCTATAAAAAGGAGGAGCTGAGACGACGCTCGAGGGCCGAAGGAGCATGGGTGGTGCGCCCAGGGGGCGCACGCCACCTGCCCTATTTTGGGGCTCGTGGCTCTCCTCGCTTCATTCTTTGGTCCACGGTCTTTCTGTAGGTGAAAAACTCATCAGGTATTTTTTTCTTTGATTTATTGACGTCCAGAAGGTCCTAAAATAGCAAAAACATGAAAAAGGACTTTTTCTGCCTCCCGGAAATTAAATACCAATGAAAGGGACTTTGTAGGAAAGTCCCGTAAATCATCGAAATATGCATAAATAATGATGTATCGAGGTAAATATGATTCTAAACAGTGCATAAAGGTCCTAAAAATGATGATGCAAAATGCAAGTATCAACTTCCCAATCTTAAAACTTTGCTCGCCATTGAGCAAATAAGCGAATAGATCATGATCATGCATCAATGAGCTTATGGTTGAGATGAAAATAAGAGCATGTCATCATCAAGTTATGCATATTCACTTGTCCAAAAGAAATATGAACTAACTACCATGCAAATGTGGGATACATAGATAGACATTATCATTTACCCCTTAATTTTGAACAAAAACTAACCATTACATGTTGTACAATTGAACAAGTCTCAAATTTATCATACACTTCGCTATTTGTAATAGCTTTGCATGGATTTTTACTAGTTTTTAATTTAGAATATGCCTTTGCAATAAAGATAAGCTTATCATAAAACAAATAGTGGAAAAGAGAATTGGTTAAGCAACCAGATAGACATGACTATTTTGAATTTTGTCAAGAACTGACACCTGTTTTTGCATGGCATTAGTTAACGGTCTTGCTCTCTTAGTAACTAGTATAAACCTTATTCATGGGTCTTTCAATCATGTCATATGCTCTAGACAGTCTTGTCTTTCACTTTCCATGGCTAGCTAAATCTTCGGGGCCTACCTTTCAAACACTTTTCCATAGAGAATATGGATTCAAATATCCATGACAACCATTCAGTTTACTCTTTGATTACTAAGTAGAACAAGAGTATCTCATGTACCCTTGTCATCCTCCTCTTTCCAACTATTTATTTTATAAGACATCCTATCTCACAACAAATTCACAATGTTCCTTTTTTTAATAAGTGTTGCTTCCCTTGCATGGATCTTTCCTTATTTGCAAGTTCAGCTTGTTGAGTAATTCTACGTGTGGCCAACTTGCTCAAGTTAATTTAGTTCAAGGGAAAATTTAAGTGAAATTTCTACATATCGTGCGCACATTTGCATGGGTGTTACCCATAAATCATGAACAAGAGAATCATGGATGACACCATACTTTATATTTCATTCAAAACCACTCAACCAAGGATACATGATAATGCTCTAAGAGCTCTTCAAACTCTATGAAAAATCGATACCTAATGGATGCAAGAAAAAACCTCCTAATGTTTATGAACTAGATGCAAATATGATAACTAAAAAGCATAAAGTGTGGTGGAACTCCCCCAAGCTTAGAGGTTTGCCACCGTGTCTTATTCCTTGGCGTCGTTATTTTGATAATAGGCGTCCCACTCCTTGATCTCCCAAGGATAGGGCCTCGCATTATAGAAGGACATCGGTGGATCATTAAACTTGGTGGAGGCAACCTCAGTGATCGTCTTGAAGCGATCCTCATACTCATAGTTCTGGTTTTCCACATCCCACATGAGGGCTTGGAACCTATCCAGTTGTGTGAGGGTATGCACATACTTCTCCTCCAGATCTTTGATCCTTCCTTCATAGACTTCAACCTTCTTCTCCATCTCTAGATTCATGAGGTGATGAGCATCAAGGCTGCATTCAACCACCATACCATACATGAAGACGGTGTCCTCCAAGACTTGCAGCCTCTCCTCCATCATGCCTTTGGTCTTGGGGGGCCTTCACCTCCTCCATGAGTAGCACCCTTTCCTTGAAGGTCAAGGTCTTCACGGGAGCCACTGTAACATCCCTAAATTCATGATTTCAAAGATTGCATATCATTCATGCATGCATATAGTTTTGAGATCAATTTCAAACCAATTTCAAGAAAACAGAAACACTTATGTGAGCAAACTTAAATCAAATGACCATCCTCATTTGAGAGCTTAGTGTTTTAAAAACCAAGTTTGTTGCTTCCTTGTTGATTGGTTTGAGTGTAGAGTTTGAACAAAATTATACAAAATACAAATGGTTTCAAAACCATTTTCAAACATTTGCAAACCAAGTGCAATGTCACTGTTATTTTTGTCTTTCCAAAAATGACCAAGCCCACTCAAGGTGACCACATGGTTTTATGCCTAGATTTGTGACTGTTACACACTTCAAAAATCCTAAAAAGATTTGAATTCAAATAGAGTTTGAATTTATTTGAAAACCATTCCAGGAAATTGAATTAGAAATGGAAAAGGAATAAAGAAAATGAAAAGGGCCGGCGCCAGAGATTGAGCCCATCAACAGAAGCAGCCCATCTAGCCCACCCGGGTCCCCTCTCTCCCTCTCTCACGCTTGTGACGCACCCATGAGCAGACCTGCACTCCCCATGTTCTATTCGCTGACAAGCGGGCCCTCTCCACGTCGACTCCTTCTTCCCCAAATCGCGCCCGCAGACCACGTCGCCGCTGCCGTTGATGCCGGTAATGGCGCGGCGTAATTATCCTTGATACCGCGAGCGTTTCCTGTCGCGCTTCAGACTATTTAAACCACACCCCGCCGCGGTCATTTCCCCCCACGCTGCACACTCTTCTCGCCACCAGGCTGCCCCTAATTCGCGTTGCACCGCCACAGCTAGAGCCAACTCCGGCGAGGTATTCCGGTAAGACCCCGCCGCCCCTTGCTGCCTAAACTTGCCGGTACAACCTCCGCGACCTTGCGCACCTCCTGACCCCTCTGGTGCATGCTAGGAACATCCAGAGCCTCGGCAACGTCGGCGACCAGACGAGTCAGACGACCCCATCAACTCCGGCGATCAATTGCGGTAAGCTCCGAGCGCCCCTTGCCCCCTCTTGCATACGAGGTTGTTCGCCACTGTCTTGCGCGTCTCCTAATCCATCTGGTTCGTGCTAGGGCGACGCGAAACCTCGGCAACGACTTCGACAGCAACCACCCGACGCCGTGCACAACTCCGACGAGCTCCAGCAGCCCCTGCCGTGCGCCCCTTGCCAAGCCACCTCCACGTTGAGCTTCGCCTCGTCCCTGCGGTTCTGGTAAGCACCCTCTCCCCTCCCCGGGCGACCTAGAACGCCAGCGCCGCCACTGATAGACGCGCCGCCGCCAATCGCCGCCGCTAGCGCCGCTAGGCTATGGTCAGAGCAACGGTAGCCGTTAGATCTGTATCGTAAGGGCTAGATTAGATCTGAGCGAAACGTTTTCTGTGAATCTGGCGCGTTGGATCTGACTTGATCTGACGGCGCGGAAGGGTGATCCTGAGCGAAGCGGTATCGACCAATAGGATATCACCGCATGGCTAGGGTTTAGTTTAAAAACAGAATTTGAATCAGATTTATATCCAAATTTGATTTAGTTATAACTTTTGATTCCCACGTTAGATTTTGGCAAATTTTATACCGTTGGAATCAGGAAGACAAGCCCTTTGTGTTTATGCAATGTGTTTAATGTTTAGCTTCTGTTAAAATGGTTTCTTTTGCAAAAACATGTGTAGGGCTTATTTAGTTATATGAATTGTTTAGGAATTGTTTTAGTGTTAAATAAAATTTGGTTTGGCAAAGTTTTGACTTGTTTAGAATTCAGTACTATGCACTTGCTTGGTTGAGTTTCAAAAATCATCACTTGGCATCTTGCATGCATGCATATATATTTTTGAATGTATATGACTTGTATGTGATTGTGGCTATATTCTATGTGTAGATTTTGGTGCTAGTGATTGTGATTGTGAAGAGTGCTACTCTCCCAACTACCAAGGCAAGTGGTACTTCATGAATATTTCTATCCCTATATTTTTATACAAGCATTAGAAATATTTTGCTAAGTCTTGCATGTTACTATTTTGCCAAATGCCATGTTGGGAAATCCTAAGTAGTTGTAGAATTGCTAGGAAATTTCTAAGTTAAGTTACTATCTATGCCATGCTTAGCCTAGCTAGTAGCAAACAAGGGTTGGTGAAATATACATGCTATGATGAAAATATTTCTAAGTCTTTGGACTTATGTTTTTCTTAATAAAACAACTAAGTCAATGAATCACCTGGGTGGAAAGGGACTTGATTGGTGGTTTTTGGTTGAGTGGTTACACAAGGCCCATGGCTATGGTTTACCTTGTGTATCTCACTTGTGGAAAGCCACCCAGGAACAAAGGGGTTTTAGAGGCCAAGTGTTGAGAAGCTTCTAGTGCAGCCACTTGGCAATATGGGCTCTGCCTGGATCACATAGGTTGCTAGAACTTAGCCATTTGGACAGTTGGCGGTAGTGGGAATGATAGGTTGGAACGCGTCCATTTGGTCTAAGGGAAGGCTTCTGAAAGGTCTTGTCTTGGTGAAACCAAGTCTGGTGGGGAAAGTGCACAACCTCTGCAGATGGAAAAATCTAAGTACTTAGCCAAGTCCATGGCAATGGACAACTTGAGCATCAAGGCATGGAAGCTATCAAGAATCTCATCATTCCAACTTCTAAGTAAAAACTTGTGGGTGAACAAGGGTGAAGGACCTCAATGTCTATTGGTGGTTCCTTGGGAAAAAATTTGACAAAGAAAAACTTAGTGATTTCAAATAATAGGCAAAACCTATTTTGAGCAAAGCAAGCCAAGCTACACTTAGCCAAATTTGCATATAGTATCTAGTCCACTTAAAATATACTAAGGTATCACTTGCCAATACTATTCCAAAGTATTGACCCACTGTGGCTGTAACTTGTGATGTTGTAGGTTACTCTGATGAGGATTAGGTGTCATGAGTCTACACTCAACATGTTTGCCTATGGCACATGAAGATGAAGACTTATATTTATTTACTTATTCAAACTCTTATTTTAGGCCTGTGGCCTTGAGTTGTAAAGACTATGTTTATCTCTGGAATGGATGTAATAAATGACCTTTGTATCTGTGTACTTCATCTTAAACTGTGGATGCTAGCAATGATCCAGGGACTAGCATTGCAATCACAGGGATCCTTTTCCTTTACAAAGGAGGGATCTTACAGATGGTATCGAGAACCTTTGTGTTTCCTGTAGGATTATGACCCTAGGATTGGAAACCACTAAGGAAAAATTTTCAACTTCTACACTTGTCTATTCTTCTCGTAAACTTTTCTAATCTTCTCTCTCATCTCTATTTGTAGATGAACTCCATCAACGAAGCCGTGAGGAAAGGACCACTCATGACAATGACTTTGGAGTGTGAGACAGAATTCCCCAAGGCTCTCAAGGACCTCATGGTTGCATTAGAGATACAAGGTGCAACTGTGTACAAAGGTTTTCCAGTGATGGATGAAGGAGTGGAATACTGGTGGGTGCAACTTCACTTGTATAAAAACAAGGAAGACAACCATTAGGAAAAAGGATTCTGCATGTTCACCAACTCAGTGGTGCACCCTACATTCTTTGAATCAGCAAGGGATGCAGCTTGGAAGACCATCAAAGAACTTGGTGATAGAGTCAAGTGCAGAATGCTCAACCTCCAAAATGATCTAAGGAAAGAGAAGGAACATACCCAAGAATTGGAAGCTACCAACCAAACCTTAAGAGGAGACATTATAGACTTAGTGATGGAATCATGTGAGCAAGATAGGCTGATTGCTTCTAGAAACATTGTGTTAGCCAACAGATCCAATGAGATAGGATTGTAAATGTACTTCGTTAGTTGGACCACCACCTATCACCTTATTTTCCAAAATGTTGCTTAAAATAAGATTGAACCTTGGTTGTTGTAATGGTTTCATGTATGCATGACTTGTGTGTTTTGCTTCCCAAGGATATGTATGTGATGTTATGTCTTTTGTTTTATCTTGATTTGTGTTGTTCTAACTTTTCTATCTTATAAATAGATGCCCATTACCATCAGCACTGTTGAGGAGTTCCAGGTTACCCGCTTTGGTCCTCGTATCGTTGAGCTTACCACTTTGATCAATCTCCCTCTTCCCACCATCATGGTGCATCCCCTCACCAAGTTTGAGAGGAAGGACCTCTAGGGTTTCAAGGTGAACCAGCCCGGACGCCAGACAGAGCCTACTACGGAGGCCATCGTCTTCAAGCTTATGCACGATGACAGGGAGAGAGGCCTTGAGGTAGTGATGCAGGATTTGATAGGATGTCTGCTAGGGCAACACTCCCGACAGGTTAGAGGTACCCACTTTCACGTCTTCGGAAGACGTGATGATGATGGAGAGTCCATCGATTTCGAGGACGATTCGAGGGACGCAGCAGAGCCGATACGCCTGTACCTCCAGGACTTAGAGTCTCTCATTAGGCACGTGGACACGGACAGGACCAATGTCATGCTCAGCAATGATGAGCTCCAGGTGCAGCTTCGCGAGAAGGACAAGCTCTTCGCGCAGCAAGACGAGATAATCAAGGAAATGGAGGCGAAGTTCGAGACCCAGGACAGGAAGTTCAAGAGTCAGGAGAAGCGTGTCCAGGATAGGAACAAGAAGATCCGGGACATGACTGAAGAACTGCAGTCCAAGGACTTCGAGCTAGAGCAGCAGCAGTCAGTGATTGAGAGGCTTCGTTCCCAGAAGAGGGCTCTCAAGGCCAAGATAGAGACCTTGACCACTAGCATTGAGGAGAACAAGACCGCGATGGAGAACGCAGGTCTTACCTTTGTCGAGGAGGAGATTGATGCCGATGAGTAGACTTGACTACTCGTTTATCTTTTATTATCATACTTGCTATTTGAGAACTTGTTATTGGACCATCTGACATGTGGATGGCTTGCTACTTGTGTGTTTTACTTTGTGAACTTGTTATCTTGTTGTTGAACTTTTATCTTTGTGTTGCATTCTTGTGTTGCTTATGTGATGTAATGTGCATGAAAGCATCTATGGGTATCTCACTCTTATCTCTATTTGAACAAACCACAGATGCATCCCCGTCGTGCAAACCCCAACCCCAACAACAACAACAACAACATCACTCCAGAAATGCAGCAAATGATGACTGCTCAAACACAGTTGATGCAGATGATGACAACGTTCATCCAGAACCAAAACAATAACAACAACAATAAAAACAACAACAACAACCCTCCGGGCTTTGATATGCTTACCAGGTTCTTGAGATTGAGGCCAGCAAAGTTCTCTGGGACGACTGATCCCATGGTGGCAAATGATTGGCTACGTTCTGTGAACAAGGACTTGGTAACCGTGGGCTGTACAGATGCTGAAAAAGTCAGATTTGCAGCACATCTGTTGGAAGGGCCAGCCGCCACTTGGTGGGACAACTTCCAGATCACCACTCCCATAGATGAAGTGACATGGGCTATCTTTGAGGATGGCTTTCGCACTGCTCATATCTCATCAGGAGTGATGAGTCTGAAAAAGAAAGAGTTCCACAATCTGAAGCAGCGCCACCGCAGCGTGGCTGAATATATTGAGGAGTTCAACAATCTGGCGCGTTATGCACCGGATGAAGTTGACACTGATGCCAAGAGAAAGGAAAAATTTCTTGAAGGCTTGAATGATGAGCTAAATCTGCAATTGGCTGTGGCCTATGTTCCCACTTATCAGTCGCTCTGTGATAAGGCTGCTATTTTGGAGAACAAAATAAAGCAAGTTGAGAGTAGAAAGAGAAAGCACTCCGACAAGCACAACTCGGGATCGTCTCACAAACGATCTCATTATGATGACAGCGGAAGCTCAGGATCCCACAAGCATGGGAAATTCAACAAGCACCACAACCACAACCGTCATGACAACAAGCATCATCGCAGTCATGACAATGACAAGTACAAGAACCACAAGAGTGGACATAAGAGCCACCACAGTGGTAATGGAAGTGGAAGTCAGCCTGTTAAGAGAGACATCAGTCAGGTTGAATGCTTCAAATGCAAGAAGATGGGGCATTATGCAAATGAATGCCTAGAAAAGAAAGTTGAAGGACCTAACAAGCCCAACCCTTTTCAGAAGGGACAAGTGAACCACATCAATGTGGAGGAGGTCTATGAGGAGCCTGATGCTGTTGCTGGTAAGTTCAGACTCAATTCTATTCCAGCATTTGTACTCTTTGATACTGGTGCATCTCATTCATTCATATCAAGAGCATTTGTTGAAAGAAATGAACTACCGGTAGAAACTATTGGGTGTCCTATAAAAGTAAGTTCTCCTGGTGGAGAAATGATAGTGAATTCAGGATGTCATGATCTAGTCATAGAATTTCGGAAATATAAGTTTCCCGTTAACTTGATAATTATAAACTCCCAAGGATTGGATGTCATTCTGGGAATGGACTGGATGACTAAGTACAAAGGAGTGATAGATTGTGCCAACCATACTGTCTCACTCACAACTCCAGAAAATAAAAGGATCAGATTCAAGACCAACTTTGAAGCAAAAAGGAGTATGCTTAATTCTCTTAAGGGGGTTAGCATGGACAGTGTGCCAATTGTGAGTGAGTATCCGGATGTGTTTCCGGAGGAATTGTCGGGAATGCCACCAGATAGAGATGTGGAATTTCTGATAGATTTGGTACCAGGGTCTGGACCAATAGAAAAGAGACCGTATAAAATGTCAGTTGATGAACTGAAAGAACTCAAGAAGCAACTTGGAGAACAGTTGCAGAAAGGATTTATTCAACCAAGTTCTTCATCTTGGGGAGCCCCAGTTTTGTTCGTGGAGAAGAAAGATAGAAGTCAAAGGTTATGCATAGATTACCGTTCACTCGACGAGGTAACTATCAAGAACAAATATCCTTTGCCTAGAATCAATGACTTGTTTGATCAGCTAGAAGGAGCATGTGTGTTCTCAAAGATTGGTCTCCGGCCAGGCTATTTTCAACTCAAGATAAGAGAACAAGACATACCAAAAACAGCATTCACCACAAGGTATGGATTGTATGAGTATACCGTAATGCCTTTTGGCTTGACAAATGCTCCAGCGTACTTCATGAATATGATGAACAAGGTGTTCATGGAATTCCTCGACAAGTTTGTTGTCGTTTTCATCAACGACATCTTAGTCTACTCCAAGAGCAAAGAAGAGCAGGAAGGACATTTGCATTTGATACTTGAGAAGTTAAGAGAGCATAAACTTTATGCCAAATTCAGCAAGTGTGAGTTCTAGTTGGAAGAAGTTGGTTTTCTTGGTCATGTTATGACAAAGGATGGTGTAGCAGTTGATCCTGCTAAGGTTTCAGCTGTGACTGAATGGGAATCTCCCAAGTCCGTGAAAGAAGTTCGTAGTTTCCTTGGCTTAGCAGGTTACTACAGAAGGTTTATTGAGAATTTCTCTAAGGTAGCTAAACCCATGACTGAATTGTTAAAGAAAGACAAGAAGTTTGCTTGGTCTGAAGGTTGTGAACTCGGCTTTCAGGAGTTAAAGAAGAGACTTGTGACAACGCCAGTCTTGTGTCTGCCAGATTTGGAAAAAGATTTCCAAGTATATTGTGATGCATCTCATCAAGGTTTGGGTGCAGTACTTATGCAAGATGGTAAAGTTGTAGCTTATGCCTCGAGACAACTCAAAACTCATGAAGTAAACTATCCTACTCATGATTTAGAGTTAGCCTCTGTTGTCCATGCACTCAAAACATGGAGACACTATCTTTTGGGAAAGCGTTGTGAAGTGTTCACAGATCACAAAAGTTTGAAGTATATCTTCACCCAGAAGGAAATTAATATGAGACAAAGAAGATGGCTAGAACTTATCAAGGACTATGACTTAAGTTTGCAATACCATCCCGGTAAAGCAAATGTCATAGCAGATGCTCTAAGTCGTAAGGTTTTTGTGAATGGCCTTACCAAAGGAGAATTGCCAGATGATCTGTGTACCCAATTTAGAAAACTCAGATTGGAGATTGTGCCTTAAGGACATCTCATGTCTTTGGATGTTCAGCCCACTTTGTTGGACAAGATCAGAGAAGCCCAGAAGACTGATAAAGAAATTAAATAGATTAAGGAAAAGATTGGCAAAGGAAAAGCCAAAGAATTCCATGAAGACGAACAGGGTACTTTATGGCATGGGAAACGTATCTGTGTTCCACAAGACCCGGAGTTGCGGAAACTGATTTTGCAAGAAGCACACAACTCTCCGTATTCTATTCATCCGGGTAACACCAAAATGTACATGTACATGAACGAAAGATTTTGGTGGAATAATCTCAAGAAGGACATCGCCGAACATATTGCTTTGTGTGATGTGTGTAGTAGAGTGAAAGCGGAACATCAGAAACCAGCAGGTTTGCTTCAACCACTACCTATTCCTGATTGGAAGTGGGACAAGATTGGTATGGATTTCATTACCGGATTACCATGGACCAGGTCAGGATATGATTCCATATGGGTAGTAGTGGATCGCCTAACTAAAGTGGCTCATTTCATACCCGTGAAGATAACCTATACAAGTGCTAAGTTAGCCAAGATCTACATGAGTAGAATTGTATGTCTACATGGAGTGCCCAAGAGTATTTTGTCTGATAGGGGAACCCAATTCACTTCCCATTTTTGGAGACAGTTACATGAATCATTGGGAACGAGGTTGGAATTTAGTACTGCTTTTCATCCTCAAACTGATGGACAAACAGAAAGAACAAATCAGATTCTTGAAGACATGTTGAGGGCATGTGCCTTAGAGTATGGAGCCAGTTGGGATGAAAGTCTGCCTTACGCAGAATTTTCTTATAACAACAGCTATCAAGCCAGTATTGAGATGGCACCATTTGAGTTTCTCTACGGAAGAAAATGTACCACCCCATTGTTATGGAATGGTGTGGGAGAAAGAAGTTTATTCGGGCCAGATCTTATCAAAGAAGCCGAAGAGAAGGTCAAGTTGGTAAAGGACAGGTTGAAGATAGCACAGTCCCGACAGAAAAGCTACGCAGATCCTAAGCGTAGAGAAGTCACCTACGAAGTCGGTGATAGAGCTTATCTTAGAGTGTCACCACTTCGTGGAGTGAAAAGATTCGGAGTCAAAGGAAAATTGGCACCAAGATATGTTGGGCCATTCAAGATTCTAAGTCGCAAAGGAGAAGTTGCCTATGAAATTGAAATGCCAGAATCTCTGTCAGCTGTCCATAATGTGTTTCATGTGAGTCAGCTTAAGAAATGTCATCCAGAAATGGAAGAAACTTCTTTGAAGGATACTATACCTTTGGAGGAGGTTCAATTGGAAAGTGATCTCACTTATGAAGAGAAACCTATCAAGATTGTTGAGACTGCAGAAAGAGTCACAAGGACTAAGACTATCAAGTTTTGCAAAGTGTAGTGGAATCATCATTCCAAAGAGGAAGCAACATGGGAAAGAGAAGATGATCTTCGAAAAGACCACCCTCACCTATTTGCTAGCCAACCCGAATATCGAGGGCGAGATTCACCTTAAGGGGGTTAGATTTGTAACATCCCTAAATTCATGATTTCAAAGATTGCATATCATTCATGCATGCATATAGATTTGAGATCAATTTCAAACCAATTTCAAGAAAACAAAAACACTTAGTGCTATCATTTTATGTGAGCAAACTTAAATCAAATGACCATCCTCATTTGAGAGCTTAGTGTTTTAAAAACCAAGTTTGTTGCTTCCTTGTTGATTGGTTTGAGTGTAGAGTTTGAACAAAATTATACAAAATAAAAATGGTTTCAAAACCATTTTCAAACATTTGCAAACCAAGTGCAATGTCACTGTTATTTTTGTCTTTCCAAAAATGACCAAGCCCACTCAAGGTGACCACATGGTTTTATGCCTAGATTTGTGACTGTTGCACACTGCAAAAATCCTAAAAAGATTTGAATTCATTTGAAAACCATTCCAGGAAATTGAATTAGAAATGGAAAAGGAATAAAGAAAATGAAAAGGGCCGGCGCCAGAGATTGAGCCCATCAACAGAAGCAGCCCATCTAGCCCACCCGGGTCCCCTCTCTCCCTCTCTCACGCGCAGACGCACCCAGCGAGCCGCTGACACCCAGACCCCACTCCCCCCCTGTTCTATTCGCTGACAAGCGGGCCCTCTCCACGTCGACTCCTTCTTCCCCAAATCGCGCCCGCAGACCACGTCGCCGCTGCCGTTGATGCCGGTAATGGCGCGGCGTAGTTAGCCTTGATACCGCGAGCATTTCCTGTCACGCTTCATCCTATTTAAACCACACCCCGCCGCGGTCATTTACCCCCACGCTGCACACTCTTCTCGCCACCAGGCTGCCCCTAATTCGCGTTGCACCGCCGCAGCCAGAGCCAACTCCGGCGAGGTATTCCGGTAAGACCACGCCTTTCGCCTAAACTTGCCAGTACAACCTCCGCGACCTTGCGCACCTCCTGACCCCTCTGGTGCATGCTAGGAACATCCAGAGCCTCGGCAACGTCGGCGACCACACGAGTCAGACAACCCCATCAACTTCGGCGATCAATTGTGGTAAGCTCCGAGCGCCCCTTGCCCCCTCTTGCATACGAGGTTGTTCGCCACTGTCTTGCGCGTCTCCTAATCCATCTGGTTTGTGCTAGGGCGACGCAAAACCTCGGCAATAACTTCGACAGCAACCACCCGACGCCGTGCACAACTCCGACGAGCTCCAGCAGCCCCTGCCGTGTGACCCTTGCCAAGCCACCTCCACGTTGAGCTTCGCCTCGTCCCTGCGGTTCTGGTAAGCACCCTCTCCCCTCCCCGGGCGACCTAGAATGCCAGCGCCGCCACTGATAGACGCGCCACCGCCAATCGCCGCCGCTAGCGCCGCTAGGCTATGGTCAGAGCAACGGTAGCCGTTAGATCTGTATCGTAAGGGCTAGATTAGATCTGAGCGAAACGTTTTCTGTGAATCTGGCGCGTTGGATCTGACTTGATCTGACGGCGCGGAAGGGTGATCCTGAGCGAAGCGGTATCGACCAATAGGATATCACCGCATGGCTAGGGTTTAGTTTAAAAACAGAATTTGAATCAGATTTATATCCAAATTTGATTTAGCTATAACTTTTGATTCCCACGTTAGATTTTGGCAAATTTTATACCGTTGGAATCAGGAAGACAAGCCCTTTATGTTTATGCAATGTGTTTAATGTTTAGCTTCTGTTAAAATGGTTTCTTTTGCAAAAACATGTGTAGGGCTTATTTAGTTATATGAATTGTTTAGGAATTGTTTTAGTGTTAAATAAAATTTGGTTTGGCAAAGTTTTGACTTGTTTAGAATTCAGTACTATGCACTTGCTTGGTTGAGTTTCAAAAATCATCACTTGGCATCTTGCATGCATGCATATATATTTTTGAATGTATATGACTTGTATGTGATTGTGGCTATATTCTATGTGTAGATTTTGGTGCTAGTGATTGTGATTGTGAAGAGTGCTACTCTCCCAACTACCAAGGCAAGTGGTACTTCATGAATATTTCTATCCCTATATTTTTATAAAAGCATTAGAAATATTTTGCTAAGTCTTGCATGTTACTATTTTGCCAAATGCCATGTTGGGAAATCCTAAGTAGTTGTAGAATTGCTAGGAAATTTCTAAGTTAAGTTATTATCTATGCCATGCTTAGCCTAGCTAGTAGCAAACAAGGGTTGGTGAAATATACATGCTATGATGAAAATATTTCTAAGTCTTTGGACTTATGTTTTTCTTAATAAAACAACTAAGTCAATGAATCACCTGGGTGGAAAGGGACTTGATTGGTGGTTTTTGGTTGAGTGGTTACACAAGGCCCATGGCTATGGTTTACCTTGTGTATATCACTTGTGGAAAGCCACCCAGGAACAAAGGGATTTTAGAGGCCAAGTGTTGAGAAGCTTCTAGTGCAGCCACTTGGCAATATGGGCTCTGCCTTGATCACATAGGTTGCTAGAACTTAGCCATTTGGACAGTTGGTGGTAGTGGGAATGATAGGTTGGAACGCGTCCATTTGGTTTAAGGGAAGGCTTCTGAAAGGTCCTGTCTTGGTGAAACCAAGTCTGGTGGGGAAAGTGCACAACCTCTGCAGATGGAAAAATCTAAGTACTTAGCCAAGTCCATGGCAATGGACAACTTGAGCATCAAGGCATGGAAGCTATCAAGAATCTCATCATTCCAACTTCTAAGTAAAAACTTGTGGGTGAACAAGGGTGAAGGACCTCAATGTCTATTGGTGGTTCCTTGGGAAAAGTTTTGACAAAGAAAAACTTAGTGATTTCAACTAATAGGCAAAACCTATTTTGAGCAAAGCAAGCCAAGCTACACTTAGCCAAATTTGCATATAGTATCTAGTCCACTTAAAATATACTAAGGTATCACTTGCCAATACTATTCCAAAGTATTGACCCACTGTGGCCGTAACTTGTGATGTTGAAGGTTACTCTGATGAGGATTAGGTGTCATGAGTCTACACTCAACATGTTTGCCTGTGGCACATGAAGATGAAGACTTATATTTATTTACTTATTCAAACTCTTGTTTTAGGCATGTGGCCTTGAGTTGTAAAAACTATGTTTATCTCTGGAATGGATGTAATAAATGACCTTTGTATCTGTGTACTTCATCTTAAACTGTGGATGCTAGCAATGATCCAGGGACTAGCATTGCAATCACAGGGATCCTTTTCCTTTACAAAGGAGGGATCTTACAGATGGTATCAGAGCACTGTGTTGCCTGTAGGATTATGACCCTAGGATTGGAAACCACTAAGGAAAAATTTTCAACTTCTACACTTGTCTATTCTTCTCGTAAACTTTTCTAATCTTCTCTCTCATCTCTATTTGTAGATGAACTCCATCAACGAAGCCATGAGGAAAGGACCACTCATGACAATGACTTTGGAGTGTGAGACAGAATTCCCCAAGGCTCTCAAGGACCTCATGGTTGCATTAGAGATACAAGGTGTAGCTGTGTACAAAGGTTTTCCAGTGATGGATGAAGGAGTGGAATACTTGTGGGTGCAACTTCACTTGTATAAAAACAAGGAAGACAACCATCAGGAAAAAGGATTTTGCATGTTCACCAAAGAGAATGGAACATATTTTTGCACAAGATTTGTTAGAGTCTTGGATATTTTTGAAAAGTCTTTGATAAACCTTCTATAGAAACCAGCATGACCAAGAAATCTTCTTATACCTCTTATATCCCTAGGATATGGTAGCTTCTATATGGCTTCTATCTTGGCGTGGTCCACTTCAATGCCTCTATCTAAAACCTGGTGTCCAAGAACAACACCTTATATCACCATGAAATGTCACTTCTCCCAATTTAGGACTAAGTGTTGGTACTCACGGTGCTGCAAAACTTTGTTAAGATTGAACAAGAAGTTTTCAAAAGAGGTACCATACACAGAAAAGTCATCCATGAATACTTCCATATTTTCTCAATATAATTAGCATATATAGCATTCATGCATCTTTAAAAACTAGCAGGAGCATTGCACAAACCGAATGGCATTCTCCTATAAGCATAAGTACCAAAGGGACATGTGAAAGTAGTCTTCTCTTGATCATCCTTGTGCACCAGAATATGTGAGAAACCTGAATAACCATCTAAATAACAAGACTGGGAGTGTTTGGATAATATTTCAAGCATTTGATCAATGAATGGTAAAGGATAATGATCTTTACAAGTTGCCTTATTAAGTTTCCTAAACGGTATGTTGAGAAACAAGTTCATTTTCATCATTTGGAACTATGGTGATTCCACCCTTTTTAGGCACACAATGCACATGACTTACCCATTTACTATCAGGTATGGGATAGATAATACCTGCCTCAGTAAGTTTGGTTACCTATTTTCTTACCACTTCTTTCATTCTTGGATGAAGACGGCGTTGATATTCAACAATAGGCTTTGCATCTTCTTCCAAGTTAATCTTATGCATGCATAAAGCAGGGATTATACCTTTCAAATCATAAAGTGAATACCCAATGGCTGGCCTATGATCTCTCAGTACTTCAAGTAATTGTAATGCTTATTCATCTGAAAGGTTAGCACTAATAATGACAGGATATATTTTCTTATCATCAAGGAATGCATATTTCATATCTTCAGGCAATGGTTTAAGTTCAAAACTAGGATCTTCTTTAGGTGGTGGTAGTTCTCCTAGATTATCAGGTGGAATATGTAATTGCAGCTATTTTGTTTGTTGAGATAGTATTATTCTAGATCTTATTTCTCTTCATCATCAAATGGTTCCTCTTGATTCAGCACATATCATTCTATCATGTCCGATGAAACGACTTCCACTGAAGCAAGAGTCTCCATTGTATCTTTAGAGAGTTTTTCCTTTTCTAAATGTTTATTAGTAAACTTTGAAAAGTTAAACTCAAGTCTTTTCACTAGCAAATTAATGAATACTTTCTCTTTTACCAAATTAATTTCAGCACCAATAGTATGTAAGAAAGGTCTAACAAATATAACGGGACAAAATGCATCTTTGGAGCAACCAAGCATAGTGAAATCAGCAGGATACTTAATCTTTCCAACTAACACTTCAACATCTCTAACAATACCAAGAGGACAAATATACTCTGTATTAGAAAATTGGATAGTTATACCTGTTGTAATTTGAGGTATATTTGCATGTTGGGCTTTTGTCCCATAACAAATACAAATCCTGAAATTCTCTTTGGCCCATTATTGTGGCAGCTCATGTGTGTGCTAGTGGAGCTAGTTTAGTCCCACATTGCTAGTGGAAGGGGAGTTGGACCATATTATATAGTAGAGTGTTGCACCACTCACTAAGGCGTGAGAAGTAGAAAAGCCCTCGCGCTCTCCTCCTCCGACACCGCCTGCCTCGCCTCGCCTTGTAACGACGTGCGCGCCGTGGGTTGCAGGAATCTCGCTGAGCCGGACTTTATTTTATTTTTTGGGAAAAATAATTGTGTACTAATGACGAGTCATTAACGGACATGTCAATCAACCAGCTATTTCCACATCTTGGATCATGGGCTGGTGCCGACTCGATCGTGGGCTGTTGCCCATGTCCTACCCGACCCGCACTATATAAACAGGCAGACCCAAACCCTAGTCATCACCAGCAATTATATTGCATCTGCATACCTGCACATCGTCGTTCCACCTCTCTGTGCTGCCCTCTGCTACTCCATCTTACAGGTTGCGTGCACTCCCGTCCGGGAGAGCAGGCCACCGAAATCCCGTCTCTCTGATCCTGCACCGGGAGAGAGGCGATAAGGTTTTTGGGGAGCATCTAGGCACGACTGCTCAAGTTCTTCTTCGTCCTCTACGTCCAGCTTTCTGGACTCCATCGCCATGTCAGACGACGCAGCCAAGAAGGCTGCTGATACCATTTCTGCTGCTGCCGCCGATAGCGGATCCACTTCTGTTGCGCCGCTGGTCATACCATCGACGAACCCGTACGTGTTCTTTGCCCTCCTGGTATTTCCTATGTTGATTACTAGTATTGCAGTATGCGTAGATGTGCTAGGTTTTCACTTGACTATATGGTGCATGTCTACTATGCGTATGCTAGATAATCTTGGAAATTGTCTGTCATGATTTATACTTGGATTAAATTAATGCAAAAACTGCTAATTGTTTCAACAATCCAAAAACCTTGTTTTAGGTTGTTTTCGCGTCAAGGCTTTGCCACTTGTCTAAAACCGAACCCGTTTACGGGTGCACACTTTAAGCGCCGACAAACCAAGTGTACCCTCTGTCTAATGGCTATGAACGTCTTCTGGGTACCGGCTAGTAATCCTAAAGGAACGATTACTCCTGGTTAGGAGAAGGCGTTCAAGGAGACCACCATATTATTTGTGGGTTGTATCATAAGCGTCATTGGGGACAAGCTGGTTGACACATATTTACATATGCGCAATGCCAAAGAACGGTGGGATGCACTCGAAGAAAAATTCGGTGCTACTAATGCTCGCAGTGAACTGTATGCCATGGAGCAGTTTCATGACTACACGATGGTTGAAAACCGTTCTGTCGTTGAACAGGCTCATGAGATTCAGTGCATTGCAAAAGAACTTGAGCTCCTAAAGTGTGTGTTGCCTGGAAAAAATTTTGTGGGATGCATTATTGCAAGGCTTCCTCAATCCTGGAGGAGTGTTACCACTAACCTCAAACACCAGAGGCAAGAGATGTCTGTTGAAAATCTCATTGGGTTTCTGGACCTTGAGGAAAAGGCGAAGGCAAAAGACGCACACCCAAAGGGAGCCGAGGCACCCTAGTCAAGCGCCAATGTGGTGTAGAAGAACTTCCACAACAAGTTAAAGGGGAAGAAAAAGGTTGTTCATACTACCAACTTCAAAAAGAATAAGAAGAACAAGTCACAGGATCCCTGCTTTGTGTGTGGCAAGGTTGGACATTGGGCTCCAAACTACAAGAAGCGCAAAGGAAGGAAGAATCAAAATGGACAGAACTCTAAGTATGTCAACGTGACTATGAGCAACAATGATAAGGGTGCATCCGGGTATGGTAATTTACCTACTGTTTTTTCAATTTGTTAGTCTACAGATTGGCGGATCGACACCGGTGCTAATATTCATGTGTGTGCTGATATCTCTTTGTTTTTTCTTATCAGGTCACAAGAGATCTCTCCGACTTGATGGAAAAGGGATTGCATGCTTCTGTTCATGGTGTTGGCACGGTGGATCTAAAATTTACTTTGGGACATATCGTGCAGCTGAAGAATGTGCAGCATGTACCTCAATAAATAAGAATCTCGTTAGTGGTTCCCTTCTTTGCAAAGAAAGTTTTAAGTTGGTATTTGAGTCCAATAAAGTAGTCGTTTCTAAGTATGTAAAATTTATTGGTAAAGGATATGAGTGCGGCGTTTTGTTCCATCTTTCCCTATCAGATTTTTGTAATAAGGTTGTGAACCATATTTGTGCCCCTGGCAATGATACTGATGTTTGGAATTCACGACTTTGTCACATTAATTTTTCTTGTATGACGAGGCTAGCTAAGATGAATTTGATTTAGGGTTTCACTTTATCCAAAGGCTCTAAATGTAAAGAGTGTGTTCAAGCTAAGCAACCACGCAAGCCTCACAAGCATGTGAAGGAAGCAAGAAACTTGGCACCACTAGAGCTTATACATTCAGATCTTGGTGAGATGAATGGTGTGTTGACTAAAGGTGGAAAGAAATACTTCATGACGTTGATTGATGATTCTACTAGATTCTGCTATGTATATCTTTTGAAAACTAAAGATGAGGCTCTACACCACTTTAAAATCTATAAGGAAGAAGTTGAAAATCAACTTTAGAGGAAGATTAAGAGAGTCCAGTCAGATCGTGGTAGGAGTATTTCTCTAATGAGTTTGATATATTTTGTGCGGGACATGGAATTATTCATGAGAGGACGCCTCCCCATTCTCCCCAATCTAACGGGGTTGCCGAAAGGAAAAAACCATACTCTAACAGAGTTGTTTAACGCCGCGTTAGGTACTTCAGGTTTATCCAAGGCATGGTGGGGGAGGCGATATTGACATCATGTCATGTCCTGAATAAAGTTCCCACAAAATATAATGAAACTGCTCCCTATGAATTATAGGAGAAGAGGAATCTAACACTCTCGTACTTACGTACTTGGGGCTATTTGTAAAAGGTGAATTTGCCAATTCCCAAAAATCATAAACTTGGACCAAAGACCGTAGATTATGTCTTTCTTGGCTACGCTCATCATAGCGTTGGATACAAATTTCTAGTGGTGAAATCTGAGGTACCTAACATCAAGTTCGGTACAATTATGGAGTCTAAGGATGTTACATTCTTTGAGGATATTTTTCCGATGAAAGATATGCCTAGTACATCTAGCCATGAATCTGTTAAAACTCCTGAACCTGTCATTCCCATGGAATACTATGAACGAGCACATGATGAAATTCCGAGGTAGACAATGAAGTTCCTATAAGGAACAAGAGACAGAGGATTGCAAAGTCCTTTGGTGATGACTTCATTGTCTATCTCGTGGATGATACTCCCACCTCTATTTCAGAGGCTTATACATCTCCTGATGCAGACTACTAGAAAGAGGTTGTTCGTAGCAAGATGGAATCCATCATGGCTAACGAAACTTGGGAGATCACTCATCGTCCTTATGGGTGCAAACCTGTAGGATGTAAGTGGGTGTTCAAAAAGAATCTTAGTCCTGATGGTACGATTAAAAAGTACAAGGCTCGTCTTGTTGCCAAGGGTTATACCCAAAAAAAAGGCAAACACTTCTTTGATACTTATTCGCCTGTGGCTAGATTGACCACTATTCGAGTTCTACTCTCATTGGCTTCCTCACATGGTCTTATCGTTCACATGATCAACACATATCATTCCATCGTGTCCGATGAAGCGACTGCCACTGAAGCAAAAGTCTCTGATATATCTTTAGAGAGTTTTTCCTTTTTCTAAATGTTTATCAGTAAACTTTGAAAAATTTAAACTCAAGTCTTTCACCGGCAAATTTAATGAATACTTTCTCTTTTAGAAAATTGATTTCAGCACCAATAGTATGTAGGAAAGGTCTACCAAATATAACGGGACAAAATGCATCTTGGGAGAAACCAAGCACAGTGAAATGAGTAGGATACTTAATCTTTCCAACTAACACTTCAACATCTCTAAAAATACCAAGAGGACAAATATACTCTGTATTAGCAAATTGGATAGTTATACTTGTTGGAATTTGAGGTATATTTGCATGTTGGGCTTTTGGCCCATAACAAATACAAATTCTGAAATTATCTTTGGCCCATTATTGTGGCAGCTCATGTGTGTGATAGTGGAGCTAAAGTTTAGTACCACATTGCTAGTGGAAGGGGGTTGGACCATCCTATATAGTAGAGTGTTGCACCACTCACTAAGGTGTGAGAAGAAGAAAATCCCTCGCGCACTCCTCCTCGCCCTTTGGCCTCGCCTCACTCCACACCTCACCTATGGCAGCAGATTCACGGGTTACGGGAATCTCTCCGAGCCGAGCTTTATTTTTCTATTTGGGAAAATTAATTGTGTGTTAATTACAAGTCATTAACGGACATGTTAATAAACCAGCCATTTCCACATCTTGGATCATGGGCTGGTGCCGACTCGGTCGTTGGCTGTTGCCCACGTCCTACCTGACCCACACTATATAAACAAGCAGACGTGAATCCTAGCCGTCACCAGTAATTAGCTTGCATCTGTCCGGCTGCGTGCACAGCTATCCGGGAGAGCAGGCCTTCGGAACTCCGTCTCTGTGATCCTGCTTCGGGAGATAGGCGATAAGGTTTTTGGGGAGAGTCTAGAGGCGCGATTGCTCAAGTTCTTCTCCGTCCTCTACGTTCGGCTTCCTCGACTCCATTGCCATGTCGGACGACGCTGCCAAGAAGGCTGCTGATGCCGTTTCTGTTGCTGCTGCCAGTGGCAGATCCACTTCTTTTGCATCGCTGGTCATACCATCGACGAACTCGTACGTGTTCTTTGCTCTCCTGGTATTTCCTTTGTTGATTACTAGTATTATAGTATGCGTAAATGTGCTAGGTTTTCACTTTCCTGTATGGTGCATGTCTACTATGCGTATGCTAGTTAATCTTGGAAATTGTTCTGTCATATTTATACTTGGATTAAATTAATGCGAAAACTACTAATTATCTTAGAAATTGTTCTTTCATGCTAGTTAACCCTTTCTCAGGTTGTCCTAATCAAGACGATATTTATCATCCAGAGACCTATACCATTCGCGAGCTTTACCAGATAAAATAGCTTCCTTCTCACTTCATTCTCATGAATACCTGCAAGTCTAAATAGGGAACATAGTTCTTAAATTTCATATAAATGCCCCATATAAGTTTGGCTTCACTAACGTACAAAAGTTATCTCCCTAGCTCTGTCAACAATACCAATAGGAATTTGATATTCAACTTTTGGTTCAGTAGGTTTCTCAACCTTATGTTTATATTTATCATGAAGGAACTCAAATAAGGTGAGTTCCAATCCTTTATAGTTTGAGAAAGCCATGATAAAACAACAGTAAAATTATAAAATCAGATTTCAAGTTTCCTTACCAAACAGCTTACCAATAGCACAACGCTCCCCGGCAACGGCTCCAGAAAAAGTGTCTTGATGGCTCCCAAGTGCAGGAGATCAATTGTAGCACTTTTCAATAAAGAAAGGTTTTTGAACCCACGAGGAGCTAGGGCTATTGTTTAGCAAATTTGACAAAGAAAATAATAGTAAATGCAATAGGTTTGGTGTTTTTTGGGGTTTGTAGTTTGCAAGAATATAAAGTGCTGGAAGTAAATAGCAATAAGTAAATGCTCTCAATGAGAGAAAGCTCAATACTCTATGAAGCAAGAGGACAAGCTTAAGTGTGTGTGTACTTATATATGACAAGCGTTCCCGAGGGCGACATGGATTTACTTAGCATAAAGATTTCTACACAATATGGTGAAATATGTTGTCAAGTTTCTTTCCCTTAAGGAGGAGCCTAATTACGTGCAGCCATAACTATGAGATAAATACACCACTTATGATGGGTCCTAGATCCATTCATATGAACATCTAGGAATCATTAAGACATAAATGTCCTACCATAGCAATAGGTTCATTGGTCCCCAACATATAATCCCTCCAATGCAACTTAAAGTATTGGAAAATGGTTTCTGTCAATTCCGTCCCTTCCAACTCCTATCATTGCATCAAAGTATTCTCCTATGATCCCATATAGGTGAAGTAATATGCAGTCGACATTCGCATAAAACCATCATAGAAAAATATAAAAGATAAAAATTGGACCACATATTCACTACATATTAATATAATATGCCAATTCATCATATGCCCTCAGGAACATGGGGATCTACTCACAAGTGGAAAACATGATATGGATCAGTAGCATATGGGGTACAACACAATCTAAAAATATAATCTCTCCACCAAATAAAGACAAGATGTCAATCACAAACATGTAAATAGCCCTTAAAACAATATACGGGGTTCAATAAATCACAAACTATGAGGGGAACGAGATGGATCTTTGTAACTACCTCGGTGAATTACGCTCCTAGTTACAAGCCTGGATGAGCAGAAATGGTTGAAATAGTACGGTGGGGCCCAAATGCCACTCACAGGTAGACCTTTCGGCCGTCCCAACCATTTCCAAACATCGGGACAAGAACGGGCGGCGTAATCGGCAAAGAAGGATCAACTACATACACAAATGAGTATGTATGCAAGCCACCATACAATAGTACATCAGAGCCATTCCATCTAAAAAGAAAGGAAATATAGCAACGCCATACGGCAAGATCCAAATATCCTAGATAGATATAATAGTTTAGGATATCTCCTCATACATCAAACATCAGAGTATCAAGCGGAAGCGGAAGACAAAATCCGAGTACGGATAAGAAGCAAATCGGCATAAGATGCCCCATAAATAAGCACATCCATACGGATCTCACGGATCCCGTTCCGGAATCTCTACACGAAGGATCGTTGCCCACATCGTCTGTCTCTTCCACCCGATATCCATCTTGCGAGTGTACTGTTCATCTGAACCAATAATTTATCGTGTGAGACCCTAGGGTTTTCAGCAAGTCTTTATGCCTCTAAAGGGACACAACACAGGGTGACGAATTGCAGCAAAAGATAAACCCTAACAATTCTATAGATACTTGCTAACCGTCGCCTAACCGAGAGATAGGCGGATGTCGGTGAATTAATAACATGATTATAATGGTAATATCAGCAGATCCATCCTCCTCCTCGCTACCAGCGAGGAAGCGGACAACCCCCCATCCGTTGGCGGTTTTATTATCCATTCCATGAGTGTTGCACTAATTACTAGTCGGTACTTAGTCAAATTAAAAGCGGTACTTTAGTTATGCTTGTCTATGATCGGAAACTGTGCTCCAAGTCGTCCATAACGCGGACACGGCTTTGAGAAAGTTTTACCTGAGGGTGCACAAATAACAACACACACTCGATCAACCTCGGAAAAACCAAATCAAAACCAACGAGGCGATCCGACAAAGCGATCACGAGATTGAAATATTTCGAGGCCACCCATTAAGCTACCCGCGAAGTTGGCCGACTTGAGGCGGACTCAAGGTTTGCGTCAATGGTCAGAAACGAGGGAACCGAAAATGTGGGGCTTGTCGACACCGTGAAAACACTCCGCTTACCTAAGCGATGCGATTATGACCTCGCACAATCTTAAATAAAGCGATAAAGCATGGCATAAATGCAGATAGTAAATAAAACCTCAAACTAGTTTGTGCCCCAAGAAATAAGAATGAATCAAGCTCGGCTCGGGGGTTCATAAGCCTCCCGGATGTGGATAGCGCGAATATTCAAGGAACAGGAATCAAGTACTCGGGGTCCTACGGGACACAAGTGAGCCTGAAAAACCAAATAGCGAATATGGCTCACCGATGCCACTTTCATTAGTTATCCCATTACTACTCAGATTAAGTTGTATAGGTACCTCGTTATCCATCAGACACTCACATACCCTACACATGCTGTTCTACGACTCGCATGGCTCAAACAACTCCTGTAGTAATGGCTCATGGGATGGAAGAACAAGCTTCGGTGGGGTTTAAAAGTAATGGCTATGCAATACTTGGGATTCATTTTAATGCAAACGCGACTCAATGATGCAAGAATAAGAAAGAGGCAATAGGTACTATATGTATGCAAGCAGGTGGTAGTGCTTGCCTGGCAGCTCAGTTGAAGCGAGAGAAGGATCTGGGTAGTGCTCCTGGTTTTCTTGATATATCCCCTGCTCAGCGTCTATTCGAAGAAGAAGCAAACAAACAAGGGCCAACATAAATAAAGTGCACAAGCATATGATCAAAATGCGACAAGCAAACAATCATGCCATGATGAATGATGCACCATTTGCATGGCAATAAAGTAGCATGGCATGGGTGAGGTGCGGAATACAAGAAATAAACATTTTAATTGAGTTTTGACCACATTTTAACCTCAAAATAGTTGCTGTACCCATTATATTTATATGATGCATGCTGCAAAACAGATGATGGAATGCATAAACAGAAAGGTCTCGTCGAGCTAATCATTTTAGACATATTATTTGTTAAATTTGGAGTTATAAATCAAAAGTTATTAATTAATTAAGGAAAAGGGCATTTTGTTGTAATTTTAATCAACTTGGAAAATTAAGGTGCTCAAAATATATTTTGAATGGCATATTTGAATTCCTCACATTTTTCTGATTTCAAAACATATATTATTTGTATTATTTGGATTTGTATTTTAAAAGTTATTTAAAAACAGAATTAAATTTGAATTTGATTTATTTTGAAAAGATTTGAATTAAAACAGAAAAGCAGAAAATACTTTTTATACTCAAGTGAAGTTAGCCCCAGACACTGACCAGTGGGGCCATCTTGTGGGCGACAGGCGCCTGAAAAGTTTCTCATCACCATGAGCTAGTCCGGCCTCGAGTGACAGGTGGGGCAGTACTCATGGTCCACGTGGCAAGCGAGAAGGCGAATCGACAGGTGGGGCGGGCTGGAGCGCGGGTTAAGGTTTACAAAAAGCCAGGGGGTTTTCTGGGAGAAGACCACGGCGGCTGATTGGTGGGCCACGAGGTACCGCGGGTTAAGCGAACAAAAAGGAAGGGTAAAGCGCAAAGCGACCACGTGCGTCGTTCCTCTTCTTCTGCGTTGAGCGGACAGTCGATGCCTGGCAGGCGGGATCGATCCCTGGACCTGGGGCTCGCGCGCGGAGGCGGCTACCGTTGGGCTAGGGAGCGGTCGATGTTAGGGGTGCGGCCTAGCTAGCTAGGGTTTCTGGCGTGAGCGAAGCGGCAGACGCGTCTTGCGCTCGTCGGAGCACCGAGGGCGCTCGGCGAAACGAACTACGGATCCGTCCGGCGACAGCGTGGCAGAGCATGTCCAGGGGGTTTGGGGGCTCACCGAGGAGATGTTGGTGGAGTTGGATAGGGCAGAGGAGCTGGTGATCGTCGTCAAGGCAGAGGCCAGCGTAGCTAGGGTTCCGGTGGGACGCGTCGGTGTCCTTCGGCTCCGGTGCTCCTCCTCTGCGACGGCGCGTACAGGGTGATGCGGTGGAGGGCCCTTGGTCTTCCGCGGCACCCAGAGCGTCACGCCACCCACCGTCTGGTAGATGAAGGCGGTGGAGGCCAGTTCTGCACGTGATGGGTAGAGGCGATGGAGGAGAGGGAAGGAGCGGCAGGGACCTGGGGTGGATCTGGGGGAGGCAGAGGGAAGTCGTGGAGAGGAGATAAGGCAGAGAGGGATAGGGAGATGCCGTGGGGAGCAGGTAGATGGAAAAGGTGGCCTCGGTGCCACCTTTCTCTTTCCCCTCCTCACGTGCTAGGGTTGGCAGGAACCAGGGCAGGGCAGCTGGGGCTTCCAGGTGGGGTAGGGCAAGCCAGGCTCGGGGTGGGGCACACCAGGCAGAGAGAGAGGAGAAAAGAGGAGAGGGGAGGCTCGGCTAGGTTGGTACTAGGGTTGGAGAGAGGTGGCATGGCTCGGGTGAGGGTTTTGTGTGGTGGAGGGGGTAGCTAGGTGGGGCCAGGGAGAGAGGGTGGCCAGGTGGGGCCGAGCTAGGTGAGAGAGAGAGAGGCCGAGAGAGAGGGAGGTAGACTTAGGGTTTAGGTGAGAGGGGGATGTGAGGGTTAGGGTTAGATATGGAATAAGAGGGGGTAAGGTGATGATCACACTTGATCATGCAAAGCATAACCAAGGAGATGAAGAAAAAGACCCAAGACAAGGAAAGACAAAAAGGTGGAAAGGTTGAGAGAGGAAGGTGAGGGGAAAAGAGAGAGAGAGAGAGAGAGAGAGAGGGAGGTGTGTGGTTTAGATTCACTCAAAATTCAAATAAAATCCAAAGGACAAGCAAAAGGGGGTACTTGCATGGCCCATGCAAAGTATTTAATACCATGTTTATTTTGTGAAAACAATTGTATCACATGGCCTTAATCTTATGCATTCCCACAAGTGGAATAAAGACAAACCAAGAATTTAAAAGAAAGCCCCAAGTGGAATAGATGGAGATGACCACATTGGATTATAATTGGGACTTGCTAGTGTGTGTATGCCACTAGATGCTTAATAGTCCCAGAAATACCCCCACATGAGCATAAATCCATAATAATCCATATGGAAGCTAGGAAAAAGGGTCCACTCACAAGGCATGCAAAAGTGGCCATGTGGCTCTCATATATCAATAATGTGAAAACAACATGATGCTAATATGAGAGCATGTGGAAAAGAATTGGATCCATCCCAACCCACATGAGCTAGAGGTAAACTCAAATAAAGTGCAAAGCTCATATTTAGTTGGATGGTGGAATTATAAGGTGGTGGAGTTAAATAAAAGATATGCCCCCAACTCAACTTGGGCATTTAAACAATATATCAACAACCAAATACAATATCAAGAGGCAAATACAATTAATAATGCATATGAGAGAAGAACCAAATGAAAAGGGTTTTATATGATGCTCAAATGCAAGGTGGCATGATGACATGAGCATGATATAATTATGATGCAACAATTATATGTTTGAAGTAGCCATTATATTACTAGACCAAGTAGCATTATAATTGTTAGACAATTGGGATGCTACAATCTTAGATATGGTGATGGTGATGATGATGGTGCTGGTGTAGATGTTGCTAGAGAGCCTCCCTACTCCTAGGAGGAGTGGTGATGATGATGGCGTCGATTTACCCCTCACCGAAGACTCCGGTTTAGCAGGATCTGCCCCCTCCCGGAGTAGGAAAGGACTTTCTCCTTCATCACCACCTCTGTAAATCATGAAAAAATATGGTGTAGGTTTCCTGGCGATACGGAGGCGTCTGTAAAAAGGAGGAGCCAAGACGACGCTAGAGGTCCAAAAGAGCATGGGTGGCGCGCCTAGGGGGTGGGCACGCCACCTGCCCTTTTTGGGCCTCGTGGATCCCATCGCTTCATTCTTTGGCCCATAGTCTTTCTCCAGGTGAAAAACTCATCATGTATTTTTCATTCGATTCATTGACATCCAAAAGGTCCTGAAACAGCAAAAACATGAAAAAAGAGGTTTTCTGCCGCCTAGAAATTAATTACCAATGAAAGGGAATTTATACGAAAGTCCCGTAAATCATCTAAATATGCATAAATAATAATGGATCAAGGAAAATATGATTCTAAACAATGCATAAAGGTCCTAAAAATGATGATGCAAAATGCAAGTATCACCGCCCCGACCGGATTCTTCGACCCAAGGACCACGGAGTCTTCGGCTTAAGTGGTGGGCCTGTGCGCTGATAGTTGGGCCTTCGGCCCATGTACTCTCCAACCCGTACAGAATTTACCTTTTATCCGCCAAAATACCTTGTTTATGTGGCTGGCCTATATATATCTCCACCCCTCCATTGTAAACCCTAGACTTGATATTAGACTAGAAGTAGACACCTCCTTTGAGGATCTCTATCTATTTGGTCTCATGCTCCTTCATGAGGAGCACCTAATATCCCAAACTTCTTGGATCTTGCTTTATAGCGTTCGGTTGTACAATATCTTCATATTAAGTTTGCTCTTATGAAGCTATCAAGATCTCGTCAAGGATCTCGCCCCGCCGTGTCAGATTGAGAAGGATCTATTGCCCAATATCGATGCCATCAAGTTCATCCCTCCCTCTCCCCTCCTTCGCTTCACCATGAATCCTTCGAAATCGTGAAAGATCGGGCCAACCTAAGCATCACCCCCTAACATATTGATATCAAGAGCCTCGTTCATCACGATTTTTGCCACAAATTTTTCTTCTATCCACCATAAACTTGAAAATTTATTCAAAAAATAGCCTAGATCCCCTTTCAGATCAATCTTTGGATTTGGTGCGTTTTGAGTGGTTTCAATCCATAGAAACTTTCAGTTGGATCTTGATCCTTCTTTCCACCAATTTTCTCAACCAAATTTGGTCAAAATCGGTTGAATTTGAGGTTTGGAGGCGTGGATTTATGCTCAAAAACACGAACTGGCCTGCGGCCGACCCTGACACCGGAATATACGGACCTGAAACCCCAAAGTCTTCAGCCACCCGAAGTCTCTGGCCCTAACATCCGGAGTCTCCGACCCCTCCTCGCCATTTTCACCTCTCTTCCATTCGACTGAATTTATCCTTGTTGTTTGAGTTTTGTGAGTGTGTCTATACCAACACCAAGTTTCCGCAACATCCTCCATGCTCTTCAACACCATGGAACCCAAGCTCCTCCCACCTCATCGACACAAGATCATCATCGACAACTAAGGTATAACGTGTGTCATATTGTTGACCCAATATCTTCCTTTGTGTTTACCCACCCCATCAATAGTGGCTCTTCTTATGTTTTCTCAAGCATTGTGCACTTTTTCTTGGATAGTGAGAGTGTGAGAGCAAAATAAAAGTGAATTGGTAGCACCAAGGGAGAGCAATCAAAAACAAAAAGAGAGGAAAATAAAAATAAAAATAATACATAGCAAAAGTTACAGCCTCCCATAGCATAGAGAGAGTCTCAGGCTTGTAAGCAAGAGAGATAAGAGTGCCCAAGGCAAGTGCACAAATCCTTTCTTATCTTCTTTTTGCAAATGAGCCACTATCTTTCCTTGCATTGGCACAACAACATCGGTAGTAGTCTTCGTTAGGACATTTTGTTGCTCATTTTCATAGTCGTGCTAATCCCATTAATCTCCATGTGTGTTTGTGTGATAGTATAAGTTTCCGTCAATTTTGTGGATCTTTTCCTTTGACTTGGTTATTTTGTATTTTACCTATTTTTGACGATATCCTTTTCTTTTAGTCTTTTCATTTGGTTTTCCACCTTCCTAACCCACCACCATAGACCTTTTTGATAAAAAAATTGCTTTTAGTGTGAGGTAGCATTTCGAATTCGCTTTGCACATTGTTGGTCTTTCGAGTATGGCTACGTGTCCAATCCATTTACAAAGCTGAGGTAAAGGTCTAACCCCATCCACATATTTCACTTCCATATATACTTGTTGCTTCCGTGAATCATGGATAGGACCAGTGAGTCGAGCCAAGACCCGACACAAGATGGTGAAGGACCATACATGACGCGAGCTAGCCACTTCATTATTCATGAAGAACTTCATGGTTGTTGTGATGCCCTTGAGACTCGTCATGATGAACAATTTGGAGAAACGTGTGCCGAGTTCAAGAGGATGGGCAATCGCTCTGATGGCCTCGAGCGTCGAATGAACACAATGCATCACAACTTCACACATCAAAATAAAGCTCTCCAATGCTCCATGGCTGAGATCGTGCGCAACACAAGGCCATGTTCTCGTGCATCAAGTTCTTCAAGGCACCACTGGAGTGGTTCAATCTCATCTCGCCATTGATAACCACGACATCAAGATCATGATCCAAGTGCTCCAAGATACAATGAAGACCCCATAGGAGATCATGAGAGTTCTTCACAACATGTTCCATCTCCACGACGCGCTGCTACGTCAAGCTACAATTGTGACTCTTCATCATGACCTCCATCATGGCATGAAGGACATCATCATCAAAGAAGAGCACGCGTACTCTAATAGGACGTGCCTCAAGCAGAACCTCAAGATCCCCCTCCACACAACGAGCAACCACAATACCTTCACTCAACAACAAGTGATGACTCCAACTTGGAAGACCAAGCATGCCGTCAGCATGAAGCACTTGAAGATCCACCAAGAAGTCATCTCCAACATGACAATCAACACCGAAACCATCAGCGTCAACATGCAAATGACGAGCAACAAAAACCTCGTCAATAACCTAGGCATGTGACAAGTTACACAACCACGCCAAGATGCTCAAAATCGTTGTCATCGATGTGAGGACCAAGTTCCTCCACCACCAAATGCGGCACAACCATAACAAGTTCCTCATCCGCGGCAAGATAATCCACAAGTTCCTCGTCCTCAACCGCGACAACATCGAAACAATCACCAAGCACATCAACATGATAGCTCAGATGATAAGGAATACCAATGCCACCACCATAATGGCAACTATCACCGACGCCAGGATGAGGAGACATTTGGAAAGCTCAAGTTCACTATGCCCAAATTAACCATTTCCAACGACCCTGAAGAATATCTCTCATGGTACTCAAGGTTGATAAAATCTTCCGCATGCACAATTATAGCAATGAGTAGATGGTGGCTATGGCATCCCTCCAGTTTGATGATTATGTCAACCTTTGGTGGGAACAATTCCAAGTTGCTAGAGTGGCACGAAGAGAGCCACCAATTGCTACGTGGTAAGAGATGAAGGATCACATGCATTCCTGCTTTGTTCCATGGCATTACACTCATGATATCTTCAACAATCTAGCTTCAAAAGGTAACTCAAGGAACCAAAAGTGTGGAAGAGTACTTCAAGGAAATGGAGCTCCAAATGATCCGCGCTAACATAGAAGAACGAGAGGAGCAAACCATGGCTCATTTTCTTATGGAATTTAATCACCCTATCAAGCGCATCATGGGGTTCCAAGCCTATCACAACATGGTTGAGCTTGTACACAATGCCACCAAGGCCGAGCTTCAAGTACAAGAGGACCTCAAATATAGCAAGCCGAAGACCTATTTCACCTACCAGTCCTCTCCACCCGTTCCTACACCAAGTACCAAAGTAAGCACTCCAAGTAGCTTCAAGCCTTTGTTCAAGTCAACAACATCTCAAGGCAAACTGCCCCAAAGTGGCAAGGAACCTACGAAAACCAACTTCCTGCATCAAGTAGAATGCTACAAGTGTGGGGGCAAAGGACACAAATCTTACCAATGCGGCAACAACAAATTATAGTTTGTCTATGACAATGGTGAACAAGATTACTTGAGTGAAGAAGAGTTCGAAGCAAGAGTCAAGGAGGCAATGGCATGACAACAAGTCAAGACCAATGAACAAGACCTCCTCATGTGTGAGCAAGACGCAAGTCCATCGCTTGTTTTCACAAGAGTGTTAACTACACAAGCCCAAGAGCATGAAGATCAAAAGTGCAACATATTTCAAACCCTCGTCGGAATCAATGGGAAGTCCATCAAAGTTATCATTGACGGAGGGACTTATCACAATCTTGCAAGCATGGCACTATGTGAGAAACTCAACCTTCCCCTTCGCCCACACAAGCACCCTTATAATGTTCAATGGTTAACTGACAATGGATCCATCCACATATGGTCTCCGTTACATTTTCTATTGGACCATAGAAAGACACATTGGAATGTGACGTCGTTAAAATGACGGTTTTCCATATGTTGCTTGGATGTCCTTGGAAATTTGATAAGGGAGCCACCCATGATGGTCGCACGAACATATATATCTTCAAGTGGTTTGATAAGACGTGTGTTTTGCAACTGGTGACTCCTAGACAAACAATTTAGCGAGGGTACAAACCACAAAAACACCTAGTGAGATGAGTGGTGAGCGATATAACCACCAAAAGGAAAGTGAGAGACACAAGCCAAATATGAGTGACAAATACAAGAGAGTTCTCCTTGCCACTAAAAGTGAGATGAGAGAAGTGAGGGATAACCCATCCATTTTGCATCTGACCCGTTCTTTGGTCCAATATTTGCTAAGTGCTCAACTCACAAGGGATTGATGATTTCTATTTGCACAATGGTTTTCTCTTTAAGAAATACAAGCTTTGCATTTCGAAGTCGTCTCTCCAAATTTTGCTACTCCAAGGAGTCTCGAGGTGGAGGCTTGATGGGCCACTTTGGTCGTGACAAGACATATTACATGTTGTCTACCCACTACTATTGGCCAAAGATGAAGAGACATGGAGTGCCTCATTCAACATTGCACAACGTGCTTACAAGATAAGTCCACCTCTAACCCATTTGGTCTTTATATGCCTTTGCCTATTCCATATGCACCTTGGTCGGAGATAATCGTGGACTTAGTGTTAGGATTTCCTAGAATAAAGCATGTCCACGATTCAATATTTGTGGTAGTTGATCGCTTTTCTAAAATGGCACACTTCATTCCATGCCATAAGACCGATGATGCTTCATATATTGCAAATTTGTTCTTCAGGGAAATTGTCCGTCTTCATGGTGTGCCAAGAACAATTGTCTCTGGCCGTGACGTCTAATTTATGAGTTACATGTGGAAGACACTCATGGCCAAACTCGGCGACAAGCTTCTCTTCTTGTTCGCTTCGCACCCTCAAACCGATGGACAAACAGAGGTCGTCAGCCGAAGCCTTGGCACTCTACTCCGAGTATTGATCAAGAAGAACCTCAAATATTGGGAAGAGGGCATCCCGCACGCCGAGTTTGCCTATAATCGCGCCAAGCACTCTACAATAAGAAAGAGTCCCTACATGGTCTTCTACGGATTCGAGACCATGGCCGAGCTGGACATGCTACCACTACCCCTTCACGCATGCACCAACATGGACATCGACAAGCGTGCCCAAGCCAGGAAGAAACTACATGAGGAGACAAGAGCTACTATCGAGCAACAAGTTCTTCGTCAAGCATCTCGGCTCAACAAGAACAAGAAGGGGATGATCTTCAACGAAGGTGACCTTGTGTGGATCCACTTACGCAAATACCACTTCCCACACGAGCATGACTCCAAGCTCAAGCCAAGAGGATATGGCCCCTTCAAAGTCTTAGACAATCAATAACAACGCCTATGTGATCGACATTCCCACTTCCAAGTACCTCGTAAGCAATACATTCAATGTGGCGGACCTATCACCATTCCATGGAGATGATGAACATAAAGATGGTGAAGAGTAGAGGAAGACTCTTTCCCAAGGGGGGGCTGATGCATCCCGTCCTACGAACGCATCTACATCCTCACCACCAAGTCCCCCAAGTGGACCAATGACTGGTGCTCGAGCCAAACGTCTACAAGATAAGGTTAACTCGCTCCTCTCCTTGTGCGACTTCGTTACACCCATGAATGGTTTTCTACTCCATGCCACTACGCTATGCATACTCAGGTACGAAGCCCCGACGAATCGTCCAACAATCTAGGAAGATGAACATGCAAAGTTGGCTCCAGGACCGGAGTCTCCGCCTGTGACACCTCGGAGTCTCCGGCCTCACTATGCACAACGTCAGGCTACAAGCCCCTGGAAACCATCCGGAGTATCCGCCTCAACTCTGGATTCTCCGCCCGAGCGACCCCGGAGTCTCCGCCTCGCCTGCCACTGACCGCGTCTACAAGCCTCTGGAGCGCATCCGGAGTCTCCACCAGTTGCACAGGATTCTCTAACCCAAGGACCACGAAGTCTCCGGCTTAAGTGGTGGGCATATGCGCCGATAGCTGGGCCTTCGGCCCATGTACTCTCCAACTGTAACATCCCAAAAATACTAAGCTTGGATTATCAAACTCTATTCATCAAAATTAGGGTTAACAAAAACTTTTCTAATAAAAATTATGAATGCATGCATATGTGTATGCATTGATTTTGAATTCTTTTAAAACCACCTTGTTTGTTTGTTTATTTGCTTGTAAAATGTTTCTTAGGTGAAATAAACATCATCTAAAACATTTCCCACACTTTTCCTAAAGACAAGTAAATCAAAACACATATATTAAATGAATGGTCACTTTGACCAATTTAACTCTCATGCCTACTTTGGCTGTCTCAAACTTTCAGAATCTAACAGAAACTTTTCTGGATCTTTGCACCCCTTGAATGTACTCATAAAAAAGTATCAAGGCCCACTTTGTGATCATCCAGAAACTTTCAAACGCAAAGTTTAAATGACAATTCAAAATTGAATCTTTATCATATGGGAAGATCCCACTTTTTCAAAAACCACTCAAACAAGCTCAACTTTCAAAACCCAAGCATCTGCAGACTCACCAACACCAACCTAGCAAACCCACCAAAAATATTTTCAAAATTCAAAACTTGATTTCATGCGGCCATTTCATCAAACAGGTTGCAGACACAAATCACAACTCACCAACACCACTGTGAGCTTGCCAGTGTCATCAATGGTGAACAGCCGAGCACACCCATGTCACCCCCATGTCGATAGCAAGCTAGGAGGAGACACAGGCCTAGCCAGCATGTCTGGGAGGCAGCCCACCGTCCACCGCCACTCCGTGTCCCAGCCGCGAGCGTTGCCAAGCCCTGGACCACACGCACGAACCATGCCAAACTCGCCAGCTACCATGCCGAGCGTGCACCAGAGCGCCACCCTCGACCAGCGCCCACAGACCACGCGCCGCCCTCGCCGCATGCATACACAATCCCCACCGACCCAGGAGACCGCCAGACAGCCCCGTTCGCCGCCCCGTGACATACAGCCACCGCTCGCCATCGAAGACGCCGCCTCTGCCGCGCAGAGCGTCGCACGTTCTAGACCAAACCGCACCGCCCCACGCCTCAAAACCATGTCGTTGAGCATCGCCAGGGAACACCGCACCGTCCCCTACCGTCGCACATGCATGCCCTGTAACACCGCCCCACGAGCTCACCGGTCGCTCGACTATAAATAGAGGCCACCCCCGCTCAATTTCTTCACACCATCTCACTCCCCTCTTCTCACTGATCGTGCCACACCGTTCCCGGAGCAAGGCGAGCACCACCTCGCCGGAATTTCACCGGAGCCCGCCGCCTCTGGAGAAGAAGGGTGCCATCGATTTCGTCCACCCCAGGAGCTGCCGCGACCACCCCTGAGTTCGCCGTCGTCGACTTCGTCGTTCACCCGCCTCGCCGACCTCGCCTTGACCCGGTGAGCCCCCAGCACCCCTCACTGGCGCTGGGTTTCTTTCTCGGCGTTGTCTCGCGTCGACGATGACTCCGGCCATTGGATTAGAATCAGATCGAGCGACCCACGTTGCCTCGTCTGCCGCCCTCCTGTCTCTCACGGCAAGTGGGGCCACCCATAAGCAGCCAGGGAGCACTGCGCTTAGCAGGCCGGCCCAGTAACTTTTCCCGCGCAGCCCAGTGATTTGAATTAAATCTTTTTCTTTTTAGTCCAAACACACTTCTGTACCCATTTTCAAAAATCAATCCAGATCAATTCAGTGCACCAATTTGAATGAAACCAATTTTGTTGGAAAGGTCTGTGAATGCTGAATCCAAGCCCGTTGGATTCAAGTCATTTGGATCTATAGATCACCCATGGTAAAAATAACAAGGCAGAAGCTTTTCTGCATTCAAACATTTTTCAAATTTAAACCCTAATATCTTTTGAGTTGATTCCAACTCTAAAAAATCACATTTAACCATACCTTTCAGAATATATAAAAATATATAGGTTTACTTGTAGAAATAATGTTCAAGTAATAAAAGAATGCTACATAAGCATTTCTAGACACATTAATAAATTAAAATAAAAGGGTAAAACCTTATTAAATTGTGACACCACTTTAAATCACATTCTCATGGACTAAAATATGTGGTGATGACATGTGTCAACATGATCCCATGTTTGGTTTGGAGAATATTAAATCTTAAGTAGTTTTTCAATGAGTAGAAATTACTTTTCTAAAAATAAAAAGAATTAAACCAAGCTTTAATCTTGTAATGTTAGTGATGATGCTAGACCATCTATAGGACCCTTGTGTGTGATGATTGCAAGTAGTTAAGTATTGTTTGGTGATTGTGTACCTCGTATTTATTCATAGACGCTAGTACCGACCAAGGATACGAGGAGGAAGGAGGATACTACGAAGAAGAAGCCGAGGAGAACTTCAACCACTGCTCTGCACAAGGCAAGCTGATGCTATACCTATGCAAGCTTATACTGATATTGATGCAAGTTAACTCTTGCAGAATACCCAACTGATGCAACAAACCCTTACTTGTTACCATGCCTACTATATGGCTTAAGCATATGTGATCATACCCACTTGATAAACTAATCCTAGTTTTATTTGCAAGCTTTCTACTTTATTTCTTTATCAGAGCTACCTACTTAGAGTTACTTAAGTGAATTATAGATACTAGAAAGATATTTGAAGGTTGCATAAAGAGCATAAAAATTTGGCCTAAGCTAAATAACCTTGATATCATCCCAAGCCATAAGATAGAACTTAGTTAGCACCTACCAGTTACCACCCCTCATCAGTGCTTACCCCCACTTGTAGATTCTAGTGCTAAGCATAAAACTTGATCAACTTTAGATGGGAATACTTGGTGGAAAAATGGTTATGAAAACGTTGGAATGATAGATCATTCTATTGAAATGTTTTGGACATGTGTTTCCGAACACCTGATGATTTTAGTGATGAAAATGTTGAGGCATGAGCCTTAGCCCTTTATAAAACTGATGGTTGTCTAGATGCGATACCATTCCAATCTTATCATACAACCATAATACCCGAATATTGGGTAGGGCTTGACTGGAAATTTATATATGTGAAGATTGTCCACCTGTGCAGTACCCAAGATGACAGTTGGTCATGGTTGGGAGGCCAGACTCACAGGAGAGATACCTATACTAGGGCGTGTAATTGAAAGGTTAGGATTGATTATCCGCATACTGAGTATGGTGAATTCGGGATTTGTTCCTGTCGGATGTTTCGAATGTTGTGGTGAAAGTGTACAATCTCTGCAGAGTGTCAAACTATTCGAATAGTCGCGTCCGCGGTTATGGACAGTTGGAGTGGCCATACTGTTCCCCCGTCAGACTTTTCAAAATGACTTGCGAAATGAATTGAGACTTTGATGTGACCACAACAGAGTTGTGACATGAGTTACAAGATCCCACTTAGAAGTTATAAAATTGTGACTAGCTTTAGAACTTAGTAGAGATAAATCTGGCTTTTGCAAAACAACCCTAGAGCCTAGTGTCCTATTATCAAAAAACCCCTTTTACCTATTAGTATTAGTTTGCGAGTACTTAAAGAGTACTCATGGCTTTGTCCCTGGCTATTCCCATGGCCAGACTATGAAGAGGAGTACCTGGAGGATGGACCCCAGGACGGTTACGACAACTAGGATCATCTCCCATCGTCAGCATTGCCTGTGACCCCAAAGATGGAGCTTCGCCTATGCTGCCGTTATTATTACATATTCCGCTGCTTGATGTTGTATTAAGAACTGGATCATGAGATCCCTATTTGTGTAAGAACTTATGTATCATTTGTAACGGATGATGTACTATGGTATCCAATTCTGTTATGTCTCGCAAAAATGGTAATCCTGGGATTGCGATGTATGGCATAACAGGCATCTAGGATTCAAAAATCCGGGTGTTGACAAGTTGGTATCAGAGCCATCCTAACCATAGGAGACCCTAGTTAGAATGGACGCATAAACCAAAAACTTATTTTCCAAAACCAAAGAAAAACAAATATTTACAAATAAACTATTCTCATTCTTATCCCTTTGATTCTTTCCTAAAAATTCATGTTTCTCAGAAACTCTTGCAAAATACATAAAATTTTGACACACTTGATCACTCTGCTAACCTACTCATCCTCTATTTTTATAGATGGACGTGAATTACAGCAAGTTTTACCAACTTGGGAATGGAGGAGACCTTATCTTTGAGAGGGATTTGGACCAGCTTTCAGAACTTCTGGAGCGTCCGCACCCCAAGTTCTTTGGAGCTCAACTCAATGATCAAGGAGGAGAAGACCTGCAGTGGCTAATTGTTGCAAGCCTCCGAGGAAAGATTGAACCTCCCACTGCAGAGGGAATTCAGTTTACCTTGAGGGAAAACAACTGGCTCGATGGACTTGCCAGAGCAATGCAGGAAGCTCTTTCCCGTCTGTGTGGGCAAAGCATCAATCAGATCAAGGGTACTCGCTTTGAGTTTTTCCCAAGGCGTGATGCGAAGGGACAACCACTGGAATCCCCATACCACCAAGAGCTGAAGACCCAATTGGACCACCTTAGCTTCATGATGTACGATCGTCAGCAGGAGTTGGACAACTGCCTTGAATACTGCAACCACAAGTCTTCCATCATCAAGACGAAGGATTAGACCATCGCCATGCTAGCAAAGGATCGCAAGTCTCGCCGCCGTCAGCTCGACAAGAAGGAGCGCATCATTGCCCGTCTTCGCCACCGCATCTCATCTTTGGAAGAGACCATCCACGAGAGAGACATGCAGTTGGAGGAAAGGGAGAATGCCGGAGAAGATCTTCGTGGAGACCCCTACTCCTATCTCAGCGATGACGATGAGTTTCTGGAGGATCAGGCTATGGATTTCTTCACCGATGAGGATGATTTCGCCTTCATCGATGATGATGAAGCCACAGATTCCGAGGAGTAGTAGCACTTGAGCACTAGCGTAGTGAGTAGTATTCGGTCCCACTTTATCGTAGTTCTCAGAATGGTTCTTAAAACCATCTACTTTTGTTTGTTGTGGTGTGTGTTTTATTGGGTGCTATGAATGAATGAATGAATGAATGAATGAATGAATGAATGAATGAATGAATGAATGAATGAATGAATGAATGAATGAATGAATGAATGAATGAATGAATGAATGAATGAAAAAGCAAGTTGCTAGAAAAATCTGAGTCAAACTTTAAAAACTTTTCAAAGACCCAAAACCTTAGAAATTTCTCTCTTTTCTCATGATCTATCTAAATCTCCAGATGCCACGTGGAGGAAGTGGTTCATCCCCGGACCCGATGTTGCAGATTCTGCAAATGTTGACTTCTGACCGTGAAGCTGAAAGAGCAGAACGTCAAGCAACCCTAGCCACCCTTCAGCAGATAGCCCAGCTAGCCCATAACAACCAAGGCCACGGAAATCAGGACAACCATGGATCTAAGCTCAAGAATTTCCAGAACACCAACCCACCTGTTTTCACTAAGTTAGAAGAGACCCTAGACGCCGATGATTGGCTGCAAACCATGGAAAATAACCTAGAAGTCGCTGGAGTGGAAGCCAACGAGAAAGTCCTGTTCGCCACCCACTATCTAGCCAGAGATGCCAGGGCATGGTGGAACAGTGTTCGTGCAATGACCGGAGGCCAGATGATGACCTGGGAGGAATTCAATGTCAAGTTTAGCCGAACCCATGTGCCACCAGGTTTGATCAAGAGAATGAGAGACGAGTTCAGAGAGCTGAAGCAAGGAAGGATAACTATAGTGGAATACCGTGACAAATTTTTGTCATTAGCTAGGTATGCCTCGGACGAAATAGACACTGAAGCCAAGAAGAAAGAAAGATTCCTGAATGGTCTGCATGACGAGATGCAGACGGTGTTAGTCAATATCCCCTTTGCAGATATTGAAGTCCTTGTCGACTCTGGTATCCAGATGGAAGGAAAGATCAACCAAGCCAATGAGAACCGCAAGCGTCGTATGATGCATCAGCCAGGAACCCATCAGACCCCAAAGTATCGCCCTAACCCATCTCCAGGATTTGCCCCAAGGACCAAGAGACCCCCTATGACCCGTCCCACTTATCCCAACCGTGGAAACCCTAGACCCGGAGGAAATCACAACAACCCCGGCAACTCTAGCAATTTCAATCGTGCCCCACCCAAGTTCAACAACAACAATGCTACCGCCAACACCAACACCAACACTGCCCCAAGGACTGGAAGCAATGCTGTGCCTGTAGCAGCCAAGGACAAGTCGCAAGTGACCTGTTATGACTGTGGAAATAAAGGCCACTATTCCAACGAGTGCCCCAACAAGAAGAATGCTACCGCCCCCAATGCCAATGCCCCAGCTCAGCAGCAGCGTCGTGTTCAGCCAGGAAGAAGATTTGCCCCAGGGAATTCACTCAACTGCAATGGCCGTCTTTTTCTCATGCATGCTGAAGAAGCTCAGGAAGCACCAGACGTCGTGCTGGGTATGTTTTCTGTTAATTCAGTACTTGCACGAGTGTTGTTTGACTCTGGTGCATCGCATTTATTTGTCACCGAAGAATTTGCATGCACTAGTAAAATTCAACCAACCAAATTAAAGCATGTGATGATTGTGCAAAATTCCCGGATCAACCACCAAGGCTAGGCAAATTTGCAAAGTCGTCCCTATCCGAATCCATGGCATAGATTTTTATGCAAATATGATAGTACTCGGAACTAAAGGATTGGAAGTAGTACTAGGAATGGATTGGATGTCCAAACATAGAGGATTGATTGACTGTGCCAAGAAAGCCATCACTATGACCGATCATCGAATATCGATCGAGCATATATCTAAACCTTACCTCGTCAATTCAAATGCAACAAGAGTATAGCCCAACCTACCATTGACCAAGTTCGGATAGTCCATGAATACCCGATGTATTTCAGATGTTTTGCCGATATGCCCCAGATCGGGATATCGAGTTTATCATTGAACTAATCCCGGCGGACCCATAGCCCAGAGACCCTATAGTATGAACCCGTCGGAACTAGAAGAACTGAAGAAGCAACTGGATTCCATGCTAGAAATTGGATTGATTCAACCAAGTGCGTCACCATGGAGATCACCTGTCTTGTTTGTGGACAAGAAGGATGGAGGTAACCGTTTGTGTACAGATTATCGGAAGTTGAATGATGTCACCATCAAGAACAAGTACCCCTTGCCCAAGATAGAAGATTTGTTTGATCAGTTGACCGGTGCCAAAGTATTTTCTAAGATTGATCTTAGAACTGGCTATCATCAACTCAAAATTCGTGCAGAGGATATTCCAAAGACTGCCTTTACCACCAGGTATGGATTGTATGAGTATACAATCATGTCTTTCGGATTAACCAATGCCCCCGCTTATTTCATGAACCTCATGAATCAGATTTTTATGGACTTCCTGGATAAGTTTGTCGTTGTTTTCATCGATGACATTCTGATTTATTCCAAATCAGAAGAAGAACATGAGCTACACCTAAGGACCATTCTTGGAACCCTTAGAGAGCATCAGCTGTATGCAAAGTTTAGCAAATGTGAATTCTAGTTACAGGAAGTAGGATTCCTCGGTCACATTGTATCAGCCGAAGGAATTGCCGTTGACCCTGCCAAAGTGAAAGATGTAGAATATTGGCAAGCCCCAACCACTCAAACCCAAGTTCGTGCATTTCTCGGATTGGCGGGATATTACCGCAAATTCGTAGAAGGATTCTCGAGTATCGCCCGACCCATGACCCAATTGCGGAAGAAGGACAAGAAGTTCGAATGGACCGACAAATGTGAAGCGAGTTTTCAAGAACTCAAGAGGAGATTGATTTCAGCCCCAATCTTGATCATGCCAGATATCACAAAGCCCTTCGATGTGTATTGTGACGCATCCAAGATTGGTCTCGGATGTGTGCTAATGCAAGAAGGCAAAGTTATATCTTATCTATCCCGACAATTGAAGCAAAATGAGCAAAATTACCCAACCCATGACCTCGAACTCGCAGCTGTAGTTCTAGCCCTAAAAACATGGAGACATTACCTGATGGGAAACCGTTGTGAAATTTATTCGGATCACAAGAGCCTAAAGTATATATTCACTCAGAAGGAGCTTAATATGAGGCAGAGAAGATGGATTGAGCTAATCAAGGATTACGATCTGGACAATCACTATCACCCGGGTAAAGCCAACGTAGTAGCCGGTGCCCTTAGCAGATTGTCGTGCCGCTTGAACTCCATGATTTTGAAGGAGCAACCAAGTTTGCACAAAGAGATGGAAGCTTTTCGAATAGAATTAGTAAGTGAAGGATTTCTGGCTAGCATAGAACTCCAGCCCACTTTGATCAGTCAGATTAAAGAGGCGCAGAAGGGAAATGCTAGTATTGACGGAATCAAGCGTCGTATCGGTACAGGCAAAGTACCTGGATTCACCGAGGACGAAGAAGGAGTGTTGTGGTACAAAGGACGCCTTTGTGTACCAGCAGATTCGGAGTTGAAAGAAGTTATTTTGAAGGAGGCTCATGATACTCTTTATTCTATCCATCCCGGAGGAACTAAGATGTATCAAGACTTGAAAGAGAAATTTTGGTGGCATAAGATGAAGAGAGAAATCGGAAGCTATATCGCCAAGTGTGATATATGTCAGAGAGTCAAGGCAGGACATCAAAGACCCGCTGGATTGTTGCAACCCTTGCAGATTCCGGAATGGAAATGGGATTCTATAGGAATGGACTTTATCACTGGACTACCTACTTCTAGTAGGGGAAATGACTCTATCTGGGTCATAGTGGACAGATTGTCCCAAGTCGCCCATTTCCTGCCCGTCAAGACCACATATCAGAGTTCGAAACTAGCGGAGTTATACATCGCTAGAATTGTTAGTTTGCACGGAGTCCCCAAGAACATCGTATCAGATCGAGGAACTCAGTTTACCTCGAGATTCTGGAAGAAAGTCCAAGAAGGTTTAGGAACCCGCCTAGATTTCAGCACCGCGTATCACCCTCAGACCGATGGACAAACGGAGCGAGTAAATCAAATACTCGAAGATATGCTGAGAGCATGCGTGTTAGAATATGGATCCAAGTGGGAAGACTGTCTGCCGTTCGCAGAATTTTCTTACAACAATAGTTATCAAGCCAGTTTGCAAATGGCCCCATTTGAATTCATGTATGGAAGGAAGTGTCGTACCCCTTTGAACTGGTCGGAAGTAGGAGAGAGTCAGATTTTCGGACCCGACATCCTACGAGAAGCAGAAGAGAAGGTTCACAAGATTCGTGAGCACCTCAAGACCGCCCAATCCATACAGAAGAGTTACGCCGACAAGAGACGTAGAGACCTCGCATTCAACATAGGAGATTTTTTTTATCTAAAAGTGTCGCCATTGAAGGGAATGCAGCGTTTCCAACTGAAAGGAAAGTTAGCCCCCAGATATATTGGACCTTTCAAAGTTCTGAACCGTCGAGGAGAAGTATCGTATCAATTGGAGCTACCCGAAAAGATGTCAGCAGTGCATAATGTGTTCCATATCTCGTTACTTCGCAAGTGTCTCGAAGTCCCCGAGAAGACTGAAGTGTTCAAGAATATCGACCATCGGACCATAGAGATCAACGATGACCTAACCTATCCCGAAGTACCCATCCGTATTTTGGAAGAAGCTTTTTGAACTACCCGAACCCGAAGCATCAAGTTTCTCAAAATTCAGTGGAGCAACCACACAGAACAGGAAGCTACCTGGGAACGCGAAGATCACATCAGGACGGAGTTTCCCGATCTCTTCAAATCCTAGGTAATCTTTTCGTCCTTTTTCAAATCTCGGGACGAGATTTTGTTTAAGGGGGGAAGGTTTGTAACATCCCAAAAATACTAAGATTGGAGTATCAAACTCTAATCATCAAAATTAGGGTTAACAAAAACTTTTCTAATAAAATTATGAATGCATGCATATGTGTATGCATTGATTTTGAATTCTTTTAAAACCACCTTGTTTGTTTGTTTCTTTGCTTGTAAAATGTTTCTTAGGTGAAATAAACATCATCTAAAACATTTCCCACACTTTTCCTAAAGACAAGTAAATCAAAACACATATATTAAATGAATGGTCACTTTGACCAATTTAACTCTCATGCCTACTTTGGCTGTCTCAAACTTTCAGAACCTAATGAAACTTTTCGGATCTTTGCACACCTTGAATGTACTCATAACAAAGTATCAAGGCCCACTTTGTGATCATCCAGAAACTTTCAAATGCATAGTTTAAATGACAATTCAAAATTGAATCTTTATCATATGGGAAGATCCCACTTTTTCAAAAACCACTCAAACAAGCTCAACTTTCAAAACCCAAGCATCTGCAGACTCACCAGCACCAACCTAGCAAACCCACCAAAAATCTTTTCAAAATTCAAAACTTGATTTCATGCGGCCATTTCATCAAACAGGTTGCAGACACAAATCAAACAAACATCAAACACTATAGTGTGCAGTAAAATTGGCCTAACTTGTTCCCTAGTTAGCTCACAACCAGCTCAGTAGATCATCTAGGAAGATTAACCAAGCACTAGCACCACTGTGAGCTTGCCATTGTCGTCAATGGTGAACAGCCGAGCACACCCATGTCACCCACATGTAGACATCAAGATAGGAGGAGACACAGGCCTAACCAGCATGTCTGGGAGGCAGCCCACCGTCCACCACCACTCCCTGTCCCAGCCGCGAGCGTTGCCAAGCCCTAGACCACACGCATGAACCATGCCAAACTCGCCAGCGACCATGCCGAGCGTGCGTCACAGCGCCACCCTCGACCAGCGCCCACAGACCGCGCGCCGCCCTCGTCGCATGCATACACAATCCCCACCGACCCAGGAGACCGCCAGACAGCCCCGTTCGCCGCCCCGTGACATACAGCCACCGCTCGCCGTCGAAGACGCCGCCTCTGCCGTGCAGAGCGTCGCACGTTCCAGACCAAACCGCACCGCCCCACGCCTCAAAACCATGTCGTTGAGCATCGCCAGGGAACACCGCACCGTCCCCTACCATCGCCCATGCCGGTAGCCGCCTGTAACACCGCCCCCGACGATCTCACCGTGTGCCCCGTTGGTCCCCTCGCTCGACTATAAATAGAGGCCACCCCCGCTCGATTTCTTCACACCATCTCACTCCCCTCTTCTCACTGATCGTGCCACACCGTTCCCGGAGCAAGGCGAGCACCACCTCGCCAGAATTTCACCGGAGCCCGCTGCCTCTGGAGAAGAAGGGCGCCATCGATTTCGTCCACCCCAGGAGCTTCCGCGACCACCCCTGAATTTGCCGTCGTCGACTTCGTCGTTCACCCGCCTCGCCGACCCTCGCCAGCACCCCGGTGAGCCCCCAGCACCCCTCACTGGCCGCGCTAGGTTTCTTTCTCGCCGGCGTTGTCTCGCGTCGACGATGACTCCCAGCCATTGGATTAGAATCAGATCGAACGACCCACGTTGCCCCGTACCGCTTCGCCCCTCCCTGTCTCACTGGCAAGTGGGGACACCCACTTAAGCAGCCCGCGGGAGCACTGCGCTTAGCAGGCCGGCCCAGTAACTTTTCCCGCGCAGCCCAGTGATTTGAATTAAATCTTTTTCTTTTTAGTCCAAACACACTTCTGTACCCATTTTCAAAAATCAATCCAGATCGATTCAGTGCACCAATTTGAATGAAACTAATTTTGTTGGAAAGGTCTGTGAATGCTGAATCCAAGCCCGTTGGATTCAAGTCATTTGGATCTATAGATCACCCATGGTAAAAATAACAAGGCAGAAGCTTTTCTGCATTCAAACATTTTTCAAATTTAAACCATAATCGCTTTTGAGTTGATTCCAACTCTCAAAAATCACATTTAACCATACCTTTCAGAATATATAAAAATATATAGGTTTACTTGCAGAAATAATGTTCAAGTAATAAAAGAATGCTACATAAGCATTTCTAGACACATTAATAAATTAAAATAAAAGGGTAAAACCTTATTAAATTGTGACACAACTTTAAATCACATTCTCATGGACTAAAATATGTGGTGATGACATGTGTCAACATGATCCCATGTTTGGTTTGGAGAATATTAAATCTTAAGTAGTTTTTCAATGAGTAGAAATTACTTTTCTAAAAATAAAAAGAATTAAACCAAGCTTTAATCTTGTAATGTTAGTGATGATGCTAGACCATCTATAGGACCCTTATGTGTGATGATTGCAAGTAGTTAAGTATTGTTTGGTGATTGTGTACCTCGTATTTATTCATAGACGCTAGTACCGACCAAGGATACGAGGAGGAAGGAGGATACTACGAAGAAGAAGCCGAGGAGAAATTCAACCACTGCTCTGCACAAGGCAAGCTAATGCTATAACTATGCAAGCTTATACTGATATTTATGCAAGTTAACTCTTGCAGAATAACCAACTAATGCAACAAACCCTTGTTACCATGCCTACTATATGCCTTAAGCATATGTGATCATACCCACTTGATAAACTAATCCTAGTTTTATTTGCAAGCTTTCTACTTTATTTCTTTATCAGAGCTACCTACTTAGAGTTACTTAAGTGAACTATAGATACTAGAAAGATATTTGAAGGTTGCATAAAGAGCATAAAAATTTGGCCTAAGCTAAATAACCTTGATATCATCCCAAGGCATAAGATAGAACTTAGTTAGCACCTACCAGTTACCACCCCTCATCAGTGCTTACCCCCACTTGTAGATGCTAGTGCTAAGCATAAAACTTGATCAACTTTAGATGGGAATACTTGGTGGAAAAAATGGTTATGAAAACCTTGGAATGATAGATCATTCTATTGAAATGTTTTGGACATGTGTTTCCGAACACCTGATGATTTTAGTGATGAAAATGTTGAGGCATGAGCCTTAGCCCTTTATAAAACTGATGGTTGTCTGGATGCGATATCATTCCAATCTTATCTTACAACCACAATACCCGAATATTGGGTAGGGCTTGACTGGAAACTTATATACCTTAGTATTAGTTCCCTCACGGCCAAGGTCTGAGCTGAGGCTACCTTGTGAAGATTGTCCACCTGTGTAGTACCCAAGATGACAGTTGGTCATGGTTGGGAGGCCAGACTCACAGGAGAGGTACCTATACTAGGGCGTGTAATTGAAAGGTTAGAATTGATTATCCGCATACTGAGTATGGTGAATTCAGGATTTGTTCCTAACGGATATATCGAATGTTGTGGTGAAAGTGTACAATATCTGCAGAGTGTCAAACTATTCGAATAGCCGCGTCCGCGGTTATGGACAGTTGGAGTGGCCATACTGTTCCCCCGTCAGACTTTTCAAAATGACTTGCGAAATGAATTGAGACTTTGATGTGACCACAACAGTGTTGTGACATGAGTTACAAGATCCCACTTAGGAGTTATAAAATTGTGACTAGCTTTAGAACTTAGTAGAGATAAATCTGGCTTTTGCAAAACAACCCTAGAGCCTAGTGTCCTATTATCCAAAAAACCCTTTTACCTATTAGTATTAGTTTGCGAGTACTTAAAGAGTACTCATGGCTTTGTCCCTGGCTATTCCCATGGCCAGACTATGAAGAGGAGTACCTGGAGGATGGACCCCAGGACGGTTACGACAACTAGGATCATCTCCCATCGTCAGCATTGCCTGTGACCCCGAAGATGGAGCTTCGCCTACGCTACCGTTATTATTACGTATTCCGCTGCTTGATGTTGTATTAAGAACTGGATCATGAGATCCCTATTTGTGTAAGAACTTATGTATCATTTGTAACGGATGATGTACTATGGTATCCAATTCTGTTATGTCTCGCAAAAATGGTAATCCTGGGATTGCGATGTATGGCATAACTGGCATCTAGGATTGAAAAATCCGGGTGTTGACACCAACCCATCCAGAATTTACCTTTTATCCCCAAAATACCCTTGTTTATGTGGCTGGACTATATATAACCCACCCCTCCACTATAAACCCTAGACTTGATATTAGACTAGAAGTAGATACCCCCTTTGAGGATCTCTATCTAGTTGGTCTCATGGTCCTTTATGAGGAGCACCTAATATCCCAAACCTCTTGGATCTTGCTTTATAGTGTTTGGTTATACAATATTTTCATATTGAGTTTGCTCTTATGAAGCTATCGAGATCTCGTCAAGGATCTTGCCTCGCCTTGTCGGATTGAGAAGGATCTCTTGTCCAATACTGATCCCGTCGGATTGTATTAGACCGGTAGCTGCCGGTGCGAGCCAACAGTGTGTTGTGTTTGTGTCTTGCGTGTGTTCGTCGTGTTCTTCGTGCGAGGAGTTCATCGAGTTCAACTCTCGCTCTCTCCTCTCCTTCGATTCACCGTGAATCCTTCGAAATCGTGAAAGATTGGGCCAACCTAAGGGTCACCCCTAACAAAACAACTCCTTTTTCCTGCCCGGATTAGAGATACCACCCTCTTTGGTGGCTTAATTACATCCAACTTTATTCTAAACTGGTAGAAATTTCTTTCAAAGTCATTGGATATAGGCCACGAAGCAATCCACTCTCCGACCTTCGTTGATAGTTATTTGAGCATAGGAGCATATCCAACTGGGAGATCATGAATCTGGATCCATATGTCAATTTTTAAGAGATCCATAGTAGATGGTTTGGTGAACCCATCATACAGGACAATTGAAACAGGATTACCACGGTAGGTCCAGGGGCCTCCTTCCATCACCCTCTCCCAATCACCAAGGAAGGAGAATTGAAAAGTATGCAGATTGCCCTCGAGAGATTGAGTCTTTATTTCCTGCGGCAAATCCCATACAGAACGTATGTTCTTGAAAAAACAAAAGGTGGAGTACTCCACATCCGTGCAAACCCTAGCTATGGCGAGCCATCTAGTCAACTCCACCGGTGGTGGGCCTTCCTCCTCAAAAACCACGTCGTCCATATCTTCCTCGTTGAGACCCATCTGCTTCATCATCAAGTCGATGTCTTCTCCTCCCCCTTTGTGGTATGAGCCCTCTGCTGGAATTGCCGCCATACTTTGTGTCTGGTGTCTCCGAACCAAGCCCCGACCGCAAGGCTACCCAAGCATGAGGACTAGGCCTGGAGGGCGATACGGAAACCACCCAGCCAGATCGAGTCCAACTGCCGAGGAGGGTTGATCAGTGGCGATAGGGAAGAAAAAGCTCTACGCGGGCGGAGCCGCGAGAGAAACAGTAAACCCTAAGGCTTTATTTGGCAGCTTGGTTTTTAAGAAGATTCACGTGTATTTTACCGTCCAATCCATTAACCGAAAATACTTTCTACCGGACATTTGGCAGCCCGGTTTACATTCATGTAAGCCCAAGTATAAACCTAAGATACCCACCGGGTTGACGAGTATTCTAGACGCGATGTGGGGCTCGCGTTTTATACTCTAGCGATGGCACAGCGAGTTCTGTGGGTGGGAGAGGAAAATTGTGTGACAGGAAAATTATTCACCCAAAACACGGTGAATCTTACACGTAAAAACACTGGAATCATCTGTTACCAAACAAGGCCAAACACTGGAATCATCTGTTACCAAACAAGGCCTGACGTGAGGGAAAGGTAATTGCGCTTTTCTTGCCACGTTAGTAACACCTTGGGGTCGCGTCGAGCATACGAACATCCCAAGAGAAAACGTGGATCGTGCTCTGGAGTAGAAATGAGGGCATGTGGCCAGTCTGGACTTTTTCCCTAGTGCAGCGAACCCGAGCAAACCACGGAATGGTGGGCGTTTGCTGGGGATTTTGTGAGGGGTCCGTAGCGCCATAGCGGTGAGCGTCGAGCCTGACTCTGGCTGAGCACCACCACGTCCTCGCCGCCACAGATGACCGTCTCAACGATGGAATGGGTTGGTCAGTTGCCCGTTGATAAGCACCCACATGGCCAGGGCACCACATGCCACATGTGCCAACAATTAAACACATCAGATTCCCCAACCAATGCAGATTGCAGCAGCCTGAGACACAGGTTTCTTCAGGTCCATGTGAGGCCATTGATGCTGCTACACATGCCTACCTGATCACATCGCACATGGCCATGTTGCCGTTACCAGTTCAGACACAGGATTCAGAATCAGCACCAGGTGACCCACACCAGAGATAACAAACCCAAAATGTACTACTAGTATATAATCATACGTACTAAACTCATACAGTAGATTGTACTGTACTAGCACCACCACCACTATTACTACTACTATATCAACGCAGTCAATCTGCTGGGGGGCATAAGAGGGGCACCGACGACACCGGAAGCAACGCTCAGATCAGAATCATTATTTGTTCCCTAGCATATGTGACCTCCAAAGCCTCCTAGTATATATAACCAATCACACGGTGTACGACTGCTGGATGGTCTCAAGGTCCAAACCCTTCTGCCTCACCACCGACTCCATCCGCCCCTTCAGGGTGTTCAGCTCCCTCAGCCTGCAAAGAATCGACAGATTATTATTAGTATATATATACCAACAGGATGATTTGGTTGCATGGGGATAGATCGTCTCCATGTTGTACCTCGCGATTTCGGCTCTCCTGCGGGCCTCGTCTGCGAGCTGATTGAGTTCGCTGTAGCTGTTCATGCCATGGAAAGTGGTCAACTCTGCTGGCTGAAGTCCATGCAGCGTCCTCTGAGCAGTTGCCCACTTCAGCTCACGTTCTTCCCGCCCGAAATCCTTCTTCCTCGTGAAGGCGATCTGTATTTCGCATGAGAACATGAGTACACCACCTGACAGGAAACTAAATGTTGGATGTCAACAAGTACTGGAGGATATGTTCGTTATTACCCTTTGGTCAAGGACAAGGTCCCAGGCTCTCCCGCTCATCGCGTAACGAATGAGGAACTTGATGACATCTAGTGGCAAGTAAAACACGATGTTGTAAAGCCAGATAACACCAGCCCAGCCCCATCCAATGCCTTTGATCGCGGCAAATCCCCAGTCGGCGTACACAGCAATAAGAGTAGCAATCTGTGAGCAACAAAAACGTGAGCAAGTAGTGGTAACAAGCTGCAACAAGATGCTGAGCATTTCTTTAGGCAGTTGGGCATGGATTGGAACTACAGGGGATCCATCACTTACCAGCTGAGCCACCAAGAAAGCAAAGACCAGCAAAAATCCAGGACGCTCCATAAATGACCAGCTGCGAGACCGTGTTACAAAGATCAAGGCTTGGCTGATTGTGCTAACTTGCAGGTAGACAGCAGCGGCAAGCTTCTGGAAATCATCCTGGGCAGTTTTCTCAAGGCTTTCGACATGAAACACACGCTGAGAAACCATGCCAAAACAATGAGCATGTATTAACACAAGTATAACCTATGCATTAAATCACTCAAACTGTACAAGTGCTTACGAAACCACTGGCCATACCGGGAAGAAGTCAGTTTTGTAGGCTGCCCAGAAGAAGATGACTGTCATCATGGCTAAATAACTACCAAGGACAACCCCAGTTGCAAAAATCTCAGATAACTTCCAGCTATCAGGTTGTGGAGATGGTTTTACTCTGTCCTTTGAGATAGTCATTATGGTACCTGTTTGTACCAAAATGTATTAGTTGTTAGGTAACATAATGTTCTATTGACTTGAGATGTATGTGAAGAAAGAGATGATCAACAGTAGAGGACACACCATCATTGAGGATCGCAATGATCAAGACCATAAAAGGTGGGAAGTCAAACTGCCATATCAGCGCAAGAAGCATAAAACCAAGCTGTTACAATAAGATGTGTAGAGATGAAGTGAATTAATTTGTCCAATCAGTCAATAAATATTTAAGCATGACTTGGCAGAATATATAGAAAATATAATGGAATAAGAACTTACCACAATACGAATTGTAATTGACACTGCATATATCTGCAATCATATAAACTTAAAATTGATAAAAACATAACAGTGGACTTAGAAACAGGAAAGGATTTGCAGAGATGACTTACTGTGTAATTCTTCATCCGCTGGAAAATTGCTCGACTTGTTAACACAGCGCTAATGATCACACTAAGGCCTGGCTCAGTTAAGACAATGTCTGAAGCACTACGAGCTGCATCAGTCGAGTCATCCACTGCAATGCCAATATCAGCCTTTTTTAAAGCTGGAGCATCATTTACACCATCTCCAGTCATACCACAGATATGTTTTCTTGCTTGCAAGCGTTTCACAATCTCATATTTGTGCTCTGTAAAGTGATAGTTAAAAGCGAAGTAAGCACGAGTACTGACAATAGATGTGGAGTAATCATTAAGCATACAAATCAATAGTAATCCTACTCATAAAATCCTACCTGGAAAGACACCAGCAAAGCCATCAGCTTTCTCAATCAATTCATCAACTGGCAAAGCAACAATTGAATCATCCTTGTGCTGTCCCAGTAAAGCAGATGAAGGATACATATTAGTACCCATTCCTAGACGGCGTGCTGTTTCCTTCCCAATTGCAAGTTGATCACCTGAAAAACATTCAGAACAGAGTGCTAAGCTCAAGTAACTACACTACATCCACGTTTGCCACATAGTTTAATGCTACTCCATGAGTAGTACCCTAATCTGCAAATGTCTGTTAAGATGATGTAACTCTAGATATCAGGATACTCTATTTAGGAACAATCAACATAGAGAACATGCGTACAAATGAAATGGATCAAACCTGTAATCATTTTAACATTGACACCAAGATGGAGTGCCCTCCTAATTGTTTCTGCACTATCATGTCGAGGGGGGTCAAAAAGTGGCAAGAGTCCAATAAACTGCCATGGTCCTCCAGGACTTTCTTTTCTACCATCTGGTACTTCCTGTATAAGCATTGTCAATCACATATGGAAGAAGGTAAGTAGCAGTTTACAGATACTGCAAGGTGGTGGGATCTCCAACCTGGTATGCCACACCGAGTGATCGCAGACCACGCTCAGCAAATTTGTCAATCACAAGCCGGACTCTTCTTTCAATCTCTGATTTATTGTGTGCAAGGTCTAGAATCTGTTGAGGTTACATAATTAATAAGTGCAGTGAATAGTGACATATGGACGAATATAAAGATCTCACATGAGTAAATAAATTAGTACCTGTTCTGGTGCTCCCTTGCTAACACGATGCATTTTCCCCTCTCCATCAAGGTAGGTTAAAGCAGTTCTTTTGTCAGTTGGATTGAATGGCAGAAAATGAAGCTCTTGAATACCAGCACGAGCCTGATTTTCAAACAAACAGAGTAAGATAGGGAATGAAAAACAAAATAGCTATACTGCCATGCAAACTGGAAAGATATCTAGTATACCTCCTTCGGATCAGCGAGCATACCAACCATCGTGGCATCTATGGCATCTTGATTTTCTGTACGTGAAGCTCTGGCGGCCATTAGTATCACGGTATCCTGATCAATACCCCTTTGGACAACCTGATTCAGGTAAGAACATGTTAGGCGAGATGATCTGTATCAGTAAAAAGCTAAACGGTTAAACATTTAATGTAAAAAAAAACTAACCTCTATTAGATTCTTGTCCACGGTCAGCTTGTTCAAGGTCAGTGTCCCTGTCTTGTCACTGCAGAGAACATCCATGCCAGCCATTTCCTCGATTGCTGTCATCCTCTTTGTAATTGCTCCCTGCCAGCAAGAAAAAAGTTACACTCAAGTCCCACAACAGATAATGTTAGCAACAAACACGTGAATACCTGTTGAGCCAGGCGATGTGACCCTATAGCCATAGTCACAGAAAGCACAGTGGGCATGGCAATGGGAATTCCTCCAATGAGAAGCACCAAAAGGTTGTCAATTCCAGGTCGGTAAGCCCTATGTTGGATCGGGTACATGACAACAATCTCAATAACCATTCCCACAGCAATTGAACAGATGCAGAAGTTCCCAATAGCAGTCAGAACCTGGATATATAAAAAGAAATGAGCTTCCTATCCATCAAATTTACCAACTAAATACAGTAAACAAGCCCTGGAAAATGGAAAGGGAGACTAGAAACTTGCCTTCTGGAAATGACCAACTTGGTTTGTTGAATCAACGAGATGTGCAGCCTTGCCAAAGAATGTGTGCACACCAGTGGCAATGACAACAGCTTCGAGTTCACCCTGTTTGCAAGTCGAGCCAGAGTAAACCCCATCGCCAGGGCCTTTGGTCACAGGCAGGGACTCCCCAGTGAGGGAAGACTGCATGAGAAAACCGAATCATATGTCAGTACACATTATCTTAAACCTGCATGGCTGCATGACCAAACGAATCAGCAATTCAGCGTGATAAATTAAATGACCTGGTCAATCTTCAGCGGATCGCCCTCAAGGAGACGGGCATCGGCTGGGATGATATCCCCAAGCTTTACACTGATGATGTCTCCTGGAACAAGGATGGCTGACTCCTCCTCGTTCCACTTACGGTTCCTAAGAACCTTCATCACCACAAGACATACAAATCAGTACTCAAGCACGACATCAGCATTATAACAAGCAAGATGCCACCAATACCTTTGCCTTGGGTGCAAGCCGGGCCATGAGAGCAGCGGCGGCGTTGCCCGCATTGTTCTCCTCAATGAAGCTGATTGTGGAGTTGATGATGAGCAGGGTGATGATTCCCACGAAGTCCTGCCAATCCGGTGGCTTGCCCTACAAACACATCAAGAAATTCTCTCCATACACAGTAATACCCAGAATGCATCTCCGATACCATATTGCTCTCGAGCATTAAGAACTTACTCCTCCATTGGCTAGGGCGATGGCCATGATGGCGGCGGCCTCCATGACCCATGACAGTGGGTTCCACATGAACCCCAGGAACTTGAGGAACTTGCTCTCCTGCATACACACGTCGATATATCGTATCAAACCTCCTCAAGACGGGTGCAAACAGAGCATATTTTTCGTGGGTCATGGATTCAGTGAGATTTCTTTACCTTCTTCTCCTCGAGCCTGTTGGGGCCGAAGATGTCGAGGCGCTGCTCGGCATGGGAGGAGGAGAGGCCCTCGCGGCTGCATCTCAGGTTCTCGAACACCTCCTCCAACGGTATGTTCTCCTGCGCAAGGACAAACTCATACCGCGGCCACAGAAATCAGCAAAAAAATTATTCCGTAACAGCTTACTAGAAATCTGGGGACAGTTCATCAGCGGAAAAAGAGATGAGTTTGTGGAATTAAAAACAAGGAGAAATCAAACGAAAAAAATGGAAGAAAACCGCCGCCGCAGGAACCCAGGCGAAACCGGAAGCGGATTGGAGGCAGCACGGAGCGAACCCAATCGCGTGATGTATTGGCAACGCCCCCAAATCGACGAGAAATGCGGTACAGAAAACAAATCGCGTGACACCGCAGAGAGCAACCAAGAAGAAGCAAAAAGTAGATGGAAAACAAGAAGTGAGAGTGGACTACTAGTTACCAGAAACGCACTAGTAGACACCAAAACCCGTCCCCAAAGAACCCTCTAGACTCCACAGAAAAAAATCCACCACGAAACGAATACTAAGATGAACGAGCACCAAATCCAAACCTCGCGAGAGAGAGAGAGAGAGAGAGAGAGTAAAGACGGGAGCGAAGAGATTCAACACAAGAACCGAGGAGGGGCGCGTGGCTGAGGGTAGGAGAAGCGTACGAGATCAACCGACTCTTTGAGCACGGCGTCCAGATTGGACTCCTTCTCGTCCATGGCTCCACCCTTCGCGCTCGCTGATGGATTCCTCTCTCTCTCTCTCTCTCTCTCTCTTTCTCTCTGCTGAGGGGAGGAAGAGAGGGTTTGAGCCCGGAGTCCGGACTCCAGTCACCGGAGCAGAGCAGGGGCTCGGCTTGGGGGACGGCACACGGCTATATACCAGCGGAAAAGGAGGAAATTGTGGTGGAAAGGAAATTTTAACGTGGGGTTACTTTGGGGAGTGGGTTGGAAATCCAGCGCGTCGCCATTCGTGTGCCACCCCATGGCCCATGCGTCCGTTGGTCCGTGTACCTCGTGGTGAGCATATTCCGGTTTGCTTAGCCGGTTTTTAGTTAGTGCGGTTTCTCAGAGTAGGAGTAGGACCTTGGTTAAATAACCCGGCGGTTCAATTTCCCAGTTAAACCAGCATGCACAGGTGCTTCACCCAAAAGAAAAATTCGCCAAGAATGAGAAGATCCACGCCAAGATTGATACTACTCCCTCCGTTCTATCATACTCGATCCATATTAGCTGACTCAAATTTGTCTAAATTTGGATGAATCTAGACACTATTTAGTATATAGATTTATCTAAATTTTGACAAATCCATAAGTCTTTTTAGTGTAGTGCTTGGGTATAGGGAGATGAGTGCGAGGGAAAGAGGAGAGATTTCAACGACAGTGACTCGGCAGGTTCAGTTTGGTCAGAATGGTTATTTAGTTTATGAAAATCAAGATCCAAAATGGTTAAAACAAAATCTGTTTCCATGAGATAAAAGCCAAAATATTAACCTACAAATAAAACTGGTCGGTTCGGCTTTATATTTTACTCAAATTTATCTCCACCAAATGTCTGTGCGAAGTATCCATGGCTACTAGGGAAATAGGCGCGGCGACCGTACCATGACTTTGATCCACATATGTATTGGTAAGTACCACAAAGGTTTATGTATTTAGAAGACAAAGGGCCAGTTGAAAGTCCTTTTCCTTTTAGATCCCATTGAGTAAGTTACTACACTCTGCTCACATTTTTACATACTTGGAACCATCACAATTTAAAATTATTGTGGTAGAAAAATAAAAATCTTTGCAAATCTTGTTCACAGTGTCCTGTAGTTCGGCAAAGTTGATGTCTTGCTCTTGTAGATGGAGTTTTGAACTTGTATCCCTCCCTTTATTTTTTTTCCCAGTAGGAAAGATCACTACGTGGCATACCAAGGTTAAAAAACCACAATCAGAGTATTGAAAAGAATAACCTAGAAATATGAGGGAACTAAACTTGCATATCATGGTGACCATCTAAATATGAGAGTAAGATGCAAAAGCAAGATAGCTTATGCAAACTAAAAAAAAGGAAACTACTCAGCAGCTATGTATTGAATCCAAGATATCAATGCATATCATGAGCACAAATACATCATACAAATATCACAAATACTTTCTGAAACTTTCTTTCAGAAACTGATCAGATTAAATTGGACACCTAAGGCTAAGAGAAAAACTCACAACTGAATTATATGCCTAGACATGCTTGACCTATCATGGATCCAAGCCCAGCTCTCGTGTACAAATGTCCTCGTTGTTATCCGTCCCTGCAGTTCATGAAGCTTCTTCAAGTATGTCTAGGCCCAGGCATGGACATGCTTGCATGGAAACATTTCGTCAGCAACTGGTATTTCATCAAATTTCCTAATGCGGAAAAGATGCAGATATAAAACCTATTTTCTGATCTATTTACTCATATGGCATATACAAATATGCAGCGACCGCAGTGTGCACAACGGGCAAGGAACTCTGGGCTCTACATTGGGAAGTCTTGATCTAAGAAAAAGATTCTGCTATCCTATTGATGCAAATGACATATACTATTAACCAATCGTAGTAGTTAGCTTAGAAACCAACAATATATCTTGTAGTACACCTATTCACTAACGCCTGGCTCCATGTGACAACAGTTTACTCATGACAACATACATGATGAGGGTCAGCATGATAAAAGCTGCCAGGCCGAGTACCTAATAAAAGCTGCCAGGCCGAGTACCTACTGAAAGAACAACCCATTAGAAATTACAGAACTGGACAAACTAAGACCAGCCACACTGTGGTATCGATTCAATGGAAAAAGCAATTTTGGTTTGAATCGGCACAAAATTTCTGCAGTGTGTGGAACCGACGCAAACAGTTATATGGGACCCAGCTGAAATTAAAAGAAAATCCATTTTGTATCTTCCTTGTGTGTTCACACGGCTGTGATCTTGATTTGTAGAATAGAATATTGTAGTTTATAGCTATGAGTCGAACCAACAATAGGAACCGCTTTTGCATGTCAGAGCCAATGAATCGATTCCTATCAAAGCTCTACACTGTACAGAACCAGTTCCAAGACTTCTAGGAATCGCTTTTTTACTATGGTGTGGCTGGTCTAACTAACAAAAGACACAGGTACACATCAGATGGTCGACCAGCGCAATCAAAGGTAATAGCAGGTCAGGAGCAGGCATGTCCATAGAAGGAGGCTGATGATCAACCAACACAAAACGATCAAAACAGGAAGAATAAACAGGCAGGCGGGAGAAGATTCCAAGAACTCAGAGCCGATAGATGTAACCGATTGCTGTCATATGAGGCCCAGCAGGCAAAGAATCATCAAGATCAACAAAATCATCACCCATGTTAGGCCAACCAACAGGAAAACCATGATCATTAACAAAAGGGCCAAGTTCTAACACCAAGAAAAACAGTTAAAACAGGAAAAGTAACAACATCAAAATGGGAACAACAAAATACGAAAAATATTAGAAACCTACAGGTTTTATCAATGCATATAATACTTTGTTGTCTGTCTGTATTATCAATGCTGTGTACTATCCAAATCTGCATCAATTTGGAAGCACGATTAAAATCTGCATGTAAGTAGAAGAATCAAACTATGCATTGAACCCTTAATTTATTTCTTTGTACAACCCGCTCCGATTGTGGTCATGTTCACTCTATGCATACTGATTTCACTGTAAAGATGATTTAAACTATTCTATTTTAGTACGATTTAGACGATTTCCTGACTTCCCATCCGTCTTTTACACTAACATGGCTATTTGAAATACTCGGGAGTTAAACAGTTGGTCCTAGCACGTTATAGCCTTATAGGGGAAAATACTTAATTACCGCAAATATTGTAATATGTATTTGGGTCACCTGTCCGCTCTTATATGATCAAAAGGATCAATTAATTTGATCTCAAAAGCTAAGTGGTAATATGATAATCTACTCTGAGCTTGTAGTACATTCAGAGCTGCCTGCTGTTGGTGTTTCTGGAGGTCATAGAAAAGGCCAGTGGTGTTTCAGAAGCCCGTAAATCTGAATGAACTATAAATTGGTGTATTTTTCACCACCTCCACTCTTATCTAACATATATAACTGTCTCAGGGAATTGGGACTGGATATATCTTGTTGTAGCAGGACATTTCTAAACAAACGATAGATCATGGTAGAGTACATTTGCTCCGTTTATCACGCCTTCTTGCGCTCGGCGCAGGTGGGCGTCCTAGGTGGGATCCTGTACGTCCTAGGTTTTGAAGCATCTCAACCAGTGCAAGAAAAAACTGGGACATGATGATCCACTCATGTTAGTTTTAATCAAGGAGTCACACGAAAAACTACCATGATGACATTCATCAGCCATCAGTCGAAGGAGCACGAGAACAACCTACATGGGCAATAAAACGGGGAAAATCCGTGAAATCAAGGATACCAACAAATCGAAATTAGAACAATAGATCAATCAAAAAAATTAGAAGATCACCTGAGATAGGGGAGGACGAAGATGAACGGCATCAGAGAAGGAGCCAACTCAGGCCACGACCGCCGGTGATGGAGGAGCTTGGCTAGGGTACTGCGTGCTGCGTGACACATCGACGAAGACGGTAGTTCGACTCGTCGGGCGGCTGTGCCGAGCAGGACGGGTCCGATAATCGCGTGAGACTACAGTGGTCGGCGGCTCTTTCCCTTGCATGTGTCCCAGAAAGTCAGATCCGGTGTTAACTCGCGGATGAAAGTGATAAAAGAAAGGTACCGAACTTCTCCTCCATGCTGCCAGCCCCCACGACGAGCGGAGAGGGAGAGGAGGGCGTCGATCCCCGGGGAAGATTCTGCGTCCATAGCGGCACCATGTCGCCTGCACCGCTCGCCGCGCCAGTACCACCTGTGCGACGCGGTCCACAGCGCAGTGCAAGCGCCGCGTCTGCAAGATCCTCTGCTAAGCCGCCCCGATGTCCAAGGTGGAGGAGAAACTGCAGCGGGCATGGACGACGGAGCGCGTCGGTGCGGCACGATGTCGGAGGACCGAACCCGAGCCATGTCCGCCGATCACGGAGGAGTTTTTCCAGGGGGATTTCTTCCAGGGGAGATGGAGATAAGGGCGACACTGGTGGAGCTCTCAATCGGAGAATGACATAGATAGGGGAGAGAGAAAATTACTCCCGCCGCTTCACAATTAGATCGCATTCTGGGTTTAGTCAAAGTCAAACTTTTTAAAATTGGATCAAATATTTAGCAAAAAATAAAATATCTATGATATAAAACTTATAGTATTAAAATCTTTGTAAGTTATATTTTCGTAATATATGTATTTAGAATAATAAATGTTTATATATTATTCTATATTCTTGGTCAAGGTTGAAAAAGTTTGACTTAATAAAATCCTAAAACGCGAAGTAATAATATACGGAGAGAGTAGGAGAGGCATGAGCGGTGGGAGAGATTACGTTGTGCAGGAACACGTACCCAACGGCAGAGACATACGTGTTAATAAGAAAGGAAAAAACTGTAGATGGAAAGTTAATGTAGATGTGCGACATCTACAGTGCCCATTGCTGATTCGGTATGCTGAAGTAGTTCTCTTTTATATATGTAGTGATAGGTTTGTTGTTTCCTTGCACGTGGCTTCCACGATATTTCATAAAACAAGTTATGCGCCTTCTAATGCCTCTTAAGTTAAACATCTACATTAGCATGTAAAATTAGGTGCGATATGTTGTTTATTCCCAAAGACTATACATGTATCTACTAATCTATGAAACATAACAAACAAGGCGTAAGATCATCGTCGTGGACTTCCTCAAATATATGGCACTAAATATTTTGGCGTAACAATAGATCATCTTTTTTGTTATGATATTGGGTCGTCGTGGATCTTTTCAACCAAGCTCCTTGAAGTGGGGATCCACTTTTTACTACTTCCTCTTATCCATTTTAATATGTGTATGTTGTCGTGCACGATGACCAATACATTGAGTGGAAGATGACATAGGAAAAAAATATCCCTATTTGTTGATACCAAAAGTTAGTTAGTGTTTCTTCTGATCCATGAGGGTACAATTGGTATCTAGTGGGACAATCGGAATCTAGAGTTCACCTTTTTAGAACAGGGGTCAGTCTGGAAGGACCGAGAGCTTCAATTAAGTCAAAGCGGTGGGGATACATTTTGCAGAAAGGGGCTGCAAGAAAATAACTATTACAAAGAAGCCCCTACATTTTACATAGAAGACCTCGGCAAGAAATCTAGAAAAGAAATCGAGGCCAGCAGCTCCTTCTCCACCACGAGCACAGACCACCGTGTAGTCACCCCCACTGTCGCCAGAGACGAAACCACTTGGGGCGTTGAGGAGGTGATGCATGTACAATGCATTCATGGACTTTGTAGTTTATTATACCAAAATCCCTATTATCATGCAATTTTATTATATTTATTAGAACTAACCTACTAATAGTTGCAAAAGTGCACAAGTTCTTGTTTTATACTTTTTGTATAAAAAATACGTGAATATGAAAGGAAACCGGTCATTATGGTGAAATTTGAAGTTTCCTTGAAATCTGTTACTAGAGAAGTTTTCTAAGATTTCAACGGAAACCCCTAAAGATGGCATCAAATGGAAAAAGTAAAAACATTGAAGTTGTGGGGAATTTTACACTTATGATCCTAGATATAAAATTTGACTCAATCAGAATTCCGATGCAACATTTAGACCCGGATTACTAAAGTGTACAAAAGCAGTTTCGGGATTCCGAGAGTTTGTGACGTGATTGACTCCAACTCTTCCTGTCGTCGGATTGTCGACAAGTACGCCATAGGGGGTCCTAGTGGCATTGGAAGGATGGGGTGTGAGACGTCGGATGTTTCAGGAGCGGTGAGCACAAGTTTACCCAGGTTCAGATCTGATGCGGTGATCGAATCCTACTCCTGCTAGCAACCCAGTAATATATCGGCGTAAGCCGAATGTTACAGCGGATTACAAGAGATATTCGCATGTGCGAGTTGATTGTGGTGTACGATTGATTGGTTGCCCTAAAGGCTCCCATAGGGCCGGTTATATAGTCACCTGGGCCTAGGGTTACAGGGAGAGACCTATCCGGCTATGTTAAAGAGTCGGTAACTACGTATAGTTTGGACTACAAGTAATACTACATGCCTAAGTCGGTAACTCTTCTAGGCCTTGTCGTAGCCGAAACTGGCTCCTCCTCTTTCTCTAACTGGGCCGCTCGTGAAGCAAAGATCTAACCCATTGGTGAGCCACTCGGTCACGAGTCCGTGGTATACCTAAAAGCATATCCTCAACAAGAGCATTGGAAAGTCTCCAAGATCTGAAGTCGGATAAATCGTCTAGCTTGACGGTTTCTTCGTCTTGAGAATCTTGAAGGGTTCCCGAAAACTTCTTTCATTAATGTAGGATTCTGAGTCAATCGAGTCGGATATATCTTTCTCTGACCTTAGTCTTTACCCTGCTTGGTTTGAAACATAAGCCGGATTTTACAGCGACGTGCTGACTGACAACTTTACAGGCCAAGTCCTGTCTCGGCAGTGATTTCTATCAAGATGATCACAGGGTCTGTTCCTTGCGGAATGTAACGCCGCTTAATGCCTGAGCGAAAATCGAGGGGGCAGAAGAGTCGCGAGGAAGCTAACTCCCCCTCTCCTATACGCGTGGCGATAATCGTGCGTCTCACCGCACGAATCTTGACGCAGAGACAAATAAAGAGGGGAGAAAACCCTTCCTCTTAGATTCATCTCTCCATCGATTCATTCATTGCTTCCTCGTACTCCTCGAGTTCTCCGCACCAGTTCCCATCTACGTACCGTTGAGAAAAAATCTCTCCATCCCCCACCAGCCCTTCTTCCTCCAAGATCTATGGCTTCTGCCTCGTCCTCGGGAGCGGCGGCAGTGGCGGCAGCGGATGAGAAGAAAATGTGGGGTCTTTGGATCCCTAGAGCCATGGATAACTGTAACATCCTAGTATTCGAGCTTAGAAATAAACTGAACCCAGATATGTGCATTGCATTCATCAATAGAAAATCCGAATAATTTTCGCGCTTTTGAACAAAACTTGTCAAAGTGAATGAAGCTTCATCGATCATCAAGTTGACTGTGATAAGTTTCAATATGACCTTTGTTAAAACCTTGTTTTGGGTAATTATATTTGATCTAAGGGTAGATCAAATGTAATGAAAGTTAAACCCTAATACATTATTTAATGATTTATATTTGATCCTTAAGTAGTCATATCCCAGCATTCATTACACAATCTATGAATACCAAGTTATAAATATAACTTAAGTAATAAGAATGTAACAACTAATTCTTGATCTATCTTAATCTCATCTACTTATACCATGAGTATCATGGTAATACCTGACTTTAACTCTCTAGTGAGATTGAGTAGGAAAGAAACCAAAGTCAAGATCATTCACCATATATCTTTCTTTCCATATCAATCCTTATCATCTCTATTAAATCCTATCCTTATATTCGTTGTTCATCAATGTTGAGTAATCAACTATTGATTCACCAATTCTTAACCTATCAATTCTTGACCTATCAACTCTTGTCCTTATTATAGCATTCACTGAATAATATCTCTTAGTCAGATAGGTACACTGAGAAGATAATTATAATACAACTATAGTGTTGTATTGATGAAGGTCTTGATTAGCCAACTGGAAACCTAAACCATAAAGGATCCAAGGATTATAATGATCATGCTTTAGTCACCAAGATTGAATGCTTATATCATGTATAAGTGACATTGGTGGATAGAACATGATTGAACCCTAGTATAGATATGTTACCCTAGATTAGTCATGACGTCATAATGGTATAAGGAGGAGTTGGGAAATAAGATACTGGAGTTAAGTAGAGACGAGATAGTATGATTAAGATGATGCTAGAGTAACATTGGATTATAGAAGTAGTAGTTTCCTCTTGGGAAATACTAAACACCTGAGGTGAGGTAAAGTTTGATATATGCATCTACTGGAGTAATATTAGTGGTAGATGATTATGGAAGAGTAAGAATGTAGTTAGAAGTAACCATTTGTTGGATTGGAGGTTATCAGCAGTAGAATAGTTGATATAACCAAGTATAGATATGAGAGGAGTATGAAAGCTTTAGTGTTAAGCTCATTGGATTTATAAATGGATTTAGAAGAATAAAAGGTGGATAAGAATATTTATATAAAGCAAAGCTCATCATGTTAGCACATGATGATGGATATAAAGAAGTAGTATATCTAGGAAAGGAATTCCTTAATTAGAAGTCCAGGATTGTGAATTATGGAAGAATGGAATTCTTGGTAAACATTAAACCCTAAATCTTTAATCAAACATAAAATCCATTTCATCTGAGTGATATATCATCCTATTTCCACAATGTCTTATAGGAATAATTTCCTATAGCAAATCACTTAAGCACATTTTTGTCATTTCCAATTATCATAACCATATGTGCTTAGCAGTTACCTTTATCTATTCTCTCTCATAGTTCATTCAAGATAATAACTTTCTATTTAAAGGGTGATAACATTAAAGATCACAAACATAAAGACAATATGTTTAGCCATTAATCTTTATCCCCATCAATAAAAGTATATAAGTATATTTAGAACCCTAAACCCTAGGGTAAGAATTTACAATTCAAACCATAACTCTTCTGTTAGTTATAATAATATATATATATATTATTAACCCCTAGATTTATGGGAGTAATATTAACCAGATGATTTCCTTTGCATATCATACATCAAATAATGATCTATGATCATTATATAAAAATTTCTCTCCAAACTATGAGCTAACTAAAATTAAATCCCATAAACAAATAAGGGAATATCCTAACATAAATCCATGGTTTATTATGAAGAGAAAAAAATTCATCACAAAACTTATTACAGAATATTAGAAGGATAAGTACTTGTTTAAAGAAAATAAAGAAACTCTAAACAATATATAATAAAAGTTCACTAAATGATTAAACACATTCCAATATTGCTACAATTATTTGACAAATAAATTCTATAAAGGAAATTTGAAATAAATGTGTAATACACAAAACTGAAAACCAAAACAGAAAAGAGAAAAGGAAAATAGTAAGAAAAAAACTGCAACAAGGCCGCATCCCATTTCTCTCTCTACCTATCCACCGCCAAGACCCTTCGATTTAATTCTTTTCTTCTTCCTCTCGACAGAAGGACTTCACAAGGCAAGTACCGCTCAGAGAGCTTCACCCGTTGTTGTGGTCGCCATGATTCGTGCTGAAGCTGTCATCATTAGAAGGGGATAAGAAGGACACGACACTGCCTCGCACATCCTTATCCCCATTTCTTTCTTCTCCCTCCCGAGTTTCCCCTCTGTCCCTAACCCTAGCTTTAGAGGCCGACGAATCGGTGTTGTTCTGCATCACCCCAGGCACCACCAAGCACACTCCTGCTTCCACCTCGTCTCCTCGATCCTTCCTGCCAAACCGCGCAACCTAAAATAGTCACTGTACCATGAATCGAGACGTCCTTCCCGAGGTCCAGCGGCCATCGTCTCCCTCAATTCCGGTCACGTATCGCGTCGCCGACCCTCCAACGAGCTTCGTGGTGATTTTCTGAGACTCTGGCACCCTTCTAAACCGTTGATTGCTTCCTGGTTCGCTCTGCCGACGTGTGCTGCATGCCGTCGCTGTAGTTGCTCGTCGTTGAGCTATTTACGATGACCAAATAGGAGCGGCGCCACCACAACTATGCTCAGCGTACTCCCCTGCATCGAAAACCCCTAGACGTGCTTCCTAGAACCCTCTTTGTCGCCGTTCCAAATGCGATTCCGGCGAAACTCCGGTGAGCCTGCGTGGCAGCCAACGTGGCCACGAGCCCACTTGTTCGTATCTCTAGCTAGGTTAGTTCGGAGTGTAAAAATATTACAGGTTCGTGCTGATGTCATCGTGGCATCACGCCTGCGGCATCTTTGACGAGGTCCACTGTTGACTAGTCCATTGTCCATGTGGCATCCAACGTGGTACTGACCCCACTGGTCAGTAACCTTGGGTAGGTTTAGCCTCGGTAAGAAAAGTACTCCCTATTTAGTAAATTAGTAAAAACGATATAAATTCAAATATCAATATTCCAGAAATGAAATAAAATGAATAAAACTTATAAAATCAATATCTTTTGTTTTATAATTCAGAAAAATATGTGTAATATATGAAAAATTCCAGAAAAATAAAATCTATAACATTAAACCGTTGTCAAACAATATTATGACAACAATTTAAATAATTATTATTTAATAAATATTTTAGAAATATTAATACTTTGATAATTCATATTTTAATAATGGTAAATGTTACAAATATAAATAAAGTACCAAAAATCTTAGAAAAATAAGAACTATAATTTAAAACTATAATCATGCACTATTTTTCACTAAATTAAACATTTATTATTTATTAAGTATTTATAAAGTAGTAAATCTTATAAAAATAATATCTTATTATTTATAAATCACAAAAATAAATGTAATATACCAAAATGATCACAAAAACAATACCTACATGTTAAAAATATAATATTTCACGTTTGAGGTAAATAAAAATTGAAAACCTTTTAACAACTTGCATTTAAATCTAACTCCTTAGTTGATAATTCATATAAGGGTAAATAAAATTTGTTAATATTTCTAAAATTAGCCAATTGAGTCTAATAAATAGTATTAGTCTTAAATATTGATAACATGAAGTCAAAATGGTTCATCCCATTTTAAATACAATTTTATTGAATTATCCTTCAACCATAAGTGTAGATTATTTTCTAAAAGGATCCTTATCCCTTATATAATCTTCAAGAAGAATTTGTGACTAAATGAAATATTTTCCATTACTTCAACCACAAGTTTACAAACATATGAAAACACTATAATGAATCCATAAGTAATTAAGTAATATTACTTCCTTGTTTACAAACTATAACCACTCATCTATAAAATGGAAAATGATTCTATTCCATTATAGAATTAAGAAATCACTACTCAAATAGAGGTAATGCCATTCTTAAGTAACTTTAAGGAAACAATATGAAGTGAACAAAATACAAATATCATTAGCATTACACCCTAAGTCATCTATGTCTTTAAAGTTATCTTTAGTCTACAAGACTTTAAATGTAATGCTAAAGACTTTATTATATGCTTTATAGTTAACTTTGGTCTGTTATAGTTAAGTCATTGAGCATCTCAAGTCCAAACTATTCAAGCAAGCACAAACAACCTCAACCACATTTGATTAACCACAAAGATTGCTTAGACCTTAGAAAAGGAATCTTTTCTTCAAAAGTTATTCGTTTTGCCACTTCTGCCAACATATGACAATAAATCATAATCACATCACTTTATGCTTTACTTATATACTTAGTATTGTTAACACTTAAGTTCTTTATAAGTGATATTTCTTATAAAGTAAAATTTTTGAAGATAAACAATTATAATATAAGCAATCATAAGTAGTATTTCACATTTGTGTGTATCTCATTGTTTTATGATATTATAATTGCATATTGTTTCACACACAATCACGAGCCTTAATAAGAAGCACAAATTTGAAACTTATCTAAAAGGACAACGCATTCAAACAGGAACCATTTCTAGTTTCCAAACCCTAGATCAACGTTATCCCCGGGGTTCGCGTTTATCAATTGCATTACATTACTTATGCATAATAGCATCTTGCTTCTTTAAACATTAGTCCTTACCGGACCAATGATGCTGATTTAAGATATTGGATATTATATTGTCTTGAAGACCATGAGTGCATAATCTTGCAATCACAAAAGGCAAGTTCACACTTGCTCATGTCCTTTGATTATTTTCTATAAAGTATTTTGCAAATCCAGTGTTGTCATCACCTGCATTTGAAAAAGGTCGGAAAACACTATTTTCATAATAAATGATTATAGGTTATTTACCATGAGGTAATAACCTACTATGAAAGTTCCGGTGGTAAAGGAACATATTATCTAGGACCTTACAACCAATGTCGCTAGTGATTCTTGCGTCGTATATTTTGCGTTAACCATGAGATTTGGAACGGGACAGAGAAGTCAGCTTTATCCTTTTCCTCTCGTATGGAGGCAAGACGACCTTAACGTGACGTTGTGATTCCTTGTGCGGATCCAACATATGGGTGGGCACCCTTACGCCCCACACTTTTGGTGCCTAGATTATCTATGAATGGTGTTTAGGGATATAGTCCATTTAAATGGTACTCGTTCGGGCATCACCAGGTCATAGAGTCTTCGGGAACTCATCGGGTTTTTAGCCTGCCCGAAAGGGGGCTTAACGGAGGTGAGCCAGCCCCGAAGGATCGTGCAGACATATGAGGTCGCGGAGAGGGCAGTGATTGGCTTGGATCTTAGACTAGGCCCCATACCAAGGAAGTATGGACAAGGTCATGACTTGGTTGTGCAACAAGGCTAAGGTCTCTCATGGGTAAAGTAACACACCTCTGCAGAGTGTAAGAACTATAACTTGTTACTCCCTATTTCGGGAAGGAGCTGCGAACACGGCGAGAAAGGAGCTCCATGAAAGTTCTGGTAAACCCGTGAAGGCTGACGGGCATAGCTTTTCAGAATAAAAGCAACCTTTGAAGAAATGTTTATGAAATCTTGCATTGCCTACGACCTACGGTCTGTGGCTGTAGATATAGTGCATCAAACACTCCTTTTCTAGTGAACTTGCTGAGTACGCTCGTACTCAACGTATCTTCTTAACCCTTGCTAGATTCTGAAGCCATTAATCTGACGTCTACATCAACTCATGCTCCAGGAATCATCATCAAAAGCTAAAGCTCTTCAATGAAGTCAAGAAAGTTAACATATACACCAACTCAAGTGAAGACGAAGTTACTGATTAGATAGGGATATAATCTCTAGCCATAGAACCTATTTTTGTAGTGTATTGCGATAGCAGCAATGCCAGACCATTAGGTAAGATACTAGTCTTAATAGTATGATAGTTTTTGAGTTATTTATTTCTGATTCTTCTTTGTAAGAAGTTTCTTTCTCTCTCTTCAACCTAGAGTGTTCTCTAGATCTTGTGTAAAGAGTTGAGTTGTAACCTATAGTCATGTCTTGGACCTGCTGTGTTTCTGTTGTACCACTCTGAGGGATGTAATACTAGTGAACGGTGTTTCATTGGTGTTCTGTCAACGACTATAGTGTACTACATCATGCAGTGGTATGCTAGGTCACCGTAGTTGGTATCAGAGCATATGCTTTGACCTTAGGATTAAAACCTTTTAGGAAGATCTGTAGGTTGGATAGTGACAATAGGATCCATGTTATCTAAACCAAATATTGTTATGACTTGTGATGAAAATCCACTTGAGGATAACTTTGTCACTAGATATTTAAGTCATTCTTTCTTAGTGGTAATTATTTTATCTTTTCTCAGTATAGTGCTATTTAGTGTCTTCTGAAGGAGACATAACCCACTAAGATACTGTAGGAAAGCTAATTGGTCACAGTAGATCAGGATCAAGTGTAAGGCATCAATTGAAGTAGTCCTAATGGTATAGCCTAACCCCAGAATCCAAGTAGCACCATGGAATCTTATTGTTAATTGGTAACCAAAGACAACAAGATGAATATCATTAGGATAAATGTTGAGGTAATGAGTAGTAATCATGTGGGATTCACTTGAGGATTCTATGTGATGAAGTGAAATTATGTTAAGATTGAATGATAGAGTAATGTGAAATAAAGTCATCATGGTTAGATTAGCTCTTGAATCATGATAAATAGGTAAAACATAATAAGATCATGGTGAGATTAGCTCCGAAACCATGATGAGAGTATAAATATGAAAAGTAATTAGTAAATTATCTTCAAGTAAAGTAAGAAAATAGCATGGTAGAACTATGATAGAAGTCATAGGTGTCCTAATTCCTGATAAAATTTAGTTTTGGGTGTTCAATGGAAACTTATTAGTCATTTGTAGAGATCATGTGAGGTTAGTTTACTAAATAGTTATAGGTTGGTTATATTAGCCATTCCAAGAGTGAGACTAAAGGTTAGTCAAAACCAAATTGAGACCACTTTGTTAAAAATTATCATGTTGCAATTGAGCAATTTGGGTAAATACTGAGATAAAGAATAGTTTGACCCCTATGTGCTAAGTATCACAATGTAAACCTATACGAGGAGGTGTCATATACTACACAACTAAGTCTGAGTTCTAGAGATATTATACTCAACTACTATATTCGGGGCTTAGAATATTGTGTGTTATATGTACCACATTTGGATTTATTTGTTTTTCTTGGATCTTCTTGATTGACTAGATTTGTACATGAAGTTTTACTTGATGTGCAAATGCATGTTGCAACATCCAGTTACTACTTGATGTTATATACCTAGATAGAGTAAGGGAATTCGTGTAAGGGAGTGATGAGTCCAAAGACCAAGATGAAGACCTACATGAAGGGTAAAGCCAAGTATGAGGAGTGTCAATCCAATTTGAAGGATGGATAAAGTTTAGATCATTAGTTTGCCATCAATAAGAAGTAAGAATTAGTGTAGAAAATATATGGAGCAACAAGAAGTAATGAACTTAAGTTCACCCAAAGTAGGAGATGTTGCTAAGAAGTTAATGAAGAAGTTGTACCAAGTTCATGATGGTATCATGAATTAGTACAAAGAAGAAGCCTTGGAACCAAAATGGTATTCAAGCTCTGATAATTCAGAGAGAATGCCATAAGGATGTTGGAAGCCATAGGGTAATACCTACAACCTAGGATGATCCGCAGCTGGTATTTGATCCACTGTTGGTATCTTGTCCGCAGCCGGTGTTGGTTGACATAGTTAACCAGATCATCTTAATGGTTGCATAAAGAGCATAAAACTTGTCCTAAGCTAAGTGAGAACTAAAGGAGTATAAGATTTTAAGCGACCGTCTTTCGAGATGCTTCGCGAAGTCAGACCTATCAAAGCAAAATTGTCCAAATAGTAAGTAAAAATAATAATGATGAAAGATTCACTTCGGAGATCCACAATTGTGTGGATACACCGTACAATCTTCCATAAGACCCTAACTAGGTAGAGTATAAGCTAAACAAGGACCAAAAATCTAATTATAAAGCCAATGGTTACTATATAGATAGTTTGAAGATTATTAGTAAACCCTAAGGGGGAGAGTAAATAGTAAACGAAAGTACTGTTACCCGAATTGCAAGTAAAGATTGGAGAAGAAATACTAACCTATGACAACTTAAGCCTTATTTTCATAAGGTTAAAAGGAGTCATTATTATTGAAGTATTTTCGGAAGTTTGTCTGGATGAAAGATCGAAGGTTATTTCAAGGTAGTGGTACCCAAACCTTAAGGCAATCAATAATGGAAGATGAAGAAGTACTTAAGGTAATAATGAAAAATTATCTAAAGCTTGCTAAGACAAAATCTTAGGGGTGATAAAATAGATTAATCTTAATAGACTAAGTCTAGGGGAAACAACTCTTAAGTGGTCCTTAAGAGTGAATAACCACATCCAATGGGATATGTGTAGAGAAACAAGAAATTCCAATGGTTATAGACTAAATGAGTTCAAATCCAACCTTCGGAAGGACCACCAGTATAAATCATAAAATGACAATCCAAAAATTTAGTCTTTTGGCCACAAGTATTGTGTTATAGCAATTAAAACCCTGTTTTAGTGAGACTTCCTAGAGCTTAGTATAATAAGGAAGCTTGATGATCAAGTAAAGGAGTTGGATTAGGATACCTAATCAGGGAAATCAACTAAAGTAGAGACCCCAATTTAAGGAATTTATAATGACTTATCCCTAAGGGACTAAAGTAAAAGGAATTTTGGAGTATTGGAGACAACAAGCTGAAGATTGTTGATTATGATGAGAATTCAAGAAAAAGATCCGGATATGAAATACTACAATTATTTCCATCAAGGTTACCATGCAGCTGAGGTGTGTCGTAACCAATACAAGACAATTCCCTACTCCGAAATGTGAGAGTATATGACTTAGAGGAAAAAGTTTATTTTAAGGGGGAGAGTCTATAACATCCCAGAATTAGAGCTTAAAAATAAGCTGAACCCAGATGTGTGCATTGCATTCATGCATAGAAAATCCGAATAATTTCCGCGCTTTTGAACAAAACTTGTCAAAGTGAATGAAGCTTCTCTCAACTTGATGGAATTGAAATCGATCATCAAGTTGACTGCGATAAGTTTCAATATGACCTTTGTTAAAACCTTGTTTTGGGTAAATGATATTTGATCTAAGGGTAGATCAAATGTAATGAAAGTTAAACACTAATACATTATTTAATGATTTATATTTGATCCTTAAGTAGTCATATCCCAGTATTCATTACACAACCCATGAATACCAAGTTATAAATATAACTTAAGTAATAAGAATGTAACAACTAATTCTTGATCTATCTTAATCTCATCTACTTATACCATGAGTATCATGGTAATACCTGACTTTAACTCTCTAGTGAGATTGAGTAGGAAAGAAACCAAAGTCAAGATCATTCACCATATATATTTTTTTCCATATCAATCCTTATCATCTCTATTAAATCCTATCCTTATATTCGTTGTTCATCAATGTTGAGTAATCAACTATTGATTCACCAATTCTTAACCTATCAATTCTTGACCTATCAACTCTTGTCCTTATTATAGCATTCACTTAAGGCCTATAAAGAAAAAAGTAAGAAGAGGTAAATAGTAATGCTAGTTTTAGACATCATCTATAGGATGGGAGTGATTGTAGGAAATCAAATCAATATGGTAACAAAGAAGATTACAAGGTTGAATTCTAAAGATAAGTTACCAGGAGTAATCCTATTGAATAAAGTAGGAATAGTAAATGAATAATATCTCTTAGTCAGATAGGTACACTGAGAAGATAATTATAATACAACTATAGTGTTGTATTGATGAAGGTCTTGATTAGCCAACTGGAAACCTAAACCATAAAGGATCCAAGGATTATAATGATCATGCTTTAGTCACCAAGATTGAATGCTTATATCATGTATAAGTGACATTGGTGGATAGAACATGATTGAACCCTAGTATAGATATGTTACCCTAGATTAGTCATGACGTCATAATGGTATAAGGAGGAGTTGGGAAATAAGATACTGGAGTTAAGTAGAGATGAGATAGTATGATTAAGATGATGCTAGAGTAACATTGGATTATAGAAGTAGTAGTTTCCTCTTGGGAAATACTAAACACCTAAGGTGAGGTAAAGTTTGATATATGCATCTACTGGAGTAATATTAGTGGTAGATGATTATGGAAGAGTAAGAATGTAGTTAGAAGTAACCATTTGTTGGATTGGAGGTTATCAACAGTAGAATAGTTGATATAACCAAGTATAGATATGCGAGGAGTATGAAAGCTTTAGTGTCAAGCTCATTGGATTTATAAATGGATTTAGAAGAATAAAAGGTGGATAAGTATATTTATATAAAGCAAAGCTCATCATGTTAGCACATGATGATGTATATAAAGAAGTAGTATATCTAGGAAAGGAATTCCTTAATTAGAAGTCCAGGATTGTGAATTATGGAAGAATGGAATTCTTGGTAAACATTAAACCCTAAATCTTTAACCAAACATAAAATCCATTTCATCTGAGTGATATATCATCCTATTTCCACAATGTCTTATAGGAATAATTTCCTATAGCAAATCACTTAAGCACATTTTTGTCATTTCCAATTATCATAACCATATGTGCTTAGGAGTTACCTTTATCTATTCTCTCTCATAGTTCATTCAAGATAATAACTTTCTATTTTAAGGGTGATAACATTAAAGATCACAAACATAAAGACAATATGTTTAGCCATTAATCTTTATTCCCATCAACAAAAGTATATAAGTATATTTAGAACCCTAAACCCTAGGGTAAGAATTTACAATTCAAACCCTAACTCTTCTGTTAGTTATAATAAAATATATATACATTATTAATCCTAGATTTATGGGAGTAATATTAACCAGATGATTTCCTTTGCATATCATACATCAAATAATGATCTATGATCATTATATAAAAATTTCTCTCCAACTATAAGCTAACTAAAATTAAATCCCATAAACAAATAAGGGAATATCCTAACATAAATCCATGGTTTATTATGAAGAGAAAAAAATTCATCACAAAACTTATTATAGAATATTAGAAGGATAAGTACTTGTTTAAAGAAAATAAAGAAACTCTAAACAATATATAATAAAAGTTCACTAAATGATATTAAACACATTCCAATATTGCTACAATTATTTGATAAATAAATTCTATAAAGGAAATTTGAAATAAATGTGTAATACACAAATCTGAAAACCAAAACAGAAAAGAGAAAAGGAAAACAGTAAGAAAAAACTACAACAGGCCACAGCCCATTTCTCTCTCTACCTATCCACCGCCCAAAAAGAAGACCTTCCTCTTCCGCTGCTTAAGCAGCCCACGACTACCAACAACAGCTGCATGCCTTTCAATTTAATTCTTTTCTTCTTCCTCTCGACAGAAGGACTCGCCGGTGAAGCAGCTGCCTGGCTCGAGCTCCGCCGTCCGCCGTGGTCACCACGATTCGTGCTGAAGCTGTCGTCATCAGAAGGGGATAAGAAGGACACGACGCTGCCTCACACATCCTTATCCCCATTTCTTTCTTCTCCCTCCCGAGTTTCCCCTCTGTCTTGAACCCTAGCTTTAGAGGCCGACGAATCGACGCTGTTTTGCATCACCCCAAGCACCACCGAGCACACTCCTACCTCCACCTCGTCTCCCTGATCCTTCCTGCCAAACCACACAACCTAAAATGGTCACTGTACCATGAATCGAGACGTCCTTCCCGAGGTCTGGCCACCGTCATCTAGCTCAATTCCGGTCACGAATCGCGTTGCCGACCCTCCAACGAGCTCCATGGTGAGTTTCTGAGAATCTAGCACCCTTCTAAACCGCTGATTGCTTCCTGGTTGGTTCTGCCGATGTGTGCTGCATGCTGCCGCCGTTGTTGCTCGCCGTTGAGCTATTTCTGATGACCAAATAGGAGCGGCGCCGCCACAACTATGCTCAGCATACTGTAACATCCCAAAAAATATTAAACTTGGATCATAAAACTCTAATCATCAAAATTAGGGTTAACAAAAACTTTTCCAACTAAAAATATGAAAGCATTCATATGTGTGTGTATTCAAAATTTGGATTCTTTTGAATTGCCATGGTTCTGTGTTTCTTTGCTTGTAAAAGGATTCTTAGGTGAAATAAACATCATCTAAACAATCCCCAAACTTTTTCCAACGACAAACAACTCAAAATAAACAAATGAAGTGAATGGTCATTTTTGCCAAATTAACTCTCATGCCTACTTTGGCTATCTCTAGTTTTCAAAACTCAACAGAAACATTTGTGGATCTTTGCACCCCTTGTTAGTACTCATAATAAGGTACCAAGGCCCACTTTGTGATCATCCAAAAACATTCAAATGCTAAGTTTAAATGACAGTTTAAAATTGAATCTATCTCATATGGGAAGATCCCACTATTTCAAAAACCACTCAAACAAGTTCAATTTTCAAAACCCAAGCACCCACATAATCCTCAGCACATGCCTAGCACACCCACCAAAAATCTTTTCAAAATTCAAAAGTAAGTTTCTTGTGGCCATTTCATCAAACAGCTTGCAGATTCAAATCAAACAAATCACAAACACTATAGTGTGCAGTAAATTTGGCCTAACTTGTTCCCTCTCTGGTTGCAACTAGTCCTTAGTAGATCATCTAGCTCATTTGTAAACATCTAGCACCACTGTGAGCTTGCCTTGCCATCAATGGTGAGAAGGCCGAGCCTCACCATGCCACCCATTATCGCCGGCCAGCTAGCAGCCACCCTAGCCTTGCCAACCTTGTCTAGGAGGTAGCCAGCACCTCACCGCCCCCTCTCGACCAGCCCTAGATCAAAGAAAGAGACAAGAACCGCCAGGAACGCCGTGCCCGCGCTGCTGTCGACCATGCCGACGCGCACCACCGTGCACGCACCATTCCCACTCAACCCGACCACCTCGAGCCCTTGCCGCCCGCCAGCATGAACCCCACCGCCCTAGGAGACCACTAGACATGATCGTTTCCTCGCCCGTACCCTGTAGCCACCGCACGCCGCGGAGTTTGCCATCGGTACCGCTCAGAGCACCGCACGTTCTTGACCATTTGCCACCGCCCCTAAGCGCGCATTCAAGTCCTAGAGCATCGCCAGGAGACATCACGTCGATCGCAACCTCAGCCATGCCTCTAGCTGCCCGTAGCCATGTCTCCACCGTCGCCTGCCCATCCCTCTCGGTCTCGCCGTCGAGCCTATAAAAGGAGGCGACCCCCAGCCATTTGAAGCACACCATTCCACTTCCCTCACCCCACCGATCATTCCACCCTCTAGCCGGAGAACGAGGAGTAGCAGCTCACCGGAATTGCGCCGGAGCAGGCCGCCTCTAGAGAAGAAGGGAGTTGTTGATTTCGACCACCCCCGGAGCTGCCTCGACCATCCCTGAGCTCGCCGTCGACCACTCGTTCGTTTTCCCGCCTCGCCGTCGTTGCTGGAGCCCTGGTATGCCCCCTATGCACCCCCGCTGAGCCACTAGAGTTCGAGCTCGCCGGTGACATGTTCATCGTTGACGACGATCCCCAGCCATCAATCTTCCTTCTAATCCAACGAACCACACAACCCCATACCGCTTCGCGTGTTATGAGCCACTGACTGGTGGAACCCCCTGTCAGTTGAGCCCCGCGCTACGGAGTGACACTGGGCCGGCCCATTAACCTTTCCCGCGCATCCCAATCGTTTGAATTTAGATTTTTTCTATTTTAATTCAAACTCAGGTCTGTTCCTAGGTTCAAAAATCAACCCATCTCGATTCAGTGAACCAAATTGCATGAAACCAATTTTGTTAGAAATGTACTGAAATGCTGAATCCAAGCCCTTTGGATTCAAATCATTTGGATATGTAGATCACCCTTGGTAAAAATAACAAGTCAGAAGCTTTTCTGCATTCAAACATTTTTCAAAATTCAACCATAATAGTTTTTGAGTTGATTCCAACTCTCAAAAATCACATTTGATCATACCTTTCAGAATATATAAAAACATATGGGTTTACTTACAGAAATAATGTTCAAGTAATAAAAGAATGCCACATAGGCATTTCTAGTCACTTTAATTATTTAAAATAAAAAGGTTAAACCTTATTAAATTGTGACACCACTTTAAATCACATTCCCATGTACTGAAATATGTGGTGATGACATGTGTCAACATGATCCCATGTTTGAGTTGGAGAATATTAAATCTTAAGTAGTTTTTCAATGAGTAGAAATTACTTTTCTAAAAATAAAATAAATAAGACAAAAGTTTTAATCTTGTAATGTTAGTGATGATGCTAGATCATCTATAGTGCACCTTTGTGTGATGATTGAAAATAGTTAAGTATCGTTTGGTGATTGTGTACCTCGTATTTATTTATAGACGCTAGTACCGACCAAGGATACGAGGAGGAAGGAGGATACTATGAGGAAGAAGCCGAGGAAAACTTCAACCACTACTCTGCTCAAGGCAAGCTTATACTGATACCTATGCAAGCCAATACTTGAAACCTTGTAAGCTAACACTTGCAATTATGAGAGTTAGATAACCTATGCAATGCACTAAGCATGCTTGGTTGGACACATTTGATGATACCCAATCCTAGTTTTACTTGCAAGCTTTATACTTTATTTCTTTATCAAAGCTTTCTCTTAGAGTTTACTTAAGTGACTTATAGATTCTAGAAAGATAAGTGAAGGTTGCATAAAGAGCATTAAATTTGGCCTAAGCTAGATAATCTGGATGTCATCCTAAGGCATGAGATTGAACTTAATTAATCTCCACTTGTTTACTACCCCTCATTAGTACTTACCCCACTTGTAGATGCTAGTGCTAAGCATAAAACTTGATTAACTTTAGATGGGAATACTTGGTGAAAATGGTTATGAAAACCTTGGAATGATGAGTCATTCCACTGAAATGTTTTGACATGTGTTTCCGAACACCAGATGATTTTGATGATGAAAATGTTGAGGCATGAGCCTTAGCCCTTTATAAAACTGATGGTTGTCTGGATGCGATACCATTCCAATTTTGCCGTACAACCACAATACCCGAAAACTGGGTAGGGCTTGACTGGAAACTTATATACCTTAGTATGGGTTCCCTCACGGCCAAGGTCTGAGCTGAGGCTACCTTGTGAAGATTTTCCACCTGTGCAGTACCCAAGATGACAGTTGGTCATGGTTGGGAGGCCAAACTCACAGGAGAGGTGCCTATACTAGGGCGTGTAATTGAAAGGTTAGGATTGATTATCCGCATACCGAGTATGGTGAATTCAGGATTTGTTCCTGACGGATGTATCCAATGTTGTGGTGAAAGTGTACAATCTCTTCAGAGTGTCAAACTATTCGAATAGCCGCGTCCGCGGTTATGGACAGTTGGAGTGGCCATACTGTTGCCCCGTCAAATGTTTTCAAAAGGACTGGTGAAATGAATTGAGACTTTGACTTGACCACAGCAGAGTTGTGATATGAAATTCAAGTTCCCACTTAGGCATTATAAGATTCAACTAGTTTTCTTGCTTCTGAACTTAGTAGAGGTAAATCTGGCTTTTTGCAAAACAACCCTAGAGCTTAGTGTCCTACTATAAAACCCCCTTAACTTGTTAGTATTAGTTTGCGAGTACTTAAAGAGTACTCATGGCTTGTCCCTGGCTATTCCCGTGTCCAGACTATGAACAGGAGTACCAGGATGATGGACCGCAGGAAGGTTACGACAACTAGGATCATCTCCCACCGTCAGCATTGCCTGTGACCCCGAAGATGGAGCTTCGCCCACGCTACCTTTATTATTACGTTATTCCGCTGCTTGAGTTGTATTAAGAACTGGATCATGAGATCCTTATTTGTGTAAGACCTTATGTATGGTTTGTAATGGATGATGTACTATGATATCCAAAGCTGTTATGTCTCGCAAAAACGGTAATACTGGGATTGCGATGTATGGCATAACAGGCATCTGGGATTAAAAACCCGGGTGTTGACACGTACTCCCCTGCATCGAAAACCCCTAGTCGCGCTTCCTAGAACCCTCTTTGTCGCCGTTCTGAATGCGATTCCGGCGAAACTCCGGTGAGCCCGTGTGGCAGCCAACGTGGCCACGGGCCCACTTGTTCGTCTCTCTGGCTAGGTTAGTTCGGAGTGTAAAAAGATTACATGTTCGTGCTAATGTCATTGTGGCATCACGCATGCGTCATCTTTGACCAGGTCCACTGTTGACTAGTCCATTGTCCATGTGGCATCCAACGTGGTACTGACCCGACTGGTCAGTGACCTTGGGTAGGTTTAGCCTCGGTAAGAAAAGTACTCCCTATTTAGTAAATTAGTAAAAACAATATAAATTCAAATATCAATATTGCAAAAATGAAATAAAATGAATAAAACTTATAAAATCAATATCTTTTGTTTTATAATTCAGAAAAATATGTGTAATATATGAAAAATTTCAGAAAAATAAAATCTATAACATTAAACCATTATCAAACATTATTATGACAACAATTTAAATAATTATTATTTAATAAAGATTTTAGAAATATTAATACTTTGATAATTCATATTTTAATAATGGTAAATGTTAAAAATATAAATAAAGTACCAAAAATCTTAGAAAAATAAGAAATATAATTTAAAACTATAATCATGCACTATTTTTCACTTAATTAAATGTTTATTATTTATTAATTATTTATAAAGTAGTAAATCTTATAAAAATAATATCTTATTATTTATAAATCACAAAAATAAATGTAATATACCAAAATGATCACAAAAATAATACCTACATGTTAAAAATATAATATTTCACTTTTGAGGTAAATAAAAATTTAAAACCTTTTAACAACTTGCATTTAAATCTAACTCCTTAGTTGAAAATTCATATAAGGGTAAATAAAATTTGATAATATTTCTAAAATTATCCAATTGTGTCTAATAAATAGTATTAGTCTTAAATATTGATAATATGAAGTCAAAATGGTTCAACCCATTTTAAATACAATTTTAGTGAATTGTCCTTCAACCATAAGTGTAGATTATTTTCTAAAAGGATCCCTGTCCATTATATAATCTTCAAGAATAATTTGTGACTAAATTAAATCTTTTCCATTACTTCAACCATAAGTTTACAAACATATCAAAACACTATAGTGAATACATAAGTAGTTAAGTAATATTACTTCCTTGTTTACAAACTATAACCACTCATCTATAAAAAGGAAAATGATTCTATTCCATTATAGAATTAAGAAATCACTACTCAAATAGAGGTAATGCCATTCTTAAGTAACTTTAAGGAAACAATATGAAGTGAACAAAATACAAATATCATAAGCATTACACCCTAAGTCCATCTATGTCTTTAGTGTTAACTTTAGTCTACAAGACTTTAAATATAATGCCAAAGACTTTATTATATGCTTTATAGTTAACTTTGGTCTGTTATAGTTAAGTCATTAAGCATCTCAAGTCCAAACTATTCAAGCAAGCACAAACAACCTCGACCACATTTGATTAACCACAAAGATTGTTTCGACCTTAGAAGAGGAATCTTTTCTTCAAAAGTTATTCGTTTTGCCACTTCCATCAACATATGACAATAAATCATAATCACATCACTTTATGCTTTACTTATATACTTAGGATTGTTAACACTTAAGTTCTTTATAAGTGATTTGTCTTGTAATGTAATTTTTTTGAAGATAAACAGTTATAATATAAGCAATCATAAGTAGCATTTCACATTTGTGTGTATCTCATTGTTTTATGATATTATAATTGCATATTGTTTCACACACAATCACGAGCCTTAATAATAAGCACAAATTTGAAACTTATCTAAAAGGACAACACATTCTAACAGGAACCATTTCTAGTTTCCAAACCCTAGATCAACATTATCCCCGGGATTCACCTTTATTAATTGCATTACATTACTTATGCATAATAGCATCTTGCTTCTTTAAACATTAGTCCTTACCGGACCAATGATGCTGATTTCAGATATTGGATATTATATTGTCTTGAAGACCGTGAGTGCATAATCATGCAATCACAAAAGCAAGTTCAGACTTGCTCATGTCCTTTGATTATTTTCTGTAAAGTATTTTGAAAATCCAGTGTTGTCATCACCTGCATTTGAAAAAGGTCGGAAAACACTATTTTCACAATAAATGATTATAGGTTATTTACCATGAGGTAATAACCTACTATGAAAGTTCCAGTGGTAAAGGAACATATTATCTAGGACCTAACAACCAATGTTGCGAGTGATTCTTGCGCCATATATTACACGTTAACCATGAGATTTGGAATGGGACGGAGAAGTCAGCTGTATCCTTTTCCTCTCGTATGGAGTCAAGACGACCTTAACGTGACGTTGTGATTCCTTGTGTGGATCCAACATATGGGTGGGCACCCTTACGCACCACACTTTTGGTGTCTAGATTATCTTTGAATGGTGTTTAGGGATATAGTACATTTAAGTGGTACTCGTTCGGGCATCACCAGGTCATAGAGTCTTCGGGAACTCATCAGAGTTTTAGCCTGCCCAAAAGGGGGCTTAACGGAGGTGAGCCAGCCTCGAAGGATCGTGTAGACATATGAGGTCGCAGAGAGGACAATGATTGGCTTGGATCTTACACTGGGCCCCATTCCAAGGAAGTATGGACAAGGTCATGACTTGGTTGTGCAACAAGGCTAAGGTCTCTCATGGGTAAAGTAACGCACCTCTGCCGAGTGTAAGAACTGTAACTTGTTACTCCCTGTTCCGGTTAGGAGCTGCGAATGCGGCGGGAAAGGAACTCCATGAAAGTTCTTGTAAACCCGTGAAGGCTGACGGACATAGCTTTTCAGAATAAAAGCAACCTTTGAAGAAATTTTTATGAAAACTTGCATTGCCTACTACCTACGGTCTGTGGTTGTAGATATAGTGCATCAAACGCTCCTTTTCTAGTGAACTTGCTGAGTACGCTCGTACTCAACGTATCTTCTTAACCCTTTCTAGATTCTGAAGCCATTAAGCCGACGTCTACATCAACTCATGCTCCAGGAATCATCATCAAAAGCTAAAGCTCTTCAATGAAGTCAAGAAAGTCAACATATACACCAACTCAGGTGATGACGAAGTTACTGATTAGATAGGGATATAATCTCTAGCCATAGAACCTATTTCTATAGTGTATTGCGATAGCAGCAATGCCAGACAATTAGTTAAGATACTAGTCTTAATAGTATGATAGTTTTTGAGTTATTTATTTCTGATTCTTATTTGTAAGAAGTTTCTTTCTTTCTCTTTAACCTAGAGTGTTCTCTGGATCTTGTGTAAAGAGTTGAGTTGTAACCTATAGTCATGTCTTGGACCTGCTGTGTTTCTGTTGTACCACTCTGAGGGATGTAATACTAGCGAACGGTGTTTCATTGGTGTTATGTCAACGACTATAGTGTACTACATCATGCAGTGGTATGCTGGGTCACCACAATAACGCGGAGCTCCAAGTCATGGAGGATGAAGGGTTCATCGTCGCCGGTGCGTGGCGGAGCGCCTCAGGACACACTTTCCCCACGCTGCTCGACGGCGAAAGGGTGTTGTTCGGCACTCACGTCGATCGTGGCCTCAGCTTGCCACCGTCGGACTTCCTCGTCGAGGTCCTCAATCACTACGGTGTGCAACTCCATAACCTTCCTCCCTACTCCCTTCTTGAGCTCAGTACTCACGCAGCTTTGTCCGAGGGGTTTCTTGTCATTAGGCCAAGTCTCACTCTTTTCCGATACTACTATGGTACTCAGAAGAATTCCATCAGTGCTAGTGTGCCTTATGTCACCGACACTCTTAGCTTAGTCCTTAGGAGGAATCCGATCTATCCTAGGATTAACGCTAGTGAGTCCGTCAAACGCTGGGCCGGAACTTTCTTCTACCATAAGGATATTCTGGCTCCAGGAAAAGCGGAAGGTCTTCCGGCGTTCATCAACGACGCCACTCCCCACCAAGATTCATGGGACGTGAAGGCACCAGAGTTGTCTGATATTTTGATCCTTGACAAGAGGCGGATCGAGTATTTGATGAAGCATGAGGGATTCCGTGGATCCGATTTGATCCACTGCTGGCTGGAGCACCGGATTCAGCCTCTCCAGCACCACGGAGACCGCCTCATGCACCAAGTCACCGGCGAAAAAAAGGACAACATGAAGATCAGCCCGAGCCGGCTTTCGAAGAAGGACTACAAGACCCTCATGCAATATTTGATCAAGGAAAGAGTGGAACGGAAAGTTCCGGAAGTTTCCATGCAGATGTATACGTCCAACCATCCTCTGACTCCGGTAAATATTTGACTCTGCTTTTGCGTTTTGTCTCCCTTTTTTATTCTTTCTCCGACTCTATTTTCATCGATGCTTTTCGACTTTTGTCAGCTCGAGAAACTCTCCAAGTTCGAGCTAGCTCCACTAGAGGGCTATGCTTTACGCGACCCGGAGGCGACGAAGGATGATGAGGTGCAAGAAGTTGCCGCCCCAGCCTCCAAGAAACGTAAGGCAAAGGAAGTTGTTGCTGCTGGCAGCCAAGTGCTGCCAGTAGTTAAAAAGTAAGCACCTCACCTTTCATTTTTAGTACTCCTGTACCTTTATTTGTTTCCAGAGCACACCTAATATTTAGGATTTTCATGTTCTAGGGCTAAATCAGTGTTGAAGAGCAAGATAAATCCGGACAGCAAGCCGTGCAAGCAGATGCATCAGCAGAAGCTTGTCATTTCCCCTGCTGTGCCGCCGACGACTCCATCCACTACTCTGTCAGCGCAGGGAGCTTCCACATCCCTTGATGCTGGCAAGATCTCGAAATCCCTGGTCACCGTTGATGACCAGGCAACTAACAAGGGTGAACCCTTCAAGGGTAATGATCCCATGGTGATGACCATGGTAACGGTGGATAAGGTGGTTGGCTCTGCTGTCCCTGGTATCAAGAGGAAAGAGATCCTCAGGCTGGCTCAATCCAGTCTTGAGAAGCAATCCTTGACTCTAGAGGCAGCGAGCCAAGAGGATGAAGACGTCAAGCTAGTCAGCGAGCCAAATTTTGGTCCGGAATGCTAAAGTTGCATCTGGCGAACTTCCAGCGATGGATGTTATGTCCCTCACCCTTACCGAGAAGGTGTTTCACAGCACCAAACTCGGATTTGAAAAGTTGCACCTGGAACACATTGTAAGTTTCTGATTCTTATTTGCATTTATTATCATATCCTCTAGAACCCAAGCATAAAGTCGGATAAACATCGCTGGATCCGAGTTGATGCTTTTAAGTTGCAAAAGAACGATGTAGTGTAGCCCCCAAGGCTCGTGCTGTGATTTTACTTAGTTAAATTTGCAGCCCGACTCTTAGTAGCCGTCTGACGGTATTCCATCTCTAAACTTACAAAAAATTGCATCTTCCAACCAGGAATTTCTCAAGAATATTAGCAATAAGCACAAAGAAATCAAAGCTTTGCGCTTTGAGAATTCAAAGTTGAAAGTTGAAAAAGATGAATTAGAAGGTAAACTTTTCCGACTTCTTATCTTTTTTATCATAGTCGAGTTTGCTTTATCCGGCTGATATTTTTGTCTTTGCAGAATTGTTATGTCAATCCAGCAAGATGGTGGAGCAGGACGAAAACTTCAAGGTCTTGGAGATAGAAAATGTTGAACTCGGGGACAAGCTTGAGAATCTAACTGTGGAATCAGAGAAATACGTAGCCGCAAACTTGGAATCAAGCAATCACGAGACCGTGAGGCTCGAGAAGCTCCTAGCCCTCCGAGATAAAGAACTTGCTGATCTCAAGAAGGACTTCGTTATCCAGAGGGATCTTGCCTAGGCCTCAGCTAGTGAACTAGACAGCCTCCGCAAGGAGCATGCTGAATGGAATCACTCCGTGCTTGGTAAGATTTCCAAATATTTTTTACTTTGTGTTGTTCATTTTTTGACTTTAGTTTTAGCCAAATTTTGACTTTTTGGTTCTTTCCCAGCCCCCCTGAATCTTTCCGACTCTTCCATTTCTGAACCTCACCTCGAGCACATTAAGCTCGTCAGAGTTGTCTTGTTCGACTTCCGCCAAACTCTAGAAGAGGTTGGCGAAGCCGTCAAGCTTTCCAACTTGCACACAATGTCAGTGCATGAGGAGAGGGACAAAGTTAAGGAATTTCCGAAGTTGATCGAGGAATGGAAGATCTCCTACACTCGGACTGTTGCGCAAACAGCTCTAACCATGGTGATGAGCCACCATAGCAAGATGGAAATCTGGCACATCACCAAGGGCATTGCCGAGGAAGATGATGAGGGTAACCCACAGGACATCAAGGCCATCCAAGAGCCTTGTGCAGGTTACGCTTGTCGGATGGCGGAGATGACCAACTACACGACACCATTCTTCGAATCCGTCGTCGTGCCTCCTTTGCCTCAAGAGCCAAAAGCCAGCAATGCTTCCGAGTCTGATATCGAGGACGACACTGCTGTTGATTCCAGTGCTCCACCTACTTCATCACCACCGCCTGCAGCATAAAAAATTTCTATGCATTATCTTAAACTTATGGCAATGTAATGATGGATACAATGTTTATTTTGTGCTGGTCTATAAAAACTGATGCTTTTACTATCTTAGCACTTTTGTTTATATATTTTTATGCTTTGTGCTTGAAATTTTCTGAAGCACTTTGCTTTTTTATGCCTATACTTATCGGTTTATCTGGCTCTCTGCCTCGTCCCTTTCATGGGTCGGCCAACCTTTAGCACGAAAACTTTGCCGAGCAACGGAGCACAATTGCTAAACCAGTTTAAACTCGGAAACAAAGCCGGCTTCCAATACCAACAACTCATTACTCGAAAAATGCCCGTGTCTAAGCAATCAGATAAAGAATCAAAGTATAGAAAATAATTTAAACTTTGTACCCTAAGGCAACATTTTTTAGATTATTCAAAAATCGTAACCAGAACAAACATGAGCATAAAGTTCTTTCAAGCATTCTAGGATTTTCGAAAAAAATTACATGCTCTTTTGGAAATAAGATGGCAAAAACATCTCAAAGATAACAATATGAGGAAACCAATAATTTATTTCACTTTTGAACATGTACATATATGATTACAAGGAAGTATAACTAAGAATAGAAGGGAGGTAGCTGTGCAATATTCCATGGACGGTCTATTTCATCCGGGTCTATGCTGCGACCAACTCTCTTCCTTTTCCGAGTATCAGGTCTTTCCTTGACTGGTCTCATGTCGGTTAAATAATATGACCCATAATACAGAACTCTGCTAACCATAAAAGGTCCTTCCCAAATTGGGGAAAGTTTGTGCTTTCTCTTTTGCATAAGTCGAAGAACCAAATCGCCTTTTCTGAAAGAATGCTTTTGCACTCTCTAACTATGATACTTGTGCAACTTCTGTTGATAGGCTGTAGATCTCTGCTCAGCAACGATGCGTACTTCTTTGATTATATCGAGATCATCTTGCCGAGAAACTTCTGCATCTTCTTCGATATACGTCTTTACTCATGGAGTCTGATGAATCAGATCACTTGGAAGAACTGCTTCTGCACCATAGACCAAGAAGAAAGAAGTATAGCCGGTTGACCTGTTAGGAGTTGTACGTAGGCTCCATATCACAGACGGTAATTATTCCGCCCAAGCCCCCGCAGCCCGACGAAGAGGTGCATCGAGACGTGGTCGGATTCCTTGTAGAATAAGACCATTAGTTCTTTCGACTTGTCCATTGGCTTGTGGATGTGCGATGATGCAATATCAAGTCGGATTCCTTGCTCTTCGCAGAATTCGGCTAGTTCACCCATGGAAAAGTTTCTCCCATTGTCAGTAATTATACTATGTGGATATCCGAATCTGATGATTACGTCCTCGACGAATCTTCTGGCTGTGGCTCCATTGCAACTTGTTACGGGTTTAGCCTTATTCCATTTTGTAAATTTATCCACCATCACTAGTAGGTGAGTAAATCCACATTTCGCCATGCGAAATGGCCCTAACATATCAAGCGCCCAAACCGCGAACGGTCATGTAATAAGGATTGTTCGAAGCTGTTCAGCCGGAATATGTGCCTGATGAGCGTACTTTTTGCAGCCCTTGCACGTTTTGACCAATTTGTCGGCATCCGCCTTAGCTGTAAGCCAAAAGAATCTGTGTCGAAAAGCTTTTATCACTAAGGATCTGGCTGCAGCATGGTGACCACACTCACCTTCATGGATTTCTCTTAAGATTTCCACTCCTTCTTTCGAAGAAATACATCTCCGAAACACGCTAGAAACACTCCGCTTATAGAGCTCACCGTTTATTATAGTGTAGGATTTTGCTCATCGGACAATCTACCGGCTCAAGACTTCATCTTAGGGTAGTTTTCCGTCTATCAGGAAATCCAGATAGGGTTTTGTCCAGCTAGTAATTACAGCCAGAACTGCTATTAATGGTGAGTCGGATTTCATCAGATAGTCCTCATCAACTCCGACTATGGAGGGGACCCTTAGATACTCTAAAAAAGCTCCATCCGGTACTTGTTTCCGCATAGAGCCTATTCTTGATAGTGCATCTGCTTCCTCATTTTCTGCTCGAGGGATGTGTTGAACCTCAAAACCCTCGAACGATTTGGATAGTTCATCCACAACAGCCTTGTATGCTGCCATGTTCTTATTTGCGTTGAAGATATCGGATACTTGCTGTGCAATTAAATCTGAGTCTCCATAACACATGAGTCTTGATATGCCAATGTTTTTGGCCATGCGTATTCCATGTAGTAGTGCTTCGTACTCGGCAATATTATTGGTTGCCTTGAAGTGTATTTGCATCACATAGAATAGCTTATCTCCTTGAGGTGATTTGAGCACCACGCCAGCCCTCGAGCCTCCTCGTGCTTTTGATCCGTCAAGGTGAAGGGTCCAAAATTCCGAGTCTGGAGGGCCTGTGTTTTCTGCCGTTTCTGTCCAATCGACAATATAGTCAGCGAGAATTTGGGACTTGATTGTTGTACGTGGTTTGTACTCAATGTCGAAAGCTGCAAGCTCTATTCCTCACTTCACGACACGTCATGTAGCATCGCGGTTATTGATTATATCTCGCAGGGGAGCGGTGCTCACTGCTGTGATCTTATGCTCTTGAAAATAGTGGCATAGCTTTCTGGATGCAAAGAACACTCCATAGGCTAGCTTTTGATGATGTGGATACCGTTGCTTTGATTCTGTTAGGACCTCACTTAGATAATAAGTTGGACGCTGCACCTTATGCTCGCGGCCTTCTTCCTCGCGCTCAACTACCGTTATCACTCTTATGACCTTGTTGGTCACTGCAATGTAGAGTAACATAGGTTCCTGAGATTCTGGCGCTGCGAGAACTGGTGGGTTTGAAAGCAGATCTTTCAAACTTTGCAGGGCAGTTTCGGCTTCTGGGGTCTAGACAAATTTGTCAGTTTTCTTCAAGAGTTTGTATAAAGGTGCGGCTCTTTCGTCGAGCCGGCTGACGAACCGACTGACCGCTGCAATGGAACCAGTGAGCCACTATACGTCCTTCAGGTGAGTCGGCCTGGTAATGTTTAAGATAGCCTTTATTTTGTCCCGGTTCACCTCTATGCCTCGCTCAGACACGATGAATGCTAACAATTTTCCGGCTAGAATTCCAAATAAACACTCTTCGGATTTAGCATCATATTGAATTTTCGTAGACTAGCAAATGTTTCATCCAAGTCGGAAATTAAAGTTCCCTTCTTTTTGGACATAACTGCTATGTCGTCTATGTATACATGGGCATTGCGTCCGATTTGGTCGTTGAGACAATGTTGCATGGTATGTTGATATGTTGCTCCTGCGTTCTTTAAGCCAAAAGGCATAGTTTTATAGCAGAAGGTTCCGAACGGAGTGACGAAAGACGTCTTAATTTGATCCGACTTTTTCATCGGTATTTGGTGATATCCAGAATATGCATCGAGAAAACAGAGTAATTTTGACCCTACCATTGAGTCGATAACTTGATCGATTCTTGGAAAAGGAAACGAATCTTTTGGGCATGCCTTGTTCAAAGTGGTATAATCAACACACATCCTATGGTGTCCTTTTTAGGGACGAGTACAGGATTTGCCACCCAATCTGTATGGATGAGCTCTGTTACGAAGTCCGCTAACTCTAGGCGGGCTAATTCCTTGGCTATTGCTTTGCCCTTTTCATCACCAAACCGTTGTAAGGACTGTTTGACGGGTTTAGCATCTGGGTACATATTAAGAGAGTGCTCGGCAAGTTCCCTAGGTACTCCGGTCATGTCAGATGGCTGCCATGCGAAGATATCACTATTAGCTTTGAGAAACTCGATGAGCGCGCTTTCCTATGCATGGCCTAAGCCTACCCCTATGTTCGTCGTCTTGGAGGGATCATCTTCCTTCAGCAACGTCTTCTTCGTCTCTTCCGACGCCTTGAACTCCAAACTTGGCTTCTGCACCTCGTTCTTCATAGCGGGCATCTCAGACGGTTTGATGGTCTTCTTAATCTCCTGGTACTCCTGGGCGTGCAGCACGGCTTCGGCGAAGGCAGCAGATCCTTCGTCACACTCTTGCGCCTTCCTCGGATTTCCTCGCACGGTGATTACGCCCTTTGGACCTGGAAGTTTAACCATGTTGTAGATCTAACAGGGACGGGCGATGAACACCCAGTAAGCTGGACGTCCAAAGATGGCGCGGTAAGCACTTTTGAACAGTACCACCTTGAAAAAAGTGGCTCGGTCCAATAATTGTCTCGTGTTCCGAATGTCACGTCCAGAGTAATCTCACCCAGAGAATCCGTCTGTCTCCCTGGTACAATGTCATGGAAAGTTACACTGCTATAACTTAGCTGGCTCTTGTGTAGTTTCATGTGGTGGAGTGTCTCAATGTAGAGGATGTTGATGCTGCTCCCACCGTCCATGAGTGTTTTTGAGAACTCATAGCCATCAATAAGAGGATTGACAACTAGAGGGTAATTTCCCCGACGATGTGTTTTCCTCGGGTGATCTGAACAATCAAATGTGATGGTTACCTCTGACTAGTCCAGGAACTATGGGACAGCCGGAACCGTGGCGTTGAGCTCACAAAGAACCGCCTTTTGTCCTTAGCTGGTTGGGATCCAAGGAAGCAGAGGTATGCATCCTTCTTTGTCGGAAATTTTTTCTTTCCATCTGGCTTGGGATCTGCAGTGGCTTCCGCTTCTTTCATGTCAGAATCTTCCTTGGGCTCCTTTCCTTTCTCGAAATTTTTCTTTCCTTTACGTCGCTTGGCTCTGTAGCCAGCGGATTCGTCTTTCTTGATGTCGTCATTGAAACAACACTCAGCATTTGTGTGGGTAGATCCTCCGTTACTATCCAAGTGGTGGACACAGGGATTATTGGCAATGGCAGCCCAGGTATAGGTTCTTCCGTGTTGCTGGTCTCCTCTGCCCTGGATTCGGGAAGTTCCTCGGCCTCTACCCCGGCCGCCTCCGCGCCCTCCTCGTCCTCCAGATCCGAACGTTGATAGCTGCGTTGTCCAGAGCCGGCTTTTCATCTGAGGTGTTGTTGCGCTTCCGATTTTGTTTCGGCTGTTTGGCCGCATTGGGATTGGCCAGAATATTTAGCAGCCCTTCTGAATCATCATCGGCGTCAGCATATTTGCTTGTCGTCTCTATCATTTCTCCCAAATCTGTGACGTGGTCACGCTTCAGCATGTGACATAAAAGTCTGACTAGAAGTCCTGCAATAAAAGATTCTATGGTAGTTTGCTCGTTTACTCCTTCGCAGGAGTTCTTCGTATTGATCCAGCGTCCGAGGTAATCCTGGCAGGTCTCTTCGGGTCTTTGGGTGCAACACTGCAAGTCTCCGACTGTGCAGGGCCTCCTGTATGTTCCCTCGAAGTTTGAAAAGAATGCACTTTGCATATCATACCAGTTATGAATTGAATTTTCTGGTAGTTCATTGAGCCTTGATCGAGCCATCTTCCTCAACATCAGTGGGAGATATCGAACTGCAGCCAGGCTGTTTCCTCCTTTGGCGATGCAACAAGCCTGGAAAAAATCATGGAGCCAAGTATCTGGCCGAGCTACACCGTCGTAGGGCTGAATATGTTTGGCAATGCCAAAGTCAACCGAAAATTTGGTCTGACGTATACGTGGTCCAAAGCACTTGGGTCCCACGTACATATCTTCTTCCTCGTACCACCACGCTTCTATGTTCGATTCGATGTGATGGCGAGTGTCGTTTGGCGAGAGAGATCCGCGCCTTGGAGGCTCGCGGCTTCTGCATGGTGGAGTTTGATTTCTGCTTTCCTCTCACCATTGCCGCCTCTACCCCTGCGGCTCCCATGGCTACGACGTGATACTTCATGGTCGCTGCTGGGAGGCGATATAGGCCCTGGTGGATTATTTCTGGCTAGGTTTCTTGGTGGTGGCGGTGGAGCCTCATTATGCCGACTCTGATGCCTATTTCTTCGGGCACCGTCCCTACTTGATTCAGAATGATCCGGATCATCTCTTCGTCCGGCGTTGCCAGCCGAACGGCTCGGTGGTGGCATCCTTAGCCGATTTTGTTCCTCTTGCTGGCGACGTGTTTTCGGGTCTTCTCTATAGTGGTTGTTTTGCCGACGATGGTCCTGATGAGGGACCATTGCCCTGATGGCATCTTCGGACGCAGCTGGAATAACTCTCGCCTAGTCACATGCCGGGCTGCGAGAGTGGCCGTTTGAGCTGGTTCTTGAATTCTCTTCTTCTCTGCGGGGACGATAGCGTTGAGTCGTATCCCTGTGAAGCCTTACGTCAACGCTTTGGTCAGCGTCAGTGTGGCAAAACTCGGATTTTGAGGCCAGCTTGCCACTAAATGATGCTGCTGTCTTGTGCTGCTTTAATCCTTTGTCCAGCAATGCGACGCACTGCTGGACCAGCTGGGGAGACAGATTGTTGGCGAGGATGGCTCGAGATGCAGCGGCGTTTTCCACCAACGTGCTGTAGACTCGGATCTTCTCTCCATCTTATCCGTCGAATAGATCTTTGTGGATATCCGGATTCTTGTTAGCAAGAAACGGACCTCCCCTTATTTTGTTTGGATGTCGCTTGAAATCTGACTGATATCTGGTAGGATCACTGTCTAACTGTTGTCTCATCTCGCCGAGGCGTGCGACCTCTTCAAGTATAAACAAGCGGTGCTTTTCCAGGTCCTTAGCCCTTTTCTCCAGCGCCTCCGGCGTAAGATCCGAAGCTGTTGGGATTGGAATTGTGGGAGCATCTGTAACTACCTCGGTGAATTACGCTCCTAGTTACCAGCCTGGATGAGCGGAAATGGTTAAAATAGTACGGTGGGGCCCAAATGCCACTCACAAGTAGACCTTTCGGCCGTCCTAACCATTTCCAAACATCGGGACAAGAACGGGCGGTGTAATCAGCAGGCGAAGGGATCAACTACATACACAAATGAGTATGTATGCAAGCCACCATACAATCGTTCTCAGAGCCATTCCATCTAAAAGAAATAGAAATATTGCAACGCCATATGGCAAGATCCAAATATCCTAGATAGATATAATAGTTTAGGATATCTCCTCATACATCAAACATCAGAGTATCAGGCGGAAGCGGAAAACAAGATCCGAGTACGGATAAGAAGCAAATCAGCATAAGATGCCCATAAATAAACACATCCCGCCCACAGATCTCACGGATCCCCGTTCCTGGAATCTCTACACCGAATGATCGTTGCCCACATCGTCCGTCTCCTCCACCCAGTATCCATCTTGCGAGTTTACATTCATCCGAATCAAACAATTTATCGTGAGACCCTAGAATTTTCGGCAAGTCTTTATGCCTCTAAAGGGGACACAACCTGGGGTGACGCAATTGCAGCAAAAGGTAAACCCTAACAATTCTATAGATACTCGCTAACCATCCGCCTAACCAGAGATAGACGGATGTCCGTGAATTAATAACAACAGTTGTAACGGTAATATTAACAGATCCATCCTCCTCCTCTCTTACCGACGAGGAAGCGGACGAACCACCCCCATCCGTTGGCAGTTTTATTATCCATTCCATGAGAATTGCACTATTTACTAGTCAGGTACTTAGTCAAAATAAGAGCGGTACTTTAGTTATACTTGTCTATGATCGAGAAACTATGCTCCAAGTCGTCCATAACCGCGGACACGGCTTTCAGAAAGTTTTACCCTGCAGGGGTGCACAAATAGCAACACACACTCGATCAACCTCGGAAAAACCAAATCAAAACCCAACGAGGCATTCACGACAAAGCGATCATGATTGAAATATTTCAGGCCACCCATTAAGCTACCATAGCGAACGAAGTTGGCCGGCTCCGAGACGGACTCAAGGTTTGCATCAATGGCTGTAAACGACTGGGAACCCGAAAATGTGACTGGGCTTGTCGATACCGCGAAAACACTCTGCTTACCTAAACAGTACAGGTGCATCCTCGCACAATCTTAAATTAAGCAGTAAAGCATGGCATAAGTACAGGATAGTAATAAAGCCCCAAACTACTTTGTGGCCCCGAGAAATAAGAATGAATCAAGCTCTGGCTCAGGGGGGTTCATAAGCCTCCCGGATGTGGATAGCGCGAATATTCAAGGAACAGGAATCAAGTACTCGGGGTCCTACGGGACACAAGTGAGCATGAAAAACCAAATAGCAGATATTGCTCACCGGTGCCACTATCATTAGTTATCCCATTACTTCTCAGGTTAAGTTGTTTAGGTACCTCGTTATCCATCAGACTCTCACATACCCTACACATGCTGTTCTACGACTCGCATGGCTCAAACAACTCCTGTAGTAATGGCTCATGGGATGGAGGAACAAGCTTCGGTGGGGTTTAAAAGTAAAGGCTATGCAATACTTGGGATTCAGATTAATGCAATCGCGACTTAATGATGCAAGAATAAGATAGAGGCAATAGGTACTGTATGTATGCAAGCATGTGGTAGTGCTTGCCTGGCAGCTCAGTTGAAGCGAGAGAAGGATCTGGGTAGTGCTCCTGGGTCTCTTGGTATATCCCCTGCTCAGCGTCTATTCAAAGAAGAACCAAACAAACAAGGGCCAACATAAATAAAGTGCACAAGCATATGAATAAAATGCATCAAGCAAACAATCATGCCATGATGAATGATGCACAATTTGCATGGCAATAATGTAGCATGGCATGGGTGAGGTGTGGAATACAAGAATAAAACTTTTTATTGAGTTTTGGTCACATTTTAACCTCATATAAGTTGCTGTATACTTTATATTTATATGATGCATGCTGCAATTCAGAACAAGGAATGCATAAACATAAAGGTCTCGTCGAGCTAATCATTTTAGACATATCATTTGTTAAATTTGGAGTTATAAAACAAAAGTTATTAATTAATTAAGAAAAAGGGCATTTTACTGCAATTTTAATTAACTTGGAAAATAAAGTGTCCAAAATATATTTTGAAGGGCATATTTGAATTCCTCATATTTTTCTGATTCAAAAACATATATTACATGTTTAATTTGGGTTTATATTTTAAAAGTTATTTGAAAACAGATTTTAATTCGAATTTAAAATAAATTTTGAAAAGTTTGAATTAAAACAGAAAAACGAATATCCTTTTCTCACTCACTCAGATCTAGCCACAGACGGTGACAGTGGGTCAGTCTTGACTCAATGACACAGTGAAAACCTTTTTACACCGCGGGCTGGCCTAGCCGCACTCGTTGACAGCTGGGGTCGGGGCAGCGGGGGGCCACGCGCGCGCGTCACCCAGCGGGGATGCGACACGTGGGCGGTCCGAGGGCTGCGCGGTGGGGACGCCTAAAGTCGAGGTGCCTTTCTGCAAAACTTCCGCAGGAGCTGGCAGGTGGGCCAGAAGGGCTGCGGGTTGAGGCGGGAAAAAGGTCAGGGGCCTTATCATAAAACGACGGCGTCCGACTGCTTCAAGGCCGATCTGCAGATCTGAGGAGCGGCCGGAGTTTGGACGACTTTGGCGACCAACCGGCGGCGGATCTCGCCAAGCCGCAAAAACGAAAAACGACGAGGGGACTTCGGGCTACAACTTTCGTTCATAGAGCTTGCACTGAGATGGTCTACAGCGCGCGGAAATCCTAGGGGAGCCGAGGCAGCAGGTGGGCTGCAGACGCGACGGACGCGGCTACCGACGTGATCAAGGGCTGACGCTGGGTGCTCTGATGCAAGATAGGGTAGGGGCATGTCTAGGGGGTTGAGAGGCTCACCAGGAGCTCGTCGGTGTGGTCGCTGGAGCGAGAGGTGGATCGGGTCGGAGCAGAGGCAGGGGTCCTTGGCGTCGATCCGGTGGCATGGCGTGCCCAGGGAGCTCCAGAGGACTCCGGCGAGGCTTGGCCGGTGCAGGGTGAGGTAGATGAAGCACACGAAGCTCCTCGTGCTCCTTGTACAGCTTGGCGCTCTCGGGATCGTCGGCTAGCAAGGCAGGCCGGAGCTAGGGTTTAGAGAACCCATGACCATGGCCAGGATGTGGTGGGGAGGAAGGAGAGTGCAGCCCGCGGATGGGATCTGAGAGGAGTTACGGGTGGTTGGAGTTGGAGATCTGAGAGGAAGGATCTCATGGGGGGGTCACCTTTATGCAAAAAGAGAAGGAGGAAGGCTTCGGTAGTCTAGGGCTAGGTCTTCCCTTCTCTCTCTTTGTTTCTTTGCTTAAAGAGGAAGGAGATGGGGAGCAGGAGGGGAGGGGAAGACATGGGTTGCTGGCCATCTTCTTGGTTTGCAAGAAAAGAAGAGGGTAAGGAATATGGGGTGATGTGGGATCATGCCATCCATGTGTGCCATGGCAAGCACATGGGTGGTGGCCACGATTTGGGAGGGGGCTAGTGTGGTGTGGTTAGGTTGGGTAGATTAGGCTAGTTAGGTTTGATTTTAGATGACCAAAAACAATTAATCTCAACTCTTTAGGAAAAACCCAAAACAACACCAAAACAAATAGAAGGAAAAGAGGTGTAGATGGTGCCCATATTGCATGTGCCATGCAATGCATCCATAATGCATGTAGGCAAGAAATTGAGCATGCATGTATGTGAGCATATTTAGTGAAAACTAAATATGTGACAGGTATGTGAGCTACAAAAGTGAGAGAAAGCAAATAAATCCAGATTAGGATAGATTTGAATTAAACCACATGTATGCATGTGTAAGAATAGAATATTGGGTCCATACATGTATGAGTGACAAGAATAAAATGCCAAGGCAAGGTAAAATGGTCACATACATATATATGGTGGAATTAAGATGATACCAAAAGGAAGGTGGCCATTGTTAGTAGATGAAAGGATTAAAGAGAGATGCCCTCAGCTCATATTGGGCATGTAACAATATATCAAGATACAAATACAATATATCAAGAAGCAACTATATTTAATAAGACAAATGCATTATGAGAGGAATACCCAAAAGGAAAAAGGGGTTTTATATGATGCTCAAATGCAAGGTGGCATGATGACATGAGCATGATATAATTATGATGCAACAATTATATATAGGAAGTAGTCATTATATTACTAGACCAAGTAGCATTACAATTGTTAGACAATTGGGATGCTACAACTCTCCCCCACTAAACAGGAATCTCGCCCCGAGATTCTAGGAAGAAGAAGAAGACACAAAGAGGGTAGGATACTTGGCACGGAGCTCATCTTCACGCTCCCAAGTGGCTTGATCAACAGAATGGTGCGACCACTGCACCTTGCATAACTTGATGGACTTGTTGCGAGTCCTTCTTTCTGCGACTTCAAGGATTTTTGTGGGGTGTTCTTGATAAGACAGGTCTTCCTGGAGATTGATAAGCTCATGGTCCACGGTCCTGCCGGGATCCTTGAAGCACTTCTTGAGTTGAGAGATGTGGAAAACATCATGGACCTTGAGTTTTTCTGGGAGCTCAAGAGCATAAGCAACTTCTCCTCTTCTTCCACGAATTTTGAATTGACCGATGTATCTAGGAGCCAGCTTTCCTTTGATACCAAAGCGGTGCGTGCCTCTCATGGGAGTGACACGAAGGTAAACGAGATCACCAGGGACATACTCCATGTCCGTGTGCTTTCATCATAATTGCTCTTGGCGACTTTGAGCAATCTTGATTTTCAAGAATGATATGAACTTTCTCCTCCGCTTGAGTTACAATGTCGGGGCCAAACAATATTCTTTCACCGCACCCGACCAACCAATCGGAGTTACGCACTTGCGACCATAGAGAGCCTCAAATGGTGCCATCTTTAGACTTTTCCGGAAGCTATTGTTGTAAGAGAATTCAGCATAAGGAAGACATTCTTCCCACTTCATGCCAAAAGAGATGACGCAAGCACGAGCATATCCTCCGAATCTGATTGATCCTTTCAACTTGTCCTTGCGTGAGGGTGGTAAGCTGTGCTGAAGTTCAACTTTGTTCCCAAAGCATTTTGGAAACTTTCCCGAACTTGGAAGTGAAGATGCTTCCACGGTCTGAACTGATCTCAAGAGGGACCCCATACGGAGAGACAATTACTGATATAGAGCTCAAATGAATTGCGTAAATTGTTTCCTTGACGGAAGAAGTGAGCCACTTTAGAAAGCTGTCAATGACAACAAAGATTGCATTGTTGCCCTTCTGCGACCTTGGAAAACCAGTGATGAAGTCCATCTCTACTTTCTCCCATTTCCATTCCGGGGTTTCAATGGTAGAAGACCGAAAGGTTTCTGATGGACAGCTTTAACTCTGCGGCAGACATCACACTCCGAGACATACTTGGCACAATATCGTTTCAATCCCGGCCACCAATATTGTGTTTTCAAGTCCATGTACATCTTTGTGCTGCCAGGGTGGATAGAAAGAACAGAATCATGCTCCTCCTTGAGAACTTGCTCTCTCAAACCGGGGTAGTTCGGAACAAACATCCGGTGTTCAAAGAAAAGCGTGCCTTGGTCATCAACGTGGAAGGACTCATACTTCGGAAGCTGAAGTTTGGAGATGATCTTTCTGGTGTACGGATCACCAAGCTGAAAAGAGCGAACCTTTTCTTCCAAGAGAGGGTTGCTGGAAGGTTCAAGATACCCTTGTTCCACAATTTCAAGGTTGGTGGCGGAATTCCTCGCACAAGAGAGGCTGTTGTTCTTCCATCATGAGGTTGTTGACATAAGCTTTGCGGCTGAGAGCATCGGCCATGACATTAGCTTTGCCTGGAGTGTAGTTGATGGTCAAATCAAAATCATTGATTGCTTCAATCCATCTCCTCTAACGAAGGTTGAGATCAGGCTGAGTGAAGATATACTTCAAACTCTTGTGATCAGAAAAGATTTCACAACGGTTGCCAAGCAAGTAGTGCCTCCATACTTTCAAAGCAAAGACAACTGCTGCGAGCTCGAGGTCATGTGTAGGATAGTTGATCTCATGCGTCTTCAACTGTCGAGAGGCATAAGCAACAACTTGTTTTCTTGCATAAGGACCGCACCCAATCCTTGCAAAGGCGTCCACAGAAGATCTGGAAAGGCTTGGATGTGCGGAGGAACCAAGACTGGTGTGGAAGTGAGCTTCTCTTTGAGTGTCTCAAAGCTTGCTTGACATGCAGAGTCAAAGGTATTTCTTGCCTTTCTTTAGAAGATCGGTAAGAGGCTTCGCTATCTTGAAAAGTTACGAGCAGCGACGGCAATAACTAGCCAAACCAAGGAAACTCCGCACTTCTTTGACATTAGCGGGAGGAAGCCGGTCAACAATTGTCTTTACGGTTTCGGGTTGGCGGCAATGCCCTTGGCGAGATAGCGTGACCAAGATAGGTTACTTGAGGCAGCCAAAACTCACACTTGGAGAACTTTGCATACGGCGGTTCTCACGAAGCTTGTTTAGGACACAGAAGGTGTTCTTCATGTTCTTCCTTGGACTTAGAATAGACTAGGATGTCATCGGATAGACCACAACGAACTTATCAAGATACTCCATGAAAACCGAGTTCATAAGCCTCGAGAAGGTGGCAGTGCGTTGGTGAGACCGAAAGACATGACCGTGTACTCATACAGGCCATAGCGGGTGGTGAAAGCTGTTTTAGGAACATTTTCCTTGCGAATCTTGATTTGGTGATAACCACTTCTCAAGTCAAGCTTAGAGAATACCACAGCTCCAGCTAGGCGATCGAAGAGATCATTAATCCTCGGAAGGGATATTTATTCTTGATGGTTTTAGCATTGAGAGCGATAGTCAACACAAAGTCGATCGGTCTTGTCTCGCTTCTTCACAAAGATTGTTGGGCTACCCCAAGAAGAATCTTGTGTTGAATGAAACCCAACTTCTCTTGTTCATCAAGGCGACGTTTGAGTTCAGCCAACTCAGCAGGACCCATTTTATAAGGCCGCTTGGAGATAGGAGTCGTTCCAGGTTCAAGCTCAATTACAAACTCAACCTCACGATACGGAGGCCTACCTGGCAACTCTTGAGGAAAGACATCTGGGAACTCACGGACCACCGGAACACTGAATAGCTTCCATAGCATCATCATTGAGCCGCCAAAGAGAAAAGCTGGATAGCGAGTCGACTTGGAGAATAGACTATATGGCCTTGAGAATTTTCAGAGAAACCGGCGTTGACACAATCAATCACAGCTGCATTTGCTGTCAACCAATCCATGCCCAAGATGACATCAATGTCAGAATTGCCCAGAACAATTAATGACGCCGAGAACGAAGAGCCACCAATCTCAATTTGATTGCCATGGCTGATATTAGAAGCTGCCATTGTTGCTCGGGAGAAATGACCATTAACCGCAAGGAGAGGATCCATAGCTAACTCATTGTCATTTGCAAACTTGTGAGAAACAAAAGAATGCGATGCACCAGAATCAAACAAAACTCGTGCAAGGACTGATTTAACGGATAGCATACCCATCACAACTCCAGGTGCATGCTCAGCTTGAGCGGCGTTGACACGATTAGCACGAGCAACGATGAACCGGGCTTGGTGTTGATGTTGAGAGCCGAGGTGGTGGTGCACGAACCATAGGAGAGCTTGCCGCAGATCTTGGAGGTGGTGGAGGAAGAGCTTTGTTTTCATCGGACAGTTCAATATTGATGCCTAGTGTCTCCACAAGTGTAACAAGCACTGGTGGACGTGGAGCAACGTGGCAGGACTCCGCCAGCGCTCAGTGGTAGTGGTGGTTGTAGCCCCAGGAGCGAAGTGAGGAAGTTTGGTGGCCTTGCAGCGTAGCTTGAAGGTCTTGGTGTAGCCGGAGCCACGATGGGGTGTTAGGAACCCGGACCACGCTTAGAAGGAGTTGACATAGTGAAGAGCTTGCTGCATCGCGGTTGTGTTTCTTTGACTCCTCAAACACTTGCCTACTTGCCTCTTCCTGCAGCCGTATGCTGAAGTTCCGGAAAAGACGCCTTGCCTTGCATGTGTGATTGCATACTTAATCGATGCATTGAGCCCTTGCACGAACCTCTTTTGCTTCTTCTTGTCATCGAGATCTCACCGCCACCATAACGAGAAAGGTTCATGAAGTTTGATGTAGGTATTGACATTGTCATTGCCACCTTGAGGTTGAGAAACACTTCCTTCATCCTCTCCATGACAATTTCTCGAGATCTGCTCTTTGAAAGCTCCGATGAACTGTCCCCAAGTAGGCTGAAAACCAGTGGTTTGCCTTGGTAATTCTCCACCGAGAGCTGCATCTCCCTTGAAGGTGAGTAGCACACTTTACCCATTCTTGCTCAGGAACATCAGCAGTCATCAGTAACCTTGACATCTCACGCAACCAATCATCAGCATCAAGTGGTTGATCAGAAACATCAAATTGGCGTGGGTTGAACTTCAGGAAGCTTTTGATGTCTCCTCGCTTGGGAGGTGGAGGTAGCGGAACAAACTCATTCCTCGACACTTTCTTCAAAACGCTGCTTTGGTTTGCATTGCTGCCAAGGCATTGTAATGCTTGACAACGCTGCCCCGATTCAGGTTGTATGTCCTCATCGAACGGCGTGGTGCCATCCTGTGATCGATATAAAACACAAGTCAGTACTATAATGGAGAATAATAATAATCCAAAATAGTACCAAGATGGAATTAATCAAGATTAAAGGATACAATTTACTAAGATGATATTAAAATATCAACAAAGTTCAAAGCACCTAGAAGATATTAAGCATATCACACATTTGAAAAGGAGTGTGGTACCGATATATCAAAGAAAATTTTCCGCAAATTTCGGCATTAAAATACCAATAGATCATAAAATCACTTAACGAATCAAGATTAGTGACTCTACCAATTCAATATACAAGAGCGAATGATAAGAGTAGTGGTATGGTCGCGACTCCATCCCGCACTCAAATCATTACTCCGCACATGAATAAGTAGAACACATATCCCAACACCTTCTTCTCACGATGAACCTAAAGATTAGTAACTACGGAAACGAACACCCCAAACAAGATAACGTCGGATAACAACGAGTAAGACAGATCGCGGCGGTATACAACAAATCAAATAGATCGCGTCGGTTTGCAAAAGCCTGTCGGTATGGAATGTACCAACAGTTGATAACCAAAGGCAGATTGTGATAACAACTTGGATGCAACAGATAGACAAGGAATTATACACACACACACAACCTATGGTACTACGGAACCCAGAACACGTGAATCCTAGTTTGAATTTAAGAAGAGGATTGAAAACGTTACACTTCCTTACCAGAAAAGGGTGGGTGGGTGGGTAAGAAGAAAAATGGAAGCAGTCCTACTCTCGCGTTTTGTTTTGCCCTAGTATACATTGCTACCAAAAATATTTGCTAGACTGACAACGACCATTTGGCTGAGACCCTGAAGGGCGGGATGGCTCTGATACCAATTGTAACTACCTCGGTGAATTACGCTCCTAGTTACCAGCCTGGATGAGCGGAAATGGTTAAAATAGTACGGTGGGGCCCAAATGCCACTCACAGGTAGACCTTTCGGCCGTCCTAACCATTTCCAAACATCAGGACAAGAACGGGCGACGTAATCGGCAGGCGAAGGGATCAACTACATACACAAATGAGTATGTATGCAAGCCACCATACAATCGTTCTCAGAGCCATTCCATCTAAAAGAAATAGAAATATTGTAACTCCATACGGCAAGATCCAAATATCCTAGATAGATATAATAGTTTAGGATATCTCCTCATACATCAAACATCAGAGTATCAGGCGGAAGCGGAAAACAAGATCCGAGTACGGATAAGAAGCAAATCGGCATAAGATGCCCATAAATAAACGCATCCCGCCCACAGATCTCACGGATCCCCGTTCCCGGAATCTCTACACCGAATGATCGTTGCCCACATCGTCCGTCTCCTCCACCCAGTATCCATCTTGCGAGTTTACCTGTTCATCTGAATCAAACAATTTATCGTGTGAGACCCTAGGGGTACTCAGCAAGTGTTTATGCCTCTAAAGGGGACACAACCTGGGGTGACGCAATTGCAGCAAAAGGTAAACCCTAACAATTCTATAGATACTCGCTAACCATCCGCCTAACCAGAGATAGACGGATGTCCGTGAATTAATAACAACAGTTGTAACGGTAATATTAACAGATCCATCCTCCTCCTCGCTTACCGACGAGGAAGCGGACGAACCACCCCCATCCGTTGGCAGTTTTATTATCCATTCCATGAGAATTGCACTATTTACTAGTCAGGTACTTAGTCAAAATAAGAGCGGTACTTTAGTTATACTTGTCTATGATCGAGAAACTATGCTCCAAGTCGTCCATAACCGCGGACACGGCTTTCAGAAAGTTTTACCCTGCAGGGGTGCACAAATAGCAACACACACTCGATCAACCTCGGAAAAACCAAATCAAAACCCAACGAGGCATTCACGACAAAGCGATCAGGATTCAGAAATATTTCAGGGGCCACCCATTAAGCTACCCATAGCGAAGTTGGCGGCTCGAGACGGACTCAAGGTTTGCATCAATGGCTGTAAACGATCGGGAACCGAAAATGTGGTGGCTTGTCGACATCACGAAAACACTCTGCTTACCTAAACAGTACAGGTGCATCCTCGCACAATCTTAAATTAAGCAGTAAATCATGGCATAAGTACAGGATAGTAATAAAGCCCCAAACTACTTTGTGGCCCCGAGAAATAAGAATGAATCAAGCTCTGGCTCAGAGGGGTTCATAAGCCTCCCGGATGTGGATAGCGCGAATATTCAAGGAACAGGAATCAAGTACTCGGGGTCCTACGGGACACAAGTGAGCATGAAAAACCAAATAGCAGATATTGCTCACCGGTGCCACTATCATTAGTTATCCCATTACTTCTCAGGTTAAGTTGTTTAGGTACCTCGTTATCCATCAGACTCTCACATACCCTACACATGCTGTTCTACGACTCGCATGGCTCAAACAACTCCTGTAGTAATGGCTCATGGGATGGAGGAACAAGCTTCGGTGGGGTTTAAAAGTAAAGCTATGCAATACTTGGGATTCAGATTAATGCAATCGCGACTCAATGATGCAAGAATAAGATAGAGGCAATAGGTACTGTATGTATGCAAGCATGTGGTAGTGCTTGCCTGGCAGCTCAGTTGAAGCGAGAGAAGGATCTGGGTAGTGCTCCTGGGTCTCTTGGTATATCCCCTGCTCAGCGTCTATTCGAAGAAGAACCAAACAAACAAGGGCCAACATAAATAAAGTGCACAAGCATATGAATAAAATGCATCAAGCAAACAATTATGCCATGATGAATGACGCACAATTTGCATGGCAATAATGTAGCATGGCATGGGTGAGGTGTGGAATACAAGAATAAAACCTTTTATTGAGTTTTGGTCACATTTTAACCTCATATAAGTTGCTGTATACTTTATATTTATATGATGCATGCTGCAATTCAGAACAAGGAATGCATAAACAGAAAGGTCTCGTCGAGCTAATCATTTTAGACATATCATTTGTTAAATTTGGAGTTATAAAACAAAAGTTATTAATTAATTAAGAAAAAGGGCATTTTAATGAAATTTTAATTAACTTGGAAAATAAAGTGTCCAAAATATATTTTGAAGGGCATATTTGAATTCCTCATATTTTTCTGATTCAAAAACATATATTACATGTTTAATTTGGGTTTATATTTTAAAAGTTATTTGAAAACAGATTTTAATTCGAATTTAAAATAAATTTTGAAAAGTTTGAATTAAAACAGAAAACCGAATTTCCTTTTCTCACTCACTCAGATCTAGCCACGACGGTGACGATGGGTCCAGCTGACTCAGCAAAGACAACATGAAAACCTTTTTACACCATGGGCTGGCTAGCCGCACTCGTTGACAATGGGGTCAGGCGTGAGGGCCACGCGTCACCAATGAGGATGCGACACGTGGGCGGTCCGGGGGCTGCGCGGTGGGGACGCCTAAAGTCGAGGTGCCTTTCTGCAAAACTTCCGCAGGAGCTGGCAGGTGGGCCAGAAGGGCTGCGGGTTGAGGCGGGAAAAAGGCCAGGGGCCTTATCAGCAACGACGGCGTCGGACTTCTTGCCGCCGATCTGCAGTCTGAGAGGATCGGCGGAGTTTGACGACGATGGCGACCAAGCGGCGGATCTCGCCAAGCAAAAAAGCAAAAAACGAGGGACTTGGGCTACAACTTTCGTTCATAGAGCTTGCGAGATGGTCTGTAGCGGAAATCCTAGGGGAGCCGAGGCAGCGGTGGGCAGGCAATGACAGACCTTGTGTGGCGGACGCTGGCACGTGCAGTGGGCTTTCGGCAGGCGGCGGGCTTCTGATGCAAGATAGGGTAGGGGGGCATGTCTAGGGGGTTGAGAGGCTCACCAGGAGCTCGTCGGTGTGGTCGCTGGAGCGAGAGGTGGATCGGGTCGGAGCAGAGGCAGGGGTCCCACGAGCGTCTGATCCGGTGGCCGCGGCGTGCCCAGGGAGCTCCAGAGGACTCCGGCGAGGCTTGGCCGGTGCAGGATGAGGTAGATGAAGCAGACGAAGCTCCTCGTGCTCCTTGTACAGCTTGGCGCGCTCGGGATCGTCGGCTAGCAAGGCAGGCCGGAGCTAGGGTTTAGAGAACCCATGGCCATGGCCAAGATGTGGTGAGGAGGAAGGAGAGGGGTCTGACTTCGCCCAGATGGGATCTGAGAGGAGTTCTGGGTGGTTGGGGTTGGAGATACGAGAGAGGAAGGATCTCATGGGGGGGTCACCTTTATGCAAAAAGAGAAGGAGGAAGGCTTCGGTAGTCTAGGGCTAGGTCTTCCCTTCTCTCTCTTTGTTTCTTTGCTTAAAGAGGAAGGAGATGGGGAGCAGGAGGGGAGGGGAAGACGTGGGTTGCTGGCCATCTTCTTGGTTTGCAAGAAAAGAAGAGGGTAAGGAATATGGGGTGATGTGGGATCATGCCATCCATGTGTGCCATGGCAAGCACATGGGTGGTGGCCTGATTTGGGAGGGGGCTAGTGTGGTGTGGTTAGGTTGGGTAGATTAGGCTAGTTAGGTTTGATTTTAGTTGACCAAAAACAATTAATCTCAACTCTTTAGGAAAAACCCAAAACAACACCAAAACAAATAGAAGGAAAAGAGGTGTAGATGGTGCCCATATTGCATGTGCCATGCAATGCATCCATAATGCATGTAGGCAAGAAATTGAGCATGCATGTATGTGAGCATATTTAGTGAAAACCAAATATGTGACAGGTATGTGAGCTACAAAAGTGAGAGAAAGCAAATAAATCCAGATTAGGATAGATTTGAATTAAACCACATGTATGCATGTGTAAGAATAGAATATTGGGTCCATACATGTATGAGTGACAAGAATAAAATGCCAAGGCAAGGTAAAATGGTCACATACATATATATGGTGGAATTAAGATGATACCAAAAGGAAGGTGGCCATTGTTAGTAGATGAAAGGATTAAAGAGAGATGCCCTCAGCTCATATTGGGCATGTAACAATATATCAAGATACAAATACAATATATCAAGAAGCAACTATATTTAATAAGACAAATGCATTATGAGAGGAAGACCCAAAAGGAAAAAGGGGTTTTATATGATGCTCAAATGCAAGGTGGCATGATGACATGAGCATGATATAATTATGATGCAACAATTATATATAGGAAGTAGTCATTATATTACTAGACCAAGTAGCATTACAATTGTTAGACAATTGGGATGCTACAGCATCTCCGTAAATTTCACATGCACCCTTGGTGACTACGTGTCCATCCAAAGGAGGATCGATCAGTGTGGGATTAATCGGATCTCTATCCCGATTCTCCATCTCGATCTCTTTACCAACCTTTTCTTCATTGGTTTCCTCGACATCCGGCTCTGCCGGTGTTGGATTCTTGTTCTTGTTCTTCTTCTTCTTCTTCTTTGACCGCCCAGTAGCCTTAACGTGCGTACCAATGGCAAAGACGTCTTTTGGTCTGGTATCAGGGGATAAACTTCCGTCGGTACTTTCCGTCATGGTTGGTTTGTGGACCTCGGAGGAATCTTCGGTGTCCATGTCATCTCGCGAGGTGTAGCTTTCATCCATGCTATCATATGGACTAGGAGGAGTTTCCGGCTCACCTTGCATTTGCTTGGAGACGTGCTCTTGTTCATACTCCTCTATCTCTTTGTCGAAGTCTCGAAGTTCTTGCGACGTGATTGACTCCGTTGGGGATCCAGGTAAGTTAGCGTTTTCTTCGATTGCGTCTAGGACCGATTCGCTACCAGCTCCAGCATCGACAAAGTCGGATCCAGTGCTTATGTGGTATACAAAACAGTGCTTCTTCTTGTTCATGTTATTGAGGTACTTGTATAACTTGGTTTCTGCTTCGACGTTAGCAAAGCTGGACCAGTAGCGGATGTATTCTTCATCTATGTATCCGATCTCGCTAGAGATATCGGATCTAGATTCTTCTTCCACCTCTTCTTCCACTACAGGAGTGGGCTGGGTGTGTCGTGGTATTGCCGACAAGTACGCCATGGAGGGGTCCTCATGGTGCGTGTTTAGATACGTGGGGTAAGGCGGACGGTTGACGGGTACGAGGTAACATAGCTTACCCAGGTTCAGATCCCACAACGGTGGCGGAATCCTACTCCTGCTATAAATCACTATAAGGGCAATATGCCGAGTTACAGAGATAGGTTCGCTGTGCGAGGTTGTCTGAGATCGTAAGTTATCGTCGTGCCCTAAAGGCTCCCATAGGCCCGACTTATATAGTCGCCAGGTCCTAAGGTTACAGGGAAAAGTACTAGCCGGACAGGTTACAGAGTCCTACACCGTCTATCACTAGTCTTGTGTATCTTGTACTCCAAGGCTCCGGGTACGCTGGTGACTCCACCGTAGCCTTCCTTTATCCGGCATGGGCCTCCCTTCTGGATCCACCTAACTGGGCCGCCCAGCAGGTCACAGGCCATGCTACCAACTATGGTCCACCCGGGTTAGTCGGATAAGAGACATGCTATATGAGAATACCCACATAGCATATCCCCAAAAGTAGCCCCCGGAGAACTCCGAGATCTTGCGCCGTCTTGCCTCTTCCCGTGGAATGCTCCGTCTAGATGGATGTCGACAAATCGTCAAGCAATATCTTGTAGTCCTCCCAAAGAACCCTGCAAAGGTTTCTCCGTCTTCTTTGAGTAAGTCGGAGAAATGCTGAATCTTCCATCGTACGCTTCCGTTGTCGGATTAAATCCGTCCATGCCGGAATCTTCGATGGGACGACTCATCTACCATGTCAGTTATGACAACGTAGGCTGTAGGTCAGCGACGCCTCATAACTCACACATGCAGAGAATGCAATCATATCCGATTTTCCCGCGTGACCGATACGAACCGTTGGCGGCGGCAGTTGGAGACGTGGCGAAATTACCGCGCACGTTCACGAACACGTCGTCTACACGACAACCGTCCGATTAGCTGCATGAATCTTGACGCGGAGTAAGATAAATAGTAACCGTGGGACACTTGCCAATTTTCACCTCATTCTCTCGCGTCATCATCTTCTTCCTCCAGCCGCACGCCTCCTCGAGCCCTCCGCGGAAAACCTCGAAGAAAACCTAGCCTCTCTCTCTGCACCAGCCGCGTCCTCCCAGTCCTCCATGGCCAGCAGCAGCTCCTCCCCTTCGATGTGGCGTCGAGTGAAGCCACGGCGAAGCCGGCGAGCTCCGTCGTCGTGCCCCCTGAGGGCCTGGTCATCCCCGTGTCGGCGGTGATTGAAACCACCGGCGGTGACCACAATCTGGTGGCGCTGGAGCCTCTGGAAGAGGAGCCAGACTCGCATAAAGGCGACTGGAACGGCTCGGACATCACCAGCCACGACATCCAAGAGATGGTCGCCGAGGGCTACCTCCCCACGACGGAGGGGCTCGCCTGGCGGGCGGCGCCGGCCGGCGAGGTGACACCTTCTCCCCAAGTCGGAGAAAAGGTGTACCTCAAGGCCCACCGGTATGCAGCGTTCTCTGCCCATCTCCCACTTCTTTCTGTCCGTCTTGAACCACTTCAAAGTCCAACCCCACAACCTCTCCCCCAATAGCATCTTAGTGCTTAGCAACTTCGCGGCACTTTGTGAGGGTTACCTAGGGATTAAGCCTAGGTTAGACTTTCTCGTGTACTTCTTCACCGTCAAACGTGAAGCCGGACATAGTAGGGAGGAGCTTAGGAACTGCGGCACCATAAGCTTCAAGATCCGACCTGCCCGGCGGTTCCCCGACATCGTCGGCCACGAGTCGTGCAAAAACTGGCAGCGGACTTACTTCTACGGCCTCGACATTCCTTTGGCGGGCCGAGAAGTGACGTACCCGGACTTCGTGGATGGAGCCGCCGCTGAAGTTTCCACATGGAGATCCCATGCCTCCCTTCCCTCCAACCTCAACGCTTCTCGCGCAATAAGGCGGATCGAGTGGTTCGTAGAGGCGGGTTTGACCGGCTTGGACCTAGCCATGTGCTGGTTCATCAGGCGAATCCAACCCCTGCAGCACCACACGAAGTTCATGCACGAGTACACGGGTGATCGAAAGGATTCCCTTCGGATCTCCGTGGATAACTTCTCGAGCGACTCCGTCAAGCTCCGTCTGAAGGACATCGTCAAGGTGAAGGATAAGAAGCGTGGCTTCACCATCACCTACTACATGTACGTAGACGGCAAGTGCCTAAAGGTAGGTATTTATTTTCCGTGTATGACATTGCTCCAGTTTCTCCGTCTTATCATAGCCATCTTATCTAACACGGTGATTTCTTACTTAACAGCTTAGCGATCTAGATGAGGACAACCTGGCTGCCCAAATCTACGATCCAAATATGAAGGAAGTCACGGTCGTGTCCGACGACGATGCCCCGTTGGCGCGAAAGTGGAAGAGCTCCACCTCTGACGCTGCCGACGGAGGTAAGAAGAAGAAGACGGAGGGTGGATCCTCCAAAGATCTTGCCATACAGGCGGAAAAGAAGAAAGCCACCGGGATGTTTGCCAAAGCGCCCCCCTAGTGTAAGCCTCTCATTCTCCGACATCGTCTCATTTATCTGTCGTATTCCTGTACTTATGCATTTTGCACGTTTCAGGAAGAAAGCCACAACCAGCCTCAAGAAGTCCTCCAAGACTCTTGGGGCTTCTAGAAATATCAAAGATATGCTGCATCGCGACTCCTCCCCCGCCATCGCCCCTGCTACTCCTGCCGTCAAGCCTCCTCCTCGACAAGCTCCCAAGTCCAGAGGCACCAGGCCCTTCCGCCATGGAAGTGGACTCTGGCGCCTCTACCGAACTAGCTGTTGTAGCAAAGGCGACAGAGAGTGCTGCTCTTCAAATGGCTGAAGCTCCAGCTAAGGATGCCATCGGTAGCGGCAAGGCGGTGGTGGGAGCTGGTACTTCTGCCGAAGGTGGCGCCTCTGCTCCCTAGAAACCCTTCGAGTTCCTGAAGATTGTTTACCCGGTGGTCATGCCGAGTAACACAACTATGGTTCCTGGAGGAGTGTCGTCATCTCCGACGTGCGGTCTTGAGGAGCTACTCTGACAAGCAGACATCTTGCGAGGAAACAACATTTCCTTTGGCAAGCTGCTGGACGAGAGCGCTACAAACCTCAAGATCATCACACTTGTAAGTTTTACTTTACCTTTTGCATTTCGTATGAGTATCCCACTGTAGCCCCCGAGGATGTAGACAGAAAACCATAGGTTTTGCATCTATATGCTCTAAGAGTGACTAAGTTAGGAAGAACTCTCACTATAGCCCCCAATCATTTAGATGGAAGAAATTACTCCGACTAGATGCTTTAAGAGTAGCATACATAGTGTTTATATTTTTCAGTGCCGTAGCCCCCAAGCCTCTAGTTGTAACTGAATTAGTTCCGACTAGATGCTTAAAGAAAAGCTAAGCATTTTCCGAGCTAAAAACTTTATACTGTAGCCCCCAAGCTTCTAATCGAGAAATGAATTAGCTCCGACTAGATGCTTTAAAGAAAAGCTAAGCATATTGATAAGTTTAAAAACTCTCGCTGTAGCCCCCGAGCACCTAGATGGAGAATCTCCGACTAGGGGATCCAAGCAGAACAAACAGCGATTTAACTTTGTATTTGTTTCCACAGAATGAGAATGCTCGGAGGGGCATGTCCAATGACAAGTATCAGAAGATGCACGCAGATCTTGAAGCCGAAAAGGGTAAAACTGCCATCTTGAAGGAACATATCATCAAAAACAAGAGTCTATTTTCTTTTTGCGCATTTCCGTCTTACTTTTGTGCCCATAATCTCCGAGTACTCAATGTGTACTTTGTTTTCTCGGAGTTGCAGAGCATGTTGCCAAGGCCAAGGATATTGTCGAGCAGTCCAAGAACATCCAGCACCTGGACAGCGAGAACAAGATCCTTAAGAAGGAGAGGGAAGAAATGCTGAAGATGCACGAGGATTCCATGAAAGCCCTGCAGGACTCCGCCTTCGCAGAGATCAATCGCTTGAAGGAGGAGCTTGCGATCCTAAAGGATCAGAAGCAAGCTGCTGATGAGCAAAACCTTCTCCATAACGAAGCGTTTAAGATCCTCCAACAAGAGAAGGAATCCTTGGCGGACACCGTCTGGCAGGCTAAGGACAACATCTTCAGTAAGTGTCCTCCGCCTTGTAGTTCTGTAGTCTGGATACTTAGAATTTATTGAACTCATGCAATCCTTGTCGGAATTTTCAGTGCCCATGGGTTTAACCCGCTCGCCTCCTTCGGACAAGGAATGCATGGTTCTTGCCGGCAAGTTCATCAATACCGTCATCGCCCAAGCCAAGGAGATTGCCAAGCCCCTCCAGATTTATATCAAGGCCTCGGACTCCATGACGAAGTACTCGGAGATTCTGCGCCGAGCCCCCGAGCGTGTCGCGAGCTGGAAAGCTTCATGCGCACGGGCTGGCGTAAGGATGGCGCTGTCTATGGTGAAGGCACACTATGAAGATGCCGACATCGACACGGTGACATCTGGTATCCCCGACGTGTATGATGACGGCAAGGAGATCGATCATGAAGCCATCCTATCATCACTCGTGGGTTATGACAGCAGGGTTGCCGAGTTGGTGGACGTTGACGTCTTCGTGCCCAGGAACTTCATCGACAACGTCAACCAGGACTCCTTCGAGTCTCATCACAGCGCCGACGTTGAGGGTGATTCTCCGGCTGGTGATGATGCGACCTCCAAGTCTCCTGCGCCCAAAGAATGAAAAACACTTTGTAATTTCTGTTTCACCTTTGGAGTGTGTGCGGGAAAAAACTTTTTGATGTAATATTTAGGCGAAAAACAATGGTTGTCGTATCCTGCTACTTAAGAATTAAGTTTCAGCACGTATATATTTTTTAAGAAAGTGATGGCTTATCCATTACTCTAGTTCTTATGCTTGACTTTTCGTGAGTCGGAAGACTCGTTGTCGGAGCCATGCGCTTAGGTGATGATGCCCAATGGCACCGTCAATAACCTGAGCACAAAATCGCCGACAATAAGTGCCAAAAGTCACTACTCCAGAATCCACATAAAAAACAACAAAGAATGTGTAGACCAGAAAACTTAAGCTAACACCCGTAGGCGGAATTTTCACAAGTGCACTCGCAAGACTTGTGCATAAAGGTTTATATGATCCAAAAATGAACACTAAAGGAGGTAAAAGACTCAACAATATGAGTGAACCAAAGAGCTTTATTTCATTGATCATATAAGAGGTACACGATTAGATAAAAAATGCTAAGTGTAGAAAGGACGTAGCTGTGCTATGTTCCATGGCCGATCAAGCTCCGGGTAGTCATCATCCGGGTCACGTCGCTTACGCTTATGATCCTCGTTGGGTCTATCCTTGAGCTCACGATTGTCGACAAGGTAGTAAGATCCATTGAGCAACGCCTTGCTTATGATGAACGGTCCTTCCCATGGCGGGGATAATTTGTGTGACTTCTTCTGCTTAAGTCGGAGTACTAAATCCCCCTCTTTAAACGAGCAATGCCGAACGCGGCGAATATGGTAGCTGCCTAGCTTCTGCTGGTAGATGGCGGATCTTTGGTATGCCAAGACAAGCTCCTCCTCGAGAAGGTCCACATCTAGGCGTCTGGATTCTTCAGCGTCATCTTCGTTGTAGGCGGCAACTCTTGGTGCATCGTGGAGGATGTCGGAAGGTAGGATGTCTTCTGCTCCATATACCATGATGTAAGGGGTGTAGCCGGTGGATCTGTTGGGTGTAGTTCGTAAACTCCACAGCACAGATGGCAATTCTTCCGCCCAGGCTCTAGCTGCTCTATGTAGCGGTGCCTTAAGACGTGGCTTGATTTCCTGCAGAATTAATCCATTGGCTCACTCAACTTGACCATTGGATTGTGGGTGTGCCACAGATGCAAGGTCAAGTCAGATGCCTTTGTCCCAACAATAGGCCTCCACTTCTCCGAGTGACAAGTTGCTTCCGTTGTCGGTGATGATGCTATGTGGGAGACCAAATCTCACCACTAGATCCCGGACAAACCTGAGGGCAGTTGCCCCATCAAGCTTTCTAATGGGTTTAGCTTCTATCCATTTGGTGAATTTGTCAACTGCTACCAGCAGATTCGTAAATCCACATGGTGCCGTTTGTAATGATCCCACCATGTCTAGCCCCCAGACTGCAAACGGCCAAGTTATTGGTATTGTTCGCAGTTCTTCAGCAGGAACATGTGGTTGTCGGGCATAATACTGGCATCCCGTGCATGTCTCAACCAGCTTGTCGGTGTCCTCCTTCGCGGTTATCCATTAGAATCCTTGCTGGAAGGCTTTCGCGACCAACGATCGAGGAGCGGCATGATGCCCGCAATCTCCGAGATGGATCTTGCGCAGGATTTCCATACCTTCTAGCTGGGAAACGCACTTTAGGTATACACCAGTAGTGCTCCTTTTATATAGTTGCCCATTGATTATGGTATAACCCTTTGCTCGTCGTACTATTTGCCGTCGTTCGACCTCGTCGTCGGGAAAGTTCCGTGTTCGAGATATTCCATGAACGGTTTTGTCCAAGCCGGATGGATCTTTGTCACCATGTTAACGAAAGAGTCAGCTCTATCCGGGTTGTCGATGTCGGCGCCCTTCACGGATGGTCTGCGTAGATGCTCTAGGAAAACTCCTGTCGGAATTTGCTTGCGCCCTGATCCAAGTTTAGACACTAGATCAGCCGCCTCGTTTTGCTCCCTAGGCACATACTTGACTTCGTAGCCCAAGAAGCTCTTGGCTATCTCGTCCACTTTGTCGCGATATGCCGCCATCATAGGGTTCCGCGCATTCCAGGTGCCAGCCACCTGCTGGGCAACCAAGTCGGAATCTCCACAGCAAACTATGTGCTTGAAGCCAATATCCTTGGCTACACGCAGTCCGTGAATGAGTGCTTCATACTCTGCCATGTTGTTTGTAGCCTCGAAGTGAATCTGCAGAACGTAGTGCAGCTAGTCTCCTTTTGGTGACTGTAGTAGTACACCAGCCCCCGAGCCGTTGAGCAACTTTGATCCATCAAAGTGCATCACCCAGTACTCTGGTTCTGGCAGTGGAGTAGCATCTGGCATCTCCGTCCAATCTGCAATAAAATCCGCCAAAGCTTGTGACTTGATAGCGTCGCGTCTCTTGTAGGTGATCTCGAAGGCGGCAAGTTCAATGCCCCACTTCGTGACCCTTCCTGTAGCGTCGTTGTTGTTGATAATGTCGGACAGTGGAGTCTTGCTCACTACTGTGATTGGGTGCTCCTGAAAGTAATGCCTCAGCTTCCGAGAAGCAAGGAATACTCCATAAGCTATCTTTTGGTAGTGCAGGTAACGCTGCTTGGACTCCGTCAAGACCTCGCTTACATAGTAAACTGGTCGTTGAACTCCGTGCTCATAGCCTGGTTCCTTCCGCTCTACCACGACGACGATGCTAATAACCCGGTTGGTTGCCGCCATGTAAATTAACAGGGGCTCTCCAGGCTTGGGTGCTGCAAGGATGGGCGCTGAGGAAAGAATCTCCTTGAGTTGCTTCAATGCTGCATCTGCTTTGTCTGTCCATGTGAATTTGTATGCCTTCTTCAACAACTTGTACAGCGGCAGAGCCTTCTCTCCAAGTCGGCTGACGAACCGACTAACTGCTGCAACACAACATGTTAGTCGTTGGATGTCCTTTAGGCATGTCGGACGGTTTATGTTTAAGATGGCCTTGATTTTCTCCGGGTTGACGTCGATTCCGCGCTGGGAAACGATGAAGCCCAACAGTTTGCCGGCTGGAACCCCGAAGACGCACTTCTTAGGGTTGAGCATCATGTTGTATTTCCGGAGATTATCAAAGGTTTCTTTTAAGTCGGAGATTAAGTCGTTTGACTTTTTAGACATCACCGCAATATCGTCCACATAGGCGTGAACGTTCCGACCAATTTGGTCGTGAAGGCAATGTTGCATTGTCCGCTGGTAGGTAGCACCTGCGTTTTTCAGCCCAAAGGGCATTGTGGCATAGCAAAACGTGCCGTATGGGGTAGTGAACGAAGTGGCCAATTGGTCCGACTTCCTCATCTTGATCTGGTGGTATCCTGAGTATGCATCGAGAAAACACAAAAGTTCCGAGCCAGCCGTCGAGTCAATGACTTGGTCAATGCGAGGCAAAGCAAACGGATCTTTGGGACATGCTTTGTTCAAGCCGGTGTAATCAACGCACATTCTTAATTCATTGGTTCCTTTTTTGGGGACAAGTACAGGATTGCCCAACCATCGGGTGTGAAGGACTTCTTGGATAAACCCAGCCTTAAGTAACCTAGCTATCTCTTTGCCAATGGCGCATCTCTTCTCATCTCCGAAGCGTCGTAGAGGTTGTTTCACTGGTTTACATTTTGGATCTATGTTTAAGCTGTGCTCGGCAAGTTCCCTAGGTACACCTTTCATGCCGGCAGGTTGCCAGGCAAAGATGTCCCTATTATCACGGAGGAACTCGACGAGCGCGCTTTCCTATTTGGGATCCAGGTTCGTCCCAATGGCGACGGTCTTGGAGGCATCGCCTACCACAAGTTCCACCGGCTTGGTCTCGATGGCGGCCTTGAACGCAGGAGCGGAGTCGGAGATCTGCTTCTTCGACGCGGGCATCTCTGAGTCATTGACCTTGCTCTGGATCTCCTTGAATTCTTCGCTGTAGAGGACAGCTTCTGCCACGGCTGCTTCATTGATCTCGCAGTCCTTTGCCTTGGTAAACCTTCCAGATACGGTGATGACGCGGTTTGGTCCGGGTATCTTGAGTTTGTTGTAGACGAAGCATGGCTTGGCCATGAACGTGTGGAATATGTCGCGGCCGAATATGACGTGGTACACGCTCTTGAAGGGGACCACCTCAAATGTCATGTGCTCTTGGTGGTAATTATTAACGTCGCCGAAGGCTACCTGAAGCGTAATGCACCCAAGGGACCGAGCCTCCCGACCAGGAACTACGCCATGGAACACGGTGTTGGTCCGCCTTAGGTTTGCCTCCGTCAAGTTCATCTTCTGCACTGTATCCGGGTACATGATGTTGATGCTGCTTCCACTATCCACCATGCACTTGGTGAACTCCACGCCGTCAATCAATGGGTTGATGACCATGGCGTACTGGTTCTCCGTGGGCACAAGGTCTGGGTGGTCTGTCCTGTCCCAAGTGATTGGGACCTCCGACCAGCGCAAGTATTGGGGAACTGGGGGGAGAGTGGCCATCAGGATCCTTAGAGAGGTCTTCTGTTGTCGGACAGTGGGGGTGCCAAGGAAAGTGTGGTAGACTGGGGCCTTCTTTGCAAAGGGGTTCTTGCCCTTGTCGTCGCTCTTGGCGGCATGCTTGGGGTCAACGTCCTCGTCCATGTCACTTGAATCCTTGGACTGCTCCTCCTTCTTCTTCCCCTTGCCCTTGCCTCGCGGTCTGTTCTTCCGACTTTGCTTGTAGCCGGACTTTGGGTCTTCCTTGAGGTTGTTGACGAACTTGCAGTGTCGATTGGTATGGGTGGCCTTGCCATTGACATCGAGGTGTACGAGGCACAGCATATCACGGTACTCCTCGTACGTTTGGGGAACGCGGAGCGGCGCCGAGTTGGTTTCACTTCCTCGTTGCTGCCCGCGGCCTTCTCCCCTTCCTCGGCCATGTTGTCCGCCTTCTCCTCGTCCTGCAAAAGTCATGGCGACCATGTCGGTAGATTGCTTTTCTTCTGGAGCGGTTTTTTGCTTTGTACTGCTGTTCCTCCGAGCTTGGGTTGGAACGGCCGTTGCCGGCAAAGAGCCACGAGCATCATCATCGGTAGCCGCGAACTCACTAGCTAACTGAATCATCTGATTCAAGTCAAGCTGATGATTGTCCTGCAAGCGCTTTAGCTTATGTCGGAGTAACGTGCCCCTTTCCAATCCATCAATGAAGGCGGCCATAGCGGTCTGAGCGTGTACTCCTGCGCAGGAATTCTTCATGTCCAGCCAGCGGGAGAGGTAGGCGCGAGATGTCTCGTCTTTCTCTTGCACGCATCGCTGTAGATCGCCCACAGTGCATGGACGCTTGTATGTACCCTCAAAGTTCTTGGTGAATGCTTCTTGCATATCCAGCCAGTTGTAGATAGATTTTTCCGGAAAGTCGTCGATCCATTGACGGGCCATTCCTGCCAACATTAACGGGAGGTACTTGACGGCGACGTTGGGGTTGCCTCCGGCAATCTCCACCGCGTTGCCGTAGTCCTGCAACCATGTGGCGGGTTTGGCGGTGCCGTCATAGGGCTTGATGGTCTTGTCAATCCGGAAACCTTTGGGGTAAGTTGCGGACCGTATTGTAGGTCCAAAGCAACATGGTCCCAGGTATGGTCCTTCCCGGGCCTCGTGGATCTTATCAATCCGCGAATGTGCATCGTACGGCTCCGGGTTCTTCTTCTTGTTGTCAACAGGGGACGGGCTGCGTGAACAACGCAGGCCTCTTCCGCCATGGTGACTGCTTGGCGGCGACGGAGGCGGAGGTGGCGGTGGGTTAGCCTTCTTCTTTATTTACCCTCTGCGGCCCCACCTGTCACGGTTGCTTGCCAGACGCGGAGGGTCGTGGTGTGACCTGCTCTTATGTCCTTGGTGGCGCTCTTCATCATGACGGGTCTGTGCCGCGTTGTCGCGGATGACGATGCCGCACTACTTTGGTGGGGGCATATCCGTGCGATGGTGAGCCTTGTAGTCTTCCTGGCGTCTGGGGGATCGGGGTGGTGGCGATGGGCAGCGAGGTCGGGCTCTTTCTCCATGGTTGGAGGATATGGGGATAGCATCCTTCCTGTTGCGCGCATCCCTCCATCTTCGTTCTGATGAAACCGTCTGTGATCTGACATTCTGAGGAGATCTGTCCCTTGGCGGTTTGTACTGGCTAGATCGGCAGAGCGCTGGGTCAGACTCAAGCCTCTGAGAGGTGGCCTTTTCCTGCTGCTTTACCGCCTTGGCCACTAGGTCATAGACCTGTACTACTGCCTCAGGCGATCTATCCTGTTCCAGAAGGGTCTTGGCGACGGCGAGGTTAAGGAGTGGGGGTGGGCATCACCTGCTTGCCTTCACTATCAATGTATGGCTTGGCCTGTGCCAGCTTCGAGGGAGCCCATCCTAGGTTGCGCCGTACACCAGGATCGTTGATGACGCAAGCTGGAGCCTTCTTAGCCTTCTGCTGCTGCAGCAGAGTCTTGTACTCGGCTTCCATTGCTCTAGCTTTCTCTATGGACTTCTGCGCGTTGACCAGATCGCGATCTAGTTTAGCGCCTTGTTCCGCGATGGCTTGCGCCTCCTCCAACAGCTGCTGGCGCTTCTCGTCAAGCTGAGTCACGTTCCGGATATGATCAACGGTTAGTGGCTCAACGAGGAGATTGCCGTACATCACTCTATCAGCTGGAGTAACATGGGCTGCTGCCGACATAGATGCTGGAGGCGGCAAGTTCGCGGTGTTGTTGTTGCTCGGACCGGTGCCGAGTTCCTGCGGCTGCTGCACTGGTTTAGGCGGAGGAGGCATGACCTTTGCGTGATCATTGTCGGCAGCAATTAGTGGCCCCTTTCCCTTTTCCAGCGCCATAGGCGGAGCTTGCCCGGGTTGATCTTCATCCATCGCTATCCCAATGGTGACGAACACCCCTCGAGACATGACGGTGTTATTAGCTTGCTCGTCGCGCGAGTACTCCTCCTCCATATCTTGCATAGCGGAGTCTAGCTCTTCTGGACTGAAGTCTATTTCCTCTGAATCTGCACTGAAATCAGCATAAAGCACGTCAATGACAGAGTCGGAGTGTGCCAGGACTTCCTCGATGATGGGCGGTGGAGGTGCAACGGCCTCGACGATGACTGGAGGTGGTGGTGCTGCTGCGACGATGGCGGCCGGAGGCGGTGGTGGTGGTGGCTGAATCGGAGGGGCTCCGTCAATGAGCGCAAGCGCTGTTTGAGCTGCCACTTCAGCCTCCGCGTAGTTGTTGACGGTGTTCACCATGCCTTCGAAGGTAAGGCGTCCTGACGCCTGTTGCCGTCTTAGAGAATGTCGGAGAAGTGTGCCATGGTCCAGTCCTTCCACAAAGTGATAGATAGCATCATCAGTGGGGTAGTGGGCCAGATCGGCTCGTATACGGAGCCATCTGGCCAGGTAATCGCGGGGGTTTTCGCCTTCTCTCTGAACGCAGCGCGCCAGATCGAAGATGGTAACCACGCCGACGAACTTGGATCTCTGCTGTCCAGACGCACGGACAAAGCCAGCGGATTTGCAGTGATCTTCCACCTTTATATCCTGCACAGGGGCGGTTTGGGTGGGTCTTGAATTTTTCCGATCTTTGCCGGCAAACTCCGAGGAGAGATCCGACATCGATCCTTCCACGAACGTATCCTGCCCGTAGGCGGTCCGTACGGGTCTTGATGCTTTCCAATATTTGTCGGCAAACTCCGAAGAGAGATCCGATATCGATCCTTCCGCGAACGTATCCTGCCCATAGGCGGTCCGTGCGGGTCTTGACGCTCCTCCGACTTCCAGGGAACTAGAGCCCGAGTCTGTTTCGCCGATGAAGAGGTGGATGTCTCCGATAGGAACGATCAAACACCGCGTAGGTTTCGTCTTCTCCGGGATCCAGAACTCGTCGGGAGGGACGATCGGAACGTTGCCGGAGAAGAGAACGCGACCGATGGCTACGGTTTCACCGATTCCCGTGAAGATCTTGGTCCTCGCCCGCTGAAGAGCCTGAAGCGCCTCTTGCCCCACAGTGGGCGCCAACTGTCGTGGTATTGCCGACGAGTACGCCATGGAGGGGTCCTCACAGTGCGTGTTTAGAGACATGGGGTAAGGCGGACGGTTGACGGGTACGAGGTAACATAGCTTACCCAGGTTCAGATCCCACAACGGTGGCGGAATCCTACTCCTGCTATAAATCACTATAAGGGAAATACGCCGAGTTACAGAGATAGGTTCGCTGTGCGAGGTTGTCTGAGATCGTAAGTTATCGTCGTGCCCTAAAGGCTCCCATAGGCCCGACTTATATAGTCGCCAGGTCCTAAGGTTACAGGGAAAAGTCCTAGCCGGACAGGTTACAGAGTCCTACACCGTCTATCACTAGTCTTGTGTATCTTGTACTCCAAGGCTCCGGGTACGCTAGTGACTCCACCGTAGCCTTCCTTTATCAGGCATGGGCCTCCCTTCTGGATCCACCTAATTGGGCCGCCCAGCAGGCCACATGCCATGCTACCGACTATGGGCCACCCGGGTTAGTCGGATAAGAGACATGCTATATGAGGATACCCATATAGCATATCCCCAACAGGGTGGGTTTGGTTTTCTTCGGGACACTGAACTCTTTCGCCTCTGCGGACAAAGTAGATCCGGTTTTTTCTTCCACCATGGTCATCACCTCAAGGGTGGGTTGGGCGGGTTCAGCGAAACCGAGATAGATATCGATCTCGCCGATTGACATGATCGTGTAGGTCGTCACGGGTTTCGAAGCCGGAATCCAAGTCTCATCGAGAAGGATGAGAGGGACATCACTAGCGTAGACCACGCGACCCATGGTGATTGTTTCGCCAATTCCCGCACACGTAGATTCCGCCTGGAAGGATGCTCCAAAGGTCACCTGCCCCACGGTGAGCGCCAACTGTCGTTGGATTGTCGAAAAGTACGCCATAGGGGGTCCTAGTGGCGTTGGAAGGATGGGGTGTGAGACGTCGGATGTTCCAGGAGCGGTGAGCACAAATTTACCCAGGTTCAGATCCGACTGCGGTGATCGGATCCTACTCCTGCTAGCAACCCAGTAATATATCGGTGTAAGCCGGATGTTATAGCGGATTACAAGAGAGGTTCGCCTGTGCGAGTTGATTGTGGTGTATGATTGTTGGTTGCCCTAAAGGCTCCCATAGGGCCGGTTTATATAGTCACCGGAGCCTAGGGTTACAGGGAGAGACCTATCCGACTATGTTACAGAGTCGGTAACTACGTATAGCTTGGACTACAAGTAATACTATAGGCCTAAGTCGGTAACTCTTCTAGGCCTTGTCGTAGCCGGAACTAGTTCCTCCTCTTTCTCTGACTGGGACGCCTGTGAAGCAAAGCTCTAACCCGTTGGTGGGCCACCCTGGTCAGCGAGTCCTGTGGGTATACCCGGAAAGCATATCCCCAACACTTCCCAGACTTGATGGATTCGGCCAAGTCATGGCCCAAGGATCTCGAAAAGCATGGAGGGGAGCCCTAGGAAGATTATAGAGGTCCTAAGAGCCCTTGGACAAAGGGGCATCCATCCCATGGTCTAGATTGCATATCCACCTCTATATATTGAGGGGAAACCCTATTTCTGGAGGCATCCATCCATAGCCACGAAAATCCTCCTCCTTGGTAGCCACAAAGGAGGGGGAGAAGCTCCTCAAGATCAGCAACATGTCCAAGGAAGAAGAAGCGTCAAGGGGCCTCTGCCCCCTAGTGCAGCCGCCCACTAGGAGGGGTGCCACGGCGCCGGGGCCGCCTCTCCCCCATGGGGAGGCTCATCTCTGTCACCATCTATAGAACCTCTCCATCATCCCTCCATGTAATCTCTTGGAAAACATGATGTATGATTCAATATATTGTTTTCTCGTGATCTATTATATCTCTATGTTGATGTTTGAGTAGTGATTTGTTATGGCAAGTGTGATATAGTTTGTTGTTGGTTGCATACAAGTATATGTTATCTTCTATGGTGATATTGTTGTACTAACATATGAGTGCACACATAGGTTTGGGGATGCACAAGATTGTCACCGTTGCATGTTGATATGATGAGGGATAGCCGAAGTTTGATAGAAACCAAATCCCAAATCTTAGAGATGCATGTTGTATTAATTCATGGTTAATCAACGGGGTATTATCATGGGGACCTTAGATCTAAATGAGGTGGTTGGACTTTATGTCTTAATAATTCCCTTGTTTGCTCTTAATTGGCATTGGGGTCAATCACTAGGGGTATATTTGCTCATGTATATGGCTGCACCCATTCATGTCTCCTCCTTAGAAGGAACAATAAAAAGACTATCTTTGTGCTTCACTAATTGTGACAACCAACCAAATGAAATAGCAATTTGCCTAAGCACTTGCTCCCTTGGGTTATCCACCTCCACTTCACTAGCTTCATTTTTGAACTAATTTACCTATAGTATCTGTTTCCAAAAACTTTATTGTTTTCTCGTTAGTACCAAAAAACAACCACACATGCATTATAGTTCCCAGCTTTGCATAGAAGGCCATATAAGTGGGTTATAGGGATTTAGAGAAAAGATAGTTTACTTCAGCTACTCATGAGTTCGACGCTCAAATACTTATTGAATTGTACTATGGTGATCGCCTACCTTTGGGGGTTACTAGAAGGGAGCCTATTGCACTGTAGTCAAAGAGCCTTCGATGTGGCATCAAAGTCTAGAGGTTGAAGTCATCCTACAGACGCTGACCGGAAGCAACTGTAGCCAACACCGAAGGTGGAGCATCCGCCATTTGTCCGTAGGATACGCCGACGGACCTATCACCTGCGTGGGGAAACTCCCAAAGATATAAAAGTAAAAAAGAAGAAGCCTACACCTCAACCAAAAGGTAAAGAAAGGGATCCATGGGGTGGAGAGACCTATACCATATCCCCAAGAGGTAATGAATACTTTAGATGATGCAAGGTTTGAAAAGTTTATTGAATTAATAAAAAGTTTATACCTGCAAATTCCTTTAGTTGATGCTATTAAAATCCTCCTTATTCCAAATATATGAAAGATATTTTCACCAATAAAAGGAAAATACCTAATGAAGATATCACTGCCATGCTTGTTGACGATTCCTTTAATGGAAAGTTACATCAAAAGCGTGGAGATCCAGGTATTCTTACTATTCCTTGAAGAATTAAAGAGACATATGTTAAATAGGCTTCATGTGATTTAGGAGCCGGTGTGAGTGTTGTGCCTTTCTATTTATATAAGAAATTAAATTTAAACAAGTTAGTTCCCACTAAAGTTTCTCTACAAATTGCTGATAACTCTACTGCTATTCCTATTGGTATATGTGAAAATGTTGCTATTATGATTGCTAACATGTAGATTCCTATATACTTTGTGATACTAGAAATACCCTAAGATGATAACTTATCCATTATTCTTGGTAGACCTTTTCTAAACACTACATGAGCTATTATTAATCGCATTGAGAGCAAAATGACATTCAATATAAAAGGGAATGAGCATAGTATTTATTTTCGAAAGAAGAACTCCGGAGAGCCAATAAATAGAAGTGTTAATACCATTGAACCAAGGGTTCTTATAATTGGAAGCATAGAAATACCAATTCCCCCTCCAAAGACAAAGTATAGAACAATAATAGTTGGTACCGTGCCAATCTATTGTGAGGTATCATGGAGATTTCTCTAACAATAATCATTATTTCTATCTTTACCATAGTGCTACAAGACTTGATCAACCTTATTATCAACATCATAATGATAATATGATGATTGTCATTTAATATTTGATATAGTAGTATTGAATTTTATTTGAATTCCTTCATTTTCTTTAAGTATCTATAATTATTTAATGCCTCCTTTTGATAGTTTTTGAGTTCTGAAAAATCCTACATAGAAAATATTTTCCAAAAATTCTGATAAAATTCCCAGGTCATTTTCTACATAGAGGATCCACCACACAAAAGGGCATTGCCAAAATGCCGACAAAGGCCATAAGAGCACTGGTGGCGCGACCAACCTATAGCTCGCGCAACCTGCCCTTGTGAGCCCCACAGGTGGAGTTAGGTGGGATTCTGGCTCCTAGGTTCTTCCTCTCCACTTAGAAACCGACTAGGTACCACTCGGATTTTTTCTCTTGCTCCTTTGCAACTCTATTTTTGATCTCCAAGTTTGAGCACCCATCTTCAAATCCCTTTGGTGGGATTAATCCTTGGTATGTTACTTCTCCCCTCATCCAATTTTTTTTTGATTTAATGCTTCTGTTATGAGAAAATTACTGCTTTAGTGTCACCTCTCATGTATTAAAAATCCATGGATTTGAAATTTTTGAGCTGAAATGATGCATAGTCTTGCTTTGTAGACCCCCCATGAGTATTCCAATGTGGTTATAACTTGCTACATCTAATAATTTAGTGATTTATGTTAAAGTGTTGCAAGGTTTCTTCCACCATGAACAAGGTCAAGGACATCTTTGGTGCTCTAAATCCAAGGTGACATGGGTATGCCCTACGGGTGCCCGCTATTAGCCTACCCGGTCCATCCCAGCATAATCCCATGAAGAAGGCGTACCTCAATCATGAAGCCTAGGAGGATTTCGGGTGGCCCAAGCCCAAGACAGATTCGACTCCTTGGAGGACACGCTTTTTTCGGATAGAAACTTGAAAGGAAAAACCCTAAAACTGTAACCGACTCGGCCTATCTCCGAGACTTGGCCTATCTATCTAAGGTCCAGGAGGGTGATACGTCGGAAATGTATCTATAATTTTTGATGCTCCATGCTTGTTTAGTATCTACTTTGTTTTACTTGTCTACACATTGAGGTGCTTTTTACATGTTTTCTGGTACTAACCTATTAACAAGTTGCCACAGTGCCAGTTGCCTGTTTTCTGCTATTTTTGGTTTCACAAAAGTCAGTAAAGAAATATTCTCATAATTGGATGGGACAAACGAAAAAGTCAATTACTTTCCGTGGGAAACAAGAAGTGCAGAGGGGAGCCAGAGAGGCCGGCCAGGGCGACCACACCCACCCTAGGCACGGGTGGGCCCTGTCCCGCGCCTGGGAGGGGTGTGGGGCCCCTGGCCGCCGCCTCAGCCTCCCCCTTCGCCTATAAGAAGCCCCCAATGCAGAAACCCTAAGCACCCGATAAAATATCCACGAAATCGTCTGTAGCCATCGCCACCATCGTCCCTAGATCGGGGGGATCTGAAGTTCTTCCCGTGATGGAGGGGTTAACCTCTTGGGTGGCCCTATCTTCACGGATCTCGTGATCAAATCAATGGGAAAGCGAGGGGAAAGGGAGAAGGTAGCGGAAGCGAACACACACCTCGCAAAGAACACGATGAACACACGCAAAACTCACACGATACAAGGCCGATTGCTCCCGGATGGCTGCCACCGGTCCGATAGAATCCTCGCAAGGAAAGATCGGTCAACGTGCTCCCTCAAATCCACATCGGAGAGGGAAGAACACCTTGGGGAGGGTCTTGACAACTTGGAGACGAGACATCGAACTCCAAGGCCTTGTTCAACGATGGATGCGTGATGCAAAGTCCAATCGAGGTTGGTGACGATAGTCGGTCCCCTTGGTAAAGGGGATGAGGCAAAACTAGAGATTCCACAATGGGGGTTGTCTTTAGTCTATCATCTATGCCTAAGGGGTACATGAGGGGTGGGGGCTCTATTTATAGGCCAGCCACTAAACAAGGGTAGTTTGGGGATAAACTAGGCGAATAGGTAAGTAAAGGGGAATACATGGGCTGTGGCCCAACAGGTCTGTGTGAGCACATACATGACAGTGTAATCGGGACTTAGGACCGGTAGTACCGGTCATCACCGGTAGTACCGCTCTGGGACCGGTAGTACCTCTTGTGGTCTTGGAGCATCCGTTGGAGCCGTCGATGTGGCGGTAGAAGGGGGGTAGTATGCCTGACCGGTAGTACCGGTTCCGACAACCGGTAGTACCGCTTGGACCTGGCAGCTGCCGACCTGTCTTCTTCCGTCTCCTCTTCCAAGCCTCCGTCTTGTCGGGCTTGATGTTCCGGGCTTCCTCCCTTGCCTCCGTACTGGTCGGTGTGAACCTATCATGCATATGTGACGGAGTATGAAGTAGCATACCATTCAATAGGGTAGGAAGTGAGCTTGCATAGAGGAACGGATTCACCTTTGGAGTCCATGGCGACTTGGCGTAAGTTGGAGACCTTGATGTAGTAACGACCGTAGGTTGGGCTGCATCATCTCCCCCGCTTCAAAAAGAGTCGTCCTCGACTCTCCATGTTCATCACGAAGTAGAAGAGGTCGAAGGACATCCTTGATCCTGGGGTTCACCATATAGTCGTCCTCGGGAAGATTGACTTGACAACACTTCAATGTTCCTTCACCTTCCATGAAGCCTACAAAGCTCACTATAAAAGCGAAGCAACACTCAAAGCGTAGCCAATTCATGAACATTATAGCATGAGTCCTCAAGTAGAAGGAAGTCACCTTAGCTTGTAGAGATATCTCAATGAAGGGTAGCCATAGGTAACTCTCTTCGATTCTTATTGTCAACACGTGGTTGGTAGAGGTTGACGTGTATACACTTGTACCTTCACACAACAAAGACCAAGCAAAATATTTTCGCGCGTGATAGTGGATCATGTCAAATGTGGCATGTCCATTCTTTTTCACAACACTATTAGCATAATGCATGTATAGAAAATGGGATGCATATGCAAGGTCAAAGTGCATGGAAATTGTTTGAACATCATCCAAATGTGGAAACTCAAAAACACCATATAACGTAGTAGTGGGGCATTCAAAGCATTGGATCCAAATTTCAAACAACATCTTTGATGCAAGAATAGGAGAATTTGGCAAAAACACACAAGGAAGAATGTCCAAAGAAACATCATTATTTGTGCAAACCAACCATTGGAAAGAGAAATTGTTCAACATGTTGGATGTCACACACAAATCATCAAAAGCAAATTTCATGGGAGTATGGGTATCCCAAGTGGAAGCAAAAACGGCATGTTTGCAAATAAACCAAATGAAATAGCAAGTGGTCCTTATGTTTGTTGCAACAATAAGACGAGATTCTTGGAAGCTCTCATGACAATACATGCTCTTAATGGAATCGTGGTTGCACACAAAACATCGGAAAGAGAAAATGTTCAACATTTTTGTTGCAACACACAATGCATCATTTTCCAAAAGCGAAGAAACATGAATGTCACAAGGTGAGATAATACCATCAACATGCTTGCAATCAAACCATAGGAAAGAGCAATTTGCCAACATGAAAGATGCAAAGCATGCAAAAGGTATCAGAGCTGGGTTTGATCTTGAACTCACTTGTGGGATGCTCTCAAGAGCTCTTTTTGTCAACTCGTGCTCAACCGAGGTTGACATGATAATGTGGGTACCTACACACATCATACACAAAAGTAAGAATGTGTGTGCATGGTAGAGATACACATCATCCATCATGATGTATCTCTTCTTGTGCACATCACCATTAATGTCAATCAAGTATGAAATAGATGCATGGTGAGTATGCAAGTGGGGAACATGCTTATCATGGCAATCATCAAAATCTCCAAAAATTGAGAAAGCTATGGGGGCCATCTCATTATAACGCATGTGATCAATATTGTTGCAAGCAAAACAAGTGAAATAGCAAGCATTCATCTTATTGCAAGCAACGGGAGAAATTGAATGACTAGCATGACAAGGCAAGTCCGAAGCAATTGGAGGATACACACAAGATGCATAGCATGGCATGTTTATGGCAATGATATCGCAATCAAACAATTTCACATGATCAATATTATGCAAAGGCAAAGCATCACATGGGAAAGTGGATGAAGCATATGTAATGTCACAAGTATCATCCATAGCATGCATATCCTCACAATTCATCATGTCCACTAGTGAGATCATGGCATCATCAACACCCTTATTGTTACCTTGTTCATACCTCTCATATGAAGTGGGTGTTGTGGTAGTAGTGGCCTCCTTGTGGACGACTTCGTTTTCTTGATGTAGCCATGGCATAACATCATCTTCATGCACCATGTACATCTTCTCCAAGTGAGGCATCATTGCTTCATGGCTTGGCGCTTCTTCATCCATGGAACCTAGCATAACACAGGAGAACACACTATACGTAGAGGGTAAGTTGTTAGAAATCGAAATGGTCTCACTTGACCTATCAACTACCAATCTCAACTCACTAGGAGTATCACTCATGCCCTCCAAGTGGAAGCACTCAATCGCACATAAGGTGGGGTCACTCATCGCACTCTTGTTCTCACTCAAGTGGGCTAAGTGTCTCTCATACTCACATGGGATTGGTACCACATCATCACTCAAGCATATGGGGATAGGCTCGGTTTCCTCAACTCCATGCACCTCCTTTGGTGAAGGGAAAATCCCATGCTCACCATTCTTGACCTTGTCGCCTTCAAGGTTGGATGCCATAAGATGGGCATAATTGCTCGCCTCCATGGTTGAAGGGAGAATCCCATGCTCGACCGGCTTGTGGCCATCTCGTAGTAGTGGTGGAGGTAGGCTCATGCTATCCAACTTGGCGAAGTAGACGTCTACATTTTCCTCGTTCGCGAGGTCATGGAAGTCAAGCGTAGGCGTTGAAGCTTGATGGCATGGACGAAGGCTTGCTCTTGGTGCCATTTTGGTGGTGGCACTAGTAGTTGAAGGTGCCTTATGATGGTGTCGACGGAGGTCATTGGCGTGCCTTGCCAATGGTTGATGTTGGTGAAGCACTTGGTCATCCACATGACGCTCACGACGGTGATCATTTGCCTTGGCACTCTTCTTGTGCTTGTGGTGCCTTCTTGAGCTTGATTGAGCATTATGGTTGGTGCTCATCATGAATTCTTCGTCTTGGTGGCGAAGATGCCTTTGACGATGTCTTGTATCCTCTTTATGGTGGCGATGCTCATGAGAGGATGTTTGTCGATGAAGAGTCTTGTTTCTTGGCGCCTCTTGATGCATATGATGTTTGGACGCCACTCTTGTTTGGATAGGAGTTGGAGCTTGGCACCTTGGAGGTGATGTAGCTTGGCACCTTGGAGATGGTGGAGCTTGATGCCTTGGAGGTGATGGAGCTTGGCGCCTTGGAGATGGTGGCGCTTTACGCCATCTAGGTGGTGGCACTTGTCGCCTTGGAGGTGGATCATCGAAGTAGGTGGTGCCCTTTGGTGTGGCACGCTTGGCCTTGAAGGTCATGGAATCTTGATGATGCGCCTCCTCTTGCTTGGCGTAGTAGGCTTCCATCTCCACGCGGTGGAGGAATTCTTCATGGCTCGTGGAGGAGCCATCAAACTCGATGAAGTTCTCCGTGTCCTCCATGCTTGGCGAGGCGTCGTCGATGTCGCACTCGAAGTCATCCATGCTTGGGGAGTAATTGTTGGTGTAGTACTCCATATCACCCAAGCATGTGGAGCCATTGTCTGTGTAGTGCTCCATAGGCTCCATGCATGAGGAGCCATTGTCGACGTAGAGCTCCATGTCTTCCATGCATGTGGAGTCGTCGTAGGTGTAGTGCTCCGGGTCCTCAAAGCATGCGGAGCCATTGTCGGTGTTGTGCTCCATCATGTCCTCTATACTTGTGGAGTCGTAGTCATGGTGGCTCATCATGGATTCTTCATAGATATCATCCTCGGTTCCGGAGTCCCTAGACATGATGCACAAGACCAAGCGGTGTATATGGAAGTGGTAGTGGGAGTTAGGGATACAACATCAAACCTTACTTTACCTTGGAAGATCGTATCGTACAAGTGGCCACACTTGAGAGCAATAAACCAAGCAAAGTGAAGTTCACGCGGAACACCAAAACCAACTACGAACCAAAAAACACACACACACACAAGGCCTATGGTGGATAGGTATGGAAAGTGGCATGTCAAGAACCAATCCAAAATCAAGATGTTGTAATGGCAAGTAAAGAACCACAATGATCACAAAGCAAAACAAGTCAATCCACAAGATAGGAAATATGTACAAGGAAACACACACGGTGGGATAACTGGGACTTGTGCGACGGAGAAAGTGAGCTAAGAACCAAATGATTACCTAGCGAAGACTATAAGCTCGTGTCACACAAGTACAAGGAGAGACGCTAGTTCGATTGCACAAGATTGGTGGGCTACAAGATATGCACAATAAGTACCACCTATATGATGTTCATCGAGCTTGCGCTTCCTATTCTATGAGGCACATGGATATTTCTTTCTTTTTCTCTTTTCCTTTTTTCTTTTTTTTGTATCACTCTTTTTCTTTTTATTTCTTTTTCACTTGCCTCTTCCTTGTGCCAACAACTATACAAGATAACTATATGAGATAACGCTCACAATGTTTGCTCGGAATTCTACAAGGTATCAAATGTGCATAGCCCAAGCAATCATAATAGGAACTAGTCTCAATAGGTGTTTGTTGCTTGCAAAGATAGTGGGGTTCACAAAAGAATGCAAGTGGAGAGAAGTCACGGAATGTTTATACCTTTCATCGATGATCTTCACCCTTTATTGTTGGATTCCTCCTTGCTCACGGAATTTGGATGGAGTATATAGCATGAACAACGTGGATGATGATGTAGAGCTCCTTCTCCTCTTCTAAAGGAGCTAAAGAACACCAAAATCCGAGTTCGAATGCAAAAGTTATGCTCAAAACGGTGAGCGGCTGAAATCTGGGAACCTGATGTTTTTGTTTTGTACTAGGCGGTAGTACCGGGTTTTGGAGCGGTAGTACCGGGTTTTCGGAGGCCCGGTAGTACCATTTAGGTACCGGGGAGGTGCAGTAGTACCGGGTTTTGAGCCCGGTAGTACCGGTTGGTCCAGGGACGCCCAGATTTGACGCGTTTTCGCGATTTTGGGGTGATTTGGGCGAAAAATCTTCAAGAAAAACACCAAATCGAAGAGGGAAATCAAAGAATTAGGCTATGGGAACGCAAAGGAAGGTAGATCAAAAAGTTTAGCAAGTAATCCACGGATCAAAACCTACCAAAACGCACTCAAATGACAGATCGATCCAAAACACGAATTGGGGCTATTTTTGGTGGAATTTTCGAATTTATGGGGAAAAGACCAAATCGATGAGAAATCTGTGGCAACCAAAAGCTGCTGATACCAGATGATGGAGGGGTTAACCTCTTGGGTGACCCGATCTTCACGGATCTCGTGGTCAAATCAATGGGAAAGCGAGGGGAAAGGGAGAAGGTAGTGGAAGCGAACACACACCTCGCGAAAAACACGATGAACACACGCAAAACTCACACGATACAAGGCCGATTGCTCCCGAACGGCGGCCACCGGTCCGATAGAATCCTCGCAAGGAAAGATCGGTCAACATGCTCCCTCAAATCCACATCGAAGAGGGAAGAACACCTTGGGGAGGGTCTTGACAACTTGGAGACGAGACATCGAACTCCAAGGCCTTGTTCAACGATGGATGCGTGATGCAAAGTCCATTCGAGGTTGGTGACGATAGTCGGTCCCCTTGGTAAAGGGGATGAGGCAAAACTAGAGATTCCACAATGGGGGTTGTCTTTAGTCTATCATCTATGCCTAAGGGGTACATTAGGGGTGGGGGCTCTATTTATAGGCCAGCCACTAAACAAGGGTAGTTTGGGGATAAACTAGGCGAATAGGTAAGTAAAGGGGAATACATGGGCTGTGGCCCAACAGGTGCGCAGGCACATACATGACAGGTAGTACCGAACTTAGGACCGGTAGTACCGGTCATCACCGGTAGTACCGCTCTGGGACCGGTAGTACCGCTTGCGGTCTTGGAGCATCCGTTGGAGCCGTCAGTAGCGAGCGGTAGAAGGGGGCGGTAGTACCGCTGACCGGTAGTACCGGTTCCGACAACCGGTAGTACCGCTTGGACCTGGCAGCTGCCGACCTGTCTTCTTCCGTCTCCTCTTCCAAGCCTCCGTCTTGTCGGGCTTGATGTTCCGGGCTTCCTCCCTTGCCTCCGTACTGGTCGGTGTGAACCTATCATGCATATGTGACGGAGTATGAAGTAGCATACCATTCAATAGGGTAGGAAGTGAGCTTGCATAGAGGAACAGATTCACCTTTGGAGTCCATGGCGACTTGGCGTAAGTTGGAGACCTTGATGTAGTAACGACCGTAGGTTGGGCTGCATCATCCCGGCACCCTGCCGGAGGGGAGATCATCCCGGAGGCCTTCTCTCCAGTATGATGCATGAGTAGTTCCACCTTGGACTATGGGTCCATGTAGTAGCTAGATGGTTGTATCTCCTCCTTTGTGCTTTCATGTATACATCTTGTGAGCTCCGTTCATGATCAAGATCTAATCTAGTTGTAATCAAGCATGTTGTGTTTGCGGGGATCCGATGGATATTGAGATTATTATGTTGGTTTGATTAATGGTTTTGTCATTGTGATTCTATCATGTCTGTGTTGTTTGTGATCTTGCATGCTCTCCGTCGTTAGTAGCTATCTTGGCCAAGTAGTTGCTAGTGACTCGAAGGGGGGGTATTTATGCTCGATAGTGGGTTCATGCCTCTAGTTTCCAAGGGAACTGACAATAATCTCTTCGGTTGTAGATATGCTATTGCTACTAGGGAGAAAACAACGGTCTCTTGTTCATGGAACATGTGGACTGTTTACCTTATACACTTTGCTTAAAGGAGTTGTCTGTTTCTTGCAACTTAATACTGGAGGGGGTTCGGATGATAACCTGAAGGTGGACTTCTAGTCATAGATGCAGTTGGATGGCGGTCTATGTATCTTGTTGTATTGCCCAATCGGATCTCATAGGATCTTTCTGACTAGTAATTGCATCGTTATGCGTTGCTCAGTTCCTGTCAATTGCCCTGCTGTAATTTGTTTAACCTTCATGCCATGTTGTTTATCTAAGGAGAGCACCTCTAGTGAACTATGTACCCCGGTCCAATCTTTACCATTGATACATCTTCCACTGTTACTTGTTTACTTGCTGCAAACCATTACCTTCCACACCATACATTTAATCCTTTGTTACAGCAAACCGGTGATCTTGACAACCTCACTGATTCGTTGGGGCAAAGTCTTGAGTTTGTGTTGTGCAGGTCTCCGTGTTGCTTGCAACACCTATGTGACGTTTCCTTCCTCCTTCTGGTTCGATAACCTCGGTCTCTACTGAGGGAAAACTTGCTGTTGTGCTTCTTCACACCTTGATCTTGGGGTTCCCAACAAGACTCCACATCAAGCACCAAGTTCTCTGGCGCCACCAAGGAGTCATCAACAAGTTTTTACAGGCGTTCTTGGGAGGCTAAGGACGTCTTCACAAGGGGAGTCCTTCACTTCCTTTCTCCTTACTTTGTTTTTAGTTTGCTTTGTTTCTTTTGCTTGGTTTTGTTTGCCTCTTTTCAAAAAACCCCAAAAAATTAGTTTAGTTTGGTTTGCTTGCTTTATTAAAAAACACAAAAAAATTAGTTCCTGCTCTAGGTGTTGCTGCTGTTTTTGGCTTGCCCACCTTTGCCAAAATGAACTCTGCTGAGAACACCAAGCTGTGTGACTTCACTAGCACCGACAACAATGATTTCCTAAGCACTCCTATTGCTCCACCTGCTTCTAATGCTACCTTTTATGAAATTAAGCCTACTTTGTTGAATCTTGTGATGAGAGAGCAATTTTCTGGTGCTAGTTCTGATGATCCTGCTGCCCATCTCAATAGCTTTGTTGAACTTTGTGAGATGCAAAAATATAGGGATGTATATGGATATATTATTAAGCTCAAGCTTTTTCCGTTCTCCTTGAGGGGAAAAGATAAAGAATGGTTGCTTTCTTTGCCTAAAAATAGTTTTGATTCTTGGACTAAGTGCAAATATGCTTTTATTGGAAAGTACTATCCTCCTGCTAAGATTATATATATGAGAAGTGACATTATCAAATTTAAACAACTTGATAGTGAACATGTTGCTCCATCTTGGGAAAGAATGAAGTCTTTGGTTAAGAATTGTCCCACTCATGGACTCACTGCTTGGATGATTATCCAGACTTTTTATGCAGGTTTGAACTTCTCCTCAAGAAATCTGTTGGATTCAGCTGTTGGAGGTACTTTTATGGGCCTCAACTTGGGTGCTGCAACAAGGCTCCTTGATAATATGATGGTTAACTACTCTGAATGGCATGTTGAGGGAGCACCACATGGTAAGAAGGTAAATTCTGTTGAGGAAACTTCCTCTTTGAGTGAAAAGATTGATGTTATTATGGCTATGCTTGTTAATGGGAAAGCTCCTTTAGGTCCTAATAGTGTTCCCTTAGCCTATTTGGTTGCTCAAGAAGAGCAATTTGATGTGAACTTCATTAGAAACAACAATTTTGGCAACAATACTTATGGTAATTATAGGCCTTATCCTCCTAGTGGAAATGTTTATCACGGTAGATCTGGAATGCCTAGTGAAGAAAGGATTATAGAAGTAGAGAGATCTACTAAGAATTTTATGCAGATGCAATATGAGCAAAATAAGATTTTCACTAAAACTATGGAGGAACAATCTATTATCTTGAAAACCATTAGCCATAAGCTTGAGAATCTTAATAGAGAAATTCCTAGTTTATAGTCAAAATTTTTGAGTGCTGAGAAAAATATATCCTATTTGTCTGAAGCTCAGTCTTCCTTGATTAATAAAATGGCTGCTAAACCTGAAACTACACCTTTGCTATTGCTCATGCCATACAAGTTACTATTGATGAAAATGTTAGGATGTTAGCTCAACTTCATGCTAAGTGGGAAAGGGAAGCTGAAATTGATAGAAACAATAGTGTGTGCACCATCACCACTAAACCACAAGTAGTCGCTATTCCTCCTCCTACTATGCCTAAGCCTATTGAGCCTACTACTAGTGATGCTAAGTTTGATTTTGATATTGATGGTTGCAATATTTCTGAAGTGATTATGTTCCTACAAAAGCTTGCTAGAAGTCCTGTGTAGAGGTCCCAACCTTTAATAAGGTAGAGATCCCTATGTTTACAATGCTAGTCCCTGGATCAATAGCTAGCATCCACAGTTAAGATGTAATATCAAGAAAAAAAGGTCATAATACAACTTTATAACCAGGAATAAAATAATTCATTAGATCTTACATAGCTCATTTGGCTATCTCATTACAATGCAGCAGAAATAACTATAGCATGGAGTCCTTCATCTTCAAAGTGCCACAGGCAATCATGTTGGTTGTAGACTTGTAATCCTATTCAACACACTTCACTAACATCAAACAAACCTGCAACATAATAAGTTGCATCCACAAGGGTTAATACATTTGAATTGTATTGGCAAGTTTCACTACTATGTAGAAATAAGTGGATCCTATCAATACATGCATATTTGGCTAAGTAGGGTTTAGGCTCTTTTGCAGAAAGCAATATAGTTTTATCCTATCTTTTCAAAATAGTTTTGATCTTTTGACAAATCTTTCTGAACTCCTTGGAAAACTCCAAGTGCTTCTAATCCCTTGTTGTCACCATCAAGTTTTACTTTGAGAAATTGGAATGTCGAGATCTTCCATAGCTTCAGGCCTTAGTTGCTCAGAGTTGTCCATAACCGGGGACATGGCTAAGTACTTAGAATTTTGATCTTCTGCAGAAGTTGTACACTTTACCCACATGACACAATCTCGTCTTGACGCCACCAGTGGCCGCTGGATAAGTACTCACCAAAATGGAGTACCGGCAGATCGAGAATGTGACAAAGTCTTTCCATAGAAGTCCTCCCAATACACAATGCTAGCTTGTCTACCAGGCACCAATGTAGGGATATATTTCCCTACACAATTCTAGTTAACCTGAAGATGCCAATGCATGGGTCTTCCACTATGTAGTTGACTAAGCCAGAGCCTATTTAGCATGTGGCTGTACACGGAAGCCACTGTACGAGAAACATGTTCAATCTCTAAGTCCCTGGGTGGTTTTCTTCTAGTGCACATACAAAAAGATAGCCATATAAACATGGTTCCCTTTGTTGCCACCTTGTACAAAACTTGAGTATCCTCTTTCCACCCAGGTGGTTCATTGAGTACTTGTTTTATTATATAAAACATATATTTTTTCAACACTTCATATAATCATATCATGTATTCCATCCCAAATACATAGCAGGGATAAGCATACTACAACTACAATGTTTTCACTAAGGAAGATATAATGATACCCTAATAGGATATAACATAGCATAGAAATATAGTAGTCTTATCATGCATGCTACAAAATCCACTAACTGTAATGAAAATAGTAGGACATTGATGATAGTGTCACTTGCCTTTTTAGTAGAGAATATTGGTTCACTTCTTGATCTTGCAAACATCAGACTCTTCTAACTTCACTACAATTCAATCAAGCAAACATATATTCAACTAGTATTCAAAAAATTCACCACATAAAATAACAAAAACAAGGCAATGCATGCAAGCATGCAAAAGATGGTTTTATTTGGAAAGGTGGTTTATATTAGGATCTAAACATTTTAAAGCTCATATCGGTCATTTACAAAAGTGGTAAAACCATTTAACTTCAAGTTGGTGAAAATGGCCATTTAAATCATTTTGTTTTGCTAGAAATGATTTAAATCAAACTGATAATCCCTAGAGTTTGTAAAATATTTTTAAACACAACATGTTAGTGTTTTAAGGTCAAGTGTTTAATATTAAAACCATTTGCAAAAGGTTTCACCCCATAAACCAAATATTATACCAAAGTGACATTTTATGTTGTTGGAAATGCCTTTTTGCAAAGTAATAATTTTATAGGGTTCATCAAATATATTTTTAAATCTCAAAACTTGGTGTTTAGGGTCAGAGAGTTTAACTCAAATCATTTTCCAAAGATTTTACTCAAAACGTATTTTTAACACCTAAATAATATTTTTATTTGACTAGAAATGCTCTTATTCAAAGATTTATTCCTTGGACAATACATTTTTAAATCCATAAGTTGGTTTCTATGGTCAGTATGTTCAAAACAATCCATTTGCCAAAGATTTTACCATAAAAATATTTCTAGAATAATTTTTATATTCAAATTATGCCTACACAAGTTTCTGCAAAAACAACTAAGTTACCGGAAGCAAATCATTAAACAAAGTGCATGGTTGCAAATTACTTGTTCTACTGATTCCAATGATATAAAATTTGGGCGTGTAGATTAAAAGTTATGAATTTTCCAAGTTTGCATATCTAATAGATCAAAATTTCTGTTTTAAACAAACTCTGGACATGCGACGCTTTCTTACTGGCGCGTACCGGTTCGCGCGGATCACACTCTATGGATCGTTAGATCCAAGTTAGATCGGGCGGCACAGAACGCTCTGTACCTGTTCGCTAAGTGGATCTATCGCGTCACTTGGATCAACATCCAATGGCTCTCAGCAGCTTGACCAGGAACTGGCGGCGCTGGCGCGGCGGCGAGCGGTGGAGCGCTCAGACGGGGAGGTTGTTGAGGATCTAGGTCGAGTGGGAGAGGGAGAGGATGCTCACCAGACTCGCAAGAGTGCGGCGAGGCTCGAGGTGGGGTCAGTTCATCGAGGGGCGCACTGGAACAGCGACGATTGCTCGTCGGAGTTAGCGGCGGCGCCAGGTGCTTTTTTTGTCGACGGGGGCGGAGCTACAGACCACCAGAAGGCAAGAGGAAGGTGTCGTTAGACGCGGGCGAGTGCGTAGAACACAGGAGCATCAACGGGAGGGACAGGGGCGGTCTGTACTCACCGGGGGGACTCGCCAGAGTCGAGGTAGGAGGCGGCAACGCTCTGATGTTGATGTTGCCGAGCCTCAGGTGAACGTGCGGGCTAGCGAGCGGCACTGGGAGATGCAGGGGGCGATGGGGAGCATGCATGTGTGGATTGGGAGGAAAGGGGTGGTCGGACGGAGCCGGATTTCGCCGGAGAGGCTCGTCGGAGACAGTGGGTTTGAGCTTGCGATTCGTGCAGCCTCGAGGCAGAGGGTGAGCGGCTTCTGGGGGAAACGGGAGAGAGGGACCAGGCGTTTAAGATGGGGTCGTCGCAACGAGGGATTACTGCAGCATTATGGCAAATTAAGCGATGGTTTCAAAACCAGAAACAGCGACGGGGTTGGGGGAGAAAAGGTCGCGGCGGGTGAAGAAGGACTGGCAGGTGGGTCCTGGTTGTCTGAGAGAGAGAGAGAGTGTTGTCCGCAGCTCAGCGACTTTGCGGGTAAGCTACTGGGTGAAAAATGTTTCACGGGGGGGGGGGGGGGGGGAAGGGGTGGGCTGTGTTTGCTGGGCTGGACTGGGCCAGATTCTGGGCTGGGTTTGTTTCATTTTTCTATATAGAATGTTTTTCTTTTTTATTTATCTGATTTGATTTTTATTCAAACAATTCAAGCACTATTTGAATTCAAACTTCTACCAAACTTTGTGTAGATTTTAATACTTTTATTTAACATATTCTAAAGTCAAATTTAGAATAATTTATTTATTCGTTTTAGGGTCTATTATTTATTTTTAAAATAGACATTTGTCTTTATTTCAAATAGGATTTAAATATGTTTTAAAACTCTATTTGAAATCTAAATTTTTACCAAACCTTTTCAATAGGTTTTATTTAAAATTAATTCACTTTGAATTATAATTTAAAATACTAATGTTCATTTAAATTGGGAAATGTCTTTACTTAAATAAAAATGGATATTAATAAATCCTTATGATTTTATTTAAATAATCCTTTACTCTCTTTATTAAACAAAAATATTTTATTTCAATTGTTTGGCCAAGATTTAATTTGGCTTTTTAAAATAGTCCTTATTTATTTATTTATTTATTTCTTCCTTTGCTTATAAAATCCATATCTTTTTATTTAAAGATCCAAAAATGGTGATTCCAACTTTTATAACTTTATTTATTATTTTTTTTATCTTTTTAAATCCCTTTAGGATTCTATTTGATCAAAATAGGTTTTGATGTTTCCATTTGGAATCAAAAAGTTTATTTTTACCCTAAATTTCAACAATTATTTTTTTTTTATTTTTTTTTCACATTTCAAAATTTGGAAAATTTTGGGATGTGACAGGCTATCACCCTTAAAAGAAATCTCGTCCCGAGATTTGGGAAGGCTAGGGTTACAAGTTGGCTTCAAGGCAACTAGGGTTACATTGATGGTTCACTTGACTATGGGTTCAATACTTGATATCCAGACAAGGAACCCTTATTTGACTCTTCTGAGTTAACTAATTCTCGACATCCACATCTTCTATTTCTTCAAGGGTCCCATCCATGTCAATGTGGTTCACATGTCCTTTCTAGGTCACATTGGAGTCATTTCCATTGGAGTTTCTAACATCCTTTTTCTTTTTCTTCTCAGGACAGTCTGATGCATAGTGTCCAAGTTCCTTACAATTATAGCATCAAGAATCGGGCTAATGTCTTTCTTCCTGAAAGTGTCATGTTGGTTCTGACCAAGGTCATCTCCATTGTCAGTATCATTTCCATTATTATCACTTCCATTGTTGTTGTAGTGATGCTGATGTGGTTCAGAATCTCCATTGCTCTTTTTGAATGAACGCTTCTTTTGTGATGATCCTGAGTGATACTTGAGTTTATGCTTCCTCTTTCTTTTCTCAACTTGAGTCATCTTGCTTTCCAAGATGGTGGCTTTGTCACAGAGTGATTGATAAGTTGGGACATAGGCAACAGACAGCTGCAGGTTTAACTCATCATTAAGTCCTTCGAGGAATTTCTACTTCCTCTTGGCATCTGTATCAACTCCATCCGGTGCATAGCGTGCCAGATTGTTGAATTCTTCAATGTACTCAGCCACACTAAGGTGACACTGTTTCAGATTGTGAAACTCCTTTTTATTCAAGTTCATCACTCCAGATGAGATGTGAGCTGTACGGAAACCATCCTCAAAAATAGCCCAAGTCACATCCTCAAGGGGAGTAGTGATCTGAAAGTTGTCCCACCATATTGCTGCTGGTCCTTCAAGCAGAAATGCTGCAAACCTAACTTTTTCCTCATTGGTGCAGCCAACAGTCACTAAGTCCTTATTCACCGAACGTAACCAGTCATTGGCTACCATTGGATCAGTTGTTCCAGAGAACCTTGCAGGCCTTAGCTTCAGAAACCTGGTGAGCATGTCATGTGCTGGAGGATTATTCTGATTGTTGTTGTTGTTGTTGTTGTTGTTGTTGTTGTTGTTGTTGTTGTTCTTGTTGTTGTTGTTGTTGTTGTTGTTGTTGTTGTTTTGATTCCGATTTTTCACAAACTGCGTCATCATCTGCATTATTTGAGCTTGAGCTGTCATCAACTGCTGCATCTCGGGAGTGATGTTATTGTTGTTGTTTTGCTTGGGGTTGGCACGACGGGGAGGCATCTGTTGGTTTGATAGGGATAAGTAAAAGAAGTTCTAACACACCACCCAAAACAATTAAGTTCAATCAAACAATCAACAAGCAATTATTCACTTAACAACTTATGAGCTTATCTCATGAGTTGAAGGAAACAACAAGTTTTCTTGAAACAATCAACTTAGAATAGTCATACCTCATAGGTCAATATGATCCATACTCTAACATGTTTATCAGAGTCTTTGGTAGGCAATCTAATGTCTCTTGGTTCTCACTTGTAGTCCTTAGTGATGTCTAAGTTGAACTCCTTGCTCATGTTGAAGTCTTTGTCCATCAAGTTTGAAAAGGAAGACATGTAGAGTCAAAACCAAAAAAAAAGTTGAGGAAAGAGTTTACAAGATTGTTTGTAAATAATTTTGAACAAATACAACTCCTATTTTTCTAAGGGGTTTTTACCATTCCTAGGGTTACAATCCTACAGGCAACACAGTGCTCTGATACCATCTGTAGAGGCCCCAACCTTTAATAAGGTAGAGATCCCTGTGTTTACAATGCTAATCCCTGGATCAATAGCTAGCATCCACAGTTAAGATGTAATATCAAGAAACAAAGGTAATAATACAACTTAATAACCAGGAATAAAATAATTCATTACATCTTACATAGCTCATTTGGCTATCTCATTACAATGCAGCAGAAGTAACTATAGCATGGAGTCCTTCATCTTCAAAGTGCCACATGCAATCATGTTGGTTGTAGACTTGTAATCCTAATCAACACACTTCACTAACATCAAACAAACCTGCAACATATTAAGTTACAACCACAAGGGTTAATACATTTGAATTGTATTGGAAAGTGATACTATGGTAGAATAGTGGTATCTATCAACTATATGCATTTGGCTAAGTGGAGCTTAGGCTTGCTTTGCTCAAAATAGATTTTCCTTATCATTTGAAAACACTAAGTTTTTGTTTATCAAAATCACCCAAAGCATCTACCAATAGACATTGGTGATCCCTTTACCCTTGTTCAACCACAAGTTTTTAACTTAGAAATTAGGATGAGGAGATCCTTGATAGCTTCCATGTCTTGATGCTAAAATTGTCCATTGCCGGGGACACGACTAAGTACTTAGATTTTACTCTCTCAAGAGGTGGTGCACTTTCCCCACAAAACTCGACATGCATCGAGACAAGATCTTTCAGAAGCCTTCCCTTAGGCCAGAATGGACGCGCTCCAAACCTATCACCCCCTACCACCAACTGTCCATTTGGCTAAGTTATTGCAACCTATATGATCCAGGCAGAGCCCATAATGCCAAGTGGCTGCAGTTGAAGCTTCTCAACATTTGACATCTCAAATATCTTTATTCCTGGGTGGCATTCCACAAGTGTGATACACAAAGTTCACCAGTCCCCTGGCCTTGTGTAACCACTCAACATAAATCCATTCCCACCATTCCACCCAGGTGATTCATTCACATAGTTGTTTTATTAAACAAAACACAAGTCATAGACTTAGAAATATTCCATAGCATGAATATAATCCACCCTTGTTTTCTACTAGCTAGGCTAAGCATGATACTAGTAGGAATCTTAACTTAGGGAAAATTCTACTAAGGCATCATCTACTAGGATTTTCCATGGCATAGCATACTTAGTAAAAATTCCATGCAAGTCCTACTTAGAAATATCACTAATGCATAGTGAAAATAATGGGACAAAAGTATGAAGCACCACTTGCCTTTTTGGTAGAGAATATAAGTTCACTCCTTGATCTTGCAATAGTCACACTCTTCAAAGTTCACTACAATTCAATCAAGCAAGGCACAAATTCAAAACTAGCATTCAAACAATTCATCACATAATAATAAAAACAAAGCAATGCATGCAAGCATGCCAAAGATTTTTTTATTTGGAAAAGTGGTTTCCAATAGGTTATAAACATTGTAAAACACCTATTGGTCATTTACAAATGTGTTAAAACCATTTGATATTAAGTTAGTGAGAATGGCCATTTAAATCATTCTTGTTTTGCTAGAATTGATTTTATTCAAAGAATAATTTCTAGTGTTAGCCAAAATGTTTTTAAACACCAATATTAATGTTTATGGTAATAATGTTTTTAAACAGTTCCATTTGCAAAGGGTTCCATCCAAAATCCCTTTTTAAATCAAAGCAACATTTTATTTTGTTGGAAATGCCTTTAAACAAAGTAATAATTTTATAGGGTTCACCAAATATATTTTTAAATCTAAAAACTTGGTGTTTAGGGTCAGAGAGTTTAATTCAAACCATTTTCAAAAGGTTTTACTCAAAAAGTATTTTTAAAACATAAACAATATTTTTATTTAACTAGAAATGCTTTTATTTAAAGATTTATTCCTTAGCATCAAAAAATATACTTTTAACCCTACAAGTTGGTTTCTATGGTCAGTAGGTTCAAAACAAACCATTTACAAAAGATTTTACCCTAAAAACTATTTTAGAATAAATTATATACACAAAATATGCCTACACATGTTTCTGCAAAAACAACCAATTTTCCAGAAGCAAATCACTAAACAAAGAGCATGTTTGGATATAATTCTTTTTCCTTATTCCATTGATATAAAATTTGTAAAATTTGGACGTGTAGATTAAAAGTTATGAATTTTACAAAATCAAACATCTAATAGATTCATTTATGTTTTTAAAACAAGTCACTGGCCACGTGTCTGTTTTTAATTGGTGCATACCATTTCGCGTGGATTGTGTGCTATCGATCATTAGATCTAACTAGCATCCTACGACACAGATAAAAACATACCCCTTCGGGTTAAGTCCGGAGTAGCATGCTCCAACCCCTAGAACGTCGCACAACTACGACGCTTCTACCCTTAGCTATCTTTATTTACAATAAGGCTTTTCAGCTAGGCTACTTAGCCGAAACCTGTACTCCCTACTATGCGATGAATAAAAGCTAAGTTCCTTAGCCAATATATATTTTTCTTATGCAAATTTACATTCGTACAACACACTCGGGGGCTACGCCTCACCCAACGACTTCGTCGACTCTTACGATAATGCATCACCCTGAGTAGCTGACCACGTCAGGATAACGAAAAGGACATGCAAACTACCCAACAACAAGAATTACGTGCAACATATTTTACAACTTTTATAAGGGCAACAAAATCCCAACCAAAACTATATAGATTTTACATTGTCTTGTACAAATACTTGTAGGACTCAACCACGCTAAAGCAAAACATTCGTTCGCTCGTCAAAGAAGTGCACAATGTCTTAGGCATGGCAAGCCACCGCCCCATAGTGCGAGCGCATATCCCATGCCATCTCATCTGGAGGAATAGGCAGTCCCGCCGCTATCTCCACCAAATCCACGTCATGACGATACAACCAAACAAGGGCCAGCGCCGCTTTTGCACCCACAAAAAGTTGCTGGTGCACAAGATCTTTCACGACATTCACGCTCCAAAACTTCCCTAGCAGCCCTAGGAAACTGGATGGAGCTGCATCCAGGTGGAACATGGCATCCCAGATAGATACAAATGAAGATCTCGTGCGATTCAAAACCTGGAGCACCTGATGGACACGATCCTGCACCATTGCAACCACGGTTGCTCGATCGCGGTCCATCAAAATGAACCCCCGTCCTCCAACTTCTGTTGGATGAGGCAGTTGAGTCGAATATCAATGTGCTCTTTCTCTTCTCACGGAAGAAGATTGAAAACTGCAAAATAGCAATAGCTCAGAATCCACAAACAGCGGACGCAGCTACAAACCAAATAAGAGTCACCCGGTGGCCACTTACACTGAAGTTGTTCGCCAATCTGCTGAAATTCTTTGAGCACATACTCCTCCCTGGTGGCAGCCCGATCCATTTTGGATTTCCAAACATCAGCATGGCTACGGAGACAAGGATGTCCCTCTCCAAGCTTCAGATGCGGTCACGTAGCAACGACAACTGTGACTCTTCATTTGTTGTCGGATGGGCAACAGCCAAAGTAATTGACGAGGTCACCTGATCAACATTCAAAGGGCCCTAAGAGGCGCACAAATGACAAAGTATAAGGACAAAGTAACTGGCAGCAGTAGAAGGATAGGCATATATTCACATAAAGAGCCACTACGTGGTAGTCCCAAAATTTATCCAGTACAAAACATTACAAGAGCTGTAGCCAAAGCATAACAATTCTACGCGAGCAACTAAGTAGCAGACAGGCCTCAAGGATGCATCGCATCCGAAGCAGCCCTGGGCTTCTCGGCCAGCATAGCAGCCACCTTATTTTTCTCAATGACATAAATGGCCAGCAGCCCAACCAGACGAGGGCCATAGCGCTTGCCGCATGAAGTGAAGGGGGCGAAGGTGTAACATCCCAAAAATATTAATCAAGATTATCAATTCCAATCACCCAAATTTAGGGTTAACAAAAACTTTTGTTAATTAAAATCAATATGAATGCATGTGTGTATGTGATGAGTGCATGAATGCTTGAATGGACTTGTTTGATTGTTGTGAATGGCAAGGATTGGTTTAAAGATGAGAACAACACCATCTAAATCATTTCCAAGCATAATCAAATCAATAGAAATTCAAAAACAAACAAAATAAGCAAATGGTCATTTTGCCAATCTTGCTCACTAGACCACTTTGAGTGTTTCTAGTTCAAGATTTCAAACAGAAACAAATCCAATTCTTTTCACCCCTTGCTAGACCAAGTGAAAGTGAACCCAAGCCCACCTTGCAAACCCACAGAAACATTTGGCAACCCTATTCAAATGACATTTGAAAATTTAATCTAGTTCATATGAGAAGATCACCATTTCTCAAAACCCAACCAAACTAGTGCACCTTGACAAATCCAATCAACCAGAGAGTACCTAGTATGTGACCAGTACACCCACCAATTTTCATCCAAAAATTTAAATTCATAGCAAATCAAACTGGCCAAACTTCACTGTTGTGAGCAGTAATTTGGCTAAGCATTGTTCACCATTGATCACCCCTGTCTCCCCAGTGCCGACCAAAGCAATAAACCCACCTAGCCCCTACCCAGTGCACCATGACGAGCATGCCCGAGCCAACCCCGGCCAGCCGACCATGGCAAGCTAGAACCAGCCATCGCCGTGCCTAGCCACCATGTCTAGCAAGCACGCCACCATCCACCGCCACCCCCTGTCTAGCCCTCGAGCCGTACCAGCCACTGGACCACAGAGAACGCACACTCCCATTTCTCTGAGACCATGTCGAGAGCGCCAGAGCGCCGCAATCGACACGCTCGCACATGCCATGCCCCACCTTTGATGCCGGCGTACATGATCACCACTGCCCTAGGAACCTCCCAGACAACCCCGTTCGCCGCCGCGCGACCCGTAGCCACTATGCTCCATCAAAAGCATCGTCGGTGCCGCTCAGAGCGTCGACGCGTTCCGATCGAATCGCACCGCCCCTTTCCGCGCCATCAAGACGTTGAGCTTCGCCAGGAGACAGCTCAACATCCCCTACCTTCGGCCATGCCCATAGCTCACTGTGAAGCCGACCTCGACGAGCTAAGCCCGCACCCTTCGGTTCCCTCGTCGCAGTATAAATAGAGGCCTCCCCCGTTCGATTTATTCACACCATTCCACTCCCCACCTCTCACTAATCGTGCCCACTTCTTCCTGGAGCAAGGCGACCGTAGCATCGCTGGAATTTCGCCAGAGCTTGCCGCTGCTGGAGGAGAACGACGCCGTCCATTAGAGCCGCCCCAGGAGGATCCACTAGTACCAGGAGGATCGCCGTCATCGACTTCATCGTTCGCCCCCATCGCCGACCATCGCTTGAGCCCCGGTGAGCCGCCACAGACCCCGGGGGCCGCGCTAGGGTTCGTGCTCTTCGCATTCTATTCAGATGTGGACGATGACCCTCAACCATTGATCTTACATCTAATCCTACGGTTGTAATCGCCCCGTACCCCTTCCCACCCCCTGTCTCACTGACTGGTAGGGACAACCACTTAAACCGCCCACGTGTGTTGTGCGCAGTTGTCCGACCCAATTAGATTCCCGTGTGACCCAGTTCGTTTGAAATTAAGTTTATCTAGTTAATTTCAAACTTAGTTCTGGCAGTAGATTCAAAAATCATTTTAGAGAGATTAACTGAACCAAATTGCAGGAAACTAATTTTGTTATAAAGGTATAGAAATTCTTAATCCAAGCTAGTTGGATTCAAACCATTTGAAATTATAGATCACCTATAGTAAAATTAACAAGGTAGATACTTTTCTGCATTCAAACATTTTTCAAAATTCAACCATAAAAGCTTTTGAGTTGATTCCAACTCTCAAAAATCACATTTGATAAGACCTTTCTGAATAAATAAAAATATCTAGGTTTACTTGCAGTAATAATGGACAAGTAATAAAATAATGCCTCATAGGCATTTCTAGTCACTTTAATTAATTAAAATAAAAGGGTTGAACCTTATTAAATTGTGACACCACTTTAAATCACATTTCCCAAGTACTGAAATATGTGGTGATGAAATGTGTCAACATGATCCCATGTTTCAGATGGAGAATAGTAAAACTTAAGCAGTTTTTTTTCAATGAGTAGAAATTACTATTCTAAAAGAAAATAAATGAAACTAGTGCCTTAATCTTTGTGATGATTGTGATGATGCTAGATCATCTAGTGAAAACCCTGGTGTGATAAATAGAAGTAGTTAAGTATTTTTTGGTGATTGTGTACCTCGTATTTATTTATAGACGCTAATACCGACCAAGGATACGAAGAAGGAGGAGACTACTACAAGGAAGAAGTAGAGGAGAATTTCAACCACTACACTGCACAAGGCTAGCTACCCCTTGCAAGTTTCTTAACCATGCAAGCCACCCTAGCAAGCTAACACTTGCATGATAACTATGCAAACTAGATGCCTTAGGCATATGTGATTACACTCCTTTGATTATACCCAATCCTAGTTTTATTTGCAAGCTTGATTATTTTATTTCTTTATCAAAGCTCTTTAGTTATGTTTACTTAGTGACTTGTCAGTTTTGGAAAGATTTAAAGGTAGCATAAAGAGCATAAAACTTGGCCTAAGTTAGATAGATCTTGATGTCATCTTGAGGCATGGGATTGAACTTAGGTAAGTCACACCTGATTATCACCCCTCATTAGTGTTACCCCCAACTTTAGTGGCTAGTGCTAAGCATAAAACTTGATAAGTTTAGATGGGAATACTTGGTGAAAACGATTATAAAACCTTAGAATGATGAGTCATTCTAATGAAATGTTTTGACATGTGTTTTTGAACACCAGATGATTTTGATGATGAAAATGTTGAGGCATGAGCCTTAGCCCTTTATAAAACTAATGGTTGTCTGGATGCGATACCATTCCAATTTTACCGTACAACCACAATACCCGAATTTGGTTAGGGCTTGACTGGAAGTTTATATACCTTAGTATGGGTTCCCTTGCGGACGAGGTTTGAGCTGAGGCTACCTCGTGAAGATTGACCACCTGTGCAGTTCCCAAGATGACAGATGGTCAGGGTTGGGAGGCCAAACTCATAGGAGAGGTGCCTATACTAGGGCGTGTAATTGAAAGGTTAGGATTGATTATCCGCATACTGAGTATGGTGAATTCAGGATTGTTCCTGACGGATGTATCGAATATTGTGGTGAAAGTGTACCACCTCTTCAGAGTGTCAAACTATTCGAATAGCCACGTCCGCGGTTATGGACAGTTGGAGTGGCCATACTGTTCCGTCATTAGATGTTTTCAAAATGACTGGTGAAATGAATCATGACGTTGACTTGACCACAGCAGGGTTGTGAAAGTGAAAGTTAAGTTCCCGCTTAGGTGTAATAAAATATTAACTAGCTTTCTTTGCTTCTAAACTCAGTTAGGGCTTTTTGCAAAACAACCTAGAGCTTAGTATTCCTATTCAAACCACTTACTTGTTAGTGATAGTTTGCGAGTACTTAAAGAGTACTCATGGCTTTGTCCCTGGCTATTCCCGTGGCCAGACTATGAAGAGGACTATCAGGAGGATGGACCGCAGGAAGGTTACGATAACTAGGATCATCTCCCATCATCATCATTGCCTATGACCATGAAGATGGAGCCTCACCCACTCTCCCGTTATTATATTATTCCGCTGCTTTGAATGTACTAAGACTGGATCATGAGATCCTTTATTTGTTGTAAGACCATATGTATGGTTTGTAATGGATGATGTACTGTGATATCCAATCTATTATGTCTCGCAAAAATGGTAATCCCAGGATTGCAATGTATGGCATAACAGGCATCTAGGATTAAAAATCCGGGTGTTGACAAGTTGGTATCAGAGCCATCCTGACCATAGGAGACCCTAGTTTTGAATGGATGCTTGAATCAAAAACTTAGTTTCAAAACAAAATAAGTGATTATTTATGAAAACCTATTCTCATTCTTATCACTTAGAGTCTTTCATGAAAATTCAAGTTCCTCAAAAAAATTCTTGCAAACTTACATAAAATTTGACACAGTTGATCACTCTACTAACTTACTCATCCTATATTCTTATAGATGGACATGAAGTATATCAAGTTCTATCAGTTGGGGAATGGAGGAGATCTCATCTTTGAGCGTGACTTGGACCAGCGTTCAAAACTTCTGGAGCGCCCGCACCCCCAGTTCTTCGGAGCCCAACTCAACGATCAGGAAGGAGGAGAATTGCAATGGTTGATTGTTGCAAGTCTCCAAGGGAAGATTGAAGCCCCCATCTCAGAGGGAGTCCAGTTCACCTTAAGGGAGAACAACTAGCTGGATGGACTTGCCAGGGCCATGTAGGAAGCTCTTGCCCGTCTGTGTGGGCAGAGTATTAATCAAATCAAGGGTACCCGCTTTGAGTTCTATCCAAGGCGTGATGTTATGGGACAACCACTAGAGCCACCATATCACCCGGAGATGAAGCATCAAGTGGACCGGAAGAAGGAGTTGGACAATGACCGCTCCTACACCAACCACAACTATGCCATCGCAGTCCAGAAGGACCAGACCATAGCCATGCTGGTGAAGGATCGCCAGTATCGTCACCGTCAGCTTGACAAGAAGGATCGCATTATTGCCCGCCTTCGGCAAAAGGTGGCAGACTTGGAGGAGACCATCCACGAGGGGGACATGCAACTTGAGGATAGGGAGAATGCAAGCGAATACCTCCGTGGAGACCCTTAGTCCTATCTCCTTGACGATGATGACTTCCTAGAGGATAAAGCCATGGACTTCTTCACCGGTGAGGTTGCTTCGCCTTCATTGATGATGATGAAGATGATGATGATGAAGCCACCGATTCCGAGGAGTAGTAGCACTTGAGCACTAGCGTTAGTGAAGTTGTATCTGGTCCCACTGTATCGTAGTTTCACAGAATGGTTCTTAAAACCATCTATTTCCTTGTTGTGGTGTGTGTTTGTATTGTGTGCTATGAATGAATGAATGAATGAATGAAAAGCAAGTTGCTAGAAAAATCTGAGTCGAAACTTTAAAATCTTTTCAAAAACAAAACCTGAACATTAGAAATTTCCCTCTTTTCTCATGATCTTTCTCAATCTTCAAATGCCTCGCGGAGGAAGCAGTTCATCCTCGGACCCAATGTTGTAGATCTTGCAAATGTTGCTTTTAGACAGTGAAGCTGAACGAGCCGAACGTCAAGCCAAATTAGACACCCTTAAACACATAGCTCAGATGGACAACAACAATCAAGGCCATGGACACCAGGACAACCATGGATCCAAGCTCAAGAACTTTCAGAATACCAATCCACCCATCTTTAGTAAGTCTGAAGAGCCCCTAGATGCAAATGATTGGCTGCAGACTATGGAGAACAACTTAGAAGTTGCAAGAGTAGAGGCCAACGAGAAAGTACTGTTTACCACCCACTATCTAGCAGGAGATGCAAGAGCTTGGTGGAACAGCGTACACGCCATGACTGGAGGACAAATGATGACTTGGGATGAATTCAAACTCAAGTTCAGCAGAACCCATGTGCCACCGGGTTTGATCAAGAGGATGAGAGATGAATTCAGAGAATTGAAGCAAGGGAGGATGACAGTAGTTGAGTACCATGACAAATTTCTGTCCTTAGCTAGATATGCACCAGAGGAGATTGACACTGAAATGAGATGCAGACAGTGTTAGTCAACATTCCATTTGCTGACATTGAAGCCTTAGTGGATTCTGGCATTCAGATGGAAGGCAAGATCAACAAACACAATGAGAACCGCAAGCGTAGAATGATGAATCAACTAGGAACCCACCATACCCCAAAGTATCGCCCCAACCCGTCTATAGGATTTGCCCCTAGAAACAATAGACCCCCTATGAACCATCTGACCTATCCCAACCATGGAAACCCAAGGCCCGGACGAAACCACAACAACAACCCCGACAACCCCAGCAATTTCAACCATGCACCGCCCAAGTTCAACAACAACAATGTTGCCAACAACACCAATACTGCCCAAGGACTGGAAGCAATGATGTGCCTGTTGCAGGAAAAGACAAGTCACAGGTGACTTGTTATGAATGCGGAACCAAGGGTCACTACTCCAATGAGTTCCCCAAGAAGATTGCAACAGCCCCCAATGTGAATGTCCCAGCTCAGCAGCAGCGCCGTGTTCAGCCTAGAAGAAGATTTGCCCCAGGGAATTCGCTCAACCGCAATAGCCGTCTATTTCTCATGAATGCTGAAGAAGCCCAAGAAGCGCCAGATGTTGTGCTGGGTATGTTTTCTGTTAACTCAGTACTTGCAAGAGTGTTGTTTGATTCTGGAGCATCATACTCGTTTGTTACAGAAGAATTTGCATGCACTAGTAAGATTCAACCAACAAAATTGAAGCATCTTATGATAGTTCAAATACCTGGTTCAACCAACAAAGCTAGACAAATTTGCAAGGACGCTACCTATCAGAATCCATGTCATAAATTTTTATGCTAATCTAATAGTACTTGGAACCAAAGGTTTGGAAGTAGTACTAGGAATGGATTGGATGTCATAATATAAAGGATTAATCGACTGTGCCAAGAAAGCCATAACCATGACCAGTACCGCCGAAATATCAGTAGAGCATGTATCTAAAACCTTGCCCCATCAATTCATGTGCAACAAGAGTCTAGCCCAACCAACCATTGACCAAGTCAGAGTAGTCTGTGAATACCCCGACGTATTCCCAGATGTATTGCCCGGTATGCCCCCAGATCGGGATATCGAGTTTATCATTGAACTAATCCCTAGAACCGGACCCATAGCCTAGAGACCTTATAGTATGAACCCGTCTAAATTCGTGGAGCTGAAGAAGCAACTGGATGCTATGCTGGAGATAGGATTGATTCAACCCAGTGCGTCGCCATGGAGATCACCTGTCTTGTTTGTGGACAAGAAAGATGGAGGTAACATTTTGTGTACGGATTATCAGAAGCTGAGTGATGTCACCATCAAGAACAATTACCCACTGCCGAAGATAGAAGACCTGTTTGACCAGTTGACCGGTGCCAAAGTGTTCTCTAAGATTGATCTTAGAACTGGTTATCATCAACTCAAGATTCGCGTAGAGGATATTCCAAAGACTGCCTTCACCACAAGATATGGACTGTATGAGTACACTGTCATGTATTTCAGATTAACCAATGCCCCCGCTTATTTCATGAACCTCATGAATAAGATTTTTATAGACTTCCTGGATAAGTTTGTCGTTGTTTTCATCGACGACATTCTGATATATTCCAAATCAGAAGAAGAACATGAGCTACACCTGAGGACCATCCTTGGAACCCTTAGGGAGCATCAGTTGTATGCCAAGTTTAGCAAATGTGAATTCTGGTTACAGGAAGTAGGATTCCTCAGACATATCATGTCGGCCGGAGGAATTACCGTTGACCCTGCAAAAGTTAAGGATGTTGAAGATTGGCAAGCACCAACTACTCAAACCCAAGTTCGTGCATTTCTCGGATTAGCGGGATATTACCGCAAGTTTGTAGAAGGATTCTCGAGTATCGCAAGACCCATGACCCAATTGTTGAAGAAAGATAAGAAGTTTGAATGGACGGACAAATGTGAAGCGAGTTTTCAAGAACTTAAGAAGAAATTGATTTCAGCCCCAATCTTGATCATGCCGGATATCACGAAGCCTTTTGATGTGTATTGTGATGCATCCAGGATCAGTCTCGGATGTGTGATAATGCAAGAGGGAAAGTCATATCATATCTATCCCGACAACTGAAACAACATGAGCAGAATTATCCAACCTATGGCCTTTAACTAGCAGCCGTAGTTTTAGCCTTGAATACATGGCGACATTACCTTATGGGTAACCATTGTGAGATTTATTCAGATCACAAGAGCCTGAAGTATATTTTCACTCAGAAGGAGCTGAATATGAGGCAAAGGAGGTGGATATAGCTAATCAAGGACTATGACCTGGACATTCACTATCACTCCGGTAAAGCCAATGTGGTAGCAGATGCCCTTAGTAGATTGCCGTGTCGATTGAACTCTATGATTCTGAAGGAACAACCAACTTTGCACAAGGAGTTGGAAGATTTCAGAATGGAATTAGTAAGTGAAGGATTTTTGCCTAGCATAGAACTTCAACCCACTTTGATCAGTCAGATCAAGCAGGCGCAAAAAGGAAATGCTAGTATCAACGAAATCAAACATCGTATTGGTACAGGAAGAGTACCCGGATTCACTGAAGATGAATAAGGAGTTTTGTGGTACACAAGACATATCTGTGTGCCAGTAGATTCAGAGTTGAAGCAAGCTATTTTGAAAGAAGCCCATGATACTCTTTATTCTATCCACCCTGGAGGAACGAAGATGTATCAGGATTTGAGGGAGCATTTTTGGAGGCATAAGATGAAGAGATAAATTGGAAGTTACATAGCCAAGTGTGGTATTTGTCAGAGAGTCAACGCGGGACATCAAAGACCCATAGGACTGTTGCAACCATTGCAGATTCCGGAATGGAAAAGGGATTCTGTTGGAATGGATTTTTTCACCGGTTTGCCTACATCTAGTAGGGGAAATGACTCTATATGGGTCATAGTAGATAGACTGTCCAAAGTCGCCCATTTCTTACCTGTCAAGACCACTTACCAGAGTTCGAAGCTAGCAGAGTTGTACATTGCTAGAATCGTCAGTTTGCACGGAGTCCCCAAGAACATTGTATCGGATCGAGGAACCCAGTTTACCTCAAGATTCTGGAAGAAAGTCCAAGAAGGATTAGGAACCCGACTAGATTTTAGCACAGCTTATCACCCTCAGACTGATGGACAGACGTTGCGAGTCAATAAATACTTGAAGATATGTTGAGAGACTATGTGTTAGAATATGGATCAAAATGGGAGGACTGTGTGCCTTTCACAGAATTTTCATACAACAACAGTTACCAAGCCAGTTTGCAAATGGCCCCATTTGAATTCATGTATGGAAGGAAGTGTTGTACCCCTTTGAATTGGTCGGAAGTAGGAGAGAGTCAGATTTTCGGACCCGACATCCTACGAGAAGCCGAAGAGAAAGTTCACAAGATCCGTGAGCACCTCAAGACCTCCCAATCCAGACAGAAGAGTTATGCCGACAAGAGACGTCGAGACCTAGCCTTCAATATCAGAGATTTTGTTTATCTCAAAGTGTCACCTTTGAAAGGAATGCAACGTTTGCAGCTCAAAGGAAGGTTAGCCCCCAGATATATCAGACCTTTCAAGATTTTGAATCATCGAGGAGAAGTATCGTATCAACTGGAACTGCCAGAGGAGATGTCAGCCGTGCATAATGTGTTTCATATCTCGTTACTTCGCAAATGCCTAGAAGTCTCGGAGAAGACCGAAGTTTTCAAGAACATTGATCACTAAACCATAGAGATCAACGATGACCTGATGTATCCTGAAGTACCCATCCGTATTTTGGAGGATGCTTTCAGAACCACCAGAACCCGGAGCATCAAGTTTCTCAAGATCCACTAGAGTAACCACACGGAAGAAGAAGCTACCTGGGAGCAAGAAGATTACATTAGGATGGAGTTTCCAGATCTCTTTAAATCCTAGTTTTCTTTTTTGTCAAATCTCGGGATGAGATTTTGTTTAAGGAGGGAAGGTTTGTAACATCCCAAAAATATTAATCAAGATTATCAATTCCAATCACCCAAATTTAGGGTTAACAAAAACTTTTGTTATTTAAAATCAATATGAATGCATGAATGCTTGAATGGACTTGTTTGATTGTTGTGAATGGCAAGGATTGGTTTAAAGATGAGAATAACACCATCTAAATCATTTCCAAGAAGAATCAAATCAATAGAAATTCAAAAACAAACAAAATAAGCAAATGGTCATTTTTGCCAATCTTGCTCACTAGACCACTTTGAGTGTTTCTAGTCCAAGATTTCAAACAGAAACAAATCCAATTGTTTTCACCCCTTGCTAGACCAAGTGAAAGTGAACCCAAGCCCACCTTGCAAACCCATAGAAACATTTGTCAACCCTATTCAAATGACATTTGAAAATTGAATCTAGTTCATATGAGAAGATCACCATTTCTCAAAACCCAACCAAACTAGTGCACCTTGACAAATCCAATCAACCAGAGAGTACCTAGTATGTGACCAGTACACCCACCAAGTTTCATCCAAAAATTCAAATTTGAATTTCTTGCGACCATTTCATCAAACACTTGGAGACAACAAATCAAACTGGCCAAACTTCACTATTGTGAGCAGTAATTTGGCTAAGCATTGTTCACCATTGATCACCCCTCTCTCCCCAGTGCCAACCAAAGCAATGTACCCACCTAGCCCTTACCCAGTGCACCATGCCGAGCATGCCCGAGCCAATCCCGGCCAGCCGACCATGGCAAGCTAGAACCAGCCATCAACGCGCCTAGCCACCATGTCCAGCAAGCACGCCACCGTCCACCGCCACCCCCTGTCCAGCCCTTGAGCCCTGCCAGCCACTGGACAACAGAGAACGCACGCGCCCATTTCTCTGCGACCATGCCGAGAGCGCTCCAGAGCGTCGTGCTCGACACGCTCGCACAGACCGTGCCCCGCCTTCGCGCCCGCGTACGTGATCACCATCGCCCAAGGAACCTCCCAGACAACCCCGTTCGCCGCCGCAGGACCCGTAGCCACTGTGCGCCATCAAAACCGTCGTCGGTGCTGCTTACAGAATCAACACGTTCTGACCGAATCGCACCGCCCCTTGCCACACCATCAAGACGTTGAGCTTCGCCAGGAGACAACGCACCGTCCCCTACCTTTGGCCATGCCCATAGCTCACTGTGAAGCCGACCCCGACGAGCTCAGCCCGCACCCTTCGGTTCCCACGTCACAGTATAAATAGAGGCCTCCCTGTTAAATTTCTTCACACCATTCCACTCCCCACCTCTCACTGATCGTGCCCACTTCTTCCCGGAGCTTGCCGCTGCAAGGAGAAGGGCGCCGTCGATTGGAGCCGCCCTAGGAGGAGCCACCAGTACCAGGAGGATCGCCGTCGTCGACTTCGTCATTCGCCCCCATCGCCGACCATCGCCTGAGACCCGGTGATCCGCCAGAGAACCCCACTGGCCGCGCTAGGGTTTTTGCTCGTCGCGTTCTATTCAGACGTGGACGATGACCCTCAACCATTGATCTTACATCTAATCCTACGGTTGTAATCTCCCCGTACCCCTTCGCACCCCTGTCTCACTGACTGGTGGGGACAACCACTTAAACCGCCCGCACGTGCTGTGCGTAGTGGGCCGACCCAGTTAGATTCCTGCGTGGCCCAGTTCATTTGAAATTAGGTTTATCTATTTAATTTAAAACCTAGTTCTGGCAGTAGATTCAAAAATCAGTTTAGAGAGATTCACTGAACCAAATTGCATGAAACTAATTTTGTTTGAAAGGTATAGAAATTCTTAATGCAAGCCCTTTGGATTCAAACCATTTGAAATTATAGATAACCTATAGTAAAATTAACAAGGCAGAGACTTTTCTGTATTCAAACATTTTTCAAAATTCAACCATAAAAGATTTTGAGTTGATTCCAACTCTCAAAAATCACATTTGACAAGACCTTTCTGAATATATAAAAATATCTAGGTTTACTTCCAGTAATAATGGACAAGTAATAAAGGAATGCCCCATAGGCATTTCTAGTCACTTTAATTAATTAAAATAAAATGGTTGAACCTTATTAAATTGTGACACCACTTTAAATCACATTTTCCAAGCACTGGAATATGTGGTGATGACATGTGTCAACATGATCCCATGTTTTAGATGGAGAATATTAAAAATTAAGTTTTTTTTCAATGAGTAGAAATTACTTTTCTAAAAGAAAATAAATGAAACTAGTGCCTTAATCTTTGTGATGATGCTAGATCATCTAGTGAAAACCCTGGTGTGATAAATAAAAGTAGTTAAGTATTGTTTGGTGATTGTGTACCTCGTATTTATTTATAGACTCTAGTACCGACCAAGGATACGAAGAAGGAGGAGACTACTACAAGGAAGAAGTGGAGGAGAACTTCAACCACTACACTGCACAAGGAAAGCTACCCCTTTCAAGTTTCTTAACCATGGAAGCCACCCTAGAAAGCTAACACGTGCATGATAACTATGCAAACTAGATGCCTTAGGCATATGTGATTACACTCCTTTGATTATACCAATCCCAGTTTTATTTGCAAGCTTGATTATTTTATTTCTTTATCAAAGCTCTTTAGTTATTTTTACTTAGTGACTTGTCAGTTTTGGAAAGATTTAAAGGTAGCATAAAGAGCATAAAACTTGGCCTAAGTTAGATAGATCTTGATGTCATCTTGAGGCATGAGATTGAACTTAGGTAAGTCACACCTAATTATCACCCCTCATTAGTGTTACCCCCAACTTTAGTGGCTAGTGCTAAGCATAAAACTTGATCACTTTATATGGGAATACTTGGTGAAAATGATTATGAAAACCTTAGAATGATGAGTCATTCTAATGAAATGTTTTACATGTGTTTTTGAACACCAAATGATTTTTGTGATGAAAATGTTGAGGCATGAGCCTTAGCCCTTTATAAAAATGATGGTTGTGTGGATGCGAAACCATTCCAATTTTACCGTACAACCACAATACCCGAATTTGGGTAGGGCTTGACTGGAAGTTTATATACCTTAGTATGGGTTCCCTTGTGGCCGAGGTTTGAGCTGAGGCTACCTCGTGAAGATTGACCACTTGTGCAGTTCCCAAGATGACAGATGGTCATGGCTGGGAGGCCAAACTCATAGGAGAGGTGCCTATACTAGGGCGTGTAATTGAAAGGTTATGATTGATTATCCGCATACTAAGTATGGTGAATTCAGGATTGTTCCTCATGGATGTATCGAATATTGTGGTGAAAGTGTACCACCTCTACAGAGTGTCAAACTAATTGAATAGCCGCGTCCGCGGTTATGGACAGTTGGAGTGGCCATACTATTCCGTCGTCAGATGTTTTCAAAATGACTTGTGAAATGATTCATGGCTTTGACTTGACCACAAGAGGGTTGTGAAAGTGAAAGTTAAGTTCCCACTTAGGTGTTATAAAACCTTAAACTAGCTTTCTTTGCTTCTAAACTCAGTTAGAGATAAATCTGGCTTTTTGCAAAACAACCTAGAGCTTAGTATTCCTATTCAAACCACTTACTTGTTAGTGATAGTTTGCGAGTACTTAAACAGTACTCATGGCTTTGTCCCTAGATATTCCCGTGGCCAGACTATGAAGAGGACTATCAGGAGGATGGACCGCAGGAAAGTTACGACAACTAGGATCATCTCCCATCGTCAGCATTGCCTGTGACCATGAAGATGGATCCTCGCCCACTCTACCGTTATTATATTATTCCGCTGCTTTGAATGTACTAAGACTGGATCATGAGATCCTTTATTTGTTGTAAGACCATATGTATGGTTTGTAATGGATGATGTACTATGATATCCAATCTGTTATGTCTCACAAAAATGGTAATCCCAGGATTGCAATGTATGGCATAACAGGCATCTGGGATTAAAAATCCGGGTGTTGACAAGTTGGTATCAGAGCCATCCTGACCATAGGAGACCCTAGTTTAGAATGGACGCTTGAATCAAAAACTTAGTTTCAAAACAAAAGAAGTGAGTATTTATGAAAACCCATTCTCATTCTTATCACTTAGAGTCTCTCATGAAAATTCAAGTTCCTCAAATTTTTTTTGCAAACTTACATAAAATTTGACACACTTGATCACTCTACTAACTTACTCATCCTACATTCTTATAGATGGATGTGAAGTATAGCAAGTTCTATCATTTGGGGAATGGAGGAGATCTCATCTTTGAGCGTGACTTGGACCAGCTTTCAAAACTTCTGGAGCGCCCGCACCCCAAGTTCTTCGGAGCCCAGCTCAGTGATTAGGAAGGATGAGAATTGCAATGACTGATTGTTGCAAGTCTCCGAGGGAAGATTGAAGCCCCCACCTCAGAGGGAGTCCAGTTCACCTTAAGGGAGAACAACTGGCTGGATGGACTTGCCAGGGCCATGCAGGAAGATCTTGCCCGTATGTGTGGGCAGAGTATCAATCAAATCAAGGACACCCTCTTTGAGTTCTATCCAAGGCGTGATGCTATGGGACAGCCACTGAGGAACCATATCACCCGGAGCTAAAGCATCAAGTGGACCGGCAGAAGGAATTTGACAATGCCCGCTCCTACGCCAACCACAACTACACCATCACAGTACATAAGGACCAGACCATAGCCATGCTGGTGAAGGATCGCCAGTTTCGTCGCCGTTAGCTTGACAAGAAGGATCGCATTATTTCCCGCCTTCGGCACAAGGTGACAGACTTGGAGGAGACCATCCACGATAAGGACATGCAGCTTGAGGAGAGGGAGAATGCAAGGGAAGACCTCCGTGGCGACCCTTACTCCTATCTCCGTGACGATGATGACTTCCTAGAGGATCAAGTAATGGACTTCTTCACCGATGAGGATGAGTTCGCCTTCATTGATGATGATGAAGATGATGATGGTGAAGCCACCGATTCCGAGGAGTAGTAGCACTTGAGCACTCCTAGGCTCAGGGGCTTCCTCCTCTGCTGGCGAGTGAGCAGCAAGGACCATGGATTCCGACTCTGTGTCCCCGCCATCTGGCGCAACCTCAAACTCCTCAGGAAGGGTAGGTACCATGTTCTCCACCTTAAGTTCCTACGGAACACCAAAAACACAATTCACAACAAAGTACACTGGACACAATCAAAAGCGCATTGCATGCAAGTAAAATGTTCACCCGAGGACTTAGTTCTTCACGCTAAACGGTGTAGTCGACAACTCCGCCGAAAGCTCCTCGTCGGCCTTGAAGCACAACAACGGTCAAAGAGCCCTATCGAGATTGGATGAGGACAAATCCTCATCAGAAACTCTTGTTGGATCATGGACGCCGACATACAGGAACATCGGGTATGCCCTCTCTTAGAGGGGCTGCACCCGATGCTTGAGAAAGGTGCGGATGATGTCGACGCCGGAGACCTCCTTGCCTTGCACCAAATGGAGATCCTCCACCCGCTTGTACAACTTCTCGACAACTTCGGTTTCGCCCATAGGAATGTCGTTCGACCACGTACGCTTTCGGGTCATCATGTTGCTAGTGTCAAAGGGGGCCAGCCCATAATTCTGGCTTTCTATCTTGGAGTCACGGATGTAGAACCACTTGTTCCTCCATCCTTGGATGGATTCACAGAGGTGGAATGAGAAGTACTGCCGATTGGGGTGGATGGATATTCCACACCCGCCCAGATCATACACCACACCTCCATGTCCAGACTACCTCTTCAAGGAATAAAGCTTCTTGAAGAGGCCAAAATGTGGCTTGATTCCGAGCTAGCACTCGCACGGCGTGATGAAGCACACGATGTGCAAACGAGAATTGGGTGACAACTGGTGAAGTTGAAGCCATAAAGAAAAATGATCCCATGAAGAAATTCGTGGGCAAGAAGCAAAAGGCCCTGGATAACAAAGGCATAGAACATTACCCGAAAACCTTCGGGTGGATCCGGGATTACCTACGACTTGGGATGTTTGGTGTTGCCCTTCTCCTGCGGAATCAGATGCGCCTTGCGTAGGCGGTGAATATCTATCTCCCTCATCATCGACCGCCGCCAGCCACCATTGGTGACGCGGCCAGCGGTGGTGGTCTTCTTGGCGGACCGGAGGTGCTTGTCCTGCCAGTGGTGGAAACCTTCCTCGGCTTTGCCCATCTTGCTGGCGCGACGCATTGAGCGGTGTGAATGAAGAAAGGAAGAAGGAAAGGTGCGAAGAATGTCTAGTGCAAGAAGAAAGCGCGAGCTTTGGAAATGGCAGAGGCAAGATTGGCAAAGGCAGTGCAAGGACAACAAATGGCGGAGTGGAGAATTACCGCAGCCCCTAGTGGTATTAAAGATTTAAAGATGATGACGCATAACCATTGATTTGCTAAAACTTAACATGTGTCAGCTATCGCATTATACACGTGGTGGGTACCGCCCCGAACAGCCACGAGAACGCCATCCACTACGCATGGAAATCGAGGCGGCGCAATAACTTTCGCGTAAAACTATGCGTGACTGGTCAAATCCTAGTCAGAAAGTGGGACCCATGATCGTTTAGTCACATCATTTTTGCTGCTGCAGACAGTTGAGCTCACCAGGCATCATCAATGACATCAACATCTCCCGCAAAAAATGGCCAACAACGGCTCTAATCTCTTGGATCAAGGAAAAAGTACTTTCTCGAGTCTACGAATTGACCAACTACTCGGGCTACTCCTATCAGGAGTGCTGGTCGCACACCTGAAAATTGGTAAGGTCCTCGGGTCAATTGAAGAAATTCAGGAGCTTCGGGTCCTCCTTCGAGTCTATGAATCCATTATAGACTCGGGGGCTACTCCCATGGGGAGCGTTGGCAACGCATTTGAAAACATTGGTCATCCGATGGATTTCCATATCGTTGTATTACGTGGCTGATGATTATAAGTTTCTGCTTCGACTCAAATAGATAGTCGGGGGCTACTTCCATAGGGAGCGCTGGTCGTGCACCCCATGAATCAATTGATTGAGATCCTTCGGATCCTTCACGACTCCAGTAAACATAACTTACGGAATAATCGACAACTCTGCCCAAAATAATGCTAAGAGAGATAATGTCTCCTTAGACGCCCAAAATGCCCGCGCGGCAATAAATTTTTGAATGTTGTGTCTACGACACAAAGATAAGACCTACAAATACAATCTAATGGCCTGGTAACTCACCCGGTTGTGCTCTTCTAGTGATATTCTGTGTCAGAATCCCGAAAGACGCGTTGGGTACATGACATAAAAACACTGAAATTCGACTCTCGTAAGACCTTCAAGGCCTGAGTCAAATTATACCAGCAATTTTCCAGATTCGAGTCCAGGGACTCGAGTCTGAGTAGGTAGCATTGTTTTGCCCAAAGGCAGTTAACTGACCCTGATCCGCCGAGAGAGTTAGGCGCGCATATCAACTAACCCTATGAACAAGCACATTAACCCGAAACCTATTCGGATGAAAGGCACTCGAAAGACTTAAGAGTCTCCAGTCCAATATACGATTTGACTAAACACTCGGGGGCTACTGACATGGGTATGCCCTATGGATGCCTGATATTAGCCTACCCGGTCCAGCCTAGCAAAAGCCCATGAAGAAGGCGTACCTCAATCATGAATCCCATAAGGATTTCAGGTGGCCCAAGCCCAAGACAGATTCGACTCCTTGGAGGACACACTTTCTTTCGATAAAAACTTGAAAGGAAAAACCCTAAAACTATAACCGACTCTGCCTATCCCTGAAACCTGGCCTATCTATATAAGGACCATGAGGGAACAACGAGAAGGACCTACCTTATAACCTAGCACACACCTCGCCAGATCCAATCTACGCACCCATGTAACCTTTGGCATCGCCATTAACAAAGAGAAGACTAGAAGGAGTAGGGTTTTCCCTCCGAGGGCCTAAACCTGGGTAAACCTCGTGCCCCGTGTTGCTTGTCTGTTAGCCGTTCCATGATCTCTAGCATCCCCTCCTTCTCCAAAACCCAAGTCCATAACAATGGGCATTGACGAGTCTAACCCTCGTCACAAGGTCTAGAAGAGCCTCTGCTAAGGTTTCCATCAACCTTGATGAAGCCTAACAGTGGGAGGCAGATATGCTTGAAAAGGCGAATACTTGGCCATGCGTACCATAAGATGGCCAGATGGTGAGGTGCCAAAGGGCCTGGGCATGGAGGATGACTTCTATCAATTTGCCACTAAGACGAACTTGTTTCGGTTTGCAAGCCACCCTCAAAAGACTTATGCTAAAATAAGACACGAAGTCGCGAATTCCTAGCCACATTCATGTTTGTTCACAAAAATAAGAAGGTAGGTAAGAGAGGTAAGGGTATCGCAAACTCATTTAATGTGGTATTTATGATGAAACACAAAGATATGTTATGTCTTTTGGATGAATTGTTCACTGCATTGTGTGTCCCCAATACTGGTAGCTAGGAAGAAATTCCTAGTGATACTGATGCTAGCCTTAGAGCCTTTTGGAAGACTAGAAAAATGTGTCCGAGGAACTTCATCATAGAGGCAAGCTTTCACATATTCATCATCCCGCACTTAGATTTTTGCACTGTTTCTTCTTAGAGGATTTCTTGCTAGAAATAATAATAATGCACCAGTCCCATGATTTTTTTTTTGAAATGTTCTAAGGAAGGTAGAACTCCTGATTATAATTTGGGTGTAATTCTTGCAAGAACTTTGTCACATAATAGTAGCACACTCTATTTGCTGGAGCCATCGCTACTCTAATTTATGAGCATATTAAGGATGCCAGAGGATTTAAAAATTGAATGTTACTTTGGGCATGCGGCATGGGCAAGGAGGAGAGACAACAAAACAAATCATGCCAAAGGCTTCTTAATTTCTAAAGTATTTCCTACTTTTTATAATAAGGTATCTTTTTAAGGTGAAATATAGAAATGAAGGAGAAGTTCTAGGACTAGTCTAGTCTAGTACTGCTGGGGGTGGAAAAATGTCTCTCCTTTTTCTTGGCTCTTTCCTCTCCTTCTCCACTTGAGGGTCTATTGTGTTCTCCCAACGCCTCTCTCCTCTTCGTCCATTGGCCTCGCCAACTAGAGTGGAAATGGAGGTTGACTGGCCCCCTTTGTATAGATTAGTGGTAGTGCTTCTCGATGTATGTCTAGGGTTAGTTAAGTGTGTCTCCGTGGAGAATGGCGAGATGTCATCTTGCTCGTCCACTCTGTCACTGCTGCACGGCGCTGGATGGTTGTCCTTCCCATGTTCTGGAGAGCTCCTGAGGCTAGAGAGGGCTAGTTATGTTGTTGTGGTTGCAAGCATCTCAAATAAGTCAAGGTATTGCTTCTTTGGGATCTGGAGGACAAATGCGAAGCTTCCCCCTGTTCGGCCATGGTAGCGAGGGGTCGGAGGAGTTTGGTGCGGTGCTCCTCAGATCTACGAGCGAACAAGGGAGGGGCACACTACATCTTTTTGTCTTGATCCTGTGCCTACTGGAGAAGACCTTCTCTGTTGTTGTGCTTCTATGAAAGGAGCCAGATGTGGCGCCAACGGTCACCACCGGTGGCTCTGCTCATAAGGTTAGTGGTTCTTGCAGGAGTGACAATGGCCATGATACTTCCTTCTATGTGGTATGTGCTCGTCATGGAGTCGTGGAGGTCAGCAAATTTTGCGTGGCGGTGGATTTCCATCAATTCTGCAACATGAGAGACCTTAGATTTACCCATGAGAGATCTTATCTTTGTTGCACATCTGAGTTGCAATCTCGTCCACACTTCCTTGGTGTGGAGCCCAGACTAAGATATGTCGGGGGCTTTTGCACCCGTTCCCCGTTCAAAAAATCCGATCACTGCCCTTCTCCGCGACCCCGTATACTCACCATTTTATTTGCTTAGGATAAAGGCCATGCCGGTTTACATTCCTGAAGAGAGCAATCCATCATAGACATATAATATCGGGGAATTGATGGTTCCCACCCTTGCACGTACCTAAATGTAGGATCACGGCTCCGATAAAGTTGTCCGTTAGCATATGAAAGGGAGAAGATCCAGCTGACTTCCCTAGAGCCATATATATCTCATGGTTAACGCGTATTATACAACGCAAGAATCATTGACGACATTTGTTATTAATTGCTAGGTGATATTTTCCCGTGCAAATGGAACCTCCACCAACCCATAAACCATATTAGGTTCCATTTTCCCACAATATTAGGTTAACACCACTCGGGTCGATAACCATTAAGTCATATTATTAAGAAAATAATATTTTCTTCCATCCTTTTTGAAATTCAGGTGATGACAACAATAGTTTGCAAATATTTGATAGAAAATAACCAAAGGACATGAACAAGTGTGAACATGCCTTGGTATAGCGAAGTATTGTAGTCGAATGTCTCAACTTGACCCTGGACCTCGGGTTCTATAAAATACCATCATTGCCCGGTAATGACAATGTTTAAAGAAGCAATATGTTGTTATGCATAAGTAATGAGATGCATGTTTTGGAACCCTAAAGTAGCCCCTAACATTACAAGTGAGTTAGATTAATTGCTTTGTGTGAGATTTAATTTATCTTCAAGTTTACTTCACAAAAGAGTGCAGTTGCAAGGATGCTAAGATTAACTTATAAGACATAAAAGGTGAAGTGGAATGATAATACAAAATTAAGGTTAAGTGGTATCATGTAATTATTACTAAGTTCATGTTTTAAGTTGTTATGACTTAGAAGAAATAGTATAGGGTTTATTTTGAAGTGGCAAAATGAATAACATTTGAAGGAATTATTAGTTATATAAAGTAAACCAACTCTGACAATTAATAGAACTAAAGCTATGGTTTATGATGAGGTTTAAATGAATTTGAGTCACTATATTCTTAGCTTATGGTATATCAGACCAAAGTTAACTATAAAAATATAATTGGACTTAAGACATAATATTCATGACATTACCAACTATTAGGGTTTTCCTAAGCATAACTAAAGATAAAAGCTTATAAATAGGAAGCTTAACCTTAAGGTCTTAGATCTAGCATTTTTAATATTCATAGATTATATTATAATATTTGTTTATGTGAATTCTATGAATTTATTATATACTCTAATTATTACTGTTTAAGAATTATTGTTATTGCTTTTAAGAAATAATTTATTTAGGTTTTATATGTTTTAGCCCTTGTAGCTAGTTATGTTTGTATAATTCTTAAGTAGTCTAAGAAATTTTAGTATGAATTTATTTTGAATTTTAAGTGGTAAAATAAAATATATACTTTTGAAAGGAGATGACTATAAAGTCAATTATAACATTTATTTGTTATAAATTTAAATTGCTTGGAATTTAATATTTTAATAAAGTGATAAATTTATTTTTATAGCCAGAAAGGATTTTTATTTATTTTTATGTCTTTAACTTTATTTCATTAGTATTTATTCTAGGGACTACATGTTTTAAAATACTTATTTCAATTTTATCATAATAGATATAAACTAATATTTGTTTACATGGGGTAATTATTTAAGATCTTAAAATGAATTTTATTTATTTATACGTATTATATTTATTTTTACAAAATTTCCTTAAAGGAATTACTAATTTAAACTAATCAAAACAATTTTTATTAATTACTTCAAAAACAAAACAAAACAAGTTCTATTAATATAAAAGGCAAGCTAATATTTTTCTTAGATTATTTATATTTTTGTGAATATTTGGAGGTGTCATATGTATTTTTAGGATTTTCCTTATTTTTCTAGAGCTTAAAATGCTTAGAGGATAGTTTGATATTTTTCTATTTTACCCTTTTTATTTATTTGCTAATTTCTTTATTACCGAGGCCTGGGCCCAATGGGTAGTCCAGCCCACTAGCTTAGGCTAGACCACCTGGTCCGGTCCTTTGGGTCGGTTGACCCCGACCTGATCCTCTCCTCCCCTTCTCTCGAGGCCCTCTCCTCGCTCTCTCTGGCGACTCTTGGTGTCAACTTCGCCGCCCCTTTGTGCCGGCTAGCTCTCGCTGCTCCGACCGCTATCGCTCGTGGTTTTTGGATCGCTGTTCCATGCTTGTTCACCCCATCTAGCTCGATTTGAGATCCACACTTCCGGATACACTCTTCCCGCTCCTCTGTGGTGCTAGGGTTTTGCCGCTCCTGGCTTCGGCGCTTACTAGCGACCTAGTGGCCTTGTGGTGGTAGTTTGGTGCTGGTGAAGCCTTGACCCTTCTCCCTCTTCTTCAACGCTGTCGGGATGGAAATAAGTGCAACCCGGTGAACCCTGTTCTTGGTGGTCATTGGTGTGATGTGGTGGTCCGTGAAGACGACCTCAGGAGAGCGCTGCCGTGGTGGCGCGGGACCTGCCTCGCCACACCATGGTGGTTGATCCCCGAGCTCCAGGTGCACACCCCTTGGTTCTCTCTCGACTCTCTTTTCCTCTCTATGTCGAATCCTAATTAGGTATTCTCCTAATTTATTCTAGAAATGGGTCTCTGATGATTATGTGATAATCTTGGCAAGTTGTTGTGGATGCTAATTTACTTAATATGGGTATATTGTTTATGGATTAAAATCATTGAAACTTTGAACCTTTTGTTTAGGGTGTTATTGGCAATGTTTCTATTTGTAACTTGATAGTGGTTAAATGACAGGCTTGATTCCTAGTTGTAATTAGGAAATCTGATTATCTGCTGGTATAATTATTTTGTGACACTCCTGGTTGCTTTGTTCATATTCCTAATGGTTACTGAAAATGATATAAGTTCATTTGGTAGCTCTTGGGATTAGAATTGGTTGCTATGTATAACCTGTCAATATGACGACAAAATTTTATATGATTCCTATATTTTTTATTAGGAAAATGATTTAGGTGCATCTTCCACTTGTTTGCAGGGAACTTGATGGTCTTATAGGTTGAGTATTCCATCTTGTTACCACTATTGGATTCTATTTAATGCTCCTTCTGATGTGGTGCCTCCTTTAGGAGTGTGCACATCAATAGAGTCATTTAATCATGATCTGTTGTAATTGATTTGGCTAGGTTTGATGAGATCATTATTATAATTAATGAGACATGGAAATAAAAATATTCTAGTCCCTGCCCATGATATTTGAGTTGAAGCTTTAGCTTTGCAAGAACATATATGAATGCGGCTTTGTTTGAGGTCTTAAGAAAGAATCTGTCTTCTGGTATTTTTGTATGATTCCTAGAAAACTTGCTAGGAAAATGATTTGTTTTAATTGGATTGGCATTGTTGCGTAAAGAGATGGCTTCTGTATTATGGCTATTCTGTTGTGGAACCTCCCTGAGAGTGAGCACAACAGCATAGATCATTTGCATGATCTGCTATACTTTTACTTGACAAGGTTTTGGTCCATGTCCTTTCCTATGATGCCAAGTCTGACGCTCCCGTTTTAAGAATAAAAACAGTTTCTATTATTGCCTTAAGCAATCCTCCTGATGTGATCTACATACCAATAGTATGTAAATCCGAGGCTTAATTCCTGGTATGAATAGATTCTAATTGTTTTCTATAGCTCTAGGATGATCTAGCATAGAACTTCTATGCTAACTGAGAGCTCCCTCTCTCTCCAAACCTTTTCCTATTAAATAAAATGGAAAGAACAGATGTAACACTTGTTTTCGGGTGTTAACCACTTAGTGGCTTCTGCTGCCTTTGGATCTGCTACTATGGTGCCTCCATGTTGGAGTGTGCACAGTAGTGGGTTCAAATAGTAGGATTTGCTGCTCCTTTAGGGTGGCTGAGAATTTGTGTTGGTTGGTAATTGAACACTGGATTTATTTGACATGATTCCTGGTGACCATCACTAGGAAAATGATTTAGGTTATTTAAGGTTTAATAAAGTTGATGCTTTGATCTGTTGGCTATGTCCTGTATGCAAGACTTGTGGCTTTAATAGATGATCTAGCTACATGTTTACTTGACCAATATTTGGTTTAACTTTTTCCAATGATGCAACAGTCTGAGGTCAAATTGATAACAAAAGTATATATGGCTATGGCACTATGCTTTACTCCTATGATGATTTTATACACCACTTGAGTATAAATCTGAGGAGATGATCATTTTAGACTAAATCATGCTTGGAAACTAGTAGGAACAAATACTATGCATGATTGATAATAGATCAACCTTTTGTTGTTGCCGAATCTATGTCGTGACTTGTGGTTTCTGGTGGATCTTGTTCCTGGATGCTACGTGATCTCCTCCTCCTTGCCGCTCACTTGGCCCGCTCCTTCTAGTACTGTTGCCTTGCACTTGATCAGCCTACTCATGTGAATCTTGTGCTCCTGAACCTCGTCCTTCTGGATCCTAAGGATCTAGCTTCTTCTAATTACTTCTTCTACTGTGATACGCCTGCTTCCCCCTCCTTCTAGTACTTGATCTTCTCTTGGATGGCTTATGTAAGCAACCATATGCTAATTGGGTGGCGGATTAGATGGTGGTGTGAAGAAATGAATGTGTGTTCTTGAGAAGAACATGTGGTGTGAATAGAACTAGATGGATGTGGTTGTGAAATGGTTTGGAAGGAAAAATAGCGTAGTTTGGATTTGCTGCTACGGCAGTGGTCTTCTATGTGCCATCCCTGTGTGGCTGTGGTGCTGATAGCACATCGATTTGCATGTGTTGTGTGAGCTGCTAGTGTGCTTTCCCCCTGTATGTGGATCAGACCAAGTAAATACTGGATATTTGCTGATGGTTTTACCTTTACTATTTATTGCTTGGTGAAATTCCCCCTTTTGTCTATGATGTTGCTCTGAGACTAAATCTAATAAGAGCAAATGCTTACAGTTCTGGTGAAACTTGCCCCTTATTAGATCTGCTCAATGATGCGACGAACAGTGCACCTCACTGTTAGACTGAGAGCACTAATCCTAATCCCCTTCCTTTTTTTCTTTTTGTCTTATTTTGCAGGTTCCAAGAAAGAATATAGGAGGATCAAATAGATATGGATTCTAGTTTAGGTTTTAGCTACTGTAGTTTTCTTATTCTATTGTAAAAACAATGTAATTCTTATATATCTCATTAAAGCTATTCTTTTCTTTATTTGTAATTATTCATCTGTGTAATGACTTATAATTTACTTGTATTCTTTAAATCTTTGTATTATTGAATAAATATTTCTAATTATTTGTATTTGTTTGAATTTCATTAATGTATTTGATTTCCTTTATTTCATTTACTTAATTGTAATTTACTCTTATTCTTTTATGTTAAAAGAACAATGTAATACTTCATGTAATCTTATCAATAATGAATTTTTTTACTTCTTATTATAATCATACCTTTTTACTTAGTTATAATATTATTATTTCCGAATTTCTAAATTCAAATTTGAATTGAATTTGGAAATTCAAAGTAACTTTCAAATTATACCTCTCCAAAAGCTCAAGTAATACCTAAAGTTCATGTCAAAATCTATCGCACTCACTGAGATGGCTAATTTCTAATCCATCAAAGCAAAAGAGATTCTGATCGCTCCAGGGTTTTAGTTTGTGAAAAATTTACCTGAATTTTCAGATGCATGCATGCAGATGCACAAAATCCTAAATCTACCCTTTGTTTAGTCCTAAATGCTGGGATGTTATAGACTCCCCCCTTAAATTAAACTTCATCCGGAAGTTTGTAATTTCTTATCCTGAAGAGTGTCGGATATATTCATCTTGTGTTTTTTCTTCCTTCCTCTTAGTATCCTTTCTTCCAGCGTGATAGTTTTTAATGAACTTTGTACTCCTTGAGTTTACTCTACCTGTGGATTCAACTGTGGATAATACCTAATGCTAGATTTAGACTTCCCCTTGATTGTCCATGAAATGGCTTTTGCCCTTGGTCAATATTATTGAAGGACTACTAATACTAAACATAGCTATCATGGATTGCTCGGAGTAATTCACTTGTTCCATCGTGTGATGATGTGATCTTCCGAGTGACCTTCCTTGCTTTCTGTTGTCGCTTCTAGCGTTTCTACCTCTTAATATTGGTTCTCCATCATTGATCACTTGCTTTCGAGGGCAAAGATGTCTCATGTGACCATCTTGTCCACAAGTATAACAAAAAACCTTGGATCTTTTACAGTCCCTCTTGATATGTCCCGAAATTTCACAATTTCCACATATAGTTTGTTTCTTCTATTTTTGAATACCCTGATTTGAATCATTTCCCATAGATAGAATTCTAGGTTTAAAATCCAGGTTAAGCCTTGGCTCATTTATCTGGAAATTCTGTGGTTCAATCTTAGCTCTTTTCATGGCTTTTTTCTTCCTATCTTGTAGTACCATCTTGTAATCGTCTTCAAAAGTAATTCCTATATCAAACAATTCTTGAAAATGTCGTGTTGCAGCCCCTCGTATCTTCATTTTCATATAAGGGTTTAGTCCCCTCAAGAACATTTTCTTGCGCTTATCCTCCGTGTTTACCTCATCAACAACATACCGAGATAATTGACTAAACTCACTAATATATTTCATCACAATTGCATTGTTTTGTCGTAATTCCTCGAATTCTCTTCTCTTAAACTCCATAATACTCTCCGGAACATGGTATTCATGAAACTTCTGTTTAAACTCTTCCTAGGTGAATACCTCTTCTGGTGTGTGCATAGCTAGTTGATCCCCCCACCAATTTGCGGTTGGTCCGTATAGAAGAAATGTTGCATAACGTAACTTATCCTCATCATCGCATCTTAATATTTTAAGATTCCTTTCTGTATCCATCAGCCAATCCTCCGCATCCATAGGTTCTGGTGCCGATGCAAAAGGAATTGGTTTGGCATTTTGGAAATCAGAAATGCTTACTCTTGTATCTTTGTTTTCCTTTCTAAATCCAATTGTTTGAGTACTTCATGCATTAACTTATTCTTATATTCTTGCATCATTAACATGTATTGCATGAAATTCTCCTCCATCAATAGACGAGTTGATGATGATATAGTTGCAGTTACATCCTCATTACTTTCCTTCTGCTTAGCTTCTTGCTCCAAACGATGTCCTTCAAACCCAGCTTCTACTCCTGCATCCATACCCCTCTAGTCCTGTTATATAAAGTGAAAACTCATACTTACATCATGCACTTATTTTTTGAGCTCAACTCTATTCACATTGCTAGTCACACAGAGACATCAAGAACCAAATCCAAATAACAACCAAACCTATACCATGTATTATACATGGGTTTTATAAGCTATTATAAACAATCCTCACAACTACGGCTCGACTCTCACTTAGTACAATACATGTATTTTACAAGACCTTACTTGCCCATGCGAGCATACTCACTTATTATGATGTGCCTCTCAAACACTACAATACACATTACGGAATATGTACATTATTCAAGCCTCAATTTCTATGGATTGTTTCTTCTTATTTTCATCCCCCTTCTTAGTGCTTCTTGGAATTCCGTCCATAATGACGTGAAGTCCGACGACTACCTTTTGGAGTATATAAATTTCCAGAGGTGCGTACTCTTGATTAGAATTACCAAGACTCAGGTTAGTCATTGAAAAATGACTAGAAAATGCGTGATCTCCCATGGAATTCTACTTTCCACCTTCAAACGCACTTTCGAAGTAAGATGTGTTCTCTGCTTTTTCCTTGATCCAATAATTTATAGCGGTGTAATCACTACCAAAGCACTCTTCCAGGTCAATAGGATTGTTACTACCCCCATATGGACCATAGAGTTCCATGGTATAGTAACTAGTTTCTACTTCCATACTAGAATCACAGAGTATTGGATCCTCCCTAATTCCATTGTAAAATTCTACTCCATAGTTGGCCCCTATATCTTCAGGTTTCTGAGGTTCGTGCTAATAATAGGCATAGGTTTCGGATTGCGGATCATTAAACTCAGATTCCACAAGTACATTCCCTGAAAAGGATGGTTTAGGATGTCTAATTTCTTCATCTAATTTCCCTTATGCGTTCAATTGCCCTTATAGGATGAGTAAAATCCTTAAGGACAATATCCACTACTGGACTACAACTTGATGGGTATTATAATAGGTATTGAGTAATGTCTTGTAATGATTCATGTATTTGGCAGCTAAAGTAGATTCAGTCTGCACAAGAGCAGAATGATCTAACTCAGACTCCTAACTTAGGGAATCATGAGGTATGATGGTATGAGTACTACCTTCTAGCTCCTTGACTTTCTGCTTTCAGATCATGGTTAGTGCTTTTTCTACTATAATTTGATAAGCCGACGCCATACATCTCGCCTCCCCATATGGCATATCTTCACTTATCCCCAACCTTTTGGGTAGCATAAGCACAACATGGTACTTGGCTAACACATGTCTATCATAGTGACTCTAAATCTTGACAAGAAGTCAAGATTCGCAATCCAAACTATGTAAATGTTGTCGCAAAAAATGTGTCCATTCGCCTCAATAGACATCTATAGTCCTATTTGGTACTTGAGCATTCCGGTATTTATACCGAGATACCATTCCTCATTAAGGATAAGTACTTATAAGTAGTCCTACTGAGTTATAACTCATTATTATTACCCAAAATGCATCATGATAAAGAATTATCATACTAGAAACATGGAAATGTAATTCTCAGTTGAATACTGATAATTTTTCTAGTGAACTCCTTATTGGTGCTATTATACTTCCTACAGGTTCTGCCCATTTACTAGGTTTCCAACCTAAGGTCAAAGATTTTTCTCTGATACCAGCTGAGGTGACCCAGCATACCACCGCATGTCGTAGTATACTATAGTCATGGACATAACACTCACGGAACACCATTCAGCAAATATTACATCCTCAAAGTGGTACAACAGAAACAAAGCGGATCCACCTTATTATTACAATCAGAAATTTACATGACAACTTTGAGATCCTCCTATGTCCATTGAAGAATCCAGATGACTCAAATCTAAACTATAATAACTTGAGAACCAGATAAAGAAGCAGCTAAACTTTACTATAATACGAGACTACTAGTTATAGGATAGAGATTTATACTACTAGATTTATTTAACTATATCTGATGTAACTAAGCTTCAGACTCTTCAACCTCCATTCCATAGATGCTCCTGTAGTTGTTTCCTTCGACGCTTCTAGATAACTCTAAATCCTTGTAGTGGAATTCTATTTGAGCTTCAGATGAATATAGTGTTTCATCTTCTTGGTCGTCAATGTCTTCAAAATGTAGCAAGGGTTAAGAAGATACATTGAGTACGAGCGTACTCAGCAAGTTCACTAAAAAGGAGTGTTTGATGCACTGTCTGCAGCTATAGACCAAAGGTCATAGGCCATGCATGTTTTTGTAAACACTTCTTCAAAGGTTGCTTTTATTCTGAAAAGCTATGTCCGTCAGCCTTCACAGGTTGATTAGAACTTCATGGAGTTCCTTTCCTACAACGTTCTCATCTCATTCCCGGAACAGGGAGTAACATGTCACACTTTTATACACTCTGCAGAGGTGCGTTGCTTTACCCATGAGTGTTGCACATCCGAGTTGGAATCTCGTCCACACTTCCTTGGTGTGGAGCCTAGACTAAGATATGTCGGGGGCTTTTGCACCTGTTCCCGGTTAAAAAAAAGCCGATCACTGCCCTTCTCCGTGACCCCGTATACTCACCATTTTGCTAGCTTAGGACAACGGCCATGCCGGTTTACATTCCTGAAGAGAGCAATCCATCATAGACATCTAATATCGCGGAATTGATGGTTCCCACCCTTGCACGTACCAAAATGTAGGATCACGGCTCTGATAAAGTTGTCGTTAGCATACGAAAGGGAGAAGATCCAGCTGACTTTTTGTGACCTTGGATCAATAAAGATCCTAAGTCCCTGTGATTTACATGCCAGTCCTTGGATCAATCGCTAGCAGTCACAGTCGATGAATATCATGTAAAACACAAAGTCATTATTACATGAGGATTCCAAAGTATGAGTTTATTACAAATTTTCTTAGCATTAAGCTAGCTCAAATAACAGCGGAAACATAAAACAGCTTGAGGCCATCAATGCCCTAGGCTTATTGAGTGTAGAATCGCGATCCCTACGCACCTCTCAATCTTTGGATTCTGCACATAAGACGTGCAGCCAACAAGTTGGGTCAATACTTTGAATGTATTGGAAAATTACACCAAGGAAAGAAAAAGACTAACTCTACATGCAAGGCTAGTTTAGGCTGTGGAGTTTATTTGCTCAAGGCTAATTTTCTTAAGTATGGAAAAAGTAGAGAGAATTTCCCTACTTTGTAAACATTTGATTAAGTAATATATGGTCGAATGTCACACGAGGATATTACTCACCAAGTGTCCAACAACCTAACACTTGGATATTACTCACCAAGTTCCCAAAACCCACCCAATAGCGATATGACTCATGCCTTGGGTTTTTAGAAAACTTTAAGTTTTGAAAGAGAGAGGAAGATCCTTCAGAGGCTCCATCCTTCATATGCTCAATGTTGTTCTGTTTCCGTGAACACAGCTGATCGATCAGATTGCAATACTCTCGAAAGTTTGTGCACTTTACCCACAATCCATGATCAAGTCCTTTTACAAAAAAGACCATGGCGAGGCTTTCCCTTAGTAGCCCCTCTACCAGCTGGATCCAACCATGCCAAGAACCTCCAAATGTTGGTACCCCGGTGAGGTTTCCCACTAAGTACTAGGCCAAGACAGAACCCATATGTATTGTGGTTGCACTGGAAGCTTCTGAATTCTGAAACATGGCAGACTTCTTTGATTCCTGGGCGGCCGTCCTCCACCAAAATCTCACTCGTTGACCCGACAACCGTTCCGCCCAGAAGGAAAACTTAGTTTTATTTTGAAGTGGCATTGAGAAGAAAAGATCGATCAAGAGAGTCTTTATACTTAGAAAATTTCTTGTCTTTCGAACCCCCCAACGGTACTTTATATATACATAGCATAGCAAGTACTTAGCAAAAACAGGAGTAAACTATTAGGCGGGGAAAAATCCTAAGTATAGAGCTACTCATAGCATACAACAAAATCATCGCACTTGCAAAATAATACTAAGAAAAAATCTACTAGAACATCCTACACATGCATACTACAGAATTGGAGATCACATGCATAGAATCAAAACTGGTACAATAATATGAACAAGTGGTGTAACTTGCCTTGATCCGAGCAGCACTCTATACAATAGCACTCCTCAGCGCACTCCGAACAATGTAACAAAACACAAATATAGGTCTAATCACAACTTGCACAAAATAATGCCATAGGAATAATATGCATGCATGCAACATGGTAATATGCAAGATTGTGTTCTAATTTGACCAAGTTATCCATTTTGGGTTGCTAATGTGTTGGAGATGTCGTTATTATTAATTTCCCACAGATTTTAATCAATTTAGACAATTACTTTAATTTATAGGCTCATAAGGAGATCCAACCATCTAATCAGCCCCGAATCAGATCTAAAGATCCTAAGCAAGCTTTTAATATTTTAGACAGTAGGCATTGTAAAAAATCCAACTAACAATAATCAACTAAAACGGAATTCTAATTATTTTTATAAGAATTAAATACTCCAATCTAGAAATTAAATCCTACACAGAAAATACTACTAAAAACTCGTAAAGTTATTTCAGATCTATGTTCTACACAATTTTGTGAATCCAACGGTATATTAAACGCAATTTTTGGCCAAGTGGTTGATTTACTATGATTTTTGCAAGATAAATATGTTTTCTGCCTATTTAGAAAAACATAGATCTATTCTAAACAGAAACTGCCACGTGTCGGAACCTGATTGGCGCGCGCGGGCGAAGTGCTGACTATGCGCGCTGACGCGGCCCTTGCCATGCGGTGCTACACGATAGGCCTATGGAAAATATTGAATCCCTAATATTTCTGTGTATTGATTTGACCCTCACGGGCGGAGACTTGGAGTACAAGATGTAGAGTCCTAGTCTATCTCTAGTCTATACACATATACGTACTCTAACATCTCCCCTCAGTCAGAGCGGGAGTGACGCGAACGCTTGCGACTGGATTTGAAGTCTTGCGCTTCCGTCGTCTTCACCTACTTGTCATCATCTCTTGCGTGGACATGATCATGGCTGGCACATAGGGGCGGTGACTGCGTCCCCTTATAGTGCCTCTCTTCCCTCCCGCAGTCACAGCGGGAGTGGCGTGGACGCAAGTGATGACGCGGACGCTGTTGACTGGAGTTCTTGAGTTGCTGTAGATGTTGTTCTTGATGTCGATGTCGAGATAGCCGATCATGATGTAGCCGTGGTCGATGTAGATGTGGTCGATGTCGTAGTCGTCGTAGTGGTGTGGCCGCCATTGCCAGAGGCGCAAAAAATTGCGCGTTTTTGTTGTTGTTGTTGACGAAGCTACAGTTGTGGACATTTTGCACCTTATAGAGGTACCGTCGGGAGCGTATCTTGGACGCGATCATAAGTGAGACCACCGGTTTTGCCAGGACCGGAGGAACCCACCAAGCACACATGGTTTTGCCAGAACCATATGTGCGGTCGTAGGGGCGTCACAATTGTGATGCCGGTTTGTTGTTGCAGTCGTCGGGGTCGTGGACGCGGCGATGCCGTCGTCGTGCCTTGCAGTACGTGTACTGTCAGAGGGCGTCGTAATTGTATGCCCATCATGTGGACGGATATAGCGGCGGCGGTGATGTGTCGACGAAGATATTGATGAAGACCACGTAGATGTAGACCTTGGCGATGATGTGTCGGTGATGATGGAGTAGGCGTGTCGGCGATGATCGTCGCTCGAAGGCATCCCTTGTGGCGGCAATGATGTCGAAGCCTTGATGTCGGAGAAGTCAGCGTAGTAGTGTTTCACACCGGCCTGGCGTGTGTCGCTTCTCCGTGGATGTGCTCGATGAAGATCTTGGGTTGTAGCCTGGCGTAGTCGTACAACTTGATGTATATATTCGGGTCGATGTAGTCCGTCTTGACGTAGATCGGCGGCGGTAAAGCGGTGAGGCCGATGCGAGTACCGACGGTTTTCCTCTGTGACCGATGCTGGTGCATGTAGGCTTTGGCGTGGATCCCGGTGATGTCCGGCGTTGAACTATGTTGATGTAGACCAGTGGGTGCTGATGTCCATGGATCGTTGATGTAGATCCGTGGTACGCATGACTCTTTCACGTGAAGGACTCTGCGCGCGCGCTGCCGATGGAAGAGGCTTGTTAGATGTCGTGCTAGTCCTGTCCAGCTTTGCGCAAGACGCGACGGGAGAGACGATGTAGAACCCGCGCGCCGCCAGTGTTTGATGCCATCGAGGCTGCCAGATTCCATGATTTTGCACTAGGATTTTTCCGGACGGAGGATACTGGAATTTAGGGATTTATTTTGTGGCTAATTGGATCTATAAGCTATAAATTGGAAAAACGAAATTTGATTTTGATTGGGTGCCGCGCCCCCGAGGAGTAATCTCCCCGGGGGCGGCACGTTGCGGAAGTGGTGGAAGAACCTAGGATCGGCGCCGCGAGGCTAATCGCTCTGATACCATGTGGAAAATATTGAATCCCTAATATTTCTGTGTATTGATTTGACCCTCACGGGAAGTATATATAGACGTACACGGGGTAGACGGAGACTTGGAGTACAAGATGTGGAGTCCTAGTCTATCTCTAGTCTACTCTAACAAGGCCCATACCCCTTCGTCCGGTCCTTCTAATCTGGGCCGTTGTTTTTTGATATAGCGGACGGGGAAAAAGACGGTGACTTACTGTTGGGGATATGCTATATGGGTATCCTCATAGCATGTCCTCTATCCGGATAATCCGGGTGTCCTATAGTTGGTAGCATGGCCTATGGCCTGCTGGGCGGCCCAGTTATTGGATCCATAAGGGAGGCCCATGCCGGATAAAAGAAGGCTACACAGGAGTCACCGACGTACCCGGAGCCTTGGAGTGCAAGACACGCTAGACTAGTTGTAACCAGTGTAGGACTCTGTAACATGTCCGGCTAGGACTTTTTCCTATAACCCTAGGACCTGGCGAATATATAAGTCGGGTCTATGGGAGCCTTTAGGGCAAAATCTCAGACGATAACTTAGACTTTATAGTCACCTCGCACAGCGAACCAATCCCTGTAACTCGGCGTATTGCCCTTATAGTGATTTATAGCGGGAGTAGGATTCCGCCACTATGGTGGGATCTGAACCTGGATAAGCTGTGTTACCTCGTACCCGTCAATCGTCCGCCTTCCCCCACGTCTCTAAACACGCACTGTGAGCACCCCTCCATGGCGTACTCGTCGGCAATACCACGATAGTTGGCGCCCACCGTGGGGCAAGAGGCGCTTCAGGATCTTCAGCGGGCGAGGAATAAGATATTCGCGGGAATCAGCGAAACCGTAGCCATCATTCATGTTCTCTCCTCCGGCAACGTTCTGATCGTCCCACCCGACGAGTTCTAGATCCCGGCGAATACGAACCCTATGGGGTGCTCGATCGTCCCCATCGGAGATATCCATCTCTTCATCGGCGAAACTGACTCAGGCACTAGTTCTCTGCGAGTCGGAGGAGCATCAAGACCCTCACGGACTGCCTACGGGTAGGATACGTTTGCGGAAGGATCGATGTCGGATATCTCTTCGGAGTTTGTCGACAAAGATCAGAAAAATTCAAGGCCCACCCAAACCGCCCCTGTGCAGGATATAACGGTTGAAGATTGCTGCAAGTCCGCCGGCTTCGTCCGTGCGTCTGGACAACAGAGATCCAAGTTCGTCGGCGTGGTTACCATCTTTGATCTAGCGCATTGCGTTCAGAGAGAGGGCGAAAACCCCCGCGATTACCTCGCCAGGTGGCTCCGTATACGGGCCGATCTGGCGCATTACCCCAATGATGATGCCATGTATCACTTTGTGGAAGGACTGGACCAAGGTACGCTTCTCCGACATTCTCTAAGGCGGCAGCAGGCTTCGGGACATCTCATCTTCGAAAGCATGGTGAACACCGCGTAGGCCGAAGAGGCAGCTCAAACAGCTCTTGCGCTCATTGACGGAGCCCCTCCGATTCAGCCACCGCCTCCCGCTTCCATCGCCGCAGCTACGCCACCACCTCCAGTCATTGTCGCTGCTCTTGCACATCCACCCCCATCATCGAGGAAGCCCTGACACCCTTCGACTCTGTGATTAACGCGCTCTACGCCGACTTCAGTGCAGATTCGGAGGAGATAGATTTCAGCCCGGAGGAGCTAGACTCTGCCATGCAGGAGATGGAGGAAGATTACGAGCGCGACGAGCAGGCCAACAACGCCGTCGCGTCCCGAGAAGTGTTCGTCACCATTGGGACAGCGATGGATGAAGATTAACCCGGAAGAGCTCCGCCTACAACACTGGACAAGGGGAAGGGACCACCTATTGCTGCCGACAATGATCGCGCAAAGGACATGCCCCCTCCGCCTAACCCAGTGCAACAACCACAGGAACTCGGCACCGGCCCGAGCAAAAACAACACCGCAAACCCGCTGCCTCCGGCATCTACGTCTGCTGCTACCCAAGTTACTCCAGCTGATAGAGTGATGTACGTCAATCTCCTCGTCGAGCCCATGACCGTGGCTCATATTCGCAGTGTAGTCCAGCTTGACGAGAAACTCCAGCAGCTGCTACAGGAAGCGTAGGCCATCGCGGAGCAAGGCGCAAAGCTAGATCGATATCTGGCCAATGCGCAGAAGTCCATAGAGAAAGCTAGAGCAATGGAGGCCGAGTACAAGACTCCGCTGCAGCAGCAGAAGGCTGGCTCGCGTCATCAACGATCCTGGTGTGCAGCGAAACCTAGGATGGGCTCCCCCGAAGCCGTCACAGGCCTAGCCATACATTGACAGTGAAGGCAGACAGGTGATGCCCACTCCTCTCCTCAACCTTGCCGTTTCCAAGACCCTTCTGGAGTAGGATAGATCGCCTGAAGCGATAGACCAGGTCTATGACCTAGTGGCCAAGGCGGTGAAACAGCAGGAAAAGGCCACCTCTCAGAGGCTTGAGTCTGACCCAGCGTTTTGCCAGTCTAGCCAGCATAGGCCGCCACGGGACATATCTCCTCTTGATGTCGGGTCTCAGACGGGTTCGTCAGAACGAAGACGAAGGGATGCGCACAACATGAAGGATGCTATCCCCATATCTTTCGACTATGGAGGCAAGGCCCAACCTCGTCGCCCATCGCCACCGCCCCGCTCACCCCGACATCGCGAAGACACCAAGGCTCACCGTCATACGGATATGCTTCCGCCAAGGAAAACACGGAGAATACCCGTCATGACGGGGAGCGCAACCAAGGACACAAGTGTAGGTCGCGCCATGACCCTCCGCGTCCGACAAGCAACCGCGACAAGCGTGAGGCGTCGCAGGAGGGTAACAGAAAGAAGGCTAACCCACTGCCACCTCCGCCTCTGTCACCACCTAGAAGCCACCATGGAGGAGGCCCGCGCTGTTCACTCATCCCATCCCCTGATGGCAAGAAGAAAAGAAGCCCGGAGCCATACGACGCACGTTCGCGTATAGACAAGATCCACGAGGCCCGGGAAGGACCATACCTAGGATCACGTTGCTTTGGACCTGTGATACGGTCCACAACTTACCCCAAAGGTTTCCGGATTGACAAGACCATCAAGCCCTATGACGGCACTGCCAAGCCAGTTACATGGTTGCAGGACTACGACAACACGGTGGAGATCATCGGGGGTGGCCCCAATGTCACCGTCAAGTACCTCCCATTAATGTTGGCGGGCATGGCCCGTCAATGGATTGATGAATTGCCGGAGAGATCCATATGCAATTGGTTGGACATGCAAGAAGCGTTCACCAAGAACTTCGATGGTACGTACAAGCGTCCCTGTACTGTTGGCGATCTACATCGGTGCGTTCAAGAGAAATACGAGACATCTCGTGCCTACCTCTCCCGCTGGCTGGATATGAAGAGTTCTTACGCAGGAGTGCATGCTCAGACCGCCATGGCCGCCTTCATCAATGGGTTGGAAAGGGGTACGTTGCTCCGACATAAGCTGAAGTGTTTGCAGGACAATCACCAGCTAGACTTGAACCAGATGATTCAGTTGGCCAGTGAGTTCGCAGCTGCCGATGATGATGCTCCCGGCTCTCTTCCGGCAACGGCTGTTCCAAATCAAGCTCGGAGGAACAGCAGCACAAAGCGGAAAACCACACCAGAAAAAAAGCAAACTCCCGAGATGGTCGCTATGACCTTCACAGGACGAGGTGATGGCGGACAGCATGGCCGAGGACGGGGAGCTGGTCGTGGGCTGCAGCGAGGAAGTGAAACTACCTCGGCAGCGCTCCGTGTTCCCCAAACCTACGAGGAGTACCGTGATATGCCATTCCTCGTACACCTCGATGCCAACGGCAAGGCCACCCACACCAATTGCCACTGCAAGTTCGTTAACAACCTCAAGGAGGACCCGGAGTCCAGCTACAAGCAAAGTCGGAAGAACAGGCCGCGAGGCAAGGGCAAGGGGAAGAAGAAGGAGGAGGAGTCCAAGGATTCAAGTGACATGGATGAGGACGTTGACCCGAAGCACACCGCCAAGAGCGACGGAAAAGGCAAGAACCCCTTTGAGAAGAAGGCGGCAGTTTTCCACACTTTCCTTGGTACCCCCACCGTCCGACAACAGAAGACGTCCATGAGGATACTGATGGCTACTCTCCCCCCAGTTCTCCAGTTCCTACGCTGGTCAGAGATTCCAATTACTTGGGACAGGAAAGATCAGCCAAACCTCATCCGTACGGAGAACCAATACGCCATGGTCATCAACCCCTTGATTGACGGCAATGAGTTCACCAAATGTATGGTGGATAGTGGAAGCAGCATCAATATTATGTACCTGGATACACTGCAGAAGATGAACTTGACTGAGGCAAACCTAAGGCAGACCAACACCATCTTCCACGGCGTAGTTCCTGGTCCGGAGGCTCGGTCCCATGGGTGCATCACACTACAGGTCGCCTTTGGTGATGTTAATAATTACCGCCAAGAGCGTATGACCTTCGAGGTGGTCCCCTTCAAGAGCATGTACCACGTCATATTCGGCCGTGACATATTCCACACCTTCATGGCCAAGCCATGCTTCGTCTACAACAAACTCAAGATACCCGGACCAAATGGTGTCATCACCGTATCCGGAAGCTTTGCCAAAGCTAGGGACTGCGAGATTGGAGAAGCATCCTACGCGGAAGCTATCCTCTACAACAAAGAATTCAAGAAGATCCAGAGAAAGGTCGATGCCTCAGAGATGCCCGCATCGAAGAAACAAATTTCCGACTCCGCTCCAGCATTCAAGGCCGCCATCGAGACCAAGTCGGTGGAACTTGTGGTAGGCGATGCCTCCAAGACCACCATCCTTGGGACGAACCTGGATCCCAAATAGGAAAGCACGCTCGTCGAGTTCCTCCGTGATAATAGGGACATCTTTTCCTGGCAACCTACCGACATGAAAGGTGTACCTAGGGAACTTGCCGAGCACAGCCTAAATATTTCTCCAAAATGTAAACCAGTGAAACAACCTCTACGACGCTTTGGAGTTGAGAAGAGACGCGCCATAGGCAAAGAGATAGCTAGGTTACTTAAGGCTAGCTTTATCCGAGAAGTCCTTCACACGCAATGGGTGGCCAATCCTGTACTTGTCCTCAAAAATGGAACCAAAGAATTAAGAATGTGCGTTGATTACACCGGCTTGAAAAAAGCATGTCCCAAAGATCAGTTTGCTTTTTGTCGCATTGACCAAGTCATTGACTCGACGGTTGGCTCGGAGATTTTGTGTTTTCTCTATGCATACTCAGGATACCACCAGATCAAGATGAGGAAGTCGGACCAATTGGCCAGTTCGTTCACTACACCCTACGACACGTTTTGCTATGTCACGATTCCCTTTAGGCTAACAAACGCAGGTGCTACGTACTAGCGGACAATGCAACGTTGCCTGCATGATCAAATTGGTCGAAACGTTCACGCCTATGTGGACGATATAGCGGTGATGTCTAAAAAGTCAAACGACTTAATCTCCGACTTAAAAGAAACCTTTGATAATCTCCGGAAATACAACATGATGCTTAACCCTAAGAAGTGCGTCTTCGGGGTTCCATCCGGAAAATTCTTAGGCTTCATCGTTTCCCAGCATGGAATGGAGGTCAACCCGGAGAAAATCAAGGCCATCTTAAACATAAACCGTCCGACATGCCTAAAGGACATACAACGACTAACAGGTTGTGTTGCTGCAGTTAGTTGGTTCATCAGCCAACTTGGAGAGAAGGCTCTACCGCTATACAAGTTGCTGAAGAAGGCGGACAAATTCACATGGATGGATGAAGAAGATGCAACATTGAAGCAGCTCAAGGAGATTCTTTCCTCAGCGCCTATCCTTGCAGCGCCCGAGCCTGGAGAGCCCATGTTAATTTACATGGCGGCCACCAACTGGGTAATTAGCATCGTCGTCGTGGTAGAGCGGAAGGAACCAGGCTATGAGCATAGAGTTCAACGACCAGTTTACTATGTAAGCGAGGTCTTGACGGAGTCCAAGCAGTGTTACCCGCACTACCAAAAGATAGCTTATGGAGTATTCCTTGCTTCTCGGAAGCTGAGGCACTATTTCCAGGAGCACCCCATCACAGTGGTGAGAAAGACTCTACTGTCCGACATTATCAACAACAGCGACACTACGGGAAGGGTCACGAAGTGGGGCATTGAACTTGCCGCCTTCGAGATCACCTACAAGAGACACGACGCTATCAAGTCACAAGACTTGGAGGATTTTATCACAGATTGGACGGAGATGCCAGATGCTACCCCATTGCCGGAGCCAGAATACTGGGTGATGCACTTTGACGGATCAAAGCTACTCAATGGCTCGGGGGCTGGTGTACTGCTACAGTCACCAACTTCGAGGCTACGAACAACATGGTGGAGTATGAAGCACTCATTCACGGATTATGTGTAGCCAAGGATATTGGCATCAAGCGCATAGTTTGCTGTGGAGATCCCGACTTGGTTTCTCAGCAGGTGGATGGCACCTGGAATGCGCGGAACCCTATGATGGCGGCATATCGAGACGAAGTGGACAAGATAGCCAAGAGCTTCTTGGGCTACGAGGTAAAATATGTACATAGGGAGCAAAACGAGGCGGCTGATCTGCTGTCTAAGCTTGGATCAGGGCGCAAACGAATTCCGCCTGGAGTTTTCCTGTAGCATCTACGGACACCATCCGTAAAGGGAGCAGACATCGACAACCTGGACAGAGTCGAGTCTTTCGTCCACATGGTGGCAAAGGTCCCTCTGGCTTGGACAAAACCATTCATGGAGTATCTCGAACACAGAACTTTGCCCGACCACGAGGTCGAAAGACGGTAAATAGTATGTCGAGCAAAGGGCTATACCATAATCAATGGACAACTCTACAAAAGAAGCACTACTGGTGTATACCTTAAGTGTGTTTTGCAGCAAGAAGGTATTGAAATCCTACGCAAAATCCATCTCGGAGATTGCGGGCATCACGCCGCTCCCTGATCTTTGGTCGCTAAAGCCTTCCGGCAAGGATTCTACTGGCTGACTGCGAAGGCGGACTCCGACAAGCTGGTTGAGACATGCATGGGATGTCAGTACTATGCCTGACAACCACATGTTCCTGATGAAGAATTGCGAGCAATACCAATAACTTGGCCATTTGCAGTCTAGGGGCTGGACATGGTGGGTCTGTTATAGATGGCACCATGTGGGTTTACGCATCTTCTAGTAGCAGTTGATAAATTCACCAAATGGATAGAAGCTGAACTCATTAGAAAGCTCGATGGGGAAATTGCCCTTAGGTTTGTTCGGGATCTGGTGGTGAGATTTGGTCTCCCACATATCATAATCACTGACAACGGCAGCAACTTGTCACTCAAAGAAGTGGAAGCTTATTGTTGGGAGAAGGGCATCCGACTTGACCTTGCATCTGTGGGACACCCACAATCCAATGGTCAGGTTGAGCGAGCCAATGGATTAATTCTGCAGGAATCAAGCCACGTCTTGAGGCACCGCTACATAGAGCAGCTGGAGCCTGGGCAGAAGAATTGCCATCTGTATTGTGGAGTTTGCGAACTATACCCAACAGATCCACCGGCTACACCCCTTACTTCATGGTATATGGAGCAGAAGCCATCCTGCCTTCCGACATCCTTCACGATGCACCAAGAGTTGCCTCCTACGACGAAGATGACGCTGAAGAATCCAGATGCCTAGATGTGGACCTTCTTGAGGAGGAGCGCGTTTTGGCATGGAAAAGATCCGCCATCTACCAGCAGAAGGTACACAGCTACCATAGTCGCCGTGTCCGGCATCGCTCGTTTAAAGAGGGGGATCTGGTGCTCCGACTTAACCAAAAGAAGTCACACAAGTTATCCCCGCCATGGGAAGGACCGTTCATCATAAGCAAGGCGCTGCTCAATGGGTCTTATTACCTCGTTGACAATCGTGAACTGAAGGATAGACCCAACAAGAATCATAAGCATAAGCGAAGTGACCCGGATGATGACTACCCGGAGCTTGATCGGCCATGGAACATAGACATCTACGTCCTTTCTACACTTAGCATTTTTTATCTATTGTGTATATCTTATATGATCAATGAAATAAAGCTATCTGGTTCACTCATATTTCTGATTCTTTTACCTCCTTTAGTGTTCATTTTTGGATCGTATAAAACCTTTATGCACAAGTTTTGCGATTGCACTTGTAAAAATTCCGCCTACGAGCGTTAGCTTAAGTTTTCTGGTCTACACGTTCTTTGTCGTTTTTATGTGGATTCTGGAGTAGTGACTTTCGGCACTTATTGTCGGCGATTTTGTGCTTAGGTTATTAACGGTGCCATTGTGCATCATCACCTGAGCGCATGGTTCCGACAACGAGTCTTCCGACTCAGGAAAAGTCAAGCATAAAACCAGAGTAATGGATAAGCCAACACTTGCTTAAAAAATATATACATGCTGGAACCAGTTCTTGAGTAGCAGGAAATAACAACCATTGTTTTCTGCCTTAGGTTAACAAGTAGTTTTTTCTCATACACATTACATAATTGTTTTTCATTCCTCTGACGCAGGCGACTTGGACGCAGCATCATTAGCATCAGGAGAGTCACCTTCCTCAAAGTTGGCAGTGTTGAGGGACTCGGAGGAGCTTTGGTTACCGCCATCAATGGTTTTCATGGGCACAAAGACGTTAGGGTCGACCAACTCGGCGACTCTGGTGTCAAAACCCGCGAGCGACGCCAAGATAGCCTCGTGATCTATCTTTTGGCCTTCATCGTCGATGTCGGGGATACCAGAGGTCACCGTGTTGATGTCGGTGTTTTCGTAGTGTGCCTTGACCATTGACAGTGCCATCCTTGCATCGGCCCATGCACACGAAGCTTTCCAGCTTGAGATACGCTCGGGGGCTCGGCGCAGGATCTCCAAGAACTTCATCACAGAGTCCACCGCCTTGATGTTAATCTGGAGTCTGTTGGAGATTTTCGGCCATGGAGTCCCGTTCTTGTCGGAGGATCCTGTACACGTCTAGGTGGTACTGATTCTGCTCATCGACGGCTTTCTTTTGCTCTTTCAGGATCGCAATTTCCTCCTTCAAGCGATTCATCTCCTCATTGGCGGAGTCTTTCAGGACTTTCACTGAGTCTTCATGCATCTTCAACATGTCCTTTCTCTCCGGCTCAAGGATCTTGTTTTCGCTATCCAGATGCTGAATATGCTTGGATTGCTCAACAATATCCTTAGCCTTGGAAATGGATTCTGCAAGTTCGAGAAATAAAAGTGCACAGTGAGTACTCGAAGAATGTTGGCACAAGTCCAAGTCGGAATACAAAAAAGAAAGGAAAACAAACGCTTGCTCTTGGTGATTTGTTCCTTCAAGAAGGAAGTTTTACCCTTTTCGGCTTCCAAATCCGCGCGCATCTTCTGGTACTTGTCGTTGGCCATGCCCCTCCGAGCATTCTCATTCTGTGGAAGAAGAAAGTTAAACATTGTTCTGTCTACTTGGATCATCTAGCCGGAAAATTTCCACCTAGAAGCTCGGGGGCTACAGCGAGAGTTTTTTTTAACTTAGCACTATGCTTAGTCTTTCTTTAAGCATCTAGTCGGAACTAATTCAGTTTTTGATTAGAAGCTTGGGGGCTACAATATAAAGTTTTTAACTCAGTCATATGCTTAGCTTCTCTTTAAGCATCTAGTCGGAACTAAATCAGTTACAACTAGAAGCATGGGGGCTACAGTATTGAAATTTATAAACACTGTGTATGCTACTCTGAAAGCATCTAGTTGGAATAATTCATTCAAACTATATGCTTGGGGTCTATAGTGAGAAGTTTTCTAGCTTAGTCACTCTTAGAGCATTTAGATGCAAAGACCTATGGTTTTCCGTCTAAATCCTCGGGGGCTACAGTGGGATACTCATATGAAATGTAAAAGACAAATAAAACTTACAAGAAGGATGATCTTGAGGTTTGTAGCACTCTCAGCAAGCACCTTGCCAAACGACAAACTATTTCCTTGCAAGATTTCTACTTGCCGGAGAAGCTCCTCAAGACCGCATGTTGGAGATGTCGGCTCCGCACCAGGAACCAGAGCGGTGCTACCCGGCGTAAGTACTGGATAGACTATCTTCGGGAACTCTATGGTCTTCTTGGGTGCGGAGGCGTCGCCTTTGACAGATGTACCACCTTCCACCACCGCCTTACCGCTACCGATGGCATCCTTAGCCGGAGCTTCATCATTTGGTTTGCGGCACTTTCCTGCGTTGTCTGTTCGCCGACAACGGCAAGCTCCGTAGAGGCACCTGAGTCCACTTCCATGGCGGTAGGGCCAGATGCTACTTTGGCTTGTGAGCTTGTCAGCGCGGGCGAAGGCTGGATGCTAGGAGTGACAGGGGCGATGGCGGGAGATGCGTGGGGAGAAACGTCACGATGCAACATATCCTTAATGTTTCTAGAAGCCCCCAAAGTTTTGGAGGTCTTCTTCAAACTAGTAGTGTCTTTCTTCCTGAAACGTACAAAAAGTATAAGTACAAGAGTAAGACAAACAATGGAAAATGTCGGAGAGAAAAAAGCTTACACAAGAGGGGGTGCTTTGGAAAAGAGGATCCCAGTAATCTTTCTTTTCTCCGCCTCCAGGGCGGCGGTAGTCTTCTTGGAGGCTCCACCCTCCGTGTTCTTCTTCTTGCCTCCGTCGGCAGCATCAGAGGTGGAGATCTTCCGCTTCCGCGCCAACAGGACCTCGTCGTCGGACACGACGGTGACTTCCTTCATCTTTGGATCATAGATTTGGGCAGCCATGCTATCCTCATCTATATCGCTGACCTGTTAAGTGAAAATCCACCATGTTAGATGAGATGGTAATGGCTAGACGGAAGAACTGGAGTATATGTCATACACGAAAAATAAACAGATACCTTTGGGCACTTGCTCTCTATGAACATGTCGTAGGTGATGGTGAAGCCACCCTTCCTGTCCTTCACCTTAACGATGTCCTTGAGGCGGAGCTTGATGGAGTCGCTCGAGAAATTATCCTCGAAGATGTGGAGGCTATCCTTCCTCTCGTTGGTATACTCATGCATCAACTTCAAGCGGTGCTGCAGAGGTTGGATCTGCCTGACGAACCAGCACATGGCCAGGTCCAATCCGGTCAGACCTGTCTCTACGAACCACTCTATCCGCCTTATAGCGCGGGAAGTGTTGATGTCGGAGGGAAGGGAGTCCTAGGATATCCATGTCGAGGCTTCGGCGATAGCTCCATCGACGAAGTCCGGGTACGTCACTTCTAAGCCAGCCAGAGGGATATCTGGGCCATAGAAGTACGTGCGTTGCCAGTTCTTGCAGGACTCATGGCCGACGATGTCGGGGAAGCGCCGGCCAGGCCGGATCTTAAAACTAATGGTGCCACAGTTCCTGAGCTAGTCCTTGCCGGCTCCGGCTTCACGCTTGATGGTGAAAAAGTATATAAAGAGATCTAGCCTAGGCCTAATCCCTAAGTAACCCTTAGAAAGCGCCCCGTAGTTGCTAAGCACGAGGATGCTATTGGGGGAGAGGTTCTGAGGCTGTACTCGGTAATGGTTGAGGACAACTAGGAAGAAATTGGAGATGGGCAGGGAGACGCCGTGTACCATTTGGGATTTGAGGTACACCTTTTCTCTGGCTTTAGGAGAAGGAGTAACCTCTCCGGCCGGCGCCGCCCGCCAGGCGAGCCCCTCCATCACAGGGAGGTAGCCCTCAATGATTAGCTCCTTGATGTCGCGGTCCGTAATATCCGAACTGTGCCATTCTCCCTTGTGGGAGTCGTACTCCTCCTCTAGCAGCTCCAGCGCCGCTGGGTTATGGTCGCCGCCGGTGGCTTCGACCACCGTGGATTTAGGGATCACCAAGCCCTCTTGGGGCACAATAACGGAGCTCGCCGGCTTCACCGCGACATTGCCTGACGCCGTCATGGAGGGGGCGGAACTACTGCTGGCCATTGGAGGGGTTACGCTGGTGACTGGGAAGGTCGAGGAGTTAGGGTTTTTCGCACGATGCGCAGAGAGCTCGAGGAGGCGCTCGCTGGAGGAAGAAGACGATGCAAAGGAGAATGAGGTGAAAAGTAAAATTTCCACCGCAGTTACAATTTATAACCTCCGACATCAAGATTCATGCGGAATGATCGAACGGTTGACACGTGGACGATGTGTGCGGGCGCGTGCGTGGAAATTTCGCCACATTACCAACCGTCGCCGCCAACGGTTCATATCGCTCGCGCAGGAAAATCGGACATGATTGCGTTCTCTGCATGTGTGAGTTACGAGGCGTTGCTGACCTGCGTCTACGTCGCTCTAGATGTCAATTGCAGATGAACCATCACATCGGAAGATTCCGGCCTGGACGGATCTAGTCTGGCTATGGTAGAGTACGGTAGAAGATTCAGCAATTCTACGACTTAGAAGTTGAAGAAGGAGAAAACCTTGCAGGTGAAAGGATCGTATGGGCACCTAGAGGGGGGGGGGTGAATAGGTGCTACTTCAAATTTTCTTCTTTTTCAAATTAAGGTTTGACAATAAGGTAAATTCTCTAGATAATGCAACTACGGTGAATTTACCTATATGACAATTATGCAAGGGCTACCATAACACAAAGTAGTAACAAGTAAGTAAGGTGCGGTAAAGGATAGAAGTAACCGAAAAGTGGACGTGGAGACACAAGGATTTGTTTCCCGTAGTTCCTTCTTTTTGAGGGGAAGTACGTCTACGTTTGGAGAGGGGGTGGTTTCAAACCACCAACGCCACGAGAGGCCTCCCTTGTTCTCCGATGAATCTCACCCAACGGGATCGATTCACCTTCCACTATATCGGCAACCTTCAAGGTGGAAGTCGGCACCGTTACAAGTTTGAGGCACACATCCACAACTTAATCGGAGGCTCCCAAATACAAGCAAGCTGTCAAAGCAATCAAAGACAAGCTTGTAAGAACCAAAACAAGAACTAGGGTTTCCAAGAAAACACTAGAGCAAAGGGGCCCTCAATGAAATGAGGGGGAAATGAAGATCTCTTTTGGGGAAGTAGTAGATCGGGGCCTCCTCCTTCGATTCCCCATAGATCAAGGACTTTGGGTGGTGGAATGAGGAGATCTTGAAGATTGGGTGGCTCCAATGGACTCCAATGGTGGTCTTTGACTTAAATGAGCTGAGCAGTTTGTCCCAAGGTAGGTGGAGGGGTATTTATACCCCTCCACGAAATATGGCCGTTGGAGTCATTAATGCACCGGTAGTACCGGTCCTCAAGCGGTAGTACCGGCGGTACTACCGGTCAAGTACCGGACCAGGTACCGGAGATGCTTCAGTTCGTCTAGCCTTCTTCAGATTTGGGCGGTATCTCCCTTGCGGTACTACCCCCAAGCGATAGTACCGGTCGTATGACGCGGTACTACCGGTCTAGGCGATAGTACTGGTCCCAAGTACCGCTTGGTACTGACCAAAACGAAGAGGAGTGGATGTTCTTCAGAATGGCCCGGTACTGCCGAGCGGTACGACCGTGTCAAGCGGTAATACCGCTTGTCTCAATCGGTACTACCGGTTGGACCGGTAGTGCGGCTCCGTGGTACCGGGTGGTACTGACTAGCACACACCCTTATCTGTTTCGTACGGTGCCAACCGGTACTGGAACCGGTAGTACCGGTGTCAAGCGGTAGTACCGGTCGTAGTTCCGGTACTACCGGTTGGCACAATGGTTTTTCGCAAAGGGAATTGATATGCCAATATTTGTGCCACCCCTTATCAAACTTGTGATACACTTAGCACACAGTTAAACCGATAAGTGTGTTGTTATCAAACATCAAAATCAGAGGGATAGGAATATGCTCTTTCAATCTACCCCTTTTTGGTGTTTGATGACAATACACTTTTGCAAGATGATTTTAATAGAAAACATATGGAATTTGTAAAATAGAGACGGGGCTCCCCCTAGATGCGTAGAGACAAACCTCCCCCTCTATTTTACAAACCCAACATGGGTGCACAAATATTGATACCTTTGCATGTGAAATCATACCTTTGCATAATAACATGTGATGAGAAATATATAGACAATAGATAACGCATATCATCACAAGATGGATCCAATGAAATAAACCACTTAGTATCATAAGATGGATCCAAGACATAACCACATAGTCTCACACATAAAACATAGTCTCATACATAACTAGAGGGAAATCGAAGTTCACAAGCAATAAAAGGATCAAGATAAGAACGAGCTTGTGACTTCCCATGCAACATCCGTGCCTAAAGTGCAACTTCTCCCCCTTTGGCATCAAGACGCCAAAAAGGGACAAGTGCAAGACTACCGTCCCAACGGTCAATCATCCTCCTCCTCCTCCTCATCCTCAAGGTCCTCCTCATCCTCGTAAGGGGGTGGGAACGGTGCGAGGAAGAGACATCATCGTTCCAACGGCTGTGCTGAGAGATCCACTGATCTTCTGGAGTGATGTTGTTCTCGGACCCCTCGGAGACGGTCAAACCCTGAGCAGCCATCATTTCCTTCTGCCGAGCACTGGTTTTCTTGGCATACACATGCGCCTCATACATGCGTTTCTGGTTGTCAACCTGGAAGCAGAAGATCTTCTTGAGCTTGACCTCCATCCTTTTGGCCCAAGATGGCTTAGAATTCTTGTGACGAGAGAAAACATAGTCAGTGTCATGTCCACTGTCAGCATCCTCAGAGTCATCCTCATCCTCCTCACCCGCCGCAACGCGAGGTTTAGCATGTGTCTTGATCTTGAGTGCCTTTGGCCTATGCACAATGAGTGAGCGAGTGGAGAGTGTCCTAGCAATGACGGGGCACTTTGACACAATGAGGGCCATAATATAAGGAGCAAATGGCGGAACCCTCCGAGAGTGTGCAGCAACAACCATATCATTCCATATGAAGTCTGACACATCAAGAGGAGTGCCGGAGTCTCGGTTGAGGAAGGTGTTGAACAGCAAGTCCATAGAGAACCCATGTATCTCATCCTTGTTGCCCGCACGAGGAGCAACAGTCTCACAGAAAATGCGATGGAGAATGTCATATGTGGGGAGAAGATCCTTGATCTTGCCAGCAATCCCATGGCCTCGAATATACAAAGGTGTAAGGATGTCCTTTTTGGAGGGATGATCCCGCATGTGACAGCGAAAACCACAAGGAACGTCCCGGCCGCGATCTTCATACCCCAAGATTGCAGCAAACTTCACAAGTGTAGCTTCCTTGACAGCACCTTGAGTCATCCAGGTAATCTTCCGAGTGCGACCAGTGTGGAAATGTGCAGTGGCATAAAACTGGCAAATAAGGAGGGGATCATAGTCATACTGGAACTCCATAATGGGGAACAAGCCAAGGTGAGAGCAGATTTCCTTAGCTTCAGCAAAGTAGTCAAGATTCTTGTCAATGTGCCCCATGTCAATCCACTGCTGAGGCACCACCATCTGTATATTGGTCAAAAGAACCTCATGATAAACACGTTCTTGGAAATCATCATAGAAGAGACTGTCTTCCCTGGCCTCGCTCGGGTTGTGGGAGTATGCATTTTCAATCCGGAGAGCCCTAAACTCTGACTCAGAGATGTCTGACAGTTTACTTGGCCCAGATGGCCCAGAGCTGAGACTTTTGGTACGCCCAGTGGAAGGGGGCGAGAGGGAGGGGCGCTGCCACGCCCAGCAGAGCGCTTGGTAACCCCTTCACGACCCCCACGACCACCTCGAGTGGCAGGCAACTTGGAACGGTGTCTTGGCTGTGGCATAACATCTTCCTCAGACTCCGTCTCTTCCTCAACAATCTCACGGCTAGTCTTGGAACGCTTGCATGCACCCCGAGAACCACATGCATCTATGAAAGCACAAGGGAGGATAGCAAGGGGGTAAGGGCACAAGAATCAAGGAGCAAACGAGAGAGTCAAATATGAAGCAAAAAAAGGCGGTCAGTTTGGTAGATTATCGGACCGACGACGGTAGTAAATGTAAGCGGTAGTACCGGAAAAAGTTTCGGTACTACCGGTTGAGCAGCACAAGTTCGTCAGATCTGATGGAAACGGACCAAATAGATGGCATTAAACTGTAAATAGATGATTCTACTCGGTAACAAGGGAAGCATATGGCAGTACAACCTTTCAATATGTCAATTTCTCCACAAATCTAAGCCAAAACCTAGATCTAAGGAGAAAATCAAACGGAGAGAGAAAGGGCGGTTGTACCGGGATCCATGGCGGTGGAAAGAGGTGGGAGCCCGTCAAGAGGCCGAATCCAAGGGGAATCCGGGGAGAGGAGGGCGTGGTAGGGCTCCGACGGCTTCAAGGTCTCCGGCGGCGGCGCGGGTATGAGTGGGGGGCGTGGGGATGAATGGGGCACTCAGGGGTGCCTCACCACGCGTGTCCAATATATACCAGGAAAACGCCGACCGGTAGTACCGGTTGCTGAAGCGGTAGTACCACTTGTAAGAGGTAGTACCGGTTCCCCAACCGGTAGTACCGGTGACCGGTAGTACCGGACATGTGGGCGGTAGTACCGTTCCTAGAGCAGTTCTTCCAAGAGATGACCTGGGAACTACCCAGGTCCGGTAGTACCGCTCCCACATCCGGTAGTACCGGTCCCATCTGATTCCAAATACCAGGAAACAAAGGTGATTCTTGTGCAGATAGAGAGAGGGTTTTCGTGAGGGAGTTAGGAGGCTTGGGTTAAGATAAGTGAGCTGGGAAGCACATGCACTCTAAAAATCGAGAAAAAAGAGGTTCAAAACCAAACTAGAGTGCATGAGACTAAGAACGATGAAGGCAATTCACAATTTGACAATCATGAGTAAAAATCAAATCAAAGATGACAAACAAGAGTACGCACATCAACCTCTCGATTGAGAGGGGGCGGTGGCCTAGGCCACCATATTTGAGTATACTCGGCTTGGCACCACGAAGATATATCTTGGGTCCATTACCGAAACTCATCATTAAGCTCACATATCACAAAATGATATTAAGAGGAATGATTTTGTTTACTTTGCGCATAATGGGGGGAGGGATGGTCCAATCAATTAGGACCGCACTCCCCCTATGTCCATGCCTACACCTAAACCAAATATGGGTCGAGTATTAGGTGAGAGTGCAAGATAATCAAGCCAAGCTCCTTGAATCTACGATATTTAGTTCATTCCTCAAGTAGCAAAACCTTGCTTCATCAAGTGGCTTCGTGAAGATATCGGCAAGTTGATCTTTGGTAGAAACATAGGATAGATCAATATCACCTCGAGCAACATGATCTCTAATGAAGTGGTGACGAATCTCAATATGCTTTGTCCTTGTGTGATCCACCGGGTTGTATGCAATTTTGATGGCACTTTCATTGTCACATAGAAGAGGCACTTTGTCACAATGGACACCGTATTCCTTTAAAGTTTGCCTCATCCATAGCAATTGAGTGCAAGCACTAGCGGCAGCAACATACTCGGCTTCGGCGGTGGAGAGATGTAAGGTTCCCAACCTTTAATAAGGTAGAGATCCCTGTGTTTACAATGCTAGTCCCTGGATCAATAGCTAGCATCCACAGTTAAGATGTAATATCAAGAAACAAAGGTCATAATACAACTTTATAACCAGGAATAAAATAATTTATTACATCTTACATAGCTCATATGGCTATCTCATTACATTGCAGCAGAAGTAACTATAGCATGGGGTCCTTCATCTTCAAAGTGCCACAGGCAAACATGTTGGTTGTAGACTTGTAATCCTATTCAACAAACTTCACTAACACCAAACAAAACTGCAACATAATAAGTTGCATCCACAAGGGTCAATACATTTGAATTGTCTTGGCAAGTTTCACTATTATGTAGAAGTAAGTGGACCCTATCATTACATGCATATTTGGCTAAGTGGGGTTTAGGCTCATTTGCAGAAAGCAATATAGTTTTATCCTATCTTTTCAAAATAGTTTTTGATCTTTTGTCAAATCTTTCTAAACTCCTTGGAAAACTCCAACTGCTTCAAATCCCTTGTTGTCACCATCAAGTTTTACTTTGAGAAATTGGAATGTCGAGATCTTCCATAGCTTCAGGCCTTAGTTGCTCATTATTGACCATAACCGGGGACATGACTAAGTACTTAGAATTTGATCTTCTGCAGAAGTTGTACACTTTACCCACATGACACAATCTCGTCTTGATGCCACCAGTGGCCGCTGGATAAGTACTCACCAAGATGGAGTACTGGCAGATCGAGAATGTCACAAAGTCTTTCCATAGAGGTCCTCCCAATACACAATGCTTGCTTGTCAACCAGGCACCAATGTAGGGTTAAATTCCCTTACACAATTCTAGTTAACCTGAAGATGCCAATGCATGGGTCTTCCACTATGTAGTTGACTAAGCCAGAGCCTATTTAGCATGTGGATGTACACGGAAGCCACTGTACGAGAAACATGTTCAATCTCTAAGTCCCTGGGCGGTTTTCTTCCAGTGCACATCCCAAAAGATAGCCATATAAACATGGTTCCCTTTGTTGCCACCTTGTCCAAAACTTGAGTATCCTTGTCCACCCAGGTGGTTCATTGAGTACTTGTTTTATTATATAAAACATATATATTTTCAACACTTCATCATAACATGTATCCCATCCCAAATATATAGTAGGGCTAAGTTTAATACATCTACATTGTTTCCACTAAGGAATATATAAGGGTATCCTATTAGGATTTAGCATAGCATAGAATATAGTAGTCCTTATCATGCATGTTACAAAAATCCACTAAGTGTAATGAAAATAGTAGGACATGGATGATAGTGTCACTTGCCTTTTTAGTAGAGAATGATGGTTCACTTCTTGATCTTGCAATTATCACACTCTTCTAACTTCACTACAATTTAATCAAACAAGCACAATTTCAACTAGCATTCTAACCATTTCTCACACATAAAATAACAAAAACAAGGTCGTGCATGCAAGCATGCAAAAGATAGTTTTATTTGCAAAAGTGTTTTCTACTAGTCTCTAAACATTATAAAGTTCAAAGTGGTCATTTACTAAAGTGGTAAAACCATTTGCAAAAGGTTTCATCTCATAAACCAAATATTATGATAAGGTGATATTTTATGTAGTTGAAAATATCTTTTAGCAAAGTAATGATTTTTCATAAAATAAGTTGTTAATTCACAAAACTTGGTGTTTAGGGTCATAAGGTTTGAATCAAATCATTTCCCAAAGGTTTTACTCAAAAATCATTTCTAAATCAAAAACAATATTTTTATTTGACTAGAAATGCTCTCACTCTAATATTTATTCCTTAACTTCACATAATACATTTTTAAATCCATAAGTTGGTTCCTAGGTTCATTAGGTTCACAACAAACCATTTTGCAAAGATTTCATACTAAAAATATATCTAGAACAATTTTTATATTCAAAATAAGCCTACACATGTTTCTGCAATTTCAACCAATTTTCCAGAAGCAAAACATTAAACAAAGTGTATGGTTGCAAAGTACTTGTTCTTCTGAATCCATTTATATAAAATTTGCAAAATTTGGACGTGTAGAATTAAAGTTATGAATTTTACAAGTTTGCATATCTAATAGATTCTATTTTCTGTTTTTAAACCAAACCATGTCCACGTGGCGCGTTTCTATTGGACGGTACCGCTTCGTGCGGATCAGCCTCTGCGAACCGTTGGATTTCACTTAAATCGCACGGTGCAGATGGACACATACCCCTTCGGTTGGATCTAATCCTAGCCAGATGATTCGCATCTGGCGGCGCACACTCGGGCTACGGCGAAGCCGGCGATTCAGGAAGCAAGAGAAGGAGGGAAGTAGCTCACAGTGACCAGGGGATCTTAGAGATGCTCAACGTGGTCGCGAGGAGGCAAGGGGCACATAGGGACGAAAATAATTGCTCGCTGGAGTTGCTGCGGCGTCGGGCTCGTCTGGATGTCGACGGGGACGGAGTTGCAGGTCGCCCTAAGGCAAACGGAGCACATGGTTAGACGCATACTGTCCTGGGGATCTTAGGAGCATCAACAGGAAGGCTCGGGGCGGTCGGTGTTTACCAGGGGAGTTCGCCGGAGCAAAGACAGACGACGGCGGCGTGTTGAGGTTGTCCTTGCGACGGCCTGGGCAAGCAGCCGGCAGCAATGGCAATGGAGATCGCGGCGATGGGGAACAAGGTTGCGTGAAGTGGGAGGCGAGGGGCGGCCGTGGTTCGCTGGAATTGGCCGGAATCATCGTCGGAGACAGAGATGCTCGAGCTCGAAATTCACCCAGTCTGGGGGCAGAGAGGGAGAGGCAAGCGAGGGGAAAGAGAGAGGAGACAAGGGCGATTAAGTACGCGTGGTTGCCGGGGGAGTGATGGCTGCAATAACGCGGATTGATCGCCGAAGTTAATGGCAGAAACAGCGTGGGGGACTTGGTCGCGGGTGCGAACGACGACGTGCTGGCGTGGGGCCGTGCTGACAGTGAGAGAGAGAGGGGCACGGGGTCCACTTGTCTGTGACTGCGCGGGTTCTTTCCTGAGTGAAAACGGTTCACCAACGGGGGAGTTTAGTTGGGCTGCGTGTGGGCTTGCTGGGCCTGTTGGGTTGGGTCTGTTTCTTTCATTTTTTTATACCAAATGTTTTTCCTTTTTCTGTTTGAATATTCTAATTTGATTTTCATTCAAACAATTCAAACCACCACCAAACTTTAGGTATAGATTAATTCTGTTTAACAACATAATCCAAAGTCCAAAGTAAATTAATTTTTATTATTTTTGGATCTATTATTAATTAAAATAAAAAGACCTTAGTCTTTATTTCAAATAGGGTTTAATTTATTTTTAAAACTCTATTTGAAATCTAAACCAAACCAAAACCTATTCAGTAGGTTTCATTTGAAAAACAAAAACACTTGGAAATCTTATTTAAAATAAATTGACAAGTTTTAGTGTTTATTTAAAATGGAGAAGCCTTTACTTTAATAAAATTGGATATTAAAAAATCCTCATTATTTTATTTAAATAAACCTTTACCCTTTTTATCAAATAGAAATATTTTATTTCAAAAGCTTGGCCAAGTTTTAATTTGGCTCTATAAAATAATCCTTATTTATATTTCTACCTTTGCTTTTGAAAACCATATCTTTTTATTAAAAGATCCAAAAATAATGATTCTAACTATTAAAACTTTCTTTATTAATTTTTTATCTTTTTTTTAAATCCCTTTAGGATCTTATTTGATCAAAATAGGTTTTGATGTTTCCAATTGGAATCAAAAAGTTTCTTCTCACCCTAAATTTCAACAAAATTTTATTTTGTTTATTTATTTTTCACATTTCAAAATTTGGAAAATTTTGGGATATGACAGGCTACCACCCTTAAAATAAATCTCGTCCCAAGATTTGGGAAGGCTAGGGTTACAAGTTGGCTTGAAGACATCTAGGGTACTACCACCCTTAAAATAAAGTCTCATAGGATTACATTGATGGTTCACTTGACTAAGAGTTCAACACTTGATATCCTGACAGGAATCCTTATTTGACTCAACTGAGTTAACTAGTTCCTGATATCCACTTCTTCTATCTCTTCAAAGTTTCCATCCATATCAATGTGGTTCACATGTCCTTTTTGGGTCACATTGGAGTCATTTCCATTGGCTCTTCTAGCATCCTTTTTCTTTTTCTTCTCAGGACAGTCTGATGCATAGTGTCCAAGCTCCTTACAATTGTAGCACTGCAACTGGCTAATGTCTTTCTTCCTGAAAGTGTCATGTTGGTTCTTGCCAAGGTCATCTCCATTGTCAGTATCATTTCCATTTTTATCACTTCCATTGTTGTTGTGGTGATACTGATGTGGTTCATAATCTTCATTGCTCTTTTTGAATGAATGCTTCTTTTTTGATGATCCTGAGTGATACTTGAGTTTATGCTTCCTCTTTCTGTTCTCAACTTGATTCATCTTGTTTTCCAATATAGTGGCTTTGTCACAGAGTGATTGATAAGTTGGAACATAGGCAACAGCTAGCTGCAGGTTCAACTCATCATTAAGTCCTTCAAGAAATTTCTCCTTTCTCTTAGCATCTATGTCAACTTCATCCGGTGCATATCGTGCCAGATTGTTGGATTCTTCAATATACTCAGCCACACTGAGGTGACGCTGTTTTAGATTGTGGAATTCCTTTTTCTTCAAGTGCATCACTCCAGGTGAGATGTGAGTTGTACGAAAACCATCCTCAAAAATATCCCAAGTCACATTCTCCAGGGGAGGGGTGATCTGAAAGTTGTCCCACCATGTTGCTGCTGGTCCTTCAAGTAGAAATGCTGCAAACCTAACTTTTTCTTCATCGGTGCAGCCAACAGTCACTAAGTCTTTATTCACCGAACGTAACCAATCATTGGCTTCCATTGGATCAGTTGTTCCATAGAACCTTGCAGGTCTAAGTTTCAGAAACCTGGTGAGCATGTCATGAGCTAGAGGATTATTCTGATTGTTGTTATTGTTGTTGTTGTTGTTGTTGTTGTTCTGATTCTGTATGAATGTGGTCATCTCCTGCATCAGTTGTGTCTGAGCTGTCATCATCTGCTGCATCTCAGGAGTGATGTTGTTGTTTTGGTTGGGGTTGGCACGACGGGGAGGCATCTGTTGGTTTGATAGGGATGAGTATTGGTGGATAGGTTTTTAAGAAGTTCTAACACACATCTCAAAACAACCAAGTTCAATCAAACAATCAAACAATCAACAAGCAACTATCCACTTAACAACTTATGAGCTTAACTCATGAGTTGAAGGAAACAACAAGTTTTCTTGAAATAAATAACTTAGTATAATCATACCTCATAGGTCAATATGATCCATACTCTAACTTGATATCAATGTATTTGGTAGGCAATCTAATGTCTCTTGGTTCTCACTTGTAGTCCTTAGTGATGTCTAAGTTGAATTCCTTGGTGAAACTAAAGTTGAAGTCGTTGGTCGTGGTGAAGGCTTTGTCCATCAAGTTGATAAAGGAAGAGATGTAGAATCAAAAACCAAAAAGGTTGAGGAAAGAGTTTACAAGATTGTTTGTAAATATGTTTTGGAACAAAAACAACTCTTATTTTTCTAAGGGGTTTTGTCCAATCCTAGGGTTACAATCCTACAGGCAACACAGTGCTCTGATACCATCTGTAAGGTTCCCAACCTTTAATAAGGTAGAGATCCCTGTGTTTACAATGCTAGTCCCTGGATCAATAGCTAGCATCCACAGTTAAGATGTAATATCAAGAAACAAAGGTCATAATACAACTTTATAACCAGGAATAAAATAATTTATTACATCTTACATAGCTCATATGGCTATCTCATTACATTGCAGCAGAAGTAACTATAGCATGGGGTCCTTCATCTTCAAAGTGCCACAGGCAAACATGTTGGTTGTAGACTTGTAATCCTATTCAACAAACTTCACTAACATCAAACAAACCTGCAACATAATAAGTTGCAGCCACAAGGGTCAATACATTTGAATTGTATTGGCAAGTTTCACTATTATGTAAAAGTAAGTGGACCCTATCATTACATGCATATTTGGCTAAGTGGGGTTTAGGCTCATTTGCAGAAAGCAATATAGTTTTATCCTATCTTTTCAAAATAGTTTTTGATCTTGTGTCAAATCTTTCTGAACTCCTTGGAAAACTCCAAGTGCTTCAAATCCCTTGTTGTCACCATCAAGTTTTACTTTGAGAAATTGGAATGTCGAGATCTTCCATAGCTTCAGGCCTTAGTTGCTCAGTATTGACCATAACCGGGGACACGGCTAAGTACTTAGAATTTGATCTTATGCAGAAGTTGTACACTTTACCCACATGACACAATCTCGTCTTGATGCCACCAGTGGCCGCTAGATAAGTACTCACCAAGATGGAGTACTGGCAGATCGAGAATGTGACAAAGTCTTTACATAGAAGTCCTCCCAATACACAATGCTAGCTTGTCAACCAGGCACCAATGTAGGGTTAAATTCCCTTACACAATTCTAGTTAACCTGAAGATGCCAATGCATGGGTCTTCCACTATGTAGTTGACTAAGCCAGAGCCCATTTAGCATGTGGTTGTACACGGAAGCCACTGTACGAGAAACATGTTCAATCACTAAGTCCCTGGGCGGTTTTCTTCTAGTGCACATCCAAAAAGATAGCCATATAAACATGGTTCCCTTTGTTGCCACCTTGTCCAAAACTTGAGTATCCTTGTCCACCCAGGTGGTTCATTGAGTACTTGTTTTATTATATAAAACATATATATTTTCAACACTTCATCATAACATGTATCCCATCCCAAATATATAGCAGGGCTAAGTTTACTACATCTACATTGTTTCCACTAAGTAATATATAAGGGTATCCTATTAGGATTTAGCATAGCATAGAATATAGTAGTCCTTATCATGCATGTTACAAAAATCCACTAAGTGTAATGAAAATAGTAGGACATGGATGATAGTGTCACTTGCCTTTTTAGTAGAGAATGATGGTTCACTTCTTGATCTTGCAATTATCACACTCTTCTAACTTCACTACAATTCAATCAAACAAGCACAATTTCAACTAGCATTCAAACCATTTCTCACACATAAAATAACAAAAACAAGGTCATGCATGCAAGCATGCAAAAGATAGTTTTATTTGCAAAAGTGCTTTCTACTAGTCTCTAAACATTATAAAGTTCAAAGTGGTCATTTACTAAAGTGGTAAAACCATTTGCAAAAGGTTTCATCTCATAAACCAAATATTATGATAAGGTGATATTTTATGTAGTTGAAAATATCTTTTAGCAAAGTAATGATTTTATATGGTTCATCAAATAAGTTGTTAATTCACAAAACTTGGTGTTTAGGGTCACAAGGTTTGAATCAAATCATTTCCCAAAGGTTTTACTCAAAAATCATTTCTAAATCAAAAACAATAATTTTATTTGACTAGAAATGCTCTCACTCTAATATTTATTCCTTAACTTTACATAATACATTTTTAAATCCATAAGTTGGTTCATAGGGTCAGTAGGTTCACAACAAACCATTTTGCAAAGATTTCATACTAAAAATATATCTAGAACAATTTTTATATTCAAAATAAGCCTACACATGTTTCTGCAATTTCAACCAATTTTCCAGAAGCAAAACATTAAACAAAGTGTATGGTTGCAAAGTACTTGTTCTGCTGAATCCATTTATATAAAATTTGCAAAATTTGGACGTGTAGAATTAAAGTTATGAATTTTACAAGTTTGCATATCTAATAGATTCTATTTTCTGTTTTTAAACCAAACCATGTCCACGTGGCGCGTTTCTATTGGACGGTACCGCTTCGTGCGGATCAGCCTCTGCGAACCGTTGGATTTCACTTAAATCGCACGGCGCAGATGGACACATACCCCTTCGGTTGGATCTAATCCTAGCCAGATGATTTGCATCTTACGGCTCACAGCAGCTCGACCAGTAACTGGTGGCGCTAGCGGCGACGACTGGCGGCGCACACTCGGGCTACGGCGGAGCCGGAGATTCAGGAAGCAAGAGAAGGAGGGAAGTAGCTCACAGTGACCAGGGGATCTTGGAGATGCTCAACGTGGTCGCGAGGAGGCAAGGGGCGCATAGGGACGAAAATAATTGCTCGCCGGAGTTGCTGCGGCGTCGGGCTCGTCTGGATGTCGACGGGGACGGAGTTGCAGGTCGCCCTAAGGCAAACGGAGCACATGGTTAGACGCATACTGTCCTGGGGATCTTAGGAGCATCAACAGGAAGGCTCGGGGCGGTCGGTGTTTACCAGGGGAGTTCGCCGGAGCAAAGACAGACGACGGCGGCGTGTTGAGGTTGTCCTTGCCGACGCTCTGGGGCAAGCGCGGCCGAGCAGCTGGCAATGGGAGATGCGTCAGGCGATGGGGAACAAGGTTGCATGAAGTGGGAGGCGAGGGGCGGCTGTGGTTTGCTGGAATTGGCCGGAATCGTCGTCGGAGACAGAGATGCTCGAGCTCGAAATTCACCTAGCCTGGGGGCAGAGAGGGAGAGGCAAGCGAGGGGGAAGAGAGAGGAGACAAGGGCGATTAAGTACGCATGGTTGCCGGGGGAGTGATGGCTGCAATAACGCGGATTGATCACCGGAGTTAATGGCAGAAACGGCGTGGGGACTTGGTCGCGGGTGAGAACGACGACGTGCTGGCGTGGGGCCGTGCTGACAGTGAGAGAGAGAGGGGGCGCGGGGTCCACTTGTCTGTGACTGCGCGGGTTCTTTCCTGAGCGAAAACGGTTCACCAACGGGGGAGTTTAGTTGGGCTGCGTGTGGGCTTGCTGGGCCTGTTGGGTTGGGTCTGTTTCTTTCATTTTTTTATACCAAATGTTTTTCCTTTTTCTATTTGAATATTCTAATTTGATTTTCATTCAAACAATTCAAACCACCCCCAAACTTTAGGTATAGATTAATTCTGTTTAACAACATAATCCAAAGTCCAAAGTAAATTAATTTTTATTATTTTTGGATCTATTATTAATTAAAATAAAAAGACCTTAGTCTTTATTTCAAATAGGGTTTAATTTATTTTTAAAACTCTATTTGAAATCTAAACCAAACCAAAACCTATTCAGTAGGTTTCATTTGAAAAACAAAAACACATGGAAATCTTATTTAAAATAAATTGACAAGTTTTAGTGTTTATTTAAAATGGAAAAGCCTTTACTTTAATAAAATTGGATATTAAAAAATCCTCATTATTTTATTTAAATAAACCTTTACCCTTTTTATCAAATAGAAATATTTTATTTCAAAAGCTTGGCCAAGTTTTAATTTGGCTCTATAAAATAATCCTTATTTATATTTCTACCTTTGCTTTTGAAAACCATATCTTTTTATTAAAAGATCCAAAAATAATGATTCTAACTATTAAAACTTTCTTTATTAATTGTTTATCTTTTTTTTAATCCCTTTAGGATCTTATTTGATCAAAATAGGTTTTGATGTTTCCAATTGGAATCAAAAAGTTTCTTCTCACCCTAAATTTCAACAAAATTTTATTTTGTTTATTTATTTTTCACATTTCAAAATTTGGAAAATTTTGGGATGTGACAAGAGAGATATACAATTTTGCTTCTTAGAAGACCAACATACCAAGGACCTACCAAGGAATTGGCAAGCCCCGGATGTTGATTTTCTATCATCCTTGTCCCCCGCCCAATCCGAATCCGTGTATCCACAAAGAGCAAATGTTGAGCCTCGAGGATACCAAAGACCATAAAATAGGGTATGAACTAAATATCGAAAGATTCTCTTAACCGCCATTAAATGGCTTTCCTTAGGAGCCGCTTGATATCTTGCACACACACCTACACTCAACACAATATCGGGTCTAGATGCACAAAGATAAAGCAAAGAACCAATCATAGACCGGTATACCTTTTGATACACATCTTTACCATTTGGATTTTGTTCTAGATGAGTCTTTGTAGCCATGGGAGTAGGAGCTCCATTCAAATCTTGCATTTTGAATCTCTTGAGCATATCTTGAGTATACTTGGCTTGGTTGAAGAATGTTCCTCCTCTAACTTGCTTGATCTCAAAACCAAGAAATACTTTCAACTCCCCCATCAAAGACATCCGGAACATACTAGTCACAAGCTTTGAGAATTCATCATTAAAAGCTTTGTTAGACGAGCCAAAGATAATATCATCAACATATATTTGGCATACAAAAAGCTCCCCATTGACCCTCTTAGTAAAAAGAGTGGGATCGATTTTTCCAACCTCAAAGCCACGGTCAAACAATAACTCTCTAAGGTGCTCATACCACGTGCGTGGGGGCTTGCTTGAGCCCATAAAGCGCCTTATAAAGTTTGTAGACATGGTTTGGGAAGTTGGGGTCCTCAAATCCTGGGGGTTGTTTAACATATACCAATTCATTTAAAGGACCATAAAGGAATGCACTTTCTACATCCATTTGTTGCGATGTGACGTATAAGCAAGAAGGATACGGATGGACTCAAGGCGAGCCATGGGTGCATAAGTCTCTCCATAATCAATGCCTTCAATTTGAGAATACCCTTGTGGAACCAATCTAGCCTTGTTCCTTACTATAATTCCATGCTCATCTTGCTTGTTCTTGAATATCCACTTTGTTCCAATAACATTGCGACAATCCTTTGGCTTCTCAACTAACTTCCACACTTTGTTTCTCTCAAAGTTGTTGAGCTCTTTGTGCATAGCTTCTAACCAATCCGAATCTTCAAGAGCTTCCCACACTTTCTTTGGTTCAATCATGGAGATGTGTGCTTGGTGTTCACTAAACCTCTTCAATTGTTCTCTTGTGGAAATTCCTTTCCTTAGATCTCCAACAACATTTTGGAGGGTGTGGTCTCTTATTTCCAACATTCTTTCCTTTCTAGCTTCGCGACGAGCGTGGATCTCCGCATTGTTTCTTGGAGGACCCTCTTCATCATTTTGATCCTCATCTTGACCATCAACTTGACCTTGATCATCATTGGAGTCATCCTCTACATTGGGAGGCAAAGATTGACCTTGGTCTTGATCAAGTGCTCTTCTAGCATCAATTTGAGCTGTCTCAAAACAGTTTGGATGGATCTTCCTTGACAAATTGACTTGGCACCACTTGACAACCCATCGAATGGACCAAGCTCCCTTTGACTAGAGTTCACACATTGATCACTATGTTGAGGGTCCACATCTTGTCTTTGGCTTGAGTCAATGTCCTCTTCGGTAGATGGAGCATGTTGAGGTTGTGAAGATGAGGGCTCCACTCGAGTGGAGCATAGTTCTTCTCGATCCACCATAAGGGGTTCCTCAACGAGGCAGATATATCCCACACCCATTCTTCCTATGGCATCCTGAGGCATTTCATCATCTGCATCACAAGCATCAACACACCCCCCTTGGGGACCATCATATTCTTCGAAGGTCACACTACAAGATTCTATGACGGCTCCGGAGATCTTGTCATAGATTCTATAAGTGTGATATTCAAGACCATAGCCAACAAAAATACCCTCTAATGCTTTAGACTTGAATTTAGACAAATGAACACCTTTGATGAGATAGAAACACTTACAACCGAACACCCGGAAATAAGATATGTTGGGCTTGTTACCGGTAAGTATCTCATATGGAGTCTTGTTGATTTTATTGCGGAGGTAGAGTCGGTTTGAAGCATGGCAAGCAGTGGAGATGGCTTCGGCCCAAAAGTTGTATGGAGATTTAAACTCCGCCAACATGGTCCTAGCCATCTCAATAAGAGTCCGGTTCTTCCTTTCGGCCACACCATTTTGTTGAGGGGTGTATGCAGCGGAATATTGATGTTTAATCCCCTCATCACTAAGGAAATCATTCAAGGTGTAGTTCTTGAACTCGGTGCCGTTGTCACTTCTTATAATCAACACGGGAACATTATGTTGCCGTTGAACCAAGTTGATGAAGTCGATAAAAGTCTTTTGAGTTTCACTCTTCAACTTGAAGAAATAAACCCAAGTGTATCTTGAAAAGTCGTCAACAATCACCAAACAATATTTCTTCCCTCCAAGACTTGCATGAGATGGAGGACCAAATAGGTCCACATGGAGGAGTTCCAAGATCTTGTTAGACTTGATTTGGTTTGTGGGCTTGTGAGGAGCGTCATGCATCTTCCCTAGAACACATGCCCTGCAAACACGATCTTTGGCAAAGGAAACATTTTCTTTTAGTCCAACTATATGTCCCTCTTTATGGAGACTTTGCAAAGTTCTCATATTGACATGGGCTAGTCGGCGATGCCATAACCAACCCACATAGGCCTTTCCGAATAAGCACATCGGACCTGTAGTGGTTTGCTCCGAGAAGTCCACCACATACAAGTCATGTTCGACGTGCCCAACGAAAGCGACCTTGAGAGACTTGCTCCACAAGAGGACCACAATATCTACATCAATGAAGACGGCAAAGCCCATCTTACCAAGAGCAAGGACAGAAAGTAAATTTTATCCAAGGGTCTCAACAAGCATGACGTTCACGAGTGTAATGTCGTGAGCAACCACAACCTTGCCGAAACCCATTACCTTAGACTTTGATTTGTCGGCATATGTCACGGTAATTTGATCATCATTAGGCTTTAACTCCTTGACAATAGACTAGATTCCGGTCATATGACTTGTGCAACCACTATCAAGCACCCACTTTGACCCTCCGGAAGCATAAGTCTACAAGAGATCAAGCTAATTTTTAGGTACCCATTTTTCAATGGGTCCTCTTTTGTTAGCAACAAGGGTCTTGGGAACCCAAATAGACCAAGCAATATAACCATCATAAGGACCAACATATTGTGCATACACATCACCATAGTAATCATGCATTAGAACATAGTGAGGGTTAGCACTTCCCGCAAAGTCATCATGTGACATAGTTTTACCACTTGTGGTCTTACTCTCCACAATGGTCTTGTTGGTCTCTTGTGCGGGCTTGTCCTTCTTCTTCTTATTGTTCTTCTTCTTGGTTTTGTAAACAAAACCAATGCCCCTTTATCACCACTACACCTTTGCTTGCTCAAAATATCATCAATGGACTTGTTGCCTTGTGGAAATGTGGCCTTAGCAAGCCCCCCCTTCAACCTAGCATTCTCTTCAAGAATAGTTGTGCTAATAGATGGAATGAAGTTACTAGGTGAAGGAATATTGGCCAATTGAGTTTGAAGTGTTTCATGGGACTTTGTGAGTGACAAGAGTTCACTCTCCAAGGCCTTGTGAGCCTTGTTAAGCAAACTAAAGTCCTCGGCAAGTTTTTCATGAACCACACCAAACTCAACTTTGTCCTTTTTAGCCCTTTTGTATTTAGCAATAGCATGATCACGCTCTTTGATGAGTTTGTTAACGATAATGTCATTGGCCTCATCAAGCCCTTCAAGTTTTAATTCAAGTGACAACCTAGTTTCTTGTTCTTCTTCTAGAGCATTGTTTAAAGCCTCTAGTTCAATCATATGTTCATGCCCAAGTTTACATCTTACATCTAGAAGCTCTTGAGTATGTGATAGTTGATCTAAGATGTTTCCAAAATGTAGCTTAGCATCCCCTTCTAGGTTAGTCATAAACTCATCAAAGGCAATTAATTCCTTTTTAACATCAAGAGACATCTCATCATCAATTTCATCATTATCTAAGTGAGTAGAGCGGGATGATGAGGATACCTCCGTTCCTCTTGCCATAAGGCAAGTGGCGTTCTTGGTGGCAGAGTTCTCATTTGGAGAATCGAAGAGTGAGAATGTAGGAGTAGAGGTGGTGGCAAGAGCAGCCACACCATGAGAAGTTTCCTCTTCGTCATCTTCATCATCTTCATTGTCAGAGGAGTACTCTTTATGAGTGATCAAGACAATTTCTCCTGGCTTCTTGTTGATGGGATTCTTTTTGATGAAAGGTTTCTTGTACGGTCCCTTGAGAGTCTTCTTCAACACAAGCTTACCACCATGATCTTATCTCTTCTCATAGGGGCAACTAGCCACAAAGTGGTAGCGGTCACCGCAATTGAAGCAAGTTCTCAACCTTGTGGTATTCTCTCTTTTCCCATTTGGATTGCTTCTCCGTTCCATTTCCATCTTGGCCTTAGCGGGGTTCTTCCAAAAGTTCTTTGCATAGAAAGCCATATATTGACCATGAGCAATCTTGACTTCATCGGGATGGTCCATGGAAAGGCCTTCATCACTATCATCTTCATCCCCATGGTCCACAACTTTGGCCTTCAAAGCAACATTGACAACATTGCTCATACGAAGGGCACGAGCACGGGCATCTTTGGCATTCTTAGCGGCAACCTTGAAAGCAGCCATCTCTTGCATAACTTCATTTGAGGTCATGAGATGGTAGTTGTGTCTTCCTTGTAGGCCCTTCAAGTCGGTGGGCTAAAAGGGCATGAGTGCACTCACATATTTCCTTTTTATCCATGCATCATCCACATGTGAGGCACCCACATTCCTAAAAGCAGTGGCGGTGGTCTTGAGCCTTCGGTACATATCTTCGTGATCTTCACCTTCTTTCATGTAGAAGCCTTCGTCTTCATTGCTTAGAGCATCATATCGGTTCCTCTTCATACTCTCATTTCCAATAAACAACACAGTTAGAGCATCCCAAGCTTCCTTGGCAATGCTAAAGTGCTCAATGTGTGGATAATCCTTTGTCCCCAAACCTTGTTGAATCATATGTAGAGCAGTGGCATTGAGTTGACTATTAACAATCTCTCTTCTTCTCAAGTTGTTTGGATCCCCAATAAAGAGTCCATGCTCGATGATGTTCCATAGTTAAATGCAAGAGCTGCACATATGAGTTCTCATTAGTGATTGCCATTGAGCAAAAGTAGCAGATTCTTCAAGCTTAGGTGGGTCACCTGTATTGTATACATGAGGGTGAGGGATTGGAGGGTCAGGAGAGTACCATGAGTCACGGTGCTCACCCTTCCCCCCATTATTGTGCGTGGAGGAATTAACGTTGTCAAGTTTACCCCCCACCACCATATCCTCGGGGGATACTGATGTATTCCCTTTAGGTAAAATGGATGATTGATCCTCTTGAGGAGATGGGGGTGATGAGCGTTCTTTGTCTTTAAGAAGTTGCTCGAGCATCTTCTTGACTTTGTTGACCAAGGAAGAGCTCAATCTGTTTTCCAAGTTTTTGAGATCTTCCATGGTCACCGGTGTCGGCTCACTACCACCATCCCCTTCGTTGCTACCCATATTCTCTTAGGCGGTAAAGCCCGAATAAAGAGCCGAGGCTCTGATACCAATTGAAAGGATCGTATGGGCACCTAGAGGGGGGGTGAATAGGTGCTACTTCAAATTTTCTTCTTTTTCAAATTAAGGTTTGACAATAATGTAAATTCTCTAGAATGCAACTACGGTGAATTTACCTATATGACAATTATGCAAGGGCTACCACAACACAAAGTAGTAACAAGTAAGTAAGGTGCGGTAAAGGATAGAAGTAACCGAAAGGATAGAAGTAACCCATAGTTCCTTCCTTTTGAGGGGAAGTACGTCTACGTTTGGAGAGGGGGTGGTTTCAAACCACCAACGCCACGAGAGGCCTCCCTTGTTCTCCGATGAATCTCACCCCAACGGGATCGATTCACCTTCCACTATATCGTCAACCTTCAAGGTGGAAGCCGACACCGTTACAAGTTTGGGGCACACATCCACAACTTAATCGGAGGCTCCCAAATACAAGCAAGCTGTCAAAGCAATCAAAGACAAGCCTGTAAGAACCAAAACAAGAACTAGGGTTTCCAAGAAAACACTAGAGCAAAGGGGCCCTAAATGAATGAGGGGGAAATGAAGATCTCTTTTCGTGAAGTAGTAGATCGGGGCCTCCTCCTTCGATTCCCCAAAGATCAAGGACTTTGGGTAGTGGAATGAGGAGATCTTGAAGATTGGGTGGCTCCAATGGACCCCAATGGTGGTCTTTGACTTAAATGAGCCGAGCAGTTTGTCCCAAGGTAGGTCCACGAAATATGGCCGTTGGAGTCATTAATGCACCGGTAGCACCGGTCCTCAAGCGGTAGTACCTCTTGCAAGCGGTACTACCGGTCAAGTACCGGACTAGGTACCGGAGATGCTTCAGTTCGTCTAGCCTTCTTCAAATTTGGGCAGTATCGCCCTTGCGGTACTACCCCCAAGCGGTAGTACCGGTCGTATGACGCGGTACTACCGGTCTGGGCGGTATTACCGTTCCTAAGTACCGCTTGGTACTGACCAAAACGGAGAGGAGTGGGTGTTCTTCAGAACGGCCCGGTACTGCCGAGCGGTACAACCGTGTCAAGCGGTAGTACCGCTTGTCTCAAGCGGTACTACCGGTTGGACTGGTAGTGCCGCTCCGTGGTACCGGGTGGTACTGACTAGCACACACCCTTATCAGTTTTGTACTGTGCCAACCGGTACTAGAACCGGTAGTACCGGTGTCAAGCGGTAGTACCGGTCGTAGTTCCGGTACTACCAGTTGGCACAATGGTTTTTCGCAAAGGGAATTGATATGCCAATATTTGTGCCACCCCTTATCAAACTTGTCATACACTTAGCACACAGTTAAACCGATAAGTGTGTTGTTATCAAACATCAAAATCAGAGGGATAGGAAAATGCTCTTTCAGCAGGGTTCTTTGGGAGGACTACAATATTTTGCTTGACAATTTGCCGACATCCATCCAGACGGAGCATTCAACGTGAAGAGGCAAGATGGCACAAGATCTCGGAGTTCTCCGGGGGCTATTGTTGGGGATATGCTATATGGGTATCCTCATAGCATGTCTTCTATCTGGATAACCCCGGTGGCCCTAAGTTGGTAGCATGGCATATGGCCTGCTGGGCGGCCCAGTTAGACGGATCCAGAAGGGAGGACCATGCTGGATAAAGGAAGGCTACGGAGGAGTCACCGACGTACCCGGAGCCTTGGAGTGCAAGACAAGCTAGACTAGTTGTAAGTAGTGTAGGACTCTGTAACCTGTCCGGCTGGGACTTTTCCCTGTAACCCTAGGACCTGGCGACTATATAAGTCGGGCCTATGGGAGCCTTTAGGGCACAATCTCAGACGATAAATTAGACTTTCTAGTCATCTCGCACAGCGAACCAATCCCTGTAACTCGACGTATTGCCCTTATAGTGATTTATAGCAGGAGTAGGATTCCGCCACCGTTGTGGGATCTGAACCTCGGTAAGTTGTGTTACCTCGTACCTGTCAACTGTCCGCCTTCCCCCACGTCTCTAAACACGCACTGTGGGGACCCCTCCATGGCGTACTTGTCGGAAATACCACGACACTTACCATGGCGGTGACGATGGCGAGGAGAGGTAGACGGCGGCGGTGCTGTCGGACAGTGGTGCTCGGTGGCGGTCCGGTGGCATCTCGAGGCAGTGGAGTAGACGACAGCACATGGCTCCTCCTCGCGGTCCCGTTCGCGAGATCGGCTCCAACCCTCCCTTCCTCATCCGCTGGTCTCCGCGAACTCCGGTGATGCGTCGGTGAGAAATCGAGGGCGTTCTAGTACTCTGCAGAAGGGGAAAAGGGTCAGTGACAAGTGGCGGAGCACGGGTAGAACAATCAACGGAGAAAGAGGGTTGGGGGTGATGCAATTCATCGGCGGCTTGACCTTCTCGAGCGCAGCAATGGCGAGCAAGATCGTCAGCGGTTCGACGCGTTTTAGCTAGGGTTTGGGGGGGGGGGGATGACGAGAGGGGTCGGATTTTATAGTCCGGAGACTTGGAGGAGGGGGCGGCCGAATCGGTTAGGATTCGAGCTTATCCCGACGGGTCCGTGGTGGGGGTGGTGTTTGAGTTCGCCGTGGTGGGGCCCTGGTGTCAGCGTCCGCACACTTCGCGGGCTGCGAGAGGGATGGGGAAAACCGGCCGGCCCACACGATGTGCGGCGCTTACTGCCAGGCGCGGCGGTAGATAGGTCGAGTGCTGGCCTAGCTGGCCCGCTTAGGTTAGTTAGTTTTTTTTATTCCTTTTCTTTTACCATTTTTCTGTTTTACCAAAACTTTAATAACTTTTGCATAACAAGACCAAAATTAGTGAAACTAGGTTCTAAATTTTTGTAATAAAAAGGTGGTCATCATAGAACTAGAAAATATTATTTTTACAAAGCTTTAGGAAGGCCAAACAAGGTAACCCCCTTCTTGCTCATATAGAGGAGTTTTTATTAGGGTTTTGTTAGGGTTTGATGGTAGGGTTTTTGATGCAACTTTAATTTGTATGATGCAATGGTGCAAGGATGATGCATGCTTCTAGTAACATCTTATTATAAAATCTGGGATGTTACAAACCTACCCCCTTAGGAAGAATCTCGTCCCCGAGATTTGGGTTGGCTAGCAAATAGGTGTGCGTGTTCCTCCCTCAAATATTCTTGACGTTCCCACGTGGCTTCTTCCTCGGAATGGTGGTTCCATTGAACTTTGCAGAATCTGATAGTCTTGGTACGGGTAACCATTTCGGCTGTTTCCAAAATTTTGATGGGATTTTCCTCGTAAGTAAGATCATTTTCCAATTGAACCTAATCTAGGGGAACTGTATCTCTTAGAGGTGTTTCGGCCATTTCTGGGTGGCACTTCTTTAGTTAGGACACATGGAACACATCATGAACAGTTAGCCCTTCTGGTAAATACAATTGATAAGCTACTTCTCCTCTACGAGCTAGAACCTTATATGAACCTATGAATCGTGGTGCTAACTTACCCTTGATTCCAAACATCTTAACTCCTCGTAGTGGTGAAACTCGGAGGTATGCATGATCCCCTACTTTATAAGTAACATCTCAGCGCTTGGAGTCAGCATAGCTCTTTTGTCGGGATTGGGCTACCTTTAGTCTATCTTGAATTTGCCGTACCTTTTCCTCGGCATCCTTGATCAATTCAGGTCCAAACAGACTACACTCTCCAACTCCATTCCATAACAACGGAGTCCTACACTTCCTGCCATATAGAACTTCAAACGGATCCATCTTGATACTTGTTTGGTAACTTTTGTTGTATGAGAACTCATCATATGACATGTTATCATCCCAACTAGACCCATAGTCTAGTGCGCAAGCTCTTAACATATCCTACAGAATCTGGTTCACCCTTTCTATTTGGCCATCTGTTTGAGGGTGGAAAGCAGTACTGAATTCTAGTCTAGTTCCGAGGGACTCATATATCTATCGCCAAAACTTTGAAGTGAATTGGGTGCCTCTATCTAACACAATTCCCTTGGGAACACCATGCATACTCACAATTCTTGACATATATATCTTGGCAAGCTTAGCACTTGTGTATGTGGTCTTTACGGGGATAAAGTGAGCCACTTTGGTAAAGTGGTCCACCACTACCCAGATAGAATCAAATCCTGAACGAGTCTAGGGCAATCCCGTGATAAAGTCCATGCCTACCTTGTCCCATTTCTAGTCGGGTATAGGTAGTGGTTGCAGCAATCCGGCCGATTTCTGATGCTCGGACTTAACCCTATTGCATACGTCACTCAGAGAAATGTATTCGGCAATTTCTCTTTTTAAATTGTTCCACCAGAATCTATCCTTCACATCCATTTACATTTTTGTGTTACCTGGATGAATTGAGTATGGTGAATCGTGAGCCTCTTGTAAAATCAACTTTCTGATATCGGGATCATTGGAGAACGCACAAACGCTTTCCAAACCAAAGGGTTCCTTGTTTGTCTAGATGGAGATCCTTTGCCTTCCCTTCACTCATTTTGACTCTTATTTCCTGCAACTCTTTATCTCCCTTTTGTGCTTCCTTGATTCTCTCTTGAAGAGTAGGCACTATTTCCATAGTCGCTACGTGTCCTTTCGGAACTATTTCTATCCTGAGATCTTTAAACTGTTTGCATAAATCCTCTGGGAGTTCCCCTGCGGTAAGTCCATTCACATAAACTTTATGACTTAAGGCATCAGCTACTACATTAGCCTTTTCGGGGTGGTACTGTAAATCCAAGTCATAATCCTTAATCAGTTCAAGTCATCTTCTTTGCCTCATATTCAACTCCTTTTGGGTGAAGATGTACTTCAAACTCTTATGATCCATGAACACATCACAATGTTTGCCCATGAGGTAGTGTCTCCATACCTTGAGTGCATGTACCACAGATGCAAGTTCAAAATCATGTGTGGGGTAGTTGTGTTCGTGGTTCTTAAGTTGTCGAGAGGCATAGGATACTACCTTCCCATCTTGCATCAGTACACTTCCAAGTCCTTGCCGAGAAGCGTCACAATAGACATGGAAATCCTTTTGGATATCAGGCAGACACATAACTGGTGCCATTACAAGGCGTTTCTTTAACTCTTGAAAGCTTGCTTCACCTGCCTTGGTCCATAGGAATTTATTTTCCTTCTTCAACAGTTCTATCATGGGTTTTCTATTTTGGAAAAGTTTTCAATGAACCTTCGGTAATATCCTGCGAGGACCAAGAAACTCCTAATATCTCCCACATTATTGGGAGACTCCCATTCAGTTATGGAAGCTACCTTACTAGGGTCTACGGCCACTCCTTTTGCCGACAAAACATGGCCAAGGAAACCCACTTCTTTTAACCAGAACTCGCACTTGCTGAACTTGGCATACAACTTGTGTTCCCTTAGCTTCTCCATAATTAGGTCCAGATGCTTCTCATGTTCCTTCTCATCTTTGGAGTATATAAGTATATCATCTATGAATACCACGATAAACTTGTCCAAGTATTCCATGAACACCTTGTTCATCATGGTCATGAAATACGCCGAGGCATTGGTTAGACCAAACGACATCACAGTGTACTCATACAACCCATATCTTGTGGTGAAGGCTATTTTGGGCACATCCTGTTCTCGAATCTTTAGCTGAAAGTAACCTGATCGCAGATCGATCTTTGAGAACACACTGGCTCCCATTAACTGATCAAATAGGTCATTGATGTTAGGCAGAGGGTACTTGTTCTTGATCGTCACTTCATTCAACGAGCGGTAGTCCACAACTAGCCTCTTGGTTTTATCCTTATTTTCCACGAACAAGGCAAGTGCTCCCCAAGTTGGTTGAATGAATCCCTTGTCCAATTGTTCCCTAAGATGTTTCTTGAGTCCCTTCAACTCGTCCACATCCATATTGTATGGTCTCTTGGCTATCGGCCCTATGCCTGACATCAAGTCAACGAGAAACTCGATATCACGGTTGGGAGGCATCACAGGTAACTCTTCCGGAAAGACATCTGGGTATTCCTTCACAATGGTTACATCCTCCAAGCTAACCCCCTTAAGAGAATTCACCATAACTTCCTTAAGTGCAAAATTTGACTTGATACGAATCCTTTCCCCTTCCGGTGTTGTGAGCGTGACAGTCCTTTTGGAACAATATATGACTCCCTCATATTCGGTCATCCAATTCATGCCCAAGATTATGTCTAATCCTTGTGACTTCAGAACTACTAGACTTGTGGGAAAGATGTGTGTCCCAATCCTTAGTTCTAACCCCCGGCAACCGGAGTTTTCCACTATTTCTCCTCCAGGAGAACTTACCCTTAGGGGAAATCCTATAGTCTTCGTAGGTATATTGCCTTTATCCACAAATACCCTTGATATGAATGAATGTGATGCACCAGTATCAAAAAGAACAACTGCGGGAATGGAATTGAGCTTGAACTTACCAATCACGGAGTCCGGTGCGTCACAAGCATCCTCCATGGAGACATGATTCACTGTGGCTTTAACAAATGGATTCGGCTTCTTCCCGTTTCCATTACCATGGTTGTGTGCATTGCCATTCCCATTGCCATTGGCATTCCCAATCTTTTTCTCGGGGAAAGTGGTTGCATAGTGCCCTGTCTTGTTGCACTTAAAGCATGTCACCTCACTGAGATCCTTTCCATTGCTGCCATTCCCATTGCGGTGTTTATGCCCATTGTGTTTGTGACCACCATGGTGATGACCGTTATGGTTGTGGACATTACTGTTATAAGGTGGTGGTGATGAAGTGCGCTGCTAGTGAAGGTAGGTGGGTTCAACCTCAAAAACCGAGTCAAGCGATCCTGTTGAGGTGGTGGTGGAGGTGGGGGTGGCGGAGGTGCTGCGTTGTTGTTGTTTTTGTTGTTTTGCATATTCTGAGTGAGTAGTTGGATCAGCTGGTTCTGAGTGGCCAAAAGCTGTGCAATCTCTGGAGGGATTTCGGTGTTCGCACTTCTTGGCGGCATCTGTGGGGTTTGAGAAACAAGTTAAGAAATAGATAGAAAGACTAAGTAGTAAACTCCTACCCTTATGACACACAAGGCATACAAAGCATAAGAAGCACAAGTAAAACACATAAATCATCCCAGTTTAACTAAACCAAACATGTCTTGGTATTTATTACTATCGCGAATAACGTTCAAATATAGAATTTAAAGGTGGTCCAACTACTACACATCTTCCACGCCTTCCTCATCCTCGTCCTCGAACGAGTAGCCCTCCTTCTCTAGGGTTGACTTGTAAAGCTCCATCTCCTTTGTGGTGGCTTCAAGCTTCTCTTGGAGGTCCTTTATTTCTTCTTGCAGCTTCTTGGTAGTGGCTTCTAGATGCTCCTGAAGTCCCTCCTTCTCACCCTGCAGTTCTTCCACTAGGCTTGACTTCTTTGCGGCTTCAAGTTACTTTGCAAAGTCCCTCTTGGTAGCACGCACGACATTGATTATCTTGCAAAGGCCCTCGATTTGAACATCAGTTTCCTCGATCTCCTTCTTGAGTTCCCTAATCCTCTTGTTCTTATTTATCACCATCTTCTCTTGGTTAGTGAACTTCTTCTCTTGGTCCTGGAACTTCATCTCTTGGGCCTTCATTGCTTTCTCCTGCTGCTTGATTATTTCCTCCTTATCCTTGATGAGGGCACTAGCTCATCGTTCCTTAGCATCTTGAGGGAGCTAACTTTTTCAAGTTCATGGATGTGGCACTCCAAGTCTTGATATTGCGTCCTTCGGCGCTTGGTAGAATCCATTTCTTCAAAGGTCAACTCCATGGGGACTCCTTCCTCATCACGCCTTCCAAAAAGGCCTCCACAGTGTCCTTGGAGATATTCTTGATGGCGTCCACATAGGCGACCAATGAGCTGCTGCAAGCTGATGCTAAGGGCCTTCTCCTTGGAGTAGATAATGATGTGAAATTCTATGTCTTCCTCTGGGCGCTCGCCTCTATCTTGTCCTGGCTGGATGACCTTGACTCCCCAGCAGCCGTCCTTGTGGAGTTTCTTCATTGGGCTTCCCTGGATTGTTGGGAGGGGAAGTTCCAAACGTGTGAGGAGGTCCATGAGGCATCCACCAAAGCAGAGGGGCTCGATGTCCGCGACAGTGTCGTAGAAGAAGCTCGTCATCTTTAAGTTAGACGAGTTAACATTAGATACTTGAACAAGTAGAGGAAAAGCAGATACTAGAAATGCGTGAAAATAACTTAGAAGAAAAAGTAAGGTACATAAGTTAAAGGTGGTTCCAATCATAGGGTCACGTCCTACAGGCAACGATGTGCTCTGATACCATCTGTTTTGACCTTGGATCAATAAAGATCCTAAGTCCATGTGATTTACATGCTAGTCCCTGGATCAATAGCTAGCACTCACAGTCGATGAATATCATGTAAAACACAAAGTCATTATTACACGAGGATTCCAGAGTATGTGTTTATTACAAATTTGCTTAGCATTAAGCTAGCTCAAATGAAAGCGGAAACATAAAACAGCTTGAGTCCATCAACGTCCCAGGCTTATTGAGTGTAGACTCACGATCCCTACGCACCTTTCAATCTTCGGATTCTGCACATAAGACGTGCAGCCAACAAGTTGGGTCAATACTTTGAATGTATTGGCAAATTACACCAAGGAAATAAAAAGATTAACTCTACATGCAAGGCTAGTTTAGGCTGTGGAGTTTATTTGCTCAAGGCTAATTTTCTTAAGTATGGAATAAGGAGAGAGAATTTCCCTACTTTGTAAACATTTGATTAAGTAATATATGGTCGAATGACACATGAGGATATTACTCACCAAGTGTCCAACAACCTAACACTTGGATATTACTCACCAAGTTCCCAAACCCCACCCAATATCAATATGACTCACGCCTTGGGTTTTTAGAGAACTTTAAGTTTTGAAAGAGAGAGAGGAAGATCCTTCAGAGGCTCTACCCTTTAGATGCTCAATGTTGTTCTGTTTCCCTGAACACGGCTGATCGATCAGATTGCAATACTCTCGAGAGTTTATGAAATTTACCCACAATCCACGATGAAGTCCTTTTACAGACAAGACCATGGCGAGGCTTTCCCTTAGTAGCCCCTCTACCAGCTGGATCCAACCGTGCCAAGAACCTCCAAATGTTGGTACCCTCGTGAGGTTTCCCACTAAGTACTAGGCCAAGACAGAGCCCATATGTATTGTGGTTGCACTGGAAGCTTCTAAATTCTAAAACATGGCATTCTTTGATTCCTGGGCGGCCGTCCTCCACCAAAATCTCACTTGTTGACCCGACAACCGATCCGCCCAGAAGAAAACTTAGTTTTATTTTGAAGTGGCATTGAGAAGAAAAGATCGCTCAAGAGAGCCTTTATACTTAGAAAATTTCTTATCTTTCGAACCCCACAATGGTACTTTATATATACATAGCATAGCAAGTACTTAGCAAAACAGGAGTAACCTATTAGGAGGGGGAAAATCCTAAGTATAGAGCTACTCATGGCATACTACAAGATCATCGCACATGCAAAATAATACTAAGAAAAATTCTACTAGAACATCCTACACATGCATACTACAGAATTGGAGATCACATGCATAGAATCAAAACTAGGAAAATAATATGAACAAGTGGTGTAACTTGACTTGATCCGATCAACACTCTACACAATAGCACTCCTCAGCGCACTCCGAAGAATCTAACAAAACACAAACATAGGTCTAATCATAACTTGCACAAAATAATGCCACAGGAATAATATGCATGCATGCAACATGGTAATATACAAGATTGTGTTCTAATTTGACCAAGGTATCCCTTTTGGGTTGCTAATCTGTTGGGGATGTTGTTAGTATTAATTTCCCATAGATTTTAATCAATTTGGATAATTACTTTAATTTATAGGCTCATAAGGAGATCCAACCATCTAATCAGCCCCGAATCAGATCTAAAGATCCTAAGCAAGATTTTAATATTTTATACAGTAGGCATTGTAAAAACAAAGCCAACACAACAAGAATCAACTAAAACGGAGTTCTAATTATATTTATAAGAATTAAATACTCCAATCTAGAAATTAAATCCTACACAGCAAATACTACTTCAAACTCACAAAGTTATTTCAGATCTGTGTTCTACACAATTTTATGAATCCAACGGTATATTAAACGCATTTTTTGTCCAAGTGGTTGATTTACTATGAATTTTGCAAGTTAAATATGTTTTCTGCCTATTTAGAAAAACATAGATCTATTCTAAACAGAAACTGCCACGTGTCGGAACCTGATTGGCACGCGCGGGTGAAGTACTGACTATGCGCGCTAACGTGGCCCTTGCCACGCAGAGCTACGCGATAGGCCCATACCCCTTCGTCCGGTCCTTCTAATCTAGGCCGTTGTTTTTCGATCTACCGGACGGGGAAAAAAGACGGCGACTTACCGTGGCCGTGACGATGGCGAGGAGAGGCAGACGGCGGCGGCGGTCTGGTCGTTTCTCGAGGCAGTGGAGTAGACGAAGGCGCGTGGATCCTCCTCGTGGTCCCATTCGCGAGATCGGCTCCAACCCTTCCTTCCTCGTCCAGCCACAAAGCTCCGCTGGTCTCCACGAACTCCGGCGATGCGTCGGTGAGAAATCGAGGGCGTTCTAGTGCTCTGCAGAAGGGGAAAAGGGTCAGAGAGAAGCGACGGAGCATGGGTTTAAGTTGTTATGACTTAAAAGAAATAGTATAGAGTTTCTTTTGAAGTGGCAAAATGAATAACATTTGAAGGAATTATTAGTTATATAAAGTAAACCAACTCTGACAATTAATAGAACTAAAGCTATGGTTTATGATGAGGTTTAAATGATTTTGAGTCACTATATTCTTACCTTATGTTATATCAGACCAAAGTTAACTATAAAAATATAATTGGACTTAAGACATAATATTCATGACATTACCAACTGTTAGGGTTTTCCTAAGCATAACTAAAGATAAAAGCTTATAAATAGGAAGCTCAACCTTAAGGTCTTAGATCTAGCATTTTTAATATTCATAGATTATATTATAATATTTGTTTATGTGAATTAGATGAATTTATTATATACTTTAATTATTACTGTTTAAGAATTGTTATTATTGCTTTTAAGAAATAATTTTATTTAGGTTTTATATGTTTTAGCCCTTGTAGCTAGTTATGTTTCTATAATTCTTAAGTAGTCCAAGAAATTTTACTATGAATTTATTTTGAATTTTAAGTGGTAAAATAAAATATATACTTTTGAAAGGAGATGACTATAAAGTCAATTATAACATTTATTTGTTATAAATTTAAATTGACTTGGAATTTAATATTTTAATAAAGTGATAAATTTATTTTTATAGCCAAAAATGATTTTTATTTATTTTTATGTCTTTAACTTTATTTCATTAGTATTTCTTCTAGGGACTACATGATTTAAAATACTTATTTCAATTTTATCATATTAGATATAAACTAATATTTGTTTACATGGGGTAATTATTTAAGAGCTTAAAATGAATTTTATTTATTTATACGTATTATCTTTATTTTTAGAAAATTTCCTTAAAGGAATTACTGATTTAAACTAATCAACACAATTTTTATTAATTACTTCAAAAAACAAAACAAAACAAGTTCTATTAATATAAAAGACAAGTTAATATTTTTCTTAGATTATTTATATTTTTGTGAATATTTGGAGGTGTCATATGTATTTTTAGGATTTTCTTTATTTTTTCTAGAGCCTAAAAATGCTTAGAGGATAGTTTGATATTTTTATATTTTATACTTTTTATTTATTTGCTAATTTCTTTATTACTGAGACCTAGGCCCATTAGTCATTCTAGCCCACTAGGTTGGGCTAGACCACCTAGTCCGGTCCTTTGGGTCGGTTGGCTCCGACTTGATCCTCTCCTCCCCTTCTCTCGAGGCCCTTTATAACATCCCAAAAAAATTAATCAAGGTTATCAATTCCAATCACCCAAATTTAGGGTTAACAAAAACTTTTCTGAATTAAAATCCATATGAATGCATGTGTGTATGTGATGAATGCATGAATGCTTGTATGGACTTGTGTGATTGTTATGAATGGCAGGGATTGGTTTAAAGATGAAAACAAAATCATCTAAATCATTTCCAAGCAGAATCAATTGGAGAGAAATTCAAAAATAAGATATATAAGCAAATGGTCACTTATACCAATCTTGCTCACTAGACCACTTTGAGTGTTTCTATTCCAAGATTTCTAACAGAAAAAAATCCAATTATTTTCACCCCTTGCTGGACCAAGTAAAAGTGAACCCAAGCCCACCTTGCAAATCCACAGAAACATTTGGCAACCCTATTCAAATGACATTCAAAAATTGAATCTAGTTCATATGGTAAGATCACCATTTATCAAAACCCAACCAAACCAGTTCACCTTGACAAATCCAATCAACCAGATACTCCCTAGTATGTGACCATTGCACTCACCAAGTTTCATCCAAAAATTCAAATATGAATTTCTTGTGGCCATTTCATCAAACACCTGGAGACACAAACCAAATTCAGCCAAACTTCACTGTTTTGAGCAGTAATCTTTCCAAACCTTGCTCCCCATTGATCATCCTTGTCTCCCCCAGTGACAACCAATGCAATAAACCAGCCTAGAACCCTACCATTGCACCATGTCGTGCATGCCCGAGCCACCCCTTGCCAGCCGACCATGGAAAGGTAGCCAAAGCCATCGCCGCGCCTAGCCACCATGTCTAGGAGGCACACCACCGTCCACCGCCACCCCATGTCCAGCCCTCGAGCCCTGCCAAGCCGTGGACCACAGCGAACACGCTGCACCCAGTTCGTCCCTGTCATGTCCAGAGCACGCCAGAGCGCTGTAGCCGACCTCCTCGCACAGACTGCGCCTCGCCTTCGCTGCCCGTGCCTATGATCAGCACCGTCCCAGGAGACCACCAGACATGCCCATTTGCCGCTGCGTGACCAGGAGCGCCTGTGCATCGTCAAAAATGTCGTCGGTGAAGCTTAGAGCACCAGCGCGTTCCGACAAAACTGTACTGCCCCTTGCTGCACCATCAAGCCTTTGAGCACCGCCAGGAGACCATGCATCGTCCCCTAGCCTCAGCCATGCCTGTAGCTCGCTGTAACAAGGACCCCGACGAGCACTGCCCATGCCACTCGGCCTTGCTCGATCGCCTATAAAAGGAGGCCTCCCCCGCTCATTTTCTTCACACCAGTTCAGTCCCCACCTCTCACTGATCCTTCCCACCTCTTCCTAGAGCAAGGCGAGCTCTCCCTCGCCGGAATTTCGCCGGAGCCTGCAACTGCTGGAGGAGAAGGGCGTCGTCGATTGGAGCCACCCCAGGAGGAGCCGCCAGTACTAGGAGAACCGCCATCGCCCCCATTGCCGAACATCGCCTAAGCCCCGGTGAGCCGCCCTAGACCCCCACTGGCCGTGCTAGCGTTAGCCCCCGTCGTGTTCTGTTTAGACGAGGACGATGGCCGTGAGCCGTTGATCCTTGATCTAATCCTACGGTCGTAATCACCTCGTACCCCTTTGCCAACCCCCATATCACTGACGTCTGGGGACACCACTTAACCAGCCCGCTGGCGCTGTGCGCACTGGGCCGGCCTAGTGAGATCTCCCGCGTGACCCAGTAGTTTGAATTTAGATTTATCTATTTGGTTTCAAACCTAGTTCTGGTAGTAGACTCAAAATTCAATTCTGATAGTTTTACTGAACCAAATTGCATGAAACTAATTTTGTTAGAAAGGTATGGAAATTATAAATCCAAGCCTGTTGGATTCAAACCAGTTGAAATTATAGATCACCTATAGTGAAAATAACAATGCAGAGACATTTCTGCATTCAAACATTTTTGAAAATTCAACCATAAATGATTTTTAGTTGACTCCAACTCTCAAAAATCACATTTGATAAGACCTTTATGAATATATAAAAATATCTAGGTTTACTTGAAGTAATAATGAACAAGTAATAAAAGAATGCCCCATAGGAATTTCTAGTCACTTTAATTAATTAAAATAATAAGGTTAAACATTATTAAATTGTGACACCACTTTAAATCACATTCCCGAGTATTGAAATATGTGGTGATGACATGTGTCAACATGATCCCATATTTTAATTGGAGAATATTAAATCTTAAGTAGTTTTTCAATGAGTATAAATTACTTTTCTAAAATAAAATAAATAAAACTATTGCCTTAATTCTTGTGATGATTGTGATGATGCTAGATCATCTGGTGTAAACCCGTGTGTGACAAATAGAAGTAGTTAAGTATTGTTTGGTGATTGTGTACTTCGTATTTATTGATAGACACTAGTACCGACCAAGGATATGAATAGGAAGGAGACTACTACGAAGAAGAAGCAGAGGAGAACTTCAATCACTTCACTGCACAAGGCAAGCTAGAACTTTGCAAGATAACACTTGCATGATAACTATGCCAACTAGATGCTTTAGGAATATGTGATTGTACCCCTTTGATTACACTAAATCCTAGTTTTACTTGCAAGCTTGAATATTTTAATTCTTTATCAAAGCTCCTTAGTTAAGTTACTTAGTGACTTGTGAATTTTGGAAAGATATTAGAGGTAGCATAATGAGCATAAAACTTGGCCTAAGTTAGGTAGAATTAGATGTCATCCTGAGGCATGAGATTGGACCTAGATAAGTCACATTTCATTATCACCCCTCATTAGTGTTTACCCCCAACTTTAGTGCCTAGTGCTAAGCATAAAACTTGATCACTTTAGATGGGAATACTTGGTGAAAATGATTATGAAAACCTTAGAATGATGAGTCATTCTAATGAAATGTTTTGACATGTGTTATTGAACACCAAATGATTTTGATGATGAAAATGTTGAGGAATGAGCCTTAGCCCTTTATAAAACTGATGGTTATGTTTGGATGCGATACCATTCCAATTTTACCGTACAACCACAATACCCGAATTTGGGTAGGGCTTGACTGGAAGTTTATATATCTTAGTATGGGTTCCCTTGTGGACGAGGTTTGAGCTGAGGCTACCTCGTGATGATTGACCACCTGTGCAGTTCCCAAGATGACAAATGGTCATGGTTGGGAGGCCAAACTAATAGTAGAGGTGCCTATACTAGGGTGTGTAATTGAAAGGTTAGGATTGATTATCCGCATACTGAGTATGGTGATTCAGGATTGTTCCTGACAGATGTATCGAATATTGTGGTGAAAGTGTAACACATATGCAGAGTGTCAAACTATTAAAATAGCCGCGTCCGCGGTTATGGACAGTTGGAGTGGCCATACTATTCCATTGTCAGATGTTCTTAAAATGACTTGTGAAATGAATCATGACTTTGACTTGACCACAACAGGGTTGTGAAAGTGAAAGCTAAGTTCCCACCTAGGTGTTATAAAACCTTAAACTAGCTTTCTTTGCTTCTAAACTCAGCTAGAGATAAACCTGGATTTTTGCAAAACAACCTAGAGCTTAGGATTCCTACTTGAAACCTCTTTAACTGTTTGTGATAGTTTGCGAGTACTTAAAGAGTACTCATGGCTTTGTCCCTGGCTATTCCCGTGGCCAGACTATGAAGAGGACTATTAGGAAGATGGACCGCAGGAAGGTTATGACAAGTAGGATCATCTCCCATCGTCAGCATTGCCTGTGACCATGAAGATGGAGCCTCGCCCACTGTACCGTTATTATATTATTCCGCTGCTTTGAATGTATTAAGACTGGATCATGAGATCCTTTATTTGTTGTAAGACCTTATGTATGGTTTGTAATGGATGATGTACTGTGATATCCAAACTGTTATATCTCGCAAAAATGGTAATCCCAGGATTGCAATGTATAGCATAACAGGCATCTGGGATTAAAAATCCGGGTGTTGACAAGTTGGTATCAGAGCCATCCTGACCATAGGAGACCCTAGTTTAGAATGGACGCTTGAATCAAAAACTTAGTTTCAAAACAATAGAAGTGAGTATTTATGAAAACCTATTCTAATTCTTATCACTTAGATTATTTCATGAAAATTCATGTTCCTCAAAAATTCTTGCAAACTTACATAAAATTTGACACACTTGATCACTCTACTAACTTACTCATCCTACAATCTTATAGATGGACGTGAAATATAGAAAGTTCTATCAGTTGGGCAATGCAGGAGATCTCATCTTTGAGCGTGATTTGGACCAACTCTCAGAACTTCTGGAGCACCCGCACCCCGAGTTCTTTGGATCCTAGATCAACGATCAACAAGGAGGAGAATTGCAATGGCTGATTGTTGCAAGTATTAGAGGGAAGATTGAAGCCCCACCTTAGAGGGAGTCCAGTTCACCTTAAGAGAGAACAACAGGCTAGATGGACTCGCCAGGGCCATGCAGGAAGCTCTTGCCCGTCTGTGTGGGCAAAGCATCAATCAAATCAAGGGCACGCGCTTTGAGTATTACCCAAGGCGTGATGCTATGGGACAACCATTGGAGGTATCATGTCACCCGGAGCTGAAGCATCAAGTGGACCATCTCAGCTTCATGATGTATGACAGGCAGAAGGAGTTGGACAATGCCCGCTCCTACGCCAACCAGAACTATGCCATCGCAGTCAAGAAGGACCAGACCATTGCCATTCTTGTGAAGGATCGCTAGTCTCGTCGCCGTTAGCTTGACAAGAAGGATCACATTATTGCTCGCCTTCATCACAAGGTGACAGACTTGGAGGAGACCATCCACGAGCGAGACATGCAGCTTGAGGAGAGGGAGAATGCAGGAGAAGATATCCATGTAGACCCCTACTCCTACCTCAGTTATGATGATGACTTCCTGGAGGATCAAGGCATGTACTTGTTCACTGATGATGATGACTCTGCCTTCATTGATGATAATGATGATGATGAAGCCACTGATTTCGAGGAGTAGTAGCACTTGAGCACTAGAATTAGTGAAGTTGTATCCGGTCCCATTGTATCGTAGTTTCACAGAATCGTTCTTAAAACCATATGTTTCCTTGTTGTGGTGTGTGTTTGTATTGTGTGCTATGAATGAATGAATGAAAAGCAAGTTGCTAGAACCTGAGTCAGTATCAAAGTTTGAAAAACTTTTCAAAAACAAACCACTGAACCTTAGAAAATTTCCCCTCTTTTCTCATGATCTATCTCAATCCTCAGATGCCTCGCGGAGGAAGCAGCTCATCCCCGGACCCAATGTTGCAAATCTTGCAAATGTTGGTTTCAGACTGTGAAGTTGAAAGAGCCGAATGTCAAGCCAACTTACCCACCCTCTAAGACATAGCTCAAATGTCCAACAACAATCAAGGCCATGGAAACCAGGAAAACCATGGATCCAAGTTCAATAACTTTTAGAACACCAATCCACCCATCTTTAGTAAGTCTGAAGAGCCCTTAGATGTTGATGACTGGCTGCAGACCATGGAGAACAACTTAGAAGTCGTAGGAGTGGAGGCCAATGAGAAAGTACTGTTTGCCACTCACTATCTGGCAGGAGATGCAAGAGCTTGGAGGAACAGCGTTCGTGCCATGAATGGAGGACAAATGATGACTTGGGATGAATTCAATCTCAAGTTCAGCAGAACCCATGTGCCACCATGTTTGATCAAGAGGATGAGAGATGAATTCAGAGAATTGAAGCAAGGGAGGATGACTGTAGTTGAGTACCGTGACAAATTTCTTTCCTTAGCTAGGTATGCACCAGATGAGATTGACACTGAAGCCAAGAAGAAGGAGAGATTCTTGAATGGTCTGCATGATGAGATGCAGACAATGTTAGTCAATATTCCGTTTGCTGACATTGAAGCTTTTGTGGATTCTGCCATTCAGATGGAAGGCAAGATCAACCAAGCCAATGAGAATCGCAAGAGCCAAATGATTCATCAACCAGGAACCCATCATAACCCAAAGTATCGCCCCAACCCGTCTACAGGGTTTGCCTGAAGAAACAATAGACCCCCGTTGAACCATCCGAACTATACCAACCTTGGAGGAGGAAACCCAACGCCCGGAGGAAACCACAACAACAACCCCGGCAACCCCAACAATTTCAACCGTGCACCTCCCAAGTTCAACAACAACAATGTCGCCAACAACACCAATACTACCCCAAGTACTGGAAGCCATGTTGTGCATGTTGTAGGAAAGGACACGTCTAAGGTGACTTGTTATGAATGCGGAGCCAAGGGTCCCTACTCCGATAAGTGCCCCAAGAAGCTTGCAGCAGCCCCCAATGTGAATGCCCCAGCTCAGCAGCAGCGTCGTGTTCATCCTGGAAGAAGATTTTCCCCATGGAATTCGCTCAACCGCAATGGCCGTCTGTTTCTCGTGAATGCTGAAGAATCCCAAGAAGCACCAGATGTCGTGCTGGGTATGTTTTCTGTTAAATTAGTACTTGCAAGAGTGTTGTTTGATTCTGGAGCATCACACTCGTTTGTTACGGAAGAATTTGCATGAACTAGTAATATTCAACCAACAAAATTGAAGCATGTTATGATAGTTCAAATACCTGGTTCAACCACCAAAGCTAGACAAATTTTCAAGGCCGTACCTATCAGAATCCATGGCATAGATTTTTATGCTAATCTAATAGTACTCGGAACCAAAGGTTTGGAAGTAGTACTAGGAAAGGATTGGATGTCGAAACATAAAGGATTAATCGACTATGCCAAGAAAGCCATAACCATGACTAGTACCACTGGAGTATCAGTAGAGCATGTATCTGAAACCTTGCCCCGTCAATTCAAGTGCAACAAGAGTCTAGCCCAACCAACCATTGACCAAGTCAGAGTAGTCTGTGAATACCCTGACGTATTTCCAGATGTATTGCCCGGTATGCCCCCAGATCGGGATATCGAGTTTATCATTGAACTAATCCCTGGAACCAGACCCATAGCCCAAAGACCTTATAGTATGAACCCGTTTGAACTAGTGGAGCTGAAGAAGCAACTGTATGCTATGCTGGAGATAGGATTGATTCAACCAAGTGCGTCTCCATGGAGATCACCTTTCTTGTTTGTGGACAAGAAAGATGGAGGTAACCGTTTGTGTACGGATTATCGGAAGCTGAATGATGTCACCATTGAGAACAAGTATCCACTGCTGAAGATACAAGACTTGTTTGACTAGTTGACTGGTGCCAAAGTGTTTCTAAGATTGTTCTTAGAACTGGTTAGCATCAACTCAAGATTCGCGTAGAGGATATTCCAAAGACTGCCTTTACCACCAGATATGGATTGTATGAGTACATTGTCATGTATTTTGGATTAACCAATGCCCCCGCTTATTTCATGAACCTCATGAATAAGATTTTTATGGACTTCCTGGATAAGTTTGTCGTTGTTTTCATCGATGACATTCTGATCTATTACAAATCAAAAGAAGAACATGAGCTACACCTGAAGACCATCCTTGGAACCCTTAGGGAGCATCAGTTGTATGCCAAGTTTAGCAAATGTGAATTCTGGTTACAGGAAGTAGGATTCTTTGGACATATTGTGTCAGCAGGAGGAATTGCTGTTGACCCTGCAAAGGTTAAGGATGTTGAAGAATGGCATGCCCCGACCACTCAAACCCAAGTTCGTGCATTTCTCGGATTAGCGGGATATTACCGCAAGTTCGTAGAAGTATTTTCGAGCATCGCAAGACCCATGACCCAATTGTTGAAGAAAGATAAGAAGTTTGAATGGACGGACACATGTGAAGCAAGTTTTCAAGAGCTTAAGAAGAGATTGATCTTAGCCCTAATCTTAATCATGCTGGATATCATGAAGCCCTTTGACGTGTTTTGTGACGCATCCAAGATCGTTCTCGGATGTGTGTTGATGCAAGAAGGCAAAGTCATATCCTATCTATCCCGACAACTGAATCAACATGGGCAGAATTATCCTATCCATGACCTTGTACTAGCAGCCCGTAGTTTTAGCCTTGAAGACATGGCGGCATTACCTCATGGGTAATCATTGTGAAATTTATTCGGATCACAAGAGCCTGAAGTATATTTTTACCTAGAAGGAGCTGAATATGAGGCAAAGGAGATGTATAAAGCTAATCAAGGACTATGATCTGGACATTCACTATCACCCCGGTAAAGCCAATGTGGTAGCAGATGCTCTTAGCAGATTGCCGTGTCGCTTAAACTCCATGATTCTGAAGGAGCAACCAAGTTTGCATAGGGAGTTGGAAGATTTCAGAATGGAATTAGTAAGTGAAGGATTTTTGGCTAGCATAGAACTTCAACCCACTTTGATCAGTCAGATAAAGGAGGCGCATAAAGGAAATGCTAGTATCGATGAAATAAAACGTTGTATCGGTATAGGGAAGGTACCCGTATTCACCGAAGATGCAGAAGGAGTTTTGTGGTACAAAGGACATATTTGTGTGCCAGTAGATTCAGAATTGAAGCAAGCTATTTTGAAAGAAGCCCATGATACTCTTTACTCTATCCACCCCGGAGGAACTAAGATGTATCAGGATTTGAAAGAGCAATTTTGGTGGCATAAGATGAAGAGAGAAATCGGAAGCTACATAGCCAAGTGTGATATTTGTCAGAGAGTCAAGGCGGGACATCAGAGACCCACGGGACTATTGCAACCATTGCAGATTCTGGAATGGAAATGAGATTCAGTGGGAATGAATTTTATCACCTGTTTGCCTACATCTAGTAGGGGAAATGACTCTATTTGGGTCATAGTGGATATAATGTCCAAGGTCGCCCATTTCTTACTAGTCAAGACCCCTTATCAAAGCTCGAAGCTAGCAGAGTTGTACATTGCTAGAATAGTAAGTTTGCATGGAGTCCCCAAGAACATCGTGTCGAATCGAGGAACCCAATTTACCTCGAGGTTTTGGAAGAAAGTCCAAGAAGGATTAGGAACCAGACTGGATTTCAGCACAGGTTATCACCCTCAGACTGATGGACAAACGGAGCAAGTAAATCATATACTCGAAGATATGTTGAGAGATTGTGTGTTAGAATATGGATCTAAATGGGAAGATTGTCTGCCGTTCGCAGAATTTTCATACAACAATAGTTACCAAGCCAATTTGCAAATGTCCCCATTTGAATTCATGTATGGAAGGAAGTGTCGTACCCCTTTGAATTGGTCGGAAGTAGGAGAGAGTCAGATTTTCGGACCCGACATCCTACGAGAAGCCAAAGAGAAAGTTCACAAGATCCGTGAGAACCTCAAGACCGCCCAATCCAGACAGAAGAGTTATCCCAAAAATATTAATCAAGGTTATCAATTCCAATCACCCAAATTTAGGGTTAACAAAAACTTTTGTGAATTAAAATCCATATGAATGCATGTGTGTATGTGATGAATGCATGCATGCTTGTATGGACTTGTGTGATTGTTACGAATGGCAAGGATTTGTTTAAAGATGAAAACAACATCATCTAAATGATTTACAAGCAGAATCAATTGGAGAGAAATTCAAAAATAAGATATATAAGCAAATGGTCACTTTTGCCAATCTTGCTCACTAGACCACTTTGAGTGTTTCTATTCCAAGATTTCTAACAGAAACAAATCCAATTATTTTCACCCCTTGCTAGAACAAGTAAAAGTGAACCCAAGCCCACCTTGCAAACCCACAGAAACATTTGGCAACCCTATTCAAATGACATTTAAAAATTGAATCTAGTTCATATGGTAAGATCACCATTTCTCAAAACCAAACCAACCTAGTTCACCTTGACAAATCCAATAAACCAAATACTCCCTAGTATGTGACCATTGCACTCACCAAGTTTCATCCAAAAATTCAAATATGAATTTCTTGCGGCCATTTCATCAAACACCTGGAGACACAAACCAAATTCTGCTAAACTTCACTGTTTTGAGCAGTAATCTTTCCAAACCTTGTTCCCCATTGATCATCCTTGTCTCCCCCAGTGACAACCAATGCATTAAACCAGCCTAGAACCCTACCATTGCACCATGTCATGCATGCCCGAGCCACCCCTTGCCAGACGACCATGGCAAGGTAGCCAGAGCCATCGACGCGCCTAGCCACCATGTACAGGAGGCACGCCACCGTCCACCGCCACCCCCTGTCCATCCCTAGAGCCCAGCCAAGCCGTGGACCACAGCGAACACGCCGTGCCCAGTTCGTCCCTGCCATGTCCAGAGCACGCCAGAGCGCCGTAGCTGACCGCCTCGCATAGACCACGCCTCGCCTTCGCCACCCGTGCTTGTGATCACCACCGTCCCAGGAGACCACCAGACATGCCCATTTGCTGCCGCGCGACCAGGAGGGCCTGTGCATCATCAAAAACATTGACGGTGCCGCTCAGAGCACCAGCACGTTCCGTCCAAACCGCACCTGTGGCACCCCAGATTTACGGTCCGAGAATACCCGTTATGCATATAATTCACGTTCCCATGATCAGTGAGCCATGAGCATAACCGACAAGTATCATTACACCATCCTTACATTAACGAATACAACCACTTACAAGGAGGCCTTTATGGCGATTACAACATAAATAGTGGAAGTCTTCAGCGCAAAGCCCGGGCCTTAACCTACAGGCAACTGACTGGGATGACGGCCTAGCTCACATAGACATCGACTCCTTCGTCCTTCTTATCATCTGCAATTTGGCCAAGTAAATAGCCAGGGACAATACCGGTGAGTACATTAAATGTACTCGCAAACCACCGATATAAGGGTAATAAGAAAATGCATATCTGGCTGTGGCGAGATAGCACTACACTATAGTTGTTTTTGAAAGACCTAACAATGGTATATCTATATCTTTGTTAAAAAAGAGCTTATGGGAAATATGTCTCCTTTGTGAAAATCCGGACTTCTTCACATCCTTGTTAAATGATTTTTGAAAATAGTTTTGCTGTAAAACCCTTTTTAAAACCTTATCGACCATCTCTAGCCAAAACCATTTTTATTCTTATCTTTCCTTATGACCAAGTCACATCCTTTATTACATCACAACTTAACCGAAGGGTACTCCTAGCACTTGCCATTCCAACCGTCCTTGTCCATGGACACGGATATTCGAATAGTTTACACTCTGCAGAGGTTGTGCACTTTACCCACAAGAATCAATACATCCGTCGGGATAAAACCACTGCCTGGTACACAAAGTAGACAGGGGTTCGGAGAATCATACTTGAACTTTTCATTTGTCGATCCCTAGCAATGGTGGCTTTTCCTTTTGGGTTTATCTCTCCGGTACGTGTATGGGGTACTTCGACCATGGTCCTTCCATCCGTACTGACCCCTACCTCCAGACTGAAGTCTGACCGGTAGCAATATTGACAATCTTCCATCGATACTACCTAAAAGCATACCGTCCGTGAGAGACCCAATTGTTGCACCAGTGCCTTACCCTACAGGTAGCCCGGATTTCAGGGGATTTCTCCCCTTTAGCGAGTAAGAGCAGCCCCGGCTAAAGACCACAAACTACATGCTAAGCCCCAGCGACTGGGGTAATGTGGTTGCACAGATATAATTGTTCCGGACATTGGCTTAGAACATCCCTTCCTATCTCTTGCTTGAATTTCTCTTCATCCACCTAGTATCTTCTTTTAGTAAAACCTCCACTTGGAAAGGATGCCTCTTTCCAAGGGTTTTATTTTGAAAACTTTGCAGTAGGGTATAACCCAAAATAGTTTTATCGTTGAAAATCCATGGGTTCCAAGAGGGAAGATTCTAATCATCTTAGCCTCGTTCTAAGGGGTAAAGATAAGTGTAAATGGTGTAGGTGTCCAAGGGACACTCATTCCTAACTTGGAGGAGCCAAGTTACCCACGTCCTTTTTATTTGCATCAAACCATGTCTGTTTTCATGAAATTTAAAAACGACATATATATAACGGTTGATAAACAGAAGTAGGTACAAATAGGAGTTCAGGAATGGTGGCTTGCCTGTGACCAGCGAGAAGTCCCTTGATAGCATTAGATAACCAGATAACTAATAATGATAATAAAAGAATCCTGATCCTTCCTTCTTCTCGGCGTCACACAATCGCAACTATCGCCGTTATCGAGCATATATGCAAACAAACAATACACCCATCAATGCAAGTCATACAAACATCAAACCATACAACAAGCTAAGGATAAATACATGATATACATCAGTAGTATGTTGGTGGTGTGGTTTGATTGGCTTGGGAGAAGGTTTGGAGACATTAGGGGAAAATGCCTTTGGATTTAAAGTCTAGGAACTACCTAGGAGAGGGGTTTTTGAATCAAGGGTTGGATCTGTATGATACCATTGTATAAAAATGATACCTTTAGATAGGTGTTGATAAAATGAAGCCAACAGAAGTGGTTTCACTATTTTATCAATTTCCCTTGATTTATAATGGATTTTATAGTGATTAAAGTTCTAGTTTTAGGAAATGATTCACCAGAACTTCGCTGGAGTTCCAAAAATTATTTCCTTGGGTTAAAAGGTGGTATTTGATGGGCTGAATCAATAGGAGTTGGAATCTCCTCAAAACAATTACCAGATTGCCCTTGATAAATTCTCAAAGTCAGTACTGGCTAGGTTTTGTCTTTTTCCTCAGATTTATTTTACAAATGATTTTTAGTTGATTCGAAGGACACATGCTAGGTACTGAGAGCAGCTTTCTGTAGAAATTGGAATAAACCATTTGGGAGTTACATAGCTACTGTAGTGAATTTAGTAATGGATAAACCCTACATAGAAGAGGTTAATTCACTAAAAGTCAACAGAGTCTCATAAAAATATGAGCTGCTGGATTTTGATACATATGGGTGTTGAGGTTTACTGGGAGTTGGAGTTAGGTCAAAACCTATTTTAGTTTGACCTAGAGAAATTCCTAGAGTCCAAAAGGGCTCTATTTTTTTTTTGCTATTGCTAAAATAGGAAGCAAGTGACTATGGGACCTGTGGAAATGGAAAGGTATGGTTAGTACCTTTCTTTATCAATTGTATTTGCTCCCTTTGAAGTTGTAAAACTATCTGGAGAAATCAATTAGTATTATGGACAGACTTTAGTATAGGATTTTTAATTTTTAATTTAAGCCTCAAAGGGACTAGCCAATGGCTCTGCATGTTAGGGAAAACCCTTGAGCATCTAACAAAAATTGATCTGGACATTTACTTATGTTTTTCATTTTTGTTTGGATTTAAAAGGGTTGGCCAAAAACTGGATCTAAAAAACAGAAAAAGGGAAAGGGAGAAAAACGCCTGCGGGCCAGATCTTGACCGGATCCGGGGATACAGAGTCGGGCCAGCCCACTACATCATCTACGTGCGTGCGGCGGATAACTAATGGCCACTAGATCGGGGTCCGGGATCTGCGGTCCATAGGGCAAAGGGGTAAGAGGGAGGGGTGGCCGTTCGATGTTAAAGAGATCGATGGCGCACCGCCGTCTTCCTCGCGGGACGGTGCTCCACCGGGTGGAAACCCTAGGGGCGGATGGCGAGGCTCGGGGAAGCTTACCGGGGGTTCGAGAGGCGAAGGCGAGGTTTCAGGGCGAGGCAGGGCACGCTGACGAGCTCAGAGAGGGGCGGCAGGGTCGGGTTCCACGTCGGGGAAGGGTCCGCGCAAGAGCGCATGCCGGCGGTGGCTCGGGTGCTTGGCAGGGAGCTCGCCTAGAGGTATCCCTCGAACAGAGAAGCACATGGTTAGATAGGGGAGGTAAAGGGGGGCTCAGTATGGTGACATGCACGGAGAGTGGAGTGGAGTTAGAGGCCTGGGGCTGGATTTCTTGCCAAGGCCGAGGCTCTCCTCCTTCTTTCTCTCCTGAGCAGATCAAGGCAAGGGAGATTGGGGGGTTGTTTGGAATGGGAGAGGGGCAAATGAGGCAGAGAGGGGAGTGTTGGGTGGTCTTGGTCCTTATAAACACAAGTGGGGAGGTTCATGGTGGGTGTGGCTCATGGGGGAGCATGGAACTGGTCCATGGCCTTTCCATTGGTGGCCAGGGGTGGTGGGGAGAGTGCTGTGGGTGCTTGTGGTCGTGCATGGAGCAAAGAGGGAGTAGGGGGCTGCAAGGAGTAAATAAATGGCTTGAGGGGACTTGACCATTGTTTCTTCCATGGACAAGCACAAAGGACAAGAGGGATAGTGGGTTCAAGCTACAGTGTTGGTCGACCAGAGAGGTGAGGGTTGCTGGGGTGTAGTGTTTGACAAGGTTTGGTGCTGATTGAATTTGGTTTGAAACAAGATTTGACCAATTTGCCAAATTTGATCAAATCTTGGGTTGCGAAGGAAGTTTGAAAACTTGCATTGAGCAATGGGTGGAAATGGTACTCGTATATAGATGGGGTCACATAATCTCTCTATAATTTAAATGGGATTTTTCTGAAGATTATAATCCCATTTAAATGCATTTCTTCAAAAAGTGCTGAAGTAGATTATGGAAGCAAAAATGATATTTTTGCATTGGACAAGCTTGGTTTTTGATGTGATATGGTCCTAAATACCATAACACACATTGGAGGTTTTTATTGGGATTTATTGAGGTGAAAAAGTATTTTTGGAGAATTATTTCTTTTTCCTGCCATTTAAGAAAAAAGGGCAAAAAGAAATAACAAAGGATCTCAAAAATATTTATTTTTGAGTTTGAAGGATGGGATATGATATGGAGAACTCAAATATTCATTGAGTTGGCAAAGTGGTTTGGAGAAAAACAAACTTGCCCTTTAAAGATAAGGATTTTGAGGAATTTGCAGGATAGGGAGATAAAATAAATTAATAATCCAAATAATTGGGAGAATTATTTGGGGATGCTTATCTCCAAGGTAGATGATGTACACTTGGTGTATACATCAAGGTCAACCTTGGATTCTAAGGAAACTGGGGAAATGAGTGGAAACTACACTTCTGGGGGATCTAGGGTTTTGTTATTCTGATGCCTTCTAAACAGGGTTGGATTAGGGAGCTCAGAGCTCACCTTGGTACAATGGGTATATGGATGGATAGACCATGCCATGTATATGATTATGGAAGCAAGAGTTGGGCTTGTTTGCATTTGAGATGGTTTTGGAGTGATGGCAAACTTTATTGAGAATAAGGCTGCCATTGCAAATGCATAAGTTAGCCTCCTAAACCATGTGGGTTTAAGAAGCACAAGGCTCCAATGGAAACAAGTGAAGTGGGGGTTGATAGGCCATGGTTAGTAGGTACTAACCATGCAAAGAGTTGGTCAAGGGTAGGTGGCACATAGATGTGAGCTTCTGCCAAGTAGGCAAGATGATAAGATTTGCAGAAAAGATTATTATCTTGACTACAAAACCATCATGGATGGGTGGGAATTAAATTGGCTTAGCCAAGGGAAAGAGTGGGATTTGGTAGTCCTAAATATTTAATACAAGATGGTTCAAGTACATTCTCAGGAATGCACATAGGTTGGAAAAGGTAAGGCTCCAAAGATGGTATCCAGATAAGAATTCCAGACTTAGCCATTTTGGCAGATTTGGGGTTTTAGACTAGAGTGCAAGGGTAGATGGTTTTGAGAGGATGCTAGGTTCCTAACTCATGATCAAGGAGATGAGGTTGCGGTACTAACTAAGAAGATAGAATTCATGCTTAGCTTGGTTCTCCACTGAGTTGGAAACCATCTAGAGGGATTATCCTTGGATTGATCTGAGCATGAGGGGAGTTAATCACTTGAGTGGCTTAAGATAGATCCAGACTTGGATGATTGCTTGAGATTTATGATCACATGCAAGGATTGGGTCCTAAGGGATGAGCTACTATATTATATCTCTCTACTTCCTAAGCAAACAAGGCAATCAGCAGATCAAGGCAATTCATCAGACAACAGATCAAGGCAATTCATCAGACAGCAGATCAAGGCAATTCATCTTGTTACTGATCCAACTAGTACTAGGGTTACCATCCAGCCTAGCTTGAGGTAAGGATGGGTATGTTGAAAGGGGTTTTGCTTTGAAGTAAGATAAGTACCATCTTGGTATCTCTACCAATATTTAGATGGAAAGGTTTTTGGAAAACCTAGAGATAAGGGTAGTTGAAGGTTCTGTCTTGAAAACCTAAGGAGATAATATATAGGTCTCCATGGTTTGTCAAAAGAAACTAGTAAAGTATTTAGTTGTGTCAAAGTCATCTTGGCTCAGGTTTTGATATGCCAGAACATTTGAAAATATGAAAGATGAGCCAAGACATCTCTTTTGTAAAATAGTTTTTGTAAACTAGTGTTGAGATGAGGAGCACACAACTAATACTCAAACAGTTGCTTGAGCACAAGCAAACATGTAAGCACATATTACAAGAAAAAGTTTTTGTTCCCCCTGATTTTTGCCTTCTGGACATTTAATCAGGGTTGCTGAAATTGGGATGTTACAACACCACCCCTTGTCACGCCATCAAGTCGTTGAGCACAGCCAGGAGACCGCACACTGTTCCCTAGCCTCAGCCATGCCTAGCTCGCTGTAACACCGACCCCGACGAGCTCTGCCCATGCCGCTCAGCCTCTCTCGCTCGGCTATAAAAGGAGGCCTCCCCCGCTCATTTTCTACACACCAGTTCACTCCCCACCTCTCACTGATCCTTCCCACCTCTTCCGAGAGGCGAAGCTCTCGCCAGAATTTCGCTTGAGCTCGCTGCTAGAAGAGAAGGGCGCCGTCGATTAGAGCCACCCCAGGAGGAGCCGCCAGTACAAGAAGAACCTCCATCGTCGACTTCGTCATTCGACCCCATTAATGACCCAAAAGTATAGGGGGTCGCAACAGTCTTCGTGGGTAGTATTACCCAATTTATTGATTCGACACAAGGGGAGCCAAAGAATACTTGCAAGCCTTAACAACTGAGTTGTCAGTTCAGCTGCACCTGGAAATAGTTCTTGCTCACAAAAGTTTATCAGTAGCAACAGTAACAACAACAATGAAATAGTAGCAATAGTAACAGTAACGGTAACAGTAGGATTCGAGTGCGGTAGGCATAGGGATGGATGGACGGGCGTTGCATGGACGAGTCTAAACATGTAACTTCAAGATCTAGGGCATTGCAGATAAATAATAACAAGCATCCAAGTACTAAACAATCCTAGGCATGTGCTCCAAATATAGTCATACGTGCTCGCAATGAGAACTTGCACAACATCTTCTGTCCAGCCAGCCCGTGGCAGCAAGGCCTCTAGGGAACTACTGGCAATTAAGGTGCTCCTTTTAATAGAGCACTGGAGCAAATCATTAACACTCGGTGAACACATGTGATCCTCACACCACAGCCATCCCCTCCGGTTGTCCCAATTATTGTCACTTTGGGGACTTTGGATCCGGACAATGATATGTGTACACAACTTGCACATAAGATCACAAACAATACTATCATAATGATTCAATAATAAGTTCAGATCTGAGATCATGGCACTCGGGCCCTAGTGACAAGCATTAAGCACAACAAGTTGCAATAAAGTAAAATATCACTAATAGAGATACTAGGCACTATGCCCTAACAGATCTTATTCGATTACATGATAGAAATCATCCAATCCCTACCATACCCAAGCCTACAACGGGGGATTACTCACTCATGGATGAGGGAAACATCGGTGGTTGATGGAGATGCGTTGGTGATGACGATGGCGATGATCCTCTCCAAATTCCCCGTCCCGGCAGGGTGCCAGAACGGAGTTTCAGGATCCGAATCTTGGTTTCTGGTGGCGGCGGCGGAGCGGAACTCTTTCTAGAAAACTATCGAACCCCCCTCGGTTTTTTAGGTCGAAAGGCAACTTACAGGCGCAAAGGGAGCCCGAGGGGGTGCCTGGGGTGGCTGCACCTCCAGCGCGATGGTGGGCCCATGCAGGGTGGGTGTGGGCCCCCGTGCCTCCTCTCCGCCTCTTCGGCTCCGTGGATCTTCTGGTGAAATATAATTTTTGGCATATTTTCTGGGATTTTTCCTGATAGTTGATTTTCTGCACAAAAACAAGACACCAAGGTAATTCTGCTAAAAACAGCATCAGTCCGTGTTAGTTGTATCCAAATCACACAAGGTTACAGGAGAAACAATATCAAAGTGTTCGAGAAAGTAGATACGTTTTGGACGTATCAACTCCCCCTAAGCTTAGCTTATTGCTTGTCCTCAAGCAATTCAGTTGAAAACTGAGTGCGATAAAAGAACTTTCACGAACACTTACTTCCTATGATGTAAATATTCTCAGCACAGGAGTAGATGCTTAGACAATTCATAATAAAGAGTATGCAACTAAGTCTACTCAGCACTCATTGCAAGCTATGAAGAGAAACCAACTCAATATAATAAGTAGCATGAAACATAAACATAAGCAACATTGCAATGCTCATAATAAGGTATGATAGAGTGGTATCTCGCTTGCCTTTGTTTGAAGAGCACAATATAAATGCCAAGGCACCTCTGAAGTTCACATGAAGACTAAAAGTAAAGATATCAGAGATACAAGCATCAAAGTCATGGCATAATTAACCAAGTTTTCGAACAAACACAAGAATCACAACTATGCTCTCAAGAAAGTGCTCGTAGAATAAGTGGTGACTCAACAAGATTGTGAAAACGGTTTTGTGAAGGTTTGAAAGGCTTCCCAATGCTGAAAGGAAGGTACTCATTATCTTTGATCTCTCATTGCCCCTATCATAGGCATCTTCATGTGGTTAAGGTGAAAGTGAGGTCCACTCTGAATCATATGCTTGACAGACCATAGACTGGAAATCCCAAGTCCCTTGACTACGAGGGTCGCTCCGCATGCTACTCAACTTTGGTCACCTGAAAGTTCTTATCATTGTAAATACATGCATATCATCGAGAACCGCCAACGGGGTACCCCTTGCACATGGTACATGAGCTTTCCCATAATCAAAGTGACAAGGCAAGCAGACAATGAGCATCTCAGCAATCTTTTTATTTACCATATGCATAGATTTTTATTGAGGATGCTTCATAGATGCTCATTATGGTGATGCTGCAAGTTTCCACCATGATTAGACATGGCTTAGGCTAGTGGCCTAGGAGTTTCTCTAACACAATGTACAAACTCCATGAACTCACAACCTCCCCTTTTATTTCACATCGTCGACATCCGTAAACAAAAGAGCAAAGAATCAACTGGATGAGATATCCAAGAGGTGTTGAAAGAGTTCCCGGTGACAACACGGTTCTGTTGACTCCTAGTATATAATTAGCAAGCATATAAATTTCATGGACTAGTCACAATGGTTCAAGATTATTAAGCGCAAGGAATAAAGTGTGCCATCAAGTTCGTGAGAGCTTTACTAACTAACTTTCTCAAAACAGTCAAACATTTTATTTTGGAAGAAAACACGGCATATGGAATATGCACTGAAATAGAAAATGATGCTAATAGGTAGGTATGATGGACACATCTGGCAATATTGGTTTTGGGGAGTTAGAAGCACAGGTAGAGCATGTAGTCAGTGCAAGTGAAGGATAGCAATAGAGAGGGAGCGACAAACGAGAGAGCAATAGTTGTCATAATCATGCTTGCAACAAAACAAGACTAACTATGGCATGAAAGTGATACAAGAACTCTGAGGCAAAATAAATCATGGAGGCTTACTGACTATTGATTAGTCATACTCATGCGTGAGCATGTGCCAAATCGATTCACATGAACAGTCAGAGGAGGATACCACAATATCATACCAAAGTATGAATAAAACAATGCAAGCAAACATTCATATGACATGCTACAAACTATTAGCCAGATGGAGCTAATCATAGACAAGCAAGAACTACTAAGCATCCATAATGACATACACCTTACACAAACTGGCTAAGCATGCTCACAATGATGAGTATATGTACAAAAATGAAACAAATAGAGTTCGGTACCAGCCTCTTACCACTCCTCGAGTTGTCTTAATCTTCATTATTGCCATTCACTTGTGTGACTTGAATAATTAACATGAAACCAAAATCCACTGATGACGGCTGAACCCTGCAAAGAACTCACAAAACCAAAGAAGAACAACAAATATTTTTGGTGTTTTCGATTTTTTTAGAAACAAGCAAACAAAGAAAAACCAAACAAAGCAAAATCTTTTTGGATTTTTCTTTCAAGGCCAACCAAAGCAAAGAAACAAACCAAGAGAAACAACGAAAATATTTTTGGTATTTTTGGGTTTTTATAAAGAAGCAACAAAAACCAAAAAGAAAGTGAAAACAATGGATATACAAAGAACCGACCGAACATGATATGTAGATAAGTGTGATGTCGGTATAACTCCCCCCAAGATTAGGATTTTGGCCTAAGTGGGGCTCAATAGCGTGGGTAGTAACCCCATGCTGGTGGGTCATCATAGGAATGATCATAGTCAGGCACCTGCAATGAAGAGGAAGACGCGCCCCAATCAAATGAGGGCTGCTGGTATGAAGACTCTCCCAAGTTGGAGGGCTGAACCGAATTGTGTTTGGCATCCTCTTCAACATTCTCCTCTTGCTGGGAGAGTTCCCCCACATAAGTGTCAACCTCCTCCTTCGTAAGCGACCATCCTTGCATGTTATCAAAATTAAACAAAGCAGGTGCAGGCAAATAAACTATTTTCTCAGTCCTACTCTTTCTCCTACCTTGCTAGGCAGAGGATAATTCATATGGTAAACTTCTCACATTATCCCCCAAGGAAACAAAACCATGCTAAATCATGGATTCAATATCAAGCCTCTCTATGGGGAACTGAACATCTGAATAGTGAGGCCCTAAACCATGGAAAGCTAGCAACCTAGAAGCAATGAGACCTCCACAAATTCCACCCATCTCACGGTTGGTGGTGAGACAGTGAGCTATCAGAGCACCCAAACTATAATATCTATTCCTATTCAGAGAAGCTGCAATAAAAGGTAGGTCAAAAGAAGACAACTTTCTAGAAATCTTCCTAGCAAGAACACACTTGGTAATGAAATAGGCAAAGTATCTAATAGCTGAGAGCTGCATGTTCTGAATTTTACCATTTTCCTTTTAGAAGTCTAAACCTTGGGAAATCTCAGCATATAAATCAATAAGTGACTTGGGACTCTCCTTGATCTTCTCACAAGATCCCCACTGAGGTACTCTAATTGCAGCACAGAAATCAGCAAAAGGAAGGTCGACAAGTATATTATATATTTTGTAATGGACCATGGGATTAGAAGTAGACCAAGTGAACCGGAAGTACTGCACAAAATCCATGGTTAGCCTAACATATTGGAATGGTTCACCTTCAACAAAGTTTTCCAACCCTGCATTTGTAACCATAGTTTGGAAATCTTGGAGGATCCTCGCAGCTCTCATAAATTCAGGGCATGGATATATGGAAGGAAAAACTGCCTCCTCACGATGAACCTTCATTGGCTCATGCACCATCAAGTCATATTGGTTCAGTGGATAAGCACTCATCTTGCTTGCTGAAATTTTTAGACAACCATCAAACCAAGTGATTTCTAAGTTGATAAATGATGAGCAACTACTATAGGAACTTGCTAGAGGATTACACATGCATCAAAACAAAGTTCCTAAGCAAAGAACAAGCATTCAAGATCAAACAACCTGTCAACTATAGCAGCAAAATACTCAAGATACAATCTACCAATCACAAATCTAATTGGACAAGTGGAGGAGGCACATACCAAGGAGCAATCCCTCCAAAAATCAGCACTTGAGATGGGCTAAACAAGGACATCGAAAATAGCGAGAAACAATAGCAAGAACTCTAGCTTGAGCAAGTTTTCTGGTGTTTTTCAGGAGAGAGAAAGAAGGTGGCTTTGAGGAGGCAGCCTGGAGGGGCCCAGGTGGGCTAGACCCCCCCAGGCGCTGCCACCTGGTAGGTCGCGCTTACCAGGGGTGTGGTGGCCTGGGGTAGCCCCCTGGGTCACCTCAAGTGCCACTCTGCCCCTTTTTTCGAGGAAAACTTTATTTTGAATTTTTTGAGATTTTTCGGGAAACTTTATTTTTGGCCAATTTTCAGGGTATGGAAATTGATTTTCTCGCAGAAGCAGTTTTTTCAGAAGAAGCAAAAGCAAACCAAAAGCCAAACTACATGAGCTCTAATAAACTCAAACAAGCAAACAACTAGCAAAACTATAGCTAAAGCAAAGACTAGGAAGGAGAAAATAAAAAGAAAGCAAGTATAACCACAGTGGAAACAATATTTTGTTCATTAAAATCCTTTTGTTAACAAGGTTAATCAAGTTTTGTTACCAAAACAATCTTAAATGAAACAAAACTTTGCATCCCACAAGGTGATTATGTTACCTTATACTTGATAGCAATGGTCCCAATCATAATAGTTTGAAAATTTTCTGGTGGAATGGGACAATATATTTCTCCAACCTTGATGCTCTCAATATTTTCAATAGAATTCAGGCAATAGCTCTTAATAACCTTCTTGGGGAAATAGACAGTGTGCTCTTTGTCATTAATATTGAATGTTACTTTTCCTTGATTGCAATTGATGACAACACCTGCAGTATTAAGAAAAGGTTTCCCAAGAATAATAGACATATTATCATCTTCAGGCATTTCAAGCACAACAAAATCAGTTAAGACCATGCAATTATGAGCAACTTGAACAGGAACATCCTCACATATACCAACAGGAATAGTAGTTGACTTATCAGCCATTTGCAAAGAAATATCAGTTGATATCAACTTTTCTAGCCGGAGTCTCTTGTACAGAGAAAAAGGCATAACACTAACTCCAGCTCCCAAATCACATAAAGCAGTTCTAACATAATTATTCTTAATGGAGCAAGGAATAGTTGGTATACCTGGATCACCAAGTTTCTTTGGAACCTTACCATTGAAGGAATAATTAGCAAGCAAAGTATAAATATCCTCATTAGGAATCTTCCTTTTATTAGAGACAATATCCTTCATATACTTTGAATAAGGAGGCAACTTAATATCATCAGTCAAAGGAATTTTCAAGAATAAAGGTTTCATCCACTCACAAAACTTGTTGTAGTGTTCCTCCTCCTTTGACTTGTGTTTCTTACCTGGAAAAGGCATAGGTTTCTACACCCAAGGTTCTCTCTTTACCATGTTTATTAGCAATAAAATCTTCCTTTGTGTACCTAGTGTTCTTAGTGTGCTTCTCAGGCTCTTCCTCACCTTCCTCCTTATCTGGAGACTCATTTTTATCATTACCACTCTTAGTTTCTGTATCAGAGACAGATATACTATTAAGATCTACAACAGGTTCAAGTGGTTCCTCAACTATTTTGTGTTTCTTTTTCTTTCTCTTACGAGGACTACCACTATCCTCACCTTGTTTGGAATCCTACTCTATTCTTTTAGGGTGTCCTTCAAGAATTAAAGGATCTTGAGTAGCTATACCACTCCTAGTTCTAATTCCATAAGCATGTTTATCTCCTGAAGCATTAACTAGCATATCCTTTTGTACCTTAGCAAGTTGATCAAGTTGAGTTTGAACCATTTTAAAGTGTTTACAGAGCATTTTAATATCATTAGAAGTTCTTTCCACAATATCTTTCAACTCATGGATAGTTCTAGATTTTTCCAATAAATGATCATGAACTTGTTTATTAAAATACCCTTTTTTAACAATAAAAATGGCAAGTTCCTCTAAGCATTGATCAGGAGGCTTACCATAAGGAATATCACCTTCATCAAAGTGTTGGAGGGAGTGTACCTCAATAGTAGATGAGTGGGGAATTGGATTACATAATTCTTCTATAGGAGGTAGATTCTTCACATCTTCAACTCTAATACCTTTCTCCTTTAGACACTTCTTAGCTTCCTTCATTACTTCATCATTTAATGCAATAACTCCCCTCTTCTTTGTTGTTGGTGCTGGAACTGGTTCAGGGACAACTGGTTCAGGAGTAATAGGCTTAGGTGCATTCAGCTCAGTTGAAGTCCCATCATCATAATTCTTGCTTATCTTGGTCATTAATTCTTCAGCATCTGTAGGAGTCCTTTTCCTGAAAACACAATCAACAAAGCTATCTAGGTAGGTCCTAAAATCATTAGTTAGTCCATTATAATAAACATCAAGAAGCTCATTCTTAGGTAATGGACATCCAGGATGTGCATGAATCAAGGAACAGAACCTTGTCCATGACTCAGGCAATTTCTCTTCTTCTCCCTGTTTAAAATCAAAAAGTCTCTACAAAGCAGCATGTCTAGCACTGGAAGGAAAATATTTCTGGAAGAAAGAAGCAATCAAGCAATCAGGGTTATCAATGGAACCAAGAGGTAATCTATTAAACCAAGCCCTAACTTCTCCTTTTAGTGAAAAAGGGAAGATCTTAGTAACAAAGTACTTGCGCATCTTAAAATCTTCAGAGAAAAGCACTCATAGTAGAAAGCTCATTCATATGAGCCACAACACTCTCATTTTCAGTCCCACAAAAAGGTTCTTTCTCAACAATATCTAAGTAAGATAAATAAAGAGAGAAATCATAATATTCATCTTTAATATCTATGGGAGAAGTGGCAAACTTAGGATCAGAGGACATCTTAGGCATAATAGTACGTCTAGCAAGGAGACTCTTAATAGCACTAGTACCATGTGTGTTTCGGCACTCTTCAACAAAATCATCAGTGAACTCAATGTAACCATCATTAATATCATAACTCTCACTAGCCTCAGGTGAGCTAACAGGTGTAACAGTGTCTTCACTAGGAGTTTCGGTATTTCCTAGACCAGCCATAGTAGCATCTAGAAAAGGATCTAATGAACCACTCGCATCAAGCACAGTAGAAGTAACATCATGAGCATCAAAAGCAGTTTCAGACTCGGCAGTAGTAGCAGTGTGTGTAGCATGTGTATGTGGTGGTAGTGTAACAAGCTTACTTATAACAAACAGTGAATCAAGAGCAGCAGAGGTGTTTAGGACTATACCTCTTCTTGTAGTGGATGGTAAAATAGGGAACTTTCCATCACGAGACTTCCCCATGATGAAAGGAGTAGCAGTGAACAATAGTAGATCCAAGTGAACTTACAAATAAAGCTATGCTCCCTGGCAACGATGCCAGAAAATAGTCTTGATGACCCACAAGTATAGGGGATCGCAACAGTCTTCGCGGGTAGTATTACCCAATTTATTGATTCAACACAAGGGGAGCAAAAGAATACTTGCAAGACTTAACAAATGAGTTGTCAGTTCAGCTGCACCTGGAAATAGTTCTTGGTCACAGAAATTTATCAGTAGCAACAGTTTGGTAGTAGCAACAGTAAAGCAACAACAACAGTGAAACAGTAGCAATAGTAATAGTAACGGTAACAGTAGGATTCGAGTGCAGTAGGCATAGGGATAGATAGACGGGCGTTGCATGGACGAGTCTAAACATGTAACTTCAAGATCTAGGGCATTGTAGATAAATAATAACAAGCATCCAAGTACTAAACAATCCTAGGCATATGCTCCAAATATAGTCATACGTGCTCGCAATGAGAACTTGCACAACATCTTCTGTCCAGCCAGCCAAGTGCATGGGCCTCTAGGGAACTACTAGCAATTAAGGTGCTCCTTTTAATAGAGCACCAGAGCAAAGCATTAACACTCCGTGAACACATGTGATCCTCACACCACAGCAATCCCCTCCGGTTCTCCCAATTATTGTCACTTTGGGGCCTTTGGATCTAGATAATGATATGTGTACACAACTTGCAGATAAGATCACAAACAATACTATCATAATGATTCAATAATAAGTTCAGATCTAAGATCATGGCACTCGGGCCCTAGTGACAAGCATTAAGCACAACAAGTTGCAACAAAGTCAAATAGCACTAATAGAGATACTAGGCACTATTCCCTAACAGATCTTATTCGATTACATGATAGCTCATCCAATCCCTACCATCCCCGAGCCTACAGCAGGGGATTACTCACTCATGGATGAGGGAAACATCAGTGGTTGAACGGAGTTTATAGATCCGAATCTTGGTTTCTGGTGGAGGCGGCGGAGCGGAACTCTTTATGGAAAACGATCGAACCCCCTCTGGTGGGTGTGGGGTCCCCAGGCCTCGTCTCCGTCTCGTCTTCTGGCTCCGTGGATTTTCAGGTGAAATATAATTTTTGGCATATTTTCCGGGATTTTTCCTGATAGTTGATTTTCTGCAAAAAAACAAGACACCAGGGTAATTCTGCTGAAAATAGCGTCAGTCCGTGTTAGTTGTATCCAAATCACACAAGTTTAGAGGAGAAACAATAGCAAAGTGTTCAAGAAAGTAGATACGTTTTGGACGTGTCACCCATAGCCTACCATCGCCTGAGCCCCGCTGAGCCGCCCTAGACCCCCACTAGTCGTGCTAGGGTTAGCCCTCGTCGTGTTCTGTTCAGACGAGGATGATGGCCGTGAGCCATTGATCCTTGATCTAATCCTATGGTCGTAATCACCCTCTACCTCTTCGCCAACCCCCGTCTCACTGACGTGTGGGGACACCCCTTAACCAGCCCGCGCATGCTGTGCGCAGTGGGCCGGCCCAGTTAGATCTCCCGCGCGACCCAATAGTTTGAATTTAGATTTATCTATTTAGTTTCAAACCTAGTTCTGGCAGTAGATTCAAAATTCAAATTAGAGAGTTTTACAGAACCAAATTGCATGAAACTAATTTTGTTAGAAAGGTATGGAAATTATTAATCCAAGCCCGTTGGATTCTAACCAGTTGAAATTATAGTTCACCTATAGTGAAAATAACAAGGAAGAGACTTTTCCGCATTCAAACATTTTTCAAAATTCAACCAAAAGTTCTTTTGAGTTCATTCCAACTCTCAAAGATCACATTTGATAAGACCTTGCCGAATATATAAAAATATCTAGGATTACTTGTAGTAATAATGGACAAGTAATAAAAGAATGCCCCATAGGCATTTCTAGTAAATTTAGTTAATTAAAATAATAAGGTATTATTAAATTGTGACACCACTTTAAATTACATTTCCAAGAATTTAAATATGTGGTGATGACATGTGTCAACAGGATCCCATATTTTAATTGGAGAATATTAAATCTTAAGTAGTTTTTCAATGAGTAGAAATTACTTTTCTAAAATAAAATAAATAAAACTATTGCCTTAATTCTTTTGATGATTGTGATGATGCTAGATCATCTAGTGTAAACCCTTGTGTGCTAAATAGAAGTAGTTAATTATTGTTTGGTGATTGTGTACTTCGTATTTATTTAAAGACGCTAGTACCGACCAAGGATATGAAGAGGAAGGAGACTACTACGAAGAAGAAGCAGAGGAGAACTTCAACCACTACACTGTACAAGGCAACTAGAACTTTGGAAGCTAACACTTGCATGATAACTACGCAAACTAGATGCTTTAGGCATATGTGATTATACCCCTTTGATTACACCAAATCCCAGTTTTACTTGCAAGCTTGATTATTTTATTTCTTTATCAAAGTTCCTTAGTTAAGTTACTTAGTGACTTGTGAATTTTGGAAAGATATTAGAGGTAGCATAAAGAGCATAAAATTTTGCCTAATTTAGGTAGAATTAGATGTCATCCTGAGGCATGAGATTGGACCTAGATAAGTCACATTATCACCCCTCATTAGTGTTTACCCCCAACTTTAGTGCCTAGTGCTAAGCATAAAACTTGATCACTTTAGATGGGAATACTTGGTGAAAATGATTATTAAAACCTTAGAATGATGAGTCATTCTAATGAAATGTTTTGACATGTGTTATTGAACATCAGATGATTTTGATGATGAAAATGTTGAGGCATGAGCCTTAGCCCTTTATAAAACTGACGGTTGTGTTCGGATGCCATACCATTCCGAATTTGGGTAGGGCTTGACTGGAAGTTTATATATCTTAGTATGGGTTCCGTTGCGGCCGAGGTTTGAGCTGAGGCTACCTCGTGATGATTGACCACCTATGCAGTTCCCAAGATGACAGATGCTCATGGTAGGGAGGCCAAACTCATAGGAGAGGTGCCTATACTAGGATGTGTAATTGAAAGGTTAGGATTGATTATCCGCATACTGAGTATGGTGATTCAGGATTATTCCTAATGGATGTATTGAATACTATGGTGAAAGTGTACCACCTCTGTAGAGTGTCAAACTATTCAAATAGTCGCGTCCGTGGTTATGGACAGTTGGAGTGGCCATACTGTTCCGTCGTCGGATGTTTTTAAAATGACTTGTGAAATGAATCATGACTTTGACTTGTCTACAATAGGGTTGTGAAAGTGAAATCTAAGTTCCCACTTAGGTGTTATAAAACCTTAAACTAGCTTTATTTGCCTCTAAACTCAGCTAGAGATAAACCAGGCTTTTTGCAAAACAACCTAGAGCTTAGGATTCCTACTTGAAACCTCTTTACCTGTTAGTGATAGTTTGCGAGTACTTAAAGAGTACTCATGGCTTTGTCCCTGGCTATTCCTATGGCCAGACTATGAGGAGGACTACCAGGATGATGGACAACAAGAAGTCTACGACAACTAGGATCATCTCCCATCGTCAGCATTGCATGTGACCATGAAGATGGAGCTTCGCCCATGCTACCGTTATTATATTATTCCGCTGCATTGATTGTATTAAGACTGGATCATGAAATCCTTATTTGTAAGACCTTTATTATGGTTTGTAATGGATGATGAACTATGGTACCAATCTGTTATGTCTCGCAAAAATGGTAATACTGGGATTGCGATGTATGGTATAACAGGCATCAGGGACTAAAAATTCAGGTGTTGACATCCTCGCTTCGCGCTCTCTGGCGACCCTTAGCGTCGCCTCCGCAGCCACTTTGTGTCGGCTTCCCGCTGCTCCGACCGCTACTGCAAATGGTTTTTGTATATCTATTCCATGCTTGTTCTCCCCATCCGGCTCGATTTGAGATCCACACTTCCGACTACACTCTTCCCGCTCCTCTGCGGTGTTAGGGTTTCGCCACTCATGGCTTCGGCACTTGTTGGCGACCTTGTGGAGTTGTGGTGTTGGTTTGGTGCTGGTGAAGCCTAGACCCTTCTCCCTCTTCTTTGATGCCAGCGGGATGGCAATAAGTGCAACCCAGCGAACCCTGTTCTTGGTGGTCATTTGGTCTGATGTGGTGGTCGGTGAAGACGATCTCAGGTGAACATCGCCGTGGTATCATGGTCCCTGCCTTTCCACACCGTGATGGTTGCTCCCCAAGCATCAGGTACACACCCCTTGGTCCTCTATCGACTCTCTTCTGCTCTCTGTGTTGAATCCTAATTAGGGATTCCCCTAATTTATTCTAGAAATGGTCTCTGATGATTATGTGATAATCTTGGCAAGTTGTTATGGATGCTAATTTACTTAAGATGTATATCTTTTTTATGGATGAAAATCACTAAAACTCGGAACCTTTTGTTCAGGGTGTTGTTGGCAATGTTTCTTTCAGTAACTTGATAGTGGTTAAATGGTTGGCTTGATTCCTAGCTGTAATTAGGAAATCTAATTATCTGCTGGTATAATTTTTTTGTGACACTCCTGGTTTCTTTGTTCATATTCCTAATGATTAAAGAAAATGATATAAGTTCATTTGGTAACTCTTGGGATTTTAAGTGGTTGCTATGTATAACCTGTCAATATGACAGCAAAATTTTATATGATTCCTATACTTTTTATTAGGAAAATGATTTAGGTGCATCTTCCACTTGTTTGCAGGGAACTTGATGGTATTATAGGTTGAGTATTCCATCTTGTTACCACTATTGGCTTCTGTTGAATGCTCCTGCTGTTGTGGTGCCTCCTTTAGGAGTGTGCACATTAGCAGAGTCATTTAATCATGATCTGTTGTAATTGATTTGGCTAGGTTTGATGAGATCATTATTACAATTAATGAGACATGGAAATAAAAAATATTCCAGTCTCTACCCATGATATTTGAGTTGAAGATTTAGCTTTGCAAGAACATATATGAATGAGGCTTTGTTTGAGGTCTTAAAGAATCTGTCTTCTTTTATTTTTTTATGATTCCTAGAACACTTGCTAGGAAAATGACTTGTTTTAATTGGATTGCCATTGTTGCATAAAGAGATAGCTTCTATATTATGGTTATGCTATTGTGGAACCTCCCTAAGAGTGAGCACAACAGCATAGATCATTTTCATGATCTGCTATACTTTTACTTGGCAAGGTTTGGTCCATGTCCTTTCCTATGATGCCAAGTTTGAGGCTCCAGTTTTAAGAATAAAAAATGTTTCTATTATTGCCTTAAGCAATCCTCCTGATGTGATGTACATACCAATAGTATGTAAATCCAAGGCTTAATTCCTGATATGAATAGATTCTAATTGTTTTCTATAGCGCTAGGATGATCTAGCATAGCACTTCTATTCTAACTGAGAGCTCCCTCTCCCTCCAAACCTTTTAATTTTAAATAAAATTAAAATAACATATGTAACACTTGTTTTCTAGTGTTAACCACTTAGTGGATTTTGTTGCCTTTGGATCTGCTACTGTGGTGCCTCCATGTTGGAGTGTGCACAGTAGTGGGTTCAAACAGCAGGATTTCCTAATCCTTTGGGGTGGCTGAGAATTTGTGCTGGTTGGTAATTGAACAATGGATTTATTTGACATGATTCCTGGTGACCATCACTAGGAAAATGATTTAGCTTATTTAAGGTTTAATAAAGTTGATGCTTTGAACTGTTGGCTATGTCCTATATGCAAGACATGTCTCTTTAGTAGATGATCTAGCTGCATGTTTGCTTGACCAATATTTTATTGCCTGGTGAAATTTGCCCCCCTTTTGTCTGTGATGTTGCTCTGAGACTAAAGCTAATAAGAACATATGCTTACTGTTCTGGTGAAACTTGCCTCTTATGTGCTCTACTCAATGATGTGATGAATAGTGCACCTCACTGTTAGATTGAGAGCACTAATCATAATCCCCTTCCCTTGTTTCTTTTGTCTTATTATGCAGGTTCCAAGAAAGAATACACGAAGATCAAATAGATAGGGATTCTAGTTTAGGTTTTAGCTACTGTAGTTTTCTTATTCTATTGTAGAAACAAAGTAATTCTTACATATTTCATTACAGATTTCTACTTATTTGTATTTGTTTGAATTTCATTAATGTATTTGATTTCCATTATTTCAATTACTTAATTGTAATTTACTTTTATTCTTTTATTGCAAAAGAACAATGTAATACTTCATGTATTCTTATCAATAAAGAATTCTTTTATTTCTTCTTATAATCATCTCATTTTACTTAGTTATAGTATTATTATTTCCAAATTTCTGAATTCCAATTTGAATTGAATTTGGAAATTCAAAGTAACTTTCAAATTATACCTCTCCAAAAGCACAAGTAATACCTAAAGGTCATGTCAAAATCTATCGGACTCACTAAGATGGCTAATTTCTAATCCATCAAAGTAAAAGAGATTCTGATCGCTCCAGGGTTTTAGTTTGTGAAAAATTTACCCGAATTTTCCTATGCATGCATGCAGACACACAAAATCCTAAATGTATCCTTCGTTTAGTCCTAAATGCTAGGATGTTACAGCTATCTCTGACCTATACCCCAGGATACCCGGCTAGGGTTCAGGGTGGCGCATAGAGACGATAACACAGACCTGCCACATTGATGCCATACGCATCTTGGCCTGCCATGTGGCTCTAGGCCCTCCGCCGCGTGTATTTCGACCCCTATGGTGTCCCCTTTCTGTATAAAAGGAGTCCCAAGTTGAGCTAGAGAAAGAGAGGTGATTATGGAACTAGAGAACCTTCCCGAGAGAATGAACCCATTATAACCTTGTGGTAATCAAATAGTAGATAGTTGTAGGACATTGGGTTCCGCTCACTGCGGACCTGAACCTAGGTAAAAACACCGTGTCTCTCTTTGGGACTGTGTTTGTCGAGATCATCGATTGATCTTGCCGGATGTTGTGCCCCTTTCCAAACAACAAAGGGGGACTCATAACGTCGGTGTCGAAAATCAAGACACGACAACTGACACGCCAGGTAGGGGGCGCACCTCTAGCAACACGTGACGGCAAAACCTGCCACCATGCCTTGGATCTCAGGAGGGGTCGTCCGAGGCATGGTGGGGGCTACTACTCGCGCTAGCACTACCCGACACCGGGCGAAGAGGCAGCATCAAGAAAAAGAAGCCGCTAGCCAGCCAACATCCAACGAAGGGTCCGCTCGGACCACCATGCCCTCAAGGGGCGCGTCATCATAACCACCACCCAGCAGAGAGTTTCTCTCGATGGAGAGCTCACGTGCTTCAAGGATGACGGAAGGGAAGGGCAGCAATCCTGCGGGGCAGAACTCACCTAAATGACCCGTTCCGTGTCCCCACGAGGAAGGACATAGGCCTCGGGGAGACTCGGCCGTCGTTGGTAGCCAGCGGCCTACCCCGGTACCATCCTGAAGCAGAAGCTATGCTAGAGTTTCTGCCTAAAGAGGTCAGGGAAAACTCGCGCGCCGGCGAATGGCTCACAAGGTTGGCATGTTTCTTCAGTGTCGCTCGTCTCCAACGAGGACCTGCTGTCTCGCGTTCGACGGTTAGAGTCCTTCCTTCCCAGGTGGCGAGGAGGGCTAGACTGGACCCTGTGGTGAGCGCCAGTCCTCCACGACCCGCTAGCAGGAGAGCCACGGAGCACACCCGTCACCTGCCGAATTGCAACCGCTTGGAGACCCGCCGTGAGGGAGATCCTCTCTGGAGTTTTACCGGGTAGAGAGGTGACGATCGCGCTTCTATGGGCTCCTCTCAGACCTCATGATCATGGGGACCTCCGCCAGGTCCGGAGCGAGCTCCAAGGAGAACACACTCAGACACATATCGAATGCTATCGAGACCATCATCTACGCGATAGCGTTGAGCCGGCCCGAGCTGGGCAGAGCGCCCCGACATTCGCGGTCGGCTAAACTCTAGAACTATAGAGGGTCACGTGGACCGTGAAGTTTTGACCCGATGTGCCTGTCAAATACGAAAAGAAGACAAACCCAAATGACTTTCTCCAGATTTACTACACGTCGGTATAGGCGGCCATGGGCGCTGAGTGGGTCATGACCAACTGGTTCCCTCTCAACCTCAAGAGTGAAGCCCGGGCCTGGCTCATCAACTTACCAGCAGGCACCATCAAGTCATGTGAAGACCTCTGCGACCAGTTAGTCGGGGCCTTTCAGGGAGGATTTAAGCATCCCGACACTATCAGCGACCTCCATAAGCTGTCCCAAAAGCCTGGGGAAAGCCCGTGCAAGTTCACTCAGCGATTCTGGCAGGTACTGCACACCATCCCCAACATCACCCCTGAAGCCATCATGGCAGCATACCATGTTGGCCTCTGGAACCTTCACATGAGGGATACTATGAGTGTGCGCGACCTCGACACCACCAAGAGGTATTCTCTCTGGCGGACAAGTGTGCTCGGGCCGAAGAGGGGCAACTTCAACCCGGAGAAGCCATTGCCGAAGACGAAGACTCCGCCAAAAAAAAGAATTGTAACCGCCTGTTTGAACCATGCCCTAGAGATCGAGTTATAGCACAAGAAGACAAAGGCACCCGAGGTGGCCACTGCTAACACTGATGGTGGGCAATGGTGGCCCATCACAACTCACCAGGTCATGCCCTAAAGAACTGCAGCTAGGTCAAATCCTTAGTGGTGATGCAAACCCACGGGGACTGCCTCATCTGCCTCAAGCTTGGACACCGCGCGAGGGACTACCCCGAACAAAGAGACCGAGAAGACGCAGAGGGCGAACCAGGTGGACCAGGTGGGGCCGTGATAAATGATCCCGGTGGGACCACATCTCAAGTCACGACGATGGAGGTTGGCCCCCTTAAACCTACGAGGAAGACGACAGCGGGCCTTTCTAGGTGGCCCGCGTGGAGGCGTAAACAAGGATAACCCCGGAGATTGGGCCGGGGATCTGGCACCTCTCCGCGCCCTTATCCTTACCTCTGCATCACAGCACAACACCACTACTACACTAAAGGAGACTTGTCCTGTGACCAAAGGGAAGCTCGAGCCGAGGTAACCCCGGAAGGCAGGCCTGGCCTTCGGCACCTCTTCGCTCCCGGAACCGTCACCCATCGCTATGGTGATCTCTCCTATGTGAAGGGAGATTTGTCCTATGGTCGATTGACTACCAGAGCTAGGGTAAACCTGAAGACGGAACCAGGCTTCGGCAACTCGCCGCACTTGGAACCCTCACCCGCCGCCATAGTGTGTAATTTCTCCTATGCGAAGGGAGATTTGCCCTATGGTCGATGGGCAACCAGAGCTAGGGTAATCCCGGAAGACAAACCCGGGCTTTGGCACCTCGCCGCGCCCGGAACCCTCACTCGTCGCCACAGTGTGGCATTTCTCCTATGCGAAGGGCGATTTGTCCCTTGGTCCACGGGCGACCGGAGCCGGCATAATCTCATAAAACATACCCGGGCTCTCGCACCTAGCCGCACCTAAGAGCTTGTCACATCCCAAGATTTTCCAAATCTTGTAATGTGAAAATAAATGAATAAAATAAAAACTGTGTTTGATTTTCAGAGCCAGAAGAAACTTTTTGAATTCAATTGGAACTTCAAACCAATTTGGATCAAATAAATTCTTAAAGAGATTTTGAAAAGATAAACATTTAAATAGAGGAAAATAAAATATTTTGGAATTACTATTTTGAATCATCTAGATAAAAGGATTTAATTTCCAAAAGAAAAAGGAAGGATTTTAAAAATAAGAAATTATTTTATAGAGCCAAATTAAACCTTGGCCAAGCTTTTGAAATAAAACATTTTGTTTTGATAATAAATAGTAAAGGTTTAACTTAAATAAAATAATAAGGATTTAATATCCAAGTCTTATTAATAAAAGTTCTATTATTTTATTTAACCATCAAAACTTGTTTATTCAATTTAAAATAAGTTTTTCAAATGTTTTATATTCCCAAATAAAACCTACTGAATTGTTTTTGAAAATATTTGGATTTCAAATAGAAATTTTATTAAATAAATCAAAACCCTAATTGAATAATAAACCATGGTCCATTTTATTTAATTAATGAATGGAACCTAAAAAGAATTAAATATTAGTTCATCTTGGACTTTGGATTATGTATTGAACAGAACCAAAAACTCATTTTAAAAAGTTTGATGGAAGTTGTCTTGAATTGTTGTTTGAATTGTTTGTTGAATTAATTGTTTGAATCTCAAAACAGAAAAAGGTTTTGGAAAAAGAAAAACATCCAGGAAGGAAAAAAAAATATGAAAACAGACCAACCCAGCCGGCCAGCCCAATAAGCCCAGCAACCAGCCCAGCTTTCCTCTCCCGAAGGAAACGTTTTGCACTTAATCTTTAACCCTTGCATGTGGAGTGGTGGACCTCTCCTCCTCCTTTTCCCATCGACGACTGGACCCCACTCCTCTGTTCTTCCTTCTCACCAGCGACTCCTTCTCCCTCCCTCGACACCGTTCCTGCCGATGAATTCGGCCTTAATTATATACTTGCGACCACCGTTACCCGCTTTGATCACGCAGGCTTAAACACTCATGTCTCCTCCCCACTGCCCCTCTGTCGCCCCATCTCAACGCGCTCCCAGACGCCCCAATTCTTTCCCAAGCTCCTCTGTCTCCGACGACCTTCCTCGTCGAAATCCAGCCGAGCTTCGCCACCCCTTGCCTCCCTGAGCACACTAGCAGGTTCTCCACTCCCAGACACATCTCCCTGTGCTCTTCATTCCACCGCGGGCGCCCCAGAGCAACATCTGCAACAAGCTCTAAATGACACCGCCGTCCGCTCCAACTCCGACGAGCCCCACAGGTAGATTTCGGCCGCCCCTCTTCTTCTCGTTCACGCACACAGCATCTCCGTGATCTCCTGCGTCTAACCATACCCTCGGTTGTTCTCCTCGTGACTTGTAGCGACGACTCCGACCATGACCAGGACCACCCGACGTTGTTCTCTGCTCCGGCGAGCAATCGCAGCTGTACCAGAGCGCCCCTTGCCCCGTCGATCACACGACGAGCTTCCCCAGCCTCCTGCGAATCTGGTGAGCCTACTCCCTCCCTCTCTCGCTTCCTATTTCTCTAGTGCCGCCACTATCTGACCGTCGCCGCCGCTAGCCACCACCGCCGCCGCTCGCATATGGTCAAACACGCTAGCACTGTAGTATCTCGATCCGACGCTTGCGATAGATCACTTAAGCTGCGAAGGGGTACGTTCTCTGGACCGCATGATTTGATTTGATCCAACGCATGCGTTACCGATCCGCCGAAACCGTCCAATTCAATTAGACAGCGCCGCGTGTCGCCAGTCTGTTTAAAACAGAATTTGGAAATCAGATTTAAGTTGAAATTTCAAACCTTTGTAACTTCGATCCACACGTCCAAAATTTACAAATTTGATACCGTTGGAATCAGTGGAACAAACCCTAGCCAACCATGCCTTTGGTTTAGCGAATAGTATCTGTTAGCTTGTTGGTTTTTGCAGAAACTTTTGAATGCTTGTTAAGACTAGAAAAATGATTCAAAAATGTTTTTGAGTTTGAAACCTTGGAAAAATAGTTTATGGTGAACATACTGACCCTAGGAACCAACCCATAGTTGGAAAATGAGTTTGATAATGTCTAAGATGGATTTACTAATTTGGCCCATTTCTAGCCATTTAAAAATAATGGTTTTATTATAAAAATGTTTGTGGAGTAAAAACTTTGGGAAAATGTTTTTAGACAAACCTACTGACCCAAAACACCAAGTTTTGCAGTAACAACTCATTTGGAGAACAACTTAAAGTTGTTACTTTGATAAAAATATTTTCCACTACATAAAATGATGATTGGATTTAAAAATGGATTTTGGACAAAACCCTTTTACCAATGACTTTGCCATTTTGGAAAATGACCAATTTGGAACTTACAAAGTTTAGAAACCTAGTGAAGACCATCTTTGCAAATAGAACCATCACTTACATGCTTACATACATGACTTAGATCCCATAGTATTATGTGTGTGAATTGTTGTTTGGTTGATTATTTTGAATGCTAGTTGATTTGGTGTTTGGTTGATTGATTGTAGTGAATTTAGAAAAGTGAGAATAGCAAGATCAAGGAGTGAACCATCATTCCCTATCCAAAAAGGCAAGTTACACTATCATCTAAAAGTCCTACTATTTTCATTATACTTAGTGGATTTTGAATCATGCATGAAAACAATTTTATACTTATGCTATGCTAAATCCTAATAGGATACCCTATATATCCCCTAGAGAAAACAATGTAGTTGATACATGCTTAGCCATGCTATAATTTGAAAAGAGATACATGTTGAGATTTTACAAAGATTGAGAAAAGGACTTGTGTTTTATATAATAAAACAAGGACTCAATGAACCACCTAGGTGGAGGATACTTTAAGTTTTGGAGGAGGTGGCAGCAAAAGGAACCATATCTATGGGAATCACTTTGTGTTGTGCTCCAAAAGAAAACCACCTAGGAAACTTAGAGATCGAACATGTTTCTCCAATTGTGGCTTTCGTGTGCAACCACATGCCATTATGGCTCTGGCTTAGTCAACTACATAGGGAAGACCCATGCACTGTCTTCAGTTAACTGGACATGGGGACCTGGAATCCTACATGGGTGCTGAAGGCAAGCTAGCAATGGTGTATGGGAGGATGCTTTGGAAAGACTTCGTCACAATCTCAATCTGCCAGTACTCCATCTTGGTGAGCACTAATCCAGTAGGCCACTGGTGGCAACAAGATGGGATTGTGACATGTGGGTAAAGTGTACTCCTTCTGCAGAAGATAATAAAATCTAAGTACTTAGCCGTGTCCCCGGTTATGGACAATACTGAGCAACTAAAGTTTGAACTATGGGAGATCTCGACATTCTAACTTCTAAAAAATAAAAAAAACTTGATGCACTTGAGTGTCTACCAAGGAATTCAAAGAGATTTTGTTAAGCTTGATGCACTTGGGGTTACCAAGGAGCTCAAGAGATTTTGATGAAAACATGAACACTTGGGGTTACCAAGGAACTCATGAGATGTTATAAAACTTGATGCACTTGGGGTTACCAAGAAGCTTAAGGGATTTTGACAAGGACTTGAACACTTGAGTGTCTACCAAGGAGTTCAAGGGATTCTTGGAAAAAGGATTTGACAAAGGACCAAAACCATTTTGAAAAGATAGGATAAAATATTGCTTTGTGCAAATAAGCCTTAAACTCTACTTAGCCAAAATTGCATGTAATGATAGGATCTACTTATAATCTACATAGTAGTGAAACTTGCCAATACAATTCAAATGTATTGACCCTTGTGGCTGTAACTTGTAATGTTGCAGGTTTGATTGGTTTTAGTGAAGATTGTTTGATTAGGATTACAAAGTCTACAACCAACATCTGCCTGTGGCACTTTGAAGATGAAGGACCCCACGACTATAGTTATTTCCGCTGCAATGTATTGTAATAGCCAAATGAGCTATGTTTGATGTAATAAAATTATGTTATACCTGGTTATAAAGTTATATTATGACCTTTGTTTCTTGATATTACATCTAAACTGTGGATGCTAGCTATTGATCCAGGGACTAGCATTGTAAACACAGGGGACACCACCTTATGATAATAAGGGTTGGGGCACTCCCTCTACAGAGCTTCATCCATCGCCACATCATGTCATTTCTACTATGTGAATGGAGATTTATCCCATGGACGAAGAGCCACCAAAAGAAGACAAACCCAGGCTTCAGAACCTCGCCGCGCCTGGAACCCTCACCCGTCACCATGGTGTGGCATTCCTCCTATGTGAAGGGAGATTTGTCTCGTGGTCGACGGGCGACCAGTGGATATTCCCAGAAAAAAAGACCCAGGCTTTGGTACATCGCATTGTCGAGACCTTCACCCATTCCCACGGTGTGGAATTTATCCTATGTGAATGGATATTTTTTCCATGGAAGAAGGGCCACCAAAAGAAGACAAACCAGGGATTCAACACCTCGCTGCAACTGGAACTCTCACCTGTCGCCACGGTGTGGCATTTCTCCTATGAAAAGGGAGATTTTTCCTGTTGTTGAAGGGCGACCAGAACCAGGGTAATCTCAGAAGACAAACTTGGGATTTGGCGCCTCGCCGCGCCCGGGACGTTCACCCGTCGCCACGGCGTGACATTTCTCCTATGCGAAGGGAGATTTGTACCATGGACAAAGGGCCACCAAAACTGAAGTAATCCCAGAAGACAGACCCACGCCTCGACACCTCGCCGCGCTCGGGCCCTTCACTTACATCGAAGTTTGGCATCTGCTATGTGAAGGGAGACTTGTCTCGTGATCAAAGGGAAATCATAAATCAGGGCGAGACTTTTTCCTACCCCGAGCTCAGCTGACCTGGACTAGTGGGCTCACCAACTGCAAGGGTCTTGTATGGTGTCTTGTGCCGTCCACAAGAAGAATTGGAAATGTACCTGACTGTCAACACCCGGATTTTTAATCCCAGATGCCTTTAAGCCATACATTTTAATCCCAGGATTACCATTTTTGCGAGACATAACAGATTGGTACCATAGTTCATCATCCATTACAAACCATAATAAAGGTCTTACAACAAATAAAGGATCTCATGATCCAGTCTTAATACATTCAAAGCAGAAGAATAATATAGTAACAGTAGCATGGGCGAGGCTCCATCTTCATGGTCACAAGCAATGCTGATGATGGGAGATGATCCTAGTTGTCATAACCTTCCTGCGGTCCATCATCCTGATAGTCCTCTTCATAGTCTGTCCGCGGGAATAGCCAGGGACAAAGCCATGAGTACTCTTTAAGTACTCGCAAACTATCACTAACAGGTAAATGTGGTTTGAGTAGGAATACTAAGCTCTAGGTTGTTTTGCAAAAAGCCAGGTTTATCTCTAACCGAGTTTAGAAGCAAAGAAAACTAGTTTAAGGTTTTATAACCCCTAAGTGGGAACTCAGTTTTCATATTCACAACCCTGTTGTGGTCAAGTCAAAGTCATGATTCATTTCACAAGTGATTTTGAAAACATCTAACGACAGAACAGTATGGCCACTCCAACTGTCCATAACCGCGGATGCGGCTATTCAAATAGTTTGACACTCTGCAAAGGTGGTACACTTTCACCACAACATTCAATACATCCGCCAGGAAAAATCCTGAATGCACCATACTTAGTATGCGGATAATCAATCCTAACCTTTCAATTACACGCCCTAGTATATGCACCTCTCCTATGTGTTTGGCCTCCCAACCATGACCATCTGGCATCTTGGGAACTGCACATGTGGACAATAATCACGAGGTAGCCTCAGCTCAAACGTTGGATGCAAGGGAACCCATACTAAGGTATATAAACTTCCAGTCAAGACCTACCCAATTTCGGGAATTGTGGTTGTACGGTAAAATTGGAATGGTATCGCATCTAGGCAACCATCAATTTATAAAGGGCTAAGGCTCATGCCTCAACATTTTCATCATCAAATCACCTTGTGTTCACTAACACATGTCAAAACATTTCATTAGAATGACTCATCATTCTAAGGTTTTCATAACCATTTTCACCAAGTATTCCCATCTAAAGTGATCAAGTTTTATGCTTAGCACTAGCAACTAAAGTTGGGGGTAAACACTAGTGAGGGGGGATAATCAAGTGTGAATTATCTAAGTTCAATCTCATGCCTCAGGATGACATCAAGATCTACCTAACTTAGGCCAAGTTTTATGATCTTTATGCTACCTCTAATATCTTTCCAAAACATACAAGTCACTAAGTAAGCGTATCTAAAAAGCTTTGATAAAGAAATATAATAAACAAGCTTGCAAGTAAAACTGGGATTTGGTATAATCAAAGGGGTATAATCACATATTCCTAATGCATCTAGTTTGCATAATCCACTTGTAGTGTTAGGCTTGCTAGGATGGCTTGCATGGTTTTAGCTTAGCTTGCTAAGATAGTAGCTTGCATTAGATAGCTTGCCTTGTGCAGCGCAGTGGTTGAAGTTCTCCTCAGCTTCTTCTTTGTAGTAGTCTCCTTCTTCTTCCTATCCTTGGTCGATACTAGCGTCTATAAATAAATACGAAGTACACAATCACCAAACAAAACTTAACTACTTCTATTTAGCACACAAGGGTTTTCACTAAATGATCTAGCATCATCACAATCATCACAAGGATTAAGGCAACCGTTTTATTTATTTCATTTTGGAATAGTAATTTCTACTCATTGAAAAACTACTTAAGATTTAATATTCTCCAATTAAAATATGGGATCATGTTGACACATGTCATCACCACATATTTCAGTACTTGGGAATGTGATTTAAAGTGGTGTCACAATTTAATAAGGTTTACCTTTTATTTTAATTAATTAAAGTGACTAGAAATTCCTATGGGGCATTCTTTTATTACTTGTTCATTCTTACTGCAAGTAAACCTAGATATTTTTATATATTCAGGAAGGACTTAGCAAATGTGATTTTTGAGAGTTGGAATCAACTCAAAAGATTTTATGGTTGAATTTTGAAAAATATTTGAATGCAGAAAAGTCTCTGCCTTGTTATTTTTACTATAGGTGATCTATAATTCCAAATGGTTTTAATCCAATGGGATTGGATTAAGAATTTCTATATATTTCTAATAAAATTGACTTCATGCAATTTGGTTTAGTGAATCTCACTGAATTGAATTTTTAATGTACATCCAAAACTAGGTTTGAAATTAAATAGATAAATCTAAATTTGAACTAACTGGATGACGTGGGAATTCTAACTGGGTCGTCCCACTTCGCACAGCACGCGCGGGTTGGTTAAGTGGTTGTCCCCACACGTTAGTGGGACAGATGCTGCAAAGGGGTACGGTCTAACTACGACCGTAGGATTAGATCGAGGATCAATGGCTCACGGCCATCATCCTCGTCTTAACATAACTCGACGGGTTTGAACCCTAGCGTGGCCTATGGGGGTCTGTGGCGGCTCACCGGGGCTCAGGCGATGGTCGGTGATGGGGGCGAACGACGAAGTCGACGATGACAGTTCTCCTGGTACTAGCGGCTCCTCCTGGGGTGGCTCCAATCGACGACGCCCTTCTCCTCCAGCAGCGGTAGGCTCCGGCGAAATTCTGGCGATGCTGCACTCGTCTTGCTCCGGGAAGAAGTGGGCACGATCAGTGAGAGGTGGGGAGTGGAATGGTGTGAATAAATTTAACGGGGAAGGCCTCTATTTATACTGCAACGAGGAAACCGAAGGGTGCAGGCAGATCTCATCAGGGTCGGCGTTAAAGCGAGCTATGGGCATGTCCGGTGCTAGGGGACGGTGCGCGGTTCCCTGGTGATGGTCAAGGAGGTAATGGCATGGGAAGGGGTGGTGTGGTTCGGTCGGAACGTGTCGACGCTCTGAGCGGCACCGATGGCGGTTTTGATGGCACGCGGTGGCTACGGGTCGCGCGGCAGCGAATGGGGTTGTCTGGGAGGTTCCTGGGATGGTGGTGATCACGTAAACAGGCGGCGAAGACGGGGTGCGGTCTGTGCAAGCGTGTCGAGCGTGGCACTCTCGCGCGCTCTCGGCATGGTCATCGAGAAATGGGCGCATGCGTTCTCTGTGGTCCAGTGCCTGGCTAGGGTCGAGGGCTGGACAGAGGGTGGCGGTGGACGGTGGCGTGCTTCCTGGACATGGTGGCTAGGCGCGGCGCTTGCTCTGGCTAGCTAGCCATGGTCGGCTGGCAAGGGTGCTCTCAGGCATGCTCAGCATGGCGCATTGGGTAGGGGCTAGGTGGGTTCAAGGCATTAGTTGGCACTGGGAGAGACATGGATGATCAATGGTGAACAATGGTTGGGGTAATCACTACTGAAAACAGTGAAGTTTGGCGAAATTGATTTTCTGTCTCCATGTGTTTGATGAAATGGCCGAAAGAAATTCAAATTTGAATTTTTGGTTGAAACTTGGTGGATGCAATGGTCACATACTAGGTAGTCTCTGGTTGATTGGATTTGTCAAGGTGCATTGGTTTGGATGGGTTTTTAGAAATGGTGATCTTCCCATATGAACTAGATTCATTTATAAATTTTCATTTGAATTGGGTTTCCAATTGTTTCTGTGGGTTTGCAAGGTGGGCTTGAGTTCACGTTCACTTGTTCTAGCAAGGGGGGAAAATAAATGGATTTGTTTCTATTTGAAATCTTAGACTATAAACACTCAAAGTGGTCTAGTGAGCAAGATTGGCAAAAATGACCATTTGCTTATTTTGTTTGTTTTTGAATTTCTATTGATTTTATTATGCTTGTAAATGATTTAGATGATGTTGTTTTCATCTTTAAACCAACCTTGCTATTTACAACAGTCACACAAGACCATTCAAGCATTCATGCATTCATCACATACAAACATGCTTTGATATGGATTTAATTAACAGAAGTTTTTGTTAATCCTAATTTTGGGTGATTGGAAATGATAACCTTGATTAATATTTTTGGGATGTTACACTAACCCGGGACCTTTAAGGCGAATATAACTACCGTGTCTAGGGTCCTGGGAATAGTCATTCCTTGAGAATTTCCTTCCTGACTATTTTTTTCGAAAATGGAGGCTTGTCGGGAACCATGCTCTATGGAAGGAGGATGGGCTCACGAGGGATTCCCCAGGTATATTCCCGTGGCCCCGCTGACGGGCATCCTCTAGCCATTTCTAGAGTAGAGCACTCTGGAAGGATAAGGACCCATGAGGGTGACCCCGGGTATATTTCTGCGAAGCTATGGACGGACCTTGACCGACCAATGGCGGAGAAGAAACCCGTCGATCCGCGACTCTCCTAAGTATGATGCACCCGGTCTGATACCGGTATCTACGTGTCCGGAGATTCCACTGGAGGGTTCGGTGGTACTGTAGGACTTGTGCGGTACCTATATAGTGCCCGGGTCTAAGGCAGCGGGATATGCAAGAATCACCTTGGAAGATAGGGGCCCATGAGGGCGACGCTAGGTACATTCATGTGAACATGTGGACAGGGCCCTATCTGACTGGACAACAAAATAACTTGTGAAACCCTAGGGAAACTCTTGCTTTACTTGGGGACCGAAAGATAAAAGCGATAACAAAAAGGTTAATAGAAGGGCGCCCTCCCGTGAGGGTGTGATACGTCCATTTTGCATCACTATTCTATATCATAATTTACTGTTATTCATTGATATATTTCTTATTAAGAGGTGTTACTTATGTTATTTCATTTATTTTTGAATGGTTGGATGACTTTGGAGGATGAACTCCCGTGAGGATGACTTTGGTGGAAAAAGCGGTGTCTAGATGCAATATTCACGCATATCGGAAAATTCCAAAAAATATGCAGAAAATCCTATTTTTCTAGAAGACGAAGGAAGCTAGAAAGGGAGACGAAGATGGGCCACAGGGGGCCCACACCACCCCCTAGCGCGGCCCCCTGGGCCGCGCCAGCAGGTGGTGTGGCCACCCTGGCCCACCTCTTGCTTCGCCCTTTCGCCTATATATTCTCCTCGAAACCCTAATACCTGGGGGCGACCACAGAAAGATTTTGCCACCTCTGCGGGGCAAAAACTACAAAGAGAGAAAGAGCTCTCTGGCAGGCAGATTTCTGCCGAGAAAATTCCTTTCCAGAGAGGGGAGATCGTCGCCATCAACATCGTCATCAAGCAAGACTTCATTGAGATCATCATCATCTTCTTCACCACCATCTCCACCATCACCATCATCACCACTCCATCCTACTGTAACAATTGGGTTGAATTTGGTATAGTTCTTAGGGGAAACTTTCTTGGTGTTGATTACTTTTGTAGTTGATGCTATTGAGTGGAACCATTGAATTATTGTTTATGTTCAGATTGTTATCCATCATTATATCATCTCTGATCTTGATCCATATGATGTCTTGTGAATAGTTCGTTTAGTTCTTGAGGACATGGGAGAAGTCATGTTGTTAGTAATGGAATTGTGTTGAGGTATATTCAATGGTTTCATATTTAAGTTGTGGTGCTATTCTTCTAGTGGTGTCATGTGAACGTCGACTACATGATACTTCACCATTTATGAGCCTAGGGTAATGCATTGTGTATTTGGATACTAATTGTGGGGTTGCCGGAGTGACAAAAACCTAAACCCCCGTTAGGAAATCTTTACACAAGGGAGTGTAGAATCTCAGAGTTTAATGTTGTGGTTATGTTTTTATCTTAATTACTTTCTTGTAGTTGCGGATGGTTGCAGGGGGGTATAATCACAAGTATGTATTAGTCCAAGTAAGGTCGGTACATTAGCATAGGTTCACCCACACAACACTTATCCAACCAAAGAAGATTAATAAACTATATGAAGCGAAAGCACTTGATAGTATTCCCATGTGGCCTCGAGAACGTTTGGTCCTCATAAGTAATACAACCGGCTTTTCCTTTGCTGAAGAAAGGATTAGGCCACTCGCTGCATTTATCATTGTTTTCTTTTATTTACTTGCACTTTATTTCCTTGCTTTATCAAGAACCCCTAAAATTCCGTTTGCTAAGTATTTGCAGAGAATTCCTGATCCAAACCACTAGTCAACACCTTTTTCTCCTCGTTGGTATTGACATTCCTATTTATAGAAAGTACTACGATACACCCCCTTTACTTGTGGGTCATCAAGACTATTTTCTGGCGCAGTTGCCGAGGAGTTAAGCGCTATTGAAGAGTGGAACTTGTAAAGGAAACTTCTTTTGTCAGTATTGTTTATTTTTGTTTGTTAATTTGTTTCCAATATGGATAACCCACTTGGTTTCCTATTTGGGAAAGCTACTACCACTGCTAGGGCAGTAGATGAACCACCACCTACTGAGATAGATCCTTTTGAGATACCTACAAAAATTGTTGATCGTGTTATGGATAACTATTATTTTGGGGATGGAACTGTCCATCCTGGTGATCACTTGCTTTATCCATGAATTATGCAGGTTGTTTAAGTGTGCAGGTATCACAACGGAACAAGTTAAGAAAAAGTTACTCTCTATATCATTGAAAGGAAGAGATGAAGAATGGTATAAGCTGCAGAAAAAGTTATTCTAAATTCTATCCTCCTAGTGAGATTCATAAAGACCGGAATCAAATATATAACTTTTGGCCTCGTGATGGAGAGAGTATAGCCCAATCTTGGGGATATTGAAGTTACTAATGCTCAAATGTCCTATTCATGAGCTCCCTAAAAATATTATTATTAATAACTTTTATGCAAGGCTTTCTCTTCATGATAAGGATTTATTAGATGCTTCTTGTGTTGGATCATTCACACATATGAAAGAAGAAGCTAAATGGGATCTTATATACCGTATTCAAGGAAATACTGAAGCATGGGAGAATGACAAAGGAAGAAAGTCAGTTATAAATTATGATTATGAATGCATTAAATCTTTTATGGGAACTGATGACTTTCATAATATTAGTACTGAGTATGGTGTTTATTCTCAAGTTGTTGCCTTTTGTTTTAAGGCCTTTGCCTCTTATATTGAAATTCCCAAAAAGGAGTGGAACAAGTACCATGCACCTTATAAAGATATTGTTAATCATGTTCCTGCTAGAAACACTGAAGTTGTACCGTTGATCATAGTTTTCCTGAACCTTATATTGAGAATACCTTTTCCTTCTAAGGTAAAGGAACATTCTATTATAGATAATGTGGTCAACAAAAGTACAAAAAAGCTATAGAACCTGATGAACGAATAAATATTAAACATGAAGTAGCAATTGTGAAAGACCTTGTCACTAAAAATGTAGAATATGGGCACATTATATTTTGTGAAGATGCTTCTAATATTATCTCACATCCTAGTAAAGCTAGAAGAGCTAGTGTCCTTGTGCTTTATGTTAGAATTGGTGATCGTTGCTATTATGGTTTATGTGATATTGGTGCAAGTTCTAGTGCTATTCCTTATGAGCTTTACAAGGAAATTATGCATGATATTGGTCCTTGTGAGCTTGAAGACATTGATGTGGTTATTCACCTTGCTAATAGAGAGACCATCTCTCCAATTGGTATTGTAAGAGATCTGGAAGTGATTTGTGGTAAAATTAAATATCCTGCTGATTTTCTAGTACTTGGTTCAACAGCCAGTAAAACTTGTCCTATCATTCTTGGTAGACCTTTCTTGAGCACTTGTGGAGCTATTATAGATTGCAGGAAGGAGAAAATTTTAACTAAATTTGATGGAGAATCTTATGAGTTTAATTTTTCCAAGTTTGACAAAGCTCCTTATGAAAATGAATTGCCTAATGAGGATTTTAGAGTTGAACAACTTGCTTCTATCGATCCAGTTGTTGATATTAAACCTCTATTTGATGATTTTAAGTATGCTCATTTTGATGATAAAAATGTTTCTTGTGATAGTTACATTGGTAATTTTATTCATAATGCTACTGAAAGTTATTATGTGAGAGGGAAACATGGTTCTATGCATCTCAATAATATTAAGTTCCCTCGCTTTATGTTGAAAGTTTTGAAGTTTCACTTGTTTTGTCTTCTTATGCTAGTAGCCTATTTTTTCAATAATTTTTTTCTTACAAAATTCCTTGGCATAGGAAGTGGATTAGACTTAAATGTGTTGCATATTTGCTACTTGATGCTTTCTTTCACTTCAAATCCATACCTCCTATATGAGCATCACTGAAATTATCAAGCCTATCTTAATGGCTATAAAGAAAGAGCTTTTGGGAGATAACCCATTTAAGTTTGCTTTCGTTTTTTGTTTCTTTGAGTCTTGGAAGTTATTACCCCTGTAATAACCTCTCCTTATCCTTTTTGTTTGGTTTTTTTGTCAAGATTTGCCTCTTTTGAGAAGTAGGTGAGTTGTGGGAAGTTGCTGTCCTGGGACAGATTTTTGTGCTCCACTGTAAAAATTCGTGAAAATCCTAGTACGTCGGGTTGAGCTTTAATTTTTTGTTATTGTGCCCCAAGTTATTGTATAACTTTCTTTAGTTCAACACTTTTAGATTTGAGAAACAGAAGATCTTCGAAAAAATTGGTTTTTACCTCCTGGTCTGTTTTGACAGATTTCTGCCGTTTTGCATTTGCCTCTTTAATCGACTTCCTTTTTGAATTCTTTTGGATTTTCTAAAGGAATTGTCTTAGTAGCTTTTGTTTTGATGGATTTTAGTTGAAATTAAACCCAAAGGTTTATTATCTTTGCATACACTAATGTTTCTAAAAAAGATCGTGTGATCTTTGTATGAAAGAAATTTTCAGATATTGGAGAGCATGATGTAAGGAGATGAAGAATGGTTAAAGGCTCAAACATTATATTTCTGGAGATTCTTATAATGAATATGTTGATATTGTTAAAATGGTGACTCCGAAAGAATTTATTAAAGACCAAATTCAGGAACCTACAGAGTCCGTTTTCGAATAGGTAAAAGGTGCTGAAAATAAAAGGTTCACAAAAACTTTTCTTTTTATATTTTTGCAGTTTTTATTCCATATGGAAGATAATGAGTCGAAACAGGGAAGGAAACGGATCCTAGGTGGCCCACACCACCTAGTGGCGCAGGCCCCAACTGGTCGCGCCACCAGGGGGTGTGACCACCCCGGAGCCCGTCTCCGTCCCGTTTTCGCCCAGTACCTTCCTTATGTTGTAAAACTTCGTAATTTATAATCACCCGGACCCCCCCGAGGTCTGTATATCGTGTTCTAGTCGTGTTTTAGTTTCTATATGTTTCTGTCAGGAACTATTCTCAAGTTTAGAGGCACAATGGTCTCCGCCAACGACAAGGGCAAGAAGCCCATGGAAGATGATCTTCAAGCCTCAGCCAGGATAAGGAGATCTTGGTTGGGGATGAAGAATAAGTGGAGGAAGACAAGCGCCCACGCACCCGCTCCACCATTGCGAGCATTGGAGTGGTGGCAAACCCTATCAAGCTCAAGAGGACGGCACAGATGTCTATAGGAGGGAAAGTTCTGCGTCTTTGATTGTCTCCACGGACACTTCCTCCACGCACCAAAAACCCTTCCATACTCTTATACATGAGCAACAATTACAAAAGTTTCCCAAAGGGAAGTTGACCTCTAAATGGGATATTCCTCGTTCTAACCATATAAGTAAAGAATACTCAAAGGAGGAAGAGTGGGGAAAGAATCACAAGGACTGGGATTCTCGGTCCGACATAATCATGAACCGCATTGAGCATAATTTGGAGTTGATTCGTACTCTAGCCTTTGAGATTGAGGATTTGAGGAATTTGATTGAAAAGCTTATCAAGGGAACACCACCACCACCGAAGGAGTAATTCGTCATCAGGTTTTGGCATCCTCTTGTCTTGCTCCAGGCTTGGGGGAGTGCCGCGGTATCACATCATTATCTTTCATCTTTTTACCTTTTTAGTAGAGTCATATCTTGAATAGAGAAGTTATCATATAGGATGGTTTGCATTGTGGAAGTATCTCTCCTCTAGTTGGTTATCTATGTATCCCTTGGTGTGAGTGCCCTTTTGGAATATGAATGAGAAGTTTCATCATTTACTTTTTGCACATCTTATTTTAGCTTGCATTCTCTGTCTTATGATTGATCTTGTTGATTAGTATTGGTATCACTTTGGGAGCATCAAGTAAATTTAAATTTGTTTTGGCAAACCTAGCTCTGGTCAGTAGCAACGCCTTTTGAGGTTGTGAAGGAAAAGAGAAAAGCACTTACAGGTATTTTATTTATTTTTCTTTCTTTCTTGGTGGGCTCATAAGCTTAGTATTCTTTAGTTAAGATCATTTGTGTTTTCAAGGAAGATTGCATGTTTGTTTCTATCACTTGTATGTTTGTTTGTTTCCTTCAACTCTTATGCTTGCTACCTAGCCTTGCTAGCCAAAAACCTGTACTGAGAGGGAATTATTCTCATGCATCCAATCCTTGAACCAAAACCTATGCCATTTGTGTCCACCATATCTACCTATTATAATTATTTCTATTCCAAGTAAATTATCAAGTTTTATCTATCTTCAAAATTAAAAATTCTTTTATTATGTGAAAACTAGTGATTAAAGCTCTCACGAACTTGATGGCACACCTTATTTTCTTTCCCTTAATAAACTTGAACCATTGTCTCATCTAAGTTGTATATGCTTGCACTTATAAGTTGGGAATTAGCAGAACCATGCTATCATGGGGAACGCTTTCAACGCCTGTACATATTACACAGTTGATATCATGATCTTTTGTTTGCAGATGTCGGCGGTGTGAAATAAAATGGGAGATTATAAGTCCATGGAGTTATGTATATAAGTTAGAGAAACACCTAGGCCGCTAGCCTAAGCCATGCCTAATCATGGTAGAAACTTGTAGCATAACCATAGTGAGCAATCTGTGAAGCATCCTCAATAAAAACCTACGCAAATACCAAATAAAAAGATCACTGAGATGCTCACTGTCTGTTTCCTTGTCATTTTGACATGGTATAGCTCATGTATCATGGGGCAAGGGGTACCCCGTAGGCGGTCTTTTATGATACACATACACTTACAATGACAAGAACTTACCATTAACTAAAGTTGAGTAGCATGAGGAACGACCCTCGTACTCAAGGGACATGAGATTTCCAACTTATGATTTGTCAAGCATATACTCCATATTTGTTCACTTTAACCTTAATCACCTCAATATTCTTATGATAGGGGCAATGAGAGCTCAAAGCTAGTAAGTACCATAATCTTTTGGAGGCTCTTTATGAAACTTGAAATCCCTGCTTCCCTCTATGAAGGGCCTTTCTTTTACTTCTTATTTGAGTCAGTAAACCTATTCCTTTCTATCTCCAAAAATCATTTGAGTTGTTTTGATTCATTCATTCATATGATGATTTATTCAATCATGTTTCTTATCTTCCTTGTTTGGCACAAAGCTCTTATGTGAATGAATATTACTTTGAAAGATATCTTTGTGAAAAGCCTTTTATGTTTGACCAAAATGACTCTTGTTTTAAAACTCCATTACAAAAGCTTTGTTGAAAACTAAGTATGATTTGTCAATTGTTCTCTGACCAATAATTTTTTTCCATTACCAATTATGAATTGTATTTATGCATCTTTATTGTGACTCCCATGCTCATTGCAAGTTAAGTTATATAATGGTGAGTTGTTTTCTATTATGATTTTTGTATTGGTGTATGTGATGCTTCTTGTCCATATTCTTTTTATCGACACTTCACTCCATAAACCTGTGGTCATGTTTACTGAGCTTAGTTTTCGCTTGGGGACAAGCGAGGTCTATGCTTGGGGGGAGTTGATACGTCCATTTTGCATCACTATTCTATATCATAATTTACTGTTATTCATTGATATATTTCTTATTAAGAGGTGTTACTTATGTTATTTGATCTATTTTTGCATGGTTGGATGACTTTGGAGGATGAACTGCCGGAGTCAGGATTTTGGTGGAAAAAGCGGTGTCTAGATGCAATATTCGCGAATATCGGAAAATTCCAGAAAATATATGGAAAATCCTATTTTTCCAGAATACGAAGGAAGCTAGAAGGGGAGGCGAAGATAGGCCACAGGGGGCCCACACCACCCCCTGGCGGCCCTCCTAGGCAGCGCTAGCAGGTGGTGTGGCCATCCTGGACCACCTCCTACTTCGCCCTTTCTCCTATATCTTCTCCTCGAAACCCTAATACCTGGGGGGCGACTACAGAAAGATTCCACCGCATCGGCGGGGCGAAAACTACAAAGAGAGAAACAGCTCTCCGGCAGGAAGATTTCTGCTGGGGAAATTCCTTCCCGGAGAGGGGAGATCGTCGCCATCAACACCGTCATCAAGATATACTTCATCGGGATCATCATCATCATCTTCACCACCATCTCCACCAGCACCATCATCACCACTCCATCCCGCTGTAACAATTGGGTTGAATCTTGCATAGTTCTTAGGGGGAACTTTCCCGTGTTGATTACTTTTGTAGTTGATGCTATTAAGTGGAACTATTGAATTATAGTTTATGTTTAGATTTTTATCCATCATTATATCATCTATGATCTTGATACATATGATGTCTCGTGAGTAGTTTGTTTAGTTCTTGAGGACATGGGAGAAGTCATGTTGTTAGTAGTGGAATTGTGTTGAGGTATATTCGATGGTTTGATATTTAAGTTGTGGTGCTATTCTTCTAGTGGTGTCATGTGAACGTCGACTACATGAAACTTCACCATTTATGCGCCTAGGGGAATGCATTGTGTATTTGGATACTAATTGTGGGGTTGCTGGAGTGACAGAAACTTGAACCCCCGTTAGGAAACCTTGTCACAAGGGAGTGTAGATCTCAGAGTTTAATGTTGTGGTTAGGTTTTTATCTTAATTACTTTCTTGTAGTTGTAGATGCTTGCAAGGGGGTTAATCACAAGTATATATTAGTCAAAGTAAGGTCGGTACATTAGCATAGGTTCACCCACAAAACACTTATCCAACCAAAGAAGATTAATCAACTTTATGAAGCGAAAGCACTTGACAGTATTCCCATGTGTCCTCGAGAACGTTTGGTCCTCATAAGTAATACAACTGGCTTATCCTTTGCTAAAGAAATGATTGGTCCACTTGCTGCATTTATCATTGTTGTCTTTTATATACTTGCACTTTATTTCCTTGCTTTATCAGAAACCCCTAAAAATCCGTTTGCTAAATATTTGCAGAAAATTTCTGATCCAAACCACTAGTCGACACCTCCTGATCTTTATTGGGATCGACACTCCTATTTATCAAAAGTACTACGATACAGCCCCTATACTTGTGGGTCATCAGGACGCCGTACAAAGGCGCACACAGAAGCACCTTTGACCCCGCACGACCTGTCTTGTGCCTGCATGTGGCGTATGCAAAAGCATCTCCTTCCCCGTGCACGCTCTCTCATCTAATCGCGTATCAATCAATGAGTCCTGTTTGTTGTGTTTCCTTTTTTTGTATAGATTTAAACACAAAAATTGAATTATATTTTGAACCGTGAGTCCAAATTAAGATTTAGTTTCAAATATTGGCTAGTCATGTCATGTTGATAGGTTTCGAGGAATTTGTTTTGCACCGCCTTCTACCCTACGTTGTACCGCCTTACATTCTGAAGTGCATGGTGCGGCGTACCTATAGTGCAGTGCATGTGCACTGCCTTTTTGTTCTGCGTTGCATTGCCTTGGATCACAGTGCACGAGTGTTGCACTGGCAGTGCACTACCTGTATACTTCCTTTTTATCCCTGTTATATTGCCTTTGTTCGTAGTGCACGCAATGGCAGTGCACTACTTGTATACTATTTTTTTTGTTGTGCACAGTCTTTTGTATTTGCATTGAGCTGCGTTCGATCAGGCAGTGCACTGCCTTCTCTTTTTATCGTGCATTGTGTCCAATAGAGTTATACACTACCCTACATTTTTTAGTGCACTGCGTTCGGTTGCGCAATATAATGCCTTCTCTTTCACAGTGCGCTGTGATTCAATGGTGCAGTATACCGTCTTCTCTTTCTCACTGCACTATGTTTAGTCGGGCAGCGCACTGGGTTAGTCAATACAATATTTAGTTCTACCATAAAATTAGAGTGAAAAAAGCAACACCTAAATAGGAAACAAAGAAAAAATCATGTGGATAACTTTCCTACATCCAGCGCGAAGGCATGGATATTTCCTGGCTCATGTTTCCCACCGTTGTGTTGGCTTGCATGCTTGCTTTGCGAGAGAACATTTTCTGTCGTGTTGCTGGACACGTGGTGGGTAAGTGGCTTCGTGCGCTCGCGCGTACGCACGACCTCTAGCCGACACGCTGGAGGGCGCCCTGCCCCTAGTCGCACTCAAGTGATAAAGAAGCTTTGCAAGAAACTACAAAAGGCCTAGTACAAACTACTGTCCATGGCGTTTGGCGGACGCCACGATGGTCTGCACCACTAAAGCGACAGTGGCCTCTGCCGGCAACCTTTCCTCCTCGAGGATCGGCAGAAGATTGATGCATAAGTCCATCTAGGGTGGTGGTAGTACATGCGGGAGAGTAGGAAGCATGAGAGGGACCTCACTATGTATCTCCCCTCCCTGACTACCACCTCATCGATCGTCCTCCACCACCCCTTCATCTGGCCGGTGTAAGTCATCAAGAAATGGGACCAGATCATCAATCTTGTTCCCGCTGAAGAGCGTGAGGCACCAGGCGCACAGAGCGCATCGCCTCCCTGACGCGCTCGACGGCAGCCTCCAAGCCTCACAGGTCACGACGGATGATACGATGCAGCTCCGCTGCCTCCAGCACATTATTTCTGAAGTCGTGGCTTAGGCATTCCACCTTCTCCGTCCAGCAACGCACCGGCACGTGCCCGGCCCGAACCTCCTGCTTGTTATATGTTGATCCAAATTCTACAAAGTATAGGCCAACTTCTGACGAGTGGAGCGAGGCCCGTCGCCGGGAGGCTTGGGCCGAGTGTAACAAGTGGTATCAGAGCCCCAGGTTCTAATCTAGGGTTTGCGACATGTCGTCATTGAAGTTCGATCTACCACAGCTGGACTACACCACAAGATTCTCCTTGTGGCAGGTGAAGATGCGGGCGATTCTCGCCCAAACTTCTGATCTGGATAAAGCGCTGGATGGATTCGGTGAAAAGGATGCTAAGACCTGGTCCGCTGAAGAGAAGCGGAAGGACCGTAAGGCTTTGTCTTTGATTCAACTTCATCTGTCCAATAATATTTTGCAGGAAGTACTGGAGAAGAAATCTGCTGCTGCCCTATGGGAAAAACTGGAACGATGCATGTCAAAGGATCTAACCAGTAAGATGCATGTGAAGATGAAGTTGTTCTCGCATAGATTGCAGGAAGGTGGATCGGTAATGAATCACTTATCTCTTTTTAGAGAGATTATTTCTGATTTGCAATCTATGGAAGTAAAATATGATGATGAGGATCTAGCCCTATTACTCTTATGCTCGCTGCCTAGTTCTTATACACACTTTCGTGATACAATGTTGTTGAGCTGTGAGAAGATAACCCTTGATGAAGTGCAAGATGCCCTCAAACAGAGGGAAAAGATGAAATCTATGGTGCAGGCAGATGGGGCGTCTTCCAAGGCTGAAGCTCTGCAGGTTCGTGGCAGGACCGAGCAGAGATTTAACAACCATGGCAACCGAGATAAGAGCAAAGACGGCAGAGGTCGCTCAAGTCCAAGGAAAGGACAAGTTCTGCAGGTATTGTAAGAAATCTAATCATGTTATTGATGATTGCTGGAAGCTGCAGAATAAGGAGAAAAGGAACGGTACTTACCAACGAAAGATAAGGATCAAGGCAATGGTAAGGCTGCTGTTGTTTCGATAGTTACGATGGTGAATGCTTAGCTGTTTTGCTGCCTGTGCTTCTCGTGATGATGAATGGATACTTGATACTGCATGTTCGTTTCATATTTGCTGTAACAAAGATTGGTTCAGTTCATATGAGTCTGCAATCGGAGATTTTGTGCGTGTGGGGAATGACAACCCATGCCATATCGTTGGTGTTGGATCTGTTAAGATTAGGACACATGATGGCGTGACACGACGTTGAGTGAGGTGAAGCACATACCAAGCATGGCCAGAAATTTGATCTCCCGAGTACCATGGACGTTGATGGATACAAGTATGCGGTGGGCATCGAGTTCCGAAGGTATCAAAAGGTTCTCTTATTCACATGATAGGTGATATGAATTCTGCTAAATTATATGTTCTTAGAGGTAGCACTTTGCCTGGTATTGCTGCTGCTGTTACTTCTAATGATTCTGATGATTGTGGTAAAACACATCTATGGCATATGCGTCTTGGGCATATGGCGAACAAGGCATGGCAGAGTTGGTCAAGAGAGAGCTGATTGATGGTTGCAACTTGAGTAAGTTTGAGTTCGTGGAGCACCTTTGCATCTTTGGTAAGCATAAAAGAGTTAAATTCAATGCTTCCGTTCATACCACCAAAGGCATATTAGATTATGTGCATGCTGATGTATGGGGTCCGTCCCGTAAGACTTCTATTGGTGGTGCTAATTATATGCTTACTATTATTGATGATTACTCAAGAAAGGTGTGGCCTTATTTTTCAAGCATAAATCTGATGTTTTTGATGCTTTTAAGAAGTGGAAAGTTATGGTTGAAAAACAGTGAGAAGAAGGTAAAGGTACTACGTACTGACAATGGTATGGAATTCTGTTCTAATGAGTTTGAGGAGTTTTGCAGTAACGATGGCATGATCAGGCATCACACCATCCCATATACTCCTCAGCAGAATGGTGTGGCAGAACGCATGAACATAACCATCATCTCGAGGGCTCGTTGTATGTTGTCTAATGCAGGTATGCATAGGCGTTTCTGGGCTGAAGCAGCCAACACGTGTTACCTCATCAACAGGTCACCTTCTATTCCACTTGAGAAGAAAACTCCTATTGAGGTATGGTCAGGTTCACTGCTGATTATTCAGTTGAGAGTTTTTGGTTGCCTTTGCTTATGCTCATGTTGATAATGGAAAGTTAGAGCCTAGAGCTGTCAAGTGCATATTCCTTGGTTATGGTTCAGGAGTTAAGGCATATAAACTATGGAACCCTGAAACAAAAAGGATTTTGTTGAGTAGGAACGTTGTTTTCAATGAATCCGTTATGTATCATGACAGCTTGCCATCAGATCCCTCTCCTGTTGCTATTGGAGAGGAGGAGTTCGTGTGCGGTGGAGCACTGCAGAAAACTGTTGATAATAATGCTGTTGTTGATGATACTCATGAGGAAAATATTGATGATGATGTTGTTCAGCACTCACCTATTGTTTTGCAGCAGCCATGAGGAATCTATTGTTGCGATAGACCGAGACGTAACATAGTTCCACCTCGTCGTTTAATTGAAGAGTGTAATCTTGTACATTATGCTTTGAGTTGTCTTTGAGCAGGTGGAGAACGATTCTGAACCTGCTACATATAATGAAGCCATTGCATCCGTTGACGCGAGAAGTGGGCATCTGCTATGCAAGAAGAGATGCAATCGCTTGAGAAAAATGGCACATGGGATGTTGTGCTTGCCTAAACAAAAGAAGGTCCGGCAAGTGGATCTTCAAGAAAAGGAAGGTCTATCTCCCAAAGAGCCTTCAAGGTACAAGGCAAGGTTAGTAGCAAAAGGGTTCAGCCAGATTCAGGTATTGATTACAATGATGTGTTCTCTCCGGTTGTGAAGCATAGTTCCATTCGTACTTTCTTTAGTATTGTGGCTGCGTGATCTTGAGCTTGAGCGGTTAGATGTCAAGACCGCTTTTCGCATGGAGAGCTTGATGAGGAAATATACATGGACCAACGGAAGGGTTCATAGTGCTGGTAAAGAGGATTTTGTGTGCAAATTAAAGAAGTCTCTTTATGGCTTAAAGCAATCTCAAGACAGTGGTATAAAAGGTTTGATTCATTTATGATCTCACATGGTTTTGAGAGGTCTAAATATGATAGTTGTGTTTATATCAAGTTTGTTGATGGGTCACCTATATACTTGCTGCTATATGTTGATGATATGTTAATTGCTGCCAAGGGCATGAAAGAAATCACTACTTTGAAGGCACACCTAAGTAGTGAGTTTGAGATGAAGGATCTTGGTGCTGCTAAGAAGATCTTAGGTATGGAGATTACCCGAGATAGAAAATCTGGTTTGTTATTTCTTAGTCGGCAAAGTTACATTAAGAAAGTTCTTCATCGTTTTAATATGGATGGTGCCAACTCAGTTAGTACTCCTATTGCTCCTCACTTTAAATTGTCGGTTTCTCAATGTCCTACTACTGATGAAGAGTTTGAGTACATGTCAAAGGTGCCATATTCTAGTGCTGTTGGTTCTTTGATGTATGCCATGGTTTGTTCTCGTCCTGATTTATCATATGCTATGAGTTTGATAAGTAGATACATGGCTAATCCTGGTAAAGAACATTGGAAGGCTGTTGGGTTTTCAGTACCTTCTTGGCACTTCAATGCTTGTTTGAAGTTTGGCAGGACCGGTGAGGGACTCGTTGGCTATGTGGATTCAGATTTTCTTGCCGATTTGGATAAGAGAAGATCCCTCACAGGTTATGTGTTTAATGTTGGAGGTTGTCTTGTTAGCTGGAAGGCTACATTGCAGGCTGTTGTTGCACAATCTACTACTGAAGCTGAATACATGGCTATTGCTGAAGCTTGCAAAGAATCTGTTTGGTTGAAAGGTTTGTTTGCTGAGCTTTGTGGAGATGATTCTTGCATTACTTTGTTTTGTGACAGTCAAAGTGCCATATACCTTACAAAAGATCAGATGTTCCATGAGAGAACTAAGCACATTGATGTCAAGTACCATTTTGTTAGAGACATTGTTTCTCAAGGTAAATTAAAGGTATGCAAGATCAGCACTCATGATAATCCTGCTGATATGATGACTAAACCTGTTCCTGTTGCTAAGTTTGAGCTTTGCTCGAACTTAGTTGGTTTAACTGATTAGCCCAAGTGGCTATTGGCCAAAGTATTTGCTTTGTTTGTTCAGGGAGATGGTTGCTGTTGATGCTACAAGGAGGAATTTGTCTCAAGGTGGAGTTTGTTATATGTTGATCCAAATTCTACAAAGTATAGGCCAACTTCTGACGAGTGGAGCGAGGCCCGTCGCCGGGAGGCTTGGGCCGAGCGGTACGGTACGGATCGTCGAAGACCTAGGTTTCCACCGATATATAAACCCTTGTGTCACGTTGGGAGAGTTGCATCTGTGAAATCCCCGGCGTTTGTAAACACTCCTCGATATAGTGAAGTTTCGCTGGCTGGCGCCCGTGGTTTTTTCCTATTTTTGTTGGAGAGGTTTTCCACGTTAAATCTGTGTCTCCTTGCTGTGTTTTTCGTTTTCGTTCTTCGTTATCTTCTTGTCGCGATTGTAACACTGCTAAGCATCAACAATATGGGTTTGGAGGGACGAGACGTGCTTAGTCAAGGAGGCCTCGCTTGCCGCGGCAGAGGAGGCCTACGCCTCTACATAGAGACCTACCTCAGACAGCTTCTCCACGGTCTAGCGGGCGTCCGTCAAGTCTTGACGAAGGGCATGCACCATCTGGTCATGGCGCTGCATGGCGCGGAGGTGCATCTGATCTAGCGTCTCCATGACCTGCAAGCGCTGCTGCTCCCGAGCAAGTGAGGCCTCAGCATTTCAGTCCTCTATTTCCCTCACTGACTGAGCTTATGGCGTCCTTCTAGAGCTAACAAGAGGGCGGCCCGGAGCCGAACCTCGGCGGAAGAAGCATCGCCCCCAGGATCTCCCAGATAAAAGCCTCGTCAGCAAAGCCAGCCTGTCCTGGGCCCAGCTAAGAGGACACCTCAGCGAAGCGCTCGCACAAAACCTCCATCTAGGAGGCCACATGTTCACGAGCGGACACCGCATGTTCTCTCTCCTCTAGCGCGAGGGCTCGCTCGTGAAGGAGAGATTCTAGGCAGGAAGGCCCGAGGGGAGGACCCGGAAGAGGACTGGAGGGAGGGGACTCATGACCCCTCCCGGCAGGGGAAGAGGGAGTAGGGAGGTTCCCTGGAGGAGCCGTCATTCCAATCATCCCCTGTCAATGTCTGCAGTCGGAAAACAAGATTAGTACACAAGCACATCCAGGAAAAAGGCAGGGCGGCTCGAAGGATCACCTGGGAGGGGCTGGATCTCCACCGCCGGAGCAAGGAGAGGATCCTCCGGGACGGCGTCCAATGTCGGGCCTCCCCTTTTGGGAGACAACAACGGACGAGCCGCTGACCCCATGGAACTGCCGCCGCACCAATAAAGGATCAAAATCAGCATACTAGCGGGCCTTGGGACGGGATACGAGGGTTAAATTACTAACCTCTCCAATGTCCCTAACCAAGACTGTCTACCCAGCTTGTATCGTGAGCCTTCCCCGGAAGATGACACCTCCATAGCGGCCTGTTTGCGAGCCAAGGGCGCCTGGGGAGGCGATGGAGTAAGGGCCACTGCGCCTTTCGATGCCTCATCGCCACTTGTCTCCTAAATAACCCATTGGTCCGTGGCAAAGAGGCTACCCCCGCGGGATCTTTGCTAGGGAAATGGGACACTTGCTCCGGCGTGAGCATCCGGCTTGGGCCTGCTTCATCTGGTGACAAGGGTTCGCCACCTAGAATAGGGTTTCGTCGGTTGAGCCGCAGCGTAGGAGCAATGGGAATCCCTGAAGGACCGACACCTAGAATAAGCATGGCACCCGGGGGCTTCCAGAGGTCTTCGATCCCCTACTCATTGTAGTCGGAGAGTGCAGCGATCAAGGCATATCGTCCATCGTCCACCTAGAGTGGACACACCTCGTGCGGAAGGGTAGCGGTCTCCCCTTCCCCGCATACTAGCTGGACCTGCTTTTTTAGCAGGGAAGGGGCAAGCTGCTTGTTAAGGAATAGCTGGGTCACATCGCCAGGACCTTCGTACACCCACATAGGATACAGACGTTGCTGCAGCGGCGCCACGCGCTAGAAGATATATTTTGTCAACACCTGGCGAATCGATAACCCCCAAACGCGGAGGAGTTGTATCTAGGATAAGATCGGAGCTAACTCATCGTCTCGGGGATCTATCGAATCCCATGTGAAATATCCTATCGCTGGGATGGCTGGGTCATCAAGAGTAATCCACTCGGGGAAGCATACGAGGCACCGGCCATGGCGCCATTTGGGCGATGGCAACAATCGTGGCCACTTTTCATTGGGACAATAAGTGTAGAGTGTTGTACCAAGCTTCTTTTCCCCACAAGGGTTACTCGAGGGTTTATATCGAACTATCGGGGAATTGGTTATGGAAGTTTATTCGTCTTCTCCTTGTCAAGCAACCTGTAAAGCAAAATAATTTGTCTTATGTCCCCAATTCCACCAAGTGGTTGTCAAGCACAAGGTTTCGTATTAGTAACATGAAAAATAAATAAAGTAAATAAATGCAAATTAGATTATATGGAAGATAATAAAGTTGTTTTGGGGGTTTTATGGATGATTGCAAGTAGGAAACGTATTTTTGTATTTTCAAAATAAGACATTGCAGAAAATATAAAAGGTATAGTAGGAATTCGAATGGGAAGGTGTTTCTTACGATTAAAATTGGACCGGGGTTCATGGCTTCACTTCTATACTCTCTTTTTAAGTTGGGGTGATCATAAAACAATTCGTCAATGATAAATATTCATGAAATTTCTATATGTGTATGATCAGCATTCATATGGGCATCACGTCCTAACATAGAGATGAAACACATCTCTCTTATACTCCTCACGAAAGGGAAACTCCATGCAATCTTGAATTAAGAACAAATCAGAGCATAGCTTTAAGTAATATGACATGATGTTTGAAATACAAATATGCTAACTTGATCGAACAAGATTATCTCACTGTCATAAGATAATTATAGTAGATGATTTCACTTTATCCCTAGTGAGGCAGCAAAATAAAGGTAAAAACCAAAGTAGATCTCGAATATTGTTATCACAATTCAATCACTACCACCATGCTACTCCATCTAATACACACTTCTCCCCATAGAATTTCTTGCATACAAGTTGGACCAAAATAAGAAATTAAGAACGGGGTACATGATACACATATACCAATATATCTTACACAAAATAGGTTCAAATCTCATATATCAAATCATAGAATAAAGATCCACCACATAGGAGTTACATATATGACCATAATAATGTTGGGCACCTCATATGGTACTAGATCTATGAAGAACAAGAGAGAAATAGATCAAGCTATTGACACAAACCCATATTCTATGGATGGAATACTTCCTCTTCATCATGGTGATGATGCTTGAGATGTTGGATAGGGTGGAGACTTCATCGTAGGCGGCTCCGGCGGAGTTTCCCCCTCCAATATTCGCTGGATCTGACTCTGTTTGGTGTTGTTTTCATCTATGGTGTGCTCCCTCTAGAGGACTCCCCGGGGGATCCTTATATAGGGTTTTTAGGTCAAGAGAACTCCGTAGGTGAAAGAATCAAGGCGATCGGACAGTCAAAGAGGGAAAGAGGGTAGGTGGCATGCCCCCGGGGCTAGGCATGCCACCTAGGCTCTTTTGGGCCTCCTGGCCCTCCAGGTGACACTAGTAGAAAACAGGACACTAGTCCCGGTTTTTAAGAGGCTTTACTCCCAGATTGCAATCCGGGACTATCGTATCGGGACTAAAGGTTATGCTTTTGTCCCGGTTCTGTTACAAACCGGGACTAGATTGTCTCCACGTGGCCGCTTTGTGTGCGCTGGGATGGAGGATATTTAGTCCCTGTTCGTAACACGAACTGGGACTAAAGTTCTCACACAAGATTTTGTCGACATTTCAATCGCTGCGACAGGAGGTGGGGTTTTAGGGTTTTCTTTTTTTGTGTTTGATTATTTTTCATTTTGTGTTTTCATATACATATTATTCTACGCTACTACATGCTGTATACATTGATGCATATATAATATAATTTCACTCACGATAACATAAATACATATAAATATATACACAACCGAGACTAGAGCTCGTCTAATTGATTTACACCAAGATTATCATTACAACAGATACTGTCCTTTTGTGTCTATCCACGATTACACGAAGGTCTATCTACGTTTTACTCTCCTTTTGAGTTTATGATGTCCCTGAGCAAAAATCCCGACAACTCCACTTGAATTGCTAGTAGGCGTTCATGTGGTAGGAGCTTATCCCGCATCGCATCCAACTATATATAAAGAAGTAGATCATTATGAATGGAACTCAACAAAAACTATGGTATAGAATAAATTGCGAGTATATTGTTTACTTACTTGAAGAAAGTCTGTGCCCTGCTCCATACACCCACGAATGAACTCACATACATAATATCCACATAAATTAGTCCCCTGTGGCTGCGTCGCACACTTTTCAATCGAGAATATAATCCAATCAGATAATAATCAAGCATGATAATTGTAAGAATGATAATTGTAATATCCACATAAATTAGTCCCCTAGCTCTCGTACTACTTACCGGGACCGTACGAAAAGTGAGCTCCTCACGCCATTCACCCTGAACCTCCTTTGTGAACCTTTTCCAAACCCTGTCCGGCAAAAAAGAAATGAATGAGTTATTAATTAGTTTACATCTCAGAGAATGAACGAAAGAGACAGATATAGTGTTTGAAATTACTTTTGGAGGCAATTAATTACGCTGCGGTAGTCTTCCATCGACTTCTTTAACGAGTCCGAGATTTCAGCTTTTGCACGGTCAACGTCAATGTTTAGAAGAATCTAGTGGAAGCTACGATCGTTTATATACACTTAACATCGAGTAAACAAAAATTGAATGTATACAGGACAGTAAGACTCTTACCCATAGTTGTAAGGAAATAGTATTTGTGTCTTGTAATGTTGGTCCATTAAAAACATTAGCAAGTTATCCTCTGTTTCCTCGAGGTTATTTATTAGCGTATGTCCATTTACTCTGTTTGGGTCAACGAACCCAATGCTGTAGATTGACTTTCTTCTACATTCTTGAATCTTCATTCTGCATATATATAGCATACAGAAGGATCTATAGTGAGGATAACGACAGGAAATCAATTGAACGAGCTGAGTTAGTGACTTAATTACTTACAGACAATATATGCTGAGGAGGGACTTGTCGAGGGCGTCTAGGTTGAATAACTGAAATAGTTCACAAAGTTCAATGGAGATCTCGTCTGGACGGAAGTACTCCTCTCCAACTTTACATAGGAGAAATTGTCTCCCTTCCTTTGTGACTTTCAAGTACCAGATATGCAACAGTCGCATATGTGTTGGCAGATCATCGAATACCTCATCGCTGACTAGAGGCTCCCCGCAGACAAATTTTCGTGCTATTGGTCCCTTGGCGACATTATGTCCGCCGGCTAGAAGTGCTTCGACTGACACGTTACACTCCTTGGATAATTTAATAGCTAATTCCATATCTATTCCACCTTGTGTGGGCTAGGGTAACACCTTGAGCGGGGCAATGGATTGTTTTGCCTGTTTGCCGAGCTGGGCAACTTATTTTGATTTTCTCCCACTTGCAGTACTGCTTGATGACTTCTCTTTTAGTGTCTTCGTAAGACAACGTGTATAGTCATCTTTCCTATTTAACACATGTTGGGGTGGTTGGTCAAGGAATGCCTTGAAGTGCTTCTTGACTTTTGGATCAACTAGCACTTGTGGCTCGGGTTGTTTTGGTGCAAAATGGGCCTTCACTTCGGCCCGGGAGATCACCGCGCTTTCCTCATCAGTCCGGTGATAAGCTAACTTGGGAGGAGACGACGGTACTCTTGGTAGGGGATCTTGTCGTTTTCGGCGTCGGGTCTCCCTCGACGTAGTGGTGTTATTCTTCCCCTTTCTTCCCTTTGATTCAGTGGGCGGAGGCGGAGGCGCCGAAGATGGAGATGCAGTCGCGCTGCGATCCCTCTCAGGAAGGGGTGGACTATTGTTTCTTGGTGGAGACGGTGGACTCGGAGGTGATGGTGGCCTTGGAGGTGATGCATTGCTTCTCGGAGGAGAAGGTTTCCTTGGCGCCCAGCCTGGAAACACGATGTGTTGTTTTTTCCAAAGAATGATCCCACCCTCCACTTCTCCAAGTGTTTTCTCCCCTTCGCCTGCAGGGATGTCAAGCTCAAGTGATCAACATGTCAGTTCAACTTCATCCACACCGACACGACCATAGCCAGCTGTAAGCTGACTTCCATGGTAGGTCGGTTCCGGTGGACAAGGTAAAGCAAATCCGAGCGCCACCTTCATAGAAATGTTCTTCACTATGACATGTAGCTCACAAGCTGTCCTTGCCTCGACTTCATCCCCGGGGTAGCGAACCATCGTTGCATTATTGTCCATCACCATTGGATTATTAGCTTGTACCTCCGTGGAAGCCATGATGCTTCTCCGCTGAGATGGGACCACCGGACTGTCTAACGTAGGATCTTGCTGTCGGGCCAGTACTCTAAGTTCATTAATCTGCTCCTGCTGCAGCTTGAAAATGGCTTGAAATTCCTCGTTCCTTTTTTCAACCGCCTCCAACCGCGTTGCCTCCTTCGCCTTCGGTTTGTTTTTCTGGATCGGCTTCTATAAGTGTCGATGACAGCGGGAAACCCTGTCTTCCATGGAACAGATGGGCCAAAGCCTCGTGTTCGTCTGACTTTTTCAGGATTCCCGAGGGCATATGTCAGCTCATCGTTCTCTCTATCGGGAATGAACTTTCCATCTTTTCTCAGTTGTATCACTTTAACAAGTTCATCTTTGGGTTTAGTAATGGCCTCCTTTGTAACAATAATCTCCCCGGTTTCAGTGTCATACGACCCCCCATGCCCAAGGAGCCAATTTTTTGACCTCACGGGCCACTTATTTGTAGCTGACCCCTTTTTACGCATTTCTTCCTCGGTTTTTTCCCACTTCGGCGCGGCCGTCTTGTAGCCACCTGTCCCCATAGTATGGTGATATTTCTTTTTGGACGCATTTATCTTATTCTTTTCTGACTTGGCTGTAGCTGCTTCTGATTCCATGTATTTCACAAATGGGGTCCAGTTATCCCGCTGCTTCTCTAGCGGGCCAGTGAATGGCGGAGTCAGCCCCTTCTTGGCAAAGTTGTTGTACAATCTTTTCTTCCAGTCCTTGAACTGTCCGCCCATCTTCTTAAGGGCCCACTTTCTGACTTGCAACCTCAATGCCTCAGTGAGTTCAGGAGTGTCCAATTCAGATAGAGAGGAGTGTACAATCGTATGATATTATATTCTTTTGCTTGTCTTTCCTTTTTCTCAGTCTAGTAGACATGTCCTTCACATAGAAAACTTGAGCCACATCATTGGCAAGGACGAATGGTTCGTCTCCGTACGCAAGATTATTGAGATCCACTGTTGTCATTCCGTACAGCTGGTCTACCGTTACCCCACCTCCTGTCATCTTGACCCATTTGCATCGAAACAATGGAACCTTGAAATTAGGACCATAGTCAAGTTCCCATATGTCCTCTATGTAACCATAATATGTGTCCTTTTTCCCATTCTCGTCCGTTGCATCAAATCGGACACCACTGTTTTGGTTGGTGCTCTTTTTATCTAGGGCGTGCATGTAAAATATATTCCCATTGATCTCGTAACCTTGGAAACTCAATATAGTTGAAGATGGAGACCTGGCCAACAAGTACAACTGATCTCGAACAGTGGTTTCATTCATGAGATGTGTCTGCAACCAACCGCCGAAAGTCTTCACGTGTTCATATCTAATCAACTGCCGATCGCTTCGGGTAGTTCGAGCGTACAATATTCTTGTGTACCTCGATATATGGAGCCACCAAGGTGGAACTTTGCAGAATTGTATAGTGTGCTTTACTGAAAGAATGTCCATACATACATATCTTTGCTTTCTTTCCTAGCGTGCCATTTCCACTAAGTCTCCCTTCATGCCGTGATTCAGGTACACTGATCGGCTTAGGTCAGGAATAAAGTCAACACAAAACTCAATGACCTCCTCTGTTCCATATCCCTTGGATATGCTTCCTTCTGGCCTCGCACGGTTATGGACATATTTCTTTAAGACTCCCATGAATCTCTCAAAGGGGAACATATTGTGTAGAAATATAGGACCGAGAATGGTGATCTCTTAGACTAGGTGAACTAGAAGGTGCGTCATTATGTTGAAGAAGGATGGTGGGAACACCATCTCAAAACTGACAAGACACTGGACCACATCTTTCTGTAACCCTGGTAGACTTTCTGGATCGATTACCTTCTGATAAATTGCATTGAGGAACGAACATAGCTTCACAATGGGTACTCTAACATTTTCCGGCAGAAGCCCCCTCAAAGCAACCGGAAGAAACTGCGTCATAAGCACGTGGTAGTCATGAGACTTTAGGTTCTGGAATTTTTTCTCTGCCATATTTATTATTCCCTTTATATTGGACGAGAAGCTAGAAGGAACCTTGATACTACTCAGGCATTCAAAAAAGATTTCCTTCTCTTCCTTGGTAAGAGCGTAGCTGGCAGTACCTTGAAACAACTCTGGATGCATGCCTTCTTGGTCTTTCATACGTTGTTGGTCCTGTCGTGCTTCTGGTGTATCTTTATTCTTATCATACATGCCCAAGAAGCCTAGCAGTATCACGCAAACATTCTTCGTCAGGTGCATCACGTTGATTGCAGAGTGGACCTCTAATACTTTCCAATAGGGTAGCTCCCAAAATATAGATTTCTTCTTCCACATGGGTGTGTCCGCCGCCCTTCGAACGGGAGTCCGCCAGGACCCTTTCCAAAGATTACTTTTAAATCCTTCACCATATCAAATACCGCATCACCAGTATGACGGACAGGCTTACTCCGGTGATCTGCTTCACCATTGAAATGCTTGCCTTTCCTTCTTAGGGAATGCGTGGGTAAGAAAAGCAGCGATTCCTAGGTACACATTCTTCTTGCACTTATCCAAATAAATACTTTTAGTGTCATCTAAACAGTGTGTGCATGCATTGTATCCCTTGTTTGTCTGTCCTAAAATGTTACTAAGAGCAGGCCAATCATTGATGGTTACGAACAACAATGCCCGTAGGTTAAATTCCTCATGTTTGTGCTCATCCCACACACGTACACCTTGTCCGTGCCATAGCTGTAAAAGTTCTTCAACTAATGGCCTTAGGTATACATCAATGTCGTTGCCGGGTTTCTTCGGGCCTTGGATGAGCACTGACATCATAATGAACTTCCGCTTCATGCAAAACCAAGGAGGAAGGTTATACATACACAAAGTCACAGACCATGTGCTATGACTGCAACTCTGCTCCCCAAAGGGATACATGCCATCCATACTTAGACCAAACCATAAGTTTCTCGCGTCACCTGCAAAGTCCGGGTACTTTCTCTCAATTTTTCTCCACTGCGACCCATCAGCGGGGTGTCTCAATATCTCGTCCTTCTTACGGTCTTCTTTGTGCCATCGCAACAATTTGGCATGCTCTTTGTTTCTGAACAAACGTTTCAGCCGTGGTATTATAGGAGCATACCACATCACCTTGGCGGGAACCCTCTTCCTCGTGCGCTCCCCCTCAACATCACCAGGGTAATCTCGTCGGATCTTATACTGCAATGCAGTGCATACCGGGCATGCATCCAAATTCTCGTACTGCTCACCGCGATAAAGGATGTAGTCATTAATGCATGCATGTATCTTCTGTACCTCTAATCCTAGAGGGAAGACAACCTTCTTTGCTTCATAAGTACAGGCGGGCAGTTCGTTATCCTTTGGAAGCAGCATCTTCATTATCTTCAACAACTTTTCAAATCCCTTGTCAGGCACACCGACCTCTGCCTTCCATTTCAGCAATTCCAGTGTGCTGCCTAGCTTTTTGTGGCCATCTTCGCAATTGGGGTACAACAATTTGTTGTGATCATCTAACATCTGCTCAAATTTCAACCTCTCCCTTTCGCTATCACATTCTCCCTTTGCATCAGCAATGGCCCGACCAAGATCATCATCTGGCTCATATGATGCACGTTCTTCTGCTTCTTCTTCATCATTGTCTTCCATTGTAGTACCACCGTATTCAGGGGACATAGGATAGCTGTCATCATTCTCTTCATCTTCGTTTTCTTCCATCATAACCCCTCTTTCTCCGTGCTTGGTCCAACAATTATAGCTCGACATGAAACCGAACCGAAACAAGTGGCCATGAAGGACTCTTGAGGAAGAGTATTCCTTCTGATTCCGACACTCACCACATGGACAACAGATAAAACCATTCCGCATGTTTGCCTCTGCCAACGAGAAAAGAACGCACACCTTTAATGAACTCATCAGAGATTCGGTCAGCATACATCCATTGTCGTCTCATCTGCATTTTATAAGTTCATCAAACAAAATCACGATGCTAAGAGTAGTACTAGTCTAAAAATAAAAGAACACATCGTTTACATCAAACAAGCACTAATTTAAAAAACTTTCTACTATATCTTTAGTCCCGGTTGGACACACCAACCGGGACTAAAGGGGTTGCGGCAGGCTAGGGCCGACATGAGCCCGTTTAGTCCCGAATGGTGTCTCCAATCAGGACTAAAAGTGGGTGACAACACTATATGTCGTGAGTGGACACTATGCCAGTGAGTGGCGACACTGTTCAGTGGGTGGCGACAATATGACAGGGGTGAGTGTCGACATTATGTCATGAGTGTCGACACTATGTTGTGCTGCTTAATCTATAAATAGGCTTCCTTGTGAACTATCAACTGTAAGGAAGATCGTGTGCGAGACCAGGGACACCACTACGGCGGAGCTTCTCGAAGATGTCTTAGGACCTCGTCCTCAGACATCTTCGAGGAGCTCGCCGTAGAGGCACTCCCTAATATGTGAAATTAGTTAGCTCCACCAGCATACTAATTTAGCTAGAAAAGATATGAACTGAAAGATGGTGTGCGAGAGTAGGGACACCACTATGGCAGAGCTTCTCGAAGATGTCTTAGGATGCCTCGTCCTCAGACATCTTTGAGGAGATCGCCATAGAGGCACTCCCTAATTTAATTTGGTAGCTCCTTGGCGTGTTCATGTTTTTGTTCTTAATTTCATGCTTAACTGGCCGATGATTAACTAAAATGCTAGGGCGCCACTATATATATGTGTGTCTTCATAGTTTTGGTACTTATTTTGTTTCAATGGATTTTGTGACGACAGGTAGAAGAAAGAAGAGTATTTTGTTGCTCGACGGTGACATGATGCACTGTGAACCGACCGGATTTCAAGACAACGTGTCAAACCGAGATATGTATATACGATGAACTCATGTATCTATGTGCTTTGATGAATCAAATGAATTTCGAGAACTATATGTGCCAAATTAACCAGATATACAGAGATAGAACCCACACAAAATCTATCCATTTCTAGAGCATGAAATGAGCTAAAACAAGCAATGAGGGATGAAATGATGAAGTTGCTAACCTCTTAGGACCCTTGATAGATGTGGAGCCAAAAAATCTTCAGAAATCTTGAAAAAAATGGGGAAGAACTCGAGATTGAGGGGAGAAATTTGAGAGGGATGATTGTGTGAGCTTGAAATGGCTCGGGCTGGGAAGGGGAAGAAGATATAGTCAGGGACTTTTGTCCCGGTTTGAGAAACAAACCGGGGCTAAAGGTCCACGCATCTGCTCTTTTCCAGCGCCAGACCCTTTAGCTCCGGTTTGTTAAACGAACCGGGGCTAAAGTTAACATACGAACCGGGGCTAATGTCTTCTGGTCCCTGCGGCCGTTTCTAGTCGTTGGGACCAGGGCATTAGTCCCGAACCGGGACTAATGCTCTGGACCAAAGGTCCGTTTTCTACTAGTGTGCGATTCTTGCGCTCCAGATGCTTCTCGTGGATAAATATTGACATCCCAGAAAAGATCGGGTCCATTTGACTCTGTATAGGTCTTGAAACAACAAAAATATTGAAAACGGGGTTTTTCTGCCCTATAGGGTTATAAACAAAATAAAGGGGATCATTGGTAAATCCCCAAAAATGAATGTAATACATGTATATAACATTATATATGATGCCAATATGTGGGTAAACATGTTAACAAACTACAAATTTCATGTATTCATTTTACATGCATCAACATCCCCAAGCTTAACCTATGCTCGTCCTCGAGCATAAAGGTGATAACAATAAATAAGGACTTTGGAGTTTGTTACTTTTTCTTCTTTCATTATCATGTATAGTTCATAGGTTCAAATCCTTTCAATGAAACATAATATGCAAGTGTACTATCAAGTTGTATCTTTTGCACATCTATAAACATGTTAAACAATAAGTAATGGTTTGCTAAAACAAATGAGGGACGAAACAAATCTTCAAGCACACTTTGATGAACCTATAGAATAAGAGACTCTTCCTATAATCTGCATTGGTGTTTTATGCCTCTACCTTTTAGCTACTTCTTAGTTTAATGCCTGACTAGAAGACTCACTTCTTAGTTTCATGTCTTCCCTTAAGATGTTTTACATCTCATACTGAAATTAAGAACTGAATACATATGTTAACCCTCCATAAATAATGTAAAATTAAGTTTTGAGCTATATAATGCATGTCAACAATACTAATAAGGATGGGGTTCCAAGTAGCTTTTTTCAAAAGTTGCATATGGTTTATGTGTTAAACATTTTACAAGTTGAATGTCTCATGCACCTTTACCAATGAACTAATGCTACAACATATTATTGTATAGCATAGGTTGTCACAAAAATTGCATCATTGAGGTACCTCTTGACCCTGTGTTACTATATTCCCAACATACATTTGGTAGGTAGGAAGCATGCTCCTTTTGAGTTATTTTCATCAGGGGAATATCTCCATATTTCAGAAGACAAGACAAGCATACATATGAGTCCTCGACAAATTTATTTTGAAAAGAGTGTCATCGATTGTCATGATGTAAGTTTCCACCATGTCATGCATGGGTTTGGCTAGCAGCCTAGGATCATTTTCTCTTTCCTTATGCCTACTCTAGTGTGTAGCGCAAGAAAAAGCAAGAACAAACATGATATTTCAATAACGGATATTGTAAGCTTGTGCCATGATAGCATGGTTTGGCTAACAAAAAACTTATAAGATGTAAAGCACATAAATTTCCATAGTGGTATCACCCTAAACCTTACTTTCATATGAACTTTAAATTACACAAAAGGGATGTTTTAAGAATGTTTATAGGATTAACGCACATATTATACTTGAAAGTAGCTTTTTCCACTGATAGGTGGATATGCCTAATCTAGTTTAGGGGGTTTGGAACAAGTCTTACCTTCCATTTTGAAGGCTTAGAAAAAAAGAGATCTAAAGAGTGTGCCATCTAGTTCATAATACCTTATGGTTGAACATAAATATACATGAGCAAAGGAAACAAATTAATATGCACAAACAAATCATACTTTATATAAAGTACTTGAGCTTAAAAACTAGACACAGCATGAATTTCAGTTTTTTGCTTTTATCCCCCCTTTTATTTTATTTCATGGCATTCATATTCAACCTTAACATGCATAATGATTCATGATGGTGGTCCTTTTATTGCAAGCAAAAGTTAAAGAAACAAAATAGACGCTCCAAGTTTCTACGATAGTTTTATGTTGCTCGAAAAAAAGTTTAGAGGTTTGCAAACCGAGAGTTTAATAGGTATAGTGGGATGCCATGGGAATCTCCATGCTTATTGTATTCACCATCCTTGTATTGCTCTTTGTGTGATATTCCTCTATTCCCTATCAAAAAACTTGAAGAAAAAACTTTTCTCCCATCTCTTTTCTGAGTGGTGACATTAGTGGCACAAAAGCATAATAGTTGCTGCATATATATAGAAGAAAAAATTCTTTATAAATGCTCCAGCAAACATATAATGTTTCTACACATTCCTATCATATAATATGACTCATAACAATCATTTTAGGACACTTGGGAATGGTTAATACAAAATATGGCAGAATCTGTCCAGATTTTCAGCAGCAGAAAAACGAAGTTATTTCGCCCACTTAAACATGTCAGAAATTTTATCCAATTTTTGTACATACAGAGGATGAAATATTTTAAATTCTGTACAAATATGAGTGCAATCGGAGTTACAGAAAAATTAGAAAATTCTTGCACTAAAACCTATTCTACATAAATTTGCTAGTCCATATGTTTAACAACTTTATAACATCAAAAATGGGTTCCACTTGGTACTTTATTGAAAATTACAGAACGAAACCAAAATAAAAATCTCTTTCTACAGTAAGAGTTCAAAGAAAAAACACAAAAGAAAATAACCGGGTTGCCTCCCGCAAAGCGCTTTCTTTATAGCTATATAGCTAGGATTTACTTACTTGGTTTAAGTAATATAGAATTCTTGTGGTAGCTTGTGTTTCTTTGCTACCTCCTTCTTCCTTGGAAAGTGTTCACATTTCCTATGAGTAAAATGAAACATCACATTTCCTTCTTTTTCAAGTGTTTAAATTTACTTGGTTTAATTGTTCACATTTCTTGTGAGTAAAATGAAACTTCACATTTCCTTCTTTTTATCAATGATTGCACCTGTGGTTCTCAAGAAAGGTCTACCAAATATTATAGGACTTGAGGTATTGCTCCCCTTGTCCATGACAATAAAATCAATAGGTACAAATGTCATATGTAATTCAACCATGATATCTTTAACTTTTCCTAAAGCATGTCTGGTTGAATCGTCAACAAATAAAATATCTATAGAGAATTTTTCCATGGGTTTGAAATAAATTAAATCATATAGAACTTTGGATAAAACTGAGGCACTATATCCTAACTCTAGAATAACATGATATGTCTCTTTTGCAATAGTGATTAATATCTTGGGGAGCCAAGCATCCCAAAGCTTATGTGGTATCATATCTTCATTATTATATCTTTCAATCTTTTCTTTTATTAGATAATTTTCTATGTAGGAACCAAATCCTGCTTGATGAACTTTAAAATATGGAGAATTAGAAAACTTTTGCAATATGTTAATGAGTTCATACAAGCTACATTTATCATGATCAAGTAGATATTCTTGAGGAAGGAAGGAGCCGAAGCTAGAAGCCACACAGGAGTGCCGCGACCACCATTCCAACCTCCATCGTTGACTCGTCCGTTCTCCTCCATCGCCGCACCTAGCTGGAGCCCTGGTAAGCCCCCAACGAACCTGCTGTAGCGCTAGGGTTCTGACTCCTGTGTGACCTACGATGGAGACGATGACGCTTAGCCGTTGATCGTGCTCTAATCGTAAGGCCTAGATTCACCGATACCGCATCGTGTTAGATGAACCACTGACAGGTAGGACAAGCCCCGGATCAGCCTGCTGCGCGCGCGTTGCATAGTTGGGCCAGCCCATTAGCGTTCTGGTGCACAGTCCGTCAATTCAAACCTAGTTTCATCTTTTATTTGAAAACCCCATTTTGTAGTGAACTTCAAAAATCAATGTAGAGAGATTCACTGCACCAAATTGAATGAATCTAATTTTGTTTGAAAGTAGATGAAAATCTCTAATCACTCCCATTGGATTCAAACAGTTTCAAACTACGGACCACCCTTGGTAAAAATAAAAAGACATTAGCTTTTTCAACTTCAAACATTTTTCAAAAATCAACCATAAGTGATTTTGAGTTGATTCCAACTCTCAAAAACCACATTTGACAAGAACTTTTTGAATATGTAAAAATCTACATACTTACATACAATAGTCATGGACCAAAACTAAAAGAATGACTCTCTAGTCATTTTTATCCACTTAAATATTATTAAATAATAGTGTTAAACTTGATAAATTAGGCCAACCACTTTAAATCACATTCTCATGTATTAGAATATGTGGTGATGACATGTGTCAATATGATCCCCTATCTTGAATTGGAGAATATTAAATCTTAAGTAACTTTTCAATGAGTAGAAATTACTTTTCTAAAAATAAGATAAATCAAATCTTATCACTCCTTTTCTTGTAATGATAGAGATGATGCTAGATCATCTAGTGTGACCCTTGTGTGATAAATAGAAGTTGTTAAGAATTGTTTGGTGATTTTGTACCTCGTGTTTATTTATAGATGCTAGTATCAATCCGGGCTACGATGAGGAGGAATTCTACGAAGACGAGGACAAATTCTACAAAGACGAGAACGAGAACTTTGACCACCTTACCAACCAAGGCAAGCTAAGATAAACCATGCAAGCTACATTATGCATGCTATTCTATGCAATCCCCACTTGCAAGCCTTTGTGATACCCCTTTTTATACCAAATCCCAGTTTTATTTGCAAGCTTTACTTTTACAAAGTTATTCCAGTAGTTTATTAATTGGATGATTAGTGGAAGATTAGGAAAGTCTCCTCAAGAGCTTAGAGATGGATGAAGGTAGATACATACCCTACAACTAGTGACACACACCCCCATTTGATAGATGCTAGTGCTAAATTAAACTTGATCAATAGATGGGAACAAATGATTATGAAAACCTTGGAATGATGAGTCATTCTATTGAAATGTTTTGACATGTGTTATGGACACAATGACTGGAAGATGATGGTGAAGGAAGTATGTGACTTGAATTTGATAAAAAACTAATGGTTGGGTTCGTATGCGATACCATTCCAACGTTTATCGTACAACCATAATACCCGAATTTGGGTAGGGCTTGACTGGAAGTTTATATGTCTTAGTATGGGTTCCCTAGCGGAACGAGGTGAGCTGAGGCTACCTTGTGATTGTGACTGTCCACCTATGAAGTGCCCAAGATGATAGATGGTTATGGTTGGGAGGCCAGACTCATAGGGGAGGTGCCTATACTAGGGTGTGTAATTTAAATGTTAGGATTGATTATCCGCATACCAAGTATGATGATTCAGGATTATTCCTGACGGATGTATCGAACATTGTGGTGAAAGTGTACCACCTATGCAGAGTGTCAAACTATTCGAATAGCCGTGTCCGCGGTTATGGACAGTTGGATACCCATACTGTTCCGTTGTCAGATGTTTTCCAAAATGACCCGTGAATTGATTGATGACTTTGACTTGACCCCACAAGTTGTGGAGATGAATCTAGGTTCCCACCTAATAACCTTAGACAACTAAAGTTAGGTTTTACTACTAGATACTGGTTGAAATAAAATTGGCTTGTGGCAAACAAACCTAGAGCTTAATATTCCAAGTAGAATGGCCTTACTGCTTTAGTGAAAGTTTCCGAGTACTTCAAAGTACTCATGGCTTTTTCCCTGGCTATTCCCATGGCCAGACTATGAAGGAGACTACGAGGAGGATGGACAGCAGGGCACTTATGATAACTAGGATCATCTCCCATCGTCAACATTGCCCCTGTGACCCTGAAGATGGAGCCCCGACCATGCTACTACTATTATTATTATTCCGCTGCTTGGGTTGTAATCATACTTGATCAGGAGATCAACTATTTTTAAGACCTTTATGGTTTGTAATGGATGATGAACTATGGTACCAATCTGTTATGTGTTGCAAAAATGGTAATCCTGGGATTGTGATGTACGGCAAAATAGGCATCTGGGATTAAAAATCCGGGTGTTGACAAGTTGGTATCAGAGCCATCCTGACCATAGGAGACCCTAGTTAGCATGGACGTTAGAAAAACTTAATTTCCAAAACCAAGAAAGTGAGTATCTTTGAAAACCTATTCTCACTCTTATCCTTGAAATTCTTTCCAAAAGAGAGTTATATGTTCATTAAAAATTTTGCAACCTTACCTAAAATTTGGCACACTTGAGCACTTATCTAACTTACTCATCTCAAATTGCTTATATATGGAATATGCCTACAAAAAGTTTTACCACTTGGGCAACGGAGGGAATCTCATCTTTGAGAATGACCTGACTCAGCTTGCAGAATTTCTGGAGCGTCCGCCTCCGGAGTTCTATGGATCTCAACTCCATGATCACCCCGAAGGGGAGCTGCAGTGGCTGATAGTTGCCGATCTTCACGGAAAGATGGAGCCACCTACATCGGAGAAGATCCATTTCACCATCAGAGAGAAAAACTAGATTGATGGAATGGCCAGAGCAATGCAGGAAGCACTTTCCCAATTATGTGGGCTGAATACCAACAAGATCACCGGCACTCGCTTTGCTTACTTTGCCAGAAGTGACTCCAATGGACAACCCCTGGATCTACCAAGACACCCTGAGCTGAAGCAACATGTGGACCACCTTGCCTTCATGCTTCATGAGACTCAGAAGTAGCTGGACAACGCTCACGTTGACGCCAACGAGAAGCAACTTGCTGTCGCCAAGAAGGACCAGACCTTGGCCATCCTCGTGAAGGAGCGCAAGTCACTTCGTCATCTGCATGACAAGAAGGATCGCATCATTGCCCACCTTCGTCACAAAGTGTCATCTTTGGAGGATACCATCCATGAGCGGGACATGCAGCTTGAGGAGAGGGAGAACGAAGGGGAAGATATCTGTGGAGATCCCTGCTCGTATCTCAGTGATGATGATGACTACTTTGAGGACATGGACCAGGAGTTCCACACTGATGATGAGGATCACGACTTCATTGATGATGAAGAAGCCACCAGTTCTAATGAGTAGTAGTACTTGAGCACTGTCATAGGTCTGAGTTATATCCGGTCCCACTGTATCATAGCTTGCCAGAATGGTTCTTAAAACCATCTGTTTATTGTTTTATTGTTTGGAATGTGTTTTTTGTATTGTGTGCTTGGAATGAATGAGAATGAGTTGTTGGATTTCAAATATTAGCCTTACTCAAAAGTTTAAAAGCTTTTAAACCAAACCCATAAACCGTAGAAAACTTTCCCTCTTGTCTCATGATCTATCGCAATATTTAGATGCCTCACGGAGGGAGCAGCTCATCTCAAGACCCGATGGTCCAAATCTTGCAAATGTTAGTAGCTGACCGAGAAGCCGGTAGAACCGAGAGTCAAGCCAATCTAGCCACTCTTCAACAGATCGCTCAACTGGCACATGACAACCAAGGCCCTGGAAATCAGGATCATCATGGATCCAAACTTAAGAACTTCCAGAACACCAATCCCCCTATCTTTAGCATGTCCGAAGATCCCTTAGATGCTGATGACTGGCTGCAGACTATGGAGAACAACTTGGATTGCCGGAGTAGAGGAGGCAGAGAAAGTACTGTTTGCCACCCACTATCTGGCCGGTTCTGCAAGAGTATGGTGGAATAGCACCCGTACCATGAATGGAGGACAGATTATGACTTGGGATGAATTCAAACTCAATTTCAGCCGAACCCATTTGCCACCAGGTTTGATTATGTGGATGAGGGATGAATTCAAGGAGATGAAGCAGGGAAGGATGACCGTAGTAGAGTACCGTGACAGATTTCTATCTCTATCTAGGTATGCCCCTGATGATATTGGTAATGAAGCCAAGAAGAAAGAGATATTTCTAAATGGTCTGCATGATGAGATGCAAATAGTGTTAGTCAATATCCCGTTTGCTGACCTAGAAGCTTTTGTTGATTCAGCAATCCAGATGGAAGGAAAGATCAACCAAGCTACTGAAAACCGTGAGCGTCGTATGATGCACTAACCTGGACCCCACCATACGCCAAAGTATCGCCCCAGTTAGTCTGATGGATTTGCACCAAAGAACACTAGGCCCCCGATGTCACGCCCGAACTTTCCCAATCATAACGGAGGAAACCCAAGACCTGGAGGCAACAACCACCACAACCATGGCAACCCCAATAACTTCAACCGTGCACCGCCAAGGCCCACCAACCCCAATAATAATACTTCCCCAAGGACTGTAAGTAATGCCGTACCTGTTGCAGAAAAGGACAAGTCAACAATCACTTACTTTGAGTGTGGAGTGACAGGTCACTATTCCAATGAGTGCCCCATGAAGATTGCTGCAGCACCCAATGTTACTGCACATGCCCAGCAGCTGCATCCTGTCCAACCTGGAAAGAGATTTGCCCTAGGCAACCCGAACAACCGTGCTGGCCGTCTATTCCACATGAATGCTGAAGAAGCCCAGGAAGCGCCAGATGTCGTGCTGGGTATGTTTTCTATTAATTCCGTACTTGCAAGAGTGTTGTTTGATTCTGGAGCACCACACTCATTTGTTACGGAAGAGTATGCATGCACTAGTAAGATTCAACCAACAAATTTGAAGCATGTTATGAGAGTTCAAATACCTGGGTGAACTACCAAAGCTAGAAAAATTTGCAAGGCCGTACCTATCAGAATTCATGGAATAGATTTCTATGCCAATCTAATAGTACTCAGAACAAAAGGTTTGGAAGTAGTACTAGGAATGGATTGGATGTCAAAACATCAAGGACTTATAGATTGTGCTAAGAAAGCCATAACCATGACCAGTAGCACCGGAGTATCAGTTGAGCATGTGTCTGAGACCTTGACCCGTCAATTCAAGTGCAACAAGAGTTTAGCCCAACCAACCCTAGACCAAGTTAGAGTAGTTTGTGAATAGCCCGATGGGTTCCCAGATGAATTGCCTGGTATGCTCCCAGATCGGGATATCGAGTTTATCATTGAACTAATGCCTAGAACTGGACCCATAGATCAGAGACCCTATAGTATGAATCCATCTGAGTTAGTGGAGCTCAAGAAGCAACTGGATGACATGATTAGCAAAGATCTAATTCAACCAAGTGCATCGCCATGGACATCACCTGTTCTGTTTGTGGATAAGAAAGATGGTGCCACCCGTTTATGTACAGATTACCAGAAGTTGAATGACGTCACCATCAAGAACAAGTACCCACTGCCAAAGATACAAGATTTGTTTGACCAGTTGACCGGTTGCCGAGTATTCTCTAAAATTGATCTTAGAACTAGTTATCATCAACTAAAAATTTGTGCAATGGATATTCCAAAGACTGCCTTCACTACCCGATATGGATTGTATGAGTACAAGGTCATGTCTTTTGGATTAACCAATGCCCCCGCTTATTTCATGAATCTCATGACTAAGATTTTCATGAACTTCTTGGATAAGTTTGTCGTTGTTTTCATCGATGACATTCTAATCTACTCCAAATCGGAGGAAGAACATGAACAACACCTAAAAACCATCCTTGGAACTTTGAGAGAGCATCAATTGTATGCCAAGTTTAGCAAATGTGAATTTTGGTTAAAATCAGTAGGATTCCTAGGACATATCTTGTTATCCGGAGGAGTTGCCATTGACCCTTCCAAGATTAAGGATGTTGAGGAATGGAGAGCCGCAACCACTCAAGCTAAAGTTCGTCCATTTCTTGGATTAGCGGGATATTACCGCAAGTTTGTTGAAGGATTTTCAAGCATCGCTAGGTCGATGACTCAATTACTCAAGAAAGATTAGAAGTTTGAATGGACGGACAAATGTGAAGCGAGATTCCAAGAACTCAAGAAGAGGTTGATTTCAGCCCCAATTTTGATCATGCTGGATATCACCAAGCCCTTTGATGTGTATTGTGATGCATCCACGATTGGTCTCGCATGCTTGTTGATGCAAGAAGGCAAAGTGATATCATATCTGTCCCGACAACTGAAGCAACATGAGCAGAATTACCCCACCCATGACCTAGAGTTAGCCGCCATTGTTTTATCCTTGAAGACATGGCGTCATTATCTTATGGGTAATTGCTGTGAGATTTATTCAGATCACAAGAGCTCGAAGTATATTTTTACTCAGAAGGAGTTGAATATGAGGTAAATGAGATGGATAGAGTTAATCAAGGATTATGACCTTGACATTCACTACCACCCCGGCAAGGCCAATGTGGTAGCGGATGCTCTTAGTAGATTGTAGTGTAGGTTAAACACAATGATTCTAAAAGAGCAACCAAGTTTGCATAAGGAGTTGGAAGATATAAGAATGGAGCTAGTTAGCGAAGAATTCGTAGCTAGTATCGAACTTCAACCCACCTTGATAGATCAGCTAAAGGAAGCTCAAAAAGGAAATGCCAGTATCGACGGAATTAAGTGTCGTATCGGTACAGGGAAGGTACCCGTATTCACGGAATATGAAGAAGGAGTTGTGTGGTATAAAGGACGAATCTGTGTGCCAGCAGATTCAGAGTTGAAACAAGCTATTTTTCAAGAAGCCCATGGTACTCTTTACTCCATCTACCCTGGAGGAAGCAAGATGTATCAGGATTTGAAGGAGCAATTTTGGTGGCATAAGATGAAGCGAGAAGTCGGAAACTACGTAGCCAAATGTGATATTTCTTAGAGAGTTAAAGCGGAACACCAACGACCCGCAGGACTTTTGCAACCTTTGCAGATCCCAAAATGGAAATGGGATTCAGTTGGAATGGATTTCATCACCGATTTGCCTATATCTAGTAGGGTAAATGATTCTATTTGGGTCATAGTGGATAGACTTTCCAAAGTAGATCATTTCTTACCGATAAAACCACTTATTAGAGCTCAAAGCTAGCAGAGTTGTACATTGCTAGGATAGTCAGTTTGCATGGGATTCCCAAGAACATTGTGTCGGATCGAGGAAACCAGTTTACCTCAAGATTTTGGAAGAAAGTCTAGGAAGGATTAGGAACCAAACTGAACTTCAGCACAACCTATCACCCGCAGACCGATGGATAAACGGAGAGAGTAAACCAGATACTCGAAGATATGTTGAGAGCTTGTGTGTTGGAATATGGATCTAAATGGGAGGATTGCCTGCCTTTCGCAGAATTCTCATACAAAAACAGTTATCAATCCAGTTTGCAAATGGCCCCATTTCAATTTATGTATGCAAGGAAGTGTCGTACCCCACTGAATTGGTTGCAAGTAGGAGAGAGTCCGATATTCGGACCCGACATCCTATGATAAGCCGAAGAGAAAGTTCACAAGATCCGTGAGCACCTTAAGGCCGCTCAGTCCAGAAAAAGATTTATGCCGACAAGAGACGTCGAGACCTAGACTTCAATGTAGGAGATTTTGTTTATCTCAAAGTATCACCCTTGAAAGGAATGCAACGTTTCCAACTCAAAGGAAAGCTTGCACCCAGATACATTAGACCCTTCAAGATTCTAAGTCGCCGAGGAGAGGTATCTTATCATATAGAACTACCAGAAGAGATGTCAACCTTGCATGATGTGTTTCATGTATCGTTACTTCAGAAGTGTTTAGAAGTTCCGTAAACGATGGACGTTTTCAAGAACATCGATCACAGGGATGTGGAGATCAACCCGGACTTGACCTATCATGAAGTAGCCATCCGTATTTTGGAAGAAGCTTTTGTAGGGGTTAGTAGCATGGAAAACAAAACAATTCTACCGCATGAACACACATAAGCCAAGATCTATCTACTAGATTGTAGCAACGAGTCGATTAGAGTACTCACCCACGAAGATTCCAAAGCGGTTAACGACAGCAGATTCTCGTGGGTGATGTAGTTGTACACTTGCCGATCTCAAGATCGTGAGCGATCCTTCCAAGGCTGCGTTCCAGAGCACTTCATGATCGATCACATGTTCGGTACTCGATGAAGACCTTCCTCTCCCTTGTTCCAGCAAGTAGAGGAAATATCCCGCAGGGCTTTGCCTAAGCCGGAGCGGGTTATGGTGGAGTATTAGGGTTTCCCCAGCAATCTAGGGTTTAGAAGCCGGAGAGGAGGAGGTGGAGTCAGTGGCAGCACTGGTCGGCGGCGGCACGGCAGCGCTGTGGGGAGGGGTTGGTGTTATGTTTCTTGGGACACCCCTCCCCTCTATTTATGAGAGGGAGGGAATCTTGGGAGAGGGGAGTTTGAATCCTTCCCCAAATCCTTCTCCTACTTGGATTGTGGTGGAGGGAGAGAAGGATTCTTTCCTTCCTCCACCAGGATATATTGTCCTAGTTTGACTTTTCAAACTTGCCTTTTGACTTTCAATTGGAGCTTTATTTCTTTCTTACAAACGCCCAACCATTTGACTTAGGACATGACGCAATCATTCCACTTAGTCATGACACATGCATGCACCCTTCCCCTTCTGGTCCGGTGAACCTTCTAGATCATTCCGGTGAAAACACCGAAATCATTCCCGAACTCCGAAATTGGACTTTCCTTATATGAATCTTATTCTACGGACCATTCCGGATCTCCTCGTGATATCCTGGATCCCATCCGAGACTCTGAACAATATTAAGTCTCCCTTCTTACATTCCATATCTATTAAACAACATCAAATCCTTAAGTGTGTCTCCCTACGGTTTGTGAATTATGAAAACATGACCGAGACTCTTCTCCGATCAATAACAAATAGAGGAATCTGGAAATTCATATGGTTCCCATAGATTTCTATGATTAAATTGCGATCGAATGAACCACTTACATACGATACCAATTTCCCTTTGTCTCGCGATAGTTGACTTATCTGAGGTCTGATCGTCGGTATCTCTGCATACCTAGTTCAACCTCGTTACAGATAAGTATTCTTTTCTTGTTCCCGTGATATGTGATCCCTTGTGATCCAGTCACATACTTGCAAGATAATTGGATGACATTCCACCGAGAGGCCTAGAGTATATCTATCTGTCATATGGATGGACAAATCCCACTCTTGATCCATGTTCCTCAACACATACTTTCCAAATACTCAATGCCACCTTTATAGCCACCCAGTTATGGTGTGGTGTTTGATGTCATCAAAGCATCCTTCCGGTGATGGAGATTAGCATGATCTCATGGTCGAAGGAATTAGGTTACTATGTATCAGAAAGCTTATAGCAAACGAACTATTGAAATGACTTGATCTTTATGCTACGCTTATTTATAGGAGTATGTCCATCATACCATTTTCCTAATGATATGATCTTGTTGTTAACAACATCTCAATGTTCATGACCTAGAAACCATGATTATCTATTAACCAATAAGCTAGTATTATAAATAGGCTTGACTAGGCACTCTAATTTAGTTTACAAAACACACAAGTATTAATGTTTTCAGTTAATACTATTATAGCATTAATATAAAAATTTATCATAAACACAAAGATATAATAATAACCACTTTTAATATTGCCTCTAGGGCATATCTCCAACAGCCTCCCACTTGCACTAGAGTCAACTAATCTAAATTACATGGTAATATACCGAACACCCATGTCGGTTTGGTGTTGGTCATGTTTTGCCCTCGGGAGAGGTTTAGTCGACGGATCCGCCACATTCAGATATGTGTTTACTTTGCAAATCTTTATGTCACCATCTTGGACATGCTCTCGAATAGCGTGAAAATGCAGCTTGATATGCTTCATCTTCTTGTGTGATCTTGGTTCTTGCGCATTGTCTATGGCGCCCATGTTATCACAGTAGGCAGACATTGGGTCCAGCGCACTGGGAACCACACCGAGCTCTGTAATAAACTCCTTCATCCATATCGCCTCTTGTGAATCCTCTGAAGCAGCTATGTGTAACACCCCAAAAATACTAATGAGCATCATTCCCTAATTAATCAAGATTAGGGTTAACAAAATCTTTTATTAATCAAATTCAAATCTTATTGAGTGAGTGTATGAATGTTTGCAATGCCATGTTTGATTGTTGTAAATGATGAGAAATGGTTTATAGATCAAAACCATATCATCTAGGTCACCACCAAATCAAATCAAAACCAAAGAAAATGAAAATATAAGGCATAAGACCTAATGGTCATTTCTGCCAAAGTTAACCACTGGCTCACTTTGAGCATCTCTAGAAACTAATCTCAAACAGAAACTTTCCCATTTCTAATCACCCCTTGCTAGACCTAATGACACTGAACCCAATGGAACTCACCAACCTTGCAGAAACATTTTCATAATATTTTGAGAGGCAATTCAAATTTGAATCTATCTTATGTATCAAGATAGCCATTTTTGGAAAACCACGCAAACCTGGCAAACCATTGCACCCAGAGACTACCAAGATTAGTATCAGATCACTCATAAAAAATCATTGAATTTGGTGATGATTTAGTTCATGCGGCCATTTGATCGAACACTTGCTGATCATAGTACAATTATCAACTATCTACTGTTTGTGATCAATCAATTTCTCATCCTTTGTACTCAAAATCTTTACTCTAGATCACCCACGATCACCCCCAGTACCGAGCCGTACATTTGAGCCATTCCTATTCACTCCTTTGATCAATGCCAGTGGTACGCGAGGTCACCATGTCACTCGGACATGGACAGCACGCCACATTCCACGCCTCACTCGCTCACGATGTCTAGCAAGTAGCCGTGACCTCACCGCCCCTCGTTGACCACCCCTCGATCAACGGCAAGATGCGGAGACCCCAAAACGGCCATGGACATGACGAGACCACGACGGAGCGCCGAAGCTGCCTCGCACAGACACGCTGCTACTCAACCTCTCCACCCGCACGACCACGATGTCACCAGCCACCGCCCAGACATGCCCATTGGCCACCGCATGACCCCTTGACCATCGTACTCGATGACAAACACCGCAGTACCTGCACAGAGCGTCGACATCACCCGACCAACTAAGACCGCCCCTTGTCGAGCCACCACTCGCATGACGATCGCCACACCCAACAGCGTCGACCCATGCCCTTCGCCATGCCTAATTCTACCTATAGCAATGTCACCGACGATCCCCTGCCATGCCGCACTGCTCACCCTCGAGGGTATAAATAGACAACACCCCAGCCTCAATCTTCACACCATTCTACTCCTCTCCCCCTCAGAAACACCATTAACCTGTTCCCGGAGCAAGGCGAGCACCCTATCACTGGAATTTGATAGGAGTCCATCGCGGTAGTGAGGGAAAGGCGTCGTCGACTGCGCCACCCCAGGAGCTGCCGTGACCGCCATTCGACTCACCGTCGTTGACAAGCTCGTTCGCCCGCACCGTCGACCCTAGCTAGAGCCCTGGTAAGCCACGGTAACCGCCGCCTTGTCGCTAGGTTAGAATCTCGTCGGAGCGCCACAACATAGACGATGAACCTAGAATGTAGATCATGTTTTAATCATAGGGCTGATATTGATCGATATCGCTTCATTTAGAAACAGCCACTGACGCATGGGACCTGCCTAAGTGAGCCTGCTGCGAGCGCTATGCAGTTGGGCCTGTCCAGTAATGTTTCCCGTGCGAGCCCAACAATTCAAACCTAGTCTTTTCTTTTTATTCAAAAACCTTTTCTGTAGTGAACTTTAAAAATCAATTCAGAAAGATTCACTGCACCAAATTGAATGAATCCAATTTTTTTTGAAAGTACATGAAAATCCAATATCACTCCCACTGGTTTAAACAGTTTGAAACTATGGATCACCCTCAGTAAAAATAACAAGCCAGTAGCTTTTGCAACTTCAAACATTTTTCTAAAATCAGCCATAAGTGATTTTGAGTTGATTCCAACTCTCAAAAATCACATTTGACAAGACCTTTCTGAATATGTAAAAATCTACATACTTACATACAGTAGTTATGGATCAAAACTAAAGAATGACTTTCTAGTCATTTTAGCCACTTAAATATTATTAAATAATAGTGTTAAAACTTTATAAATTAGGCCAACCTTTTTAAATCACATTCTCAAGTATTAGAATATGTGGCGATGACATGTGTCAATATGATCCCATATTTTTAATTTGGAGAATATTAAATCCTAAGCAACTTTTCAGTGAGTAGAAATTACTTCCCTAAAAATAAGATAAATAAAATCTTATCACCGTTTCTTGTAATGAAAGAGATGATACTAGATCATCTAGTGTAACCCTTGTGTGATAAATAGAAGTAGTTAAGTATTGTTTGGTGATTGTTTACCTCATGTTTATTTATAGACGCTAGTATCAATCCAGGCTATGACGAGGAGGAATTCTACGAAGAAGAGTAAGAGGACTTCGACCACCTTACCAACCAAGGCAAGCTATTCTATCTAAGTTAGCAAGCTAAGCTAAACCAATCAAGTCTTACTTGCAAGCTATACTTGGCATGCTAGACCATGCAAGCCTTTGTGATATCCTTTTTACTATACCAAATCCTAGTTTTTTTTGCAAGCTTTATCTTTCACAAAGTTGTTCTGTAGCTAATTAATTGGATGATTAGTGGATAAGGAGGAAAGTGTCCCAAGAGCTTGGAACTTGTTGAGAATAGATACACCAGCTTAGTACCCTACAACTAGTGACCCACACACCCATTTGATAGATGCTAGTGCTAAATTAAACTTGATCACTAGATGGGAACAAATGATTATGAAAACCTTGGAATGATGAGTCATTCTATTGAAATGCTTTGACATGTGTTATGGACACCATGACTTTGAAGATTATGGTGAAGCATGTGACTTGAATTTGATAAAAACTGATAGTTGGGTTCATATGCGATACCATTCCAACGTTTACCGTACAACCATAATACCCGAATTTGGGTAGGGCTTGACTGGAATTTTATATTTCTTAGTATGGGTTCCCTCGCGGAATGAGGTGAGCTGAGGCTACCTTGTGAATGTGACTGTCCACCTATGCAGTGCCCAAGATGACAGATGGTCATGGTTGGGAGGCGAAACTCACAGGGGAGGTGCCTATACTAGGTTGTGTAATTGAAAGGTTGGGATTGATTATCCCCATACTAAGTATGATGATTCAGGATTGTTCCTGACGGATGTATCGAATGTCGTGGTGAAAGTGTACCACCTCTGTAGAGTGTCAAACTATTCGAATAGTCGTGTACGCGGTTATGGATAGTTGGATGGCCATACTGTTCCGTTGTCAGATATTTTCCAAAATGACCCGTGACTTGAATGGTGATTTTGACTTGACCCCACCATTTGTGGAAATGAAGCTACATTCCCACATAAGTAACTTAGCCAACTAAAGTTAGGTCTTACCACTAGACACTGGTTGAAATAAAATTGGCTTATGGCAAACAAACCTAGAGCTTAAGAATCCCATTAGATGGCCTTACTACTTTCGTGAAGGTTTGTGAGTACTTCGATGTACTCATGGCTTGGTCCCTGGCTATTCCCATGGCAAGACTATGAAGGAGACTACGAGGAAGAAGGAAAGAAGGACACTTACGATAACTAGGATCATCTCCCATCGTCAGCATTGCCTGTGACCCTGAAGATGGAGTCTTGACCATGCTACCCTTATTAATATTTCGCTGCGTTGATTGTAATCAGACTTGATCATGAGATCAACTATTTGTAAGACTATTATGGTTTGTAATGGATGATGAACTATGGTACTAATCTGTTATGTATCGCAAAAATGGTAATCCTGGGATTGCGATGAATGGCATAATAGGCATCTGGGATTAAAAATCCGGGTGTGGACAAGTTGGTATTAGAGCTAGGTTGACCATAGGAGACCCTAGTTAGAATGAACGTCATAAAAACTTAATTTCCAAAACCAAGAAAGTAAGTGTCTTTGAAAACCTATTCTCACTCTTACCCTTGAAATTCCTTCCAAAAAGAGAGTCATAAGTTCCTTAAATTTTTTGCAACCTTACCTTAAAATTTGCACACTTAATCACTTCTCTAACTTACTCTTCTCTAATTTCTTATAGATGGACTACGCCTACAGCAAGTTCTACCAGTTGGGCAATGGAGGTAATCTCATCTTTGAGAATGACCTGAGCGAGCTAGCTGAATTTCTGGAGCGCCCGCATCCGGAGTTTTATGGAGCTCAACTCCATGATCATCGCGGAGGAGAGTTGCAATGGATGATAGTTGCTAACCTTCGTGGAAAGATGGAGCCACCTACCTCGGAGAAGGTACATTTCACCATCAGAGAGAACAACTAGATCGATGGACTGGCCAGAGCTATGAACGAAGAACTTGCCCGACTATGTGGGCAGAATATCAACAAGATCATCAGTACCCACTTTGCCCACTACGCCCGAAGTGACTCCAATGGGCAACCCCTAGATCTGCCAGCCCACCCTGGCCTGAGGCACCATGTGGACCATCTTGCCTTCATGCTTAGTGAGAGTCAGAAGGAGCTGGACAACACTCATGCTGACGCCAATGAGAAGCAACTTGCTGCAGTCAAGAAGGACCAGACCTTTGCCATTCTCGTGAGGGAGCGCAAGTCACTTTGCAAACAGCGTGATAAGAAGGATCACATCATTGCTTGCCTTCGTCACAAAGTGTCAGACTTAGAGGAGACCATGCATGATCGGGACATGCAGCTTGAGGAGAGGGAGAACGAAGGGGATGATATTCGTGGAGATCCCTACTCCTATCTCAGTAATGATGATTACTATCTTGAGGACATGGACGAGGAGTATCACACTGATGATGAGGATCATGCCTTAATTGATGATGAAGAAGCCACCGGTTCTAATGAGTAGTATCACTTGAGCACTATCATAGGTGTGAGTTGTATCCGGTCCCACTGTATCATAGCTTGCCAGAATGGTTCTTAAAACCATTTGTTTGTTGCTCTGGTGTGTTGTTTGTATTGTTTGGTTGGAATGAATGAGAATGAGTTGTTGGCTTTCAAACCCTAGCCTTACTCAACAGTTTAAAAGATTTAAAACCAAACCCACAAACCTTAGAAAAATTTCCCTCTTGTCTCATGATCTATCTCAATCTTCAGATGCCTCGCGGAGGGAGCAGCTCATCTCAAGACCCGATGGTCCAAATCTTGCAAATGTTAGTAGCCGACTAAGAAGCCGGTAGGACCAAATGTCAAACCAATCTATCCACTCTTCAACAAATCGCTCAGCTAGCCCATGACAACCAAGGCCCTGGAAATCAGGATCATCATGGATCCAAACTTAAGTACTTCCAGAATACCAATCCCCCTATCTTTAGTAAGTCATAAGAGCCCTTAGATGCCGATGACTGGCTGCATACTATGGAGAAAAACTTGTAAGTAGCCGGAGTAGAGGAGGCCAAGAAAGTACTGTATGCCACCCACTATCTGGCTGGATCTGCAAGAGCATGGTGGAATAGAACCCATACCATGAATGGAGGACAAATGATGACTTGGGATGAATTCAAACTCAAGTTTAGCCGAACCCACGTGCCACCGGGTTTGACTCTGTGGATGAGGGATGAATTCAAGGAGCTGAAGCAGGGAATGATGACTTTGGTAGACTACCGCGACAGATTTCTATATTTGTCTAGGTATGGCCCTGATGAGATTGGTACTGAAGCCAAGAAGAAGGAGAGATTCCTAAATGGTTTGCTTGATGAGATGCAGATGGTGTTAATCAATATCCCGTTTGCTGATCTAGAAGCTTTAGTTGATTCAGCAATCCAAATGGAAGGAAAGATCAACCAAGCTACTGAAAACCGTAAGCTACGTATGATGCATCAACCAGGACCGCAACATAGCCCAAAGTATCTCCCTAATTCTTCTACTGGATTTGGACCAAGGAACCCTAGGACACCTATGTCTCGCTCAAACTTTCCCAATCGTAGTGGAGGAAACCGAAGACCTGGAGGCAACAACCACTACAACCATGGCAACCCCAATAACTTCAATCATGCACCACCAAGGCCAACCAACCCCAATAATAATACTGCCCCAAGGACTGGAAGTAATGCCATACCTATTGCCGGAAAGGACAAGTCAGCAATCACCTGCTTTGAGTGTGGAGTGACGCGTCACTACTCCAATGAATGCCCCAAGAAGACTATTGCAGCACCCAATGTTACTGCACCTTCCTAGCAGCGTCGTGTCCAACCTGGAAAGAGATTCGCCCTAGGAAACCCGAACAACTGTGTCGGCCGTTTGTTCCTCATGAATGCTGAAGAAGACCAGGAAGCACCAGATGTCGTTCTGGGTATGTTTTCTATTAATTCAGTACTTGCAAGAGTGTTGTTTGATTCTAGAGCATCGCACTCATTTGTTATGGAAGAATTTTCATGCACAAGTAAGATTCAACCAACAAATTTGAAGCATGTTATGATAGTTCAAATACCTGGTTCAACTACCAAAGCTAGGAAAATTTGCAAGGCAGTACCCATCAGAATTCATGGAATAGATTTCTATGCCAATCTAATAGTACTCGAAACAAAAGGTTGGAAGTAGTACTAGGAATGGATTGGATGTCGAAACATCGAGGACTCATGGATTATGCCAAGAAAGCCATAACCATGACCAGTAGTACTTGAGTATCAGTTGAGCATGTGTCAGAGACCTTGTCCCTTCAATTCAAGTGCAACAAGAGTTTAGTCCAACCAACCCTTAACCAAGTCAGAGTAGTGTGTGAATACCCCGATGTGTTCCTAGATGAATTACCCGGTGTGCCCCCAGATTGGGATATCGAGTTTATCATTGAACTTATCCCTGGAACTGGACCGTTACCTCAGAGACCCTATAGTATGAACCGATCTGAGTTAGTGGAGCTCAAGAAGCAACTTGATGACATGATTAACAAAGATCTGATTCAACCCAGTGCATCGCCATGGAGATCACCTCTTCTGTTTGTGGATAAGAAGGATGGTGCCACCCATTTATGTACGGATTATCGGAAGTTGAACGATGTCACCATCAAGAACAAGTACCCTTTGCCAAAGATAGAAGATTTGTTTGACCAGTTGACCGGTGCCAGAGTATTCTCTAAGATTGATCTTAGAACTAGTTATCATCAACTAAAAATTCGTGCAATGGATATTCTAAAGACTGCTTTCACGACCCGATATGGATTGTATGAGTACAAGGTCATGTATTTTGGATTAACCAATGCCCCCGCTTATTTCATGAATCTCATGAATAAGATTTTCATGAATTTCTTAGATAAGTTTGTCATTGTTTTAATCGATGACATTCTAATCTACTCCAAATCGGAGGAAGAACATGAACAACACCTAAGAACCATCCTTGGAACCTTGAGAGAGCATCAGTTGTATGCCAAGTTCAGCAAGTGAGAATTTTGGTTAAAGGAAGTAGGATTCCTACTACATATCTTGTCAGCCGGAGGAGTTGCTATCGACCCTGCCAAGATTAAGGATGTTGAGGAATGGAGAGCACCAACCACTAAAACTGAAGTTCGTACATTTCTTGGATTAGCGGGATATTACCGCAAGTTTGTTGAAGGATTTTCAAGCATCGCTAGTCCGATGGCTCAGTTGCTCAAGAAAGATTATAAGTTTGAATGGGCCGACAAATGGAACCAAGTTTTCAAGAACTCAAGAAGAGATTGATTTCCGTCCCAATTTTGATCATGCATGATATCACCAAACCCTTTGATGTGTATTGTGATGCATCCAAGATTGGTCTCGAATGTGTGCTGATGCAAGTAGGAAAAGTGATATCATATCTGTCCTATCTTCATTATCGTAAGATCCTGAAGTATATTTTTACTCAAAAGGAGTTGAATATGAGGTAATGGAGATGGATAGAGTTAATCAAGGATTATGACCTTGACATTCACTATCACCCCGGCAACGCCAACGTGGTAGCGTATGCTCTTAGTAGACTGCACAGTTGATTAAACACGATGATTCTGAAAGAGCAACCAAGTTTGCATAAGGAGTTGGAAGATTTTAGAATGGAACTAGTTAGAGAAGGATTCCTAGCTAGTATCGAACTTCAACCTATATTGATAAATCAGATCAAGGAAGCTCAAAAAGTAAATTCCAGCATTGACGGAATTAAACGTCGTATCAGTACAGGGAAGGTACCCGGATTTATGGAAGATAAAGAAGGAGTTTTGTGGTATAAAGGAAGAATCTGTGTGCCCGCAGATTCAGAGTTGAAGCAAGCCATTTTGCAAGAAGCCCATGATAACCTTTATTCCATCCACCCGGGAGGAACCAAGATGTATTAGGATTTGAAGGATCAATTTTTGTGGCATAAGATGAAGCGAGAAGTCGGAAGCTACATAGCCAAATGTGATATATGTCAGAGAGTCAAAGCAGAGCATCAGATACCCGCTGGACTTTTGCAACCTTTGTAGATCCCAGAATGGAAATGGGATTCGGTTGGAATGGATTTCATCACCGGTTTACCTATATCTAGTAGAGGAAATGATTCTATTTGGGTCATAGTAGATATACTTTCCAAAGTAGCTCATTTCTTACCTGTCAACACCACTTACTCAGAAATCGAAGCTCGCAGAGTTGTACATTGCTAGGATAGTCAGTTTGCATGGGATCCCCAAGAACATTGTTTAGGATCAAGGAACCCAGTTTACCTCAAGATTTTGGAAGAAGGTCCAAGAAGGATTAGGAACCAAGCTAAATTTTAGCACCGCTTATAACACTTAGACTGATGGACTAACGGAGCGAGTAAACCAGATACTCGAAGATATGTTGAGAGCTTGTGTGTTGGAATACGGATCTAAATGGGTGGACTGTCTGCCTTTCGCAGAATTCTCATACAACAAGAGTTACCAAGCCAGTTTGCAAATGGCCCCATTTGAGTTTATGTATGGAAGGAAGTGTCGTACCCCGCTGAATTGGTCGGAAGTAGGAGGGAGTCATATTTTTGGACCCGACATCCTACGGGAAGCCGAAGAGAAAGTTCACATGATCCGTGATCACCTCAAGACCGCGCAATCCAGACAGAAGAGTTATGCCGACAAGAGACGTCGAGATCTATCCTTCAATGTAGGAGATTTTGTGTATCTGAAAGTATCACCCTTGAAAGGAATGCAGCGTTTCCAACTCAAAGGAAAGCTTTCCCCCAGATACATTGGACCCTTCAAGATTCTAAGTCATCGAGGAGAGGTATCTTACCAGATAGAACTACCAGAAGAGATGTCAGCTGTGCATGATGTGTTTCATGTCTCATTACTTCGGAAGTGTTTAGAAGTTCAAGAAAAGATGGAAGTTTTCAAGAATATCAATCATAGAGATGTGGAGATCAACCCAGACCTGACCTATCATGAAGAACCTATCCGTATTTTGGAATAAGCTTTCCGGACCACCCGGACCATAAGTATCAAGTTTCTCAAAATCCAATGAAGCAACCATACGGAAGAAGAAGCCGCTTGGGAGCTAGAGGATTACATGAGAAAGGAGTTTAAATATATCTTTAGTACCTAGTTTTTCCTGAATCTCAGGACGAGATTCTGTTTAAGGGGGGAAGGTTTATAACACCCCAAAAATACTAATGAGGATCATTCCCTAATTAATCAAGATTAGGGTTAACAAAATATTTTATTAATCAAATTCAAATCTTATTGAGTGAGTGTATGAATGTTTGCAATGCCATGTTTGATTGCTATAAATGATGAGAAATGGTTTATAGATCAAAACCATATCATCTAGGTCACCACCAAATCATCAAAACCAAAGAAAAGGAAAATATAAGGCATAAGACCTAATGGTCATTTTTGCCAAAGTTAACCACTAGCTCACTTTGAGCATATCTAGCAACTAATCTCAAACAAAAACTTTCCTATTTATTTTCACCCCTTGCTAGACCTAGTGACACTGAACCCAATGGAACTCACTAACCTTGCAGAAATATTTTCAAAATCTTTTGAGAGGCAATTCAAATTTGAATCTATCTTATGTATCAAGGTAGCCATTTTTGGAAAACCACTCAAACCAACACCCCTTGGCAAACCATTGCACCCAGAGACTACCAAGATTAGTATCAGATCACTCATCAAAAATCATTGAATTTGGTGATGATTTAGTTCATGCGGCCATTCTATGTAACACCCCGGTTCTGAAAAGACCGTGGCTTCTATGTGACATGCCAATCCCTGGATCGGTTCATTGTCCCACAATAGAATAAGATGAATAACATAGAAAAATATCCGTGTATCATAAATAACGAAGATCCAGAGTACCATTATTACAATAAAAGCTTAGCCCAAAGCTAGCTCAAATTATTCAGGTAGCAACATAAAAAAAGTAAATCCTCCATTCTTCAAATTGCCCACAAGTGAACAAGTGCCGAGTGGAGTACCGTGGCCTATATCGATTACTCAGAATCAGAATATCCTGCAACATGAAACGTAGCAGCCCCGAAGGGTTAATACATGGAATGTATGGCAAGTAGAGCTAGTAAAGGAGACAATAGTACTAACATCTACATGCATATTTGCCAAGTGGAGCTGTGTCTGGCTTGCATTTGCAAATAACTTTGTCCTACTTTCATAAACAGTTTTTGATTTTCTTTAAAAAGATCCCAATTAAGTTAACCCAACAATGTTAAAACAATTAAGAAATTAGAATGAGCGAGAAACATGTCATGGAATCAATATCAAGCAACTCAGTTGTCCATAACCAGGGACACGGCTAATCGAGTAGATTATACACCCTGCAGGGGTTAGTACACTTTACCCATGTGACTTGGCCAGCGCAGCTCGTACCATCACTCTCATTTTGGGTGATGATAGGGAGAAGTCCAATAAGAGACTGTTCGGGAAGTAGCTCCTCAATCCCGACGCGCACCGGTCCAACCAATCGCCCATTCCATTATTGGCACATGGTTGTACACGTAAGCTACACAATAAAGAAGCCAATCATTCTCTCTTGATACCTGGGTGCCTTTCCGCAATGAAACCACCAAAATTATCAATACCATCACACCCAATTGATTCATTGATTAAGTTGTTTTAGTTTTCACAAACCATTACTTTTAGAAACAAGTCTCAATGATGTAACCCAGCCCTCGTTCAATATAGCATGGCTAAGCACATCTACCAACAGTGGTTCATCTACAAGGAAAGCCCTACCACATAATAGGACATAGCATAGCGATAGTATCATCCTACACATGCAACAACAAAATACATGACAATGCATAGAAAATAGTAGGACGATATCATGAACAAAGTAGCATCTACTTGCCTTGGTTGTAGCGGTCGGAAGAACAATCCACACACGAGCAAGCGTTGCACTCGTCACAATCTACACGGTACAATTGCAATCATAAACAAACAATCCACAAGCATATGCAACAAATATGATGCATGAAGGTATGCAAGGCAAGTGAATTGGTTCTATAGCTGCACCACATAATCCTATTCAATAATACTACTGATTGCATGCTTGGAAAATAGTTTTAGCGCTAGGAAAACTATTTCGCAAAAAGTAATGCTCAAAACTAGAGCTAGAACTCAAATAATTCACTACCGGTAGTATACTGTTTGTAAAATCTTGGGAAAATTCAACCACAAAGGCATCACTGATTAGAAACAGTACCAACTAGAATTACTCAAAAAGGAATTATAAAACTCCCCGAGTAATTAAAACACTGCAGAAAGCCACTAGACAGTTTCTGCAGAAGTTTTTACTGTAAGCCTATCCTTTTAATTCACGATGAGATTCCCCTTGTTCTACTGAATCCACGGACCTATCATACGCGATTTTTGGAGCTACAGATCTTTTTCTATGAATTTATTACTCCGAAAAGGCCACTAACTAGTTTGATTAAACTGTACTAAACCTTGCTGCAAAAGCCTGAACCAAAGGTACAGCGAGATTCTACACGACTCACCGAATCTACACATATTTTATTTGCAATTTTTGGCCAAGCGGTTTAATTTCTACGCAATTTACAAGTTTCTACCGAAATCTGTCAACTAAAAGGATTAACGAAATTAACCATCAAGCGTGTACATTGACTGGTCAATGCGTCTGCTGACTGGGCGCTGACTGGGAGTCTGACTAGTCAACGCCTGGGTCTGACCAGTCAACGCCTGATCTGATCCGCTGATCTGAAATCTAACGGTGGCTGCAGGCTTACCGGGAACAAACGGCGAAACGCACGGCGGCAAGTTCCGGACGGCGGTGGCGATCGATTCCGGCGTCGATGTTTTTCCTGCGCGGATGGAAACGGTCAGCGCACGGTTCGAGATAGACAACACGGTAGCAGCGGCGGCGTGCGTCGCGTCGCGTAAGTGGCGGCAGCGAAGCGCTTAGCGGCAGCGGCGGCAGCAGCAGGCGTCTTGGCGTGCAAGCCTTAGCGGCAGCCGTGAAGCAGCAAAGAAGTAGGCGAAGGCGCTGGCTGGCAGGCGCTGCATTGTGGGCGTCGGCGTGATGTGAAGGCGACGGTTGGCATGGCGCGAGGCGGTGGCAGCGGTGGCACCGGCGGGGAGAGAGGGACAGCGTACTGTGGCGGGAAGAAGCGGCGATGGCGGCTCGCGGCAGAGGCGGCGCTGTGATTATCGAGGAGGGAGGCGATCGAGGCGGCGGGGTGATCCCGAGGAGAGGCATGGGAAACGAGGCGGGCAGGTGGCGGCTGCCCCTTTTGTGGGCCCCCACGTGGGTCCTAGTCCGATTCGGAACGCGGTTGGACGCGAACTCGGAAAAATCGGCCCGATTTTCGGCCCGTTTTTCCGTCTTTTAATAAAACGGCCGCAACTTTTCCGTACGAGATCCGAATCGAGCGATTCTTGCTCTTACGGTTTTGTAAAATCGAGGGGAACAATCTAGGGTCAATGGTTGAGCGAAACCACTAGTCTACAAGGGTGGACAACGCTAGTCCTACTCAAGCCTCCCGCAGGAGCCTCGTAGCAAAATAGAATAGGGTTTTGAAAATAGCGTTTCGCCGATTCTTTTCAATCGACGGTTTGGCATGGAAAAGCATGATGCGATGCTATGAATGATATGCAGAAACCAAATCTAAATTTGGGATGTGACAAGACTAACCCCCTTAAGATGAATCTCGTCCTCGAGATTCGGCGCAGCTAGCAATAGGTGTGGGTAGTCCTCTCGGATGTCATCCTCACGCTCCCAAGTGGCTTCCTCTTCAGTGTGGTGGCTCCACTATACCTAGCAAAACTTGATTGTCTTGGTACGGGTAATTCTCTCCGCTGTCTCCAGAATCTTGACCGGCTTCTCCTCATAGGTCAAGTCGTTCTCAAGCTGAACCTCCTCTAGCGGTACAGTGTCTCTCAATGGTGTATCCACTATCTCCGGATGGCACTTCTTCAGCTGGGAAACGTGGAACACATTGTGAACAGCGGACAGAGCCTCTGGCAACTCCAACTGATAAGCAACTTCTCCTTTGCGTGCTAAGACCCGGTATGGTCCAATAAATCGAGGTGCCAGCTTACCCTTAATTCCAAATCTCTTGATTCCGCGAAGTGGCGATACTCTGAGGTATGCTCTATCACCTATCTCATACACCACTTCCTTGCGCTTGGCATCAGCATAGCTCTTCTGCCTTGATTGTGCTACCTTCAGCCTGTCCCTAATCAAGGCGACCTTCTCCTCAGCGTCCTTGATCAAATCAGGTCCAAACAATTGACGTTCTCCTACTCCATCCCATAGCAATGGTGTTCGACACCGTTTCCCATACAGCACATCGAACGGTGACGTCTTGATACTGGTTTGATAGCTGTTGTTGTAGGAAAACTCAGCATACGGCAAATTCTCATCCCAACTAGAGCCATGAGCCAAGGCGCAAGCTCTCAGCATGTCCTCCAAAATCTGATTCACCCTCTCGGTCTGTCCATCGATTGCATGGGTGAAGCAGCAGTGCTAAACTCCAATCTAGTACCGAGTGACTCGTGCAGCTGGCGCCAGAAGTGTGAGGTAAATTGGGTGCCTCTATCAGATACGATACTCTTGGGAACTCCGTGTAGGCACACAATTCTGTCCATGTAAATCTTGGCCAACTTTTCGCTTGTATAGGTCGTCTTCACCGGTATAAAGTGGGCTACCTTGGTCAAATGGTCGACCACTACCCAAATAGATTCATATCCTGACCTGGTCCTGGGCAATCCTGTGATAAAGTCCATTCCCACTCTATCCCACTTCCAATCCGGCACGGGCAATGGGTGTAGCAGTCCTGCTGGCTTCTGGTGTTCTGCCTTCACTCGGCTACATACATGACATAGGGCAATATGTTTGGCGATATCTCCCTTCATGTTGTTCCACCAGAATCTGCTCTTCAAATCCATATACATCTTTGTGTTGCCCGGATGTGTGGAGTATGGCGAATTATGAGCCTCCTGCAGAATCAACTCCCTTATCTCCGGGTCGCTGGGCACACACAAACGATATCCATACCACAAGGTACCATGCTCATCCTCGCGAATATCCTTTTCTTGATTCTCCTTCATCTTTTCCTTTATTTCATCTATCTCTTTGTCTCCCACTTGAGCCTTTATGATCCTGTCCTGTAGCGTTGGTTGGACTTCCATTGTAGCTAGGTATCCTTCAGATACTACTTCCAGTCTAAGGTCCTTGAATTTCTTGCACAAATCCCCAGGCAATTCACCAATTGTCAATCCATTGGCATAGACCTTCCGGCTCAGAGCATCTTCTACTACATTGGCCTTTCCTGGGTGGTATTGTAGATTCATATCATAGTCCTTGATAAGCTCCAACCATCTCCTTTGCCTCATGTTCAGTTCCTTCTGCGTGAATATGTACTTCAGGCTCTTGTGGTCGGTGTACACATCACAGGTATTTCCCATTAAGTAATGCCTCCATACCTTGAGCGCATGAACCACTGACGCTAACTCCAAGTCGTGTGTGGGGTAATTCCGCTCATGGTGCTTGAGTTGTCGCGAGGCATACGACACTACTCTCCCATCTTGCATCAGCACACTCCCAAGTCCACAATAGAAGCATCACAGTACACTTGGAAATCCTTCTGAAGATCTGGTAAACACAGAACAGGCGCGGTCACTAGTCGACGCTTCAGTTCCTGAAAGCTGGCTTCACATACGTCTGACCATTCAAACTTCTTCTCCTTCTTCAGAAGTTCAGTCATCGGCTTAGCAATCTTGGAAAAGTTTTCAATGAACCTCCTGTAATATCCAGCATGTCCCAAAAAGCTTCGAATCTCTCCTGCATTCTTGGGTGCTTCCCACTCAGTTACTGTAGTCACTTTGCTTGGATCAACAGCGACTCCTTCTCCTGACACTACGTGTCCAAGAAACCCAACAGTGTTAAGCCAGAATTCACACTTGCTGAATTTGGCATATAGCTGGTGTTCCCTCAGTTTCTCCATAATCAATCACAGATGTTTCTCATGCTCAGCATCATCCTTGGAATATATCAGTATGTCATCAATGAACACCACCACGAACTTGTCCAAGTACTCCATAAATACCTTGTTCATCATGGTCATGAAATACGCCGGGGCATTCGTTAGTCCAAAAGACATAACCGTATACTCATATAAACCATACCTAGTGGTGAAGGCGGTTTTTGGTACGTCCTCCTCCCGGATCTTCAATTGGAAGTAGCCTGATCGCAGATCAATCTTGCTGAACACCTTTGCTCCTTCCAGTTGATCAAACAAATCATTTATGTTCGGCAGAGGGTACTTGTTCTTGATGGTTACTTCATTCAGCGAGCGATAGTCCACCACTAATCTCTTGGTGTTGTCTTTCTTTTCCACAAACAGAACAGGTGCACCCCATGACGACGAACTAGGCTGAATGAATCCCTTGTCCAACTGCTCTTTCAGCTGCTTCTTCAATTCCTTCAGCTCATCCACATCCATCTTATATGGTCTCTTTGCTATAGGTCCTGTTCCCGGCATCAGGTCGATGAGAAACTCCACTTCCCTGTCAGGTGGCATCCCTGGCAGCTCTTCCAGAAACACGTCGGGATAATCCCTAATCACTGGCATAGTATCCATGCTAACCCCCTTAAGAGAATTTAGCCTACACCTTCCCGGTCGTACAGCCGACTTGAATCTAATCCTCTTACCATCCGGGGTTTTGAGTGAAACAGCTCGCTGTGCACAATCTATGTGTCCCTCATGCATAGACATCTAATCCATACCCAGAATAACGTCTAACCCCTATGATTCCAACACTACCAAATGTGCACTGAAGTTGTGTGTTCCAATCCTCACAGTTAAGTTGCGGCATCCCGCGCTAGCTATCATATCTCCTCCAGGTGAACTCACTCTAATAGACCCTTTCATAGACTCCATAGGTAGCTTATACTTATCCACAAAAGCCCTTGATATGAATGAATGCGATGCACCAGTATCGAAAAGTATAAGTGCAGGGTGAATGTTGATTGGAAACTTACCAATCACAAGGTCAGGCTCATCTGGAATCTCCTCCACATTCATGTGGTTCACTATGGCCTTCTCGTTGTTGGTTGGCTTCAGTCCCTTCCTCTCCGGACAGTTGTCAGCATAGTGTCCCTTACATTTACTTGAAGCATGTCACCTCACTCAGATCCTTCTTCACAAAGCTGTGATCGCGGTTGCGGTCATGTCCACCGTGTCCTCCAGAGTGGTGAGAGTGTCCTCCCTTGTGGCTGTGGTAGGTGCTCTTGTGGTTGTCATGGCGATGTCCATCGCCTCCATGGTGGTGGCGGTCATGGCTCCCATGGTCACTTCCTCCATGCTTGGAGTATCCATCATATGAAGTGCGAGACTTGTGATGTGAACCAGAGTGGTGATTATTGCTCTTTCTCTTGCGGTTCTCCACCTGTTTGTGCTTCCCTTCCAAGATCCTGGCCTTGTCCATAAGATCCTGGAAAGTGGGGCAATAAACCACTAGTAGTTGCACTAAAAGCTCATCACTGAGGCCATCCAGGAATCTCTCCCTCCTTTTTGCATCAGTGTCAACATCCTCAGGTGCATAACGGGACAGGTTGTTGAACTCCTCAATGTACTCGGCCACGGTACGATTGGTTTGGCGCAAGTTGCAGAACTCCTTCCTCTTCAGGCTCAGAACTCCTGAAGACACATGGTTGGTCCTGAAACCTTCCTCAAACATTGCCCAAGTCACAGTATCCAGCGGGTGGGTGATCTGAAAGGTGTCCCACCAAGAAGCGGCTGGTCCCTCCAGTAGGTGAGCGGCAAACCTCACCTTCTCGGCATCAGTGCATCCGACAGTTACCAGATCCTTGTTGACTGAACGCAACCAGTCGAGAGCAACTATTGGTTCCGTTGCAGTAGAGAACTTAGCTGGCCTTAGCCTCAGAAATCTGGTGAGAGCATCTCCCTGAGGCTGATTGTTTCCATTGTTGTTGTTGTTGTTCTGAGCTGCCATGAACTGAGTCATAACTTGGGTCACCTGTGCTTGAGCTACCATGAGCTGCTCCAACTCAGTGGGTTGACGGCGGGGAGGCATCTGCGGTTCAGCACAGGTAAGCTTAGAAAGAATCAACTACGATAATAGGATTCTACCCATGCATATGATCAAACAACATCAAACAATAGCAGACAATCACAAGCAAGCAATACATCAACAAACAAGTGATCCAGCAACATCCCAGGGGTTATCCTAGCAATATATACCTACTGAAATAGTTTTACAAGAGTTGGCAATGGTTAACTGAACAGTCGATCAACTAAACAACAAAAACAGCAATCTGACAGAACAGTCCAGCAGAGTTCGCGAATTTTTCCGCCTGACTTAAACTCGTCAGAAAATTTAGCTGATTTTTGCACATATAGTACAGAGAGTTTCGCATCAGCCCAATTGTGTTCAGATTTTTCCGAGTTGCCAGAAAAATATGAAAAATCATACAGTACTGCTGTATCAGCAGAAAAACTACAGCGAAAATAACACAGATAGTAACCAAAATTGCCATAACTCTTTCATAAAATTCACACAAATAATTCCTGGGATATTGGAGTACACAAATAAGCAACTAATCACTCTTAAACTAACACGAACTAAGCTTCACAACGATCGAGACTAATCCTAACTAATTTGCCTAACGTAGACTAATTGGTGGACTTCTATCTACTCCTTGAAGAGGTTGCGGTAGGTCCTTGCGGTCATGCGTTGACGCTCGCTCATGGGTACAACCATGGCGGAGTGTACACCTATCCTGAACCATCACTTGAGATCTCAAACTCCACCTCTTCTGGATCCTCCTCTTCTTCTTCACTCTCAGCTGCAACTGCAACAGCTTCATCTCCTCCACCATCATCGTCTCCATCATCATCATCCTCGTCCTCATCATCATCATCGTCTCCACTTTCATCATCATCCCCATTTTTGCCATCATATCCATTGTCATCATCAGAGGGTGGATTCAGCTGTGCTTGGAGAGCGGCAATCTGGGCTGTCATAGCTTCAATAGTTTGGTCCCTTTCCTAGACGGTCCCATGCAGCTGTTGTATGTTCTGGGTGTTCTCCTGCACAGTACCATGAAGATGAGCTATGGCTGCATCTCTGGCTATCAGGGCATTCTCCAGAACTCCCACAGCTTCATGCAGGGTGTCAATCTCCTGTCCTTGGACCACCATACCATTGCTAGCAAAATCTGCAATCTCCTTTATCATCATCACCTTCTCAGCTAGAGCTCCATTCTCCCTTTCCATGTCCTCTATGTGCCTCCGACGGGGCGTCATGTTGTTCCTGTCGCCTGGGTAACCACAATGTGCCCATCTTCATCACGCCTCCCATAGTCACGGTAGGGTGAATCTGCTGGCAGTAGGTGTCGGACATGATGGCACTGGCGAGACAGGGCTTCATGTATGACCAAGTTGATACCAAGTCCCCAGTTGCAGTAGGTCTTGGTGTAGATCAAATGCACTGGGTTTGGCAAGGCGGCATCCCTGAAGATGAAGGTAGTGATCTCCCATGCATCCTCTCCATATCCATAGGTGTACAACCTTCTTCCCTTGAACATGGGCAGTGGCAATCCCAATGACTGCGAGAGCTGAGCTAACTGCCTTGCAAAGGGTCTTGGTGACTCCATGGTGGCATACTCAGTCCTGACTTCTCCCATCTATCAAGTAAAGGAGGAAAGTGTGAGAATAGCATATGGTAAGAATTTACGAGGGTGAAAGGCATAAGATGAAAGACAGAGTTAATATAGGCTTTAATAAATCTATGGCTTCCTAATCCAATACTAGGTCACGATCCTACAGTCGACACGGGCTCGATACCATCCTCAGAACACCCCGGTTCTGAAAAGACCGTGGCTTCTATGTGACATGCCAATCCCTGGATCGGTTCATTGGCCCACAATAGAATAAGATGAATAACATAGCAAAATATCCGTGTATCATAAATAACAAAGATCCAGAGTACCATTATTACAATAAAAGCTTAGCCCAAAGCTAGCTCAAATTATTCAGGTAGCAACATAAATAAAGTAAATCCTCCATTCTTCAAATTGTCCACAAGTGAACAAGTGCCGAGTGGAGTACCGTGGCCTATATCGATTACTCAGAATCGGAATATCCTGCAACATGAAACGTAGCAGCCCCGAAGGATCAATACATGGAATGTATGGCAAGTAGAGCTAGTAAAGGAGACAATAGTACTAACATCTACATGCATATTTGGCAAGTGGAGCTGTGTCTGGCTTGCATTTGCAAATAACTTTGTCCTACTTTCATAAACAGTTTTTGATTTTCTTTGAAAAGATCCCAATTAAGTTAACCCAACAATGTTAAAACAATTAAGAAATTAGAATGAGCGAGAAACATGTCATGGAATCAATATCAAGCAACTCAGTTGTCCATAACCGGGGACACGGCTAATCGATTAGATTATACACCCTGCAGGGGTTAGTACACTTTACCCATGTGACTTGGCCAGCCCAGCTCGTACCATCACTCTCATTTTGGGTGATGATAGGGAGAAGTCCAAGAAGAGACTGTTCGGGAAGTAGCTCCTCAATCCCGACGCGCACCGGTCCAACCTACCAAAATTCTACATCTCTGGATACGCGGGTTCGAGTTACCATAACCTACTAAGTCCAACCAACCGCCCATTTTATTATTGGCACATGGTTGTACACGTAAGCTACACAATAAAGAAGCCAATCATTCTCTCTTGATACCTGGGTGCCTTTTCGCAATGAAACCACCAAAATTATCAATACCATCACACCCAGGAGATTCATTGATTAAGTTGTTTTAGTTTTCACAAACCATTACTTTTAGAAACAAGTCTCAATGATGTAACCCAACCCTCGTTCAATATAGCATGGCTAAGCACATCTACCAACGGTGGTTCATCTACAAGGAAAGCCCTACCACATAATAGGACATAGCATAGCGATAGTATCATCCTACACATGCAACTACAAAATACACGACAATGCATAAAAAATAGTAGGACGATATCATGAACAAAGTAGCATCTACTTGCCTTGGTTGTAGCGGTCGGAAGAACAATCCACACACGAGCAAGCGTTGCACTCGTCACAATCTACACGGTACAATTGCAATCATAAACAAACAATCCACAAGCATATGCAACAAATATGATGCATGAATTGGTGCTACAGCTGCACCACATAATCCTATTCAATAATACTACTGATTGCATGCTTGGAAAATAGTTTTAGCGATAGGAAAACTATTTCGCAAAAAGTAATGCTCAAAACTAGAGCTAGAACTCAAATAATTCACTACCGGTAGTATACTGTTTGTAAAATCTTGGGAAAATTCTACCGCAAAGGCATGACTGATTAGAAACAGTACCAACTGGAATTACTTAAAAAGGAATTATATAACTCCCCGAGTAATTAACACACTGCAGAAAGCCACTAGACAGTTTCTGCAGAAGTTTTTACTGTAAGCCTATCCTTTTAATTCACGATGAGATTCCCCTCGTTCCACTGAATCCAGGGACCTATTATACGCGATTTTTGGAGCTACGGATCTTTTTATACGAATTTATTACTCCGAAAAGGCCACTAACTAGTTTGATTAAACTGTACTAAACCTTGCTGCAAAAGCCTGAATCAAAGGTACAGCGAGATTCTACACGACTCACCGAATCTACACATATTTTATTTGCAATTTTTGGCCAAGCGATTTAATTTCTACGCAATTTACAAGTTTCTACCGAAATCTGTCAACTAAAAGGATTAACGAAATTAACCAGTCAACTGTGTCTGTTGACTGGTCAATGCGTCTGCTGACTGGGCGCTGACTGGGCGTCTGACTAGTCAACGCCTGGGTCTGACCAGTCAACGGCTGATCTGATCCGCTGATCTGAAATCTAACGGTGGCTGCAGGCTTACCGGGAACGAGCGGCGAAACGCACGGTGGCAAGTTCCGGACGGCGGTGGCGATCGATTCCGGCATCGATGTTTTTCCTGCGCGGATGGAAACGGTCAGCGCACGGTTCAAGATAGACAACACGGGCGTAAAGGCGCTAGCGAAACACGCTAGCGCAGCGGCAGCGGCAAGCAGCAGCGCGTCTTGGCGTCGCGTATGGCAGCGGCAGCAGCGCTGCAGGAGGCGAGGCGCGCGGGTGAAGGGCGGCGAGGCGGCGGTTGGCCGCGGGGCGGTCGCGCGGGAGGCGGGTGGCGCGGCGGTGGCGCCGGCGGCGGGGAGAGAGGGGGCGGCGTACCTGCTCGGCGGCGGGGAAGGGCGGCGATGGCGGCGGGGCTCGCGGCCAGGAGGCGGCGCTGGCGCGGTTATCGAGGGGAGGGGGAGGCGATCGAGGCGGCGGGGTGATCCCGAGGAGAGGCACGGGAAACGAGGCGGGCAGGTGGCGGCTGCCCCTTTTGTGGGCCCCCACGCGGGTCCTAGTCCGATTCGGAACGCGGTTGGACGCGAACTCGGAAAAATCGGCCCGATTTTCGGCCCGTTTTTCCGTCTTTTAATAAAACGGCCGCAACTTTTCTGTACGAGATCCGAATCGAGCGATTCTTGCTCCTACGGTTTTGTAAAATCGAGGGGAACAATCTAGGGTCAATGGTTGAGCGAAACCACTAGTCTACAAGGGTGGGAAACGCTAGTCCTACTCAAGCCTCTCGTAGGAGCCTCGTAGCAAAATAGAATAGGGTTTTGAAAATAGCGTTTCGCCGATTCTTTTCAATCAACGGTTTGGCATGGAAAAGCATGATGCAATGCTATGAATGATATACAGAAACCAAATCTAAATTTGGGATGTGACATTCTATCGAACACTTGGTGATCACAGTACAATTACCAACTATCTACTATTTGTGATCAATCAATTGCTCATCCTTTGTAGTCAAAATCTTTACTCTAGCTCACCCACGATCACCCCCAGTACCCAGCCGTGCATTTGAGCATTCCTCTTCACTCCTTTGATCAATGCCAGTGGTATCCGAGCTCGCCATGTCACTCGAACATGGACAGCACGCCACATGCCGTGCCTCACTTTCTCACGATGTCTAGCAAGTAGCCGTGACCTCACCGCCCCTCGCTGACCACCCCTCGACCAACGGAGAGACGCGGAGACCCTAGGACGGCCACGCCCATTTAAGCCACTGACATGCCGAGAGCACGACGGAGTGCCAAAGCTGCCTCGCACAGACACGCCGTGACTCGACCTCTCCGCCCGTACTCGCGACCACGATGTCACCAGCCACCGCCCACACATGCCCATTGGCCACCGCATCACCCCTTGACCATTGTACTCAACGACGAACACCGTCGTACCTGCACAGAGCGCCGACGTTGCCCGACCAACTGAGACTGCCCCTTGTCGACCCACCACTCGCATGCCGATCGGTCACACCCAACAGCGTCGACCCATGCCCTTCGCCATGCCTAATTCTACCTATAGCAATGTCGCCGACGAGCCCCTTCCATGCCGCACTGCCTCACCCTCGAGGGTATAAATAGACACCATCCCTAGCATCAATCTTCACACCATTCTACTCCTCTCCCCCTCAGAAACACTACAGACCTGTTCCTGGAGCAAGGCGAGCCTCCTATCGCCAGAATTTGATCGGAGTCCACCGCGGCAGTGAGGGAAAGGCGTCGTCGATTGCGCCACCCCATGAGTTGTCGTGACCGCCATTCGACTCACCGTCGTCGACAAGCTCGTTCCCCCGCACCGCCGACCCTAGCTGGAGCCCTGGTAAGCCCACAGTAACCCCGCTGTTTCGCCAGGTTAGAATCTCGATCGGAGCATCGCGTTGTAGACGATGAACCTAGAACGTAGATCGTGTTGTAATCGTAGGGCTGATATTGATCGATACCGCTTCATTTAGAAACAGCCGCTGACGCATGGGACCTGCCTAAGTGAGCCTGCTGCGTGCACGCTGTGCAGTTGGGCCAGTCCAGTAACGTTTCCCGCACGAGCCCAGCAATTCAATCCTAGTCTTTTCTTTTTATTCAAAAACCTTTTCTATAGTGAACTTTAAAAATCAATTCAGAGTGATTCACTGCACCAAATTGAATGAATCCAATTTTGTTTGAAAGTAGATGAAAATCCAAAATCACTCCCGCTGGATTTAAACAGTTTGAATCTATAGATCACCCTCAGTAAAAATAACAAGCCAGTAGCTTTTGCAAGTTCAAACATTTTTTCTAAAATCAACCATAAGTGATTTTGAGTTGATTCCAACTCTCAAAAATCACATTTGACAAGACCTTTCTGAATATGTAAAAATCTACATACTTACATACAGTAGTTATGGATCAAAACTAAAGAATGACTTTCTAGTCATTTTAGCCACTTAAATATTATTAAATAATAGTGTTAAAACTTTATAAATTAGGCCAACCTTTTTAAATCACATTCTCAAGTATTAGAATATGTGGGGATGACATGTGTCAATATGATCCCATATTTTTAATTTGGAGAATATTAAATCCTAAGAAACTTTTCAGTTAGTAGAAATTACTTCCCTAAAAATAAGATAAATAAAATCTTATCACCGTTTCTTGTAATGATAGAGATGATACTAGATCATCTAGCGTGACCCTTGTGTGATAAAGAGAAGTAGTTAAGTATTGTTTGGTGATTGTGTACCTCGTATTTATTTATAGACGCTAGTATCAATCCGGGCTACGATGAGGAGGAATTCTATGAATAAGAGGAAGAGAACTTCGACCACCTAACCAACCAAGGCAAGCTATTCTATCTAATTTAGCAAGCTAAGCTAAACCAAGCAAGTCTTACTTGCAAGATATATTGAGCATGCTAGACCATGCAAGCCCTTGTGATATCCTTTTTACTATACCAAATCCCAGTTTTATTTGCAAGCTTTATCTTTCACAAAGTTGTTCTGTAGCTAATTAATTGGATGATTAGTGGATAAGGAGGAAAGTGTCCCAAGATCTTGGAACTTGTTGAGAATAGATACACCAGCTTAGTACCCTACAACTAGTGACCCACACACCCATTGGATAGATGCTAGTGCTAAATTATACTTGACCACTAGATGGGAACAAATGATTATGAAAACCTTGGAATGATGAGTCATTCTATTGAAATGCTTTGACATGTGTTATGGACACCATGACTTTGAATAGGATGGTGAAGGATGTGACTTGACTTTGATAAAAACTGATAGTTGGGTTCGGATGCGATACCATTCCAACGTTTACGGTATAACCACAATACCCGAATTTGGGTAGGGCTTGACTGGAATTTTATATTTCTTAGTATGGGTTCCCTCGCGGAACGAGGTGTGCTGAGGATACCTTGTGAATGTGACTGTCCACCTATGCAGTGCCCAAGATGACAGATGGTCATGGTTGGGAGGCCAAACTCATAGGGGAGGTGCCTATACTAGGTTATGTAATTGAAAGGTTAGGATTGATTATCCACATACTAAGTATGATGATTTAGGATTGTTTCTGATGGATGTATCGAATGTCGTGGTGAAAGTGTACCACCTCTGCATAGTGTCAAACTATTCGAATAGCCGCGGCCGCGATTATGGATAGTTGGATGGCCATACCGTTCCGTTGTCAGATGTTTTCCAAAATGACCCGTGACTTAAATGGTGATTTTGACTTGACCCCACTAGTTGTGGAAATGAAGCTAGGTTCCCACCTAAGTAACTTATCCAACTACAGTTAGGTTTTACTACTAGACACTGGTTGAAATAAAATTGGCTTATGGCAAACAAACCTAGATATTAAGTATCCCATTAGATGGCCTTACTGCTTTAGTGAAGGTTTGCGAGTACTTCGAAGTACTCATGGCTTGTCCCTGGCTATTACCATGGCTAGACTATGAATGAGACTATGAGGAAGAAGGACAGCAGGACGCTTACGATAACTAGGATCATCTCCCATCGTCAGCATTGCCTATGATCCTAAAGATGGAGTCTTGACCATGCTACCTTTATTATTATTCCGCTGCATTGATTGTAATCAGGCTTGATCATAAGATCAACTATTTGTAAGACTATTATGGTTTGTAATGGATGATGAACTATGGTGCCAATATGTTATGTCTCACAATAATGGTAATCATGGGATTGCGATTTAAGGCATAACATGCACCTGGGATTAAAAATCTGGGTGTTGACACTATGTATTCTGATTTAGTTGAAGATATCGCCACAACGCTTTAGAATCATATCCAGATTGAGATTTAGAATCATTCGGATCGGTGTTCCAACTAGCATCGGTGTAACCATTAATAACGAGCTATTCATCACCTTCATAAGAAAGAACCATATCCTTAGTTCTTCTCAAGTACTTAAGGATGTTTTTGACCGATGTCCAATGATCCACTCCTGGATCACTTTGATATCTGCTAGTTAAACTAACATCATATGCAATGTCAGGTCTAGTACACAGCATGGCATACATGATAGATCCTATGGCTGAGGCATAGGGAGTCTTACTCATCCTTTCTCTATCTTCTGCCGTAGCAGGACTTTGAGTTTTACTCAAGGTCGTATTGGGCAACATGGTCAAGAACCCTTTCTTGCTATCTTCCATTCCAAACCTCTTTAGAAAATTGTCCAAATATGTACTCTGTGACAACGATATTAGGCCTCTCGATCTATCTCTATAAATCTTTATTCCTAATATGTAAGCTGCTTCGCCAAGATCTTTCATTGAAAAACTATTATTCAAATAATCCTTGACACTATTAATAAGGTCTACATCATTCCCAATCAACAATATGTCGTCCACATATAGTACTAGGAATGCTACAGAGCTCCCACTCACTTTCTTGTAAATACAAGCTTCTCCATAAGTTTGTATAAAACCAAAACTTTTGATTACCTTATCAAAACTTTGATTCCAACTTCGGGATGCTTGCTTCAATCCATAAATGGACCGTTGAAGTTTGCATGCCTTGCTAGCATCTTTAAGATCGACAAAACCATTGGGTTGTACCATATACAACTCTTCATCAATATCTCCATTGAGGAACGCCGTTTTGACATCCATTTGCCATATCTCATAATCATAATATGCAGCGATTGCTAACAAAATCCTTACAGACTTTAGCTTCGCTACCGGTGAGAAAGTCTCATCATAGTCAAATCCTTGAATTTGTCGAAACCCTTTTGCGACAAGTCGATCTTTATAGACAATTACATTACCATCAGCATTTGTTTTCTTCTTAAAAATCCATTTGTTCTCGACAGCCTTCCGGCCATCCGGTAAGTCCACCAAAGTCTATACTTGGTTTCCGGACATGGATCCAATCTCGGATTTCATCGCTTCTTGCCATTTATTGGAATCTAGGCTCATCATCGCTTCCTCATATGTCGCAGGGTTGTCGGTGTTGTCCACCAACATGACAGTCATAATGGGATCATACCAATCGGGATTGGTACGAGTTCTGGTTTACCTGCGAGTTTTCATAGTAACTTCAACCAAAGTTTCATGATCAACATCATTAGCTTCCTCTCTTATTGGTGTAGGCGCCACAAGAACTTCTTTCGGTGTTGTGCTACTCTCAAATCCAAGAGAAGGCTCGACAACCTCGTCGAGTTCTACTTTCCTTCTAGTCACTTCTTTCGAGAGAAATTCTTTCTCTACAAAGGATCCATTCCAACTAAGATTTTTCCCTCGGATCTATGTTAGAAGGTATACCCAATAGTTTCCTTTGGGTATCCTATGAAGATGCATTTTTCCACATTGGGTTCAAGCTTGTCGGGCTGTAACTTCTTTACATAAGCTTCACAACCCCAAAATTTAAGGAACGATAATTTAGGTTTCTTCCCAAACCATAATTCATAAGGTGTCGTTTCAACGGATTTAGATGGTGCCCTATTTAAAGTGAATGCGGTTGTTTCTAATGCATAACCCCAAAATGATAGCGGTAAATCTATAAGTGACATCATAGAACGAACCATATCTAAGAGAGTTCGATTGTAACATCCCAAAAATACCAAACTTAGATCATCAAAACACTAATCATCAAGATTAGGGTTAACAAAAACTTTTCTAACTAAACCCATGAATGCATGCATATGTGTATGCATAGTTTTTGAATTTCTTTAAAACCACTTTGTTTGTGTGATCCATTGCTTGTAAAATGTTTCTTAGATGAAATAAACATCATCTAAAACATTTCCCACACTTTTCCTAAAGACAAGTAAATCAAAACAAATATATTAAGTGAATGGTCATTTTGACCAATTTAACTCTCATGCCTACTTTGGCTGTCTCAAACTTTCAAAACCTAACAGAAACTTTTCTGGATCTTTGCACCCCTTGAATGTACTCATGACAGAGTATAAAGGCCCACTTTGTGATCATCTAGAAACTTTCAAATGCATAGTTTAAATGACATTTCAAAATTGAATCTTCTTCATATGGGAAGATCCCACTTTTTCAAAACCCACTCAAACAAGCTCAACTTTCAAAACCCAAGCATCTGCAGACTCACCAGAACCAATCTAGAAAACCCACCAAAAATCATTTCAAAATTCAAAACTTGATTTCATGCGGCCATTTCATAAAACAGGTTGCAGACACAAATCAAACAAAACCTCAAACATTATAGTGTGCAGTAAATTTGGCCTAACTTGTTCCCTAGTTAGCTCACACACAGCTCAGTAGATCATCTAGAAAGATTAGCCCAACACTAGCACCCCTGTGAGCTTGCCATTGCCATTAATGGTGAACAGCCGAGCACACCCATGTCACCCCATTGTGGACAGCAGCAGCAAGCCTAGCCAGCATGTCTGGGAGGCAGCCCACCGTCCACCGCCACTCACTGTCCCAGCCGCAAGCGTTGCCAAGCCATGGACCACGCGCACAAGCCGCGCCCAGACCATGCCGAGCGTGCGCCAGAGCGCCACCCTCGACCATCACCCACAGACCGCGCGCCGCCCTCACCGCGTGCATACACGATCGCCACCGACCCAGGAGACCGCCAGACATCCCCGTTTGCCGCCCCGTGCCATACAGCCACCGCCCGCTGCCGCGCAGAGCACCGCCCGTTCCAGACCAAACCACACCGCCCCATGCCTCGCGACCATGTCGTTGAGCATCGCCAGGAGACACCGCACCGTCCCCTACCCTTGCCCATGCCTTTAGCCGCCTGTAACGTCGCCCCCGACGAGCTCACCGTGCGCCCCGACGGTCCCCTCGCTCGACTATAAATAGAGGCCACCCCCGCACGAATTCATCACACCATCTCACTCCCCTCTCATCACTGACCGTGCCACACCATTCCTAGAGCAAGGCGAGCACCACCTCGCCGGAATTTCACTGGAGCCTGCCGCTGCCGGAGAAGAAAGGACCCAGCGATTGGAGCCACCCCAGGAGCTACCGTGACCACCCCTGAGTTCGCCGTTGTCGACTTCGTCGTTCGCCCGCCTCGCCGACCCTCGCCCTTACCCCGGTGAGCCCCCAGCACCCCTCACTGGCCGCGCTAGGTTTCGTTCTCGCCGGACCTGTCTCGCGTCAACGATGACCCACAGCCGTTGGATTAGAACTAGATCGAACGATCCACGGTGCCCCATACCGCTTCGCCTAGCCCCGTGTAACTGACGAGTGGGGACACCCACTTACGCAGCCAGCGGGAGCACTGCGCTTAGAAGGCCGGCCCGTTAGAATTTCCCGCGCAGCCCAGCAATTCAAATTAAATCTTTTTCTATTTCATTTCAAACACACTTCTGTACCCAACTTCAAAAATCAACCCAGATCGATTCAGTGCACCAATTTGAATGAAAACAATTTTGTTGGAAAGGTCTGTGAATGCTTAATCCAAGCCCGTTGGATTCAAGTCATTTGGATCTGTAGATCACCCTTGGTAAAAATGACAAGGCAGAAGCTTTTCTTCATTCAAATTTTTTTCAAATTTAAACCATAAAAGCTTTTGAGTTGATTCCAACTCTCAAAAATCAAATTTAACCATACCTTTCAGAATCTATAAAAATATATAGGTTTACTTGCAGAAATATTGTTCAAGTAATAAAAGAATGCTACATAAGCATTTCTAGCCACTTTAATTAATTAAAATAAAAGGGTAAAACCTTATTAAATTGTGACACCACTTTAAATCACATTCCCATGGACTATAATATGAGCTGATGACATGTGTCAACATGATCCCATATTTGGTTTGGAGAATATTAAATCTTAAGTAGTTTTTCAATGAGTAGAAATTACTTTTCTAAAAATAAAAAGATTTAAACCAAGCTTTAACCTTGTAATGTTAGAGATGATGCTAGATCATCTATAGGACCCTTGTGTGTGATGATTGCAAGTAGTTAAGTATTGTTTGGTGATTGTGTACCTCGTATTTATTCATAGACGTTAGTACCGACCAAGAATACGAGGAGGAAGGAGGATACTACGAAGAGGAAGCCGAGGAGAACTTCAACCACTACTCTGCACAAGGCAAGCTAACACTTGCAAGATACTATACCTATGCAAGCTTATATTGACACTGATGCAAGCCTTACTACTCAAGTTGACCTTAGCAAGCCAAATACTACTAGTGATTATGCAAGCTGATACCCTACCTATGCAAGTTACCCCTTGCAAGATTACCCATTTGATAAACCAATCCTAGTTTTACTTGCGAACTTCTTACTTTATTTCTTTATCAAAGCTTACTTAGAGTTTACTTAAGTGACTGGTAGATTTTGGAAAGGCTAAAGGTTGCATAAAGAGCATAAAATTTGGCCTAGGACAGAAACCTTGATATCCGTCTAAGATATAAGGTTGGACTTAGTAAAACTCCATTAGTTACCACCCCTCATTAGTACTACCCCCCCCCCCCACCTGTAGAAGCTAGTGCTAAGCATAAAACTTGATCAACTTTAGATGGGAATCCTTGGTGGAAAAATGGTTATGAAAACCTTGGAATGATGGATCATTCTATTGAAATGTTTTGGACATGTGTTTCCAAACACTTGATGATTTTTGGTGATGAAAATGTTGAGGCATGAGCCTTAGCCATTTATAAAAATGATGGTTATCTGGTTGCGATACCATTCCAATTTTATCGTACAACCACAATACCCGAATATTGGGTAGGGCTTGACTGGAAACTTATATTCCTTAGTATTAGTTCCCTCACGGCCAAGGTCTAAGCTGAGGCTACCTTGTGAAGATTGTCCAATTGCAAGACCCAAGATGACAGTGAGTCATGGTTGGGAGGCCAAACTCACAGGACAGGTGCTTATACTAGGGCGTGTAAATGAAAGGTTAGGATTGATTATCCGCATACTGAGTATGGTGAATTCAGGATTTGTTCCTGACGGATGTATCGAATGTTGTAGTGAAAGTGTACAATCTCTGCAGAGTGTCAAACTATTCGAATAGCCGCATCCGCGGTTATGGACAGTTGGAGTGGCCATACTATTCCCCCGTCAGACTTTTCAAAATGACTTGTGAAATGAATTGAGACTTTGACTTGACCACAACAGAGTTGTGACCTGAGTTACAAGATCCCACTTAGGAGTTATAAAATTGTGACTAGCTTTAGAACTTAGTAGAGATAAACTGCTTTTGCAAAACAACCCTAGAGCCTAGTGCCCTATTATCCAAAAACACCTTACCTCGTTAGTATTAGTTTGCAGTACTTAAAGAGTACTCATGGCTTTGTCCCTGCTATTCCCATGGCCAGACTATGAAGAGGAGTACCGGAGGATGGACCCTGTGAAGTTTATTTACAACTAGGATCATCTCCCATCACAAGATTGCTCGTGACCTCAAGATGGAGCTTTGCCTACGCTACCGTTATTATTACGTATTCTGCTGCTTGAAGTTGTATTAAGAACTCGATCATGAGATCCCTATTTGTGTAAGAACTTATGTATCGTTATAATGGATGAAGTACTATGGTATCCAATTCTGTTATGTCTCGCAAAAATGGTAATCCTGGGATTGCGATGTATGGCATAACAGGCATCTAGGATTGAAAAATCCGGGTGTTGACAAGTTGGTATCAGAGCCATCCTGACCATAGGAGACCCTAGTTAGGTTGGACGTTGAACCAAAAACTTAGTTTCAAAACCAAAGAAAACAAATATTTACAAAAACCTATTCTCTTTCTTATCTCTTTAATTCTTTCATAAAACTTCATGTTCCTCAAAAGCTCTTGCAAAATACATAAAATTTTGACACACTTGATCACTCTGCTAATCTACTCATCCTCTATTTTTATAGATGGACGTGAAGTACAGCAAGTTTTATCAGTTGGGGAATGGAGGAGACCTTATCTTTGAGAGGGATCTGGATCAGCTTTCGGAACTTTTGGAGCATCCACACCCCGAGTTCTTCGGAGCTCAGCTCAATGATCAAGGAGGATAAGATCTGCAGTGGCTAATTGTTGCAAGTCTCCGAGGAAAGATTGAACCTCCCACTGCGGAATGAATTCAGTTTACCTTAAGAGAGAACAAGTGGCTCGATGGACTTGCCCGAGCAATGCAAGAATCTCTCTCCCGTCTGTGTGGGCAGAGCATCAATCAGATCAAGGGTACTCGCTTTGAGTTTTTCCCAAGACGTGATGCAAATGGACAACCCCTGGAAGCCCCATACCACCCCGAGCTGAAGACTCAATTGGACCACCTTAGCTTCATGATGTATGATCGTCAGCAGGAGTTGGACAACTGTCGTGACTATTGCAACCACAAGTCTGCCATCATCAAGACGAAGGATCATACCATAGCCATGCTAGCAAAGGACCGCAAGTCTCGTCGCCATCAGCTTGACAAGAAGGAGCGCATTATTGCCCGTCTTCGCCATCGCATCTCATCTCTGGAAGAGACCATCCACGAGAGAGACATGCAGTTAGAGGAAAGGGAGAATGCTGGAGAGGATCTTCGTGGAAACCCTTACTCTTACCTCAGCGATGATGATGATTTTCTGGAGGATCAGGCCATGGACTTCTTCACCGATGAGGATGATTTCGCCTTCATCGATGATAATGAAGATGATGAAGCCACAAACTCCGAGGAGTAGTAGCACTGAGCACTAGCAAAGTGAATAGTAGTCGGTCCCACTGTATCGTAGTTTCCAGAATGGTTCTTAAAACCATCTGTTTTCCCTTGCTGTGGTGTGTGTTGTATCGAGTGATTGAATGAATGAAAAAGCAAGTTGCTAGAAAAATCTGAGTCAAAACTTTAAAAACTTTTCAAAGACCCCAAACCTTAGAAAAATTCCCTCTTTTCTCACGATTTATCTAAATCTTCAGATGCCACGTGGAGGAAGTGGTTCAGCCCCGGATCCGATGTTGCAGATTCTGCAAATGTTGACCTCGACCGCTGTTTGAAAGAGCGGAACGTCAAGACAACCTAGCCACTCTGCAACAGATAGCCTAGCTAGCCCACAATAACCAAGGCCACGGAAATAAGGACCACCATGGATCTAAGCTCAAGAATTTCCAGAATACCAACCCACCCATTTTCACCAAGTCAGAAGAACCCCTAGACGCCGATGATTGGCTGCAAACCATGGAAAATAACCTAGAAGTCGCAGGAGTGGAAGCCAACGAGAAAGTCCTGTTCGCCACCCATTATTTAGCCGGAGATGCCAGGGCATGGTGGAACAGTGTTCGTGCCATGACCGGAGGCCAGATGATGACCTGGGAGGAATTCAAGGTCAAGTTTAGCAGAACCCATGTGCCACCAGGTTTGATCAAGAGAATGAGAGACGAGTTCAGAGAGTTGAAGCAAGTAAGGATGACCGTAGTGGAATACCGTGACAAATTTTTGTCATTAGCTAGGTATGCCCCGGACGAGATAGACACCGAAGCCAAGAATAAACAAAGATTCCTGAATGGTCTGCATGACGAGATGCAGACGATGTTAGTCAATATCCCCTTTGCCGATATTGAAGCCCTTGTCGATTCAGCCATCCAGATGGAAGGAAAGATCAACCAAGCCAATGAGAACCGCAAGCGTCGCATGATGCATCAACCCGGAACCCATCAGACCCCAAAGTATCGCCCCAACCCATCTCTAGGATTTGCCCCAAGAACCAATAGACCCCCTATGACCCGTCCTATCTACCCCAACCGTGGAAACCCTAGACCCGGAGGAAATCACACCAACCCCGGCAACTCTAGCAATTTCACCCGTGCCCCACCCAAGTTCAACACCAACAGTGCTACCGCCAATCCCAACACTGCCCCGAGGACTGGAAGCAATGTTGTGCCTGTCGCAGCCAAGGACAAGTCACAAGTGACCTGTTATGACTGTGGAATTAAAGGCCACTATTCCAACGAGTGTCCCAACAAGAAGAATGCTACAGCACCCAATACCAACATCCCAGCTCAGCAGCAGCGTCGTGTCCAGCCAGGAAGGAGATTTTCCCCAGGAAATTCACTCAACCGCAATGGCCGTCTTTTTCTCATGCATGCTGAAGAAGCTCAGGAAGCACCAGACGTCGTGCTGGGTATGTTTTCTGTTAATTCAGTACTTGCAAGAGTGTTGTTTGATTCTGGTGCATCACACTCATTTGTCACCGAAGAATTTGCCTGCACTAGTAAAATTCAACCAACCAAATTGAACCATGTGATGATTGTACAAATTCCCAGATCAACCACCAAGGCTAGGCAAATTTGCAAAGCCGTCCCTATCCAAATCCATGGCATAGATTTTTATGCTAACCTAATAGTACTCGGAACTAAAGGTTTGGAAGTAGTACTAGGAATGGATTGGATGTCCAAACATAAGGGATTGATTGACTGTGCCAAGAAAGCCATCACCATGACCAGTACCACCGGAATATCAGTCGAGCATATATCAGAAACCTTACCTCGCCAATTCAAGTGTAACATGAGTCTAGCCCAACCTACCATTGACCAAGTTCGGATAGTCTGTGAATACCCCGATGTGTTTCCAGATGTTTTGCCCGGTATGGCCCCAGATCAGGATATCGAGTTTATCATCGAACTAATCCCCGGAACAGGACCCATAGCCCAGAGACCCTATAGTATGAACATGTCAGAACTAGAAGAACTGAAGAAGCAACTGGATTCCATGCTGGAAATCGGATTGATTCAACCAAGTGTGTCCCCATGGAGATCACCTTTCTTGTTTGTGGACAAGAAGGATGGAGGTAACCGTCTGTGTACGGATTATCGGAAGTTGAATGATGTCACCATCAAGAACAAGTACCCCTTGCCCAAGATAGAAGATTTGTTTGATCAGTTGACCGGTGCCCAGGTGTTTTCTAAGATTGATCTTAGAACTGGCTATCATCAACTCAAAATTCATGCAGAGGATATTCCAAAAACTGCCTTTACCACCAGATATGGATTGTACGAGTATGCAGTCATGTCTTTTGGATTAACCAATGCCCCCGCTTATTTCATGAATCTCATGAATAAGATTTTTATGGACTTCCTGGATAAGTTTGTCGTTGTTTTCATTGATGACATTCTGATTTATTCTAAATCAGAAGAAGAACATGAGCTACACCTAAGGACCATTCTTGGAACCCTTAGAGAGCATCAGTTGTATGCAAAGTTTAGCAAATGTGAATTCTGGTTACAGGAAGTAGGATTCCTCGGTCACATTGTATCAGCCGGAGGAATTGCCGTTGACCCTGCCAAAGTGAAAGATGTAGAAGATTGGCAAGCCCCAACCACTCAAACCCAAGTTCGTGCTTTTCTCGGATTGGCGGGATATTACCGCAAATTCGTAGAAGGATTGTCGAGTATCGCCCGACCCATGACCCAATTTCTGAAGAAGGACAAGAAGTTTGAATGGACAAACAAGTGTGAAGCGAGTTTTCAAGAACTCAAGAGGAGATTGATATCAGCCCCAATCTTAATCATGCCGGATATCACGAAGCCTTTCGATGTGTATTGTGATGCATCCAAGATTGGTCTCGGATGTGTGCTAATGCAAGAGGGCAAAGTTATCTCTTATCTATCTCGACAATTGAAGCAACACGAGCAAAACTACCCAACCCATGACCTCGAACTCGCAGCCGTAGTTCTAGCCCTAAAGATATGCAGACATTACCTGATGGGAAATCGTTGTGAGATTTATTCGGATCACAAGAGCCTAAAGTACATATTCACTCAGAAGGAGTTGAATATGAGGAAGAGAAGATGGATTGAGCTAATCAAGGATTATGACCTGGACATTCACTATCACCCTGGTAAAGCCAATGTGGTAGCCGATGCCCTTAGCAGATTTCCGTGCCGCTTGAACTCCATGATTTTGAAGGAGCAACCAAGTCTGCACAAGGAGATGGAAGATTTTCGAATAGAATTAGTAAGTGAAGGATTTTTGGCTAGCATAGAACTTCAGCCCACTTTGATCAGTCAGATTAAAGAAGCGCAAAAGGGAAATGCTAGTATCGACGGAATCAAGCGTCGTATCGGTACAGGCAAAGTACTCGGATTCACCGAAGACGAAGAAGGAGTTATGTGGTACAAAGGACGCCTTTGTGTACCATCAGATTCGGAGTTGAAAGAAGTTATCTTGAAGGAGGCTCATGATACTCTTTATTCTATGCATCCCAGAGGAACGAAGATGTATCAAGATTTGAAAGAGCAATTTTGGTGGCATAAGATGAAGAGAGAAATTGGAAGCTATATCGCCAAGTGTGATATATGTCAGCGAGTCAAGGCAGGACATCAAAGACCCGCTGGATTGTTGCAACCATTGCAAATTCCGGAATGGAAATGGGATTCTGTAGGAATGGACTTTATCACTGGACTACCTACTTCTAGTAGGGGAAATGACTCTATTTGGGTCATAGTGGACAGATTGTCCAAAGTCGCCCATTCTTGCCGGTCAAAACCACCTATCAGAGTTTGAAGCTAGCGGAGTTGTACATCGCTAGAATCGTTAGTTTGCACGGAGTCCCCAAGAACATTGTATCGGATCGAGGAACTCAGTTTCCCTCGAGATTCTAGAAGAAAGTCCAAGAAGGTTTAGGAACCCGCCTAGATTTTAGTACCGCGTATCACCCTCAGACCGATGGACAAACGGAGCGAGTAAACCAAATACTCGAAGATATGCTTAGAGCATGTGTGCTAGAATATGGATCCAAGTGGGAAGACTGTCTGCCGTTTGCAGAATTTTCTTACAACAATAGTTACCAAGCCAGTTTGCAAATGGCCCCATTTGAATTCATGTACGGAAGAAAGTGTCGCACCCCTTTGAACTGGTCAAGTAGGAGAGAGTCGATCTTGGACCCGACATCCTACGAGAAGCGAAGAGAAGGTTCACAAGATTCGTGAGCATCTCAAGACCGCCCAATCCCGAGTAAGAGTTATGCCGACAAGAGACGTCGAGACCTCGCCTTCAACATCGGAGATTTTGTTTATCTGAAAGTGTCGCCATTGAAGGGAATGCAGCGTTTCCAACTCAAGGGAAAGTTAGCCCCCAGATATATCGGACCTTTCAAAATTTTGAACCGTCGAGGAGAAGTATCTTATCAACTGGAACTACCTGAACAGATGTCAGCTGTGCACAACGTGTTCCATATCTCATTACTTCGCAAATGTCTCGAAGTCCTCGAGAATACCGAAGTGTTCAAGAATATCGATCACCGGACCATAGAGATCAACGATGACCTGACCTATCCCGAAGTGCCCATCCACATTTTGGAAGAAGCCTTTCGAACTACCCGAACCGGAAGCATCAAGTTTCTCAAGATTTAGTGGAGCAACCACACGGAAGAGGAAGCTACCTGGGAGCGCGAAGATCACATCAGAACGGAGTTTCCCGATCTCTTCAAATCCTAGGTAATCTTTTCGTCCTTTTTCAAATCTCGGGACGAGATTTTGTTTAAGGGGGGAAGGTTTGTAACATCCCAAAAATACCAAACTTAGATCATCAAAACACTAATCATCAAGATTTTTCCCTCGGATCTATGTTAGAAGGTATACCCAATAGTTTCCTTTGGGTATCCTATGAAGATGCATTTTTCCACTTTGGGTTCAAGCTTGTCGGGCTGTAACTTCTTTACGTAAGCTTCACAACCCCAAACTTTAAGGAACGATAATTTTGGTTTCTTCCCAAACCATAATTCATAAGGTGTCGTTTCAACGGATTTAGATGGTGCCCTATTTAAAGTGAATGCGGTTGTTTCTAATGCATAACCCCAAAATGATAGCGATAAATCTATAAGTGACATCATAGAACGAACCATATCTAAGAGAGTTCGATTGTAACATCCCAAAAATACCAAACTTAGATCATCAAAACACTAATCATCAAGATTAGGGTTAACAAAAACTTTTCTAACTAAACCCATGAATGCATGCATATGTGTATGCATAGTTTTTGAATTTCTTTAAAACCACTTTGTTTGTGTGATCCATTGCTTGTAAAATGTTTATTAGATGAAATAAACATCATCTAAAACATTTCCCACACTTTTCCTAAAGACAAGTAAATCAAAACAAATATATTAAGTGAATGGTCATTTTGACCAATTTAACTCTCATGCCTACTTTGGCTGTCTCAAACTTTCAAAACCTAACAGAAACTTTTCTGGATCTTTGCACCCCTTGAATGTACTCATGACAGAGGATCAAGGCCCACTTTGTGATCATCTAGAAACTTTCAAATGCATAGTTTAAATGACATTTCAAAATTGAATCTTCTTCATATGGGAAGATCCCACTTTTTCAAAACCCACTCAAACAAGCTCAACTTTCAAAACCCAAGCATCTACAGACTCACCAGAACCAATCTAGCAAACCCACCAAAAATCATTTCAAAATTCAAAACTTGATTTCATGCGGCCATTTCATGAAACAGGTTGCAGACACAAATCAAACAAAAACTCAAACACTATAGTGTGCAGTAAATTTGGCCTAACTTGTTCCCTAGTTAGCTCACACACAGCTCAGTAGATCATCTAGAAAGATTAGCCCAACACTAGCACCCATGTGAGCTTGCCATTGCCATTAATGGTGAACAGCCGAGCACACCCATGTCACCCCATTGTGGACAGCAAGCTAGGAGCAGCAGCAAGCCTAGCCAAGATGTCCGGGAGGCGCCCAGCGCCCACCGCCACTCACCGTCCCAGCCGCAAGTGTTGCCAAGCCATGGACCACGCGCACAAGACGCGCTTGACCATGCCGAGCGTGCACAGAGCGCCACCTCGACCATCACCCACAGGCAAGGCCGCCTCACCGCTGCATACACGATCGCCACCAACCTGTGAGACCGCCAGACATCCCCGCTTGCTGCCATACATACCACCACCGCCGTCAAGACACTGCTCCGCCAGCAGAGCACGCCTGCTGCACCAAGCCACACCGCCCCATGCCTCGCGACCATGTCGTTGAGCATCGCTAGGAGACACCGCACCGTCCCCTACCCTTGCCCATGCCTTTAGCCACCTGTAACATCGCCCCCGACGAGCTCACCGTGCACCCCGACGGTCCCCTCGCTCGACTATAAATAGAGGCCACCCCCGCACGAATTCATCACACCATCTCACTCCCTCTCATCACGACCGTGCACACCATTCCCAGAAAGGCAGCACCACCTCGCCGAATTTCATTGAGCTCGCCACGCCGGAGAAGAAAGGAGCCAGCGATTGAGTCACCCAGAGCTGCCGCGACCACCCCTGAGTTCGCCGTCGCCGCCTCACCGACACTCACCCGCACTCGGTGAGCCCCAGCACCCTCACTGGCCGCGCTTAGGTTTCGCTTCTCGCCGAGCTGTCTCGCCGACGATGACCCACAGTGCTGGATTAGAACTAGATCGAACGATCCACGTTGCCCCATACCGCCGCCCAGCCCGTGTCACTGACGAGAGGGGACACCCACTTATGCAGCCAAGGGAGCATCGCGCTTAGCAGGCCGCCCGTTAGAATTTCCCGCAGCCCAAAGAATTCAAATTAAATCTTTTTCTATTTCATTTCAAACACACTTCTGTACCCAACTTCAAAAATCAACCCAGATCGATTCAGTGCACCAATTTGAATGAAACCAATTTTGTTGGAAAGGTCTGTGAATGCTTAATCCAAGCCCGTTGGATTCAAGTCATTTGGATCTGTAGATCACCCTTGGTAAAAATGACAAGGCAGAAGCTTTTCTGCATTCAAACATTTTTCAAATTTAAACCATAAATGCTTTTGAGTTGATTCCAACTCTCAAAAATCACATTTAACCATACCTTTCAGAATCTATAAAAATATATAGGTTTACTTGCAGAAATATTGTTCAAGTAATAAATGAATGCTACATAAGCATTTCTAGCCACTTTAATTAATTAAAATAAAAGAGTAAAACCTTATTAAATTGTGACACCACTTTAAATCACATTCCCATGGACTACAATATGAGGTGATGACATGTGTCAACATGATCCCATATTTGGTTTGGAGAATATTAAATCTTAAGTAGTTTTTCAATGAGTAGAAATTACTTTTCTAAAAATAAAAAGATTTAAACCAAGCTTTAACCTTGTAATGTTAGAGATGATGCTAGATCATCTATAGGACCCTTGTGTGTGATGATTGCAAGTAGTTAAGTATTGTTTGGTGATTGTGTACCTCGTATTTATTCATAGACGTTAGTACCAACCAAGGATACAAGGAGGAAGGAGGATACTACGAAGAGGAAGCCGAGGAGAACTTCAACCACTGCTCTGCACAAGGCAAGCTAACACTTGCAAGATACTATACCTATGCAAGCTTATATTGAAACTGATGCAAGCCTTACTAATCAAGTTGACCTTAGCAAGCCAAATACTACTAGTGATTATGCAAGCTGATACCCTACCTATGCAAGTTACCCCTTGCAAGATTACCCATTTGATAAACCAATCCTAGTTTTACTTGCGAACTTCTTACTTTATTTCTTTATCAAAGCTTACTTAGAGTTTACTTAAGTGACTGGTAGATTTTGGAAAGGCTGAAGGTTGCATAAAGAGCATAAAATTTGGCCTAGGACAGAAACCTTGATATCCGTCTAAGATAGAAGGTTGGACTTAGTAAAACTCCATTAGTTACCACCCCTCATTAGTACTACCCCCCCCCCCCCACCTGTAGATGATAGTGCTAAGCATAAAACTTGATCAACTTTAGATGGGAATCCTTGGTGGAAAAATGGTTATGAAAACCTTGGAATGATGGATCATTCTATTGAAATGTTTTGGACATGTGTTTCCAAACACTTGATGATTTTTGGTGATGAAAATGTTGAGGCATGAGCCTTAGCCCTTTATAAAAATGATGGTTGTCTGGATGCGATACCATTCCAATTTTATCGTACAACCACAATACCCGAATATTGGGTAGGGCTTGACTGGAAACTTATATTCCTTAGTATTAGTTCCCTCACGGCCAAGGTCTGAGTTGAGGCTACCTTGTGAAGATTGTCCACATGTGCAGTACCCAAGATGACAGTGAGTCATGGTTGGGAGGCCAAACTCACAGGAGAGGTGCTTATACTAGGGTGTGTAAATGAAAGGTTAGGATTGATTATCCGCATACTGAGTATGGTGAATTCAGGATTTGTTCCTGACGGATGTATCGAATGTTGTGGTGAAAGTGTACAATCTCTGCAGAGTGTCAAACTATTCGGATAGGATAGGCGTCCATGATTATGGACAGTTGGAGTGGCCATACTGTTCCCCCGTCAGACTTTTCAAAATGACTTGTGAAATGAATTGAGACTTTGACTTGACCACAACAGAGTTGTGACCTGAGTTACAAGATCCCACTTAGGAGTTATAAAATTGTGACTAGCTTTAGAACTTAGTAGAGATAAATCTGGCTTTTGCAAAACAACCCTAGAGCCTAGTGCCCTATTATCCAAAAACACCTTACCTGTTAGTATTAGTTTGCGAGTACTTAAAGAGTACTCATGGCTTTGTCCCTGGCTATTCCCATGGCCAGACTATGAAGAGGATTACCTGGAGGATGGACTCGTGAAGGTTACGACAACTAGGATCATCTCCCATCGGCCATTGCCGTGACCACGAAGATGGAGCTTTCACGCCATCAATTATTATTACGTATTCCGCTGCTTGAAGTTTTATTAATAACTGGATCATGAGATCCCTATTTGTGTAAGAACTTATGTATCGTTATAATGGATGAAGTACTATGGTATCCAATTCTGTTATGTCTCGCAAAAATGGTAATCCTGGGATTGCGATGTATGGCATAACAGGCATCTAGGATTGAAAAATCCGGGTGTTGACATCGATTATGATGTTCGGACACACCACTACGTTGTGGTGTTCTCGGTGGTGACAATTGTGAAAGTATTCCACATTTCTTTAAATGCTCGCCAAACTCGTAACTTAGATATTCACCTCCATGATCAAATCGTAGAAACTTAATCTTCTTGTTACATTGATTCTCCACTTCACTTTGAAATTCCTTAAACTTCTCGAATGTTTCGGACTTATGTTTCATGAAATAGATATACCCATATCTACTCAAGTCATCCGTGTAAGTAAGAACATAACGATAACCACCGCACGATGCTATGCTCATTGGGCCACATACATCAGTATGTATGATTTCTAATAAGTCCTTAGCTCGCTCCATCATAACAGAAAATGGAGTCTTAGTCATTTTATCCATCAGACATGCTTCGCATCTTTCATGTGATTCGAAATCAAGTGATTCAAGAAGTCCATTGGAATGGAGTTTCTTCATACGCTTCATTCCAATGTGACGAAGACGACAGTGCTACATATAGGTCAAGTTATCGCTCAATTTCAAACTTTTAGCTTCAATGTTATTAATATGTGTATTACTACAATCGAGATTGAATAAGAATAGACCACCTATCAAAGGTGCATGTGCATAAAACATGTTACTCAAATAAATCGAACAACCATTATTCTCGGACTTAAATAAGTAACCCTCTTGCAATAAACATGATCCGGATATAATGTTCATGCTCAACATAGGAACCAAATAACAATTATTTAAGTATAAAACTAATCTCGATGGCAGATGAAGAGGTAGCGTGTCGACCGCGATCACATCAACCTTTGATCCATTTGCAACATGCATCGTCACCTCGTTCTTCGCTAGTTTCCGTATATTCTGCAGCACCCATTTCGAGTTACAAATATGAGCAACCGAACCAGTATCAAATACCTAGGAACTATTATGACTACTAGTGAGATACACATCAATAACATGTATATCAGATATACCTTTCTTCTTGATGTTGTCGTTCTTCAAATCCGCCAAGTACTTGGGGCAATTCCGCTTCCAGTGACCTTCTCCCTTGTAGTAAAAGCACTCAGTATCAGGCTTTGGCCCAGCCTTGGTCTTCTTCGCCGGCGCAGTAAATTTCTTACCAACCTTCTTGAAGTTTCCCTTTTTCTTAGACTTGCCTTGCCTTTTGAACTTGGTGGTCTTATTGACAATCAACACTTGGTTCTCTTTCTTGATCTCCACTTCCGCAGACTTTAACATGGAGAAGAGTTTAGGCAATGACTTGTCCATGTTTTGCATATTGTAGTTCATCACAAAGTTCTTGTAACTTGGTGGTAGTGATTGGAGGACATGGTGAATCCCCAAAGTATTAGGAATCACTATACCCAAGATTTGGAGCTTACTTGCATTCCCATACATCTTAAGCACATGCTCACTGATGGAGATGCCCTCTTCCATCTTGCAGTTAAAGAACTTTTTAGAAGCCTCATAACTCTCAACTGTCGCGTGCGCCTCAAATATCATTTTGAGTTCACGGACAATATCATGTGGGTCAAAGTTCTCAAACCTTTTCTAAAGCTCTGATTCCAAACCTTACAAGATATCACACTGAACTATGGAGTACTGATTCTTCCGAGTGAGGAAAACATTCTTCACCTCATCGGTAGCATCGATTGGTGTGGTCACCCAGTGCATCCAAAGACATAGGTCAAATTACCAGCATTGAGGATAATCCTCAAGTTAGGGAACCAATCCGCGAAGTTGCTTCCATTGTTTTTCAACTTTTCTTTCCCTAGGAACGCATTAAAATTGATGGTAGGGCCGCCATTGATCTACAACATATTTGCAATAGTTTTAGACTAAGTTTATGATAAATTGAGTTCTAATTAATAGTTAAATTAATCTAGGTGAACTCCCACTGAAAACAACATCGCTCACATTGTTTTAGTGATCACACGAACCAAATCCACCACATCAAACCCGATCATCACGAGAGATGATGTAGCTTCAAAGGCGAACAATCAACATGTTCATCATATCTACTATATGACTCATGCTTTACCTTTTGGTGATCTGTGTTCCGAGACCATGTCTGTACATGCTAGGCTCGTCAAGATCAAACCTTAGCTTCCATATGAGCAAATTTGGCTTGCTCCTGTTGTATACACTCGCAGAATCTAACACACCCGATCATCACGTGGTGCTTTGAAACAACGAGCTTTAGCAACGGTGCCTACTAAGGATGAACACTTTATAACTTGATATTTTGTGAGAGGGATCATTTTATAATTCTACCGTCGTGAACTAAACAATACAAGATGCATAGAAGGATTAACATCACATGAAATTCAAAATATGTGATATGATATGGCCTTTCTTCTTGTGCCTTCAATCTCCATCTTCAAGCACAAACATGATCTCCATCATCACCGGCATGGCGTCAAGGTCAATGGCAACGCTGCATGGTTGTTGTCCACCAGCATCAACTATTACAACTACTTTGAATAATAGACACGCAGGTCTTAACAAAATTAAAATACAACCATAAGGCTCCTGCCGGTTGCCGACTTACAATAAGGAACATTGCATACATCATATATAATCACAATCATGGCCATATCAGATCACAGCACACCCCTGCAAAACAAAGTTAGACGCCTCTAATTTTCTTTGCATGTTTTACGTGGTTTGGGGCTTTCAATAAGTGTCGTTCTAACTTACGAACAAGAACCACAATGTTGATGCTTGAACTATCAAATGCCCGTTGTAAATTGAATCTATAATATGATTGGAGAGACAGACACCGGCAAAGCCACTTATGCAATACAAGTTGCATGTTGAGCGTGGAGCAAGACTCAAGAACGATGTCATGTAAGGTTAGCCCGAGCCGCTTCATCCCATCATACCGCAAGATGTAAAGTACACAAAAAGCAATTGATAATAAAAGATCCACTGCACACAATGACCAATGTGTTCTACTCGTGCAACAAATCTACATATAGACATGGCTCTGATACAACTGTAGGGGTTCGTGGCATGGAAAACAAAAAATTTCTACCGCATGAACACACATAAGCCAAGATCTATCTACTAGATTGTAGCAACGAGTCGATTAGAATACTCACCCTCAAAGATTCCAAAGTGGTTAACGAGAGCAGATTCTCATGGGTGATGTAGTCATACACTTGCCGATCTCAAGATCGCGTAGACGATCCTTCCGGCGCTGTGTTTCGGCAGCGCTTCCACATTCGGTCACATGTTCGGTACTCAATGAAGACCTTCCTCTCCCTTGTTCCAGCAGGCAGCGGAGGTTTTAGTTCTCTCCTCGCGATTCTGGCAGCATGACGGCATGGTGTCAGAAGTAGAGGGAAGATCCCGCAGGGCTTCGCCTAAGCCGAAGCGGGTTATGGTGGAGTATTAGGGTTTCCCCGGTAATCTAGGGTTTAGAAGTCGGCGAGGAGGAGGTGGATTCGGAGGTGGCTAGGGTGGCGGCGATGAACTGGTGGCGACACGAGGCGGCGGTGCTAGGCGGCGGTGTGGGGAGGGGCTGGTGTTATCTTTCTTGGGGCACCCCCTCCCCACTATTTATGAGAGGGAGGGCCCTTGGGAGAGGGGAATTTGAATCCTTACCCAACTCCTTCTCCTACTTGGCTTGTGGTGCGGGGAGAGAAGGATTCTTTCCTTCCTCCACCAGGATATATTGTGCCAGTTTGACTTTTCAAACATGCCTTTTGACTTTCAATTTGAAGCTTTATTTCTTTCTTAGAAACGCCCAACCATGTGACTTAGTACATGACATAATCATTTCACTTAGTCATGACACATTCATGCACCCTTCCCCTTCTGGTCCGGTGAACCTTCAAGATCCTTCAAGATCATTCCGGTGAAAACACCGGAATCATTCCCGAACTCCGGAATTGGACTTTCCTTATATGATTCTTATTCTTCGGACCATTTTGGATCTCCTCCTGATATCCCGGATCCCATACGATACTCCGAACAACATTCGGTCTCCCTTCTTACATTCCATATCTACTAAACAACATCGAATCCTTAAGTGTGTCTCCCTACGGTTCGTGAATTATGCAGACATGGCCGAGACTCTTCTCCGATCAATAACCAATAGAGGAATCTGGAAATTCATATGGTTCCCACATATTTATACAATTACATTGTGATCGAATGAACCACTTACATATGATACCAATTTCCCTTTGTCTCACGATAGTTTACTTATCCGAGGGCTGATCGTCGGTATCTCTGCATACCTAGTTCAACCTCGTTACCGATAAGTATTCTTTTCTTGTTCCTGTGATATGTGATCCCTTGTGAGCCAGTCACATGCTTACAAGCTAATTGGATTACATTCCACCGAGAGGGCCCAGAGTATATCTATCTGTCATATGTATGGACAAATCCCACTCTTTATCCATGTGCCTCAACACATACTTCCCGAATACTCAATGCCACCTTTATAGCCACCCAGTTACGATGCGGTGTTTGATGTCATCAAAGCATCCTTCCGGTGATGGTGATTAGCATGATCTCATGGTCGAAGGAATTAGGTTACTATGTATCAGAAATCTTATAGAAAACGAACTATTGAAATGACTTGATCTTTATCCTACGCTTATCTATAGGAGTATGTCCATCATACCATTCTCCTAATGATATGATCTTGTTGATAACAACATCTCAATATTCATGACCAGAAACCATGATCATCTATTAACCAACAAGCTAGTATTATAAAGAGGCTTTACTAGGGACTCTAATTTAGTTTACAAAACACACAAGTATTAATGTTTCCGGTTAATACTATTATAGGATGCATATAAACATTTATCATAAACACAAATATATAATAATACCACTTTTATTATTGCCTCTAGGGCATATCTCCAACAGCTTTCTGGACCACCCAGACCAGAAGTATCAAGTTTCTCAAGATCCAATGGAGCAACCATACTGAAGAGGAAGCCACTTGGGAAGGAGAGGATTACATGAGGACAGAGTTTCCTAATATCTTTAGTTCCTAGTTTTTCCTGAATCTTGGGACTAGATTCTGTTTAAGGGGGAAGGTTTGTAGCACCCCAAAAATATTAATGAGTACCATTCCCTAATTAATCAAGATTAGGGTTAACAAAATCTTTTATTAATTAAATTCAAATCTTATTGCTTGTGTATATGAATGCTTGCAATGCCATGTATGATTGTTGTAAATGATGATAAATGGTTTAAAGATCAAACCATATCATCTAGGTCACTATCAAACCAGATCAAAACAAAAGAAAATGAAAATATGAGGCCTAAGAACTAATGGGCATTTCTGACCAAGTTAACCACTAGCTCACTTTGAGCATCTCTAGCAACTAATCTCAAACAGAAACTTTTCCATTTATTTTCTCGTGTTGCTAGACCTAGTGATACTACACCCAAGGGAGCTGTCCAACTTGGCAGAAACATTTTCAAACTCTTTTGAGAGGCAATTCAAATTTGAATCTATCTTATGTATCAAGATAGCCATTTTTGGAAAACCACTCAAACCAGTACCACTTAGCAAACCATTGCACCGAGAGACTACCAAGATTAGTATCATAACACCGACAAAAAATCACTTGAAAAGGTGATGCTTTAGTTCTTGCGGCCATTTGATCGAACACTTGGTGATCACAGTACAACTCTACCAACTATCTACTGTTTTGATCAATCCTTGTCTCACCATTGTGACCTCACTTTAGCTCACACGTCGTGCACTTAACTCACCCAGTACAAGCCTGCACAATTGAGCTCATCTCACTCGCTATTTGACCCATGCAAAGTGGTACCTGAGCTCACCTTGCCACCATGACATGGACACGATGCCAGAAACCGTGCTGCCCTCTCCCATGATGTCTAGGAGGTAGCCCTGACCTCACCGCCTCTGCCTGTGCACGCCCCGACCAAAGACAGCTCGAGGAAATGCTAGCACAGCCGTGCCCATTTAACACTGAACCATGCCGATCGCCGCGCCAGAGCGCCAAACAATCCTGTGCGTACATGCAGCACCTCGCTCTCACCTTGCGCCACTACAGATGCCATGACTCCAGCAAGCTCCCAGACATGATCGTTTGATCGCACGATCGCCGTAACCACCATACACTGTGATGAATGACGCCGGTACAGTCACAGAGCATGGAGGTTCCCCAACGATTTAGACCGCGCCTCGCCGTGCCACTGTGCATATGACGTTTTCCCTGAAGCACCACATCGACCTATGCCCGTGGCCATTCCTGTAGCTCAATGTAACTGCGTCACCGGAAAGCCCGAGCCATGCCGCCGTGCCCCCTTCGCCGCAGTATAAATAGAGACCACCCTCGACCCCAAAACGTGCACCATTCCACTCCTCTCTCACCAAGGAACCTCTTTGACCCAAACCTGGAGCAAGCGAGCACCACCGCGCCGGAATTTCACCGGAGTTCGCCACCGTAGAGGAAGGAAGGAGCCGAATCTAGTAGCCACCCTAGGAGCTGTCGCGACCACCGTTCGAACCGCCGTTGTTGACTTGTTCATTCGGCCCCATCGCCGCACCTAGTTGGAGCACTGGTAAGCCCCCAACGACCCCCGCCGTAGCGCTAGGGTTCTAACTCACGTGTGCCCTGCGACGGAGGCGACAATGCTCAGCCGTTGATCGCGCTCTAATCGTAAGGCCTAGATTCACTGATACCGCTTCGCGTTAGATGACCCACTAATAGGTAGGACTGATGCGCTTAGATTAATGTAGAGCTTCGTTCGGAGACCCCAAGAGGAAGTTATGATGAACACATCAGCAAGTCTTCCCTCAGAAAGAAACCAAGGTTATCGAACCATTAGGAGGAAGGAAATGACCCAAAGGTGTTGTTAGCATCTTGGAAGCCTGCACAACACAAACTCAAGACTTTGCCCCAACGAACAGTGAGGTTGTTAATCTCACCGGTTTGCTGAAAATAAAGGATTAACTGTATGGTGTGGAAGGTAATAGTGGTTTGCAGAAAGTAAACAGTAACAATGGAAGATGTATCAATTGTAAAGATTGGACTGGGGTCCATAGTTCACTAGAGGTGTTCTCCTTAAGATAAACAAACATGGCATGCTGGGTAAACAAATTATAGCGAGGCAATTGACAGGATAGAGCAAGGCATAATAATGCAATACTAGACATTTATGATCCTATGAGATTTGATTGGGAATTACAACAAGATACATAGACCGCCATCCAACTACATCTATGACTAGTAATCCACCTTCAGGTTATCATTCGAACCCCCTCTAGTATTAAGTTGCAAGCAACAGATAACTGCTTGAAGCAAAGTGTGTAACGTAAACAATCCACTTGTTCCATGAACAAGAGACCATTGTTTTCTCCCTAGTAGCAACAACACATCTACAAGCTTAGAGATTTCTGTCACTTCCCTAGATTAAATAGAGGCATGAACCCACTATCGAGCATAAATACTCCCTCTTGGAGTCACTAGCATCTACTTGGCCAAGATAGCTACTAGAAATGGAGAGCATGCAAGATCACAAACAACACAGACATGATAGAATCAATAAGATATAACCACTAATCAATCTGACATAGTAATCTCACTATCTATCGGATCCCCGCAAACACAACATGCATGATTACAAATAGATGATCTTGATCATGAACGGAGCTCACAAGATCTAAACATGGTAGCACAAAGGAGGAGAGACAACCATCTAGCTACTACATGGACCCATAGTCCAAGGTGGAACTACTCACACATCATACCGGAGGCTGACATGGTGATGAAGAAGGCCACCGGGATGATCTCCCCTCTGGCAGGGTGCCGGGAAGAACTTTAGATCCCCCCAATCTAGGGACGATGGTGGCGGCGGATACGGACTATTTCGTGGAATAATGATCGGGTACTTAGGGTTTTGGTATCAGGGACGTCTTATAGGCGAAGAGGCGAGACACGGGGCACCCAGGATGGCAACACCCCCCAGGCGTGGGCCAGGCCTGGCCGCGTGGCCAGGGGGTGTGGCCCCCTCTAGGCCCTCCTTCTTCTTCTCTTCTGGCTTCATGTTCCAACGGTAAAATATTGACTTTGGATTTTGTCCCGTCCAATTCCGAGAATATTCATTTTCTGCCTTTTCTGAACCAAAAATAGAAGAAAACAGGCAACTGGCACTATGACATCTTGTTAATAGGTTAGTACCAGAAAACATATAAAAATACCTCAAAGTGTAGACAAAGCAAAGCAAAGTAGATACTAAACAAGCTTGGAACATAAAAAATTATAGATACGTTTACGATGTATCAAGCATCCCCAAGCTTAACTCCTGCTCGTCCTCGAGTAGGTATGGTGATAAAAAGAATAATTTTTGAGGTGACATGCACCATCAAAATCAAGATCAAACCATTTGCAAGCATTGAAAGCTGGGATCTAAGAACTCTAAACATGAGCATGCAAGAAGAAGTTCTAACAATAATAGAAAGTAACTATGCATGCAACATGAAAGGATACAAACAAAGATCATGAATAAAAATGCATTGAAAGATGTTTGTTTGTTTCACATATAGAAAACATAGCATAGTGGCATTTAGCTTGTCCCTCATGGAGTAGCAAATAAATGCATAGGACACCTTCAAAGTTCATAAGAGTGACTAGATACAAATAGTTCAAGAACAAGCAATATCAACAATATGCATCAACCAATAAGATTTGGGACAATGCACATAGAACTAAGAATGGCAACTATGCTCTCTTAATTGGTTCCTAAGGATAGAAGGTGGAGACTCAATATAATAGTGGAAGAAAGGACCGTCATAAAAAGGGATGAAGGGGTTTCAAGTCTCATAAAGAGCTTCCAAAAATTATGGTACTTGTTAGCTTTCAGCTTGCATTGCCCCTATCATAAGCATCTTGAAGTGATTAAGGTTAAAGTGAACAAACTATGGAGTATATGCTTGACAAAGTATAAGTTGGCAATCTCATGTCCATTGAATATGAGGGCCGCTCCTCATGCTACTCAACTTTAGTCACCTGTAAGTTCTTGTCATAGTAAGTACATATGTATTATCAACACCCGGATTTTTAATCACAGATCCCTGTTATGCCATACATCGCAATCCCAGGATTACCATTTTTGTGAGACATAACAGATTGGATATCACATTACATCATCCATTACAAACCATACATAAGGTCTTACACAAATAAGGATCTCATGATTTAGTTCTTAATACAATTCAAGCAGCGGAATACGTAATAATAACGGTAGCGTAGGCGAAGCTCCATCTTCGGGGTCACAGGCAATGCTGACGATGGGAGATGATCCTAGTTGTCGTAACCTTCCTGCTGTCCGTCTTCCTAATATTCCTCTTCATATTCTGGCCACGGGAATAGCCAGGGACAAAGCCATAAGTACTCGCAAACTAATACTAACAAGTGAAGTGGTTTTGAATAGGATATACTAAGCTCTATGGATATTTTGCAAAAAGCCAGATTTACCTCTACTAAGTTCAGAAGCAAAGAAAGCTAGTTGAAAGTTTTATAACACCTAAGTGGGAACTTGAGTTTCTTATCACAACTCTGTTGTGGTCAAGTCAAAGTCATGAATCATTTCACAAGTCATTTTGAAAACATCTGACGGGGGAACAATATGGCCACTCCAAATGTCCGTAACTGTGTACGCGGCTATTCGAATAGTTTGACACTCTGCAGAGATTGTACACTTTCACCACATCCTAACCTTTCAGTTACACGCCATAGTATACGCACCTCTCCTGTGAGTTTGGCCTCCCAACCATGACCAACTGTCATCTTGGATACTGCACAGGTGGACAATCTTCACAAGGTATCCTCAGCTTAGACCTTGGCCGCAAGGGAATCCATACTAAGGTATATAAATTTCTAGTCAAGCCCTACCCAAATTTTGGGTATTGTGGTTGTACGGTAAAATTGGAATGGTATCGCATCTAGACAACCATCAGTTTTATAAAGGGCTAAGGCTCATGCCTTAACATTTTCATCATCATAAATCATTTTGTGTTCGGAAACACATGTCAAAACATTTCAGTAGAATGACTCATCATTCTAAGGTTTTCATAACCATTTTCACCAAGTATTCCCATCTAAAGTTGATCAAGTTTTATGCTTAGCACTAGCATCTACAAGTGGGGGTAAATACTAATGAGGGATGGTAAACAAGTGTATCTTATCTAAGTAAAATCTCATGCCTTAGGATGACATCAAGATTATCTAACTTAGGCCAAGTTTTATGCTCTTTATGCTACCTTCAATTATCTTTCTGGAATCTACAAGTCACTAAGTAAACTTTTGATAGAAAGCTTTTAATAAAGAAAATAAAATACTAAGATTGCAAGTAAAACTAGGATGGTGTGTCAAGTTGGTATAATCACATATGCTTAAGGAATATAGTTGGCATAGTAGCAAGCAAGTAGATTCTTGCATAAGTAGGGTATCTTGCAAGTGTTAGCTTGATTAAGGAGTAGCTTGCAAGTATTGGCTTGCTAAAATATCATTATAAGCTTGCTAAGTTGCAAGTGTTAGCTTGCCTTGTGCAGAGCAGTGGTTGAAGTTCTCCTCGGCTTCTTCCTCGTAGTATCCTCCTTCCTCCTCGTATCCTTGGTTTGTACTAGCGTCTATAAATAAATACGAGGTACACAATCACCAAACAATACTTAACTATTTCTAATCATCACACAAAGGTTCATCCTAGATGATCTAGCATCATCACTAATATTACAAGATTAAAGCACTTGTCCCATTTATTTTATTTGAGAAAAGTAATTTCTACTCATTGAAAAACTACTTCATATTTAATATTCTCCAACTCAAACATGGGATCATGTTGACACATGTCATCACCAGATATTTCAGCACATGGGAATGTGATTTAAAGTGGTGTCAGAATTTAATAAGGTTTAACCTTTTTATTTTATTAAAGTGACTAGAAATGCCTATGTGGCATTCTTTTATTACTTGATCATTATTTCTGTAAGTAAACCTATATATTTTTATATATTCTGAAAGGTATGGTTAAATGTGATTTTTGAGAGTTAGAATCAACTCAAAAGCTCTTATGGTTGAGTTTTGAAAAATGTTTGAATGCAGAAAAGCTTCTGCTTTGTTATTTTCACCATGGGTGATCTACAATTCTAAATGGTTTGAATCCAACGGTCTTGGATTAAGCATTCCAGTACCTTTCTAACAAAATTGGTTTCATGTATTTTGGTTTGGTTAATTGAGCTGGGTTGATTTTTGAATCTAGGTACAGAACTGTGTTTGAAATTAAATGAATAAACTTAAGTTTGAAGTGTTGGGTCGTGCAGGAGGTTTAACTGGGCCGGACACACTACGCACAGTGCACACGCGGGCTGGTTAAGTGAGCGACCCAACTCGTCAGTGAGACAATGAGTGACGAAGCGGTATGGGGTGATCAAGGCCGCATGATCTAACTCTAATCGAACGGCTCTGGTTCATCGTCCACGTCGGGCAGCGCCGGCGAGACAGAACCCTAGCGCGGCCGGTGGGGATCATGGGAGGATCACCGGGGCTCAGGCGATGGTCGGCGACGGGGGTGAACGACGAAGTCGACGACGGCGATTCTCCTGGTACAGGCATCTTCTCCTAGGGCGGCTCGAATCGACGGCGCCTCTCCTCCTCTGCAGCGGCGAACTCCAGTGAAATTCCGGCCACCTGGTGCTCGCCTTGATCCGGGAGTGAGTGGGTGGTATCAGTGAGAGGTGGGGAGTGAACTAGTTTGAAGAAAACGAGCGGGGGAGGTCTCCTTTTATAGTGGCCGAAGGGAACCGAAGTGTGCGGGCTGAGCTCGTTGGTGTCGACAGCACAGAGTGCTACTGGCATGGGCGACAATAGGGGGCGGTGTTGTGCTCACTGGCGAAGCTCAACGGCATGGTGGCGAGGCGTGGGGCGGTACGAGATGGTCAGAATGTCACGGTGCTCTGGGCGGGTCCGATGGTGATTTTAATGGCGCAGAGCATCTATGGTCCGCGCAAAGACAAACAGGCATGTCCGCGGGGTTGCTGGGGTTCTGGCGATCACGCACGCAAGCGGCGAGGGCGGCGCGTGGTCTGTGGGCGTGTGTCATCGTTGGCGCACTGGCGCGCTCTCGGCTTCCTCGCAGAGAGGCTTGGCATGCTCGGGTAGTGTGATCCAGGGGCTAGCAGTGCTCGAGGCTTGGACAGGGAGTGGCGATGGACGGTGATTCGTGTCCCAGACAAGGTTGGCGAGGCTAGTGCTGCCTCTAGCTCGCTAGCAACATGGGGGTGGAAAGTTAGGCTCGGCATGGTCACCATTAATGGCTATTCCAAGCTCACAGTGGTGCTAAGGCTTGTTAATTGGGCTAGATCATCTACTGAGAGTATAGAGTGAGCTAGAGAGGGAACAAGGTTGGCCAAAATCACTACTCCTAAAAGTGTTTTGTGTTTGTTTGTTTGCTGCAAACAAGGTGTTTGATGAAATGGCCGAAAGAAATTCAAATTTGAATTTTGGATTCAAACTTGGTGGGTTTACTAGGTACATACTAGGGAGTATCTGGTTAGTTGGATTGGTCAAGGGGCACTGGTTTGGTTGGATTTTGGAAATGTGTGATCTTCACATATGTTAAAGATTCAATTTTGAATTGTCATTTGAATGGGGTTGCCAAATGTTTCTGCAAGTTTGAAAGGTGGACTTTGGTTCACTTTTACTTGGTCTTGCAAAGGGTGAAAAGAATTGCAAAAGTTTCTGTTTGGAATCTTGGACTAGAAACACTCAAAATGACCTAGTGAGCAAGATTGGCAAAAATGACCATTTGCCTTATTTGATTTGTTTTTGATTACTCTTGATTTTTTTCTGCTTGGAAATGTTTTAGATGATGATATATTCATCTTTGAACAATTCCTTACTATTTAGTTGAATCACACAAGTCCATTCATGCATTTATCAAATCATCACATACACACTTGCATTCATATGATTTTAATTAACAAAAGTTTTTGTTAACCCTAATTTTAGTGATTAGAGTTTGATGATCATTGTTTCATATTTTTGGGATGTTACAAACCTTCCCTCCTTAAACTAAATCTCGTCCCGAGATTTGAAAAAGAAGAAAAAGATTACCTAGGATTTAAAGAGATCGGAAAACTCCGTCCTGATGTGATCTTCTCGCTCCCAGGTAGCCTCTTCTTCAGTGCGGTTGCTCCACTGAATCTTGAGAAACTTGATGCTTTGGGTTCTGGTGGTTCTGAAAGCTTCTTCCAAAATACGGATGGGTACTTCGGGATACGGCAGGTCATCGTTGATCTCTATGGTCCGGTGATCAATGTTGTTGAACACTTCAGTCTTCTCCAGAACTTCAAGGCATTTGCGAAGTAACGATATATGGAACACATTGTGTACTGCTGACATCTCCTATGGCAGTTCCAATTGATACGATACTTCTCCTCGATGATTTAGAATCTTGAAGGGTCCGAAATATCTGGGGGCTAACTTTCCTTTGAGCTGGAAACGTTGCATTCCCTTCAAAGGCGATACTTTGAGATACGCAAAATATCCGATATTGAAAGCGAGGTCTCGACATCTCTTGTCAGCATAACTCTTCTGTCTTGATTGGGCGGTCTTGAGGTGCTCACGAATCTTGTGAACATTCTCTTCTGCTTCTCGTAGGATGTCAGGTCCAAAAATTTGACTCTCTCCCACTTCCGACCAATTCAAAGGGGTGCGACACTTCCTTCCATACATGAATTCAAATGGGGCCATTTGCTAGCTTGGTAACTGTTGTTGTATGAAAATTCTGTGAAAGGCAGACAGTCTTCCCATTTAGATCCATACTCTAGCACACATGCTCTCAACATATTTTCGAGTATTTGATTTACTCGCTCCGTTTGTCCATCGGTCTGAGGGTGATACGCTGGGCTGAAATCTAGTCGATTTCCTAAACCTTCTTGGATCTTCTTCCAGAATCTCGAGGTAAACTGGGTTCCTCGATCTGATACGATGTTCTTGGGGACTCCATGCAAACTGACGATTCTAGCGATGTACAACTCTGCTAGCTTCGAACTTTGGTGTGTGCTCTTGACTGGTAAGAAATGGGCTACCTTGGACAATCTGTCCACTATGACACAAATAGAGTCATTTCCCCTACTAGAAGTAGGTAATCCGGTGATAAAGTCCATTCCAACTGAATGCCATTTCCATTTCGGAATCTGTAATGGTTGCAACAGTCCTGCGGGTCTTTGATGTCCCGCCTTGACTCTCTGACATATATCACACTTGGCGATATAGCTTCCGATTTCTCTCTTCATCTTATGCCACCAAAATTGCTCCTTCAAATCTTGATACATCTTTGTTCCTCCGGGGTGGATAGAATAAAGGGTATCATGGGCTTCCTTCAAAATAACTTCTTTCAACTATGAATCTGCTGGTACACGGAGACGTCCTTTGTACCAAAAAACTCCTTCTTCGTCTTCGGTGAATCCGGGTACTTTGCATGTACCGATAGGACGTTTGATTCCGTCGATACTACCATTTCCTTTCTGTGCCTCCTTGATCTGACTGATCAAGGTGGGTTGAAGTTCTATGCTAGCCAAAAATCCTTCACTCACTAATTACATTCGGAAATCTTCCATCTCTTTGTGCAAACTTGGTTGCTCCTTCAGAATCATGGAGTTCAAGCGGCACGGCAATCTGCTAAGGGCATCTGATACCACATTGGCTTTACCGGGGTGATAGTGAATGTCCAGATCATAGTCCTTGATTAGCTCAATCCATCTTCTCTGCCTCATATTTAGATCTTTCTAAGTGAATATATACTTCAGGCTCTTGTGATCCGAATAAATCTCACAACGGTTTCCCATGAGATAATGCATCCATGTCTTCAGGGCTAGAACTACGGCTGCGATTTCAAGGTCATGGGTTGGATAACTCTGTTCATGTTGTTTCAGTTGTCGGGATACATAAGATATAACTCTGCCTTCTTGCATTAGCACACATCCGAGACCAATCTTGGATGCGTCACAATACACATCAAAGGGTTGGTGATATCTAGCATGATCAAGATTGGGGCTGAAATCAATCTCCTCTTGAGTTCCTGAAAGCTTGCTTCACATTTGTCTGTCCATTCAAACTTCTTGTCCTTCTTCAGCAATTGGTTCATGGGTCTGGCAATACTCGAGAATCCTTCTAAAACTTGTTATAGTATCCCGCTAATCCGAGAAATGCACAAACTTGGGTTTGAGTGGTTGGGGCATGCCAATCTTCAACGTCCTTCACCTTCGCAGGTTCAACGGCAATTCCTCCGGCTGATACAGTATGTCCGAGGAATCCTACCTCCTGTAACCATAATTAACATTTGCTAAACTTGGCATATAGCTGATGCTTTCTAAGGGTTCCAAGAATGGTCCTTAGGTGTAGCTTATGTTCTTCTTCTGATTTGGAATAAATCAGAATGTCATCGATGAAAATAACGACAAACTTATCCAGGAAGTCCATAAAAATCTTATTCATGAGGTTCATGAAATAAGCGGGGGCATTGGTTAATCCAAAAGATATGACAGTATACTCGTATATCGGGTGGTAAAGGTAGTCTTTGGAATATCCTCTGAGCAAATATTGAGTTGATGATAGCCAGTTCTAAGATCAATCTTAGAAAACACATTGGCACCAGTCAACTGGTCAAACAGATCTTGTATATTTGGTAGTGGGTTCTTGTTCTTGATGGTAACGTCATTCAACTTCCAATAATCTGTACACAAACGGTTACCTCCATCTTTCTTGTCCACAAACAAAACAGGTGATCTCCATGGTGACGCACTTGGTTGAATCAATCCAATTTCCATCATGGCATCCAGTTGCTTCTTCAGTTCCACTAGTTCAGACGGGTTCATACTATATGGTCTCTGTGCTATGGGTCCGGTCCCAGGTATTAGTTCAATGATAAACTCGATATCCCGATCTGGTGGCATACCGGGAAAAACATCTGGGAATACATCAGGGTATTCACAGACTATCCGGACTTGGTCAATGGTTGGCTGGTCTATACTCTTGTTGCACTTGAATTGACGGGGCAAGGTTTCAGATACATGCTCGACTGATATTCCGACTGTACTGGTCATGGTTATGGATTTTTTGGCACAGTCAATTAATCCTTTGTGTTTGGACATCCAATCCATTCCTAGTACTACTTCCAAACCTTTAGTTCCAAGTACTATTAGATTAGCATGAAAGTCTATGCCATGGATTCGGATAGGGACGGCTTTGCAAATTTGCCTAGCTTTGGTGGTTGAACCAGATATTTGAACAATCATAACATGCTTCAATTTGGTTGGTTGAATCTTACTAGTGCATGCAAATTCTTCAGTAACAAATGAGTGTGATGCTCCAGAATCAAACAACACTCTTGCAAGTACTGAGTTAACAGAAAACATACCCAGCACAACATCTAGCGCTTCTTGGGATTCTTCCGCATGCATGAGAAAGAGACGACCATTGCGGTTGCGAGTTACCTGGGGCAAACCTTCTTCCAGGCTGAACACGATGCTGCTGCTGAGCTGGGGCATTTGCATTGGGGGCTGCGGCAATCTTCTTGGGGCACTCATTGGAATAGTGACCCCTGGTTCCACATTCATAACAAGTCACTTGCGATTTGTCCTTCGCTGCAACAGGCACATCATTGCTTCCTGTCCTTGGGGCAGTGTTGGTGTTGGTGGCGGCATTGTTGTTGTTGAACTTAGGTTGTGCACGGTTGAAATTGCTGGGATTGCCTAGGTTGTTGTGGTTTCCTCCGGGCCTTGGGTTTCCACTTTTGGGATAGGTCGGACGGTTCATCGGGGGTCTGTTGTTTCTTGGGGCAAATCCTGGAGATGGGTTGGGGCTATACTTTGGTGTATGGTGGGTTCCTGGTTGATGCATCATGTGACGCTTGCGTTTGTCATTAGCTTGGTTGATCTTTCCTTCCATCTGAATGGCAGAGTCAACTAAGGCTTCAATATCTGCAAATGGGATATTGACTAACACTGTCTACATTTCATCGTGCAGACCATTCAGGAATCTCTCCTTCTTCTTGGCTTCAGTGTCTATCTCATCTGGTGCATACCTAGCCAATGACAAGAATTTCTCATGGTATTCCACTACTGTCATCCTTCCTTGCTTAAGTTCCCTGAATTCATCTCTCATCCTCTTGATCAAACCCGGTGGCACATGGGTTCTGCTGAACTTGACTTTGAACTCTTCCCAAGTCATCATCTGACCTCCTTTCATCGCGCGAACGCTGTTCCACCATGCTCTTCCATCTCCGGCCAGATAGTGGGTAGCAAATAACACTTTCTCGTTAGCTTCCACTCCTGCAACTTCCAGATTGTTCTCCATGGTTTGCAGCCAATCATCTGCATCTAGGGGCTCTTCTGACTTAGTGAAAACAGGTGGATTGGTGTTCTGGAAATTCTTGAGCTTAGATCCATGGTTGTCCTGATCTCCATGGCCTTGATTGTTGTTGGCCATCCGAGCTATCTGTTGAAGGGTGGCTAAGTTGGCTTGACGTTCGGCTCTTTCGGCTTCGCGGTCAGAAACCAACATTTGCAAGAGTTGCAACATCGGGTCCGTGGCTGAGTTGCTTCCTCCGTGAGGCATCTGAAGATGGAGATAGATCATGGGAAAAGAGGGAAATTTCTAAGGTTCAGGGTTTTTGAAAAGTTTTTAAAGTTTGACACAGATTTTTCTAGTAACTTGCTTTTCATTCATTCATTCATAGCACACGATACAAACACACACCACAAGAAAGAAAAACGGATGGTTTTAAGAACCATTCTGTGAAGCTACGATACTGTGGGACCGACTACAACTCACTAACGCTAGTTCTCAAGTGCTACTACTCATCAGAGTCAGTTTCCTCATCATCATCGATGAAGGCGAAGTCATCCTCATCGGTGAAGAAGTCCATAGCCTGATCCTCCAAAAAGTCATCATCATTGCTGAGATAGGAGTAGGGGTCTCCACGAAGGTGTTCCCCTGCATTCTCCCTCTCCTCCAACTGCATGTCTCTCTCGTGGATGGTCTCCTCCAACTCCATGATCCGGTGGTGAAGACGGGCAATGATGCGCTCCTTCTTGTCGTGCTGACAGCGACGAGACTTGTGACCCTTCACTAGTATGGCAATGGTCTGATCCTTCTTGGCGGTGATAGCGTACTTGTGGTTGGCGTAGGAACATGCATTGTCCAACTCCTTCTAACGGTCATACATCATGAAGCTGAGGTGGTCCAACTGAGTCTTCAGATCATGGTGATATGGGGCCTCCAGTGGCTGTACCATAGCATCATGGCTTGGGTAGAACTCAAAGCGGGTACCCTTGATTTGATTGATACTCTACCCACATAGACGGGCAAGAGCTTCCTACATGGCCCTGGCAAGTCCATCGAGCCAGTTGTTCTCTCTTAAGGTGAACTGAATTCCCTCTGCAGTGGGGGTTCAATATTTCCTCGGAGACTTGCAAAAACTAACCACTGTAGATCTTATCCTTCCTGATCATTGAGCTGAGCTCCGAAGAACTCGGGGTGTGAACGCTCCAGCATTTCTGCCACCTGGTCCAAGTCACGCTCAAAGATGAGGTCTCCTCTATTCCCCAACTAATAAAACTTGTTGTACTTCACGTCCATCTATAAGAATATAGGATGAGTAAGTTAGTAGAGTGATCAAGTGTGTCAATTTTTTTGTAAGTTTGCAGGAATTTTTGAGGAACACGAATTTTCATGAAAGATTCTAAGTGATAAGAATAAGAATAAGTTTTTGTAAATAATCACTTCCTTTGGTTTTGAAACTAAGTTTATGATTTAAACGTTCATTCTAACTAGGGTCTCCTATGGTCAGGATGGCTCTGATACCAACTTGTCAACATCCGGATTTTTAATCCTAGATGCCTGTTATGCCATACATCGCAATCCTAGGATTACCATTTTTGCGAGACATAACAGATTTGATATCGCAGTACATCATCCATTACAAACCATACATAAGGTCTTACACAAATAAGGATCTCATGATCCAGTTCTTAATACAATTCCAGCAGCGGAATAATCATAATAGTAACGATAGCATAGGCGAAGCTCCACCTTCAGGGTCATAGGTAATGCTGACGATGGGATATGGTCCTAGTTGTCGTAACCTTCCTGTGGTCCGTCATCCTAATACTCCTCTTCATAGTCTGGCCACGGGAATAGCCAGGGACAAAGCCATGAGTACTCCTTAAGTACTCGCAAACTAATACTAACAAGTGAAGGGGTTTTGAATAAGATATACTAAGCTCTAGGGTTGTTTTGCAAAAAGCCAGATTTACCTCTACTAAGTTCAAAAGCAAAGAAAGCTAGTTGAAAGTTTTATAACACCTAAGTGGGAACTTGCATTTCATGTCACAACTCTGTTGTGGTCAAGTCAAAGTCATAAATCATTTCATAAGTCATTTTGAAAACATCTGACGATGGAACAGTATGGCCACTCCAACTATCCATAACCGCGGACACGGCTATTCCAATAGTTTGACACTCTACAGAGATTGTACACTTTCACCACAACATTCGATACATCCGTCAGGAACAATCCTGAATTCACCATACTCAGTATGCGGATAATCAATCCTAACCTTTCAATTACACGCCCTAGTATAGGCACCTCTTCTGTGAGTTTGGCCTCCCAAAAATGACCAACTGTCATCTTGGGAACTGCACAGCTGGACAATCTTCACAAGGTAGCCTCAGCTCAGACTTTGGCCGCAAGGGAACCCATACTAAGGTATATAATTTTCCAGTCAAGCCCTACCCAAATTTCGGATATTGTGGTTGTACGATAAAATTGGAATGGTATCGCATCCAGACAACCATCAGTTTTATAAAGGGCTAAGGCTCATGTCGTTCATCATCAAAATCATCTGGTGTTCAAGAACACATGTCAAAACATTTCAGTAGAATGACTCATCATTCTAAGGTTTTCATAACCATTTTCACCAAGTATTCCCATCTAAGGTTGATCAAGTTTTATGCTTAGCACTAGCATCTATGAGTGGGGTAAATACTAATGATGGGTAATAAACCAGTGGGGATTTACTAGGTTCAATCTCATTCCTTAGGATGACATCAAGATTATCTAACTTAGGCCAAATTTTATGCTCTTTATGCTACCTTCAGTTATCTTTCTAGAATCTACAAGTCACTAATTAAACTCTAAGAGAAAGCTTTGATAAAAAAAATAAAGTATTAAGCTTGCAAGTAAAACTAGGATTGGGTATAGAGTTGTGTAAGCTTGCAAGTAAAACTTGCATGGTTTAGCTTGCTAAGATAGTGGTATAAGTTTGCTAAGTTGCAAGTGTTAGCTTGCCTTGTGCAAGCAGTGGTTTAAGTTCTCCTCGGCTTCTTCCTCGTAGTATCCTCCTTCCTCCTCGTATCCTTGGTCGGTACTAGCGTCTATAAATAAATACGAGGTACACAATCACCAAACAATACTTAACTATTTCTAATCTTCACCCAAAGGTTCACACTAGGTGATCTAGCATCATCACTAACATTTCAAGATTAAAGCACTTGTCCCATTTATTTTATTTTGAGAAAAGTAATTTCTACTCATTGAAAAACTACTTAAGATTTAATATTCTCTAACTCAAACATGGGATCATGTTTACACATGTCATCACCACATATTTTAGTACATGGGAATGTGATTTAAAGTGGTGTCACAATTTAATAAGGTTTAACCTCTTTATTTTATTTAATTAAAGTGACTAGAAATGCCTATGTGGCATTCTTTTATTACTTGATCATTATTTTGTAAGTAAACCTATATGTTTTTATATATTCTGAAAGGTATGGTTAAGTGTGATTTTTGAGAGTTGGGATTAACTCAAAAACTCTTATGGTTGAATTTTGAAAAATGTTTCAATGTAGAAAAGCTTCTGCCTTGTTATTTTTACCATGGGTGATCTACAAATCTAAATGGTTTGAATCCAATGGGCTTGGATTAAGAATTCCAGTATCTTTATAACAAAATTGGTTTCATGCATTTTGGTTCAGTGAATCGAGCTGGGTTGATTTTTAAATCTAGGTACAGAACTGGGTTTGAAATTAAATGAACAAAAATAAATTTGAATCAGTGGGTTGCGCGGGATGTTTAACAGGGCTGGCCCACTACGCACAGCGCACGTGCGGGCTGGTTAAGTGAGCGACCCCACTCGTCAGTGATACGACGAGGGGCGAAGCGGTATGGGGCGATTAGGACCGTAGGATCTAACTCTAACAAACGACTCTGGTTCATCATCGACGTCGGGCAGCGCCGGCGAGACAGAACCCTAGCGCGGCCGGTGGGGGTCGTAGGAGGCTCACCGGGGCTCAGGCGATGGTTGGCGATGGGGGGGCAAACGACGAAGTCGGCAGTGATTCTCTGGTACGGCAGGTTCTTCCGGGCGCCTCTCCTCCTCTGTAGCGGCGAACTCCAGTGAAATTCCGGCCACCTGGTGCTCTCCTTGCTCCGGGAGTGAGTGGGTGTGATCAGTGAGAGGTGGGGAGTGAACAGGTGTGAAGAAAACGAGCGGGGGTGGCCTCCCATTATAGTGGCTGAAGGGGACCGAATGGCGCGGGTGGAGCTTGTCGGGGTCGGCTGCACAGAGGGCTAATGGCATCGACGACGATAGGGGACGGTGCTGTGCTCCCTAGCGAAGCTGAACGACGTGGTGGCGAGGCGTGGAGCGGTGCTGATCGGTCGGAACACGTCGATGCTCTGGGCGGCTCCAACGGAAGTTTTATTGGCGCACAGGTGCTCCTGGTCGCGCAGCGATGAACGAGCATGTCTGCGAGGTTCCTGGTGCGGTGGTGATCACGCACGCGAGCAGCGAAGGCGGGGCGTGGTTTGTGCGAGCGTGTCGAGCGCGGCGCTCTGGTGCGCTCTCGGCATGGCCGCAGAGAGAATGGTCGCATACGGCTGCCGCCGGGCTTGGACATGATGTGGCGATGGACGGTGGAGTGCCTGCTAGACAAGGTTGGCGAGGCTAGTTAGGCTTATAGCTTGTTGTCGACGTTGGGGTTGGTAACTAGGCTCGACCATGGTCACCATTGATGGTATTGTTGAGTTAAAGTGAGCTAGAGCTGGTTAAACTAGTTAGATGATCTACTGAGAGTGTAGTCAGAGCTAGAGAGGGGACAAGGTTGGCACAACACTGCTCACTATAGTGTTTGTTGTTTAATCTGATTTGGTCCCAAAAGGTGTTTGATAAAAAGGCCGAAAGAAATTCAAATTTGAATTTTGGATTCAAACTTGGTGGGTTTGCTAGGCACATACTAGGGAGTCTCTGGTTAGTTGTATTAGTCAAGGGGCAATGGTTTGGTTGGGTTTTGAAAATGTGTGATCTTCACATATGTTAAAGATTCAATTTTGAATTGACATTTGAATGGGGTTGCTAAATGTTTCTGCAAGTTTCAAAGGTGGGCTTTGATTCACTTTTACTTCGTCTTGCAAGGGGTGAAAAGAATTGGAAAAGTTTATGTTTGAAATCTTGGACTAGAAACACTCAAAGTTACCTAGTGAGCAAGATTGGCAAAAATGACCATTTGCCTTATTTGAATTGTTTGTGATTTTCTCTTGATTTGTTTCTGCTTGGAAATGTTTTAGATGATTTTATTTTCATCTTTGAACCATTCCTTACTATTTAGGTTAATCACACAAGTCCATTCATGCATTTATAAAATCATCACATACACACATGCATTCATATGATTTTAATTAATCAAAGTTTTTGTTAACCCTAATTTTAGTGATTAGAGTTTGATGATCATTGTTTCATATTTTTGGGATGTTACATGGCCGCACCCCCTAGGTGCGGGCCATGCTTGGCCATGCGGCCAGGGCGTGTGGCCACCTCGAGGCCCTCCTCCGTCTTTTCTTCTGGCTCTGTGTTTCCCACGGTAAAATATTGACTTTTGCTTTTGTCCCATCCAATTCCAAGAATATTCATTTTCTGACTTTTCTGGAACCAAAAAACAGAAGAAAACAGGCAACTGGCACTATGGCATATTTTTAATAGGTTAGTACCAGAAAATATATAAAAATACCTTAAAGTGTAGACAAAGCAAAACAAAGTAGATACTAAACAAGCATGGAACATCAAAAATTATAGATACGTTTACGACGTATCTAGGACCGGCCCTGGAGCAGCCCGCTGCATGCGCGTTTCATAGTTGGGCCAGCCCATTAGCGTTCCCCCGCACAGCCCGTCAATTCAAACCTAGTTTCATATTTTATTTGAAAATCCCATTCTATAGTGAACTTCAAAAATCAATGCAGAGAAATTCACTGCACCAAATTGATTGAATCTAATGTTTTTTAAAGTAGATGAAAATTCCTAATCACTCCCGTTGGATTCAAACAGTTTGAAACTATGGATCACCCTTGGTAAATATAACAAGACAATACCTTTTGCAAATTCAAACATTTTTCTAAAATCAACCATAAGTGATTTTGAGTAGATTCCAACTCTCAAAAATCATATTTGACAAGACCTTTCTGAATATGTAGAAACCAACATACTTACATACAGTAGTCCTGGACCAAAACTAAAATAATGAATTTCTAGTCATTTTTAGCCACTTAAATATTATTAAATAATAGTGTTAAACTTTATAAATCAAGCCAAACACTTTAAATCACATTCTCAAGTATTATAATATTTTATGTTGTGATGACATGTGTCAATATGATCCCCTATATTGAATTTGAGAATATTAAATATTAAGTAACTTTTCAATGAGTAGAAAATACTTTTCTAAAAATAAGATAAATCAAATCTTATCACCTCTTTTCTTGTAATGATAGAGATGATGCTAGATCATCTAGTTAAGTATTGTTCGGTGATTGTGTACCTCGTATTTATTTATAGACGCTAGTATCAATCCAGGCTACGACGGGGAGGAATTATATGAAGATGAGGACGAGAACTTCGACCATCTTACCAACCAAGGAAAGCTAAGCTAAACCATGCAAGCTACATTATGCATGCTATTCTATGCAAGCCCCACTTGCAAGCCTTTGTGATACCCCTTTTTATACCAAATCCCAGTTTTATTTGCAAGCTTTACTTTTATAAAGTTATTCCAGTAGTTTATTAATTGGATGATTAGTGGAAGATTAGGAAAGTTCTCTCAAGAGCTTATAGCTGAATGAGGGTAGATACACCAGCTTAGTACCCTACAACTAGTGAATCACACCCCCATTTGATAGATGCTAGTGCAAAATTAAACTTGATCACTAGACGGGAACAAATGATTATGAAAACCTTGGAATGATTATTCATTCTATTGAAATTTTTTGACATGTCTTATGGACACAATGACTGGAAGATGATGGTGAAGGACGTATGTGGCTTGACTTTGATAAAAAAACTGATGGTTGGGTTCAGATGCGATTCCATTCCAATGTTTACCGTACAACCACAATACCTGAATTTGGGTAGGGCTTGACTAGAAGTTTATATGTCTTAGTATGGGTTCCCTCGCGGAACGAGGTGAGCTGAGGCTACCTTGTGAATGTGACTGTCCACCTATGCAGTGCCCAAGATGACAGATGGTCATGGTTTGGAGGCCAAACTCATAGGGGAGGTCCCTATAGTAGGGTGTGTAATTGAAAGGTTAGGATTGATTATCCGCATACCAAGTATGATGATTCGGGATTGTTCCTGATGGATGTATCGAATGTTGTGGTTAAAGTGTACCACCTCTATAGAGTGTCAAACTATTCGAATAGCAGCGTCCGCGGTTATGGACAGTTGGATGGCCATGCTGTTCCGTTGTCAGATGTTTTCAAAATGACCCATGAATTGAATGATGACTTTGACTTGACCCCACAAGTTGTGGAGATGAAGCTAGGTTCACACCTAGGAACCTTAGACAACTAAAGTTAGGTTATACTACTAGATACTGGTTGAAATAAAATTTGCTTGTGGAAAACAAACCTAGATCTTAAGATTCCTAGTAGAATCGTCTTACTGCTTTAGTGAAAGTTTATGAGTACTTCAAAGTACTCATGGCTTTGTCTCTGGCTATTCCCATGGCTAGACTATGAAGGAGACTACAAGGAGGATGGACAACAGGACGCTTACGATAACTAGGATCATCTCCCATCGTCAGTATTGCCTGTGACCCTAAAGATGGAGCCCCGACCATGCTACTATTATTATTATTCCGCTGCTTTGATTGTAATCAGACTTGATCAGGAGATCAACTATTTGTAAGACCTTTATGGTTTGTAATGGATGATGAACTATGTTACCAATCTGTTATGTCTCATAAAAATGGTAATCCTGGGATTGCAATGTACGACATAGCAGGCATCTGGGATTAAAAATCCGGGTGTTGACAGTGCCTCTGCATTAGTTATAACTATCTCTAGCATTTTAATATCAAATTGTAATTTAAGTCATGATCAACTCCAACATAAATCATATGGCGACGTTCCAACATCTGTGATACTTGACGACATGAAAATAACACCTGAGCAAGCAACTACGACTCGCAAGGCCAACTATCTACCAAACAACAGGTAATAGGAGGTTTGCAAGGCAATATAGTGGCTGCAAGGGATATCACGGGTACGAAAACTAGAGCATCGCAACACAGATAGAAATAGATCAATAGGATGAAATAAAGACTATAAAAGTAAGATAGGTAGAAGGGGGAGAATGCTCGCCTGGAAACACTGCCGAAGGTACATCCGGAGATTGGGTCAACACTCACATCAACTCATCGCCTAGTCCGTGAAGAAGAAAAACACTAAAATAAAGACCGGATGCAATATTTAATACTACGGCAGAAGATCAGGCATGATGCATGTATGATGCATGACATGGCAAAAATATGGTGCAATCAGGAAATATTAAGCGGAACCGGGATCCTGACAATTAAATATATGATTCTAGTTGTTTAGAAATCCCGCATTTTAAATGTTGACTTAACAAGACAAAACATGGTGGTTCGTTACATAAATTTAAATGCTCCCAATATAAGACTAGAAAAGCCCGTATATGATCTCCATATTAATTATTAGGTGACTCGACAAAATACCCCCAAATCACATGATACGTTGTATGCAAGCATGATTAATTATATGCAACAATTATATATTATATATTATAAAAATATCGGTATGGAGAAAAGGGTCACACATCAGGGGTGTTCGGATCCAGGGTCGCGGAGGCTCGAGTTTTGTCTTCAGGATTCATGAAGGAGGGCTCGGTGTTCCGTGTAGATGATCTTCAATCATCGGATCCGGGAAGGAGCACTTGTGGTTCGGGCTTCGGGGATGGGATCCAAGAATGGTCTTGAGTGGCACCATGTGCATCCCGTGGAACCATCGGCATGGATTTGGTCTTGACTTTGAATAAGATCTTGCCGTAATTTTTTGCCGGTCTTCAATTTCTTATAGTTCCACCGGGAGATAGCCAAACGTCTTTACAGTAGCAGCCACAAACATACAAGAGGCAGCTTGTGTCAACTATAGATGCTGAAGCGCATGTCACCGAGAACAACGGACAACGACGCGATACATACGGCCGCTGCCAACACAGGAACAAAACATGGCGCTGAAGGGGTCACACTCACGCGGAAAGGGCTACCTGATGTTGCTGCAGGGTGGGGGACGACACAGGGTCCGCGCATACGAGCCACAACAGAGGGCTCCCGCGGTGGTTGCTCGGGGAGGAGATGGCCGCAGCGGTAGAAAAGCTTGGTGGCGACAAGAGGTGGCCGAAGGAGGCGATAGGCTTGGCAAGGGCAGCGGCTACAACGCAGACGGGAGATGCAGCATCGACGCCGGCTACGAGGCTTGAGGCAGGGCGTGCAAATGATGGTGCCGGCATGGGGAAAGACCGGCCTCGTGATGGCGTTGTAGAGGCGAGGGAGGCGTTCACGGGAGGCACACGGAGAAGAAGCAGGAGGGGCGCGGGTTGCAAGCAGAGGAAGGCCAGGTGGCCGGACGCGGGATGGTGGAGCTTCGGCTGACACGAGGGAGAGGCTCGGGAGAGGGAGGCAGGTGGGGACGCACAGGAGATGGAGGCTCTGGCGGTGGGGGATCGAGCGCAGAAGGGGGAGGTATCCCGCGAGCGAGGGAGAGGAACGGGTCGAGCGGGGACGTGAGGTGGGGCCGAGGAATGTGTGACAGGCGGCTGTCGCTAGGTGGGGCAGGTACGCGGGTGAACGCATCGAGTTGACACGGTTTTCCGTCGGGGTGGGTGGTTTGCGGGAGGAGGTATATACATTTTTAGTCCCACATCTTGCGTCATCGGAGCGTTTTAATCCCACATCTTGCAAAGTGAGCAATACTAGTCCCACAACTTGTATTCCTAGAGCATTTTAGTCCAATTTGATTGAATTTTAGCAAGTTTGACTAAATTCATCCAGCTATGGCGTTGTAATTTTTTCAAAATAAGCCCTGTGTATTTTTCTCTGGCATTTGTGTTCTTAGTATGTACCGAAAGACTGGCCAATATATAACTAAAATAGTTAAAAGAATAGGCTAGTGATGGGATTCGACCTCAGTTCCTCCGTATGCCTACATAACCACACAATCCATTGCACCAACACATACTATGTGATACTATTGAGGACGTAATTTATTTATACAGCATAAAAGCATACATCGACGGCAGGATAATCTTGCACGTCATCTGTATCCAATCTTCTCACGTGGAGGCCTTTATTTTAAACATTAAAAAATATAATTCAAAGTGTCAAAAACACCTTAAAAAATACCTATACATGGGCAATGATGTAAACTTTTTCTATGTAGGCCAAAACACAAATTATTTCGGATTGAATTTTTTCCCACAACTTTGGAACACGTATTTTTAAATGTCTAAAATAAAAGTTTACTTGTAGCCCAGGTGTGTATGCCCAGGTGTATACACTTAATCAATCGAGTGTCAATTCCTTACATGTGTGTGCTATTCTTTATCTGTTTCATGTTCATGTGAGCCATCGTGAGCTAGGTAGCCTGTTGCACGACACAAACCTAACTCTTCATTTATATGCTTCATGTCCGTGTTGTGCGTGTAGGAGAGCTAGGGCTTATCAGTCTCAAAACAATGTATAATAGATGAGCGCTCTTATATTTAGCATGATGTTGTGCGTGCTCTAGTGGCAATACTGCTTATTATAAAGCTCAAGGCGTGAGTTCAATTCACTTCACACACTTTGAGATTTTATTATTTGTTTTCTTGTCTGTATTACCACTGATAGGTGGGACCTGTCTGTCGTCGATGAATTCGGTCAAAATCATAGAAATTCGATTAAATTAGACTAAAATGCTCTAGGAATACAAGTTGTGGGACTAGTATTGCTCACTTTACAAGATATGGGACTAAAACGCACCAACAACGCAAGATGTGGGACTAAAAATGTATATACCTCTTTGCGGGAGAGTTGTGGGCCAGGGGGAAGCAGGTAGTTAGCGATGCAAGAGAGAGGGGTGTCACGACAGGGTCTGAGTCGGGTGGGGTGCAGTGCGTGCGTGCGTGTGTTACAGGGTGGTTCGGCATAGCGTGCGTGTGGTGTGTGCCGATGTGCAGCGCGCGCGTGTCATGGGAGTGGCGGCGGTAGATGGGAATAGGTTTAGGATTTCTAGGGTTTGCCTAGGGAAATTAGGGTTAGGGTTTGTATGGTTGTAGATGGCTAGCTGCTAGGCCTTTTGGGCCTGGCGGCTGGCTGGCTCTCCTAGAAGAAAAAAAATTATTTTTATTTTAACACAAAACCTTTTTAGTAATTAGGTTTAGACATAAAAGATCTATAAGATTCGGGTTTTTATTTTGAAATAAAGATAAGGGGAGTAATGTCAAATTGAAGATAGGGTTTAACCAAAATAGTTTTAAACAAATATGATATGCATGATATCATGATGATGCTCAAAGTAGTAACAATGAGCGATTTATAGTACTAGATTTACCCGGGGTGCTACAATTCGACACCACTAACAATGGATCTCGCCCTCAAGACCTACCTCATGCTATGGGGAAGAAGGATGACGCTCTGAATCTTCTTGCTTCGTCTAGATCCTCGCAATACCACTAACAAGGATTCTTGCTTTATCTTGAAACCGGTGACACCACCAACAAGGGGTGTTGCTCACGTTCGTTGCGAGAACACTCTGGAAAACAAAATACGAAGGTTAAGGTATCAGAAGATAAGGCCACCTCTAACTTCCATGGGAGGAGTAAAATTGCTTGATCCACCGATTCAATGTACAAGAGCGAATGATAAGATTAGTCGGATGGTGATAAGTCCATCGCGCACCCAAAGCATTACTCTACACATGAATGGAAAATTATGCAACCAACTCTCGGAATTCAGACTAAAGATCTCTCAATCTAGATTCGGAAACAAAAGGATAAAGTAGGCTCTTCATCAGATCTGATGCAGATGAGGTCGTCATGTGGAAAATTCCGGAAGATACAAAGAAAATTTTTAGTGAATTTTCGGTCCACTAAAAGGTACAACAAAGCTAGATTCCTCAGATAGCATGAAGACCAGATGTCAAAACACCGTTATAAGTGGATGAAAGCAAAACCCTAAAGGTATGACAAAAACCCAACCACGATAATTTCTAGACTCGAAAAAAGATAAGAGAGCAGATTCAAGATACGCAAAGGTAAGGGGAGAAGAGCACATGGTAAGGAGTAAAACAGACCTAATCAGATCTATCTAATCGATTTTGCAAAAATAGTTTGACACTCTACATCGGCCGTTAGCTAGGTTATCCTACAGGCTGGATCAGTGGGGTATCACAACTACTGAGCTCTGATACCACTCTGTAACACCCTCGGATCGGCCCTATGCAAGTTTTAGATATTCCCGCCAAACCCGCAGAGAAACGATTCAAAGGTGCCCACCAGACACTTGCGTGCTGGTGGAAAACGAAGTAATATCATTACACGATATTCCATGATGCAATCCACATAACATATATATACAACAATGACTCAAAGAGTTAAGGATACAGATGTATGCTACAAAGATCCAAATCACCTTGAAAATGATACACATCCGAGTACGGATAAGATGCAAATTGAGCTAAGAGCCCTGAAAAATAACCAATGGAGTCCATAACCCTTCCCTGAGCCGAAAGGGTAACCCTGCTAACAACATCGATCTCATACCTGCTGAAACAAAAGGGGTGCTGACAAAGGGCAAAGGAAAAAGAGAGCGGTCAGTACTGAGGCCAGTACACAACGAGTCTTAAAATTCGGCGGTCCTTGCCTACATAGGTATGGTGAACTGAAGCGGAAGCGCAACATGCACTAAAAAACCTATAAAGACTCGATACAATTGTCGGCTATCAGAGAGGGATAAGAAAGACCTAATCGGATTCATCCTGATACTAACACCAATCATACCCATCTTGGTGTTTCCCCCTCGAGACCAAACGAGGAAGTCGTACCAAGGAAACTCACATAGTTGACAATTTTATTCATTCCATTATAGTTGCAGCACTTACTAGTCAGATATAGATAGCATGAGTCATCCTGATATAATAAGCCATGGGCACTTTTAGTTAACCTTTCCGTTGTAGTTGCGATACTTACTAGTCAGATACATATAGCATGAGGCATCCCAATTCCAGCAGTTGTTGGCACTTTTATTTAGCCATTCCGTTGTAGTGAAGCTGAATACTAGTCATTATAAAGTCAAATTTATAGAACTACTTTAGTTATAGTTTTCTATGATCAACATACTATAGTCCAAGTCGTCCATAACCACGGACATGGCTTTCAGAAAGTTTTACCCTGCAGGGGGGCACAAATAGCAACACACGCATGATCAACCTTAGAAAAACCAAATGAAAACCCAATGAGGCATCACGACAAAGCAATCACAAGATTCATATAAAATTTCAAGGGGCCACCCCACTAAGCTACCCGCGACGAAATTGGCCGGCTCTGATATGGACCCAGAGGTTTGCGTCAATGGTTGTAAATGACTGGGAACCCGAAAGTTTTACTGGGCTTGTCGATACCGTGGAAACACTCCGCTTACCTAAATAGTATAGTAGTAAAAGCTCTCCACGAGCAACAGTAGTAAATAAAGCAGTAAACATGGCATAAATACAGGATAGTAATAAAACCCCAAATTGGTTGGTGGCCCCAAGAAATAAGATATGATTCAAGCTCTCGCTAAGGGGATTCATGGTCGCACATGCGGATAGTGTGAATATTCAAGGAACAGGTATCAAGTACTCGGGGTCCTATGGGACACCAGTGAACGGTTAAAAACCAAATCACATCTATTGCCCACCGGTGCCTCTGCATAAGTTATAACTATTCCGAGCATTTAAATATCAAGTTTTAATTTAAGTCATGATCATCTCCAACATAAAGCATATGACGACATTCCAACAAATGTGGTACTTGACGACATCGAAACAACACTTGAGCAAGCAACTACGACTCGCAAGGACAACTATCTACCAAACAACAGGTAATAGGAGGTGTTCAAGGAAATATAGTTGTTGCAAGGGATATGACGGGTACAAAAACTAGAGCATCGTAACAGAGAAAGCAATAGATCAACCGGAGGAAATAAAGACTATAGGTAGAAGGGGGAGAATTCTCACCTGGAAACACTGTCAAAGGTACATCCAGAGATCGGGTCGACACTCGCATCAACTCATCGGCCTAGTACGTGAAGAAGCAAAACACTAAAAGAAACATTGGATGCAATATTTAATACTACGGCAGAATATCAGGCATGATGCATGTATGATGCATGACATAGCAAAAATACGGTGCAATTAGGAACTATTAAGCGGAACCGGGGTCCCGACAATAAATATATGCTTCTAGTTGTTTAGATACCCTTCATTTTAAATATTGACTTAACAAGGCAAAACATGGTGATTCGCTACACAAATTTAAATGGGGTCAACATAAGACTAGAAAAGCCCGTATATGGTCTCCATATTAATTATTACATGAGTCGATAAAATAACCCCAATCCACATGACAGGATGTATGCAAGCATGATTAATTATATGCAACAATTATATATCATATATTATAAAAATATATGTATGGGGAAAACGGTCACACATTAGGGGGGGGGGTTCAGATCCGGGGTCGCGGATGCTCGGGTTCAGTCTCTAGGATACGTGAAGGAGGGCTCGGTGTTCCGTGTAGACGATCTTCGATCATCGGATCCAGGAAGGAGCACTTGTGGTTCGGGCTTTGGGGTTGGGGTCCAGGAAGGGTCTTGAGTGGCACCATGTGCATCCCGCGGAACTATCGGTATCGAGCCGGTCTTGACTACGAGGAAGATCTTGTCGTAATTTTTTGTCGGTCCTCAATTTCTCATAGTTCCACCAGAAGATAGCCAATCGTCATTATAGTAGCAGCCACAAACATACAAGAGGCAGCTTGTGTCAACTATAGATGTCGAAACGCGTGACACCTAGAACAACGGACAATGGCGCGGGACGTATGGCCACTTCCAACACAGGAACAAAACATGGCGCAGGCGGGAAATGCAGCATCGACGGCGGCTACGAGGCTCGCGGTAGGGCGCTGCAAACAATGCGGACGGCGCGGGGGAAGACCGGCGTCGCGACGGTGTTGTAGAGGCGAGGGAGGCTCTGACGGGGATGCGCACAGAGAAGAAGAAGGAGGGGTGCAGGTTGCGAGCGGAGGAAGGCCAGGTGGGCGGACGCGGGGTGGTGGGGCTTTGGCTGGCACGAGGGAGAGGCTCGGGAGATTGAGGCAGGTGGGGACACGCAGGAGGCGGAGGCTCTGGCGGCAGGGGATCAAGCGCAGAAGGGGGAGGGGATCCCGCGAGCGAGGGAGAGGCGGGGCCGGGGAACATGGGACGGGCGGCTGTCGCTAGGCGGGGCCAGGTACATGGGTGAATGCATCGAGTTGACAAGGTTTTTCGTCGGGATGGGTGGTTTGAGGGAGAGTTGTGGGCTAGGGGGAAGCGGGCAGCTAGCGATGCGAGAGAGAGAGAGAGAGAGAGAGAGAGAGAGGCGTCGCGGCAGGGTGTGAGTCGGGTGTGGTGCAGTGTGTGCGTGTGTTACAGGGTGGTTCGGCATAGCGTGCGTGTGTGCCCCTGTGCAGCGGGCGGGTGCCATGGGAATGGCAGCGGTAGATGGGAATAGGTTTAGGATTTCTGGGGTTTTCCTAGGGAAATTAGGGTTAGGGTTTGTAGGGTTGTAGGTGGCTAGCTTCTAGGACTTTTGGGCCTGGCGGCTGGCTGCCTCCCCTAGTAGAAAATATTTTATTTTTATTTTAAAACAAAACCTTTTTAGTAATTAGTTTTAGACATAAAAGATCTAGATGATTCGGGTTTTTATTTTGAAATAAAGATAAGGGGAGTAATGTCAAAACGAAGATAGGATTTAACTAGAATAGTTTTAAACAAATATGATATGCATGATGTCATGATGATGCACAAAATAGTAACAACGAGCGATTTATAGTACTGGATTTACCCGTGGTGCTACAAACAGTCACCCGAAATAGATGTACCAATACGATCATGTCATCAAGTTTAAAGTGTTATCACATTCGTAGTAACTCAATGTCCTTAGACCATGATATCATGTCAATCACTTTCACCGGAAGAGTATTTTGATTACATCAAAACGTCACACCGTAATAGGGTGATTATAATTGTGTCGTCGGGTATTTGGAAAGTGTCAGTTGAGGCACTACTAGGAAAAAGCTCATCAGTGGCGCACCATTTTTCAACTTCTATGGCACATATGGGATGTGCCACTGTTATCACGTCACTAAAGTGTAGTTCTGTAGCGCATTGTAAAATGCGCCGTAGAAGTCCTCAAAGTTAAGTGGCGCATATTGCCTATATGCGCCATAGAACTGTATTTTGAAATTTCAAAAAAAGGCGGGCTAAATCTTGCCCAAAATTTCAAATCGCAAACTTCTGTGGCGCATATTGCAAAATGCGCCACTGATTATTTTTTTGAAATTCAAAAAAATAGCCTAGGTCTGGCCGAAGTGGGAGGTGGGTGGTGGGTGGAGGAGGGTGGTGGCCAGAGTGGGAGTGGGAGGTGGGTGGTGGGTGGAGGAGGGTGGTGGCCAAAGTGGCAGTGGGAGATGGGTGGTGGGTGGAGGAGGGTCGCAGAATAGGAGGCCGCTAGTGTAGGAGGAGTAGGAGGAGGGGTCGCCGGAGTAGGAGGCCGCCGATGTAGGTGGAGTAGGAGGAGGAGTAGGAGGGGTCTCCGGTGTAGGAGGAGGGGTCGCCAGAGTAGGAGGCCACCGATGTAGGTGGAGTAGGAGGAGGAGTAGGAGTAGGAGGGGTCTCCGGTGTAGGAGGAGGGGTCACCGGAGTAGGAGAAGGAGAAGGAGAAGGAGGCCGTCGGTGGAGGAGGGGTCACCGGAGTAGAAGGAGGAGTAGTAAGAGGTAGTGGAGGAGGTGTTGCCGGAGGTGGTGGAGGCCATGGCCGGTGTAGGAGGAGGAGTTGGCTGGAGAGTGGAGGCCATGGCCAGGATTTCTGTGGCGCATATGGTCATATGCGCCACAGAAAGCTCGGGTGCTCAACCCCGATGGCGGATCCCGGCAAACTTCTATGGCCCACCGTCCATGTCCATGCGCCACATAATAGTGAAGGGTTATGTGGCGCATTACACCAAATGGGCCACTATTCGTTTTATGTGGCGCATGGCAAAACATATGCGCCACACAAGTATTTTCTATCTATAGTTGTTTTCCTAGTAGTGAGGCTCGTAGCTCAACATTGGGACCGGCTGACGGAGAGATATACTCAGGGTCCTCTCGGTAATATCACATTGGCATAGCCTTGCAAGCAAGTGATTTGATCACTAGAATGTCATATCACAGGAACAAGAAAAAGAGTACTTATCAGGAACGAGATTAAACAAGGTATAGATGATACCGAGTGATTGAATCTCATACAAGTAATATATCGCAAGACAAAAGGAATTTGATTACAGCGAAAGAGGTTCGGACGATCATGACATCTTCGAGGAACTAGTCGGAGTTATTATGGATCTCCAGGTCCCGCTAATGACTATTGATCGGAGAATGTCTCAATCATGTCTACGTAGTTCCCAAACCTATAGAGAGACACACTTAAGGTTAACCTACGCGTTTGAGTGGATAGGAAACACAGGGGGAGTCAATGGACATGTAGAAAATTATTCTGCTGCAGAAAATTATTCTGCTGCCGAATCTGCTTAAATAGTTTTGGGGTATCGAAAAAAAGTAAGGGATCAAAATATTAATGTGTTCATTAAATTAAGTGTTCATTAAATTGATTTGCATTAAAATGGAATTAAAGTGCTTTAATGGATATACCTTTAAGGGAAAGTAAAGTGCTTTAATGAAATTAAAGTCTTTAATGGAAAGATCTTTAAGGGAATTAAAGTGTTTTAATAAACCTTTAAGGGAATTAATGTGCTTTAATGGAGATTGAATGAGACGAGGGGAGGGGGAAGCCCCATGGCGCCTATAAAAGGAGGTGGCCTCCTCCTCCTCTCCACACACACTCTCATATGCTCTAGAAAAGGTGCTTGGAGAATCCCTTCTCTAAAACTTCCCTTCTATCACCACTACCATGGCATAGCGTTGTTGGAGTTTCCGGGGATCCGCTACTTCCGCTGTCCGGTTGAAGCAAGGGATCGAGAGTCATCGGCACACCGAACATGTGACCGATTACGGAGGCGCTGCCCGTCTATGGCGCTGATCGTTTGCAAGTCCTTGAGGTCGGTTGTGTACCATTCACATCAACCACATTTGTTTGCGTGAATGTTATCCCCTTACGGTCTATGAGGGTGTGTCCATCTATAATCGTTATAAAGTTTTGCCTAGATTCGATATTGGCAGTTTCAAATCGTAGAATTTTTTCGTTTTCTATGCAACGAACCCCATCAAGAGAACCTTTTCGGGAAAAGTAACCCATTGTAAACTTTTGGTAATCAGATAGTAGATAGTTGCAGGTCATAAGGCTCTTCTCACTGCGGACCTAAACCTGGGTAAAAAACACCGTGTCTCTCTCTGTGATTGTGTTCGTCTATCTCGCCGATTGAGCTCGCCGGAACTTGCGCCCCTGTCCGAAGAAAAAATGGGGACTCATATCCCGGCGTTAAAAATTAAGACACGACAATAACCAACAGTGACTCCAATGGTTAAACACAAGTTCAACAAGAAAAAAGTGAGAAATTTATTGCAATTTCTCGAAACAGGTATTCAGGTCGCATTGAAAATAAAGTCAAATGACCAAAATGATACAAAATGGTGATAAAACCCTCTGATAGAACCGAATAACGATTTTAAAAAGTATACACACCGCACAAGAAGCCCTGAGAATAACGACTAAGGCTAACACCATGCCTCTTTGCTCCTGTGAAGTTATTGCAATTTAGAGAGTTACGGTGCAAATTTGATGTAGATCTTCTCACTTTACTTGGTGCAACGAGGACATGGTTAACATATTTTTTTTTGAACGGAGGGGGTGTAGAGCACCCAATTTCTCATTAAGCTATTATATAACCTATTTGCTGCATACTTTAGATGGCAGCAAGAACTGGGCACGTAGAAGCATAGTGAGCTGAGCTCCTATATGAACAAGTGGGCTTGGATTATAAAGCTGTTTATTTCATTTTTAACATCATAATATTATAATTTAAAAAATAGTCTTCCTTGTGTAAGAATAATGATGTGAGTGAGTCAACATTAGGGTACCCTTTATTCACTTTAGTTCCAACAAAAAACTAACCTAACTTTTATAATAATGTCATCATAAAAGTTAGATCATTTTCTTAAACTAATGAGGGTAGGTGGTGCAATAATGTTGACTCACTTGCATCCCTATGTAAAAATATAATTGAGACATTCAACAAAGAACAAAGTACAAGTCCCGGGCACCGCCAGAATCATATCCTCTTCCTTGTGCGATGCGGCATAGGGATGAGACGACCACCACAATAGCGTGTATAATAACTAACATAAAGAAAACAACAGTCTCGATCTTATGTAATCGCCATGTCTATGTATAGTATCATACGGTTAGTCTCAATGCTATATTATGCTCCTGTGAGGATCCATTTGGTGCATCCAACTATCTAGATTACCAACAAAGCACTAATTAGCAACTACGGATTAGTTGTGGACATGACATCTCTAAGCGGATTGATTCCTTTTATACTTCGCTCCCGTGCCGTCCCCCGAGGCGGCACCGGGGTGAAACCCTAGCCGCCGAAAAACCAAAGGCCGGTGGCCTCTCCTACCGTCGGCGAGGGCCGCGGTGGCAGCAGGCCCCAGTGCTGAAGGTGTTGGGGGGTGGCGGCGTGGAGGCAGATCTCCAGTGGCGGTTTGGGATGGCGTTGGTGATCTTCTGTGTGCGGGATCGGGAGCGGCGACCCCGATCATGCGACGGCGGTGGTGTTCCCTCGGGTGTGACGTCCACGTGGGGTGGAGTTCTTCTGCTCACGGCTATGGGGCGACGCCCCGGTCATGGAGTTTGGAGACTTACCTTGGGCATCCACGCTTGAGGTGGAGGCGGTAGCCGTAGGCTTAGGATCCCGCCTAGACCTACCATCGGTGAGGCCTTTGGTCACTTGGAGGTGCGTGGGGAGGCGGCGTGATGCTCGCGGTCGAACTCGCTGGCTTCCAGTGGGACGATGCGTGTGTGTGGTTCGGTCGCAGGCTTGCCTCCTCTTTCACTGGAGGGAGTTGGCGGGCGGGCACGACGTGGGTAGGGATGGCACATGCAGGGTATGGGTGAGGGTGGAGGCACCCCATACCCGTACCCGTTCACCCCGAGTCTACCCATCACCCGCACACATATCTGTCAATGGGTGCAAGCTTTTCCCATATCCGTCACCCAATAGGGAGGGATAGTGGGTACCCCGCAGGTTAAAATACCCACATGTACGACACATGAAAATTATTTTTTTTTTAGAAAACAACATCTAACAATATAATTTATAAGTATCAACACAATAAATTAAGTTCACAAACTCATACAAGAAAACATATAATTTAACGATATATAAGACCACAAAATAAACATCACAACAATGTATGTTCCGTTAGCTCAATTAATTCTAGAGATACCAGGCTGGAGTTACGGAAATGGACTACATCAATAGAGGAAAAAAAGATGTGTGCGATCAACAATCATTAATATGCCCCGGTCAATGGAAATACTAGACATGAAATATGGGGTTGTTTTGGTCTACCGAGATCAATGGGACAAAATAGATTATCTAATTTAGAATTTTATATCGGAGGTCCACTTGTCAGATATGTAGATGGGTACATGGGTGTGGGTTGTATGATCCTGTACCCGTAGCTGTCACATCCAATGGGTTTAGAATTTATCCATTTATATACTCATGGGTATTTTTTGTCCCAAACCCTTACCCTAATAGGGTTTTAACCCGTCGGATAAACGAGTGATGGGTACCCATTGCCATCCATAGACGTGAGGGACCTGCCGATCTTCCGAATAAACGGGGCGATCTTTCGAGGCTTCTCGCACCTGAAAGATGGTCTTCTTGATGCTGGCTCTCATTTTTGGCCGGGGACGAGTTTGGAAGGCTCCACCGGTGATCTCCTTTGCGCACAAGTTGCATGTAGATTGCTGAATCGGGTGGGATTGGATAGTATGTTCTTGTTTTAAAGGGGCGACACGAAGCTGCGCTGATGTTGCCAACATGGGACATGTCGGTCTTTGATTTCCATGGAGGATACAGTGGCCGAGAATATCAATCGGCTGAGATATGGGGCTAGTGATTGTGGGCTATATCTTGGTGGTGATGAGGGCCTTGCTTGTTGATTCTTGACTTGTAGCAGCGACGGTGAAAAGCGAAGGCGAAATCATGGATAGAGTATAAGTTCTTATCTTTCATGGCCAAAATCCAAGATACAAATGGACACGTACATATGGGACCAAGTGAACTCGTAGTGCGGCCTACGAAGTACTCCCTCCGTTTCAAAATATAAGATGTTTTAGCTTTGTGGAGCAAATGTATCTAGATTTATTTTAGTGTCTAGATTCATTCCAAACATGAGTGAACCTACATACTAAAACAAGTCTAGATACATTCTCTTTACAAACCTAAAACGTCTTATATTTTAAAACGGAGGAAGTACAATCATGGCGCCTTTTTCTTCTGTCCGGCCCGGTGGATTACATTTGCATAGCACAGCAGGAACACAACATCATCAGCATGACGGTTGCAGTCCACGCTGTTAAAGAAGATCCTCCAAGAACGATAGACATGGGAAAGGCAGGTAGTACAATTGGGAGTACGTTTCCTTGGCTAGCTAGTGCTTGAGAGGGCTACGGCCACACCCTCGCAGACATTATGCATCGTGCCTTAAAACTGGTACATTGGTACGCTTCCTTCATTCCTACCGCACACAACTGTGCAAGCAACTAAAATATTCGACTTTCTTCCCCGTGACACCTATTATTATATTATTTTGCAAGTTATAATTTTAAATTACTTCCCAGGCACGTTTACCTAGATGGGCTAGTACTTTCTTATTTTTCATCCAAAATAGATAGTATAGAGTACTAGTCCACCTGGAATCCCAGAAATTTTTTAGATAAAAAAAATGAGAGTACTAGTCCACCTAAATAAATATAGGTGCGGAGTAATTTAAAACATGGATTATTTGATAATTGTATTGATAATTTCTATTCCTTGTATATATACTTGTACTACATGCTTTTTGACATGTGGGTACAAGAAGTTAGACCTAAGTGGCATGCTATGTGTTGGTGGTTTTTTTCTTACGCAGACCATACCGGTTCATCTCTATTACCGCGCCTGACCCGACGAGCCATGGAGACAGCGCATGACTGTGGTGGAGTTAGCTTACGCGCTAATCATGGCACAAATCTTTTGTTTAGTTAGATTTTCTACATGCTCCCGCTAATCACACGCATGGCTCGCCATTATATGTTTGTTTCTTAGGGAAGGATTGGATGACCTACGCAGGGGAGGATGACGGCAAGAGACTAGTCTAGGAAGTCGCCGCCAATCGTTGGAACCAGAGGATACAATCTATACAACGATTGTTTCTTTTGTTTTGGGCTAGACCACATGGATGGGTTCAGTTTTTTTTTAACGTTAGCAGGAGAGCTGCTAAATTCATTGAACAGATAGAAGAGTGGTTCAAAAACTGGACCGAAAAACCATACAGATGATGCTTTTCGGCTTATAACGCAAAACACAAATCAAGGACTCACCTTCCCTAACCTAGCCAAAGGCGAGAGGTCAGGACACAGAGCCACTAGACCGCTTCACAACCGCAAGAAGACATCTAAAAAACACAACTCTCACAGAATATGGCACGCGCCAACGTACAATCCACCCTTGATGCCTAGAAGATAGTGGCGGTATAGACTGCAGGACCCGACTGGACCCCGAGGAGAGTTGTCGTCGTAGAGGTGCCGCATTAGTGTACATCCTGCCCTGGAGGCCCATCATCCGAGCACCTGTCAAACTAGACTCCAACTCTCGTCTTGGAACTCCTCGTGCAACCCGGGCAATGCCTTCGAGGAGGGAAACGACGCCATAGCGCTGCCACTGCCTGAACCAACAAGTTGGATCTAGGGTTTCCTCCATTGCATAGGAGGAGGAACGGAGGGGAGGGCCTAGACAATGCCTTCAAGAAGGTAACGACGCCCACAGGCAATGGCGGCGTCCGCAACAGCATAGGATTTTTCCTGGCCCTTCCACCAACACCACTGTCCACAAGGGCAGGCATGACGAAACCCAACGGTCGAACAAACCACCTACGAGAGGCGAACACAAGCCTGCGACAAGTGAGGCAATGGAAACCTCGAACATCATCGAAGCCAACCCGGATAGCTGAAGGTCTACCTTCCTCATCCTCGTGTTGGACGGGAGGATGCAACACCCATCATGGTGCCATTCATCTCCTTCCAAACCATAGCCATCTCGCCCATCAACCCCGCTGCAGAAGCCCTCCGCTGGACATGCCTCCACGGACGCCCTTCTTCTGACGAAAGTATGTAACACCCAGGCCAGTGCCAATCCTTTCCCGTATGCCTCGCCACTCCGCTTGCCCTTCTTCCTCTGTCCCTAGACGCTGCACAGACCGGCTCAGCCCACACGCAACAGCGATTGGCCCTTAGGACCGAGTTGTCGCCCCTCGCGCATCACATCAGGGTTGTCCACCGCGCCAAGAACGCCCTGGAGCAACCCCTCTTGCCAGACTGAGCCACCAGAGCCTGCAACGGCCGCATACCTCTAGGCTCATATCGGGCCCGCGCAGCCACCTCCACGCCAGTGCATCGCCCAACAACACTACTTCGCGTCGCCTGCCTTCTCTCCAACGCCTCCACCTATCCCGCCCTGCATTGCCTGCTCCTCCATGGTTCCTCCTCGCTCGCCCGACACCGTGCGACTCCGCCTCGAAGCACAGCAGGACCCGACCTTCTGTGGGACGGGCGCCTCCGCCGGCGTCGACGGCGGAAGCGGCTGTTAGAGATATGCCCAAGAGGAAATAATAAAGTGGTTATTATTATATCTTTGTGTTTATGATAAATGTTTACATACCATGCGATAATTGTATTAACCGGAAACATTAATACTTGTATGTTCTGTAAACATAAAAGAGTCCCTAGTAAGCCTCTTGTTAACCTATCTTGTTGATTAAGAGATGATCATGGTTTCCTGAGCATGGACATTAGATGTTATTAATAACAAAATCATATCATTAGGAGAATGATGTGATGGACACACTCCTATAGTTATCATAGCATAAGATCAAGTCATTTAGAGTTTGTTTGCTACAAGCTTTCAGATACATAGTAACCTAATCCTTCGACCATGAGATCATATTAATCACCATCACCAGATGAGTACATTTATGACATCAAACACCACTTCCGTAACTGGGTTGTTATAAAGGTGGCATTGGGTATTCTGAAAGTATGTGTTGAAGCGCATGGATCAAGAGTGGGATTTGTCCATCCATATGACAGATAGATATACTCATGGCCCTCTCAGTGGAATTTCATCAAGTTGGCTTGCAAGCATGTGACTAGGTCACAAGGGATGTCATATCACGGAACAAGTAAAGAGTACTTATCTGTAACGAGGTTCAACTAGGTATAAGAGATACCAACGTAACGAGGTTGAACTAGGTATAAGAGATACCAACGTTCGAACCTCGGATAAGTATCACGCGACAAAGGAATTGGTGTCATATGTAAATGGTTCATTCGATCACGAATTCATCGTTAAAATATGTGGGATCCATATGGATTTCCATATCCCTCTATTGGTTATTAACCAGAGAGGTGTCTCGATCATGTCTGCATAGTTCGCGAACCGTAGGGAGACAACTTAAGGAATCAATGTTGTTTAAGTAGATATGGAATATGATTTGGAAACTGAATTTTGTTTGGAGTCTCGGATTGGATCTAGGACATCACGAGGAGATCCGGAATGGTCCGGACAATAAGATTCATATAAGGAGAGTGGTTTTCCAGGGTTCAGACAAAGTTTCGGTGTTTTGACCAGATACTTCTGGAATATTCTAGAGGGACCACCATTGATTCCACCATCCCGGGAGGGGGTCACTTGGATAGTGGGGGCTAGCCGCACCAAACCCTAAAGGGCCAATTCGGCCAAGTAAAAGGGTCAAACCCTAGTTTCAATAGTCAAATCCTAGTTTGAAAAGTCAAACTCTAGTTTTTGGTAAGAAGGAAGACTTGGTGGAAAAGGTTTCAAGGCCTTCCCTTGGTGGCTGAGTTGGGGGGGGACACGGTCTGGGCTGGGAACCGTTGGCCAGCCGCCCCCCACCTATGTAATTACGGGTGGGGGCACACCCCCCACACCCTTGTCCATTGGCGCCTAACCCTGGTCGCCCTCCTCTTCTCTCTCATCCACTGTCCTGCTCCGGCTTAGGCGGAGCCCTGTAGAAATCTATCCTCCTCCTCCTCCACTACCACCACACCATCATGCTGTTGGGATTCCGAGGATATCTACAACCTCCACTTCACTGCTGGAACAAAGGAGAGGAAGGTCTTCATCGACTACCATACATGTGACCGACTGCGGAAGCACTGCCGGAACGCGGCGCCGGAAGGATTGTCTACACGATCTTGAGATCAGCAAGTGATCGACTACATCAACCATGAGAATCCGATCCCATTAAACACTTTGGATCTACGAGGGTAAGTTCTCTACAATATCGTTGCACCGATCTCGTAGATTAGATCTTGGCTTTTCCATAGATTGGATCTTGGTTTTATGCGTTCTTGCGATAGAATTTTTTTCCATGCAACGAACCCTACAGTTGTATCAGAGATGTGTCTATGCGTAGATCTGTTGTACGAGTAGAACACAATGGTTTTGTGGGCATTGATGCTCTTGTTGTCGCTTGCTTTTTATGCACTTTTCATCTTGCGGGATGGTGGGATGAAGCGGCCCTGGCTAACTTTACATGTCATCGCACATGAGATTTTCTCCATGCTCAGCGTGCAACTTGTATTGCACAAGTGGATTTGCGGGTGTCTGTCTCTCCCACCATAGTTAAGATTCAATTTACAATGGACACTTGACCACACTTGTATCAACGTTGTGGTTCATGTTCATAGGTCAGAACGATTCTTATTCGAAAGCCCCAACCACGTGAAACATGCAAAGAAAATTAGAGGCGTCTAACTTGTTTTTGCAGGGCATGTGATGTGATGTGATATGGACATGATGTGATTATGATTATATTTGATGTATGCAATGATACTTATTGTAAGTTGGCAACCGGCAGGAGCCTTATGGTTGTTGATGACTACAAGTGCACAGATCATTTGTAGCTAGTTTCGAAATAAAGATATCGATCCCATAGGGAGAAGGAGTCTGAAGTATAAGAATTCTTGAAATAAATACTAAAGCTAGAAATGCTAAATAAAGTTATAAGTGACAAGATAAAATGCGAGTATTGCGTAAAAAAGTGTTTTTGGGTTTTTGGTATAAGAGAACAATGAGTAAAGTAAATAAAACTGAATACAGAAAATAAGTATCACGTATGTAAAAGAGATTTGAAACTTTAGTGGGAAAAGGCATTCATAAGGATTAGCAGATACACCACTAGCATTATAAAGGGCTAAGGTAAACATTATTATTATGAACATTCTCAACTATGTATGTGTGGGAGGAACTCCGTATTTAGAGGTAGCAACAACTTCTCAAATCATCCTCATAACCACAGCAGACAGCACTCAACATCAATTGAATTATTGTGCTATTAAGGGACATAATCCCGTAGGACGTATCCCATGGCATGGATAGTGTTTTGTGAGTTTACTAGATTTCCAAGTTAATACGTAAGGGATGCCAACAGCTTTATAGTCATTGTAAGTGCTAACATCCCTCCATCCACCAACAAGTAGTTCCCTACATCTAGTCCCCACAAGAGGCAAATGTTGAGAGGTCGACTCCTCCCAACATTAATATGTAGACAATCTAACACATGGTCACAGCGATGAATATCATAGTAAACTTTATCTTATTTCAATCTCATGCTAGGGTTTCTCCATCTCCCCAAGAACTAATGATCTACTTAGATATGAAGGCAAACAACATCATGGCAATGGTAACGGAAACGATTATCGATGAATAGTACTTATATAAATCTACAACTAGTGCAAGAATTACAACAAGATCTAGATGGGATGGATGGAGATGATGGTGGTGATGAAGATGTAGCGGTTGATGAAGATGGAGATCGATGCCTTGGCCTCCCATATCTGCTTAGGGCGAAGATGGATCCCCATGGAAAGTTTCCTCTCCAGATGCCTTCTGGAGGTGAGGTTTCGGCGATTTTTGGGTGTTCTGTATGTTTTCTCTCCGATCCTGTTGCACGGGGTGAAACTATTTGAGGAGGTGAAGCGGCGCCAACTATACGGCTGCGGCCCGTATACTTGGTCATTAAACGTTCTGTCTCCTTTGCTCGCTTTGTGTTTTCTTCTGGTATCATTAATATTTTCCAAATAAGCAATTTACGTAGTTTTTGGCTCCTTTTCACTCCAATATAACTGGTCCAAGAATTGTGACCATCGGATCCATCATCTGTCCTAATCCTAGTGAAAATAAACATAAAAAGTGCATGTGAACGCCGTAAAATGCCAAGATCCTACATCTACAATGCAAAATAATAATCTAAAACATGATGCAAATATGCACTCATCAACTTCACCAATCTTAGACTCTTGCTCGTCCCGAGCAAGTTTAGCTTAATGGATGTGATCCTCATGTTCATGAAGCTAAGTTGATAAAATAAATGAGGCAGTTGTAGCATGTGTTTATCATAAAGGATACGTATAAATAAGTTCATGAATAGTACCTTACTCAAACCATCCGAATAATATTAGCAGGCTTCCACACCTTAGCAATTAATAGTTCACAAAAGATTATTCTTAACATGATGTAAAAGTATCCGATTCAACCGAATGAGTTAGTGAGGTAGAACCAAGTGTTTTTAGGATTCAAATCTCAAACGTCACTTTGTCTTACTACAATATATTGGTACATGCCTATTTGCTCTTTGCACATTCGCTATTTTTCTTCATCTTTCTTTTTATGTTTTTCTATATATATATTTGTGCTCACACTTTTGTTTAAGTGTTGTGCAAAGAAGCTAGCCATATATTCCACTTCATGTAGGAATTTGAAAGTTTAGCGATCTCAATTATCAAATTCCAAATATATATGAAGCATCTTTATAACTTGATTATTCTACCTCAAACTTGTTCTCACTCTATTTGCTAGCACTTATAGTTTCTCCTTTGTTCAAGGTTTTTCTTTTTCATCTTAATTAATTAGACAATTTCTCCTTTTTGTAAATCAAACCATTGACCTACAACATATTGATCAAATTATCTTTATATGTTCCATTAATACCAATGGTGTGGAAGACTCCTATTGCTATCTTCAAGTGCAAGTAAAATCATACTCAAGTCAGTCATATATCCAATATGACAAACTCAAACTCAATAATGCTCCATATATTATAATTAAATCATAATTTCATAAGAGGGATCAACTATTCCTGAAGGAAATTCTAATGATGCAAACTTTTTTATGAGCTCGAACTAATGCAAAACTAAAATACAAATAAAAACTTGTAAGATATATTACAAGGTCTTAAAGATCTCCCCAAGATTGGAATCAAGCTAGGCGGGATCAAATAATCCCTCGTGATTATTTGATACCATGTTTTATTAAAGGTTACTGTGGCACCATGGCACGTGGTATATTCTCCCCATGGGCCAGTGATGGCATTGCGTGAACGTGGAGCACTTCGTCGGGAAACCCCAAGAGCAAGGTATGATGCAGCATAGTAGCAAGTTTTCCTCAGTAAGAAACCGAGGTTATCGAACCAGTAGGAGGACGGAAACGTCTTAAAGGTGTTGCAAGCAACATAGAAACCTACACAACACAAACTCAGTACTTTGCCCCAATAAACAGTGAGGTTGTCAATCTCACCTGCTGTAACAAAGGATTAATTGTATGGTGTGGAAGGTGAAAGAGGTTTGCAGCAAGTAAACAATAACAGTGGAAGATGTATCAACGGTAAAGATTGGACCGGGGTCCATAGTTCACTATAGGTGTTCTCCTTAGATAAACAAACATGGCATGCTGGGTAAACAAATTACAGCAGGGCAATTGACATGACTGAGCAAGGCATAACAATGCAATACTAGACATAAAGATCCTATGAGATTTGATTGGGCAATACAACAAGATACATAGACCGCCATTCAACTGCATCTATGACTAGAATTCCACCTTTGGGTTATCATCCGAACTGTTGGGGATATGCTATATGGGTATCCTCATAGCATGTCCTCTATCCGGATAACCCGGGTGGCCCACAGTTGGTAGCATGGCCCATGGCCTGCTGGGCGGCAGTGTTAGATGGATTTAGAAGGGAGGCCCATGCCGGATAAAGGAAGTCTACGGAGGAGTCACCGACCTACCCGGAGCCTTGGAGTACATGCTAGACTAGTTGTAAGCAGTGTAGGACTCTGTAACCTGTCCGACTAGGACTTTTCCCAGTAACCCTAGAACCTGACGACTATATAAGTCGGGCCTATGGGAGCCTAAGACGCACCTCGCACAGCGAACCAATCCCAGTAACTCGGCGTATTGCCCTTATAGTGATTTATAGCAGGAGTAGGATTCCGCCACCGTTGTGGGATCTGAACCTGGGTAAGCTATGTTACCTCGTACCCGTCAACCGTCCGCCTTACCCCACGTCTCTTAACACGCACTGTGAGGACCCCTCCATGGCGTACTCGTAGGCAATACCACAACAGTTGGCGCCCACCGTGGGGCAAGAGGCGATTCAGGCTCTTCAGCGGGTGAGGACGAAGATCTTCGCGAGAATAGGCAAAACCATAGCCATCGGTCGTGTTCTCTTCTCCGCAACGTTCCGATCATCCCTCCCGACGAGTTCTTGATCCTGGCGAAGATGAACCCTACGCGGTGCTCGATCGTCCCCATTGGAGATATCCACCTCTTCATCGGCGAAACCGACTCGGGCACTAGTTCCCTGGGAGTCGGAGGAGCATCAAGACCCGCACGGACCGCCTACGGGCAGGATACGTTCACTGAAGGATCGATGTCGGATCTCTCCTTAGAGTTTTCCAGGAAATATCGGAAAAATTCAAGGCCCACCCAAACCGCCCATGTGCAGGATATAATGGTGGAAGATCACTGCAAGTCCGCCGGCTTCGTCCGTGTGTCTGGACAGCAGAGATCCAGGTTCATCGGCATGGTTACCATCTTCGATCCGGCGCGTTGCATTCAGAGAGAGGGCGAAAACCCCCGCGATTACCTTGCCAGGTGGCTCCATATACGAGCCGATCTGGCGCATTACCCCTATGATGATGCCATGTAACACTTTGTGGACTGACTGGACCAAGGTACGCTTCTCCGGAATTCTCTAAGGCGGGAGCAGGCTTCAGGACATCTCACCTTAGAAAGCATGGTGAACACCGTCAACAAATACGTGGAGGCAGCTCAGATAGCGCTTGCACTCATTGACGGAGCCCCTTCGATTCAGCCACCGCCACCACCCCCTGCCGCCGCCATCACCGCAGCTGCACCACCGCCTCCAGTCATCGTCGCTACAGTTGCACCTCCACCCCTGTCATCGAGGAAGCCTCAGCCCCCTCCGACTCCGTGCTTGACACGCTCTACGCCGACTTCAGCGCATATTTGGAGGAGATAGATTTCAGTCCGGAGGAGCTACACTCTGCCATGCAGGAGATGTAGGAGGATTACAAGCACAACAAGCAGGCCAACAATGCCATCACGTATCGAGAGGTGTTCGTCACCATTGGGACGGCGATGGATGAAGATCATCCCGGAAGAGCTCCGCCTATAGCGCTGGACAAAGGGAAGGGACCACCTGTTGTTGCCGACAATGATCGCACAAAGGACATGCCCCCTCCGCCTAACCCAGTGCAACAGCCGTAGAACTTAGCACCAGACCGAGCAACAACAACACCGTAAACCCGCTGCCTCCGGCATCTACGTCTGTTGCTACCCAAGTTACTCCAGCTGATAGAGTGATGTACGACAATCTCCTCGTCGAGCCTATGACCGTGGCTCATATTCGCAATGTAGTCTAGCTTGATGAGAAGCGCCAATAGCTTCTGGAGGAAGCGCAGGCCATCGTGGAGCAAGGCGCGAAGCTAGATCGAGATCTAGCCAACGCGCAGAAATCCATCGAGAAAGCTAGAGCAATGGAGGCCGAGTACAAGACTCTACTGCAGCAGCAGAAGGCCAAGAAAGCTCTGGCTCGCATTATCAACGATCCTGGTGTGCGGCGAAACCTAGGATGGGCTCCCCGGAAGCCGGCACAAGCCAAGCCATACATAGACAGTGAAGGCAGATAGGTGATGCCCACTCCTCTCCTCAACCTCGCCGTCGCCAAGACCCTTCTGGAGCAGGATAGATCACCTGAAGCAGTAGATCAGGTCTATGACCTAGTGGCCAAGGCGGTGAAACAATAGGAAAATGCCACCTCTCAAAGTCTTGAGTCTAACCCAGCGTTTTGCCAGTCTAGCCCGCACAAGCCGCCAAGGGATAGATCTCCTCTTGATGTTGGGTCTCAGACGGGTTCATCAGAATGAAGACGGAGGGATGCGCGCAACAGGAAGGATGCTATCCCCATATCCTCCGACCATGGAGGTAAGGCCCAACCTCGTCACCCATTGCCACCGCCCCGCTCCCCCCGACATCGCAAAGAAACCAAGGCTCACCGGCATACGGATATGCCTCCGCCAAGGCAGAGCGGCATCATCATCCGCGACAACACGGAGCAGACCCGTCACGCCGGAGAGCGCAACCAAGGACACAAGAGCAGGTCGCGCCATGACCCTCCACGTCCGACAAGCATCTGCGACAAGCGTGAGGCGTCGCAGGAGGGAAAAAGCAAGAAAGCTAACCCACCGCCACCTCCGCCTCCGTCTCCACCTAGCAGCCACCATGGTGGAGGTGGCCCGCGTCGTTCACGCAACCCATCCCCTGATGGCAAGAAGAAGAAAAGAAGCCTGGAGCCATATGATGCACGTTCACGTCTGGACAAGATACACGAGGCCCGGGAAGGACTATACCTGGGACCACGTTGCTTTGGACTTGTAATATGGTCCGCAACTTACCCCAAGGGCATCCGGATTGACAAGACCATCAAGCCCTATGACGGCACCGCCAAGCCAGCTACGTGGTTGCAGGACTACGGCAACGCGATGGAGATTTTCGGGGGTAACCCCAACGTTGCCGTCAAGTACCTCCCATTGATGTTGGCGGGCACGGCCCGTCAATGGATTGATGACTTGCCGGAAAGATCCATCTGCAATTGGTTGGACATGAAAGAAGCATTCACCAAGAACTTCGAGGGTACGTACAAGCGTCCATGCACTGTTGGCGATCTACAGCGGTGCATGCAATAGAAATACGAGACATCTCGCGCATACCTCTCCCGCTGGCTGGATATGAAGAATTCCTGCGCAGGAGTGCACGCCCAGACCGCCCTGGCCGCCTTCATCGATGGGTTGGAAAGGGGCACGTTGCTCCTACATAAGCTGAAGTGCCTGCAGGACAATCACCAGCTAGACTTGAACCAGATGATTCAATTGGCCAGTGAGTTCGTGGCTGCCGACGACAATGCTCGCGGCTCTTTGCCGGTAATGGCCGTTCCAACTCAAGCTCGGAGGAACAACATCACAAAGCAGAAATCCGCACCAAAATAAAAGCAAACCCCCGACATGGTCGCTATGACTTTTGCAGGACAAGGTGGTGGCGGACAGCATGGCCGAGGGCGGGGAGCTGGCCATGGGCAGCAGCGAGGAAGTGAAACTACCTCGGCAGCGCTCCGTGTTCCCCAAACCTATGAGGAGTACCGTGATATGCCGTGCCTCGTACACCTTGACGCCAACGGCCACCCACACCAATCGCCATTGCAAGTTCGTCAACGAACTCAAGGAGGACCCGGAGTCCGGCTACAAGCGAAGTCAGAAGAACAGACCGCGAGGAAAGGGCAAGGGGAAGAAGAAGGATGAGGAGTCCAAGGATTCAAGTGACATGGACGAGGATGTTGACCCCAAGCACGCCACCAAGAGCGACGGCAAGGGCAAGAACCCATTCAAGAAGAAGGCGGCAGTTTTCCACACTTTCTTTGGAACCCCCACCATCTGACAATAGAAGACCTCCATGAGGATACTGATGGACACTCTACGCCTAGTTCCCAAGTTCCTGCGCTAGTTGGAGATTCCAATTACTTGGGACAGGAAGGATCACCCAGACCTCATCCCTACGGAGAACCAATACACCATGGTCATAAACCCCCTGATTGACGGCAACGAGTTCACCAAATGTATGGTGGATAATGGAAGCAGCATCAATATCATGTACCTGGATACACTGTAGAAGATGAGCTTGACGGAGGCAAACCTAAGGCGGACCAACACCATCTTCCATGGCGTAGTTCCTGGTCGGGAGGATCGGTCCCTTGGGTGCATCACACTTCAGGTCGCTTTTGGTGATGTTAATAATTACCGCCAAGAACGCATGACCTTTGAGGTGGTCCCCTTCAAGAGCGTGTACCACGTCATATTCGGCCGCGACATATTCCACACCTTCATGCCAAGCCATGCTTCGTCTACAACAAACTCAAGATACCCGAACCAAACGGTGTCATCACCGTATCCGGAAGCTTTACCAAAGCAAGGGACTGCGAGACTGGAGAAGCAGCCTACGTAGAAGCTGTCCTCTACTACGAAGAATTCAAGGAGATCCAGAGCAAGGTCGATGCCTCAGAGATACCCGCGTCGAAGAAGCAGATTTCTGACTCCGCCCCAGCATTCAGGGCTGCCATCGAGACCAAGCCGGTGGAACTTGTGGTAGGCGATGCCTCTAATACCACTGCCATTGGTACGAACCTGGACCCTAAATAGGAAAGCACGCTCGTCGAGTTCCTCCGTGAGAAAGGGACATTTTTGCCTGGAAATCTGCCGACATCAAAGGTGTACCTAGGGAACATGCCGAGAACAGCTTTAATATTGATCCAAAATGTAAACTAGTGAAACAACCTCTACGCTGCTTTGGAGATGAGAAGAGATGCGCCATAGGCAAAGAGATAGCTAGGTTACTTAGGGCTAGTTTTATCTGAGAAGTCCTTCACACCCAATGGGTGGCCAATCCTGTACTTGTCCCCAAAAAGGAAACCAAAGAATTAATAATGTGCGTTGATTACACCGGCTTGAACAAGGCATGTCCCAAAGATCCGTTTGCTTTGCCTCGCATTGACCAAGTCATTGATTCGACGGCTGGCTCGGAGCTTTTGTGTTTTCTTGATGCATACTCAGGATACCACTAGATCAAGATGAGGAAGTCAAACCAATTGGCCACTTCTTTCACTACACCCTACGACATGTTTTGCTATGTCATGATGCCCTTTGGGCTGAAAAACGCAGGTGCTACGTACCAGCGGAAAATGCAACGTTGCCTGCACGACCAAATTGGTCGGAACATTCACGCCTATGTGGATGATATAGCGATGATGTCTAAAAAATCAAACGACTTAATCTCCGACTTAAAAGAAACCTTTGATAATCTCTAGAAATACAACATGATGCTTAACCCTAAGAAGTGCGTCTTCGGGGTTCTAGCCGGCAAATTGTTGGGCTTCATCATTTCCCAGCGCGGAATCGAGGTCAACCCGGAGAAAATCAAGGCCATCTTAAACATAAATCGTCCGACATGCCTAAAGGACATACAACAGCTAATAGGTTGTGTTGCAACAGTTAGTCGGTTCATCAGCCGACTTGGAGAGAAGGCTCTGCTGCTATACAAGTTGCTGAAGAAGGAGGACAAATTCACGTGGACGGACGAGGCAGATGCAGCATTGAAGCAGCTCAAGGAGATTCTTTCCTCAGCGCCTATCCTTGTAGCACCCGAGCCTAGAGAACCCATGTTAATTTACATGGCGGCCACCAACCGGGTAATCAGCACCATCGTCGTGGTAGATTGGAAGGAACCAGGGCATGAGTACGGAGTTCAACGACCAATTTACTATGTAAGCAATGTCTTGACGGAGTCCAAGCAGCGTTACCTGCACTACCAAAAGATAGCTTATGGAGTATTCCTTGCTTCTCGGAAGTTGAGGCACTATTTCTAGGAGCACCCCATCACAGTGGTGAGCAAGACTCCACTGTCCGACATTATCAACAACAGCGACGCTACAGGGAGGGTCGCAAAGTGGGGCATTGAACTTGTCGCCTTCGAGATCACCTACAAGAGATGCGACGCTATCAAGTAACAAGTCTTGGCAGATTTTATCGCAGATTAGACGGAAATGCCAGATGCTACCCCAATGCCGGAGCCAGAATACTGGGTGATGCACTTTGACGGATCAAAGCTGCTCAACGGCTCGGGGCTGGTGTACTGGTATAGTCACCAACTAGGGACAAGCTACACTACATTCTGCAGATCCACTTCGAGGCTACGAACAACATGGCAGAGTATGAAGCACTCGTTCACGGATTACGCATAGCCAAGGATATTGGCATCAAGCGCATGGTTTGCTGTGGAGATTCCGACTTGGTTTCCCAGCATGTGGCTGGCACCTGGAACGCGCGGAACCATATGATGGCGGCATATCGAGACGAAGTGGACGAGATAGCCAAGACCTTCTTGGGCTACGAGGTCAAGTATGTACCTAGGGAGCAAAGCGAGGCGGCTGATCTGTTGTCTAAGCTTGGATCAGGGCGCAAACAAATTCCTCCTGGAGTTTTCCTGGAGCATCGACAATCCGGATAGAGTTGACTCTTTCGTTCACATGGTGACAAAGGTCCCTCCGGCTTGGACAAAACCGTTCATGGAGTATCTCGAGCACGGAACTTTGCCCGACGACGAGGTCGAAAGACGGCAAATAGTACATCGAGCAAAGGGCTATACCATAATCAATGGACATCTCTACAAAAGAAACACTACTGGTGTATACCTTAAGTGTGTTTCCCAGCAAGAAGGTATTGAAATCCTACGCGAAATCCATCTCGGAGATTGCGGGCATCATGCCGCTCCTCGATCATTGGTCGCTAAATCCTTCCGGCAAGGATTCTACTGGCTGACCACGAAGGCAGACACCGACGAGCTGGTTGAGACATGCATGGGATGCTAGTATTATGCCCGACAACCACATCTTCCTGCTAAAGAATTGCGAACAATACCAATAACTTGGCCGTTCGCAGTCTGGGGGCTAGACATGGTTGGTCTGTTGCAGACGGCACCATGTGGGTTTACGCATCTGCTAGTAGCAGTTGATAAATTCACCAAATGGATAGAAGCTAAACCCATTAGAAAGCTCGATGGGGCAACTGCCCTTAGGTTTGGTCGGGATCTAGTGGTGAGATTTGGTCTCCCACATAGCATTATCACCGAAAATGGCAGCAACTTGTCACTCGGATAAGTGGAAGCTTATTGTTGGGAGAAGGGCATCCGACTTGACCTTGCATCTGTGGCACATCCATAGTTCAATGGTCAGGTTGAGCGATCCAATGGATTAATTTTATAGGGAATCAAGCCACGTCTTGAGGCACCACTACATAGAGCAGCTGGAGCCTAGGCAGAAGAATTGCCATCTGTTCTGTGGAGTTTAAGAACTACACCCAACAGATCCACCGGTTACATCCCTTACTTCATGGTATATGGAGCAGAAGCCATCCAGTCTTCCGACATCCTTCACGATGCACCAAGAGTTGCCGCCTACGACGAAGATGACGCTGAAGAATCTAGACGCCTATATGTGGACCTTCTCGAGGAGGAGCGTGTTTTGGCATGGCAAATATCCTCCATCTACCAGTAAAAGCTACACAGCTACCATAGTCGCCGTGTTTTGGCATCGCTCATTTAAAGAGGGGGATTTGGTGCTCCGACTTAAGCAAAAGAAGTCACACAAATTATCCCCGCCATGGGAAGGACCGTTCATCATAAGCAAGGCGTTGCTCAATGGGTCTTATTACCTCGTTGACAATCGTGACTGAAGGATAGACCCAACAAGGATCAGAAGCGTAAGCGACGTGATCCGGATGATGACTACCCGGAGCTTGATCGGCCATGGAACATAGCACAGCTACGTCCTTTCTACACTTAGCATTTTTTATCTATTATGTACCTCTTATATGATCAATGGAAATAAATCTCTCTGGTTCACTCATATTTCTGAGTCTTTTACCTCCTTTAGTATTCATTTTTGGATTGTATAAAACCTTTATGCACAAGTTTTGTGATTGCACTTCAGAAAATTTCGCCTACGGGCGTTAGCTCAAGTTTTCTGGTCTACACGTTCTTTGTCATTTTTATGTGGATTATGGAGTAGTGACTTTTGGCACTTATTGTCGGCGATTTTGTGCTTAGGTTCTTGACGGTGCCATTGGGCATCATCTCCTGAGAGCGTAGTTTCGACAACGAGTCTTCCGACTCACGAAAAGTCAAGCATAAAAACCAAAGTAATGGATAATCCAGCACTTGCTTAAAAAATATATACATGCTGGAACCAGTTCTTGAGTAGTAGGAAATAACAACCATTGTTTTCCACCTTAAGTTAACACGTAGTTTTTTCCGCATACACATTACAGAGGAAACAAATATTACATAATTGTTTTTCATTACTCTAGCGCAGGCGACTTGCACGAAACGTCATCAGTAGCAGGAGAGTCACGCTCCTTGAAGTCGGCAGTGTTGAGGGACTCGGAGGAGCTTTGGTTGCCACCGTCAATGTTTTTCATGGACACAAAGACGCTAGGGTCGACCAACTCAGCGACTCTGGTGTCAAAACACACGAGCGACACCAAGATAGCCTCGTGATCTATCTTTTGGCCTTCATCGTCTACGTCGGGGATACCGGAGGTCACCGTGTCGATGTCGGCGTCTTCGTAATGCGCCTTGACCATTGACAATGCCATCCTCGCGCCAGCCCATGTACATGAAGCTTTCCAGCTTGCAATATGCTCAGGGGCTCGGTGCAAGATCTCCGAGAAATTCGCCACGGAATCTACTGCTTTGATGTTGATCTGGAGGTGCTTGGCTATCTCATTGGCTTGCGTGATGGCGGTGTTGATAAAGTTGCCGGAAAGGACCATGCATTCCTTTGGCAGAGGAGGCAACTAGGTCAACCCAATAGGAGCTGCAAATTTCCGACAAGGGAGCACATGAGTTCAATAACACAAAAGTTCAGAGTATCTAGCTTACAAAAGTACAAGGCAGAGAATCACTTACTGAAGATGCTAATCTCAGCCTGCTGGAGAGTTTCCGCCATGGAGTCATGTTCTTGTCGGAGGATCCTGTACGCTTCAAGATGGCGCTGATTTTGCTCATCGGCAGCTTTCTTCTGTTCTTTCAGGATCGCGATTTCCTCCTTCAAGCGATTCATCTCCTCGTTGGCGGACTCCTACATGACTTTCATGGAGTCCTCATGCATCTTCAGCATATCCTTCCTCTCCCGCTTGAGGATCTTGTTTTTGCTATCCAGTTGTTGAATATGCTTGGATTGCTCAACAATATCCTTAGCCTTGGAAATGGCATATGCAAGTCGGAGAAAGAACAGTGCACAGTGAGTACTAGGAGAATGTTGGCACAAGACCAAGTCGGAATACGAAAAAGAAAGTAAAAATAGATGCTTTCTCTTGGTGATTTGTTCCTTCGAGAAGGCAGTTTTACCCTTTTCGGCTTCCAAGTCTGGGCAGATCTTATGGTACTTCTCATTGGCCACGCCCCTCCGAGCATTCTCATTCCATGGAAAGGAAAAGTTTAATGCTATTTAGTCTACTTGGAGCATCTATCCGGATAAATATCCACCTAGAGGCTTGGGGGCTACAGTGAGAGTTTTTTAACTTAGCAATATGCTTAGTCTTTCTTTAAGCATCTAGTCTGAACTAATTCACTTTTCACCTAGAGGCTTGGGGGCTACAGTATAAAGTTTTTAAACTCAGTCATATGCTTATTCTTTCTTTAAGCATATAGTAGGAACTCAGTTACAACTAGATGCTTGGGAGCTATAATATTGAAATTTATAAACACTGCGTATGCTACTCTAAAAGAATCTAGTCAGAATAATTCATTCAAACTATATGCTTGGGGGCTACAATGAGAAGTTTTCTAGCTTAGTCACTCTTAGAGCATTCAGATGCAAAGACCTATGGTTTTCTGTCTAAATCCTCAGGGGCTACAGTGGTATACTCATATGAAATGCAAAAGGCAAATAAAACTTACAAGTGCGATGATCTTGAGGTTTGTAGCACTCTCAGCAAGCAACTTGCCGAAGGATAAACTATTTCCTTGCAATATTTATGCTTGCCGGAGAAGCTCCTCAAGACCGCTTGTTGGAGATGTCGGTGCCGCACCAGGAACCAAAGCGGCACTACCCGGTGTAAGTATCGGGTAGACTATCTTCGGGAACTCTATGGTTTTCTTGGGTGCGGAGGCGCTGCCTTTGGCAGAAGTACCATTCTCCACCACCGCCTTACTACTACCGATGGCATCCTTAGCCGGAGCTTCAGCCATTTGGGTTGCGGCACTTTCTTGCATCGCATGTTCGCCGACAACGGCAAGCTCCGCAGAGGCACCTGAGTCCACTTCCATGGCGGAAGGGCCAGATGCATCTTTGGCCTGTGAGCTTGTCGGAGCGGGCGTAGGCTGGACGCTGGGAGTGACAGGGGCGATGGCGGGAGATGCATGGGGAGAAACGTCACGATGCAACATATCCTTAATGTTTCTAGAAGCCCCCAAAGTTTTGGGGGTCTTCTTCAAACTGGTAGTGGCCTTCTTCCTGAAACGTGCGAAAAGTATAAGTATAGGAATAAGACAAGCAATGGACAATGTCGGAGAGAAAGAAGCTTACATAAGAGGGGGTGCTTTGGAAAATGGGATCCCGGTAATCTTTCTTTTCTCCGCCTCCAGGGTGGCAGTAGTCTTCTTGGAGGCTCCACCCTCCGTCTTCTTTTTGTTGCCTCCGTCGGCAGCGTCAGAGGTGGAGCTCTTCCACTTTCGCGCCAATGGGACATCGTTGTCGGACACGACGGTGACTTCCTTCATCTTTGGGTCATAGATTTGGACATCCATGTTATCCTCCTCTAGACAGCTAAGCTCTTAAGTGAAATCCCAACGTGTTAGATGAGATGGATATGGCTAGACGGAAGAACTGGAGTATATGTCATACACGGAAAATAAACATCATACCTTTGGGCACGTGCCGTCAACGAACATGTCGTAGGTGATGGTGAAGCCTCGCTTCCTATCCTTCACCTTGACGATGTCCTTGAGGCGAAGCTTGACGGAATCACTCGAGAAATTGTCCTCGGAGATGTGGAGGCTATCCTTCCTACCCTTGGTGTACTCATGCATCAGCTTCGAGCGATGCTGCGGAGGCTGGATTCGCCTAACGAACCAGCACATGGCCAGGTCCAATCCGATCAGACCCGTCTCTACGAACCACTTTATCCGCCTTATAGCGTGGGAAGCGTCGATGTCAGAGGGAAGGAAGGCCTGGGATCTCCATGTTGAAGCTTCGGCGGTGGCTCCATCGACGAAGTCCGGGTACGTCGCTTCTCGGCCAGCCAGAGGGATATCTGGGCCGTAGAAGTACGTTCGTTGCCAGTTCTTACATGACTCATGGCCGACGATGTCGGGGAACTGCCGGCCAGGCCCGATCTTAAAACTAATAGTGCCACAGTTCCTGAGCTCGTCCTTGCCGGCTCTGGCTTCCCGCTTGACGGTGAAAAAGTATATAAAGAGGTCTAGCCTAGGCCTAATCCCTAAGTAACCCTCGCAAAGCGCCACGTAGTTGCTAAGCGTGAGGATGCTATTGGGGTAGAGGTTCTTAGGCTGTACTCGGTAATGGTTGAGGACAGTTAGGAATAAATTGGAGATGGGCAGGGAGACGCCGCGTACCAGTTGGGCTTTGAGGTACACCTTCTCTCTGGCTTGGGGAGAAGGAGTGACCTCGCCGGCCGGCGCCGCCTGCCAGGCGAGCCCCTCCGTCGCAGGGAGGTAGCCCTCAATGATTAGCTCCTTGATGTCGCGGTCCGTGATATCTGAACCGCGCCAGTCACCCTTGTGGGAGTCGTATTCCTCCTCTAGAAGCTCCAGCGCCGCTGGGTTATGGTCGCCGCTGGTGGTTTCGACCACCGCGGATTTGGGGATCACCAAGCCCTCTGGGGGAACGATGACGGTGCTCGCCGGCTTCGCCGTGGCATTGCCTGGCGCCGCCATGGAAGGGATGGAACTGCTGCTGGCCATTGGGGAGGATGAGGTGGTGGCTGAGAAAGGTTGAGGGGCTAGGGTTTTTCGCTATCGCGTGGAGAGCTCGAGGAGGCGCTCGCTGGAGGAAGAAGATGACGCAGAGGAGAATGAGGTGAAAAGTAAAATTTCCACCGCTGTTACAATATATATGCTCCGGCGTCAATATTCGTGCAAGACGATCGAATGGTTGATGCATGGACGACGTGTGCGGGAGCGTGCGCGGAAATTTCGACACATTGCCAACCGCCGCCGCCAACGGTTCGTATCGCTCGCGCGGGAAAAACGGACATGATTGCGTTCCCTGCATGTGTGAGTTACGAGGCGTTGCTGACCTACGTCTACGTCGTCATAGTTGTCACTAGCAGGTGAACCATCACATCGGAAGATTCCGGCATGGACGGATCCAGTCCGGCTACGGAAGAGTACGATTTTAGATTCAGCAATTCTCCGACTTACAAGTTGAAGACGGAGAAAACCTTGCAGGGTTCTTTGGGAGGACTACAGGATGTTGCTTGACGATTTGTCGACATCCATGTAGATAGAGCATTCAACATGAAGAGGCAAGACGGCGCAAGATCTCGAAGTTCTCTGGGGGTACTGTTGGGGATATGCTATATGGGTTTCCTCATAGCATGTCCTCTATCCGGATAACCCGGGTGGCCCACAGTTGGTAGCATGGCCCATGGCCTGCTGGGCGGCAGGGTTAGATGGATCCAGAAGGGAGGCCCATGCCGGATAAAGGAAGGCTATGGAGGAGTCACCGACATACCCAGAGCCATGGAGTACAAGACACGCCAGACTAGTTGTAAGCAGTGTAGGACTCTGTAACTTGTCCGTCTAGGACTTTTCCCTGTAACCCTAGGACCTGACGACTATATAAGTCGGGCCTATGGGAGCCTTTAGAGCAGACAATCTCAGACAACCTAGTGTCAACCACGATGACCCTCGCACAGCGAACCAATCCCTGTAACTCGGCGTATTGCCCTTATAGTGATTTATAGCAGGAGTAGGATTCCGCCACCGTCGTGGGATCTGAACCTGGGTCAGCTGTGTTACCTCGTACCCATCAACCGTCCGCCTACCCCACATCTCTAAACACGCACTGTGAGGACCCCTCCATGGTGTACTCGTCGGCAATACCACGACACGAACCCCCTCCAGTATTAAGTTGCAAGCAACAGACAACTTCTTTAATCAAAGTGTGTAAGGTAAACAATCCACTTGTTCCATGAACAAGAGACCATTGTTTTCTCCCTAGTGGCAACAGCACATCTACAACCTTAGAGATTTCTGTCACTTCCCTTGATTAAATAGAGGCATGAACCCACTATCGAGCATAAATACCCCCTATTGGAGTCACTAGCAACTACATGGACAAGATAGCTACTAACAACGGAGAGCATGCAAGATCACAAACAACACAACCATGATCGAGCCAATTAGACAAAACCATTAATCAATCAGATATAATAATCTTAATATCCATCGGATCCTCGCAAACACAACATGCATGATTACAAATAGATGAGATATTGATCATGAACGGAGCTAACAAGATCTAGACATGAAAGCATAAGGAGGAGATACAACCATCTAGCACTACATGGACCCGTAGTCCAAGGTGGAACTACTCACGCTTCATACTCGAGGCTGGCATGATGAATAAGAAGGCCTCCGGGATGATCTCCCCTCTGGCAGGGTGCCAGGAAGAGCTTCAGATCCCCCCGATCTAGGGATGATGGTGGCGGCAGCTACAGACGGTTTCGTGGAATATTAATCGGGTACTTAGGGTTTAGGCATCGGAGGCTTCTTATAGGCGAAGAGGTGATCTTGGGAGGCGGTCAGGGGGCCCACACTCTGCCCAGGCGTGGGCCCACCCTAGGACGTGCCTAGGGGGTGCAGCCGCCCTGTGGCGCCCCTCCGTCTCTCCTCTGGACTCCATGTTCTCCTCGGTGAAATATTGACTTTGGCTTTATGTCCCATCCAATTCCGAGAATATTTCCTTACTAGCTTTTCTGGAAGCAAAAACAGTAGAAAACAGACAATTGGCACTGTGGTAACTTGTTAATAGGTTAGTACCAGAAACCATATGAAAAGCACCTCAAAGTGTGGACAAAGCAAAGCAAAGTAGATACTAAACAAGCATGGAACATCAAAAATTATAGATACATTTCCTACGTATCAGCCATCCTGAGACGGAGGGATTGATTGATGGCCTCCAGTTCTTTAATGCGCAGCTTGTAGAGAAGGTTATTATTCTACATTACTTTCACTTGTTCTTTAATGATTTCATTGTTGTTTTGGAGGTTTTGTATTGCCTTGAGACTCAGAGTGAAACCTGCTTTGGTGGTTTGCTTGATATCTTCATCAAGGTTATCAAGATAAACTCGCAGCCACCAAAGATGCCAGGGCGTCCCCGGCGCCTCCTTGTTTATTTCTTTAATCTTCAACTTGAGGGCCTTCAATTCCATCTTCCAATATTCTTTGTCGTCGTCAAAGAACTCCAAAGGGTTGACCTTGATCTCCTTGCCTTGCTCGCTATTGCTTCCGATCTCCATAGGAACTCCTCCCCTTGGCCTCTTGGATCTTGATGGCTCTATGTGGTGTGTCCTCTTGTATAAACAAGAGGTAGATTTGTTCCTGGTGATTGTGATTAGAGTGAGGCACAAGGGCAGTATATAAGAGGGTTCAGAGGTCGGTAAACTCGCGAGAAACAACAAATTATCAAACCGATTAGGAAAATGAATCAAGGATTTGGAGGAGTCCTGCGCCATAACGACCAACTATATGGTTGCGAACCATATAGTGTCGTGGTGGTGTCACGGCAGATGCCATGGTTAGTCTTAGGTTGGGGGCCGAATGGACGCTTGTGGTAACCGGGGAGGGACTGCATGGTCTAGCCTTGCACGAAGAACAAGATGAACTCTCCACACTTAGGATTTTTATTGATCGAAGAAGATTACAAGTGCTCCTAGAGTTGTTTGAGCATAGCTTCAGAGCACTAGTTTCCTACTTGGTCCAACCTCCTTATATATGTGATGACCAACTAGGTTACATCCTTTTGGGTTCTAGGCTTACTGTTTGGATCTTGGTCCTTACTGTGCAGGCCGGTTCATGGGCTAGCCCTGAGCCCGTGGCCCAGTCCACAAAGCCACACAGCTAACGATCTTCTCATACGTAGCCTCTAGCTCTTTTGGCGTCATACGGCGACTTTGTACGTCAGCCCTTGCTTTGGGCGTCACCCGGCTCCTTTTGTGTCACCCGGCGTCGCCCTTCTGTTTTGAACGTGCTTTACCATGGTCCCTCCTAAATCTTACTCGGAAAGCTGCCACGCGTCCTTTCTGACTCGGTCTTCCCTCGTGAGACTCGGCTCGTTGCTTCCTGCAAGGTAAACAAACTTGTCTTATACGGGCCGACATAATTCTTATGTCGTCTGCACACGACCTTCTTACACGGCCGTTGTTACCCGGCCTAAGATATCCTTTACTCGGCATAAGCCAAGATGGGCAATGTTTTACCCCTTATGACCCTACCGGGGGTTATTCCCCCGACATTAGTCCCCAAAGCTGGTGAGGCCTAGCAATTTTTTGCTGTTAGGTGTCTCCAGGTTCCTTTAACGTTCTTGGAGCTTCTCTTTCTCTCAGCATTTACTGCTTAGGGCGCATTGTTTGGCGTAATATCGATCTTTGCCGAGTCTATCTTGCCCCTTTCGAGTCTCATCTTTGACTTTCTGGGTCATTTTTGCCTCGTGCCGAGTCATTTTCTATGCCGCCAAGTCATTTTTGGCTTGCCTTAGTCAATGAAAGCTTGTAATCATGATGGCTTGCCTCAAATTTTGTCCCAAATCCTGACCGCATAGTGACGGCAGCGCAGTAACTCCGCGTCACTGTGGCAGTCCCATCGCTTAGTGCCTCGTGTCCTGTGCAGCACGAGGTGGCTCTGGATTTTCCGTGTATCGCCCACATGTGGCTCTCACTAATGCGCTCACTCGGCCAAAAACACGTCCACACGGTGGCCACATGGCGCAGAAGGATCCCACGCCTGGGGTTTTTACTCTCCTTAAGTAGGGGTGAGGGGAACTTAACTGCCTTTGCCTGTTCAGTTTACCCCTTGCCCTCTTCTTCTTCCTCGCGCCTCCCAAATCTAAATTGCCTCCTTGCGGTTCCTCTCTTCCGCTGCTTCTCTCCAGCGATTCTCTTCTTCCCCTTTCAATTCTACTACGGGTCCTTGCGTCTCCAGGCCTCTTCTAACAACGGAAGAGTCTAAACCAAGCAATATCATGGATGCTCGCGATGCTAGCGAGGAGGCGGAGGAGCATGAGGTTGCCGTCAGTGAGCGCGGCGGCTGGGAGGGCTCGGAGGTTTCAGTGGAGGAACTCGAGTGGCTGTGCTCCACTAGGAGCATCCCGCTCGAAGTTGATTGTCGCCTTCCTTTAGGTGAGTTCGTTCCTAATCCCGAGGCTAACGAGAGGGTGGTTTTCCTCTCGCACTTTGAGCGTGGTTTTGCTCTTCCTGCTAGCAATTTCTTTGTGTCTTTCCTCTCCACCTTCCATCTACAAACTCACCATTTTCCCGCCAATGTGATTGTCTCTCTTTCTTGCTTCATCTCTGCCTGCGAGGGCTATCTCGGTATCTGGCCTACCGTTCTTCTTTGGGCCAAGTATTTTAATTTTAGGATACAAGTCGTGCCTGATCCTGGCATTCCTCGTGCCGAGAAGAGGCCCAATAGGTGTAGTGCCACAAGTATCACACCCAGGAAGGACTCGATCTTTCCCTGGTCACTGGCATAGACTCTTGCAAGAAGTGGCATAGAACCTTTTTCTATGTCAGGAACAACCGGACCAACGACTAAATCCGGCTTCCCCCCTTCAAGGACGACATTCCCAGCAAGGAGCTTTGGAAGCTTGACCCGCGTGACAAGAATGCCACTGTGAACGAGGCTCATGGGATAATCGAGAGGCTGTTCTTGCCGGATGAGAACTTCCACTTAACTGAAGATGACCTCATGTGTGCTTTTATTGCCCGCCGAGTCAGCCCCATATAGGTCAGAAGCCACAAGATGTGCTTCATGAGCGGCCCACGAGATCCTACCTGGCACTCCACTTTGGACCTCTCCAACGACTCAGTGGCCCACCGAGTGATACGCCCAATTTGCATCACATTTCTATATCATAATTTACCTCTATTCATTGATATTTGTCTTATTATGAGGTATTACTTATGGCTTTTCATCTGTTTATGCATGTTGGATGATTCTTGGAGGATGGACTGCCAGAGTCTAGATTCTGATGGAAAAGAAGGCATTTTCGTGCAATTTCGCAAAGATCAGAAAAATACCAGGAAAATATGGAAACATATTATTTTACCAGAAGACGAAGGAAGCCATAAGGAGGGACGAAGAGGGGCCTCAGGGGGCCCATACTCCCCTAGGCACGGGCCCACCTGACCCTGCGCCTAGGAAAGATATGGCCCATCTGCCCGGCCTCCAACTCCGCCCCTTCGCCGATATCTTCCCTTAGAAACCCTAAGTCTCGGGGAGCGACCACAGATAGATTTTCGCCGCCTCTGGTGGGCGAAAAACACAGAGAGAGAAAGATCTCTCCGGTAGACAGATTTCTGTCGGGGGAATTCCTTCCCGGAGAGGGGAGACCATCGCCATCAACACCGTCATCAAGATAGGCTTCATCGGGATCATCATCATCATCCACACCATCATCTCCACCATCATCCACACCATCGCTGCAACAATTGTGTTGGATATTGCTTTTGTTCTTAGGGGAAACTTTTTCCGGTGTTATTTACTATTGTAGTTGATACTTGTGAGTGGAACCATTGGATTATTGTTTATGTTCAGATTGTTATCCATTACCATATCATCTTTCATCTTGATCCATATGATGTCTTGTGAATAGTTCGTTTAGTTCTTGAGGACATGGGAGAAGTCATGTTGTTAGTAGTGAATCTGTGATGAGTTATTATTCAATGGTTTAGTATTTAATTGGTGGTGCTATTCTTCTAGTGGTGTCATGTGAACGTCGTGTAGGGTTCGCAGCATAGAAAACAAAAAATTTCCTACGATGGGAACATCTAAGTACCAAGATCTATCTACTAGATACAAGCAACGGGTGGATATACATCCATAGAATACATACCCTCAAAGACCGTATAGCGTTAACGAGGTTGTACTCGTGGATGATGTAGTCAAACGCTTGCCAATCTCAAGATCGTGATGAAGTCCATCTGGTCCAGCCGGTCTAGCACCATCACGTCCAACACCGAAAAGCAGTGGTGCATCCGTGATCGCACACACGTCCGGGTACCCCGACAACCTCCGTCCCCTCGCTCCAGTGAAGCAGCGGAAGCAACAAATCCTTCTAGAAAAAGCCACCGGGAACATGTATCTCGCTGATCCGAGACCATGGGGAAATTCTAAAGGGGGGAGAGAGATCCTTCGCGAGGAGGTATGCTTTGAGAGGAGGAGAGGGGGGCCTTTTATAGGGGAGAGGGGGGGCACCCAAGGGGCATGGCGCCCAGCCATGGGGTCTGCCCCCACCTCTTCCATATTCATAAGGGTGGAGCTCCCACTCAAAATGAAAAGCCTCCACTCCCATAAAAGAGCCTCCACTCAAAAATCCACTCACATGCATTAAATTTCTACCAAATTTAATGCAAGATCTCATTTAAATAAAACTCTTTTAATTATTCAGAATTTTGTGAATTACTTTAATTAACAAACATTCACATAAAACCCCTTGCTAGTATTCCATTTCACATGCAGAACCAGTTTCAGCAATTTCAACCGAAACAGTTTCGGTGTCTAGTGAAATAAATTCATGCGCTTTCCTTTTTCTTTCTCTGGCATATTATTTGCTCCAAATGGTGTCGGTATCCCTTAAGTGTGTCACCATACGGTTCATGAATAATGTAGACATGATCGAGACCCCTCTCTGATCAATAATCAGCAGCGGGACCTGGAGATCCATATCGACTCCCACATATTCAACGATGACTTCTGTGATCGTGTGAACCTTATACGCATGTAACTCAATCCATTTGTCTCGCGATATATTACATGTCCGAGATTCGATCATCGGTATCTCCATACCTAGTTTTATCTCGTTACCGACATGTACTCTTTTCTTGTTCCCGTGATATAACATTCTAGTGATCAAATCACTTGCTTGCAAGCTAATCAATGTGATATCACCGAGAGGCCCAGAGTATATCTATCCGTCATTGGGATGGACAAATTCCACTCTTGATCCATGAGCCTCAACATAACACCTTCGTAGCACTGAACCCATCTTTATAGTCACCCTATTACAGTGTGACGTTTGATGTTATCAAGATACTCTTCCGGTGTTAGTGATTGACATGATCTCATGGTCTAAGGACTAAGATTACTTCGTATGATGTTATAGCAATATAAACACAATGACCTTGATCGTAATGCTATACTTCGGATGAATGTTCATCACACCATTATACTAATGTTGTGACCTCGTTATTAACAACATCCAATGTCCATGATCAGGAAACCTTTGATCATCTTGTTAATCAACGAGCTAGTTTATAAGAGAGGCATAACTAGGAACTTCATTTTTGTTTATTAAACACACATGTATTAACGTTTTCGTATTAATACAATTATAGAATGTAAAATAAACATTTATCATAAACAAGGAATACGATAATAACCACTTTATTATTGCCTCTCGGGCATATTCCCTTCAGTCTCCCACTTGCACTAGAGACAATAATCTAGTTTGAAAAACTTTGCATACTGAACACATATGGCTTTCTGGTGTTCCATATACGCAATTGCAAGTGGTTAACATAATCTACGGATCTCACGCTTCAGGTCCTTGTGTATTTGCATGTCTTTGCGTCTCCACGCATCACTCATTCTCTAATGAGATGGCATTGTATAAATTTGGTCTTTTGGTGAGACCTTTAGTTCCTTTCGGTTAAATCATGTCGATACTATTGTCGTACAATATATCTTTAGTGTTAGCCCGTCGTGAACCACACCTTAGTTTGATAACAAACTGCTTGACACAAATGCCCTCCTTTGCTGCTACTATAGCAGTCATATACTTAGCCTTATTGTTGTAGTATTCGTCACAATGTTTTACTTTGGAATACATCCAAATACATCATGGAATATCCTTTCCATTATATTGTGCCACCCATAGTTTAAATTGAGATAAACTTAATTTGTATCTTGTGACAAAACTAGTATCAATGTAACGCTTTACAATGAACTATTTGTGATTGTTTGTCACTTCTACACAAATATATTCTTAATTCTTCCAAAAGATCATAAGAATATCCTCACTATCGTCCAATGATCATTTTATGATTCATTCTGGTATATGCTCATAAAACTTAGAGCATAGGACATATCTGTATGTGTACATATCATGGTATGATTGATCAAAACATCCTTGTGATTTCACTCATCAAGTGTCAAAGCACTTGAATTTTATTTCACTTATCAAGTGTCGATACACTTGAATCTTGATTCAATTCCTTTCCATGCAACAAGAACCGTTTCTTGTCGTTTCTATATTGAACTCCTTTAATATCTCATATATGTATGTTTGGCACAACCATATTAGCGTCATGGTCTATCCACTATAGACATTCATGCTAAATATTCAGGTTTTGCCTAAGTCTTTCATCGAAGTGAAATTATTAACCTTTGTCAATAAAAGATACATCATTTCAAATCAACAAGATGTCCTCCACATAATGTATTAGAAATATGTCTCAGCGCTCCCACTTAATTTCTTGCAAATGCAAGCATCTTCATCGTCTCCTGATGAAAACTACTTTTTCATCATGGTGAAGATTCCAACTCCGCGATGCTTACTTCAACCATTGAAGTTTGCATGCCCCTTTTTATCATCCTTTGAATTAACAATAACCTTTGGATCATGTCATGTACACGTCCTAGGTAACCATTCTATTAGAAGAACTTTGTTTTGTTTATTCATCTACCATATACCAAATTATATGTAGTGGTTTCTACTTTAATCCGTCCAGACTAAATATCGCTATGAAAGATCAAATCTTGTCATAGTCAACTCCTTAAACATTGTCCTAAAATACTTTACGACAGGTCGACTATTTCATAGATGTAAAACATCCATGTCTGTTTCTTTATAGATCCAAATACGACCGATAGGTTTTTACACCTTTCTGGAGGGTCTTCCAAGTTCAAAACTTGATTTCTCGTGCATGGAACTATCACGGATTTTATGGCTTCAAGCCATTTGACGGAGTCAGGGCCCATCATCGCTTCTTTGCATGTAGTCGGTTCATCATTGTCAAACAATAATGATTTACTCTCAAATCTCAGCATTTGATTGTTTATCCGACCTACTTGGTTCAATAAGAACTTAGATCTCCGTGACCACAACCTTTGAGGCACATAAGCTATGAGCATTATGGCAGCCTCCAGAACGATTTCCAGCGCTGCGCAACTCAGCACATATAGCTAAGGTTCGTTAACCTTATCAAAGTTCTATTGTCCTCCCACTTAACATTTATGAAAAATTCCTTCTTCCAGAAACTTCACGTTTCAAGCGACAAACCCTTTTGTCCTTGGTGTTATGGAGGAATAACCAATTGTTATTCGAAATAACCTACAAAGATATGCTCATCCGACTTTGGTTGTAAACATCTTACTTATGTTTAGCATACCAAAATTTAATAAATGACAACTTGGGTTTTACCCCAACCCATAACTTCCATGGTGTCACTTCAACAGATCAAGATGGAGCTCTTTTTAGTGTAAAAGCGGTAGTCTCTAAAGCTTGAATCTTTTAAAACATAATGGCAGTTTTATAAATAACACCTTTCATCCAACCATGTCAAAGAAGGTTTCATTACAAATCTCAAACACTCCATATTCCTATGGTGTTTCGGGAGATGCAAATCTAGGTGTTTTTGCTAAACTTGTAACTCAAATAAATCCCTTTATGATAAATCATAATTCATTTATTTTTCTTGTTACACTTGTAACTCAAATAAATCCCTTATGATAAAATCATAAACCATTTATTTTCTTGTTACAATGATTTTCCACTTCATCTTGAAAGTCTTTGAAGGTTTTCAAATATTTCACACTTCTTTCTCATTAAGTGAACATTCACTCAAATTTCCGGGGAAATCATATGAAGTTGAAATCCATCCCTTACGACTACACATAATGGATTACATACATCGATATGTATAAATCCAGATATTTTAGTCGATCGTTCTTCTTTGGCCTTTGAACGAAGTTTTAATTATCTCGAGAAAAGTCCCACAAGCGTCATTTGATCAAATCAAAGACTCCAAAAATCCATGAATATGGAGTTTCTTCATGTTTTTTTCCAATATAATTTAAATGGCGATGTCACTTCGTAAGTGATCTTTCAATCATTTGTCTTGCGTCATTTTAGCATTAGTTTTTATGGATGTGATTTCTCCAACTAGATTTGTAAATCATCCATCTTATATGGAATACGGTAATTATTTGAACAACCTTTGTTCTCATAATACCTGATTTAAATAACAATTATTAAAACAAATTTTGAAGTCAAGATTTGATGTCAACGAGAAATACAAACAACAGTTTGTTTGTTTTCGATGAACATCATCACATATTATCTTGCTAGTTACTTAGGCCATTGTAGTTCATGAATTGCGTCGTTCTGTATGACATTTCATACCAACCAATTCGGTATCCAATACCCAAGAACCACATTGTCTAACAAGCAAAGAATACAACCATAACATGTATATCATCCATATACCTAAATTGGATATTTCCAATATTTTCTTTTCTGCCAAATATATTTTATAGATTCTCTGTCAGCATTTCCTTTTCCTTTTAAATGAATCTATCAACATCAAAAGTGCGCCATATACACGACACATAGTCCAAAGTGTGTATATTCAAATAATAATACCTTTGGAGTTGCACTTTAAAGTAGATCACCATCATCAAATGATCGGTATTCTTTCAAAATCCATTCTATAGTAATCCTTTTAGTGTAGTAAACACTTTACATACATATTCTATTCACCCTCATCATGACAACTTTCATGATCAAGCTAATGTAGCTTATAAAGGAGAATCGTGAGTATAACAATACTTTCCAAAACCCTTTTGGACGATTAGGATGTATAGCATCTCGAACCTTTGCAAATTCTCATCCAATATGAGAACATATATTATACTCTATCATATTGCAACCAAAACATTGTTTCAGATATCGTTATATCTGTCACACATGATGGTTTCTGAAACAATTCTTTTAGCTCCTAGATAACCTTGATATTTAAATCAAGAATCATGGAGGCAAACATGATACTTAAGATACTAACAATGGAATTGTTACTCTTGATTTAATACTAATTATTAAATTTCACGGAGTAAACAGAGTTTGCTGAAAGTTTGCAATAAGACTTTAAACTTAAGATTGACACTAAACACAATACGATATAGTTCGTATAGTAAGTATCCAGAATTCTATAGTTCTATTATCTCAATTACAACTAAGCATAAGGTGGTGAACGAATCCCAATGACTACAACAAATTATGCAAATTCACTTTGATTTAATTTATGATAAATTGAGTTCTTCTAATCCAAATTAGAAATGAACCCCCACTCAAAAATGACATCCCTTGTGCCTTTTTGGTGATTACATGAACCAAATCCACTACACCAAGTCCGATCATCACGTGAGTCGGTGTAGCTTCAAAGGCGAGCATCCATATGGTAATCATATCAAAACATATGACTCATGCTTAACCTTTCGGTCCATGTTCCGACGCCATGTCTAAACATGCTAGGGTCGCCAAGTAAGAACCTTAGTATTCGCGTGTGTAACTGTCTTACACCCGAGATATGCTCGTGGATTCAAGTACACCCGATCATCACATGATGTCTTAAAGCGACGAAACATTGTCGGTGCATACTTAAGGACGAACACATTTTTATCTTGATATCTAAAATGAGGGATCATCTTATTATGCTAATAAAACGCCAAACAAGCAATATAAGATGCAACAAACATCTCATGTTAATAAGTGAAATGATATGGTTCTTGTATATGATCTCCATCATGTGCACGGTGGTATGATCTCTATCATACCTCTATGTGTAAGGCCAAGGTCTATGAAACCTACACGTTATGTGTGTTGTAAGAGTATCGACTTATACTTCTACTTACAACATCAACATATCATAACAATAGCCCAGCAACAATCTAAACTAGACGCCTCTAATTTATCCATTGCAAGTTTTACGTGGTTTAGGGCTTTCGAAGATAGAACCGTTCTTACCTACAAACATGAACCACAACAAGGATAACCAAATTTTTGATAACTCGTTGCAAATTAGATATTTACTATAGTAGGAGAGACAGACACCCGCTAGCCACTTATGCAAAACTAGTTGCATGTCAAGTGTGGAACAGGTCTCATGTGCGAGGACATGTAAAGTTTGTCCGGGCCGCTTCATCCCACTATGCCACCAATATCCAAAGTACAACTAAGAATCAATAAAATGACCATCATCACCCACATACTCATATGTGTACTACCCGTGCAAAGAATCTACGCATAGATCTGGATCTGATACCATGGTAGGGTTCATAACATAGAAAACAAAAAAAATCCTACGATGGGAACATCTAAGTACCAAGATCTATCTACTAGATACAAGCAACGGGTGGATATACATCCATAGAATACATAACCTTGAAGACCGTATAGCGTTAACGAGGTTGTACTCGTGGATGATGTAGTCGAATGCTTGCCGATCTCAAGATCGTGATGAAGTCCATCTGGTCCAGCTGGTCTAGCACCATCACGTCCAGCACCACAAAGCAGTGGTGCATCCGTGATCGCACACACGTCTTGGTACCCCGAAAACCTCCACGCCCTTGCTCCAGAGAAGCAGTAGAAGCAACAAATTCTTCCAGAAAAAGCAACCGGGAACATGTATCTCGTTGATCCGAGACCATGGGGAAATTCTAAAGGGGGGAGAGAGATCCTTCGCGAGGAGGTGTGCTTTGAGAGGAGGAGAGGGGGGAACCAAAGGGGCATGGTCCCCAGCCATGGGGGCTACCCCCACCTCTTCCACATTCATGTGGGTGGAGCTCCCACTCAAAATGAAAAGCCTCCACTCCCATAAGAGAGCCTCCACTCAAAAATCCACTCACATGCATTAAATTTCCACCAAATTTAATGCAAGCACTCATTTAAATAAAACTCTTTTATTTATTTATTCCGAATTTTGTTAGATACTTTAATTAACAAACATTCACATAAAACCCCTTGCTAGTATTCCATTTCACATGCAGAACCAGTTTCAGCAATTTCAACCGAAATAGTTTCGGTGTCTAGTGAAATAAATTTCTGCGCTTTCCTTTTTCTTTCTCTGGCATATTATTTGGTCCAAATGGTGTCGGTATCCCTTAAGTGTGTCACCCTACGGTTCGTGAATAATTTAGACATGATCGAGACCCCTCTCCGATCAATAATCAGCAGCGGGACCTGGAGATCCGTACTGACTCCAACATATTCAACGATGAATTCTGTGATCGTGTGAACCTTATACGCATGTAACTCAATCCCTTTGTCTCACGATATATTACATGTCCGAGATTCGATCATTGGTAGATCCATACCTAGTTTGATCTCGTTACCGACATGTACTCTTTTCTCGTTCCCGTGATATAACATTATAGTGATCAAATCACTTGCTTGCAAGCTAATCAATGTAATATCACCAAGAGGGCCCAAAGTATATCTATCCGTCATCGGGTTGTACAAATTCCACTCTTGATCCATGAGCCTCAACATAACACCTTCGTAGCACTGAACCCATCTTTACAGTCACCCTGTTACGGTGTGACGTTTGATGTTATCAAGATACTCTTCCGGTGTTAGTGATTGACATGATCTCATGGTCTAAGGACTAAGATTACTTCGTATGATGTTATAGCAATATAAACAGAATGACCTTGATCGTAATGCTATATTTCAGATGAATGTTCATCACACCATTACACTAATGTTGTGACCTCGTTATTAACAACATCCAATGTCCATGATCAGGAAACCTTTGACCATCTTGTGAATCAACGAGCTAGTTTATAAGAGAGGCATAACTAGGAACTTCCTTTTTGTTTATTAAACACACATGTATTAACGTTTCTGTATTAATACAATTATAGCATGTAAAATAAACATTTATCATAAACTAGGAATACGATAATAACCACTTTATTATTGCCTCTCGGGCATATTCCCTTCACGTCGACTACATGACACTTCACCATTTATTGTCCTAGGGGAATCCATTGTGTATTTCACTACTAATTGCAGGGTTGCCGGAGAGACAAAAACTTGAACCCCGTTAGGACACCTTTGCACAAGGGAGCGTAGGATCTCATAGTTTAAGGCTGTGGTTAGATTTATATCTTAATTACTTTCCAGTAGTTAGAGATGTTTGTAGGGGGTTTAATCACAAGTATGTATTAGTCCTAGGAAGGGAGGTATGTTAGCACATGTTCACCCACCCAAAACATACAAACACCAGAGAAGAGTACTCCGCTATTTGAAGCGAAAGCACTTGATAGAATTCCCATGTGTCCTCGAGAACGTTTGGTCCTTATAAGTATTTCCACCGGCTTTTCCTTTGCTAAGAAGGGATTGGGCGACTTGCTCCATTTGTTCGTTACTTCTGTTACTTGCTCTTTGTTTTGTTGCCTTGTTAGAAAACCACTAAGAATCCGTTTGTTAAGTATTCACAGGGATTTCCCGCCCCATACCACTGTTCAGCACCTTCTGCTCCTCGTTGGGATCGACACTCCTATTTATAGAAAGTACTACGATACACCCCTTATACTTATGGGTCATCAAGACTATTTTCTGGCGCCGTTGCCGGGGAGTGAAGCGCTATTGAAGAGTGGAACTGGTAAAAGGAAACTTTTACTGTGAGTATTGCTTTTGTTACTGCTTGTTACTTTGTTTCCAATATGGATAACCCACTTGGTTTTCTGTTTGGGAAAACTACTACCACTGCTAGGGTAGTAGATGAACCACCTCCTGTTGATATAGATCCTTTTAAGATACCTACAAGTATTGTTAATCGTGTTATGGATAATTATTATTTTGGGGATGGAACTGTCCATCCTAGTGATCACTTGCTTTTTATCCATGAATTATGCGGGTTGTTTAAGTGTGCATGTATCACAACTGAACAGGTCAAGAAGAAGTTACTCTCCCTATCCTTGAAAGGGAGAGTTTAAGAATGGTATAAGCTGCTGAAGAATGGACAATCCATGGAATGGTAGGAGATGACATCTCTCTTTTACGCTAAATTTTATCCTCTCCGTGAGATATCTAAGGATAGAAATCTTATATATAACTTTTGGCCTCTTGATGGAGAGAGTACAGCTCAAGTTTGGGGGAGATTGAAGTTACTAATGCTTAAATGTCCTATTCATGAACTCCCTAACAATATTATTCTCAATAATTTTTATGCTAGGATTTCTCATCATGATAAAAATTTACTAGATGCTTCTTGTGCTGGATCATTCACACGTATGAAGGAAGAAGCTAAATGGGATCTCTTAGATCATATTCAAGATAACACTGAAGCTTGGGAGAATGACAAAGGAAGAAATTCAAGTATAAACTATGATTATGAATGCATTAAATCTTTTATGGGAACTGATGACTTCCGTGATATTAGTAATGAGTTTGGTCTTGATTCCCAAAGTATTGCCAACTGTTTTAAATCCTTTGCATCTTACATTGAAATTCCCAAGAATAAGTGGGACAAGTACCATGCTCCTTATAAAGATGTTGTTAGTCATGTTCCTGTTAGAATTACTCAAGTTTGTACTACTAATCATATTGAGCCTAAACCTCATGTTGAGAAAGTGCCTTTCCTAGCTAAGGGAAAGGAGTATTTTATGATTATTAGTGCAAATAACAAAGGTACAATGAAAACTGTGGAGCCTGGTAAGAATTTGAGTGATGAACCTGTGGTAGCTATTATGAAAGACACTGTCACTAGAAATATAGAGGACGAGCACATTGTCTTCTGTGAAGATGCTTCTAATATTATATCTCATACTAGTAAGGCTAGAAAAGCTAGTGTACCTGTGCTTTCTGTTAAAATTGGTGATCATTGCTACTATGGTTTATGTGATATTGGTGCTAGTTCTGGTGCTATTCCTTATGAGCTTTACAGGGAAATTCTGCATGAGATTTGTCCTTGTGATCTTGAGGACATTATGTGGTTATTCACCTTGCTGACAAGGAGACCATTTGCCCCATTGGCATTATAATACATGTGGAGGTTCTATGTGGTAAGATTAAGTATCCTGCTGATTTTCTAGTGCTTAATTCAGCAGCTAGCAAAACTTGTCCTATCATTTTTGGTAGACCTTTCTTGAACACTTGTGGAGATATTATTGATTGTAAGAAGGAAAAAGTTTTAACTAAGTTTGATGGAGATAATTAAGAGTTTAAATTTTCCAAATTTTCTAAAGCCCTTGTGAGAATAGCTTGCCTAATAAAGATTTCAAGATGGAACAACTTGCTTCTATTGATCCGGTTTATGACCTTGGACCTCTTTTTGATGACTATAAGTATGCTTATTCTGATGATAAAGTTGTTTCCAGTGACAATTATATTGTCAACTTTATTCAAAGTACTACTGAAAGTTATTTTTAGAGAGGGAAACATGGTTTTATGCATCTCAATAATGTTAAGTTTGCCTGTTTTATGTTGAAAGCTTTAAAGTTGCTTCTGTTTTGTCTTCCTATGCTTGTGGACTTTTGTTTCAACAATTCGTTTTCTCATGATACCCCCATGCATAGGAAGTGGGTTAGGCTCAAGTGTGTTGGTTATTTGCTTCTTGATGCTCTCTTTCACTTCAAATATATATCTCCTTTGTGAGCTTCTTTGGAAGTTTCAAGCCTAACTTAAAGGCATTAAAGAAAAGCACTTGTTGGGAGATAACCCAAGAGTTTTGTCGAGTCTTGGAAGTTATTACCTCAGTAATAACCGCTCCTTATACTTTTTGTTTTGGTTTTTGTGTCAAGTTCAACTACTTTTGTGAAGTAGAGGAGTTGTGAAAATTGGTTGTCCTGGGACAGATTTTTTTTCTGCATTGTAAAAATTCGTGAGGAAGCTCACTACTTCGGATGGATCTGAATCTTTCTGTGCTTGTTCTCCAAGTTGTTACACAACTTTCATCAGTTCTGCACTTTTTGATTTGATCAACAAAAGGTCTTCGAAAAATCAATTTTTACCTGCTGGTCTGTTTTGACAGATTCGTGCCTTCATTTGCATTTTCCTCTTATAGAAGCTTTTGTCTTGATGGGTTTTCAGTTGAAGTGTGTGCCCAAAGGTTTATTTTTTTTGCTTGCACTAATGTTGTCAATGAGTTTGTGCAAAAGTTTTGTATGAAGGAAATTCTCAAGAGAAAGAGAGAAGGAATCTGCAGAGTTCGTCTTTGAATAGGTAAAAGTGGTGAAAACAAAAGGTTCGTGAAACCCCAATCTTTTTATATTTTTTATGTTTTTAATACATAAGGGAAGTTACAAGACGAAACTGAAGAGGAAACGGAGCCCGGGGTGGATAAACCCACCCCAGGAGTGGGCCCGGCCTGGTCACGCCTGAGGGGGGTGTTTCCCCCTCGAACTCTGTCCCCGCCTCGTTTCCATGTTAAAACCTTCCTTATGCATTGAAACTTCGTAATATATAACCCCCTGGATCCCCCGAGGTTCGTGCATCGTGTTCTCGTCGCGTTTTCATTTCAATCTGTTTTTGTCAGGAAATCTTCCCAAGTTTAGAGCACCATGGTCTCCGCCAACGACAAAGGCAAGAAGCCCGAGGAAGAAGAACCTCAAGTCCCCAAGGAGGAGGAGATTTTGGTAGGTTATGAAGGAGACATGGAGGAGGACGAGCATCCGGACACCCATGCTACCGTCGCAAGCATTGGTTTGGTGGCACGACCTACCAAGCTTAAGAGGATAACACGGATGTCTACAGGAGGGAAATCTCGACGTCATACTCTCTCTCCACGATCATCTCCTCCACGTAACAAGAGACCCTTCCATACACTTATACATGAATATCAATATCAACATGTGCCCAAAGGGAATTTGCCCTCGGTTTGGGATAGGCCTCGTTCTAACAATGCAGAGTAGGATCATGCTAAGGATGAAGAGTGGGGAAATAAAAACAAGAACTAGGGTTCTCGGACTGACATGATCATGAACCGTATAGAGCAAAACTCGGAGCTAATGCATACTTTTACTTTTGAGTTCGAGGAGTTGAGGAAACTTATTGAGTAGCTTATCAAGAGAAAACCTCCACCACCGAAGGAGTAATTCGTCATCAGGTTTGGCATCCCCTTCGCTTGTTCCAAGCTTGGGGGAGTGCCGCATTATCACCACCATTATCTTTATCTTTACCTTTTTAGTCGATTCATATATGTGGTAGAGAGGTTATCTTATAGTTTGGTTTTCATGTGGAAGTATCTCTCCTTTAGTTGATTACCTATGTATCCCTTGGTGTGAGTGCCTTTATTGAATATTAATGAGAAGTCGCATCTTTTACTTTTTGCACTTTTTATTTTAGTTTGTAATCCCTATTATATGATGGATCTTGTTGTTCAGTATTGGCACCACTTTGGGATCATCAAGTGGATCTAAATTGGTTTTGGCAAACCAAGTTCTAGTCAGTAGCATTACTATGAAAGATAAAGAAAGAAAGAAAAAGCTTTTAGGTATTTTGTATCATTTGTTTTCTTTCTTGTTGGCTCATAAGCTTAGTATTCTTTATTTAAGATTCTTTTGTGTCTTCAAGGAAGATTGCATATTTGCCTTTTTTACTTGTATGTTTGCTTGTTTCTTTCAACTCTCTTGCTTGCTACCCAACCTTGCTAGCCAAAAACCTGTTTTGAGAAGGCATACTTCTCATGTTTCCAAAATCCTTTGAACCCAAAATTTTTGCCACTTGTGTCCACCATATCTACCTAGTATCTTTTGCTATTCCAAGCAAATTCTCAAGCTTCATCTACCTTTCGAATTTAAAAGTATTTTGTTATGTGAAAACTAGTTAGTATATCTCTCACGAACTTGATGGCACACCTTATTTCCTTGCCCCTAATAGACTTCAACCATTGTGAACATCGAAGTTGTATATGCTTGCATATATACGTTGGAATTAGCAGAACCGTGCTGTCACGGGGAATGTTTTCAACATTACACTTGTACTCTGTACATAGTTGATATCGTGCTCTTTTGTCTATGGATGTCAACGGTGTGAAATAAAGAGGGAACTTGTAAGTCCATGGAGTTTGTATCCTGTGTTAGAGAAACACCTGGGCCGCTAGCCCAAGCCATGCTTAATCATGGTGGAAACTTGCAGCATCACCATAGTGAGTCATCTATGAAGCATCCTCAATAAAAAGCTATACACATAGTAAATAAAAAGATCGCTAAGATGCTCATTGTCTGCTTGCCTTGTCATTTTGGTTATGGGAAAGCTCCTGTACCATGTGCAAGGGGTACCCCGTTGGCGGTTCTCAATGACATGCAAATACTTACAATGACAAGAACTTACCTGGGCCCAAAGTTGAGTATGCATGAGGAGTGGCCCTCATATTCAAGGGACATGAGATTGCCAACTTATATTTCGTCAAGCATATACTCCATCTTTGTTCACTTTAACCTTAATTATCTCAAGATGCTTATGATAGGGGCAATGAGGGATCGAAGCTAGTAAGTACCATAATCATTTGGAAGCTCTTTATGACTTGTAATCCCTGCTACCCTCTAAGAAGGGAACTTTCTCCTAGTTACCAGTTGAGTCAGTAAACCTACTTCCTCTCTATCTCCAGCAAGCTTTTGAGATGTTGTGTTTCAAGCATTCATATGGTGATTTATTCAATCATGTTCTCTATCTTCCTTGTTTGCACAAAACTCTTATCTATTGAGTATTACTTTGAAAGCCTTCACTTGTGAAAAACCTTTTTGAGCAAAGATTCCCGTTTTGAAACTTCTACAAAAAAGCTTTTGTGAAACTGTTTACCAGGTGTTCCCTGACCAAGAACAACTTTGCCAATTCCAATTATGATTTATCTTTATGCATGTCTATTGTGACTGTTGTATTTGGTTGCAAGCTAAGTTATATAATGGTGAGTTGCCTTCTTCTATGAGTTGTGTAATGGTAAGTTTGATGCTTCTTGTTCGTATTCTTTTATCGACACTTCACTCCATAAAATTGTCGACATGTTTACTGAGCTCAGTGTTCGCTTGGGGACAAGCAAAGTCTACGCTTGGGGGAGTTGATAGTCCCAATTTGCATCACCTTTCTATATCATAATTTACCTCTATTCATTGATATTTGTCTTATTATGAGGTATTACTTATGGCTTTTCATTTGTTTATGCATGTCGGATGATTCTTGGAGGATGGACTGCCGGAGTCTGGATTCTAATGGAAAAGAAGGCGTTTCGATGCAATTTCACAAAGATCAGAAAAATACCAGAAAAATATGGAAACATATTATTTTACCAGAAGAAGAAGGAAGCCAGAAGGAGGGACGAAGAGGGGCCTCAGGCGGCCCACACCCCCTAGGTGCGGGCCCACCTGACCCCGCGCCTAGGGCAGGTGTGGCCCACCTGCCCGTCCTCCGACTCCACCCCTTCACCTATATCTTCCCTTCGAAACCCTAAGGCTCGGGGATGACCACAGATAGATTTCCACCGCCTCTGGTGGGCGGAAAACACCGAGAGAGAAAGATCTCTCAGGCAGACAGATTTCTGCCGGGGGAATTCCTTCCTGGAGAGGGCAGACCGTCGCCATCAACACCGTCATCAAGCTAGTATTCATCGGGATCATAATCATCATCCACAAGCACCATCACCACCACTCCGTCCTGCTGTAACAATTGTGTTGGATATTGCTTTAGTTCTTAGCGGAAACTTTCCGGGTGTTAATAACTATTGTAGTTGATGCTTGTCAGTGGAACCATTGGATTATTGTTTATGTTCAGATTGTTATCCATTACCATATCATATTTTATCTTGATTCATATGATGTCTTGTAAGTAGTTCGTTTAGTTCTTGAGGACATGGGAGAAGTCATGTTGTTAGTAGTGAATCTATGATGAGTTATTATTCAATGGTTTAGTATTTAAGTTGTGGTGCTATTGTTCTAGTGGTGTCATGTGAACGTCGACTACATGACACTTCACCATTTATGGGCCTAGGGGAATGCATTGTGTATTTGGCTACTAATTGTGGGGTTGGAGTGTGAAACCTGAACCCCCATTAGGACACCTTTGCACAAGGGAGTGTAGGATCTCAGAGTTTAAGGCTATGGTTAGATTCATATCTTAATTACTTTCCTGTAGTTACGGATGTTTGCAGGGGGTTTAATCACAAGTATGTATTAGTCCTAGGAAGGGCGGTATGTTAGCACAGGTTGACCCACACAACACTTACAAACACCAGAGAAGAGTACTCAACTATTTGAAGCGAAAGCACTTGACAGAATTCCCATGTGTCCTCGAGAACGTTTGGTCCTTATAAGTATTTCCACTAGCTTGTCCTTTGATAAGAAGGGATTGGGCCACTTGCTCCATTTATTCGTTACTTCTGTTACATCCTCTTTCTCTTGTTGCCTTGTCAGAAAACCACTAAAAATCCGTTTGTTAAGTATTCATAGGGATTTCCTGCTCCATACCACTGTTCAGCACCTTCTGCTCCTCGTTGGGATCGACACTCCTATTTATCAAAAGTACTACGATACAGCCCCTGTACTTGTGGGTCATCACCGAGTCAGCTCGATTTTTAAGCTGAACTTAGCGGAAAACTGGGCCTTGAGCTGCCCCCCTTTCAGCCGGGATAGGCATGTCCCCTTGGTAAGTATCCGAGTCACTGAATCGGTGCCGACATAGCTTTCATTGCATTCACTTGCCATTCCGTTTATTTATTGAATTTATTCTGTTTGTCTTCCGTAGAATCTCATTCACCAGGTTGATGACAGTACCGTCCCTCCTGGGGGCTATTTCGATGATCGCTCTAATGCTGATGATGTTGAGTACGATCTGGAGTGCTTCATGCCAATCCCGCACTCCGCTGCAGCCTCTGCTTCGGGTAAGACCTTACTCGAAATCCCTTGCGAGATTGGTCTGACGATGATGATGTGGACTGTGAGGTTCTGGAGGTACTTGTCCTTTGACCTTAACTTTCTGAATTGTCCCATTGAGCATTTTATTTACTCATGCAGCTAGCCAGGTACATGAGGAACCTCCCCTTGCTATAGGCGGATATGGCAAGCTCCCCGCTGCCAAATCGAGTAAGCCGCATGGGGCCTCCTCCATCACTCAGCCTTCAAAGAAGCGCCGACTTGATCCTGCCGCACCTCCTGTTGCCACATCATCCCAGACCCGCAAGACCGTAGCGTGCTGGGTCACTCGTCGCGTCCCGCGCGACCCAACCGTTTCCGGGTAACTTTAGCTGCTTGTTACCTTTCATTTTCCTTTCATGTTCAGTGTTTGTCCTCTTATAGGCTTCTGTTTTTATTTTCAGCGCGGCTATGTCCGCCAGCCAAGCTGCACCCAGCATGGCTTCTTCCCCGTTAAGGCTTGCTTCTCCTCCTCGTACTAACACCGTTGTGGAGAGCCCCGTCCGGGTCACTACCCCCATTACCGAGGCTTACGAGTCTCAGAGTAAGGCCGAGCCGGCGGTGCATCCGATAGAGGAGACCCGGCCTAGCTCTCCAGTTGTTTTACCCGAACAGACCCTTGAACCCGGTGCCAAAAATATCAGCACCGAGAGGACCCCTGTTGTTAGCCCCCTTATTTCCAGTGTGCCCGTTGACCCAGTTGTTGCCCCTTAGATTGTTGTTGAGCCTGATCAGTCGGATCCTATATCTTCCTCAACCAGTCCCAGACCTGCTCCTTCTGCTTCTCTGTCCAAAGGCAAGACCCGGCCTACCGCTCAAGTCCAAGTTTGCTCCGTGCCTAGCAAGCCAGCTGCGACCAAGCAGCTGACCTTGGTCCACGCTCCAGGCACCGCTCCACAGATTCGGCCCACACCATCAACAACGGCACCCGCTTCGGTGGGTCAGTTGGGCGAGTCTGCTGCTGCCGGATCTGGAAGTGCTTCCAGAGCTAGTGCCTTGCATACCAGCGCCGCTGCTACCCGTGCCGGGGTGGGAACTACCCTGAAGAAAGGGCATGTCCTAACTCGGACGCTCAGGGAGCAAGGCTTTGGTTCCGTGGAGCGCTATGGTATTGCCTGGAACTCGGCCGGCGAGCAAGAAGTGAGCACCAGTTCTGGCCAAAAGATGAAGCTGGGCCCCAAGGCTATCTCAGATATGACTCAGCAGGCCATCGCCTAGATGGCCAGAGCAGATCAAGTGAATGAGGTATGCAACTTCCTTAATCTTTTGCGTACAGATTATCTTTATATTATACATGATCCCTAGTCCCCCAGGTTACTGCCGAGTAAGGAACTTATTCGGCTGTAAGCTCTAAGTTAGAATCCAACTTTTATTTTCTCCTGCCAAATCTGCATGTCGGATTTTTGATCCCTAGCCCCCAAGGTTACTGCCGATTAATCTTGATCGTACACCTTCTGATTAGATATTTTTTGTGTAGCTTACGCATAACGAGCGTACTAAGGTGCATCAGTCTCTCCTCTAGGAGTGTAGAAAGCTTGAGCTCGCTCACCAAAAGCTGAGGCTCAGCGCCAAGGTACTTTTTCTTAGTCGGCTTGCTTTTATTCGGTAGACCTTCCTTGTTTCATCTCCTTGAATTTTTCACGTTGTCTTTCCATAGCTTCTGCCCAATCTACCATTGATGCGCTGCACTCACAGAGCAACGATGCTGAAAGTAAGCTCTTATAAATCTTGTGACCTCTCTGCATTGGTGTTTATATCTTTTCCATTTCTATCTTGGCTAAAACGAGATAATTTGTTGTTACTGACAAGTCACATGCTCCGAATAAGAAGAGAAGAACCGAATCGAGCTACAAAAGGAGCGAGACGAGGTGACTCGGCTAAAGAAGCAGATGGCGGATATGGAGAAGAAGCACCAGTCCGAGCTAAAGGGCCTGCGCGAAGAGCTTGCCAAGAAAGCTGACCAGCAAGAAACCAGTGCTGCAAAGGTTGATCAACTACTCAAAGAGTCCGAGTTGGCAGTTCAGTCGGTGCACCAGGACCTAGAAGCTCTTCAGGACAAGGCTAAGATCTGGCAGAGCAAGCTTGGCGCGATCAACTCATTTCTCGGTAGTGAGTTCTTAATCTTTTCACTGTGCTTTTATCCTTGATTTTTGCCTCTTTTTCATTGTTTGTTAATGTTCTTCTGTATTTTCAGAGAACTTCCCTGAAGCTGAGATGTTTTCCTTGAGGGCAATGAAGAAGGTTCGAGCCGAATCGGGAGCTTTAGCTGATGGCGAGATCACCATTGATGAGAACCTGGTAGCACTTTCAGAGCGTGCAACCACTCCGAAGTCATGTGGTGTCGACTTTCTTAAGTCGGCAATCCATGCATTTAGGATGCTCTGGCTGGATAAGGATGCACCCACGCTCATTGAGCCTTTGGCTGCCAAGTTGCTTCTGACTAAGGACAGGTTAGATTAGTGGCGCGAGTCGACCGGTCGAGCTGCAGCGGACAAGGACCTTGCCTTTGTGCTCTCATGGTATGAGGACATCAACCTTGATGGTATCCATCATATGAGGGCCGAAGGCAAGTGGATCCACGAGCCTGAGCTCATCAAGAAGCGCCAAGAGCGAGCCTATGCCATGGTAGAGTATGCTCTGGTACACGCCCGGTGCGATGGGCCCAGCTTACTCAACCTTGATGAGCCGCTTGCCGAGACTATCGACGATGACGGTGCTGACAGCGAGGCCACCGAGTCAGATGGTCCTAAAGACTCGGCTGATGCACCTAACTCGGACGACGCTCCAGACGATGCTCCTAGCTCCAGCCCCAAGAACGGTTTTAAAAGTCCAGCTACCTCTTAAGCTGGTTATGTCAAAAACACTTAATTCTAATGAGATCCCCGGTATGCCAGGTGCAGATGTAATATATAGTGCACTTATTTTGGGTGCACGCCTTTTGCTAAGGCTTAAACTTTTATTCTATTCTGAATGCCAATCATCCAGGGGCAAGTCCCCTAGTTTCATTTGATGTTTCCCTTTTTTCTTGAATTTGCTCTTGTCTACCTTTTTTGGCGTTCGACATTAGAGTCTCAAAGTTCTAAGGATTTAGTTAGTGGATATGAAACTAGACAACTTGACCTAGGGTCATTCGACATACATACCAATATATCCTGCAATGGGTTAGTTAAAGGCATACATAGAGCCGACTCGCATTTCTCCCTTTACTTATCCGGTGTTCATGTTTACTCGTCATTGATCTTTTCCTCTTTCTTGCCATGAAGCCGTGTTTTCGGACAACAGCATAGTTGAAGAGTTAATTCTATACGAGTAAACATTACCTATTCCGAGATAAGTCTTAAGTGTCAATGCCAGCCGACATCGAATTTTCAAGAATAAACATAAGGGGTAGTCCCCGAGTCAGTTTTTCGAGTCATACCATTTTATTATCAGCACATAGCCGGCATAAATATCCGGCGTATGACAGTTTGAGAGATACATACGCTGCTTCTTCTAGGTGTAGAAAGGACGTAGCAATGCCACATTCCACGGCCTTTTGGTCTCATCGCCTGATCTATCTGCCTTGTTCTTTTGTGGTTCACGAGCATCTATTAGGTAATATGAATCATTGTGCAATGCTTTGCTTACAATAAATGGCCCTTACCATGGGGTGATAGTTTATGCATCCAAGCTGTGCGTTGCACTAGCCTGAGCACCATATCCCCTTCTCGTAAAACATGAGGCTGGACTTTCCAGCTATGATAGCGTCGAAAACTTTGTTGTTATATGTCGGATCTAGACAATGCCACTTCTCTTGCTTCTTCGAGTAAGTCAACTCCATCTTCTCGGGCCTCTTTTACCTCAGCTTCCGAGTATTGTCTTACTCTTGGCGAGTCATACTCTATGTCGGTAGGCAAAACTGCTTCTGCCCCATACACAAGGAAGAACAGCGTATAGCCTGTTGATCGATTCACAGTTGTCCTTAAACTCCATAGTACTGAGGGTAATTCCTCGATCTAGTAGCCAGGTGATCTCTGGAGTGGTTCCATTAGGCGGGGTTTTATCCCGGATAGAACTAAGCCGTTAGCTCGTTCAACTTGTCCATTTGATTCTGGATGAGCGACTGACGCTACTCAAGTCTTATTTGGTTTTTTCCTCATAAGCGAGCGAACACTCCTTCAGCAAAGTTTGTGTCATTATATGTGATAACACTGTGCGGGTGACCATACCTCAGGATTATGTCTTTTAGGAATGTGACAGCTGTTTTTCCATCCAACTTTTTGATGGGCTTCACTTCTATCCATTTGGTGAACTTGTCAACCATTACAAGTATGTGAGTCATGTCGCCGCTCGCTGGTTTGAATGGTCCTACCATATACCATACTATGAATGGCCAAGTGATTGGTATAGTTTCTAACTCAGATGCTGGTAAATGTGACTTTGATGCGTAATGTTGGCAGCCATTGCATTTCCTCACTAGGTCTTGCGCTTCTGCTAATGCACTTGTGAAAGAACATTTTATAATCCCTAGTGTTTTGTGTGTTAGATAACAATATCAAGGATTAGTTAATGTGTGTTGAAGTGTTGCAGCTCTCTTTGAGAGAAAGGGAAAAGGATTCTGCCTTTGGGGGCGGATAAGCCGCCCCCACCAGGGGCGGATAATCCACCCCTCCCTCTTCCCAAGCAGGCGCAAGCCCTAGAAGGGGGGTGGAGTTTTGGCCGGATTTTCCGGCCCCGCCGGATAATCCGCCCCTCAGGGGGGCGGATAGTCCACCCCCCTTGCTCATCGCCAAGGCGCAAGCCCCAGAGAGGGGGCGGAGTGTTAGCCGGACTATCCGGTCTGGCCGGATAATCCGCCCCTGGAGGGGGCCGGATTATCCGCCCCCAAGATCTTCATGAAATTTCACAGGCGCCAGCCCTAGAGAGGGGGCGGAGTTTTCCACGGAGAATCCGCCCTTAGGGCGGAGTTTTCCCAGGGGCGGATAAGCCGCCCCAAGTGGGGGGCGTATAAGCCGCCCCAAGTGGGGGGCGGATAAGCCGCCCCCAAAGTTGTGCAACAGCCAGATCTGGGGAGGGGGTATTTAAACCAGCCTTCCCCCTCCTGCCAGATCCCTTGATTCATTCGAAAAAGTTGAGATCTGACCTGCAACCTTCATCCAAGAGAGCTCCACCTAGATCCACCCAAAGGCCCTGTCCCTTGGGGAATCGAAGCAGGAGAACTCGATCTTCATCATCAGAAATCAAGCGCTTCATCTCCCCTCCATTCATTTGGAGAACCCCCGATCTAGTATTTCTTGCAAATACCTAGATCCTTGTTTTTGTTTATATTGATAAACCTTGTTCTTGTGGCAGCTTGTTGTCATCTCAGGAACCCCCAATTTGGTTGTGGGTGTGTGCCCCGATAGTGTTGTAAAAGGCACTAGTTCCCGCCTCGAAGGGATCCAATAGTGGAGAAGGTGGATCAGGCCTCTCGTGGCGAGATCCATCGGAGAATAGGGTGAGGCCTATTGTGGCGTGGTGGTCTTAGAACCGCCCACCCCTCCAACGCAGATGTACTTTGCTTAACAAGGAAGGAACTGCGGTAAAACAAATCCCTGTGTCTCCGCGTGCTCCACTACTGTTCCTTCGCTCCTCTCTTTACGTGCTTAGTAGTTAGGTTTGCATATAGGGAAATTCTCGTAGTGGCATATCTAGAGAATGAAAAAGTATTAAAAATTGGTTAGCACCTATTCACCCCCCTCTAGGTGCCCATACGATCCATTTCAACTTGGCCAGTAGAATCCATGTCGGAATGCCTTGGCTACCAATGCTCTGACGAGGCGTGGTGCCCACATTCTCCTTGATGAATATCCAACAGTATTTCTTGGCCTTTCTCTGGACTTATGCAACGCTGCAATATGCTCGTCACACTCCTTTTGTACAACTCCTTGTTAATTATTGTGGATGCTTATGCTCTTCTTTTTGTTTTCCTTGCCAGTACCTCGTCATCGGGCAGGGTTCCATCTCTCAAGTAGTTGAATATTGATTGCACCCAGGCTGGTATCAGCGGTGCCGGATCTGTTTCTTTATCAATTTCCATTGGCTCGGCCGACATATGTTCTGACGACATAACCTGAGGAGTCCTCGAGTGTGATTCGGCATCCCCTAGGTTGAGCGGGACAGTCCCCGATTTACTCGAACCTTCCCCTGAGTCAATGTCCATTGGCACAGCGTTTGCCGGGATGAATATTGACTCGAACTCTGGTGACGGCTTGATCGATGGTTTTCTGAGATGTTCCAACGCTACTCCTGGTGGAATTGCTTGCCGAGATGAGCCTAACTTGGATAATACGTCAGCTGCCTCATTCTCTGCTCTGGGTATGTGCTGAAATTCACACCCGTCAAAGTATCCCGAAATCTGGCGCACATGAAAATGATACAATGCCATGTTTGCATCCAATGCATCCCAATGCCTAGACACTTGCTAGATAACCAATTCCGAGTCACCAAAACACATGATCCTTTTGATGCCAATTTCCTTGGCCACTTTTATCCCATGGACAAGCACTTCATACTTGGCTACATTATTGGATGTAGCAAAGTGGATCTGCCGTACATACTGGAGCTCATCCTTCTTTGGTGATGTGAGTACTATCCCGGCACCCAAAACCATCTTTGTCTTGGATCCATCAAAGTGCATCTTACAATAATTCGGGTCTGGCAGTGGTGGCTCATATTGCATGTCCAACCAATCCACGAAGAAATCAGCTATAGCTTGAGATTTAATTGCATCTCGTATGTCATACTATGGAGTGTACGGTGCTATTTCTATGGCCCATTTTGCCTCTCAGCCACTGGCGTCTTTGCTGCCCAAAATATCTGAGATAGGTGCCTTGCATATTACTTAGATTGGGTGTTCTTGGAAATAATGCTTCAGTTCTTTGCTTCCATATACACCCCATATGGAATTTTTTGATAAAGGGGGTAATTTTTTGATAATGGGGGTAATTTTTCTTTGATAATGGAAGTAATAAATTGGCCTTTGGACTGATTTGCCCTCTTCTTCGTGCTCTACCACTATCACTGCACTGACAACTCTGTTGGTTGCCGCGACATAGAGCATCATTGGCTCTTTGGATAGTGGTGACGCTAATATTAGTGTTGTTGCCAACATCTTTTTGAGTTCATGGAAAGCTCTATCAGCTTGCCGTGTCCATGTGAATTTGTCTGATTTTTTCATCAGTTGATATAATGGTAAGGCTTTTTCGCCTAGCCGGCTGACAAACCTACTCAACGAGGCCAGGCACCCTGTAAACTTCTGGACATCGTTGAGGGTTTTTGGCTATTCCATTCTTTCGATGGCCCTGATCTTTGTCGGTTTAGCCACAATTTCTCAGTTGGACACGAGAAATCCGAGTAATTTTTCAGCCGGGACACCAAATGTGCATTTTTCCGGGTTAAGTTTCATCCCGAATCTTCTTAAGTTTGCGAATGTTTGACGCAAGTCCTCAATTAGAGTATGACTTTGTTTGGTTTTTATTACCATGTGATCGACGTATACTTGAACTTTTTTGTTCAGTTGATCTTGCAAGCATTTTTGCATGCACCTTTGGTATGTTGCACCTGCATTTCTCAATCTGAATGGCATAGTACGATAGCAATAATGTAACATCCCGGGATTTAGCAGCGAAAAATAGACAGAACACATGTGTGTGTGCATTGCATTCATGCATAAGAAAATCCGGAGAATTCTTGCGCAAAACAAAAAGACCTATAGAGGGATCGAGGTCTCTCTTGTTCTAAAGGAAACAATAGAGCAAGTGCGACGGCTTTCGACATGACCTCTACTGAATGTTCATGTTTGAGGGAAAACAGTTTGATTTGAATTTTCAAATACTTTATTTGAATTCAAAAGTATATTATTAGAAAACAAATAAATATAAAAAGGAATTACATAAATGAAATAACTAAAAGACTTCTTTATTAAGCATATATATACATTACAAATTCTTACATTTATTCAAATAGAAAAGAATATGGCAATATGAATAATCCTTAAGGAATAGACATAGACCTTATGTCTCAAAAGTATAAACATACACAATGACAGTGCTATAAAGAATTAATTCATATGTTTAAACAAGATATCATATTACAAAAAGAAAGAAAAATTAACTTTATTATTATAACCTATTACACTGACTATCACAATATTCAAAGTAAAAAGGAAAAACAAGATTACAAAAATAGTACATAGAATCCTAAACTAAATCTTCATGTCCTGAGGATTTTCTTCTTGATCTTGTATATCTGCAAAACAATTCAAAGGAACACAAAACAAACGTAAAATAATAAGGGGGTTAGAGTTAATATTGAGCTCTCAGAATGAACAGTGTAATGCACTTGAATCATTTCATCACTGAGTTAATTTTAAGAGGGGCAAGTTTCACCAAATTATAGTATATGTCCTTAGTCAGATAAGTTGCCTCAACACAGCATCATTGGCCAGGGGCAAATTTCACCAATCTAGTAAAAGTAAGAAGGAAGATAGTGATAACCAGACAAAAAAGATCTTCTCAGTTGAAATGATCCACAAAGGAATGGTCCCACTTGCAAGCAGCTTACACACAACATGCATATGTTGTGCTGTCAGCTCAAGAACAACTCACTAGAGCTGGATAAGGGGGAGTGCTGCCGTAGCAGCTAAATTGCCAAGAAAAGCACACACTCTCTCCATATAGCCAAGAAACCATTTCAGAACCACTGCAGAACACCACTGAATCCTACTGATCTTAACCAACATCATCAGCTGTATTCACAAGAACACTAGATCATTCTATCAAACCATCACCCAACCCATGGTTGCTTCAAGAAGCCATCCAATAGGAAGGACAAAGAGGAGTAGATCAAGTAAACAGCAAGGAAGATCAAGATCAGCAGCAGCCAAGAGGATCTGGAGCTAGGAGGTGAAGGTTACCAGCACAAGTTACAGTAGTTGAGCAATAATAATCACAAGTTTACAAGAACATCAACAACATCAGTAGAACAATATCCACAAGATCAACCACAGCTCCACAACAGCAGGTTATCCATCTAAGAGCATACCTTTGTATCTGTTCTTTTTATTGCGTCCTAGAAAATGGATGAGGTAATGGAAAATTCTCAGATCTGTACTCAAGTGGAGTACTAGATCATCACTGAATAATTTCATAAGCAAGAAATAACTAATCTATCCCAAGAATCATCAAAGCCTCAGCCTTTGCATCCTTGGCAGGGACAAATAGCAGCAAATTAAACTATTTGAATCTATTGTTGTGCACACTCCACATGGGAGGCACCACAACAGCAGATTCAATAACAGTAGAAGCCACTAAGCTGTGTAACACTAAACATCAAGTACCAAAACTGTTCTTATTTAAAAGATAGTCTCAGACCAGCATCATAGGCCAATAGATCTAGTTCTAACTAGATCTATACTCACCACACTGCTGGTACATGGCATATCCCATCTGGGTAGCACCTCTGTATCAACAGGTTCATCCATATCTACTAAGAATCAGATAATCACTTTCCTAAATGAATCCATGAATCATATTAGACATTTGATTCAGAAAAGACAGTGAATATAGCACTGTCTATTATTAAGCCACATCTGATAGAGATCATTAAGTAAATCATCTTCCTATAATCAAATAGGAATCAATCAATGTCTGAATCATTTTCCTAGTAATTCACCTAGGAATCATCTCAATCAATAGCTAATCCAGCAATAGATCATAATACTAAGAACACCACTGTGCACACTCCAGATGGAGGCACCACAATAGGAAGATTCTAATATCAGAAGCCACTGAAATCACTAGCTAATATCAACATCAAATACCCATGTTAAAAGAATGAGTTACATCCATAGGGTATTATTTCAAATCATTTTCCTACCAAATTTTCATAGGAATCATTTTCTGTTTGAAAACACATCATTTATAAATCACATGATTTAGTAAATCAAGTCAATGGATCAAGGATTAGCCAACAGATATGTACACAATATTACTAGTGATTGGGGTTTTATCATTGAATCCTTCAACTACAGCAGTGAACAAGTAGTTCAGGAAAGAACCTTGTATCAAATCAATTTAAGCAAATTATCTACATCACCAAATATCATTTAAATATAACATGAACATATCAGATACAAGAAGATATTGCATGTAGATAAAAGGATTAATTGCTAATAAAAAATATCTAATGGACATGAGATCATCAGAGAACCACACACAAGTAATACAACCAAAAATCAGCAAGTATCAACTGGTCCAAATAACTCCATTTGTTCATCCATGAACACTAAAGAAAACATGTTTCCAGAAAATCAATCATACGAACTTAAGTAGTTGATCATGTAAATGATCATTAGGAAACTGTCTAACATAATATCAAGTACTAGAACATATATAATATATCACTTGTTCATTTGTGTGTTTCACATACACCTTGCTTGAGAATTTCTTAGGTAGTAAATATATACATATAAGTTAGTGGTACCAAATTAAGATGTAGCAAAACAAGTTATTCTTTTTAAACTATAAAAAAGAAATACATCTGACCATGCCATTAACACAAGGAATAGTCAACTAACCATGTGTTCATGCTTATGAACTATTAACCCTTGTAATTACATGCATAAACATCAATCAACAAGAATCCCATCAGCATCACCCACACATCAGGGACCATGTCCAATAGACCATGATCTAGAATCAAGTCCTATTTCATCAAAGAACTACTAGGACCATATTAGATAATCCTAAATCAATTGTATGATCATCAAAACTAGTTAAATCAAGCAATGGAGGTATACTCCATGAATTGGAACCTAAACAAAAAGGGGCAAATTAACATACCTCACTGCAGTAAAAAATGTACCAGGGAGCTGACGCCGGGGTTGCATAGAATGCCATCCCGCCGAAGACAGAGAAAGGAATAATTCCAGTAGCATCACCACTGTCCACCATCATAACAAAGCCCCTTGGCAGCATACTGAGGGCGCCGGGTTGCGCCATGGCACCGTCCCTCCGGCGTCAGGTATTGGAGAAGGCAAGATAGTCAGAGAGGGGCTCGCTGTCACATCCCAAGATTTTCCAAATCTTGTAATGTGAAAATAAATGAATAAAATAAAGCTTTGTTTGATTTTCAAGGCCAGAAGAAACTTTTTGAATTCAATTGGGACTTCAAACCAGTTGGATCAAATAAAAATCCTAAAGGGATTTATAAAGATAAACATTTAATAAAGGCAAATAAAATGTTTTGGAATTACTATTTTGAATCTTTAAAATAAAAAGAGTTGGTTTTCAAAAACAAAGATAGTATTATAAATAAAGATTATATTTTAAAGAGCCAAATTAATTTTGGCCAAACTTTTATAATAAAATAATTTGTTTTGATAAAATGAGTAAAGGTTTATTTAAATAAAATAATAAGGATGTAATATCCAAATTTAAATGAACACTAAAACTTATTTATTTATTGTAAATAAGTTTTCCAAGTATTTTATTACTACTTTGAAATCTTTTTATAAAAGGTTTTGGTTTTCAAAATGAACAAAAATATTTTAAATAAAGATTATTTTATAAAGCCAAATTAAACCTTGGCCAAGACTTTGAAACAAAAGGTTTTGATTTGATTAAAATAGTAGAGGTTTATTTAAAATAAAATAAAAGGATTTAAATATCCAAGTTTTATTAATAAAGGTTTACTATTTCCAAAACACCAAAACTTATTTATTCTTTTAAAATAAGTTTTCCAAGTATTTTATATTCTCAAATAAAACCTACTGAAGTGTTTTGGTTTTATTCTAGATTTCAAAATGAAGTTTTTAATAAAACAAATCCTTTTTGATTTAATAACTAAGGTCCATTCTATTTAATTATTGAATGGATCCTAAAATGAATAAAAATATTATTTTATTTTGAGATTTGGTTTATGTTAATAAACAGAACCAAGTTCAAAGTTGTGAATTTTGGTGATTGTTTGAATCAATTTGAATGTTGTTTGAATGTTTGAATAATTGATTGAAATTCAAAATAGAATATAGAAATAGAAAAGGAAAAAGAAAGCAGATAGAAAAAATAGGAAAAGGCAAGCCAGCCCATTAAGCCCAGAAACAGCCCAGCTCTTCTCCCCGAGCAGAAAACGTTTCGCACCCAGATTCTGACCCGCTAAGTCAATGACCAGTGGACCCTCCCCCTCATTTCTTTTCCCACTGATCGGTGGAACCCACCTCTCTCTCTCCCCCGAACCGTTTTTCCTCACCGCTGAAACAGCCCGCAAAGCCACTGACTGGTGGACCTCCTCCTCACCCATTTTCCCACTGACGCAACGGTCCCACTTCGCTAGCCATCGTCTTCAACCCCCGCGACGACCACGCCTCCCCCTCGCCGGCCGTTGCAGGCGAGTTAAACCCGACGTAATTCGCATTGAAGGATGGATTAAACCTGCCATTGGCCATGCCTGATAAAACGCCAGTGACTCCTCTTCACTTCCCCTCTGTCTCCTCCCTCAATCACGCCACCAGGCCGCCCTAATTTCCTCCCCGAGCACCCTCTGCTCCGACATGGTCCGGTGACGATTCCGACGAAACCTCTCCACCCCTTGCCTCCCTGAGCACCCTAGCAGCTTCCCCACTCCCAGACGCATCTCCCAGCACTTTTAGTTCGACCGCGGGCGCCCCAGAGCAACGTCTGCAACGAGCTCTGAACGACGCCGCCGTCCGCTCCAACTCCGACGAGCCCCACAGGTAGATTCCGGTCGCCCCTCTTCTCCTCGTTCACGCACACAACACCTCCGCGATCTCCTGCGTCTAACCCTACCCTCGGTTGATCTTCTCATGACCTGTAGCGACGTCTCCGACCACGACTGAGACCACCCAACGTTGTCCTCCACTCCAGCGACTTCCCTGGTAATGTTCTGACCACCCCTCTTCTTATCGATGATGCGCCTAAGACCAGTGACTTCTTCCACAACTAATGCCATCGTTTTCGTGTCCTAGCTCACACCATAGCGTCGCCTCCGTCGTCGACTGTGAGCAACCGCCGTCTGTCTCGTCTCTGACGAACAATTCCCGCAACACCAACCCTCCCCTCGACAAGCAGAAGGCACGTTGAGCTTCCCCACGCCACGGCGAACTCGGTGAGCATCTCCTTTCCCTCTCTTGCTTCCTGCATCGCCAGCGCCACCGATCGCTCACGCCGCCCGGCCGCCGCCATTGCTTAGTGGTCAAACGCGTAGCGACCGTAGGATCTTAATCATAGCGTTGTGATAGAACGTGAACGAAAGGGTATCTTTTGATCTGCATCGTGCGTAGCCACTTAGATCTGACGGTCCAGGAAGGTTGATCCGTGCGAACCGGTACGGGCGAATAAGAATATGACACGTGGCTCTGCTCCTTTGATTTAAAACAGAATTGATCTAATTGATGTTCAATTTTGTAAAATCCATAACTTTTGATCCACACGTCCAAAAATTACAAATTTTATGTCGTTGGATTCAGGAGAGCAAACCCTAGACATCCATGCCCTTAGTTTAGCAAATAGTATCTGTTAGTTTGCTTGTTTTTGCAGATTCTTTTGTGAGCTTATTTAGAGTAGAAAAATTATTTAAAAATGATTTTAGGGTTAAAACCTTTGCAATTTGGATTGTTGTGACCTTACTGACCCTAGGAACCAACCGATGTTTTGGAAAATGGATTTGGTAAAGTTTAGGATGGAAAACTTGATTTAGCCCATTTCTAGCCAAATGAAAATAAAGATTTTGGTTATGAAAATGTTTTTGTAAAGAAAACTTTGGGAAAATGTTTTGGATCAAACTTACTGACCCTAGGAAACACTTTGTGGATTCAAAAATGAATTTGGTGAAACAAAATAAGGATTCCTTGATTTAAAACCATTTCTAGTCAAATAGAAATGTGGTTTATTTATTAAAAATGGTTTTGGAAGAAAACCTTTGGAAAATGTTTTGTTTTAAACTCTCTGACCCCAAAAACCAAGTTTTGTGATTTGAAATATTTGGTGAACCCTATAGGCTAATGCCTTAGTAAAAATATTTCTACACCACATAAAATGATACTTTGTTTTGAAAATGGTTTTTAAAGTGAAACTTTTTGCAAATGACTTTGCCACTTTACAAAATGACCATTAGGTGTTTTAAATTGTCTATGACCCACTAGGAACCACTTTTTCAAACAAAACAAAGCTTGGCATGCTTGCATGCATTACTTTGACTTTGTTAGTTTTATGTGTGTTGTTTTGCTTGATTGGTAGATTGAGTTTGTGCCTTGTTTGATTGGATTGTAGTGACTTGAAGAGTGTGATTGTTGCAAGGACAAGGAGTGAAACTATACCCTCTACCAAAAAGGCAAGTGATGCTTCATATCTTTGTCCCATTACTTTCTCTATGCATTAGAGTTTTTGCTAAGTAAAACTTGCATGGAATTTTTGCTAAGTATAGACCTTACTATAGGAAAACCTAGTAGATAAATCCTTAGTAGGATTTTCCTAAGTAAGAATCCTATTACTATCAAGCTTAGCCTAGCTAATAGAAAACATGGGTGGAATATATATTCACACTATGGAAAAATATTCTAAGTCTAAGGACTTGTGTTTTGTTTAATAAAACAACTAAGTTAATGAATCACCTGGGTGGAATGGGATTGCTTGGTGGTTTTTGGTTGAGTGGTTCACAAGGCCCATTTTTATGGTTTACCTTAGTGTATCTCACTTGTGGATGTCCACCCAGGAACAAAGAGATTTGAGATGTCAAATGTTGAGAAGCTTCAAGTGCAACCACTTGGCAATATGGGTTCTGCCATGATCATATAGGTTGCAAGAACTTAGCCATATGGACAGTTGGTGGTAGTGTTTGATAGGTTGGAACGCGTCCATGATGGTCTAAGGGAAGGCTTCTGAAAGATCTTGTCTTGGGAAACCAAGTCTTGTGGGGAAAGTGCACCACCTCTGCAGAGTGTAAAACCTAAGTACTTAGCCATGTCCCTGGTAAAGGACAATTTGAGCATCAAGACATGGAAGTAATCAAGAATCTCATCATTCAAATTTCTAAAGTAAAACTTGTGGTTTGAACCAGGGTTGTTTGAAATCTTCAATCTTTGATGGAGAGATGGCTTGGTACAAGGATCTTGAAATCTTTGATTGGGAAAAAAATGATTTTGCCAAGCAAAACTTAGTATTTTCAAAATGATAAGGAAAATCTATTTTGAGCAATGCAAGCCTCAACTCCACTTAGCCAAATGCATATAGATGATTGACCCCACTATACTATTATAGTATCACTTGCCAATACAATTCAAATGTATTGACCCTTGTGGCTGTAACTTGTAATGTTGCAGGTTTGATTGTTTTTAGTGAAGATTGATTGATTAGGATTACAAATTCTACAACCAACATCTGCCTGTGGCACTTTAAAGATGAAGGACCCCATGACTATAGTTATTCCGCTGCAATGTAATGTAATAGCCAAATGAGCTATGTAATGATGTAATAAAATTATGTTATTCCTGGTTATAAAGTTATATTATGACCTTTGTTTCTTGATATTACATCTAAACTGTGGATGCTAGCTATTGATCCAGGGACTAGCATTGTAAACACAGGGGGCTCTACCTTATTAAATGTTGGGGACCCTACAATCGCGTTCTTCCACGAGCAACAACCAGAGGCGCAGGCGTGGGAACAACAACCAGAGGCGCCGGCTAGGGTTTCGGCCTGGCACGCTCATAAGGGAGTGGACCAACCGAATTGATGAAGGGAAAAGAGATAGGTGTAGATGGCGAGGCAGCGACGATTTATCTTTGAGGCATTTGGTGGCAACAAGGCAACAAGGCAATGATGGCAAGTGTCATGTATGAGAGAGTAAATGTGAGAGGGATAAGATTGTATCTGTGTGCGTGTACGGGTGTGTGCGTGTAGTGAGGGGTGGGCCGAGGGTGAAAGGTCTGGCATGGTCCAGTTGGGCCAAGCCAGCCCACATACCCAACCAAACGGCCCAAATTGATTAGGTTTTTTTAAAATGAATTACTAAAAATAACCTCCAAACATTTTTTAGCTATAGAAAATTATAGCAAAATCCTAAAAATACATATGATATATCAAAATGACCACAAAAATAAAATATACCTAATAAAAATATAATTTTAAGTGTTTAAAATAAATTTAAAGTAAAATAATTATTAACACCATTAACTCTTAAATGAAATTTTATAAAATAAAACAAAAACCCTAAAAATAAATAAAAAATCATTTTTGTGTATCAAAATAACTCTATTATTTTATAAAAATGCTCACTTAGAGTTCTACAAATAAAACATAAAGCAAATATTTAAAGACACTTAATTCTTTGATGAATTTTATAAAAATAGAGATAATACCTAAAAATAAATAAAATTCATTTTAAGGTCTTGAATAAATATATTACACTAGAAAATATTAATATATTATTTGAAAAGTCTTTAATATTTTAAATAATAAATCCTTACCTAATACCTATTTTGTGAATTCTGTAAAAACAATTCTTAAGTTAGAAATAATCAAAATTCTTACAAAACCTTGAGCAATTAGTGTCTTAGTACTAATTCCAAACCCATAACTTGAATTCATAATCAAACTTAAGTAAAAATTTTAACTTTAAAATATTATTTTAAAAATCTTATTAAGAATCCTTTTAAATAAACATTGGGTATCACCCATTTATATAATATGGTGAATAATCATTATATTTTATCCATTATTCACATAAATCCAAATTCTAACAAATTACTAAGATCATCCAATTATGCTTCCATTAAATAAATACATATTCTTTTCATAATAGCAAAACAAATTTAATGTAATCATTCACTTAAAATATAAAGTGAATAATTCCACACCTTAGTCATACCCATCATAAATATAAAACTTGGGAATAATTAAAATATATCACATCTTAAGTTTATTTAACCTTTTAAAGTTACTTTTGTCTCCAAGCTTATAAACATCAGTTCTAATAAATCACTTATGTTTTTTATAGTTAACTTTGGTCTATTTAACTTAAGACATAAAGCATCTCAAGTCGAAACTAATAAATCAAACACCAAAAGACATTGATCATGTTCTATTAACAATGATGATTGTTTAAACCTTAGAAAATAAACCTTTTATTCAAATGTTATTCTTTTTGCCACTTCAAACAATAATTTTATAATAAGTTCTTCAATTCTTAACAACTCAATCCCAAGGACTTTTATGTAACTACCTCGGTGAATTACGCTCCTAGTACAAGCCTAGATGATCAGAAATGGTTGAAATAGTACGGTGGGGCCCAAATGCCACTCACAGGTAGACCTTTCGGCCGTCCCAACCATTTCCAAACATCGGGACAAGGACGGCGTGTCGGCGAAGGATCAACTACATACACAAATGAGTATGTATGCAAGCCACCATACAATAGTACATCAGAGCCATTCCATCTAAAAAGAAAGGAAATATAGCAACGCCATACGGCAAGATCCAAATATCCTAGATAGATATAATAGTTTGGGATATCTCCTCATACATCAGTCAACAGAGCATCAAGCGGAAGCGGAAGACAAAGTCCGAGTACGGATAAGAAGCAAATTGGCATAAGATGCCCCATAAATAAGCATCCATACAGATCTCACGGATCCCGTTCCGGAATCTCTACACGAATGATCGTTGCTCGCATCGTCGTCTCTTCCACCCAAAGATTCGTCTTGCGAGTGTACTGTTCATCTGAACCAATAATTTATCGTGTGAGACCCTAGAATTTTCGGCAAGTCTTTATGCCTCTAAAGGGGACACAACCTGGGGTGACGCAATTGCAGCAAAAGATAAACCCTAGAAATTCTATAGATACTCGCTAACCATCCGCCTAACCAGAGATAGACGGATGTCCGTGAATTAATAACGACAGTTATAACAGTTATAATGGTAATATCCACAGATCCATCCTCCTCCTCGCTTACCGACGAGGAAGCGGACGAACAACCCCCATCCGTTGGCAGTTTTATTATCCATTCCATGAGTATTGCACTATTTACTAGTCAGGTACCTAGTCTAGTCAAATTAATAGCGGTACTTTAGTTATGCTTGTCTATGATCGAAACTGCTCCAAGTCGTCCATAACCGCGGACACGGCTTTCAGAAAGTTTTACCCTGCAGGGGTGCACAAATAGCAACACACACTCGATATGCCTCGGAAAAACCAAATCAAAACCCAACGAGGCAGTCATGACAAAGCAATCATAGGATTCAGAAATATTTCAGGGGGCCACCCCATTAAGCTACCCATAGCGGAGTTAATGACTCGAGACGGACTCAAGGTTTGCGCCAATGGTCTGTAAACGACAAAGCAGATCCCAAAACTGGACAACTTGTGATGCTCCTCACACAATCGTAAATAAAGCAGTAAAGCATAGCATAGGTACAGGATAGTAAATAAAACCTCAAACTAGTTGTGGCCCCAAGAAATAAGAATGAATCAAGCTCTGGCTCAGGGGGGTCCATAAGCCTCCCGGATGTGGATAGCGCGAATATTCTTGGAACAGAATCAAGTACTCGGGTCTTACGGGACACAAGTGAGCTGAAAAACCAAATAGCGAATATGGCTCACCGATGCCACTTTCATTAGTTATCCCATTACTACTCAGGTTAAGTTGTTTAGGTACCTCGTTATCCATCGACACTCACATACCCTACTCATGTTGTTCTCACTCGCATGGCTCAAACAACTCCTGTAGTAATGGCTCATGGGATGGAGGGACAAGCTTCGGTGGGGTTTAAAGGTAAAGGCTATGCAATACTCGGGATTCAATTTAATGCAATCGCGACTCAATGATGCAAGAATAAGATAGAGGCAATAGGTACTGTATGTATGCAAGCATGTGGTAGTGCTTGCCTGGCAGCTCAGTTGAAGCAAGGAATGGATCTGGGTAGTGCTCTGGTTTTCTTGATATATCCCCGTCGGCCTATTCGAAGAAGAACCAAACAAACAAGGGCCGACATAAATAAAGAGCACAAGCATATGAATAAATGCATCAAGCAAATGCCATGATGAATGATGCACAATTTGCAGGGCATTAAAGCAGCATGGCATGGGTGAGGTGTGAAATACAAGAAATAACATTTTTATTGGGTTTTAATCACATTTTATTCCCATATTAGTTGCTGTACTCTTTATATTTATATGATGCATGCTTCAAATCAAACCATGGAATGCATAAACAGAAAGGTCTCGTCGAGCTAATCATTTTAGACATATTATTTGTTAAATTTGGATTTATAAATCAAAAGTTATTAATTATTTAAGAAAAAGGGGCATTTATTGTAATTTAAATAAACTTGGAAATTTAAGTGTTCAAAATATATTTTGGAGAGCATATTTGAATTCCTCATATTTTTCTGATTTGAAAACATATATTATTTGTATTATTTGGATTAATATTTGAAAATTTATTTAAAAACAGAATTTAATTTGAATTTAAATAATTAGAAAAAGATTTGAATTTAAAACAGATTCGCAGAATTACTTTTTATACCCAGGCAGGCTCAGACCCAGACACTGACGAGTGGGGCCGTTCTTGTTGGCCGACGTAAGAAATGTTTTACACCTGTTCTGCTAGCCCGTGAGACAGGCAATTGGGGCCAATGGCTTTCGGGCCCAGGCGTCGTGAATGCCAGGCTGCTGTGGACCGAGCGAGGGAGCGCGGGTTGAGGACAGAGAAGCTGGGGGCTCTTTTGCAAGTTTGCCTGGGTGGCTGTCTGGTGGGCCAGGGGTACCGCGGGTTGAGCAGAGACAAAACAGAGGGGGGTATCGGCAAAACGACCACGCGCATCGCTTTTTCTCTTCCGCTCGCGACCGTCGGTGGCGGCAATGCGGGGGAATTGATCTGGCGACCTCACGACGCTGCTGCGTTGCTACCGCTGGGTGGGCTGGCGTGGTTGTCGAGGAGGGCGACGGGCCTAGATAGGGCTTGATGCGCTTGGCGCAGCGAAGCGACGCAATGACGACGCACCGAGGCTGCTCGGAGAAACGACCGGCGAACACAGGCGACGGCGGGGGAGACGGAGGTGTCAGGGAGGCACAGGGGCTCACCGGGAGGTTGCTGGTGGCGTTGGATCGGGTCGGCGAGCAGGCGATCGACGGCGATGCAGACGGCCAGGAGACCTAGGGTTTCGGCTCGCGGCGCTGGTACTGGCGGCTCCGGGGCTTCCTCTTCGCGGCTCTGGGTACGGGGCTGCTGCAGGGGGTCTTCTTGTACTCCTCGTCCACCTCCACGTCGCGCAAGTCGCCTGGTACGATGGATCGGTGGTGGGCAGACGGTGGCCGGCGTCGGTCGTTGGTGGCGTCGGTGGAGGAAACGAGGGGAGAGGCAGGCGTTCGGGGTGGATCTGGGGGAGGCCAGAGAGGCGAGGCAGAGAGGTGGGGTGGATAGGGAGAGGGAGACGCCGTGGGGGAGGGGTAGATGGAGGAAAAAGGTGGCTCGGTGCCACCTTTCTCTCCTCGAGCACGTGCTCGGGCTGGGGCTCGGCAGGAGCAGGGGGGGTAGCTGGGGGACTGGCAGGTGGGGTAGGGCGAAGCAAGGAGGCAGGGAGAGGCTCGGTGTGGGGGGTCCTCTTGGCAGGGAGAGAGAGCTAGAGAGAGAGGAGGCTCGGGGGGGTAGATAGGCTCGGGTAGGAGGGTGTGGCTCGGGCTAGGGTTTGCCTTAGGGTTGGAGTAGATGGCCAGGGGAAGGGTGGGCCAGGTGGGGCCGAGCTAGGTGGTCTAGGGTTTGTTCAAGGTGGAATTAAAGGAGGGAGGGGGTGGCTTAGGGTTTGGGGTTTAGAGAGGGGTATGGTAGATTAGATGAGATGGAGAGGTAGGTTTAGGGTTTGAAGAGAGGGGGAAAGGTTAGTTGCTAGGGTGTTCATTTGTCAAACCCAAGCCAAGCACAAACCAAACCCCAACAAGATCAAGACTAGGAAAGAGAGGACAAGGGGATGTGGTTTTGCAAAAGATCTACTCAAAAAGCAACTAAAACCAAAGCTAGCACAAGATGGTTCTTGCATGGCCCATGCATGATATTCAATGCCATACTTATGTTGTGAAAACAATATGGTTTACATGGCATTATTACTATGCATTCCAAAATGTGGAGTAAGGCCTAAGCAAAAAGGATTTTAGAGATAGCTCCAAGGAATAGATGGAGATGATCATGTTTGAGTATAATTGGGACTTGCTAGGGTGTATGCTCCACTAGATGATCAATAGTCCCAAACTATTCCAACATGAGCATAATTCCATGACAAACCAGATGAAAGCTAGAAGAAAGGGTCCCACTCACAAGGCATGCAAAGGTGGCCATGTGGCTCTCATATTTCAATATTGTGAAAACAACATGATGCTAAGATGAGAGCATGTGGAATAGGATTGGATCCATCCTAACCCACATGAGCTAGAGGTAAACTCAATAAATGCCAAGCTCATATTTAGTTGGATGGTGGAATTATAAGGTGGTGAAAGAAAAAGGTGGTGGAATTAATAAGAGATATGCCCCCAACTCAACTTGGGCACTAAGCAATATATCAATAACCAAATACAATATCAAGAGGCAAATACAATTAATAATGCATATGAGATAAGAACCAAATCAAAAAGGGTTTTATATGATGCTCAAATGCAAGGAGGCATGATGACATGAGCATGATATAATGATGATGCAACAATTATATGTTTGAAGTAGCCATTATATTACTAGACCAAGTAGCATTACAATTGTTAGACAATTGGGATGCTACAACTCCTCCACTAAAAAGGAAATCTACTTGAGATTCTAGGATGAAGAAGAAGACACAAAGAGGGTAGGATACTTGGCACAGAGATCATCTTCACGTTCCCAAGTGGCTTCATCAATGGAATGGTGCGACCACTGCACCTTGCAGAACTTGATGGACTTGTTGCGAGTCCTTCTTTCTGCGACTTCAAGGATTTTTGTGGGGTGTTCTTGATAAGACAGGTCTTCTTGGAGATTGATAAGCTCATGATCCACGGTCCTGCCGGGATCCTTGAAGCACTTCTTGAGCTGAGAGATGTGGAAAACATCATGGACTTTGAGTTTTTCCGGGAGCTCAAGAGCATAAGCAACTTCTCCTCTTCTTCCACGAACTTTGAAGGGACCGATGTATCTAGGAGCCAGCTTTCCTTTGATACCAAAACGGTGCGTGCCTCTCATGGGAGTGACACGAAGGTAAACGAGATCACCAGGGACATACTCCATGTCCGTGTGCTTCCTGTCATAATTGCTCTTCTGGCGACTTTGAGCAATCCTCAGATTCTCAAGAATGATGTGAACCTTCTCCTCCGCTTGAGTCACAATGTCAGGGCCAAACAAGATCCTTTCACCTGCACCCGACCAACCAATCGGAGTTCTGCATTTGCGACCATAGAGAGCCTCAAATGGTGCCATCTTTAGACTTTTATGGAAGCTGTTGTTGTACGAGAATTCAGCATAAGGAAGGCATTCTTCCCACTTCATGCCAAAAGAGATGACGCAAGCACGAAGCATATCCTCCAGAATCTGATTGATCCTTTCAACTTGCCCTTGCGACTGAGGGTGGTAAGCTGTGCTGAAGTTCAACTTTGTTCCCAAAGCATTTTGGAAACTCTCCCAGAACTTGGAAGTGAAGATACTTCCACGGTCTGAACTGATCTCGAGAGGAACCCCATACAGAGAGACAATTCTGTTGATATAGAGCTCAGCCAACTGAATTGCAGAAATGGTTTCCTTGACGGGGAAGAAGTGAGCCACTTTAGAAAGCCTGTCAATGACAACAAAGATTGCATTGTTGCCCTTCTGCGACCTAGGAAAACCAGTGATGAAGTCCATCTCTACTTTCTCCCATTTCCATTCCGGGGGTTTCAATGGCTGTAGAAGACCGGAAGGTTTCTGATGAACAGCTTTCACTCTGCAGACATCACACTCCGAGACATACTTGGCACAATACCTTTTCAAACCAGGCCACCAATATTGTGTTTTCAAGTCCATGTACATCTTTGTGCTGCCAGGGTGGATAGAAAGAACAGAATCGTGCGCCTCCTTGAGAACTTGCTCTCTCAAACCCGGGTAGTTCGGAACAAACATCCGGTGTTCAAAGAAGAGCGTGCCTTGATCATCGACGTGAAAGGATTCATACTTCGGAAGCTGAAGCCTAGAGATGATCTTTCTTGTGCGGATCACCAAGCTGAGAAGCGAACCTTTTCTTCCAAGATAGGTGTTGCTAGAAGGTTCAGGAGATACCACAGTTCCACAATTTCGAGGTTGGTCGTGAATTCCTCGCACAAGAGAGGTTGTTGTTCTTCCATCATGAGGTTGTTGACATAGGCTTTATGCGAGAGCATCTGCCATGACATTAGCTTTTCCCGAGTGTAGTTGATGGTCAAGTCAAGTCATTGATTGCTTCAATCCATCTCCTTTGCCTAAGGTTGAGATCAGGCTGAGTAAAGATATACTTCAGACTCTTGTGATCGAAAAGATCTCTAGCGGTTGCCAAGCAAGTAGTGCCTCCATACTTTCAAAGCAAAGACAACTGCTGCGAGCTCGAGGTCATGTGTAGGATAGTTGATCTCATGCGTCTTCAACTGACGAGAGGCATAAGCAACAACTTGTTTTTCTTGCATGAGGACCGCACCCAATCCATGCAAAGAGGCGTCACAGAAGATCTGGAGCGGCTTGGATGTATCCGGAGGAACCAAGACTGGTGTGGAAGTGAGCTTTTCTTTGAGTGTCTTAAAGCTTGCTTGACATGCGGGAGTCCAAAGGTATTTCTTGCCTTTCTTAAGGAGATCGGTAAGAGGCTTCGCTATCTTTGAGAAGTTCTGAACGAAGCGACGGCAATAACTAGCCAAACCAAGGAAACTCCGCACTTCTTTGACATTGACAGGAGGAAGCCATTCAACAATTGTCTTCACAGTTTCCGGATTAACTGCAATGCCCTTTGCAGAGATGACATGACCAAGATAGGTTACTTGAGGCAGCCAAAACTCACACTTGGAGAACTTTGCATACAAGCGGTGTTCACGAAGCTTGCTAAGGACACACCGAAGGTGTTCTTCATGCTCTTCTTGTGACTTGGAATAGACTAGGATGTCATCCAGGTAGACCACAACGAACTTGTCAAGATACTCCATGAAAACCGAGTTCATGAGCCTCGAGAAGGTGGCAGGTGCGTTGGTGAGACCGAAAGACATGACCGTGTACTCATACAGGCCATAGCGGGTGGTGAAAGCTGTCTTAGGAACATCTTCCTTGCGAATCTTGATTTGGTGATAACCACTCCTCAAGTCCAGCTTAGAGAAAACCACAGCTCCAGCTAGCTGATCAAAAAGATCATTAATCCGGAAGGGATATTTATTCTTGATGGTTTTAGCATTGAGAGCCCGATAGTCAACACAAAGTCTATCGATGCGGTCTCGCTTCTTCACAAAGAGAGTTGGGCTACCCCAAGAAGAAGTACTATGCTGAATGAAACCCAACTTCTCTTGTTCATCAAGCTGTCGTTTGAGTTCAGCCAACTCAGCAGGACCCATCTTATAAGGCCGCTTGGAGATAGGAGGCGGTACAGGTTCAAGCTCAATAACAAACTCAACCTCACGATTCGGAGGCATACAGCAACTCTTGGGAAAGACATCTGGAACTCACAGACCACGGAACACTGAATAGCTTCCATAGCATCAACATTGAGCGCCAAGAGAAAAGCTGGATAGCGAGTCGGACTTGGAGAATAGACTATATGGCCTTCAGGAATCTTCAGAGAAACCGGCGCTCAGCACAATCAATCACAGCTGCATTTCTTGTCAACCAATCCATGCCCAAGATGATATCAATGTCGAATTGCCTGAACAATTAAGGAAGCCGAGAACGAAGAGCCACCAATCTCAATTTGATTGCCATGGCTGATTTTAGAAGCTGCCATTGTTGCTCCAGGAGAAAGGACCATTAACCGCTTAAGGAGAGGATCCATAGCTAACCCATTCTCATCTGCAAACTTGGTTGACACAAAAGAATGCGATGCACCAGAATCAAACAAAACTCGTGCGGGGAGTTAACGGATAGCATACCCATCACAACTCGGTGCATGCTCAGCTTGGCGGCGTTGATGCACGGTTAGCACGAGCAACAATGACCGGGCTTGGTGTTGATGTTGAGAGCCCGAGGTGGTGGTGCACGAACCAAAGGAGAGCTTGCCGCAGATCTTGGAGGTGGTGGAGGAAGAGCCTTGTTCTTCATCGGACAGTTCCATTGTTGATGTCCAGAGTCTCCACAACTGTAACAAGCACCAGGTGGACGTGGAGCGACGTAGCCAGGGACTCCGCCAGGCGCTCCAGGGTAGTGGTGGTTGTAGCCCCTTGGAGCAGCAGTGATGAAGTTTGATGGCCTTGCCGCGTAGCTAGAAGGTCTTGGTGAAGCCGGGAGCGACTGTGGGGTGTTAGGAACCCAGACACGACGCTTAGAAGGAGCTGACATAGCTGAAGAGCCTGCTGCATCACGGCTGTGCTTCTTTGACTCGTCAAACACTTGCCTACTTGCCTCTTCCTGCAGAGCTGTATGCTGAAGTTCCAGAAAAGACGCCGGCCTTGCATGTGTGATTGCATACTTGATCGATGCATTGAGCCCTTGCCTGAACCTCTTTTGCTTCTTCTTGTCATCAGAGATCTCATCGCCACCATAACGAGAAAGGTTCATGAAGTTCCTGATGTAGGTGTTGACATTATCATTGCCCTGCTTCAGGTTAAGAAACACTTCCTTCATTCTCTCCATGACAATTTCGACGAATCGCTCCTTGAAAGCTCCAGTGAACTGTCCCCAAGTAGGCTGAAAACCAGTGCAGTTTGCCTTCAGGTAATTCTCCCACCAGAGAGCTGCATCTCCCTTCAGAAGGTGAGTAGCACACTTTACCCATTCTTGCTCGGGAACATCAGCAGTTGCCAGTAACCTTGACATCTCACGCAACCAATCATCAGCGTCAAGTGGTTGATCAGAAACATCAAACTGGCGAGGGTTGAACTTCAGGAAGCTCTTGATGTCTCCTCGCTTGGGAGGTGGAGGTAGCGGAACAAACTCATTCCTCCTGACACTTTCCTCGAAGCGCTGCTGGTTCTTTGCATTGCCAAGGCATTGGCGATGCTTGACAACGCTGCCCCAGTTCAGGTTGTATGTCCTCCTCGAGCAGGCGTGGTGCCATCCTGTGATTGATATAACACACAAGTCAGTACTATGATGGAGAATAATAATAATCCAAAATAGTACCAAGATGGGATTACTCAAGATTAAAGGATACAATTTACTAAGATGATATTAAAATATCAACAAAGTTCAAAGCACCTAGAAGATATTAAGCATATCGCACACGACTGAAAGGAGTGTGGTACACATATATATCAAAGAAAAATTTTCCACAATTTCGGCATTAAAATACCAATATATGCGCAAAATTACTTAACGAATCAAGATTAGTGACTCTACCAATCCAATATACAAGAGCGAATGATAAAAGTAGTGGTATGGTCGCGACTCCATCCCGCACTCAAACCATTACTCCGCACATGAATAAGTAAAACACATATCCCAACACCTTCTTCTCACGATGAACCTAAAGATTGGTAACTACGGAAACGAACACACAAAAGAAGATAACGTCGGATAACAAAGAGTAAGACAGATCGCGTCGGTATACAACGATTCAGATAGATCGCGTCGGTTTGCAAAAGCCTGTTGGTATGGAATGTACCAACAGTTGATAACCAAAAGGCCAATATAGATAACAACTTGGATGCAACAGATAGACAAATAATTACACACACACACACTCACGCACACAGATACACAACCTATGGTACTACGGAAACCCAGAACACGTGAATCCTAGTTTGAATTTAAGACGAGGATTGAAAACGTTACACTTCCTTACCAGAAAAGGGGTGGGTGGGTGGGTAAGAAAAAGTGGAAGCAGTCCTACTCTCACGTTTTGTTGTTCCCTAGTATACATAACTACCAAAAATATTTGCTAGATGCAACGACCATTTGGCTGAGACCACGAAGGTCGGGATGGCTCGATACCAATTGTAACTACCTCGGTGAATTACGCTCCTAGTACAAGCACGGATGATCAGAAATGGTTGAAATAGCGGTGGGGCCCAAATGCCACTCACGGTAGACCTTTCGGCCGTCCCAACCATTTCCAAACATCGGGACAAGGACGGCGTGTCGGCAAAGCGAAGGATCAACTACATACACAAATGAGTATGTATGCAAGCCACCATACAATAGTACATCATAGCCATTCCATCTAAAAAGAAAGGAAATATAGCAACGCCATACGGCAAGATCCAAATATCCTAGATAGATATAATAGTTTGGGATATCTCCTCATACATCGATCAACAGCATCAAGCGAGCGGAAGACAAAGTCCGAGTGCGGATAAGAAGCAAATTGGCATAAGATGCCCCATAAATAAGCACATCCGCCCACAGATCTCACGGATCCCGTTCCGGAATCTCTACACCGAATGATCGTTGCTCGCATCGTCGTCTCTTCCACCCGATATCCGTCTTGCGAGTGTACTGTTCATCTGAACCAATAATTTATCGTGTGAGACCCTAGGGTACTCAACAAGTCTTTATGCCTCTAAAGGGACACAACACAGGGTGGCGCAATTGCAGCAAAAGATAAACCCTAGAAATTCTATAGATACTGCTAACCATCCGCCTAACCGAGATGAGCGGATGTCGTGAATTAATAACGGCAGTTATAACAGTTATAATGGTAATATCCATAGATCCATCCTCCTCCTCGCCACCGACGAGGAAGCGAAACAACCCCATCCGTTGGCAGTTTATTATCCATTCCATGAGTATTGCACTATTTACTAGTCGGTACCTAGTCTAGTCAAATTAATAGCGGTACTTTAGTTATGCTTGTCTATGATCGAAAGCGTGCTCCAAGTCGTCCATAACCGCGGACACGGCTTTGAAAGTTTTACCTGAGGGTGCACAAATAGCAACACACACTCGATATGCCTCGAAAAACCAAATCAAAACCCAACGAGGCGATCACGACAAAGCAATCACAGGATTCAGAAATATTTCAGGCCACCCATTAAGCTACCATAGCGGAGTTAATGACTCGAGACGGACTCAAGGTTTGCGCCAATGGCTGTAACGACAATGAGATCCCAAAGCTGGACCTGCTGATACCGAAAACACTCCGCTTCCTAAACAAAGACAGCGTGCTCCTCACACAATCATAAATAAGCGGTAAAAGCATGGCATAGGTACAGGATAGTAAATAAAACCTCAAACTAGTTGTGGCCCCAAGAAATAAGAATGAATCAAGCTCTGGCTCAGGGGGGTCCATAAGCCTCCCGGATGTGGATAGCGCGAATATTCTTGGAACAGGAATCAAGTACTCGGGGTCTTACGGGACACAAGTGAGCCTGAAAAACCCAAATAGCGAATATGGCTCACCGATGCCACTTTCATTAGTTATCCCATTACTACTCAGGTTAAGTTGTTTAGGTAGCTCGTTATCCATCAGACACTCACATACCCTACTCATGCTGTTCTACGACTCGCATGGCTCAAACAACTCCTGTAGTAATGGCTCATGGGATGGAGGGACAAGCTTCGGTGGGGTTTAAAGGTAAAGGCTATGCAATACTTGGGATTCAATTTAATGCAATCGCGACTCAATGATGCAAGAATAAGATAGAGGCAATAGGTACTGTATGTATGCAAGCATGTGGTAGTGCTTGCCTGGCAGCTCAGTTGAAGCAAGGAATGGATCTGGGTAGTGCTCCTGGTTTTCTTGATATATCCCCTGCTCAGCGTCTATTCGAAGAAGAACCAAACAAACAAGGGCCGACATAAATAAAGAGCACAAGCATATGAATAAATGCATCAAGCAAACAATCATGCCATGATGAATGATGCACAATTTGCAGGGCATTAAAGCAGCATGGCATGGGTGAGGTGTGAAATACAAGAAATAACATTTTTATTGGGTTTTAATCACATTTTATTCCCATATTAGTTGCTGTACTCTTTATATTTATATGATGCATGCTTCAAATCAAACCATGGAATGCATAAACAGAAAGGTCTCGTCGAGCTAATCATTTTAGACATATTATTTGTTAAATTTGGATTTATAAATCAAAAGTTATTAATTATTTAAGAAAAAGGGGCATTTATTGTAATTTAAATAAACTTGGAAATTTAAGTGTTCAAAATATATTTTGGAGCATATTTGAATTCCTCATATTTTCTGATTTGAAAACATATATTATTTGTATTATTTGGATTAATATTTGAAAAGTTATTTAAAACAGAATTTAATTTGAATTTAAATAATTAGAAAAATTTGAATTTAAAACAGATTCGCAGAATTACTTTTTATACCCAGGCAGGCTCAGACCCAGACAACGGAGTGGGGCCGTTCTTGTTGACACATAACCTGAAATGTTTTACACCAGTCTTTGCTAGCCCGTGAGACAGACAGGTGGGGCCAACTGGCTCGGGCCAGGCGTGACGGCCGCATGGGGCTGCCAGTGGACCGAGGAGGCCTTGAGTTGAGGACAGAAGCTGGGGGCTCTTTGCAAGTTTGCGGTGGCTGTCTGGTGGGCCGGTACTGCTGGTTGAGCGAGACAAAGCAGGAGGGTATCGGCAAAAGCGACCACGCCTTGTTTTCTTCTCTGTCTCATGTGACCGTCGGTGGGGCAAATGTAGCGGGGAATCGATCTGGCGACCTCACGCGCCTTGGCGTTACGGCTTCGCTGGGGTGGGCTGGCGTGGTTGTCAGGGAGGGCGGACGGGCCTAGATAGGGCTTGATCTTGGCCTTGAGGCGAAGCGAGCGTGACAGCAGCCGCACCGAGGCTGCTCGGGCAGACCGCGAACACAGGCGGCGGCGGGAGACGGAGGTGTCGGGGAGCAGGGCTCACCGGAGGTTGCTGGTGGCGTTGGATCGGTCGGCAAGCGATCTGCAGCAGCTAGGAGACCTAGGGTTTATTTCGGCGCTGGTACTGGCGGCTCCGGGGCTTCCTCTTCGCGGCTCTGGGTACGGGGCTGCTGCAGGGGGTCTTCTTGTACTCCTCGTCCACCTCCACGTCGCGCAAGTCGCCTGGTACGGTGGATCGGTGGTGGGCAGACGGTGGCCGGCGTCGGTCGTTGGTGGCGTCGGTGGAGGAAACGAGGGGAGAGGCAGGCGTTCGGGGTGGATCTGGGGGAGGCCAGAGAGGCGAGGCAGAGAGGTGGGGCGGATAGGGAGAGGGAGACGGTGGGGAGGGTAGATGGAGGAAACAGGTGGGTGGGTGCCACCTTTCTCTCCGCGTGCACGGGCGCGGGCTGGGGCTCGGCGGAGGCAGGGGTAGCTGGGGGCTGGCGGTGGGGTAGGGGCGAAGCAAGGAGGCAGGGAGAGGCTCGGTGTGGGGGGTCCTCTTGGCAGGGAGAGAGAGAGCTAGAGAGAGAGGAGGCTCGGGGGTAGATAGGCTCGGGTAGGAGGGTGTGGCTCGGGCTAGGGTTTGCCTTAGGGTTGGAGTAGATGGCCAGGGGAAGGGTGGGCCAGGTGGGGCCGAGCTAGGTGGTCTAGGGTTTGGTCAAGGTGGAATTAAAGGAGGGAGGGGGTGGCTTAGGGTTTGGGGTTTAGAGAGGGGTATGGTAGATTAGATGAGATGGAGAGGTAGGTTTAGGGTTTGAAGAGAGGGGGAAAGGTTAGTTGCTAGGGTGTTCATTTGTCAAACCCAAGCCAAGCACAAACCAAACCCCAACAAGATCAAGACTAGGAAAGAGAGGACAAGGGGATGTGGTTTTGCAAAAGATCTACTCAAAAAGCAACTAAAACCAAAGCTAGCACAAGATGGTTCTTGCATGGCCCATGCATGATATTCAATGCCATACTTATGTTGTGAAAACAAGATGGTTTACATGGCATTATTACTATGCATTCCAAAATGTGGAGTAAGGCCTAAGCAAAAAGGATTTTAGAGATAGCTCCAAGGAATAGATGGAGATGATCATGTTTGAGTATAATTGGGACTTGCTAGGGTGTATGCTCCACTAGATGATCAATAGTCCCAAACTATTCCAACATGAGCATAATTCCATGACAAACCAGATGAAAGCTAGAAGAAAGGGTCCCACTCACAAGGCATGCAAAGGTGGCCATGTGGCTCTCATATTTCAATATTGTGAAAACAACATGATGCTAAGATGAGAGCATGTGGAATAGGATTGGATCCATCCTAACCCACATGAGCTAGAGGTAAACTCAATAAATGCCAAGCTCATATTTAGTTGGATGGTGGAATTATAAGGTGGTGAAAGAAAAAGGTGGTGGAATTAATAAGAGATATGCCCCCAACTCAACTTGGGCACTAAGCAATATATCAATAACCAAATACAATATCAAGAGGCAAATACAATTAATAATGCATATGAGATAAGAACCAAATCAAAAAGGGTTTTATATGATGCTCAAATGCAAGGAGGCATGATGACATGAGCATGATATAATGATGATGCAACAATTATATGTTTGAAGTAGCCATTATATTACTAGACCAAGTAGCATTACAATTGTTAGACAATTGGGATGCTACATTTTATCATAGTCACCGGATAATAATCACACATACTCAAATTACTTTACCCTTTACTTGTATATTTTAGATTAATAACACTTAAGTTCCTTATAAAGGTCATTACTTATACAGTAAAATTTGAAGATAAACCAACTCTTAAAAGAATCACTTGAATTCACTTCACTCAAAGTATTGGGGAATCAATTTGGGAGTTTTAAAAAATGCATAGCATTACTTATGCATAACTACATATTGCTTATTTAAACATTAGTCCTTACCGGACCAATGATGCAGACTTCAGATATTGGATCTTATGTCATCTCAAAGACCGTGAGTGCATAATTTTTCAATCACAAAAGGAAAGTTCACACTTGCTCATGTCCTTTGATTATTTTCTGTAAAGTATTTTGCAAATCCAGTGTTGTCATCACCTGCATTTGAAAAAGGACAGAAAACACAATTTTCATAATAATGTGGTTATAGGTTATTTACCATGAGGTAATAACCTACTATAAGAGTTCCGGTGGTAAAGGAACATATTATCTAGGACTTAATAACCAATGTCGCCAGTGATTCTTGCGCCGTATATTACGCGTTGACCGTGAGATTTGGAATGGGACGAAAAAGTCAGTTGTATCTTTTCCCTCTCGCATGGAGCCGTATGTGCGGGTCGTGGCTGTTATCACTCGTAGCATGCATATTATTTATGGTAATTCGTAGAGGATATGCAGCATAAGGGTGGGAGCCCTCAACGTCCCACGATAGTTCCGGCATCTGAACGGTCTGTTCTGCCAATTGCCGTAATTCAATAGGTGGGCTGGCGTACACCAAGGAGACATGCGGGGTCACGGAGAAGGCAGTGATTGGCTTGGGTCTTAGTCTGGGCCTCACACCAAGGAAGTGTGAACGGGTTCGCGGCCCAAATGTGCAACAAAGCTAAGATCTCTCATGGGTAAAGTGACGCACCTCTATAGAGTGTAAGAAATGTAACTTGTTACTCCCTGTTCTAGGAAGGAGTTGCGAACGCGGCGGGAAAGGAACTCCATGAAAGTTCTGGTAATCCCGTGAAGGCTGACAGACATAGCTTTTCAGAATAAAAGCAACCTTTGAAGAAATGTTTATGAAAACCTGCATTGCCTATGACCTATGGTCTGAGGCTGTAGATATAGTGCATCAAACACTCCTTTTCTAGTGAACTTGTTGAGTACGCTCGTACTCAAAGTATCTTATTAACCCTTACTAGATTCTGAAGCCATTAAGACGACGTCTACATCAAGTTATGCTCCAGGAATAATCAACAAAAGTTAAAGCTCTTCAATGAAGTCAAGGAAGTCAACATATACACCAACTCAAGTGAAGACGAAGTTACTGATTAGATAGAAATATAATCTCTAGCCGTATAACCTATTTCTGTAGTGTATTGCAATAGCAGCAATGCCAGACCATTAGTTAAGATACTAGTCTTAATAGTATGATAGATTCTAAGATATTTATTTATGATTCTTCTTTGTTAGAAGTTTCTTTCTCTCTCTTTAACCTAGAGTGTTCTTTGGATCTTATGTAAAGAATTGAGTTGTAACCTATAGTCATGTCTTGGACCTGCTGTGTTTCTGTTGTACTACTCTGAGGGATGTAATACTAGTGAACGGTGTTTCATTGGTGTTATGTCAACGACTATAGTGTACTACATCATGTAGTGGTATGCTGGGTCACCGCAAATAAGCCTCATACGGGGTGATAAAATCATTATTTATTTGATCATCTGGATTCAGTGGTATCTGGTGGAAACAAGAATACGCATCCACAAATGACAACAAGTCACGCCCGACAGTAGAGTCAATGACTTGATCGATCCATGGTAGGGGAAATGGATCTTTTGGACACGCCTTATTGAGGTCCGTGTAGTCAATACACACGTGCCACACCACTGCCACGTTCAGGTCATCCTTTTTCTTCTCGACCAAGACTGGATTTGATAACCAATCTGGGTGAAGTACTTCCATGATAAACCCGGCAGCCAAGAGCCTGGCTATCTCAGCGGCTATCACTTTCCTCCTAACTTCAGCGAAGCGGCGGTGGGGTTGCTTTACCAGCTTGGCATCTGGTCTTACATGAAGAGAGTGCTTAGCCAGCTCCCTCGGAACTCATTGCAGGTCTTGTGTGGACCATGCAAAGATATCCTGATTCTCACAGAGGAAGCTGGTGAGCTCGCTTTCCTATTTGTCAGTCAACCTACACCAATGGTGACTGTGCACTCTGGGAAGGCCTCATCAACCTGTATTTTCTTTATTTCATTGGTAGATTGAAAAGACACACTGCCATGCGGGTTAGTGAGTGCCGGCATAGACATTTTTGCCGCCTTATACAGTGCCGCCACTTCCATCATTTGATGCTTTTCCTGTGCTATGACCAGTGACTCGCCTAGCGAAGATCCGGTTGAGGCGCATGCAATAGATCTCTGGCAGCTTCATCTTCAAGTAAGCAATATGAGGAGTAGCCATACACTTTTCCATAGCCGGCATGCCAAGTAAGGCATGGTATGAGATGACCAGGTCAACCACCTCGAACTCTATGGCTTCAATGCGACAATTTTCTCTGTTACCGAATAAGACGTCAACCCAGATCTCGCCAACTGGCTCATAGGACAGTCTCGGCACAATATCATGGAAAGTTGTCTTAGTCGGCTCTAGCATGTTCATAGTGATGCCTAACTTGAGCATGGTATCCTTGTACATGATGTTGATGCTACTGCCATCGTTTATCAGTACCTTGGAGAACTTCACATTGATATCCAGGCCTATGAACGTTGGATCCAAGACAAGAGCATAACCTCCTGGTGTTGGCATGATCTTGGGGTGATCCTTTATGCTCCAAGTTATCTTCTGTTCAGACCAACACATGTACTTTGGAATTGCTGGCATTGTGGCATTCACTTCCATCATCCGTCTTTGTTGACTCTTCTTGTTGTTCGGCTCTATGACAAATACGACATTGCTCTGGTATGCTCTTTGTACTCATTTTTGGTTCCATGGCCAACATGAGCGTCATCACCTCTTGGGTTATGCACCTGATGCATAGCCTCCCTTCTTTCTTGGTTATGATATCTCGGCTACCTGTTCTCATATCTATGCTCGGTTCCAACAGCTTGAGCATTTCCTCCTGTGAGCGGTGGTGGGGAAGGTGGTGGTAACTACTGATTTGGCGAATCCACCATGTCTCCCTTTTGAAACCAAGTGCATTTTCTTGTTGTGTGGTTTGCTGGCTTACTCGGACTTGGTGTGTGAAACTTACACGGTTCATCCAACATCATTTCATAAGTATATTTCTGCTTGTCTTGATATGGCTTTCTTTGTTCATATGGCTTTTTGCCATCATTTTTTGGTATCCACTACTGTTGCACATTTGTTCTTAGACGTTGGCTGCTTCTAGCATCCGGATGATCCTGACTTACTGCTGCGACTTGAGTCAAACCATATCTGTAATCTGGTCTCGCATCCCTTCTTTTGCTTCTATACTTAGCCCTTTCCTGGCGCCTTTGCGACCCGCCTGCGTCATATATCTGAGTCAAGTCATCCCGTCTACCTACATAAGCAGAGGCTGAGTCAAATCTCCTAACGTGTATGAGTCGATAACCTTTGCGACAGTACACTTCCATGCATGCATCCTTGTGCAAACCATGCAATGGCCTAAGACTCGATAACCCCTTCACAAGCAGGTTCTTATTGTTTCTGCCAAGCTTTCCAGCATATCTCTCTGTAACCTTTGCCACAGTACACTTCCATGCATGCATCCTTGTGCAAACCATGCAATGTCCTGAGACTCGATAACCCCTTCACAAGAGTTGCGCATCGTGCACCACCTTGTGAGGAATTCCCTATCTGTTTCATTCGGCCTTTGCTTGCACATCGCTATCTATTGTGGGCGATTCAGCCTCTTGTACATGCTTGTGAAATTGCTTACGAAAGCTTCCTGAAAATCAATCTAGCTGTTGATGCTTTCAGGTGGCAAATTATTCAGCCACACCCTTGATGGTCCTTCTAGCATCTGCGGTACATAACGCACCGCCCATCTCAGAAGTCCCTACACGATTTTTACTGCAGTTCCATAATCTATGAGCCAGTCTTCGGGATTTGTGCTTCCATTGTAGGTCTTTGTCCCTCTGGCCAGCTGAAAGTTTCGTACTGGCGGCTCTTTCATGATCCTTGGGCCAAAACATGGTGAACCCTATGGACCTTACGATTCGATTAGTTCTTCCATATTTATCGGATTGAGCTTTAGCCTTGCATCATCCGGCTGGAGATTTCTGCCTCCGATTCTTGCTCCCATTGCTTGGTACACGTGATCCGGCAATTCATACCCATCATTGACCATTGCCGAGTAACCATCATTGTATTTGTTGGCGTTCGGGTTTGCAGGTTGCTACACTGATTTCCCCGCGCTTTTCTGTCTCTTTTTGGGTTGGGCTGGCAGAGGATTCGGAGCTGGGTTTCCTCCTTCTACCGAGTGAGTCCCACGCCTAGGTTGAGGTAAAAAGTTCTGCCCCCCATTGTCATTTCTTTGTGCTTCTTTCCTTTCTCGGCCAGCATTTTCCTGGTTCACATTTCCCTGAACGACATTTCTTCTTGTTCCCTACGCACGGGCCGGGTTTCCTTGAATCACTGTCGGGTCATAATCAATCATCTACTTGTTCCTTCCTGAATCAACACTCTTTTCTTTTCTCTGTCTTGGCGCCACTCCTGGTGAGGAGGCTGTATGGCCTACTGATCTCGCAAGGATTGGAGTTGCCGAGTGAACCAGCTGTGACCTTCCAGCTACACCCGGATTTGCCAGGTAGTAAGCTTCATTCAACATTCCTGCTGAACTCATTGACTCCTTCCAGTTGTTTTTGAAGGGAATATGCCCTGAGAGGCAATAATAAAGTGTTTATTATGTGTATTCCAAGTATATGATAGATGTTTATTTTTCATGCTATAATTGTATTAATACGGAAACGTTAATACATGTGTGTTTAATAAACAAACAGAGAGTTCCTAGTTATGCCTCTCTCATAAACTAGCTTGTTGATTAACAAGATGATCATAGTTTCTTGATCATAGACATTGGATGTTGTTAATAACAAGATCACAACATTAGTGTCATGATGTGATGAAAATTCATTTGAAGTATAGCATTACGATCAAAGTCATTGAGTTTATATTTCTATAAACAACTTACGAAGTGATCCTAATCCTTAGACCATGAGATCATGTCAATCACTAACACCGGAAGAGTTTCTTGATGACATCAAACGTCACACCATAACTGGGTGATTATAAAGATGGATTCAAAACTACTAAAGTGCTATGTTAAGGCTCATGGATCAAGAGTGGAATTTGTTCATCCCAATGATGGATAGATATACTCTGGGCCCTCTCGGTGATATCACATTGGTTAGCTTGCAAGCAAGTGATTTAATCACTAGAATGTTATATCACGGGAACAAGAAAAGTGTGCATGTTGGTAATGAGATCAAACTAGGTATGGAGATACCGATGATCGAATATCGGACATGTAATATATCGTGAAACAGAGGGATTAAGATACTAGCGTAAAAGGTTCCGATGATCACAGGAAAGTCATCATTGAATGTGTGGGAGTCAGTATGGATCTCCAGGTACCGCTTCTGATTATTGATCAGAGAAGGGTATCGACCATGTCTGCATTATTCATGAACCGTAGGGTGACACACTTAAGGGACACTGACATCCAGTTGGAGCAAAAGTTTCATGCCGGAAAGAATAACAAGCGCAGGAATTTATTTCACTAGACACCAAAACAGGTTTTCGGGTGAAATTGCAGAAAGTGTTTTCGGGTGAATTCTAGCAAGGGGTTATATGTGAATGTTTGTCATTAAAGTAATTGACAAAATTCTGAATAAATAAAAAGAGTTTTATTTAATGAGCGTTTGCATTAAATTTGGTGGAAATTTAATAGCAATTTTGAGTGGGATTTTGAGTGCAGGGAATTGAAGAGATTTTGGTGAGTGGAGTGTCCACCCACATGAATGAAGGAGGGGAGGGGGCATCCCCATGTCCGGTGGCCACCCCCTTAGCTGCCCCCTCCTCCTATAAAAGGCACCCCCTCTCCTCTCTCTCACTCGCACCTCCTCGTGAAGGATCTCTCTCCCCCTCTAGAATTTATCCCCCATGGTCTCGAACTAGCGAGATACATCTTCCCGGTGGATATTCGTCAAGAAAGGGTTGTGCTTCCTCTGCATCGCTGGAGCGAGGAGGCGGACGTTGCTCGGTGTCTTGTACGTGTGTGCGAGCACGGATGTGCTGCTACTTTGCGGCTCTAGGACTTCCTCTCGATCTTGAGATCGGCAAGAGATCGTCTACATCAACCACGAGTTCAACTCGTTAAGCTTTGTCAGTCTTCAAGGGTATGTTCTCTATGGATATACATCCGCCTGTTTTCTGTATCTAGTAGATAGATCTTGGTACTTAGTTCCCATCGTAGGAAATTTTTTGTTTTCTATGCTGTGAACCCCTTCAATGGTATCAGAGCCGGATCTATGCGTAGATGCTTTACAGGGGTAGTACACATATGAGTATGTGGGCAATGATGATCATGTTGTTGCTTCTTAGTTGTAATTTTGGATATTGGTGGCATAGTGGGATCAAGCGTCCCGGACAAACTTTACATGTCTTCGCACATGAGACATGTTCCACGCTTGACATGCAACTAGTTTGCATAAGTGGCTAGCGGGTGTCTATCTCTCCTAATATAGTCAATATCTATTTTTCAACGAGTTGTCAACAATTTGTTTATCCTCGTTGTGGTTCATGTTCGTAGGTAAGAACGATTCTATCTTCGAAATCCATAATCCACATAAAACTTGCAATGGATAAATTAGAGGCGTCTAGTTTAGATTGTTGCTGGCCTAGTGTTATGATATGGTGTTGTTGTAAGTAGAAGTATGAGATGATACTCTTACAACACACATAACGTGTAAGTTACATAGACCTTGGCCTTACACATAAAGGTATGATAGTGATCATACCACGATGCACATGATAGAGATCATATGCGGGAACCATATCATTTCACTAATAAACGTGTGATGTTTGATAGCATCTTATATTGCTTGTTTAGCGTTTTATTAGCATAATAAGATGATCCCTCATTTAAATATCAAGATAAGAATGTGTTCTTCCTTTAGTATGCACCGATTATATTTTCGTCGCTCCAAGACATCACGTGATGATCGGGTGTTCTTGGATCCACGACCATATTTTGGGTGTAAGACAGTTACACACGTGAATACTAAGGTTCTAACTTGACGAGCCCAGCATGTACAGACATGGCCTCGGAACACGGACCGAAAGGTTAAGCATGAGTCATATAGTAGATAGGATGCCCATTTGATGCTCGCCTTTGAAGCTACACCGACTCACGTGATGATCGGACTTGGTGTAGTGGATTTGGTTCATGTAATCACCAAAAAGGCATGAGGGATGTCGTTTTTGAGTGGGAGTTCATTCGTAATGTGGATTAGTTGAACTCAATCTATCATAAACTTAGTCTAAACTTTACAAACTCTGTTGTAGATGGCACCACCTGCTTTTAATTTCAATGCGTTCATGGAGAAAGAGAAACTTGCAACGAACGGTAGCAACTTTACCTAATGGGCCATGAATTTGAGGATTCTCCTCTCTGCTGCACAAAATCAATATGTGCTAGAAGCACCTCTAGGCCCCCCACCTTTTGAGGATGCCCCTAACGAGGAGAAGAATGTCTATCAGACTCATCAGGAGGACCACAACTTAGTTCATTGCGGAATATTGTATGGGCAAGAGCCGGAGCTTCAAAAGCGTTTTGAAAACGACAATGCATTTGATACAATGGGTGAGTTGAAAATGATTTTCGACACACATGCTGCTGTAGAGAGCTACAATGCTTCAGAAAAGTTCTTTAGCTGCATGATGGAAGACATAGCTCCGTTAGTGAGCATGTACTCAAGATGTCGGGTTACACCGATAAGCTTGTGTCCTTGGGAATATCGATTCCCATTGACTTAGGCATCCATCATGTTCTACAGTCTATACACCTAGCTATAAGAGCTTCGTGATGAACTATAATATGCAAGGCATGAAGAAGTCTCTCCTCGAGCTTCTGTCAATGTTTAAAACAGAAGAAGTGGAGATCAAAAAGGAACATCAAGTGTTGATGATCAATAAGAACACTGGTTTCAAGAAAGACAAGAAGGGAAAATGGAAGGGAGGTAAGGACGGCAAGCCGGTTGCCATGCCTAAAAAGAAACCCCGAGTTGGCCCTAAGTCTGATACCGAGTGCTACTATTGTAAGGGGACTGGCCACTAGAAGCGCAACTACCCCAAGTATTTGGCAGACAAGAAGGCTGGCAAGGCAAACAAAGGTATATATGATATACATGTTATTGATGTGTACTTGACTAGTGCTCGCAGTAGCACCTGGGTATTTGATATCGGTTCAGTTGCTAATATTTGTAACTCGAAACAGGGGCTGCGGAACAAGCGACCGCTAGCAAGGGGTGAGGTCAAGATGCGTGTCGGTAATGGATCAAGCGTTGATGTGATCGCCGTCAGAACGTTTACTCTCCACTTGCCATCAGGATTAGTAATAAACTTGAATAATTATTATCTGGTGCCAGCACTGAGCATGAACATTATATCTGGATCGTGTTTGATGCGAAGTGGTTATTCATTTAAATCCGAGAACAATGGTTATTCTATATATATGAAATCTTTTATGGTCATGCATCGATGATGAATGGTTTATTTCTATTGGATATCAATAATAATGTTACGCATATTCATAATGTTGATGCTAAAAGGATTAAACTTAATGATGATATATCCGCATATATGTGGCACTGCCGTCTAGGTCATATTGGCGTTAAACGCATGAAGACGCTCCATTCAGATGGACTTTTGGAATCACTTCACTTTGAATCATTTGATACATGTGAGCCATGCCTTATGGGCAAGATGACTAGAACGCCATTTTCCGGTTCAACGGAACGGGCGACAGATTTATTGGACATCATACATTCTGATGTATGTGGTCCAATGAGTGTGTCGGCGCGAGGTGGATATCATTATTTTGTTACTTTCACGGTTATATATACTTGATGAAACACAAGTCTGAAACCTTTGAAAAGTTCAAGGAATTTCAGAATGAAGTGGAAAATCATCGTAATAGAAAGATCGAATTTCTAAGGTCTGGCCATGGAGGTGAGTATCTAAGTTACGAGTTTAGCGCTCACATGAAAGAGTGTGGAATTGTTTCACAACTCACACCTGCCGGAACACCACAGCGAAATGGTGTGTCGGAACGTCGTAATCGTACTTTATTGGATATGGTTCGATCTATGATGTCTCTTACGGACTTGCCATTGTCATTTTTGGGTTATGCACTAGAAACTGCTGAATTCACTTTAAATTGGGCACCATCTAAATCCGTTGAAAATACACCGTATGAATTATGGTTTGGAAACAAACCTAAGCTGTCATTTCTTAAAGTTTGGGGATGCGATGTTTATGTGAAGAAACTTCAACCGGATAAACTTGAACCCAAAGCGGAAAAATGCATATTCATAGGATACCCTAAGGAAACTATTGGGTATTCCTGCTATCACAGATCCGAGGGCAAGGTTTTTGTTGCCAAGAATGGATCCTTTCTAGAGAAAGAGTTTCTCACAAAAGGTGTGAGTAGTCGGAAGGTAGAACTCGAAGAGGTTATTGAACCTTCTCTTCAAAGTATGGCGAGTAGCGAAGCACCAGAAGTCATTCTGGAGTTGGCTTCATGTAACATCCCAAAAATACTAAACTTGGATCATTAAACTCTAATCATCAAAATTAGGGTTAACAAAAACTTTTCTAAATAAAAATATGAAAGCATGCATGTGTGTATGCATCTCATTTTGAATACTTTTGAATTTCCTTGTTTATGTGTTTCTTTGCTTGTAAAAGGATTCTTAGGTGAAATAAACATCATCTAAACCATTCCCAAACTTTTCCCAAAGACAAATAAATCAAAAACAAACAAAATGAGTGAATGGTCATTTTGACCAATTTAACTCTCATGCCTACTTTGGCTGTCCCAAACTTTTAGAACTTAACAGAAACTTGTTTGGATCTTTACACCCCTTGACTGTACTCATAACAATGTATCAAGGCCCACGTTGTGATCATCCAGAAACTTTCAAATGCAAAGTTTAAAGGACAGTTCAAAATTGAATCTTTATCATATGGGAAGATCCCACTTTTTCAAAAACCACTCAAACAAGCTCAACTTTCAAAACCCAAGCATATGCAGACTCACCAGCACCAACCTAGCACACCCACCAAAAATCTTTTCAAAATTCAAAACTTGAATTCTTGCGGCCATTTCATTAAACACCTTGCAGATGCAAATCAAACAAAATCCAAACACTATTGTGAGCAGTGATTTGGGCCTAACTGGTTCCCTCTCTAGCTCACAACAACCTCAGTAGATCATCTAGCAAACTTAACTAAGCACTAGCCCCACTGTAAGCTTGGCAATGTCATCAATGGTGAACAGCCGAGTGCACCCTTGTCACCCCCATGTCGACAGCAAGCTAGGAGAAGAACCAAGCCTAGCCAACATGTCTAGGAGAAAGCCAACACCCCACCGCTACTCCCTGTCCAGCGCTCGAACCTTGCCAACCCCTGGACCACACGCACGGACCATGCCAAGCTCGCCAGCAACCATGCCGAGAGCGTGCCCCATGCGCCATGATCGACCGATGCCCACAGACTGCGCGCCGCCCTTGCCGCGTGCATACATGATCACCACCATCCTAGCAACCCCGCAGACACGCTCGTTCTCCGCCGCGTGGACCATGCATGCTGTGCGCATTAAAAACCTCCGTCGGGCACGCGCAGAACACCGCCGTGTTCCGACCAAACCGCACCACCCCACGCCTCGCCACCGCGTCGTTGAGCATCGCCAGGGAGCACCGAACCGCCCCTAGTCAGTTCCCTCCTCTCACCACTATAAATAGAGGCCACCCCAGCTGAATTGAGCACACCACCTCACTCCCCTCTCACCCAGAACCACCTCGCCTCAGTCCCGAAGCAAGGCGAGCAGCGCTTCGCCGCAATTGCACCAGAGCCTGCCGCTACTAGAGAAGAAGGGGGCCAGCGATTGTAGCTGCCCCAGGAGAAGCTGCCGGTACTAGGAGGAGACCTTATCTTTGAGAGGGATTTGGACCATCTTTCGGAACTTCTAGAGCGTCCTCACCCCGAGTTCTTCGGAGCTCAGCTCAATGATCAAGGAGGAGAAGATCTGTAGTGGCTAATTGTTGCAAGTCTCCGAGGAAATATTGAACCTCCCATTGCAGAAGGAATTCAGTTTACCTTAAGAGAGAACAACTGGCTCGATGGACTTGCCAGGGCCATGCAGGAAGCTCTTGCCCGTCTGTGTGGGCAAAGTATTAACCAGATCAAGGGTACCCGCTTTGAGTTTTGCCCAAGGCGTGATGCTAATGGACAACCCCTGAAAGCCCCATACCACCAGGAGCCGAAGACTCAATTGGACCACCTCAGCTTCATGATGTACGATCATCAGCAGGAGTTGGATAACTGCCGTGACTACTCCAACCACAAGTCCGCCATCATCAAGACGAAGGATCAGACCATCGCCATGCTAGCGAAGGATCGCAAGTCTTGCCGCCGTTAACTCGATAAGAAGGAGTGCATCATTGCCCGTCTTCGCCACCGTATCTCGTCTTTGGAAGAGACCATCCACGAGAGAGACATGCAGTTGGAGGAAAGGGAGAATGCCGGAGAGGACCTTCGTGGAGACCCCTACTCCTATCTCAGTGATGATGATGATTTTCTAGAAGATTAGGCTATGGATTTCTTCACTGATGAGGATGATTACGCCTTCATCGATGACGACGAGGATGATGAGGAGGACGAATACACCGACTCCGAGGAGTAGTAGCACTTGAACACTAGCGTAGTGAGTAGTATTCGGTCCCACTGTATCGAAGTTTCCAGAATGATTCTTAAAACCATCTGCTTTTCTTGTGTTGTGGTGTATGTTTGTATCATGTGAATGAATGAATGAAAAGCAAGTTGCTAGAACATCTGAGTCAAACTTAAAAAAAAACTTTTCAAAGTCCCAGAACCTTAGAAATTTCCCTCTTTTCTCATGATCTATCTCAATCTTCAGATGCCACATGGAGGAAGTGGTTCATCCCCGGACCCGATGTTGCAGATCCTGCAAATGTTGGTTTATGACCGTGAAGCTGAAAGAACCGAACGTCAAGCCAACCTAGCCACCCTTCAGCAAATAGCTCAGCTAGACCACAACAACCAAGGCCACGGAAATTAGGACAATCATGGATCTAAGCTCAAGAATTTCCAGAATACCAACCCACCTGTTTTCACGAAGTCATAAGAGACCCTAGATGCCGACGATTGGCTGCAAACCATGGAAAATAACCTAGAAGTCGCCAGAGTGGAAGCTAACGAGAAAGTTCTGTTCGCCACCCACTATCTAGCCGGAGATGCCAGGGCATGGTGGAACAGTGTTCGTGCAATGACCGGAGGCGGATGATGACACAGGAGGAATTCAAGGTCAAGTTTAGCAGAACCCATGTGCCACCGGGTTTAATCAAGAGGATGAGAGACGAGTTCAGAGAACTGAAGCAAGGAAGGATGACCGTAGTGGAATACCGTGATAAATTTTTGTCATTAGCTAGGTATGCCCCGGATGAGATTGACACTGAAGCCAAGAAGAAAGAGAGATTCCTGAATGGTCTGCACGATGAGATGCAGACTGTGTTAGTCAATATCCCCTTTGCTGATATGGAAGCCCTTGTCGACTCTGCCATCCAGATGGAAGGAAAGATCAACCAAGCCAATGAGAACCGCAAGCGTCACATGATGCATCAACCAGGAACCCATCATACCCCAAAGTATCGCCCTAACCCATCTCCATGATTTGCCCCAAGAACAAACAGACCCCCGATGAACCGTTCGACCTATCCCAACCGTGGAAACTCTAGGCCCGGAGGAAATCACAACAACCCCAGCAACTCTAGCAATTTCAACCGTGCCCCACCCAAATTCAACAACAACAATGCTGCCACCAACACCAACATCGCCTTGGATTTGGAAGAAATGCTGTGCCTGTTGCAGCAAAGGACAAGTCGCAAGTGACTTGTTATGACTGTGGAAATAAGGGTCACTACTCCAACGAGTGCCCCAACAAGAAGAATGCAGCAGCACCTAATGCAAATGCCCCAGCTCAGAAGCAGCGTCATGTTCATCCAGGAAGGAGGTTTGCCCCAGGGAATTCGCTCAACCGCAATGGCCGTCTTTTTCTCATGCATGCTGAAGAAGCTCAGGAAGAGCCAAACGTCGTGATAGGTATGTTTTATGTTAATTCAGTACTGGCAAGAGTGTTGTTTGATTCTGGTGCATCGCTTTCATTTGTCACCGAAGAATTTGCATGCACTAGTAAAATTCAACCAACAAAACTGAGGCATGTTATGATCGTCCAAATTCCCGGATCAACCACCAAGGCTAGGCAAATCTGCAAAGTCGTCCCTATCCGTATCCATGGCATAGATTTTTATGCTAACCTGATAGTACTCAGAACTAAAGGTTTGGAAGTAGTACTAGGCATGGATTGGATGTCCAAACATAAAGGATTGATTGACTGTGCAAAGAAATCCATCACCATGACCAGTACAACCGGAATATCAGTCGAGCATATACCTGAAACCTTACCTCGCCAATTCAAGTGCAACAAGAGTATAGCCCAACCTACCATTGACCAAGTCCGGATAGTCTGTGAATATCCTGATGTATTTTGAGATGTTTTGCCCGGTATGCCCCCAAATCGGGATATCGAGTTTATCATCGAACTAATTCCCAGAACTGGACCAATAGCCCAGAGACCATATAGTATGAACCCGTCGGAACTGGCAGAACTAAAGAAGCAACTGGATTCCATGTTGGAAATTGGATTGATTCAACCAAGTGCATCACCTTGGAGATCACCTGTTTTGTTCGTGGATAAGAAGGATGGAGGTAACCATTTGTGTACGGATTACAGGAAGTTGAATGATGTCACCATCAAGAACAAATACCCCTTGTCCAAGATAGAAGATTTGTTTGATCAGTTGACCGGTGCCAAAGTGTTTTCTAAGATTTATCTTAGGACTGGCTATCATCAACTCAAGATTCATGCAGAAGATATTCCCAAGACTGCCTTTACCACCCGATATGGACTATACGAGTATACCGTTATGTCCTTTGGATTAACCAATGCCCCCGCTTATTTCATGAATCTCATGAATAAGATTGTTATGGACTTCCTGGATAAATTTGTCGTTGTTTTCATCGATGACATCCTGATTTATTCCAAATCAGAAGAAGAACATGAGCTACACGTAAGGACCATTCTTGGAACCCTTAGAGAGCATCAATTGTATGCTAAGTTTAGCAAATGTCAATTCTGGTTACAGGAGGTAGGATTCCTCGGTCACATTGTATCAGCCGGAGGAATTGCCGTTGATACCGCAAAACTGAAAGATGTAGAAGATTGGCAAGCCCCAACCACTCAAACCCAAAGTCCGTGCATTTCTCGGATTGGCGGGATATGACCGCAAGTTCATAGAAGGATTCTCGAGTATCGCCATACCCATGACCCAATTGCTTAAGTAGGACAAGAAGTTTGATTGGACGGACAAATGTGAAGCGAGTTTTCAAGAACTCAAGAGAAGATTGATTTTAGCCCCAATCTTAATCATGCCGGATATCACGAAGCCCTTCGATGTGTATTGTGATGCATCCAAGATCGGCCTCAGATGTGTGCTAATGCAAGAAGGCAAAGTTATATCTTATCTATCTCGGCAACTGAAGCAACATGAGAAAAATTACCCAACCCATGACCTCGAACTCGCAGCCGTAGTTCTATCCCTAAAGACATGGAGGCATTACCTGATGGGAAATCGTTGTGAGATTTATTCGAGCCTGAAGTATATATTCACTCAGAAGGAGCTGAATATGAGACAAAGAAGATGGATTGAGCTAATCAAGGATTACAATCTGGACATTCACTATCACCCCGGTAAAGCCAATGTGTTAGCAGATGCCCTTAGCAGATTGCCGTGCTGCTTGAACTCCATGATTTTGAAGGAGCAACCAAGTTTGCACAAAGAGATGGAAGATTTTCGAATGGAATTAGTAAGTGAAGGATTTTTGGCTAGCATAGAACTTCAATCCACTTTGATCAACCAGATCAAAGAGGCGCGGAAAGGAAATGCTAGTATTGACAGAATCAAGCGTCATATCGGTACAGGCAAAGTACCCGGATTCACCGAAGACGAAGAAGGAGTTCTGTGGTACAAAGGACGCCTTTGTGTACCAGCATATTCTGAGTTGAAAGAAGTTATTCTGAAAGAAGCTCATGATACTCTTTATTCTATCCACCCCGGAGGGACTAAGATGTATCAAGATTTGAAAGAACAATTTTGGTGGCATAAGATGAAGAGATAAATCGGAAGCTATATTGCCAAGTCAAAGGCAGGACATCAAAGACCCGCTGGATTGTTGCAACCCTTACAGATTCCGGAATGGAAATGGAATTCTGTTGGAATGGACTTTATCACCGGATTGCCTACTTCTAGTAGGGGAAATGGCTCTATCTGGGTCATAGTGGACTGATTGTCCAAAGTCGCCCATTTCTTACCTGTCAAGACCACTTATCAAAGTTCGAAGCTAGCGGAGTTGTACATCGCTAGAATAGTTAGTTTACATGGAGTCCCCAAGAACATCGTATCGGATCGAGGAACTCAGTTTACCTCGAGATTATGGAAGAAAGTCCAAGAAGGTTTAGGAACCCGCCTAGATTTCAGCACCGCATATCACCCTCAGACCGACGGACAAACGGAGCGAGTAAATCAAATACTCGATCTAAGTGGGAAGACTGTCTGCCGTTTGCAGAATTTTCATACAACAACAGTTATCAAGCTAGTTTGCAGATGGCCCCATTTGAATTCATGTACGGAAGGAAGTGTCGCACCACTTTGAACTGGTCGGACGTAGGAGAGAGTCAGATTTTTGGACCTGACATCCTACGAGAAGCGGAAGAGAAGGTTCACAAGATTCGTGATCACCTCAAGACATCCCAGTCCACACAGAAGAGTTACGCCGACAAGAGACGTCGAGACCTCGCTTTCAACATAGGATATTTTGTATATCTGAAGGTGTCGCCATTGAAGGGAATGCAGCGTTTTCAACTCAAAGGAAAGTTAGCCCCCAGATATATCAGACCCTTCAAGATTCTGCCGTCGTGGAGAAGTGTCGTATCAATTGGAACTACCTGAAGAGATGTCAACCGTGCACAATGTGTTCCATATCTCATTACTTCGCAAGTTTCTCGAAGTCCCCGAGAAGACCGAAGTGTTCAAGAATATCGATCATCAGACCATAGAGATCAACGATGACCCGACCTATCCCGAAGTACCCATCTGTATTTCGTAAGAAGCCTTCCTAACCACCAGAACCCGAAGCATCAAGTTTCTCAAGATTCAGTGGAGCAACCACACAGAAGAGGAAGCTACCTGGGAGCGCGAAGATCACATCAGGACGGAATTTCCCGATCTCTTCAAATCCTAGGTAATCTTTTCGTCCTTTTTCAAATCTCGGGACAAGATTTTGTTTAAGGGGGGAAGGTTTGTAACATCCCAAAAATACTAAACTTGGATCATTAAACTCTAATCATCAAAATTAGGGTTAACAAAAACTTTTCTAAATAAAAATATGAAAGCATGCATGTGTGTATGCATCCCATTTTGAATTCTTTTGAATTGCCTTGTTTATGTGTTTCTTTGCTTGTAAATGGATTCTTAGGTGAAATAAACATCATCTAAACCATTCCCAAAGTTTTCCCAAAGACAAATACGCACGGACCACACGCACGGACCATGCCAAGCTCGCCAGCAACCATGCCGAGAGCGCGCCCTGTGCGCCATGCTCGACCGATGCCCACAGACCGCGCGCCGCCCTTGCCGCGTGCATACATTATCACCACCATACCAGCAACCCCGCAGACACGCTCGTTCGCCGCCGCGTGGACCATGCATGCTGTGCGCATTAAAAACCTCCGTCGGGCACGCGCCGAACACCGCCGCGTCCCGACCAAACCGCACCGCCCCACGCCTCGCCACCGCGTCGTTGAGAATCGCCAGGGAGCACCGCACCGCCCCTACCATCACCCACGCCGCTAGCCTTCTGTGCCGTCGACCACGACGAGCTCAGCTTGCGCCCGTCGGTTCCCTCTCGCCACTATAAATAGAGGCCACCCCTAGCTGAATTGAGCACACCACCTCACTCCCCTCTCACCCAAAACCACCTCGCCTCAGTCCCGAAGCAAGGCGAGCAGCGCTTCGCCGGAATTGCACCGGAGCCCGCCGCTACTGGAGAAGAAGGGGGCCAGCGATTGGAGCCACCCCAGGAGAAGCTGCCGGTACCAGGAGGTTCGCTCGCCTCGCCGACCCTCGCCTGAGCCCTGGTGAGCCCCCAACGACCCTCACCTGCCGTGTTAGGTTTCAGTCTCGCCGGAGTTGCCCGACGTGGACGACGACCCTCAGCCGTTAGATTAGAACAAGATCCCACGGCTCACATCGCCCCATACCGCTTTGCACCCCCTCGTCTCACTGACGCGTGGGGACAGCGACTTAACCAACCCGCGTAAGCACCGTGCTTAGCAGGCCGGCCCAGTATCGCTTCCCGCGCAACCCAGTCGTTTGAATTTAACCTTTTCCATTTTATTTCAAACATACTTCTGCACCTAGATTCAAAAATCAACCCAGATCGATTCAGTGAACCAAATTGAATGAAACCAATTTTGTTAGAAAGGTCTGGAAATTCTGAATCCAAGCCTATTGGATTCAAGTCATTTGGATCTGTATATCATCCTTGGTAAAAATAACAAGGCAGAAGCTTTTCTGCATTTAATTTTTTTCAAATTTAAACCATAATAGCTTTTGAGTTGATTCCAACTCTCAAAAATCACATTTAACCATACCTTTCAGAATATATAAAAATATATGGGTTTACTTATAGAAATAATGACCAAGTAATAAAAGAATGCCACATAGGCATTTCTAGTCACTTATTTAATTAAAATAAAAGGGTAAAACCTTATTAAATTTTGACACCTCTTTAAATCACATTCCCATGGACTAAACTATGTGGTGATGACATGTGTCAACATGATCCCATGTTTCGTTTGGAGAATATTAAATCTTAAGTAGTTTTTCAATGAGTAGAAATTACTTTTCTAAAAATAAAAGGAATTAAACCAAGCTTTAATCTTGTAAGGTTAGAGATGATGCTAGATCATCTATAGGACCCCTTTTGTGTGATGATTTAAAGTAGTTAAATATTGTTTGGTGATTGTGTACCTCGTATTTATTTATAGACGCTAGTACCGACCAAGGATACGAGGAAGAAGGAGGATACTACGAAGAAGAAGCCGAGGAGAAGTTCAACCACTGCTCTGCACAAGGCAAGCCAATACTTGCAAGCTATTAACCTTGCAAGCTAACACTTGAAATTTAGCAAGCTTATAATGATAATGATGCAAGCCTAATGCTACTAGTTGAATGTGCAAGCTAACACTTGCAAGATACTATACCTATGCAAGAAAATACTTACTTGTTACCATATGCCCTAAGCATATGTGATCATACCCACTTGATACCCCCTCCTAGTTTTAGTTGCAAGCTTTCTATTTTATTTCTTTATCAAAGCTCTTATTGAGAGCTTACTTAAGTGAATTGTAGATACTAGAAAGATTACTGAAGGTTGCATAAAGAGCATAAAACTTGGCCTAAGCTAGATAATCCTTATGTCATCCTAAGGCATGAGATTAAACTTAGTTAAACCCACTAGTTTACCACCCCTCATTAGTACTTACCACCACTTATAGATGCTAGTGCTAAGCATAAAACTTGATCAACTTTAGATGGGAATACTTGGTGGAAAAATGGTTATGAAAACCTTGGAATGATGGATCATTCTATTGAGATGTTTTGACATGTGTTTCCAAACACCAGATGATTTTGGTGATGAAAATGCTGAGGCATGAGCCTTAGACCTTTATAAAACTGATGGTTGTCTGGATGCGATACCCTTCCAATTTTACCGTACAACCACAATACCCGAAGATTGGGTAGGGCTTGACTGGAAACTTATATACCTTAGTATTAATTCCCTCAAGGCCAAGGTCTAAGCTGAGGCTACCTTGTGAAGATTGTCCACCTGTGCAGTACCCAAGATGACAGTTGGTCATGGTTGGGAGGCCAAACTCACATGAGAGGTGCTTATACTAGGGCGTGTAATTGAAAGGTTAGGATTGGTTATCCGCATACTGAGTATGGTGAATTCAGGATTTGTTCCTGACGGATGTATCGAATGTTGTGGTGAAAGTGTACAATCTGCAGTGTCAAACTATTGAATAGCTGCGTCATGATTATGGACAGTTGGAGTGGCCATACTGTTTCCCCCGTCAGATGTTTTCAAAATGACTTGTGAAATGGATTGAGATTTTTACTTGACCACAACAGAGTTGTGATATGAAATACAAGTTCCCACTTAGGCGTTATAAAACTTCAACTAGCTTTTCTTCATTTCTAAACGTAGTAGATGTAAATCTGGCTTTTTGCAAAACAACCCTAGAGCTTAGTGTCCTATTACAAAAACCCCCTTTACTTGTTAGTATTAGTTTGCGAGTACTTAAAGAGTACTCATGGCTTTGTCCCTGGCTATTCCCATGGCCAGACTATGAAGAGTACGGAAGATGGACCCGGGAAGGTTCGACAACTAGGATCATCTCCATCGTCGGCATTACTGTGACCCCGAAGATGGAGCTTTGCCTACGCTACCGTTATTATTACGTATTCCGCTGCTTGTGTTGTATTAAGACTGGATCATGAGATCCTTATTTGTGTAAGACCTTATGTATGGTTTGTATTGGATGATGTACTGTGGTATCCAATTCTGTTATGTCTCGCAAAAATGGTATTCCTGGGATTGCGATGTATGGCATAACAGACATCTGGGATTAAAAATCTGGGTGTTCACACTTCACTAGTTGAAGAGGGAACTAATGATAATGATCATGAAACTCCAAAAGAGAGTACTACCGAACCTCGCAGGTCTAGCAGGACGCGTGCAGCTCCCGAGCTGTACGGAAATCCTATCATGAATTTCATGGTTGATGAAAATAATGACCCTGCGACATATGAATAAGCGATGATGACCCCAGATTCCAACAAATGGTTAGAAGCCATGAAATCCGAGATGGAATCCATGTATGAAAATCAAGTTTGGAACTTGGTGGACTTACCTCACGACCGAAAGGCCGTGGAGAATAAATGGATTTACAAAAGGAAACTGATGCTGATGGTAATGTGACCGTCTATAAAGCTCTACTTGTCGCAAAGGTGTTTCGACAAATTCAAGGAGTTGACTACAATGAGACATTCTCTCCCGTAGCGATGCTAAAATCAGTTAGGATTATGTTAGCAATTGTTGCATATTTCGATTATGAGATATGGCAGATGGATGTCAAAACCACGTTTCTCAATGGTAATATTGAAGAAGAGTTGTATATGATACAACCAAAGGGTTTTTTTCGATCCTAAGGATTCTAACAAGGTGTGCAAGCTTCACCAATCCATTTATGGATTGAAGCAAGCATCACGAAGTTGGAATCTCCGCTTTGATGAGGTGATCAAAGATTTTGGATCTGTCCAAACTTATGGAGAAGCTTGTATTTACAAGAAAGTGAGTGGGAGCAATGTGGAATTTCTGATACTATATGTGGATGACATATTATTGATTAGAAATGATATAGATCTTTTAAACAGTGTTAAAAGTTATCTAAATAGCAATTTTTCAATGAAGGACCTAGGTGAAGCATCATACATATTAGGCATAAAGGTCTATAGAGATAGATCTAGGCGCCTAATAGGGCTATCGCAAAGTACATACCTTGATAAGATTTTAAAGAAGTTTAAAATGGACGAAAGTAAGAAGGGGTTCTTACCTATGACACAATGCATGACATTGAGTAAGACTCAAAGTCCGGCTACGGCAGAAGAAAGAGAGATAATGGACAAAATCCCCTATGATTCAGCCATAGGCTCTATAATGTACGCCATGCTATGTACAAGACCGGATGTGGCACATGCTATTAGTTTGACTAGTAGGTACCAATAAGATCCAGGTTCGGAACACTGGAAAGTGGTCAAGAATATCCTTAAGTACTTGCAAAGAACTAAGGATATGTTTCTTGTATACGAAGGTGAAGAAGAGCTCGTCTCTAAGTGTTATGTCGATGCTAGATTTGACACTGATCCGGATGACTCTAAGTCTCAATTCGGATACGTATTTCTCATGAATGGCGGAGCAGTTAGTTGGAGGATCTCCAAACAACCTATGGTGGCGGGATCAACAATGGAGGACGAATATGTTGCTTCTTCGGAAGCGGCTTAGGAAGCAGTTTGGATGAAGGAGTTCATATCCGAACTAGGTGTGGTTGCAAATGCATTGGACCCAATGGTGATCTATTGTGACAACAATGGTGTCATTGCCAATGCTAAAGAACCAAGGTCTCACAAACATTCCAAGCATATTAAGCGCCGGTTTCACTCCATCCGCAAGCATGTCAAGGATGGAGATATAAAGATTTGTAAAGTACATACGGATCTCAATGTAGCAGATCCGTTGACTAAAAATCTCCCTAGAGCAAAACATGATCTACACCAGAACTCCATGGGTGTTAGATACATCACTATGGAACTAGATTATTGTCTCTAGTGCAAGTGGGAGACTGAAGATAATATGCCCTGAGAGGCAATAATAAAGTGTTTATTATGCGTATTCCAAGTATATGATAGATGTTTATTTTGCATGCTATAATTGTATCAATACGGAAACGTTAATACATGTGTTTTTAATAAACAAACAGAGAGTTCCTAGTTATGCCACTCTCATAAACTAGCTCGTTGATTAACAAGATGATCACAGTTTACTGATCATACACATTGGATCTTGTTAATATAAAGATCACAATATTAGTGTAATGATGTGACGAACATTCATCTGAAGTATAGCATTACGGTCAAAGTTATTGATTTTATATTGCTATAAACAACTTACGAAGTGATCCTAATCGTTATACCATGAGATCATGTCAATCACTAACACCGGAAGAGTTTCTTGATGACATCAAACATCACACCGTAACTGGGTGATTATAAAGATGGATTCAATACTACTAAAGTGTTATGTTGAGGCTCATGGATCAAGAGTGGAATTTGTTCATCCCAATGACGGATAGATATACTCTGGGCCCTCTCGGTGATATCACATTGGTTAGCTTGCAAGCAAGTGATTTGATCACTAGAATGTTATATCACGGGAACAAGAAAAGAGTGCATGTCGGTAATGAGATCAAACTAGGTATGGAGATACCGATGATCGAATCTCAGACATGTAATATATCGTGAAACAAAGGGATTAAGACACTAGCGTAAAAGGTTCCGGCGATCACAAGAAAGTCATCGTTGAATGTGTGGGAGTTAGTATGGATCTCCAGGTCCCGCTTCTGATTATTGATCAGAGAAGGGTCTCGATCATGTCCGCATTATTCGCGAACCGTAGGGTGACACACTTAAGGTACACTGACGTCCAATTGGAGCAAAAGTTTCATCTGGAAAGAATAACAAGCACAGGAATTTATTTCACTAGATACCGAAACAGGTTTTGGGTGAAATTGCGGAAAGTGTTTTTGCATGTGAAATGGAATTCTAGCAAGGGGTTATATGTGAATTTTTTTCATTAAAGTAATTGACAAAATTCTGAATAAATAAAAAGAGTTTTATTTAATGAGAGTTTGCATTAAATTTGGTGGAAATTTAATAGCAATTATGTGTGGGATTTTGAGTGGAGGGAATTGAAGAGATTTTTGTGAGTGGAGTGCCCACCCACATGAATGAAGGAGGGAAGGGGGCATCCCCATGGCCGGGGTCCACCACCTTGGGTGACCTCTCCTCCTATAAAAGGCACCCCCTCTCCTCTCTCTCACTCACACCTCCTCGTGAAGGATCTCTCTCCCCCTCTAGAATTTATCCCCCATGGTCTCGTACTAGCGAGATACATGTTCCCGGTGGCTATTCGGCAAAAAGGGTTGATCTTCCGCTGCATCGCTGGAGCAAGGAGGCAGAGGTTGCTCAGTTTCTTGTACGTGTGTGCGAGCACGGATGCGCTGCTGCTTTGCGATGCTAGTACTTCCTCTCGATCTTGAGATCGGCAAGAGATCATCTACATAAACCACGAGTTCAACTCATTAAGCTTTGTCGGTCTTCAAGGTTATGTTCTCTATGGATATACATTTGCCCGTTGTTTGTATCTAGTAGATAGATCTTGGTACTTAGTTCCCATCGTAGGAATTTTTTTGTTTTGTATGCTGCGAACCCCTTCAGTTTTCTCTTTGCTTCACCCGTCAGATGGGGTAACTCTGCTATTGTTGGCTATGCGTCTCTCAAATTTGCTGCTGCAGTGTTGTATGTCTGGCGCATGGCTGTTTCATTGTTGTTTTCTTGTGTTATTTTTACATTGCGTCCGCTAATTCTTCATTGAGGTTTCTACCTCTCAGCCTTGTTGCATCAAGCCGGGTCTTAGCGCCCTTGACTCGATTTGCCGAGTTGAGCTCTCGAATTATGATATCCACATCTTGCTATAATTGCGCTAATTCCTTTGCCTTCTCCGAGACTTTTAACCTGGCCTCCTCTAACTCGGCCTGCACACGCGTCGGATCAGCTGCTGGCGCTACTAGCTCTGCTAACTTATCTATTTCTTCTTGCAATTCTTTGGCTCTCTTACTCCTAGGTATGTTTTTTGGCTTTTCTAGCGGCGCTTTTGCAGTTCTTGCCGCCCTTGGTGTTTCTTCTGGATTTCCTCCCTCGGCATCCTCATTCACCACAGGGACTACTGGTGCTAGGGGATTTGGTGTTGTCATTAATACCTCAACGGAGACGAGTTGATGAAGCTTTCCTGCGACAGGAATCATAGGTGGATCCAACGCCAGGATGACGCGTTCCGGGTACGTGCGCTCCACGTGCACCGCGACGTAGACCTGGTGCTTGCCAAACTTGATGAAGCGACCGCCCCTTGGGAACGACTTGGTCCCGAAGCAACCAGCATTGTGACTGACGAAGTTGAGTTCCCCGAACCTCTGGATGAGGCCGGAATAGACGCGCTCACCCGTCTTGGTGATGATGTGGCCCGTCTAGATGAAAACTCCAGCAAGCGCCTGCTTCAGCCCCACGGTGGGCGCGGTGGTGTCACAGCAGATGCCATGGGTAGGCTTAGGTTGGGGGCCTGTCACATCCCAAAATTTTCCAAATTTTGAAATGTGAAAAATAATTAAACAAAAGAATTAATTGTTGAAATTTATGGTGAAAAGAAACTTTTTGATTCCAAATGGAAACATTAAAACCCATCTTGAACAAATTTTGAATAAAAGGGAAACCAACAAAATTCAAATCAAGTGAAATGCATTCATCAATGAATGTATCTTAAAATTTAAACTTGGGAAAATAAACCAAAACCCTAAAACCGTAATGAAAGAAAATAATTTCCAAGATTACTCTAAGCCTATGGATTTGATCCATATAAAAATTTGTCAACGAACATTTAAAAATGATCAAGAATGATAAATAAAAATATTATAAAACCATAGAAATTGGTTTCATTCAATTTGGAGCCATGGATAAAATCTTATGAATTTAATAAGATGAAAGGAAATAATTTCTAAAGCTAATAAAGACCCTATCAAAAATCCATACCAAATTGTGAGAAAAATAATCCTAAAAGGATTTAAAAGGATAAACAAATATTAAATAAAAATATACAAATTGGAATCACCAATTTTGGATCTATAAATAAAAAGATATGGATTTTATAAGATAAGGAAAGGAATAAATAAATAAGGAATATTTAAAAGCCAAATTAAATCTTGGCTAAACCCATGAGCAAATGAAATAAACATAACCCAAATAAAATAAAGGGATAAAGAATATTCAAATAAAATAATATGACATTAACCAAATCCTATTCTATTTGAATAAAGACAAAATCCCTAATAGAAATGATTAATTAAATCATGGGAAAATAATAAAGTGAAATTTCCAAGGTGGATATAAAAGTTATTTAATTAACTTAAATGGAGTAAAAGAATCATTTCAATAAAATTTATATGTAATTAAAACCATATTTGATTTTATTGGAATAAAGACAAATGCCCAATTTAAATTATTAATAAACCATATTAAAATATTCTAAATAATTCAAAGTGAATTATTTGCACTAACGAATAAATAAAACCAACTGAAAAGGGTTTGGTAAAAATTAAGATTCAAATAAGAATTTGAAAATATAAATAAAAACTTATTTGAATAAAGGCAAGTGCTTATTTTAATAATTGATAAACCATAAATGAATAAAATAATTATTCTAAAATGGTCCTTAAAATACAATAATAAACTAGTATAAAACTTACTGAAAATTGTGAAGAGTTTGAATTCAAACAAGTATTTGAAATCATTTGAATAAATACAAAATAGAAAAAGAAATCAGAAAAATAAAAGGAAACAGAATAAAAAAGGGAAGGAAGTCAAGATGGCAATTTTCCCCGTGGGTGCGGGTACCCGCGGGTAATTATCCACGAAGAAGCGGGGATGGGGCCAAATTTGCCCCATGGGGATCGCGGGGCGGGTACCCGTTAGCTTCACGGGGAGGGGATAGGGATAGAATTCGCCCCATGGAGTATCCATGGATACCCAAAGACCCCACATGTCAGCGTAATGAATTGTGCTACATACACCAAACAACCCTAATCTACCACACCTGCTCCATTCTTTTCTATCTCATCCGCCACGAGACCACAAGTCCACAAGCCCACGTCTCTAATAGTCAAACCTCTCCTGCCGTTCTCATCCAAGTCCCAACTACCAAAGCGCGGGGGCATCCCCCTGACCCCGTCGGCTACCCTTTCCCCTCCATCTCCATCGCGATGACCGACGAGCAGGGAATCTTCTTCTTGGTCTCCTCCATCAATCCCAATCTATTGCCCTCCAGCAGGGAGCCGACCGACCTCCCCACCCACCCTCGATCTCGGCGACAAGGAGCAGGAAGGCAAGAAGACGACGGCGAGCCGTTGTGGGATTGTGGCGGCAAGATTTTGGCAAGATGGAGTTGTCCTCGCGTCAAGCAGTCAAGGCAAAGAGGAGGCATTGTCGACTGCCCGCGGATTCCCCGGCGGGGGGCGGGTACCCGCTGGTGACGAGGATGGGGACAGTTTTGTCTCCGGGAAGCTTCACGGGGATGGCGGGTATGGGGACTGGCGGGGATCGGGGCGGGTATGGTGGAGTCATCCCCGGTCATCCCCGTCCCTGTTGCCACCTTGAGAAGGAAGCTAGCCCAGCCCAGCAAAACCCACCAGGCCCAGCTAGCCCATCTCCTCCACCCCCGCAGAAAACGATTCACACCGCGGTACTCACCCGCGCCCTCACTAACGATTGGACCCCACATGAATATTCTTCTCTCGCTGATAGAACAACCCCACTGCCCCGTCATCGTCTCCTTCACCCCGCATACCATAACCTCCACCTCCTCGGCGTTTCTGCCACAAATTTCGCCGAGTAAATTCATCTTAATGGTGCAGCAATTCCGCCCCGTGATTACTCCCATTTAACCGCCTCCCTCCCCTCTACCTTTCCCCCAGACGCCACACACCCTCTGCCCCTAGGCTGCTCCAATTGCTCGCAGCAACGCCTCTGTCTCCGACTACGTTTCCGGCTGATTCCGGCGAACCCAGCCACCGCCTTTACCCCTCGACCACACGAGCGTGCTCCCCATCGCCCCCTGCACCTCTTAGTACCCTTGGCTTCCCCTCGCGAGCATCGTAGCCTCGACTACGACATCAACAATACACCGTCGTCATCTGCCTCCACTCCGGCGAGCTATTGACGCCAACCCCGAGCGCCCCTCGTGTTCTAGTGACCATTCCTGCAACCCTCGAAACCGTGCGCACCTCCCTGACATACTGCCTTGCCTTATTGCACCCCAGGAGCTCGTCCCCTTCACCAACAGTACGTGCTCGACGCCGCGACAACTCCGGCGGGGAATCCCCTTCGATCTCGTGCGCCCCTTCGCAAACCAAGGACGCCTCGAGCATCCCCACGCCACGAAGAACTCGGTGAGCATCTTCCCTTGGTCTCTTGCTTCCTATATTGCCAGCACCGTCCTTGTCTAACCGTGCCGCCGCCAGCCACCGTCGCCGCGTCGCCCATCCTTGGTCACTCGCACGTCAGCCGTCAGATCACGATCGCATGGCTAGGATAGATAACTTACGCGAACCGGTATGATTAGATCTAAACCACACAGATCACTTTAGATCCAGCGGTCCACAGAGCTCGATCCACACGAAATGGTATCGCCCAATCAGAAATTGACGTGTGGCACAGGTTCTGTTTTAAAAACAGAAAAATGTTTATTAGATGTTAGATTTGAAAAATTCATAAATTTAAATCTACACATACAAATTTGACAAATTTTATATCACTGGATTCAGAAAAATGAGTACTTTCCAACCACACACTTTTTTTAGTATTTTTCTTCTGTAAAATTGCTTGTTTTTTAAGAAACTTGTTTAGGCTTATTTTGTGTATAACATTTGTTCTAAAAATGTTTTTAGGGTAAAATATTTTGTAAATGGATTGTTTTGAACCTACTGACCATAGAAACAAATTTGTAGATTTAAAAGTATATTTGGTGACACTTAGGAATTAAATCTTTGAATAGAAGCATTTCTAGTTAAATAAAAATATTGATTATGGTTTAAAAATGCTTTTTTAGTAAAACCTTTGTAAAATGATTTGAATTAAACTCTCTGACCCTGAACACCATGGTTTGGATTTAAAAATATATTTGGTGAACCCTATAAAATTATTACTTTGTTTAAATGCATTTCTAATGAAATAAAATGTTGTTTGATTTAAAAATGGTTTATAGGTAAAACCTTTTGCAAATGGTTTTAATAATAAACACTTGACCATAAAACACTAACATTTGTGTTTAAAAATATATTTGTCAAACACTAGAAATTATTACCTTGATTTAAATCATTTCTAACAAAACTAAGATGATTTAAAGTGACCATTTTCACTAACTTGTTATCAAATGGTTTTGCCACTTTTATAAATGACCAATAGGTGTTTTAAAATGTTTATAACCTATTAGAAACCACTTTTCAAAACAAAACAATCTTTGGCATGCTTTCATGCATTGCTTTATTTTTATTATTTTATGTGTTGAATTGTTTGAATGTTATTTTTGAAATTGTGCCTTGCTTGATTGAATTGTAGTGGAATTTGAAGAGTGTGACCATTACAAGATCAAGGAGTGAACTTACACTCTCTACCAATAAGGCAAGTGGTGCTTCATACTTTTGTCCCATTATTTTCACTATGCATTAGTGATATTTCTAAGTAGGACTTGCATGGAATTTTCTAAGTATAAACTATGCCATGGGAAATCCTAGTAGATGAAACCTTAGTAGAATTTTCCTAAGTTAAGATTCCTACTACTATCATGCTTAGCTTAGCTAGTAGAAAACAAGGGTGGATTATATTCATGCTATGAGATATTTATAAGTCTATGACTTGTGTTCTGTTTAATAAAATAACTATGTGAATGAATCACCTGGGTGGAATGGGACTTGCATGGATGGATTTTTGTTGAGTGGTTACTCAGGGCCCATTTCAATGGACTACCCTGGTGCATCACACTTATGGAATTCCACCCAGGAACAAAGATATTTGAGATGTCAAATGTTGAGAAGCTTCAAGTGCAACCACTTGGCATTATGGGCTCTACCTGGATCATATAGGTTGCAATAACTTAGCCAAATGGATAGTTGGTGGTATGGGATGATAGGTTTGGGAACGCGTACATTCTGGTATAAGGGAAGGCTTCTGAAAGATCTTGTCTTGATGCATGTCGAGTCTTGTGGGGAAAGTGCACCACCTCTACAGAGTGTAAAATCTAAGTACTTAGCCGTGTCCCCGGAAATGGACAATTTTGAGCATCAAGACATGGAAGCTATCAAGAATCTCCTCATCCCAATTTCTAAGTTAAAACTTGTGGTTGGACAAGGGTAAAGGATCACCAATGTCTATTGGTAGATGCCTTGGGTGATTTCGACAAACAAAACTTAGAGTTTTTCAAATGATAAGGAAAATCTATTTTGAGCAAAGCAAGCCTAAGCTCCACTTAGCCAAATGCATATAGATGATAGGTACCACTATTCTACCATAGTATCACCTGCCTATACAATTCAAATGTATTGACCCTTGTGCCTGTAACTTATTATGTTGCAGGTTTGTTTGATGTTAGTGAAGTGTGTTGATTAGGATTACAAGTCTATAACCAACATGATTGCCTGTGGCACTTTGAAGATGAAGGACTCCATGCTATAGTTATTTCTGCTGCATTGTAATGAGATAGCCAAATGAGCTATGTAAGATGTAATGAATTATTTTATTCCTGGTTATAAAGTTGTATTATGACCTTTGTTTCTTGATATTACATCTTAACTATGGATGCTAGCTATTGATCCAGGGACTAGCATTGTAAACACAGGGATCTCTACCTTATTAAAGGTTGGGACCTCTACAGATGGTATCGGAGCACTGTGTTGCCTATAGGATTGTAACCCTAGGATAGGACAAAACCCTTAGAAAAATAGGAGTTGTATTTGTTCAAAATTATTTACAAACAATCTTGTAAACTCTTTCCTCAACCTTTTTGATTTGATTCTGCATCTCTTCCTTTTCAACTTGATGGACAAAGCCTCCACCATGAGCAAAGACTTCAACTTGAGTAATAGACTTCAACATCACCAAGGACTTCAACTTGGATATCACTAGGGACTACAAGTGAGACAAGAATGTTACTCAAGACTTGAAGACTAAGGAAACACAACTTAGAAGAAATCATCATCACCTTCGAAGTTTTGTGACCAAGATGCAAGAATTTTTCCAAGGAACCAATGATCTTGTTCATGAAGAAACAACCAAGAAGAATGGAATGATCACAAGAAAACCATGTAGATGGACCACCATACTAATGTTTAGATCAAACACACCAACTTATGTGGTGTAGAAAAAATATTTTGTTGCCTAAAAATGTGCTTGAACCTTGTTGTTTGAATGGAATGTTTGTTTGTGGTTGCTTGCACATTGCTTGTGTGACTTGTGATATGTGTGATTAGATTTCTTCCTTAGAAAATCTTTTGCCTACTCTAATCCCAATCCAACCCAAACAGATGACTTCTCCAAGAGACTCCAACATCAAGAATGGTGACAACAACAACCAAGAGATGCTTCTAGCAACTCAAGCCCAGTTGAACCAAGTGACAACTCAGTTTTTAGCCAACAACAATGAGTTAGACCCAAACATGCAAAAGTTTTTGGAAACCCAATCCCAATTGTTGCAAAGGATGACCAATCAAATGATCAACATGATAAGCAACTCTTCCCAAGGAGATTGTGACAACAATGATGTCAAGGATGGTATTATAGAAGGAACTCAAGCTTGCAATATTTGTGGAGACATGGAACACACTTCCAAAGAGCATGAGGATCAATTCCCTAATTGTGAAGAAAAACATCCAACTAAACAATGCCCCACATCTCAAGTGACTTGTTTCCTATGTGAAGGAAATGATCATGTGCCTATCCAATGCCCCATCTATCCTATAGTTCAACAAATGAAGCAAGATGGAATGCATAAAATGTTTGGAAACGTCCATAAGGGAACAACTTCTACCAAGAAGGATGAAGGCAAAGTCATAACCATGCCTCATAGAGCCAAATGCAAAGTGACCACAAAGTGTTGCTACTCTTGTGGAGAAGAAGGTCACATCTCTAGTGCTTTCCCCAAGAAGATAGAAAGATTTCCCACCTATGAGGTGAGATATGAAGAGCATGAACTAGAAGAACTCCTAGCTTTGGAGAAACCCAAGAAGAAGAAGAATAAGGGAACTAGCCAAGTGTGGTGGAACAACTGCAAAGAGCTAGGCCATTATGTATTAATTTGCCCAGAGAAGATACGTGAAGAACTCAACCTTGTCACATGTTACAAGTGTGGTGACAAAGGACATTATGCAAGGAATTGTCCAGAGAAGTTTCAGCAAGATCCCAAGTAAGCCAAGATGTAATTTAGAAAACCTTTTAAGGGTGGTAGTACCCTAGTTGCCTTGAAGCCAACTTGTAACCTCTAGCCTTCCCAAATCTCGGGACGAGATTTATTTTAAGGGTGGTTGACATGGTTATACCCCGCGGGTACACGATATCAGCATACCTGGTCCAGTCCAAGGAAGGCCCACGACAAGTATACGCCGGCCCATGAAGACTTTCGGGTGGCCAAGGCCCATGACGCCTTCAGATCCTTGGATAGCAAGACTAGAGTAGATAGAAAATTCAAAGGGGTAAAACCTAAAACCTGTAACCGACTCGGTCTATGCCTGGGACCTGCCTAACTCTATATTAAGTCTAGGAGGGCACGACCTAGATCTCTAACCTCATACTTTTGCATAGACACCTCCACGCCAGATTGCATCTGCGCACCCCTGTAATCTTCGGTTCCGTCGTAATAAAGAGCAGACAAGCAGGAGTAGGGTTTTCCCTCCGGGGGCCTGAACCTGGGTAAACCTCGTGTCCCATATTGCTTGTTTGCTAACCGTTCCGCGATCTCCAGCATCCCCATCTTCTGCGAAACCCAAGTCCATAATTGGCACCGTCTGTGGGAACTAGGGACGCTGATTGTGCGATCGTGACGGTCCCAACCCGAGAGATCTACAACTCCGCGGCGACGGAGAGTCATCTCCTCTTCGGCGCCTTCGACTTCACCGGCCACTCACCAGCCACCATGAAGGACTTCGAGCCCGTTGGTGACGGGCCCGAGATCCTATTTGGGAGTTTCTGCTTCCAAGTGGGGCAGACCGGCACTCTCCGCCTCCCAGAGCGGGTGCCTCTACCATCGATCAGGCCCTCTTCGTGGGCTCCACACCCTGTGCTACGCACCACATTGTCAACAGACGAGTCCTATGACAGCAGCAGCTGCAACTCCGATCTATGCGACCCGCCATCGGACGAAGGGACCTACGGTTCCGGATCAGAAAGCTGCGGCAGCAGCAGACCAATCTACGAGCTCTACCAGTGCGCCGCGGTCATCAAGGATGAAGAACACAATCTGCCACCCAACCCGCAGTGTAGAAATGGTGGAAACAGAAGAAGCCAGTCCCCCCACCCAACGGGGAAAACAACAATCGGGTCATCCACCTCAACGAGGAGGGATGGGCTCAAGCACGCGAAGCCGTGGCAGGCAACAAGATCCTGCCCGCTGATGCCTCACGAGATCTATTGATGGCATACCACATGCTCCTCATCGAGGAGCACAAGAAGCAGATCAAGATGCAGGAAGTGTTGGACAAGCGCAAGCAGGCAGCCGAGTCCGGCGCTGAAGGCGCTCTCCGCCATGGGCATCGGCTCCAGCTCACACGGCAACAACGGGAACAATCACCATTCTCGAATGGAGAACATGGACCCCAAAGAGCGCCGCGAGGTGACCCGAGCCCTCAACACGTCCTTCATGGAGATGGACGCCGACGACAACGTCATCCCAAAAACGCCGCAAGCTGTGATCATGGCAGCCACCGCGTACCTCGCGTCCCACCCACCTCCGGAGGGGGACCCAAAGAGGGCCATGCACAAGTCCGCGCTTACCGGGCTCAGACTCGTCGGAGCTACGCTCCACGCAGAAGTTCCTGTGGAGCCGAAAAAGAAGGCTGCGGTCAGATTCAATAGCAGCCCCACACCCTCATCCGAGTACGAAGAGCATGACCTTCCTCGAAGGCATAAGATCTCACGCCATCGAAGCCGCGACTACGACACTCGAAACAAGCTAACATAGCGCAAGATCGACAAGGCACGCGCCAAGCGCGTATGCTCGTCTGAATCCGAGATGGACGAAGACGAAGGAGAACTCTGCGGAGCTCGATGCTTCAGCAGATCTATCCGACGGACAAAGATGCCACGAAACTTCAAGCTCCCTTCGGACACTCCGAAATTCGATGGCACACAGGACCCCAAGGCGTGGCTCAGTGACCACTTGTCGTCCGTCAAGCTGCACGCCGGAAGCAGGGAAACCGCCATGCAATGCCTTTAGCTGCAGCTGACAGGCGTAGCTCGGATCTGGCTAAGCAGCCTATCCTCAGGGTCCATCCGAAGTTGGGAGGAGCTGGCGTACAGTTTCGTCCGAAACTGCAAAGGCACCAGCAAGAGGCCTGCCTCGATCGAAGAGTTGCGAGCCTGCACTCAACGAATAGGCGAATCCATTCGCTCGTACATACTACGCTGGTCCAACACCAAGAACTCCGCGGCGCATATCTCCGAGGAGCGAGCTATCGACGCCTTCAAGGACGGTGTCAAGCACCAGGACTTCAAGGAAGAACTTGGGCGCGTCAAGCCCAAGACACTCGACCACCTCATGGACATCGCCAACAGGTGGGCTGATGGTGAGGACTCCGTCCACCGAGCACACTCGGAGGAAGAGGACGACTACGGCCGACGGCGAGAACGTCGTAGCAAGAGGAGACCGCGCGTCTACGATGATCGTGACGGACCCGACATGGTCGCGGCTGGCTATGCCGACCACCGCAGCGATGCCAACCGCAACAGCGGCGGATACTACAGAGGTAATTTCCGCAATGGAGGACGACCAACACAGTGGTGGCAGCGCCGCGGTCACAACGACGGACCCTCAGCATACGAAAGACTGTCGGGTCCATGCACCATCCACTTCTACATCGACAAGCAGGATGGTAAGAAGAAGGCAAGCCACATGCTCAAGGATTGCCGCGAGTTCCATAAACTCAGCGAAAGCATGGCTCAGATGAGGCAGCAATCCCCAAACCCTGGATTCAGGAACGTGCCTGCACCAGGCGAGATAGCGCATGGAGCTCCTCCACCACCACCTGTAGGCGGCCCGAACCACCCAGTCGCACCCGCACAGAATAACGGTGGGCACGGGTATCCCCCGCAGAAAGGAGCGCTGATGATCCAAAAAGGGCGCCCAACGAATAGGGTGAAGAAGAAAATCACCTGTCAGATCAACCTGGCTGTAACAGCTCCACCCACCATCCCTGAGTACCTCAGCGGATCAGAGTACTGCATCATGTTCAGCCGTTCGGATCACCCTTGCTAGGTCCCTCGCCCAGGTGATGCTGCCCTGGTGCTTGAGGCGTAGATCAGAGGGTTCGAGACGAGCCGCGTCTTCATGGACGGCGGCAGCGGCATCAACTTGATGTTCGCAAGCACCCTAGCAGCAATGCGGATCCCACTGTGCAGCCTGGAACAGTCAGACACAACGTTCCATTGCATCGTCCCAAGAAAGGGCATATTCCCCCTGGGAAAGATATGGCTTGACGTCATCTTCGGCAAACCGGATAACTTCCAATGCGAGCGGCTCGAGTTCGAAGTGGTGGACTGGCCATCACAATACCACACAATCCTCGGGCGTGTAGCATTCGCAAGGTTCTTGGCAGTACCACACTACGCGTACCTGCTACTGAAGATGCCAGGACCCAGGGGCGTCATCACGGTCCACGGGAGCTTCACCCGATCGGAACACTGCGAAAGGTACTTCAACAGAATTTCCCAGTCATTCGGCATGCAAGAAGAGCTCGTAAGATTCCGCGAGGTGACAGACAATGGGGCACCCCCTGTCGCATGGCAAAACGCACCCGATATGTCCTTCGACTCCACCGTCAACACAAAGAAGGTGCAGGTCCACCCGACGGATGCCTCCAAGACGGCGCTCATCGCCAACAATCTCAGACCCGCGTAGGAAAGCGCGCTCGTCGAATTCCTGCGTGAGCGCTGGGAAATCTTCGCCTGGTGTCCTACGGACATGCCAGGAGTTCCCAGGGAATTCGCCGAGCATGCACTCAACGTATTTCCAGACACCAAGCCCGTCAAGCAGTCCATCCGGAGACTGTCCGAGCCCCGGGCCGAAGCCATAGCGATTGAAGTCAACAGACTACTCGCTGCAAACTTCATCAGGAAGATCAAGGAAAGCGAGTGGCTCACCAATACTGTGATGGTCCCCAAAAAGGACACGGACATCCTACGGATGTGTGTGGACTTCACGTCGCTGAACAAGCACTGCCCAAAGGACCACTTCCCTCTCCCTTGGATCGACCAGATCATCGATTCGACTGCAGGATGCGAGAAGCTCTCCTTCCTCGACGCCTACTCAGGCTACAACCAGATCCGACTCAAAGTCGAAGATCAGGAAAAAACGGCGTTCATCACGCCGTTCGGGGTGTTCTGCTACAACACAATGCCCTTCGGGCTAAAGAACGCAGGTGCCACATACCAGCGGTGCATGCAGGCATGCCTAAGGACCAGATCGGTCGCAATGTCCAAGTCTATGTCGACGACATAGTCATCAAAACCTGGGAGGCGAGAACACTCATCGACGATCTCCGCGAGACGTTCGATAATCTCGACCGCTACAGGATCAAGCTTAACCCCGAAAAGTGCGCCTTCGGCGTCCCATCGGGTCAGCTGCTTGGTTACTTCATCTCCCAGCGAGGGATCGAGGCGAACCCGAAGAAAATACGAGCCATCATGGCCATGGAGAAGCCGAAAAACCTCAAAGGTGTCCAGCAACTTGCAGGACGAATAGCGGCATTAAGCAGGTTCATCAGCCGCATGGGCGAGAAAGCACTGCCATTCTACCAGCTGCTGCGCAAAGCCGACAAATTCGAGTGGACGCCTGAGGCGGATGATGCATTCGAAAATCTAAAGCGGCTGCTTTCTACCTCGCCCATCTTGGTCACGCCAAAGGAGCGCGAGCCCCTACTACTGTACATAGCAGCTACACACCAGGTGGTGAGCACCGTACTAGTGGTCGAGCGACCCAAAGAAGGAAAGACCCATGGGGTCCAACGCCCAATCTACTACCTCAGCGAGGTATTGACGTCAACAAAGCAGAGGTACCCTCACTACCAGAAACTCGCCTACGGCGTGTTCATGACGGCTCGTCGGCTGAGCCATTACTTCCAGGAGCACCAGGTGATGGTCATCAACGAGGCACCCATGAACAACATCCCGAACAATCCAGAGGCCACAGGACGCGTAGCCCTGTGGGGCATCGAGCTGTCACCCCTAGACATCGTCTACGAGAAGCGACTCGCAATCAAGTCTTAGGTCCTCCCGGACTTCCTCGTCCCCTGGATGGAGCTACAACTGTCAGACACACCAGGCATGACAGAGTCATGGACGATGCACTTCGACGGCTCCAAACGCGAGGCCGGAGCAGGAGCCCAGGTCATACTGACCTTCCCGCAGGGCGACAAGATGAAGTATGTCCTCTAGATGAAATTCCGAGCTTCCAACAACGAGGCCGAATACGAAGCCCTCATCCACGACATGAGGATGGCAAAGATCTGCGGTGCAACGCGCCTGGTTATCTACGGAGACTCGAACCTCATCATCCAGCAGACAATGAACGAGTGCGACGCACACACCGAAAACATGATCGCGTACCGCGCACTCTATAACTCACTCGAGGGAGAATTCGACGGTTGCGAGCTTCGGCACGTTGGAAGAGAAAGAAACGAGGCCGACAGACAAGCCAACATCGGCTCCACCTACGCACGGGTGCCACCAGGTGTGTTCCTCGAACAGATCTGCGTGCCATCCATCAAGCGGAAATTCCCCAAGGGATCACCCGAAGAAGCAGAACACTCGGGGGCTGCGCTACCCGAAGGATAGGAAGGACCCGAAAAGCTGGATACAGAGGTCGCCGTTGTCAACCTAATGCAGGTCATGGCAGTCGAAGAAACTTGGACACGGCCATACCTCCGGTACCTGATAGACGGAGAACTGCCTGATAGCCCGACGGATGCCCGGCGCATATCTCGCCGGTCCAAAGCCTTCACCATCATCAATGGCGAGTTGTACAAGCGCAGCATTTCGGGTGTACTACAAAGGTGCGTCACCATCGGCGATGGAAAAACCATCCTCCAAGACATCCACGAGGGCATCTGCGGCCATCATGCAGGCAGCCGCTCCCTTCTCGCCAAAGCTCTACAACAAGGATTCTACTGGCCAACGGCCATGAACAACGCCAAGGACATCGTTCGAAGATGCAACGGATGACAAAGGTTCACCGACAAACCGCACGCACCCGGGTCAGAGCTCAGGCCCATACCTTTAGCCTGGCTTTTCGCCCAATGGGGCCTCGACATGATCGGCAAGCTGCCAAGGTCCTCGAAAGGAGGACACGTCTACCTCCTGGTCGCAGTTGACAAATTCACCAAGTGGATTGAGGCCATGCCGGTCACTAACCAAAAGGGCAAAACTGCCGTCAAGTTCTTTGAATCCATTGTCTACAGGTTCGGCGTGCCGCATATCATCATCACCGACAATGGATCGAACTTCATCTCCAAAGAATTCCAGGACTTCTGCGAAGGCCTCGGAATCAATATCACATATGCCTCAGTGGTGCACCCGCAAACAAACGGGCAGGTGGAGAAGGCCAACGGCCTAATCGGCGCTGGCATCAAGAAGCGCCTCATGAGCCCACTCGAACGACTCGCCAGAGCCTGGACAAAAGAGCTACCCTCCGTCCTATGGAGCCTGCGTACCATGCCAAACAGCTCAACCGGCTACACGTCGTTCTTCATGGTGCACGGAGCCGAAGCCGTGCTACCAGCCGAAGTACACCACCAGGCCCCCCGGGTTGTCGCTTTTAGCAAAGCGAAATCCGTGGCTGCACTCGAAGACGCCGTCGACACACTCGACGAAGCACGAGACATAGCAGCAGCTCTATCAGCGGTGTATCAGCAGAATCTCCGCAACTACCACAGCCGACGGCTGCGCACAAGGTCCTTAGTCGAAGGAGACCTAGTCTTGCGACTCAAGCAAGAGCGACCGAAGAAATTCGAGTCGCCATGGGAAGGACCCTACATCGTCACCGAGGTCATCCCAGGTGGCGCCTATCGCCTCAAGCACGTGGAGTCTGGAGTCCATACTCCAACCCGTGGAACGTCGCACAACTGCGACGGTTCTACCCCTAGCTACCTCCCTCTTTACCCTCAATAAGGCTATTGATCCAAGGCTACTCAGCCGAACAATGTACCTCCTCCATTACTATATGAATAAAGCTAAGTGTCTCGCCCCAAAATTTTGTTTACTACTCGCATTTTTTACTCCATGCTACAAACACACTCGGGGGCTCCCCCCACCTCACGACTTCGTCGACTGAGGATAACAAGTGTACACCTGAGTAGCTGACCACGTCAGGCTAACGAAAAGGGCACGCATATGAACAAAGCACTACGTGCTAAAACAACAACTAAACCTTTATAACAAAGGGCAAAACACGCCCAGTCAAATGTATACAAATTTTACATCTATCTTTTTTTACAGGTACTACCTACTCTGAAGAATAACCTGAGCACGCTGCTCAAACAGATCTACGATCTGTTCGGCATACTGCCTTACAGCCGCGTAATGCGGACGCATATCCCACTCGCCCCCATCTGGCCGAAGAGGTGGCCCAGCTGCCACAACAGATAGATCTAAATCAGGATGATGTAGCCGCACAAGGGAGAGCACAGCCTTCACCCCTGCAACGAGCTGATGCCGCACCAATTCCTTGACATGATGCACGTTCCGAAACTTCGACAGCAGACCAGAGAGAGTTGACGACGCATCATCCAACGGAAACATCACATGCAGGACCGACGCGAGTGAAGTCTTCACCTGACGAAGCACCCGCGATACTTGGAGAACACGATCTTGCACCGTCGCAAGGACCATGGCACGGTCACGGTCCATCCAGAAGAACCCGTCGGTTTCCATGTCCTGCTGAGTTAAGCAGTTGATCCGAACAGCAACACCTCCTTCTCCTCCCTCGGAGCAATGTTAGCACCTGCAGTACTTTCAAAAGAGTAAGATGACATGCCAACAGGCGCATCCGAAGTAGCGGGCAACAGCTCGAAAAACTTACACTGAAGCTGCTCGGACAAGCGAAGAAACTCCTCCATCAAGTACTCCTCTCTGGTAGCGCCTCGATCTGCTTTGGACTTCCAAACGTCAGCATGGCCACGCACCACTAGCAACTCCTTCTCGAGGCTACGGATACGGTCTCGAAGAAACACAAGCTACGACGCATCATCTAGGGATGGCCGCAGTTGCGCTGCGGACGAAGTGTCTATGGGATCATCACCCGAAGGACCCTAGATTAACAGAAAGATAAAGACATGAACATGTAGATGAAGGATCAAAGAACTCAACAAATTCATTAAGTGGAGAAAAAGCCACTATGTGGCACTAGGATTGTTCATCAAAATAATTACAACAAAAGAAGCTACAACTATCCTATAACTACAGCGCCTACAAAGCTGCACCCTGAGTAGCCTCGGAGCCGGATTGCCTCGCCTTGGCTTCCCCCTGCTGCCTTAGCGCGTACTCGGCCAGTAGATCAATCAGCTTCGGCCCATAACCTTACAGCGAGCAGCATAGGTAGCGAAGGCTACCTCGGATCCATTAGCAGTCGTCGGCATCCGGGAAGTGACCTGGGGAAGGTCGAGCTCCGCTCCAGCCGCCAAGGCCATTGCCAGCCCGGCGGATGCGCCGATGCCCTTCTGCTTGCGCTTGTACGCCGCAGGTGCTTCAGCTGACAGCGCCTCCGCCAGGGCATCAACATCTTCGAGGGCCACGCCCTTGGGGATAAGCTCCTTGTAGAAGCGCCCAAGGACCTCCTTGGCCTTGGCAAGCGAGTTGACAACGGTACTACAGCGGTCTTCGACCGCCGCAGTAGCATCATCCAGAGCACTCCCGCGCTCCAGAGCACCGCGATCAAGCTCAATGCCCGCGGCATCTAAGGAAAAAGAGGAAGGAGCATGAACAAACGCACTGCAAAAGAAAGACAAGGTAATCAAAAATATGAAGATGTATATACTCACCCGAAACAGCCTTGGCAGCCGCCATAAGCTTGTCGGCCACCTCTTTCTCGCGCGAAGCCGCAGCGGTGGCGAGCTGCTCCTCGCGGTCCGTAGCCTCCTGCCGCAGGCGCTCCTTAGCCTCGGCCGCGTTGGCCAACTCCAACTCGAGGCGCTCCCTTGCAGTAACGGCGACCTTAGCCTTTTTCTCCGCTTGACCGAGGCTCTTTTTGAGAGCATCAATCTCACGAAGAGAGGCGTTGTGATCCTCTACAGCAAGGAATACAAATGTCGGATCGAAGGACAAAATGCAAGAAGAAACAAAAGACCAAGGCATAACAATACCTTGAAGTTGTTTGAGGCTGGCCTCCAACGCCAGGTGCTGCTGCACCAGTTGATTGGCACCTTGCACAAAAGGCTGCAAAAAAGACCTACTAGTCAAAAGAAGGGCTTGGGGGCTACGCCCAAAAGAACGAGCAGAAGTAAGTTACACACATGAAAGTGCTCGGGGGCTCCCCCCGAGACTCGAAGGAAGAACGAACAAACAAACTACCCTATAGATGCTCGGGGGCTCCCCCCGAGGTAGGAAGAAAGGAGATAATCAATAGATCATCCAAAAAGGCTCGGGGTCTCCCCCCGTGGAAGGAAGCAGAATTACTTACATGATTCAACGGCGACTCCGAAGGTCCGCTTGCAGCCTTCTGAGGCGCAACCACCGGAACTTCCTGCGGAGAAGGGTTTGGAGCAGCGCCTTCAGAGGTGGCCACCGTCTGAGGAGGAGGAAGCACGACTTTCGACTCCCCCATCATCCCCCGAGCACCATCACTGGAGGAGTCGTTGGAGGAGTGGCTGCACAAGGATAAATTAGCACAATCACAAAGTAAACAGGCAAGAAAAGGCAATACAAGACTAAGGAAACTTACGAGTCAAGCTCGCTCAAGTCGAAGACGGGAGGGGTCCTCCGGACCTTCTTCTCCTCTTTCTTCTCTTCCTTCTTTTCTTCCTTCTTTTCTTCCTTCTTCCGCTTCGCCGGCGGGTGCGGTGCCACAGCCCGCACGGGAACGGCAGGAATCGGAGAGGAAGAGCCCACATGTCCATCACTGTGACGTTCAAGCCACAGCGGGTTCCTAGGAGTTGGCGGAGTCGAGGCATCCTAAGACTCATTGGAGCTCTGTGTCCACTTGCGAGTGTGGTCCTCGCTCGTCTCATTGGCCTCTTCAGCCGGAGACCGCGCCGATGGCAGCTCGGACATGGAATCGACCACTTCATTGTCTGGCGCAGCCGGAAACAATTCGGGAAGCGGTGGCGACATGCCCGGCACCTTGAACTCCTGCACAAAAGAAGAAAATTTGTTAGCAAACAAATGCAAGTACAATGCAGTCGAAAATAGCGCTAAACGCACATCTCAGATCTACACATGTAGAACAGGACGTGAAGCAGAGAACGGAGAAGTCAGCGACTTCCCCGGGATAGCCTCCCCAGCCTTGAACTTCAGCAGCGGACGAAGGACCCCGTCGAGATATCCCTTGGAGAATTCTTCAGCCGAAACCCTAGTCGGATCACGACGACCAGCGTAAAGGAACATCGGGTGTGCCCTAGCCTGGAGAGGCTGCACCCGACGTTTGAGAAAGGTGCGGATGATATCCACACCATTCACCTCCTTCTCCGGAGTCAACTAGAGATCCTCCACCCGACAATAGAGCCCCTCTATCTCTGCTACCTCGCCATCCAAGATCTGGTTTTTCCAAGACCTTTTCGTCTTGATTTTCTGGGAGGGGTCGAAAGGAGCAAGACCAAAATCCTGCCTAGCTACCGTGGAGTCGCGGATGTAAAACCATCGCCTCCGCCAGTACTGGACAGATTCGCACATGGAAAAGGAGAAGACAAGAAGATTGGATCGAAGGGAGATGATGCAACCCCCAATGGGATGAACACCATCAGAACTAGATTGCCTCTTCACGGAATAGAGTTTTTGGAAGAGGCCAAAGTGCGGCTCGATACCGAGCCAGCACTCACAGAAAGTAATAAAACAAGCAATGTGAAGAAGAGAGTTGGGGGAAGATGATGTAACTAGATGCCATAAAGAAAAAGCAGTCCACGAAGGAAATTTTGGACTGGGAAGGAAAAGCCCCGAAGGACAAATGCGAGGAACATAACCCGAAACCCAGCTGGGGGACGGGGAATTACCTCGTTGCCAGGGAGTTTGACGGCCTCCCTATATTGTGGGATTAAGCCCCGCTCACGAAGCTTGTGGAGATCGCTCTCCCGTGTCTCCGATCGCCGCCAGCCACCATCGGTGACACGGGTAGCAGCAGCACTCTTCTTGCCTCCAGCAGCGCTGGTACCTACTGCAGAAGAAGACTTCTTAGGCTTCCCCATTGCGGTGCGGCGGCGCTGGCGGCGAGAACGTAGGATCGAAGAAGGAAATGTCCGAGGATATTCTAGCGCGCAGCAAAAAATCTCAGAGAAGATTGGAGCAGTGAAGCAAGAATGGCTGCGGTGAAAATAGACTAATTTTTCCCCAATGATTATAAGGACGAAGTCGACGCACGACAACTGTCCATCAAGAAGACCTAACGCCAATGGCAAGATCTGACCATACACGTGTCAGCATAGCAGCGAACCATCGCTAACATGTCGTCCACTACGCGCGGAAATCGAGGAGACGCCGTAATTATCTCCACGCCGCGCGTGACCGGTCAATTCAAGGTCAGAAGGCGGGACCCATGTTCGTCCAGTCACGTCATCTCTGGCGCAGCAGGCGCTTGAGGTCACCGGTCGTCAGCACTGACGTCATCAAAAGCTATACTAGCAAAAGCCACAATTCTTCGGCTGCAAAGCTAAGAGTACTCACTCGAATCTACGATTCGACTAATTACTCGGGGGCTACTCCTATCAGGAGCGCTGGCCGCGCACCGGAAAATGAACAAAAACTACAACACTAAACCACTTCTTCGAGTCCTACGTCGAGTCTACGACTCCACTACGGACTCGGGGGCTACTCCCATAGGGAGCATGGATTCAAGCATCCGAAAAATTTGTGTCCTACAGACCTGAAGCTGGACAACGGCTGAATTAAAGTCTTTGCTCGAGTCTACGACTCAAACAGACACTCGGGGGCTACTCCCATAGGGAGCGCTGGTCGCGCACCCTATGAATTCTTCGACTGTGATCCTTCGGATCAGCGTGCAAAAAAGTTCGGCAACTCTGCCCCATTTAACGCTAAGTGAACAACGTCCTCCTTGGCCACCCAAAACACCTACGTGGTGATAAACATTTGGATGCTCTGTCTGTGACACAAAGATAAGACCTACAGATATCATCTGATGGCCTGGTAACGCACATGACTGCGCTCTGCTAGTAAGAAACCGTGCCAACAGGCGCGATGAAAAATCCCGACGGACGCGTTGGGTAAATCATTTAAATTCACTGGAATTCCACTACTGTAAGTCCTCCACGGCCTGAGTTGAATTACGCCAGCATATGTTCCGGGTTCGAGTCGAGGGACTCGAACCTGAAGAAGATCGTGTTGTTTTGTCCTAAGACAGTTAACTGACCCTGATCCGTCGGGAGAGTCAAGCACACGCATCAACAATCCCTACACATTCTCTTTAAAGGCAGAGTTGCACCCGAAGTATTGAAGAGTCCTCAGCCGAATCTACGATTATTCGAACACTGGGGACTCTTGACATGGTTATACCCCGCGGGTACACGATATCAGCATACCTAGTCCAGTCCAAGGAAGGCGCACGGCAAGTATACGTCAGCACATGAAGACTTTCGGGTGGCCAAGGCCCATGACACCTTCGGATCCTTGGAGAGCAAGACTAGAGTAGACAGAAAATTCAAAGGGGTAAACCCTAAAACCTGTAACCGACTCGGTTTGTGCCTGGGACCTGCCTAACTCTATATAAAGGCTAGGAGGGCACGACCTAGATCTCTGACCTCATACTTTCGCATAGACACCTCCACGCCAGATTGCATCTGCGCACCCCTATAATCTTGGTTCATGGTAATCAAGAGCAAACAAGCGGGAGGATTTTCCTCAGAACTGAACACAGGTAAACCTCGTGTCCTGTATTGCTTGTTTGCTAACCGTTCTGCGGTCTCCAACATCCCCATCTTCTCCAAAACCCAAGTCCACAACAATGGGCATTGACGAGATTAAACCTCGTCAGTGGTAGCCTGTCACATCCCAAAATTTTCGAAATTTTGAAATGTGAAAAATAATTAAACAAAAGAATTAATTGTTGAAATTTAGGGTGAAAAGAAACTTTTTGATTCCAAATGGAAACATTAAAACCCATCTTGAACAAACTTTTAATAAAAGGGAAACCAACAAAATTCAAATCAAGTGAAATGCATTCATCGATGAATGTATCTTAAAATTTAAACTTTGGAAAATAAACCAAAACCCTAAAACCCTAATGGAAGAAAATCATTTCCAAGATTACTCTAAGCCTATGGATTTGATCCATATAAACATTTGTCAACAAACATTTATAAATGATCAAGGATGATAAATAAAAATATTATAAAACCATAGAAATTGGTTTCATTCAATTTGGAGCCATGGATAAAATCTTATGAATTTAATAAGATGAAAGGAAATAATTTCTAAAGCTAATAAAGACCCTATGAAAAATCCATACGAAATTGTGAGAAAAATAATCCTAAAAGGATTTAAAAGGATAAACAAATATTAAATAAAAATATACAAATTGGAATCACCAATTTTGGATCTATAAATAAAAAGATATGGATTTTATAAGATAAGGAAAGGAATAAATAAATAAGGAATATTTAAAATCCAAATTAAATCTTGGCCAAATCTATGAGCAAAGGAAATAAAGATAACCCAAATAAAATAAAAGGATAAAGAATATTCAAATAAAATAATATGACATTAACCAAATCCTATTCTATTTGAATAAAGACAAAATCCCTAATAGAAATGATTAATTAAATCATGGGAAAATAATAAAGTGAAATTTCCAAGGTGGATAGAAAAGTTATTTAATTAACTTAAATGGAGAAAAAGAATCATTTCAATAAAATTTATATGGAACTAAAACCATATTTGATTTTATTGGAATAAAGACAAATTCCCAATTTAAATGATTAATAAACCATATTAAAATATTCTAAATAATTCAAAGTGAATTATTTGCACTAATGAATAAATAAAACCTACTGAAAAGGGTTTGGTAAAAATTAAGATTCAAATAAGAATTTTAAAATATAAATAATAACTTATTTGAATAAAGGCAAGTGCTTATTTTAATAAATGATAAACCATAAATGAATAAAATAATTATTCTAAAATGGTCCTTAAAATACAATAATAAACCAGTACAAAACTTACTGAAAATTGTGAAGAGTTTGAATTCAAACAAGTATTTGAAATCATTTGAATAAATACAAAAACAGAAAATGAAATCAGAAAAGGAAAAGGAAACAGAATAAATAAAGGGAAGGAAGCCAGCCCAGCCGAGCAAAACCCACCAGGCCCAGCTAGCCCATCTCCTCCACCCCCGCAGAAAACGATTCACACCGCGGTACTCACCCGGCCCTCACTGACGATTGGACCCCACATGAACATTCTCTCTCTCACTGACAGAATGACCCCACTGCCCCGTCATCGTCTCCTTCACCCCGCAGACCAGTTCCTCCCCCTCCTCGGTGTTTCTGCCACAAATTTCGCCGAGTAAATTCATCTTATTGGTGCAGCAATCCCGCCCCGCGATTACTCCCATTTAACCGCCTCCCTCCCCTCTACCTTTCCCCCTAGACGCCACACACCCTCTGCCCCTAGGCTGCTCCAATTGCTCGCAGCAACGCCTGTCTCCGACGATGTTTCCAGCCGATTCCGGCGAACCCAGCCACCGCCTTTACCCCTCGACCACACGACTGTGCTCCCCATCGCCCCCTGCACCTCTCAGTACCCTTGGCTTGCCCGCACGAGCACCGTAGCCTCGACTACGACATCGACAATACACCGCCGCTATCTACCTCCACTCCGGCGAGCTACTGACGCCAACCCCGAGCGCCCGTCGTGTTCTGGTGAGCATTCCTGCAACCCTCGAGACCGTGCGTACCTCCCTGACATGCTTCCTTGCCTTCTTGCACCCCAGGAGCTCGTCCCCGTCACCAACAATACGTGCCCGACGCCGCGACAACTCCGGCGAGGAATCCCCTTCGATCCCGTGCGCCCCTTCGCCAACCAAGGACGCCTTGAGAATCCCCATGCCACGACAAACTCGGTGAGAATCTTCCCTTGCTCTCTCGCATCCTGTATCGTCGGCGCCGTCCTCGTCTGACCGCGCCGCCGCCAGCCACCGTCACCGCGCCGCCCATCCTTGGTCACTCGCACGTCAGCCGTTAGATCACGATCGCATGGCTAGGATAGATAACTTACGCGAACCGGTATGATTAGATCTGAACCACACATATCACTTTAGATCCAGCGGTCCACAGAGCTCGATCAACACGAAACAGTATCGTCCAATCAGAAATAGACGCGTGGCACAGGTTCTGTTTTAAAAACAGAAAACATGTTTATTAGATGTTAGATTTTAAAAATTCATAACTTTAAATCTACACGTCCAAATTTTACAAATTTCATATCACTGGACTCAAAAAAATGAGTACTTTACAACCATGCACTTTTTTAGTATTTTGCTTCTGTAAAATTGCTTGTTTTTGTAGAAACTTGTTTAGGCTTATTTTGTGTATAAAATTTGTTCTAAAAATGTTTTTAGGGTAAAATCTTTTGTAAATGGATTGTTTTGAACCTACTGACCATAGAAACCAACTTGTAGATTTAAAAGTATATTTGGTGACATTTAGGAATTAAATCTTTGAATAGAAGCATTTCTAGTTAAATAAAAATATTGATTATGGTTTAAAAATGCTTTTTGAGTAAAACCTTTGGAAATAATTTGAATTAAACTCTCTGACCCTAAACACCAAGGTTTGGATTTAAAATTTATTTGCTGAACCCTATAAAATTATTACTTTGTTTAAAGGCATTTCTAATGAAATAAAATGTTGTTTGATTTAATAATGGTTTATAGGTAAAACCTTTTGCAAATGGTTTTAATAATAAACACTTGACCATAAAACACTAACATTTGTGTTTAAAAATATATTTGTGAAACACGAGAAATTATTACCTTGATTTAAATCATTTCTAACAAAACAAAGATGATTTAAAGTGGCCATTTTCACTAACTTGTTATCAAATGGATTTGCCACTTTTATAAATGACCAATAGGTGTTTTAAAATATTTATAACCTATTAGAAACCACTTTTCCAAAAAAACAATCTTTAGCATGATTGCATGCATTGCTTTGTTTTTATTATTTTATGTGTTGAATTGTTTGAATGTTATTTTTGAAATTGTGCCTTGCTTGATTGAATTGTAGTGGAATTTGAAGAGTGTGACCATTACAAGATCAAGGAGTGAACTTACACTCTCTACCAATAAGGCAAGTGGTGCTTCATACTTTTGTCCCATTATTTCCACTATGCATTAGTGATATTTCTAAGTAGGACTTGCATGGAATTTTGTAAGTATAAACTATGCCATGGGAAATCCTAGTAGATGAAACCTTAGTAGAATTTTCCTAAGTTAAGATTCCTACTACTATCATGCTTAGCTTAGCTAGTAGAAAACAAGGGTGGATTATATTCATGCTATGAGATATTTCTAAGTCTATGACTTGTGTTTTGTTTAATAAAACAACTATGTGAATGAATCACCTGGGTGGAATGGGACTTGCATGGATGGATTTTTGTTTAGTGGTTACTCATGGCCCATTTCAATGGACTACCCTGGTGTATCACACTTGTAGAATGCCACCTAGGAACAAAGAGATTTGAGATGTCAAATGTTGAGAAGCTTCAAGTGCAACCACTTGGCATTATGGGCTCTGCCTGGATCATATAGGTTGCAATAACTTAGCCAAATGGACAGTTGGTGGTATGGGATGATAGGTTTGGGAACGCGTCCATTCTGGTCTAAGGGAAGGCTTTTGAAAGATCTTGTCTCGATGCATGTCGAGTCTTGTGGGGAAAGTGCACCACCTCTGCAGAGTGTAAAATCGAAGTACTTAGCCGTGTCCCAGGAAATGGACAATTTGAGCATCAAGACACGGAAGCTATCAAGAATCTCCACATCCCAATTTCTAAGTTAAAACTTGTGGTTGAACAAGGGTAAAGGATCACCAATGTCTATTGGTAGATGCCTTGGGTGATTTTGACAAACAAAACTTAGTGTTTTTCAAATGATAAGGAAAATCTATTTTGAGCAAAGCAAGCCTGAGCTCGACTGAGCCAAATGCATATATATGATAGGTAGCACTATTCTACCATAGTATCACTTGCCAATACAATTCAAATGTATTGACCCTTGTGGCTGTAACTTATTATGTTGCAGGTTTGTTTGATGTTAGTGAAGTGTGTTGATTAGGATTACAAGTCTACAACCAACATGATTTCCTGTGGCACTTTGAAGATGAAGGACTCCATGCTATAGTTATTTCTGCTGCATTGTAATGAGATAGCCAAATGATCTATGTAAGATGTAATGAATTATTTTATTCCTGGTTATAAAGTTGTATTATGACCTTTGTTTCTTTATATTACATCTTAACTATGGATGCTAGCTATTGATCCAGGGACTAGCATTGTAAACATAGGGATCTCTACCTTATTAAAGGTTGGGACCTCTACAGATGGTATCAGAGCACTGTGTTGCATGTAGGATTGTAACCCTAGGATATGACAAAACCCTTATTAAAGGTTGGGACCTCTAAAGGGCCGAATGGACGCTTGTGGTAACCGGGGAGGGAGTGCATGGTCTAGCCACGCACGAAGAACAAGATGAACTCTCCACACTTAGGATTTTTATTGATCAAAGTAGATAACAAGTGCTCCTAGAGCTGTGTTATCATAGCCTCAGCGCACTAGTTTCCTACTTGGTCCAACCTCCTTAAACCATAGCTATGACCCTCCTTATATAGGCGATGGCCAGTTAGGTTACATCCTTTTGGGTTCTAGGGTTACTATTTGGATCTTGGTCCTTACTGTGCGGGCCAGGTCATGGGCGAGCCCTAAGCCCTGACCCAGTCCACAAAGCCACACAACTAACGGTCTTCTCGTACGTAGCCTCCAGCTCTTTTGGCGTCATACGGTGACTTTGTACGTCAGCCCTTGCTTTGGGCGTCACCCGGCTCCTTTTGTGTCACCCGGCGTCGCCCTTCTCTTTTAACCATGCTTTACCATGGTCCCTCCTGAATCTTACTCGGAAAGCTGCCACACATCCTTTTTGACTCGGCCTTCCCTCGTGAGACTCGGCTCATTGCTTCCTACAAGGTAAACAAACTTGTCATATACGGGCCAACATAATTCTTATGTCGGCCGCACACGACCTTTTTACCTGGTCGTTGTTACCCGGCCTGAGATATCCTTTACTCGACATAAGCCAAGCTGGGCAATGTTTTACCCCTTATGACCCTACTAGGGGTTATTCCCCCGACATATAGTTTCGGCCGTATAGTTGGTTCTGGGCAGATATTTCCAAATATCTCGAGCCCAGGTCGGTTCAATTACCGACTAGGAACCGACAAAGCGCATTTTTTGGTAATAATAAGTAAAAGGGGTCGAGGGTACTGAAGCTTTGACGATCAACTATATGGCGAGAGAATTTTCTCCGGACGTATAGATACGGCACCTCGAAATTATTTTGCGAGGGATATACAGAAGCTTTGATGACCAACCATATGGCGGGAGATTTTTCTCTGGCTGTATAGTTACAGAAACCCCTCAAAATCTTCAGAAAAACAAGAGGAATTCAAAGGTAGAATTTTTAAAAGTAAAAATTTATAAAACAACGCGCTTATTTAAGTTAGAAAACTGACCTTCCTCTTACCATTTATTTAGTCGAGAGTGACGAGCTCCTGCAACATCAAGGACTTCCTTTTTGGGAGGATTTGACCTTAGTTCATATAATAATTCTCAAAAACAAAAATGACCAGGACCAAAGCTCCTCTCAAGAAGAACAATGTCTTTCTGGACAACTATATATGCTTCATCCACTACCTTTGCTTCTCGTCTCTGCATAATCTGCAACTCAAATTCCTGAAGTAAAAGGATCCAACGAATCAGTCTTGTCTTATGAATATTCCTCTCGAGGAGTTCTTTTAAACCATCACGATCCGTCTGAACTTTTAATTTTGCATCAACAATATAAGAACGAAACTTATCACAAGAGAAAAATATAGCAAAGAGTTCTCTTTATTCCTTAGGATAATTCTTTTGAGCACTATCGAGAGTTCTACTAGCATGATGTATAATATTAAATCTGCGACCTATGTGTTGTCCTAGAGATAATCCTACATCATCGTCACTAGCTTCACATATTAAATTAAAAGGAATATCCCATATAGGTGGTTTAATGATGGGAGCATGAGATAAAGCATATTTAAGTTTATCAAAGGCAATAAGTCACTTATCATCAAAATTGAATCTTACTCCTTTTTGCAACAGATTAGTCAAAGGTTTAGAAATTCCAGAAAAATTCCTAATGAACCTTCTATAAAAGCCTACATGACCAAGAAAACTTCTTATACCTTTTACATCCCTTGGTTGTGGCATTCTCTCTATTGCTTCAACTTTAGCCCTATCTACTTCAATACCCTTACCTGATACTTTATGTCCAAGAACTATGCCTTCTTTGACCATAAAATGGCACTTTTCCCTATTTAAGACAAGATTGGTTTCTTCACAATGCTGCAAAATTCTATTGAGATTATCCAAGCAACTAGTAAACAAAGTTCCATAGACAAAAAATCATCCATAAATACTTCCATTATCAGTTCTATAAAATCTGCGAAATAGCAGTCATGCATCTTTGAAAAGTAGCTGGAGCATTACATAACCCAAAAGTCATGCGTCGGTAAGCATGTAAACCATAAGGACTAATGAAAGTTGTTTTAAGTTGGTCATCAGGATGAACAGCTATTTGGGAAAAACCAGAATATCCGTCGAAGTAGCAAAAGTGAGTGTGGTTTGCTAACCTCTCTAAAGTTTGATCTATGAATGGTAAAGGACAGTGATTTTCCTTGTTTCCTTATTTAATTTCCTAAAATCTATGCACATCCTATGTACAAAAATAGTTCTAGTAGGTATCAGTACATTGTTTTCATTAGGAACAACAGTAAAGCCACCTTTCTTAGGAACACAATGAACAGGACTTACCCATTCACTTTCTTTTACATGATAAATTATACCTGCATCAAGTAGGCATACTATTTCATTTCTTACCACTTTCTTCATTTTAGGCTTTACTCTTCTATTAAATTCTGCAACTGGTTAGCACCTTCCTCCATGAATATTCGATGGGAGGCTATCATGGGACTAATACCCTTCAAGTAGACCATCGAGTGCCCAAAGGCCTTGCGGTGATCCTTTAGTACGTTCATGATTTCTTCTTCTTCCCCTGAAAGGTTAGCACTAATAATAGGGAATTTATTAGTATCATCTAAGAATCTATACTTAAGATTATCTGGTAGAGTTTTTAATTATGTGGGTGGTAATTCTTCACCCCCTCTCTTTTCTGGCTCTTCAAAAGTTTCATCAGTTGGAGGTTCTTCAATGGGAAATGAATAAAGTTCTGTCCTCCATAATTATTTCTTCACATTCTGGGTCTTGTTTTATTTCTTCATCTTGATTATTTAAGAAAAGAGCTTCCATCTCCTCGATAGTCTTCTCTTTCTCTTCATCTTGTATATGTAGAGGTTTGTCTTTAAATTGGAAAAGTGGAATTATTTTCCACTTTCCCAAGCTTAAGGTATACAACCTCCTTTTTGAAGTCAACTGTGGCACCTCTATCACTCAAAAAATTCTTCCAAATATGATTGGGCAAAGAGTTTCAATTGGCATATCAACAACTACAAATCAATAGGGAAATATTTCTTACCAATTGTGACAGTTGCATCTTCCACTACTCCCGTTGGAATTCTAAGATTTTTATTAGCTAACATGATTGTCATAGAAGTATTTTCTATTGTAGCCGGCACTATCTATTCTTTTATTTTTAAACAAATTCATAGGATATAACATTAACTTTGGTGCCAAGATCACATAAACCGTAATGTAAGGTTTCTTTAAATATGCAGGGAAGAATAGGCATACCCACATCTTTTACCTTAATTTTACCTTCAACCAATATAGAAGTCTCTTCATCAAGTTCAACTATGTTACCATGTGCATACATAGCCATGATTTCTTCCTTGGTTACCTCTTCATATTTGGTTTCATTCAGATGTTCTTCAATTATTGGCACACTTTCCTCTTCTTTTCCTCCTGTACTACCTTGACCTGTTCATATTCGAAAATAAGATTTTGTCTAGTGTTAGGAAAAGGTATCTCATACATTGGTTCTTGGGAGGCCAATGTTGCTTTAACTTATCTTTCCTTCTAGGGTTCGGGTGGTGGATCATACATGGACGAACCCTCTTTTGGAGCTTTGATGTGTTCTGTAAAAGCTTTAACAACTTGCAACACAAGATCTGAATCGAAACAAAGCTCTTTAGATAATTCATTAACATGGCCTTTTTTATTATAGTCGTGAATACATTCATGATCTATTTCTGTGCCTCTTCACTTCCTAGACCAAAATTCCATGAAAATCTATGATTGTGAATTCTATTAAGTAAAGCCCAAGCTTTAGTTATAGGTAAATCCATAAAATCTCCTCTCATGCAAGAGTCTAGTTAAATTTTATTAGGTTCAATTAAACCGCCATAAAAGATATGCAATAAATACCATTCAGGCAAATCATGGTGAGGACATTGACTAAGTAAAATTTTAAATCTTTTATAAGCTCTTACTAGTCCTTCATTAGGACGGTTCCACCATGTCATTATAAGACGGCTGATTCCAAAAGATTTTCATAATGGATAATATTTAGATAGGAATTCGCAAGCTAAATTATCCCAAGTAGTTGTGGCTTCTAAGGGTAGAGATCTATACCATGAGAGAGTTGTACTTGTCAAAGTTTTACTAAAAAGTTTAACCCTTACCTCATCAGCGGTATACCCCATTAATTGGAACATGCCAGATATATCTTTGAAACATGCAATATGCTCATATGGATCAGGATCTTGTTCATCTCTAGTAAATTACTTCTTGTGTAGAATACCAAGTAGTAGAGGATTTATTTCAAACCCCCTTGTCTTCTCGTTGGAGTTGTCTCTTTTATAAATATCATAGGGCTTTCCAAAGTGGTTGAGTGGGTTACCAGTAGTCATATGCTCAAACTCCATCATGTTGGTGGAAACCTGTAACTCAAAACAAAACTTAACAAAACTAAAGTAGATAAGTAAAAACTAAAAGACCTACATCGCTTAGCTCCCCGTCAACGGTGCCAGAAAATAGCTTGATGACTGCAACTGCACAGATCGGTTGTAGCTAGTTTCTAAATAAATATATCGATCCCACAAGGAGCAGGAGTCTGAAGTCTCAGAATTCTTAAAATAAATACTAAAACTAGAAATGATAAATAAAGTTCTAAGTGACAAGATAAAATGCGAGTATTGCATAAAAAGGTGTTTTGAGGTTTTTGGTATAAGAGAACAATGAGTAAAGTAAATAAAACTGAATACATAAAATAGGTATCGCGTATGTAAAAGAGATTTGAAACCTTAGTGGGAAAAGGCGGTCTCAGGGATTAGCGGATACACCACTAGCATTATAAAGGGCTAAGGTAAATATTATTATCATGAACATTCTCAACTATGTATGTGTGGGAGGAACTCCGTAATTGGACATAGAGGCAGCAACCACTGCTCAAATCATCCTCATAACCACAGCAGACAGCAATCAACATCAATTGAATTACTGTGCTATTAAGGGACATAATCCCGTAGGACGTATCCTATGGCATGGATAGTGTTTTGTGAGTTCCCTTGATTCCCAAGTTGATACGTAAGGGGTGCCAACAGCTTTATAGTCACTTTAAGTGCTAACATCCCTCCGTCTACCAACAAGTAGTTCCCTACATCAAGTCCCCACAAGATGCAAATATTGAGAGGTCGACTTCTCCCAACATCAAGATGTAGATAATCTAACACATGGTCACGACGATGAATATCATAATAAACTTTATCTTATTTCAATATCTTGCTAGGGTTTCTCCATCTCCCCAAGAACTAATGATCCAGACATAGAGGCAAACAACATCGTGGCAATGGTAATGGAAACGATTATTGATGAATAGTACTTGTATAAATCCACAACTAGTGCAATAATTACAACAAGATATAGATGGGATGGATGGAGATGGTGGTGGTGATGAATGCAGCCGTTGATGAAGATGGAGATCGATGCCTTGGCCTCCAAGATCTATTTAGGGCGAAGATGGATCCCTAGGGCAAGTTTCCCATCCAGATGCCTTCTGGAGGTGAGGTTTCTGCGATTTCTGGGTGTTCTGTATGTCTTCTATCTGATCCAGTTGCATGGGGTGAAACTATTTGAGGAGGAGGAATCAGAGCCAACTATACAGCGGCAACTATACGGCGGCGGCCCGTATAGTTGGTCATTAAACCTTCTGTCTCCTTTGCTCGCTTCAGGTTTTCTTCTGGTATCATTAATATTTCCCAAATAAGAAACTTACGTAGTTTTTGGCTCCTTTTCACTACAATATAAATCGTCCAAGAATTGTGTCCATTGGATCCATCATCTTTCCTGATCCTGGTGAAAAATAAACATAAAAAGTATGTGCGAACACCGTAAAATGCCAAGATCCTACATCTACAATGCAAAATAATAATCTAAAACATGATGCAAATATGCACTCATCAGTTGTCTTTAAATTCGTTAAGACCAGCAAGTCTATTCATCATGTAATCGCTTTATTCCAAGCAGTTGTAATAGTTACTATTGGTGATGGACAACCATGAAGGGTAAGATCCCTCCCTTTTAAAGGTAAGGATCCTTGTGATTGCAATGCTAGTCCCTGGATCAATTGCTAGCATCCATAGTTTAAGATGTACACAGAAACAAAGGTCATTATTACATCGTCATTCTAGAGATAACATAGTCTTTTACAACTCCATGGCCATAGGCCTAATACAAGAGTTTAAACATAACAATATAAATAAAGTCTTCATCTTCATGTGCCACAGGCAAGCATGTTGAGTGTAGACTCATAACCCCTAATCATCATCAGAGTAACCTGCAACATCACAAGTAACAGCACAGCGGGTCAATACATTGGAATAGTATTGTCAAGTGATACCTTTAGCAGAATATTAACATCTAGTTACTACATGAATTTGGCTAAGTGTATCGTAGGCTTGCTTTGCTCAAAATAGGTTTTACCTATTAGTTGAAAACACTAAGTTTTTCTTTGTCAAAACTTCCCCAAGGAACCACAAATAGAAATTGGTGAACCTTCACCCTTGTTCAACCAGAAGTTTTAACTTAGAAAATTGGGATGAGGATATTCTTGATAGCTTTCATGTCTTGATGCTCAAATTGTCCAATACCAGGGACATGGCTAAGTACTTAGATTCTTCCATCTGCAGAGGTTGTGCACTTTCCCCACAAGACTTGATTTTCACCAAGACAGGACCTTTCATAAGCCTTCCCTTAGAGCAAAATGGTCGCGCTCCAAACCTATCATTCCCCTACCACCAACTGTCCATTTGGCTAAGTTATTGCAACCTATATGCTCCAGGCAGAGCCCATAATGCCATGTGGCTGCACTAGAAGCTTCTTAACATTTGGCATCTCAAATCCCTTTGTTCCTGGGTGGCAATCCACAAGTGAGATACACAAGGTAAACCATAGAAATGGGCCTTGTGTAACCACTCAACACAAACCATTCTTTCCATTCCACCTAGGTGTTTCATTCACTTAGTTGTTTTATTAAGCAAAACACAAGTCAAGACTTAGAAATATTTCTCATAGCATGAATATACAATCCACCCTTGGTTGCTACTAGCTAGGCTAAGCATGGCAATAGTAAGCATCTTAACTTAGAGGAAATTCTAACAATTCTACAACTACTAGGATTTTCCAAGCATAGCATATAGATACTTAGCAAAATAATCATGCAAGTCCTATACAAAATATTTATAATGCATAGGTATAAAATATTGGGACAAAAACATGAAGCACCACTTGCCTTGGTAGTTGGGAGAGTAGCAACAACAATCTTCACAACCACAATCACTATTAGCACCAAAATATACACATGAAATAATTGCACCAAAATCACATATCAAAATATACAATCAAAAATATATGAATGCATGCAAATGCTTATGTGATGATTTTATACACCCAACAAGACAAGTATACAGTACTGAATCATAAACAAGACCAATACACACTAAATAAACTTTATTTGATCTTTAAATCATTTTTCAAATAATTTCTATACTCAAAATAAGCTTACAAATGTCTCTATAAAAATAATCAATTTTACAGAAGCAAAACATTAAAAACATTGCATAGATGGATAGAATTCTTTCTCCTGATTCCAATGATATAAAATTTGCAAAATTTGAACGTGTGGATCAAAAGTTATGAATTTTGCAAGTTTGAATCACTAATAGATCTAATTCAGATTTTTAAAACAAAGAACGGGACACGCGGCGTGTTCTGATTGGCCCGTACCGGTTCGGCCGGATCGATCAACATGGGCCGCACGATCTAAGTGAAAACGCATGGCCAGATCTAAAATGTACCCCTTCGATAAGTGATCTATTCCTATGCGCTGGATCTAGATCCGACGGTTGCCAACCATGCGACCATGGATGGGCGGCGCCAGCGACGGCGGCATGGCGACGGCGCTCTGTCAGTGGTGTTCTAGCGGCTACGGAGGGGGATGGGTCAGCAGAGGAGCTTACCAGACTCACGAGGTCGCGCTGATGCTCAACTACTTGCTGGTGTGGACGGGGGCGTGCTATGGAGGTGACTGGGGCTCGTCGGAGTTGCGGGCGACGTCGGGTTCCTGCAGTCGACGATGTTGACGATGAAGTGGACCGCCCTAACACAAACCAAAGGCGTCAGGGTGTGCACAACAATCTGGCGATCAAGATAGGGTCAGAGAGAAGGCAAGGGGTGGTCGGGTATTACCTAAATCGTTCACCGGAGTTAGGCGGCGGTTCTGTCGTTTGCTGAGGTGGTCGGGGACAGCGACCTGGGTCATGCGCGGTCAAACCAAAGGCATCAGGGAAATCATAGAGACATGGCGAACTCGACAGGGTCAAGCAGAAGACGAGAGGCGCTCGGAACTCACCGGAATCAGTCGCCATAGCTCGTCGGGACAGCAGCGGAGTTTGGTGAAATCTGGGCAGCCTGGTGGCGAGGAGACGGTGCTGTGTGGGGGAAAATAACCGCAGCAGGGTGGTGTTTAAGTAGCAGGTGAAGGCTGGGCGAATTACTGGCGAAATCAAAGGAATTGATTCGGCTTGATTGCACGAGGTAACGGCGGCGACGACGTGTTCATCGCGCGGTTTCTGGGGAGGACGATGACGACGTGGCGATGGGGCCACTAGTCAGCGACTGGTTGGGTTGGTTCAGCGCGGGTGAGAGAAGGGCAGAGGGAAATGCTCCGGGTGGGCTAAGTGGGCTGGGTTCGTTGATGGGCCAAATTGGCAGCGCCGACCTATTTCCATTTCGTTTCTCTTTTTCAATTTCTGTTTGATTTTCTAGGAAACATTTTCAAATAAATTCAAATGTGTTTGAGTTCAAACTTTTTTTGGATTTTTATAAAGTGAAAATTGTACACATTTGGTTGCAGAACAATGTTGTACACTTTAAAATAATTTGGCACTTTGGAATTTTAAAATAAACAATGTTTTTACCCATTGTTTATTAAAGACAAAGAAATGGTTTAAATTTATTTCGTTGTTTTGAAATATTTGTCCAAGCTTTGGAAATTATTAAACAAACATCATGGGTTTAGAACAAACAATATCTCATAAGAGATTAGCATTGGATCAATGCTTTGCTTACATAAAATAATAAGCATACAAATGCTTCTATTTTGTAATAACTTTGAAAATGATCCTAAAATGATCATGAATGCATGGATGATATGCAAAACTTTGAAAACATGATTTTAGGGATGTTACATGAAGCGGGATCATTGACCTTAGCGCCACGCCGGTGATGATGGAGATCATGTTCATGCTTTGGAGATGGAGATTAAAGGCACAATAAGAATGGCCATATCATATCACATATTATGAACTGAATGTGATGTTAATCCTTTTTATGCATCTTGTATTGCTTAGATTGCGACAGTAGAATTATAATATGATCTCTGTCACTAAATATCAAGTAATAAATGTTTTCGTCCTTAGTAGGCACCATTGCTAAGACTCGTCGTTTTGAAGCATCTCTTGATGATCGGGTGTGATAGATTCTACGTGTGCATACAAGGGGTGCAAGCCATATTTGCACATGCAAATACTAAGGTTAATCTTGACGAGCCTAGCATGTACAGATATAGTCTCAGAACACAGAATATCGAAAGGTAAAGCACGAGTCATATGGATGATATGATGAACATGTTGATTGTTCGCCTTTAAAGCTTTATCATCTCTTGTGATGATAGGACTTGTGGTAGTGGATTTGGTTTGTGTAATCACCAAAACAACTTGAGGGATGTTGTTTTGAGTGGTAGTTCAAAAGTAATGTGAATAAAGTTGAACACAATTTATCATCTATTAAATCAAAGTGAATTTGCATAATTGATGTAGTCATTGGCATCCGTTCACCACCTTACGCTTATTTATAATTTAGATATAGAATTATAGAATTCTTGATAGTTACTTTACAAACTGGTATCATATTGTTTTGAGTGTCAATCTAAAGTCCTATTGCAAACTTTCGGCAAAATCATTTTACTCCGTGAAGTTTAATAATTGGTATTATCAAGAGAACAATTCCAGTGTTAGTATCTAAAATTATCATGTTTGCCTCCATGGTTCTTGATATTCAAAAGACTGGTTTTAATATCAAGATTATCTTAGAGCTGAAAGAATTGTTTTAGAAACCATCATGTGTGGAAGATATTGCGACATCTGAAACAATGTTTTGGTTGCAACATGATAGAATATAATTTGGCAAAAATTTATGTTCTCATATTTGATGTCAGTTTGCGAAGGTTGGATATGCTAGACATCATAATCATCCAAAAGTTTTTGGAAAGCAACTTTATACTCGCGATTCACCTTTATAAGCTATAGTAGCTAGATCATGGAAGTTGTCATGATAAGTATGAAAAGAAGATGTAGGTAAAATGTTTACTACACTAAAAGATTACTAAAGAATGTATTTTAAAATAATGCCAAACATTTGATGATGGCGATCTACTTCAAAGTACAAGCCCAAAGGTAGTAGTATTTGACTATACACGCTTTGGACTATGTGTCATGTGTATGACACCACTGTTGATGTTGATAGATTCTTTTAAAGAGGAAAGGAAATGCTGAAAGAGAATTGATACGTCATAAACGTATCTCTAATTTTTTATGCTCCATGCTTGTTTTATATCATTTGTCTTATGTTTTGTCTGCACTTTGAGGTATTTTTATACACTTTCTGGATCTAACCTATTGACAATATGCCATAGTGCCAGTTCCTGTTTTCTGCTGTTTTTGGTTTCAGAAAAGCTAAAAAATGAATATTCTCGGAATTGGATGGGACAAAAGCCAAAGTTACTATTTTTCCCTGAGCGATACGGAAAATCGAAGCAGACAAGAAGTAGGGCACCAGGGTGGCCACACCCTAGGGTGGCGCACCACTAGGGGGTGTGGCCCCCCTAGGACAACACCGAACTTGCCTCCTTCGTGTATAAGAAGCCTCCGACTCAGAAACTCTAAATCATCTGGCAGAAATCCACGAAAACCTCCGCAACACCGCCGCCACCGAAGGGGAGATTCAGGGGACAGAAGTCTTAGTTTTGGCATCCTGTCTTGACAGGGAAGTGCCCTCGGAGCCATCTCCATCGATCTCACCATCTCCATCGCCGTTGCTGATTCCCATGATGAGGAGGGAGTAGTTCTTCCTCGAGGCTAAGGGCTCTACCGGTAGCTATGTGTTCATCTCTCTCTATGCATGATCATATTGTGATCATGAGCTTTGTAATCAAGTAGATCTACTTTGCTACTCAAGTGCTTTAATAGATCTCTGGCTCTCCCCACGTGTGTGAAAGTGACAGCATGCACACCGTGGTGGCACTTAGGCTAGAATCTACATAAATACTCAAGTGCTTCAATAGATCTCTGCTCTCCCTACGTGTGTGAAAGGGACAGCATGCATGCCGTGGTGGCACTTAGGCTAGAGTTTATAAATCTTATCATGAGTATATTTTGAGTTGGTTGTCTCTATGAAATTGTGGTGTTTGTTGGAACCATCTAGCGCTCAAGGTGACAGTGGGGTTATCTAGATGGGGAAGGCGGACCTTGAGGAGTGCTTTTATAGCCCTACCATGGATTAGAGTGTCCAACCGGAGAGTAGTTCAGGGTAGTATCATGAAGATAATATATTTATATGAGAGAGTGTTCACTAGTGAAAGTATGATCCCTAGGCCTTGTTTCTAAACATTGAAACACCGTTTGCATCTAGATTTGTTACATGTTTGCTTGCTTTAGTATTCTCCACGCCATCAAAGCTATTTTCTGGGGTCGTTGCCCGGGATCTAAAGGACACTCAACCTGTTCCTCCACATCAAAATATCTTTTCTGGCACTGTTGTCTTATATCCATACCAATTGTATTTCACTATCTCTTCGCCGAACTAGTGCACCTATACACCTGACAAGTGATTTGGGTGAGTTGGGGACACAAGAGACTTCTTGTATCTTGATTGCAGGGTTGCTTGAAGGGATACCTTTGACCATTTCCTCCCTGAGTTCGATAAACCTTGGGTAATCCACTTAAGGGAAACTTGTTGCTGTTCTACAAACCTCTGCACTTGGAGGCCCAACAACTGTCTACAAGAATAGAAGTGCGTAGACATCAAGAATCTCATAAATATTTGGCAGAAAAGGAAAGACTGGAATTGTCTAGCTTAGTATATAGATAATATACATGTTATGGCTGTATTCTTTGCTTGTTAAACAACGTGGTTCTTGGGTATTGGATACCAAATTGGTTAGTGTGAAGTGTCATACAGGACAACACAATTCATGAGTTGCAACTGCATACGTAACCAACAAGAGAATATGTGATGATCTTCATTAAAAACAAACAAAGTGTTGTGGTGTTTCTCGTTGACATCAAATATTACCTTCAATATTTGTTTCAATAATTGTTGTTTTGATCATGTATTATGAGAACAAAAGGTTGTTCAAATAATTACCGTATTCCATAAAAGATGGATGATTTATTACAAGTCTAGTTGGAGAAATCACATTCATAAAACTAATGCTAAAATTTCAAAAGACAAATGATTGAAAGATCACTTAAGAAGTGACATCGCGGTTTAAATTATATTGGAAATAAAACATGTAGAAACTCCATGTTGATGGAATTTTGGAGTCTTTTGATTTTGAGACTTTCCTGGGGATAATTGAAACTTTGTTCAAAGACCTAGAAGAACGAACGACTAACTTACTGGAATTTTTACATATTGATGTATATAGTCCATTATGTGTAGTCGTGAGCGATGGATTTCAACTCCATATGCTTTCTTCAAAAATTTGAGTGAATATATGTGTATATTTACTTAATGAGGAAGAAGTATGAAACATTTGAAAATGTTCAAAGACTTTCAAGATGAAGTGGACAATCATTGTAACAAGAAAATAAAGAGTTTATGATTGGATCATAAAGGAAGATATTTGAGGTACAAGTTTAGCAAAACACCTAAGATTTGAGGAATCATTCCATGGATTTACATTTCCCGAAACACCATAGGAATATGGAGTGTTCGAGATATGTAATGAAACTTTTTTGACATGGTAATATCAAAGGTGAAATTTATAAAACTTCCATTATATTTTAAATATTAAAGCTTTATAGACTAGTGCTTTTACACTGAAAAGAGCACCACCCTGATCCGTTGAAATGACACCATTTAATTTATGGTTTGGGATAAAACCCAAGTTGTCCTCTCTTAAACATTGGTATGCTAGGCATAAGTAAAATATTTACGACCAAAGTCGGATGAGGATGTATTTGTATGTTATTTCGAATAAAAGTTGGGCATTCCGCCATAACACCAAATACAAAAGTGTTTGTCACCTAGAACGTCAAGTTTCTTGAGAAGGATTTTTTCATGAAAAGTTAAGTGGGAGGAAAATAGAACTTTGATAAGTTTATGGAACCTTAGATGAGTGTGCTGAGTTGCGCAGCATCGGAAAGTGTCCGGGAGGCGGCAACAATGCTCATGGCTCACGTGCCTCAAAGGTTGTGGTAACGGAGGTCTAAGTTCATATTGAACCAAGTAGGTCGGGTAGACAATCAAATATTAGGATTTGAGAGTAAATCATTGTTGTTTGCCAATGATGAGCCAACTATATGCAAAGAAGCGATGATGGGCCCTAAACCCATCAATTGGCATGAAGCCATAAAACGATGATGGGCCCTAACTTTCAATCGCGTATATGGAACACCAGAAATCCATAGGTGTTCAATACGCAAAGTTTTTAAAATAGATTATTGTATCTAGTGCAAGTGGGAGACTGAAGGGCCCTAACTCCATCAAATGGCATGAAGCCATAAAACGATGATGGGACCTAACTTTCAATCGCGTATATGGAACACCAGAAGCCATAGGTGTTCAATACGCAAAGTTTTCAAAATAGATTATTGTCTCTAGTGCAAGTGGGAGACTGAAGGAAATATGCCCGAGACTATAAAGTGGAATTTGTCTATTTCATAGATGTGAAACATCCATGTCTGTTTCTTTATAGATCCAAATACGACCGATAGGGTTTTACACGGATTTTATGGCTTCAAGCCATTTGACGGAGTTAGGGCCCATAATCGCTTCTTTGCATGTAGTCGGTTCATCGTTGTCAAACAACAATGATTTACTATCAAATCTTAGCATTTGATTGTTTATCCGACCTACTTGGTTCAATAGGAACTTAGACCTTTGTGACCATAACCTTTGAGGCACGTGAGCCATGAGCATTCTGGCTGCCTCCGGAATATTTTCTGGTGTTGCGTAACTCGGCACATATAGCTAAGGTTCGTTAACCTTATCAAAGTTCTATTGTCCTCCCACTTAACTTTTGCAAAAATATTCCTTTTTCAAGAAACTTCACGTTTCAAGCGACAAACCCTTTTGTCCTTGGTGTTATGGAGGAATACCCAATTATTATTCGAAATAACCTACAAAGACATGCTCATCCGACTTTGGTTGTAAACATCTTACTTATGCTTATCAAACCAAAATTTAAGAAAGGACAACTTGGGTTTTACCCTAAACCATAACTTACATGGTGTCATTTCAACGGATCAAGATGGAGCTCTTTTCAGTGTAAAAGCGGTAGTCTCTAAAGCTTTAATATTTTAAAACATAATGGCAGTTTTATAAATAACACATGTGATCCAACCATGTCAAAAAAGGTTTCATTACAAATCTCAAACACTCCATATTCCTATAGTGTTTCGAGAGATGCAAATCTAGGTGTTTTGCTAAACTTGCAACTCAAATAAATCTCTTTATGATAAAATCATAAATTATTTAATTTCTTGTTACAATGATTTTCCACTTCATCTTGAAAGTCTTTGAACATTTTCAAATATTTCATACTTCTTTCTCATTAAGTGAATATTCACTCAAATTTCCAGAGAAAGCATATGAAGTTGAAGTCCATCACTTACGACTATACATAATGGACAACATGCATCGATATGTATAAATTCCAATATTTTAGTCGTTTGTTCTTATTTGACCTTTTAATGAAGTTTTAATTATCCCGAGGAAAGTCTCACAAGCATCATTTGATCAAATCAAAGACTCCAAAAATCCATGAAAATGGAGTTTCTTCATGTTTTCTTTCCAATATAATTTAAACGGCGATGTCACTTCGTAAGTGATCTTCCAATCATTTGTTTTTTGACATTTTAGCATTAGTTTTATGGATGTGATTTCTCCAACTAGATTTGTAAATCATCCATCTTATATGGAATACGGTGATTATTTGAACAATCTTTGTTCTCATAATACCTGTTTTAAATAACTATTATTAAAACAAATCTTGAAGGCAAACTTTGATGTCAACGAGAAATACAAACTATAGTTTGTTTGTTTTAGATGAATATCATCACATATTCTCGTGCTAGTTACTTAGGACATTGTGGTTCATGAATGTAACACCCCACTTTTATCTAATTATATATTAGGGTTTTATTTGTGCATTCATGAGCATCATCATTTAAATTATGCATTGAAGAAAATAAATCAAACCCTAAACCCTAGTTTTCTCCCTCTATTTGAAATCAATTCAAAATGTATTGAATTTGAAAGCTATCAAAAAGTGTGGAACCCAGTCTAAATAAAAGTGCCCCACGATAGTTTGTATATTTTACAAAACCTCTTTGGTATTTTAAATCTATCTAAAAACAGATTTTGAAAATGAATTGCCAAAGGAGGAAATAGAATCAGAAAAAGAAAAGTTTCAGGAAATAAAAACAGAAGCATGCAACCCTACCAGGCCGGCCCATCTCCCTCCTCTCACTATCTGTCACTCAAGCGCGCAGCCAGAAGATTACCGCGGCCCACCTCGGCCCTATCGCAGCCCAACTGGCCCGGTACCACTTCGACGTCATCTTCCTCCCGATGACGTGAAGCTGCTCGGTGTCACGCTCGCCGTCGTCAGCCACGCGCCAAGATCCTCACCGCCACTTCGTAGGAAGATAAGGAGGAGCCCCCCACGCCTCTCTCCCTCACCCTTGGCCTTATCCCCTCCCGCGCCCTCTCTCTCTCACTCTCCGCGACGTGCCCGAACCCTACCCCCGCAGGTCACCGTCTGCCCCGCCGTCACTGGCCTCCCCTTGCCTAGTCGAGCTGTCTGGAAGCTCCGCCTTGGTGGACTCTGTCACCCACCCGAAGGAATCGAGCTCAGGCGCCCGCAACCACCTGCATCGGTCGTCTCTTCCCCAAGTCTGACGAGCTTCGTCGATGACCTCCCCTTCACTCCGGTCCACCCTGTGCCTCGTCGTCGACCTCTTCAGCTCCAGGGTGAGAACGCGGTCCTCCTGAACCCCTCCATACTCGCCCTCTCGCTCTGTACCCATCTCCCGACGATGCTCCGTAAGCACCGCCACCGCCCGTCGCCGTGGACGCCACTCCGGCGACCCAGGAACAGCGGCGCCGCCCCTATTAGGTCTGCTTCGATGTGCTGGTTCGAGTAGGCTAGGTTTTGCAGCCCCGCGCGCCCTCCTCCACCATCTGCCGTCGCCGCCTGGCCCGTTGGCCGGCGAGCCGATGTGGCGCCCAGGTGGCGTCGACGTGGCGCTGAGCAACCACGTCTGGCTGACCCGGCAATCACAGAGCCGCTCACTGGCGGAGGACCCAGTCGTCAGTGACTGTGGCTAGGCTCTGCCCAAGTGAAAACGACCCTTCCCCCTTTGGTGATGTCATCCTGACGCATTAAATCAATTTAAATTGGTTTAATAATTTCAGAATTTGAATAAAACTTGTAAAATTAATATCTAATTAATTATAAGTCAGAAAAATATGAATAATATATCAAAATGTTCATAAAAATGAGAACTACCTCTTTAATCTATAATCATGCATTGTTAAGAAACTTAAATGATAAGTTTAATTAGAAGAACAAACCAACCCCTCTCATATACATCCGGAGTTTCCCCGAGTTAGGGTTTTCACCCCTCGGAACCCCGATTAAATTGTCGAGCATGCCTTAGGGTTACTTTTTAATACAATTCAACTTGTCATATCATCATTCTTGCTTTAGCATTGCATCGATGCCATGTGTTGATTGTTTCCCTTTCTTTCTGGTATTTGGTTCTTCGCAGTAGAATAGGATATCGAGATCGAGATCGAAGACCGAGGAAAACATCGTCGAAGATCAAAGATTGATGAACAATACTTGACCAACTTTAACCAAGTCAAGTACCAGATGTCCGAAGCTCTGCTTTCTGGTTATCAACAGGCAAAGGCAAGCATAGCCCCACCATGATATAATCCTATGATTTCGAAAGCATTTCAATTCTTGCCATGATGCATACGATTCTACTATGGAATTTTACCGATAGATAAAGTATCCTATCTATTGCATTACTCCCTTTGAGCTTATATTACCTGATCCACTGCTCCTAGCATCACTAGGTTTGGCTTGTGTGCACTGCTAGAGCTCTTATATGTGTCTGCTTAGCCATGCATAGCTGTTAGTCTGGTCCATCCAGATGATGTATCAGATGTATAGAATCTAGTATGACAGGGGATCAAAATATATTGATGAGGTGATATGAGATTAAACATGCTAAGGCTTGTATTGGAGGCCACGGTGGGATGTGGTTTTCTAGTCCCATGCTCACCACCACTAGGACCTGAGTTCTTGCCTTTGGAACCAAGACGAGCGTACAACCACATGGGGCCTGGACAACCTCATGACTAACTAACTTGCCTAGTAGATTCCATGAGTCACATAGTTCGAGCGTTCCATTTGACATGCATTCTGGATCTTCTCGAAGGTGGTGAAGGAGGTGCATTCATAACAGGTAGGGAAGCGTGGACCGGGTTGCTTGGGGTAGATAGCGCCCCTGGTAAACCAACCACGCCTCACATCTTTAAGTACCAGCTTCAGGATTTGACCCGTTATGGCGGAACCATACTTATTGCGTGACTCATGGTCTCGGCGAAAGCAAGGTAAAGGTCGTGTCTAACCACCCTCTGTCGGCCTTCCAAGGAAGAGGGCTAATCATTGTGGCATTAAGAGAAGGTTAGTACGTGTGGGTAAAGTTGTAAACCCCTGCAGGGTTAAATCTTTTCGAAAAGCCGTGTTCACGGTTATGAACGACTTGTCTACCGGACTCAAGATCATAGAGAACTTGAACCTAATCGTAAAACTTGGCAGATCAACGTGTGCTTAAGGATGCTTCCTCATGGGTATGAGGGGTGATCCTAGTTAGGGTTGAGATGATGATGACTTGGTGGATATCAAAAGATGATGATCAATACTTTGGAGATGTCGCTCTCTTATCCCCTTTTAAAAATATTCTAATTAGACGAGCTTCTTCTCCCTCTTGTCTTACAAAACAAAGATGGCTTTATGCAAAACAACTCCACCAGCCATAAGTCTTGCGGAGTACACCCTGTACTCACCCTTGCTTTGTTGATACTTTTGGCAGAGTAAGTGTTCCCCTGAAGACAAGTTTCGTACTACATCGACATCGATGAGTAGCTTGGGGTTCCCGGCCGGCAGCCTGGAATCTATAGGCTGCGACGTCATCGTTATGCTTCAGGCCTATGAGGTGTAGCATCCCAATTGTCCAACAATTGTAATGCTACTTGGCCTAGTAATATAATGGCTACTTAAGATATATAATTGTTGCATCATCATTATATCATGCTCATGTCATCATGCCACCTTGCATTTGAGCATCATATAAAACCCCTTTTTCTTTTGGTTCTTATCTCATATGCATTATTAATTGTAGTTGCCTCTTGATACATTGTATTTGGTTTTTGATAAATGCTTGATGCCCAAGTTGAGTTGGGGGCATTTCTCTTTCAACTCCACCACCTTTCTTTGGCTTCATCTAAATTCCACCACCCTAGTCATATATGAGCCATTGTTTTTCTTTTGCTACTTAAATCTAGCTCATATGTGTTGGTGTGGATCCATTCTATGTCTACATGTTCCATATAGGAGGTATGTTGTTTTCACAACATTAATTATGTGGAGCCTCATGGCCATCTTTGAATGTCATGTGAGTAGAATCTTCCTTTTACCTTCCATATGGTTGTTTTGGCTAATTGAGCTTGTTTAAATATAATTGTGGCCAAATAATCTTTTAGTGGGACATACACACTAGCATGGCCTATTATATTCAATTAAGATTGATTCCACCATTCCATTATCCATGAGTTTGCCTTTGTTTTTCTTTTGGTATTTAATCTAGCTCATGGGAGATAGGATGGATCCATTTATATAAATTCTTTTGCTTGGCTTCATTCCAATTTTGGGAATGCATAAGAATAATGCCATGTTAATATTATTGTTTCACAAGATTTTAATCATGGCAATTATCATTTTTGCATGGGCCATGCAAGAGTACCCCACCTTTAGCCTTTGTTTCTCTCTTGGTTTTGTTGGGTTTTATCTTATGGAGCCATAGTCATCCATCTTTCTCTACCCCTCTTTTGCTTGATCTAGTTGGTCTTGCTATAAACCACACCACATCTCTCTCTCTCTCTCTTTTCCTCACCTTCCTCTCTTTTTCTCTTTCATCCATGCATGGTCATGTGGATCATGCCTAAATCCCTAAACCAAGCCCCCTCTCTAGCTAACCCTACCACCACCATGAGCACCATCTACCCTAACCCGAGCCCCCTCTCTATCTAACCCTAGTTCCACCCTCTCTCTCAGCCTCTCTCCTCTCTTACCTAGCTGGCCCCACCTGGCCACCCTGGCCACCTAGCTACCATCCAACCCAAACCCTAACCCTCACCTCTCCTCTCACCAACCCGAGCCACCCTAACCCGACCCTAGTACAAACCCTAACCCGAGCCTACCCCTCTCTCTCTCTAGCTCTCTCTCTGCCTTGCATGCCCCACACCGAGCCTACCCCCCCTTGGCCTCACCCTGCCCCACCTGCCAGCTGCCCTCCTGCCCTAGACGATCCCAGCTCGAGCACGTGAAGAGGAGAAGGGAAGGTGGCACCCGAGCCACCTTTTTCCCTTCACCACCTCCCCACGGCATCTCCCTCTCCCTCTCTGCTTTACCCTCCGCCCCACGACACCTCTGCGTCCCCAGATCTCCCAGTGCTCTCTTTCTCCCCTGCCTCCTCTACAACCACCTACCCATCGCTGCCACCGCCGGCCTCCACCTCCCCTACTCTTACCAGCCGGTGGCGTGGCGATCAAGGGTGTCGAGGTAGATCACGCGGCTCCCCTCCTTCACCTCGTACGCGCCAGCGAGGAGGAGGAGGACCCAGGCTCGCCAGGACTGAGACGCCACCGCAAACACTAGCCTCCGGTCCGTCTGCGTCGTTGCCGATCCCCTGCGCCCCGAGCTGATCTGACCACACCAACCAACCCACAGTGAGCGCCCTGACCTCCTGGACACGCTCTACCTCACCGTACCGCCTTAGCCTCGCCGGACTTTTCGTCGAGCGGTGCGTCGGGCTCATTGTCTGCAGCCTCCCAGCGCACGCCTTTTTTTCTCAAGCTCCACCCTTCTAACACCAAACCCAGGCCACCGCAGTGGCTCCGCTCTCTGCGCGCACGCCCAGGTCACGGGTTCGAGCCCCACCGCGGCACGCTGTCATTGTCGCTCCCGGTCGATCGTCGGCAGAGAAGAAGCACCAGTGTAAGCGTTTTTGAAACCCCTAGCTTTTTAATCCTAACCCGCGCTCCTAGAGGCCCCACCCGTCGGTCACCCTGACGAATTCACTTATAGGTCCCTGTTGTTCCACCGCCTCAACCCGCAGTACCCCTGGATCTCCCACGTGTCGCGTCCCATGGCCGGCGCCCAGCGTGTACAGGGTGTCGTGGCCCCCCGTCGATCGCAGGTGACTAGGAAGCCTCATGGTGAGAAAACCTTTTCATGGCGTTTAAGTCAGCACCTGGCCCCACTTGTCTGTGACTGTGGCTAGGACTGGGCTGAGTGACAAAAGACCTTCTGTATTTCTGTTTTAATTCAAACTTTTCCAAATTAATTTAAATTCAAATTTCAATTCTGTTTTCAAATAACTTTTAAAATATAAATCCAAATTAAACATATGATATATGTTTTTGAATCAGAAAAATATGAGGAATTCAAATATGCCCTCTAAAATATACTTTGAACACTTTAAATTTCAAGTTGATAAAAATTACAATAAAATGCCCTTTGCCTTAAATAGTTAATAACTTTTGTTTTATAACTCCAAATTTAACAAATAATATGTCTAAAATGATCAGCTCGACGAGACCTTTCTGTTTATGCATTACATGTTCTGTTTTGCAGCATGCATCATATACATATAAAGTATACAGCAACTTAAATGAGGGTAAGATGTGACCAAAACTCAATAAAAGGTTTTATTCTTGTATTCCACACCTCACCCTTGCCATGCTACATTATTGCCCTGCAAATTGTGCATCATTCATCATGGCATTATTGTTTGCTGTCGCATTTTATTCATATGCTTGTGCACTTTATTTATGTTGGCCCTTGTTTGTTTGGTTCTTCTTCGAATAGACGCTGAGCAGGGGATATATCAAGAAACCCAGGAGCACTAACCAGATCCTTCTCTCGCGTCAACTGAGCTGCCAGGCAAGCACTACCACATGCTTGCATACATATAGTACCTATTACCTCTATCTTATTCTTACATCATTGAGTCGCGATTGCATTAAACTAAATCCCAAGTATTGCATAGCCTTTACTTTTAAACCCCACCGAAGCTTGTTCCTCCATCCCATGAGCCATTACTACAGGAGTTGTTTGAGCCATGCGGGTCGTAGAACAGCATGTGTAGGGTATGTGAGTGTCTGATGGATAACGAGGTACCTAAACAACTTAACCTGAGTAGTAATGGCATAACTAATGAAAGTGGCATCGGTGAGCAATATCTGCTATTTGGTTTTTCATGCTCACTTGTGTCCCGTAGGACCCCGAGTACTTGATTCCTGTTCCTTGAATATTCGTATATCCACATCCGGAGGCTTATGAACCCCCAGGCGAGCTTGATTCATTCTTATTTCTTGGGGCCACAATTAGTTTGGGGCTTTATTACTATCCTGTACTTATGCCATGCTTTACTCCTTAATTTAAGATTGTGCGAGGATGCACCTTTACTGTTTAGGTCCGTGACACGTTTTATTATGTCGACAAGCCCATCACATTTTGGGTTCCCGATCGTTTACCGTCCACACAAACCTTGAGTCCGTCTCGAGTCGGCCAACTTCGTCATGGGTAGCTTAATGGGGTGGCCTTGAAATATTTCTGAATCCTGTGATCACTTTGTCGTGTTGCCTCGTTGGGTTTTGATTTGGTTTTTCGAGGTTGATCGAGTGTGTGTTGCTATTTGTGCACCCTAGGTAAAACTTTCGAAGCCGTGTCCGCGGTTATGGACGACTTGGAGCACAGTTTCTCGATCATAGACAAGTATAACTAAAGTACCGCTTTTAATTTGACTCAGTACCTGACTAGTAAATAGTGCGACTCTCATGGAATGGATAACAAAACCTGCCAACGGTTGGGGGGTTGTTCGTCCGCTTCCTCGGCGGTAAGCGAGGAGGAGGATGGATCTGTTAATATTACCGTTATAACTATTGTTATTAATTCACGGACATCCGTCTATCTCTGGTTAGGCAGATGGTTAGCGAGTATCTATAGAATTGTTAGGGTTTATCTTTTGCTGCAATTGCGTCACCCCAGGTTGTGTCCCCTTTAGAGGCATAAAGACTTGCTGAGTACCCCTAGGGTCTCACACGATAAATTGTTTGATTCAGATGAGCAGTAAGCTCATAAGATGGATCTTTGGGTGGAGGAGACGGACGATGTTGGCAACGATCACTTGGTGTAGAGATTCCGGGAACGGGGATCCGTGAGATCTGTGGGTGGTATGTGTTTATTTATGGGGCATCTTATGCCGATTTGCTTATTATCCGTACTCGGATCTTGTTTGCCGCTACCGCCTGATACTCTGATGTTTGATGTATGAGGAGATATCCTAAACTACTATATCTATCTAGGATATTTGGATCTTGCCGTATGGCGTTGCAATATTTCTATTTCTTTTAGATGGAATGGCTCTGAGGACTGTTGTATGGTGGCTTGCATACATACTCATTTGTGTATGTAGTTGATCCCTTCGCCTGCCGATTACGCCGCCCGTTCTTGTCCCGATGTTTGGAAATGGTTAGGACGGCCGAAAGGTCTACCTATGAGTGGCATTTGGGCCCCACCGTACTATTTTAACCATTTCTGCTCATCCAGGCTTGAAACTAGGAGCGTAATTCACCGAGGTAGTTACAATTGGTATCAGAGCCATCCCGCCCTTCAGGGTCTCAGCCAAATGGTCGTTGTCAGTCTAGCAAATATTTTGGTAGCTATGTATACTAGGGAAAAACAAAACGCGAGAGTAGGACTGCTTCCACTTTTCTTCTTACCCACCCACCCACCCTTTTCTGGTAAGGAAGTGTAACGTTTTCAATCCTCTCCTTAAAATTCAAACTAGGATTCACGTGTTCTGGGATTCCGTAGTACCATAGGTTGTGTGTTTGTGTGTGTGTGTGTGTGTGTGTGTGTAATTCCTTGTCTATCTGTTGCATCCAAGTTGTTATCACAATCTACCTTTGGTTATCAACTGTTGGTACATTCCATACCGATAGGCCTTTGCAAACCGACGCGATCTATCTGATTCGTTTACTCTTTGTTATCCGACGTTATCTTGTTTGGGGTGTTCGTTTCCGTAGTTACTAATCTTTAGGTTCATCGTGAGAAGAAAGTGTTGGGATATGTGTTTTACTTATTCATGTGCGGAGTAATGATTTGAGTGCGGGATGGAGTCGCGACCATACCACTACTTTTATCATTCGCTCTTGTATATTGAATTGGTAGAGTCACTAATCTTGATTCGTTAAGTATTTTTGCGCATCTATTGGTATTTTAATGCCGAAATTTGCGAAAAAAAATTCTTTGATATATCTGTGTACCACACTCCTTTTCAGTCATGTGCGATTTGCTTAATATCTTCTAGGTGCTTTGAACTTTGTTGATATTTTCATATCATCTTAGTAAATTGTATCCTTTAATATTGGTTAATTCCATCTTGGTACTATTTTGGATTATTATTATTCTCCATTATAGTACTGACTTGTGTTTTATATCAATCACAGGATGGCACCACCACGCCGTTCTGATGAGGACATACAACCTGAACTGGGGGCAGCGTTGTCAAGCATCGCCAATGCTTTGGCAGCAATGCAGCAGAACCAGCAGCGTTTTGAAGAAAGTGTCAGGAGGAATGAGTTTGTTCCGCTACCTCCACCTCCCAAGCGAGGAGACATTAAAAGCTTTCTGAAGTTCAACCCACGCCAATTTGATGTTTCTGATCAACCACTTGATGCTGATGATTGGTTGCGTGAGATGTTAAGGTTATTGATGACTGCTGATGTTCCTGAGCAAGAATGGGTAAAATGTGCTACTCACCTTCTGAAGGGAGATGCAGCTCTCTGGTGGGAGAATTACCTGAAGGCAAACAGCACTGGTTTTCAGCCTACTTGGGGACAGTTCACTGGAGCTTTCAAAGAGCAGTATCTGTCAGAAATTGTCATGGAGAGGATGAAGGAAGTGTTTCTCAACCTCAAGCAGGGCAATGACAATGTCAATACCTACATCAGAAACTTCATGAACCTTTCTCGTTATGGTGGCGATGAGATCTCTGATGACAAGAAGAAGCAAAAGAGGTTTCGGCAAGGGCTCAATGCATCGATTAAATATGCAATCACACATGCAAGGCCGGCGTCTTTTCTGGAACTTCAGCATACAGCTCTGCAGGAGGAAGCAAGTAGGCAAGTGTTTGAGGAGTCAAAGAAACACAACCGTGATGCAGCAAGCTCTTCAGCTATGTCAACTCCTTCTAAGCGTCGTGTCTGGGTTCCTAACACCCCACCGTCGCTCCCGGCTACACCAAGACCTTCAAGCTACGCGGCAAGGCCACCAAACTTCCTCACTGCTGCTCCCAGGGGCTACAACCACCACTACCCTGGAGCGCCTGGCGGAGTCCCTGGCTACGTTGCTCCACGTCCACCTGGTGCTTGTTACACATGTGGAAACACTGGGCATCAATATTGGAACTGTCCGATGAAAAACAAAGCTCTTCCTCCACCACCTCCAAGATCTGCGGCAAGCTCTCCTTTGGTTCGTGCACCACCACCTCGGGCTCTCAACATCAACACCAAGCCCGGGTCTCATCGTTTCGTGCCAACTGTGTCAACGCCGCTCAAGCTGAGCATGCACCTGGAGTTGTGATGGGTATGCTTCCCGTTAACTCAGTTCCTGCAAGAGTTTTGTTTGATTCTGGTGCTTCGCATTCTTTTGTTTCGCATAAGTTTGCGCATGAGCATGATCTGGATATGGTTTCCTTATCACATTGTCTGGTGGTACAATCTCCTGGTTCAAACATGAGGGCAGCTCATATCAGCCATGGCAATCAAATTGAGATTGGTGGCTCTTCGTTCTCGGCGTCCTTAATTGTTCTGGGCAATTCTGACATTGACGTCATCTTGGGCATGGATTGGTTGATAGCAAATGCAGCTGTGATTGATTGTGCTGAACGCTCGGTTTCTCTGAAAAATCCTGAAGGCCATATAGTCTATTCTCCAAGTCTGACTCCTGCTATCCAGCTTTTCTCTTTGGCGGCTCTGAATGATGATGCTATGGAAGCTATTCAGAGTGTTCCGGTGGTCTGTGAGTTCCCAGATGTCTTTCCTGAAGAGTTGCCAGGTATGCCTCCGGATCGTGAGGTTGAGTTTGTAATTGAGCTTGAACCTGGTACCGCTCCTATCTCCAAGCGGCCTTATAAGATGGGTCCTGCTGAGTTGGCTGAACTCAAACGTCAGCTTGATGAACAAGAGAAGTTGGGTTTCATTCAACACAGTACTTCTTCTTGGGGTAGCCCAACAATCTTTGTGAAGAAGCGAGACAAGACTGATAGACTTTGTGTTGACTATCGGGCTCTCAATGCTAAAACCATCAAGAATAAATATCCCCTTCCGCGGATTAACGATCTCTTCAATCAGCTAGCTGGAGCTGTGGTATTCTCTAAGCTTGACTTGAGAAGTGGTTATCACCAAATCAAGATTCGCAAGGAAGATGTTCCTAAAACAGCTTTCACCACCCGCTATGGCCTGTATGAGTACACGGTCATGTCTTTCGGTCTCACCAATGCACCTGCCACCTTCTCGAGGCTCATGAACTCGGTTTTCATGGAGTATCTTGATAAGTTCGTTGTGGTCTATCTGGATGACATCCTAGTCTATTCTAAGTCTAAGGAAGAACATGAAGAATACCTTCGGTGTGTCCTAAACAAGCTTCGCGAGAACCGCTTGTATGCAAAGTTCTCCAAGTGTGAGTTTGGCTGCCTCAAGTAACCTATCTTGGTCACGTCATCTCTGCCAAGGGCATTGCAGTCAACCCGGAAACTGTAAAGACGATTGTTGAATGGCTTCCTCCTGTAAATGTCAAAGAAGTGCGGAGTTTCCTTGGTTTGGCTAGTTATTGCCGTCGCTTCGTTCAGAACTTTTCGAAGATAGCGAAGCCTCTTACCGATCTCCTCAAGAAAGGCAAGAAATACCTTTGGACTCCTGCATGTCAAGCAAGCTTTGAGACACTCAAAGAGAAGCTTACTTCCACACCAGTCTTGGTTCCTCCGGATACAGCAAAGCCTTTCCAGATCTTCTGCGACGCCTCTTTGCAAGGATTGGGTGCGGTCCTTATGCAAGAAAAACAAGTTGTTGCTTATGCCTCTCGACAGTTGAAGACGCATGAGATCAACTATCCTACACATGACCTCGAACTCGTAGTTGTCTTTGCTTTGAAAGTATGGAGGCATTACTTGCTGGGCAACCGTTGTGAAATCTTTTCTGATCACAAGAGTTTGAAGTATATCTTCACTCAGCCTGATCTCAACCTTCGGCAGAGGAGATGGATTGAAGCAATCAATGACTTCGATTTGACCATCAACTACACTCCGGGCAAAGCTAATGTCATGGCCGATGCTCTCAGCCGCAAAGCTTATGTCAACAACCTCATGATGGAAGAACAACAACCTCTCTTGTGCGAGGAATTCCGTTAGTTCAACCTTGAAATTGTGGAACAAGGGTATCTTATGAACCTTCTGGCAACCCCTCTCTTGGAAGAAAAGGTTCGCTCCTATCAGCTTGGTGATCCGTACACCAGGAAGATCATCTCCAACATCCAGCTTCCGAAGTATGAGTCCTTCCACGTCGATGATCAAGGCACGCTTTTCTTTGAACACCGGATGTTTGTTCCGAACTACCCGGGTTTGAGAGAGCAAGTTCTCAAGGAGGCGCACGATTCTGTTCTTTCTATCCACCCTGGCAGCACAAAGATGTACATGGACTTGAAAACACAATATTGGTGGCCGGGTTTGAAACGATATTGTGCCAAGTATGTCTCGGAGTGTGATGTCTACCGCAGAGTTAAAGCTGTCCATCAGAAACCTTCCGGTCTTCTACAGCCATTGAAACCCCCGGAATGGAAATGGGAGAAATTAGAGATGGACTTCATCACTGGTTTTCCAAGGTCGCAGAAGGGAAACAATGCAATCTTTGTTGTCATTGACAGGCTTTCTAAAGTGGCTCACTTCTTCCTCGTCAAGGAAACAATTTCTGCAATTCAGTTGACTGAGCTCTATATCAACAGAATTGTCTCTCTGTATGGGGTTCCGCTTGAGATCAGTTCAGACCGTGGAAGCATCTTCACTTCCAAGTTCTGGGAAAGTTTCCAAAATGCTTTGGGGACAAACTTGAACTTCAGCACAGCTTACCACCCTCAGTCGCAAGGACAAGTTGAAAGGATCAATCAGATTCTGGAGGATATGCTTCGTGCTTGCGTCATCTCTTTTGGCATGAAGTGGGAAGAATGTCTTCCTTATGCTGAATTCTCTTACACCAACAGCTTCCAGAAAAGTCTAAAGATGGCACCATTTGAGGCTCTCTATGGCTGCAAATGCAGAACTCCGATTGGTTGGTAGGGTGCAGGAGAAAGAATATTGTTTGGCCCTGACATTGTAACTCAAGCGGAGGAGAAGGTTCATATCATTCTTGAAAATCTGAAGATTGCTCAAAGTCGCCAGAAGAGCAATTATGATAGAAAGCACACGGACATGGAGTATGTCCCTGGTGATCTCGTTTACCTTCGTGTCACTCCCATGAGAGGCACGCACCGCTTTGGTATCAAAGGAAAGCTGGCTCCTAGATACATCGGTCCATTCAAAATTCATGGAAGAAGAGGAGAAGTTGCTTATGCTCTTGAGCTCCCGGAAAAACTCAAGGTCCATGATGTTTTCCACATCTCTCAACTCAAGAAGTGCTTCAAGGATCCCGGCAGGACCGTGGACCATGAGCTTATCAATCTCCAAGAAGACCTATCTTATCAAGAACACCCCACAAAAATCCTTGAAATCGCAGAAAGAAGGACTCGCAACAAGTCCATCAAGTTCTGCAAGGTGCGATCAATCGCACCATTACATTGATGAAGCCACTTGGGAACGTGAAGATGAGCTCCGTGCCAAGTATCCTACCCTCTTTGTGTCTTCTTCTTCTTCCTAGAATCTCGGGGCGAGATTCCTGTTTACTGGGGGAGAGTTGTAGCATCCCAATTGTCCAACAATTGTAATGCTACTTGGTCTAGTAATATAATGGCTACTTAAGATATATAATTGTTGCATCATCATTATATCATGCTCATGTCATCATGCCACCTTGCATTTGAGCATCATATAAAACCCCTTTTTCTTTTGGTTCTTATCTCATATGCATTATTAATTGTAGTTGCCTCTTGATACATTGTATTTGGTTTTTGATAAATGCTTGATGCCCAAGTTGAGTTGGGGGCATTTCTCTTTCAACTCCACCACCTTTCTTTGGCTTCATCTAAATTCCACCACCCTAGTCATATATGAGCCATTGTTTTTCTTTTGCTACTTAAATCTAGCTCATATGTGTTGGTGTGGATCCATTCTATGTCTACATGTTCCATATAGGAGGTATGTTGTTTTCACAACATTAATTATGTGGAGCCTCATGGCCATCTTTGAATGTCATGTGAGTAGAATCTTCCTTTTACCTTCCATATGGTTGTTTTGGCTAATTGAGCTTGTTTAAATATAATTGTGGCCAAATAATCTTTTAGTGGGACATACACACTAGCATGGCCTATTATATTCAATTAAGCTTGATTCCACCATTCCATTATCCATGAGTTTGCCTTTGTTTTTCTTTTGGTATTTAATCTAGCTCATGGGAGATAGGATGGATCCATTTATATAAATTCTTTTGCTTGGCTTCATTCCAATTTTGGGAATGCATAAGAATAATGCCATGTTAATATTATTGTTTCACAAGATTTTAATCATGGCAATTATCATTTTTGCATGGGCCATGCAAGAGTACCCCACCTTTAGCCTTTGTTTCTCTCTTGGTTTTGTTGGGTTTTATCTTATGGAGCCATAGCCATCCATCTTTCTCTACCCCTCTTTTGCTTGATCTAGTTGGTCTTGCTATAAACCACACCACATCTCTCTCTCTCTCTTTTCCCCACCTTCCTCTCTTTTTCTCTTTCATCCATGCATGGTCATGTGGATCATGCCTAAATCCCTAAACCAAGCCCCCTCTCTAGCTAACCCTACCACCACCATGAGCACAATCTACCCTAACCCGAGCCCCCTCTCTATCTAACCCTAGTTCCACCCTCTCTCTCGGCCTCTCTCCTCTCTTACCTAGCTGGCCCCACCTAGCCACCCTGGCCACCTAGCTACCATCCAACCCAAACCCTAACCCTCACCTCTCCTCTCACCAACCCGAGCCACCCTAACCCGACCCTAGTACAAACCCTAACCCGAGCCTACCCCTCTCTCTCTCTAGCTCTCTCTCTGCCTTGCATGCCCCACACCGAGCCTACCCCCCCTTGGCCTCACCCTGCCCCACCTGCCAGCTGCCCTCCTGCCCTAGACGAGCCCAGCTCGAGCACGTGAAGAGGAGAAGGGAAGGTGGCACCCGAGCCACCTTTTTCCCTTCACCACCTCCCCACGGCATCTCCCTCTCCCTCTCTGCTTTACCCTCTGCCCCACGACACCTCTGCGCCCCCAGATCTCCCCAGGCCGCTCTCTTTTCTCCCTGCCTCCCTCTACAACCACCTACCCATCGCCGGCCACCGTCGGCCTCCACCTCCCCTACTCTTACCAGCCGGTGGCGTGGCGATCAAGGGTGTCGAGGTAGATCACGTGGCTTCCCTGCTTCACCTCGTACGCGCCAGCGAGGAGGAGGAGGACCCCAGGCTCGCCAGGACCGAGACGCCACCGCAAACCCTAGCCTCCGGTCCGTCTGCGTCGTTGCCGATCCCCTGCGCCCCGAGCTGATCCGACCACACCAACCAACCCACGGTGAGCGCCCTGACCTCCTGGACACGCTCTGCCTCACCGTACCGCCTTAGCCTCGCCGGACTTTTCGTCGAACATCGCCGGTGCGTCGGGCTCGCTGTTGTCTGCAGCCTCCCCGCGCCGCACCAGCCTTTTCTAGCTTGCGTCCACCCTTCTAACACCAAACCCAGGCCACCGCAGTGGCTCCGCTCTCTGTACGCCAGTGTCACGGTTCGAGCCCCATGGCGCCTTGTCATTGTCGCGCACCGATCGATCGTCGGCAGAAGAAGAAGCACCTGATCGCCCGCGTTTTGCGAAACCCCCCTAGCTTTTTAATCCTAACCCGCGCTCCTAGAGGCCCCACCCGTCGGTCACCCTGACGAATTCACGTATAGGTCCCTGTTGTTCCACCGCCTCAACCCGCAGTACCCCTGGATCTCCCACGTGTCGCGTCCCCGCTGGCGCGCCCGCGTGTGGCCCTGAGGCTGCCGTGGCCCCACCCGTCAGTCGCAGTGACTAGGAAGCCTCGCGGTGAGAAAACCTTTTCCGCGCGCGTGTCGCCCAGTCAGCACCTGGCCCCACTTGTCTGTGACTGTGGCTAGGACTGGGCTGAGTGACAAAAGACCTTCTGTATTTCTGTTTTAATTCAAACTTTTCCAAATTAATTTAAATTCAAATTTCAATTCTGTTTTCAAATAACTTTTAAAATATAAATCCAAATTAAACATATGATATATGTTTTTGAATCAGAAAAATATGAGAAATTCAAATATGCCCTCTAAAATATACTTTGAACACTTTAAATTTCAAGTTGATAAAAATTACAATAAAATGCCCTTTGCCTTAAATAGTTAATAACTTTTGTTTTATAACTCCAAATTTAACAAATAATATGTCTAAAATGATCAGCTCGACGAGACCTTTCTGTTTATGCATTCCATGTTCTATTTTGCAGCATGAATCATATACATATAAAGTATACAGCAACTTAAATGAGGGTAAAATGTGACCAAAACTCAATAAAAGGTTTTATTCTTGTATTCCACACCTCACCCATGCCATGCTACATTATTGCCCTGCAAATTGTGCATCATTCATCATGGCATGATTTTTTGCTGTCGCATTTTATTCATATGCTTGTGCACTTTATTTATGTTGTCCCTTGTTTGTTTGGTTCTTCTTCGAATAGACGCTGAGCAGGGGATATATCAAGAAACCCAGGAGCACTACCCAGATCCTTCTCTCACTTCAACTGAGCTGCTAGGCAAGCACTACCACATGCTTGCATACATATAGTACCTATTGCCTCTATCTTATTCTTACATCATTGAGTCGCGATTGCATTAAACTAAATCCCAAGTATTGCATAGCCTTTACTTTTAAACCCCACCGAAGCTTGTTCCTCCATCCCATGAGCCATTACTACAGGAGTTGTTTGAGCCATGCGGGTCGTAGAACAGCATGTGTAGGATATGTGAGTGTCTGATGGATAACGAGGTACCTAAACAACTTAACCTGAGTAGTAATGGGATAACTAATGAAAGTGGCATCGGTGAGCAATATCTGCTATTTGGTTTTCATGCTCACTTGTGTCCCGTAGGACCCCGAGTACTTGATTCCTGTTCCTTGAATATTCGCGCTATCCACATCCGGGAGGCTTATGAACCCCCCTGAGCCAGAGCTTGATTCATTCTTATTTCTTGGGGCCACAATTAGTTTGGGGCTTTATTACTATCCTGTACTTATGCCATGCTTTACTGCTTAATTTAAGATTGTGCGAGGATGCACCTGTACTGTTTAGGTCCGTGACACGTTTTCGCTGTATCGACAAGCCCAGTCACATTTTCGGGTTCCCAGTCATTTACCGCCGTCCACACAAACCTTGAGTCCGTCTCGGAGTCGGCCAACTTCGTCGCGGGTAGCTTAATGGGGTGGCCCCCTGAAATATTTCTGAATCCTGTGATCGCTTTGTCGTGACTGCCTCGTTGGGTTTTGATTTGGTTTTTCCGAGGTTGATCGAGTGTGTGTTGCTATTTGTGCACCCTCAGGTAAAACTTTCGGAAAGCCGTGTCCGCGGTTATGGACGACTTGGAGCAGAGTTTCTCGATCATAGACAAGTATAACTAAAGTACCGCTTTTAATTTGACTCAGTACCTGACTAGTAAATAGTGCGACTCTCATGGAATGGATAATAAAACTTGCCAACGGTTGGGGGGTTGTTCGTCCGCTTCCTCGTCGGTAAGCGAGGAGGAGGATGGATCTGTTAATATTACCGTTATAACTGTTGTTATTAATTCACGGACATCCGTCTATCTCTGGTTAGGCGGATGGTTAGCGAGTATCTATAGAATTGTTAGGGTTTATCTTTTGCTGCAATTGCGTCACCCCAGGTTGTGTCCCCTTTAGAGGCATAAAGACTTGCTGAGTACCCCTAGGTTCTCACACGATAAATTGTTTGATTCAGATGAACAGGTAAGCTCGCAAGATGGATACTGGGTGGAGGAGACGGACGATGTTGGCAACGATCACTTGGTGTAGAGATTCCGGGAACGGGGATCCGTGAGATCTGTGGGTGGGATGTGTTTATTTATGGGGCATCTTATGCCGATTTGCTTCTTATCCGTACTCGGATCTTGTTTGCCGCTTCCGCCTGATACTCTGATGTTTGATGTATGAGGAGATATCCTAAACTATTATATCTATCTAGGATATTTGGATCTTGCCGTATGGCGTTGCAATATTTCTATTTCTTTTAGATGGAATGGCTCTGAGGACTGTTGTATGGTGGCTTGCATACCTACTCATTTGTGTATGTAGTTGATCCCTTCGCCTGCCGATTACGCCGCCCGTTCTTGTCCCGATGTTTGGAAATGGTTAGGACGGCCGAAAGGTCTACCTGTGAGTGGCATTTGGGCCCCACCGTACTATTGTAACCATTTCTGCTCATCCAGGCTTGAAACTAGGAGCGTAATTCACCGAGGTAGTTACATGAGGCCATTTGTTAAGTTTGCTAGACTTAATAGCATAATTTGCCTTCCGTTGTTTGATGTTTGTGGTAAGTGACCTCTGTTTGTAATAATTTGGTTCTCTGCTCAGTTATGAGCTTGCTGTAATAGATTCTGTGTCGTAGGGTCACTATTGTGTTACCGATTCTTCACTGGATATTCTCGAGCTCAAGGTTAAGCTTATGTTATACGGAGGTCTGGGATTTGTTTAGCCCTGATCTCGGGGGTGTCACAATGAATTGCGTCGTTCTGTATGAAATTTCATACCAACCAATTTGGTATTCATTACCCAAGAACCACATTGTTTAGCAAGCAAAGAATACAACCATAACATGTATATCATCTATATACCTAAACTGGATATTTCCAGTCTTATCTTTTCTGCCAAATATATTTTATAGATTCTCTTTCAGCATTTCCTTTCATTTTAAAAGAATCTATCAACATTAAAAGTGGCGCCATATACATGACACATAGTCCAAAGCGTGTATATTTAAATACTAATACATTTAGACTTGCACTTTGAAGTAGATCACCATCATCAAACGAATGGCGTTCTTTCAAAATCCATTTTTTAGTAATCTTTTAGTGTAGTAAACACTTTACATACATCTTCTATTCATCCTTATTATGACGACATTCATGATCAACCAAATGTAGCTTATAAAGGCGAATCGTGAGTATAACATTACTTTCCAAAACCCTTTTGGATGACTAGGATGTCTAGCATCTCCAACCTTTGAAAATTCTCATCCAATATGAGAACATACATTATACTCTATCATATTTCAACCAAAATATTATTGCAGATATCGTTATATCTGCCACACATGATGGTTTCTGAAACAATTCTTTCAGCTCCTATATAACCTTGATATTTAAGAACAATGAAGAATCATGGAGGCAAACATGATACTTAAGATACTAACATTGGAATTGTTACTCTCGATTTAATACTAATTACTAAATTTCACGAAGTAAACAGTTTGCTGAAAGTTTGCAATAGGACTTTAAACTTTAGATTGACACTCCACACAATACGATACCAGTTCATAAAATATATATCTAGAATTCTATAGTTCTATTATCTCAATTACAACTAAGCATAAGGTGGTGAACGAATGCCAATGACTACAACAAATTATGCAAATTCACTTTGATTTTATTTATGATAAATTGAGTTCTACTAATCCAAATTAGAAATGAACTCCCACTCAAAAACGACATCCCTCATGTCATTTTGGTGACTACATGAACCAAATCCACTACACCAAGTCCAATCATCCCGTGAGTCAGTGTAGCTTCAAAGGCGAGCATCCATATGGTCATCATATCAAATCATATGACTCGTGCTTAACCTTTCGGCCCATGTTCCGAGGCCATGTCTGCACATGCTAGGCTTGCAAGTAAGAACCTTAGTATTTGCGTGTGTGAAACTGTCTTACACCCGAGATATGCTCGTGGATTCAAGTACACCCGATCATCACGTGATGTCTTGAAGCGGTGAAACATTGTCGGTGCATACTTAAGGAAGAACACATTTTTATCTTGATATATAAATGAGGGATCATCTTATTATGCTAATAAAACACCAAACTAGCAATATAAGATGCAACAAAACATCTTATGTGAAAAGTGAAATGATATGGTTCTTGCACTTGATCTCCATCATGTGCATCATGGTATGATCGTCATCATTCCTCTATGTGTAAGGCCAAGGTCTATGGAACTTACACGTTATGTGTGTTTTAAGAGTATCAACTTATACTTATACTTACAACATCACCATATCATGACACTATCCCAACAACAATCTAAACTAGACGCTTCTAATTTATCCATTGCAAGTTTTACGTGGATGAGGGCTTTCGGAGATAGAACCGTTCTTACCTATGAACATGGAACCACAATGATTATAATCAAATTATTGACAACTCGTTGTAAATCAGATATTGACTATAGTAGGACAGACATACACCCGCAAGCCACTTATGCAAAACTAGTTGCATGTCAAGCGTGGAACAGGTCTCATGTGCGAGGACATGTAAAGTTTGTTTGAGCCGCTTCATCCCACTATGCCACCAATATCCAAAGTACAAGGAAGAAGTAATAACATGACCATCGGCACCCACATATTCATATGTGTACTACCCATGCAAATCATCTACGCATAGATCCGGCTCTGATACCACTTAAGGGTTCGCAACATAGAAAACAAAAAATTTCCTACGTTGGGAACAACTAAGTACCAAGATCTATCTACTAGATATAAGCAACGGGTGGATATACATCCATACAATACATACCCTCGAATACCGAATAGCGTTAACGAGGTTGTACTCATGGATGATGTAGTCGAATGCTTGCCGATATCAAGATCGTGATGAAGTCCATCTGGTCCAGCCGGTCTAGCACCATTAAGTCTAGCAGCGCAAAGCAGTGGTGCATCCGTGATCGCACACACGTCCGGGTACCCTGACAGCCTCCGTGTCCTCGCTCCAGCAAAACAGCGGAAGCAACAAATATTCCAGAAAAAGCCACCGGGAACATGTATCTCGCTGATCCGAGACCATGGGGAAATTCTAAAGGGGGGTAGAGATCCTTCGCGAGGAGGTGTGAGTGAGAAGTGAGAGGAGGGGGTCCTTTTATAGGGGAAGGGGCAGCCCAAGGGGGCATGGCCGCCGGCCAAGGAGGGTGCCCCCACCTCTCCCTCATTCATGTCGTGGAAGATCCACTCACATAAACACACCTCCACTCACAATTCCACTCACATGCATTAATTTTCCACCAAAATTAATGCAAGCTCTCATTTAATAAAACTATTTTATTTATTTTATTTAGATTTTTTTTATTTACTCTAATTAACAAACATTCACATAAAACCCCTTACAACATTTCAATTTCACATGCATAACCAGTTTCGGCAATTTCAACCGAAACGATTCCGGTGTCTAGTGAAATAAATTCCTGCGCTTTCTTTTTATTTCTCTGGCATATCATTTGCTCCGAATGGTGTCGAATGGTGTCACCCTACGGGTTGGGAATAATGTAGACATGATCGAGACCCCTCTCCGATCAATAATCAGCAGCGGGACCTAGAGATTCATACTGACTCCCACACATTCAACAATGACTTCTATGATCGTGTGAACCTTATACACATCTAACTCAATCCCTTTGTCTCGCGATATATTACATGTCCGAGATTCGATCATCGGTATCCCCATACCTAGTTTGATCTCGTTAGCGGCATCTACTCTTTTCTTGTTCCTGTCATATAACATTCTATTGATCAAATCACTTGCTTGCAAGCTAACTAATGTGATATCACCGAGAGGGCCTAGAGTATATCTCTCCATCATCGGGATGGACAAATTCCACTCTTGATCCATCAGCCTCAACATAACACCTTCGTAGCACTGAACCCATCTTTATAGTCACCCTGTTATGGTGTGATGTTTGATGTTATCAAGATACTCTTCCGGTGTTTGTGATTGACATGATCTCATGATCTAAGGACTAAGATTACTTCATATGATGTTATAGAAATATAAACACAATGACCTTGATCATAATGCTATACTTCGGATGAATGTTCATCACATCATTCCAACAATTTTGTGACCTCGTTATTAACAACATCCAATATCCATGATCAGGAAACCTTTGATCATCTTGTTAATCAACGAGATAGTTTATAAGAGAGGCATAACTAGGAACTTCATTTTTGTTTATTAAACACACATGTATTAACGTTTACGTATTAATAAAATTATATCATGAGAAATAAACATTTATCATAAATAAGGAATACGATAATAACCACTTTAATATTGCCTCTCGGGCATATTCTCTTCATTTTGATAATTCAAAGGATGCTAAAATCGCATGTAAACTTCAATGGTTGAAGTAAGCATCGCGGAGTTGGAATCTTCACCGTGATGAAACTGTTAAAAGAGTTTAATTTCATCGGAGACGGTGAAGATGCTTGCATTTGCAAGAAATTAAGTGGGAGCGCTAAGACATATTTCTAACACATTATGTGAATGACATATTGTTTATTGGAGATTATGTATCTTTTATTTGACACAGGTTAAGAATTTCATCTCGATGAAAGACTTAGACAAAACCCGAATATTTGGCATCAATGTTTATATGGATAGATTGAGATGCTAATATGGTTGTACATAGATGAGATATTGAATGAGTTTAATATGGAAATGACAAGAAAGGTACTTGTCGCACATGAAGGATTGATTCAAGATTCAAGTGTTTTTGACACTTGGTAAGTGAAACAAGATTCAAGTGTTTCGACACTTGGTATGTGAAATCACAAGAATATTTTGATCAATCATACTGTGATATGTACACATCCAGATATGTCCTATGCTATAAATGTTATGATCATATACGAGAATGATTCATAAGATGATCATTCGACAATAGTATGTTAGGATATTCTTATGATCTTTGGAAGAACTAAGAATATATTATTTATGTAGAGGTGACAAACAGATAGATAGTTCTTTATAAAGTGTTACATTGATACTAGTTTTGTCACAAGATACAAATTATGTTTATCTCTATTTTGAACTATGTGTGGCACAATGCAATGGAAATGAAGTTCCATAACGGATTCGGATGAGTTTCAAAGTTGAGACATTGTGACAGATACTGCAACAAAATTCTAAGTATATGATTGCTATTGTAGCAGAAAAAGAGGGCATTTGTGTCAAGTAGTTTGTTATCAAACTACGTGTGGTTCTTAGCGGGCTAGTACTATGAAGATATATTGTACGAAAATTTTATCGAAATGATTTAACCCCAAGGAACTAAAGGTCTCACTAAAGAACCACATTTATACAATGACATCTCATTAGAGAATGAGTGATGCGTAGAGACGCAAAGACATGCAAATACACACGGACCTGGAAATGTCAGATCCAAAGATTATGTTTACCACTTCCAATCGTGTATATACAACACCACAAATTCATAGGTGTTGAATGCACAAAGTTTTTCAGGCTACAGTATTGACTCTAGTGCAAGTGGGAGACTCTTGGAGATATGCCCAAGAGGCAATAATAAAGTGGTTATTATTATATCTTTGTGTTTATGATAAATTTTAATACTTGTGTGTTTTGTAAACATAAAAGTGTCCCTAGTAAGCCTCTTGTTAACCTAGCTTGTTGATTAATAGATGATCATGGTTTCCTGATCATAGACATTAGATGTTATTAATAACAAGATCATATCATTAGGAGAATGATGTTATGGACACAATCCTATAGTTAGCATAGCATAAGATCAAGTCATTTAGAGTTTGTTTGCTACAAGCTTTTAGATACATGGTAACCTAATCCTTCGACCATGATATCATGTTAATCACCATCACCAGATGAGTACTTTGATGACATCAAACACCACTTCCTCAACTAGGTGGTTATAAAGGCGGCATTGGGTATTCTGAAAGTATGTGTTGAAGCGCATGGATCGAGAGTGGTATTTGTCCATCCATATGACGGATAGATATACTCTAGTCCCTCTTAGTGGAATGTCATCCAATTGGCTTGCAAGCATGTGACTAGGTCACAAGGGATGTCATATCACGGAACGAGTAAAGAGTACTTATCAGTAACAAGGTTGAAATAGGTATAAGAGATACCAACGATTGAACCTCGGATAAGTAAAGTATCATATGACAAAGGGAATTGGTATCGTATGTAAATGGTTTATTCGATCACAAAGTCATCGTTGAAATATGTGGGAGCCAAATAGATTTATAGATCCCTCTATTGGTTATTGATCGGAGAGGTGCCTCGATCATGTCTGCACAGTTCGCAAACAGTAGGGAGACACACTTAAGGAATCGATGTTGTTTAAGTAGATATGGAATATGAGTTGGATACCGAATGTTGTTCAGAGTCCCAGATTGGATCCAGGACATCACAAGGAGATCCAGAATAGTCTGGAGAATAAGATTCATATAAAGAAAGTGGTTTTCCGAGGTTCGGAAAAAGTTTCTGTGTTTTGACCGAATACTTCTAGAATGTTTTAGAGGGACCACTGGTGATTCCACCACCCCTGGAGGGGGTCACTTGGACAGTGGCATGCCCTAGGGGCCAGCAGCACCAAACCCTAAAGGTCCATTTCATCCAAGACTAGTAAAAGGGTCAAACCCTAGTTTGAATAGTCAAATCCTAGTTTGAAAAGTCAAACTCTAGTTTTTGGTAAGAAGGAAAACTTGGTGGAAAAGGTTTCAAGCTCTTCCCTTGGTGGCCGAGTTGGGGCGGGGGACACGGCCTGAGCTGGGAACCCTTGGTCGGCCGTCCCCACCTATATAATGAGGGGTGGGGGCGCACCCCCCCCCCACACACACACACCCTTGTCCATTGGCGCCTAACCCTAGCCGCCCCCTCTTCTCTCTCATCCACCGTCCTGCTCCGGCTTAGGCGAAGCCCTGCTGACGAGGGTTCGACTTGTCAATGCCCATTGTTATGGACTTAGGTTTTGGAGAAGATGGGGATGATGGAAGTCGTGAGACGGTTAACAGGCAAGCAACACGAGGACACGAGGTTTACACAGATTCAGGCCCCCAGAGTGAAAACCCTACTCCTGCTTGTCTGTTCTTGATTACGACAGAACCGAAAGTTACAGGGGTGCGCAGATGCAATCTGGCATGGAGGTGTGTGTATGAAGTGTTTAGATCCTTCTCGCCGTGACCTCCTGGCCCTTATATAGATAGGCCAAGTCCCGGGACAGGTCGAGTCGGTTACAGATTAGGATTAAACCCTTTGAAATTCTATCTAATCTAGACTTGTCCTCCAAGGAGTCGAACTCGCCATAGGCATGGCACTACTAGGAAATCCTTCATCAGTGGCGCATCTATATTCGTCTTCTGTGGCACATGGCAGGGACGCCACTGTTACGTCGCTACTGATGAAAACTTTTTTGGCGCATTCCAAAATGTGCCACAGAAGTCATGATACTTCTGTGGCGCATTTTTGTTGATGCACCACATGACTCTGTTCAGTGGCGCATTATGGACAATGCGCCACTGGATCTCTATGCGCCACAGAAGGTTACAACGATGCGCCACTGGTTTGAATATCAGGTATTAAAAAATCGAAACTTGTCCAAATATATAGTATTATACAGGTATTATACAGATATTATACAGTATTATACAGAAACAGTATATTTGACTTAGTATATGAAAACAAATATAATACAAACATGAATATAGTGCCATCACACTACTTAGAGCCCGAACGAGATAGACAAGTGATCATCATATTACAATACAAGTCAAATGAAGTGTTTGTTACAAGTGTTTGTTACAAAGTTCACCATCTCATCACATTACAAATGAAGTGTTCATCGCCTACACTAGAATCAAACAGAATACAACTATGATGACGGTGAGCAAGAGCAAGAGCACTAGCAATATCTTCATCTGGTTCTCCTTCCATAACTTGTTCACCTGTTTCTGACAGTCCTCCCACTCATCGTAGACTCCTGGAACCCAACCCTTGTACACCACGTACCACTTCGTCATCTCTATAGATAAGGCATATTAGTAAATCATGCAACAGAAAGAACTAAATTGGTTCACATGCATATATATTCACATAAACTAAAGCAAAAGATCAGTAAACATAGAAGATACCACATCGATCATAATCATAGAACTTCGACGACAACGACCACAATAGTGAAGTTTACAACATACGACCATGGTAGTATATAGTTTGTGACACAACACTACACACAGACATCTATGATAATTCTAGGCGCACACATCGATCAATGTTGAGAACTGCTAACGCTCGGCTTCGGGAATGGTAGATAGCCATCCTTCGTCATCCACGTCCTGTTGTCACCCTGTTGACGAAGAATATTTTCAATCTCCCTCTTAGTGAACCCTCTGTTGTGTTTTAGTACCCCTCCCCTCGTGTTGACACCTTCCACGATGATTTCCGACAACTTAACCTGGATGCGATGAAAGTCTTCTCTAAGATCATCATTGTCCCTTCGCGCCAAATTTTCGGCCCATGCTCGGAAACTAGATGGCAGAGTTAGGTTCTGGCAATCCCGGACAAACCCTTTAAGGTGATGCATGGCGTAGAAGGCGTCCTTGGCGCCGCCAGTAGCCGGCTCCTTGACACAGGGGAACTCGAGCACGTGCTTGAACACGTGCTTGTCATCCGTGATACATTCCCCCTTGTTGACAAAGGGACATCCCTTTTTAGCGTAGCCCTCGAGAGCCTCATTCAAAACACCCCTTATTCTGGTGTAGTCCTTCTTCTTCTTCTGACTCGCTGAGTCGAAATACGATGCTATCGAGTACTTTGTGCAAATGACGATGAGTGTGTAGTATTTGTCTCTGCACAACACGATTGAAACGGGATGTTGGAAAAGGGCAAAGGAAGAAAGCTATAAGAAAGCCTAACTTAACAATGCTAGAGGGTGTGTGTACTTACTCGGAAAAGAAAGGCAAAAGAAGCGTGTTCGTCCTCTTGTGGTCCACCATGAACTTCTCAAGATACGCCGTCGCCTTGGCACGCGTCTCAGATCCTTCCCTCAACTGGCTATCACGCATGTAGTAGGGATCCACTATCGCGATGTAGGGGGTCTGCTCTCTCTTGGTCTTCATCGCTAGATTGAGCGCGAATAGGCCGACCATGTTATAGTCCAGCCGTTTCGAGAGAAACAGCTTGAAGACGTCCTCGTACGCTATGAAGAACATGTCCGCGGGGGCTTCATGGACGAAGTCCATGTCCGGTGGCACCTTGACAGTGAAAACCAGGTAATTTGGATCTTTGTCTTTAAGAAGAATACCCTCTAGTGTCTTGATACTATCATTCAAAGCGAGCATATGTCCACCAGCAAGGCGAAGCAGCTCCGGAGTCAGTATCGCTTCACCGGCTATATGTATCCTGGGCAAGCCATCCTCGCGGGCTGGTACGACGTCATCCTTAGCCCGGATCCTCTTCGAAGGAGGTTGGCTCTCGGCTTTCTTACCTCTCTTCCTGTGCTTCTTCGTCTTCTGAGCAGGCTCCTCCACTGGGGATGCTAAGTGCTCAACGGCCGCCTTTTGGAGTGTGTCAGGGATAAAGACGAATCCAACTGGTTTCTCCTGTTGATCGGCGTCCGGAGGCATCTCTTGAGATAAACCATGGAAGACCAGGAGTTGCGTGCATGTAGTGGGACGCCCACCTTGACCCTCGCGAGCGACGAAGGGTTCTTTATCCACAGCAGGCATGTACAATCCTATGTCGGTGCTGGTGTTGATGTAGTCGTCGATGTTGAAAAATTCTTCATCATCATCGTTGTTGCGGCCATGTGGTGATGGTGGTGGTGGGGGCGACGGCGGTTGCGTTGCGACAGCAGCATCGCCTTGGGGCGGCCCACATGCTCCCAATAGTTGTTAGTGGCGACTGGTGGTGACGACGACGACGACAGGTGGCTTCCTAGGTGGTGGTCGGATGATCGAGGTGGCGCCGGTGACAGGTGGCATCCGAGGTGGTGGTCGGACGATCGAGGTGGCGCTTAGGTGCCCCGTAAGATGAATCTGAGTCTTCGTCCATGTCAAGGGCCAGCTGTGGCATTCTGCAAGGGTCTTGTGTTCGTCGGTTCCCTGAGGTTGAAAGGGGGGTCCATGTCGTCGCACCCTGGCAACACCCGAGTTATCCGGACCCTCATCACGACATCGTCCATTGCATTGTTGTGCATCATGCAGTTCGCCGGTTGTATGATATTTCCCTTGGCAACATCCTTCAACTCGCCGACGGCAACTTTGTGGAGTAGTATGGAAGCAACGTTCTGAATATCGACACATATGTGTTGGGCATCATGATCGAGGTGGCAATCACCAAAGGCGCATAAAGAAGATGAAGCAGAGTATGATATTAGTTACCTTGGTGAGGGCGTTGAGCTCGGCTAATGTCGACACACGGCCAATCCCGGCGGCAGGCCTATCATCAGCATTCTCCCACGGTACTGGTGCCACCGCCGGCTGTGTGATACTGGTATTTTTGGCGGGAGCAGCAGGGGGCAGATGTGCGACAACAAGCTCTTGAGGCTACGCCACGGTGATGGTGGCCGGCGGGGTCACCAAGTCCGGCGACGCGTTAACGTTGATGCTCGAGTTGCTTCTGCTAAAGTTGGGCACGTTTATCGGCCCCTGTCGACCTCCCGCATTCCAAACAGCTAGCCCCTCCATCAACCCAGGGGGGATGATCGTGTGAAGCTTCTCCTCCAATAACTTGGCCTTTGCTTTCTCGTCCACTTTTGCCTCTAATGTCTTCACCTTCAACTTCATCTCTTCAACCTCGGCTTTCTCTTTAGCCACCGACTGGTTCTTCCTCTCCCTCCTCTTCTTTGCGTCCTCTTTCTAGTACTCGGTAAACTTCATGCTTGTACCGAAGCCGGCCACACGGCTAGCTAATTTTGGCGGCAACTTCTTCTCCCTCTTCTTGTAAGTGTTTGTCGCCCTGTTAAAAACAGTGTCCCATGGCTCCGCCACCGAATCTTGGGACGACAAGTCCTCGCTAGCGTTCAATTCCTTCTCCTGCAGAGATACAAGGAGAGGTGAACCCATGCATGCATTTAGATTCTTGGCTTAATTAATTTAATGAGATATCCACGGTAAATTCCTTACCATCTCATCCTCAAAGGCCTTCACATCCGGGTCGTCGGTGATGAACTCCCCTGTAACAGGGTCTAGGTAGTAGCGGGCCCGGACAAATTATCGGATCTGCAGGTCTGTAATTTTATGCCATGGGTTCTCTTTACCCAGGCGTTCAAGATCGGCGTCCTCCTTGTCCCAAATGGGATGTTTCCCTCTGTATCTGCCGCTTCCAAGCTGGTGGTTACCTATGTTCTTCTCTCGCATAGTCTTTCCCCACTCAGTCCATGCTTTAGAGGCAGTGGTATCTAAGTCCGCCTTGAATATCTTGAACTCTTCTTCGACGAGCATCGGATTTTTCCTACTTATAATCTCCCATCTTTCACCTTTGTCAATGTGGTTCTTTACCTGGGTTTTCCAGCTGCTCAAGGCGTTGCTCATCTTTGTCAGTGCTAGTTTGTTCACTGGGTTCTTATTACTCTCTAGGTTTCTGAACTTCTCTGGGAATGTGTATCGCTTGTGAAGCTTCTTAAGGAGGTTCTTGACCGAAATGATTACGTTGGATGTACTTCGTGTTGATCGACATGCTTTCCCGGACGATGCACTCGAGTTGCATGCCGTACCCGCAGGCAATCGATGAAGGTGCAATGGGTTGGCCACCTTCTGTGACCTCGGTGAACTCATCACAGATGTTGGCGAGCACTTGCGGCTTCCGATCCTTAATATCCTTCTTATTCTTCTGTATGGTGGCCGGGTTGCCGCTACCACCATCTGTGCGCTCGCCACCATCCGTGGTGGTGTTACCCTCCTCCCCGCCTTCACTAGTTCCATCATAGTCATCGTCGTCCCCCTCGTAATCTGGATCTTCCTCGCCCCCAGCACCTCCGACGACGGTCGTCGGTGGTGGTGTCATTCTCATCTCCTCCGCCTCCTCATGCTCTTGGGACGGCCCCCAGAACGATTTGTTGGCCTCTCGGGCTAGATCCTCGACGCTCATTTGTTTAGAAGGACCGGCCTCGTCGTTAGTCGACATGTTTGCGCTTTATTACTAAAAAAAGAGGCAAAAAGTTAGCACAAATATCGATCGAAACATTCGGCATGATCTTTGCTAATTTTTGGACCTACGAGTGCCCATTTCTCAACCGAAACGGAAGTGAATCAACAATTTGGGAGAAACGGGCAACTCAATTGAAATCCCTGCAAGAAAAAACACCCCAGCCCCATTGACAACCCCATTGACCTCATCCATCATCAATCAAGTACATAAACAGCAGCGCCATCATCCATCATCAATCAGCAGCCCCATTTCATATACAAAAGCAGTAGCAGCACCATATCATGTACACAAACAGTAGCAGCACCATTTCATATAACTAACAACATTAGCACCAATTCATATAAATAACAACATTAGCACCATATCATGTACACAAACAGTAGCACCACTATTTCATATAAACAGCAGCAGCACCAATGTAACATTAGCACCAATCTATTTGCTGAAGAGAAATTCACAACTTATTTCAATATACATAAATAGCAGCATAAACAACAGCATATACAATCTGTTTTCTTATGATGGTTAAACCACAGCATAAACAACACCATAAACTTACTTATGCTACAGTTACAAATCTCAAACAATCCTACGTCATGAATAACATCACAGTTATCTGCGTGTGGTTTAGACGATGTTGTACTACGTTTTATCTGTGAACAGAACTAAGACGAAGCTCTAGCCAAAATATACTAGATTCATCTAAATACAAATGTATCTAGTCAAGTTACATGGGAAAAGAAAATCTACGACCTACAGCGCTTGCAATCACCCTCCAGTTACATGGGACATCAGAAGCAATAGAGATTACATATGGAAATTATGTAGTACAGTATTTTGGGTCTGCTAATGCAAATTATAAAGTCCAGCCACGACTTTTCCTAGAGGTTTGAATGTCGAAGGGAGAGGCAGACACTAATGTTTTCTCGGCTCGATCTCATCTCAGCTATCCCTGGAAGCAAGCTCCAACCAGTTGGCCTACTAATAACAAGGTAATTTCTTGTATGGACACTATCGTTTCATATCTGCAGATGGCCTTTTTTCTTTGTTCGCTTGTTTGTTTGCCTCAATTTGTTCTTGCTTCTGTCTTTTCCATGCAATTGCAAAACCATTGCCTTCTATTTTAGAATAGAATCTACAAAGTGGGCTGCAACAGAAAAGTAACTAACCAAGCTTGTAAACAAACTCTGTACCATATTTTTCAGGAGAGGAGATTTCAGTTTTTCGTCTACTTAGTCCAGTTGACTGTTCCATGCAAAATTGGAAAACAATTTTATGTGAAAATTAGCTGCAGCAGACCCAAAACATAACCTCTGTACCAGATTTTTCATTTTCAGACAGAGAATTTCCCATTCAAACTTTTTTTTGAAGCAAGTGCATGAATCTCATTCAGTCCTTTTCAAATTGCAGCCTTCTTTGTCTGGTGGACATCTAACTACAGAGAACAGTATGCATAGCAATCAGCCACAGTGATACAAGCAAGAGAATGTTAAGCAAACACAAGACACGAAGTCATCATGATGATGATCAGAATCTTTCCAGTCAGGTTAATTAGCCGCAGTAGCAAAGTAAGGTGTGTCTCAACGGAGAAGAACAGAGAGAGAGGGGAGAGGGGAGGATAAGAACTGCATCTGTGGCGCATGCGAGCGATATGCGCCACAGAACATTGGCACTTAGTCAAAATCGACGTGAGGCTGTAGTTGGACATCAAACATAGATTAGCCCAGTGGTTATGATGCATAGACAAACCTTTCCCAGCCAGGTTCGAATCCTGGCTGGGTCACTTTTTTTCTTTGTTTCAAAATTATATGTTACTAATATATTTAAAACGAAGCACATACACATGTATATTTATTAAAAAACACTCCCCGAATTATTGTATATATTGTGCTTGTCACAAACACATGTGAATTTGTATACCCACACGAATATCACGATATATTTTTAGTCTCTAACTAATACACAAAAAAGGTCACACATCGTCGTGTGATATTTCGAGCTAGCTAGCATCTCTTCACAATCTTCTTGCCTTTTTCCTTCGCGGTTGAATAATTTAGCCCGGGCACTATGAGATTTCTTCTCGTGAACGGACAACCTTTAGTAGGTAGTGTGGTCTTTCTTCTTACTGTAGTAGTAGTAGGCATGTTGAAGTACTTGTCGAACTCCTCTTTGATCTTCGGATCGCCATTCTTGTCGAAGTCTTGCTCGTTGGCGGATCCTTCCATTTCGATGATGCTCCTCTTGCCCCTCCTCACTACAACACGACTGGGCTTTGACGGGTCGGTAATAAAGAAACATTGATCAACTTGGCTAGCGAGTATCCACGTCTCATTTTTCGTGGAGGCCTTCTTTGCCGACTTGGCATCTGGTATAACGCAGATGGTGAAATATCGGCCTTCTTGTTCTATGTTCTTGGCCCATCTAACACGGAACATCGGTACCGTCTCTCCATAGTAGTCGAGCTCCCATATCTCCTCGATCCTTCCACAGAATCTTTCCATGACAATAGTCTCGTCATCGGCGAAGGACATCATAGTAACTCCTGAGTTTTGATATTCGCTATTCATGTCCTTTTCCTCGGTGTAGAATCTGTAACCGTTTATGTCGTATGACTGATAGGTATTTACGTTATGTGCTGGGCCCTGTGACAAGGAGAATATGAGTTGTTGATCTTCCGTAGAAGGCATCCGCTATTAATGTCCTTCATATCTAGAGCCTTGAGCGTTATACTCAGGCGTGTATCCTCGGGCCGACACCCAGGATACAATGGAGTCATCCCATCTAACTCCATTTGCGCCAGCTTGGCTTTCTCTCTGGCTGCAGCTTTGGCATTGCTCGTCTCCTTGAGAAGCAGTTCCTGGACATGAGGGTCCCTTAACACCGAAGTTAGCAGCATCTGGGTGTTCGCTTCTTCTCCTTCTTCATGATGGTCATGCCCGTCGACATCTCCTTCTTCGTCATGATGATCATGCCCGTCGCCGGTATATTCTTCGTCATCATGACCATGCCCGTCGGGAGACTCTTCGTCTTCTCGCTCGCCCAAGTCTTCATGATGACCAACACCATTTACTGCCAGCTCCTCATCGAAGTCGTCGTGCATGAAACCGCGCCTAAGCAGGTGATCCTCCAATTTTCCAGAATCAAGGTCGATCCAGCGCTGGAGTTTGCATGTTTGACATGGACATCTTATCTGGGTCTTGTTGTTCCGAATCATGTCCGCCTTGGCGTCTTTCTTATACCTAGTAACTCGACCTTCGCTCATGCTGACGACCATGGTAGCCTACGCGGTATGCACATATAGAGCAAAAGACAGAGAGTAGGTTAATTAGAAATATACACACACAAAACATACATGCATGGTCGTCGCCGGAAAAATTCGGTATGACCTTTCCTAAAAGTAGGACATATAGGTGGTGCAAAAATTTGCCGAAATGGAAATGAATCAACATTTCGGCAAACATCCATGCACCACACCGGGACAGAGACAAGCAAAAACAAGAATCTTCTTCCCATGCAAGCTTCCCATGCAAGCATTCATGCACCACACAAGCTTCATGCACAAACATCATCGTCGCGCCATGCATGCATCGCATATACACACCGACCGCGCGACAAGCTTTACACCTACAAAACATGCATATTCATGGCCAATTACTCACCGGGTAGATAGAATACCGAGTCGAGAGCGCGATGTGAGAGTGTGTGGATCAATAGATCTATAGAGAGATAATAGTACACAAATAGAGATGTGGAGGAGAAAAGTAGGTGTGTTTTAGATCTACTAGTTGGAGAAAGTATTTCCCTAACCAATCTATCAACTATAGTAGGTTTAAATACAACAAAATGTAGAAAAGTATAGACACAATGGGTTGGGAGAGAGGAGGAAGACGAGCTGGGAGGAGGGGGAAGAAGGATGTGAAATGGATGGTGGTAGATAGAGGGGTGCAAAGCTGCCACCTTTGTGCAGATCTGGTCGAAGGATTCTGTGGCGCATATAGGCAATATGAGCCACAGAAGTTCAATCTTCTGTGGCGCATACTGGTTGCATGCGCCACGGAACCTTGGCCATAGGGTGCAGTGGGCCATGTGGGCCCCCTGACTCAATGTTCTGTGGCGCATGGCCAATATATGCGCCACAGAACCTTGGCCAGTGGCCAGACACTGTGGGCCTGGCACTCAGTGTTCTGTGGCGCATATTGTGGCTATGCGCCACAGAAGGTTAAACTTCTGTGGTTCATATTGTGGCTATGCGCCACAGAAGGTGACCTATGCGCCACAGAACACTCAGGGCACAGATCTGCACCAAATAAAGGTGGCAGATAGAGCTGCTTTAATGAGGCCAGACTGCGGCACGAGGCCCTCTACAACAAGGCCATGAGGTTGTACGCCATGCTCGCGTCTCTGGAGGAGAGGGCGCGCATGGCGGAACCAATCGGTTGGCGGCCGGTGCTCGACCCTAATGTGTCCATGGAGGACCACGTCCGGAGGCTGCAGGCGCGCGTGAACAGGGAGGTTTGGCATCTTCCACCGCCATCGCCCCCACCAGCTCTTTGAAGGGATTTGCAATGTTGTAGTTTGTGTATTTGCAATGATGTATGGCATTGTTGTTTTTCGCTGTTCAAGGCTATGCGCATGTGCATTTTGCAACGATGTATGCCACTGCACATGTCTATCTACTAGATTGTCTAGTATATTCTACCTATTTCACTACTAGTTGGGAAAAGCACAAGAGAAGTTTGTTCTAGGAAACACGAAGCATTCTGTGGCGCATATCAGAGTAATGCGCCATAGAAGTTTGTACTTATGTGGCTCATATGCACAAATGCGCCACAGAAGCTTGTACATGGGTGTCCAGAAAGTGGGGCCCACATTATTGTTCTGTGGCGCATATGACGATATGCACCACAGAAGATATAATCTTCTGTGGCGCATATTCCTGTATGCGCCACAGAAGTTTGGTCAGAGCATGGTCGTACCAAACTTCAATGGCGCATACGGGTTGATGCACCACGGAAGATTCATGGTCCAACCACTGGTGCGGGTCCCACCATACTTCTGTGGCGCATCACTCCATAGGATGTGCCACAGAAGTTTGGTGGTTCTGTGGCGCATTTCTCCGGATGCGCCACTGGATAACTTTTGTGGCGCATGCTCAGGACCATGCGCCACAGAAGGTATGTCTATCTATAGCTAGTTTCCTAGTAGTTTGGGCCACCCGAAATCTTCCTGGGCTGCAAGTCTATACGTGGGCCTTCCTTGGGTTGGACCGGGTATACCAACGTTATGTACCCGTAGGGTATATCCATGTCGGTAGCCCCCGAGTGTTCAGTCGAATCGCAGATTCTACTAGAGACTCTATAATCTTTCGGGTTCTTTGTATTTGATCTTGTCTTTAGAAAAAATGTTTAGTTCATAGGGATTGTTGATGCGTGTTCCTGGCTCACCCGACGGATCAAGCCAGTTAACTGTCATAGGACAAAACAACACGATCTTCATCAAACTCGAGTCCCTGGACTCGAATCCGGAATGAATGCTGGTGTGATTCGACTCAGACTGTTGAGGTCTTATAGGAGTCGAATCCCAGTGTTTTTGCAGTGATGTACCCAACGCGTCCATCGGGATTTTCATCCTGCCTGTTGACACGGGAATTTACTGGCAGAGCGCAGTCGGGTGCGTTACCAGGCCATGAGATGATATCTGTAGGGCTTATCTTTACGTCGTAGACACAGCATCCGAAGTTTTATCACCGTAGAGGTGTTTCGGGTGACCAAGGAAACTGCTTCTCACTAGGCGTTAGTTTGGGAAAAGTTGTCAAAAGTTTTTTGTTTGTCGTATTTGATCTGAAGGTTTTTAGTCGAATAATTCATAGGGTGCCTGACCAGCGCTACCTATGGGAGTATCCCCCGAGTGTTTGTTCGATTCGTAGACTCGAGCAGAGAATTTAGCTCAGTCGTTCTCACTGGTTTCCATTATTAGTCCGAAGGACGCATTTTTTCGAATGCATGACCAGCGCTCCCTATGGGAACAGCCCCCGAGTCCGTAGTGGAGTTGTAGACTCGACGTAGGACTCAAAGATGTTTTTTAGGTGCTATTACCTTTGTATTTTCTCAGGTGCACGGCCAGCGCTCCTGATAGGAGTAGCCCTCGAGTAGTTGGTTGAGTCATAGACTCGAGTAAGTACTTTTCTGTTTAGTCGAAATCTCTGAGTCATTGTTGGCTTTGCTTTGATGATGTCATTGCTGACGACCGGTGAGCTCAAACATCTACGGCAGCTGAGGCGATACAACAGGACGATCATGGGTTCCACGGCCTGACTTGAATTTGACAAGTCACGCATAACATGGCAAAAGTTACGGTGTCTCCTTGATTTCTATGCGTAGTGGACGGCATGCTGGCGACGGTTCAGTTTGGTGCTAACACCAGGACGATGAGATCTGAGGCATGCGTTAGGGCTTCTCAATCGACGGTTGTGCTGCATCGTCTTCGCCCTGTTATACCATGGGGAAAATAGCGAATTTTTAACCTTCGCCATTTGCCTCTGCTTCTTCGGCATTGCCACCATTTCTTGAGTTCTTGCTCTCATTGCACACTAGACATCCTCCGTGTATTTCCCTCTTCTTTTATCCACTCGCATCGGCGCACTCGCCGCTCCGCGATGAGAAAGTCAAAGAAGGCTTCCTCCACTGCAGCGGGTTCTAGCACCGCCAGCGCCGAGAAGAAGGCTGCTGCTCCAAGATGCACCACCGACGGTGAGTGGCGGCGCACGGAGATGCGTGAGTCAGACTTGCGCAAACTACGTGAGGCTGGCCTTATCTCGAAGACCAAGGAGGACGCCATCCTTCCAGGCCAAGAGGTAATCCCACGCCCACCCGAAGGGTTTCAGGTTATGTTCTACGCCTTTATCATCTGTGGTCTCTCCTTGCCCGCCCACGAATTTATTTATGGGATAATTTTCTTCTGTGGGATTCAGCTTCACCATCTGTCTCCCAATTCACTCCTCCATATCACTTGTTTTATTACTCTTTGCGAGTGTTGGGTCGGAATAGAGCCTCACTTTGGCCTCTTCCGGAGACTCTACTCCGTGAAGAGGCAATCTGGCACCGGTGGTGTCTATCCACTGGGTGGATGCAGAATTTTTATCCGCTCCACTGTCCAGTTCTTCTCTTTCTCCCTTTGCGAGTCCGTCGAATACTGGCGCAGGAAGTGGTTCTACATCCGCGGCATTAAGCTGGACGGTCAGCATTATGGGCTCGCCCCCTTCGACTCCGTCCAAGAGATCATCCGAAAGAGTTCGTGGGGGAACAACATCTTAGAGGGTGAATCTGAAGAGGTGGAGAAGCTCTACAAGCGGGTGGAGGCTCTCCAGTTGGTGGCTGACAAAGAGGTCAACGACGTCAACATCATCCGCACCTTCCTCAAGCGTCAGTTGCAGCCGATCCAAGCGAGGGCGCACCCGATGTTCTTGTATGCTGGCCCCAACGACCTGCAAGGGTATTTCCTGAGGAGATGTCTTTGGGTGACCTTAATAAGGCTCTTCGGCCTCTGCTGAAGTACAAAGCCGACGAGGATCTCCCGAGGAAGTCCTTGGCTGCCCCTTTCAGTGCCAAGAAGGTCGTTCCCCAGGTGAAACTGGCAGTTGCGCATGGTGCTATGTTCGAGTGCGTGTTGTTTGCTATCAGTACTTATAATTTTGCATCTCTTGTCTTCAATTTGCAGGGCCTCAAGGTAGAGGGGATGATGCCCCCTCTACCTGAGAAGTACACGGATGTGCTAGACCACGAAGAAGCGGAGTCTGAATTCGAGCTTCCCCCGACGCAGTCTCCTTCCATGGAAGCCCCCGAGCCAAGCGAAGGGCAGACCCGAAAGAGGTCCCAAAACGGAACTTCGGATGGGGCGAAGCCACCGATGCCGAAAGTTACCTCCTTCCTCGAGTAGCACGGTGGGGATGAGGGTGCAACTTCCACTCCCATTCCTGCTGTACTTATTCGAGCGATGGCCCCGCAGCCGCCGGCCAAGTAGAAGAAGAAGAAGGAGAAGGAAGCTCTTGTATTCAACCTGTCAGACATACCATCGTGAGTTGCTTTGATCAAATCTTGTTATTTCATTGGTGTGCTAAGCATTAGCTTGTTGTTGATTTGGTTCTTTGTAAGTGCTAGTAGTCATCACTCGGAGGAGTCCCTTGAGGAGGACACCGAAGAGATGGTCGCGGAATCGAAGCCGGCGTCTTCGTTTCCCAAGGTGGTTCCCCACTACGATGACGAGGATTCAAGCTCCGTGAGGCGGAAGGCTCGTGCACTTGTTACGCGGAAGAAGATATTAAAGCCCTCGGAGTCCACAGCAGACCACGTAAGTGTCTTTCCTCTTTTCCGTGGGGGGAGCCCCTGAGCACTTTTATTCAGCGAGCTTGTTGTTTTCTTTGCAGCCTTTTGTGCGTGACGCCAACCGCCTGATCGAGCAACACCTTTTGCTGGAAGGCGAGCTGAAGCAGCTCCGAGGTGCGTAGGTTTCTTTTGCTTTGTTTCGAATCCTCCAAATTTTTCCTTGTATCCACCCTTTTGTTGCCCCATGCTGCATATGAGAACAACGATGCTCTCCACAAGCTGAACGCACTCGAAAAGAGTCTCGGCAAAGCGGAGAAACAGGCGAAGGATGCTGCAGAGGCCCTCCAGCGCCAGCAGAAGGAGTCTGAAGACCGCGAACAGCAGCTCGCGGCCGTCGCGGCCACCCGGGAGAAGGCCATGGCACAAAATCTTATGACTGCTGCCAAGGCTATCTCTGGTAGGTCACCTTGCAATTCTTTTGAGTGTTAAATGCTTCTATTGCAATTTCCTCCTCCTCATCTTATGATTTTGCCGTTTTCTTTGCAGATGCTTCAGGTGCTATGTTCGATCGTGACGCCTTAGAGCACGGTGATCTTCTGGCGGATGTCGTTGCTTCAGGTGTTACCTAGTCCGTGGAGGCGCTCGATAAAGCCAAGAAGGCGCTCACTCACTTCTACAAGGAGATCAACCCCAAGGGTGTTGCCTTCGAGGACGTCGACTCCCTTGTAGAGACCTGGCGGACGATGCTCCTGCGAAGTACAAGCGCACACAGAAGGGGGTCGGCGCTGCTATGGGGCTGGCAATGGCGCTGGCATCTGGAGCCCAGCTTGATCTGATGCAGGTCACGTCCAGGATGCCGACTACGGCAGATGGCTTTAAGGTAGCGTTTGCCACCTTCGCCTCCTGCTGCAAGCATTTTGGACTTAAGCTGATAGATCTCTTGGCTGACTACTCGTTGGAGCGGCAGCGAGCGACCAAGAGTAGGCAGTCTGGATCCAAAACTGCTCCGGGTGCTGGCGCTTAGGCCCTTTCTGCTTTTGTAGGTAGTTTAGCTTGCCTTCTGTGTTTTGCATATGTAATGCCTTTGTGTGGAACAAGTGTCACTCTTCCACGTAGTGGCTTAATTTATGTATATATGAATGCGCCTTTTGACTGCTGTCAAGTTTTTGTGGTTTTGATATTTTCCTGTGCGCCCTTAGGGTCCTTCGGGTGCGGCTTCGGTGGTTACACCTTCTCCTGCGCCTTTCGCTCGCCCGTCGTTGAGAGAGTCGTCGCAGTTTACGTTTTTGCGTGACCGCATGCTAAGCTTGGAGAAGGACGTCCTTAGCATCCATGGTCACGTGGATGTGTGGAAGTCGAAGGCTGAACGAGCCATTGCCAGGGAGGAGTTTCTGCTTGAAGAGTTTCGGCAGATTGGTGAGCAACTCCAATGTAAGTTACCTGGATTCGTTGTCTTTTCGGGTGCACCAGTTGTTTTCTGTGAGCTTATAAACTTCTTGTGTGCAGTTGTAAATCTTCTTCCGAAGATAGAGAAATAACGCGTAGCGATTCGAATGAATTGCTTGACAAAACAAGAGCTGGAAGCCGGCGGTTTCTTCTGGATGGACCATAATCGAGCGATCGTCCTTGCGACGGTGCAAGTTCACGTCCACCAACTTTTTCAGGTGCTGAAGCGAGCGAGGGCGTCACTCGCGTCGATTTGGGCCACCATGTTCCCTTTAGATTCTGCGCCTTCTAGCTTTCTGGGCTTGCTTGGGAAGTTTTGAGATGCAGGTCATGTAAAGGAGCAGGTGCGCCATCAACTGGTGGCAGGCGTGAAGAAAGCCTTGTCACATGTTCGATTGTATCGCCGTGACATCGATCTTGCAGAGATAGCGGCTGGGCCACCTCCACCTCCAGATGGCATGGCATGGGATATGCGTCCGTGTTATCCGGCTGTGGCGCAGTATGCCGAAGAAATTGTAGATGTGTTTGAGGAGCGAACAAACGTTATACTCCAGCACAGTTATGTCATGTAAACAAAAATGAGATAATGTAAAGTCTGTATTTATTCGAGTAGGCTTGTAATGCTCTTTTTAAAGTTTGTATATATTGGCACGTGGTGCATTGTATGATTATGTAGTGTGCATATCCTTTTCATTATCCTGATGTGATTAGCTACTTAGGTTATATGCGTTGTTGTCAATCGACGAAGTCGTAAGGTGAGGTACAACCCTCAAGCGTGTTTAGTGATAAATAATATAAGCGGAAAAAGATTTTTGGGCTAAGGAACTTAGCTTTTATTCATCCCAATGGTGTATCGGCTCCGTTGTTAACGTCGACACCATGGATGACGGCGCACAAGTAGCGCTCACAGAGTGGGTCGCTGCTGCCACAACTCTCAGATCCGGAACCGTAGGTTCCTTCATCCAAAGGGGGATCGCATAGATCGGAGTTGAAGCTGTTGCTGTCATCCGAATCGTCCGTCAGTGTCAACATACGTAAGGCATCGATGGGCGGGACCCATAAAGCATGCCTGATTGATGGAAGTGGCACCCGCTCTGGGAGGCGGAGGGTGCCGGTCTTCCCCACCTTGAAGCAGAAGCTCCCGAACAACATCTCGATTCCGTCGCATATGGACTCAAAATCTTTGAGGGCGGCTGACGAGTGGGCGGTGAAGTCGAAGGCGCCAAAGAGGAGGTGACTCTCCGTCGTCGAGGAATCATAGATCACTCCAGATGGGACCATCAAGACCGCACGGTCAGCGTCCCCGCTTCCCACAGACGGCGCCGATTGACGAGGGTTCGACTCGTCAATGCCCATTGTTATGGACTTGGGTTTTGGAGAAGATGGGGATACTGGAAGTTGTGAGACGGTTAACAGGCAAGCAACACGGGGACACGAGGTTTACCCAGGTTCAGACCTCGGAGGGAATACCCTACTACTGCTTGTCTATTCTTGATTACGGTGGAACCGAAGGTTATAGGGGTGCACAGATGCAATCTGGCATGGAGGTGTGTGTATGAAGTGTTCAGATCCTTCTCGTCGTGCCCTCCTGTCCCTTATATAGATAGGCCAGGTCCCGGGACAGGTCGAGTCGGTTACAGATTAGGGTTAAATCCTTTGAAATTCTATCTAATTTAGACCTGTCCTCCAAGGAGTCAAACTCGCCATGGGCTTGGGCCACCCGAAATCTTCCTGGGCTGCAAGTCTTCACGTGGGCGTTCCTTGGGCTGGACCGGGTATACCAACGTTATGTACCCGTAGGGTATATCGATGTCACCTGCAGAAATCTCTCCTCCTCCACCACCATCACACCGTCGTGATGTTGGGATTTCGAGGAGATCGACAACCTCCACTGCCCTACTAAAACAAGGGAGAGGAAGGTCTTCTTCGACTACCCTACGTATGACCGACTGTGGAAGCGCTGCCGGAACACAGTGCCGGAAGGATCGTCTACACGATCTTGAGATCGGCAAGTGATCGACTACATCAACCACGAGAATACGATCTCGTTAAAAGTTTTGAATTTACAAGGGTTAGTTCTTTATAATCTTGTTGCACCGATCTCGTAGATTAGATCTTGGTTTCCAATAGATTGGATCTTGGTTTTATGCATTTTTTCGATAGAATTTTTTATTTTTCACGCAACGAACCCTACAGCAGCCCGAGGGAGCCGAATTCGAGTTGGTTTGGCTAGGTATTAGGGGCCTCTGGAGTCGCTCAAGCGGGAGCAACCGGGGAGACAGTTTTTTCCCTTGCCCGGGGTTGTGGGAAGAGATGATGGCTTCAGGTTGTAGGTCGTGAGACCTGATAGCTTTTGACCGAAGCGCTCGCTCAAAAGAGCATGTCCAGAAGAAATACAGGGGAAAAACAGAAGTGGCTCACTTATCCCCTCCCCTCTTTCCCACCCCTCCCGTTGAAAGTCGACCTCGGGCTTCCGGGCCAAACCCGAGCCAGATCCGGCGGCGTTGCCGCCCGGAGATGGCGAAGGGGAGGCTCCGGCGTGTGTACTAGTACTAGATGTAGGTTAGGTGTAGTTGTAGTCAGCGTCTTGCCGTGGTTTGGGGTCTCCCTGGCGCTCACGAGCTACTGCTGGGGAGTGAAGCTCTGCTATTCCGGCGAGCTCCCAAGGTGGGAGATGGTGGAGGAGGTGGAGAAGAAAAGATCCCGTCTAAATAATCTGTTTCTCCGTCAGATCTGACGGATCTCGATGGTGTCGGCGGCGGCTTGTCGACCCTGGGCCCACTCGTCCCTGCTTGCCATGGAGGTGAGGAGGTGTGCGGATCTGGTGGTAGAAGACGCTCTAGGTCGGCTCTGCTGCAGGGGAGAAGTTTTGCTTCTCGCGGGAGAACTCTAACGCCGTCGATTGATTCGTCGGTGTATTTGTTGGTCGTATGGCGGCCTCGCCCTCTGGTGCCGGCGACGTTCCATCTAGGCCGGCGTCGGGTGATCGTGAACCTCCAGGCTCGTAAGCCGAATCGGAGGCCCTTTGGCTGCATTTCGGCAAGCTCCCCTCTCACTGCCCCAAGTGGTAAAGTCCCCGGCGATGGTGAGGGTGGTTGTGCTGCAGCCTACGACGGTGGCGGTGAAGGAGATGACCTCGACGGTGTTCTCCAGATCTTTCTCGAGGCTCTGTGTGGAAATTGTAGGAACTTTGTGGTTATTCTTAGTTTCTTTAAGTCCCTTTTTTGTAAAATGTACTGCCACAACTGTTTATGAATGAAGCATTCTCAGTCCTTCGGGACCGACCCCTGTTTAAAGAAAAAAAGGAGCATGTCCATGGGGACCTGGACTCGAGTGATTTCCCCGCAAAAGAACAATGTATTTACGGTTGGACTGGATCCTACATGTTTCTCGTGACCAACATCTGAGGCACTAGCTAGCTAAGTACTTGGGGCCGGACGCGGAGGCCGAAAGAGTAAGTACTACAAGATCATCGTCGGCAGCATAGTATTAGTAGCTAGTTTTTGTAAGTTACTATGTGAAACGACATCAATTGCTGGCTATTATTATGATATCCACTCACTCTATTTTAAAATATAAGGTGTTTTAGGTTTACGAAAAAATGTATTTATACTTTTTTTAGTATATAGATTAATTCTAAGTTTGAGTGAATCTACATACTAAAATAAGTCTAAATATATTTATCTCACAAAGCTAAAACATTTTTTGTTTTAAAACAGAGGGGGTATCTATGAAGTAAAGCATGCACGTTGTGGGCCGTCGATTTCACAGACGCCGTGGACGCTCTCTAAATCTGTACTATATAAAGGCCTTCGCCCATCTGGTACTGACTCGTTCGACGCTCTCTAAATCTATACTACATAAAGGCTTTCGCTCATCTGATACTGACTCGTTCTTACTATGTTAGGACATCTTTATTAGATCGACGCATCCCGTTTGAGCGTGTTCAAACTTGTTCATACGGACGCACGAGCATGCACGGCCTAGCGGGCCAACCCATCTGGACAAACGCTTCCGGTTCGATCCATTCGTGCATCTAATCTGGCAACAGTTTACGTTGGCATGGACGCACGCAGACAGCTCAGGTGTCCTACCCGTTGGTGTCGCTGGCCCATCCGTCAGCTACCGCGGCATTGATTCAGGCGCGTGTAGTGGCACCGATTCACACACAACCGCGACAGCGATTCAGAGGCGCTGCGTAGAAGGCTGACTGGCGGCAGCCTGCGCCATCAATGGCGACGAGACGACACACTGACTGACAGGACAGTTCAATGCCGTCTCTTCGGCCTCCGCGCCGGCATCCGATGTCGGCCCTTTTTAACTGGCCGTCTGCGGCCATCTTCTTCCTACAGAACACCATCCTCTCCTCCTTCTCCTTTTCGTTCTTCACTACCTGTAGATAGCCATGGCCGGTGGCGCTGGATCGAGGGGAGGGCGCGGCAGCCGTGGACGTCGAGGGAGGCATGGAGGACACTACCAAATCACCACGCCACCACGCTCTCCCTCACCGCCGTCCTCGCCAGAAGATTTCGACACAGGCACCCAGTTCGCCGTGGCCATCCACCTCGGCATGCCACGCGACAGACTGCTCCTCCCCCGTAGGTTCGTGACGCTGATCGGCGATGAGCCGCCGCCGCCGCTTGTCATGTTGCGGGCGAACGGCTTCAGGACCACCAGATACTCGGTCGATCTATAGTCCGACCACCTCAGCCAAATGTACCTCGGCAATGGCTGGGAGTGCTTCACCCGCTCGCACCAGATCGAGGCGGGCAACATCCTCATCTTCAAGTACGACGGCGAAGGAAAGTTCGGCGTCAGCATCTTCGACCACACCATGTGCCACAGCTGCTACCACTCCGACTCCTCCTCCGACTCGGACGAGTAGGCTAGGCTTTACGCGCGCCATGGATGATCTATCATTGTAGGCATTGGCCATTTGCAATTAAAAACTTTATTAAACCAGCAAATATATTACAAACAAGAGTACAACGGGTCGTGTCAACACCCGGATTACCATTTTTGTGAGACATAACAGAATTGGTATCACAGTACACCATCCATTACGAACCATAATAAAGGTCTTACAAATATAGGATATCATGATCCAGTCTTAATACAATCAACGCAGCAGAAATTAAACATAGCGGGGCTTTATCTTCAGGGTCACAGGCAATGCTGATGATGGGAGATGATCCTAGTTGTCATAGACCTCCTGCTGTCCATCATCCTGGTAGTCCTCCTCGTAGTCTGGCCATGGGAATAGCCGGGGACAAGCCATGAGTACTCTTTAAGTACTCGCAAACTATCGCTAACAAGTAAAGTAGTTCGAGTAGGAATCCTAAGCTCTAGGTTTATTTGCAAAAAGGCAGGTTTATTTCATAATGAGTTCAGAAGTAAAGAAAACTAGTTAAATGTTCTACAACACCTAAGTGGGAACTTAGTTTTCATATTCATAACCCTGTTGTGGTCAAGTCAAAGTCATAGTTCATTTTACAAGTAATTTTGAAAACATCTGACGACGGAACAGTATGGCCACTCCAACTTTCCATGACCGCGGACGTGGCTATTCAAATAGTTTGACACTCTGCAGAGATTTTACACTTTCACCACAAGATTCGATATATCTGTCAAAGACAACCCTGAATCATCATACTTAGTATGCAGATAATCAATCCTAACCTTTCAATTACACACCCTAGTATAGGCACCTCCCCTATGAGTTTGGCCTCCCAACCATGAACTGCATAGGTGGACATTCACATTCACGAGGTAGCCTCAGCTCAACCTCTTCCGCAAGTGAACCCATACTAAGACATATAAACTTCCAGTTAAGCCCTACCCAATTCAGGTATTGTGGTTGTATGATAAAATTGTAATGGTATCGCATCCGAACCCAACCATCAATTTTTTAAAAGGGCTAAGGCTCATGCCTCAACATTTTCATCATCAAATCATCTTGTGTTCATAACACATGTTAAAACATTTCAATAGAATGAATCTTCATTCCAAGATTTTCATAATCATTTTCACCAAGTATTCCCATCTAAAGTGATCAACTTTTATACTTAGCACTAGCCACTAAAGTTGAGGGTATTTACTAATGAGGGGTTCTAATCAAGTGTGACTATCCAAATATAGTCTTATGCCTTTTGATGACATCTAGTTCGAACTACTTAGGCCTAGTTTTATGCTCTTTATGCTATCTATAGTAGTTTTCCAAAACTCACAAAGCACTAACTAAAAGTAAAGGTAAAGAACTTTGGTAAAGATAAAAGGATAAAGCTTGCAAGTAAAACTGGGAATTGGTATAATCAAGGTTGCATAAACAAAGCATGCCTAATGCATCATGCATAGGTTTTCTTGCAATTTGGGATGGCTTGCATAGGTAGCATGCAAAGTTCTAGCTTGCATAGTTAAGAAACTTTCAAGTGTTAGCTTGCCTTGATTGGTGCAGTGGTTGAAGTTTTCTTCTTCGTAGTACTCCTCCTCCTCGTAGCCTTGGTCGGTACTAGCGTCTATAAATGAATATGAGGTACACAATCACCAAACAATAATTAACTACCTCTATTTGGCACACAAAGGTTCACACTAGATGATCTAGCATCATCACAATCATCACACGAAATAAAGACCTAGTCCTTTTTATTTTATTTTGAAAAAGTAATTTCTACTCTTAAAAATACTTAAAATTTAATATTCTCCAATTAAAATATGGGATCATGTTGACACATGTCATAATCACATATTCTAATACTTGGGAATGTGATTTAAAGTGGTGGTCATATTTCATAAAGTTTAAAAATACCATTTTATATAATTAAAGTGACTAGAAATGCCTATAGAGCATTCTTTTAGTACTAGTCCAAGATCACTGCATGTAAACCTAAATATTTTTACATATTTAGATAAATCTAGTCAAGTGTGATTTTTGAGAGTTGGAATCAACTCAAAAGCATTTATGGTTGATTTTTAAAAAATGTTTGAGTGTGCAAAAGTCTCTGTCTTGTTATTTTTACTATAGGTGATCTATAATTCCAAATGGTTTTAATCCAATGGGCTTGGATAGATAATTTGAATACCTTGCTAGAAAAATTGGAATCATGCAATTTGGTTTAGTGAATCTCTTTGAATTGATTTTTGAATCTACTAACAGAACTAGGGTTTAACTAAAATGGAAAAAGGTTATTTGAATCACTTGGCTAAGCGTGGGAACTATACTGGGCCGGCCCAACTGCACTACACGTGCACAGTGGGCTGCTAACAGGGCGCCCATGCGTCAGCAGCTCATTCTAACCGAAGTGGTACGTTTCAATCTAAGCCGTGCGATTAGACTAAGATCTATGGCCGACGTTCGTCGTCTCCGTCGCACAGCTCCGGCGAGACTGAACCCTAACGTCGACGGTGGGGGTATGCGGTGGCTCACCTGGGCTCCAGCTAGGGTCGGCGATGGGGGCGAACGATGTTGTCGATGACGGATGTTCGAGCGGTGGTCGTGGCGGCTCCGGGGGTGGCTCCAATCCACGGTTCCTCTTCTCCTCTGCAGCGGCGGACTCCGGCCAAATTATGGCGGCCTGGTGCTCGCCTTGCTCCAGGGAGAGGTGTGGGAAGTTCTGAGAAAGAGGGGAGTGAGATGGTGTGGAGAATGAGGGCTGGGGTGGCCTCTATTTATACACCGGCGAGAGGGGAAGAGCGGCATGGTCGGGCTCCTCCTACGACGTCGTTGCAGTGAGCTATGGGCATGGTTGAGGGCGTAGGACGGTGCGGTGTCTCCTGGCGGTCGTCGCACGCTTAATGGCTCAGCATGGGGCGGTCGAAGATGGTCAGGAGCGGTCCGTGCTCTGCACGGAACCGGCGGTGTTCGAGACGGCGTATAGGGGATACTGGTCGCGCGACGGGGAACGGGCATGTCTGGGAGGGAGTGTAGGGTTTCGTAGCATGGAAAACAAAAAATTTCACCGCATACAAACAAACAAGCCAAGATCTATCTACTAGATTGTAGCAACGAGTCGATAGAATAACTCACCCTCGAAGATTCCAAAGTGTTTAACGAGAGCGGATTCTCGTGGGTGATGTAGTCGTACTCTTCCCGATCTCAAGATCGCGTAGACGATCCTTCCGGCGCTGCGTTCCGGCAGCGCTCCCGCAGTCGGTCACACGTTCGGTACTCGACGAAGACCTTCCTCTCCCTTGTTCCAGCAGGCAGCGGAGGTTGTAGTACTCTCCTCGTGATTCTGGCAGCACAACGGCGTGGTACCGGAAGTAGAGGGGAGATCTCGCAGGGCTTCGCCTTAAGCCGGAGCGAGTATGGTGGAGTATGAGAGAGTCCCTCGACGATCTAGGGTTTAGACACGCCGAGGAGGGGCTAGTGCCAGCGGCTAGGGTTTCACCTAGGCGGCGGCGAGTGCCCTAGGGCCGGCGGCGGCTTGGTACTAGGGTTTGGAGGAGAGGATCTTGTGTACCAGGAGGGGCAGCCCTGCCCCTCCCTTTATAGGTGGGAGGCGTGGCCTAGGGGAGGGGAGTCCCTCCCCAACTCGGCTTGGAGGTGGGCCGGCGGTTGGAGGAGGGAACTCCTCCCCAACTCTGTTTCCCACTCCTCCTCTTTTCCTCTTTCCAAATTTAGCCGTTTGACTTTTCAAAGACTTTTCAAACTAGGATTTGAATTAATCCTTTATTTGGTTCAGCGATGACACTTAGTACATGATGCAATCATACCAACTTGATACAACACATTCATGTACCCTTCCCCTCCAGATTGCCGGACATTCCGGAACCTTCTAGAACATTCCTGATGAAAACACCGGAACCATTCCCCAACTCCGAATCGGGTCTTTCCTTATATGAATCTTATTCTCCGGACCATTCCGGATCTCCTCGTGATATCCCGGATCCCATCCGAGACTCCGAACAACATTCGGTCTCTTAATCATCATTCCATAACTACTCAACAACATCGAATCCTTAAGTGTGTCTCCCTACGGTTCGTGAATTATGCGGACATGATCGAGACACTTCTCCGATCAATAACCAATAGAGGAATCTGGAAATTCATATGGCTCCCACATATTTCTACGATTACTTTGCCATCGAATGAACCACTTACATACGATACCAATTTCCCTTTGTCTCACGATATTTTACTTATCCGAGGTTATGATCGTCGGTATCTCTGCATACCTAGTTCAACCTCGTTACTGATAAGTACTCTTTTCTCGTTCCCGTGGTATGTGATCCCTTGTGAGCCAGTCACATGCTTGCAAGCTAATTGGATGACAGTCCACCGAGAGGGCCCAGAGTATATCTATCCGTCATATGGATGGACAAATCCCACTCTTGATCCATGTGTCTCAACCAATACTTTCCGAACACTCAATGCCACCTTTATAGCCACCCTGTTACGGTGTGGTGTTTGATGTCATCAAAGCATCCTTCCGGTAAAGGTGATATGCATGATCTCATGGTCGAAGGAATTAGGTTACTATGTATCAGAAAGCTTATAGCAAATGAACTATATTAAATGACTTGATCTTTATGCTACGCTTAACTATCGGAGTATGTCCATCACATCATTCTCCTAATGATATGACCCTGTTGTTAATAACATCTCTATGTTCATGATCAGGAAACCATGATCATATATTAACCAACAAGCTAGTTTAACAAGAGGCTTTACTAGGGACTCTTTTATGTTTACAAATCACACAAGTATTAATGTTTCCGGTTAATACAATTATAGCATGGTATGTAAACATTTATCATAAGTATGAAGATATGATAATAACCACTTTATTATTGCCTCTTGGGCATATCTCCAACAGGGAGCTAGGGTCATGGCGAGTGCAGGTACACGCGGTGAGGGCGAGGCGCAGCGTGTGCGCATGTGTTGGCTGCGGTGCTCTGGCACGCTCTCGGCATGGCGACAGAGAAATGGGCTCTGCGGTTTTGTGGTGGTCCATGGCTTTCCTGTGATCGAGGTGTGGACAAGGAGTGGCGGTGGACGGTGGCCTGTCTCCTAGACATCATGGACGGGCGCGAGGCTTCCTCCTGCGGGTTGTCCATGGTCGACCGGCAAGGATGGCTCGGGTGGCGCGGCATTGGCGCAAACGGCAGAGGGGGTGCTGCTTCAATGCAGTGCTGGGCACTAGGGGAGACCAGGGGAGTGAAATGGGGACAATTGGTAGATAAAGCATTGATCAAGAACAGTAATAGTTTGGCAGCTGTTTCTATGCTTACCAGGTGTTTGATGAAATGGCCGCATGAATTTAACATTTGAATTTTTGAATGAATTTTGGTGAGTGATCTTGTCATAAGCTTGGTAGTCTGTGGTTGCTTGGGTTTGGCAAGGGGAATTGGTTTGGTTGACTTTTAAGAAATGGTGATCTTAATGTACACTTGATTCAATTTTGAATTATCCTTTAAATAGATTTGGACTTTGTTTCTGTTGGTTTCTAAGGTGGGCTTGGGTTCACTTTTACTTGGTCTAGCAAGGGGTGAAAATAATTGGATTTGTCTCTGATTGAAATCTTTCACTAGGAACATCCAAAGTGGTCTAGTGAACAAGTTTGTCCAAAATGACCATTTGCATATTTCTTATATTTGATGTTCATTTGATTCTGCTTAGAAATGATCTATATGATGTTGTTTTCATCTTTAAACCAATCCTTATTATTCATAGCAATCAAACATGGAAATTGCACACATTCATGCATTAAGCACACACACATGCATTCATATTAATTTTAATAATAAAAGTTTTTGTTCACCTTAAATTTGGGTGATTAGAACTTGATAATCTTGTTTAATATTTTTTAGGATGTTACAAGTCGCCTACGGGTCGATCGGCATTGTCCATTCTAGCTAGGCGCTGTCTATGGGTCGGTAAGGCCCCATTCTACGCTGAGAGAGCGGTAGATCCCTTCCTGTGTCTGCGGCTCTTCTTTGGCTTGGGGAGGCGGGCACACAGGTACTCGTCGTCGGGATTGGCCCTCAATGCTTCGTGGAGCTCGTCACGCACTTCCATGAGCGCTAGACGCCGGCGGTGCTCTGATAGAAAGACGTGGTTCATCACCGCGAACGAGAAAGGCTCGCCGGTGGTCCCGTTGTAGTTGTAGTGAGAGCGTTGTGGCAACGACGTGTTCGGCAACCATCACGCCCTCTCGGGCCCCTCTTCTCTGCCGTCAAAAGGGTTGCCACGGACCTCGTCGGGTCAACGCTGGCGGCCAGGCATGGTGTTTTTTGTACTGTGGATTGTGCGGGTCTGGGCGAAGATATCTCGGTAGCCTCCCCTTTTTATGGTTGTGTCTGGACGCGGCGGGAAACACCCGAAACTCGCGGGAAGCCACTGGAAATACGCCGCGTTGGCGATGGCCAGACGCTGAAAAATGGGTCGCACCGCTGGACGCAGTCGGCCGAACAGGCCGGACAACAGCTACAAATCGATCGCGGCCCGACCTAAACAGACACAAACAGACCATTTGAAGCAACCGAACGAATCGACCCGGTGAAGATGCTCCTAAGCCATGAGCAATGGTTTAGATAGCCTGATGTGCGTAATGCTACTCCACGTCATCCATAGACAGCCGAAAAGACTGCTTCTACATCGGTCGTCCTTTGAGCTGTTTGTATAGGAACCCACGACTGCATATTTAGGTGCAAACTCTTACAGATATTGACACTGTTCTTCCTCCTCCTCCGATGCATCACCCTCAAATTAAATCTGTTGATTTTTACAAATAGTATTGGCCAATTCTTCTTAACGACATACATTCATTAATCTCCCCAGACCCATTTATCTTCTCACAACTTAAATTCACCAATGTCAGAATCACGGACTGCATCTACAAGCCAAAGGGGGAAATCGTCGGCGTCACAACAAATCTTCCCTAGTGGACTGATGGACTGGAAATCGCTAAACTTATCTAGCTCGGGTTTGTGGCTCCGGCCGAGAGGCGCAGCCATCCGCGTCACACCACATCTTCCCTGAAGGACCGCCTCGCCGGCGACAGACACAAGGTCGTAGTATACAAATCGGTCCAGCTCCGTGTGGTGTCTTCTGCCGTCTGCCCGTGCGCGAGATATGAAGGATTGTTAGATTGATTCATCATTTTATTTCGGAGATTGGATTCATCGGGTGAGGGAAAAAATCAAGTTCCAGATACCTTTGATACAACCGGAGAAAGTCCATATGTAACGACCGGGTTTTATGGCCTACCGTGTCAGCATCCATTGGTCAGCCCAGCACTCAGCATACATTCTGGTTATTCATGCGCTCACAATCTAATAATAAAAAAAATCCACTCCATCCCAAAAGTCCGGACCGAAGAAAGAAGGAATCTCTCTCTTATAATCTGAGTGTGGCTTTTTTTGTAGACGAGGTGGAACTAAACCAAACAGCCTCCAGTAATCAACAGAAGTGTCCTAACATCTCATCACTGAGAAGCCCCTCAGGAAGGCATGACGGTACTAGCTCTGATAACAGATGTTAGCGTTTACTTGGCCAGCTCAACACTCAGCCTACGTTCTGAACGTTTATACGCTCATAGCCAACAATAAAAAAACCTACTCCATCCCATAAGCTCGGACTGAAGAGAGAAAATAATATCTCTCTTATAAGCTGGGTGTGGTCTTCTTCCGTAGACGAGGTGAGACTAAACCAAGAAGGCTTCACTAGTCAACAGAGGGGTCCTTAGATACCGACCGTATGTAAGTTTACCCGGGCTCTTTCTCTCTTCCCCCTCTCTTTGCTCTAGTTCAGCCGAAATACTACGTGTAAACTCTTACAAACAGCTTACGGTGGACCACTATACATGCCCTTAGTCGTGGCATGCGGCGTATTTATTCAACCAGATGAGATGGATGTGGTTGCATGGAGGTGGACGAGCTGTTTGGAGCTGGTCCGGTTGCGGGGCGAACAAACCAGCGAGAAAAGCTGGTTCGCTTTGGACAAAAGCGTCGCCACGTAGACCGGGAGCCATGCATGCATGCCAAGTTTACTCAAAAGCGGGGTGGGCACCCGGTGACATATGAAAAACACTCAGAAATCTAAAAAAAAATAAAAAATACCATGGAAAAAAATTAAAAATACCTTGGCAGCTTAAATTTGAGAGCACATCCAGCGGGGTGTTTTCAGTCCTAAATCTAAAGCTATTTAGCGTACGGACGAATGCAATTTTTGACTGAAAACGTTCAGCTTTTCAGTCGTTTTTAGGCAAAGTTTCTGGTTGGCTGAATATAGATAATTTTTTTAATGTTTTGGCAAGTACGTAGATATTTATGCCAAATTCAGTCAAACACCCGAACTTTGACTATATTAGGCTAATTTTTTTTAAAAAACATAGAAATACTATTAGCCGATGCCGATGGGCGCCTCTCACATGCCGAAGTTACGGTAGAAGACTGTGTAGTCGCCGTCCCTCATGTTGTCGTCGCTCGGCGGCTACGAGCTGCCCTGGCCGGTGTCGCCGTAGCACCACGGATGCGAGAAGGGAGTTGCGTCGCCGGCGTCGTCAAGGACAATGAGCGGGGGCGCGCTCTCCGCGAGCAAAGCGTGTGGACTCACGCTTGGCCTGCTCCTGATGCTGCCGAATGCGGTTGGCCTCCTCGTGCTCCCAGTTGGCCCTGGACCAGGCGCAGGCGTCCGGCTCCGGCATCGGCAGCACGTCGTTGAAGAACCGCTCCATCGCCATCTTGAGGACGAAGGCGTCCTCGTCGACGGGGATAGCCCAGTCGGCCGGCTCATTCTTCGACGTGCGCAGCCGATGGCCTGTCGGCGGCGTCCGCTCGCGGCCTTCGTTGATGATGATGTCGCGTGACCTCGTCCTCGGAGGCGACTACACCGCTGACACCACCTCCCGTTTCACCGGCCAAAGAGGGGGTGGTGTATGTGTCGGCACAAGGTGACTGCGCCAGCGCCGAACTAGACGACCGTGAGGCCGATGCCAAAGAAGAGGATCTGATGCACCCCATCCTCCTCGACAGCTAGTTCGACTCCAGACGACGCCAAGCGGCCGAATGCGACGACCAAGGAGGGAAGCCCAACTTGGGGCAGTCTCCTGTGGCGATGTGTTCGAGGACGGTGGCGAGCGTCTGTCCTGGAGCGCTCACCATCGGTGGCGTGCAGCGGCGTTGTGCCGCTTCAGCGGCGAGCAGGGCCGTCGTGCGCCTCTAGCTCCTGGCGTCGGCGCTCGGCGAAGAAGTTTTCCCAGTAAACGCGGTTACCGGGATCTCCTCCACCATTTCGGCGCCCTCAGGCACCGGTGGAACCAGCACGCCGCCGGTGTTGAACTTCCAGGCCAACAGGCACCGAAAGTCCGTCGGCGCCATGTAGCTGTCGTCGGGCTGCAACTGTGCCTCCCAGGGTTGCAGAGAATGCCGGCCGAAGCCGTTCGCCGCCACCGGGTTGCAGGGTACCTCTCTGCCATTGCTGTCGCCGAAGTCTTCTCCTCGTCGCCGAAGGAGGAGTGTGTGGTTGGGGAGTGCGAGCTGTTAGAGTGTGTGTTTTGAACCAGCAAGGGACGCCGGAATTTATATCTGAAAGAGGAAATAGCGGTGAAGGCGGAGGGGGGTGTAGCGGGTTGGGCGATAAAAGGGGAAACAACGGGAAGACGAGCCGACGGTGGCGCGCTATTGCGGCGACGAGTGGCCAACGCGACGGGCGGTCATTGACCGGCGGTCCGTCGCTGGAGCCGAGGCAATGGGATGAGGGCGACCCGGCTTGACACGCTTACAGAGCGGGTACACGGGCGAAAGGTTTTTTCACCGAATCCGCTGCATACAACGTTTCCAACCGGTTCTCAGCACCCTGAGTTTAGGCTGGGAACGCCGGATGAAAAGTGGGACAAATCCGACTGTCGTGGTGGTGGCACGGCAGATGCCATGGGTAGGCTTAAGTTGGGGGCCAATGGATACTAGTGGGATCCAAGGAGGGAAGATGTAGTGGTTTCTACACATAGAATGATAGAACTCAATCTTTATTCAACACCAATGGAGCTACACTTGCTCCTCGAGCTGTCTGAGCGAGAGGGAGAAGGAACTACAACTAGTGCCTAGTGAGCCAAAATGAATCAATCCCCTCTTCAGGACGCCTAGCCCCTCCTTATAAAGGAGAGGCTTGGTTCTTCCTAGGACTGACGTGGACAAGCATATTCGTGGAATATTCTTGTCCCAAAGTGATAACTCGGCGGGCCTCTTTCCGTGTCCCCCTCCTATCGATGGCAAAGACACAGAGTCCACCACATGTGAGCCTCGGGCCTGAGGACTGTCACCTGCGTGACCTTCTTCTTCTCCTCTGCCACTCTGCTTCCTGTCTGTAGCGCTTGGTATTGTGCAGATTCATGAGGAGAGACAGTGGCTGGTGTTGACTTCAGGACTTGGCTTCTCCTTCTTGGGCAAGCTTCCCTTGACTCGGCCTCGCCTCGCGTGACTCGGCTTGACCTTCACCTGCACTAAGTTAAGTAACAGCGGTACGCCGACATAACTCATATGTCGGTCGAATCAGGTCTTAACTACTTGACTCGGAACAAGTAGGACTTTATTCGGTCGATCCCTACATGACTTGGACGGATCATGTCATGATCCGGCCCTGAACATGAAGGCTCCTTTCTTTTCTTACTTATCTTGACCCTACCTGGAGTCATCCCTCCAACATTAGTCCCCGAAGCTGGTGCGGTCTTGCCTAATACCTTGGCCGGACCACATCAGTTTCCAGATACTCCGTTTTTTGTACTTTTCTCTCCGACTTATTATTTAGTCGGCGCCTCTCTCATTTTTTCTCCTCTTTGCTCACCCTCCTTTTCCGAGGTGTGACTCATTTTCTGAGTCATTCTCCTTTGTCCGATGTATCCTTTTAGCTTCTCTAGTAAGATTCTTCCTACGTGTACCAATCATTACCTTTTGTCTCATTTTTGTACCGCTACAGTGTATCCTGACATTGCTACAGTAGTTACTGTGGCAGTCTTATCGGCACAGTGACTCTTCGATCACCGCAACGGTCATGGCGGCCGGATCTCCTCCTGCGCCATGTGATCTAGCTGTGGCTCCAATCACCTATCAAGAACGCACGATACATGCCTTTTTGCGGTTACAGCGGCGCACTTGCGATCCCACTAACTCTCACCACGCATGGTTATAAATAGGGGGAGTGGGGAGGGGTTGGTTCACTTTCCATTCTCACTCACCTCGTCTTCCTTTCTACGCCGGCGCCGCTGTGCTTTTGTTCCCGCGACCAAGCTGCCATGCTCCTCCTCACGCGACGCGCCGCCGCTGTTTGGTCCTTCCTCACCGCGCTTCGCCTTCGCATCAAGATTCTGCGGTGGTTCCCCTCTTCCGCCGTTGTTGTGATCATCGTTGTTGCGACGGGGCCTTGGATTTCGAGGCCGCTCCCTGCCGCCTGTGATTCCTCCTCTGTTGGCTCCTCCGACGAGCCCATGTCGAGCTCGCACAGCGGCGCCGTCGTGGGAGAAGAAGATCTCATGGTGGCTCCAAAGCATGGCTCATGGCAAGGGTCCGCTGTCACTCGTCGAGAAATCGAGTGGATCCGCAAGACTCGCCGTGTTCCTGTCGAGGTAAAGTGTCGCTTACCCGGCAAGGAGTCTGCCACCGTAGTTGAGGATGGTGAGTATCTAGTTTTCATGTTGCATTTTTGCCAGAGGATTCGGCCTCCCTCTTAGCGACTTTTCCAAGAGCTTCCTTGAATTCTTCGGCCTTCAGCCTCATCACCTGCCGGCTAATGCCATCGCTTCTTTGTCGGCTTTTATCTCGGCCTCAGAGGGATACTTCGGCCTCTAGTGTGGGGCCTCTGTAGATGTAAAGTGTCGCTTTTGTAGATGTATGGTCGAAGTTTTTCCAGATCCATGCTAATGTTGTGCCGGATAAATTTCTCCATCCCTCCGAGAAATATCTTACTCAGTGTGGGGACTCTTCTATTACACCCCGGAAGAATTCTTTGTTACCCCGAGTCACAGGCCTAGAGTCCTGCAAGAAGTGGCATAGGTCGTTCACTACTAGAGAAAAGCTTATGCGAGGCGCACCTAAAAGCTTATGCGAGGCGCATATCATATGCGCCTCTAGCATTGAGCCTCGGCTATTTTTTATGCGAGGCGCATATGATATGCGCCTCCTATACTTCACATATGCGAGGCGCATATCGATATGCGCCTCCTATAATTCACATATGCGAGGCGCATATCGATATGCGCCTCCTATAATATATAGGAGGCTCATATCATATGTGCCTCGCGTATGTTTCACAATGCGCCTCGTATATTATAGTATATGCGCCTCCTATAGTGTCCTATATGCGCCTCCGGTAATATTTTCGAAATTCAAGTTTTACAGACTACTATAAATAATAATATACAGATATTCAAATATACAATATAGTCCAGAATACAGTATAAATAGCAAAGAATTTTTCAGAAACTTGCAATTGGCCAAAGCATAATAGAACCAACATGAATACAAGTACATTGCACACCAATCGCGACATACGAGTTCATACATCAAGTAGAATCAACAAGTGCCAAGTTTTCACACAACACCAAGTGTTTGTGCCACAAGATCACACCTCTGATTACAAGTTCACAACCACATTACAACTCCGACGATGGAGCTCTAGCTAGATGAAGTAGAGCACATAACCTACCATGAAGAGCAACAAGGTGGTGATCACGAGGAAGTTCCTCCACTTCTTCCTTCTGTGCCTCCTCCACTTCTCTTCCGCCACCTCTCTACTCTTGTAGCCTAGGTAGTTGTTGCCCGAGAAGTTGTGTCAGTGGAAAGCAATAGCAGTTCACAAGATAGAATCATGTATATATATATGGGTGCAACAAGATGTAAGAAATCTGGTTATAATCATCGGCATTTCGAAGAAAGACCAAAAAAAGCAAACCAAGAATGACTTGGATTAGTGCCTCATACTTAGATTGGGCACGGAAATAACAATGCTCGTTGTTCGATCTCATGCGGCAAGTAGAGTATATGCCCAAATTACTAGTCTACTTGGCACACCAGATCGAACAGCGGCATAGTCATACATATGACATCACAACACGTTCTAATCATCAGCATTTCGAAGAAAGACAAATAAAGCAAACCACAAGAAGTATTGCATAGACAAATAGTTATAGGTAATATTAGAGTGCACAATAGCAATTATTAATGCTTTAAGAATGCTTCAAGACTAACTGAATAGAAGCATCAATACAACACATACCTTTTCCATAAAATGCAGTCGTTTCTGATGTGCCAAGACCGTCACCACAGGTATCTTCATTCAGATAATTCAGCAGGACCAACTGCAGTCTTGACCATGTGAGAGAAAGATCTTTTTCATCAGGTTTAACAATGTTTACAGATTCCTCCGCGTAGTTCTTTTATTGGAGGGGAATTCCTCCACGATGTTGACGCTTTTCTACTCCCACTGTTTTAATATCCACTATTAAAAAAGAGCTTCCACCCACTTTACTCTTCTAGGCCAATGCTGTTGGCTCCTTCGTGCTTAAGGTAGAAGCAAAGGGCAAAGTTCGTTCCAGTCAAATTTTAACCAAAAGAGATTTAATTAGTTCGTTAGATTTTGTTCAAGTTGTCGAACAAGCAGCGAGTGCTGCAGGATGTGCTATGCGGCCATTTCGCTGTAAATAATGTTTTCAGGGAGTATCCAAATCCAGAAATTAAGGACGAGAAGGAGGCAATCACGGGAATAGTGGTAGTGATAACGTACTTGATGAAGTGCTCTGAGATTGTGCCGGATGCGATGCGTCCGAAGAATCCCCAGATGCTAGTCATGGAAACGAAGAGGGAGACGTTGGAGTAGCCCATGGCGACGCCCATCTGTCCCATGCCTCCGCGATCGTGTGCTCCTCCCCGAGCTGCGGCCGCTCACCGGGGCCCCGCGCCTCCGGTGCCGCCGCAGGCTTGGACGCGAGCAGGAGCAGGGCGGTCGGGTCATCCGCGGCGGCCTCCTCGGCGTCGGCGTTGGCCGCCTTGCGGGTATTCATCCAGGACCTCCACCCCACGAGCGCGGGCACGGCGATGGGGGCCGCGAGGAGGACTAGGAGGATGGTGACGAAGAGGACCGAGATGGGCCCGCCGTCGCTGCCGATGCCGGTGAGGTCGGCGGCGAGGAGGTAGAGCGTGATGGCGACGGCGAGTGTGCTGATTGCCGCGAACCCGCGCGCGTCGGCCTCGTCGTCTGTGCCCCCCGCGACGCGGCCCTCGCGGAGGAACACCATGGCGACGTTGCAGACGACGGCAGGAACGACGGCGAGCATGACGAGGAACGAGGCCGGGTCGTCGGCGAAGAGCGCAGAGCAGAGGTCGGTGAAGATGGCCGTGCTGAGGCCCACGAAGCCCTTGAGCACCCCCGACACAGGGCCCCTGCTGCCGCGGAAGTTGCGGATGCAGGTGACGAGGACGGCGGTGTTCATCCAGGTGGTGCTGTTGCCGCCGAGGCAGAGGCAGACGCACATCTGACAGCGCCTCCGCGATCGTCTCCTCCTCCCCGAGCCGCGGACACTCGCCGGGGCCGCGCGCCTCCGCCGGCTTGGACGCGAGCAGGAGCGGGGCCGTCGACTCCTCCGCGGCCGCGGCCTCCTCGACTTCGATCTGGTGAGATGTGCGTGAGATGCGGCAGAACGACGACGATTTGATCCAGAGAAAAGGGGAACCGTCCGTGCGGGTACCAGATATGCGAGGCTTATATTGTAGAGTGCGCCTCGTATAATATTATGCGAGGCACATTTGGGCCGAATATGTCTCGTATAATATGCGGTTATAGACAGATAGCGCACTGCGCTGGTTTCTGTCAATAAACGTGTAGCAGCCTAGTGGTAACTTGCCTTTTCCTATTCCAAACATTGGCCAACCAGGTTTGAATCCTGGGGTCACAAAATTTTTAGAATTTTTTTAAAGGCCATTTTTCATGTAAAAGCATTGTCCAAACACAATATGAACTATAAAATATACTGCAAATATTTTAAATATTTAAATATTGCTAAAACAACAAAAGTGATTATTCTCAATGATACATAATATTCTCAATGCAATATTATTATATCACACACATAATGAAAATTAAGAATGTTTCGATACATAATAGTAGGCCACACACATAAGATTTGTCTTGGTGGACGAGGAAGAAGTGAGACAAGTGAGTGGGGTGGTAGTTGGCTCCATGTGCAAAAAGTTGTGAAAAAGTGGTGCCAGGTTATAGGAGGCGCATATTGCATAATATGTGTCTCCTATAATTCAAACTATAGGAGGCGCATATAGCAATATGCGCCTCGCCTATGCGGCCACCTACCTCCGCCCGGGCCCGCAGGAGTTATTTGAAGCACATATGACCATATGCGCCTCGCATATTATCAAATATAGGAGGCGCATATAACCATATGTGCCTCGCATATTCGTGCACCTACCAACACGCGGACACACACAGATTATGCAAGATGCATTCTGTCCATATGCGCCTCGCCTATCTGATATATAGGAGGCGCATATGACTAGAATGCGCCTCGCATAATATGAGGCTGCTAGATTCCGTCCATACAGGGATTATAGGAGGCGCATTTTTATCATATGCGCCTCGCCTATTTTTATACTATAGGCGCATGGAGAAAGAGTGCGCCTCGTCTATTTTATAGCAGGCGCATATGGTCTAAATGTGCCTCGCATAAGCATGTCTCCTATAGCCTTTTCTCTAGTAGTGGTTTTTCTATGTCAAGAACACTGGCAAGGAGGACAAGATTCGTCTCCCTGCCTTCTCTATTGACCCTCCTTCTAAGCAGAATTGGATTTACAATCCGAAGAAGACTAATGCTCTTGCCGAAGTGTTCGAGCTTTGACTGAAGGAGTTGATTCGAGCGGGGCTTCACGGCGAAGATTTGATGGCCGCGTTCATCACTAGCTGAATCTGCCCTTTCCAACTCTGCTCTCGTAAGCTTTGCTACATGAGCGGTCCTTTGGATCCAAACCGAGTCTCTACGGTTGAGCTTGACGACGTTCAGATTCAGAAACGCGTCCGAGCTATCTTCAAAACGGAGATGCCCGAGGAATGGGCGTGGGGAATGAAGCCATTTTCCCGCAATAATCCCCCTCCTCGGGTAATTCGAACTTGAGTTGCCCCATCCGAGTTATTTTCCATCGATTATTCTGCTAACTCTTGTCTGCTCTTTCTGCAGAAATTTGACGAGCAAGTTTCGTAAGACGCTGAGGTGTTGGATCTTCCTTGGAGCAATGACCACAGCACCCCGGATAATGGAGAACCAGACCCGGAGGAGTTTATACCTAAACCCGAGGCTGCTCCCGCTCGTACTGGGGGTAAAACCTCTGCCCGCGCTGATGAAGGTGATTGGGACGACGTCCAAATTCTCGAGGTAGTTGCCGCGGTGCCTATCTCTTACGCGTTTTTGGCTCCTTTCCCAGCTAACCCGGCTGGCCAGGTGCATGAGGTCGATGAAGGGAATATGTCCTGAGAGGCAATAATAAAGTGGTTATTATGTATATTCCAAGTATATGATAGATTTTTATTTTGCATCCTATAATTGTATTAATACGGAAACGTTAATACATGTGTGTTTAATAAACAAATAAAAAGTTCCTAGTTATGCCTCTCTTATAAAATAGCTCGTTGATTAACAAGATGATCAAGGTTTCCTGATCATGGGCATTGGATGTTATTAATAACAAGGTCACAACATTATTGGAATGGTGTGATGAACATTCATTCGATGTATAGCATTAGGATCAAAATCATTGAGTTTATATTGCTATAACATCATACGAAGCAATCCTAATCCTTAGACCATGAGATCTTGTTAATCACTAACACTAGAACAGTATCTTGATAACATCAAAAGTCACACCGTAACAGGGTGATTATAAAGATGGGTTCAGTACTACTAAAGTGTTATGTTGAGGCCCATGGATCGAGAGTGGAATTTTTTCATCCCAATGACGGATAGATATGCTTTGGTCCCTCTCAGTGATATCACATTGATTAGATCTCAAGAAAGTGATATGATCACTAGAATGTTATATCACGGGAACAAGAAAAGAGTACCGATGATCGAATCTCGGACATGTAATATATTGCGAGACAAAGGGATTAAGATACTAGCGTAAAAGGTTCTCGCGATCACAAGAAAGTCATCGTTGAATGTGTGGGAGTCAGTATGGATATCTAGGTCACGCTTCTGATTATTGATCTGAGAGGGGTTTCGATCATGTTCGCATTATTCGCAAATCGTAGGATGACACACTTAAGAGACAACAACACTATTTGGAGCAAATAGTTTCATGCTGAAAAGAATTACAAAGCGCAGGAATTTATTTCACTAGATACCGAAACTAGTTTCGGGTGAAATTGTAGAAAGTGTTTCTTCATGTGAAATGAAATACTAGCAAGGAGTTATATGTGAATGTTTGTCATTAAAAAAATTGACAAAATTCTGAATAAATAAAAGGAGTTTTATTTAAAGAGAGTTTGCATTAAATTTGGTGGAAATTTAATGGGAATTTGAGTGGGATTTTTTGAGTGGAGACTTGAAGGGGAAAATTATGAGAGGAGCTTCCACCCACATGAATGGAGGGAGGGAAAGGGGCAGCCCCATGCGCCGGCCACCCCCTTGGGGTTCCCCCTCCTCCTTTAAAAGGAGCCCCCTCCTCACTTCTCACTCACACCTCATCGTGAAGGATCTCTCTCCTCCTCTAGTTTTTATCCCCATGGTCTCAGACTAGAGAGATACATGTTCCCGGTGGCTTTTCGGCAAGAAATAGTTGTGCTTCCGCTGCATCCCTCGAACGAGGAGGCTGAGGTTGCTCGGTGCCTCGGACGTGTGTGCGAGCACGGATGCGTCGCTGATTTGTGGAGATATGACTTCCTCTCGATCTTCAGATCGGCAAGAGTTCGTCTACATCAACCACGAGTTCAACCTTGTGAAGCTTTATCGGTCTTTAAGGGTATGTTCTGTACAGATGTATATCCACCTGTTGCTTGTATCTAGTAGATAGATCTTGGTATATAGTTATTCCCATCATAGGAAATTTATTGTTTTCTATGTTGCAAACCCTACAGTGGTATCAGAGCCGGATCTATGCTTAGATGCTTTGCATGGGTAGTACACATATGTATATGTGGGCGATGATGAGCATGTTATTTCTTCTTTGTTGTACTTTGGATATTGGTGGCATAGTGAGATGAAGCGGCCCGGACAAACTTTACATGTTCTCGCACATGAGACATGTTCCACGCTTGACATGCAACTAGTTTTGCATATGTGGCTAGGGGGTGTCTGTCTCTCCTATTATAGTCAATATCTAATTTGCAATGAGTTGTCAACAATGTTTTAATCCTCGTTGTGGTTCATGTTCGTAGGTAAGAACGGTTCTATCTTCGAAAGCCCTAAGCCACGTAAAACTTGCAATGGATAAATTAGAGGCGTCTAGTTTACATTGTTGCTGGGCTAGTGTCATGATATGGTGATGTTCTAAGTAAAAGTATAAGCCGATACTCTTACAACACATATAATGTGTAAGTTCCATAGACCGTGGCCTTACACATAAAGGAATGATGAGGATCATACCACGATGCACATGATGGATGTCAACACCCGGAATGATGAGGATCATACATCGCAATCCTAGGATTACCATTTTTGCGAGACATAACAGAATTGGATAACGCAGTACATCATCCATTACAAACCATACATAAGGTCTTACACAAATAAGGATCTCATGATCCAGTTCTTAATACAACTCAAGCAGTGGAAATACGTAATAATAAAGGTAGCGTAAGCGAAGCTCCATCTTCGGGGTCACAGAAAATGATGACGATGGGAGATGATCCTAGTTGTCATAACCTTCCTGGGGTCCTTCGTCCTGGTACTCCTCTTCATAGTCTGGCCATGGAAATAGCCAGGGACAAAGCCATGAGTACTCTTTAAGTACTCGCAAACTAATACTAACAAGTGAAGGGGGGTTTTGTAGTAGGACACTAAGCTCTAGGCTTGTTTTGCAAAAAGCCAGATTTATCTCTACTAAGTTCAGAAGCAAGAAAAGCTAGTTGAAATTTTATAACACCTAAGTGGGATCTTGTATTTCATATCACAACTCTGTTGTGGTCAAGTCAAAATCTCAATTCATTTCATAAGTCATTTTGAAATCATCTGGCGGGGGAACAGTATGGCCACTCCAACTGTCCATAACCGCGGACACAGCTATTCTAATAGTTTGACACTCTGTAGAGATTGTACACTTTCACCACAACATTTGATACATCCGTCAGGAACAAATCCTGTATTCACCATACTCAGTATGCGGATAATCAATCCTAACCTTTCAATTACACGCCCTAGTATAAGTACCTCTCCTGTGAGTTTGGCCTCCCAACCATGACCAACTGTCATCTTGGGTACTACACAGGTGGACAATCTTCACAAGGTAGCCTCAGCTCAGACCTTGGCCGTGAGGGAACCCATACTAAGGTATATAAGTTTTCAGTCAAGCCCCACCCAATTCTCGGGTATTGTGGTTGTACGGTAAAATTGGAATGGTATCGCATCTAGACAACCATCAGTTTTATAAAGGGCTAAGACTCATGCCTCAACGTTTTCATCATCAAAATCATCTGGTGCTCGGAAACACATGCCAAAACATCTCAGTAGAATGACTCATCATTCTAAGGTTTTCATAACCATTTTCCACCAAGTATTCCCATCTAAAGTTGATCAAGTTTTATGCTTAGCACTAGCAGCTACAAGTGAGGGTGAGTACTAATGAGGGGTGGTAAACAAGTGGAGTTTAACTAAGTTCAATCTCATGCCTTAGGATGACATCAAGATTATCTAGCTTAGGCCAAATTTAATGCTCTTTATGCAACCTCCAATTATCTTTCTAGTATCTATAATTTACTTAAGTAAACTCTAAGAGAAAGCTTTGATAAAGAAATAAAGTATAAAGCTTGCAAGTAAAACTAGGATGGGTATCATCAAATGTGTCTAACCAAGCATGCTTAGTGCATTGCATAGGTTATCTAACTTTCATAATTGAAAGTGTTAGCTTGCTCAATCAACTAGTAGTATTAGGCTTGCCTTGTGCAGAGCAGTGGTTGAAGTTCTCCTCGGCTTCTTCTTCATAGTATCCTCCTTCCTCCTCGTATCCTTGATCGGTACTAGCGTCTATGAATAAATACGAGGTACACAATCACCAAACAATACTTAACTACTTTCAATCATAACACAAAGGGGTTCTATAGATGATCTAGCAACATCACTAACATTACCAGATTAAAGCATTTGTCTTATTTATTTTATTTTTAGAAAAGTAATTTCTACTCATTGAAAATCTAATTAAGATTTAATATTCTCCAACTCAAACATTGGATCATGTTGACACATGTCATCACCACATATTTCAGTACATGGGAATGTGATTTAAAGTGGTGTCACAATTTAATAAGGTTTAACCTTTTTATTTTAAATCATTAATGTGACTAGAAATGCCTATGTGGCATTCTTTTATTACTTGAACAATATTTATGTAAGTAAACCCATATATTTTAATATATTCTGAAAGCTATGATCAATTATGATTTTTGAGAGTTGGAATCAACTCAAAAGATATTATGGTTTAAATTTGAAAAATATTTGAATGCAGAAAAGTTTCTGCCTTGTTATTTTTACCAGGGTTGATCTACAGATCCAAATGAGTTGAATCCAACGGGCTTGGATTAAGCATTTCAATATCTTTCTAACAAAATCGGTTTCATTCAATTTGGTTCACTGAATCAAGCTGGGTTGATTTTTGAAACTAGGTACAGAACTGAGTTTGAATGAAAATAGAAAAGCTAAATTCAAACGAGTGGGCTGCATGGGAAGGGTTATTGGGCCGGCCCAGTGTCACTCCACAGTCTTGAGGCGACAGTCTACTGGTCGATGGCTCATTAAGCCTTGAAGCGTCTACGGCGATGTGGTGGGTTGGATTAGAATGAAGATCGGCGGCTGAGGGTCGTCGTCGATGATGAATAGGTCACCGGCGAGCTCGAACCCTAGCGGCTCAGTGGGGGTGCATAGGGGCATACCGGGGGTCCAATGACGACGGCGAGGCAGGAAAACGACGAAGTCGACGACGACGAACTCAGTGGTGGTCGCGGCAGCTCTGGGGGTGGACGAAATCAACGGCTCCGTTCTTCTCCAGAGGCGACCTGCTCCGGCGCAATTCCGGCGAGCTGCTGCTCCTCGTGCTCCGGCTAAGGGGTGGAAGTATCAGTGAGGCGAGGGGAGTGATATGGTGTGAAGAAATCGAGCGGGGGTCGTCTCCTTTTATAGGCTCGACGGCGAGACCGAGAGGGATGGGCAGACGACGGTGGCGACACGGCTACGGGTGGCTAGAGGCATGTCCGAGGTTGGCGATCGACAGGCGGTCTTCTGGCGATGCTCTAAGGTTTAAATGCACGTGTAGGGGCGGTGGCTACGGGGTACGGGCGGTGAAACGAGCATGTCTGGTGTTCTCCTGGGACGGTGGGGTGCATGCTGGAGGGCGGCAAGGGCTCGAGGTGGTTGGGTGGCATGAGAACGGCGCGTGCTCTGCGGTGCGCGTCGGCATGGTCGACAGCGGCGCGGGCGTAGCGTTCCTGGCGGTTCTAGTCGTTGTCTTCGAGCTAGGGCTGGTCGAGAGGGGGCGGTGAGGCATGGGCTACCTCCCAGACAAGGTTGGCATGGCTAGTACTTCTCCTAGCGGGCTGTCCACACTAGGGTGACATGGGTGCTCTCGGCCTGCTCACCATTGATGGCATTGGCAAGCTCACAATGGTGCTAGAGGTTAGTTAAGGTTGCTAGATGATCTACTAAGGCTAGTTGTAACCAGAGAGGGGGCAAGGTTGGCCAAAACACTGCTCAACATAGTGTTTTTGATTTTGTTGATTTGAATCTGCAACCTGTTTGATGAATTGGCCGCATGAACTTAAGTTTTGAATTTTAAAAAGATTTTTGGTGGGTGTGCTAGGCATGTGTTGAGGGTTCTGTGTATGCTTGGGTTTTTAAAATTGAGCTTGTTTGAGTGGTTTTTGAAATAGTGGGATCTTCCCATATGAAATAGCTTCAATTTTAAACTGTCATTTAAACTAAGCATTGAAATGTTTTTGGATGATCACAAAGTGGGCCTTGGTACCTTATTATGAGTACCATCAAGGGGTGCAAAGATCCATACATGTTCTGTTCCTGTTAAGTTCTGAAAGTTAGAGATAGCCAAAGTAGGCATGTGAGTTAATTTGGCCAAAGTGACCATTCACTTAATTTATTTGTTTTGACTTGTTTGTCTTTGGGAAAAGTTTGGGGATTGTTTAGATGATGTTTATTTCACCTAAGAATCATTTTACAAGCAAAGAAACACAGAACCATGGCAATTCAAAAGAATCCAATTTTTAATGCACACACATATGAATGCTTTCATATTTTTAATTGGAAAAGTTTTTGTTAACCCTAATTTTGATGATTAGAGTTCGATGATCCAAGTTTAGTATTTTTGGGATGTTACAAACCTTCCCCCCTTCAACAAAATCTTGTCCCGAGATTTGAAAAAGGACGAAAAAGAATACCTAGGATTTGAAGAATGCGGGAAACTTCGTCCTGATGTGATATTCGCGCTCCCAGGTAGCTTCCTCTTCTGTGTGGTTGCTCCACTGAATCGTGAGAAACTTGATGCTTTGGGTTCTGGTAGTTCTGAAGGCTTCTTCCAAAATACGGATGGGTACTTCAGGATATGTCAGGTCATCGTTGATTTCTATGGTCCGGTGATCGATATTCTTGAACACTTCAGTCTTCTTCGGGAATTCGAGGCACTTGCGAAGTAATGAGATATGGAACACATTGTGCATGGCTGACATCTCTTCGGGTAGTTCCAATTGATACGACACTTCTCCTCGACAGTTCAGAATCTTGAAGGGGCCGATATATCTGGGGGCTAACTTTCCTTTCAGCTGGAAACGCTGCATTCCCTTCAATGGCGACACTTGCAGATACACAAATTCTCCTATGTTGAAGGCGAGGTCTCGACGTCTCTTGTAGGCGTAACTCTTATGTCTTGACTGGGCTGTCTTGAGGTGCTCACGAATCTTGTGAACCTTCTCTTCTGCTTCTCGTAGGGTGTCGGGTCCGAAAATCTGACTCTCTCCTACTTCCGACCAATTCAAAGGGGTGCGACACTTCCTTCCATACAAGAATTCAAATGGGGCCATTTGCAAACTAGCTTGATAACTGTTGTTGTATGAAAATTCTACAAACGGAAGACAGTCTTCCCATTTTGATCCATACTCTAACACACATGCTCTCAGCATATCTTCGAGTATTTGATTTACTCGCTCTGTTTGTCCATCGGTCTGAGGGTGATACGCGGTGCTAAAATCTAATCGGGTTCCTAAACCATCTTGGACTTTCTTCCAGAATCTCGAGGTGGCGGTTCCTCGATCCGTCTGATGTTCTTGGGGACTCCATGCAAGCAGCGATTCTAGCGATGTATAACACCACTAGCTTCGAACTCTGATTTGTGGTCTTGACGGGTAAGAAATGGGCGACTTTGGACAATCTGTCCACTATGACCCAGATAGAGTCAATTCCCCTACTAGAAGTAGGCAATCCGGTGATAAAGTCCATTCCAACAGAATCCCATTTTCATTCCGGAATCTGCAATGGTTGCAACAATCCTGCGGGTCTTTGATGTCCCGCCTTGACTCTCTGAAATATATCATACTTGGCGATATAGCTTCCGATTTCTCTCTTCATCTTATGCCACCAGAATTGCTCCTTCAAATCTTATGCCACCAGAATTACTCCTTCCGATTTGAAAGAGCAATTTTGGTGCCATAAGATGAAAGAAAATAAAATTCATACTGTTATGTGTCTCAAGTCTAGAGAAGACAAGTTCAAGAATATCGATCACCGGACCATAGAGATCAACGATGACCTGACCTATCCCGGCTCAGATTAGTGAAGAAGCTTTCAAACTACCAAACCCAAAGCAGTTTCTCAAAATTCAGTGGAGCAACCAGAAGGAGGAAGGATCGGAGCGCGAAGATCACATCAGACGGAGTTTCCCGATCTCTTCAAACTTAGGTAATCTTTTCGTCCTTTTAAAATCTCGACCCAGATTTTGTTTAAGGGGGGGAAGGTTTGTAACATCCCAAAAATATTAAACTAGAAGCATCAAACTCTAATCATCAAAATTTAGGATTAACAAAAACTTTTCTAAATAAAAATATGAAAGCATGCATGTGTGTATGCATTCCAATTTGAATTCTTTTGAATTACCTTGCTTGTGTGTTTCTTTGCTTGTAAAATGATTCTTAGGTGAAATAAACATCATCTAAACATTTCCCAAACTCTTCCCAAAGACAAATAAATCAAAACAAACAAATTAAGTGAATGGTCACTTTTGCCAAATTAACTCCCATGCCTACTTTGGCTATCTCTAACTTTCAGAACTTAACTGAAACTTGTTTGGATCTTTGCACCCCTTGATAGTACTCATAACAAAGTATCAAGGCCCACCTTGTGAACATCCAGAAACATTCAAATGCATAGTTTAAATGACAGTTTAAAATTGAATCTATATCATATGGGAAGATCCCACTTTTTCAAAAACCACTCAAACAAGCTCAACTTTCAAAACCCAAGCATCTACAGACTCACCAGCACATGCCTAGCACACCCACCAAAAATCTTTTCAAAATTCAAAACTTGAATTCATGTGGACATTTCATCAAACACCTTGCTGATTCAAATTAAACAAAATCAAAACACTATAGTGTGCAGTGTTTGGGGCCTAACTTGTTCCCTCTCTGGACACCAGTAGCCTTAGTAGATCATCTAACAACCTAAACTAATCTCTAGCACCACTGTAAGCTGGCCATTGTCATCAATGGTGAGCAGGCCGAGCCTCACCTTGCCACCCACATGTCGACAGCGAGATAGGAGAAGCACCAAGCCTAGCCAACATGTCTGGGAGCAAGCCAGTACCCTACCGCCACTCCCTTTCCCAGCCGCGAGCGATGCCAGCCCCTGGACCACACGCACAGACCATGCCAACCTTCTCTGCAACCATGCCGTGAGCACGCCCCGTGCACCACGCTCAACAGACGCCCACAGACCGCGCGCCGCCCTCGCCGCGTGTATACGTGATCACCACCGTCCCAGCAACCCCACAGACACGCCCGTTCGCCGCCGCGCGGACCACGCGCGCTGTGCGCCATAAAAACTCCCGTCGGGCATGCTCAGAGCACCGCAGTGTTCCGACCGATCAGCACCGCCCCATGCCTTTCCACCACGCCGTTGAGCTTCGCCAGGGAGCACACCACCGCCCCCTATCGTCGCCCACGCCGATATCCCTCTGTGCCGTCGACCACGACGAGCTCAGCTTGCGCCCGCAGGTCCCCTCTCGCCACTATAAATAGAGGCCTCCCCCGCTCGATTTCTTCACACTATTCCACTCCCCTCTCCTCACTGATCATGCCACCCCATTCCCGGAGCAAGGCGAGCAGCGCATCGTCGGAATTTGGCCGGAGCCCGCCGCTGCTGGAGAAGAAGGAAGCCACCGATTGGAGCCGCCCAGGAGAAGCTGCCGGTACCAGGAGGTTCGCCGTCATTGACTTTGTCGTTCGCCCTCCTCGCCAACCCTCGCCTGAGCCACGGTGAGCCCCCGATGACCCCCACCTGCCGTGTTAGGGTTCTGTCTCGCTGGGGCTGCCCGACGTGAACGATGAACCAGAGCCGTTGGATTAGAACTAGATCCAACGCACCACGTTGCCCCGTACCGCTTCGCGTTTAAAGAGCCACTGACTGGTGGAACCCCCTGTCAGTTGAGCCCCGCGCCGCAGAGTGACACTAGGCCGGCCCATTAGCAGTTACCGCGCAGCCCAGTCGTTTGAATTTAACTTTTCCATTTTAATTCAAACACAGTTCTGTACCCAGTTTCAAAAATCAACCCAGCTCGATTCAGTGAACCAAATTGAATGAAACCAATTTTGTTAGAAAGGTTTTGAAATTCTTAATCCAAGCCCGTTGGATTCAAATCATTTGAATCTATAGATCAACCTTGGTAAAAATAACAAGGCAGAAGCTTTTCTGCATTCAAACATTTTGCAAATTTAAACTATAATAGCTTTTGAGTTGATTCCAAATCTCAAAAATCACATTTGATCATACCTTTCATAATATATAAAAACATATGGGTTTACTTACAGAAATAATGTTCAAGTAATAAAAGAATGCTACATAGGCATTTCTAGTCACTTTATTTAATTAAAAATAAAAGATTAAACCTTATTAAATTGTGACACCACTTTAAATCACATTCCCATGTACTGAAATGTGTGGTCATTACATGTGTCAACACCATCCCATGTTTGGTTTGGAGAATATTAAATCTTAAGTAGTTTTTCAATGAGTAGAAATTACTTTTCTAAAAATAAAATAAATAAGACAAATGCTTTATTCTTGTGATGTTAGTGATGATGCTAGATCATCTATAGGACCCTTTTGTGTGATGACTGAAAATAGTTAAGTGTTGTTTGGTGATTGTGTACCTCGTATTTATTCATAGACGCTAGTACCGAGCAAGGATACGAGGAGGAAGGAGGATACTACGAAGAAGAAGCCGAGGAGAACTTCAACCACTTCTCTGCACAAGGCAAGCTTATACTGACACTGATGGAAGCCTAATACTACTAGTTGATGGTGGAAGCTAACACTTGCAAGATACTCTACTTTAGCAAGCCTTACTAATCAAGTTGACCTATGCAAGCAAATACTTGCTTGTTACCATGCCAACTATATGCCTTAAGCATATGTGATCATACCCACTTGATAACCCCATTCCTAGTTTTACTTACAAGCTTTATACTTTATTTCTTTATCAAAGCTATTACTTAGAGCTTACTTAAGTGAATTTGTAGATTCTAGAAAGATAATTGAAGGTTGCATAAAGAGCATAAAACTTGGCCTAAGCTAGATAATCTTTATGTCATCCTAAGGCATGAGATTGAACTTAGTAAAACTCCACTAGTTTACCACCCCTCATTAGTACTTACCCCCACGTGTAGATGCTAGTTCTAAGCATAAAACTTGATCAACTTTAGATGGGAATACTTGGTGGAAAAATGGTTATGAAAACCTTGGAATGATGGATCATTCTATTGAGATGTTTTGACATGTGATTCCAAACACTAGATGATTTTGGTGATGAAAATGTTGGGGCATGAGCCTTAGCCCTTTATAAAACTGATGGTTGTCTGGATGCGATACCATTCCAATTTTACCGTACAACCACAATACCCGAAAATTTTGTAGGGCTTGACTGGAAACTTATATACCTTAGTATTAGTTCCCTCACGGCCAAGGTCTGAGCTGAGGCTACCTTGTGAAGATTGTCCACCTGTGGAGTACCCAAGATGACAGTTGGTCATGGTTGGGAGGCCAAACTCACAGGAGAGGTGCTTATACTAGGGCGTTTAATTGAAAGGTTATTGATTATCCACATACTCAGTATGGTGAATTCAGGATTTGTTCTTGACGAATGTTGTGGTGAAAGTGTACAATCTCTGCAGAATGTCAAACTATTCGAATAGCCACGTTCGCGGTTATGGACAGTTGGAGTGGCCATACTGTTACCCCGTCAGATGTTTTCAAAATGACTTGTGAATTGGATTGAGATTTTGACTTGACCACAACAGAGTTGTGATATGAAATACAAGTTCCCACTTAGGTGTTATAAAACTTCAACTAGCATTCTTTGCTTCTGAACTTAGTAGAGGTAAATCTAGCTTTTTTCAAAACAACCCTAGAGCTTAGTGTCCTACTACAAAAACCCCTTCACTCGTTAGTATTAGTTTGCAAGTACTTAAAAAGTACTCATGGCTTTGTCCCTGGCTATTCCCGTGGCCAGACTATGAAGAGGAGTACCAGGAGGATGGACCCCAGGAAGGTTACGACAACTAGGATCATCTCCCATCGTCAGCATTGCCTGTGACCCCGAAGATGGAGCTTCGCCTATGCTACCGTTATTATTACATATTTCTACTGCTTGAGTTGTATTAAGAACTGGATCATGAGATCCTTATTTGTGTAAGACCTTATGTATGGTTTGTAATGGATGATGTACTGTGGTATCCAAATCTGTTATGTCTCGCAAAAATGGTAATCCTGGGATTGCGATGTATGGCATAACAGGCATCTGGGATTAAAAATCCGGGTGTTGACATAGTGGGTGGCGAACAGAACTTTCTCATTGGCTTCCACTCCGGCGACTTCTAGGTTGTTTTCCATGGTTTGCATCCAATCATCGACGTCTAAGGGCTCTTCCGACTTAGTGAAGATAGGTGGGTTGGTGTTCTGGAAATTCTTGAGCTTAGATCCATGGTTGTCCTGATTTCCTTGGCATTGATTGTTGTGGGCTAGCTGAGCTATCTGCTGAAGGGTGGCTAGGTTGGCTTGACGTTCAGCTCTTTCAGCTTCGCGGTCAGAAACCAACATTTGCAGGATCTGCAACATCGGGTCCGGGGATGAACCACTTCCTCTGCGTGGCATCTGAAGATTTGAGATAGATCATGAGAAAAGAGGGAAATTTCTATGGTTCAGGGACTTTGAAAAGTTTTTAAGGCTTGACTCAGATTTTCTAGCAACTTGCTTTTCATTTATTCATAGCACATGATACAAACACACACCACCAAACACGAAAAACAGATGGTTTTAAGAACCATTCTGGAAACTACGATACAGCGGGACCGAATACAACTCACTACGCTAGTGCTCAAGTGATACTACTCCTTAGAGTCGGTGTAGTCGCCATCCTCATCATCCTCATCGTCATCGATGAAGGCAAAATCATCCTCATCGGTGAAGAAGACCATAGCCTGATCCTCCAGAAAATCATCATCATCACTGAGATAGGAGTAGGGGTCTCCACGAAGATCTTCTCCAGCATTCTCCCTTTCCTCCAACTGCATGTCTCTCTCGTGGATGGTCTCCTCCAAATTCGAGATATGGTGGAGAAGACGGGCAATGATGCGCTCCTTCTTGTCGAGCTGACGGCGGCGAGACTTGCGATCCTTCGCTAGCATGGCGATGGTCTGATCCTTTGTCTTGATGATGGCGGACTTGTGGTTGGAGTAGTCACGACAATTGTCCAATTGCTGCTGACGATCGTACATCATGAAGCTAAGGTGGTCCAACTAAGTCTTCAGCTTGTGGTGGTATGGGGATTCTAGTAGTTGTCCCATAGCATCACGACTTGGACATAACTCAAAGCGGGTACCCTTGATCTGATTGATACTCTGCCCACACAGACGGGAAAGAGCTTCCTGCATGGCCCTGGCAAGTCCATCGAGCTAGTTGTTCTCTCTTAAGGTGAACTGAATTCCCTCGGCGGTGCGAGGTTCAATCTTTCCTCGGAGACTTGCAACAATTAGCCACTGCAGATCTTCTCCTCCTTGATCATTGAGCTGAGCTCCGAAGAACTCGGGGTGCGGACGGTCCAGAAGTTCCAAAAGCTGGTCCAAATCCCGCTCAAAGATAAGGTCCCCTCCATTCCCCAACTGATAAAACTTGATGTACTTCATGTCCATCTATAAGAATATAGGATGAGTAAGTTAGTAGAGTGATCAAGTGTGTCGAATTTTAGGTATTTTGCAAGAGTTTTTGAGGAACATGAATTTTCATGAAAGAATCAAAGTGATAAGAATGGGAATAAGTTTTTGTAAATATTTGCTTCCTTTGGTTTTGAAACTAAGTTTTTGATTCAAACGTCCAGTCTAACTAGGGTCTCCTATGGTCAGGATGGCTCTGATACCAACTTGTCAACACCAGGATTTTTAATCCCAGATGCCAGTTATGCCATACATCGCAATCCCAGGATTACCATTTTTGCGAGACATAACAGAACTGGATACCACAATACATCATCCATTACAAACCATACATAAGGTCTTACACAAATAAGGATCTCATGATCCAGTTCTTAATACAACTCAAGCAGCGGAAATACGTAATAATAAAGGTAGCGTAAGCGAAGCTCCATCTTTGGGGTCACAGGCAATGCTGACGATGGGAGACGATCCTAGTTGTCATAACCTTCCTGGGGTCCTTCGTCCTGGTACTCCTCTTCATAGTCTGGCCATGGGAATAGCCAGGGACAAAGCCATGGGTACTCTTTAAGTACTCGCAAACTAATACTAACAAGTGAAGGCGGTTTTTGTAGTAGGACACTAAGCTCTAGGGTTGTTTTGCAAAAAGCCAGATTTATATCTACTAAGTTCATAAGCAAGAAAAGCTAGTTGAAATTTTATAACACCTAAGTGGGCTCTTGTATTTCATATCACAACTCTGTTGTGGTCAATTCAAAATCTCAATTCATTTCATAAGTCATTTTGAAATCATCTGACGGGGGAACAGTATGGCCACTCCAAATGTCCATAACCGCGGACGCGGCTATTCGAATAGTTTGACACTCTGCAGAGATTGTACACTTTCACCACAACATTCGATAGATACGTCAGGAACAAATCCTGAATTCACCATACTCAGTATGCGGATAATCAATCCTAACCTTTCAATTACACGCCCTAGTATAAGTACCTCTCCTGTGAGTTTGGCCTCCCAACCATAACCAACTGTCATCTTGGGTACTACACAGGTGGACAATCTTCACAAGGTAGCCTCAGCTCAGACCTTGGTCGTGAGGGAACCCATACTAAGGTATATAAGTTTCCAGTCAAGCCCTACCCAATTCTCGGGTATTGTGGTTGTACGGTAAAATTGGAATGGTGTCGCATCCAGACAACCATCAGTTTTATAAAGGGCTAAGACTCATGCCTCAACATTTTCATCATCAAAATCATCTGGTGTTCGGAAACACATGTCAAAACATCTCAGTAGAAGGACTCATCATTCTAAGGTTTTCATAACCATTTTCCACCAAGTATTCCCATCTAAAGTTGATCAACTTTTATGCTTAGCACTAGCAGCTACAAGTGAGGGTGAGTACTAATGAGGGGTGGTAAACAAGTGGATTTTAACTAAGTTCAATCTCATGCCTTAGGATGACATCAAGATTATCTAGATTAGGCCAAATTTAATGCTCTTTATGCAACCTTCAATTATCTTTCTAGTATCTACAATTTACTTAAGTAAACTCTAAGAGAAAGCTTTGATAAAGAAATAAAGTATAAAGCTTGCAAGTAAAACTAGGATGGGTATCATCAAATGTGTCTAACCAAGCATGCTTAGTGCATTGCATATGTTATCTAACTTTCATAATTGCAAGTGTTAGCTTGCTCAATCAACTAGTAGTATTAGGCTTTCCTTGTGTAGAGCAGTGGTTGAAGTTCTCCTCGGCTTCTTCTTCGTAGTATCCTCCTTCCTCCTCGTATCCTCGATCGGTACTAGCGTCTATGAATAAATACAAGGTACACAATCACCAAACAATACTTAACTACTTTCAATCATCACACAAAGAGGTTCTATAGATGATCTAGCATCATCACTAACATTACTAGATTAAAGCATTTGTCTTATTTATTTTATTTTTAGAAAAGTAATTTCTACTCATTGAAAAACTACTTTAGATTTAATATTCTCCAACTCAAACATGGGATCATGTTGACACATGTCATCACCACATATTTCAGTACATGAGAATGTGATTTAAAGTGGTGTCAAAATTTAATAAGGTTTAACCTTTTATTTTAAATCATTAATGTGACTAGAAATGCCTATGTGGCATTCTTTTATTACTTGAACAATATTTCTGTAAGTAAACCCATATATTTTTATATATTATGAAAGGTATGATCAATTATGATTTTTGAGAGTTGGGATCAACTCAAAATCTATTATGGTTTAAATTTGAAAAATGTATATTTTTATATATTATGAAAGGTATGATCAATTATGATTTTTGAGAGTTGGGATCAACTCAAAATCTATTATGGTTTAAATTTGAAAAATGTTTGAATGCACAAAAGCTTCTTCCTTGTTATTTTTACCAGGTTTGATCTACAGACCCAAATGATTTGAATCCAACGGGTTTCGATTAAGCATTTCAATACCTTTCTAAAAAAATTGGTTTCATTCAATTTGGTTCACCGAATCAAGCTGGGTTGATTTTTGAAACTAGGTACAGAACTGAGTTTGAATGAAAATAGAAAAAGCTAAATTCAAACGAGTGGGCTACGCGGGCAGGGTTATTGGGCCAGCCTAGTGTCACTCCATGGCCTGGCGCACTGATAGGGGTCTACTGGTGGCTCATTAAGCCTTGGCCACGGGCGATGTGGTGCGTTGGATTAGAATGAATATCGACAGCTGAGGGTCGTCGTCGACGATGAACATGTCACCGGGGAGCTCGAACCCTAGCGGCTCAGTGGGGGTGCATAGGGGGCATACCGGGGCTCTAGTGACGACGGTGAGGCGGGCAAATGACAAAGTCGACGACGGCGAACTCAGTGGTGGTCGCGGCAGCTCCGGGGGTGGAAGAAATCAACGGCTCCCTTCTTCTCAAGAGGCGGCCTGCTCCGGCGCAATTCCGGCGAGTTGCTGCTCCTCGTGCTCCGGCTAAGGGGTGGAAGTATCGGTGAGGTGAGGGGAGTGAGATGGTGTGATGAAATTGAGCGGGGGTCGTCTCCTTTTGTAGGCTCGACGGCGAGACCGAGAGGGATGGGCAGACGACGGTGGCGACACGGCTACGGGCGGCTAGAGGCATGGCCGAGGTTGGCGATCGACGGGCGGTCTCCTGGTGATGCTCTAAGGTTTAAATGCGCGTGTAGGGGCGGTGGCAAATGGTCGGGAATGTGCGGTGCTCTACGTGGTAGAGGCGGCGTCTTTGACGGCGAGCGGTGGCTACGGGGTACGGGCGGTGAAACGAGCATGTCTGGTGGTCTGCTGGGACGGTAGGGTGCATGCTGGCGGGCGGCGAGGGCTTGAGGTGGTCGGGTGGCGTGGGAACGGCGCATGCTCTGTGGTGCGCGTCGGCATGGTCGAAAGTGGCGCGGGCACGGCGTTCCTGGCGGTTCTGGTTGTTGTCTTCGAGCTAGGGCTGGTCGAGGGGGCAGTGAGGCATGGGATACCTCCCATACAAGATTGGCACGACTATTTCTTCTCCTAGCGTGATGTCCACACTAGGGTGACATGGGTGCTCTCGGCCTGCCCACCGTTGATGGAATTGGCAAGCTCACGGTGGTGCTAGAGGTTAGTTAAGGTTGCTAGATGATCTACTAAGGCTAGTTGTAACCATAGAGGGGACAAGGTTGGCCAAGACACTGCTCAACATAGTGTTTTTGATCTTGTTGATTTGAATCTGCAACCTGTTTGATGAAATGGCCACATGAACTTGAGTTTTGAATTTTGAAAAGATTTTTGGTGGGTGTGCTAGGCATGTGTTGAGGGTTCTATGGATGCTTGGGTTTTGAAAATTGAGCTTGTTTGCGTGGTTTTTGAAATAGTGGGATCTTCCCATATGAAATAGATTCAATTTTAAACTGTCATTTAAACTAAGCATTGAAATGTTTTTGGATGATCACAAAGTGGGCCTTGGTAAGTTATTATGAGTACTATCAAGAGGTGCAAAGATCCATACATGTTTCTGTTAAGTTCTGAAATTTAGAGATAGCCAAACTAGGCATGGGAATTAATTTGGCCAAAGTGACCATTCACTTAATTTGTTTGTTTTGACTTTTTTGTCTTTGGGAAAAGTTTGGGGATTATTTAGATGGTGTTTATTTTACCTAAGAATCATTTTACAAGCAAAGAAACACAGAACCATGGCATTTCAAAAGAATCCAATTTTTAATGCACACACATATGAATGCTTTCATATTTTTAATTGGAAAACTTTTGTTAACCCTAATTTTGATGATTAGAGTTTGATGATCCAAGTTTAGTATTTTTGGGATGTTACAATGGAGATCCAGTGCAAGAACCATATCATTTCACTTATTAACATGTGATGTTTGTTGCATCTTATATTGCTTTTTTGGCGTTTTATTAGCATAATAAGATGATCCCTCATTTAGATATCCATATAAAAGTGTGTTCTCCCTTAAGTATGCACCGATTATGTTTCGTCGCTCCAAGACATCACGTGATGATCGAGTGTTCTTGGATCCATGATCATATTTAGGGTGTAAGACAGTTTACACATGCGAATACTTAGGTTCTTACCTGGCGATCCTAGCATGCACAGACATGGCCTCGGAACACGGACCAAAAGGTTAACATGAGTCATATGAAAGACATGATGCCCATTTGATGCTCGCCTTTGAAGCTACACCGACTCACGTGATGATCGGACTTGGTGTAGTGGATTTGGTTCATGTAATCACCAAAAAGGCACGGGGGATGTCGTTTTTTAGTGGGAGTTCATTCTTAATTTGGATTGGTTGAACTCAATCTATCATAAACATAGTCTAAACTTTACAAATTCTGTTGTAGATGGCACCACCTGCTTTTAATTTCAATGTGTTCATGGAGAAAGAGAAACTTGCAACGAACGGTAGAAACTTTACCGACTGGGCCATGAATTTGAGGATTCTCCTCACTGCTGCACAAAAGCAATAGGTGCTAGAAGCACCGCTAGGCCCCCCACCGTTTGATGATGCCCCTGACGAAGAAAAGAATGTCTATCGGACTCGTCAGGAGGACCACAACTTAGTTCATTGTGGCATATTGTATGAGCTAGAGCCAAAACTTCGAAAGCGTTTCGAAAACGGCGATGCTTTTGATACAATGGGTGAGTTGAAAATGATTTTCGACACCCATGTTGTTGTAGAGAGTTATAATGCTTTAGAAAAGTTCTTTAGTTGCATGATGGAAGAGAACAGCTCCGTAAGTGAGCATGTACTCAAGATGTCGGGTTACGTCGTTAAGATTGTGTCCTTGGGAATAACAATTCCCATTGACTTAGGCATCCATCGTGTTCTCCAGTCTCTACCACCTAGCTATAAGAGTTTTGTGATGAACTATAACATGCAAGGCATGAAGAAGTCTCTCCCCGAGCTTCTATTAATGCTTAAAACTGCAGAAGTGGAGATCAAGAGGGAACATCAAGTGTTGATGATCAATAAGACCAATGGTTTCAAGAAAGACAAGAAGGGTAAACATAAGGGAAAGAAGGGCGGCAAGCCAATTGCTGTTGACATGGTTATACCCCGCGGGTACATGATCTCAGCATACCTGGTCCAGCCCAAGGAAGGCCCACGGCAAATGTGCGCCAGCCCATGAAGACTTTCGGGTGGTCAAGGCCCATGACGCCTTCGGATCCTTGGAGAGAAAGACTAGAGTAGATAGGAAATTCAAAGGGGTAAAACCCTAGAACCTGTAACCGACTAGGTCTATGTCCGAGACCTGCCTAAGTCTATATAAAGGCCAGGAGGGCACGACCTAGATCTCTCTCTCTCTCATACTTTCACATACACACCTCCACGCCAGATTACATCTACGCGCCCATGTAACCTTCGGTTTCGCCGTAATCAAGAGAAGACAAGCAGGAGTAGGGTTTTCCCTCCGGGGGCCTGAACCTGGGTAAACCTCGTGTCTCGTATTGCTTGTTTGCTAACCGTTCCGCGATCTCCAGCATCCCCATCTTCTCCAAAACCCAAGTCCATAACAATGGGCATTGACGAGATTAAACCTCGTCAATTGGCGCCGTGTGTGGGAACTGGGGACGCTGATTGTGCGATCGTGACGGTCCCAACCCGATCGATCTACAACTATGCGGCGACGGAGAGTCACCTCCTCTTTGGTGCTTTCGACTTCACCGCCCACTCACCGGCCACCATGAAGGACTTCGAGCCCGTAGGCGACGGACTCGAGATCCTGTTCGGGAGTTTCTGCTTCTAGGTGGGGCAGACCAGCACCCTCCGTATCCCTGAGCGGGTGCCCCTACCATCAATCAGGCCCGCTTCATGGGCCCCACACCCTGTGCTACGCACAACATCATCAACAGATGAGTCCTACGACAGCAGCTGCTGCAACTCCGACCTATGTGATCCGCCATCGGATGAAGGGACCTATGGTTCCGGATCCGAAAGTTGCGGCAGCAGCGGACCAATCTACGAGCGCTACCAATGCGCCGTAGTCATCCAGGGCGACGTGGATCAGCAAACACCCAACCCGCCGCCCAACCCGACACCTAACCCACCAGATCGAAACGGCAGGAACAGAAGAAGCCAGTCCCCCCCACCCGAAGGGGACAATAACGGCCATGTCATCCGCCTTAGCAAAGAAGGATGGGCCCAGGTACGCGCCGCCGTGGCGGGCACCATAGTCCTGCCTGCAGACTCCTCACGGGATCTGCTGATGGCCTACCATCTGCTCCTGATCGAGGAGCACAAGAAGAAGGTCAAGATGCAAGAAGTTCTCGACAAACGCAAGCAAGCAGCCTCGGAGTCTAGCGTGCGACGAGCTGCGCTCTCCGCCATGGGCATCGGCTCCAGCTCGAACGACAACCACGGCAACAAGCACCGCTCCCGAACGGAGAACATGGATCCCAAGGAGCGTCGTGGGGTGACCCAAACCCTCAACACATCCTTCATGGAGATGGATGCCGACGACAACATCATCCCGAAGACACCGCAAGCTGCGATCATAGCAGCCACTGCGTACCTCGCGGCTCACCCACCTCCGGAGGGGGACCCGAAGAGAGCCATGCACAAATCCGCACTCACCAGACTCGGACTCATCAGAGCTGCGCTCCATCAAGAAACTCCTGAGGAGCCGAAAAATAAAGCTACGGTCAGGTTCAACCGCAGCCCCACTCCTTCATCCGAAGAAGAGGACCACGACCTTCCTCGAAGGCACAAGAGCTCGCGTCATCGCAGCAGCGCTTACGACGCCAGAGACGCGCTAACACAGAGCAAAATCGACAAAGCACGAGCTAAGCGCGCATGCTCGTCTGAATCCGAGATGGACGAAGACGAAGGAGAACTCTGTGGAGCCCGGTGCTTCAGCAGATCTGTCCGACGGACAAGGATGTCGTGAAATTTCAAGCTTCCTTCGGATACTCCGAAGTTCGACGGCACACAAGACCCAAAGGCATGGCTGAGCAACCACCTGTCATCCATCAAATTGCACGGCGGAAACAAGGAAACCGCCATGCAATGCCTTCAGCTGCAGCTGACAGGTGCAGCCTGGATCTGGCTTAGCAGCCTATCTTCAGGGTCCATCCAAAGCTGGGAGGAGCTAGCTTATAGCTTCATCCGAAACTTCAAAGGCACCAGCAAGAGGCCCGCCTCAATCGACGAGTTGCGGGCCTGCACTCAACGAACGGGCGAATCCATTCGCTCGTACATACTACGCTGGTCCAACACCAAGAACTCCACAGCGCTCATCTCCGAAGAGAGAGCCATCGACGCCTTCAAGGACGGCGTCAAGCTCCAAGACTTCAAGGAGGAACTCAGGCGCGTCAAGCCCAAGACACTCGACCACCTCATGGACATCGCCAACAGGTGGGTTGACGGCGAAGATTCCGTCCACCGAGTGCAATCGGAAGAAGAGGACGACTACGGCCGACGACGAGAGCGTCGTAGCAAGAGAAGATCGCGTGTCTACGACGATCGCAATGGACCCGACATGGTCGCGGCCGGCTACGCCGACCGCCGCAACGACGCCAACTGCAATAGCGGAGGATACCGTGGAGGAAACTTCCGCGATGGAGGGCGCCCAACACAGTCGTGGTAGCGCCGCGATCGCGACAACGGACCCTCAGCATACGAAAAAATTCGGGTCCATGCACCATCCACTTCTACATTGACAAGCAGGATGGCAAGAAGAAGGCAAGACACATGCTCAAGGACTACCGCGAGTTCCAGAAGCTCAGCGAAAGCATGGTCTAGATGAGGCAGCAAGCTCCACTTCCTGGATTCAGGAACGCACCCGCGCCAGGTGAGATAGCGCACGGAGCTCCTCCACCGCCACCTGTAGGAGGCCCGAACCAACCAGTCGCACCAGCATAGAACAACACTGGGAACGGGTATCCCCTGCCGAAAGGAGCACTGATGATCCAGAAGGGGCGCCCCACGAATAGGGTGCAGAAGAAAATCACCCGTCAGATCAACCTGGCCGTGGCAACTCCATCCGCCACCTAGATTCGAGTCAAGTTTTACTTGATTCAGATCTATTTAAGTTTTAGCTTTGAATATCCAGCCACCTAGATTTGAGTCAAGTTTTACTTGATTCGGATCTTTTTAAGTTTTAGCTTTGAATATCTAGCCACCTAGATTCGAGTCAAGTTTTACTTGATTCAGATCATTTTAAGTTTTAGCTTTGAATATCCAGCCACCTAGATTCGAGTCAAGTTTTACTTGATTCGAATCTTTTTAAGTTTTAGCTTTGAATATCCAGCAACCTAGATTCGAGTTAAGTTTTACTTGATTTAGATCTATTTAAGTTTTAGCTTTGAATATCCAGCCACCTAGATTAGAATCAAGTTTTACTTGATTTGGATCTTTTTAAGTTTTAGATTTGAATATCCAGCCACCTAGATTCGAGTCTTTTGCGTATGTTTCCCTGTATAATTTCTGTTATTTTAGGTTGCTCACAATCGATGTACAACCGAATTCCAAAAGATACTCTTTTCGCATAGGAAGCTTTAGGTCAAGTATGAGAAGACGGTTCCCATTCTGCAGAAGACAGGTAAATTATTCGGCGTTTGCATTCAAGTCCTCTGTACAAGTCTTTGCTTCCTAACTAATTTGTGATTTATCCTTCCTCAACTAACATTAATAATCAAAATACTTGGCTGATGAAAAAGGTTGCCAGCCTCGAAGGTTAGTCGTCCATCCTCTCTGTACTCTTCTATTTCTCTTCTAGGAAAATTCCGAGTATCTTATAGTGCTCCATCTTCGGCTCAGCCAAATTACAAAGATTTGCAACGTCGCATCAAGAGTTCATACCCATGCCTGATATGATGCTGCATTTTTTAGAGCAAGCAGGGACTCACTCGATGCAGCTGAAGGAGAAGGATGATGAGATAGCTCGGCTTCGTGCCGAGGTTGAGTCCTTGAAATCATCTCAGAAATCCGAGCTGGAGAAAATTGACCAATAATTTTCCAAATAAAAGAATCGGTTAAGTCTCCAGCTTCAGAAGCACAAAGAACTCCTTGATGCGGCCGAGCTGAAAAATCAGACGATGACTAAGGAGATTACTCGGTTTGAGAAGAAATGGGTTGGCTGGGACGTGGATCTTCAGAAGATGTTGCGATATATCCATCATAAGCTTATTTGCCGGGGTTTTTCCTCTTGTTCCCTAGCTGAGTCATTCTTTGCTCGTTGCTCCTCTTGATTTATGTGATGTTTTTCTTTACAGATCACTTTCCAGAAGCTGAGCCCATGAGTACTAAAGCCATGGTTGCTGCTCGTGGCCGCCGAGGTGTCCCCAATCTCCCGGATCAAGAATATTCTATTGAGTATCTCTTGGTTGTTGTTGCTGCTGCCATTGAGCCGATGAAAATCATGGGAAGAGATTTGGTGAAAGCGGCATTTCGGGCTTTCAATGTGCTCTGGCCGAATGAACCAAAAATTAGCAAGGTGGAAGTACTCGTGGCAAAGCTAGTGGATTCTCAAACTCAGTTGAACCTATGTAGAGAATACGCCGGGCGAGCCGGGGATGACATGGCGCTTACTGCCGTTCTATCATGGTACGAGGATATCTTCCTCGTCACCTTGATGAATTTGCGTACCGGCTCTCCTTGGGTCAAGAATCCGGGTTATGTTGCTCGCTGCCAAGCCCATGCCTCAACTCATCGAGTACGAAAATGTGCATCAATGGAATGAGGGGTCGAGTTTCCTCCCAGACAAGGCCTAAGAGAATGTTGAAGCTTCTGATGATGAGTTTGACGGAGATTCGGGTGATGAACATGACTCGGATGAAAACTCTGGAAGTTCTGATGAGTCTAGTGGTAGTTCGGGAAGAAATGCTGAAGCCTGGTCTTCCTCCAAGGGTATTGAAGCTTCCCAAGCCCAAGGTGGAGCTTCACGTCAAACGGCCAATGCTCAAGATGCCCTGGTTACTTCGGTCGATGCCGAGGTAACTTCCGCGGAGGTTCAGGAAACTTCGGAGATTCCTGCTCCTGAAACTATTCCTTCTACAGAGGCTGAGGTATAGCCGAGGCACCTACTTTGGAAACCCCTGCCACTGTCGTACCCCTCCTGCCGATGACTCGGCTGCCGTTAATGCTTGAGATAAAAAAGCTCTTATTCGCTAAGTCACCGGTATGCCGGACGTATGTTGTTTTAAGACAATCTGCCTCTTTTGGTACTGTTTCATCTGTATAAGTTCGAAATCTTTCATACGCTATGGTAATCATTAAGTTATTATCGTTCTGGTTGAGTTATTCGTCGTGTATCATTGTTCGCGAATTTTAATTCGTAGGTTTGATTCAAACTTTCGTTTGTTGGATTTTTCGTTGGCTCTTATTTTATTTATCATAAGTTCTCTCTTTAGACCGTGAAAGGTCAGGGATGTTGCTTCCGATATCCACATGTTACTCAGTCGGATGGATACACGAATCGTCCGACATATCGAATATGTACTGGTAAGATAGATAATACGGGGTAGTCCCCGAGTCACCGCACGAGTTGCCGAGGTTTCATACATAATCATAGTGATAAATAATATGGGGCAGTCCCCGAGTCACTGCTCGAGTTGCCGAGGTCTCATTCATATCAAACACATAATCATAGTGATAAATAATATGTGGCATTCCCCAAGTCATTGCTCGAGTTGCCGAGGTTTCATTCATATCAAATACATAATCATAGTGATAAATAATATGGGCAGTCCCCGAGTCACTGCTCGAGTTGCTAAGGTCTCATTCATATCAAACACATAATCATAGTGATAAATAATATGGGGCAGTCCTCGAGTCACTTCTCGAGTTGCCGAGGTTACATTAATTCATTCCTAACACAATAAACCGATACATAAGAATACCGGATACAGTACACTTCCTCTAAGTGTAAAATGGACGAAGTAATGCTATATTCCATGGTCTTTTTGACTCGTCTCCAGATTTATCCGCCTTGTTCCTTTCTGGTGCTTGAGCATCTATGAGGTAATATGCATCGTTGTGCAGTGCTTTGCTCACAGTGAATGGGACTTCCCATTGGGGCGATAGCTTATGCATGCCGGCTGTGCGTTGCACTAGCCGAAGGACCAGATCTCCTTCCTTCAAGACTCTGGGATTTACCTTCTTGCTATGGTAGCGTCTGAGGTCTTGTTGATAAACAGCTGATCTAGACAATGCTAATTCTCTTGCTTCCTCTAGTAGATCCACATCATCTTGCCAAGATACTTCATTTACTTCGGCGTTCGTGTATTGGGTGACTCTAGGAGAGTCATGCACTATATCATATGGGAGCACAACTTCTTCCCTATATAAGAGAAATAATGGGGTACCCTGTTGACCTATTCAGGGTAGTTCTTAAACTCCATAGCATTGCTGGGAGTTCCTCAATCCAACAACCTGCCGACCTCTAGAGTAGTTCTACCAGCCGAGGTTTTATTCCGGATAACACGAGTCCATTCGATCTTTCCACTTGCCCATTTTATGTCGGGTGAGCTACCGAAGCAACATCGAGCCTTATATGCTTTTCTTGGCAGAATCGAGCAAAGGCTCCTGCAGCAAAATTTGTGCCATTATCCGTAATGATACTGTGTGGGTAACCATATCTTAGAATGATATCCTTGAGAAATTTTACTTTTGTGGGCCCTTCATATTTTTTATTGGATTTTACTCTATCCATTTTGTGGATTTGTCCACCATGACCAAAATGTGAGTCATGCCTCCGCGAGCCGGCTTAAATGTACCTACCATATCCAGACACCATACTAAGAATGTCCAAGTGATTTGTATTGTTTTTAACTCAGATGAAGGCATATGTATTTTGCTGGCATATCTCTAGAAGCCATTGCACCTTGCTACCAATTCTTTTGCTTCCTTTAACGCACTTGGCCCATAAAACCCATGTCGGAATGCTTTGGCCACAAGGGCTCTAGACGAGGCATGGTGCCCACATTCTCCTTGATGTATGTCCAAGAGGATCTCTTGTCCTTTTGCCGAGTCACATTGTCGCAGCACGTTTGTTACGCTTCTCTTATAAAGCTCATTATTTATTACTGTGTAAGCTTTCGCCCATCTTACTATTTGCCTAGAAAGGACTTCATTATTCGGTAGGGTCTCATTTTTGAGGAATAAGAATATTGGTTGTGCCCATTCTGGTATGTCCTGCTCCGGGTTAACTGTTTTGTCAATTTCCATTACTTCTCCCCACGTAATGTTTGCCAAACTTTCCCAATCATCTCTCTGGTTTGCTGAATCAGTCCTGGGGTTATTCGACTCATGTGCCTTATCAATTTCCATCGGGACATATTCAGATTTCTGATCTGATGAGAGGCGAATTGATTCGGACTCTGGGGAAGGTATGATCGATGGCTTTCTCAGGTGTTCTAAGGCGATACCAGGTGGAATTGACTGTCTGGTCGATCCGAGATTTGACAGGGTATTTGTAGCGTCATTTTCTGCCCAAGGTATGTGATGAAATTCACACCCATCGAAATAGCTACTAATTTTATGTACATGAAACCGATATAAGGCCATGTTTGCATCCAATGCGTCCCAATTTCCTAATACTTGCTGCATTACAAGGTCCGAATCTCCGAAAAATAGAATCTGACATATGCCGATCTCTTTTGTAATCTTTCGTCCATGGACAAGTGCCTCATACTCGGCTATATCATTTGATGCAGCAAAGTGTATTTGTAACACATATTTCAGTTGATCTTCTTTGGCGAGGTCAATACTATTCCTGCTCCTAATCCATTTCTTAATTTGGATCCATCAAAATGCATCGTCCAATAGTTAGGATCAAGTTATGGGGGTTCATAATATATCTCGGACCAGTCGACAAAAAGTCGGCCATTGCCTGAGATTTGATTGCATTTCGCCTATCAAATTGTGGGGCTTAAGGGGATAACTCAATTGCCCATTTTGCTATTCGGCCGCTTGCATCTTTGTTGCTCTTTATCTCGGCTATTGGTGCCTTGCAAATCACCTTTATGCGGTGTTCCTCAAAATAATGCTTAAGCTTTTTTGCCGACATATACACTCCATAAGACATTTTTTGGTAGTATGGATAGTTTTCTTTCGATGCCGATAATACCTTGCTTAGTTAATAAACTGGCCTTTGTACCGACTTACCTTCCTCATTACGCTCCACAACTATCACAGTGCTCACGACTCAGTTTGTTGCTGCTACATAGAGCAGCATAGGCTCTTTTGATAGTGGCGAAGCTAAAATTGGCGCTGTGGCCAGCATCTTTTTAACTCATGAAAAGCGCTATCCGCCCGAGGTGTCCAGGTGAACTTATCGGATCTTTTCATCAACTGATACAAAGGCAATGCTTTCTCACCTAGCCGACTCATGAACCGACTTAAGGATGCAAGGCATCCTGTAAATTTCTGAACATCATTGAGGCATTTCGGCAGTTCCATCCTTTCAACTGCGCGAATTTTAGTCGGATTTGCCTCTATACCTCGGCTAGATACGAGGAATCCGAGTAATTTTTCGGCTGGTACACCGAAGGTGCATTTTTCCGGGTTAAGTTTCATTCGGAATCTTCTCAGATTCACGAACGTTTGCAGGATATCTTCTAGGAGCGTATGGCTCTCCTTGGTCTTTATAACCACATCATCAACATATACTTGAACATTTTTTCTAATCTGATCATGCAAACATTTTTGCATACACCTTTGGTACATGGCTCCTGCATTGCGCAGGCCGAATGGCATGGTTCGATAGCAATAAGCCCCATACGGGGTGATAAACGCAGTTTTTCTTTGATCAGTCGGGTTTAACGGTATCTGGTGGAAACCAGAATATGCATCTACAAATGATAATAGTTCACAACCTAAGGGTTGAATCAATAACTTGGTCTATCCTAGGTAAAGGAAAAGGATCTTTTGGACACGCCTTGTTAAGGTTCGTGTAATCGATACACATGCGCCAAACGATAGCTAAGTTTGGGTCATCCTTTTTCTTTTCTACCAACACCAGGTTAGAAAGCCAGTCTGGATGAACCACTTCCATAATAAACCCGGCCGCAAGGAGCCAAGCTATCTCATCCCCTATTATTTTTCTCCTGTCTTCAGTGAAGCGGCGGAGAGGTTGCTTTACCAGCCTTGCTCCTCGCCTTACATGCAAAGAGTGCTCAGCCAACTCCCTCGGTACTCCTTGCAGGTCTTGCATAGACCATGCAAAGATATCCCGATTCTCACGGAGGAAGTTGGTGAGCTCGCTTTCCTATTTATCGTTTAGGCTGGCACCAATGGTGATGGTGCACTCTAGGAACTAATCATCAATCTGAATTTTCTTTGTCTCCTTAGTCGGTTGGAAGGACACACTTCCATGCAGGTTAGCAAGTGCCGGCATGTTAAGCTGTGCCGACTGAGCTAAAGTTGCAACCTCTTGAATTCTCCTTTTCTCCCTTGCAGTTACCAAAGATTCGGCCAGATTTGATCTGGCCGAAGCACATTCCATTTATTTTCTGTAGTCTCCTGCTATTGTTATCACCCCCTATGGTCCTGGCATCTTCATTTTCAAATAACCAATGTGACAACTGCTCATAGACTTAGCTAATGCCGGTCGTCCGAGTAATGCGTGATAGAAGCTTTACAGATCCAGCAACTCAAGTTCCAAATTCTCTCCTCTACAATTTTCCATTGTGTCGAATAAGACGCCTACTCGGACCTTTCCAATGGGCTCGCAGGGCAGTCATGGCACTATCCGATGAAAGGTTGTCTTGGTCGACTACAGCATATTCGGAGATATGCCGAGCTTATGCATTGTATCCTTGTACATAATGTTGATACTGCTTACATTATCTATCAACACTTTTGAGAATTTTATGTTGATACTAGGCCCGACAAATGTTGGGTCTAGCACCAGGGAATATGACCCGGGATTCGACATGATCTTGGGATGATCTCTAATGCTCCAAGTTATCTCTTGATCAGACCATGGCATATACCTCGGAATTGCTGGCATAACTGCATTTACTTCCATGTGCCGACACTATACGCTCTTCCTCTCTTGTTGTTCTGTGGTGAATACATAGTATGACTGGTGGTGCTCCCTGTAATCATTGTTTCTATTATTTCCAGGGTTTCCTCTGCCATATTGGCTTTGATTCACCACATGGTGAACTTCGTCCCTCCGGTCCTGATTCTCATACATCGAAGGTGGTGGAGGTAACATCAATTGTTGTGCATTTCCTCCTGTAAGCTGTGGGTGGTGTGGTTGTTGTTGTGGCGCTTGCATCGTTGTCGGGCTTCCCTTTGCATTCTTCATCCAAGCACATTGACGGGTTGTGTGGTTAGCTGGTTTTGCCGAGTTAGGCGTGTGAAACTTACACGGTTGATCCAGCATTGGCTCAAACATGTACTTCGGCCTCTCCTGCCATTATTTCTTCTGTTCTGGAGTCCATTGTTTCTTCCCATCATTCCTCGGTGTCCACTGTTGAGGAGCGTTCTTTTGGAGCTGATTGCTTCCTGCACCCGGCTGGTCCTGAACAACTGCAGCAACCTGATTCGAACTGTATCTGTAATCCGGCCTGTCATCTCTTCTCCTACCTCGGAAGTCATTCCGTCGGGATGATCCTACGCCATCACGAGTGTAATGGTCTTGCTGCTCAAGGTGTTCTGCCAACATAAGTTCGAGTTTAGTTGGATCTCCCAATGCATATGAATGTGCTATTATGATTGTCTCTGCCAACATAGTTGGCATATCTCTTTGTAGCCTTTGCCACAACACACTTCCATATCTGCACCCTTGTGCAAACCAAACAATCGCTTGTGATTCGATTACCCCTTCGTAGGAGTTTCTGAGGTTACACCATCGAATCAGGAATTCTCTATCATTATCATTTGGTCTCTATTTGCACATCGCTAGTTGTTGAGGCCTATTCAGCCTCTTGTAAGTACTGGTGAAGTTGCTTACAAACATCTCCTCAAAGTCCAACCAACAATTGATACTGCCGGATGGTAAGTTATTCAACCAGACCCTGGCCGGCCCTTCCAACATCTGGGGCACATACCTCACGGACCATCTCAAATTTACCCCTGCTATTTTCACCGCAGTGGCATAATCAATCAACCAGTCTTGTGGTTTAGTACTTCCATTATATGTTTTTGTGCCTCTTGCCAACTAGAAGTTTGGGACAGGTGGTTCACCCATAATTCGGGGTCCAAAAGATGCGACCAGGAGGGTCTTGCACCTCCAATAACTCGGACTGATATAGCCTATCAAGTTTTAACCTTGCGTCATTCGACGGCAAATTTCTGTACACAGCTCTTTCTTCCGCACCATAGTGGTTTTGCCCAGCGAATCCAGCATTTTCCATTTCCTAATAACCATCATTATACCTGTCATGTGCCTGGTTATGTGGAACATGTCCTGCATCTCTCCCCTGCCGAGGTTCATGCCTCGGCTGGTGGTCTTGCGGGTGATACTGTCTCCCTTCAGCTGGGTTATTATTCTCGGGGTTTCCCCTTCCGAGATTCCCATGCTCTCTATTTCCGTGGCCGGGGTTTCTTTCACCGCTATTACCTCGGCTTCCATTGCCTTTATTTTCATTAACGTTTCCGTCCATTGCCGGGTCATATGGAACAATCTGTTTGTTCCTTTTTCCTAAGGTTACTGCTTTATTTTTTCGCATACCATTTCCGGGTGAGGATGTCACGGTAGCTGATAATGTCGAAGCAGCCCTAGCTGAATGAACCATGCGCGAGGCTCCTGGCTTTGCCGGGTTAGCCCTGAGTATTTCCTCATTTTCCTGGTTCGTGATGCGTACCAGCTCATTTACTCTTTATTGCTTCCTTTGTAGGGCTTCCCTGGTTAATCCCTCCAACTCTGAGGCTGCTGCATTCGCCGCCCTGAGGTTCTTTGCGGGGTACTATACCTCGGGAGCCCTGGGTCAGCCGAATCACCCAGCTGAGACTCGTGTTCCTTATTAATATCACTAAGGAGATTCTGTCCTTTAATTTTCAGGTCATCTATCCACGTAGGAGCCGTATCTAGCTTGTTTTCCCTAGCATACTCTCGCAAGGTCCTATTAAAGGAATCATGTAGTGCAGATACTTTCTTAGCCTCCTCCAACATTTTCAACCTAGTCTCTTCTTGTTCGGCTTGTGTATTTGCCGGGTTAACTATCAGTGCTACAAGTGTTATCAGGTTATCTATAGCCTCCTGCAAGATATTCTCCGTCCTTTCTAGTGGTACTCATCTTACCCTTGGTGCCTTGGGAGTTACCTCCAGCACCTCGAGTGCTTTTGCTGCTGGCGGATCTATCGTTGCCTGCTTTGCGGCAACCGGCTTGACCGTCGCCTGGTCTGCCATTGCTAGGTTCTTGCTTGGTACGGCTCCTGCTCCTGCTGCTGGCGCTAGTGCCGTCATCATCACCTCAACACTGCCTGCCGGGCAAGTGTTACGCTGACCGCTCGCAGCGCTGAGGGGAGGCTCTCCCGCGAGGATGACTTGGCGTGGGTAGACGCGAGACGTGTCTACGCCGACATAGATCTTGTGAGCGCCCAAGTGGATGAAGATGCCGTTGCGTGGTGGTGGTCTTGCCCCAAAGCTGCCAGCATTGTCGCTGACGTAGTCCCAGATGTTGAATCTCTGGAATAGGCTAGACACGACGTGCTCTCCTTTGTCGATGAAGTTTCTCGTCCGGATCTTGACTCCAGCTAGCACCGCTGCTGGCCCCATGGTGGGCGCCAACTGTCGTGGTGGTGGCACGGCAGATGCCATGGGTAGGCTTAAGTTGGGGGCCAATGGATACTAGTAGGATCCAGGGAGGGAAGATGTAGTGGTTTCTACACATAGAATGATAGAACTCAATCTTTATTCAACACCAATGGATCTACACTTGCTCCTCGAGTTGTCTGAGCGAGAGGAAGAAGAAACTACAACTAGTGTCTGGTGAGCCAAAATGAATCGATCCCCTCTTCAGGACGCCTAGCCCCTCCTTATAAAGGAAAGGCTTGGTTCCTCCTAGGGCTGACATGGACAAGCATATTCGTGCAATATGCTTGTCCCAAAGTGGTAACTCGGCGGGCCTCTTTCCGTGTCCCCCTCCTATCGATGGCAAAGACATAGATTCCACCACATGTGAGCCTCAGGCCTGAGTACTGTCACCTTCGTGAACTTCTCCTGCTCCTCTGCCACTCTACTTCTTGTATGTAACACTTGGTGATGACCCACAAGTATAGGGGGTGTATCGTAGTACTTTTGATAAATAGGAGTGCTGATCCCAACGAGTAGCAGAAGGTGTTGACTAGTGGTATGGAGCAAGAAATCTCTGTAAATACTTAGCAAACGGATTTTTAGGGGTTTTCTGATAAAGCAAAGAAATAAAGTGCAAGTAATAAAGACAACGAACAATTGCAGCAAGTGGCCCAATCCTTTCTTAGTAAAGGAAAAGCCGGTGGAAATACTTATGAGGACCAAACGTTCTCGAGGACACATGGGAATTCTGTCAATTGCTTTCACTTCAAATAGCTAAGTACCCTTCTTTGGTGTTGTAAGTGTTGTGTGGGTGAACCTGTGCTAATGTTCCGACCTTACTTGGACTAATACATACTTGTGATTAAACCCCTTGCAAGCATCCGCAACTACAAGAAAGCAACTAAGGTTTAAACCTAACCACAGCCTTAAACTCTGAGATCCTATACTCCCTGATGCAATGGTTTCCTAACGGGGGTTCAGGTTTCTGTCACTCTAGCAACCCCACAATTAGTAGCCAACTAGACAATGCATTCCCCTAGGCCCATAAATGGTGAAGTATCATGTAGTCGATGTTCACATGACACCACTAGAAGAATATCACCACAACTTAAATACTAAACCATTGAATAATATCTCAACACAAATCCACTACTAACAACATGAATTCTCCCATGTCCTCAAGAACTAAACAAACTAATCACGAGACATCATATGGATCAAGATCAAAGATGATATAATGATGGATAACAATCTGAACATAAATGATAATCCAATGGTTCCACTCACAAGCATCAACTACAATAGTAATCAACACCGGTAAAGTTTCCCCTAAGAACTAAGCAAGATTCAACACAATTGTTACAGCGGGATGGAGTGATGATGATGGTGCTGGTGGAGATGATGGTGTGGATGATGATCCCAATGAAGTCTAGCTTGATAACGGTATTGATGGGGATGATCTCCCCTCTCCGGGAAGGAATTTCTCCGGTAGAAATCTGTCTACCGGAGAGCTCTTTCTCTCTCGGTGTTTTCTGCCACGTAGAGGCGGCAGAATTTTTCTGTGGTTGCTCCCCGTGTATTAGGGTTTCGAGGAGAAGATATAGGCGAGAGGGCAGAGCTAGAGGTGGGTCAGGTAGGCCACACCCCCTGTAGGCATGGCCTAGGGGTGGCCCGCGTCTGGGGTGTGGGCCCCCTCTGGCCCTTCTCCGCCTTCCGTTCTGGCAGTCTTCGTCTTCTGGGAAAATAGGATTTTTCCATAGTTTTTCTGGTATTTTTCTGATTTTTGTGAAATTGCATCAAAACACCGCTTTTTTCCATCAGAATCCTGACTCCGGCAGTTCATCCTCCAGGAATCATCCAACATGCAAAAACATATGAAAAGACATAAGTAACACCTCTTAATATGAAATATATCAATGAATAGAGGAAAATTATGATATAGAATGGTGATGCAAATTGGACGTATCAACTCCCCCCAAGCTTAGACCTTCGCTTGTCCCCAAGCGAAAACTAAGCTCAGTAAACATGTCCACGGGTTTATGGAGTGAAGTGTCAATAAAAGAATACGGACAAGAAGCATCACACTTACCATTACACAACTCATAGAAGAAAGAAAACTCACCATTATATAACTCATCTTGCAACAAGTACAGGAGTCACAATAGATATGCATAAAGATAAACATAATTGGAATTGGCAAACTTTGTTCTTGGTTAGAGAACACCTGGCAAAAAGGTTCTCTTTTGTAGAAGTTTTACAATAGGGGTACTCTTTGCTCAAACATAAAAGGTTTTTCACAATGATGGCTTTCAAAGTAATACTCAATAGATAAGAGTTTTGTGCAAACAAGGAAGATAAAGAACATGATTGAATAAATCATCATATGAATGCTTGAAACACAACAACTCAAATGATTGCTGGAGATAGAGAGGAAGTAGGTTTACTGACTCAACTTGGAAGTAGAAGAAAAGGGCCCTTCATAGAGGGAAGCAGGGATTTCGAGTTCACAAAGAACTTCCAAAATATTATGCTACTTACTAGCTTTGAGCTCGCATTGCCCCTATCATAAGCATCTTAATGTGATTAAGGTTAAAGTGAACAAAGATGGGGTATATGCTTGATGAAATATAAGTTGGCAATCTAATGTCCCTTGATTACGAGGGCCGCTCCTCATGCTATTCAACTTTAGTTACCGGTAAGTTCTTGAATTGTAAGTACATGTGTATCATAAAGAACCGCCAACGGGGTACCCCTTACACATGATACAGGAGCTATCCCATAATCAAAATGACAAGGCAAGCAGACAGTGAGCATCTCAGCGATCTTTTTACTTGCTATTTGCATAGATTTTAGTGAGCATCTCAGCGATAACACAATGGTTCAAGTTTATTAGGAGCAAGAAAATAAGGTGTGCCATCAAGTTCATGAGAGCTTTACTAACTAGTTTTCACATAACAAAATAATTTTTAATTCGAAAGATAGATGAAGCTTGAGAATTTTCTTGGAATAGAAATAATGCTAATAGGTAGATATGGTGGACACAAATGGCACAGGTTTGGTTTAAAGAGGTTGGATGCATGAGAAGTATGCCTTCTCAAAACAGGTTTTTGGGTAGCAAGGCTGGGTAGCAAGAAAAAGAGTTGAGAGAAACAAGCAAACATACAAGTAATAAAGCCAAACATGCAATCTTCCTTGGAGACACAAAAGATCTTAAATAAAGAATGCTAAGCTTATGAGCCAATCAAGAAAGAAAATAAATGATACAAAATACCTGTAAGGTTTTTCTCTTTCCTTTCAAACGTCAAAAAGTGTTGGTACTAACCAGAGCTCGGTTTGCCAAAACCAATTTAGATCTGCTTGATGCTCCCAAAGTGATGCTAATACTGATCAACAAGATCAATCTAATAATAGAGATTGCAAACTAACATAAGAAGTGCAAAAAGTAAAAGATGAAACTTCTCATTAATATTCCATAAAGGCACTCACACCAAGGGATACATAGATAACCGACTAAAGGAGGGATACTTCCAAAATGCAAACCAACCTATAAGATAACTTCTCTACCAAAGATATGGATCTACTAAAAAGGTAAAAGATAAAAGATAATGATGTGATACAGCGACACTCCCCCAGGCTTGGAACAAGCCAAGGGGATGCCAAACCTGATGACGAATTACTCCTTCGGTGGTGGTGGTGGTGTTCTCTTGATAAGCTCTTCAATTAGTTCCCTCAAATCCTCAATCTCGAAGGTCAGAGTATGAATCAACTCCGAATTTTGCTCAATGCGGTTCATGTTCATGTCGGACCAAGAATACCAGTCCTTGTTATTCTTTCCCCACTCTTCCTTCTTAGTGTGTTCCTTCCTAGCATGGTTAAAACGAGGCAGATCCCAAACCGAGGGCAAGTTCCCTTTGGGCACCTGTTGGTATTGTCGCTCAATTAAGAGAGTATGGAAAGGGTTCTTGGTGCGTGAAGGAGGTGACCGTGGAGCGAAGACAAGGCGTGGGGTTTTCCCTCCTGTAGACATCTGTGCTGTCCTCCTAAGCTTAGTAGGGTTTGCCACCACTCCAATGCTTGTGACGGTAGCGCGGGTGTCCGGATGCTCGTCCTCCTCCATGTCTTCTTCATCCCCACCTAAGATCTCCTCCTCCTTGGGGTTTTGAGGATCATCTTCCTCGGGCTTCTTTCCTTTGTCGTTGGCGGAGACCATGGTGCTCTAAACTTGAGAAGATTTCCTGACAGAAACAGATCGAAACGAAAACACGATGACAACACGATATACGAAACTCGAGGGATCGGGGGGTTATATATTATGAAGTTTCAATACATAAGGAAGGTACTGGTGCAAAAACGAGGTGGAGACGGAGCTCAGGGGGCTCACACCCCCTCCAGGCACGGCCAGCTGGGGGCCGCGCCTAGGGTGGGTGTGGCCACCCTGGCCTCTGTTTCCTCCTCTGTTTCGTCTCATAACCTTCCTTATGTAATAAAAACATCAAAATTCTAAAAAGATAGGGTTTTCATGAACGTTCTGTTTTCACCACTTTTACCTATTCAAAGACGAACTCTGCAGATTCCTTTTCTCCTTCTCCTAGAAATATCTTTCATACAAGGCCTTACACAAACCTCAATGGCAACATTAGTGTATGCAAAAAAACAATAAACCTTTAGGTACACACTTCAACTGAAATCCATCAAAACAAAAGCTACTATAACAACTCCTTTCCGAAAACCCAAAAAGAATCTGAAAGGGAATCAATATAAGAGGCAAATCCTAATGATGGCAGAAATCTATCAAAACAGACCAGCAGGTAAAGTTTGAATTTTTCAAAAACCTTCGTTGCTCAAATCAAAAGTGAAAAACTAAAGAAAGTAGGGTAACAACTTGGAGAACAAGCACAGAAAAATACAGCTCCATCCGAGGTACTGAGCTCCTTCACGATTTTTTACACTGTAGCACAAAAATCTGTCCCAGGACAGCCACTTTTCACAATTCCTCTACTTCTCAAAAGTAGTTGAACTTGACACAAAAACCAAAACAAAAAGGATAAGGAGCGGTCATTACTGAGGTAATAACTTCCAAGACTCAACACAACTATTGGGTTATCTCCGAAGAAGTACTTTTCTTTAATGCCTTTAAGTTAGGCTTGAAAATTTCAAAGATGCTCACATAGGAGATAATATTTGAAGTGAAAGAGAGCATCAAGAAGAAAATATCCAACACATTTGAGTCTGACCCACTTCCTATCCAAGGGAGTATCATGAGAAAACAAATTTTTGAAACAAAAAACCACTAGCATAGGAAGACAAAACAAATGCAACTTCAAAGCTTTCAACATGAAACGGGGAAACTTAACATTATTGAGATGCATAAAACCATGTTTCCCTCTCTCTCATAATAACTTCCAGTAGCACTTTGAATAAAGTTGACAATATAACTGTCACACGAAAGAACTTTATCATCAGAATGAGCATACTTACAATCATCAAAAGGAGGTCCAAGGTCATAAACTGGATCAATAGAAGCAAGTTATTCCATCCTGAAATCTTCATTAGGCAAGCTATTTTCACAAGGAGCTTTAGCAAATTTGGAAAAGTTAAACTCATAAGAATCTCCATCAAACTTAGTTAAAACTTTATCCTTTTTACAAACTATAATAGCCCCACAAGTGTTCAGGAATGGTCTACCAAAGATGATAGGACAAGTTTTACTAGCTGCTGAATTAAGCACTAGAAAATCAGCAGGAAACTTAATCTTACTGCAGAGAACCTCCACATCTCTTACAATACCAATAGGGCAAATGGTTTTCTTATTAACAAGGTGAATAACCACATCAATGTCCTCAAGCTCACAAGGACCAATTTCATGCATAATTTCCCTGTAAAGCTCATAAGGAATAGCACTAGAACTAGCACCAATATCACATAAACCATAATAGCAATGATCACCAATTCTCACAAAAAGCATAGGGACACTAGATTTTCTAGATTTTCTAGGATGAGAGACAATATTAGAAGCGTCTTCACAGAAGACAATGTGCTCATACTCTATATTTTTAGTGACAAGATCTTTCACAATAGCTACCATAAGTTCAATATTTATTTGCTCATCGGGTTCCATAGTTTTCTTTGCAGTTTGCTAACCACATTAGCTATGATAGAATGTTCCTTTACCTTAGCAGGAAACGGGATTTTCTCAACATAATGTTCAGGCAAGATAGGATCAATAGTACAAACTTCAATGCTAGCAGGAACATGGGTAACAATATCTTTATAAGGAGCATGGTACTTGTCCCACTCCTTTTTGGGAATTTCAATATAAGAGGCAAAGGCCTTAAAACACTTTGCAAGAACTTGAGAATCAAGACCATACTCAGTACTAATATCACGGAAGTCATCAGTTCCCAAAAAATATTTAATGCATTCATAATCATAGTTTATACCTGACTTTCTTCCTTTGTCATTCTCCCATGCTTCAGTGTTCTCTTGAATACCGTCTAGTAGATCCCATTTAGCTTCTTCCTTCATATGTGTGAATGATCCAACGCAAGAAGCATCTAGTAAATCTTTATCATGAAGAGAAAGCCTAGCATAAAAGTTATTGATAATATTATTGCTAGGGAGTTCATGAATAGGACATTTAAGCATTAGTAACTTCAATCTCCCCCAAGCTTGATCTGTACTCTCTCCATCACGAGGCCAAAAGTTAAATATTAGGTTCCTATTCTTATGGATCTCACTGGGAGGATAGAATTTAGAATAAAAGAGAGGTACTATTTCCTCCCATTCCATGGATTGTCCATTCTTCAGAAGCTTATACCATTCTTCAGCTCTTCCTTTCAATGATATAGAGAGTAAGTTCTTTTTCACCTTTTCAATTGTGATACCTGCACACTTAAAAAACCTACATAATTCATGGTAAAAAGCAAATGATCACCAGGATGGATAGTTCCATTCCCTAAATAATAATTATCCATAACACGATCAACAATATTTGTAGGTATCTTAAAAGGATCTATCTCAACAGGTGGTGGTTCATCTACTACCCAAACAGTGGTAGTAGTTTTCCCAAACAGAAAACCAAGTGGGTAATTGATGACCCACAAGTATAGGGGATCGCAACAGTCTTCGCGGGTAGTATTACCGAATTTATTGATTCGACACAAGGGGAGCCAAAGAATACTTGCAAGCCTTAACAACTGAGTTGTTAGTTCAGCTGCACCTGGAAATAGTTCTTGCTCACAGAAGTTTATCAGTAGCAACAGTTTGGTAGTAGCAACAGCAACAACAAAGTGCAACAGGAGCAATAGTAATAATGCTTGATATGATGGGATTCGTCACGGTAGGCATAGGGATGGATGGACGGGCATTGCATGGATGAGTCTAAACATGTAACTTCAAGATCTAGGGCATTGCAGATAAATAATAACAAGCATCCAAGTACTAAACAAACCTAGGCATGTGCTCCAAATATAGTCATACGTGCTCGCAATGAGAACTTGCACAATATCTTCTGTCCAGCCAGCCCGTGGCAGCGGAGCCTCTAGGGAACTACTGGAAATTAAGGTGCTCCTTTTAATAGAGCACCAGAGCAAAGCATTAACACTCCATGAACACATGTGATCATCACACCACAGCCATCCCCTCCGGTTGTCCCAATTATTGTCACTTTGGTGCCTTTGGATCCGGACAATGATATGTGTACAAAACTTGCAGATAAGATCACAAACAATACTATCATAATGATTCAATAATAAGTTCAGATCTGAGATCATGGCACTCGGGCCCTAGTGACAAGCATTAAGCACAACAAGTTCCAACAAAGTCAAATAGCACTAATAGAGATACTAGGCACTATGCCCTAACAGATCTTATTCGATTACATGATAGAACTCATCCAATCCCAACCATCTGCAAGCCTACAGCAGGGGATTACTCACTCATGGATGAGGGAAACATCGGTGGTTGATGGAGATGCGTTGGCGATGATGATGGCGATGATCCTCTCCAAATTCCTCGTCCCGGCAGGGTGCCAGAATGGAGTTTCTGGATCCGAATCTTGGTTTCTGCTGGCGGCGGTGGAGCAGAACTCTTTCTGGAAAACTATTGACCCCCCCCCCCCCTCGGTTTTTAGGTTGAAAGGCAACTTTTAGGCGCACAGGGAGGCCGAGGGGGTGCCTGGGGTGGCTGCACCCCCTCTAGGCGCGGCCAGTGGTGGGCCCGCGCCTGGGGTGGGTGTGGGCCCCCTGTCAACACCCGGATTTTTAATCCCAGATGCCTGTTTTGCCATACATCGCAATCCCAGGATTACCATTTTTGCGAGACATAACAGAATTGGATACCATAGTACATCATCCATTAAAAACCATACATAAGGTCTTACACAAATAGGGATCTCATGATCCAGTTCTTAATACACTTCAAGCAGCGGAATACGTAATAATAACGGTAGCGTAGGCGAAGCTCCATCTTCGGGGTCACAGGCAATGCTGGCGATGGGAGATGATCCTAGTTCTCGTAACCTTCCTGGGGTCCATCCTCCAGGTACTCCTCTTCATAGTCTGGCCACGGGAATAGCCAGGGACAAAGCCATGACTACTCTTTCAGTACTCGCAAACTAAAACTAACAAGTGAAAGGGGTTTTTGATAATAGGACACTAGGCTCTAGGGTTGTTTTGCAAAAAGCCAGATTTACCTCTACTAAGTTCAGAAATAAGAGAAGCTAGTCACATTTTTATAACATCTAAATGGGATCTTGTAACTCATGTCACAACTCTGTTATAGTCAAGTCAAAGTCTCACTTCCTTTCACAAATCATTTTGAAAAGTCTGACGGGGGAACAATATATCCACTCCAACTGTCCATAACCGCGGACGCGGCTATTCGAATAGTTTGACACTCTACAGAGATTGTACACTTTCACCACAACATTCGATACATCCGTCAGGAAGAAATTCTGAATTCACCATACTCAGTATGCGGATAATCAATCCTAACCTTTCAATTACACGCCCTAGTATAAGCACCTCTCCTGTGAGTTTGGCCTCCCAACCATGACCAACTGTCATCTTGGGTACTGCACAGGTGGACAATCTTCACAAGGTAGCCTCAGCTCAGACCTTGGCCATGAGGGAACTAATACTAAGGTATATAAGTTTCCAGTCAAGCCCTACCCAATCTTCCGGTATTGTGGTTGTACGATAAAAATTGGAATGGTATCGCATCCAGACAACCATCAGTTTTATAAAGGGATAAGGCTCATGTCTCAACTTTTTCATCACCAAAATCATCTGGTGTTTTCGGAAACACATGTACAAAACATTTCAATAGAATGATCCATCATTCCAAGGTTTTCATAACCATTTTTACCAAGTATTCCCATCTAAAGTTGATCAAGTTTTATGCTTAGCACTAGCATCTACATGTGGGGGTAAGTACTAATGAGGGGTGGTAAACTAGTGGAGTTTCAACTAAGTTCAATCTCATGCCTTAGGATGACATCAAGATTATCTAGCTTAGGCCAAATTTTATGCTCTTTATGCAACCTTCAATTATCTTTCTAGTATCTACAATTCACTAAAGTAAACTCTAAGTAATAGCTTTGATAAAGAAATAAAGTAATAAGCTTGTAAGTAAAAACTAGGATTGGTTTATCAAGTGGGTAGGATCATCTATGCTTAAGGCATATAGTTGGCATGGTGACAGGCAAGTATTGGCTTGCATAGTATCAATATGAGCTTGATAAATTGCAAGTGTTAGCTTGCACAAGTCAACTTGATTAGTAAGGCTTGCCTTGTGCAGAGCAGTGGTTGAAGTTCTCCTCTACTTCTTCTTCGTAGAATCCTCCTTCCTCCTCGTATCCTTGGTCGGTACTAGCGTATATGCATAAATACGATGTACACAATCACCAAACAGTACTTAACTACTTGCAATCATCACACAAAAGGGTCATATAGATGATCTAGCATCATCACTAACATTACAAGATTAAAGCTTGGTTTAATTCCTTTTATTTTTAGAAATGTAATTTCTACTCATTGAAAAACTACTTAAGATTTAATATTCTCCAAACCAAACATGGGATCATGTTGACACATGTCATCACCACATATTTTAGTCCATGGTAATGTGATTTAAAGTGGTGTCACAATTTAATAAGGTTTAATCTTTTATTTTTAATTAAATAAAGTGACTAGAAATGCCTATGTAGCATTCTTTTATTACTTGAACATTATTTCTGAAAGTAAACCTATATATTTTTATATTTCTGAAAGGTATGGTTAAATGTGATTTTTGAGAGTTGGAATCAACTCAAAAGCTATTATGGTTTTAATTTGAAAAATGTTTGAATGCAGAAAAGCTTCTGCCTTGTTATTTTTACCAAGGATGATCTACATATCCAAAATTGGTTTCATTCAAAGACCTTTCTAACAAAATTGGTTTCATTCAATTTGGTTCACTGAATCGACCTAGGTTGATTTTTGAAACTGGGTACAAAAGTGTGTTTGAAATAAAATGGAAAAGGTTAAATTCAAATAACTGGGCTACGCGGGAAGTGATACTGGGCCGTCCTGCTAAGCACAGCGCTTACGCGGGCTAGTTAAGTGGCTGTCCCCACGCGTCAGTGAGACGAGGGGGTGCGAAGCGGTATGGGGCGATGTGGTGCGTTCGATCTGGTTCTGATCCAACGGCTGAGGGTCATCGTCGATGTTGGGCAACGTCGGCGAGACAGAAACCTAGCGCGGCCAGTGGGGGTTTTTGGGGGCTCACCGGGGTTCAGGCGAGGGTCGGCGAGGCGGGCGAACGACGAAGTCGACGACAGCGAACCTCCTGGTACCGGCAGCTTTTCCTGGGGCGGCTCCAATCGCTGGCCCCCTTCTTCTCCAGCAGCGGTAGACTCCGGTGAAATTCCGGCGAAGTGCTGCTCGCCTTGCTCCGAGAACGGGGTGACACGATCAGTGAGGAGTGGGGAGTGAGATGGTGTGCTCAATTCGGCTGGGGGTGGCCTCTATTTATAGTCACGACGACGAGACCAAACAGGATGGGCAGTCGACGGTGGTGACATGGCTACGGGCGGCTAGAGGCATGGCCGGCGGTGGCGATCGCTTGGTGGTCTCCTGGCGATGCTCTACGGCTTTAATGCACGCGTAGGGGCGGTGCGGTTTGGTCTGGAACGCGCGATGCTCTGCACGGCAGAGGCGGCGTCTTCGACGGTGAGCGATGGCTGTGCGTCATGGGGCGGCGAACGGTGATGTCTGGCGGTCTCCTGGGTCGGTGGCGATCATGTATGCACGCGGCGAGGGCGGCGCGCGGTCTGTGGGCGTCGGTCGAGTGTGGCGCTCTGGCGCATGCTCGACATGGTTGCTGGCGAGCTGGGCGCGGTTCGTGCGTGTGGTCCAGGGTTTGGCAACGCTCGCGGCTGGGACAGGGAGTGGCGGTGGACGGTGGGCTGCCTCCTAGACAAGGTTGGCACGGCTAAATCTCCTTCTAGCTTGCTGTCTCCACTAGGGTGGCATGGTGAGCTTCGGCTGTTCACCATTGATGTCATTGCCCAGCTTACAGTGAGTCTAGTGCTTGGTTTAACTTGCTAGGTGATCTACTGAGATGGTTGTGAGCTAGAGAGGGAACAAGTTAGGCTTCAATCACTGCTCACAATAGTGTTTAAGATTTTGATGATTTGTGTCTGCAATGTGTTTGATGAAATGGCCGCAAGAATTCAAGTTTTGAATTTTGAAAAGATTTTTGGTGGGTGTGCTAGGTTGGTGCTAGTGAGTCTGCAGATGCTTGGGTTTTGAAAGTTGAGCTTGTTTGAGTGGTTTTTGAAAAAGTGGGATCTTCCCATATATAAAGATTCAATTTTGAACTGTCCTTTAAACTATGCATTTGAATGTTTCTGGATGATCACAAAGTGGGCCTTGATACTTTGTTATGAGTAAAATCAAGGGGTGCAAAGATCCAGAAAAGTTTCTGTTAAGTTATGAAAGTTTGAGACAGCCAAAGTAGGCATGGGAGTTAAATTGGTCAAAATGACCATTCCCTTATTTTATTTGTTTTGATTTACTTGTCTTTGAGAAAAGTTTGGGAATTGTTTAGATGATGTTTATTTCACCTAAGCATCCATTTACAAGAAAAGGAACACACAAACAAGTTGGTTCAAAAGAATTCAAAATGAAATGCATACTCACATGCATGCTTTCATATTTTTATTTAGCAAAGTTTTTTGTTAACCCTAAATTTGATGATTAGAGTTTGATGATCCAAGTTTAGTATTTTTCGGATGTTACAAACCTTCCCCCCTTAAACAAAATCTCGTCCCGAGATTTGAAAAAGGACGAAAAAGATTACCTAGGATTGGAAGAGATCGAGAAACTCCATCCTGATGTGATCTTCGCGCTCCCAGGTAGCTTCCTCTTCTGTGTGGTTGCTCCACTGAATCTTGAGAAACTTGATGCTTCGGGTTCGGGTAGTTCTGAAAGCTTCTTCCAAAATACGGATGGGTACTTCAGGATAGGTCAGGTCATCGTTGATCTCTATGGTCTGGTGATCGATATTCTTGAACACTTCGGTCTTCTCTGGGACTTCAAGACACTTGCGAAGTAATCAGATATAGAACACATTGTGCACAGCTGACATATCTTCGGGTAGTTCCAATTGATACGACACTTCTCCTCGACGGTTCAGAATCTTGAAGGGTCCGATATATCTGGGGGCTAACTTTCCCTTGAGTTGGAAACGCTGCATTCCCTTCAATGGCGACACCTTCAGATCCACAAAATCACCTATGTTGAAGGCGAGGTCTCGACGTCTCTTGTTTGCGTAACTCTTCTATCTGGACTGGGCGGTCTTGAGGTGCTCACGAATCTTGTGAACCTTCTCTTCTGCTTCTCGTAGGATGTCGGGTCCGAAAATCTGACTCTCTCCTACTTTCGACCAGTTCAAAGGGGTGCGACACTTCCTTCCGTACATGACTTCAAATGGGGCCATTTGCAAACTGGCTTGATAACTGTTATTGTATGAGAATTCTGCAAACGGTAGACAGTCTTCCCACTTGGATCCATATTCTAGCACACATGCTCTCAACATATCTTCGAGTATTTGGTTTACTCGCTCCGTTTGTCCATCGGTCTGAAGGTGATATGCGGTGCTGAAATCTAGGCGGGTTCCTAAACCTTCTTGGACTTTCTTCCGGAATCTCGAGGTAAACTGAGTTCCTCGATCCGATATGATGTTCTTGGGGACTCCATGTAAACTAACTATTCTAGCGATGTACAACTCCGCTAGCTTCGAACTCTGATATGTGGTCTTGACGGGCAAGAAATGGGCGACTTTGGACAATCGGTCCACTATGACCCAGATAGAGTCATTTCCCCTACTAGAAGTAGGCAATCCAGTGATAAAGTCCATTCCAACGGAATCCCATTTCCATTCCGGAATCTGCAATGGTTGCAACAATCCAGCGGGTCTTTGATGTCCTGCCTTGACTTGCTGACATATATCACACTTGGCGATATAGCTTCTGATTTCTCTCTTCATCTTATGCAACCAAAATTGCTCTTTCAAATCTTGATACATCTTAGTTCCTCTGGGATGGATAGAATAAAGAGTATCATGAGCCTCCTTCAAAATAACTTCTTTCAACTCAGAATCTGATGGTACACAAAGGCGTCCTTTGTACCACAGAACTCCTTCTTCGTCTTCGGTGAATCCGGGTACTTTGCCTGTACCAACACGACGCTTGATTCCGTCGATACTAGCATTTACCTTTTGCGCCTCTTTAATCTGACTGATCAAAGTGGGCTGGAGTTCTATGCTAGCCAAAAATCCTTCACTTACTAATTCCATTCGAAAATCTTCCATCTCTTTATGCAAGCTTGGTTGCTCCTTTAAAATCATGGAGTTCAAGCGGCACGGCAATCTGCTAAGGGCATTGGCTACCACATTGGCTTTACTAGGGTGATAGTGAATGTCCAGGTCGTAATCCTTGATTAGCTCAATCCACCTTCTCTGTCTCATATTCAGCTCCTTCTGAGTGAATATATACTTCAGGCTCTTGTGATCCGAATAAATCTCACAACGGTTTCCCATCAGGTAATGCCTCCATGTCTTCAGGGCTAGAACTACGGCTGCGAGTTCAAGCTCATGGGTTGGGTAATTTTGCTCATGTTGCTTCAGTTGTCGAGATAGATAAGATATAACTTTGCCTCCTTGCATTAGCACACATCTGAGACCGATCTTGGATGCGTCACAATACACATCGAAGGGCTTCGTGATATCTGGCATGATCAAGATTGGTGCTGAAATCAATCTCCTCTTGAGTTCTTGAAAACTCGATTCACATTTGTCGGTCCATTCAAACTTCTTGTCCTTCTTCAGCAATTGGGTCATGGGTCTGGCGATACTCGAGAATCCTTCTACGAATTTGCGGTAATATCCCGCCAATCCGAGAAATGCACGAACTTGGGTTTGAGTGGTTGGGGCTTGCCAATCCTCTACATCTTTCACTTTGGCAGGGTCAACGGCAATTCCTCCGGCTGATACAATGTGACCGAGGAATCCTACCTCCTGTAACCAGAATTCACATTTGCTAAACTTTGCATACAGCTGATGCTCTCTAAGGGTTCCAAGAATGGTCCTTAGGTGTAGCTCATGTTCTTCTTCCAATTTGGAATAAATCAGAATGTCATCGATGAAAACAACGACAAACTTATCCAGGAAGTCCATAAAAATCTTATTCATGATATTCATGAAATAAGCGGGGGCATTGGTTAATCCAAAAGACATGACTGTATACTCGCACAATCCATATCTGGTGGTAAAGGCAGTCTTTGGAATATCCTCTGCGCGAATCTTGAGTTGATGATAGCCAGTTCTAAGATCAATCTTAGAAAACATTTTGGCACCAGCCAACTGATCAAACAAATCTTCTATCTTGGGCAAGGGGTATTTGTTCTTGATGGTGACATCATTCAACTTCTGATAATCCGTACACAAACGGTTACCTCCATCTTTCTTGTCCACAAACAAGACAGGTGATCTCCATGGTGACGCACTTGGTTGAATCAATCCAATTTCCAGCATGGCATCCAGATGTTTCTTCAGTTCTGCTAGCTCAGACGGGTTCATACTATATGGTCTCTAGGCTATGGGTCCGGTTCCGGGGATTAGTTCGATGATAAACTCGATATCCCGATCTGGGGGCATACCGGGCAAAACATCTGGAAATACATTGGGGTATTCACAGACTATCCGGACTTGGTCAATGGTAGGTTGGGCTATACTCTTGTTGCACTTGAATTGACGAGGTAAGGTTTCAGATATATGCTCGACTGATATTCCGGCTGTACTGGTCATGGTTATGGCTTTCTTGGCACAGTCAATCAATCCTTTATGTTTGGACATCCAATCCATTCCTAGTACTACTTCCAAACTTTTAGTTCCGAGTACTATCAGATTTGCATAAAAATCTATGCCATGGATTCGGATAGGGACGGCTTTGCAAATTTTCCTAGCCTTGGTGGTTGATCCGGGAATTTGAACAATCATAACATGCTTCAGTTTGGTTGGTTGAATTTTACTAGTGCATGCAAATTCTTAGGTGACAAATGAGTGCGATGCACCAGAATCAAACAACACTCGTGCAAGTACTGAATTAACAGAAAACATACCCAGCACGACGTCTGGCGCTTCCTGAGCTTCTTCAGAATGCATGAGAAAAAGACGGCCATTGCGGTTGAGCGAATTCCCTGGGGCAAACCTTCTTCCTGGCTGAACACGACGCTGTTGCTGAGCTGGGACATTGGCATTGGGTGCTGCGGCATTCTTCTTGTTGGGTCACTCGTTGGAGTAGTGACCCTTATTTCCATAGTCATAACAAGTCACCTGCGACTTGTCCTTTCTTTCTGAGCACAACATTGCTTCCAGTCCTCGGGGCAGTGTTGGTGTTGGCGGTAGCATTGTTGTTGTTGAACTTGGGTGGGGCACGATTGAAATTGCTAGAGTTGCCAGGGTTGTTGTGATTTCCTCCGGGCCTAGGGTTTCCATGGTTGGGATAGGTCGGACGGTTCATCGGGGGTCTGTTGGTTCTTGGGGCAAATCCTGGAGATGGGTTAGGGCAATACTTTGGGGTCTGATGGGTTCCTGGATGATGCATCATGTGACGCTTGCGGTTCTCATTGGCCTGGTTGATCTTTCCTTCCATCTGGATGGCAGAGTCGACAAGGGCTTCAATATCATCAAAGGGGATATTGACTAACACTGTCTACATCTCATTATGTAAACCATTCAGGAATCTTTCTTTCTTCTTGGCTTCGGTGTCGATCTCATCTGGGGCATACCTAGCTAATGACAAAAAATTGTCACGGTATTCCACTACGGTCATCCTTCCTTGCTTCAGTTCTCTGAACTCGTCTCTCATCCTCTTGATCAAACCCGGTGGCACATGGGTACTGCTAAACTTGACCTTGAATTCCTCCCAGGTCATCATCTGGCCTCCGGTCATTGCGCGAACACTGTTCCACCATGCCCTGGCATCTCCAGCTAGATAGTTGGTGGCGAACAGAACTTTCTCGTTGGCTTCCACTCCAGCAACTTCTAGGTTATTTTCCATGGTCTGCAGCCAATCATCGGCGTCTAGGGGTTCTTCTGACTTAGTGAAAACAGGTGGGTTGGTATTCTGAAAATTCTTGAGCTTAGATCCATGGTTGTCCTGATTTCCGTGGCCTTGGTTGTTGTGGGCTAGCTGAGCTGTCTGTTGCAGGGTGGCTAGGTTGGCTTGACGTTCGGCTCTTTCAGCTTCACAGTCAGAAGTCAACATTTGCAGGATCTGCAACATCGGGTCCGGGGATGAACCACTTCCTCTGCGTGGCATCTGAATATTGAGATAGATCATAAGAAAAGAGGGAAATTTCTAGGGTTCTGGGATTTTGAAAAGTTTTCAAAGTTTGACTCAGATTTTCGAGTAACTTGCTTTTCATTCATTCATAGCACACGGTACAACACACACCACAACAAAGACAAATAGATGGTTTTAAGAACCATTCTGGAAACTACGATACTGTGGGACAGAATACTACTCACTACGCTAGTGCTCAAGTGCTACTACTCCTTGGAATCTGTGGCTTCATCATCCTCATCATCATCGATGAAGGCGAAATCATCCTCATCGGTGAAGAAGACCATAGCCTGATCCTCCAGAAAATCATCGTCATCGCTAAGATAGGAGTAGGGGTCTCCACGAAGATCCTCTTCGACATTTTCCCTTTCCTCCAACTGCATGTCTCTCTAGTGGGTGGTCTCCTCCAAAGATGAGATACGGTGGCGAAGACGGGCAATAATGCGCTCCTTCTTGTCGAGCTGACGGCGGCGAGACTTGCGATCTTTTGCCAGCATGGCGATGGTTTGGTCCTTCGTCTTAATGATGGCAGACTTGTGGTTGGAGTAGTCACGGTAGTTATCCAACTCCAGCTAACGATCGTACATCATGAAGCTGAGGTGGTCCAATTGGGTCTTCAGCTCGGGGTGGTATGGGGCTTCCAGTGGTTATCCATTAGCATCACGCCTTGGGCAAAACTCAAAGCGAGTACCCTTGATCTCCTTGACACTTTGCCCACATAGACGGGAAAGAGCTTCCTGCATGGCCCTGGCAAGTCCATCGAGCCAGTCGTTCTCTCTTAAGTTAAACTGTATTCCCTCAGCAGTGGGAGGTTCAATCTTTCCTCAGAGACTTGCAACAATTAGCCACTGCAGATCTTCTCCTCCTTGATCATTGAGCTGAGCTCCGAAGAACTCGGGGTGCGGACGCTCTAGATGTTCCGAAAGCTGGTCCAAATCCCTCTCAAAGATAAGGTCTCCTCCATGCCCCAACTGATAAACCTTGTTGTACTTCACATCCATCTATAAGAATATAAGATGAGTAAGTTAGTAGAGTGATCAAGTGTGTCAAATTTTATGTATTTTGCAAGAGTTTTTGAGGAACATGAATTTTCATGAAAGAATCAAAGGGATAAGAATGGGAATAAGTTTTTGTAAATATTTGCTTTCTTTGGTTTTGAAACTAAGTTTTTGATTCCAAACGTCCAGTCTAACTAGGGTCTCCTATAGTCAGGATGGCTCTGATACCAACTTGTCAACACCCGGATTTTTAATCCCAGATGCCTGTTATGCCATACATCGCAATCCCAGGATTACCATTTTTGCGAGACATAACAGAATTGGATACCATAGTACATCATCCATTATAAAACATACATAAGGTCTTACACAAATAGGGATCTCATGATCCAGTTCTTAATACACTTCAAGCAGCGGAATACGTAATAATAACGGTAGAGTAGGCGAAGCTCCATCTTCGGGGTCACAGGCAATGCTGACGATGGGAGATTATCCTAGTTGTCGTAACCTTCCTAGGGTCCATCCTCCAGGTACTCCTCTTCATAGTCTGGCCACGGGAATAGCCAGGGACAAAGCCATGACTACTCTTTAAGTACTCGCAAACTAATACTAACAAGTGAAAGGGGTTTTTGATAATAGGACCCTAGGCTCTAGGATTGTTTTGCAAAAAGCCAGATTTACCTCTACTAAGTTCAGAAATAAGAGAAGCTAGTCACATTTTTATAACACCTAAATGGGATCTTGTAACTCATGTCACAACTTTGTTGTGGTCAAGTCAAAGTCTCACTTCCTTTCACAAATCATTTTGAAAAGTCTGACGGGGGAACAGTATGGCCACTCCAACTGTCCATAACCGCGGACGCGGCTATTCGAATAGTTTGACACTCTGCAGAGATTGTACACTTTCACCACAACATTCGATACATCCGTCAGGAACAAATCCTGATTTCACCATACTCAGTATGAGGATAATCAATCCTAACCTTTCAATTACACGCCCTAGTATAAGCACCTCTCCTGTGAGTTTGGCCTCCCAACCATGACCAACTGTCATCTTGGGTACTGCACAGGTGGACAATCTACACAAGGTAGCCTCAGCTCAGACCTTGGCCGTGAGGGAACTAATACTAAGGTATATAAGTTTCCAGTCAAGCCCTACCCAATCTTCGGGTATTGTGGTTGTACGATAAAAATTGGAATGGTATCGCATCCAGACAACCATCAGTTTTATAAAGGGCTAAGGCTCATGCCTCAACCTTTTCATCACCAAAATCATCTGGTGTTTTCGGAAACACATGTCCAAAACATTTCAATAGAATGATCCATCATTCCAAGGTTTTCATAACCATTTTTACCAAGTATTCCCATCTAAAGTTGATCAAGTTTTATGCTAGCACTAGCATCTACAAGTGGGGGTAAGTACTAATGAGGGGTGGTAAACTAGTGGAGTTTCAACTAAGTTCAATCTCATGCCTTAGGATGACATCAAGATTATCTAGCTTAGGCCAAATTTTATGCTCTTTATGCAACCTTCAATTATCTTTCTAGTATCTACAATTCACTAAAGTGAACTCTAAGTAATAGCTTTGATAAAGAAATAAAGTAATAAGCTTGTAAGTAAAAACTAGGATTGGTTTATCAAGTGGGTAGGATCATCTAGTCTTAAGGCATATAGTTGGCATGGTGACAAGCAAGTATTGGCTTGCACAGTATCAGTATGAGCTTGATAAATTGCAAGTGTTAGCTTGCACAGGTCAACTTGATTAGTAAGGCTTGCCTTGTGAAGAGTAGTGGTTGAAGTTCTCCTCAGCTTCTTCTTTGTAGAATCCTCCTTCCTCCTCGTATCCTTGGTCGGTACTAGCGTCTGTGAATAAATACGATGTACACAATCACCAAACAATACTTAACTACTTGAAATCATCACACAAAAGGGTCCTATAGATGATCTAGCATCATCACTAACATTACAAGTTTAAAGCTTGGTTTAATTCCATTTATTTTTAGAAAAGTAATTTCTACTTATTGAAAAACTACTTAAGATTTAATATTCTCCAAACCAAACATGGGATCATGTTGACACATGTCATCACCACATATTTTAGTCCATGGGAATGTGATTTAAAGTGGTGTCACAATTTAATAAGGTTTAATCTTTTATTTTTAATTAAATAAAGTGACTAGAAATGCCTATGTAGCATTCTTTTATTACTTGAACATTATTTCTGTAAGTAAACCTATATATTTTTATATATTCTGAAAAGTATGGTTAAATGTGATTTTTGAGAGTTGGAATCAACTCAAAAGCTATTATGGTTTTAATTTGAAAAATGTTTGAATGCAGAAAAGCTTCTGCCTTGTTATTTTTACCAAGGATGATCTACAGATCCAAATGACTTGAATCCAACGGGCTTGGATTCAGCATTCCCAGAACTTTCTAACAAAATTGGTTTCATTCAATTTGGTTCACTGAATCGACCTGGGTTGATTTTTGAAATTGGGTATAGAAGTGTTTTTGAAATAAAATGGAAAAGGTTAAATTCAAATAACTGGGCTACACGGGAAGTGATACTGGGCCGGCCTGCTAAGCACAGCGCTTGCGCGGGCTGGTTAAGTGGTTGTCCCCACGCGTCAGTGAGACGAGGGGGTGCGAAGTGGTATGGGGCGATGTGGTGTGTTCGATCTGGTTCTAATCCAACGGCTATGGGTCATCGTCGACGTTGGGGGCTCAGTGGGGGTTGTTGGGGGCTCACCGGGGTTTAGGCGAGGGTCGGCGAGGCGGGCGAACGACGAAGTCGACGACGGCGAACCTCCTGGTACCGGCAGCTTCTCCTGGGGCGGCTCCAATCGCTGGCCCCCTTCTTCTCTAGCAGCGGCAGACTCCGGTGAAATTCTGGCGAAGTGCTGCTCGCCTTGCTCCGGGAACAGGGTGTCACGATCAGTGAGGAGAGGGGAGTGAGATGGTGTGCTCAATTCGGCTGGGGGTGGCATCTATTTATAGTCGCGACGACGAGACCGAACAGGATGGGCAGGCGACGGTGGCGACATGGCTACGGGCGGCTAGAGGCATGGCCGATGGTGGCGATCGCTTGGTGCTCTCCTGGCGATGCTCTACGGCTTTAATGCGCGCGTAGGGTCGGTGCGGTTTGGTCTGGAACACGCGATGCTCTGCACGGCAGAGGAGGCGTCTTCGACGGTGAGTGGTGGCTGTGCGTCATGGGGCGGCGAACGGTGATGTCTGGCGGTCTCCTGGGTCGGTGGCGATCATGTATGCACGCGGCGAGGCGTGGCGCGTCTGCGTCGGTCGAGTGTGGCGCTCTGGCGCATGCTCGGCATGGTTGCTGGCGAGTTGGGCGCGGTTCATGCATGTGGTCCAGGGTTTGGCAACGCTCGCGGCTGGGACAGGGAGTGGCGGTGGACGGTGGGCTGCCTCCTAGACAAGGTTGGCACGGCTAAATCTCCTCCTAGCTCGCTGTCTCCACTAGGGTGGCATGGTGAGCTTCGGCTGTTCACCATTGATGTCATTGCCCAGCTTATAGTGAGTCTAGTGCTTGGTTTAACTTGCTAGGTGATCTACTGAGATGGTTGTGAGCTAGAGAGGGAACAAGTTAGGCTTCAATCACTGCTCACAATAGTGTTTAAGATTTTGATGATTTGTGTCTGCAATGTGTTTGATGAAATGGCCGCAAGAATTCAAGTTTTGAATTTTGAAAAGATTTTTGGTGGGTGTGCTAGGTTGGTGCTGGTGAGTCTGCAGATGCTTGGGTTTTGAAAGTTGAGCTTGTTTGAGTGGTTTTTGAAAAAGTGGGATCTTCCCATATGATAAAGATTCAATTTTGAACTATCCTTTAAACTATGAATTTGAATGTTTCTGGATGATCACAAAGTGGGCCTTGATACTTTGTTATGAGTACAATCAAGGGGTGCAAAGATCCAGAAAAGTTTCTGTTAAGTTCTGAAAGTTTGAGACAGCCAAAGTAGGCATGGGAGTTAAATTGGTCAAAATGACCATTCCCTTATTTTATTTGTTTTGATTTACTTGTCTTTGAGAAAAGTTTGGGAATTGTTTAGATGATGTTTATTTCACCTAAGCATCCATTTACAAGAAAAGGAACACACAAACAAGTTGGTTCAAAAGAATTCAAAATGAAATGCATACTCACATGCATGCTTTCATATTTTTATTTAGCAAAGTTTTTTGTTAACCCTAAATTTGATGATTAGAGTTTGATGATCCAAGTTTAGTATTTTTGGGATGTTACACCCCCCAGGCCTCCTCTCCGTCTCGTCTTCTGGCTCCGTGGATCTTCTGGTGAAATATAATTTTTGGCATATTTTCCGGGATTTTTCCTGATAGTTCATTTTCTGCACAAAAACAAGACACCTAGGTAATTCTGCTGAAAACAGCATCAGTCTGTGTTATTTGTATCCAAATCACACAAGTTTAGAGGAGAAACAATAGCAAAGTGTTCGAAAAAGTAGATATGTTTTGGACGTATCAACTCCCCCAAGCTTAGCTTATTGCTTGTCCTCAAGCAATTCAGTTGAAAACTGAGTGCGATAAAAGAACTTTCACGAACACTTTGCTTCATATGATGTATATATTCTCAGCACATGAGTAGATGCTTAGAAAATTCATAATAAAGAGTATGCAACTAAGTCTACTCAATATTCATTGCAAGCTATGAAGAGAAACCAACTCAATAATAATAAGTAGCATGAGACATAAACATAAGAAACATTGCAATGCTCATAATAAGGTATGATAGAGTGGTATCTCACTTGCCTTTGTTTGAAGAGCACAATATAAATGCCAAGGCACCTCTAAAGTTCAAGTGAAGACTAGAGATAAAGATATCAGAGATACAAGCATCAAAGTCATGACATTATTAACCAAGTTTTGGAACAAACATAAGAATGACAACTATGCTCTCAAGAAGGTGGTCATAGAATAAGTGTGACTCAACAAAGCTGTGAAAATGGTTTTGAAAGGTTTGAAAGGCTTCCCAATGCTGAAAGGAAGGTACTCATTAGCTTTGAGCTCTCATTGCCCCTATCATAGGCATCTTCATATGGTTAAGGTGAAAGTGAGGTCCACTCTGAATCATATGCTTGACAGACCATAGACTGGAAATCCCAAGTCCCTTGAGTACAAGGGCCGCTCCAAATGCTACTCAACTTTGGTCACCTGAAAGTTCTTTTTATTGTAAATACATGCATATCATCGAGAACCGCCAACGGGGTACCCCTTGCACATGGTACAGGAGCTTTCCCATAACCAAAATGACAAGGCAAACAGACAATGAGCATCTCAGCAATCTTTTTATTTACCATATGCATAGCTTTTTGTTGAGGATACTTCATAGATGCTCACTATGGTGATGCTGCAAGTTTCCACCATTATTAGGCATGGCTTAGGCTAGTGGCCCAGGCGTTTCTCTAACACAATATATAAACTCCATGAACTCACAATCTCCCCTTTTATTTCACATCATCGACATTCGTAAACAAAAGAGCAAAGTATCATCTGGATAGGATATCCAAAAGGTGTTGAAAGCGTTCCCCGTGACAGCACGGTTCTGCTAACTTCCAGAATATAATTAGCAAGCATATAACTTTCATGGACATGTCACAATGGTTCAGAATTATTAAGCGCAAGGAATAAAGTGTGCCATCAAATTCGTGAGAGCTTTACTAACTAACTTTCTCAAAACAGACAAACATTTTATTTTGGAAGAAAACACGGCATATATAAAATATGCACTGAAGTAGAAAATGATGCTAATAGGTAGGTATGGTGGAAACAGCTGGCAACATTGGTTTTGGGGAGTTGGAAGCACAGGTAGAGTTCATACTCAGTGCAAGTGAAGGCTAGCAATAGAGAGGTAGCGACAAACGAGAGAGCAATAGCTGTCATAATCATGTTTGCAACAAAACAGGACTACTTATGGCATGAAAGTGATACAAGAACTCTGAGGCAAAATAAATCATCGAGGCTTACTGACTATTGATTAGTCATATGCATGCGTGAGCATGTGCCAAGTCGATTCACATGAACAGTCAGAGGAGGATACCACAATATCATACCAAAATATGAATAACACAATGCAAGCAAACATTCATATGACATGCTACAAACTATTAGCAAGCTGGAGCTAATCATAGACAAGCAAGAACTACTAAGCATCCATAATGACATACACCTTACATAATCAGGCTAAGCATGCTCACAATGAAGAGTATATGCACAAGAATGAAACAAATAGAGTTCGTTACCAGCCTCTTACCACACCTCGAGTTGTATTAATAGTCATTATTTCCCTTCACTTGTGTGACTTGAATAATTAACATGAAACCAAAATCCACTGTGGACGGCTGAACCCTGCAAAGAACTCACAAAACCAAAGAAGACCAGCAGATATTTTTGGTGTTTTTGATTTTTTAGAAGGCAAACAACGCAAAACCAAACAAAGAAAAATAAAACCAAAAACAAAACTAAGACGCTTCAATAACAACACAACCGTGCATGAAACAATAAAAAGAAGTGTCTAGAAAGACCTGGGATTTTTATTGATGAATAAGGGGATGCCTTGGGCACCCCCAAGCTTTGACGCTTGTACCTCTTGAATGTTTCTTGGGGTGACACGGGGTGGCTCCCCCCAATCTTTGACACTTGTACCTCTTGAATATTTCTTGGGGTGACACAGGGTGTATCCCCCCAAGCTTGAGCTTTTGTCCATTCTTCATCTCATTACATCATTCTTTCCTTACACCTAAAATTTTTCCTTCATACAAAACTTCACAAAATCTTCATTAGCAACAGTAGTTTATTCGAAAGATAGTAGACCTCTGGAAAAGCTTTCGAATAGCAATACTTTTCATTAAAAACACAAGCTACTGTATCAACTCCTTCAAAAAGCTCAATTTCTCAAAAATAACCCGAAAAGGAATCAATAAGAAGCAAATGTGAATAATGGCAGAAATCTGTCAAAACAGACCAGCAGGTAGAAAACGATTTTTTCGAAGACCTTATGTTGCTCAAATCAAAAAGTGTTGAACTAAAGAAAGTTATCTAACATACTGGGGGATTTATTTGTAAATTTTCAGCTCAATCCTATTTACAGAGACTCCTCACGAATTTTTATGGTGATGGACAGAAATCTGTTTCGCGACAGCAACTCCCCAAATCTTACTTCCCTCTCATTAGAGGTCATTCTTGGCACAAAAAGCAAGAAAAAAGGGATAAGGAGAGGTCATTACTGAATTAATAACTTCCAAGACTCAAGGTCTTGGCACAAAAAGCAAGAAAAAAGCAAGAAAAAAGGGATAAGGAGAGGTCATTCTTGGCACAAAAAGCAAGAACTCTTGGGTTATCTCCCAACAAGTACTTTTCTTTAATGCCTTTAAGTTAGGCACGACGAAGAGCAAAGATTGGAAAAGATAAAAATAAAAGTGAGCAAGTATAATCGCAGTGAAAGCATTATTCTGTTCATTAAAATCATTTTGTTAACAAGGTTGATCAAGTCATGTTACCAAAACAATCTTATATGAAACAAAACTTTGCAATCCACAAGGTGAGTATGTTACCTCATACTTGATAGCAATGGTCCCAATCATAATAGTTTCAAACTTTTCTTGTGGAATGGGACAATATATTTCTCCAACCTTGATGCTCTCAATATTTTCAATGGAATTCAGGCAATAGCTCTTAACAACCTTCTTGGGGAAATAGACAGTGTGCTCTTTGTCACTAATATTGAATGTTACTTTTCCTTGATTGCAATTGATGACAGCACCTGCAGTATTAAAAAAAGGTCTCCCAAGAATAATAGACATATTATCATCTTCAGGCATTTCAAGCACAAAAAAATTAGTTAAAACCATGCAATTATGAGCAACTTGAACAGGAACATCCTCACATATACCAACAAGATTAGTAGTTGACTTATCATCCATTTGCAAAGATATATCAGTTGGTATCAACGTTTCTAGCTGGAGTCTCTTGTAGAGAGAAAAAGGCATAACACTAACTCCAACTCCCAAATAACATAAAGAAGTTCTAACATAATTATTATTAATAGAGCAGGGAATAGTTGGTATACCTGGATCACCAAGTTTCTTTGGAACCTTACCATTGAAGGAATAATTAGCAAGTAGAGTAGAAATCTCCTCATTAGGAATCTTCCTGTTATTAGAGAATATCCTTCATATACTTTGAATAAGGAGGCAACTTAATAGCATCAGTCAAAGGAATTTGCAAGAATACAGGCTTCATCCACTCACAAAACTTGTTGTAGTGTTCCTCCTCCTTTGACTTGTGTTTCTTACCTGGAAAAGGCATAGGTTTCTGCACCCAAGGTTCTCTCTCTTTACCATGTTTATTAGCAATAAAATCTTCCTTTGTGTACCTAGTGTTCTTAGTGTGCTTCTCAAGTTCTTCCTCACCTTCCTCCTTATCAGGAGACTCATTTTTATCATTACCACTCTCAGTTTCAGCATCAGAGACAGATATACTATTAGGATCTACAGCAGGTTCAAGTAGTTCCTCAACTATCTTATGTTTCTTTTTCTTCCTCTTACGAGGACTACCACTATCTTCACCTTGTTGGGAATCCTGCTCTATTCTTTTAGGGTGTCCTTCAGGATATAAAGTATCTTGAGTAGCTATACCACTCCTAGTTCTAATTCCATAAGCATGTTTATCTCCTGAAGCATTAACTAGCATATCCTTTTGCACCTTAGCAAGTTGATCAAGTTGAGTTTGAACCATTTGAAAGTGTTTACAAAGCATTTTAATATTATTAGAAGTTCTTTCCACAATATCTTTCAACTCATGGATAGCTCTAGAGTTTTCCAATAAATGATTCCGAACTTGTTTATTAAAATACCCTTGCTTAACATAAATGTGTCAAGTTCCTCTAAACATTGATCAGGAGGCTTACCATAAGGAATATCACCTTCATCAAAGTGTTGGAGAGAGTGTACCTCAATAGTAGATGAGTGGGTAATTGGCTTACATTATTCTTCTATAGGAGGTAGATTCTTCACATCTTCAGCTCTAATACATTTCTCCTTTAGACACTTCTTAGCTTCCTTCATCACTTCATCATTTAATGCAATAACTCCCCTCTTCTTTGTTGTTGGTGCTAGAATTGGTTCAGGAACAACTGATTCAGGAGTAATAGGCTTAGGTGTATTTAGCTCAGTTGAAGTCCAATCATCATAACTCTTGCTTATTTTAGCCATTAATTCTTCAGCATCTATAGGAGTCCTTTTCCTGAAAACACAATCAGCAAAGCTATCTAGGTAGGTCCTAGAATCATCAGTTAGTCCATTATAATAAGTATCAAGAAGCTCATTCTTAGGTAATGGACATCCAGGATATGCATGAATCAAGGCACAGAACCTTGTCCATGACTCAGGAAATTTCTCTTCTTCTCCCTGTTTAAAATCAAAAACTCTCTGCAAAGCAGTATGTCTAGCACTGGGAGGAAAATATTTTTGGAAGAAAGAAACAATTAAGCAATCAAAGCTATCAATAGAACCAGGAGGTAATCTATTAAACCAAGCCCTAGCTTCTCCTTTTAGTGAAGAATGGAAGATCTTAGTAACAAAGTACGTGCGCATCTTAAAATCATCAGAGAACAAAGCACTCATAGTAGAAAGCTCATCCATATGAGCCACAGCACTCTCATTTTCAGTCCCACAAAAAGGTTCTTTCTCAACAATATCTAAATAAGATAAATCAAGAGAGAAATCATAGTCTTCATCTTTAATATCTATGGGAGAAGTGGCAAACTTAGGATCAGAGGACAACTTAGATATGATAGTACGTCTAGAAAGGAGACTCTTAATAGCAATAGTACCATGTGTGTTTCGGCACTCTTCAAAAAAATTATCAGTAAACTCAATGTAACCATCATTAATATCATAACTCTCACTAGACTCAGGTGAGCTAACAGGTATAACAGTGTCTTCACTAGGAGTTTCGGCATTTCCTAGACTAGCCATAGTAGCATCTAGAAAAGGACCGAATGAACCACTCGCATCAAGCACAGTAGAAGTAATACCATGAGTATCAAAAGCAGTTTCAGACTCAGCAGTAGTAGCAGTGTGTGTAGCATGTGTATGTGGTGGTGTAACAAGCTTACTTATAACAGACGGTGAATCAAGAGCGGCAGCGGTGTTTAGGACTGTACCTCTTCTTGTAGTGGATGGTAAAATAGGGAACTTTCCATCACGAGACTTCCCCATGATGAAAGGAGTAGCAGTGAACAATAATAGATCCAAGTGAACTTACAAATAAAGCTATGCTCCCCGGCAACGGCGCTAGAAAATAGTCTTGATGACCCACAAGTATAGGGGATCGCAACAGTCTTCGCGGGTAGTATTACCTAATTTATTGATTCGACACAAGGGGAGCCAAAGAATACTTGCAAGATTTAACAACCGAGTTGTCAGTTCAGCTGCACCTGAAAATAGTTCTTGCTCACAGAAGTTTATCAGTAGCAACCGTTTGGTAGTAGCAACAACAAAGCAACAGCAACAGCAACAACAGTGAAACATGAGCAATAGTAACAGTAACGGTAACAGTAGGATTTGAGTGCGATAGACATAGGGATGGATGGGCGGGCGTTGCATGGACGAGTCTAAACATGTAACTTCAAGATCTAGGGCATTGCAGATAAATAATAACAAGCATCCAAGTACTAAACAATCCTAGGCATGTACTCCAAATATAGTCATAGTGCTCGCAATGAGAACTTGCACAACATCTTTTGTCCAGCCAGCCCGTGGCAGCGGGGCCTCTAGGGAACTACTGGCAATTAAGGTGCTCCTTTTAATAGAGCACCGGAGCAAAGCATTAACACTCCATGAACACATGTGATCCTCACACCACAGCCATCCCCTCCGGTTATCCCAATTATTGTCACTTTGGGGCCTTTGGATCTGGACAATGATATGTGTACACAATTTGCAGATAAGATCACAAACAATACTATCATAATGATTCAATAATAAGTTCAGATCTGAGATCATAGCACTCAGGCCCTAGTGACAAGCATTAAGCACAACAAGTTGCAACAAAGTCAAATAGCACTAATAGAGATAATAGGCACTATGCCCTAATAGATCTTATTCGATTACATGATAGAACTCATCCAATCCCTACCATCCCCAAGCCTACAGCGGGGGATTACTCACTAATGGATGAGGGAAACATCAGTGGTTGATGGAGATGCATTAGTGATGACAATGGCGATGATCCTCTCCAAATTCACTGTCCCGGCAGGGTGCCAGAACGGAGTTTTTGGATCCGAATCTTGGTGTTTGTTGTCGGCGGCGGAGCGGAACTCTTTCTGGAAAACTATCGAACCCCCCTCGGTTTTTAGGTCGAAAGGCAACTTATAGGCACAGAGGGATGCCGAGGGGTGCCTGGGGTGGCTGCACCCCCTCCAGGTGCGGCCAGTGGTGGGCCTGCGCCTAGGGTGGGTGTGGGCCCCCCAGGCCTCCTCTCCATCTCGTCTTCTGGCTCCGTGGATCTTCTGGTGAAATATAATTTTTGGCATATTTTCCGGGATTTTCCTGATAGTTCATTTTCTGCACAAAAACAAGACACCAAGGTAATTCTGCTAAAAATAGCGTCAGTCCGTGTTAGTTGTATCCAAATCACACAAGTTTAGAGGATAAACAATAGCAAAGTGTTCGAGAAAATAGATATGTATCTACGTATTAGTTATCCATATTGGAAACAAAGTAACTAATAGAAATAAAAAAGCAATACACACAGTAGAAGTTTCATTTACCAGTTCCACTCTTCAATAGCGATTCACTCCCCGGCAACGGCGCCAGAAAATAGTCTTGATGACCCAAAAGTATAGGGGGTGTATCGTAGTACTTTCGATAAATATGAGTGTCGATCCCAACGAGGAGAAGAAGGTGTTGACTAGTGGTATGGAGCAGGAAATATCTATAAATACTTATCATAAAGCAAAAAAATAAAGTGCAAGTAATAAAGACAACGAACAATTGCATCAAGTGGCCCAATCCTTTCTTAGCAAAGGACAAGCAGGTGGAAATACTTATGAGGACCAAACTTTCTCGAGGACACATGGGAATTCTGTCATGTGCTTTCGTTTCAAATAGCTAAGTACCCTTCTTTGATGTTGTAAGTGTTGTGTGGGTGACCTTGTGCTAATGTATCAATCTTACTTGGACTAATACATACTTGTGATTAAACCCCTTGCAAGCATTCGCAACTACAAGAAAGCAATTAAGGAATAAACCTAACCACAGCCTTAAACTCTGAGATCCTACACTCACTTATGCAATGGTTTCTTAATGGGGGTTCAGGTTTCTGTCACTCCGCCAACCCCACAATTAGTATCCAAATACACAATGCATTCCCCTAAGCCCATAAATGGTGAAGTATCATGTAGTCGACGTTCACATGACACTACTAGAAAAATAGCACCACAACTTAAATACTAAACCATTGAATAATATCTCAACACAAATCCACTACTAACAACATGACTTCTCCCATGTCCTCAAGAACTAAACGAACTACTCACGAGACATCATATGGATCAAGATCAAAGATGATATAATGATGTATAACAATCTGAACGTAAACGATAATCCAATGGTTCCACTCACAAGCATCAACTATAATAGTAATCAACACCGGGAAAGTTTCCCCTGAGAACTACGCAAGATTCAACACAAATGTTACAGCGGGATGGAGTGATGATGATGGTGTTGGTGGAGATGATGGTGTGGATGATGATGATCCTTATGAAGTCTAGCTTGATGATGGTGTTGATGGGCGACGATCTCCCCTCTCCGGGAAGGAATTTCCCCAGCAGAAATCTATCTGTCGGAGAGCTCTTTCTCTCTCAGTGTTTTATGCCCCGCAGAGGCGGCGTAATCTTTCTGTGGTCACTTCCCGTGTATTAGGGTTTCGAGGAGAAGATATAGGCGAGAGGGCGGAGCCAGAGGTGGGCCAGGTGGGCCACACCCCCTGTAGGCACGGCCTAGGGATGGCCCGCGCCTGGGGGGTGTGGGCCTCCTGTGGCCCATCTCCGCCTCCCCTTCTGGCAGTCTTCGTCTTCTGGGAAAATAGGATTTTTCATAGTTTTTCTGATATTTTTCTGATCTTTGTGAAATTGCATCAAAACACCGCTTTTTCCATCAGAATCCTGACTCCGGCAGTCCATCCTTCAGGAATCATCCAACATGCAAAAACAGATGAAAAGACATAAATAACACTTCTTAGTATGAAATATATCAATGAATAGAGGCAAATTATGATTTAGAATGGTGATGAAAATTGGACGTATCACTTGGCACTGTGCAGATTCCTGAGGAGAGATAGTGGCTGGTGTTGACCTCAGGACTTGCCTTCTCCTTTTTGGGAAAGCTTTCCTTGACTTGGACTCGCCTTGCGTGACTCGGCTTGACCTTCACCTGCACTTAAGTTAAGTAACAGCGGTACGCCGACATAACTCATATGTCGGTCGAGTTAGGTCTTAACTACCTCACTCAGAACAGGTCGGACCTTATTTGATCGACCCCTACATGACTCAGTCGGATCATGTCATGATCCGGCCATGAACATGAAGGCTCCTTTCTTTTCGTACTTTTCTATACCCTACCTGGGGTCATCCCCTACACCGACACTATTCAACGTCTTGGGAATATGACTGAATGAATTTCCGTCGTTCGGATAAAAAATCAGCTTGGAATGGCTTCAAGGGAACGCTAGTGAAGATGTTGTTAGAGAGATATAGTCGTATATAGAACGTGGATACGTTGAGGGACTCTGAGGTGCAGCACATGCTTGCTCGCTGCACTGCTGCACGGAAGCTAAATCAAGCAAGATGGATAAATTCGCCTCATAAATTCGCGTGCCAAAACAAAACAAGTTGGATTTTATTTATTTGCCCTTGTTTGCCACATTTGCATCGTATGGAGGCCGGCAGCCGTCACATGGCAAGCGTAAATACAATCGGCAGGGTTTTGTGGAGCCATCAATTTATTTGTACCTTATTCTGCTCAGTTCATCTAATTATCTACTGAAAATCAGCAGGGCTAAATGGACGCCACTGCTATTAGGCTGGTCATAGTGGGAAGTATCATACACTAATATTATGCATATAATATTCTCAAAAAATTATTATACACATGATACTAGTATATGATATCACCTCTATAATATATAGTATTATATATTTGTATCATAGTATAACATTATTTATTATTTTGTAGAATCCCAAAACAAATTTATGTACAAAATCCATTTGCTATTATTTTTCTAGATTTATGTGCTATGATACCGTATCATAGTGTGATACTATTAGGCTGGTCATAGTGGGTGTATCATAATACTAGTATCATGCATATGATACTAGTGTATGATACTATGTCTCTAGTGCATTGTATCATATAATAGTATCATAGTAGTGATATATTTATTGATTTGTATAAACTCTATGTAAAATGTGTGTCCAAGACTTATTTGTCATTATGATTTCTAGTTTTACGTGCACCTATAATACTCTAATCAATTCTCTCTTTATTAATTGTGATGCCATATCAAATTATTTTAAATTGGCATGCATAATACACCTTATGATACTAGCACTAGGACCAGCATTATCATCTCTATCTCCGTTAATGACATGGATTGCATGATACTACTTACTATAATACTTCGACTATGGGTAGCCTTATAGGTAAGGTGTCTCCCATGTAGATCTCACTTTTAGTTTATTTTAAATTTTATAGTGCAAAATTTAGTTAAAATTGTTGGAGATATGCCCTAGAGGCAATAATAAATATAGTTATTATTATATCTTTGTGTTTATGATAAATATTTACATTCATGCTATAATAGTATTAACAAGGAAACATTAATACTTGTGTGATTTGTAAACTAAAATAGAGTCTCTAGTAAAGCCTCTTTATAAATACTAGCTTGTTGGTTAATGAATGATTGTGGTTTCCCTATCATGAACATTGAGATGTTATTAACAACAAGATCATATCGTTAGGAGAATGATATGGTGGACATACTCCTATAGATAAGCGTAGCATAAAGATCAAGTCATTTTAATAGTTCAATTGCTATATGCTTTCTGATACATAGTAACCTAATTCCTTCGACCATGAGATCATGCATATCACCTTCACCGGAAGGATGCTTTGATGACATCAAACACCACACCGTAACTGGGTGGCTATAAAGGTGGCATTGAGTGTTCGGAAAGTATTGGTTGACACACATGGATCAAGAGTGGGATTTGTCCATCCATATGACGGATAGATATACTCTGGGCCCTCTCGGTGGAATGTCATCCAATTAGCTTGAAAGCATGTGAATGGCTCACAAGGGATCACATATCGCGGGAACGATAAAAGAGTACTTATCAGTAATGAGGTTGAACTAGGTATGCAGAGATACCGACGATCATAACCTCAGATAAGTAAACTATCGTGAGACATAGGGAAATTGGTATCGTATGTAAGTGGTTCATTCGATCGCAAAGTAATCGTAGAAATATGTGGGAGCCATATGAATTTCCAGATTCCTCTATTGGTTATTGTTTGGAGAAGTGTCTCGATCATGTCCGCATAATTCACGAACCATAGGGAGACACACTTAAGGATTCGACGTTGTTTGAGTAGTTATGGAAAGATGAGTAAGAGACCGAATGTTGTTCGGAGTCTCGGATGGGATCCGGGATATCGCGAGGAGATCCAGAATGGTCCGGAGAATAAGATTCATATAAGGAAAGTCCTGTTTCGGGGTTGAAGAATGGTTCCGGTGTTTTCATCGGGAATGTTCTAGAAGGTTTCGGAATGTCCGGCACTCCGGAGGGGAAGGGTACATGAATGTGTCATAACAAGTTGGAATGATTGCATCATGTACTAGGTGTCATCGCTGAACAAAATAGAGGGTTTAATCAAATCCTAGTTTGAAAAGTCAAACGCCAATTTGAAAAGTCAAACGGCTATTTTGTGAGGTGGAGGGAGAGTAGGAAACCTACTTGGGGAGGAGTTCCCTCCCTCCACCGCCGGCCCACTTGGAGACCGAGTTGGGGAGGGACTCCCCTCCCCTTGGCGCGCCCCTCCACCTATATAAGGAGGGGCAGGGCTGCCCCTCCAAGGACACAACACCACGCCCCGCAAACCCTAAATCTAGCCGCCGGCGCCGCCACCTCCTGCTGCTGCCGCCGCCTAGGCAAACCCTAGCAGCCGGCCTTGCTCCTCCTTGGTGCGTCTAAAACCTAGATCGCCGAGGCTCTCTCTCATAGTCCACCATACTCGCTCCGGCTTAAGGCAAAGCCCTGCGAGATCTCCCCTCTACTTCCGGTACCACGCCGTTGTGCTGCCGGAATCGCGAGGAGAGTGCTACAACCTCTGCTCTTGGAACAAGGAGAGGAAGATCTTCATCGAGTTTAACGTGTGACCGATCTGGAAGCCCTCGCGGAACGCAGCTGGAAGGATCGTCTACGTGATCTTGAGATCGGCAAGAGTACGACTACATCACCCACGAGAATCCGCTCTCGTTAAACACTTTGGAATCTTCGAGGGTGAGTTATTCCATCGACTCGTTGCTACAATCTAGTAGATAGATCTTGGCTTGTTTGTTTGTATGCAGTAGAAATTTTTTTGTTTTCCATGCTACGAACCCCTACAGTGGTATCAGAGCCGTGTCTATATGTAGATCTGTTGCACGAGTAGAACACAATGGTCATTGTGGGCGTTGATGCTTTTGTTGTCGATTGCTTCTTGTGTACTTTGCATCTTGCGGGATGGTGGGATGAAGCGGCCCGGGCTAACCTTACATGACATCATTCATGAGACTTGCTCCACGCTTGACATGCAACTTGTATTGCATAAGTGGCTTTGCGGGTGCCTGTTTCTCCCAACATAGTTAAGATTCAATTTACAACGGGTGATTGACAATACTAGTATCAATGTTGTGGTTCTTGTTCGTAAGTTAGAACGACACTTATTGAAAGCCCCAAACCACGTAAAACATGCAAAGAAAGTAGAGGCGTCTAACTTTGTTTTGCAGGGGTGTGCTGTGATGTGATATGGCCATGATTGTGATTATATTTGATGTATGCAATGTTCCTTATTGTAAGTTGGCAACCGGCAGGAGCCATATGGTTGTCTTTAATTTCTGTTAAGACCCGCGTGTCTATTCAAAGTAGTTGTAATAGTTGAAGCTGGTGGACGACAACCATGGAGCGGCATCATTGACCTTGATGCAATGCCGGTGATGATGGAGATCATGTTCGTGCTTGAAGATGGTGATCGGAAGCACAAAGAAGAAAGGCCATATCATGTCACATATTATGAATTGCATGTGATGTTAATCCTTTATGCATCATGTATTGCTTAGTTAACGACGGTAGCATTATAAGATGATCCCTCATGCACATGAATATCAAGTTCTAAAGTGTTCACCCTTAGTAAGAACCGTTGCTAAAGCTTGTTGTATCGAAGCACCACGTGATGATCGGGTGTGTTAGATTCTGCAAGTGTATACAACGTGAGCAAGCCAGATTTGCTCATGCGGAAGCTAAGGTTTGATCTTGATGAGCCTAGCATGTACAGACATGGTCTCGGAACAGGGATCACCGAAAGGTAAAGCATGAATCATATAGTAGATATGATGAACATGTCGATTGTTCGCCATTGAAGCTACATCAACTCTCGTGATGATCGGTGTTGATGTGGTGGATTTGGTTCGTGTGATCACTAAAACAATGTGAGGGATATTGTTTTGAGTGGGAGTTCACCTAGATTAATTTAACTATTAATTAGAACTCAATTTATCATAAACTTAGTCTAAACTATTGCAAATATGTTGTAGATCAATGGCGGCCCCTACCATCAATTTAATGCGTTCCTAGAGAAAGAAAAGTTGAAAAACTATGGAAGCAACTTCGCGGATTGGTTCCGCAATTTGAGGATTGTCCTCACTGCTGGTTATTTGACCTATGTGCTGGATGCACCGCTGGGTGACCCACCTGCAGCTACTGCTACTGATGAAGTAAAGAATGTTTACCTCGCTCGGAAGGCTCAGTACTCCACAGTTCAGTGTGCTATCTTGTATGGTTTAGAATCGGAGCTTCAGAAAATGTTAGAGAATTCAGACCCACATGATATTGTCCGTGATCTCAAATTGATCTTTGAGACTCACGTGGCAATTGAGAGCTATGAGGCTTCTGAAAAGTTCTTTAACTGCAAGATGGAAGAGGGCTCTGGCCAAGGTGAGCATGTGCTTAAGATGTCTGGGCACGCAAACAAACTTCAAAGCTTGGGTATAGTGATTCCTAATGCTTTGGGGATTTATCGTGTCCTCCAATCACTACCACCAAGTTACAAGAACTTTGTGATGAACTACAATATGCAAAACATGAACAAGCAGTTGCCAGAACTCTTCGCCATGTTAAAATCTGCAGAAGTGGAGATCAAGAAAGAGCACCAAGTGTTGATGGTCAATAAGACCACCAAATTCAAGAAAGGCAAGTCTAAGCAAAAGGGACACTTCAAGAAGGGTGGTAAGAAAGTTACCGCACCGACGAAGAAGACCAAGGCTGGACCTAAGCACGATCTTGAGTGCTTTACCGCAAGGGAGAAGGTCCTTTGAGCGGAATTGCCCAAAGTACTTGGCGGATTTGAAGAACGGCAACATCAATAAGAAAGGTATATTCGATATACATGTTATTGATGTTTATCTCACTAGTACTCGTAGTAGTGCCTGGGTATTTGATACTGGTTCGGTTGCTCATATCTGTAACTCGAAACAGGTGCTGCAGAATAAACGGAAGCTAGCAAAGAACAAGGTGACGATGCGCGTGGGAAACGGATCAAAGGTTGATGTGATCGTGGTCGGCACGCTACCTCTTCATCTACCATCGGGATTAGTTTTATACTTCAATAATTGTTATTTGGTGCCTGCGTTAAGCATGAACATTATATTGGGATCTTGTTTATTGCGAGACGGTTACTTGTTTAAGTCCGAGAATAATGGTTGTTCGATTTATATGAGTAATATGTTTTATGCACATGCACCTTTGGTAGATGTTCTATTCTTATTGAATCTCGATAGTGGAAATACACATATTAATAACATTGAAGCTAAACGTTTGAAATCGAGCGATAACTCGACCTATATGTGGTAATCGTCTTGGTCACATTGGAGTGAAGCGTATGAAGAAACTCCATTCCGATGGACTTCTTGAATCACTTGATTTCGAATCACTTGAAAGATGCGAAGCATGTCTGATGGGTAAAATGACTAAGACACCATTTTCTAGTATGATGGAGCGAGCTACGGACTTATTGGAAATCATACATACCGATGTGTGTGGTCCAATGAGTGTAGCATCGTACGGTGGTTATCGTTATGTTCTTACCTTCACGGATGACTTGAGTAGATATGGGTATATCTATTTTATGAAACATAAGTCCGAAACTTTTGAGAAGTTTAAGGAATTTCAAAGTGAGGTGGAGAATCAACGTAACAAGCAGATTAAATTTCTACGTTCTGATCGTGGAGGTGAATATCTAAGTTATGAGTTTGGCGAGCATTTGAAGAAATGCGGAATACTTTCACAATTGACACCGCCGGAAACACCACAGCGTAATGGTGTGTCCCAACGTCGTAATCGAACTCTCTTGGATATGGTTTGTTCTATGATGTCACTTACAGATTTACCGCTATCATTTTGGGGTTATGCATTAGAAACAGCCGCATTCACTTTAAATAGGGCACCATCTAAATCCGTTAAAACGACACCGTATGAATTATGGTTTGGGAAGAAACCTAAATTGTCGTTCCTTAAAGTTTGGGGTTGCGAAGCCTATGTAAAGAAGTTACAGCCGGACAAGCTTGAACCCAAAGCGGAAAAATGCGTCTTCATAGGATACCCGAAGGAAACTATTGGGTATACCTTCTATCATAGATCCAAATGCAAAATCTTCATTGCCAAGAATGGATCCTTTCTAGAGAAGGAATTTCTCTCGAAAGAAGTGACTGGAAGGAAAGTAGAACTCGACGAGGTTGTTGAACCTTTTCTCGAACTTGCGAGTAGCGCAGCACCGGAAGTAGTTCTTGTGGCGCCTACACCAATAAGAGAGGAAGCTAATGATGATGATGATCATGAAACTTTGGTTTTAGTTGCTACAGATCCTCGCAGGTCAACGAGAACTCGTACCACTCCTGATTGGTATGATCCCGTTATGAATGTCATGTTGGTGGACAACACCGATGACCCTGGGACATATGAGGAAGCAATGATGAGCCCAGATTCCAATAAATGGCAAGAAGCCATGAAATCCAAGATTGGATCCATGTACGAAAACCAAGTATGGACTTTGGTGGACTTACCAAATGGCCGGAAGGCCGTCGAGAACAAATGGATTTTCAAGAAGAAAACATATGCTGATGGTAATGTTATTGTCTATAAAGCTCGACTTGTCGCAAAAGTGTTTCGACAAATTCAAGGAGTTGACTACGATGAGACTTTCTCACCTGTAGCGCAGCTAAAGTCTGTGAGGATTATGTTAGCAATCGCTGCATATTATGATTATGAGATATGGCAGATGGATGTCAAAACAGCATTCCTCAATGGAGACATTGATGAAGAGTTGTATATGATGCAACCCAAAGGTTTTGTCGATCCTAAAGATGCTAACAAGGTATGCAAACTTCAACGGTCCATCTATGGATTGAAGCAAGCATCCCGAAGTTGGAATCAACGTTTTGATAAGGTAATCAAAAGTTTTGGTTTTATACAAACTTATGGAGAAGCTTGTATTTACAAGAAAGTGAGTGGGAGCTCTATAGCATTCTTAATACTATATGTAGATGACATATTATTGATTGGGAATGATGTAGACCTTCTTAATAGTGTCAAGGAATATTTGAATAATAGTTTTTCAATGAAGGATCTTGGCGAAGCAGCTTATATATTAGGCATAAAGATTTATAGAGATAGATCGAGACGCCTAATATTATTATCACAAAGTACATATTTGGACAAAGTTCTAAAGAGGTTTGGAATGGAAGATAGCAAGAAATGGTTCTTGCCCATGTTTCCCAATATGACCTTGAGTAAAACTCAAAGTCCGACAACGGCAGAAGATAGAGAAAGGATGAGTAAAACTCCCTATGCCTCATTCATAGGATCTCTAATGTATGCCATGCTATGTACTAGACACGACATTGCATATGATGTTAGTTTAACTAGCAGATATCAAAGTGATCCAGGAGTGGATCATTGGACAGCGGTCAAAAACATCCTTAAGTACTTGAGAAGAACTAAGGATATGGTTCTTTCTTGTGGAGGTGATGAACATCTCGTTGTTAATGGTTACACCGATGCTAGTCGGAACACCGATCCGGATGATTCTAAATCACAATCTGGATACGTATTTACTTTGAATGGTGCAGCAGTTAGCTGGAGGAGTGCAAAGCAAAGCGTTGTGGCGAGATCTTCAACTGAATCGGAATACATGGCTGCTTCGGAGGCTTCACAAGAAGCAATATGGATGAAAGAGTTCATTACAGAGCTCGGTGTGGTTCCTAGTGCGCTGGACCCAATGTCAATCTACTGTGATAACATGGACGCCATAGCCAATGCGCAAGAACCAAGGTCACACAAGAAGCTGAAGCACATCAAGCTACGTTTTCACGCTATTCGAGAACATGTCCAAGATGGGGACATAAAGATTTGCAAAGTACACACAGATCTGAATGTGGCGGATCCATTGACTAAACCTCTCCCGAGGGCAAAACATGACCAACACCAAACTGCCATGGGTGTTCGGTATATTACCATGTAATCTGGATTAGATGACTCTAGTGCAAGTGGGAGACTGTTGGAGATATGCCCTAGAGGCAATAATAAATATAGTTATTATTATATCTTTATGTTTATGATAAATGTTTACATTCATGCTATAATAGTATTAACAAGGAAACATTAATACTTGTGTGATTTGTAAACTAAAATAGAGTCCCTAGTAAAGCCTCTTTATAAATACTAGCTTGTTGGTTAATGAATGATTGTGGTTTCCCTATCATGAACATTGAGATGTTATTAACAACAAGATCATATCGTTAGGAGAATGATATGGTGGACATACTCCTATAGATAAGCGAAGCATAAAGATCAAGTCATTTTAATAGTTCAATTGCTATATGCTTTCTGATACATAGTAACCTAATTCCTTCGACCATGAGATCATGCATATCACCTTCACCGGAAGGATGCTTTGATGACATCAAACACCACACCGTGAATCGGGTGGCTATAAAGGTGGCATTGAGTGTTGGAAAGTATTGGTTGACACACATGGATCAAGAGTGGGATTTGTCCATCCATATGACGGATAGATATACTGGGCCCTCTCGGTGGAATGTCATCCAATTAGCTTGCAAGCATGTGGTAGCTCACAAGGGATCACATATCACGGAAACGAGAAAAGAGTACTTATCAGTAACGAGGTTGAACAAGGTATGCAGAGATACCGACGATCATAACCTCGGATAAGTAAACTATCGTGAGACAAAGGGAAATTGGTATCGTATGTAAGTGGTTCATTCGATCGCAAAGTAATCGTAGAAATATGTGGGAGCCATATGAATTTCCAGATTCCTCTATTGGTTATTGTTCGGAGAAGTGTCTCGATCATGTACGCATAATTCATGAACCATAGGGAGACACACTTAAGGATTCGACGTTGTTTGAGTAGTTATGGAAAGATGAGTAAGAGACCGAATGTTGTTCAGAGTCTCGGATGGGATCCGGGATATCACTAGGAGATCCGGAATGGTCCGGAGAATAAGATTCATATAAGGAAAGTCCTGTTTCGGGGTTGAAGAATGGTTCCGGTGTTTTCATCGGGAATGTTCTAGAAGGTTCCGGAATGTCCGGCACTCCAGAGGGGAAGGGTACATGAATGTGTCATAACAAGTTGGAATGATTGCATCATGTACTAGGTGTCATCGCTGAACAAAATAGAGGGTTTAATCAAATCCTAGTTTGAAAGTCAAACGGCAATTTGAAAAGTCAAACGGCTATTTTGTGAGGTGGAGGGAGAGTAGGAAACCTACTTGGGGAGGAGTTCCCTCCCTCCACCGCCGGCCCACTTGGAGACCGAGTTGGGGAGGGACTCCCCTCCCCTTGGCGCGCCCCCTCCACCTATATAAGGAGGGGTAGGGCTGCCCCTCCAAGGACACAACACCACGCCCCGCAAACCCTAATCCTAGCCGCCGGCGCCGCCACCTCCTGTTGCCGCCGCCTAGGGCAAGCCGCCACCACCACCTAGGCAAACCCTAGCCGTCGGCCTTGCTCCTCCTTGGTGCGTCTAAAACCTAGATCGCCGAGGCTCTCTCTCATAGTCTACCATACTCGCTCCGGCTTAAGGCGAAGCCCTACGAGATCTCCCCTCTACTTCCGGTACCACGCCGTTGTGCTGCCGGAATCGCGAGGAGAGTGCTACAACCTCCGCTGCCTGCTGGAACAAGGGAGAGGAAGGTCTTCGTCGATGCGAACGTGTGACCGATCATGGAAGCGCTTTGGAACACAGCCCCGGAAGGATCGTCTACGCGATCTTGAGATCGGCAAGAGTACGACTACATCACCCACGAGAATCCGCTCTCGTTAAACACTTTGGAATCTTCGAGGGTGAGTTATTCCATCGACTCGTTACTACAATCTAGTAGATAGATCTTGGCTTGTTTGTTTGTATGCGGTAGAAATTTTTTTGTTTTCCATGCTACGAACCCCTACAAAAATTTCACCTAAGAAATCTTATATGGGATCCACCTGATATCCTAAGAGCATCTCCACTTGCCTACCCAGGAGCTGATCCGGATGCCGAAAATCGGCCCAGTCGCGTACTCAGGGACCTCTTTTCGGCCGGATTTGGGCCAACTTTAGTCCGGACTACCCAGGCCAAACCCAAGATCCCGGGTACGCCCTGGAGACGCCGGACGAAGCGAATTCGGCGAGTGGACCAGCCTGTCAGCGACAGAAGCCGACTGGCCGCCATCCTTCCCGCCGTTTTCCTTTTCCCGCCCTCGCCGCTACACCCCTCCCCCCATTCTTCCGGCCTATAAAAGTCGCACATCTCGCCGTCTCTCTTCACAGTCCCTCACACCACCACAACTCCGGCGAACTTCGGACGTTCGCACCTTTCTTCCTCCTCAACTCCGCCGAGAAGCCATGGCCGAGGGACGACGCACGCTGTCTCCGTGGGAAGCCCGGTTGCTCCACGAGGCGCGCTATACGGCGCCGCTGGACACTCGTATCCCCATAGGCTGGAAACTCAGGGCCGGCGGGATCCCCGTTCCACCGGTGCCGGACGGAGACGACCTCGCCGGAGAGATCCAGGCCGCTATCGCCGCCGTGCAAGACCCGGATCTTGCCGAGAATCAGGGCAACCTTGTCTTCTGGAGGCAGTTTTTCGCTGATAGGCGCCTCGAGGAACTCGCCCGACACGACGGACCGCTGGCCTCGCTGCCGCCGCCGCGTAACAATGCGGCTTACCGCCGCCGCTGGTGGAGCGTTCCAGGGTGGACTCTCGCCGGAGTCATGGCACACATCGAGGCCGGCAACAACCCCCGCCTCGGCCTGTAGTTGCGGCGTCCGGCGTCGACCACGGTGATGGTCTTTTCTAGTTATGAATTCCGACGTACGTACCCCTTGCCTACTTTAATAAAATTCCGTCTATATTCGCCCATATTTCGCCGAGTTTAACTGAATTTAGCCGAACTTGGGTACTCGGCCTGGGTACGCAAGTGGAAAACTGGACGTACCCAGGCCGAAAACACGATTCATCCGGCCGAAAATTGGTCCGCTTTTCGGGCTTGAGTCCGCCCCAACGAGTCGAGATGCTCCAATTATAGGATGGCCACCGGCCACCGCCTCCTTTTCACCGAGAAGAAGTTAAAAGAAAGAGAAGATCGGTCCACGCAGACTAGCTGATGATGTGTCGATCACGGGAAGTCCAGTGGACTGCGTACAGAGCCAAAGCAGGGAACAGGGCGTCATGATCACGAGAAAAAGGGTCCGGGCCAGCGGGTCGTGGCGGGACCCATGGGCACCGAGGACGAGGTGTCACGGGCAGGTACGGTATGGAGTTGGGTGGACGAGATGCCCCATCGGAACAGGGGACGTTCCGTACCATAGGGGACTACGGAATTGCACGGAAGAGAGAGACAAGAAAAGTCGAATAAATTCCGTTTATGAAGAGAGACAGAAAGATTGAAAGGAAATGAGTACTTTCATTGATAGTGACCGGGGTTTTTATAGTACCAATAGTCGTGTATACATAGTCGGTTATATGTTTCGTGTCGATTCGGAAGAGGCACAGCGGTTCCGAAAAGACGCGGTGACGGTTCGCTATGTACAAGCGGTTGGCTAAAACGAATATTCTATTGAAATTATTAACCGTCTATTTAGCTAATAATTGATTCCTAACACTCCCCCTTGGACAACGCTGTTTCTATCTTCATTGTCTTGAGAATCATCATATATTTTGGACGTTGGAAAGTCTTGAATACTTTGATCGTCTTTGATCTTGAGACTTTAAGAATCTTCAATCTTGTATTTATTTGTCTCCTAAAATCCTGTTGGAAAAATATAAGGAGAATATAGGAATCCAATATACCGTTGGTATAATAATTGTACCATTAAAATATGTATGAGAAATCCATTGGAGAACTCATATGAAAGAGTACAATATATTGTTATCGGATATTAAATACTAAGTTCAGTCCTAGGAGATTTCTTTCCCTGAACTTTGCAAATTTTGAAGCCGTCTCATACCAATGCCATGAATGCATTTTTGAAATGCAGATGTTGGTAAAGACTTAGTGAACAAATCTGCAAGATTGTCACATGACTTTGTTTGCAAAATATTAATTTCTCCATTTTTCTGTAATTCATGAGGAAAGAACAGTTTTGGAGCAATATGTTTTGTAATATTACTTTTAATATATCCCATATGCATTTGAGTAACACATGTGGCATTATCCTCATAGATAATAGTTGGTGATTCTAATGAACCAATACCACATGATGTTTGTATATGATTAATCACTCTGCGAAGCCATACACACTCTCGTGAGGCTTCATATAAAGCAATTATTTCAGAGTGGTTAGTGGAAGTTGCTACAAGAGTCTGTTTTGTGGTCTTCCATGAAATAGCAGTTCCACCATATAAAAATACAAACCCTGTTTGTGATCTAGCATTATGGGGATCAGAAAGATAGCCAGCATCAGTATACCTAGTCAAAGTCATCTCTTGATTTTTCTGATAGAATAAACCAAGATCTTTAGTACCTTGTAAATATCTGAAGATATTCTTTACTCCAGCCCAATGGCGTTTTGTTGGAGCAGCACTATGTCTAGCCAGCAAATTCACTGCGAAGGCAATATCTGGTCTAGTACAATTAGCAAGGTACATCAGTGCTCCTATGGCACTAAGGTATGGGAACTCAGGTCCCAATACATCTTCGTTATCATCCCTAGGTCTAAAGGGGTCCTTTTCTCTATCAAGGGATCTGACGACCATGGGTGTTTTGGATGGATATGATTTATCCATATTGAATTTTTCCAAAACTTTCTGAATATATGCGGGCTGATAAACGAGTATTCCTGAGGGAAGGTGCTCAAGTTGTAAATCTAAGCAGAATTTGGTTTGTCCCAAATCCTTCATCTCAAATTCCGTCATTAAATGATTGCGCGCTACAGATATATCTGCCGTGTTACCAATGATGTTGAGGTCATCAACATAAACTGAGATGATGCAAAATCCCTTTGAGGATTTCTTTATGAAAACACATGGGCAATCATCATTATTCGAGTATACTTTATGGATAAGGAACTCACTAAGCTAGTTATACCACATTTTACCCGACTGCTTTAAGCCATAGAGTGACTTTTGTAATTTTACACAATACATGTTGCGATTTATGTTTGGATTCGGAATTTGAAGTCCATCAGGGACTTTCATATAAATATCTGCATCGAGTGATCCATATAGATAAGCGGTCACTACATCCATTAAATGCATTGATAAATTCATTTGTACTGTCAATGATATTAAGTATCGAAACGTAATTCCACTCATTTGTACTGTCAATGTATCATCGTAGTCGATACCGGGTCTCTGCGTAAACCCTTGTGCTACTAGCCTCGCTTTATATCTCACCACCTCATTATTTTCGTTCCTTTTTCGAACAAAAACCCATTTAGCTCCCACAGGGAAAACTGTATGAGGAGTAGGTATTACTTTAGAGAATACCTCTCTTTTATTAAGCGGTCGCAGTTCTGCCTCAATTGCCTCCTTCCATTTAGGCCAATCTGAGCGCTTCAGGCACTCTTTCATAGATGTTGGCTCTGGATCCAGTTGAAGGGTTTTAGCAATTTTATAGGAGAAATATGTGTCGACAAGTGTAGTCTTTCTATTATATGATTCTCCCGAATCGATATAGTTTGTGGAGATTTCATTGATTACCTCAGGCACCGTGTGATTTCCCATAACAACGGAGTCTGGTTGTTTCGATGTCCCAGCATTAGAATTTGTGTGCACATTTATGATGGGCTCTTGATGTTGAACATCTGTTTGGTGTCTATCAACTTCAGGTCGATTTGCATTTAGTGATTTTCTTTGTTTCCGCGGTGGCATTTGAGAATCCTTTTCCCTGGTGACCACATTTCTCCCCCTTTTATTTGTAATTGGGGGTTGAGTAGTTTTATTTGGTACCTCTACTCGTTCTGGTGCATTAGCTGCAGGGATATAAGATTTAGTGACACCTTTGTGATCAGTAAATGCATCTGGCAAGTTATTTGCAAAGTGTTGCAAATCTATTATTCTCTGAACTTCAGATTCAGATTCTTTAATACGTCGATCTAAGGATTGGATGCCTGTCACATTCCAATCTATTTCCTGGCATTCATTGTGGTTTATTTCTCCCCCTAATGCCGGGAAATGATCCTCATCAAAAATTGAATCAGCGTACCGGGTTGTAAACAGGTCCCCTATTAGGGGTTCTATAGATTTTATAATTGATGGAGAGTTATATCCCACATAGATTCCTAATTTTCTGTGGGGGCCCATGGAGGTACGCTGCGGTGGTGATATCGGCACGTATACATCGCAACCGAATTTTCGCAGGTGGGAAATACTTGGCTGATTGCCTCGTACTATTTGAAACGGGGAAGTTTCATGATATGCAGTTGGTCTGACTTGTATCAGATCTGCGGCGTGTAAAACCGCATGTCCCCAACAAGAGGTTGGTAAATTGCAATTCTGCAATAGTGGTCTAGCAATTAGCTTTACTCTTTTGATTAAAGATTCGGCCATCCCATTTTGAGTATGCACATAAGGTACTGAATGTTCTAGATGGATACCTAAAGCCATACAATAATCATTAAATGCGTGTGAACTAAATTCAGCTGCATTATCCATTCTTATTGTTTTTATCCTATGTTCAGGATGATTTGCTCGTAATCTGATAATTTGAGCAATTAATTTGGCAAAGGAATGGTTACGTGTGGATAATAAACACACATGTGACCATCTAGTGGATGCATCAATTAGCACCATGAAGTACCTAAATGGTCCAGATAAAGGTTGTATTGGACCACATATATCTCCTTGAATTCTTTCAAGAAAATTGAGTGACTCATTTTTCACCTTAAGGTGGGATGGCTTAGTTATTAGTTTTCCCGTAGCACATGCAGTACATACAAAATCTGATGATTTAGGAAATTGTTTAATTGGTAAATTATGACCAACAAAATTGCTTATAATTTTTCTCATCATACCTATTCCAGGATGACCAAGGCGATCATGCCAAGTCTTGAATTTATCAAGATTTTGAAAAATTATTTTGTACGCAACAAAAGGTACAGGTTTGATGTATGTAAAGTATAATCCGGATGAAAATGAAGGGAATTTTTCAAGAGTTTGTTTCTCATATCCGTTGCTTTTTGTTAAAAGCAAATATTCTTTCTTATCCATCTTTACAGTTTTAAGATGGAAATCATTTGATCGTATATCTTTGAAACTTATAAGGGTACATGTGGATTCAGGATACAAGAGCGCATTCTGAATTATAATAGTAGTACCCATAGAAAGTGTGAATGTGGCTCTTCCCGAACCAATAATTGCATTGTTACTCCCAGTTATAGTCATAACATCTTCCTTTCTCTTGGTAAGAGTTTGGAAGTATTTTGTTTCCCTTAAAATTGTGTTAGTGGTAGCACTATCCACTAGACATAATTCTTCTTCCATCAGATTGTTTCCCGTAAAATTTCTAAATAATAGAAAGATAATATTTTAGAATAAGTTTATTTTATTCATATATTCATCAAATTACATACATAGTATTTACATCACAAATATGAAATATAAATACATTACAATATTATGTCTGATTCACATAATATACATAGTCTGAAAGACTTTATTCTAGTTATTGTTATACAATATATAACATATCGTTGTGTTTAAATGGCTAAATGACATCAATTGTTTATGGAGATTAATTTAAGTCTCCAAAAACATCTTGAGTGTAATCCACAAGCATGTCTTCATCGAGGATGATGTCGTCCTTTGGCTTAAATTCTTCTATAGCACTTTGAGAAGGACCGTCTTGAGGGTTGTCTTCTATGGCATTGAAGTGAGCTTCAGCCTTGTTTCCATGAACTTGCTTCCCTTTTCCTCCATACTTCATGTATAGATCCACGAGGTGCTCGGGAATACGACATTTGTTTGTACGATGATTCACACATCCACACCTTTGACAAACATGAGATTTGTCAGTTCGATCATTTTTCTTGAAATGACCTTTCCCCTCAGATTGACCATCGTTCTTTTTCCACTTTCCCTTGAATTTCCGGAAGTTCCTTTTACGGTTTCCAAATTTATTAGTAAAATGAGCATTAGCATGTGCTTCAGGGAGTGGCATGGCGCCCGTTGGGCGGGAATTATGATTTTTCATGAGAAGTTCATCATGCTTCTCAGCCTGAAGTAATGTGTATATAAGCTCAGAGTACTTTGTGTATTTCTGTTGACGATATTGTTGCTGCAATATCCTCGTCGAGGGATGGAAGGTGCATAAAGTTTTCTCTATTAAGTCCGCATCTGAAACTTTTTTGTTGCAAAATCTCAGTTTGGAGTTAACTTTATGCACGGCAGAATTATATGCCGCAACAGATTTGAAGTCCTGAAACCTTATGAGAGACCATTCTCTCTCGGCTTCCGGCAACATAACCGCTCTTTGTTGGTCGTATCTCTCCTTGAGGGAGTTCCATAAGGCTAGTGGGTCCTCCTCCATCATATATTCATTTTTTAAATCAGGATAGAGGTGGTGCCCTATAAAATGTAATGCCGCATACTTTACCACTAGGGGTATTTCCGGAGCATCTTCAGGGGGTGTGATAATTGTAGGACCAAGGTTACGACTAGTTAAGTTTATTTTCGTATCCATAGCCCATGATAAATAATTACTTCCATCAACTTGTAGTTCTTGGAAATATTTTTTATTGATGTCACCCATTTTTCCTGCATGTGATCATGCATTTAATTAATTTTACTAGAGAGTAAAATGTAGTTTGGTAAACAACAAAATTGTTCTAGGGGAACATTTGGATTTAAGCAGATGCTTATAACTCGTATATGTGTAGATTTTCGAATTTCAAGTTAACGCATTGTAGATAATCTCCATATTTGCAGAGTACATCTCTAAGTAGTAGGAAGCATAGTCCGACGAGTGTCGGTAGACGCCTTATCCTATTACCTTGTGTTATATTTTTATCTTAATTTATTTGGAAGAGCACTTGTAGGTAATCTTATTGTTGAAAGGACTAATAAGTATGGCTCATAGTAATGGATAATCTGCATTTATGCAGTAGATGCCATTACCTTGTGTTTCACAAATAATATTCGAGATAGTCACATATTTTTATTTTGCAAGAAAATTTAGTTTTAAGCGCAAAATTAAATTGTTGTACCAAATAACATTATGCAAAATGCTAAAGGCAAATATATGTCACATCATAATATACTCGTAGACTGAATAATGGACGAACAGAGGGTCCTAGATTTTTACAAACAGTCAATACTGCTAAAAGACAGATCGTGGCTTAGAAATAATATAATCTGTCAAGATGCTGATGTAACAAAGGTAGTCTATTTATTTATTTTCACAGCTAAGGTGGCCTGTAGGGCCACGACCCGCTCCCAGCCTAGCGTTACTTTGGACCAGCAGGTCAAAAGGAAACAGAGTGATTTGGGGATAATCCTGTCGTCTTCCTCATCTCCTCTTGATGCCGCTGCCCTGCTTCACGCCGGCACCCGCGGCCGACGATTCAGCGCCAGCTCGTTTCCTCGGAAGAGGAGTCGAGGCGGAGCACCCCCACGCGGTCGGTGAGGCCAAGCTTCGCCAGGGACCAAGTCCCGGCGCGGATGCCGGCAGGGCGAGCCGCCATGGCTGATGCAAAGCGACGGAGGAGCACGCGGGCCTCCGGCGAGGGCGTCGGAAGCGAGGCCGACGGCGCCGTGTCCTTGGCCTTCTCCTTCAGATCCGGCACGGGGAGGTTGAGGTCGGGGAGCGCAGGGACAACGCTATTCGAACTAGAGATCAATAGACCAACGAGAGACAAGTGAATGAACAGTAATCTTTATTAATGAAGGATCTAAACTTATATATAGGGTGAATAGACGCGAGTATGTCGGTTCCCGGAGTCGGTTCCTAGAGGCAACGCTCCAGGGCCTAACTGCTATGCGGTTACAAGTGGGGATTATCCCATAATTAATGGTAATTAATTATTCCTAACACTCCCCCTAATCACCGCTTTAATGTATAAGGATCCATCATCTTGATTAAGTCTCCTCAAAAAACCCTGTGGGAAAAAATGTGAGGAGTATGATAGGATATGCTGTTAAAACTCCTTCAAACCCATTGGAAAAATAAGAAGAAAATGACACAGCATATAATGAACATTGCCTCTGTTAACTCGATATGAAATAAATCCATAGAATATAGAGGTCAATAAATATGTCTTTTAATACCTTCCTAAAAACCCCGGTGGGGAAAACGGATAGTACGACATATAATCTTATGTTGATATTACCTCATTAAAAACCTTAATGAGAACCTGAATAGTAAACTCATCAAGGGAAAAAGAGTATAATATGATGCTTTAAACAGGAATAGTTCAGGAAGATACTCCCCCTGATTCTTGCAAATCTCGAAGCCGTCGCATACCGATTCCATGAATATATTTCTGGAATGTTGAAGTTGGTAGAGACTTCGTAAACAAGTCGGCGAGATTATCACATGATTTGACTTGCAAGATGTTTATTTCCCCACTCTTTTGGAGTTCATGAGGATAAAACAACTTTGGGGCAATATGCTTAGTGATATTGCTCTTGATGTATCCTGTTTGCATCTGTGCAACACAAGCCGCATTATCCTCATAGATAATGGTAGGTGATTCGATAGAACCAATTCCACATGACTGTTGTATGTGGTTTATCATTCTGCGAAGCCACACACATTCGCGTGATGCCTCATATAATGCAATTATTTCAGAATGATTGGTAGAAGTGGCAACCAGAGTGTTTCGAAGACTTCCATGATATAGCAGTTCCACCATGTAGGAACACAAAGCCGGTCTGTGATCTAGCATTATGGGGATCAGATAAGTAGCCAGCATCAGTGTATCCAATCATACTGGAGTCCGGATTTCTCTGAAACTGAAAGTATAGGCCAAGATCCTTTGTGCCTTGGAGATATCGAAAGACATTCTTGACTCCCGACCAATGGCGTTTGGTAGGAGCTGCGCTGTGTCTAGCAAGTAGATTCACTGCAAATGCGAGGTCAGGTCTCGTACAATTTGCAAGATACATGAGCGCACCAATGGCACTGAGATATGGAACCTCGGGTCCCAACATCTCTTCTCCATCATCCCTTGGCCTGAACGGATCTTTCTCTACGTCTAGAGAACGAACCACCATGGGAGTTTTAGATGGATAGGATTTGTCCATATTGAATTTCTCCAATATTTTCTGGATATAGGCAGCTTGGTGTACCATTATTCCTGAGGGAAGGTGCTCGAGTTGAAGACCCAAGCAAAATTTGGTTTGACCCAAATCCTTCATCTCAAATTCTGTCTTTAGATGATTGCGTGCTTCATCAATATCTTGTGTGTTGCCAATGATGTTGAGATCATCGACATACACTGAAATGATGCAAAATCCTGAAGAGGACTTCTTGATGAATACACATGGACAGTCATCATTGTTGGAGTAACCCTTCTGAAGAAGGAACTCACTAAGTCGGTTGTACCACATCCGTCCCGACTGTTTCAAGCCGTATAAAGACTTGTTCAGTTTTACACAGTACATGTTGCGTTTAGCGCTTGCATTCGGGACAGAGACTCCATCAGGAACCTTCATGTATATGTCCGAATCTAGTGACCCGTAAAGATATGCGGTCACGACATCCATCAACTGCATAGATAGACGATTTTGCACTGCCAAAGATATAAGATATCGGAAAGTGATACCACTCATTACTGGAGAATATGTCTCATTAAAATCAATGCCGGGTCTCTGCGTGAAACCACCACTCTGAGCTTTGTATCTCACCACCTCATTGTTCTCATTCCGTTTCCGGAGGAAAACCCATTTGAATCCCACAGGGAAAACATTGGGAGGTGTTGGTATTGCTTTTGTGAATACCTTCCTTTTATTAAGCGAAGCAAGTTCTGCTTGTATTGCTTCCTTCCATTTAGGCCAGTCGGGCGTTTCTCACTCAACGATAGTCCTTGGATCATGATCATTGAGAAGGGTATCAGCAATTGTAGCAGAAAAATAAGTGTCGACAATCGTAGACTTACGGTTGAATGATTCTCCAGAATCTATATAGTTGGTGGATATCTCATGCACCCTTGTTGACCCTTCATGATTTTCCAATACGCGTGAGTCTAGGTGTTCCGATGTCCCAGCCAGTGTGTGCAAGCTGGAGCTGGGTTGTGGAGGTTGCCCTTCCACTGGGTGTATACTATCCATAAGGTGTTTGTCAACGTTGAGCTGACTTGCATTTACTGATTTGGAGGATTTTCTCCTCTCTCTCCTTTGTTGCTTGCGAGAAGCAGGTTCCGGGTCAGTGGCCGTACTACTCCCCCTCTTCTTAGGATCAGGGAGTTGAGTGGTTTTTGTTGGTACCTCTACTCTTTCGGGCGCATTTCTGGCCGGTTTCCAGGATTTAGTAACACCTTTTAGATCAGTAAATGAATCTGGCAGATTATTTGCAAGATGTTGCAAATTGATAATTTTCCGAACTTGGAGTTCGGTCTCTTGGGTACGTGGATCAGAGGTTGAAATGGCGATAGCATTCCAATCAATTTCCGGGCATTTTTTCTGGTACTTGAAATCTCCCCCTAATGCCGGAAAATGTTCCTCATCAAATATGCAATCAGCGTGACGGGCTGTGAATAGATCCCCAGTAAGGGGTTCCAGGTACTTAATAATCGACGGTGATTTGTACCCCACATAGATCCCTAGTTTTCTGTGTGGGCCCATGGATGTCCGCTGTGGTGGTGAGATCGGGATGTATGTAGCACATCCGAACTTACGCAGATGGGAAATGCTGGGAGGATTTCCACGTACCAATTGCGGAGAAATACTGTGATATGCGAGAGTCGCAATTGGATTAGGTCAGCAGCGTGTAAAACCGCGTGACCCCAACACGAAGTTGGTAAGCTGCAATTCATTAACAAAGGTCTTGCAATGAGTTTGATCCTCTTTATTAGGGACTCAGCTAAACCATTTTGAGTGTGGACATATGGAACAGAGTGCTGAACTTCAATCCCCAAGGCCATGCAATAGTCATTGAAGGCGCGTGAAGAGAATTATGCAGCATTGTCCATGCGAATTGATTTAATTCGACTTTCTGGATAATGGGCCTGTAACTTAATTACTTCCCTCATTATCTTGGCAAATGCATGATTTCGTGTGGAAAGAAGACACACATGTGACCATCGTGTAGATGCATCAATCAAAACCATGAAATACCTAAATGGTCCAGATAATGGTTGGATAGGACCACAAATATCACCTTGAATTCACTCAAGGAACTGAAGTGGTTCAACTTGTATTTGAGGTGCGAAGGCCTCAAAATTAGCTTTCCTATGGCACATGATGTACACACAAGACTGAGGGAATTTGGACTCATACAAATTGTGACCAATAGAATTGCTAGTAATCTTCCTCATCATCCCGATACCGGGATGGCCTAGGCGATCATGCCAAGTTTGAAATGCATCAACATTTTGGAAGATTACCTTGTAAGCAACATGTTCTACGGGCTTGATGTACGTATAGTACAGTCCGGACGACAGAGAAGGAATTTTTTCAAGTACTTGCTTGCCATATCCGTTATCTTTTGTGAAGAGCAGATACTCTTCTTTGTTGTCTTCATGGGTTTCAATGTGAAATCCATTCTTACGGATATCTCGATAACTGATTAAGGTACGCGACGAGTCGGGATACAACAAGGCATCCTCAATTGTCACTTGTGTACCGTTTGGAAGGGTAAATATGGCACGTCCAGTGCCAATAATTACCGTATCGCGTCCAGCGATAGTCAAAATATCTCCATTCATCTTTTTTAGAGTTTGAAAATATTTCAACTCCCTCAGTATGGAGTTTGTGGTAGCACTGTCCACAAGGCATAATTCCTCTTCCATCGGATTGTCCCCGTAGAGAGCTATATATAAAAATGAAGCATTTTCATAAGAAAACCTTATTTAGATACATAGAGGGCAATCTTTATTATATCAAAGTGCTGATACAATATACATGACAACAGCAATACTTATGTTCTTATTACAACATCACAAATGGACATAAAATAAAGTGATCACTAAGGAGATAGTGAGACTAGTCGAAGTCTCCAAACACGTTGTTTGAGGCATACTCAATCATCATGTTCTCCGTGCTCATAGGGTCCTCGGGCTGCTGGAGAGTCATGGTGTTGCTAGGTCCAGGAGGAGCATCTTGCGAACAACCAGCTCCATTGGTGCCATCTGAATGAAGGTTGAAGTTGGCTTCAAACCTTTTCCCCTGAGGTGCCTTGCGTCCTTGGGATTGCTGGTAGAGTATTGCCAGATGCTTTGGGGTCTTGCACTTGTTAGTAGGATGCGTGTAGCATCCACACTTGTCACAAAGCCTAGTTTTGTCATACTTTGGCTTTGCGGTGCCTTTCCCACGGTCCGAGTTTCGAGGCTTCCTGTTCCGGTTACGCTTACGCTTACCCTTGAAGTTCGATTGGTTGCCGTTGAAGGCACCACCAAACTTTCTTCCGTTCGCGACATTCATATGAACTTCCGGCAAAGGTTGGGAACCAACCGGGCGCTGAGAGCCATTCTTAGCAAGAAGCTCATCATGCTTTTCAGCCTGAAGTAGGATATGAATAAGGTCTGAATAGACACAGTAGTCGATGGCAGTGATATTCTTCTGGAGGAGCCTTTCAGATGGGAGCATAGTGGATAGAGTTTTTTCTATCTTTTCCGCATCTGTAGGTTCCTTCTCGCAAAAGCGCAACTTGGAACTTATCTTATGAACCTCATGATTGTAATCCCCGACGGACTTAAAGTCCTGGAATCGAAGATGAGTCCAATCATGAAGTGCTTCGGGCAGGACAACTGCCTTCTGCTTTTCATACCTCGTCTTGAGGGCCTGAAACAAAGTAAATGGGGATTCCTCCTCCAAATACTCGGACTTAAGATCCGGGTGAATATGATGCCTTATAATGTACAAGGCAGCATATTTCTGCTCTTCTCTCAGCGGTGCGGCTCCAGCCGGAAAGGGGTCATCCGGGTTCTGGATGGCACGCACTATCCCACGGGACGCAAGAGCGATCTTGATGTCCATGGCCCATGTAGGGTAGTTGTGGCCATTAAGTTCGAGTGAATCAAACTCTTTTCCAGCCATCGGTTACCTACATGGTAAACCAGAGAATATTAATCTACCTTCGGTAAATTAAAATCCATCATGGTCATGTTGTAATGAACTATGCAAAATTAAATGATGACTTCAAGAAGTGGGCTCGAAATCATTAGTGTGAACTTCAAATTGTTAAGTATGACACATTGTAGATAATCTCCGAAGAATATTCGGAGTCCGTCTCGCAGCACTAGAGAGTATAATCTGATGAAATCAGTAGATACTCATACTTCTAATGTCTTATGTCATGACTTAATAAAATGTTTGAAAGAGCATATTGTCAAGCAATCATAGTGTCAAATATGACAAAATGTAGGCTTTAAACAGTAGTGGTGATAATCTGCAGTGCAGTAGATCTGGCCACTACCTTGTGTTCCCAAAACATCAATTTAAAAAAATCACTTTGAATTTTGCATACCAATTGCGGTCAGACGAGTCAAAATGACTCAATTAAGACGATGAATTGATCTATTGCAAGAAATTGAAAATCTCAATTGCAAATGATGAATGTAATAAATCTCAACATGTGCACACACATGGAAATATATTACACCAAATATTTTTTTGGAATACACCTAGTACTCGACAAATAAACAGTACAATGTACTGATTTTAACATAATTTATAACAGACAAGTGGCTGTTAAAAGATAACTATGTTTAGAAAACATGAGAAACTAGAAACTGCTAGTGCTGCGCATGACCGCTAGTGCTGCGCACGACTGCAAGTGCAAAGCAGCTTTTTTTTATTCACGAAACGATAAACGAAAAGGAACCACGGGCAATTCCTCACAGCAATTCCCCATCGCTCGACCGCTCCAGGCAGCGACCGCTCCAGGCAAATCCCGTCACGCAACCGCTCCAGGCAGTGGCGGCCAGCCGATTCACCGGCGACGCATGGAGGTGCCTGGCGCTCCGTCCACATCCTCTGGAGAAGAACCACCGGGAGGCCGGAAGTCGACGCCACGCCGTTGGGGAAGCTGCTGGAGAGCCCGAGCGCGGCCGGCCTCCATCCACCGGAGCGGCGCCCATGGCCACTCGCAGGTGGGCTGGGAAGCGGGAGCCCCAGAGCGGCGAGGCGACGGCGAGCGCCCGTGCGCGGTGAAGGAGACGGAGTCGCGGGCGTTGGTGACGGCAGGCGCGGCGCGGCGGCTTCGACCTCAACAACTGCTGCGCTAGCGCGCGGCGTGACGACGGCGGTGTTGGCGTGCAGCACGGTCGCTGTAGCGTCGTCCTCCATCTCGACAACTGCCGGGGTCAGAGAAGGAAGGAGCGGCGCGACGACATCGACGGCCGCAGTGCCAACGGGCAAACCAGGGGTCCGTACTCGTGAAGAGGACAGACAACCCATCCGTGCTCCGGACAACGCATTGGCGCGGCCGGACCGGCCAAGAGCCAGTTGGGCACCGCCGGCGCTGCCGGTGCAGGAGCCTGTACCGACGGGATCGACGGCCCGGCGTCGCGACGAAGCGGGAGCGACAGAGGAACTGGGGCAAGAAAATAGGCATGTTTCTCACCTGTTCTTGTTATTCCGGCGATCACCGGAGTTTTCTCTCGGTAGAGCGTGCTGATAACGTATTCGAACTAGAGATCAATAGACCAACGAGAGACAAGTGAATGAACAGTAATCTTTATTAATGAAGGATCTGAACTTATATACAGGGTGAATAGACGCGAGTATGTCGGTTCCCGGAGTCGGTTCCTAGAGGCAACGCTCCAGGGCCTAACTGCTATGCGGTTACAAGTGGGGATTATCCCATAATTAATGGTAATTAATTATTCCTAACAAACGCGAGCAGAGGCTGCGACGTCGTTCTCCTTCTTCATCTCCGGCTGGGGTACGTCCATGGGAACCGCAGTCGGCGGTTGGAACGACTCCGTCACGGGGGCGTAGCCTGGCGGAGCGAAGTGTTCCGGGTCCTCGTCGGAGGGCGTCGGAGATGGGGGGCAGGGGTCGTACCCGTGGCGCAAGTAGTACTGCAGCGGAGGCATTGCCTCTTCTTCCTCGTCGCTGAAGTAGCGCTCCGGGTCGTCAATGAGCCAACCGGCGCTCGGCCCGCCTAGCAGCCATTCCATGGGCGGGACTACAAAGGCAGGCGGAGGAGGCAGCAGGTCGTCGACGTCAGCGGTGATGTTGGAGGCAGAGGCCTCGTCCGGGGCGACCTCCGACGCAGCAACGGCGTCTGGTACTGCGGCGACAACCTCCGGCACGACACCAACCTCGGGCGCGATCGGAATCTCTTCCCGGGGCACAACTGCCCTGGTACTTGGTCCTGGTGCTCCAGGGGAGTGGCGGCGCTGCGCCCAGCGGTTACCACGGAGGTGGTTCCGATTGTGGCGGCGGCGGAAACCACCACCAGGGCTGTAGCGACGACGAGAGACACCAAGCGGTGCCCTGCGGTGGCGGAGGCCACCGTTCCTATTATGGCGACGTTGAAGGCGGCGGCCAAAGTTCCTGCTGAAATTCCGGCGACGTGCAGCGACAAGGTCGAGTATCCGGCGATGAAAATGGAAGCGGCGATGCTCACTGGCAACAAAAACGTGCGAAGGAAAAGGCAAGTTCCGGCAGCGGCGGCGTCCGGAAAGCCATCCTTTTCTCACCTTTTCTTTGTTTTTCTCTCCGTGCGGCCTAGTCGCTGTAGGCAGAGCCAGTGCTGATGACGTGAAGAGAGACAGAAAGATTGAAAGAAAATGAGTACTTTCATTGATAGTGACTGGGGTTTTTATAGTACCAACAGTCGTGTATACATAGTCGGTTACATGCTTCGTGTCGATTCGGAAGAGGCACAGCGGTTCCGAAAAGACGCGGTCACGGTTCGCTATGTACAAGCGGTTGGACAAAACGAATATTCTACTAGAATTATTAACCGTCTATTTATCTAATAATTGATTCCTAACAGTTTCATCATGCTGTGGCTGTGCTTTCCGACGACCACGCCACACGCACCATGCAACTCCAAGCTGGCATCCGGCTTTGGTGCCAAGATCTGGACCGGACAGCATCCCTGCACCGTAATTTATTTGACGTGTCCGTCCTTTAGATCGATATGAAAATTGAATGTGTCATGCGAAGGAAGGTTTCGTCAATACTACTATGATGGTAAAATATTTTGCTGTTATTGCAAGTAAAGTAAGTGGTAGAAATTCTCATCGTACTAGTATTAACCTAAGTTAAAGAGGTATATACATTTTCCATAACTTTCATCGTGGGAGTATTTAGTCCCATATCTTGCAAAATTAGTAAAATTAGTCCCACTAGCTGAATGCCCGTGTGTTGGCACGGTTCACTAAATTTTCGTTTCTTATTTCATATGTAAATATGATTTGTGAAAATTCACAAATATACAGTCAGGACTGTTAGTTTCGTGCAAAACAATAGCAGAACCATATTAGCACATACGGCATCAATTCTGAATAATATGACTTTCCCATTATTAATAAGCATGTTGGATGAATATTCCATTTTGGACATTTTGTTGCATTTTGGATTTTAAACATATTTAAATTAATTTCTAAATAGAGAATAAAATAAAAGAGAAGAGAATAATATGACATTCTCATAATATATTTGGAAATTATTTAAACGTATTGCATATTCATTTTGGATCTATACATATGTTATGGGAATTTACAATAAAAAATTATTTAGGGAATTTATAAAGTTCATAATGGATTTACCACAAATAAAATGATTTTATAAAAAACAATTGGATAGGAAAATATATTACTAAGAGTCCAATATGACTATATTTTTTTATTGAAATTGTTGGTTTCTTGTTTGAATAATTTCTAAACTTGTGTCAAATAGCAAAACCTAGTGTAAAAATGAAGATAGAAAAAGAGAAAGGAAAATAAATAAAGTTAAACCAGACCAAAAGAAAGACCCCGTTCAGCCCAACTCAGAACCGGTCATCTTCCTCTTCCATAACACGTTCATAAACAAAGTGTACCTAAACTACACCCATGAAATGAACCTTGTCCTCAAGATTCCATCTATTTTAGATATCTAAATGCATCGCATTAAACACGAAACTTACTCCCCACCAACCCACGGTTCCATTCCACGGATTTAATCCTCACTTCCGTAAACATCTTTTCCATCCTATGGATTGTCTTTCTCATGTAACACGAACAGCATGTACACAAGATCAGCAGCCATGGCGAGGATGGCCCAGTGCAGGAGACGAGGCGAATCCTGCAGTGGAGCTCGCGGGCACAAGCGGCGAGGTTGCGTAAGCGACGACCAGCAGCGGAGCAGAACCAAGGGGGAGGCGCGCAGGTCACCGGAGAGGAGGCGGGGCAGGGGCTAGTCGTCCAGGGAGGGAGGAGATCGCTGGGAGGCAAGCAGGTTACCGGAGAGGAGGCGGCGATCAAGGAACTTGCTGCAAGCCAGCTCGATCGACGCGATGCTCTCTAGCGGATGAATAGAAAAGCGGGAACAGTACATACAACCAATAGGGAACATTGAAGACCGTTTTTGGTAAGTGATTGAACAAGATTTCGATCCGGACTGTGCTCTCCTGCACCCACGCGACGGACGAAGCAAGAGGGGGCGAACGAAAACCACCTCAACATAAATTATATAGTAGAGATAACTTATAACCCGTGAGAAATTAAGCCCAATTCAACCGAATTTCTATGATTTTGACCGAATTTGTCCATAACAACTTTTGCAAAATAAACCCAATATACTTTTCGGCCGCATGTCCACATGTGATCTTAATATGGCCTCACAGGTGAACCCTACTTGTCATTGGTGATTGGTATTACAAATTGGAAAACAAGGTGAACCCTACTTGTCATTGGTTGTACAAATTGGAAAACAAAATGTTGACATGCAGCTATGGGATTTGAAATCACGACCGGCACACCAAAGTAATATAAGCTTTGTCACTACAACACCCAAGAGGATGTGATAATTTGAAGAGCACTTTATTTTATATATATTATATTTAGACTGATAAGTCCTTACTTGCCTACAAGCACACACGGAAGAAAGAGTTAGATATCAGTCGCACAATATGCTTTTTTTAATGGGAGTCGCACAATATGCTAGCTTGCTCTTGTTGGCTCACATGGATATGAAACACAAGAAAAATTAAGTATACTAGAGCGCGCACACACACGCAGTAAAGTGGAGCTTGATTGATTAGTGTATACATTCAGACTACATATAGCCTTTGTTTTAGACATTCAAAAATATGTGTTCTAAAGTTGTAAAAAAATTATTTAAAAAGATACAAAATTTCAATCCAAAATAATTTGTGCACACGCGCGCAAACATTTTTAAGTGTATGCCGACAAAAATAATATATAAATTTTTAATCCAAAATAATTTTGCAAAAAAGATGAAAATATTATAATGATAATAGACGCTAGCATTTCCATCGTGCGTAGGTGCGCATGTATTATATAAACGAACTGCGTCCTCCTTTGTAGATCACAACATTCATAGCATAGTGGCTTGTGTTTGTATGTATCTATATGGTGGTATATGGAGTTCGAATCCAGCTAGTTTCTAGAGTATTTTACTATTTTATTTGTATGTCTACTGACAAATGGTCCTGCATAAGGATACAAATGACAAAGAAAAATATACAGGAGTTATTTTGAAAAACTTGTGATGATATGGATGGACGAAATTAGTTAAACTTGCTAAGATTCAATTGAATTGGACTCAAATGTTTTCGAGATGCAATTGTGGGACCAGTGTTGCCCATTTTACAAGATGTGATGCTAAAGTGCTCCTACGATACAAGTTGTGGGACTAAAAATGTATATACCTCTAAGTTAAACTATTTAGACTTAAACAAGTTTATGAAAAATATATTAATATTTAAAAAATAATTTTGTTTTGTTAGATTCATGGTTTCTTACAATATATAATTATTCACAAATATAGATTGGATGTTGTAAATATTAGAGTAAATTCCAGTTTTTACCCCTTATTTCGATATTTTTGACACTAATTACCCCATTTAACAATTTTTCATCCATATTACCCCATTTAGCTGAAGTTTTGCCAATTTTTACCCTCCCTAAGATTTTACACATGATTTGATGTGTGAGTGCAGTCAGCAGTTTTCCTCCAACTTTTTCCTGCATCCGAGAAAAACCTTGAACCCAAAAAATCTGTCCACAACCACCATTTTGTGGAAATAATCACGGTGTCAATGTACATGTGTCCGAGTTGAGTTAGAATTCATCACCGACTAGTGTTGTACATTGGCTTTCTGTGTAAGTATACAATTGCGTGTACATGCAAAATAATCTCGATACCCACAAGAAATAAAAAGAGGCAAACACGCTTACGTGTATATGATGGCTAATTAGTTGTGCATAGCTTGCTAGCTATGGAGTACTAAATTTCAATAGAGACAACAACTTTGTACTCCCTCCGTTTAAAAATATAAGATGTTTTAGATTTGCGAAGAAAATAAATCTAGATTTTTTTAGTGAGTAGATTTATTCCAAAATTAAGTAAACCTACATACGAAAACAAGTCTAGATTCATTTTTTTCACAAACCTAAAACATCTTATATTTTGACTCAGAGGAAGTATGTGTTATTAGCATTGGCCAAACTCACCCACTCGGCATTTAAAAAGAAATTCACTTGGTGTGAGGCGCGGCCTCTGCCTCTAAGATTGCTAGCGATCACCTAGATGCATGAGACCCCTACCATCAATTGGTACTTGATGTGGACATCCCTACTATTGATATAACCGTTGTACCTACAGCAACACACATACAAGGACCCATCACAAGATCTCGTGCCAAACAACTTAACTATCAGGTACTTTCGTTTCTTGGAACTATTCCTCACATACATGAGAATATGATGCTGCCTAAATCAGATGTATTTCTTACTCTTAGGAATGATGGACCAAGCATGGATGAGAGGGACAAGCATTGGAGCATGGCCATGCATGGAGATGGCAGCAAGCATGTGATGATCCAAGAGAAGGCCACGGATGAAGATTTCAGAACTTTGAGGCCTCCATAATGAAGAAAGAAGGCTTGGACGAAATATTCAAGATCAATACTTTACGAATTCGTCCATAGCTTAATATGGTGCTGCGACACCTTTATTTTGGGCCAGGCCCATGTAATTTTCGCAGGATTTTAATTAGCCACTTTTTAGAGTCCGTATTTGAGGGGAAAAGGACTTTTAGGGTTGGATTCGGCCACCACTTCCATGGCTGGCCGAAACCCCACATTTTCGCCCTTAAATACTCCCCATAGCCGACCCCATAGACTCGGATTTTGTTTAGACATTAAGTTAGCCATAGTCGCAACTTCGCCAAGGCTCGAGCGTCATGAAGGCCTCTTGTACTTCGCACCTATTCAGGATCCCACCTCTTCAATAAAGCTTTCCTCTTAATTCCGCAATATCTTGATTGCAATATTGGTTCTTACTTGTTCTCGATTTCAGGTAGGAATTAAGACCCTCGCTGGTCAGGCTGATCGTGTTCCCGCAGGATCGGTAACCTCCAGGAGATTGGCCTAGCGATTGCATTGGCGCTCGTGCTCGCACGTGTAGTCGGATCGTCAAGCCCGAACTCCACCAAATCGACTATCTTCATCTCATCGAAAGATCGGACACCTTTGCCCTATCAAGTGGTATCAGATTTCAGGTTGCTCGGTGAGATTTTACTGTTTTCGTAGATTAGATCTGTTTTTACCTATAACCCACGAAAAAGCCAAAAACACAGTTAGAGTTTAGATCCATCCCATAACCAATCTACGCCTCGCATTATCTTTTCAATTTTTGCATCGTTGGATTTGTGTCTACATCGTCGCGTCGAGTTGCTGGTCTTAGTGTCTCGTCCCTTAGAGTTTCGAGTTCTGATCATAATAGTCACCGCCACACTCGCCAATCACCGCCACCATATTTCGCCGCCATATACCCTGCCACCATAAACCCTAATACTCCGTCACCGCCTTCCTACCGCGACACAGATCCGATCAGTTTCCTGCGGTGGTACGAGTCCGAGTAGAGTTATTGTTTCCTAGTTATTTCTTTTTACTCTCCTTCTTTGTTGTTCCGTGTTAAGCTAAAGTCCGTGTCGAGCTCCGAGTCCGGTCGTAAGTCCAGAAGGAGAGCAAAAAAAAAAGTCTGGAACCACCTCCGAATTTTTTTTCTAGCTGTACTAGTTTTCGACCCCGGGGATCACTTTTCTCCATCGGCCGTTATAGCGATATTTTTTGGCGCCGGCGCGTTTTCCGGAGCAAAATAAAAAAAATCGAATTTTTTTTGGGGGCTAACCTATTTTTAGACCCCGTAGATCAGTTCTAGACACTCGCCATCATAGTGATTTTCTGCATCTCGGTTCGCTTTTCAGGGTGCCATATCATCATACAGTGCTTGCTGTGTCGCATCGTGACATCGTTGGTGATCTAGGCTCGCGTCTCTAGTACGGTCTAGCCTAGGACCAGCACAGTACCGTCGTTGAGCATTCTTTCAACTTTTGCATTGCTGTTTTGATAATTGTTAACCCCCCTTGCTAAGCCTTCCCAGAGCTCCACAGATATTTTCCACGTGCGGTGTCTCGACTCCTGGTCCGTGTGTATTTGCATGTCTTTGCGTCTTCACGCATCACTCATTCTCCAATGAGATGGCATTGTATAAATTTGGTCTTTTGGTGAGACCTTTAGTTCCTTTGGGGTTAAATCATGTCAATACTATTGTCAGACAATATATCTTTAGTGTTAGCCCATTGCGAACCACACCTTAGTTTGATAACAAACTACTTGACACAAATGCGCTCCTTTGCTGCTACTGTAACAGTCATATACTTAGCCTTTTGTTGTAGTATCCGTCACAATGTCTTAACTTTGGAATTCATCCAAATCCGTCATGGAAACTCCTTTCCATTTCATTGTGCCACCCATAGTTTAAATTGATATAAACTTAATTTTTGTCTTGTGACAAAACTAGTATCAATGTAATGCTTTATAATGAACTATTTGTAATTGTTTGTCACCTCTACACAAATATATTCTTAGTTCTTCCAAAAGATCAAAATAATTTCCTTACTATCGTCCAATGATCATTTTATGATTCATCCCGGTATATGCTCATAACACTTAGAGCATAGGACATATCTGGATGTGTACATATCATGGTATTATTGATCAAAACATTCTTGTGATTTCACACATCAAGTGTCAAAGCACTTGAATCTTGTTTCACTTATCAAGTGTCGATACACTTGAATCTTGATTCAATTATTTTCCATGCGACAAGATCCTTTTCTCGTCGTTTCTATATTGAACCCCTTCAATATCTCATATATGTATGTTTGGCATAACCATATTAGCGACATAGTCTATCCATATAGACATTCATGCTAAATATTCGGGTTTTTCCTAAGTCTTTCATTGAAATGAAATTCTTAACCTTTGTCAATAAAAGATACATCATTTCCAATCAACAACATGTCCTCCACATAATGTATTAGAAATATGTCTCAGCGCTCCCACTTGATTTCTTGCAAATGCAAGCATCTTCATCGTCTCATGATGAAAACTCCTTTAACAGTTTCATCACGGCGAATATTCCAACTTCGTGATGCTTACTTCAACCATTGAAGTTTGCATGCCCTTTTTAGCATCCTTTGAATTAACAAAACCCTTTGGATCGTGTCATGCACACGTCCTAGGTAACCATTCTTTTAGAAGAACTTTGTTTTGTTTATTCATCTACCATATACAAAATTATATGTAGTGGTTGCTACTTTAATCCGACCAGACTAAATATCACCATGAAAGATCAAATCTTGTCATAGTCAACTCCTTGAACATTCTCGTAAAAAACTTTACGACATGTCGACTATTTCATAGATATGAAACATCCATGTGTATTTCGTTATAGATCCAAATACGACCGATAGGTTTTTACACCTTTCCGGAGGGTCTTCCAAGTTCAAAAAACTTGATATCTCGTGTATGAAACTATCACGGATTTTATGGCTTCAAGCCATTTGACGAAGTCAGGGCCCATCACCACTTCTTTGCATATAGTAGGTTCATCATTGTCAAACAATAATGATTTATTCTCAAATATCAGTATTTGATTATTTACCTGACCTACTTGGTTCAATAGGAACTTAGACCTCCGTGACCACAACCTTTGAGGCACGTGAGTCATGAGTATTCTGGCTACCTTCAAAACGTTTTCCGGCGCTGTGCAACTCAGCAGATATAGCTAAGGTTCGTTAACCTTATCAAAGTTATGTTGTCCTCCCACTTAACTTTTGCGAAAAATTCCTTTTTCAAAAAACTTCATGTTTTAAGCGACAAACCCTTTTGTCCTTGGTGTTATGGAGGGATACCCAATGGTTATTCGAAATAACCTACAAAGACATGCTCATCCGACTTTGGTTGTAAACATCTTATTTATGCTTAGCATACCAAAATTTTAAGAAAGGACAACTTGGGTTTTACCCCAAACCAGGTGTCATTTCAACGGATCAAGATGGAGCTATTTTCAGTGTAAAAGCGGTAGTATCTAAAGTTTTAATCTTTTAAAACGTAATAGCAGTTTTATAAATAACACCTTTGATCCAACCATGCCAAACAAGGTTTCATTACAAATCTCAAACACTCCATATTCCTATGGTGTTTCGGGACATGTAAATCTAGGTGATTTGCTAAACTTGCAACTCAAATAAATACCTTTATGATGAAATCATAAATCATTTATTTTCTTGTTACACTTGCAACTCAAATAAATCCCTTTATGATAAAATCATAAATCATTTATTTTTTCTTGTTACAATGATTTTCCACTTCATCTTGAAAGTCTTTGAATGTTTTCAAATATTTCATACTTCTCATTAAGTGAATATTTACTCAAATTTCCGGAGAAAGTATATGAAGTTGAAATCCATTGCTTACGACTACACATAATGGACTACATACATCGATATGTATAAATTCCAATATTTTAGTCGTTCGTTCTTCTTTGGCCTTTGAATGAAGTTTTAATTATCCCAAGGAAAATCTCACAAGCGTCACTTGATCAAATCATAGACTCCAAAAGTCCATAAAAATGGAGTTTCTTCATGTTTTCTTTCCAATATAATTTAAACGGCGATGTCACTTCGTAAGTGATCTTCCAATCATTTGTCTTGTGACATTTTAGAATTAGTTTTATGGATGTGATTTCTCCAACTAGATTTGTAAATCATCCATCTTATATGGAATATGGTGATTATTTGAATAATCTTTATTCTCATAATACCTGATTTAAATAACTATTATTAAAACAAATCTTGAAGGCAAGCTTTGATGTCAACGAGAAATACAAACAACGGTTGTTTGTTTTCGATGAACATCATCACATATTCTCTTGATAGTTACTTAGGCCATTGTGGTTCATGAATTGCGTCGTTCTGTATGAAATTTCATACCAACCAATTCGGTATCCAATACCCAAGAATCACATTGTTTAATAAGCAAAGAATACAACCATATCATTTATATCATCTATATACCTAAACTGGATATTTCCAGTCTTTTCTTTTCTGCCAAATATATTTTATAGATTCTCTTTGAGCATTTCCTTTTCCTTTTTAAAAGAATCTATCAACATCAACAGTGGCGCCATATACATGACACATAGTCCAAAGCGTGTATTTCAAATAATAATACCTTTGGACTTGCACTTTGAAGTAGATCACCATCATCAAATGATTGACATTCTTTCAAAATTCATTCTTTAGTAATCTTTTAGTGTAGTAAACACTTTACATACATCTTCTATTCATCCTCATCATGACGACTTTCAAGATCAAGATAATGTAGCTTATAAAGGCGAATCGTGAGTATAACATTACTTTCCAAAACCCTTTTGGATGATTAGGATGTCTAGCATCTCCAACCTTTGCAAATTCTCATCCAATATGAGAACATATATTATACTCTATCATATTGTAACCAAAACATTATTTCATATATCGTTATATCTGCCACATATAATGGTTTCTGAAACAATTCTTTCAGCTCCTAGATAAACTTAATATTAAAGCAATCAAGAATCATGGAGGCATGATACTTAAGATACTAACACTGGAATTGTTACTCTAGATTTAATACCAATTATTAAATTTCATAGAGTAAACAGCGTTTGCTGAAAGTTTGCAATAGGATTTTAAACTTTAGATTGACACTCAACACAATACGATACCAGTTTGTAAAGTAAATATCTAGAATTCTATAGTTATATTATCTCAATTTCAACTAAGCATAAGGTGGTGAACGAATGCCAATGACTACAAAAAATTATGCAACTTCACTTTGATTTAATTTATGATAAATTGAGTTCTACTAATCCAAATTAGAAATGAACTCCCACTCAAAAACGACACCCCTCATGTATTTTTGGTGATTACATGAACCAAATCCACTACACCAAGTCCGATCATCACGTGAGTTGGTGTAGCTTCAAAGGCGAGCATTCATATGGTCATCATATCAAAACATATGACTCATGCTTAACCTTTCGGTTCGTGTTCCGAGGCCATGTCTGTACATGCTAGGCTCACCAAGTAAGAACCTTAGTATTCGCGTGTGTAAAACTGTCTTACGCCCGAGATATGCTCGTGGATTCAAGTACACCCGATCATCACATGATGTCTTGAAGCAACGAAACATTGTCGGTGCATATTTAAGGAAGAACACATTTTTATCTTGATATCTAAATGATGGATCATCTTATTATGCTAATAAAACGCCAAACTAGCAATATAAGATGCAACAAACATAATATGTGAAAAGTGAAATGATATGGTTCTTGCACTTGATCTCCATCATGTGCATCATGGTATGATCGTCATCATTCCTCTATGTGTAAGTCCAAGGTCTATGGAACTTACACGTTATGTGTCTTGTAAGAGTATCGACTTATACTTTTACTTACATCATCACCATATCATGACACTAGCCCAGCAACAATCTAAACTAGACGCCTCTAATTTATCCATTACAAGTTTTACGTGGCTTAGGACTTTCGAAGATAGAACCGTTCTTACCTACGAATATGAACCACAACGAGTTTAACCAAATTGTTGACAACTCATTGCAAATTAGATATTGACTATAGTAGGAGAGACAGACACCCTCTAGCCACTTATGCAAAACTAGTTGCATGTCAAGCGTGAAACAGGTCTCATGTGCGAGGACATGTAAAGTTTGTCCGGGCCGCTTCATCCCACTATGCCACCAATATCCAAAGTACATCTAAGAAGAAATAATATGATTATCATCGCCCACATACTCATATGTGTACTATCCATGCAAAGCATCTACGCATAGATCCGGCTCTGATACGACTGTAGGGTTTGCAGCATAGAAAACAAAAAATTTCCTACAATGGGAACAACTATGTACCAAGATCTATCTACTAGATACAAGCAATGGGCGGATATACATCCGTAGAGAACATACCCTTGAAGACCGACAAATCTTAATGAGGTTGAACTCGTGGTTGATATAGACGATCTCTTGCCGATCTCAAGATCAAGAGGAAGTCCTAGTACCGCAAATCATAGGCGCATCGGTGCTCGCACACACGTCCGAGGCACCGAGCAACCTCTGCCTCCTTGCTCCAGTGATGCAGCGGAAGCACAACTCTTTCTTGCCAAAAAGCCACCGGAAACATGTATCTCGCTAGTCCGAGACCATGGGGGATACTAGAGGGGGAGAGAGAGATCCTTCACGAGGAGGTGTAAGTGAGAAGTGAGGAGAGGGGCTCCTTATTTAGGGGAGGGGAAGCCCAAGGGGGCATGGCCGCCGGCCATGGAGGGTGCCCCCACCTCTCCCTCATTCATGTGGGTGGACACTCCACTCACAAAAAGTCCCTTCAATTTTCTCCACTAAAAAACCCACTCAAATTCCCATTAAATTTCCACCAAATTCAATGCAAACTCTCATTAAATAAAACTATTTTTATTTATTCAGGATTTTGTCAATTACTTTAATGACAAACATTCACATACAACCCCTTTCTAGTATTTCATTTCACATGCAAAAACACTTTCTGCAATTTCACCCGAAAACCATTTTCGGTATCTAGTGAAATAAATTCCTGCGCTTGTTATTCTTATCAGCATGAAACTTTTGCTCCAAATGGTGTCGGTGTATATTAAGTATGTCACCCTACGGTTCAGGAATAATGCGGACATGATCGAGACCCCTCTCAGATCAATAATCAGAAGCGGGACCTAGAGACCCATACTGACTCCCACACATTCAACGATGACTTTCTTGTGATCGTGAGAACCTTTTACGCTAGTATCTTAATCCTTTTGTTTCGCGATATGTTACATATCCGAGATTTTATCATCGGTATCTCCATACCTAGTTTGATCTCGTTACTCACATGTACTCTTTTCTCGTTCCCGTGATATAACATTCTAGTGATCAAATCACTTGCTTGCAAGCTAATCAATGTGATATCACCGAGAGGGCCAAAAGCATATCTTGTAGGGGTTCGTAGCATGGAAAACAAAAAAATTATACCGCATGCATACAAACAAGCTAAGATCTATCTACTAGATTGTAGCAACGAGTCGATAGATGCATTCACCCTCTAAGATTCCAAAGCGGTTAACGAGATCAGATTCTCGTGGGTGATGTAGTTGTACACTTGCCGATCTCAAGATCGCGTAGACGATCCTTCCGGCGTTGCGTTCCGACAGCGTTTCCGCAGTCGGTCACACGTTTGGTACTCGATGAAGACCTTCCTCTCCCTTGCTCTAGCAGGCAATAGAGGTTGTAGTTCTCCCCTCGCGATTCCGGCAGCACGACGGCGTGGTGTCGGAAGTAGAGGGAATATCCCGCAGGGCTTCGCCTAAGCCGGTGCGAGTTATGGTGGATCTAGGGTTTCCTAGTGATCTAGGGTTTAGAAGACTGGGAGGAGGAGGAGGTGTCGGCGGTGGCTAGGGCGGCGGCGGCGGCGCACTGGTGTGGGGAGGGCTAGGGCTTGTGTGTTTGGGGCATCCCTCCCCCTCTATTTATGAGAGGAGGGGCAGCCTTGGGAGGTGTGGGTTTGAATCCAAACCCAAACCCAAGTTGGATTGAGAGAAGGACTCTTGCCTTCTTCCACTAGGAAACCATTGTTCCAGTTTGACTTTTCAAACTTCCCGTTTGACTTTCAATTTAGAGCTTTAATTCTCTTTTGCAAATGCCCAAACCAAGTGACCTAGGATATGATCCAATCATTCCACTTATCCATGACATATTCATGGGCCATTCCCCTTACGGTCCGGTGAACCTTCTAGACCCTTCTAGAACCTCTCTGATGAAAACATCGGAATCTTTCTTGAACTTCGGAATCGGACTTTCCTTATATGAATCTTATTCTCCGGACCATTTCGGATCTCCTCGTGATATCCCGGATCCCATCCGAGACTCCAAACAACATTCGGTATCCCTACTAACATTCCATATCTACTAAACAATATTGAATCCTTAAGTGTGTCTCCCTACGGTTCATGAATTATGCGGACATGATCGAGACACTTCTCCGATCAATAACCAATAGAGGAATCTTGAAATTCATATGGCTCCCACATATTTCAACGATTACTTTGCGATCGAATGGACCACTTACATATGATACCAATTTCCCTTTGTCTCACGATAGTTTACCTCTCCGAGGTTTTGATCGTCGGTATCTCTGCATACCTAGTTCAACCTCGTTACCGATAAGTACTCTTTTCTCATTCCCGTGATATGTGATCCCTTGTGAGCCAGTCACATGCTTACAAGCCAATCGGATGACATTCCACCGAGAGGGCCCAGAGTATATCTATCCGTCATATGGATGGACAAATCCCACTCTTGATCCATGTGTCTCAACACATACTTTCCGAACACTCAATGCCACCTTTATAGCCACCCAGTTACATTGTGGCGTTTGATGTCATCAAAGCATCCTTCCGGTGATAGTGATTAGCATGATCGCATGGTCGAAGGAATTAGGTTACTATGTATCAGAAAGCTTATAGCCAATGAACTATTGAAATGACTAGTATTACAAAGAGGCTTTACTAGGGACTCTAATTTAGTTTACAAATCACACAAGTATTAATGTTTCCGGTTAATACTATTATAGCATCAATGTAAACATTTATCATAAACACAAAGATATAATAATAACCACTTTTATTATCGCCTCTAGGGCATATCTCCAACAGTATCCCACTTGCACTAGAGTCAACTAATCTAGATTACATGGTAATATACCGAACACCCATGGCGGTTTGGTGCTGGTCATGTTTTGCCCTCGGGAGAGGTTTAGTCAACAGATCCGCCACATTCAGATCTGTGTGTACTTTGCAAATCTTTATGTCACCATCTTGGACATGCTCTCGAATAGCGTGAAAACGTAGTTTGATGTGCTTCAGCTTCTTGTGTGACCTTGGTTCTTGTGCATTGGCTATGGCGCCCATGTTATCAAGTAGATAGACATTGGGTCCAGCGCACTTAGAACCACACCGAGCTCTGTAATGAACTCTTTCATCCATATCGCCTCTTGTGAAGCCTCCGAAGCAGCTATGTATTGCAATTCAGTTGAAGATCTCGCCACAACGCTTTGCTTTGCACTCCTCCAGCTAACTGCTGCACCATTCAAAGTAAATACGTATCCAGATTGAGATTTAGAATCATCCGGATCGGTGTTCCAACTAGCATTGGTGTAACCATTAACAACGAGCTATTCATCACCTCCATAAGAAAGAACCATATCCTTAGTTCTTCTCAAGTACTTAAGGATGTTTTTGACCGCTGTTCAATGATCCACTCCTGGATCATTTTGATATCTGCTAGTCAAACTAACAACATATGCAATGTCGGGTCTAGTACATAGCATGGCATACATAAGTGATCCTATGGCTGAGGAATAGGGAGTCTTACTCATCCTTTCTCTATCTTCTGCCGTTGCAGGACTTTGAGTTTTACTCAAGGTCGTATTGGGCAACATGGGTAAGAACCCTTTCTTGCTATCTTCCATTCCAAACCTCTTTAGAACTTTGTCCAAATATGTACTCTGCGACAATGATATTAGGCGTCTCGATCTATCTCTATAAATCTTTATTCCTAATATGTAAGCTGCTTCGCCAAGATATTTCATTGAAAAACTATTATTCAAATAATCCTTGACACTATTAAGAAGGTCCACATCATTCCCAATCAACAAAATTTCATCTACATATAGTATTAAGAATGCTACATAGCTCCCACTCACTTTATTGTAAATACAAGATTCTCCATAAGTTTGTATAAAGCCAAAGCTTTTGATTACCTTATCAAAACATTGATTCCAACTTCGGGATGCTTGCTTCAATCCATATATGGACCGTTGAAGTTTGCATACCTAGTTAGCATCTTTAGGATCGAAAAAACCTTTGGGTTGCATCATATACAAATCTTCATCAATGTCTCCATTGAGGAACGCTGTTTTGACATCTATCTGCCATATCTCATAATCATAATATGCAGCGATTGCTAACATAATCCTCACAGATTTTAGCTTCGCTACTAGTAAGAAAGTATCATCGTAGTTAACTCCTTGAATTTGTCGAAACCCTTTTGTGACAAGTCGAGCTTTATAGACAGTAACATTACCATTAGCATATGTTTTCTTCTTGAAAATCCATTTGTTCTCGACAGCCTTCCGGCCATCCGGTAAGTCCACCAAATTCTATACTTGGTTTTCGTACATGAATCCACCTCGGATTTCATGACTTCTTGCCATTTATTGGAATCTAGGCTCATCATCGCTTCCTCATATGTCGCAGGGTCATCAGTGTTGTCCACCAACATGACACTCATAACGGGATCATACCAATCAGGAGTGGTACGAGTTCTCGTTGACCTGCGAGGTTCCATAGTAACTTCAACCGAAGTTTCGTCATCAACATCATTAGCTTCCTCTCTTATTGGTGTAGGTGCCACAGGAACTACTTCCGGTGCTGCGCTACTCGCAAGTTCGAGAGAAGGTTCAACAACCTCGTCGAGTTCTACTTTCCTTCCAGTCACTTCTTTCGAGAAAAACTCCTTCTCTAGAAAGGATCCATTCTTGGCAATGGATATTTTGCCCTCGGATATATGATAGAAGGTATACCCAATAGTTTCCTTCGGGTATCCTATGAAGACACATTTTTCCGCTTTGGGTTCAAGCTTTTCGGGCTGTAACTTCTTTACATAAGCTTCGCAACCCCAAACTTTAAGGAACGACAATTTAGGTTTCTTCCCAAACCATAATTCATACGGTGTCGTTTCAACGGATTTAGATGGTGCCCTATTTAAAGTGAATGCGGCTGTTTCTAATGCATAACCCCAAAATGATAGCGGTAAATCTGTAAGTGACATCATAGAACAAACCATATCCAAGAGAGTTCAATTACGCAATTCGGACACACCATTACGCTGTGGTGTTCCCGGTGGTGTCAATTGTGAAAGTATTCCGCATTTCTTCAAATGCTCGCCAAACTCATAACTTAGATATTCACCTCGACGATCAGAACGTAGAAATTTAATCTGCTTGTTACGTTGATTCTCCACCTCCCTTTGAAATTCCTTAAACTTCTCGAAAGTTTCGGACTTATGTTTCATAAAATAGATATACCCATATCTACTCAAATCATCTGTGAAGGTAAGAACATAACGATAACAACCGCGCGATGCTACGCTCATTGGGCCACACACATTGGTATGTATGATTTCCAATAAGTCCATAGCTCGCTCCATAATACCAAAAAATGGAGTCTTAGTCATTTTACCCATCAGACATGCTTCACATCTTTCAAGTGATTCGAAATCAAGTGATTCAAGAAGTCCATCGAAATGGAGTTTCTTCATATGCTTCACTCCAATATGACCAAGACGACAGTGCCACATATAGGTCGAGTTATCACTCAATTTCAAACGTTTAGCTTCAATGTTATTAATGTGTGTATTTCCACAATCGAGATTCAATAAGAATAGACCATCTATCAAAGGTGCATGTGCATAAAACATATTACTCATATAAATCGAACAACCATTATTCTTGGACTTAAACAAGTAACCGTCTCGCAATAAATATGATCCGGATATAATGTTCATGCTCAACGCAGGCACCAAATAACAATTATTTAAGTATAAAACTAATCCCGATGGTAGATGAAGAGGTAGCGTGCCGACCGCGATCACATCAACCTTTGATCCATTTCCAATGCGCATCGTCACCTCGTTCTTCGCTAGCTTCCGTTTATTCTGCAGCACCTGTTTCGAGTTACAAATATGAGCAACCTAACTAGTATCAAATACCCAGGCACTACTACGAGTACTAGTGAGATACATATCAATAACATGTATATCGGATATACCTTTCTTCTTGATGTTGCCGTTCTTCAAATCCGCCAAGTACTTAGGGCTATTCCGCTTCTAGTGACCTTCTCTCTTGCAGTAAAAGCACTCAGTATCAGGCTTAGGCCCAACCTTGGTCTTCTTCGCTGGCGTGGTAACTTTCTTACCGCCCTTCTTGAAGTTTCCCTTTTTCTTAGACTTGCCTTGCTTCTTGAATTTGGTGGTCTTATTGACCATCAACACTTGGTGCTCTTTCTTTATCTCCACTTCCGCAGACTTTAACATGGAGAAGAGTTCAGGCAATGACTTGTCCATGTTTTGCATATTGTAGTTCATCACAAAGTTCTTGTAACTTGGTGGTAGTGATTGGAGGACACAGTGAATCCCCAAAGCATTAGGAATCACCATACCCAAGCTTTTAAGCTTGCTTGCGTGCCCAGGCATCTTAAGAACGTGCTCACTGATGGATCTACCCTCTTCCATCTTGCAGTTAAAGAACTTTTCAGAAGCCTCATAACTCTCAACTGCCTCGTGAGCCTCAAATATCATTTTGAGTTTACGGACAATATCATGTGGGTCATGGTTTTCAAACCTTTTTCTGAAGCTCCGATTCCAAATCATACAAGATAGCACACTGAACTGTGGAGTACTGCTTCTTCCGAGCGAGGAAAACATTCTTTACCTCATCGGTAGCATCAGCTGCGGGTCACCATGATTGCATCCAGCACATAAGTCAAATTACCAGCATTGAGGACAATCCTCAAATTGCGTAACCAATCCGCGAAGTTGCTTCCATTGTTTTTCAACTTTTCTTTCTCTAGGAACGCATTAAAATTGATGGTAGGGCCCGCCATTGATCTACAACATATTTGCAATAGTTTAGACTAAGTTTATGACAAATTGAGTTCTAATTAATAGTTAAATTAATCTAGGTGAACTCCCACTCAAAACAATATCCCTCACATTGCTTTAGTGATCACACGAACCAAATCCACCACATCAAAACCGATCATCACGAGAGTTGATGTAGCTTCAATGGCGAACAATCAACATGTTAATTATATCTACTATATGACTCATGCTTTACCTTTCGGTGATCCGTGTTCCGAGACCATGTCTGTACATGCTAGGCTCGCCAAGATCAAACCTTAGCTTTCGCATGAGGAAATATGGCTTTCTCACGTTTGTATACACTCGCAGAATCTAACACACCCGATCATCACGTGGTGCTTCGAAACAATGAGCTTTACCAACGGTGCTTACTAAGGATGAACACTTTATAACTTGAAATTTTGTGCTTGAGGGATCATCTTATAATGCTACCATCGCGAACTAAGCAATACAAGATGCATAAAAGGATTAACATCACATGCAATTCATAATATGTGATATGATATGGCTTTTCTTCTTGTGCTTCCGATCTCCATCTTCAAGCACGAACCTGTTCTCCATCATCACCGGTGTGGCGTCAAGGTCAATGGAGCCGCTTCATGGTTGTCGTCCACCAACATCAACTATTACAACTACTTTGAATAGACACGCAGGTCTTAACGGAATTAAAAGACAACCATATGGCTCCTGCCGGTTGCCGACTTACAATAAGGAACATTGCATACATCATATATAATCACAATCATGGCCATATCACATCACAGCACACCCCTGCAAAACAAAGTTAGACGCCTCTAATTTTCTTTGCATATTTTACGTGGTTGGGGGCTTTCAATAAGTATCGTTCTAACTTATGAACAAGAACCACAACGTTGATGCTTGAACTATCAAGTGCCCGTTGTAAATTGAATCTATACTATGATGGGAGAGACAAACACCCGCAAAGCCACTTATGCAATACAAGTTGCATGTTGAGCGTGGAGCAAGTCTCATGAACGATGTCATGTAAGGTTAGCCCAGGCTTCTTGATCCCATCATACCGCAAGGTGTAAAGTACACAAAAAGCAATTGATAATAAAAGCACCACCGCCCACAATGACCATTGTGTTCTACTCGTGCAACAGGTCTACATATAAACCTGGCTCTGATACCACTGTAGGGGTTCGTAGCATGGAAAACAAAAAATTCTACCGCATGCACATAAATAAGTCAAGATCTATCTACTAGATTGTAGCAACGAGTCGACAGAAGCACTCACCCTCAAAGATTCCAAAGCAGTTAACGAGAGCAGATTCTCGTGGGTGATGTATTCGTACACTTTCCGATCTCAAGATCGCGTAGACGATCTTTCCGCCGCTGCGTTTCGACAAAGCTTCCGCAGTCGGTCACATGTTCGGTACTCGATGCAGACCTTGCTCTCCCTTGTTCTAGCAGGCAACAGAGGTTGTAGTTCTCCCCTCGCGATTCCGGCAGCACGACAGCATGGTGTCGGAAGTAGAGGGAAGATCCCGCAGGGCTTCGCCTAAGCCGGTCCGAGTTATTGTGGATCTAGGGTTTCCTGGTGATCCAGGGTTTAGAAGACCGGGAGGAGGAGGTGTCATCGGCTAGGCGGCTGACGAGCAGCGGCGATGGCGGTGGCGGCTTAGCGGAGGATAGGGCTTGTGTGTTTGGGGCAGCCCTCCCCCTCTATTTATGAGAGGGGGAAGCCTTGGGAGGGGTGGGTTTGAATCCAAAGCCAAACCCAAGTTGGATTGAGAGAAGGACTCTTTCCTTCTTCCACTAGGAAACCATTCCAGTTTGACTTTTCAAACTTCGCGTTTGACTTTCAATTTAGAGCTTTAATTCTCTCTTCCAAATGCCCAAACCAAGTGACCTAGGATATGATCCAATCATTCCACTTATCCATGACATATTCATGGACCATTCCCCTTCCGGTCCGGTGAACCTTCTAGACCCTTCTAGAACCTCTCCGATGAAAACATCGGAATCTTTCCCGAACTCCAGAATCGGACTTTCCTTATATGAATCTTATTCTCCGGACCATTCCGTATCTCCTCGTGATATCCCGGATCCCATCCGAGACTCCTAAAAACATTCGGTATCCCTGCTAACATTCCATATCTATTAAAAAACATCAAATCCTTAAGTGTGTCTCCCTACGGTTCGTGAATTATGCGGACATGATCGAGACACTTCTCCGATTAATAACCAATAGAGGAATCTGGAAATTCATATGGCTCCCACATATTTCAGCGATTACTTTGCGATCGATTGAACCACTTAGATACGATACCAATTTCCCTTTGTCTCACGATAGTTTACTTATCTGAGGTTTTGATCGTCGGTATCTCTGCATACCTAGTTCAACCTTGTTATCGATAAGTACTCTTTTCTTGTTCTCGTGATATGTGATCCCTTGTGAGCCAGTCACATGCTTGCAAGCCAATTGGATGAAATTCCACCGAGAGGGCCTAGAGTATATCTATCCATCATATGGATGGACAAATCCCACTCTTGATCCATGTGCCTCAACACATACTTTCCGAACACTCAATGCCACCTTTATAGCCACCCACTTACGGCGTGGCGTTTGATGTCATCAAAGCATCCTTCCGGTGATGGTTATTAGCATGATCTCATGGTCGAAGGAATTAGGTTACTATGTATCAGAAAGCTTATAGCAAATGAACTATTGAAATGACCTGATCTTAATGCTACGCTTATCTATAGGAGTATGTCCATCATACCATTCTCCTAATGATATGATCTTGTTGTTAACAACATCTCAATGTTCATGATCAGGAAACCACGATCATCTATTAACCAACAAGCTAGTATTACAAAGAGGCTTTACTAGGGACTCTAATTTAGTTTACAAATCACACAAGTATTAATGTTTCCAGTTAATACTGTTATAGCATGAATGTAAACATTTATCATAAAACAAAGATATAATAATAACCACTTTTATTATTGCCTCTAGGGCATATCTCCAACATATCTATCCATCATCGGAATGAACAAATTCCACTCTCAATCCATGGGCCCCAACATAACACTTTAGTAATACTAAACCCTTCTTTATAATCACCCTGTTACGGTGTGACGTCTGATGTTATCAAGATACTCTTCCATTCTTAGTGATTGACATAATCTCATGGTCTAAGGATTAGGATCACTTCGTATGATGTTATAGCAATATAAACTCAATGACTTTGATCGTAATGCTATACTTTGGATGAATGTTCATCACACCATTCCAATAATGTTGTGACCTCGTTATTAACAACATCCAATGTCCATGATCAGGAAACCTTGATCATCTTGTTAATCAACGAGCTAGTTTATGAGAGAGGCATAACTAGGAACTTTCTATTTGTTTATTGAACACACATGTAATTATATCATGTAAAATAAACATTTATCATAAATAAGGAATACGATAATAACCACTTTATTATTGCCTCTCGGGAATATTCCCTTCAAAGGCGTCCTCGTTGTATCCTCGCGCCAACACCTCGCGGTACTTTGGGGGCAGGTTCACGACGACGCCATCCACTGCCTCCCACTTGACGATGATGTCGTCGTCCTCCTCGCCATTACCGTCCTTGCTATCGAGGTCGGACTCAGAGTGGTTGAAGGCGCCCTTGTCGTTTGAGTCAATGTCGGGGACGAGGTAGACCTCCCCCGGCTGCAGGTCGCGGTGGATGGTGGTGGCGCTCCGCGACTGGTGCTCCCACTGGAGGAATTTCACCCAGAATGGCGTCTTCATCTTTGGTGGTGGCGGATCCTAGGGTTGTGATGGGGAGAGGTGAGGAGTGCGGCACTGACGGGCGCAGGGTTATGTAACATCCCAGGATTAGCACCTAGAAATAATGAGGCCACATGTTTGTGCATTGCATTCATGCATAAGAAAATCAGGGGAATTTTCGTGCAAAAAGAAAAGAACTATAGAGGGATCGGGATCTCTCTTGTTCTGATGAAAGCGCCAGTGCAAGTGTATGGATTTTGACATGACCTCTACTATATTCTTGTGTCTTGGGAAAACAATTCAATTCATTGAAATTGAAAATTTAAATTCACTGGTGGGAATGAACCAGAAGAATTAAGCAACCGGCTAGGATCATTAGGGTGCAATAGGTACCACTAGTATGTTAACACCCAGAAGAATATCACTGGTGGGAATGAACCAGAAGAATTTAACTGAACATCACTTCAAAATGTATGAACCCTAGCTTCAGAGATGTAATCTAGACGGGGGGTAATCACAGAAAGCATACTTGACATGGCAAGGTAGATAGAGCATGGAGAGAAACACATAAGGGGAAGCACACTTACCCGAGGTCCTCGCAAGAAGTTAGAAGAGGAAGCAGAGGAGTGGCCGACGGTGATGAAGAGGCGGCAGCACGGGGAGCACCCCCAGAGGGGCGCTGCCACCCGCGCCTGCAGCTCGTCAGGAGCAGCCGAAGGAGAAGGGGTGAGCACCGTGAGCAACCCAGCACGATGTCGATGAAGCACGAAGGCGGCCGAACCCTAACCCTAGCCTCGGGGTGGGGGTCAGCGCGGCCGAGAGAAGACCCCATAGATGAATCGGCTCGGACAGGACCATGTGGCAGCGTCGACTTAGTAGTATTGCACCGCGGCATGGCCACAACGACAGGGTCACTGCCGGAATCGGGCAGGCGACGACGCGGAAGTGATTATGGATTATTTACCAAGTGGTAATAACCTACTATGAAAGTTTCGGTGGTAAAGGAACATAATACCTAGGACTTAACAACCAATATCGCCGGTGATTCTTGCGCCGTATATTACACGTTAACCATGAGATCTATATGGGCACTGGGGAAGTCAACTGGATCGGCTCCCTTTCGCATTCCTTGGACACTGTTCTAGGTATTTTGTAAGTTGCAGATCATGGTATAGCCGTTTTATACGGGGAAAAGTCTACCGTGGATCCGGGCTTATAAAATACAGATTTCTAGTGTTAATGGTTGTTGTGTGCGTCAGACTAAAGTATATACGTTTTATACGGGGACAAGTCTACCTTGAGTCTGGGCATACAACAATTGCGTTGTATGTGGGTTCGCGGAGAAGGACATCGATTGTCCTGGATCTTAGACTGGGCCCCATACCAAGGAAGTGTGGACAAGCTCATGACTTGGTTGTGCAATAAGGCTAAGGTCTCTTATGGGTAAAGAAACACACCTCTGCATAGTGTAATAATTATAACTTGTTACTCCCTGTTCCGGGAAGGAGCTGCGAACGCTGCAGGAAAGGAACTCCACGAAAGTTCTGGTAAACCTGTGAAGGCTGGCGGACATAGCTTTTCAGAATAAAAGCAACATTTGAAAAAATGTTTACAAAAACATGCATGGCTTATGAGCTTTGGTCTGTGGCTATAGATAGTGCATCAAACACTCCTTTTTAGTGAACGTGCTGAGTACGCTCGTACTCAACGTATCTTCTTAACCCTTGGTAGATTTCGGAGCAACCAACGACGAACCTAGAAGAGGAGTTCTTCCGAAGAATTAAAGGTATCCAGTGGAGATCAACAGGAGTCAATGACTACATCAAAAGTTTTTTGAAGTCAAGATGGACCGTTCTATATAAATAAATCCCTAGGCAGTAGAACCTACTTCTGATAGGAATTGCTTTAGTCTAATGCCAAGCCATAGATATATAGTAGCAGTGTTCTTGCATAGACTTCAAGTTGTTATTTCTGTTATACTTCTGTATGATATCTTCCTCACTGTCTCGGGGAAGTTCTCTGGACGTTTTGTAACGTGCCATATGTAATCTATAGTCATGTCTTGGACCTGTTGTGTTTCTGTTGTACCACTCTGAGGGATGTAATACTAGTGAATGGTGTTTTATTGGTGTTATGTCAACGAATATAGTATACTACATCATGCAGTGGTATGCTGGGTCATCGCAGGTTAAATAGCCCCTTCGTCGGTGAATGCGTGCAGCTTCCAGCTCCTTCGCCATCAATGGCGGCGCAGGAATGCAGGCGGTATCCAGTCAGTCAGCGTGCCGTCTTGTCGTCATTGATGGCGCAGGTTGCCGCATGCCAGCCTTTCGCGCGACGTCTCTAAATCAGTGTCGCGGTTGTTTCTAAATCGGTGCCGATGCCAGCGTCTAAATCAATGCCGCAGTGAGCGGTGGCTGACAGGTGGGCCAGTGGCATGTGCGGGTAGGACACCCACGCTGTCCGCACATGTCCGGATCGACACAACTGTTAAGCTGGATGCGTCCGTCTAAATAAATCGTGCCGCTGAGTTCAAACACGCTCAGACAAGATGAGTCGGCCGGCCGGTTATAGATGCCCCGGTTATAGATGCAAGGAAGAGGAACACGACATTGCAACTATATCTTGGCCCTCCCTTGTAGTACTCCAAAAGAATTGCACAGCCGAAAGCATGCTAGGTCGCCATTGGCCACTAGCTAGCTCACGTTGTCCACATCGATCGCCCAACCGTGGAAGTAGCTAGACTAGACTAGACTAGAGGCAACACACACACAGAGAAAGGAGATGAGAATGAGATCACTCCTCACCGAGTAAATCGGGGAAACCCTTTTCTCCGCGGAGGAAAAAACGTGTAAAAGAAGAAGAAAGAAAACGATGCAGAGCAGAAAAGCTTGGAAGCTGGTACTAGTACTAGTAGCTATCAAAGCAGCAGAGGAGAAAAACGACAATTTTTGTTTGAATTATCTGTCAGTTGAAAGATAGAGTCGATGATGATGCATGAGATGGACCCCCAAGTCCAACCAAAAACTCCAAAAGCAACAGGTGGATGGCCAAACCGGCCGGGATACAGCAAGCGAGCAAAGTTGGTCCGGCGAGGAAAATCTCTCTCGCGCGCGCGCTCTCGGTGTACGGAGAATCTTCCTCTCGCTATCTCATCTGTATTGTTCCAGTCCGATAGTTTTATGTGACATTGCGTACTAAATCGCCTCTAATTGATATTGTTGAGCACGAGGAGTTTCCGACGTACAAGCTGTACGTGCACATAGCCGCATCGGTGTGATGTGAAATCTAACAACTAATATTTCCTCAGTTTCATAATATAAGATGTTTTAGGCTAGTGTATCTAGAACTTTTTTTAGTATGTAGGTTTACTTTTTCATAAAACTAAAACATCTCAAATTATGAAAAGAAACGAGTAGTCTATAGTAGCGTTGGTGGTGTCCAGTGCCCAGGATCCGGATGCAATCTCCGGCCCGGCCGTCTCTTTCTGTCGACCGACTCGCAGCTTTCAGCGTGTCAACTACGAGAGCGGCAGGAGGAGAAGGAGGAGGAGGCGAAGGAGACGAAACAGAAGCGGCGGCGACGTGATCGGTCGGACGGGACCCTGGACGTGACATCCTCATCAGTCATCACCAGAAAGTACCAACAGATCTTCTCCGACAGAAATAATACGCGCAAGGACACCTAGCCATCCACCAACTGGCAGAGATAGCGGCACCAAAGCGTCGGTGCGCAACACGTACGGCCCATCGCCAAGCGTGCTGGTCTTGGCTGGTAGCTGAATCCTGACTTGAGTTTGAGTAACATGAACATTCAACATCGCTGAGTAATTCGAAAATTAAGAGAGAGCCTCTACAAGTTGGAGTCCCGCTGCATCTGTCGTGTTTGGATCAGGAGGATCGTTGCTTGCTGGAATTCAGGCCTCGAGACAGTTGAAAATTCAGTATTGGTCACGTTGTTGGACATAAAATGTTACTCGCAAGAGGCAGAGTTCACGTTGTTGGACTTGGAATAGATTTTTTTTTGTACCAATGCATTTTCACTAGTTTTCAGTAAGATGAAACGAGATTACAGAACCTCACGCTTAGAAAATAGTATTCCTAAATCTCAAAATAAGTGACGACAGCCTTGTGTGTAGATAAACATTTATCTATACACTATACACGTTTGGATGCATGCGTATCTAGACAAAAATAAGTCATCTATTTTGGAAGAAGGGAGGAGTACCTAAAATAATGGTGTACAAGCACAAATGTCTAAAAACAATGTAGATAGAACCCAACGAAAAGAAAACAATAACAAAGTCTCTAGTCAAAATCGTCGAGGCAAACAGCCATATACCCTTCTTAAGACCTATACAACGTGCTAATAATGTGATATATTTGAAAATAGAGGGTATGGGGCGTTCTCCGGAGATAATTTCCGCGAATCCTCCCGGTCCTGCATGACAAGGGTCTCGAAAACAGTTCATAATTCCGCTTTTGCTGCAAAACATTTCGTTTTTGCTATAGTATATGAAAAAAAGATTCGGTCTAGAAAACATAAGAAAGGCTGCCCTTGCCAAAGAACTCGCTAAGACGTCATAGAAAAAAAGGTGTTACCGTAGCAAAAACCAACCTCATTAGAGACATCTTCCGAGACGGCATATCAAATATATTTTACTACTGTAGCAAAACTATTGAATTTTTTTAGCTAAACTACAAACCTCGGTATAAAAAAAGTGCTATTATAGCAAAAGCAGACTTCCCGAGAGGCATCAGTGGAGACCTCAGAGTTTGTAGCGAAAAGTATTCAATTATAGCATCGGCCTCGACGACACGTAGCAAAAACTGGCTCCGTTTGTAGCATTGTCGCCGGCCACACTTAGCAAAACCAACGCCACTTGTAGCCTCTCCGCCGGCTGCACGTAGCATTGCTGCCCCCTAGGAGCATCTCACAGCACCCAACTCCGGCACGTGGGCGCCAGCCATGGTCCTTGTGGCCGTTGAGCACCTCGAACCTCCACCATGGCTTCATGGCCGCTCCTCTCTCTGCAGCGCCAATGCGCGGCCATGGCTCCACAGCACTGCCGCACAACTGCAGCAGAGGTGACGCATGGTGGAGGAGAAAGGCTGGGAGAGGGCCGGCGAGGTAAATCGGTGATAGGCATGGCGGACAGCGGTGATCGGCGGGAAGAGGACTGATGGCGGTGGACGGGCAGAGGGCCGACGGCAAGCTCCTCGCGTCTAGATGCCATGGAAATGACCGGGCTCGGGAGTGGATTTGAAGGAAAGAGATGATGTACGAGGGTCCCACCATGTGGTGTGCGGGAACGTGCGAGCGGGCGACTCGGGGATCGTTTTGTTGGATCCCACGGATGATACTTATCATTTTCCTTTGAAAACAACATTCTAAAAATTGTCCAAAATAAAAAAATTATAAGAATAAAATATATAGTGAAACATATGCTTCTCCATCCTAAATTAACTGACTTCACTTTATCTAGATATACATGTATCCAGTGGCGAACCTAGAAAATTCTAAAAGCATGGGCAAACGTGTATACAATGCTATTTTTTAGACAAATTTCTATAGAAAATACTGAGACTCAAGCTGTCGCACCGCCGGCAAGCCTGGGCGGCCGCCCGGGCTGGAAGGACGGTGGATCCTCCTATGCATCTATCTAAGTATTAAAATATATCTAAATATATGTATATATAGACAAAGTGATGTCAGTTACTTAGGACAGATGTAGTAGATATTCTAACGTGAAAGTTACGTTTAACAATCAAGATTTGCACCATATATCTACTTACTCCACACACATTCATCATACATCTCTTACTCCACACCCATTAACGAAAAATAGCATGATGATTTAATGCGATATAACATGGTATTTTATAACGGAATTGCTTGTTTTCATGCGCCTAAGAATCAGTTAAGTCTTGATCGCCTATTTAACCCGATTTGTGCAAATAGGAGTTCCAGCTGTTCCAGCCGCGTGCGTGGGGCTGTGCCTCGCGTGCTGCGTACGGGTAAAGAAAACAAGCTATTTTTCTGTGTCCACGACGTGCCGACCTGTGTGCCTGTGTGCGCTGTTGCTATTTTTCTGTGCCCGCAACTAGGGCTGAACATAAAACTCGAAACTCGACGAGTTTAATGAGTACTTGTTTGCTAGTCTCGTTCGAGACCGACTTGTTTTCTTAACGGTTTGAGTCGATCTACAGTTTTTGCTCGATATCCTTAACGAGCTAAATGATCGAGTTAACGATGTTTATGAGCTACTCTTTAAGCTCGGTAACAACCAAGGTATGGCCCACTTATATTGCTACATGTCTAATCCGATAGCCCATCTATGACAACAACTGGCCCATTAAGGAATACCACATCTTCACCTTCTCGATCTAGATCTGGTGACCACGGCACCGACCGAGCCCTGCCGAGTGGAGTCCTTCTCGTCCGTTCTAAGTCTCCCTACTCACACCTATTCACGTGGATAAGCGTAAGATGTCATCCAAGCACTGCTATTGATAATTATCTGTCATATTTTAATACTGGTATATATGTGATTATAATTGTCCTTTTTAATTATCGGTATGCCTTTGTCTATGCATTTTTTTAACGAGCAACTCGTGAGCGCTCGATAACATCTAACGAACTGAGCCGGGCTTTACTTTTTGCTTGTTATCCTTAACGAGTTTAATGATCCGAGCCTTAACGAGCGTGAGCCTTAACAAGTCGAGCTGCTCAATAGTCCAGCCCTATCCACAACGTGCCGATCTGGTGTGCCTGTGTGCGCTGTTGTGGGCTTTCAGTGGGCTGTACTGCGGCCTGTTTTTTTATATCTTTTTTTCCTGTGAGCTGTTTCCTAGCAATGCGCGATGGAAGCAAAATAACAAGCTATTTATGTTTTTTATGTGGGCTGTTTTCTAGCAATGGGCTGTTTCTTAGCAATGTGCCTGTCGCTGTGTGTTTTTTGTGTTTTCTGTGGGGTTATTTATTCTCTTGGTTGATGTTGTTTTTTGTCTGATTTTTTTTGTACCGTTTTTATGTTGTTTTTGAACATGTCTTGTGTTTTTTGTACTCCCTCCGTCCCAAAATAAATGTCTCAAATTATCAAAATTTGAATGAATCTAGACTCTATTAAGTATATAGATTCATCCAAATTTTAGAAAACTTGAGACATCTATTTTAGGACGGAGGGAGTAATTGTTATTTGTGGTCATTTTATTATGTGTGGGCCAGTGTTGCAAGTTTCTTGTGAGCACTCGTCCCGGGGGGGGGGGGGGGGGGGGGGTCGGTGGGCTAGTTCACAACTTGCTTGTACCTGAGCTCTAGCAGGTCCTATTTGTAACTTGCTTGAATTAGCGCCTCATCGAGGGGGTGGGGGAGGGGGCGGTTGCAACTTTGTTTTGTAACTGAGCTATGTTGGGTCCTAGTTCCAACTTGCTTGTAACCGCGACCCTGCCGGGAGGCGGGTTGTAACTTGGTTGTAACCGGGAGGACCCTGTTGGCGGGGACGAGGGAGCTAGTTGCATCTTTTTTGTGCCCCGTTGGTATGGAGGGGGGGTGCAGTCACAACTTTGCTGGGCCCTAGTAGTAACCGAGCTCTCGACGGGTTCCAATTGCAACTTCATTGTAACTGAGCACCCACCGGTGTGGAGTGGGGGCGGCACTTGCAAATTGATGTAACGTCAAATGTGGAGGGGGGCATCACTTGCAACTTGTTGTAACTGAGCACCCGTCGCTGTGGATGGGGGTGGGGCAGTTGCAACTTGCTTGTAATTGGGCTTTGCCAGGTCACAGTTGTAACTGAGCTCCTGACGGGGACCAATTGCAACTTCATTGTAACTAGGACCCCGCCTAGGGGGGCATTTTTGCAGCTTGATTGTAACCAGGGGGACCCCATCGGCTGTACCGAGTAAATAAGCTCTGCTGGGTCCCAGTTGAAACTTGCTTGTAATTGAGTACCCATCGGTGTGGAGGGGGTGGGGCAATTGGAACTTTCTTGTAACTGAGCTCTGGCGGGGTCCCAGTTGCAAGTTGCTTTTTAATGGGGTCCTATCGAGGGGGGGGGGGTCCAGTTGCATCTTGATTGCAACCGGGGGAGGGGGACCCTGTCGGAGGGCCAGTCACATCTTGACTGCAACTGGGGGGAGGGGGACCATGTCGGAGGGCCAGTTACAACTTGCTTGTAACTGAGCACATGTCGGTGTGGAGGAGGGCATCACTTGCAACTTGTTGTAACTGAGCAATCGTCGCCGTGGAGGGGGTGGGGCAGTTGCAACTTGCATGTAACTAAGCTTTGTCGTGTCCCAGTTGTAATCGATCTCCCAACGGGGACCAATTGCAACTTCGTTGTAACTTGGCCCCGGCCTAGGGGGCCATTTGCAACTTGATTGTAACCAGGGGGACCCCATCGGTGGGATCGAGTAACCGAGCTCTGCTGGGTCCCAGTTGCAACTTGCTTATAAATGGGCACACCGTCGATGTGGAGGGGGTGGGGCAGTTGCAACTAGGTTGTAACTGAGCTCTGGTGGGTCCGAGTTGCAAGTTGCTTGTTAATGGGGTCCCGTCGACGAGGGGTCAGTCGCAACTTGCTAGTAACTGACCACCCGTCAGTGTGGAGGGGGCAACACTTTCAACTTGCTATAACTGAGTACCCCTCGCTGTTGCGGAGGTGGGGCCAGTTGCAACTTGCTAGTAACTGAACTATCCTCCTAGTTGGAACTTGCTTGCGATTGAGCAACCGTCGGTGTGGAGGGGGGCCAGTTGCATTTTGATTGCAACTAGGGGGAGGGGGACCCCGTCGAAGAGCCCGTTGCATCTTGACTGCAACCGGGGGGAGGGGGAGCCCGTCGAAGGGCCAGTCGCAACTTGGTTGTAACTGAGTAGCAATCGGTGTGGAGGAGGTGGGGAAGTTGCAACTTGCTTGTAACTGAGCTTTTTGGCAGGTCCCAGTTGCAAGTTGCTTGTTACTGGGTCTCGTCGAGGGGGGGGGGGCAGTTGCATCTTGATTGCAACCGGGGGAGGAGGACCCCGTCGGAGGGGCCAGTCGCATCTTGATTACAACCGGGAGGAGGGGGGCTCCACCAGAGGGCCAGTCACAACTTGCTTGTAACTGAGCACCCATCGGTGTGGAGTGGGGGCGGCACTTGCAACTTGTTGTAATTGAGCACCCGTCAAATGTGGAGGGGGTGGGGCAGTTGCAACTTCCTTGTAATTGGGCTTTGTCGGGTCCTAGCTATAACCGATCTCCCAATGGGGCCCAATTACAACTTCATTGTAACTTGGGCCCCGCCTAGGGAGCCATTTGCAACTTGATTCTGACCAGGGGACCCATCGGTGGGACTGAGTAAATAAGCTTTGGCGAGTCCCAGTTGCAACTTGCTTGTAACCGAGCACCCGTCGGTGTGGATAGGGGTGGGGAAGTTGCAACTTGCTTGTAACTTGAGCTCTAGCGGTCCTAGTTGCAATTGCTTGTTATTAGGGCCCTGTCGAGGGGGGGAGTTGTATCTTGATTGCAACCGAGGGGACCCCATCGGAGGGCCAGTTGCAACTTGCTTGTAACTGAGCACCCATCGGTGCGAAGGGGGTGGGGCAGTTGCAACTTGCTTGTAACTGAGCACCAGTCGGTGTGGCGGGAGGGGGGGACTTACTTGTAACTAAGCTCTAACGATCCCAGTTGCAAGTTGCTTATTACTGTGGCCCCATCGAGGGGGGGGGGGCAGTTGCATCTTGATTGCAACCCTGGGGGAGGGGACACCGTCGAATGTCTAGTCGCAAGTTGGTGTGGAGGGGGGCAGTTGCAACTTGCTTGTAACTGAGTACCCGTCGATGTGGAGGGGGGTGGGGCAGTTGCAACTTGCTTGTAACTGAGATCTAATGGGTCCCAGTTGCAAGTTGCTTGTTACTGCGACCCCGTCAAGGGGAGGGGTAGTTGCATCTTGATTGCAACCGAGGGAAGGAGGACGCCGTCGGAGGGTCAGTCGCAACTTGATTGCAACCGGGGGGAGGACCCCATCGGAGGGCCAGTCGCAACTTGCTTGTAACTGAGCACCCGTCGGTGTGGAGGGGGTGGGGCAGTTGCAACTTGCGTGTAACTGAGCACCCGTCGGTGTGGAGGGGGTGGGGCAGACTTGTTTGTAACTGAGCTCTAACGATCCCAGTTGCAAGTTGCTTATTATTGTGGCCCCATCGAGGGGGGGGGGGAGTTGCATCTTGATTGCAATCCGGGGGGAGGGGGACGCCGTCGAATGTCCAGTCACAAGTCGTTGTGGAGGGGGGGCAATTGCAGCTTGCTTGTAACTGAGCACCCGTCGGTGTGGAGGGGGTGGGGCAGTTGCAACTTTCTTTTAACTAGGCTCTAACGGGTCCCAGTTGCAAGTTGCTTGTTACTGCGGCCCCCGTCGAGGGGAGGACAATTTCATCTTGATTGCAACCGATGGGAGGAGGACGCCGTCGGAGGGTCAGTCGCAACTTGCTTGCAACCGGGGGGACGGGGACCAATTGCAACTTCATTGTAAACTGGGGCGGTCGCAACTTGCTTGTAAAACTAGATAATTATTTTTGTTTGCAATTATCGGTTTTTTTCTTTTCTTTTTTGATTTGTTTTGTTGTTTTCTAAGTAAGGCACTTTTAAATTGTTTTTCCATTTGTGTTGTTAGACTTCAGTCATACAAATTGTTCGAAATAGGAGTCGTGTATATTATGTTTACTTTTGACAAGAAAGAGGTGAACAAGGAAAGTGTCCTAAGGATACAATAATAGTTGCATAAAAGGAAAAAAATCATATTTCAATTTTATGCGATGATATCTACAGTATAAACATTCATGATCTTTTTTTGGAAAATATAATGATTTTTCTTATTTGTTTCATATTTTTATCATATTTAATATGACAAATATTCACCATAGAACTTTTTTTATGCAACTATTATGTGTGGGACCAAAATGTCAGTGGCCTTTTTAGGACCGCGGAGGGTGGCTGGGAAGCGAGCTCGGCAGACCGCCCCGATGGTGACAGCGACCGGCACGCGGGAGGTGTCCGAGACAGGCGCGCGGACCGGAGGGTGCGCAGGCGGAGCGTGACCTTTTCATCTCTTTCTGTATTTATTCTTTTGCTTACATCAATCTTTACTATTATTTTCAAATATGCGAATGCCTGGTGTCACACTTCGAGAAATTACAATGAATATGCCACCGCAACCATTACCTCCTTATTTCATGGCTCAAACTTTTCTCTCATCCAATTTTTACTCAACCGACGACGTGATTAACGAGGGGATATTTCGTTGCTACTAAGCGTTCAAATCCCATAACAGACAACGCTACAAAACCGAAAGCTCAACAACCACACGCAGAATCATGTGGGTCTTGGCCAAAGTACTCCTCCGGCCGCGCTCATGCTGTTGCATCCTCTATCGATGGCCAAGGATGGGATCGGCATCGGCGGTGAGGAACAATGGAATTCAGGCGGGTGGATCGGTGCTGGTATTGAAGAATTGGGCAGCGTCCATGGCTCCATGCCGCTCGGTGCGCCGACACCAACTCCGGCTGAGCTCCTGCTTGGGTTTAGGAACAAGGGCATGGACGAAAACCAGGAGGTGCCGGCGTCGACCTAGCCTGGGGCTGCTTCAGCCTCATGCGCAGGTCAGGTGACTCGCTGTGGCTGTTTAGGCTCCTGATCGCGGGCACGTCCAATAGTACGGCCCGACGCTGTGGCGCCCGTCGCTCTTCTCAAGCAAACGGACTAATGTGGTCCGCATGCAGGACACCAAGCACCAGTCCACCTCCCTTGACTTCATCCTCATGGCCGGCTCCGTCCGAACCTCGTGGACGAGCCTAGGCAGCGATGGCAGCGGTGGTTGTGGACGAGCACACGGACTCGGACGCATGGATCAATGCAATGGAGGAAAACCAGGAGGTGCCGGTGTCGACCTGGCCTAGGACTATTTCAGCCTCATGCACAGGTCCAGTGGCTCGCGGAGTCGTGGTGGCTGGTTGGGCTCCTGATTGCCGTCTCTGCTAAAACTGCACTAATTGCCAAGGACACTTATTGGATTCTTTGTGCATTGCCTTGGGATATTCAGTGGATCTGAATGTATCGTTCATGTGAACTGAATCGTGTTGCAGTTGCAGTATCATCGGGAAAAGACCAGTGAGTGACTCCAAACACTGCAGGAGCCAGGAGGATATGGTCACCATGCTCCACAAAGCCATCAGCTATGTCAAGTTCCTGCAGCTGCAATTCAACGTGTTCAGGACATCAACTATGTTACATTGATCGATTAGCTTGTTAAATTCTGACATGAATGAGTATTGGCCGGAGCAAGGCAGGATGGCATCCCAAATCTCCCGCGTGAAGGAGGCGCTCGATATCATCTTGTCGATATGTCGCCATCATTACACATGCCAACTGAACTGAACTAAGGTAGCTAGAAGGGAAAGTAAGATAGCTAGGCTCTACATCAAACAAAACGAGTCCTCATGTGGAAATTAATCACCTCGTTGGAAGATACTATGTAAATCGTCAGACCTAGCTAACCTAACGTATACCTGTTGTAGTCATATAAAAGACATGAGCAGTTTAATATTTTTTTAAACCCGCATGTCCTACTCTGTACAAGAACTCATGCTACTAGTTTTCTTTGAATAGCATATTTTGATTTCTACCTGAATTTCATGGACAAATGGTATGTTCCAAATATCCACAAGGTTTTGAATATAAGAACTCAAAATATATTTGTGGTGCGATAACCATAAATATATGTAAGAAAACTTTTGTTTATATGCCCCCCCTCTTCACCAAACTTACAAAACCGAAGACACAAAGACGGTCACAACTGGCCAATACCCTTTCGGTTCGGAATACATGAAGGGATATCGGTCAATCCTGACCCTCCTTTTGTTTTCAGTTTTATAAATTTGAGAAAGAGGGGGGACAATGTAAGAAATGATCAATCAGCAACCCTTACGCCCGATACGATTTCTGATATTGTGCTTACTGCTATAAGCGAGTCCTTCTAAAACCGGATAGAATACCAAAAGACGATATCTATGGACAGGTCGAAAGCTATAGTTTTCCCATTACCAATTCCTAAAAGGATTACCTTTTCATAGAATGAAAACTCGATGGACACCTTGTTGCAATACACGAGCATCCAAGTAGCAAATTCGCCGTTAAAGCATTTTTTATATCATAGCAAAGCACAAACATTTAGCTCCAAACCATGGCTAATATTTGCCAAAGATGAAGACTACGGTGTACCAAGGTGCAGCATCGGCAGAGCGAGAGGGACGCGCGGAAATTTAAGAGCATGCTTCCTTATGTCATTTGTCAATACCCACTTGGCGGGTAGGAAACCTAAGAGGTATGTTGCAGTTTTTTGTATAAAAATATCTATGTTTCCCCTCCCGGTTCGCACGCGTGGGAGACCTTGGGGGGATGAAACCCTAGCGAGAAGACCCTGACCGTGCTCTCCCTAGCCACCGCCGGCGCCGACGGTGAAGGCGACACTCGGTCGTCCTTGGGCGGCAGGGAGGTGGGCGCACCCCGGACGAGCTGACTACGCGCGGTGGAGGGCGTCCAATCAGGTGGCACAGATCGGCGGAGATGTGTGGCAGCGCACAACGGGCCAGCAACGGTGATGCAAGATGGAGGCATGGAAGAGGTCCCGGTATCGAGCGAGGTGCTAGGAGCATCAGCGCAAGTCCCTGGAGGTTGAGTAGGACCTAGAGTGGGGTCAGCGAGTCCTGGAGCGGGACTTGGTCTCAGCACGGCCTCCTGGACCATGGAGGAGGCCTGGAGATGCTGGCGTCGTGCTGCCGACATGGAGCTCCTAGAGGTGGCGTTTGCGCTGCGAAGGAGCCGACACGGGTGGCCGCGGTGGTCCGGGCTAGGGGCCCGTATGGTTGGGCTTAAATTTAGCTTTTGAAGTTTGGCTTATAAGTTATAAAAGGACCAAATAAGTATTTTTTGGCTTTGGCTTTTGGCTTTTAACCGAATATAGTAGTATGATGGTATAAGCAAAATCCAAAATAAAAAGCACATATTTAGGTGCTTTTGTGGCTCATAAGCCAAAAGCAAAAACCATAAATAAGCACAACCAAACAGCCCCTAGATCTAGGCCTACGCAGGCTTGATCTGGGTGATGGGCCTATGACCCGTATCATGGTTGTTTGCCTGGAGTTGGTGCGACAACGGCCCATGGCATGCCCTTGACCTTGCAAGAGGTGGGAGAAGCTCGGGGCTATGGGTTTCTCGATTGTGCGGGTGGTGGAAGATGAGTGGTTCCTAGCCCTGTGAGTCGTTGGTGGACCATGACAATTCGGCTACGATGGCAAAGGTTCTGCGGTGGTGGCGGTGTGAGTCAACGTGGACGGTGTGCCCCAATTCGGTGGAGTGGGTGGAGGTGTGCAACGATTCCGAATGAAAATCCCTCCCGTCTTCTGTTGGTGCCGGCGGCGCCGGCGCCCGTGGGTGTCGTTCCCCTCCTTGGAGGCGTTGTCAGGGTGTGTCAGCACTTCACTTGCTCTCATTCGGTTTGGTAGATGTCTCCGGGAAAAATCCTAGATCCGGAGTTGGATCGTCGCGATGGTGGCTTCCTCGACATCGTCACTCTATTGGGAGCATCGTGTTTGGAGACACGGTGTGAAGGTTCCGGTTTCCCTTCTATGGTGTTCACCGCTGTCCAAGGCTGAGATTCAAGGGCACAATGCAAGCCATTGTCAACAAGTCCAAGACGATGCCTTTCTCATGGCCTTTCAAGTCCCGCCGGCAACTTCTCTTGATGGATGATGCGTCGACAAAGAGTTCCAAGGTGAAGTTTCGTTCTTCCGAGGGTTCTAAAGACGGCCGAGACGTGACTTTGTTGCATAGTGTAGGACAGGTTCTTTTTATGTTGTAGTTGTTTTATCTGTGTTGGCGGTCCTTGGACTAGCCATGGAGTGGAGTGGAGTCCCTACTATATTCATTGCTCGCAACGTGTCTTGTACCAAAAATTCTTCCTTCTATAAAATCATCGTACGCTCTTTGGCGTACTCTTAAAATAAATTTCTATGTTTTATTACATGTAAATGGCATGTGTATAAAAAATCTTCTATGTTAGTTTGTTAAACAAAGGTCTTGGACAAACTATCTATACTGATCTAAGTTGATAGTGGCTTTAAATACGATATATGGACCCAATATTTCTCGATACATGGTTAAAAAAATTCATTTTATTTAATATAACACCATAGCAACGCACGGGCATTCAGCCAGTTCTTTTCTGAAAACGAAGTTATATGCAATTTTGCTTTCAAGTGAGCCTCCATAGAAACATTATGTGCATCCTTTCATGCTGAATAAGATTTTTAAAACAGACTTTTCCATGTATTTTGAAAAAAAATTATGCTCCCTCCGATCCAAATTAATTAACTCAAGTTTGTTTAGATTTAAATGTATCTAGCACTAAAATATGAATTTATCCGAATCTAGACAAATTTGAGTGAATTAATTTAGATCGGAGGCAGTAGTATCTTTTACACGTATAAATGGAGACAAGTTTTAAGTGTGGGACCGTATATATTGCTAGGCCTGTTTTTTTAGGCTGCTTGTCACTTTTTGACAACAATACCCTGCTGCGTGTCCACTCGACTTGTGTGTCCGATGTGTATACTGTTTCAAAAGTGAAGTGGAAAAGCAGATAGCGACGGAGACAGAGGAGAAAGAAAGAGGGACACAGAAGCTAGACGAGGAAGAGGACGCGATGGGTGCAGGAGCGGTGACATCGACGGGTGCGGCAGCATCGGCAGCGAGGAGCGAGGCTACGCCGACCGCCATGGACGCGGCAACGTCGACCCGAACGGGCGCAGGTGTGGTGACCGCCAAGGGCGCGGCGACGACTTCCGCGACTATGCTATGCTCCGACCTCCTCTAACAACAACAGATACAAAATAGACACAGCCCAATGATAACACGCTGCCTGAGACTTAGTCTCGGTCGCCTGAGACCTAGGCGAGCCCATTTTATAAATAGCGTTGTAACAACCAAATTACGAAAATCAAGCCTGAACTTTCCAAACATACTATAAGGCGCTATTTTTTTTAATGCATGAGACACCCAGCCTACACGGATCGATCTGATGTATATGGGCTTCACTCATAGGCCTTCCTGGAAAAGCTCTTTTAGCCTCATAGAAATGCGGCGTTCAGGCCCAAGGACAGATGCCGCTTTGTCACTTCTGAGTGAGAAATGTTGTGTTCAGGGTCCAAGGGCAGATTCGCTTTGTGACTTCTGAGCGTGAGTTTGTGGGGTTTCAGAGGCGGCATAAAATACGGCCCAATAGAAGGTACTGGGATTTTGTTTTTAATAAAATCAAAAAGTTTATTAAGTTTCTGTTTATTTATTTTTTATACATATAAAGTCAGCTAAATAATGGACACTTGCCAAGATCCATGCAAAAAAAAAAAAACTGGGCAACAAAAGAACTTATGTCATTCTACAGGTCCTGTAATTCTTTCATACTCCATTGCAATAGATCGGGGTTTCAAAAATTTGCTCCATATTCCTTTTTCTTTACGAGAAATTGCTCCACGTTTAATGTTGTTGTTACATTAAGCTGAGTTGACTTGTAGTCTTGCGATCAAGATGATAATGCTATAATGAAAGAAACAAACCCTATGCTTTTTTGATAACTCGCTTGTTAGGAACTAGTGAACCATGTAGGTAAAAGCTTAGAGCATTTCTAGCGGATCGATCCGAAACCACAAATAAACTGTTTATTTTTAGTTTTTGACGCACTTTTGACACAGTTCAAATCCTGCTAACTTACCCGATCCAGATTTCTTTTACAGGCTCCCGAATAAATCCCTATAACATGTACATGCTCAGGCTCCACAAACAAACCGAGCCCAACCTCTACTCCTCCTTGCGTTTTGGCGCGACCAAAATTTCAGCTCGCATGCACCTTACTGCTTTGCCGATAAACTGCAGGTATACTTGACCGTGTCGTCAGTTGCGACCACCCCGAGTCCATCTAGCACCACCGGAATGACCGCCTCGTCGTCCGGGACCTCCTCGCCCAAAGGAATTCGACCAATCACCCCCACACATCGACTTCTTCCTTCAGACGCCGGCTAGTTCTACATCGATTTCGATGGTTCTGCTTCACCTCCGACCCCGTAAAGCACGTCCAAGACCTTTTGGTGACAGAGGACTCTCCAGCTCGCCCGATCCGTTTGTCCTAGTGACGGAGGCGAGCACAACCTCTTCGGACAGTGAGCATGCAGACGTGCGGCAACCGGCCGAGGTCGGCCATGGCTTGTGGCCAGGGTTGTGTGCAGGAAGAAGAAAGGTACTTAGAAAAACAAAATGAATAAAAAAAGAACTTTTGGGTCTTTTAGTAGAATATTTTCAAATATTTTTTTTTACATTTTCAGTTTGGGGTTTGCCTGGCCACAACCCATGTCGTGCGCCGAAATCACTTATAAATGAATTTTTAAGAGGATCTGCTAGAGATGCTCTTATATACATAGATCTTAATGTTTTTATTATTGTTTATACTTCTTATCAATATCATATTGTTTGATCTGATAAGCGCTCCTCTATGGTATTTTGATTCAGTTTTCTAATATGCTCGAGTATATATCGTCACTGTAGCATTTCTTGCAACATTTAACTTTGTAAAAGAAAAAACATCACATTTCTTGGTATTCACTTTTGTATTTCTTCCATTAGATTTTTTAGAATTAACCAATTCGGCACCTTAATTATGCATGTGGACATAGGTTTACTTTCGTAGAAATAGAACAGCGCAAAAGGCCTTTTGACCTACGAAAACAATGCATGCTTGCGTGTTTGCCAAAATAAGATATGCTTGCACCCATGAAAAACGGGTCTCTAGTTCTGGTCCGGAACTGGTTCTAGTCCCAGTTTTGCATCCGGAACCGCCAATTCGGGACTAGTGGCTTCTATCTCTAGTCCCGGTTAGAGGCCACCACGTGGCAGTGGGAGTACGGCAGGGGCCGAAGGACCTCTAGTCCCGGGCCGTAACACCACCCGAGACTAAACAAGTTCCTGCTTTGGTAGAGATTCGTGTGTTTCTCTTCCACGACATGATTCTGTGTTTTCCTTTTCATTTTGTGTATTCCATTTCATTCCTTTTTCAATTTATGCTTTATTATAATTTCAAACATGTTTCTGTACACTTATTCTACGCTACTACATATATAGTACACGTTCATGCATATATAATTAATATTTGATCTTTTCCGAGCATATATATACAATATTCGATCATATCAAACGGAAGGAAATGTCTGAAATTACATGGTCATTGATGATATCATATCAATTATATGGAGATCACTAATTCATATTGAGTTACTCGTCCTCCATATAATGTTTCCCCCTTTTATGAAGGATCTCCTTCATCAGAAATCCCACCAATTCCTCTCGAATTGCTCATATGTGCTGTTCTGGCTCGAGATTCTCCTGCAAACTTTGAATATAACTTGAATCAACTCTCCGCTCACTGGTCAACTTGCGGATGAACTCGAAAACGTAGAATCCGTATAAATGAATCCCTGGTGGCTGATGTAAACCCTTCACCGTTTTATTAGTTAGCTCATCTTTGAATGGACCTTCTATTTTCTTTTTGAACCGTTTCCAACATCTGCTCGGAAAAGAAAATGAACAAAAGAGTTATTAATACTTGATATCAGGAAATGAACAAAAGAGACTGATATAATGCAATAATGATTAAAATTAATTTTGGAGCATTGCTTTCATGTCACTCCACTTCTCTTGGTCCCAACTTAATGAGTCATGGACTTCAACTATGGACTTGTCAACTTGAATGTTTAACATGATCCAGTGGAACATTATAAGCATACATGCATATCTTATCAATTACACTTAACATCGGGTAAGCAAAAAAAGAATGTGTATAAGACAAAAACACTCAGTTGAAGTTGTAAGGATATAGTATTTCCTTAACACAATTATGCTCGAATAAAAAATTGCACAGGTCTTCCTCCACGTCCTTGGGATGATTGTGTAACGTATATTCATTAACGATATATGGATCAATAAACCCAACGTCATATTTATTAATCCTTTTACATTCAAGCATCTTCATTCTGCATAATATAACAAAATGATACATAGTCATGCAATAAACGAGCTGAGCTAGAGACTTAGTTACAGAAATAAATCACTTACAAACAATAGAACCCGATGATAGATTTGTCGAGGGTGCGCTAATTGTATAACTGAAACAGTTCGGTCATTTGAATTTGTATCAAGTAATGTTTGAAATGATGCTCTTTTCTAACGTCCACCGAAAACCATTCTTTTGGTTTTTTTTGTTTGCACAGTGTATCATTCGTGCAGATTTCACATATATGTTGATAGACGTGAGCTTCTCATGACTGACTAGAGGCTGCCCTTTGATATACTGCTGTGCTATGTGACCCATTGGCGTATCTTCATAGCTTAAATATTTACCAAGAGACATACTTACTCCGCTAGCATTTTCTTTGGCCTGCGCTACCGTGATGCCAATTAGTCCACTAGCAGCCTTGGCTCTAGGGTCCAATAATTCCATGTCCTTATCCATATCGGCTTTGATACTACTAGTAAAACAGCTATAAATAATCCATACATATGTGGCGCATGTGCTAGTGGTGCTCTACAGGTAAAATTTATGGTAAAATAGGTATGGCGCACTGTCCATATGTGCTCTACAGTTAACTATCGTAACGTGGTGCACATGGGGGTGGTGCGCCACAGTTATGTGTGGGCCAGGACACAGGTGGCCGCAGACCACATACCCGTAGCGCACTAGGTCAAGGTGCGTTACGGTTGTGAAATTTAGTAGCAGCGTACCCTGACCTAGTACGCTACGGGTATGTGGGTTGCGGCCTGTTACAGCAGCTGGGTCCCTGGATCGTCTTTTTAGCCTTGCAAAAAATAAAAATAATAATAAACACTTCAAAAAATTAAATCCTTTCACGTGTAGGTAGGTAATGTGGTCTAGTTTGTAGGAAAATTAACAAACAAGAATTTTGATTTTTTCTGCAAAAAAAGGTCATGTCATGGTAAAACGGGCATAACTTTTATATACGATGTAAAAAACGTTTAATATACCAAAATGACGAGAACGAAATTTTGGATTCGCTCGCAATTTAACGATTTTTTAGATTTTCAAAATTCGAAAAGAGTAAAAAATTATGATCAAAAGATTGTTTTTCCTGCAAAAAAATGGAGGCGACTTACCCGTAGCGCACCATCCCTAGTGCGCCACGAGTAAGTTGGGCGGGATTCAAAATTCGAATCACCACCCCGCCCATCTACCCCTCTACTTTTCCATCCCCCTTCTCCTTTTCCTTCTCCTCCCTTCTTCTTTTCCTTTTCCCTTCTCCTCCTTTTCCTTCTCCTCATTCCTCTTCTCCTCTTTCCGGCCACCTTGCTCTGGCATCCTTGCTCCGACCTCCTCCTCTCCTTGCAGTGACGGTGGTGCGACAACGGTCTTCTCCTCCTTCTTGCTCCGGCCTCCTCCTCTCCTTGTAGTGACGACGGCGCGACATGGCCTTCTCCTCCTCCTTGCAGTGACGACGGGCGATGGCGGCCTCCTTCTCCTCACCTACCTCCCTTCCTCCCTCTCTTCCTACCTCCCTTTCTCCAACCACACCTCCTCCTACCGCCTCGACATCGACGAGGACTAGCGCGGCCACGGCCTCCCGCACCTCCCCGCGGGCGTAGGTCATGGCCACGACCATGCTCCGTCGAGGCGACACGACGACGATGATGCACGGATCCGATTGGTTTTGCCATTTAAAACAAGGGTGTTTTTTGCATTTTTTGTTTCTCAAAAAACATAGCCGTAGCGCACCTGGACCCCCTTCCTATGGGGCACTAGGTGGTGCACCACGGGTAACTTATTTACCCTTAAAGCACCAGGTAGTGCGAAATCTTAGCCGTAGCGTGCGGCTGGTGGCACACTTTTTAGGTGCACCATGGACGTGCATTTTCGAGGTAGTGCGAAGGCCTTGTTGATATATGAAATCACTATGAGCGCGGGGCGGGGGGATTGAATCTTCTGTTGTCTGAGCTGGGAAATTTGTTTCCCGCTTTTTGCACTTGTATTTTTGTTCTGCTTTGCTTTCTTAATAATTTTGCGGTTATAGTCTGATGGCTGATTCATCGATATTTGGGATGGTTGTTTAAGAAAGGACTTAGCCCACTTTTGCTTTTTTCATCAAATACCTTCTTTGGCTTGGCCCTATTTTAATCAAATACCAGCTTTGGCTCAGCCCTATTTTCATCAAATCCTGCTTAGGCAGCCACATTCGCAGCATTTTCCTCATCAGTCTTGTCATAAGGTCTCTTGGGAAGAGTAGGCGGGATGTCGACTATCTTCGTTGTACTACCTTTCTTCTGAGTGGGGCGCAGGGGTGCGACGACCTTATGTTTTTTCAACGATGTGGTATTGCACGGAGGCAGAGGTAGAGATCGAGTATTGCACGAAGGCGGAGGCAGAGATTGGGTTGTACTCTCGCTACGCCGATCGACATCCCCCATCGAGGGGTGTACTTGGAAGTTGACGATCATCGGGGTGGGCTGGACTTGGAGGTTGACAATCATCGGGGTGGGCTGGACTTGGATTCCTCAGAGTCGGTGGCCTTGGCGCCGATCCTGGAAACTTGATGTACTTATTTTTCCATAGAATGATGTGGCGCTTGACATCTCCTAGTTTCTTATGCCCTTCAGGTGTAGCGATGTCAATCTCTAGGTTCGCAAAATCCTGAACTAGGTCATCCATCAAGACACGAGCATAGCCAGGTGGAATCGGAAGTGAATGGTGGAGTGCTCCAGGTAGACAAGGTAAATCACTGCCGATCTCCACCTTGAAGGATAGGTTGTTCATTAGCTGATTTAGCTCATATTGTGAAATCTCTCTGACATCATCCACGGGGTAGCGAGGCGCCGGTGCATCATCTAGTAGTGCTTGATCATCAGTCGAACCTCCGTGGAAGCCATGCTGCTTCTCGGTTGGCTATGATCCATTGCAGGATCATCAGCATGCGGCTGAGATGACCTTTGGCTAAGTGCTTCCACTACCAGCTTCTTCATCCCATGAGGGTGTTAGAATTTTTGCTTGAAAAATTGTCATCCCTGTTTCTGGGTTCAACATTCCCCGTGCCCATACCACTAGTGATTTAACCTCTCGGGCCATCCATCTGTACCGAGAATGATCCCTCTAGTCCTCATGTTGGACTCCATAGTTTACCACTTAGGCACAACATTCTTGTAGCACTTATGGTGGTATTTCTTTTTGGCAGCATTTATCGCATTCTTTTCCGACTTTTCCTTGGCTACAGAAGATAACTTGTACTTTACAAAATCGGGCCACTGTTGTCTCAACTTCTCGTATGATCCTTTGAAGTCTAGAGTTTTCTTTTTCGCGACATACTTCGCGTATAAACCTTTCTTGTGGTTCCGAAACAGTTCGGCTATCTTTATTAGAGCCCACTCCTTGACTTTCGCTCTTATTCAAGCCCAGCTGGCCTTGGGGTAGTACCATCTGTCTCGAATTCTTCATACTATGGAGGTAGTATGCAATGTGCTATGAGCTTCTGCCAAAGGCCATCTTTCGCATCATCGGTGACATAACTGGTGAATTCTTCACCTGGTTTCTTTGACTTATTCCATTCTTGAATAGTGATCGAGCGGTTGTCCCTAACAATCACCCCGCATTGATTTACAAACATCGTCGCGTGCTTTTCTGAAGCAATCGGTTCTCCATTATAATCTATTATGTCGATGGTGAACCTATGATTACCATCCAACTTTTTGTTAGGGCCTCGTTTCGTTCTAGTTATCGATTTTATCGATCCGGTGGGCTAAAAGAAGAAGAGAGAGAGAGTGAGTGATTAATATATATATATATATCTAGATCAATTAATGCATCTAGTCACAAGAGGATTAATATATATATATATATATCTCACCGGTTGTTGTCGAGGGGCCATCATTGTTGTTTGTTTACCCTTTGTCCATCTGGTCTTTCCCTTCGTACATCTGGTCTTGCTCTAGTCCATCATCGGATGGATTCAGAAATAAGGATATCTCATACTCGTCTACAATATCTTCACATCTAGTAATAATAGAAATTTCACCTCTTATAATACCCTGAAGAAAATCTTCACCGGTGCGATCCATCACTTAACTATTACAGAAAGAAAGGTAAAACAAGTTAGAAAAAATAGTAAGAAATGAGATTTTTTTAACTAAAAAGGTGAAATTTTTTACTACATTGCAATATAAGTGTACTGCTATATTTAGCTGAATAACATTGTAGCAAATAAATTTTACTCTAACAAATATTACTACTAACAAATATCTGCTCTAACAAATATTACTAAACAAATAAATATTACAACACTAGCAATATATATTACTAATAAAAAATTTTAATACTAAAATTCTAACAAAATATTATTAAACAAAATATAAGTGCATTGCAATATTTAGTTGAATAAAACTACTATACAATTTTTTTACTACTATACAAAACAAATATTACTACTATACAAAATATTACTACTATACAAAATATTACTACTAATACTACTATGCAAATATTACTACTATACAAAATATTAATACTATACACATTTTTTACTACTATACAAAACAAATATTACTAATATAAAAAATATTACTATGATCAGCCAGAGGAGGCGCGGTCGGGGGCCTCAGTGAGCTCGGCGGCAAGCACACGCGGAGAGGCGGTCATGGCGGCTACAAGGCAGTGTGGTCGGCGGTGTAGGAGGCTGACAGAGGCAGCGCCATGTCATGGCGAGGCGGCCGAAGACGAGGGAGGAGGCACAGGAATCGTGCGGCACCTCCCCTGCGTTTCTCTGTGTCGTCGCCTTTGTCTTCGTATTCATCGTCGATTTCGCTAAGTGCGGGTGGGCGTGGTCGGGGGCGGGCTCGAGGTATATAAAGGGACGGCCCTTTAGTCCCGGTTTTAGGCACGACCTAGGACTAGAGGTCCTCTAGTCCCGGGCCATGAAAAGATCCAGAACTAAAGCCCCCCTCTAGTCCCGGGTGCAGCCCCGACCCGAGACTAGAGGGTTTTTCGGCCGCTTCATTTTCGTGCGTGATCTCCCCTCTAGTCCCGGGTGCAGTCATGACCCAGGACTAGAGGTTATTTTGTAATTTTTATTATTTTTTTACTTTTTATAATTCAAATCAATTAGAAAACTTTGGAAATTCATATCTCTTATTGTATAAATCCAAATAATATGTCTATTATTATCACAAAAATATAAGAAATATGAATACATCATCCATACATCTGTTTGCATCATGTATCAATTGTGCCATTTTGAAATCAACATGCATTCACTACTTTTTTTCATATTTTTGAATTTGACAAAACTTTCAACATGAAAAGTGTTTGAATTTGAATAACTAATCCAAAAGCATTTTCTGTTTTCTAAAATAGTTAAGCTAACTACTAAAACTAGTAACTATGACTAAAGATATTTCAGGGGCCTTTAGTCCCGGTTGGAGGCAATAACCGGGACTAAAGATATTTCCCGCCATTCTCAGAGCCGCCAAGCCACGCAACATGCTTTACCGCCATTTCTCTCTGCTTCCGGCATGTTTTCCTATCCTTTCCCTCTATATCTAGGCCGACCGGCATGGCCATCCACATAGATACACACCTTCCCGTCTTACAACAATGGACACCGTATACTGGGAAATTCTGACCCTCGAGGAGACCGAGGCGCTGTGTGCCTCCAGCTACCCGTTCCTGCCAGGATACCGGCTGCTGATACACCAAATTTGCATCACCATTCTATATCATAATTTACCTCTATTCATTGATATATGTCTTATTATGAGGTATTACTTATGTCTTCTCCACTATTTTTGCGTGTTCGATGATTCTTGGAGGATGGACTGCCGGAGAATGGATTCTGATGGAAAAGGAGGCGTTTTGATGCAATTTCGCGAAGATCAGAAAAATACCAGAAAATATGGGAAAATTATATTTTCCTGAAAGACTGAGGAAGCCAGAAGGGGAGGCGAAGAAGGGCCACAGGGGACCCACACCCCCTAGGCGCTAGCCCACCTTGCCCCGCGCCTAGGACAGGTGTGGCCCACCTAGCCGGCCTTTGACTTCGCCCCTTCGCCTATATCTTCCATACGGAACCCTAAGGCTAGGGGAACGACCACAGATAGATTTCCACCGCCTCTACGGGGCGAAAAACACCGAGAGAGAAAGATCTCTCTGGTAGACAGATTTCTATCGGGGAAATTCCTTCCCGGAGATGGGAGATAATCGCCATCAACACCATCGTCAAGCTAGGATTCATCGGGATCATCATCATGCACACCATCATCACCACCAGCACCATCATCACCACTCCGTCCCGCTGTAACAATTGTGTTGGATCTTGCATTAGTTCATAGGGGAAACTTTCCCGGTGTTGATTACTATTGTAGTTGATGCTTGTGAGTGGAACCATTGGATTATTGTTTATGTTAAGATTGTTATCCATTACCATGTCATCTTTGTTCTTGATCCATATGATGTCTTGCTAGTAGTTCGTTGTGTTCTTGAGGACATGGGAGAAGTCATGTTGTTATTAGTGGATTTGTGTCGAGTTATTATTCAATGGTTTAGTATTTAAGTTGTGGTGCTATTCTTCTAGTGGTGTCATGTGAACGTCGACTACATGATACTTCACCATTTATGGGCCTAGGGGAATGCATTGTGTATTTGGCTACTAATTGTGGATTTTCCGGAGTGAAAGAAACCTGAACCCTGGTTAGGACACCTTTGCACAAGGGAGTGTAGGATCTCAGAGTTTAAGGCTGTGGTTAGATTTATATCTTAATTACTTTCTTATAGTTACGGATGTTTGTAGGAGGTTTAATCACAAGTATGTATTAGTCCAAGTAAGGTCGGTATGTTAGCACAGGTTCACCCACACAACACTTACAACACCAAAGAAGAGTACTCAGCTATCTGAAGCGAAAGCACTTGACAGAATTCCCATGTGTCCTCGAGAACGTTTGGTCCTTATAAGTATTTCCACCGGCTTGTCCTTTGCTAAGAAAGGATTGGGCCACTTGCTGTGTTTGTTCTTTGTTATTTGCACTTTGTTTTTTTGCCTGATCAGAAAACCCCTAAAAATCCGTTTGCTAAGTATTCACAGGTATTTCCTGCTCCATACCACTGTTCAGCACCTTCTGCTCCTCGTTGGGATCGACACTCCTATTTACCGGAAGTACTGCGATACACCCACTATACTTGTCGGGGAGTGAAGCGCTATTGAAGAGTGGAACTGGTAAAGGAAACTTCTACTGTGAGTATTGCTTTTTTACTGCTTGTTACTTTGTTTCCAATATGGATAACCCACTTGGTTTTTTGTTTGAGAAAACTACTACCACTGCTAGGGTAGTAGATGAACCACCACCTATTGAGATAGATCCTTTTAAGATACCTACAAGTATTGTTGATCGTGTTATGGATAATTATTATTTAGGGGATGGAACTGTCCACCCTGGTGATCACTTGCTTTTTATCCATGAATTATGCGGGTTGTTTAAGTGTGCAGGTATCATAACTGAACAAGTGAAGAAGAAGTTACTCTCCATATCCTTGAAAGGGAGAGCTGAAGGATGGTATAAGCTGCTGAAGAATGGACAATCCATGGAATGGGAGGAGATGGCATCCCTCTTTTACTCTATATTTTATCCTTACAGTGAGATTCATAAGGATAGAAATCTGATATATAACTTTTGGCCTCGTGATGGAGAGAGTATAGTTCAAGCTTGGGGGAGATTGAAGTTACTAATGCTTAAATGTCCTATTCATGAACTCCCTAACAATATTATTATCAATAACTTTTATGCGAGGATTTCTCTTCATGATAAAGATTTACTAGATGCTTCTTGTGCTGGATCATTCACACGTATGAAGGAAGAAGGTAAATGGGATCTACTAGACCGTATTCAAGAGAACACTAAAGCTTGGGAGAATGACAAAGGAATAAAGTCAGGTATAAACTATGATTAAGAATGCATTAAATCTTTTATGGGAACTGATGATTTCTGTGATATTAGTAATGAGTTTGGTCTTGATTCCCAAAGTATTTCCAATTGTTTTAAGTCCTTTGCCTCTTACATAGAAATTCCCAAGAAGAAGTGGAAGAAGTACCATGCTCCTTATAAAGATGTTGTTAGTCATGTTCCTGTCAGAAGTACCGAAGTTTGTACTACTAATCATATTGTGCCTGAACCTCATGTTGATAAAATACCTTTCCCAGCTAAGGTAAAGGAGTATTCTATGATTATTAGTGCAAATAACAAAGGTACAATGAAAACTGTGGAGCCTGATGAGCAATTTATTATTGAGCTTGTGGTAGCTATTGTGAAAGATCTTGACGCTAGAAATATAGAGGATGAGCACATTGTATTCTGTGAATACGCTTCTAATATTATCTCTCATCCTAGTAAGGCTAGAAAATCTAGTGTTCTTGTGCTTTCTGTTAAAATTTGGTGATCATTGCTACTATGGTTTATGTGATATTGGTGCTAGTTCTAGTGCTATTCCTTATGAGATTTACAGGGAAATTATGCATGAAATTGGTCCTTGTGAGATTGAGGACATTGATGTGGTCATTCACCTTGCAAATAAGGAAACCATTTGCCCCATTGGTATTGTAAGAGATGTGGAGGTTCTTTGTGGTAAGATTAAATATCCTACTGATTTTCTAATGCTTATTCTGCAGCTAGCAAAACTTGTCCTATCATTTTTGGTAGACTTTTCTTGAACACTTGTGGAGCTATTATAGATTGTAAGAAGGAAAAAGTTTTAAGTAAGTTTGATGGAGATTCTTATGAGTTTAACTTTTCCAATTTTTCTAAAGCTCCTTGTGAAAATAGCTTGCCTAATAAAGATTTCAGGATGGAACAACTTGCTTCTATTGATCCAGTTTATGATCTTGGACCTATTTTTGGTGACTGTAAGTATGCTCATTCTGATGATAAAGTTGTTGCCAGTGACAGTTATATTTTCAACTTTATTCAAAGTGCTACTGAAAGTTATTATGAGAGAGGGAAACACGGTTTTATGCATCTCAATAATGTTAAGTTTCCCCATTTTATGTTGAAAGCTTTGAAGTTGCATTTGTTTTGTCTTCCCATGCTGGTGGCTTTTTATTTCAACAACTCGTTTTCTCATGATACCCCCATGCATAGGAAGTGGGTTAGACTCAAATGTGTTGGTTATTTGCTTCTTGGTGCTCTCTTGCACTTCAAATATTTATCTCCTCTGTAAGCATCTTTAAAAGTTTCAAGCCTAACTTAAATGCATTAAAGAAAAGTATTTGTTGGGAGATAACCCAAGAGTTTTCTCAAGTCTTGGAAGTTATTACTTCAGTAATAACCGCTCCTTATCCTTTTTGTTTTGGTTTTTGTGTCAAGTTCAACAACTTTTGTGAAGTAGAGGAGTTGTGAAAATTGGCTATCCTAGGACAGATTTTTGTGCTGCATTGTAAAAATTCATGAGGGAGCTCAGTACTTCGGATGGAGCTGCATTTTTCTGTGCTTGTTCTCCAAGTCATTTACCAACTTTCATTAGTTCCGAACTTTTTTATTTGAGCAACAAAAGGTTTTCGAAAAAATTAATCTTTACCTGCTGGTCTGTTTTGACAGATTTCTGTTATCATTTGCATTTGCCTCTTAAAGAAGCCTTTGTTTTGATAGATTTCAGTTGAAGTATGAACCTAAAGGTTATTTGGTTTTGATTACACTAATGTGGCCACTGAAGTTTGTGTGAGACCTTGTAGGAAAGGAAATTCCAGGAGAAGGAGAAAAGGAGTCTATAGAGTTCGTCTTTGAATAGGTAAAAGTGGTGAAAACAGAAGGTTCGTGAAAATCCAATCTTTTTATATTTTTGATGTTTTTAATACATAAGGGAAGTTACGAGACGGAACAGAAGAGGAAACGGAGTCCAGGGTGGACAAACCCACCCCAGGCGCGGGCCCCTGCCTGGCCGCGCCTGGAGGGGGTGTGCCACCCCGAGCTCCGACTCCGCCTCTTTTTCGTATCAGAACCTTCCTTATGCATTGAAACTTCATATTATATAACCCCCTGGATCCCCCGAGGTTCGTTCATCGTGTTCTCGTCGTGTTTTTGTTTCGATCTATTTCTGTCAGGAAAACTTCTCAAGTTTAGAGCACCATGGTCTCCGCCAACGACAAAGGCAAGAAGCCCGAGGAAGAAGAACCTCAAGACCCCAAGGTGGAGGAGATTTTTGTAGGGGATAAAGAGGACATGGAGGAGGACAAGCATCCGGACACCCGCACTACCTCCACGAGCATTGGATTGGTGGCAAAACCTACCAAACTTAAGAGGTTAGCTCGGATGTCTACAAGAGGGAAATCTCGACGTCATACCCTCTCTCCACAGTCACCTCCTCCAAGTACCAAGAAACCCTTCCACACTCTTATACATGAGCGTCAATATCAACATGTGCCCAAAGGGAACTTGCCCTCGATGTGGGATATGCCTCGTTCTAACCATGCAGGGGAGGAGCACACTAAGAAATAAGAGTGGGGAAAGAATAGTAAGGACTGGAACTCTCGGTCCGATATGATCATGAACTGCATCGAGCAAAACTCGAAGTTGATTCGTACTCTAACCTTTGAGATTGAGGAGTTGAGGAAGCTGATTTAAGAGCTTATCAATAGAACACAACCACCACCGAAGGAGTAATTCATCATCAGGTTTGGCATCCCCTTGGCTTGTTCCAAGCTTGGGGGAGTGCCGCGGTATCACCACCATTATCTTTTATCTTTTACCTTTTTAGTGGATTCATATCTTTGGTAGAGAAGTTATCTTATAGTTTGGTTTGCATGTGGAAGTATCTCTCCTTTATTTGATTATCTATGTATCCCTTGGTGTGAGTGCCTTTATTGGAATATTAATGAGAAGTCTCATCTTTTACTTTTTGCACTTCTTATTTTAGTTTGCAATCTCTATCATATGATGGATTTTGTTGATCACTATTGGCATCACTTTGGGAGCATCATGTGGATCTAAATTGGTTTTGGCAAACCGAGTTCTGGTCAGTAGCAATACTTTTTGAGGTTTGAAAGAAAAAGAGAAAAATCTTACAGGTATTTTGAATCATTTATTTTCTTTCTTGTTGGCTCATAAGCTTAGTATTCTCTATTTAAGATCTTTTGTGTCTTCAAGAAAGATTGCATGTTTGGCTTTATTACTTGTATGTTTGCTTGTTCCTTTCAACTCTCTTGCTTGCTACCCAGCCTTGCTAGCCAAACACCTGTTTTGAGAAGGCATACTTCTCATCCTTCCAAACCCTTGAACCAAAACCTTTGCCACTTGTGTCCACCATATCTACCTAGTAGCTTTTGCTATTCCAAGAAAATTCTCAATCTTCATCTACCTTTTGAATTAAAAAGTATTTTGTTATGTGAAAACTAGTTAGTAAAGCTCTCACGAACTTGATGGCACACCTTATTTCTTTGCCCTTAATAGACTTGAACCATTGTGTCATCGAAGTTGTATATGCTTGCATCTATACATTGGAATTAGAAGAACCGTGCTGTCACAGAGAACGCTTTCAACATTGCACCTCTACCTTGTACTCAGTTGATATCGTGCTCTTTTGTCTATGGATGTCAACGGTGTGAAATAAAGAGGGAACTTGTAAGTCCATGGAGTCTGTATTTTGTGTTAGAGAAATGCCTGGACCGCTAGCCTAAGCCATGCCTAATCATGGGTAAACTTGCAGCATCACCATAATGAGCATTCTGTGAAGCATCCTTAATAAAAAGCTATGCACATAGTAAATAAAAAGATCACTGAGATGCTCATTGTCTGCTTGCCTTGTCATTTTGGTTATGGGAAAGCTCCTGTACCATGTGCAAGGGGTACCCCGTTGGTGGTTCTCTATGATACGTATGTACTTACAATGACAAGAACTTACTGGTGACGAAAGTTGAGTAGCTTGAGGAGTGACCCTCATATTCAAGGGACATGAGATTGCCAACTTATATTTCGTCAAGCATATACTCCATCTTTGTGCACTTTAACCTTAATCATCTCAAGATGCCTATGATAGGGGCAATGAGAGCTCAAAGCTAGTAAGTACCATACTCTTTTCAAAGCTCTTTATGACTTGTAATCCCTACTTCCCTCTATGAAGGGACCTTTCTCCCAATTTCAAGTTGAGTCAGTAAACCTACTTCCTATCTATCTCCAGCAAGCATTTGAGTTGCTGTGTTTCAAGCATTCATATGGTGATTTATTCAATCATGTTCTCTACCTTCCTTGTTTACACAAAACTCTTCTCTATTGAGTATTACTTTGAAAGCCTTCATTGAAAAACCTTTTTGAGAAAAGAGTGCTCCTGTTGTAAAACTTCTACAAAAAGATTTTTGTGAAACCGTTTGCCAGCTGTTCTCTGACCAGGAACAAGAGTTTGCCAATTCCAATTATGATTTATCTTTATGCATCTCTTTTGTGACTGCTGTACTTGGTTGCAAGCTAAGTTATATAATGGTGAGTTGCTTTCTTCTATGAGTTGTGCAATGGTAAGTGTGATGCTTCTTGTTTGTATTATTTTATTGACACTTCACTCCATAAACCCGTGGACTTGTTTACTATGCTTAGTTTTCGCTTGGGGACAATCGAAGGTCTAAGCTTGGGGGAGTTAATACGCCCAATTTGCATCACCATTCTATATCATAATTTACCTTTATTCATTGATATGTCTTACTATGAGGTATTACTTATGTAGTTTCCACTGTTTTTGCATGTTGTATGATTCTTGGAGAATGGATTGCCGGTGTCTGGATTGTGATGGAAAAGGAGGCGTTTTGATGCAATTTCGCGAAGATCAGAAAAATACCAGAAAAATATGGGAAAAATATATTTTCCCGAAAGACCGAGGAAGCTAGAAGGGGAGGCGAATAAGGGCCACAGGGGGCCCACACCCGCTAGGCGCGGTCCCACCTTGCCCCGCGCCTAGGGCAGGTGTGGCCCACCTGGCCGGCCTCCGACTCCGCCCCTTCGCCTATATCTTCCCTACGGAACCCTAAGGCTAGGAGAGCGACCACAGATAGATTTCCGCCGCCTCTACGGGGCAGAAATCACAGATAGAGAAAGATCTCTCCGGTAGACAGATTTCTGCCGATAGAGAACGACCACAGATGGATTTTTGTTTATGTTTAGATTGTTATCCATTACCATATCATCTTTGATCTTGATTCATATGATGTCTTGTGAGTAGTTAGTTGTGTTCTTGAGGACATGGGAGAAGTCATGTTGTTATTAGTGGATTTGTGTTGAGTTATTATTCAATGGTTTAGTATTTAAGTTGTGGTGTTATTCTTCTAGTGGTATCATGTGAACGTAGACTACATGATACTTCAGTATTTATGGGCCTAGGGGATTGCATTGTGTATTTGGATACTAATTGTGGGGTTGCCGGAGTGATAGAAACCTGAACCCCCGTTAGGACACCTTTGCACAAGGGAGTGTAGGATCTCAGAGTTTAAGGCTATGGTTAGATTTATATCTTAATTACTTTCCTGTAGTTATGGATGTTTGTAGGGGGTTTAATCACAAGTATGTATTAGTCCAAGTAAGATTGGTATGTTAGCACAGGTTCACCCACACAACACTTACAACACCAAAGAAGAGTACTCAGCTATCTGAAGAGAAAGAACTTGACAGAATTCCCATGTGTCCTCGAGAATGTTTGGTCCTTATAAGTATTTCCGCCGGCTTGTCCTTTGATAAGAAAGGATTGGGCCACTTGCTGCGTTTGTTCTTTGTTACTTGCACTTTGTTTTGTTACCTTATCAGAAAACCCCTAAAAATCCGTTTGCTAAGTATTCACAGGGATTTCTTGCTCCATACCACTGTTCAGCACCTTCTGCTCCTCGTTGGGATCGACACTCCTATTTATCAAAAGTACTGCGATACACCCCCTATACTTGTGGGTCATAAGCTGCCCGCCGACTGGATGCTGAGTGCTGGAGGGGTTCCTGTCCCTCCTATGCCTCGAGGTTCCGCACGCCAGGTGGCCATCACGAACCACTTCTACTTGGAGCTCATGATGGAGCATCGGATGGATCCCCATTGGGATCTCGACAACTACAACACCTGGAATGCCTTCTTCGCTAACCGGCAGGAAATGGAGCTTGCCAGGTACGAGGGTGACGACCCTCCTCTGCTGAACCACAACAAAGCCAATCTTCGCCTATGGTGGGCAAACCGTACTATCATCAGCGTGATGCGCTACATCGTGAAGGGAGATCATCCTCGCCTGCGGTGCTTGCAACTGCCGCAGAGCCACAAGAAGGGTGGAGGTGGTGAAGGCCGTGGGCGTAGCGCCGTCGTTATCTAGGAGACCCCTCCCCCACGCGTCGCGAATCCGAGGCCGGAGTGGCAGGTGCCCCCGGAATATGCTCTGGCTGGGCTGAGGATCTAGCCATGTGCGCCTAGCAACGATGACGACCCTAAAATTGTGTACTATAGGGCTAGTCATGAGTATGACTAAATAGGGGGCCTTTAGTCCTGGTTCCGTAGTCCCGATTTTTTAATGTTAATAAATGTCTTGAGTGTTAGTCCCGGTTTGTGGTTGGACCGGGATTAAAGGGGGGGCCTTTAGTCCCGATTCTGTATTCCTAGTTAGGAAACCGGGACTAATGGATCGTTTCCTACTAGTGTTGGTCTCTCTACAACTTTCTCAAATTATGAAGATCTTGGTCTATTCTTGTGCCAAGGAGATAACTAATTTCACATATTAGGGAGTGCATATATGGCCATCTTGTTGGAGATACCTGAGGACTAGATTTTTAGGCATCTCCCTCAAACTGGTTGTAGTGTTGTCCCAGCTCTCGCACACCATCTTGTTTGCAGTTCATAACTTGAAAAGGATGCCTATTTATATATTAATAAACACGACATAGTATTGATGAGTGCATATTTGAATAATGTTTTATATTGTTATTTTACATTGTAGTGGTAGGATCTTGGTATTTTACGGCGTTCACATGCACCTTTTATGTTTATTTTCACCAGGATCAGGACAGATGATGGATCTGGTGGACACAATCCTTGGACCAGTTATATTGGAGTGAAAAGGAGCCAAAACAACGTAAATCGCTTATTGGGGAAATATCAATAATACCAGAATAAACCCCGAAGCGATTGGAGGATACAGAAGGGTTAATGACCAACTATACGGTGGGAAAACTTTTTCAGGCTGTATAGTTCTCGCCGTATAGTTGGCGCCGACACCGCCTCCTCAAATAGTTTCACCCCATGAAACTAGATCGTAGAGACGACATACAGAAAACACAGAAATCATTGCAAACCTCACCTCCGGAATGGATCTGGAGGGGGAAGTTGCCCTAGGGATCCATCTTTTCCCTATGCAGATCTAGGAGGCCAAGACATCGATCTCCATCTTCATCAACCGCTGCATCATCATCAGCTCCATCCATCCCATCTAGAAAATTGTTGTAATTCTAGCACTATTTGTGGATTTATACAAGAACTATTCATGTATAATCGTTTCCATTACCATTGCCATGATGCTATTTGCCACCATGTTTGAGTAGATCATTAGTTCTTGGGGAGATGGAGAAACCCTAGTATATGATTGGGATGAAATAGATATTATTATGTTATACATTATTATGTCTATGTGTTAATTGCTAGCGGTGTATCCACCACTCCCCGAGGACGCCTTTTTCCCTATTGTAGTTTCAAGGTTTCTTACACACGTGATTACTACTTTCTGCATTAAGTTCTACTTCACTTTACTTTATTGTTTCGCTCAACCAAAAACCCAAAAACAATTCTACTCTTCTTGCATCTTAGAATTATACCATAAGTACTTAGTTTAGTTTCAGTTAAAAGCATTTTAGTATTTTGCCTACTGCTCCCTGTGGGATCGATATATTTATGTAAAAACTAGCTACAAACAATCTGTGCACTTGCAGTCATCAAGCTATTTTCTGGCGCCGTTGTCGGGGAGCGTAGCGCTATAAGTCACATTACTTTTAGTTATTTACTTTCGTTGTACTAATTTTGATTTGAGTTGCAGGACCATAACAATGGACAACATTCAGCATTTAATGCAGCTTGAGGTAGTAAGGAATATGGGTTCACCCATGGACGCTTTTATAACTTTCAATAAAAGCATAAACCCCAATGGTATTGAGATCCATCCCTTATTATTTGAATTACTTAACTCTAAGAAGTTTGCAGGAACCAATGAAGAGAGTCCATATGGACACTTACAATTCTTTGAAGATGTTTTTTGTTCCTTTATATTTGATGATTGTGACCTTGGTAAGATTAAAATCTAGTTGTTTAGACAAACTCTCTCCAATAATGTTTGCAACTAGTATAGATACTTTTGTGCAGAAGCACCAAGGACATGGACGGATTTGACAACCAATTTCCTGTCAAAATATTATTCAGAAAGCAAAGATCACAGGATGAGAGGTATTATTATCAGTTTTAAAAATAACCCTGATGAGAGTTTATATGAAGGTTATCTAAGGTATAAAAGCTATCTAAACAATTTCCCCCATCACCGTTTGCCTGATTGGTTAATCACTCATACTTTTTATGGAGGGCTTAATAATAAAAAATAGAACGAACCTAGATACCGCTTCTAATGGTAGTTTTCTATCTTATATCTATGATGAAGCCAGGAAATTAATAATAAAAATGAGGGAGACAACATAAAGTATTAAAATGAGGAGAGAAGTATGAATAGTTCTTCTGAATATGCTTGTGTTAAAGACTTTCTTGCAGATGAAAGGACTTGTGTGATGATTAAAACCCTCGGTATTGATTCTTATTTAGTAAATAAAATTATTGAGAATTATGCAGGACACCTACATGTACCTACAGAATGGGAACCTTATAAACCCCTCGAAGAAAAGAAACAAGCAAGAGAGAATGCATCATTGGTAGAATTTTCCTCTGAATCTATTCAAGAGAATATTAAAAAAAAGTGCAGGGAGGAAGAACACATAAGGAGAAGATCAAAGAAACTAGAGAAGAACCCTAATGCTACCAATGAAAATATTTTTATATTTAAGGATCTTATGGAGGCACGAATCATGGAAAATGAAGTGCTTATGCTAGATTCTAAAACTTCAGACTTCATCATAGGTAATATACGGGGTAGAGAAATTTCTAAACCTATGACTCCTATATATTGTGGATAAACTTTCTTATACGTAATTTGTGAGCCGATTTCCACTATAAATATTACGCCTTCATCACTTTATGAGGAACTTCGCTATAATTTAAATGATCCACATGTGGAACCAGTAGACACTACTATTAAATAGTCTAATAGAATAAAATAAAACTGGAAGGTGTTATTCAAATTGTACATGTCTTTATTGGATCACTCATGTACCCTCTTGATTTTCATATTGTTGATATGCCTCGAGATACTTTTTGTCCTATTCTTATAGGTAGGCCTTTTGTCTCTATAACCAAAGCTCGAATTGATAATAAAAAGGAGACTCTTTCAATGATGTTTAGAGAAGAGGAAATGACATTCCACTTCGCCAAACTAAAGAAGAGGCCATATGAGGTAGAAGATATCAAGGAAGGGAAAACTATTGCCGAGCTAGCCACAATTCATTTCAGCACTCCGCAAGATGAATTAGAGAGGAGGCTTAGTTAATTGGGAAGATGCACTAGATGATGAGGAAAGAGAAGACATGGATGATTACCTAGACTCCATTCCGGAAGCACAAAACCCACATGACTATGAAGAACTGGTAAGAAAAGGAGACGAAGAACCTCCACCGATGAATTGAAACGACTTCTAGACAATATGAGGTATGCATTTCTAGATAATGAAAATAAATGTCCTGATATTATTAGTAAAAATTTATCAGAAAATGAAAAAAGTAAACTTATTTCGGTTTTGATCAAACATTATGAAGCATTTGGGTATACTGTAAGTGGTATTAAATGGATAGATCCATCCACTGTGACACATAAGATTACCATGCTTGAAGATGCTGTACTTATAGTTGACACACATGAATTCTTGTCACATCCCAAATTTTAGATTTGGTACTGCATAGCATACATGTCATTGCATCATGATCATCATTGCAAAAATTCATTTTGATTTTTTTTGGCAAAACAATTCACTTGCAATTGCATTTTGACACCTACACTTGAATGCTCGGTTTTACCATGCTTCTGTCAAAACAATATATTTTGGTTGTTTGGAAGGCACAAGTGTGTAGAGGGTTCCGTCACGAACCCATAGCACTTTGAATCACCTCAATCGGGGCTTCGTAGCAAATTTTATAACAATCTGAATTTTTATCTTATAATAGACAGTTTTAGTCAGAAAATTTCAGTTAAGGAATTCGTCAGAAAAAAAAGAAAACGAAAAACAAAAAAAACAGGGGCAACTGCAGCTGAAACCGCCTGCACTGGCCCATCACCGGCCTCAAGGCTAGCAGCTAGCGGCTGCAGAAGATGCAACAGCGGCCGAGCAGCTGACACCGCCACCCAGCTCGCCACGATGTGGGGCCCCACTGTCATCCCTCCCTGGGCGACGGGGAGAGCCCCCGACGAACACGAAAACCGCCCGATTCTGCATGCACAAAGCTGGATTCGGTTCGGATTTTCCCTCCCCACATCTTATCTACTAAAGCACGGCCGCCCCTCTCGTTTTTTGTTTTTCTTTACCTTCCCGAACCCTACCTCGAGCTAGACAGCATCCGTCGCCGCCGTCTGCTTCTCGGGCGAGCTCGACCCTGAGGTACTAAGCAAATGTGCCTCCCTTCTTGCTCCATGGGTTACCCCTAGAACCGCCTCACCCGCCTTTTCCCTCCATAGGATCGCTGACGATCGAATTGCTCCGAGCTCGAGCTCCGCCGTCGCCTCCATCCGTTCCTTCTTGCCGTTAGTGGAAACAAAGGGGGCATCCGAAGACACCCCCTAGACCGCTGACTCCTGCTAGACGTCATCGCATTTCCACCGCCGCCAGCCGGAGACGCCGCTAACGCCGCCAATAGCCATCAGCCGCCACATCATTATCCTCAGAAGCGCGGGGCCGACGATCTAATTTAGGCTGGATCTATCCCAGGCTGAAGCGGTATTGGCCAACAGGCTGCCGATGATATTATTGCACAGTCAAACGGTCAACATTGACCGTTCAACTGCTGACGAGGATCGATTTTTATAAAACACAGTTTATTGCAGAAAATAGATGAAACTTGTAAAATTGATAGAAAAAATTTACTAGGCCAAAAATTGCAAATAAAATATGTATGGATTCAGTGTTTCGCGTAGAATATTGTTGTACAGTTGTTTCATACTTTTGCAACAAGGATTTGTCTTGGTTAATTAAATATTTTAATGTCCTTTTTAGAGTCTTAAATTCGTAGTAAAAGTTTTAGAACTCCAAAAATTGCAAATAAGATGTCCCTGGAATCAGTAGAACAAGAGGAATCTTTCAATGAATTAAAAAGATAGACTTACGGTATTGGAATTTGCAGAATCTATAAAAGGGCTTACTGGAGTATTTTAATTGCCCAGGGAATTATATAAATCCTTTTTGAGTGATTCTAGTTGGTACTGGTTCTATTTTAGGATGCCTACACAGTGGATCTTTTTCCAAGATTTTACAAATAGTTTATTAGCAGTGGCTAAATATTGAGTTATAGCTCAATTGTTTGGGCAATTAAAATTGCATGCCTTGTTCTCTATGCACTTAAAATGTTTTCCATGCATGCATACAATAGATATACTGAATAAGAATATATAAAGCTACTGTAGCATTGTTCAACTTATCATGCATGCATCTTGCATTGTCATTGTTTGTATATGATTGTGTTTGGTTTTTTATGTGATTGCAATTCTATCATATAGATTGTTATGAGTGCAACTCTTGCTCGTGTGTGGATTGTTCGTTCGACCGCTACAGCCAAGGCAAATAGATGCTACTTTGTTCATGATGTTGTCCTACTATTTTCAATGCATTGTCATGTATTTTGTAGATGCATGTGTAGGATATTACTATCGCTATGCTATGTCCTATTATGTGGTAGGGTTTTCCTGTAGATGAGCGACCGTTGGTAGATGTGCTTAGCCATGCTATGATGAACGAGGGCTGGGTTACATCACTGAAGGTTGTTTCTAAATGTGTTGGTTTACGAAAACTAAAAACAACTTAATCAATGAATCTCCTTGGTGTGATGGGATTAAAAATATTGGTGGTATCATTGCGAAAAGGCACCTAGGTATCAAGAGAAAATGATTAGCTTCTTTATTTGTAGCTTACGTGTACAACCATGTGCCAATAATGAAATGGGTGGTTGGTTGGACTCAGTAGGTTGTGGTAACTCGAACCCACGTATCCAGAGATGTAGAATTTTGGTAGGTTGGACCGGTGTTTGTCAGGTTTGGGGAGCTACTTCCCGAACGGTCCCTTCTTGGACTTCTCCCTATCATCACCCATTATGAGAGTGGTGGTACAAGCTGGGCTGGCCAAGTCACATGGGTAAAGTGTACTAACCCCTGCAGGGTGTATAAACTAATCGATTAGCCGTGTCCCCGGTTATGGACATCTGAGTTGCTTGATATTGATTTCATGACATGTTTCTCGCTCATTCTTATTTCATAATTGCTTTAATGTTGAGGGGTTAACTTAATTGGGATCTTTTCAAAGAAAGTCAAAAACTGCTTAATAAAGTAGGACAAAGGTTTTTGCAAATGCAAGCTAGCCACAGCTCCACTTGTAGATGTTAGCACTATTGTCTCCTTTAATAGCTCTACTTGCCATACATTCCATGTATTGACCCTTCGGGGCTGCTACATTTCATGTTGTAGGATATTCCGATTCTGAGTGATCGATTTAGGCCACGGTACTCCACTCGGCACTTGTTCACTTGTGGGAAATTTGAAGAATGGAGGATTTATTCTATTATGTTGCTACTTGAATAAGTTGAGCTAGCCTTGAGCTAAGCCTTTATTGTAATAATGATACTCTAGATCTTCGTTATTTATGATACACGGATATTTTGCTATGTTATTCATCTTTATTCTATTGTGAGACAATGAACCGATCCAGGGATTGGCATGTCACATAGAAGCTACGGTCTTTTCAGAACCATAGTGCTACAATTCTTAATCCTAAAATGAAAGAAGTAGTAAGAAAAGAAGTTATACACTTATTAGATGCCGGCATAGTATATCCTATTTATGATAGTAAATGGGTTATCCCAACTCATTGCATACCAAGACATGGGGGTCTTGATGCTTCTATGAATGAGGATGGTGAGATAGTTTCTATAGGACCTATTGTTGGGTATCGTATGTGCATTGATTTTAGAAAACTAATCTGTGAGACACAGAAAAATCATAAACCTATACCATTCATGGATAGGATTTTAGAAAGACTAAGGAATAATTCTTATTTCTGTTTTCTTGATGGTTATTCCGGTTATTCTAAAATTGCTATATAGCCTGAAGATCAAGAGAAAAAACTTTCACATGTCCTTATGGTACATATGCTTATAGATTAATTCCATTTGGCTTATGTAATGATGCTGCAACCTTTCAAGAATGTGTTTTAAAAATCTTTGATGATCTTGTTGAGAAGACTATGGAAGTTCTAACAAATGATTTCGTTGTTTGTGGAACAACATTTGATAATTGTCTCGACAATTTAACCAAAGATTTGCAGAGATGCAGGCAATCGAATTTAGTTTTGAATTGGAAGCAATGTCGATTCATGGAAATAGAAGGTAAAGTTTTTGGACATAAGGGTTCAGAAAAAGGTATAGAAATATATAAGACCAATATAAGTGTTATAGAAAAACTTCCCATACCTCAAGACATTAAAAACTAAAAAATGTTTCTAGGACATGCAGGTTTTTGCAAGTGTTTTATAAAAGATTTTGCTAAAATAGCTATGCCTCTCACTAACCTCCTTGATAAAGAAACTCCGTTATACTTAGACCATGATTGCATTGTAGCTTTTGAAAATCTTAAAAACAAATTAGTTTCAGCACCTATTGTGCAATCTCCAAAATGGGATGAACCTTTTTAAATCATGTGTGATGCTAGTGGCTATGCTTTAGGAGCTGCATTAGGACAACAAGACGGAAAGAATTTAAATTTTATTCAATATGCTAGTAGAACTCTTAATAAGATTCAGAAAAAACTATACTACTACAGAAAATGAGTTCCTATCAATAATTTTTGCTTATGACAAATTTAGATCTTATATTATTAATTCTAAGGTAATAGTTCATACGGATCACCAAGACTTGCGTCACCCCCTTATTAAAAATGATGCAAAGCCCATGTTGATTAGATGCGTTTTATTACTACAAGAATATGATTTGTAAACAGTAGATAGGAGGGGTAAGGATAATCCGGTAGCAGATCATCTCTCTAGGATGGAGGGAATAATTAGTGACCCCGTACCTATAAATGAGTCATTTCCAGGAGAATACTTAGAAAATGTTAAACTCGTTGATCCTTGGTTTGCAGATTATGCTAATTATCTTGCAGGAAAATTTATACGTCCTGGTATGAGAATAAATAAAAGAATGAATTTTTTAATGATCTTACATATTACTTATGGGATGATCCGTTTCTTTATCGTCATGGACCTGATGGAATGATTCGAAAGTGTGTTCCTAATCATGAAATGAATGCAATTTTGCAAGGTTGTCATGACAGCCCGTATGAAGGACATCATGCAGGCAAGAGAACTACAGAAAAGATATTTCAGTCTGGATTCTATTGGCCCGCCTTGTACAAGGATGCACACAAGTATGTTGAATATTGTGATGCTTGCCAGAAAAGAGGTAATATAGGCAGAAGACAAGAGATGGCAATGGATTATAGTCTTATAATTGAACCATTTGATGTGTGGGGAATGGATTACATGGGACCCTTTATAGAATCAAATGGATAAACTCATATTCTTGTTGCTATCGATTATGTTACTAAATGGGTTGAAGCTATTCCAACTAACCATGCAGATGCAGCTACTTCTGTGAAGATGATCAAGGATGTCATATTTCCCAGGTTTAGAATTCCTAGATTTTTAATTACTGACGGTGGTTCTCATTTTATGAAAGGAACTTGCAGGAAGATTCTCTTCAAATATGGAGTAACTCACCGTGTTGCTTCACCATATCATCCTCAAACGAGTGGTCAAGTGGAACTCTCTAATAGAGAACTAAAGACCATACTGGAGAAGATGGTGGATAAATCAAGAAAATATTGGTTATACAAACTAAATGACACTCTTTGGGCAGACCGAACTGCATTTAAAAATCCAATGGGTATGAGACCATATAAGATGGTATACGGTAAGGCGTGCCATCTACCTTTAGAATTGGAGCATAAAGCCTTTTGGGAAATCAAGAACTTAAACTATGATCTGAAAGCAGCAGGAGAAAAACTTTTATTAGACATTCATGCTTTAGATGAGTTTAGGAGTGAGTCTTATGAAAGTGATAGATTGTTTAAAGAAAAAATTAAAAAGATGGCAGTATAGAAAAATATAGAATAAGGTCTTTATAAGTGGAGATAAGGTTTTTCTCTATAACTCTCCTCTTAAGTTGTTTTCAGGAAAGCTCATATCAAAGTGGGAAGGCCCCTACATAGTTGGTGAAGCTTATGCATCGGGAGCGGTGAAGCTCCAGGGGAAAACACCCTCTCTTTCATGGGTGGTGAATGGACAATGCTTGAAGCATTATCAAGCAAAATAAGATATAAGTGTAATCACCTTACCCTAGAAGAATTGATTGAGCAAAAGTATGGAAGGAATGACAACTGGAATTAGGATAAAATGGAGATGAATTGAGCAATACTATGGTTAAGCTATAGACCATAAAAGAGCGCTTCATGGGAGGAAACCCATGTGAAATAAAGGGTCGAGTATGTTTTTAAATTTTCAAGTAAGTTCAGTTAAGTTTGTGATTGAATAAAGGAACACTTGAAGCTCTAGTGAAATACAAGAAATTTGGTTACGATAAAATTTCCAATGTTAATGTTGGTCGAAAATTTAAGCTGTCATTTTTCTGTCAAAACTTGGTATTTCATTAAGTTTCAGATTAATAAATAATTCTCAAAGAAATAGATAAATAGTGATGAATACAGTAGCCTTAATGACCAACTATACGGCGGGAATTAAATTTCCAGCCGTATAGTTGCGGTTGTATAGTTATTCACCCCATCTCCAAATTTTTATGCCAAGGTACAGAAGGTTTAATGACCAACTATACGGTGGGAAGCAAACTCCAGGCCATATAGTTGCGGTCATATAGTTGGTACCGCCGTAGATAAAATTTTTATAGTCGGTTCATAACTATACGACAGGATCTATACGGGCCGCGCCGATATAGTTGCTCGTTACGGATGGCGGCCAGGATTTTTAACCTCCCCTTTTAAACCTGATCGTATCTAACCTTTTTCATTAAGTTTTCGCAGAGCTACAACCTCTAGCCTTGAAAAACCATCGCCATCTCCATACAAGCCCCTTCTAATAACATCTGTGCAGCGAAGCCATGTAGCCGTTCCATGTAAATAAGATTTGGAGAAAGAAAGAAGAGAAGCCCATGAAGAGGATCGAGGAAGCAGAGCCAAAAGAAGCATCATCATCCAGCTCGGAGATCAAGCCTCTCTCAAATTGGGAGGACATGTTCCCGCAAAGGATGAAGGTGATGAGGCAAGCGTATCAAAGAAGGAGCAAGTATGAGTATCTCCCTAATCCTTATCGTCCATAGAATCTTATTATAAACCACCTCTTAGTCTGTCGCCTCTTAAACCCAATAAGGTGCGGCAAGATGAGATTCATGATAGGATCTATCAATTTGGAGAAAGCTTGAAAGGCATGTGTTGAAAATATTGGAGAACAGATTGACTCCTACTGGATGATGATCAAAGACCATGAGAAAAAGGTCAATGACATCGATGGTAGAGTCAGTTTCTTGATTAAAACTGTTTTGAGTTGATAGATGAGAAGAAATTCCTCCAGAAGAAAATTTTGAAGCTCCAGTACGACATGGCCGAGCTCAGCATCCGCCTCGCAAGCATAGCTAAAATTTGCAACACAGGAGAAGAAGGCAACACTCTTCCTAGCCAGGAGGAGGAATAGGTACCCGCAAGGAGTTATTTGATACCTCCTAGCTTGATCCCAAGCTTGGGGAGATCTTTAAAACCTTGTAATCAATCTTATAAGTTTACTATTTTAGTTTTGCATTAGTTCGAGTTTAGAAATAAAGATTGCATCATTAGAATCCCCTTCAGGAGTAGTAGATCTCATATATGAAATCTGAGTCTATTATAATATATGGAGAATTATTGAGTTTGAGTTTTTCTTATTAGATATAAGAATAGCTTGAGTAAAATTTTACTTGTACCTGATAATAGCAATAGGAGTCTTCCACACAGTTGGCATTAATGGAACATATAAAGATAATTCAGTCAATATATTGTAAGTTGATAGTTTGATTTACAAAAATAAAAATAATCTAATCAGTCAAGTTGAGAAATCTTGAACAAAGAAAAATAAAAGTGCAATCAAATTAGATGAGAACAAGTCGAGGTAAAGTCTTCAAGCCATAAAGATGCTTCATATACAATTGGAATTGGATAATTGAGATCGTTAATCTTTGAATCCCTACATGGAGTGGATTGTATGGCTAGCTCCTTTGCACAACACTTAAACAAAAGTGTGAGCATATATATATATATAATAAAAATAGAAAGAAGAAAAAGAGCGAATGTGCAAAGAGCAAGTAGGAATACAACACCGTCTTGTGGTAAGACAAAGAAGCGTTTGAGATTTTGAATCCCAAGTGAATATGTTAATCCTAAAACACTTGGCACTACCTCGCTAACTCATTCGGTCGAACCGAAACACTTTACATCATATTGAGATTCATATTTTGTGAACTGTTGACACTAAGGTGTGGAAGCCTGCTAATATTATTCGGATGGTTCGAGTAAGATACTATTCATGAACTTATTCCTATGTATCTTATATGACAATCACATGCTGCAACTGCCTCATTTATTTTATCGACTCAGCTTCATGAATATGAGGATCACATCCAATAAAGCTAAACTTGCTCCGGATGAGCAAGAGTCTAAGCTTGGGGAAGTCGATGAGTGTATATTTGCCTCATGTTTTATATTATTATTTTACATTGTAGTGGTAGGATCTTGGTATTTTACGGCGTTCGCACACACCTTTTATGCTTATTTTCACCAGGATTAGGACAGATGATGGATCCGATGGACACAATTCTTGGACCAGTTATATTGGAGTGAAAAGGAGCCAAAAACAACGTAAATCGCTTATTGGAGAAATATCAATAATACTAGAAGAAACCCCGAAGCGATTGGAGGATACAGAAGGGTTAACGACCAACTATACGGTGGGAAAACCTGTTCCGGCTGTATAGTTGGCGCCGACACCGCCTCCTCAAATAGTTTCACCTCGTGTAACTGGATTAGAGATACGACATACAAAACACCTAGAAATAACCAAAAACCTCACCTTCAGAAGGGATCTGGAGGGGGAACTTTCCCTAGGGATCCATCTTCGCCCTAAGCAGATCTGGGAGGCCAAGGCATCGATCTCTATCTTCATCAACCGCTGCATCACCATCACCATCATCATCTCCATCCATCTCATCTAGATCTTATTGTAATTCTAGCACTAGTTGTGGATTTATACAAGAACTATGCATCAATAATCGTTTTCATTACCATTGCCATGATGTTGTTTGCCTCCATGTCCGATCAGATCATTATTTCTTGGGGAGATGGAGAAACCCTAGTATACGATTGAGATGAAATAGAGATTATTATGTTATACATCATTATGTGTATGTGTTAATTGTCTTCATCTTGATGTTGGGAGTTGTGCACCTCCTTAATATTTGATGAACGGGATTATTTGTTGGTAGACGGAGGGATGATAACACTTATTATGACTATAAAGTAGTTGTCTTCCTTTACGTACTAACTTGGGGAAGCAAGGAGAACTCATTAATCCATGTCCATGCCGCCGGAAAAATCCCTTAATAATGGGATAATACTATTGATGTCGTTTATCTGTCAGTTGTGGTTATGAAGGATGACGTGAGCAGTGGTTGCTGCCTATTCGTCCATATATGTAGCTCCTCCCACATACATACATATCATGAGAATATTCTTTATAATAATCTTGATCACTTAGTATAAATTGCTGGCGGTGTATCCAGCACTCCCTGAGGACGTCTTTTCCCTATTGCAGTTTCACGCTTTTTTACACACATGATTACTACTTTCTGAATTAAGTTTTACTTCACTTTACTTTATTGTTTCGCTTAACCAAAAACCCAAAAACAATTCTACTCTTCTTGCATCTTAGAATTATTCCTTAAGTACTTCGTTTAGTTTTAGTTAAAAGCATTTTAGTCTTTCACCTACTGCTCCCTGTGGAATCGATATCTTTATTTTGAAACTAGCTACAAAGGATCTGTGCACTTGCAGTCATCAAATATTGACACTCATGACATAATATTGACACTCACCCCTATCATTAGTGCTTCCTTTAGTCCTGGTTGGAGACACCATCCGGGACTAAACATGCTCGCGCCGACCCCAGCATGCCACAAACCCTTAAGTCCCGGTTGGTTTCTTCAACCGGGACTAAAGATATTTCCTGGCATGTTTTCCCGCACTTTCCCCCTGTTTCCCGCCATGTTTTCCCTCCCTTTCTCTCTATATATAGGCCGACAGTCATGGCCACCCACACATCCACACATTCCATGCCGCCTACTTTAGGATGCCCATCCCGCATCCTCGTCATCGACTCGGTGGCAACGACGTAGTACTAGGCTTCATCGGGCATGTCCGAGACTAGGCTCTTCCTGGCTGGCACTAGGAGGTGCTACCTTCCGGGACATGCCGCTTGGTGAGGAATTCGGGTCTCGTCATCGACCCGGAGCTTCTTTGGTGGCTGATGCATGGTCCAGGCTCGGTGATGAGGGAGACAGCTCCCGAGGAGGTGGTACATCATCGTGTCAGGGAGGAGGATGAGCATGTCCATAGCCATATGGTGATGTTGGACACCAGGGTCTCTGATACCTGGCAGTTTCTTCAGGGATCTTACCCAAGCTATGCTCCTCTGATGGTTCCTTCTCTTTGGGTGTTCACCTCCCATGGGTCCGGAACTGGGAGTCGTCCTCCATTTTGATTGAGCAAGATTTATTAATTTTCATATCCAGATTAGCAGTTCATTTAAATTAAGAGATTGTCTTGGGAACTATTCATAATGCTCGGGAACAACACATTACATAAATGTTTTCTTCTAGATTTTCAGAACACAGTTACGTAAAATGTTTAAAACATTATTACACATCATTTCTTTGCGTGTGTCCCTTGATGATTGCATCGTAACCATGGAGCATATTCATTAATTAATAGGGTTTTTGGATCAGTGTTCACTGCGAAGGGTGGAATTTCGTGAAACTTATCACAATCTTCTGACTTGTCTGTCTTGTCCTCCACTCCCACGATGTTTCTTTTACCTTAAAGAACTATGTGGCGCTTTGGCTTATCGTCTGATGTATTCTTTTGCTTATTTTTTGTTTTCTTGGTTTGGTAGACATGTCCTTCACATATAAAACCTGAGCCACATAATTGTCTAGGACAAATTCGTTTAAGTATGCAAGATTGATGAGATCCACTATTGTCATTCTGTACTGCTCGTCTACCTTTACCCCGCCTCCTATCAGCTTGACCCATTTTCATTGAAACAAGGGGACCTTAAAAGCAGGTCCATAGTCAAGTTCCCATTTCTCCTCTATGTAACCATAATATGTGGTCTTTGACCCATTGTTTTTTGTTGCATCAAAGAGGACACCACTATTTTGGTTGGTGCTCTTTTTATCTTGGGCGATCATGTAAAATGTATTCCCATTTATCTCGTACCCTTGGAATTTCGATATTGTCGAAGATGGTGACCTAGACAACAAGTACAACTCGTATCGAAGAGTGTTGTTTTTGATGAGATGTTGCAACCAACCGCCAAAAGTCTTCATGTGTTCATCTCTTATCTAGGAGTCATGCTTCCCAGGGTTGTTGGAGAGTAAAATTTTATTGTGTTCCTCGATATATGGAGCCGCCAAGGTGGAATTCTGTAGAACTATGTAATGTGCTTCAGTGTAAGAATGCCCATACCTACATATTATTGATTTCCTTCCTAAAGTGCCTTTTCCACTCAGTCTCCCCTCATGCCGCGATTGAGGAAGACCAACCGCCCTAAGGTTAGGAACAAAGTCAACACAAAACTCAATGACCTCCTCTATTCCATGGCCCTTAGAGATGCTTCCTTCAGGACTAGCACGGTTACGAACATATTTTTTTAAGACTCCCATAAACCTCTCAAAGGGGAACATATTGCGTAGAAATACAAGACCGAGAATGGAAATATCTTCGACTAGGTGAACCAGGAGGTGCGTCATAATATTGAAGAAGGATGGTGGGAACACTAACTCAAACTAAAGACATTGGACCACATCATTCTGTAACCGTGGTAGATTTTGAGGATTGATTATCTTCTAAGAGATTTCATTGAGGAATTCACATTGATTCACAATGGGTACTCGAACATAATCCGGTAGAAGCCCCCTCAATGTAATCGGAATGATTTGTGTCATAATCACATGGCAGTCATGAGACTCTAGGTTTTGGAACTTTTTCTCTGCCATATTTATTATTCCCTTTAAATTCGACGAGAAGACAGACGGAACCTTGATACTGCTCAGGCATTCAAAAAATATTTCCTTCCCTTATTTGGTAAGAGCGTAGCTGGCATGACCTTGAAACTATTCTGGATGCAGGCCTTCTAGTTCTTTCATACGTTGCTGGTCCTTCCATGCTCACGGTGTATCTTTTATCTTCCCATATACGCCCAAGAAGCCTGGCAGATTCACACAAAGAATTCTTCATCATATGCATCACGTCAATTGTAGAGCATAACTCTAGGAATTTCCAACAGGGTAGCTCCCAAAATATATATTTCTTAATCCACATGGGTGCGTGTCTGTCAGCGTCTATTCCAAAGGTGACTATTTTATCTAAATCTTTGACCATATAAAATACATCAGCACCAGTATGTTCCTTAGGCTTTGTCTGGCGACATCACTATCCATTGAAATGCTTGCCTTTCTTTCTTAATGTATGCTTGGCCAAAATAAATCGATGATGCCCCATGTACACATTCTTCCTACGATGTTCCAAATATATAATTTCAGTGTCATCTAAACAGTGCGTACACACATTGTATCCCTTGTTTCTCTGTCCTAAAAGGTTACTAAGAGAAGGATGATGAGTCCAAAATTGATGCATATTTAATTATATAAATTACTCATATTCTCACTCATTACATTCTACATCTGTCTACGCCTATTATGTATGATTACTAGTTCTCATTCATTTCCACATGGACTTTGCAAAACTAGTAGTTTTATTAGGATTTTATTACCTTTTTCTTGTCTTTGACTTGTGTATAGGAGCTATGAAGAATCATGGAAAAAGGAGCCAAGAGGATGTAATACGGAGGAGCTATATGCACCAGACGTAGCTATATGAGGAAAGGAAGAAGTGAATTTTTCCATAAACTCCAAATGAAGATTCAAGGCCATGGTATTGTATCCCTCGTCCATACAAATCCAACGAGTCAAAAAACACCCAAATGGGAGTTCGTATGAATAAATGACGGCCAAAATATAAAAGCAGACACTACCGATAACGACCAGTAGTATGGGCGGGACCTCCCATACCGTCCGCCCATACCACATGTTTGGATGCACGGAAACGGCTGTTCTAGACACGTTTCTTCACAAGAATAATACCGATGATATCAAATTAGCACTTTATAATGTGAATAATACCGATGATATCAAATTAGTACTTTTTATCAGTTGTTGTGAGTTGCTAGCTTGCCTGAGTGATATAAAAATAGAAGATGAAGTACTCGATAAGATCTATGGAATAGTATACCTTATATACTTTTATTGTATTGATAACTTTTGTAATGATGCATTAGTGATTGCTCAGAAGCGGATAGCCGCGGAAGAGACTAACCTTTTGCAGGACTCACACAAAAGAAAGAAGGAAAGGATGTACACCACAGTGAACATGCTACTGCCGCTGGTATGGGTTTGTTTAACTTGTATGACTTGCTAGATAGTTGTGCAAAATAATTTTGTAATTCATATCATGAGATTTGTGATAAATATGTGGTAGTTGGTGATGAGTGCATATTTTTCATCATGTTTTATATTATTATTTTGCATTCTAGTGGTAGGATCTTGGTATTTTACGGCGTTCGCGTGCACCTTTTATGTTTATTTTCACGAGGATCAGGATATATGATGGATACGATGGACAAAATTCTTGCACCAGTTGTATTGGAGCGAAAAGAGTCAAAAACAGCATAAATCGCTAATTTGGGAAATATCAATAACACCAGAAGAAAACCCGAAGCAATAGCAAGAGGCAGAAGGTTTAACGACCAACTATACGGCGGGATCAACTTTTCCGGCCATAGTTCCCGCCGTATAGTTGGCTCCACCACCGCCTCTTCAAATAGTTTCACCCCATGCAACTGGATCAGGGAGACAACATACAGAACGACCAGAAATCGCAGAAACCTCACGTCTGAAAGGGAACTGGAGGGGGAACTCATCCATCGGGGATCCATCTATTCCCTACACAGATCCAGGAGGCTAAGGCATCGATCTTCATCATCAACTGCTACATCATCACCATCTCCATCCATCCCATCTACATATTGTCTAGATCTTGTTGTAATTTCCATACTCGTTGTGGATTTATACAAGTACTATTCATCTATGATAGATTCCATTGTTTTTACCATGATATTGATTACCTCCATGTCTAAGTAGATCATTAGTTCTTGGTGAGATCGAGAAACCCTTGCATGAGATTGAAATAAGATAAAGTTTATTATGATATTCATCGCTGTGACCATGTGTTAGATTTTCTTCATCTTGATGTTGGGAGAAGTCGACCTCTCAATATTTTTATCTTGTGGGGACTTGATGGAGGGAACTACTTGTTGGTAGATGGAGGTGTGCTAGCACTTACAGTGATATAAAGCTGTTGGCACTTCTTACATATTAACTTGGGAATCGAGGAAACTCACGGAACACTATCCATGCCATGGGATATGTCCTATGGGATCAAGTCCCTTAATAGCGTAGTAATTTGATTGATGTTTGGTGAGTGCATATTTGCATCATGTTTTAGATTATTATTTTGCATTGTAGATGTAGGATTTTGGTATTTTACAGCGTTCACACGTACTTTTTATGTTTATTTTCACCAGGATCAGATCAGATGATGGATCTAATGGACACAATTCTTGGAGCAGTTGTACTAGAGATAAAAGGAGCCAAAAACTACGTAAATCTCTTATTTGGGAAATATTAATAATACCAGAAGAAAATTCGAAGCGAGCAAAGGAGGCAGAAGAGTTGACGACCAACTATACGTCCCGCCGCCATATAGTGTTGGGAATATGCCCTAGAGGCAATCATGTATGATGATATTTCCCATTGTATTCATAAAGATATTAAGTTGTCCTTATATAAAAATCTGATGTGTATCATTGAATATGTGATTCAGTTGTGGAACTATACATTCATGTTGTTTGTACTAAATATCCTTGGTCATCGAGGCTATGCTGGACACACAACTTAGACCAATGTGAAAGTCGGCTCGATGACTCGGTTCCACTTGTCATGGGCATGGTGATGCTATTCTGACTTACACATATTCGGCTAAGGAGTTTAGCGAGTCAGATTGACCCATATTGAGGTACAACGAACAAGTTGTCATTTGTATATCTCAATCAATGTAATCCTTAGACCTACGGTTATTGCATAGTCCGAGTTGAGGATCACCGACTTAGGTTCTGTCAAATGCTGATCCGTAACTCGGAAGTTATAAAGGCAGAGTTCAGGTCGACTGAGAATCGAGCTGCGTGATGTGAATAACCAAGTTGGGATTTTGCCCCTCCACCTAGAGAGATATTCTCTGGGCCCTCTCAGATGATATGATTCGGAAAGCATGGCCATGCACAACTCGGTTAAGTGTTAACCGTGGCGATTGTCTAATAGTTAGTCGGATGAATCACTTATCTCTGATCAAGAAGAGAGTCGGACTATTTAAAGGATGACAAATATTTTCCTATAGTCTGAAAAGGTATATCGTGAGGTAAAGGGACTCGGACGCAAGTCGCATTGGAAAGGCAAGTCGTGATGACTCTTTGGTACTTGGGAGTCAGCACGTTCTGCTAGGAGCCGCTACCAACTGATCAATTGAGAGTCGGACTCTAATCGTGTCCAAGTTGCCATGAGCCTGCGGGGTCACACACTTAAGAGCGGGAGCAAGTTCAGATTGGATCTGAACCAGAAATCTGGTTGGGTTGGACCCGAGCCGGATTTTGGACGTCAATGAGTAGGACTCATAGTGGCTAATATTATATGGGATTTAGTGAATGGTCCACGAGTGAGTGGAGCCCATGTTAACTCCCTATATATAGTGGGGTGCAGAAACCCAGGAGGGTTGATCGGTTAGGTCATTCCATGCGTTGGAAACCCTAGCTCCACAACAGTCCAGCCGTCGTACTGAACCTAGCAGTTCACCGCCGGTGCTCCTACTTATACATGTGGATACGAACAACAGTGTTGTACGATCATCACCAGGACAATTGGATCAGATCGTGAGGACTGAACTGCATTCAACAGATGTGCTTCATCAATTCCGCAACAGCGCGTCTAGTGGTAATCCCCGTGGCCTTCTACCTCAGCTAGATCTTGGGATCACCACGTTAGAGGAAAAAGTTTTGTTTTATCTCTGCGTGGCCCAACATATAGTTCCGACCATATAGTTGGTGCCGCCTCCTCCTCCTCAAACAGTTTCACCCCGTGCAACTGGTTTGGGGAGATGACATACAGAACACCTAGAAATTGCCGAAAACCTCACCTCCGGAAGGGATGTGGAGGGGGAACTTATCCTAGGGATCCATCTTCACCCTAAGCAGATCTGGGAGGCCAAGGCATCGATATCCATCTTCATCAACCGCCGCATCTTCGTCATCACCATCATCTCCATCCATCCCATCTAGATCTTGTTGTAATTCTTGCACTAGTTGTGGATTTATACAAGTACTATTCATCGATAATCATTTCCATTACCATTGTAATGATGCTGATTGCCTCAATGATTGAGATTAAATAGGGATTATTATGTTATACATCATTATATGTATGTGTTAATTGTCTTCATATTGATATTGGGAGTTGTTCACCTCCTTAATATTTGCTTCTTGCGGGGAATCGATGAAGGGTATTACTTGTTGGTAAACGGAAGGATGGTAGCACTTACTGTGACTATAAATTCGTTCTCATCCTTTACGTACTAACTTGGGAATCAAGGAGAACTCATTAAGCCATGTCCATGCCGCAGGAGAAATCCTAATAGCGGGATAATACGATTGATGTCATTTATCCGTCAGCTGTGGTTATGAAGGATGGTGTGAGCAGTGGTTGCTGCCTAATCATCCATATATGGAGCTCATCCTACATACATGCATATCATGAGAATATTTGTTATAATAATCTTGATCACTTAGTCTAAATTGCTAGCTGTGTATCCACCACTCCCTGGGAACGCCTTTCTCCTATTGCCGTTTCAATGTTTCTTACATACGAGATTACTACTTTCTGCATTAAGTTTTAATTAATGTTGCTTTACTGTTCACTTAACCAAAAACCCACAAATAATTATACTTTTCTTGCATCTTAGAATTATTCCTGAAGTACTTCGTTTAATTTTAGTTAAAAGAATTTTAGTCTTTCGCCTACTTCTCCCTATGGGATTGATGACTGATATGTCCAAAATGTATCTACTTTCCGAACACTTTGCTATTGTTTCAACTCTAAACTTGTGTGATTTGGATACAACTAACACAGACTGATGCCGTTTTCAGCAGAATTGCCTTGGTGTCTTGTTTTTGTTCAGAAAATGAACTATCAGGAAAAATCCCGGAAAATATGCCAAAAATTATATTTCACCAGAAGATCCACGGAGCCAGAAGACGAAACGGAGAGGAGGCCTAGGGGCCCACACCCACCCTAGGCGCGGGCCCACCATCGTCAGCGCTGGAGGGTGTAGCCACAGAACCCCTCGGTCTCCCTCTGCGCCTATAAGTTGCCTTTCGACATAAAAAGCGAGGGGGGTTTGATAGTTTTCCAGAAAGAGTTCCGCTCCGCCGCCACCAGAAACCAAGATTCGGATCCAGAAACTCCGTTCTGGCACCCTGCCGGGACGGGGAATTTGGAGAGGATCATCGCCATCGTCATCACCAACGCATCTCCATCAACCACCGATGTTTCCCTCATCCATGAGTGAGTAATCCCTTGCTGTAGGCTTGGGGATGGTAGGGATTGGATGAGTTCTATCATGTAATCGAATAAGATCTGTTAGGGCATAGTGCCTAGTATCTATATTAGTGCTATTTGACTTTGTTGCAACTTGTTGTCCTTAATGCTTGTCACTAGGGCCCGAGTGACATGATCTCAGATCTGAACTTATTATTGAATCATTATGATAGTATTGTTTGTGATCTTATGTGCAAGTTGTGTACACATATCATTGTCCTGATCCAAAGGCCCCAAAGTGACAATAATTAGGACAACCGGAGGGGATGGCTGTGGTGTGAGGATCACATGTGTTCATAGAGTGTTAATGCTTTGCTCTGGTGCTCTATTAAAAGGAGCACCTTAATTGCCAGTAGTTCCCTAGAGGCCCCGCTGCCATGGGCTGGCTGGACAGAAGATGTTGTGCAAGTTACCATTGCAAGCACGTATGACTATATTTGGGGCACATGCCTAGGATTGTTTAGTACTTGGATGCTTGTTATTATTTATCTGAAATGCCCTAGATCTTGAAGTTACATGTTTAGACTCATCCATGCAACGCCCGTTCATCCATCCCTATGCCTATCACACTCGAATCCTACCGTTACCGTTACTGTTACTAGTGCTCCTGTTTCACTGTTGCTGTTGCTGTTGCTACTACCAAATTGTTACTACTAATAAACTTCTTTGAGCAAGAACTATTTCTAGGTGCAGCTGAACTGACAACTCAGTTGTTAAGTCTTGCAAGTATTCTTTGGCTCCCCTTGTGTCGAATCAATAAATTGGGTAATACTATCCGCGAAGACTATTGCGATCCCCTATACTTGTGGGTCATCAAGACTATTTTCTGCCGCTGTTGCCAGGGAGCATAGCTTTATTTGTAAGTTCACTTGGATCTATTATTGTTCACTGCTACTCCTTTCATCACGGGGAAGTCTAGTGATGGAAAGTTCCCTATTTTACCATCCACTACAAGAAGAGGTACAGTCCTAAACACCTCTGCTGCTCTTGATTCAACGTCTGTTATAAGTAAGCTTGTCACACCACCACCACATACTCATGCTACACACAGTACTACTACTGCTGAGTCTGAAACTTCTTTTGATGCTCATGATGTTACTTCTACTGTGCTTGATGAGAGTGGTTCATTAGGTCCTTTTCTAGATGCTACCATGGTTGGTCTAGGGAATACCGAAACTCCTAGTGAAGACACTGTTACACCTGTTAGCTCACCTGAGGCTAGTGAGAGTTATGATATTAATGATGGTTACAGTGAGTTCACTGATGATTTTGTTGAAGAGTGCCGAAACACACATGGTACTAGTGCTATTAAGAGTGTCCTTGCTAGACGTACTATTATGCCTAAGATGTCCTCTGATCCTAAGTTTGCCACTTCTCCCATAGATATTGAAGATGAAGATTATGATTTCTCTCTTGATTTATCTTATTTAGATATTGTTGAGAAAGAACCTTTTTGTGGGACTGAAAATGAGAGTGATGTGGCTCATATGAATGAGCTTTCTACTATGCGTGCTATGTTCTCTGATGATTTTAAGATGCGCAAGTACTTTGTTGCTAAGATCTTCCCTTTTTCACTAAAAGGAGAAGCTAGGGCTTGGTTTAATAGATTACCTCATGGTTCCATTGATAGCCCTGATTGCTTCTTTCTTCCAGAAATATTTTCCTCCCAGTGCTAGACATGCTGTTTTGCAGAGACTTTTTGATTTTAAACAGGGAGAAGAAGAGAAATTGCCTGAGTCATGGAAAAGGTTCTGTGCCTTGATTCATGCACATCCTGGATGTCCATTACATAAGAATGAGCTTCTTGATATTTATTATAATGGACAAACTGATGATTCTAGGACCTACCTAGATAGCTTTGCTGATTGTGTTTTCGGGAAAAGGACTCCTACAGATGCTGAAGAATTAATGACTAAAATAAGCAAGAATTATGACGATTGGACTTCAACTGAGCTAAATACACCTGAGCCTATTACTCCTAAACCAGTTGTTCCTGAACCAATATGACTTGATGGTGCATGAACCAATGAAGGTTCATCGCGAGGAAGCAGTTTTTCCTTCCATATATCCATGCCAAGAATTTATGAGAGCTGCGGGAATCTCCCAGGATTTCAAAACTTTGATTGAAAATGGAGGGTTGGAACACTTTGTTGAAGGTGAACCATTCCAATATGTTAATCTAACCATGATTTTTCTGCAGGACTTCTGGTTCACTTGGTCTACTTCTAATCCCATGGTCCATTACAAAATATATAATATATCTGTCGACCCGCCTTTTGCTGATTTCTATGCACCAATTAGAGTACCTCAGTGGGGATCTTGTGAGAAGATCAAGGAAAGGCCCAAGTCCGTTATGGATTTATATGCTGAGATTTTCCAAGGTTTCGACTTCTCAAAGGAAAGTGGTAAAATTCAGAACTTTCAGCTCCCAGCTATTAGATACTTTGCTTATTTCATTACCAAGTGTGTTCTTGCTAGAAAGTTGTCTTCTTTTGATCTAGGTTTTATTGCAGTTGCTCTGAATAGGAATAGATCTTATAGTTTGGGTGCGCTGATAGCTCACCGTCTCACCACCAACCGTGAGAAGGGTGGAATTTGTGGAGGTCTCATTGCTTCTAGGTTGCTAGTTTCCCATGGTTTAGAGCCTCATTATTCAGATTTTCAGTTCCCCATAGAGAGGCTTGATATTGAATCCATGATTCAGCATTGTTTTGTTTCCTTGGGGGCTAATGTGATAAGTTTTCCATATAAATTATCTTTTGCCCAGCAAGATCGGAGAAAGGGTAGGACTGAGAAAATAGTTTATTTGCTTGCACCTGCTTTGTTTAATTTTGATAACAGGAAAGGATGGTCGCTTACGGAGGAGGAGGTTGACACATATGTGGGGGAACTCTCCCAGCAAGAGAATGTTGAAGAGGATGCCGAAGATAATTCGGTTCAGCCCTCCAACTTGGGAGAGTCTTCATACCAGCAGCCCTCATTTGATTTGGGCACGTCTTCTTCCTCATCACAAGAGCCTGACTATGATCATTCCTATGATGACCCACCAGCTTGGAGTTACTACCCGCGCTATTGAGCCCCACTTAGGCCAAAAGCCTAAGCTTGGGGGGAGGTATACCGACATCACACTCATATATATATCATGTTCGGTCGGTTCTTTGTATATCCATTGTTTTCGCTTTTTTTTGTTTTTTTCTTCTTCTTTCTAAAAACCCAAAAATACCAAAAATATTTTCGTTGTTTCTCTTGGTTTGTTTCTTTGCTTTGGTTTGCCTTAAAAGAAAATTCCAAAAAGATTTTGCTTTGCTTTTGTTTGGTTTTTCTTTGTTTGCTTGTTTCTAAAAATTCGAAAACACCAAAAATATTTGTTGTTATTCTTTGGTTTTGTGAGTTCTTTGCAGGGTTCAGCCATCCTCAATGGATTTTGGTTTCATGTTAATTATTCAAGTCACACAAGTGAAGGGCAATAATGAAGATTAAGATAACTCGAGGAGTGGTAAGAGGCTGGTAATAAACTCTATTTGTTTCATTTTTGTACATATACTCAGCATTGTGAGCATGCCTAGCCAATTTGTGGAAGGTTTATGTCATTTTGGATGCTTAGTAGTTCTTGCTTGTCTATGATTAGCTCCAGCTTGCTAATAGTTTGTAGCATGTCATATGAATGTTTGCTTGCATTGTTTTATTCATACTTTGGTATGATATTGTGGTATCCTCCTCTGACTGGTCATGTGAATCGATTTGGCACATTCTCACGCATGCATATGACTAATAAATAGTTAGTAAGCCTCGATGATTTGTTTTGACTCAGAGTTCTTGTATCACTTTCATGCCATAGTTAGTCCTGTTTAGTTGCAAGCATGATTATGACAGCTATTGCTCTCTCGTTTGTCGCTCCCTCTCTATTGCTAGCCTTCACTTGCACCGAGTATGTGCTCTACCTGTGCTTCCAACTCCCCAAAACCAATATTGCTAGCTGTGTCCACCATACCTACCTATTAGCATCATTTTCTATTTCAGTGCATATTCCATATGCCGTGTTTTCTTCCAAAATAAAATGTTTGTCTGTTTTGAGAAAGTTAGTTAGTAAATCTCTCACGAACTTGATGGCACACTTTATTCCTTGCACTTAACAATTCTGAACCATTGTGACTAGTCCAAGAAAGTTATATGCTTGCTAATTATATACTGGGAGTCAGCAGAACCATGCTGTCATGGGGAATGCTTTCAACACCCGTTGGATATCTCATCCAGTTTATTCTTTCCTCTTTTGTTTATGGATGTCGACAATGTGAAATAAAAGGGGAGGTTGTGAGTTCATGGATTTTATACATTGTGTTAGAGAAACATCTAGGCCGCTAGCCTAAGCCATGCCTAATCATGGTGGAAACTTGCAGCATCACTATAATGCGCATCCATGAAGTATCCTCAATAAAAAGCTATGCATATGGTAAATAAAAAGATTGCTGAGATGCTCATTGTCTGCTTGCCTTGTCATTTTGGTAGCATGCGGGGAAAGCTCCTGTACCATGTGCAAGGGGTACCCCGTTGGTGGTTCTCGATGATATGCATGTATTTACAATGACAAGAACTTTCAGGTGACCAAAGTTGAGTAGCATGCGGAGCGACCCTCGTACTCAAGGGACTTGGGATTTCTAGTCTATGGTCTGTCAAGCATATGATTCAGAGTGGACCTCACTTTCACCTTAACCACATGAAGATGCCTATGATAGGGGCAATGAGAGTTCAAAGCTAATGAGTACCTTCCTTTCAGCATTAGGAAGCCTTTCAAACCTTCACAAAACCATTTTCACAACCTTGTTGAGTCACCACTTATTCTATGAGCACCTTCTTAAGAGCATAGTTGTCATTCTTGTGTTTGTTCCAAAACTTGGTTAATTATGTCATGACTTTGATGCTTGTATCTCTGATATCTTTACTTCTAGTCTTCATGTGAACTTTAGAGGTGCCTTGAAATTTATATTGTCCTCTTCAAACAGAGGCAAGCAAGATACCACTCTATCATACCTTATTATGAGCATTGCAATGTTGCTTATGTTTATGTTTCATGCTACTTATTATTATTGAGTTGGTTTCTCTTTATAGCTTGCAATGACTATTGAGTATACTTAGTTGCATACTTCTTATTATGAATTGTCTAAGCATCTACTCCTGTGCTGAGAATATTTACATCATATGAAGCAAAGTGTTCGTGAAAGTTATTTTATCGCACTCAGTTTTCAACTGAATTGCTTGAGGACAAGCAATAAGCTAAGCTTGGGGGGAGTTGATACGTCCAAAATGTATCTACTTTCCCGAACACTTTGCTATTATTTGTTCTCTAAACTTGTGTGATTTGGATAAAACTAACACGGACTAACGCTGTTTTCAGCAGAATTGCCTTGGTGTCTTGTTTTTGTGCAGAAAATGAACTATCAAGAAAGATCCAGGAAAATATGCCAAAAATTATATTTCACCAGAAGATCCACGAAGCCAGAAGACGAGACGGAGAGGAGGCTGTTGGGCCACGTAGAGATAAAACAAAACTTTTTCCTCTAACATGGTGAACCCAAGATCTAGCTGAGGTAGAAGGCCACGAGGTTTACCACTAGACACGCAGTTGCGGATTACTGATGTAGCGCGTTAGTTGATGCAGTGCAGTCCTTTGCAATCCGATCGTCCTGGTGCTAATCGTACAGCACCTCTGTTGGTATCCACACGTACGAGGAGCACCGTGGCGAATCGCTAGATTAAATGTCGTGGCCGGGACTGCTGTGGAGCTAGGGTTTCCAACACATGGAATGACCTAGCCGATCAACGATTAACCCTTCTGGGTTACTGTGCTCCACTATATATAGGGAGTGAACCTGGGCTCCACTTTCGTGGCCCATTCACTAAAGCCCATACAGTATTAGTCCTTGTGAGTACGACTCACTAACTTAGTCCAAATCCGGCTCGGGTCCAACTCAACCAGATTTCCGGTTCGGATCCAATCCGAACTTGCTCCCGCTATTAAGTGTGTGACCCCGCAGGCTCTTGGAAACTTAGACATGATTATATTCCGACTCTCAATCGATCAGTCGGTAGTGGCTCCTAGCAGAACATGCCGACTCCGAAGTACCAAAGAGTCATGACGACTTGCCTTTCCAATGCGACTTGCGTCTGAGTCCCTTTTGCCTGACGATATACCTTGTCAGACTATAGGCGAATAATTGTCATCCCTTAAATAGTCCGACTCTCTTCTCGATACGAGATAAGTGATTCACCCGACTAACTCTTAGTTGATCCCCTCGGTTAACACTTAACCGAGTCGTGCATGGCCATGCTTTCCGAATCATATCATCCTAGAGGGCCCAGAGAATATCTCTCCAAGTGGAGGGGAAAAATCCAATCTTGGTTATTCACATCATGCAGCTTCATTCTCAGTCGACCTGAACTCTGCCTTTATAACTGCCCATTTACGGATCAACGTTTGACATAACCTAAGTCGGTGATCCTCAACTCGGATTATGCAATAACCTCAGGTTTAAGGATTACATTGATTGAGATATACAAATTACAACCTGTTCGTTGTACCTCAATATGGGTCAATCCAAATCGCTAAACTCTTTAGACGAATCTGTGTAAGTCGGAATAGCATCACCATGCCCATGACAAGTGGAACCGAGTCATCAAGCCGACTTTCACATTGGTCTAAGTTGTGTGTCCAGCAAAACCTCAATGACCAAGGATATTTAGTACAAACAACATGAATGTATAGTTCCACAACCGAATCACATATTCAATGATACACATCAGATATTAATACAAGGACAACTTAATAACCTTATGAATACAATGGGAAATGTCATCATACATGATTGCCTCTAGGGCATATTGCCAACAGTCTCCCACTTGCACTAGAGTCAATCTTCCGACATCACATGTCTAAGCATCTAATGCCCATGGCTCTTAGGTGCGCCTCATGATTTGGCTGTGGTAATGGCTTTGTCAACGGATCCGCAATATTTGCATCCGTGTGTACCTTGCATAACTTGATATCACCCTGATCCACGAACTGGAGAATCAGGTGGTACCGCATGAGTATGTGCTTGTTCTTCTGGTGTTTTCTAGGTTCCTTGGCTGGTGCAATAGCACCATTGTTGTCACAATACATGTCTAACGGATTGGACAAGCCCTGAACGACACCAAGATCCATGAGGAAATTCCTCATCCAAACAGCTTCCTTTGCTACCTCTGAGGCGGCAATATACTCAGCCTCTGTTGCAGATGCAGACACAGTCTCTTGCTTGGAACTCTTCCAGCTCACAGCACCTCCGTTTATAATAAACACGTATCCGGATTGCGAACGAGAATCATCAGAGTCGGTAAGATAACTCGCATCCGTGTAACCCTTTACACTGAGTTCATCTTCACCTCCATAAAATAAAAACATATCCTTAGTCCTTCTCAAGTACTTTAGGATATTTTTGCTTGTTGTCTGATGGATCTCTCCAGGATCAGCCTGGTATCTGCTCACAACACTTAGAGCATAGGAAACATCCGGCCTAGTACAAATCATGGCATACATGATGGATCTGACTGCAGAAGCATACAGAATCGCACTCATCCGACTTCGCTCATCAGTTATCGAAGGACACTGAGTCTTGCTAAGTTTTACACCATGGGACATCGGTAAGAACCCCTTCTTAGACGATTCCATGTTGAACTTCTTCAACACTTTTTCCAAATAAGTACTCTGACTCAATCCAATGAGTCGTCTTGATCTATCTCTATAGATCCGGATTCCGAGAATATATGTTGCCTCACCCAAGTCTTTCATTGAGAAACTCCTTTCCAATGATTCCTTGGTTTCTTGCAACATATGGACATCATTTCCAATCAATAATATGTCATCCACATATAAGATTAGAAAGTTTACTTTGCTCCCACTAAACTTCTTGTATAAACAAGAATCACGATCACTCTTGATGAAGCCAAACGATTTGACTACCTCATCAAAGCAAATATTCCAACTCTGAGATGCTTGCTTCAACCCATAAATGGATTTCTAAAGTTTACATACCTTGTTAGCATTAGCCGGATCGACAAAACCCTCAGGCTGTATCATATATACGTCCTCGGTTAAATTTCCGTTAAGGAAAGCCGTTTTCACATCCATCTGCCATATCTCATAGTCGAAATAGGTTGCTATCGCTAACATGATCCGAACTGATTTAAGCATCGCTACGGGCGAGAAAGTCTTTCGTAATCAACTCCTTGAACTTGTCAGAACCCCTTCGCTAGAAGACGTGCTTTATAGACAGAAACATTTCCATCCATATCAGTTTTCTTCTTAAAGACCCATTTGCACTCGACGGGTCTTGCACCGTCTAGAAGATCCACCAAGTTCCAAACTTGATTTTCATCCATGGATTTCAACTCGGATCTCATGGATCCAAGCCATGACTCGGAATCATATCCCACCACCGCTTCCGAATAATTTTCCGGCTCATCACTGTCTAACAGTAATACATCACGAACACTTCGTAATCTTGTCGATCTTCATAGTACAGGTGTTGCTGCCGGCTCAGCTACCACGACCGGCTCAACCTCCAAGGTTTCTGCCGACTCGCTACTAGCCGGTTCCTCTCGAATTTCTTCGAGCTGCACCGTGCTCCCACTTACTCCCCGACTGAGAAACTCTTTCTCAAGGAAGACACCGTTCCGAGCGACAAACACTTTTCCCTCTTCTCGGTTGTAAAAGTAATAACCCAAGGTTTCCCTCGGATACCCCACGAAAATATACTTATCCGACTTGGCCGTAAGTTTGTCCGCTTGAAGTCACTTGACAAATGCTTCACAACCCCAAATCTTAAGAAAAGACAAACTCGGCTTTTTGCCTGTCCACATCTCATGCGGTGTCTTCTCTACCGACTTTGATGGTACTCTGTTTAGTGTGAACACCACTGTTTCTAGGCAATAACCCCAAAATGATAAAGGCAGATCCATCTGACTCATCATTGATCGTACCATGTCCAACAAGGTCTGATTGCGCCTTTCCGAAACACCGTTCCTTTGCGGAGTTCCCGTCGGAGTAAGTTGGGGAACTATCCACAACTTTTCCGATGGTCATCAAACTCATGGCTCATGTACTCGCCTCCTCAGTCCGACCGAAGAAACTTTATTTTCTTGCTGAGTTGATTGTGTGCTTCATTCTGGAATTCTTTGAACTTTTCAAAGGCTTCCGACTTATGTTTCATCAAGTCGATATATCCATACCTACTCAAATCATCAGTGAAGGTAATGAAGTACTCATAACCACCCCTGGATGTCGTACTCATTGGTCCACATACATCACTATGTACTAGTCCCAACAAGTCGGACGCCCTTTCGCACCTCTTTGCAAAAGGTGTCTTGGTCATTTTGCCGATTAGGCAAGATTCGCATGTCTTGAATGACTCCAAGTCGAACGAAGTTAGGAGTCCATCATCATGGAGCTTCTTCATGCGTTTCCAACTTATATGACCCAGCCAACAGTGCCAAAAGTAAGTCATATTTAGATCATTTGGTTTCAACCTTTTAACATTTATGTTATAAACCGACTCACCATCAAGATTCAAAATAAATAACCCGTCCTGGACGGGTGCAAAGCCGTGAACATATCATTCAAATACAAAGAACAACCATTATTCTTGATATTCGACTCATAGCCTTGCCTCATCAAACATGAAGCAGAAATAATGTTTCGACTAAGCACTGGAACATAATAACAATTATTCAGTTCCATAATGAATCCGGAAGGTAAATGAAGTTGCATCGTGCCGACTTCCAACGCAGCAACTCTTGCTTTGTTGCCGACTCGAATATCAACCTCGCCTCTTGCTGTGCTCCTAGTTCTTACGAGTCCCTGCAATGAGTTGAAGATGTGAACAACTGATCCGGTATCATATACCCAAGAACTATTAGGTGCATCAGCAAGATATATGTCTATAACATTGCAAACAAGTGTACCTGAGTCGAAATTCATACCTCCACTCTTGGCTTTGTCGGCCAAGTACTTGCTGCAATTCCTCTTCCAGTGGCCATCCGCCTTGCAGTAGAAGCAAGTGGATCCGACTGAAGGAGATGGCTTAGTCCGTGAGGAAGCGCTTGGGACCGGGTCCTGAGCCTGCTTTCCTCCTGACTTAGCCTTCTTCTTAGTCCAAGAACTCTTCTTGAACTTAGCCCTATTTTGCATAATCAACACTTGACTGGCGCCCTTCTTGAGATTAGCCTCTGCCCGCTTGAGCATCCCATGCAATTCAGTGAGCTTCTTATCCATACCATGCATGTGGTAGTTCAAAATGAACTGCCCATATGCACTAGGAAGAGAGTTCAGAATTATATCCGTAGCAAACTCTTCGCTAATGGGGTAACCAAGCCTCTCCAGAGACTGCACATAACCAACCATTTTGATCACATGCGGACTCAGTGGATCACCATCCTTAAGCTTGCAACTCAGCAAAGCCTGAGAGACCTGATACCTCTCAGTCTTCGCTTGAGCCTGGAACATACTTTTGAGGCTTTCGATCATATCGTAGGCCTCAACATGCTCGAACTTCTTTTGCAAGTCCGGTTCCATGTGAGCAAGCATAAGACAACTAATATATGTGGACTCATCCTTAGCCCGACGGTAGGCATTGGTGGCAGCGATAGTCGCATTCTCATTCGGCTCATCTGGAAGTGGGTTGTCTAGGACATGGTCCTTCTTTTCTTGTTTGAGAACAATTCTCAGATTTCGATACCAGTTGGTAAAATTAGTGTCGTTCAGTTTATATTTCTCAAGAATGGTTCTCAATACAAAACCGGATATCTGAGAGTGACTGCTACTTGGTGCCATGATCTACAACAGAAAATATGCAAAACACTTAAGACATGTATTCATAAAAGAGCAAGCATATTAAAGACTTTAATATTTTATGCTCCCACTAGAACCAACACCCCTCCGATGGTTGCTTAGTGATTCAGGATCCTAAATAAGCAAGTCGGCTAGTGAGCTTTAGCATCACCGCTAGCCGCCAAGTAATTTAGGTAGACAATTCCTTGTCAATCGCATCTCTTACGACTCCTATTGGACTGGTGGCATCACATGCCCCGGCTCCCATCCGACTTTTTCCCCGAGCCCCACAACCGTTGTGATAGACCCGTCCAGCTTACCGAGTGTTTCCGTAGTAAGAGTCCAACTCGAACCCACCTAGTCGGAAAGAATTGGCAGCACCTTAATTTTATGATCCTACTACCAAAAAAGTCTGACTTGTGATGGTGCAAACACTGGCGGGAAAACCGACTAGACCTTCTTTGAGGGAGTAAATTTTACCGACTATCTAATAGAGGTAAAACAGAGACATAACAATAACGCAGAATAAAGCAATAATAATGTGAAATGGTATGGCTCTCTTCATGGCGATCTCCATCTCCACAAAGCCTGTAATCCGACTCGTGCCAACTCTTGTCACTTGCCGTCTTACTCCATGTCGCCGACATGTACATTGCCTTGCATGTCATCTGAATTCTCCAAACAGCTACACTAGCTTAGTAAAGTAAATTACATAGAGAATCCGACACGCATGTCGTTATACAGTAATATGACAACACCTAGGCTCCAGCCGGCTGACAAAACTGTGATTCGCAGATCACATATGGATTACACACATACATCACATGCACATGAACCATACCATTCACAACTTCCTGCACAAACAAGTTATGCATAGATACGCTATCTACCGGCATTGTGAAACTCGCAACGACATCTAAGGCGCTATCTACCGGCCACGTAGAGATAAAACAAAACCTTTTCCTCTAACATGGTGAATCCAAGATCTAGCTGAGGTAGAAGGCCACGAGGTTTACCACTAGGCGACGCCAGCTATGGATTGATGTAGATCTTCTGATCCTTTGTGATCCGATCGCCCTGGTGCCGATCGTACAGCACCCTGCTGGTATCCACACGTACAAGGAGGAGCACCGGTGGCGAATTGCTAGATTTGTATCGACGGCAGGACTGCCATGGAGCTAGGGTTTCCAACACATGGAATGACCTAACCGATCAATGATTAACCCTTCTGGGTTACTGTGCTCCACTATATATAGGGAGTGAACGTGGGCTCCATTTTTGTGGCCCATTCACTAAAGCCCATATAGTATTAGTCCTTGTGAGTCCGACTCACTGACTTAGTCCAAAGCCGGCTCGGGTCCAACCCAACCAGATTTCCGGTTCGAATTCAATCTGAACTTGCTCCCGCTCTTAAGTGTGTGACCCCGCAGGCTCTTGGCAACTTAGACACGATTAGAGTCTGACTCTCAATCGATCAGTGGGTAGCGGATCCTATCAGAACATGCCGACTCCCAAGTACCAAATAGTCATGACGACTTGCCTTTCCAATGCGACTTGCGTCCGAGTCCCTTTTGCCTCACGATATACCTTGTCAGACTATAGGCAAATAATTGTCATCCCTTAAATAGTCCGACTCTCTTCTCGATCCGAAATAAGTGATGCACCCGACTAACTCTTAGTCGATCGCCTCGGTTAACACTTAACCGAGTCGTGCATGTCCATGCTTTCCAAATCATATCATCCGAGAGTGCCCAGAGAATATCTCTCCAAGTGGAGGGGCAAAATCCCATCTTGGTTATTCACATCACGCAGCTTGATTCTCAGTCGACCTGAACTCTGCCTTTATAACTACCTAGTTATGGATCAGCGTTTGACAGAACCTAAGTCGGTGATCCTCAACTCGGATTATGCAAGAACCTCAGGTCTAAGGATTACATTGATTGAGATATATAAATGACAACTTGTCCATTGTACCTCAATATGGGTCAATCCGAATTGCTAAACTCTTTAGCCAAATCTGTGTAAGTCGGAATTGCATCACCATGCCCATGACAAGTGGAACCGAGTCATCAAGCCGACTTTCACATTGGTCTAAGTTGTGTGTCCAACACAACCTCAATGACCAAGGATATTTAGTACAAACAACATGAATGTATAGTTCCACAACCGAATCACATATTCAATGATACACATCAGATGTTAATACAAGGACAACTTAATAACTCTATGAATACAATGGGAAATGTCATCATACATGATTGCCTATAGGGCATATTCCCAACAGGCCCGGGGGGCCCACACCCACCCAGGCGCGGGCCCACCACTGGCCGCGCCTGGAGGGGGTGCAGCCACCCCATGCACCTCCTCGGCCTCCCTCCGTGCCTATAAGTTGCCTTTCTACCTACAACCCGAGGGGGGTTCGATAGTTTTCTAGAAAGAGTTCCGCTCCGTCGCCACCACCAGAAACAAAGATTCGGATCCAGAAACTCCATTCTAGCACCCTGCCGGGACGGAGAATTTGGAGAGGATCATCGCCATCGTCATCACCAACGCATCTCCATCAACCACCGATGTTTCCCTCATCCATGAGTGAGTGATCCCCGCTGTAGGCTTGGGGTATGGTAGGGATTGGATGAGTTCTATTATGTAATCTAATAACATATGTTAGGGCATAGTGCCTAGTATCTCTATTAGTGCTATTTGACTTTGATGCAACTTGTTGTGCTTAATGCTTGTCACTAGGGCCCGAGTGCCATGATCTCAGATCAACTTATTATTGAATCATTATGATTGTATTGTTTGTGATATTATCTGCAAGTTGTGTACACATATCATTGTCTAGATCCAAAGGCCTTAAAGTGACAATAATTGGGACAACCGGAGGGGATGGCTGTGGTGTGAGGATCACATGTGTTCACGGAGTGTTAATGCTTTGCTCCGGTGCTCTATTAAAAGCAACACCTTAATTTCCAGTAGTTCCCTAGAGGCCCCGCTGCCACGGGCTGGCTGGACAGAAGATGTTGTGCAAGTTCTCATTGCGAGCACGTATGATTATATTTGGAGCACATGACTAGGATAGTTTAGTACTTGGATGCTTGTTATTATTTATATGCAATGCCCTAGATCTTGAATTTACATGTTTAGACTCGTCCATGCAATGCCCGTTCATCCATCCCTATGCCAACCGCACTCAAATCCTACTGTTACCGTTAGTGTTACTATTGCTCCTGTTTCACTGTTGCAGTTGCTGTTGCTTTGCTGTTGCTACTACAAACTGTTACTACTGATAAACTTCTATGAGCAAGAACTATTTCCAGGTGTAGCTGAACTGACAACTCAGTTGTTAAGGCTTGCAAGTATTCTTTGGCTCCCCTTGTGTCAAATCAATAAATTGGGTAATACTACCCGCGAAGACTGTTGCGATCCCCTATACTTGTGGGTCATCAATGACCCACAAGTATTGGGGGTGTATCGTAGTACTTTCGATAAATAGGAGTGTCGATCCCAACAAGGAGCAGAAGGTGTTGACTAGTGGTTTGGAGCAGGAAATCTCTATAAATATTTAGCAAACGAATTTTTAGGGGTTTTTGATAAAGCAAAGAAATAAAGTGCATGTAAAGAAAGACAACAAATAATTGCAGCAAGTGGCCCAATCCTTTCTTAGCAAAGGACAAGCCGGTTGTAATACTTACGAATACCAAACTTTCTCGATGACACATGGGAAGACTGTCAAGTTCTTTTGTTTCATATAGATGATTAACCTTCATTGGTTTGATAAGTGTTGTGTGGGTGAACCTGTGCTAATGTACCGACCTTACTTGGACTAAAATATACTTGTGATTAAACCCTTTGCAAGAATCCGCAACTATAAGAAAGTAATTAAGTTAAAAACCTAACCACAGTCTTAAACTCTGAGATCCTACACTCCTTTGTGAAAAGGTTTCCTAACGGGGGTTCAGGTTTCTGTCACTCCGGCAACCCCAAAATTAGTAGCCAAATACACAATGCATTCCCCTAGGCCCATAAATGGTGAAGTATCATGTATTCGACGTTCACATGACACCAATAGAAGAATAACAACACAACTTAAATAGTAAACCATTTGAATAATACCTCAACACAATTCCACTACTAACAACATGCTTCTCTCATGTCCTCAAGAACTAAACGAACTTCTCATGATACATCATATGGATCAGGATCAAAGATGACATGATGATGGATACAATATGAACATAAGCAATAATTCAATGGTTCAACTCACAAGCATCAACTACAAATGTAATCAACACCGGGAAAGTTTTCCCTAAGAACTATGTAAGATTCAACACAATTATTATAGCGGGATGGAGTGGTGATGATGGTGCTAGTGGAAATGGTGGTGTGGATGATGATGATGATCCTGATGAAGTCTATATTGATGACGGTGTTGATGGCGATGATCTCCCCTCTTCGGGAAGGAATTTCCCTGGCAGAAATCTATCTGCCAGAGAGCCTTTTCTCTCTCTATAGTTTCTGCCCCGTAGAGGCGGAGGAATCTTTCTGTGATCGCTCCCCGAAATTTAGGGTTCCGGGAGGAATATATAGGTGAATGGGCGGAGCCAGATATGGGCCAGGGTGGCCACACCCCCTGGTGGCGCGGTCCAGGGTGGCCCGCGCCTGGGGGGTGGTGTGGCCCCCGTGTGGCCCATCTCAGCCTCCCCTTCTGTCTTCCTTCGTCTTCTAGAAAAATATGATTTTCCATATATTTTGTGGTATTTTTCTAATCTTCACGAAAATTGCATCTAGACACCGCTTTTTTCCATCAAAAACCTGACTCCAGCAGTTCATCCTCCAAGAATCATCCAACATGCAAAAATAGATGAAATAACATAAGTATCACCTCTTAATATGAAATATATCAATGAATAACAACAAATTATGATATAGAATAGTGATGCAAAATGGACGTATCAACTCCCCCAAGCTTAGACCTCGCTTGTCCCCAAGCGAAAACTGAGCTCAGTAAACAAGTCCATAGGTTTATGAAGTGAAGTGTCGATAAAAAGAATACAGACAAGAAGCATCACACTTACCAATACACAACTCATAAAAGAAAGCAACTCACCATTACATAACTTAACTTGCAACGAGTATGGGAGTCACAATGAAGATGCAAAAAGATAAATTATAACTAGGAATGGCAAACTTTGTTCTTGGTCAGAGAACAGTTGACAAACAATTTTCAAGCAAAGCTTGTGTAAAGAAGTTTATCACAGTAGTCCTTTTGCTCAAACATAAAAGGCTTTTCACAATGATGGCTTTCAAAGTAATACTCATTCAGATAAAAACAATGTGCAAAACAAGGAAGATAAGAAACATGATTGAGTAAATCATCATATAAATGATTGAAACCCAACAACTCAAATGCTTGCTAGATATAGAGAGGAATATGTTTACTGACTCAACTAAGAAGTAAAAGAAAGGCCCTTCCCAGAGGGAAGCAGGGATTTCAAGTTCATAAAGAGCTTCCAAAAGATTATGGTACTTACTAGCTTTGAGCTCTCATTGCCCCTATCATAAGCATCTTGAGGTGATTAAGGTGAAAGTGAACAAAGATGGAGTATATGCTTGACGAAATATAAGTTGGCAATCTCATGTCCCTTGAGTACGAGGGCCGCTCCTCATGCTACTAAACTTTAGTTACCGGTAAGTTCTTGTCATAGTAAGTACATGTGTATCATAGAGAACCGCCAACGGGGTACCCCTTGCCCAATGATACAGGAGCTATCCCATAACAAAATGACAAGGCAAGCAGACAATGAGCATCTCAGCAATCTTCTTATTTACCATGGGAAAATGATGCTTTTTTCTATTCTTTCCTCTTTTCTATATCTCTCTCTTTTTTATATAAGAAGAATGCTTCATAGATTGCTCACTATGGTGATGCTGCAAGTTTCCACCATGATTAGGCATGGCTTAGGCTAGCGGCCTAGGCTTTTCTCTAACACACATATATAACTCCATGGACTCACAAGCTCCCCTTTTATTTCACACCGACGAAATCCATAAACAAAAGAGCATGATATCAACTGGATAGATATTTACAGGTGTTGAAAGCGTTCCCCGTGACAACACGGTTCTGCTAATCCCAACTTATAGGTGCAAGCATATACAATATATATGACACAATGGTTCAAGTTTATTAAGGGCAAGAAAATAAGGTCTACCATCAAGTTCGTGAGAGATTTACTAACTAGATTTCACATACAAAAAGAGTTTTTAATTTGAAAGATAGATGAAGCTTGAGAATTTACTTGGAATAGAAATAATGCTAATAGGTAGATATGGTGGACTCAAATGGCATAAGTTTTGGTTTAAAAGGATTGGATGCACGAGAAGTATTCCCTCTCAGTACAAGTTTTTGGCTAGCAAGGCTAGGTAGCAAGAAAAAGAGTTGAAGCAAACAAGGAAACATACAAGTGATCTTAAATAAATAATACTAAGCTTATGAGCCAATCAAGAAAGAAGCAAAATAATATAAAATACCTGTAAGTGCTTTTCTCTTTTCCTTTCAAACCTCAAAAAGTGTTGCTACTGACCAGATCTCGGTTTGCCAAAACCAATTTAGATTTACTTTATGCTCCCAAAGTGATACCAATACTAATCAACAAGATCAATCATATAATAGAGATTGCAAACTAAAATAAGAAGTGCAAAAAGTAAAAGATGAAACTTCTCATTAATAATCCATAAAGGCACTCACACCAAGTGATACATAGATAACCAACTAAAGGAGAGATACTTCCACAATTGAAACCATCCTATATGATAACTTCTCTATTCAAGATATGAATCTACTAAAAAGGTAAAAATATAATGATAATGATGTGATACCGCGGCACTCCCCCAAGCTTGGAACAAGCCAAGGGGATGCCAAACCTGATGACGAGTTACTCCTTCGGGGGTGGTGATGTTCCCTTGTCATCGTCAAACTTCCAAGGTAAAGGCTCCCCATCCACAAAGGATGTATTGGTTTCAAATATCCTGAAACTAGCAGCAGAACTTATGTGTTTAAACCTAGCCTCATACTCACAGTTTGATTTTGTATGTCATAGAGCTGTGCTTGTAATTGGTTGGTAGTATGATGTAGTGAGAGAATTTCATCTCGAATCTTGGCAGTCTCCCTCTTGTGCTCAACGATGAGTTCTGAACTTATCTCATGGATGATGTCCACTTCGCGTTCCGCCATCTTCTTGTACCTAAAAACTTCCTGCTCCAATGCTTCCTTCCTATCTTCTAGACTGCCTTCTCCTTTATGGCCCTAAAATTCTTTTATTTGTACTTCCCATCCTTGAGTAACAATTCCTTGGGGTGAACCTTCAACTCATACATGTACGGGTTGATGACGTCCGCGGAGGAATCCTCCATGGGTGATCCAGTGGAAGACATTGTGGCTCCAAAACTGAGAATCTTCCTGATAGAAACAGATCGAAACAAAAACACGATAAGAACACGATATGCAAACCTCGAGGGATCCGGGGGTTATATATTACGAAGTTTTACAACATAAGGAAGGTACTGTGCGTAAACGGGTTGGAGGCGGACTCTGGGGTGGTAACACCCCTAGTGGCGTGGCCAGGCAGGGCCATGCCACTGGTGGGTGTGGCCCACCCGTGCTCCGTTTCCTCCCCTGTTTCGACTCATTACCTTCCGTATGTAAAAAAACAGAAAAAATATAAAGAAAAAAGTTCTTCGGGAACCTTCTGTTTTAGCACTTTTACCTATTCAGACACGGACTCTGCAGATTCTGGAGTTTGGTTCCTAATAAATTCTTCCAGAGTTACCATTTGAATAACATCAACATCTTCATTATAAGAGTCTCCAGCGATATAATTTTTTAGCCTTTGACCATTCACCACTTGTGTAGTGTTGTCCCTCAAAGAAGAAATTTTTATAGCTCCTGAACGGTATACCTACTCAATACCAAAAGGTCCTTCCCATTTTGAGAGTAGTTTTCCTGCGAAAACTCTAAGACGAGACCTATACAATAGAACTTTCTCACCAACATGAAACTCTCTCTTAAGAATCCTCCTATCATGCCATCTTTTAACTTTTTCTTTAAAGAGTCTAGCATTTTAATAAGCTTCACTTCTCCACTCATCTAAGGTACTTAAGTCAAGCAATCTTTTCTCACCAGCAAGTCTAAATCTCTATTTAGTTCTTTCACTGCCCAATAAGCTTTGTGTTCTAATTCTAATGGCAAGTGGCAAGCTTTACCATAAAACATTTTGTAAGGAGACATTCCCATAGGATTTTTATAAGCAGTTCTATAAGCCCATAGAGCGTCACTCAACTTTTTAGCCCAATTTTTCCTAGATCTATTAACAGTCTTTTGCAAGATATATTTAATTTCTCTATTTGAAAGTTCTATTTTCCCACTGGTTTGAGGGTGATAACCTAAAGCAATTCTATGGTTGACATCATACTTAGCAAGAGTCTTCCGAAAACCACCATGAATAAAATGAGAACCTCCATCAGTCATGAGATATCTAGGCACACCAAACCTATGAAAAATAACATCTTTAAGCATTTTTCAAGAGGTCTTACCATTAGCACTATTTGTAGGTATGGCTTCCACCCACTTTGTAACATAATCAACATCAACAAGAATATGAGTATACCCTTTTGAAGTAGGAAAAGGACCCATAAAGTCGAATCCCCAACAATCAAAAGGTTCAATAACAAGAGAATAATTCATAGGAATTTCATTGCGTCTAGAAATATTACCAACTCTTTGACATTCATCACATGATAAAATAAACTTCCTTGCGTCCTTGAAGAGAGTAGGCCAATAAAAACCTGATTGTAAAACTTTTTGCGTGGTTCTATCTCTAGCATGATGTCCTCCATAAGCACTACCATGACATTTTCTCCATATCTCTTGTTGTTCATATTCTGGAACACACCTCTGCATAATACCATCTACTCCTTCTTTATATAGATGTGGGTCATCCCAAAAGTAATGTCTCAGATCATAGAAGAATTTCCTTCTTTGTTGGGTTATAAAGGTTCGAGGCAAATACTTGGAAACAATAAAGTTAGCATAATCAGCATACCAAGGACTCTCTCTCTCTCTCTCGGGCTTACCTATATTGCAGCCAACTGTTCATTTGGAAAACTATCATTAATAGGCATAGGATCAAAAGAAATGTTTTCCAAATGAGATAAATTATCAGCAATAGGATTTTCAGCACCTTTCCTATCCACAATATGCAGATCAAACTCTTGTAAAAGCAACACCCATCTAATAAGCCTAGGCTAAGCATCTTTCCTTGTCATACGGTACTTAATAGTGGCATGATCAGTATGAATGGTAACTTTTGAATGAACAATATAGGGTCTAAACCTATCACAAGCAAAGATTATAGCTAAGAACTCCTTTTCAGTAGTAGCATAATTCTTTTAAGCAGCAACAAGAGTCTTACTAGCATAATGAATAACATTCAATTTTTTATCTACTCGTTGCCCAAGAACAGCACCCACAAAAAAATCACTAGCATCACACATAATTTCAAAGGGTAAATTCCAATCAGGTGGTTGAACAATAGGAGCAGTAGTTAAAGCTTTCTTTAAAGTTTCAAAAGCTTCCTTACAATCGTCATAAAAAACAAAAGGTACATATTTTTGGAGAAGATTTGTAAGGGGCTTTGAAATTTTTGATAAATCTTTAATAAACCTTCTGTAGAAACCAGCATGACCAAGGATACTACGAATACCTTTCACATTCCTAGGACAAGGCATTTTCTCAGTTGCTTCAATTTTGGCTCTATCTACTTCAATACCTCTTTCAGTAATTTTGTGTCCAAGAACAATCCCTTCATTAACCATGAAGTGACATTTCTCCCAATTAAGAACAAGATTAGTTTATTCACATCTATGCAAAACTTTATCAAGGTTGTGCAAACAATTATCAAAAGAAGTTCCGTAGACGGAGAAATTGTCCATGAAAACTTCCACAATTTCTTCACAAAAACATGAAAGATAGCAGACATACATCTCTGAAAAGTAGCAGCAGCATTACATAAACCTACGCATATAAGCATAAGTTCCATAGGGACAAGTGAAAGTGGTTTTCTCTTGGTCTTGTGCTCTCACAACAATTTGATAAAACCCAGAATAACCATCAAGAAAACAAAAGTTAGTATTCTTAGACAACCTTTCTAGCATTTGATCAATAAAAGGCAGAGGATAATGATATTTCTTAGTGACTTTATTCCCCTTTCTAAAATCAATGCACATCCTAGAACCAACAACTACTCTTTGGGGAATAAGCCCATTATTTTCATTAGGCACACCAATTATTCCTCCTTTCTTAGGGACACAATGAACATGACTAACCCAATTACTATCATCAATAGGAAAAATAATACCAGCATCAAGAATTTTTAATACCTCATTTCTTACCACTTCCTTCATCTTAGGATTTAAACGACGTTGATGTTCAATAACTGGCTTGGCATCAGGCTCTATATTAATAGCATGCTGACTTATAGTACGAGAAATCCCTTTTAAATCATCAAGAGTATACCCCATATCTCCTCTATGTTTCTTCAAACTTCCAATAATCTTTCCTCTTCCTTTCCTGAAAGTTTAGAACTAATAATAACAGGATATATTTTCTTATCATCTATATAAGAATATTTAAGATCAATAGGTAGAGGTTTTAAATCGAAAATAGGATCCCCTTTAGGTGGTAGTGTGGCACCCAAATATTCCACAGGTAGGTTATGCTTAAGTGTCTCAGGTTGACGGAAAATCTCGTCAATCTCATTTCTTTCCTTCATGAAGACCTCACTTTCATGATCTTCTATATATTGCTGCAAGGCATTGTTAGGAGCAAGAGAAATAGTAGCAAGTTATTCAACCATGAAATCTTCATTAGGCAATCCATTTTCATAAGGAGTTTTAGAAAATTTAGAAAAATAAACTCATAAGGTTCTCCATCAAACTTAGTTAAAACTTTCTCCTTCTTAAAATCTATAATAGCTCCACAAGTGTTCAAGAAAGGTCTTCCAAAAATGATAGGACAAGTTTTAGTAGCAGTTGAACCAAGCACTAGAAAATCAACAGGATATTTAATCTTACCACAAAAACTTCCACATATTTTACAATTCCAATTGGACGGACTGTCTCTCTATTAGCAAGGTGAATAACCACATCAATGTCCTCTAGTTCACAAGGACCAATTTAATGCATAATTTCCTTGTAAAGCTCATAAGAAATAGCACTAGAACTAGCACCAATATCACATAAACCATAATAGCAATGATCACCAATTCTAATAGAAAGCACATGGACACTAGCCTTCCTAGATTTACTAGGATGAGAGACAATATTAGAAGCATCTTTACAAAAGATAATGTGCCCATATTCTACATTTTTATTGACAAGATCTTTCACAATGGCTACTACAGGTTCAATATTTATTTGTTCATTAGGTTCCAAAGCTTTCTTTGTACTTTTGCTAACCATATTAGCCATAATAGAATGTTCCTTTACCTTAGCAGGGAAAGGTACTTTCTCAATATAAGGTTCAGGAAAAATAGGATCAACAGTACAAACTTCAGTGTTTCTAATAGGAACATGATTAACAACATCTTTATAAGGTGCATGGTACTTGTTCCACTACTTTTTGGGAATTTCAATATAAGAGGGAAAGGCCTTAAAGCAATTTGCAATAACTTGAGAATCAAGACCATACTCAGTACTAATATCATGAAAGTCATGAGTTGCCATAAAATATTTAATGAATTCATAATCATAATCTATACCTGACTTTCTTCCTTTGTCATTCTCCCATGCTTCAGTATTCTCTTGAATACGGTCTAGAAGATCCCATTTAGCTTCTTCTTTCATACGTGTGAATGATCCAGCACAAGAAGCATCTAATAAATCTTTATCACGAAGAGAAAGCCTTGCATAAAAGTTATTGATAATAATATTATTAGGGAGTTCATGAATAGGTCATTTAAGCATTAGTAACTTCAATCTCCCCCAAGCTTGGACTGTACTCTCTCCATCACAAGGCCAAAAGTTATATATTTGATTCCTATCCTTATGAATCTCACTGGCTGGATAGAATTTAGAATAAAAGAGAGGTACTATTTCCTCCCATTCCATAGATTGTCCATTCTTTAGATCCTACTTTCAATGATATAGAGAGTAACTTCTTCTTAACCTGTTCCGTTGTGATACCTTCACACTTAAACAACCTGCATAATTCATGGATAAAGCAAGTGATCACCGAGATGGACAGTTCCATCCCCAAAATAATAATTATCCACAACACGATCAATAATTCTTGTAGGTATCTTAAAAGGATCTATATTAACAGGTGGTGGTTCATATACTACCCTAGCAGTGGTAGTAGCTTTCCCAAATAGGAAACCAAGTGGGTTATCCATATTGGAAACAAAGTAACATACAGAAATAAAAAGCAATACTCACAATAGAAGTTTCCTTTACCAGTTTCACTCTTCAATAGTGCTTCACTCCCCGGCAACGGTGCCATAAAATAGTCTTGATGACCCACAAGTATAAGGGTGTATCATAGTACTTTTGATAAATAGGAGTGTCGATCCCAACGAGGAGCAGAAGGTTTTGACTAGTGGTTTGGAGCAGGAAATCTCTGTAAATACTTAGCAAACGGATTTTTAGGGGTTTTTAATAAAGCAAAGAAATAAAGTGCAAGTAAAGAAAGACAGCAAATAATTGCAGTAAGTGGCCCAATCCTTTCTTATCAAAGGACAAGCCGGTTGTAATACTTTTGAAGACCAAACATTCTCGAGGACACATGGGAAGACTATCAAGTGGTTTCGTTTCATCTGTGGGTGAACATGTTCTAATGAACCGACCTTACTTGGACTAATACATACTTGTGATTAAACTCCTTGCAAGCATCCACAACTATTAGAAAGTAATTAAGATAAAAACCTTACCACAGCCTTAAACTCTGAGATCCTACACTCCCTTGTGCAAAGGTTTCCTAATGGGGGTTTAGGTTTCTGCCACTCCGGCAACCCCACAATTAGTAGCCAAATACAAAAATGCATTCCCCTAGGCCCATAAATGGTGAAGTATCATGTAGTCGACGTTCACATGACACCACTAGAAGAATAACACCGCAAATTAAATATTAAACCATTGAATAATACCTCGACATAATACCGGGTGGGACTTTGTGGGTGGCGAGCTCCTGGAGACGGCAGTCGGCGAAGAACTGACCCCAGTAAGCAAGGTTGTCGGGGTCTTTGGTGAGGCCGGGATCCTCCATTGCCATGATGGCGGCCTGGATCTACTCAACCATCTCATCGTCCTCCGGCATCGGCAAGCCCCCGACACTGAGCTTCCAGTTGGGCGGGCATCGGAAGTCATGTGGCGCCATGTAGCCGGCGTCGTGCAACATCTGGGCCTCCCACGACTACAATGTACGCCTGCCAAAGCCATTCGCTGCCGCGGGATCGTCTGGGTACCTCTCTACCATGGCGTTCACCGAGAACTTCTACTCGCCGGAGTTGGATTTTGTGGTCGTGGGGAATGTGCGGAGGCTTGAGAGTGTGTGATCTGAGTCGGTGAGGGCGCCGACTATTATAGCTGAAATAGGCGGCGAAGGCGGGAGGGGTGTAGCGGCGTGGGCGGGAAAAAGGGAAACGCGGTAAGCCGATGTAGCGGGGGCGCTCCATTACGGCGATGCGTGGCCGACGAGACGGGCAGTCATCGCCCGGCGGTCCGTCGCGGGAGGCGAGGCGAAGGGATGATGACGACTCGGCTTCCAGTCGCTGACAGGGCGGGGCCACAAGCGGAGCTAATTTTTTTTGCCGATTCTGCTTTGTCTAGCGTTCCCAGCGCCCTAGGATCGGCATGGGAACCCCGGATGAAAGTTGGGATAAATCCGGACTAAATCGACGTCTTGGGAACACGACTGGCCAATTTTCGGCGTCCGAATGAAAAATTCGCCCTAGTTAAGGTCCCTTGGGAACCCGAGTGGAGATTTTCTTATCTTAAACTTCATGGAGCATTGGATCAATGATAATTTTGTATGAAATGCCTGAAACATGGTATCAGAGCAGCAAGATCCTTGACCTAGCTGCCGCCGTATCCACCTAGCGTTGCCGCCGCCACTTTCCAAACCCTAGCGCTGCCGCCCGTCATGGCGCCGCGCTAGCCGAGAAACACGCTACCTCCACGCCGCCCCCGGGGAGGTCTCCCAACAAATCTCAACAGTTAGCTTCGGCATCGACATCCTCGACGACTGCCTCGACGCGTCTCCGTCATCCTCCTCGTGCACTATGTGCATGCAGCTTCACGTGTGGCTACCTCGACACCGGCATCCCCGACCACGACATTGATCACGGCGACCCCTCGCAACGGCTACCCCGACCTCGGCACTACCCAACGCTCTCGGCTCCCTCGATATCGGCACAAGGGCTACCACCTCGCTTGAGCATCATTAGCTTCCTCTACAGTCCAAGTTACCGTGACGCGACACCATCCACGACGTTCCCGCTCCTACCACGGGGGGATGTCAGCCCATTGGCTCTACTTCAGTTTATCTCCAATCTGACCGTCTGTGACGTTCCAGTTGTTCACGACGCTACCGCTACGACTGCAGGGGATGTTAGAGTATTATACAGACACAGTTACACTGGTAGAAAACGTGCCATGCGTCCCGGTTGGTAAGGGGCTTTAGTCCCGGTTGCCCAACCGGGACGGGGCAATCGGGACTAAAGCCCCAACCTTTAGTCCCGGTTGCCCCACCAACCGGGACAAATGGGGGCACACGTGGCGGCGTCAGAGCGCGAGGGGGGTGGAGCATTAGTCCCGGTTCGTAACACGAACCGGGACAAATAACTTTCTACCGCGGCAGAGATTTGGCCCATTTCTCCGCCGCGGCAGAGAATTCATTTTGGCACATTTTGTTGCCGCGGCAGCATTTTCGCCACTTTTTGTGCCGCGGCAGAGAATTCATTTAGGTTGATTTATTGTTTATTTAGTGTTTTGCACTCATCAATGAAGGAACCATTATAATACACAAGATCATCATGACAATATTACATTCGATACACGGATCAAGTTCATGCACTACATACAAAAGTTGCTCTTTGTACAATCCCTATTGTCTATATACAGCCGAATAGTATTCCCCTTTTGGGTCTAGGACTTCTGCATCCAAGAATCCCGCCAATTTCTCCTGAATTGCTCGTACGCGATCCTTTGGCAGAAGACCGTCCCGTAGACATTCGATCTGATTTAAAAAAGGAGTCAGCCTATATGAATGAAACTAAACACAATTTGATTGTAATTAAAAACTATGGAAATTGTTTAAGTACGTGGAGTTGCTCTAAATTTCTGCCCTTCTCATCGCACGTCTGCCGGATGAATTCGCAAACATAGTATCTACATAGATTGTTACCTGGTCCCTGCGTCAGGCACTTTACGAGAACATAGTTCAATCAAAATAATAATCAAGCATGATAATAACTGTATCAAAACTAGAATCAAAGAGATGCGCGGATATAGCTAGTGGTGCTTACATCTAGTGCTTCAAATGTAAGCTCCTCTTTCCAAACACCCCTAGCCTTTTTGGTGAACCTTTTCCAAGCGCTGCCCGACAGAGAAAACGAATAAAATAAGTTATTAAGTACTTGATATCATAAAATTCACGAACGTTGCCGATATAGTGTCGTAATGATTAGAATTACCGCTGGAGAAGTATCTGCATGTCCTTCCACGTCTCAAGGGGTTTATGCTTCGAGTCCATGACTAGTACACGCCCTTTGTCAAGTTGAATGATTAAAAGAATATAGTGGTAGCTGCGAATGCATAACTAATCAATTATATACTTAACATCGAGTAAGCGAAATAGAAAGTGTATACAAGACAATAACACTCACTCGAAGTTATAAGGAAATATTATTTCCCTTCTGGTTTCTTGAAACCTTAACCCGTGTACTATATTATCCTCCGTATCCTGGGGGTTTGTTTTGAGATTACCTTGATGAACCCAATATGGGTCAATGAAGCCAATGTCATAGATTTGTCCTCTGCTGCATTCGAGAATCTTCATTCTTCATATTACAGTATGATTATATACATGCAATAAACAAGGTGAGATAGCTGGAGACTAAATTAATTACAGAATTAGTACTTACAGACAATAGGCACTGGTGATCGATTTGTCCAAGGCGTCTTGATTGAATAATTGAAATAGTTCATCAAATTCAATGGATATCATGTCATCCATATCTTTCCCATAATGCTTTTTTGTAACCTGCATGCAAGTACCAGTTATGCAATCTTCGCATTTTTGTTGGAAGATTATTTACCTCCTCAGGTTTGACGAGAGGTTTGCCATACTGGTATTTGTATGCTACTTCACTCACGGGGAAGTACTCTAACTGGGATAAGTACTGGGCAATACTCATACCTTGAGAAGCTTCATTCAGACAGTAACTACCGGATCATACTGCTCTTCGGCCCCATATTTGCTCGACCCCACATTGGTTTGGGAAATCACCTTGAGAGGGGCGCAAGACTGTTTTGCTTGTTCTCCGAGCTGGGCAACATATTTCTCGCTTGCATCAGTACCGCTCTTCGAGGATTTTTGTGCCCCATGTGACTTGAGAATAGAACGCTCATAGTCTGATGACAGCTTTGGCTCGGGTTGATGAAGAGACTTTAGCATTTTCAACACTTTGGCTTTTTCTTCTTTCGTGCTGGGGAACTCTGGCTCTTTCGGCCGCCTCAGCTTAGTGAAAAACGCTGTCGTTTCCGCATCAACGATCACCGCAGTCTCCTCTTCAGTATAGTCATAAGCTCTCTTGGGAGGAACCTTTGGTACTTTTGGAAGAGGCTCTTGTTTACGTTTAGGCGATCGCTTACCACAACGTTAGTAGCGATGCGCTTCGCTTTTTATCTGAGGCGCGGCGATGGCTCCTTGGCGATGGCTGCGCCAGAGATTGGTGAGGCGGCGGGTGAGGGTGAGCCGGTGAGGCGACGACGGCACGCACGACCGGCTGGAGACGGGTGAGACGGCAGCGAAGATGGCCTTGGCGTGTGATTTCGAAGCACGATACATTCCTTTGGCCATAGAATGGTGACGTTTTTTGTGTCTCCCAGTACAGTCACATCCCCTTCACCTGCAGGGTAGTCTAGATCCAAAACTTCAAAGGTGGGCATGATTTCATCCACCCCGACAACAGCGTAGCCCTCTCGGAACGGACGGTGGTAAGTTGGTGTGGGTCCAATTGGTAAGGCATAGCCGACCGCCACCTTCATTGATATGTTCACAACTTTGACATGTAGCTCGCAGTGTGTCATCTCTGTGATATCATCCACTGGGTAGCCAACAGGAGCCATCGTCGGTGCACCATCGTCATCGCCATTGTCATCACCCGGGATCTCGGTGGAAGCCACACTGCTTTTTCGATTATTCGATAGGCCGGTAGCATCGAATGTAGTGTGCTGCTGAGATGGGCCGGTAGTACTTTGCTCTTTAAGTGCGTTAATTTCATCTTGTTGTTGCTTTATTCGTTCTTCAATTAAACGCATTCGCTCTTTCTGACTATCTGCTTCAACTTTCGCCCTGTCCTTTCTCCTCTGACGGCTTCTATTAGGATATTTCTTCCTCTCTTCGGGAAACCCAGTCCTCCATGGTTGCGAGCCTCTTGTGCCTCGTGTTCGTCCATCATGTTCCTTATTTCCAAGGGCGAGTGTGAGCTCATCATTCTCTCTATCGGAAATGAAGTCCCCATCTTTAACAGCCTTTACTACTTTTCTCATCCTCTCGATTGGCAAGGGGTCTTCTTTATGTCGTATGTTATATATACACCTCCCTTCCGAGTCCAACGTGCCCCCATGCCCGTAAAACCAATTCCTTGCATGTTCTACCCAATCGTCTGTCTCTGGGGTGATATTTTTAGCACGCAGTTCATTCTCAAGTTTCTCCCACTTAGGAATGCCAGCCTGTAGCCACCTTGCCCCATAGTATGGTGATACTTCTTGTTAGCAGCATTCAGCTTATTCGTTGCAGACATTTTCTTAGCTTTTTCTGATGTCATGTATTCCACAAACTCAGCCCAGAATGGTTTTATCTTCTCAAACTGAATATTCTTGAAATCGGGAGTCTTCTCTTTCACGACATATTTAAGGTGCAATCTTTTCTTCCAGTTGGTGAAACACTGGGCCATCTTCTTCAAATCCCACTCCCTGACCTTAGCCTCCATGGCTCTCCCATGTTCTAAGGCGTCCTCAACTGGATCCTCCGCATTTGGATCTAGCTCTATCTTCGGTAGTTTGAAATTAACCATGAGCCTCTTCCACAGTAAATCTTTGGCGTGGTTAGGGACAAATAAACATGTTCCCTCTTCATCCGCATTAGCAGGCCTATTCCAATTTCTAATGGTGATCGGGATTAAGTCCCTAACGATTACTCCGCATTGTGCCACAAATTTGTTTGCGACAACTTCGGGAGCCGTCGGTTTGCCGTCTTCAGCGACATCTTCGATCCTGAACCTCTCATGGTCTTGCAACTTTTTGGTTGGGCCTCGTCTGCTCTTTTCAGTATATTTGTTCGATCCGGAGGGCTAAAAGAAGAAAGATCATCGTTACTATTTCTATATAGATAGCAGATGATTAATTAATGAATTAATTATATTACATGCACCTCGCCGGAGCGGTCGTCTTCTCGATTACACAAGGCATCGCCTTCTCCCTCGCGGAAGGCAACACCTTCAACCTCAAGCAAGTTGTCTATTACGGTAAAAAGAGGATCACCCTCACCGGAGTTGTTCAAAAATGTTGATACGTCTAAATTTTCTTCCCCACGGATCACACCTTGGATCAACTCTTCATTTTCTTCGTCTCTGACGTGTGGGTCCATATTTTCTGCATAGGTGGAAAAACGAATAAGTCAAAGCGGCTAAGGGAGAAAGTTAGGTACGGTGTTGAGAGATATAAACCCTAATTAAGAGAAACCCTAATATATACATACACAATAATAAAAATGAAGATAAACCCTAAACCCTAAACCTAGCTACAAAAAGGAAACTGTGTAGTAGATAGGTAACTCTAGCTAAAATCAACTAAAATCAATATTTCGGAGTTCCGAGGGGTGAAAACCTATTTCGGAGAAACCTCGGATGCATATGAGAGGGGAACATGAGTATAAGGCTACAAAAGGGAAACTATCCAGCAGATAGGTAAGACTAGATACTAACAAAATACCATATTGGAATCGATTTAAGAGGGTTTGGAATGCCCTGGCGAAGGCACATCGTCGAACCCACATGCACCTAAGGGGTATTAATGATTCCTTATCTAAGATAGGGCTTTTAAGTTGCTTGACAATGTGAATCGGGTCTGGGGCTACCCACAGTGACTGACCAGTGGGGCCGAAGACCAATAATACCAAACTAATTAATAAACCTAATAATACCTAACTAATAATAAACCTAATAATCCAAACACCAAAAAGAAAGGGAAACCCTAAAGCATCGATGCAATGATCAAGCAAGTATGATGATATGACAAGTTAAATTGTATTGAAAAGTAACCCTAAAGCACGCTCGACAAATTAAACGGGGTTCCGAGGGGCGCAAACCCTAACTCGGGGAAACTCCGGAATCACCTATGAGGGGTTACTATGTTCTTCTAATCAAACTTGTCGTTTAAGTTGCTTAACAATGCATGATTATAGCTTAAATAGATAGGTTTCATTTTTTTGAACATTTTGGTATATTATATATATTTTTCTGACTTATAAATAATAAGTTATTGATTTTACAATATTAAATCATTTTCTGAAATTTATTTAATCAATTTTAAAACATTTATGACCTCAGGCTGACGTCACCATAGGCTGGGAAACATTTCTCACTCGATCTGGGGCTACTCACAGTCACTGATGTCTGGGCCCCATGGGTTATTATAATTATTTCCAAAAAAGGATATATTGCCTCATGCTGATGTCAGCATGACATCAGCAATGGCGATCCTCGGGTTGGGCTCGAATCCGTCGATTCGCTGCACGCGCGGGCTAGTGGGTAGGCTAGTTGGAAAGAGGAGATCGAGGCGGACCCAGTGGTGGCAGCGCCGCCCGCTTGTGGTCATCGGAACAGTGGTCACGACGGCGGCGAGCGGCGGAGCTTGCTCGGACACGGCATGGCTCTGACAAGCAAGCGAGCAAACGGAGCTTCGCCTTGAGCTTCAGATACTCACCAGAGCTCGAAAAACTAGCAGAGGGTTGAGTGGCGGAATCAGCGGTGGGCGGTGGCGGAGTCGGCGAGGCTTGAGCGCCCGGCGAGGCACGTGGAGGCGCGGCAATGAGGCGGCGTGGAGTCCGACAGCGGGCAGCGTGGAGGCCGACAATGGGCGGTGGTTGGCGACGGCGTCGGCGCTTGTCTCATGGCGGCGATGATCTGTTGCGGTTGATGAGGAACGGGGAAGAAGGAGAAGGAGAAGGGGCGTCGTGTATAAAGGGGAAGGGCCTTTAGTCCCGGTTGGAAGGGTCAAACGTCCCGGTTGGAGCCACCAACCGGGACGTATACTCCAATTTTTCAGCAGATAAAGGGGCGCACGCACAGGGGGTCTTTAGTCCCGGTTGGTGGCTCCAATCGGGACATATTCCCCTGTTTTCAAATTTTTTCAGGTATTTTCTCTCTGTTCCCGCCTTATTTTTTATTTTGGGGTTTAAATTTGTAATGTTTTTTAAATGATAATTACTTTGGAATTTAGAAAAACTTTAAACATAAAAAGTGTTTGAATTTGAATAACTAATTCGAAAACATTTTCTGTTTTTAAAAAATATTAATGTAACCATTTAAACTATGAACCATTTAAAATTAATAATGAAATAACTTATATTTTTTAAATATTAATTTGGAATTTAGAAAAACTTTAAACATAAAAAGTGTCTGGATTTGAATAAATAATACAAAACCATTTTCTATTTTTAAAAAATAATTAATGTAACCATTTAAAATTAAAAATGAATTAACTTATATTTTTTGAATATTAATTTGGAATTTAGAAAAACTTTAAACATAAAAATGTTTGGATTTGAATAAATAATTCAAAACCATTTTCTGTTTTAAAAAATAATTAATGTAACCATTTAAAATATGAACCATTTACAATTAAAAATGAATTAACTTATATTTTTTAATATCAATTTGGAATTTAGAAAAACTTTAAACATAAAAAGTGTTTGGATTTGAATAAGTAATTCAAAACCATTTTCTGTTTATAATGGGTGAAAAAAAAGGACGGAAAATAATGGGCGGAAAGAAAATTTGATTAGGATAGAACTAGAATTAAAGTACATAACGCAACTAACACAAAGTTACATAGAAGAACTGAAAATTAAGATACATGGCCAGATTAAGCCATAATCGGCCGAACTTGTTTTGCAATGTTGGAATAATTCAGTCTTGCTCCTGCCTACACCTGTAATACTCGTCACTGTAGTCGTCGTACTCGCCGTGGCCATCATCGCTATCGTCGTCGGGGTCGCCGTAGTTGAACCTTGAAGGCTGAGTACGAGTGGGCTGGACTTGAGGGTAGCCTTGAGGAGGCTAGAGTCGGCGTGTCGTGAGGCCATGACGCCTGAGAGTCCGTGGCGCCACCACAGCCGACGGCCGGCCTCGTTGAAGTTAGGAGGTGGTGGGCCGTCCTCATCATGCCTGGCGAGTGCCCTCTCACGCCGATCCACGAAGAAAGCTTCCCAAGTCGGGAAATAGTCGGGATGCCATCTGGGATTCCTCCGCTACTCTGGCGTGAGCTCAAAGTAGTAGTGGTTCGTGATGGCCATCCGACGCGCCACACCTAGAGGGACAGGAGGAATCGGCATGCCTCCGGCGCTCAGCATCCAGCCGATGGGGACACAGTAGCCCGGCGGGCAGGGGTAGTTCGAGGCGCAAAGCGCCTCCGCCTCCCTGGGAGTTAGTGCTACGGTGGAAGTCATGGGAAAGAGTGATGAGGTTGCAGATATGAGTCTACAGATGTACAATGACAATGGAGGCCAACCCTACATATATATAGTGAGAAATGGCAGGAAGATAACTGGAGGGAAGAACTGGCGGGAAGAACCGGCGGGAAAAACTGGCGGGAAGAAATGGTGGGAAGAACTGGCGGGAAAAAATGGCGGGAGGATTTTCATTGTTCGGATTTTTTTGAACTGGCGGGCAGACATTTGTCCTTTTTACCCGGGATGGACGAAAAGGTTTGAGATGTCCCGGTTGGGAGATAGTCCATGTAAGGTGGTCTAGTATTTTAGGAAAATGGGACGGTAGCATTCTGAAACGGCATTTTGGTGGTTACTTCACAAAACGACCCGTTTTTTGCGCTCGGAAAATGGAAAAGTGATTTTCCGTGCGACAAAAAGGAAAACTTCCTCCTGCAACATTGTTCTCCATACCAATGTCCATACACATGCATAATATAGGCACAACATCACAAACTATGCCGTGATTCAGCACATAACATCGGTCATTTGGACCGAAAGCCATGAAACCTCGAACATGATAGGTCATTTTGTGAAGGTTTTTTCGAAACATGATCAATATACCAAGTCTGGTATTTTTCCTTTCAACTATGTAACATAATATGACACCACGCGAAGGATTTTCATTGTTCGGATTTTTTTTGAATTTATTATGCCCGTTTTGAATTATCTGAATTTCTAACTATGGTCGAACCGGTGTGCATGAAGATAGGGGACGAGCATCGTTAGAACTTGCATTGGATCTCTGAAGAAACCACATATTGCGAGTCTAAAAATGATTTTTTCAAAAAATCACGGGCGATAGATCATGTACCTGTAGTACAAACCGGACCCACTTCCTGCCGATTCGGCAGACATTTGTCCTTTTTACCCGGGATGGACGAAAAGGTTTGAGATGTCCCGGTTGGGAGATAGTCCATGTAAGGTGGTCTATTATTTTAGGAAAATGGGACGGTAGCATTCTGAAACGGCATTTTGGTGGTTACTTCACAAAACGACCCGTTTTTTGTGCTCGGAAAATGGAAAAGGGCTTTTCCGGGCAACAAAAAGAAAAACTTCCTCCTGCAACATTGTTCTCCATACCAATGTCCACACACATGCATAATATGGGCACAACATCACAAACTATGCCGTGATTCAGCACATAACATCGGTCATTTGGACCGAAAGCCATGAAACCTCGAACATGATAGGTCATTTTGTGAAGTTTTTTCGAAACATGATCAATATACCAAGTCTGGTATTTTTCCTTTCAACAATGTAACATAATATGACACCACGCGGAGGATTTTAATTGTTCGGATTTTTTTGCATTTATTATGCCTGTTTTGAATTATCTGAATTTCTAACTATGGTCGAACCGGTGTGCATGAAGATAGGGGACGAGCATCGTTAGAACTTGCATTGGATCTCTGTAGTACAAACCGGACCTACTTCCTGCTGATTCGGTAGACATTTGTCCTTTTTACTCGGGATGGACGATTTCGGCAGGCTGGGCCAGGCAGCACTAATGATAGGGGTGAGTGTCGACATTATGTCGTGCGGCGTGTACCTTGTCCTGGATGGTGTCACCAACCGGGACTAAAGATCAACCTGTAGTCCCGGTTGGAGACACCAACCGGGACAAAACACGAGTCATCACTAATGATAGGGGTTAGTGTCGACATTATTTCATAAGTGTCGAAACTATGCCGAGATGCTTGTAGTATAAATAGGCATCCTTGCGAGTCCAGTCCTCCAGCCAGTTTGAGGCATCTCCAAGATGGTTTTCGAGAGCAGGGACACCACTATGGCCAGTTTCGGGGAGATGCCGACGGAGCCCAGTCCTCCGGCATCTCCGAGAAACTGGTCATAGAGGCACTCCCTAATATGTGAAATTAGTTAGCTCCGAGGCGGATTGATCTCGTTAGAAGTTACAAGTTGCAAGATGGTTTTCGAGAAGGGACACCACTACGGCCAGTTCGGGGAGATGCCGTGAGCCAGTCCTCCGGCATCTCCGAGAAACTGGTCATAGAGGCACTCCCTAATATGTGAAATTAGTTAGCTCCGAGGCGTATTGATCTAATTAGAGAAGTTACAAGCTGCAGGATGGTTTTCGAGAGCAGGGACACCACTACGACCAGTTTCAGGGAGATGCCGCCGGATCCCAGTCCTCCGGCATCTCCAAGAAACTGGTCATAGAGGCACTCCCTAATATGTGACTGCGCGCGTTTGGAGATCAGATCTTAATGGTAAGTACGAATCGAGACAACTTCCTCATAGTCCCGGTCCAGCCACAAAACGGGACTAACACTCAAGACATTTATTAATATTAAAAATTGAGACTACAAAACCGGGACTAAAGGCCACAAACCGCGAAAGATATCCTTCGGTCAAGCCACAAACCGCAAAAGACATGAACTAGAGTTACATAATATGAGCATGAACTTCTTGGCATATGTCCTTCCTTATGATCGCTTTAGACGTAACCATGGAGCATCTTCTTTACTTAACGGAATGCTTGGGTCAGTTTTCACTGTGAAGGGCGGAATTTCATCAAACTTATTATAATCTTCGACATGTACATCTTGTCCTCGATTCCCACGATGTTTCTTTTCCCTGAAAGAACTATGTGACGCTTTGTCTCATCATATGATGTATTCGTTTGCATATTTTTTCTTTTTTTCGGTCTGGAGGACATGTCCTTCACATAGAAAACCTGAGACACATCATTGCCTAGGACGAATGGTTCATCTCTATAACCAAGATTGTTGAGATCCACTGTTGTCATTCCGTAAAACTGGTCTATCTTTACCCCTTCCCCATTCAGGTTGACCCATTTGCAGCGAAACAAAGGGACCTTAAAAGAGACTCCATAGTCTAGTTCCCATATCTCCTCTATGTAACCATAATATGTGTCCTTTTGTCCATTCTCGTCTATTGCATCAAAGCGGACACCACTATTTTGGTTGGTGCTCTTTTTATCTTGGGCGATCGTGTAGAATGTATTCCCATTTATTTCGTACCCTTGGAAATTCAATACAGTAGAAGATGGTGACGCGGCCAACAAGTATAGCTGATCTCCAACAGTGGTGTCATTCAAGAGATGTGTCCGCATCCAACCACCGAAAGACTTCATGTGTTCATCCGTAATCCATGATTCAGGCTTCCTCGGGTTTTTGGAGCATACAATATTCTTGTGTTCCTCGATATACGGAGCTGCCAAGGTGGAATTATGTAGAACTGTGTAGTGTGCTTTAGTGAAAGAATCCCCGTCCCTACATATCATTGCTTTATTTCCCAGCGTGCCTTTTCCACTTAGTCTTCCCTCATGCCGCGAGTTAGAAACACCAATCGGCTTAAGGTTTGGAATAAAGTCAACACAAAACTCAATGACCTCCTCTGTTCCAGATCCCTTGGAGATGCTTCCTTCTGGTCTAGCACGGTTATGAACATATTTCTTTAAGACTCCCATGAACCTCTCAAAGGGGAACATATTGTGAAGAAATACCGGACCGAGAATGGCAATCTCTTCCACTAGGTGAACCCGGATATGCGTCATAATATTGAAGAAGGATGGTGGGAACACCAATTCAAAACTAACAAGACATTGTACCACATCCTTCTGTAACCTTGGTAGAATATCTGGATTGATTACCTTCTGAGATATTGCATTGAGGAATGCACACAGCTTCACAATGGGTACTCGAACATTTTCCGGTAGAAGCCCCCTCAATGCAATCGGAAGCAACTGCGTCATAATCACGTGACATTCATGAGACTTCAGGTTTTGGAACTTTTTCTCTGCCATATTTATTATCCCCTTTATATTAGATGAGAAGCCCGACAGCACCTTGATACTGTAAAGGACTTTAAAAAAGATTTCCTTCTCTGCTTTGGTAAGAGCATAGCTGGCACGACTTAAGTGACACCCTTTATCCGTCTTGTTATGTGTATGCATGTTCTTTGGGTCTTTCATAATTTGTTGGTCCTCCCGTGCTTCTGGTGTATCTTTTGTCTTCCCATACACGCCTAGGAATCCTAGCAGGACGCAAAGATTCTTCGTCACGTGCATCACGTCGATTGAAGAGCGGACACGCAGGACTTTCCAATATGCCAGCTCCCAAAATATAGATTTCTTCTTCCACATGGGTGCGTGTCCTGTAGCGATGTCATTCGGAACTAATTGACCGCCGGGACCCTTTCCAAAGATTACTTCTATGTCCTTGACCATACCAAATACATCATCACCAGCAGGGAGTTCAGGCTTCTTCCGGTGATCTGCCTCACCTTTGAAATGCTTGCCTTTGTTTCTTACGGGATGATTGGTCGGAAGAAATTGTCGATTCGCCAGGTACACAACCTTCTTGCATTTATTCAAATATGTACCTTCAGTCTTATCTAAACAGTGTGTGCATGCCTATATCCCTTGTTTGCCTGTCCTGAAAGGTTACTAAGAGCAGGCCAACCATTGATGGTTACGAATAACAACCCTCGTAGATCAAATGGCTCCTGTTTGTTCTCATCCCACGCACGTACACCTGGTTTGCCCCACAACTATAAGAGTTCTTCAACTAATGGCCTAAGGTACACATCAATGTCGTTGCCCGGTTGCTTCGGGCCTTGGATGAGCACTGGCATCATAATGAACTTACGCTTCATGCACAACCAAGGAGGCAGGTTGTAGATACATAGAGTCACGGGCCAGTGGTGTTGCAGCTCTGCTCCCCAAAAGGATTCATGCCATCCATACTTAGACCAAACCATAAGTTTCTTACGCCACCGCAAAGTGCAGGAAGTCTCTCTCGATTTTTCTCCACTGTGACCCATCGCCAGGTGTCTCAACTTCGTCTTTCTTACGGTCTTCTTTGTGCCATCGCAACAACGGCATGCTCTTTGTTTACGAACATGCGTTTCAACCTTGGTATAATAGGAGCATACCACATAACCTTAGCAGGAACCCTCTTGAGGGGCTCTCCCTCAACATCACCAGGGTCATCTCGTGCGATCTTATACATAGCGCATTGCATACCGCATTTATCTAAATTCTCATACTCCTTACATGCGGTAGAGGATGCATTAATGCATGCATGTATCTTTTGCACATCTAATCCTAGAGGACAGAGTCTTCATTGCTTCGTAGGTACTCTCGGGAAGTTCGTTATGTTTTGGAAACTTGGCTTCATTATTTTCAGCATCTTTTCAAATGAGGTCGGTTAGACCACACTCTGCCTTACATCGCAACAATTCCAGTGTGGTACCGAGCTTTGTTCTGCCATCTTCACAATTTGGGTACAACAATTTCTTGTGATCTTCTAACATGCCCTCTAACTTCAACTTCTCATTTTCTGTTTCACAGTCTCGCTTTGCATCAGAAATGACCCTACCAAGTTCATCAGCCGACTCATCTGATGCCCGTTCTTCACCTCCTTCCTCTCCATTGTCTTCCATTGCAGTATCACTGTATTCAGGAAACATATGATAATAGTTGTTATCATCATCTTCTTCTTCACCATCTTCCATCATAACCCCTCTTTCCCCGTGCTTGGTCCAGCAATTATAGTTGGGCATGAAACCTTTCATAATCAGGTGGCCGCGAATGATTTTCGAGGAAGAGCACTCCTTGTTGTTCCGACATTGAACACATGGACAACGTATAAAACCATTCTCTTTGTTTTCCGTAGCCACATCGATAAATTTATCCACGCGTTTCATATACCCGGCTACCCGCCGGTCACCGTACATCCATTCTCGACCGTTCATCTGCATCATATAAGTAAGTTTATCAAAAAACAGGACATCATAAATAGTGAAATGACCAATTCACATCGACACATGCATTGTATCAATGATAGAGAAAAGATAAGATTGCTAACCTCGATCGAGGGAAATAAAGAGGAAAAAGCTGAAGTGCGTCTCGGACACCTTCTATATTTTTGTTCTGTGAGAAATTGAACGGGATTATTCACTCAAACATTTCATCAAACACCTTGAATGCATGCATAGGGGAGAAAAACTAGCACACCCCTCACACCTTCCACCAAGAGAAAAACAGAGTGGAGGCAGAGGGGGCTGGGGCGTTGCATTTATAGAGGGCGGGAGCATACGTCCTGGTTGGAGCCACCAACCGAGACTAAAGGTGTGTGCCACGCCACGTGGCTGTGGCCAAACCTTTAGTCCCGGTTGGTGGCTCCAACCGGGACGTATGCCCCGTTACCAACCGGGACACATGCCTCCGGGCCCCATGCCCGCTCGAACCGGGACGCATGCCAGCATTAGTCCCGGTTAGTGGCGCAACCGGGACTAATGCTCTGAGGGGGCACGAACGGATGACCTGTTTTCTACTAGTGTTATTATGGTAGTTTAAGATAGTTAGGACTCTAGCCTAACTTAACTTGTACTTCAAAATGATCCATGTACGTCTATATATATACTCGCCCATGAGGCTCAATAATACATCCAACATATTCCGCCAATCTCTTTCTCTATCCTTCTACATAGATGGTTTACATTCTTCGTATAGATATTTCAATGCGATATTCTACTATGCCCTAATAGCTACTGTTTCTTCCATGTGATTATAGTATGCACAACACCGATCTTTCTCTAGTGAGGTTCTAATTGGGTGAGGCCATCGGGTCTTTCTTGCATTAGATTATATTGGATCGACGAACCGGTCAGCAAGAAGAAAGCGGCTGCTTCATTGGGGATTTATTTCATGCGCGATTGTGTGTTCTTTGACATCTCCGGTCTTATCACCCCATCTTACCTTTAATTACGAATCAAGGATCGGTCCGCCAACCCTAGCACGGCAGCGCCGCCTTCCGTTCCAAGCTCCAACGAGCAATACGGGGCTGACGAGCCACTAGTGCAGACCCCCCTCTAACACCGGTTTGGAGGGCCCTCTAACAACGGTTGTAGAACCGCTGTTGAGGGTTCGGTGTTAGAGGGGGCCCCCCTTTAACACTGGTTCTTATATGAACCGGTGTTAAAGGGTGGCGCACATGGGGCTGCCGCAGGGCTCAGGCCCCCCCTTTAACACCGGTTCGTAACACGAACCAGTGTTAAAGGTTCTCTGCCGCGGCAGGAAAAAGAGATAAATCTCGCCGCGTGAAAAACGGCCTAAATCTCGCCATGCAGGAAAACGGCCTAAATCTCTGCCATGTAGAGTTCTGCCTCTGCCTGCTCGGGCGATTTCTGGAGGGGAGGGGGAATCGATCGGGAATGGTATACACATACATCGTCATCGGTACATACGAGTACATGAATAATTAAGCAACTATTATTATACACAAACATAGTCATTGTGTGGTATTCTCCGTAAACGTTGAAGCATCAAGTACAAGACAAACACGTTCAAGCATATATACAACGTTCATTTTGGTGGATATCTAAAGAGTTTTTCGCCAAGCGTAACGACCTCATCAAGTATGAACCCCGCCAATTCCTCTTGAATGGCTCGTATGCGGTCAAATGGTAGGAGTTGGTCCCGCATACGTTCGATCTGAATATATATGAAGAATGGGGTCAATATATATATAAGAATAAAACTGAACACAATTGATGGTAATAAAATAATATTGTGGACTTTGTTTACTTACTCTAAGTTTTTCTAGTGCGGCTTGGCCCGTCGCACATATCGTGTTGCGAATGAACTCGCAAACATAGTATCCACATAAGTTATTGCCGGGTCCCTGATGCGCGCACTTTAGGAGAATAAAGAGTTCAATCAAAATAATAATCAATAAAGCATGATATAATGGAATTGGAAGCAGAATCAAAGAGATACGCAGACCTAGCTAGCTAGTATTACTTACATTTTGGTCTACAAATTTTAGTTCTTCTGACCATTCACCCACGGCCCTGCCCGTGAACCTTTTCCAAACCCTGTCCGGCAAAGAAAATAGATAAAGGAGTAATTAATTACTTGTTGTCACGAAAGTTGCCGATCTAGTGCGATAATATGATTGAAATTACCTCTAGAGCATCTATCTAAAGTCTGCCCATAGCTCTTTTTCTTTTTGTAACGAGTCCATGACAAGGACTTTTCCTGAGTCGGGTTGAATGACTAGCAGAATAAAGTGGAAACTACGTACGCATAACTCATCATCAATTACACTTAACATCGAGTAAGACGAAACAGAATGTGTACAAGAGAGGGTAACAGTACTCACGAGAAGTTGTAAGGCAATAGTATTTCCCTTTTGGTTTGTTATCTCAGTAAAGACCTTAGCAAGTAATCTTCTGTTTGCCCGGGTTTGCTTCTTACCACTTCTTCATGAACTCTATTTGGGTCAACGATCCCAATGTCAAAAGGGCCTCCTTTCATGCATTCCATAACCTTTTTCCTGCATAATAGTATATACATATATGGTGAGCATATATATATACATGCAATTAATGAAGTGAATGAGATGAGATATAAACTACAGAAATAACGGCTGATGGCAGCTTTGTCGAGTTCCTTCTGATTGAATAGAAAATGCAAGTCTTGCATGTTGAAGTCGATCTCGTCGTCTCCGCACAAGAAAATCTCATCTCTTATATGCGCCGTCATCCATTCTTCCTTAATCGTCTTGCAGAAATCAAGGTACCACTTGTGCAATCTTCGCATCTTTGTTGGTAGATTCTTGAGCTCCTCTTTCTTGACGAGATTCTTCCCATACTTCCATGGCTGTATGGGGTTAGCATCCCATTTGGGCAAGTTGTCTCCCATGATGTTCAAGTATGCAATATAAGTCATCCCCATCTCATTGGCCTTTCTTTGTAGCTCTGCCTCGTAATCATTTACGGGAGGAGCGTCCTGTGTGTCGAACACTTGGAGCGGGGCGCATGATTGGTTTTCCTGCTCTCCGAGCATGGGAACTGTTTTCTGGGGTGCCGCACGACTACTACTTTTAGTCTCCCTATGGCGCCTTGCATCCCCCTTCAAAATCTGGCACTCGTAGTCTGGCACAAGTGGGGTTTGAGGTTTCAAAACATTTTTGTAAAACTTCTCCACCACTGCCGGATCTATTTTCTCCTTTGGCTCGGCCTGTCTAGGTGCAAAGAATTTCTTGACCTCTTCTTCCGAGATCCTATTGGTCTCCTCGTCGCTGTGATTCCACGGTTAAACCGGCAATGGCTTGGCGGAAGGCTGCGAGACGTAGTTTTTTGAACTCTTTGGCGTACGGTTTCCTGCCGATTTCTTTGTGGCAGTGCTAGTGATGCTCTTCGTGGCAGTGCTCTTCCGCTTACGCTGAGGAGATGGCTGAAGCACCGGAGATGGCTGACGGGCAGGAGATGGCTGGCGCGCCGGAGATGGCTGCCGCGCAGGAGATGGCTGAAGCGCCGGAGATGGCTGCCGTGCAGGAGATAGCTGAAGCGGCTCAGACTGCTGACGCTGCGGAGACGGCGGGGGTGCCAGTGACCTAAAATTTGGAAGCACGATGTGTTCCTTCTTCAAAGAATGGTTGTTTTCACTATAAATTTGAGTTGAGTTTCCCCTTCACCTGTAGCATGGTCAAGCTGTGCTTCCTCATATTCCTTCACAACCTCATCCACCCCGACAATAGCATAGCCATCTGGAATCGATCAGCAGTGGTAAGTTCCACCAGCTACAGGAGGTAAGGCATAGCCGACAGCCACCTTAATGGATAAGCCCGTTAATCTCACATGCAGCTCAACGTGTTCGCTTTCCGTGATCTCATCCACGGGGTATCGAGGACCCGCCATTTCAAGCGTGGGATGCACGTTCTCCGTGGAAGCCATGCTGCTTTTCCGCAGATGCAGGCCGGCAGCTTCCAATGCAGGCTCTTCGTTCCACTGAGATGGGCCGGTAGCTTGATGGCTCTGTTGTGCATTCACTTGCGCCTGCAGCGCCACAAGTGCATGTTCTATCTGTGTCATCCGCTCTGTACGCTCTTTTTCTTTTCTGTCACGCCATCTGTAAGAGTCGCTCCACTCGGCAAACCCATCCTTCCACGTCATACCCCCTGTGCCTCGTGCATGTCTAGGGTGTTCTTTTTTACCGATGGCGCGTGTGAGCTGGTCATTCTCTCTATCGGGATGGAAGGTCCTGGCGGCTGTTTCCTCGTATGCCGTGATGAGTTCAGTGACGGGTTTGGCAAGGAGGGTTGGGAAGTTACACAATCCTGTTTCTGGGTCCAACCTTTCCCCGATTCCGTAGAACCAAGTCTTTGCACGTAGGTCCCACCCATCTATCTGGGGTGTGATCCCTCTAGCGCGCAGGGCCTTCTCAACTTCCTCCCACTTAGGCCTCTGAGATATGTAGCCACCTGACCCTGTCCTCTGGTGATATTCCTTCTTCTGGGCATTTAGCGTATTGGTTTCTGACCTCTTTTTAGCTATAGCACCTTCCTTATATATGCCACAAATTCGGGCCAGTGAGGTCTTATCTTCGCATAATATGTGTCTTCGAAATTTGGAGTCTCGCGAGCTTTGACAAATTTGTTCAATTTTGTCTTCCAGTTGTGGAAAGCGTCAGCCATCTTCTTTAGAGTCCACTCTTTGACCTTTTCCTTTATAACCGGGTTGTTTTCATCCTCCTCTGGCGGAAGGGTGAAATTTACCAACAACGAATTCAAAAGTGTTTCTTTGGATATTTCATCGACAAAGGTACCGTCGCCCTTCTTTGGCTTATTCCAATATTCAATTATGATTGGGATTTGGTCCCTAACAAGAACTCCAGCCTGACGTACAAATTTGTCTGCGGCCTTCTTGGGCTCCATCGGCCTGCCATCAACACGGACTGCTTCGATCGTGAACTTTGCACGATCTTTCAACCGATGGCTCGCGCCCCGCTTGCTCTTTTTCATAGAAGAAGATGGTTGCTGGCTGGTCGATCCAGAGGGCTAAAAGAATAAAGAAGCGTTAATTAATACATGTAGAAGAAGATTGTTGGTGGAAGTCAGCAGAGGCTTAATCAATGCATATACCTCGCCGGACTTTGTAATCACTAAATTGCGTTCACCGGAGTCTTCATCTTCTCCATGACTACTTGAGCTGTCATCATGTCCCTCCAAGTTCAGATATTGTGAGGTGTCCTCATCAATAATGTTCTCCATTATTTCTTCTTCTTCAAGGTTTCTACTAAGTGGATCCATAGTTTCTAAAACAATAATATTATCTAGAGTAAGAGAGTAAACATTCAAGTGGACTTGATTCATACACAAATATACATATTATTCATACAAAAATACACAAATGAAATTAAAACCCTAAGGATGCTTGATCATTTTAAACAAGTTCCGAGGGGTCCAAACCCTAATTCGGAGAAATCCCGGATGCATATGAGAGGGGCTAGCTACAGTGGCTGACCGGAGGCTGGAGGCGTTGGAGAGCGACCTAGGGCGCGCGAGGTAGCGTGATACGGCCTACCTAAAATGGGCGTTGTTCAAAAGAGGAGGCCGAGGCAAGCATTATAGTGGCGGCGCCGCCTCAGTATGGTCACCGGAGCGACGGCAGCGACGGCAAACAACTTGGCAGAACAGATACAATGTGGAGGGGATATCCCTTTTATAAAGCAGATCAAAATAAGCAAGAAAAACCACGGAGAACCTAAACTTGCCACCGAAGTCAATGAGCCAAGATCAGGATGAGTCAGAGCTCCACAACGACGCCCCAAGAGGGTAACGACCAACGAGACCTATGGTAAAGTGTTTTCACCCGGAGCCCTGTGACGAAGAAGGTAGCAGCATCGGCGGCCCCAGAGACCTATGGTAAAGGGTTTTCCCCGTCTTCTGCCCCGCCGGTTGTCCCCAAGATAGGCCCCAGACCGAGGGGAGAAGCCACGACGCTCGCCAAAGAGCTGCCCACGCAGTCCACCTTCTAAGGCCGCCACCGACATCCGCGAACTCTAGCCACCACTCCGACGACCAACGACACATCGCATCGCCGAAGAGAGGGACACCGTGCCGTCGTTGCCAGCGGACACACCTGCAACCCGAGAAGGACCATGCATACACCCCGACATCGCTGGCATACCGCGCGAGCTCGCACCCCATATGGCCACCACCGGAGCTCGCACCCCACCTAGGCCGCCCCCGCAACCGAGAGGGGAGGCCATCCCCGTACCGCGGCTAGGCTTGGGCCATCTCCCACTGCTCTGGCATCGCCCGCCGCCCAGACACCAAGGACCGCGTGTGTCGCTGCCACTGAAAACCGCCGGCCGCACCGCGAGCTCCACCGCTGCTGCGAGCTCCACTGCCACCGCGAGCTCATCGGGACAGCAACGCAAAAGGGAGGAAACAGAGGGGACCAGGAGGTCCGCTAGCTCACCACGAGCACGACGGTGGGCTTCTTGTAGGCGCCGGCATCGTCGTCGGCTTCGGTGGCGCGTGCGCGGTGGCGGTGGCGGTGTTGGCGAGGCAGACGGCTCGATCGAGTTAGCAGTGGCGGCGCGAAGGGCGGCGACGAAAGTAGGCGGCGACGGCGAGGGCTGGACGGCGCCGGCGGCTCTGCTCTCTGTTTTTCTCTGCGCGGCGGGTTCGATCTGGCTCTGGGGGGAAGAAGGAAGTGGAAGGCGCGCATTTAATACCCCCCCTTTAACACCGGTTCCAGCCACAAACCGGTGTTAAGGGGGATGGGATAAAGTACACTTCCTCCTTTAACACTGGTTCCAGCCAAAATTGTGTTAAAGGGGTACATGAACGAATATGCTTCTTTAACACCGGTCCGTGGCTAGAACCGGTGTTAAAGGGGGGGCATTTATTTCATGCATTAAAGGGGCATTTTTAATTCAAAAAATAGGATATGAATTTAGAAAATTCATATCTTTTTCATTTCAACTCAGAAAAATATTAATAATATATCATAATTTTCAGAAAAATAATATCTATCCATTCATGTAAAAACATTTTATATTACTTTAGATGAAAATTTCAAAATGATTAAAACACTTACATATAAATTTTGATTATTCAATTCAAACAAAAATAAATTATCAAATCCTAAAACTTTGAACATAAGAAATATTAAGCATCTAAAAAGGAATCTAACCCTATTTTATTAGAGCAAATCATATTTTAATGCCGCATCTTTTGTATTAATATTTTTGAATTGATTGGATATTTAAATGCCGCATCTTTTGTATACACTTGAATCTGACCAAGCCTCGCTCAACTTGCATTGGATTTTTGATAAAATAGCATATTGTAAACCTAAAAATAATTTTTTACCTGTATAGCATATCGTATCATGTACCTGTAGTTCATATCGTATCATAAAAATAGCATATCGTATCATGTACCTGTAGTTCATATCTGACCCACTTCCTGCCGATTTGGCAGGAATTCGTCTTTTTCACTAGAGGTGGACGGAAAGGTTTCAGATTCCCCTGTTGGTATATTGTCCATATAAGGTGGTCTAGTATTTTTGTAAATGTGTTGGTGGTTTTTTGAATTAGCCATTTGGTGGTTGCTTCACAAAACCGTCCGTTTTTTATGCTCGGAAAATGGAAAATGCCTTTTTGGTGCGACAAAAAGGAAAACTTCCTCTTGCAACATTGTTTGCCATGCCATGATGCACATGTATGCACAATATGGCCATATTATCACAAACTATACCTTGATTCTAGCCATAACATTGGTCATTTGACCTCAAAGCCAAGAAACCTCGAATGAGATACGTCATTTTGTGAAGGTTTTTTTGAGACATAATCAATATACCAAGTTTGAGATTTTTCCTTCTAACTATGTCACATAATATAACACCACGCGAAGGTTTCGCACTGTTTCGATCTTTTTTTATTTTTTATCCCCGTTTTAAACTATCGTCAAACTTTGTCGAACAACGGGCATGAAGATTCTTAGCTCGGGGCCAAGCCTCGCTCAACTTGCATTGGATTTTTGATAAAATAGCATATTGTGAACCTAAAAATGATTTTTGTAAAAAATCATGAGCATCGTATCATGTACCTATAGTTCATATCGGACCCACTTCCTACCAATTCGGCAGGAATTTGTCTTTTTCACCAGAGGTGGACGGAAAGGTTTCAGATCCCCCTGTTGGTACATTGTCCATATAAGGTGGTCTAGTATTTTTGTAAAATGTGTTGGTGGTTTTTTGAATTAGCCATTTGGTGGTTGCTTCACAAAACCGTCCATTTTTTATGCTCAGAAAATGAAAAATACCTTTTTGATGCGATAAAAAGGAAAACTTCATCTTGCAACATTGTTTGCCATGCCATGATGCACATGTATGCACAATATGGCCGTATAATCACAAACTATGCCTTTATTCTAGCCATAACATTGGTCATTTGACGCGAAAGCCAAGAAACCTCGAATGAGATAGGTCATTTTGTGAAGGAGATAGAACTGGAATTAAAATACAGAATGCAACTAATATTAAGTTACATATAGCATGACTGGAAATTAAGATACATAAAAGAACTGAAAATTAAGATACATGGCCAGATTAAGTAACAATCGGCCGAACTTGTTTCGGAATGTTGGAGTGATTCAGTCATGCTCCTGCCTACACCTGTAATACTCACCATCAGTAGTCGTCAGATTTCGCCTTGCGCCGTCATCGATGTCATCGTCGGGGTCGCCGTAATTGAACCTTGAAGGCTGAGTACGCGTGAGCTGGACTTGAGGGTAGCGCAGACGGGGGTTAGAGTTGGCGGCAGTGTCATAGGCCATGACGCTCTAGAGAGTCCGACCGCTCCACCATAGCCGACGGCCGGCCTCGTTGAAGTTAGGAGGAGGTGGGCCGTCCTCCTCGTGCCTGGCGAGCGCCCTCTCACACCGATCCACAAAGAAGGCTTCCCAAGTACGGAAATAGTCGGGATGCCATCTGGGATTCCTCCGCTGCTCCAGCGTGAGCTCGAAGTAGTAGTGGTTCGTGATGGCCATCTAGCGCGCCACACCTAGAGGGACAGGAGGAACCGGCACGCCTCCGGCCAAAGCATCCAAATGACGGGGACACAGATGGCCAGGCAGGGGTAATTCGAGGCGCAAAGTGCCTCCGCCTCCCTGGGGGTTAGTGCTATGGTGGAAGCCATGGGAAAGAGTGATGAGGTTGCAGATATGAGTCTAGAGATATGCGATGACAATGGAGGCCAACCCTACATATATATAGTGAACTGGCGGGAAGAACTGGAGGGAAGAACTGGTGGGAAGAACTGGCGGGAAAAAATGGCGGGAAGAAAAATGGAGGGAAGAAATAGAAGGAAGAAAAATGGCTCATTTAATACATATACTGTTAATAGAAGAAATATGAAATTGTTCTAAAAATGGGACGGTTGGAGGGATTTCAGGCTAGGCCAGGCAGCACTAATGATAGGGGTGAGTGTCGACATTATGTCGTGCAGCGTGTACCTTGTCCCGGATGGTGTCACCAACCGGGACTAAAGATGAACCTTTAGTCCCGGTTGGAGACACCAACCGGGACTAAAGATGAACCTTTAGTCCCGGTTGGAGACACCAACCGGGACAAAACACGAGTCAGCACTAATAATAGGGGTGAGTGTCGACATTATTTCGTAAGTGTTGACACTATGCCGAGCTGCTTGTACTATAAATATGCATCCTTGTGAGTCCAGTCCTCCAGCCAGTTTGAGGCATCTCCAAGATGGTTTTCGAGAGCAGGGACACCACTACGGCCAGTTTCAGGGAGATGCCGACGGAGCCCAGTCCTCCGGCATCTCCGAGAAACTGGTCATAGAGGCACTCCCTAATATGTGAAATTAGTTAGCTCCCAGGTGTATTGATCTAGTTAGAGAAGTTACAAGCTGCAAGATGGTTTTCGAGAGCAGGGACACCACTACGGCCAGTTTCAGGGAGATGCCGACAGAGCCCAGTCCTCCGGCATCTCCAAGAAACTGGTCATAGAGGCACTCCCTAATATGTGATCGCGCGCGTTTGGAGATCAGAACTTAATGGTAAGTACGAATCAGGACAACTTCTTCTCATAGTCCCGGTCCATCCACAAAACAAGACTAACACTCAAGACATTTATTAATATTAAAAACTGAGACTACAAAACCGGCCCCCCTATATATAGTCCCGGTCAATCCACAAACCGCGAAAGATATCCTTCGGTCAAGCCACAAACCGCGAAAGACATGAACTAGAGTTACATAATATGAGCATGAACTTCTTGGCATATGTCCTTCCTTATGATCGCTTCAGACGTAACCATGGAGCATCTTCTTTACTTAACGGAATGCTTGGGTCAGTTTTCACTGTGAAGGGCGGAATTTCATCAAACTTATTATAATCTTCTGACATGTCTGTCTTGTCCTCGATTCCCACGATGTTTCTTTTCCCTGAAAGAACTATGTGACGCTTTGGCTCATCATATGATGTATTCGTTTGCATATTTTTTCTTTTTTTTGGTCTGGAGGACATCTCCTTCACATAGAAAACCTGAGCCACAACATTGGCTAGGATGAATGGTTCGTCTAAGTTCTTGTCTACCTTCATAATATTGTTGAGATCCACCGTTGTCATTCCGTACTTCTTGTCTACCTCAACCCCTCCTCCTGTTAGCTTGACCCATTTGCATCGAAACAAGGGGACCTTAAAATTAGGTCCATAGTCAAGTTCCCATATCTCCTCTATGAACCCATAATACGTGGTCTTCTGCGCATTGTCTTCTGCTGCATCGAAGCGGACACCACTATTTTGGTTGATGCTCTTTTTATCTTGGCCTATCATGTAAAATGTATTCCCCTTTATCTTGTACCCTTGGAAAGTACATACAGTCGAAGATGGTGTCCTGGCCAACAAGTATAACTAATCCCCAACAGTGGTGTTATTCGCGAGAAGTCTTTGCAGCCAGCCGCCAAAACTAGCCATGTGTTCACTTATAATCCATTCATCAGACTGTCCCGGGTGTTTGAGGCGTATTAAATTTCATTGATATACGGGGCAACCAAGATAGATCTTTGTAAAACCGTGTAGTGTGCTTGATTGAGAGAATGCCCTTCCCTACATATCATTGCTTTACATCCTAGGGTGCCTTTTCCACGCAGTCTCCCCTCATGTTGTGATTCTGGAACACCAATCACCTTAAGGTCAGGAATAAAATCAACACAGAACTCAATGACCTCCTATGTTACATAGCCCTTGGAGATACTTCCTTCTGGCCTAGCACGGTTATGAACATATTTCTTTAAGACTCCCATGTACCTCTCAAAGGGGAACATATTGTGTAGAAATACAGGACCAAGAATGGCAATCTCTTCTACTAGGTGAACCAGGAGATGCGTTATCATATTGAAGAAGGATGGTGGGAACACCAACTCAAAGCCGACAAGACATTGGGCCACATCTGTTTGTAACCCTGGTAGGCTTTCTGGATCAATTACCTTCTGAGATATTGCATTGAGGAATGCACATAGCTTCACAATGGGTACTCGAACATTTTCAGGTAGAAGCCCCCTCAATGCAATCGGAAGCAATTGTGTCATAATCACGTGGCAGTCATGAGACTTCAGGTTTTGGAATTTTTTCTCTGCCATATTTATTATTCCCTTTATATTCGATGAGAAACCAGACGGGACCTTGATACTGCTCAGACATTCAAAAAAGATTTCCTTCTCTGCTTTGGTAAGAGCGTAGCTGGCAGGAGTTAAGTGGCATCGTTTACCCTTCTCGTTCTCAGGATGCATAGGCTCTTCAGGGGCTTTCAGACGTTGCTGGTCCTGTCATGCTTCCGGTGTATCTTTTGTCTTCCCATACACTCCTAGAAAGCCTAGCAGGTTCATGCAAACATTCTTCGTCACGTGCATGACGTCGATTGAAGAGCGGACCTCTAAGACTTTCCAATAGGGTAGGTCCCAAAATATAGATTGCTTCTTCCACATGGGCGCATGTCCGGCATCGTCATTCGGAACAGATAGACTGCCAGGACCTTTTCCAAAGATTACTTCTAGGTCCTTGACCATACCAAATACCTCCTCACCAGTACGGAGGACAGGCTTCCTCCGGGGTTCTGCCAGACGTTTGAAATGCTTGCCTTTCTTTCTTACTGGATGCAGGTTCGGAAGAAATCGGCGATACCCTAGGTACACAACCTTCTTACATTTTTCCAAATACACACTTTCAGTCTCATCTAAATTTTGTGTGCATGCATTGTATCCCTTGTTTGTCTGCCCTGCAATGTTACTAAGAGCAGGCCAATCATTGATGGTTACGAAAAGCAATGCTCGTAGGTCAAACGGCTCCCCTTTGTGCTCATCCCACATACGTACACCTGGTTTGACCCACAGCTGTAAAAGTTCTTCAACTAATGGCCTTAGGTACACATCAATGTCGTTGCCTGGTTGCCTCAGGCCTTGGATGAGCATTGGTATCATAATGAACTTCCTCTTCATACACAACCAAGGAGGAAGGTTATAGATACATAGAGTAACATGCCAGGTGCTGTGACTGCAGCTCTGCTCACCAAAAGGATTCATGCCGTCTGTACTTAGACCAAACCTTAAGTTCCTTGCGTCACGTGCGAAGTTCAGGTACTCTCGCTCGACTTTTCTCCACTGTGACCCATCAGCGGGGTGTCTCAACATCGCGTCTTTCTTACGGTCTTCCATGTGCCATCGCAACAACTTGGCATGCTCTTTATTTCTGAAGAGACGTTTTAACCATGGTATTATAGGAGCATACCACATAACCTTGGCAGGAACCTTCTTCCTAGGGGCCTCGCCCTCAACATCGCCAGGATCGTCTCGTCTGATCTTATACCGCATGCAAATGCATACCGGGCATGCATCCAAATTCGTACTTCTCACCGTAGAGGATGCGATCATTAATGCAGGCATGTATCTTCTGACGTCTAATCCTAGAGGGCAGACAACCTTCTTTGCTTGGTATGTACTGTCGGGCGACTCATTATTTCTTGAAAGAAGATTCTTCATTTTTACCAACAACTTTGAAAATGCCCTGTCAGTCACACCGTTCTCTGCCTTCCATTACAGCAAATCCAGTGTGGTACCTAGCTTTTTGTGGCCATCTTCGCAAGTTGGATACAACAATGTTTTGTGATCCTTTAACATCTGCTCCAGCTTCTCCTTCTCCTTTTCAGTTTCACATTCTTCCTTTGCATCAGTAATGGCCCGACCAAGATCGTCATCAGCGGGCCCATCTGCTGCCTCTTGATCTTCATTATCTACCCCCGTTGCAGTATCATCATATTCAGGATACATATTATGATAGTTGTCATCATCCTCTTCTTCTTTGTTGTCTTCCATCACAACCCCTTTTTCTCCGTGCTTGGTCCAACAATTATAGCTGGGCATGAAACTGGATCGAAGCAGGTGGGCGTGAATGGTTCTGGTATTTGAGTAGTCTTTCTTGTTCTGACAGTGAACACACGTACAACACATAAAACCATTGTGACCATGGTTTGCATTAGCCACAACGATGAAATTTTGGAGGCCCGTAATGTACCCGGAAGTGCGGCGGTCACCGTAAATCCATTGCCGGTTTATCTTCATTAATATGTAGTATATATCAAAAATTAATAGGGAGATGACCATTTATATATAGTACATCAATGACACATGAAAGGATAGTTGCCGGCCTCGACCAAGAAGGAAAGAGCAACGAGAAAACTTATTTTGAGCTCTCGGGCATTTCACCGAACACCTCTTGTGCATATGAAAAAACACAAACTAGCACTCTTCACACCCTCTTGCTAGGCTCCAAAATGAGATAGTGAAAAAAATGCAAGAGGGGGTGTGGGCTGCGGTGTCTTATATAGCCCCCCCCCTTTAACACCGGTTCAAGCCACGAACCGGTGTTAAGGGGGGAGGGCTGCGCGGGCCACTGTTGCTGGGTCCTTTAACACCGGTTCGTGGCACGAACCGGTGTTAAAGGGGGGACTCCTTTTTTTCCCCACGGGCCATGCTGGTACGGCCCCCCCTTTAACACCGGTTCGTAGAAGAACCGGTGTTAAAGCCCTTTTCCAGGATCAACAAAAAGCCTCGTTTCCACTAGTGAGCACATATCAGAGTCGCCAATAGCCTATGGCATCTCTGTGCGAACGATGTGGCTAGGGGGTGGAGCAGCCGCGGATGCGGCGAAAGGCACCCGTGCGACGACGAGCTACACAATAAGTGGGTCTTCTCTGTCGGAAGCAGGCGGCGCTACGGTGGACCAATTGGGGTCTAAGGCCACCACCCTCGCTCCGGCCTTATGTGGAGGATCTCCCCGACGAAGCTCCTGCTGTCGCCGGAGCACATCCCCGCATCCTAGGAGTGCGGGTAAGAAGCCCAGGTGAGTTGGTAGCCCAGCATCGGACTCGTTGTCGTACACCACCTCCATTACCCTCATCGGCTCGACAGTTGTTCTTGTGTGGACCGCATACTCTCCCCACCATCACAACTGACTTGTACGATTGGCAACAACACGGACGGTGCCTCTGCTGCCTGCCATTCCAGGGATAGTAGGTGCGTGGCGGACGCGGATTCAGCGGCTCGTTCCGCCCAGGTCGTCGCGTCAGGCCAGCTGTAACCATCGGGATGCAACAGGCCCCCTCTCCTGCGACCGGCAAGGCGGCAGTGGTGGCGGCGCTCACGCCGTCGACGGCCTCGGCCACGGCGACCACAGCCATTGCGGCCGTGACCACGACCACGACTGCTAACACCTCGCTGATCCCACGGTTCGACTGGGCTATCTTCTAGAGAGCAGACCACCGTCGAGCCCCGTGATGGCAACACGGTACACATCTTCAGTACTTGTCAATAGAGGCGACTTATGTATTTTTGCCATACGCTGCTTAGAGAGTATTGTACTACTACCTTGCCAACAAATCGTGGTCAGTACTGATACATTCAAAATCACAAAGAGATGTGCATGTCAATAACTTGGCATCAGCTACGACTCCAGATTGTTCAAGCTCATGGAACCAAGTCCTTCATTCCCTTTGCGATTGTAGGTGAGGGAGATATGCTAGTGGGGAGAAGCATTCAGGGCGTTTAAGAGCTGTGCTAACTGCATCTGCTGCATGGTCAACCTGTAGAACGGACGCAAACTGCAGTAGTAGATACTGGGTGGCAAGTTTCAGTACAGGGGTACGTTTTAGCCCAAAACAATATAAATGTCTAAGACAATCAAAATAACTATATAGAAGATTTAAGACTCCGACATATTCAAGAAAAAATTTATCGAGAGGCTTAACAACAAGATGGTAGTAACTTGAATGATTTTTATGCACTTAAGTGATTTTCTGCACTAAGTGTTTTTCTTAGTGCAACTTGAATGATTTTTGCACTTCATTTTTATGTGCACTTAAGTGAGTAGTAACTCTGAATTCTAATCCTAGTATAGTAGTTGTTGTCATTTTCGATCTACCAGCAGCAACACTACTATATTGCAAAATGCAATGATCGGTTATCTCTGCATATGGCCATATAGGCAAAACTGTTTGATGAAGTGCATATATAATGGGTGAAACACACTCGAGATTTTAGTTTCCTGGACTACTTGGTTTGGGAGTTTGTCACTTCCTTGGCTTCAATGGTGGATAATGTAGGAACATTAAATTGTAGTTTGCGGCATCCATATTGGTTCAGATCAAGATTCGAAATATTTGTATATGGTGTTTGATGGGTTGCTAACAAATTGGCTCTGAAATTGACTCTAATTCTTATATTACCTACACAAGGGCACAACAATGAATTCATCGCAACACCTTGTTGGTGGGAGACTGATGACAATACGGCGACACCGAGTGCATGCTTTAGAGGAAACAGGTGATTCACATTACTCCTTTCTGCAAGGTACACTACTTCGTTAATTCTAAATCACTATTCTGACGTTGATAATGCTAATTCTTTTATTTTTTCTTGTGTTCAGTAAGGAAAGGATATGTTCTCATAACAACGATGGAAAGTATAACAGCATACAAAAACAAACATTTACAACATGGATCTGGTAAAAACTTATGGCATTTAAGCTACCTCTACCATTTGCTATAAGGCAGAAAATCCTAGATTGATTAATCTTCATAACTCTTATACCTTATGCAGAAACTCAAAAACAATCTGACACTACAGTGTCTGCTAATGACATGTGGGAACCAAACAGACGCAAGCTAATCAGGTGATTACAGTCATATGCTTGCGAACTTGTAAGATTAATTTTTCTTACTTGCGTTGCTAAAAGTGCACTTATATTTGCAGATGCCCAAGTAAACGACTGGCAAAGAAAATAGCAATCGAAACCTGCAAAATACACTTTTAAAGTCCGCTAGTACTGCTGGGGCTCTAGGTACAAGGCACAATATAATTTTTCCAAATGCGCTCATACTGGCTGCAACAAAGAACAATAGACAGTTTCGAGCAATGGTAAGTCATGGTTTGTCTTCATGTTGACCTTTATTTGATTATACCGAGCATGTTTCATTTGCCATTAAGTGCACAACTGTTTCTACTAGAATTCATACACTAATTACTCTATTTCGCAATTTTTCATTTCAATTACCCAATTTAGTAAAAATTGTGCCAATTTTTACCTCTCCAATCTTTTACAAACTTACAGTCTATAAATTTGTGCACACTAATACACATCTGGAGCTTTATAGACTGTTTTAATATACCGTGGTTCAATCTGTTGGAACGGCGGACATATTTGATGCGTCTTAATTTTAAAGGTTTATACACAATTCACTTTAAGTCTAGTTGATACTAGTCTGTCGATGAAATGGGTTAAACAATCATATAGTCTTCCACTTTCTTTAAAATGGTGGACTGTATTTATAGTGTTCAAAGAAAGGTTCCATTGGTATGAGACTATACGATTGTTTACATCAATCATTTTCTGGTTCTGGTGATTTTCCCTATGGCAGTACACCAATCAGATTCTTATTTTAAACCGTACCCAGGATTATCAAATTTTAGATCTTGTTAAGCCCTTCCTTTGTCCTTCTCTTCTTTCTCAAAAAAGTACAACACTAAAAGGTATTTAGAGGGAGACAACCCCCTGCCTTTCCGTGCCCATCCACCCGATACATGAATTAGGTGATAGCTGCAACTTTTAGGTGAGAACATGAAGTTTCTTTTGAGAGAGAACAACATGAAGATAGTTATATAACATTGACTTGTTTTTCGAGAATAAAATATGATATATTTCTTTTGGTAGGCAAACCTAGTTTGGCAGGTATGTTTTTGTTAAACCGAAGTATTCCAAAACCATGGTATTCCACTACCTGGGCTGAGATACTGCAATGTTTTGATACTACGGTATTTTGCAATATTAACAAAACCACAGGTTGTTTGTCAACTAGAATATTTTTTGGCAATGGTCGAGTATTTAGAGTAGCACACCGAACAACATGTCCTCTGGCGGTAATAATGTGGCTGATTTATTATGACCACGAGGCAGCTCACGAAGATCAAGTTGGACAGCAAGAACTTGAAGGCTAGTGATTTGCTTGGGCTAGATTCCATTTTGGTAGCCTACATCAATAAGAAATGGAATCATGCAACACCGGCAATATGGCTTTACTAGATTGCTGGCCTGCTGGATGGAAAGCAAAGCCTCACGGGTGATCGGATAGATGGATTAGCGAGCGAAGTGGAGGGGCCTTTTTTCTAGCGTTTCTCAGTATTGAAAAAAAGAGGCCGGGAGCTCCTTTTAAATACTTCAAAAATACTACAGTTTTGGTAATACTGTGGTAATAAAACTATAGTTTTTCCCTATAGCCAAACACATTGAAGTATGTAAAACTGAAATATTTGTGAAAACTGAGGTATTCTTCGAACAATTTAAAAATACTTTGCCACCAAACTTGAGCTAAACAAGTGCTGGTGTATGTTATGCTGGATTGATTAACTTGAGCTTAACATTTTTTCATTTTTCAATTGCAGGATTTAAATATTTAGCTTTTCTGGACTGAACATTCAATATGTACTACGGATAGTTTAATCTTTGCACTTAATTAGCACAGCACATTCAGTAGTTGAATGTTTCCTGAATTATTTATGGATATTTTGCTATGCGAAATATGATATTTTATGAATCTACATTAGATACATGTGATTTGAAACATGTAATTGAATGCGTGTTTTTTTCTGTTGCAATCTGTTGCAACAGGTTAGTACCACGAAATATATAGTGTTGCATCATATCTTAGACGCCATACCTACCCATTGCGTTGCACTAGGATGTTGCCACAAAATGTTTGTACTATCGCGGTATCTGCCCGCCACAAATATTTTGACCGTTGTGATAATCATTTGCTGCCACCAAATTCAGCTTGTTGAAATAGTCCTTTCGCCATGAATCGATTGTATTGTCGCAATAGTTTCTCACAACAAGCATTTCAGCCGTTGTGATTACCACTTGGCGCCATGAAATTATGGATTGTTGAAATAGTTCTTTCACCATGCATCATTTGCATTGTTGCAATAGCTTCTCGCCACGAATATTTTGGCCGTTGTGATAACTATCTATCACCACCAAAATTCGTATGTTGCAATTTTTGTTATCACATTTGGAGAGTTGTTGCCATAAGTTAGTGCCACAAACATAGGGTTTGTGGAGAAAGAGGTGTACCCACGAAAACAAGAGCTGTTGCTATAGGGTTCGGGTCTATTACAACAATTGGTTGTTGCCACAGAAGGACACGCGCCACGAAACAAGTGTTGTTGAAATAGCCTATCGCTACAAATGACTATTCCCACAAAAATCAGACGCCACAGTTTTGATGGTTGTTGCATTAAGTTATCACCACAAACCAAATTATGGAATTAAGCGCGTGCTGCCACGAGAAAATATGTGGCAACCTATCGCATGGACGTTGCAATAGCACGCTTTCTTGCCATAATTTAATTTTTGTGGCAATAACCTATTACCATGAATCATGTCGCAACGCTTGGCAACGAAAGTCATGATGTGACAATAGTTACCTATTGCCACAATTCGACACTTATTGCCACAAATCTTGCTATTGCAACAGGAGCATTTTGTGCCACATTTTCAGCAACCAGTGATCCCAGCATCCAGCATTGTCCTGCGGTGGAGGGGGGATGTAGGGGAGCGACAAAAGGGGCAGCCATATTGTTAGAGACTGGGTGAGGATCAACTCCATCATCAGGAGCAGGATCTTCATCTGGTGGCCCTCCACCAAGCAAATTACGGAAAATAAGTTCCACATAGAAGGTCCATGACTCTGAATCTTCACTATCACAAAGTGTCATCCTGGCACTTTTGGGAATGTAAGCCAGATCAGTGACCCTAACTTTGGCAATAATTTTTCCTTTATGTTCAGGATCTATTTCCCATAGGACCATTTTCCCAATTCCATTGAAAACATCATTCAGGTCTTTAGTGTTCATGTGGTCAAGTGGTGGTCCAACTAACATTACCCAGCACTCATTGTTAAATTAAACTCGATGCCAATTAGCTCCTTCATTATATCCTGGAATGCAATAGGGCTATCACGAATCAATTTTTCCCTATCACTAACATACATGAACTGCACATATGCTGCCCTTGGCAGTCGTGAATCTCCCCAAACCCAATCGTCGCCTCATTGTGAAGGAAATCAAGCAGAATATCATGAACATTTTGAAAGGGGATAGGGCCAGGAGGAATGGGGTCAATGGTAGCAATAGCATACTGTCCGTGAAGACGCTGTTGATGACTGCGAGTGCACAGATTGTTTGTAGCTAGTTTTGAAATAAAGATATCGATCCCACAGGGAGCAGGAGTCTGAAGTTTAATAACTCTTAAATTAAATACTAAAATAGAAATGATAAATAATGTTATAAGTAACAAGATAAAATGCAAGTGTTGTGTAAAAAGGTGTTTTTGAGTTTTTGTATAAGAGAATAATAAGTAAAGTAAAACAAACTGAATACAGAAAATAAGTATCGCGTATATAAAAGAGATTTGAAACTGCAATGAGAAAAGCGTTCCTAGGGAGTAGCGGATACACCTCTAGCATTTATAAAGAGGCTAAGCTTAAGATTATTATCATGAAGATTCTCAACTATGTATGTGTGGGAGGAACTCCGTATTTGGACGAATAGGTAGCAACCACTGCTCACATCATCCTCATAACCACAGCAGACAATAATCGACATCAATCAATTACTGCGCTATTAAGGGACTTGATCCCGTAGGATGTATCCCATGGTATGGATAGTGTTCCGTGAGTTTCCTCGGTTCCCAAGTTGATATGTAAGGAGTGCCAACAGCTTTATAGTCACTGTAAGTGCTAGCACACCCCCGTCTACCAACAAGAAGTTCCCTCCATTAAGTCCCCACACGAGGCAAATATTGAGAGGTCGACTTCTCCCAACATCAAGATGAAGACAATCTAACACATGGTCACAGCGATGAATATCATAATAAACTTTATCTTATTTCAATCCCATGCTAGGGTTTCTCCATCTCCCCAAGAACTAATGATCTACTCACACGTAGAGGCAATCAACATCATGGCAAAAACAATGGAATCTATCATAGATGAATAGTACTTGAATAAATGCACAACGAGTACGGAAATTACAACAAGATCTAGAAAAGATGTAGATGGGATGGACGGAGATGGTGATGATGCAACGATTGATGATAAAGATCGATGCCTTATCCTCCTGAATCTGCGTAGGGCGAAGATGGATACTCGGTGGATGATTTCCCCCTCCAAATCCCTTCTGGAAAATATTTGAGGAGGCGGTGGCGGCGCCAACTATACGACAGGAACTATACGGCCAACAAAGTATTCCCGCCATATAGTTGGCTACCTATGGCTATTGCTTCGGGTTTTCTTCTGATGTTATTTATATTTCCCAAATAAGCGATTTACGATGTTTTTGGCTCCTTTTCGCTCCAATACAACTGGTCCAAGAATTGTGTCCATCGTATCCATCATCTGTCCCGATCCTGGTGAAAATAGACATAAAATATGCATGCGAACACCATAAAATCCCAATATCCTACCACTATACTGCAAAATAATAATATAATACATGATGCAAATATGCACTTGATGGCTAAAATGGATCGTATGTGCACCTAGAGGGAGGGTGAATAGGTGCTACTCAAATTTTTAGTTCGTTTTCAATTTTAGGCTTGACACAAAGTAAATTCTCTAGATATGCAACTACGAGAATTTCCCTATATGCAAACCTATCTACTAAAAACGTAAAGGGAGGAGCTAGTGGAGCACGCGGAGACACAGGGATTTGTTTTACCGCAGTTCCTTCCTTGTTAAGGGAAGTACATATGCGTTGGAGGGGTGGGCAGTTCTAAGACCACCATGCCACAATAGGCCTCAACCTATTCTCCGAAGGATCTCGCTACGAAAGGCTTGATCCACATTCTCCACTATTGGTACCCTTCGAGGCGGGAACCCGTGCCTTTACAACTCTAGCGGGGCACACTTCCACAACCAAATTGGTGGCTCCCGTAATGACAACAACCTGTCACAAGAACAAGGATTATCAAAATAATCAAAACAAGGATCTAGATATTTGCAAGAAATACTAGATCAAGGGTTCTCCAAATGAATGGAGAGGAGGTGAAGCGCTTGATTGCTGTTGATGAAGATCGAGTCCTCCTCCTTCGATTCCCCAAAGAACGAGCCCTTTGGGTGGATGAAGGTGGAGATCTCTTGGATGGAACTTGAGGTGAAGATCTTGTCTTTTTTGAATAAACCAAGAGTTCTGGCAGGAGGGGGAAGATGGGTTTAAATACCCCCTGCGCAGAACTGGCCGTTGGAGCATTTTGGGGGCGGACTATCTACGCCCCACTAGGGGCGGACTATCTGCCCTGCGCGGAAAATTCGCCTTAAGGACGGAAGGTCCAGTTGAAAATTTTCCCCCCTCTCTGGGTGTTGCGCCGATCTTAACTTGAAGAAAAAACTCGAGGGGGTGGATTATCCGCCCCCAGCTAGGGGCGGACTATCCGCCCTTGGAAAAAATCAACCCCAAAATCAGAAAGTCTGGGGGAAACTCCGCCCCCATATAGAGAGCCGCGCCTTGGCTCCCTTTGCCAACTCCTTGGGGGGGGGGGATTATCCGGCCTGGGCAAAAACTCCGGTCCTGGCCGGACAATCAGGGAGATATTCCACCCCCACGCAGAGATCCGTGCCCTTGCGCCCTTTGTGATTGGGGAAGGGGCGGATTATCTGGCCCCTGGCAGGGGCAGATTATCTGCCCCACAAAACCACTTTGAGGCTCCTTTTCATATTGTTAAGATCTGCATCACTTCAACACACATTAAATAATCCTTGGTATTATTATCTAACACACAAAACACTAGGGATCATGAAATGTTCTTTCAATCTCCCACTTTTTGGTGTTAGATGACAATACTAGGATTTGCAATAAAATCTACTAACATCATCTTCAAGAAATGAAAGAGGCCCCCCCTAAATGTGTGCATATCAATAACTTCTATTTGAATACAAATGCACACACGCTAAGGAGAAAGACAATTTCATAAGATTGACAGCTATAATAAAGATGAGTTAGGAAAAACATTCATACCACCGGGATATGAATAAGCCAATTATAATAAGCGAGAATATTAGGCCTTGACAACATCCCACCATTTTGATGCATCAATATATGATGTCAGAATTCCATATGACATCAAGATAACTCCAAACTCCATAGATAAATCCAGAATTCCATACGGATAGTTTCACATAGATAAATCCAGAAATGCAGATTTCCAAACAGAATTCCACACAGATAGTTTCACACACAACATAGTCTCATACAAAACCAAGCACAAATAGAAGTTCAACACTAAAGGGGCATAAGCAACCGATAAAGAAAACGAATGATAAAAAGGCAAATGCTTGAACCCGACCCATGCAAATCCGAGACCTAAATAGAACTACTTCTCCCCCAACGCCAAAAAGAAAGAAGACCGATGCTAGCACCCCAAGAGATCACTCGTCGTAGTCCTCCCCGTCGTTATAGTCCTCCCTGTCCCCTTCCTCCTCCTCTTCATCATACTCATCGTCATCAGCAGCTGGAGGAGTAGGTGCCTAGGTGGTGCAGGAAACAGGTGAATCTCGAGCTCTCCATAGTTAATCCCTGAGGTATTCCACTGAGCATATGGTTCCAGAGAAGGAGGAGGAGGAGGATGGCCAGATGCCCCAGACACATGGTGGAGAATCAGCTGCTGGGTTTGGGCCATCTCATAGCGTTGCCGGTTGGCCTCATACTGGCCCTTGTGAGTGTCGAGGCCCATGGAAAGAATGTTCCGTTGAAACTAGTTGAGCTGCTTGACCTCACGGGCCATAGGAGACACCGCAGTCCTGCGACCACTAGCCCGTGCATCGGGCATGAGAGACTTGGGAGCAGTGGAAGGGTGTGAGGTCTTCTGTGCCTTTTTGTAGATCTTCTTGGGATTGTGCACTCCATCGAAATCGCTACCAAACTCCTCATGTGGCAGTATGTGCTTGATGAGCATCAGAATATAGGGAGAAAAAGGGATGGAGAGCCTGTCGAACATTGCATCAGTCATCTCATGATAGATATAATCCATGACATCCAACTTGTACCCCGTAGATGACTCACTATTGGTGGCACATTCATGGGCAAAGGCAAGTAGGGGCACCAAGTGACCACGAATCTTATCATTATTGCCCCCAATTGGAGAAATGATGTCACGGAACAAACCAACAAGAGCTGCATATAACAGAGATAGACCAGAAAAGGTACCAACAACACCATCTGAAGTCAGGAAAGGATCCAGGGCAGTATCCTTGCTGGGCTTGATAGGAGAAATGATGCGGTGGCCAGAAGATGTGTCACACCCATGGAAGGCGTATCTAAGGACCTTACCAAAAGTGCAGAAATCCAACTGAATCATAGTGGTCCCGGTCATCCACTTCATGGTGCGAAGCTCATCTCTGCAAATCACAAGTGTAGAGAAGAATTGCTTCACAACCGACGAGTCATAGCTGCATTGTAAGGTCATAAGATGGTGCAGCCCCATTCTACCAGTCACGTCCAAAGCCTCACGAAGTCTTGCCTTGGATTGAGCCTCAGTCAAATTCATAAGATGCATAGGGCGTATCTTGAGAGTAGCATAAACATCATCATGAATGTACCTAAAGTGAGGGCACGAAAACATACTATCCTCCGGAGGACCATCACTGTCAGCCTCAGCATAATGATCAATGTGGCGAATAGAAGAGTACTCAACGCTGTCCATGGCCTTGTAGTTGGCATGGGCCTGCTTTCCCTTGCCCTTGCCCTTGCGAGAGGTGGTCTTCTTGGCTTTTGTAGCTGCCTCGGCCATCCGTTCAACCTCTCTTTGTGACCTGCAGATTTCATTCTCGTCAACTAGCTTGCCTTCTTCGTTGTGCCTGAGATAACGGGCATAGGGACGACGCTGGTAGGTCTTGGGAGCACTGGAACCAACTGTGAGAAGCAATGGATTGGTAGAATGGGGATAAGCATACAGACAAGTCCAAGAGGAATGATAGATACAGTAGGAAAACAACCCACGGTCCAATGATGCACACTAGGAAAATCTGAGAAAAAACCAAAACAGGCAGTGAAACTCGAGGCCGGATTATCCGGCCATGCCAAAGGCGGATAATCCGCCCCCTGTGATTTTTTTGGTTTCAACCTAGATTCACCATGTGTCAACACCCGGATTTTTAATCCCAGATGCCTATTTTGCCATACATCGCAATCCTAGGATTACCATTTTTGCGAGACATAATAGAATTGGATACCATAGTACATCATCCATTACAAACCATACATAAGGTCTTACACAAAAGGATCTCATGATCCAGTTCTTAATACAACTTCAAGCAGCGGAATACGTAATAATAATGGTAGCGTAGGCGAAGCTCCATCTTGAGGTCTGAGGCAATCTTGACGATGGGAGATGATCCTAGTTGTTGTAACCTTACTGGGGTCCATCCTCCAGGTACTCCTCTTCATAGTCTGGCCACGGGAATAGCCAGGGACAAAGCCATGAGTACTCTTTAAGTACTCACAAACTAATACTAACAAGTAAAAGGGTTTTTGGATAATAGGACACTAGGATCTAGGGTTGTTTTGCAAAGGCCAGATTTACCCCTACTAAGTTCAGAAGCAAGAGAGCTAGTTGAAGTTTATAACACCTAAGTGGGAACTTGTATTTCGTAGCACAACTCTGTTGTGGTCAAGTCAAAGTCTCAATTCATTTCACAAGTCATTTTGAAAACTGGAGAACAGATGGCCACTCCAATCCCTATAATGGCAGACGCTATTCGAATAGTTTGACAGTCTGCAGAGATTGTACACTTTCACCACAACATTCGATACATCCGTCAATAACAAATCCTAAATTCACCATACTCAGTATGCGGATAATCAATCCTAACCTTTCAATTACACGCCCTAGTATAAGCACCTCTCCTGTGAGTTTGGCCTCCCAACCATGACCAACTGTCATCTTGGGTACTGTACATGTGGACAATCTTCACAAGGTAGCCTCAGCTCATACCTTGGTCGTGAGGGAACTAATACTAAGGTATATAAGTATCCAGTCAAGCCCTACCCAATCTTCGGGTATTGTGGTTGTACGATAAAATTGGAATGGTATCGCATCCAGACAACCATCAGTTTTATAAAGGGCTAAGGCTCATGCCTCAACATTTTCATCACCAAGATCATCTGGTGTTCAGAAACACATGTCAAAACATCTCAGTAGAATGATCCATCATTCTAAGGTTTTCATAACCATTTTCACCAAGTATTCCCATCTAAAGTTGATCAAGTTTTATGCTTAGCACTAGCATCTACAAGTGGGGGTAAGTACTAATGAGGGGTAGTAACCTAGTGGGGTTTCAACTAAGTTCAATCTCATGCCTTAGGATGACATCAAGATTTTCTAGCTTAGGCCAAATTTTATGCTCTTTATGCAACCTTCAAATATATCTTTCTAGAATCTACAAGTCACTTGAGTACTCTCTAAGGAAGTAGCTTTTATAAAGAAACAAAATAGAAAGCTTGCAAATAAAACTAGGAGGGGGTAACAAGTGGATATCATCACATATGCTTAAGGCATAGGATTGGCATGGTAACAAGTAAGGGTTTGTTTGCATCAGTAGAAGATCTTGCAAGGGTTAGCTTGCACATTCACTAGTAGTATTAGGCTTGCCTTGTGCAGAGCAGTGGTTGAAGTTCTCCTCGGCTTCCTCTTCGTAGTATCCTCCTTCCTCCTCGTATCCTTGGTCGGTACTAGCGTCTATAAATAAATACGATGTACACAATCACCAAACAATACTTAACTACTTGCAATCATCACACAAAAGGGTCCTATAGATGATCTAGCATCATCACTAACATTACAAGATTAAAGCTTGGTTTAATTCCTTTTTATTTTTAGAAAAGTAATTTCTACTCATTGAAAAACTACTTAAGATTTACTATTCTCCAAACAAAACATGGGATCATGTTGACACATGTCATCACCACATATTTTAGTCCATGGGATTGTGATTTAAAGTGGTGTCACAATTTAATAAGGTTTTACCCTTTTATTTTAATTAATTAAAGTGGCTAGAAATGCCTATGTGGCATTCTTTTATTACTTGGTGAATATTTCTGTAAGTAAACCTATATATTTTGATATATTCTGAAAGGTATGGTTAAATGTGATTTTTGAGAGTTGGAATCAACTCAAAAGCTATTATGGTTTTAATTTGAAAAATGTTTGAATGCAGAAAAGCTTCTGCCTTGTTATTTTTACCAAGGGTGATCTACAGATCCAAATGACTTGAATCCAACGAGCTTGGATTCAGCATTTCAAGACCTTTCTAACAAAATTAGTTTCATTCAATTTGGTGCACTGAATCGATCTGGGTTGATTTTTGAAACTGGGTACAGAACTGTGTTTGAAATAAAATGGAAAAGGTTTAATTCAAATAACTGGGCTGCGCGGGAGAGGTTAACGGGCCGACCTGCTAAGCACAGCGCTTCCGCGGGCTGTGTAAGTGGCTGTCCCCACGCGTCAATGAGACAGGGGGGTGCGAAGCGGTATGGGCGATGTGGTGCGTTCGATCTGGTTCCAATCCAACGGCTGAGGGTCATCGTCGACGTTGGGCAACGCCGACGAGACAGAAACCTAGCACGACCAATGGGGGTCGTTGGGGGCTCACTGGGGTTCAGGCGAGGGTCGGCGAGGCGGGCGAACGACGAAGTCGACGACGGCGAACCTCCTGGTACCGGCAGCTTCTCCTGGGGCGGCTCCAATCGCTGGCGCCCTTCTCCTCCAGCAGCGGCGGGCTCCGGTGAAGTTCTGGCGAAGTGCTGCTCGCCTTGCTCCGGGAACGGGGTGGAATGATCAGTGATGAGAGGGGAGTGAGATGGTGTGCTCAATTCGGCTGGGGGTGGCCTCTATTTATAGTGGCGAGAGGGGACAGACGGGGCGCACGGTGAGCTCGTCGTGGTCGATGGTACAAACGACTATCGGCATGGGCGACAGTAGGGGGCGGTGCGGTGCTCCCTGGCGATGCTCAACGACACGGTGGCGAGACGTGGGGCGGTGCGTCTTGGTCGGAACGCGACGGTGCTCTGTGCGTGCCCGACGGAGAATTTAATGGCGCACAGCGCGCGTGGTCCGCGCGGCGGTGAACGAGCGTGTCTGCGGGGTTGCCGGGACGGTGGTGATCACGTATGCACGCGGCGAGGGCGGCGCGCGTTCTATGGGCATCGGTCGAGCGTGGCGCATGGGGCGTGCTCTCGGCATGGTTGCTGGCGAGGTTGGCATGGTTCGTGCGTGTAGTCCAGATGGCTGTAGCGTTAAGGAGTGGCGGTGGGGTGTTGGCTTGCTCCCAGACATGCTGGCTTTGCTTGTTTCTCCTCCTAGCTTGCTGTCGACATGGGGGTGACAAGGGTGCATTCGGCCTTCTCACCATTGATGGCTATGCCAAGCTTACAGTGATGCTAAGGGTTTGCAATTGAGCTAGATGATCTACTAAAACCTAGTTGTAACCAGATAGGGAACAAGTTAGGCTTCAATCACTGCTCACAATAGTGTTGGGATTTTGTTTGATTTGTGTCTGCCAAGTGTTTGATGAAATGGCCGCAAGAACTCAAGTTTTGAATTTTGAAAAGATTTTTGGTGGGTGTGCTAGGTTGGTGCTGGTGAGTCTGCAGATGCTTGGGTTTTGAAAGTTGAGCTTGTTTGAGTGGTTTTTGAAAAAGTGGGATCTTCCCATATGATAAAGTTTCAATTTTGAATTGTCATGTAAACTATGAATTTGAAAGTTTCTGGATGATCACAAAGTGGGCCTTGGTACTTTGTTATGAGTACAATCAAGGGGTGCAAAGATCCAGAAAAGTTTCTGTTAGGTTCTGAAAGTTTGAGACAACCAAAGTAGGCATGGGAGTTAAATTGGTCAAAATGACCATTCCCTTATTTTATTTGTTTTGATTTACTTGTCTTTGGGTAAAGTGTGGGAAATGTTTAGATGATGTTTATTTCACCTAAGCATCCATTTACAAGCAATGGAACACACAAACAAGGGGGTTCAAAAGAATTCAAAATGAAATGCATACTCACATGCATGCTTCCATAATTTTATTTAGAAAAGTTTTTGTTAACCCTAATTTTGATGATTAGAGTTTGATGATCCAGGTTTAGTATTTTTGGGATGTTACACCATGGAAACGCAGATCGGGTCCTAGGGTTGCAGTACTACGGAATCTAACATGCAAGAGAAACACATAGTATCTTCTACAACGAGTTTCCACCAAGAACAATAATATCCATACACAAGAGATGGATGGGGGAGTTACCCTCACTCATTAGAGGAAAAGCTCGGAGGAGAAGATACCCAGAGGCTCTGGGAAGAAGATCCGGGGGGAGCCCAGAGAATCCGGTGGTCGAATCGACTCCGGGGAGGGGCAGAGGCTCTAGCGATGGCTGGGGGCAGGACACGGGGTGGGGGAGGAAGGACTGCTATGTTTAAGCCCCCCCGACACCTGTCCCTTAAAAGACATAACCTCCCAGGGCGGATTATCCGCCCCCCACTTGGGGCGGATAGTCTGGCCCCTCTCTGAATATTCTGTAAACACAGATTTAGGCCGAAGCTCTCCAAACAAAAACCCTCACAAGTATACATGGGACTTATGTGCAAGAAAATATGACTCTAGATAAGAAAAAAGGCTTGGGTTTAGAGCAACAAACTGAGATGGTACTACACATCCAACCTTGCAAGAACAAATCAATTAAAAGCCAAGATTGGGTGTGTTTTCCATAAGATCACAAAATAACAATAAAATCCAAAAAGAAAGTCAATAAAAACCCAACTCTTCTCAAGGAAGAGGGCGGTGGCCGAAGCCACCATGTTGGAGCGCATGGCATGACACCTCGAAGATGTATCTTGAGTTCAAAACTAATGCTCATCGATGACCCACATATCAACAAAGGATTTTAAGGGAAACAAATTTTATTGCTTTCGGCATTATGGGGGAGGGTTAGCCTAATCAATCTGGACTACACTCCCCCTAAGTCTATGCCCGCATCTAAACCAAATACATGAGGAATTGTAAGTGAGTATGCAAGGGTAGTCAAGCCAAGCTCCTTGAATCTAGGATATTTAGCTCATTCCTCAAATAACAAAACCTTGCTCTCATCAAGTGGCTTCGTGAAAATATCATCAAGTTGGTTCTTCGTGCTCACAAAATATAGGTCAATATCACCACGAGCAACATGATCCCGAATAAAATGATTGCGAATCTCAATATGTTTTGTCCTTGTATGCTGCACCGAATTATAAGCAATTTTAATAGCACTTTCATTATCGCATAAAAGAGGCACTTTGTCACAATTGACACCATATTCCTTTAAAGTTTGCCTCATCCATAGTAATTGCAACTAGCACTTGCAGCACTAGGGACCTTACCAAGAATTGACATGCACCAGAAGTTAATTTTCGATCATCCTTGTGACCATCCCAATCTGAATCAGTATAGCCACATAGAGAAAAACTAGACCCTTTGGGATACCATAGCCCAAAATTTGGGGAATGAACTAAATATCTGAAGATTCTCTTGACCGCCACTAAGTGGCTTTCTTTAGGGGCGGCTTGATACCTTACACACACTCCTACACTCAACACGATATCAGGTCTAGATGCATAGAGGTAAAGGAGAGAGCCGATCATGGATCGATATACCTTTTGGTCCACATCTTTACCCGTTGGATTAAGCTCGAGATGACATTTGGTTTGCATTGGAGTAGCAATGCCATTTAGATCCATCATCTTGAACCTCTTGAGCATGTATTGGATGTATATTGCTTGATTAATAAAGGTTCCCTCTCTAAGTTGCTTGATCTTGAATCCAAGAAAGAACCTTAATTCTCCCATCATAGACATCTCAAACCTGTCAGTCATAATCTTTGAAAATTCATCATTAAAAGCTTGACTAGTAGAGTAAAAAATGATGTCGTCTACATATAGTTGGCATAGAAAAAACTCCCTGTTAACCTTCTTAGTAAAAAGAGTGGATTGATTTTCCCAACTTCGGATCCACCATCTAACAAAAGCTCTTTAAGGTGCTCATACCACACACGTGGGGCTTTTTTAAGTCCATAGAGCGCCTTATCAAGTTTGTTGACATGGTTCAGAAACTTGGGATCCTCAAAACCCAGGGGTTGCTTGACATATAACAACTCATGTAGAGGACCATTAAGAAATGCACTCTTAACATCCATCTGCTGTAATTTAAAATTATGATGATCAGCATAAGCAAGGAGGATACAGATGGACTCATGTCGAGCCACATGAGCATAAGTTTTGCCAAAATCGACGCCTTCCACTTGAGAGGATCCTTGGGCCACTAGCCTTGCCTTATTCCTTACAACAATGCCATTTTCATCTTGCCTGTTCTTGAAAATCCACTTTGTGTCGATAACATTGTGGCACTCTTTGGGTTTTTCTACGAGCTTCAATACCTTGTTACGCTCGAAGTTATTCAGTTCTTCATGCATTTCAACCACCCAATCTGGATATTCAAGAGCATCAAATACCTTCTTTGGTTCCACCATTGATATATGAGCTTGATGATCACAAAAGCTAGCAAGTTATCTTCTAGTGGACACTCTTCTTCTTAGATCACCTACAAACTTGTCAAGAGTATGACCTCTTAACTCAAGGTTCCTTTCAGCACGAGTTTTGGGACGAGATTCAATTTCGTTATTATTTCATGGAGGAGTTGCTTCAACATTTGGGACCTCGTCTTGACCACTACCATGTCCTTCATTAACAACTTGATTACTGCGAACTGGAGATGAAGAACCTTGCCCTTGATCTTCATCTGCCTTCATAATAGGAGGGTGCTGCTATTCTGGAGCTTCAGGGCAGGATAATCCGCCCCTACGTGGAGCCGGATAATCTGGTCTGGGATTTTCTGCTTCAGTATGCTCTTCCTGGTTGCCCCTATCATGGGTTGGAGAGCTAGGCCCGGATAATCCGCCCTTGGTAGGGGCCGGATAATCCGGCCTAGGATTTTCAGCGTCTTCTTGTTCGTCCTAATTGCCCCTGGTGCTTGTTGCAGAGCCAGGGCCGGATAGTCCGCCCCTTGGAGGGGGCGGATAGTCCGGCCTGGGACTACCAGTTTTCCCAGAAAACTGATGATCTTCAGGAGGTTGTGGTGTTGGTGCAATAGTTTCTCCAACAGGAGGAGCTTGTTGATCTTGTGTAGATGAGGGCTCCACTTGAGTAGAGCATTGTCCTTCCTGATCCGCCACAAGGGGTTCCTCAATGGGGCGGAAAAATCCCACGCCCATTCTTCTTATGGCATCTTGGGGTATTTCAACGTCTGCATCACAAACATCAACTTTCCCCACATGGGAACCATCATTTTCATTGAATTCCACACTAGAAGATTCTACAACAGTTCCAGAGAACTTATTGTAGACTCTATAAGTGTGGGATTTGACACCGTAACCAATAAAAATACCTTCTAAAGCCTTAGAATCAACTTTATAAAAACAAACTCCTTTGATAAGAAAGAAACACTTACAACCGAATACCCGGAAATATGATATGTTGGGCTTGTTACCGGTAAGTATCTCATATGGCGTTTTGTGCAAAATCTTGCAGAGGTAGAGCCAGTTTGATGAGTGACATGCGGTATATATGGCTTCAGACCAGAATTTGTATGGTGACTTGGATTCAGCCAACATAGATCTAGCCATATCCATCAAAGCACGGTTCTTCCTCTCTGCTACACCATTTTGTTGAGGGGTGTACGCAACGGAATATTGATGTCTTATCCCCTCTTCACTTAGAAATTCATTTAAAGTGTAGTTCTTGAACTCGGAGCCATTGTCACTTCCTATTGCCAATATGGGGAAATTGGGTTGACGCTAGACCTCATTGGCAAAATCAATGATAGTTTTTTGAGTCTCACTCTTTAGCTTGAAAAAATATACCCATGTATATCTTGAGTAATCATCGACTATCACCAAGAAATATTTCTTCCCACCGAGGCTAGCATGAGATCGAGGAAAAAACAAGTCCACATGAAGTAATTCCAAGATCCTCTTTGAGGAAACAATAGTTTTCATCTTGTGGGGAGAGTCATGCATCTTGCCTTCAACACAACCCCTGCAAACACGATCTTTGGCAAAGGAAAAAGTCCAAGGATGTGGTCACCCTTGTCAAGACTTTGAAAGTTCTCATGTTGACATGAGCTACATGACGATGCCATAACCAGCCCACATCGGCCTTTCCGAATAAGCACATCGCACCCGCAGTGGTTTTCCCATACATGTCATTTTCGACGTACCCAACGAAAGCAACCTTTAGAGACTTGCTCCACAAGAGGACCACTAAATCACCATCAATGAAAATAGCAAAGCCCATCTTACCAAGGGCACGAACAGAAAATAAAGTTGTAACCGAGGGTCTCAACAAGCATGACGTCCACGAGTGAGATATCATGGGTAACCACTACCTTGCCAAGACCTAATACCTCAGATTTAGACTTATCACCATAGGAGACTGTAATATGATCACGATTGGGTCTCATCTCCGTGATGATCTCTTTTCTTCCGGTCATATGACTAGTGCACCCACTGTCCAGCACCCATTTAGAACCACCGGAAGCATAGCCCTGCAAGAAAATTACTTCTTGGTTTTAGGTACCCATTTTTCAATGGGTCCTCTCATGTTAGTAACAAGGGTATTTGGAAACCAAATAGACCAAGCAACATATTCATCAAAAGTACCAACATAGTTAGCATAGATATCACCATAGTAATCACAAGATAGCTCATAATTAGGATTGTTAGACCCTACAAAACCAATATGGTCAGTTTTGTCCTTTGTGATGTTCTTCTCAACGGTGCTTGTCTTTGCTTGTGCACTCTTAGTCTTATTTTTCCAGTTCTTCTTCTTCTTCTTGGACTTGGAAACATAGCCAAGTCCCTCTTTTCCATGATATGATCTTTGCTTGCCAAGAATATCATCAAGAACTCTCTTACCTTTAGAAGTGGAGGTTTTGGCAATCTCATCTTCGACCCTAGCATTTTCTTCATGAGTATATGTTGACTTAGATGTGCTAGGGATATCATACTTAGTCAATCGAATTTGGAGGAGATCATGAGACTCATTGAGAATAGAGAATTCACTTTTTAAAGCCTTGTGAGCAATGTCAAGTTTCTCCAATTCCTCGGAGAGTCTAGCATGAGCAGCCCCAAAGTCAACCTTCTCTTTCTTTAGTTTCTTCGCTTTAGCTACTGCATTGTCATGTTATTTAACAAGCTTGGTCACCACTTCTTCATGTTATTCTTCGATTGACTCAAGTCTCTCTTCAAGAGAAACTCGAGCCTCTTCTTCTTATAGGGCATTTTTTAGGGATGCAATTTCCATTGCATCCTCCCATTCAATCCTGCCTTTTTCTTCAAGAAGCACTTCATTTTGGGCCAACAGGTCCGTGAGAGCCTCAAATGTCTTTTTTCTCACCTTGAAAGTTATTGATAAAATAGTCCAAAGCAATAGTTTCTTCTTTAACCTTAAGACTAGTAGGATCATCCATGTCAATCATAGCCTTAGGAAAAGAAGTGCTGGAAGATGATACCTCGGAACATCTTGCCATGAGACAAGTGGAGTTCTTGTTGATGATGTTTTCATTTGGTGAGTCGAAGAGGGATGTTGGTGTAGATGTGGTGACTATGGCAACCACCTCCCGAGATCTATGATCCTCACGTTCATCTTCACTTCCTGATGTATACTCCTCTTGAGCCACTAAGACAATCTTTGGTTGCTTTTTGAATATAGCACTCTTCTTCATGAATTGCTTCTTTCGTGGAGCCTTTGACTTCTATTTGAGGATGAGTCTTCCTTCATTATCTTATCTACTTTGATAAGGACACTCAGCTACAAAGTGCAGCCGGTCTCCACAATTGAAGCAAGTTCTTAGCTTAGGACCATTTTCCCTTCTTCCATTTGCTCCACTCGTGCGTTCCAGTTCAGATTTGGCTTTGGCTGGATCCTTCCAAAAATTTATAGCATAGAAAGCCATGGATTGACCATGATCCCTCTTTACATCCTCGGGACAGTCCATATATTCTATGTCATCTTCATCTTGTTTAGCCACACTTGTCTTCAAGGCCATGTTGACCCCTTTTGCATTCCAATGGCTCGTGCACGTGCATCTTCGGCATTCTTGGCAGCCACTTTGAAAGCTGCCATTTCTTGCATTACCTCATTGGATGTTATTAGGTGATAGTCATGCCTTCCTTGAAGACTCTTCAAATCTGTGGGCTCAAAAGGCATAAGAGCACTAACATACGTTCTCTTGATCCATGCATCATCAACATGGGAAGCACCCTGATTTTTGAAGGTGGTGGCAATTGACTTGAGCCTCCTATATATGTCCTCGTGTTATTCTCCATCCATCATATAGAATCTTTTGTCTTGGTTACTCAAAGCATCATACCTATTCCTTCTCATGCATTCATTTCCAATGAAGAGCTTGGTGAGGGAATCCCAAGCTTCCTTCGCTGTGTTGAGATGCTCTATGTGGGGCATGTCTTTGGTACCCACACCAAGCTGAATCATGTGTAGAGCTGTTGCATTGAGTTGACTGTCTACAACCTTTCTTCCTGTTAGGTTGTTTGGATCTCCAACATGAAGACCATTCTCTATGATTTTCCATAACTCAATGGAGGAGCTGCACACATGAGACTTCATAAAAAATTTCCATTGATTAAAAGTAGATGTTGAAAGTTTGGGTGGATCACCCCTATTATGTATATGAGGGTGTGGGATAGGTGGATCAGGTGAATACACATGAGAAACCTCATTGTATCCTTCTTTACCACTATCCTTTTTCGAGGAGGAGCTATTAATAGTGCCATCACCAACCACCTCGTTCTCTTTGGAATTGGAGTTATCCTTTTCCTTAGATTGCGGAGTGGTAGCCTGAGAGGTAGATGGAGGTGGTGTTGCAGGTGTGGAGAGACGGATTATCATTTGTCACATCTCTTCCATCTTAGCCTCCATAGAACTAATCAAGGTTGTTTCCAACGTCTTGAGATCGTTCATGGTGACTATTTCCGCAGCATCACTCCCATCTCCCTTGGAACCCATACTTCTCTTAGGCGGTTAAGACCGAATAAAGAGTCGGGGATCTGATACCAATTATAATGGATCGTATGGGAACCTAGAGGGGGGTGAATAGGTGCTACTCAAATTTTTAGTTCTTTTTCAATTTTAGGCTTGACACAAAGTAAATTCTCTAGATATGAAACTACGAGAATTTCCCTATATGCAAACCTATCTACTAAACACGTAATGATAGGAGCGAGGGAACCGTAGTAGAGCATGCAGAGACACATGGATTTGTTTTCCACAGTTCCTTCCTAGTTAATGGAAGTACATATGCATTGGAGGGGTGGGCAGTTCTAAGACCACCATGCCACAATATGCCTCACCCTATTCTCTGATGGATCTCGCCACGAAAGGCCTGATCCACTTCTCCACTATTGGTACCCTTCGAGGCGGGAACCGGTGCCTTTACAACTCTAGCGAGGCACACATCCACAACCAAATTGGAGGCTCCCGTAATGACAACAAGCCGCTAAAAGAACAAGGATTATCAAAATAATCAAAACAAGGATCTAGATATTTGCAAGAAATACTAGATCGAGCGTTCTCCAAATGAATGGAGAGGAGGTGAAGCGCTTGATTGCTATTGATGAATATCGAGTCCTCCTCCTTCGATTCCCCAAAGAACGAGGCCTTTGGGTGGATGAAGGTGGAGATTTCTTGGATGGAACTTGAAGAGCAGATCTTGTCTTTTTCGAATAAACCAAGAGTTCTGCCAGGAGGGAGAAGATGGGTTTAAATACCCCCTACACAGAACTAGCCGTTGGAGCATTTTGGGGGCAGATTATCCGCCCCCACTAGGGGCGGACTATCCGCCTTGAGGGAAAATCCGCCTAGGGCCGGAAGGTCTGGGTGAAAATCCGCCGCCCTCTCTGGGCGTTGCCCCTATCTTGACTTCAAGAAAAAACTCTAGGGGGTGGAATATCCGCCCCCAGCTAGGGGCGAACTATCCGATCTTCGGAAAAATCCGCCGCAGAGCCGAAAAGTCCGGGGAAACTCCGCCCCCATACAAAGAGGCACGCCTTGGCTCCGTTTGCAAACTCCTTGGGGGTGGATTATCCGGTGTTGGGCCACGTAGAGATAAAACAAAACTTTTCCGTCTAACGTGGTCATCCCAAGATTTAGCTGAGGTAGAAGGCCACAAGGATTACCACTAGACGCGCAGTTGCAGATTACTGATGAAGCACGTCAGTTGAATGCAGTGTAGTCCTTACGATCCGATCCAATCATGATCGTCCTGGTGATGATCGTACATCACCTCTGCTGGTATCCACACGTACAAGGAGGAGCACCGGCGGTGAACTGCTAGCTTCGTAACGGCGGCTGGACTACTGTGGAGCTAGGATTTCAACTAATGGAATGACCTAACTAATCAACCCTCCTGGGTTTCTGTGCCCCACTATATATTGGGAGTGAACATGGGCTCCACTCACTCGTGGCCCATTCACTAAAGCCCATATAATATTAGTCACCATGAGTCCGACGCACTGACTCAGTTCAAATACGGCTTGGGTCCAACCCAACCAGATTTCCGATTTAGATCCAGTCCGAACTTGCTCCAGCTCATGGCTACTTGGAAATGACTGGAGTTTGACTCTCAATCAATCAGTCGGTAGCGGCTCCTAGCAGAACATGCCGACTCCCAAGTACCAAAGAGTCATGACGACTTGCCTTTCCAATGCGACTTGTGCGAGTCCCTTTTGCCTCACGATATACCTTGTCAGACTATAGGCGAATAACTGTCATCTCTTAAATAGTCCGAATCTCTTCTCGATCCGAGATAAGTGATTCATCCGACTAACTCTTAGTCTATCGCCTCGGTTAACACTTAACCGAGTCGTGCATGGCCATGCTTTCTGACTCACATCATTCGAGAGGGCCCAAAGAATATCTCTCCAAGTGGAGGGGCTATATCCCATCTTGATTATTCACATCACGCATCTTGATTATCAGTCGACTCGAACTCTGCCTTTATAACTGCCCAGTTACGGATCAGCGTTTGATAGAACCTAAGACGATGATCCTCAGCTCGGACTCTACAACAACCTCAGGTCTAAGGATTACATTGATTGAGATATACAAATGACAACTTGTTCGTTGTACCTCTATATGGGTCAATCCAACTCGTTAAACTCTTTAGCCGAATCTGTGTAAGTCGGAATAGCATCTCCATGCCCATGACAAGTGGAACCGAGTCATCAAGACAACTTTCACATTGGTCGAAGTTGTGTGTCCAGCACAACCTCGATGACCAAGGATATTTAGTACAAACAACATGAATGTATAGTTCCACAACCGAATCACATATTCAATGATATACATCAGATTCTCATACAAGGAAAACTTAATATCTTTATGAATACAATGGGAAATATCATCATACATGATTGCCTCTAGGGCATATTCCCAACATCCGGCCCCCTTGAGGGGCGGATTATCCGGGAGGAATTCTGCCCCCCACACAGAGATCCGCACCCTGGAACCCTTTGTGATTGGGGGAGGAAAGGATTATCCGCCCCCAAAAACCACTTTGAGGCTCCTTTTCAAATTTTTAAGATCTGCAACACTTCAACACACATTAAATAATCCTTAGTATTATTATCTAACAAATAAAACACTTGGGATCATGAAATGTTCTTTCAATGGCTGCGAGTGCACAAGTAATTTGTAGCTAGTTTCGAAGTTAAGATGTCAATCCCACAGGGATCCCAAAGGTAAGTGTTTATGGGTGAAGTCTCTGTCACACCCAAAGTTGTCATAGGTCTTCGAGTGAATTGACTACAGGCTTTGAAAGTGAGAATATAATTTGGATTAAACAAAAGTATTTAAATAAAACTAAAATGTAAACTTCAGAAATAAAAAGCATAAAAGTAAAGAACAATTTTTTGTTGTTTTCCGTAGATGACGAAGTAGGCGCGGGGAGTTTCAGTTCATGGTGATAGTGAATGTGCCAGGTGGATGAGTGGTAAGAGTAACAATTATAATCTTATAAGTATGTGTGTAGGCGAGCAACCCATAATTATCCGGAACTCCTCTTGGTAGATTTCATCCCAACTTCAATAATCCTACTAGCATGTTTACCACAATCATGGTCTGTCACTAGACGATTAAGATCCTTCGGGTTGCTTAGAAATTAAGCTCCTTGGATCGGACTAATGCAATAAGCTCGGTGGCTCCTCGTTATCCTTGAGTCAAACTAGTTTCCCGTTGATATCCCAGTGTGACTCGAGGGTCGTCGATCTGCTAGAAAACAAGATTCTATCTATGTAGAACAAAGCTTCATGTTTTCTGTGACCTTAATTGGAAAACATGCATTAAGCATCCCACATATAGTCAAGCACACATAATATAGTAACTAAAATCAACCACAAACTTAATGGAAATTATATAGGCACATCACATCTCACCAATCCCATACATCTCCCATGCCCAAGGGAACTTACTCACACATGAGAGAAGAAAGCATCATCGATATAATAAAATAAAGGGAGTTCTTCTTGGTATTACCGTGGAGATCCACAATAAGAAATAGAAATAAATCCAACACAATTCAAGATGGGAAGAACAATCTCAAACCCTAGTCTTGAAAGGTGGAGATCTCTCTCTCTCTCTCTCTCAAGTACAAGTAATGGCTATGGAGGTGTGGTTTCTAGGAGATCGAAGATCGTGGGGCGAGATGAAGAACATCTTCTCCTTCTTCCCCGGATCTCTTCTTTCTCCCTTCTGGATGGGATGGCCGCTCGTGTGTTCTGTTTTTGTGGCTATACGGCATGAACTATATGGCCGGAAAAATATTCCCGCCGTATAGTTGCTCGTTAAAGCTTCAGTAAACTCCCCTCGATTGCTTCTAAAAAGGTACTTCCTTGTTTTCGTCTGAATATTGTGTTTTTTCTGTTAAATCATTTTTTTGATATTCAGAACCTGAAACACACATTAAAACCCAAGTTTTCTTCGCTACCGAAGTATTAGTGTTAGGTAAAGTTAGAAAACCATTAAATCCAAATGAAAACCATCGATAGAAACCATCAAAAACGTGTATAATCTCATAGCTATCAACCCCCCCAAGCTTATATGTTGCTCACCCTCGAGTGATAAGGAAATAAGAAAGGATAGCGGAGATTCGAAACTGTAATAAAAGAACATACAAGCTTGAATTGGTATCAAATTCTTTTCTTCACATTTCCTGCAATCTTAAACATGATCATACAAATATTCACAAGATTGCACTGAGTTCACTTACTAACCACGTATATCTTTCTAGCAAATAAATCATATGCCCGAGCAAGTGTTGAATGTTGAGCTAGGAAAGTGAAACAAATCTTTTTGGTTTCTCTCTTATTGAGAGATGAAAACATTTAATTTAAGAACAACTCATCTACTCCCATCTAAAAATTTCAAGACTCTCAAAGCACCTTTTTTCCTTTCCTTGTTTTTCAAAAACTTCAACTCTTTCATAGAGAAATCATGCCACTGTTTTTAACATGTTAATTGGGGCTGTGTTGCGCACTCGTGACCATTCCAATAGATAGCTGTTGAGCAATAGTTCATCATATGAGTACTACAACTTCACTTGGAATGTAAAACCCCGAGGAGAATAATTTTTTTACATGTCATAGCATTGCAGCTATAGACGTTTAGATAACTCAATAGCCGAAATCAAGTGGTTTCCCATATTTAGATCGTTCATTAGCCAGCGGAGTTAATAGTTCCCCATGGAGTACGATAGAGTTGTAGTGACACGCGTAAAGCAATATCCTACTATAATTATTAGAAATATTAGTGACATAATCTCTACTACTTCGAAGTATCCATTTTATCAGACAATTTCATTCAAGGGTGCTATCGACTCTATTTACATTAAGATCAATGGGGTTGAGTAGTTTCTAAAATCAAATCCTTTGGGCTTAAACATGGACTCAAGTCATCACTTGGATGCCTTTTATTGTTGTAAAAATGTCATAAATATTTTAACCAAGTTCATTGCTCATTGTTTCAAAGCTAAAAAAGGAGACTAACAAGGGAATATAATTTATAGGATAACAAGCTAGGTGGGGAGTGACTCAAGTGCAAGCGAGTAAATAATTGTAGGATCAATTTAAAGTTGCAGGAGAGGTGATGAAAGGAATGTGATACCTCCTCTTTCTTGCTTCGTTCTCATACTTGAGTCGAATCCTCTCTATATTTCCCTATTGCCAAGTCACCTGAAACTGAGCAATCTACGAGAAAGACAAAGAAACAAATTTTCAAATAAAGGTTACGTCTAATTTTTGTGTGTTTTTGGTTTAAGAATGGAAACTGAAAGTAAACATGCAATTCTTGGAAAAGAAAATAAATCAAAAGAAGAAATAAAAATATGAATGCAAGTTTGGAGGTTTTTCAAACCTCCCCCAAGCTTAGGATGTTTCCATGCTTAGTTGTTGATGTCGTTCGGTGGCTGGTATTGATGCTGCTGATAGTAGCCCCGGAAGTTGGTCATGAAGTGACTAAAGTTGTGAGTTAAGGCACTCACATCTTCACTCACTCCATGAAGAGTCTAGTTGATCTCCCCAACGCGGTTGTTTGAGCTACAGAAAATCCTGATAGGGGACATTGTTGAACTCCTGCTGCTGTTGCTGCTGATGTGGACATTGGTCCCAAGGTTGATCCTGATGCTGATGTGCCTCCCAAGCAGGGTTGTACTCCCGCTCCTGCTGCTCCTGCTCATCCTGCTGCCCTCCTTCTTCCTATTCCTTAGAGTCGGGATAGAGCTCCACCATGATCTCAGTCACTTGATCCTTAGTGAGGATCCAGTGGTCCCTTCCCTAAACCTCGAAGGCTTGTGGGCAAGGCAATATCACTTGATCATCCTTCACAACATCAAGATAACCAAATTTATAGGCTCGGAGCCTCCGGTTAGCTCGGTAAGCACCGATGAAGCCACGAGCAATTATATACTTGACATCCATAAGTATGGATCCATCAACAGGTTGCACAATAGGAATTGTGATTTCAAGGGCTTGGAATAGGTGGGTTACCATTCCACCGATGCGAATATCACATTTCTTTTGGTTGGTCTGGTGGCGGTGGTGCTGGAGGAATAGAGCTGCAGGAGTAGGACTCTATAGTGCATTAGGGAAGAGCGCCTTGGTGATCATGGCCATGTCTGCATTGTCCATCGAGCCAGTATCTCCTCTTCCTAGCAAAGTGTTAGCAAGAAGCATAGCAAATTAACGGATGGTTGGGTTCTGAATGGTGGACATCTTCTTCTGATAGAAGTCCCTACCACCATTAATCGAAACAACCTCCCAGTATTTGCACTTGAGATGCTATAGGTTTGTAACAATTGATTCCCCTTCTCAAGGGAATCCATAAGCATCACATAATTGTTGATAGGTAATTTGATACGGTCGTTGGTTAACGGTGAAATTTATCATGCATGCATTACCTTTCTCCTTGTAGTCATCGTAGAAGGAGGTGAGGAACTCATGGGTGAGCCCTTCGTAGGTGTAGTGGCTGGCATTTGCGATGTTGGCGAGCCCTGCATTTGCACATAGGTAGTTGAATTCCACCTTCAACTCTGCTGAGTTGAGAAAGCCGTTATCAGCCCATCGTGTGGACAACACCTTCCTCACCCAAACCATGGCATACTTGTTGTCGATCTTAGCCCGGAGCCCCGACCTTTCACCACATTGGCGCTTACTCTTGCGAAAAAGGCCACCGAACTTGTTCATCTCGATGCACTAAGAAATTTCAACATAAAACCTTAGGCATATAGTTTCTACATGATATATGAACGATTCTACGTGGAGGAATTCAATCTTAATGTGAGAACTAAAAGAGAAAATCAATCAAGCTAGAGTTCATCCACTAATTCAATGAGAACATTTCAACCATGGAATTCTGAAAATAAAGCATGGATAGGGAGAGAAACATACCGATCTATTGATTCGCCCACTCAAACGAATTAAATCCATGAAGAATTGAGAGTTCTTGAGAGTTTTGGAGAGAGAGGTTGAGAGAAATAATGAGAGGAGCAAGAAAACTAACCTGCCCCAACCCGATTAAGTGGTCGGGCCAAACTATACGGTGGGAGCTATACGGCTGGGTTAGGTAGCTCCCGCCATATAGTTGTGGCGGCGGCGAGGGTTAGGGTTTCCCAATGCCAGATCACAACTATACGGCCACAACTATACGGCCAGACCAAATGTTCCCGCCGTATAGTTGGTTGTCAAACCTTCTGTATCTGAACCCCAAGTTTTGAGAATTTTGTCGATAACTATACGGCCGCAACTATACGGCTCGAATAAATATTCCTGCCGTATAGTTGGTCGTTACAACTCCTGGAACATGCTTTTTCACCCAAATTTTCAGAGATGCATTTTTTATCTGAACAATATTATTAGGCTAGTTTCTACATAGAAGACTAAAACTTTATTTTCTACTCTAAATCTATGATTATTCAGTCAGTATTGCTACTACTTTTTGACAGCTACATCTTTACGGGCGTGTTTTCGCAAAAATGTCTGTGAAAAAGTTGTATGAATGCGACGAACATCTTATTATCTTACTTTAATTTATTTTATTGGTATTTCTACTACATTTTGACTCCCATTAAGAATTTTATTAAGAATGGTTGAATATTTCAACCCCTTCTCTGTTCTCAAATTATTACCTTTGGTTGCCCTTTATCAAAGGAACTTACCACATGAACTCGTTTTTCCCGTGGAACATACCTTTCTCCTGCTTCTAGTTTCTTTGGAAAATACCATATTATTTTAGCATCATAAACATTGAAGATTATTTTCCCTGTAGCACAGTCAATTGACGCTCCTACAGTGCTATGAAAAGGTCTTCCAAGTTTTATAGATAATCTTTCATCTTCCGGCATTTCAAGAATAATAGTCTGTGGGAATAACATGCTCATCTATTCTAAGTAGAACATCCTCAATCATACCAATAGGTTGTTTAGTGGATTTGTCATCCATCTGTAAAGTGATAGAAGTGGGGGTATATTCCCCTAATCCTAACCTTTTATAGAGGGAGTATGGAATTACACTAACTCCTACACCTAAATCACATAAAGCATTATAAATATCAGTTTTGCCTATTGAACATGAATTAGTTGGTATCCCGGGATGTCCTGACTTAGACAATAGCCTCCCATTAGCGGGGTAACTTGTTACCATGGTGACGGTTTCAGTTATCTCTTTCTTTCTATTAAGAATATCACGAAGAAATTTAGAATAGGCAGGCACTTTTATTGCATCCGCAAACGGAATTTCTAGACGAAGATCACTTAATGCCTTTGTAAAAGAGTTATAGATTGCCTCATCTGGTGCTTTATTTTTAGGTCTAGATATGGAAGTTTCTTACCATTATCTTTTATCTTTTATGGAGGATCAGGCTCCTTAGTTGCTTTCTTTTGTTGTTGCTTTTCAGTTTTTTCTTCTCTATTGCAATAACTTCGTATCCTTTGCTTGTGTCTTCTTCTTCTCTTGGATCAACAGTTTTTGCATCAGAGTTATAACTGTCATCCTATGCGTCATTCTTCTCCTCCAAGGTTTTATCTTTGTGTCTTGAGTAGTCTCATCTTGAGGATCCACCAATGTATCTTCTTCTTGGCTTGCTTTGAGCAAGGCTTTTTCCCTTCGATCTTTTTCTGCTTCATATTCTGGTGGTCCTAATGGTATTTTAACAACTTCACCTCTTCTTGTAGCAACATTAGTAGAAACAGGAATATTTATATCATCGTGAAGAAAAATTTGATAACCAGATGCTATTTGTTCACACTGGGTTTCAATCATACTGAGGTACTTGTTAAATAATTTTATTTCTTATCCAATCTCGTCATAATTTTCTGTAAGTTTGGCCAAAACCTTTTTATGTATTTGAAATTTCTTATGCAAGTTATTATAAGACTTTGCCCGTCGATGTTTCAATTCTTTTAAAACTTTTCTAGTTTCATCCTCTTCAGTAAAAACTTGTAATAAATCTACTTTGTTTTCCTTGACAAGTTTAGAAGGTATACCTCTTTCTTTCATGGTTTTGCTTACTTCAGGCATAAGATCAGGTTTTATACGAAGTATTCCCTTTTCCGGCTTAGTGCCAAAATCAGGATTATATAAAGAATCATTCTTATCCCTAGTAGCCATTAAATCCAAACATGCTTTAACCATTAAAGTATTTATTGATGCTCCCGCTGATGATTCTAGCAACTCTTTGCATTGGGTATTAAGACCGTGGTAAAATAAGTGGCAAATAGTTGACTTAGAATAGCCATGTTTAGGAATACTATTGATCATTCCAAAGAATCTTTCCTAGGCTTGTGGGTAATTTTCTCCCACGTTCTAACTAAAGTTGCCTATATTCTTTCTAAGTTCTGTTACATTTGTACAAGGATTAAACCTTTTTATGAATTTAACAATGCAGTTTTCCTAAGATTTAATATAATGGTGAGGGAGAGAATATAACCAGTCTAGAGCTTTACATTTGAGAGACCAACGAAATAATTTTAGACGAGAATTCTCTTGGCAAACCTCCTGGTCCAAGTGATGTTATCACAACGTCAAACTCTGTAAGATGTATTCCTGGGTCTTCATCTTCCCATTCACTGAAATATTTTCCTGCAAAATTTTAATAATTTCACTGTCAAATCAATATTTCCTAACTCCAAGATTAGGAAATTCTATTGGTTGTTTAAGAAATGCAGAATTTGGAGCACTATATTCTCTAAGAGTCTTCTCAGGTTTCTAGGGGGTTGTCCTAGGAATGAACAAGATTTCCATGGAGTCACTTAGGTTTTCAACTTCAAATTTATTCGACCTAAAAAGTTTTTCAATAATTTCCTCGCGCCTTTGAGTAGGTACATGTCACATCCCAAAATTTTGCAAATTTTGAAATGTGGAAAAAACTTAAACAAAATGAAAAAAACTAAGACATGGAAATTCAGAGGGAACAAAAACTTTTTGACTATTTAATATAAATCCTTCAAGACAAAAAATTAAATAAAACAATTTTGTTTGTGAAGTTGAATGCATGTTTTAAAAACCTCAAAATCATGAAACATGCATGGTTGCATTATAAAACTAAGAGAAATTACTTTCTTCTCAAAGTTAAAATGACCACTTAACAACATGAGACTTTGGATATATTCAATATTTAAAATATACAAAAACAATTCCTAAGTGAGCTAAAAAGATAAAGGGCAAAATTATAAAACCATAGAAATTAGTTTGACTCTAAATGAAGCTCCAAATAAAATAATATGAAATTTATAAAATATAGGAAGAAAAATAAAGTAAAGTTAAGGAAATTACTAAAACAAAATAAAAGTATTATTAAAAAAATGATTATGATAAAGAATAAGCCTCCCTACTCTCCCCTCCCCCGGGATCATTCCACTCTCCCACCTCCCTACTCTCCCCTCCCCCACTCTCCACTTCTCTCTGCTCCTATGCACCCGAGGAAGAAGAGAAGAAGCCCGAAGCTCACAAAGCTTGCTTCGAAGAGAACGACCAGTACATGCGACCTCTCCCTCCCTTCTACTTCTCTATGCCCTCCTCAGTCCCTGATCTATCTCCTTGTGACACCTCTTTGGATGCAGGTACCTGGAGACCACCGCCAAGCCCTCGACCGAGTCAAGCATGCCCTGCAAAAACCCGAAGCTCCTGAGCCTCCTTTACCTGCATGCATCGCCCCTGCACTCCCCAGGACGGCCGTATCCAAGAAGAGCACTCCACAGCGGCATGCATGCCTCCCTGAGCCCTCTCTGGCGATCTTCTGAATCTGGATGTGTGAGACCGCCTCCGACGCCAAACCACATTGTTCCGCCCATTCCTAGGGTTGCCGTCGTGCTACGAGTATCCTCTGCCGCTTCCCGGCCGTCGACGCACCTCAGGTGAGCCTCCCCATGCGCGCCGCCTCTCCTAGGGTTCCGTCCTGTTCCGTCGCAAGTCAAGGAGGAAGACGAGTCGTGGGCCATCGATCTCGCATAGATATAATGGTCCACGGCGCCCTATACCCCTTCGCGCCCTAGGATCGATGACAGGTGGCCCCCGCCCATATGGTTTCGAAATTTCCTCCCGCGCGTTCCCTCACCTTGGTGGGCCGAATCCGGGCGTCGTGGCCTAGTTCTGTGTGCCCTGGCCCCCCTCCTCCTTTTAGTTTTAATCTTTTTTCACTGGCAATTTAAATATGCAACTAGGATAAATTTTCTTATGGCAAGGGGAACAGTATTCTGACTATGGCGAAAATAACAAAATCAGACCATTTATGTTTTTAGAAAAATTCTCTAGGAAAAACCAAAAATGTTTTTGACCTAATTCCAACTCTAAAAATTTATCGGTACCAAGGCCCATCAAATCACAGAAGCTCATAATTTATTATACATCTACTGAATTTTGGTGAATTAAACTTTTCTATGTATGATTATTTAATCAATAAATTCACCATAGTAGTTATGTAAACCCAAAAAGGGTGATTCCAATTTATTCAGGAAGGCACTATGAATACCTAACATGTTTCCCTAGAATCACATCAAAAGCCCTTATATATTTAATCTAGTGAAAAAGACAAATAACATCCAGTACTGCCTTTGGGATTTTCCTGAGGGCATTATGATAATTATTTTGAGTTGATTCCAACTCCTGGTGAATCATTCCAACCAATACCATCTAATCACCCAAGGAAATAATTGTTGAAACTCCAGAACTATTCTAGTGAACTATTTCCTAAAACTAGAGTTTTATTCACTATAAAATCCATTATAAATCTTTGGTAATTGATAAAATAGTGAAACCAATTTGGTTGGTTTCATTTTATCAATATCTATTAGATCATATAATTTTTATTTAATGGTATCATATATAACTTGTCCTTGGCCAAAAACCCCTCTCTTAGGTAGTTCCTAGACTTTGAATCCAAAAGGATCTTTTCCCAATGCCTCCAAATCATCTACCAATCTAATCAAACCAATCATCCAGCATCCTACTGATGTATATCATGTGTTTATCCTGTTCTTGTTGTATGGTTTGATTCTTGTATAGATTGTATTAATGGTGTTGTTGTTTGTTTGCATGTATGCTCGATAACGACGATAGTTGTGATTGTGTGACACCAAGAAGAAGGAAGCATCGGGTTATTCTTATTATTACTGTATTTAGTATTCTGGTTTTCTAAGGAATTCAAGGGACGTTTCGCTGGTCATAGGAAAGCCACCTTCCTATTCATAAGCCCTTGTCCTACTTTTATACTCATGCAGGTTTTATGTACTTGTTTTTATAGATTGCATGGTGTTACTAGTGTGTTTTATATGTGGGAATGTTTGGCTCCTCCAAACTATTACCCATATTGTACTCCTAAGTACAATCCCCTTGTTGACACCTATTTTACCCTTGTATGGTAGATGGTGTTTTAACACCATAACCCCTTGGAGACCCCGTTTTATCCTAAGTAAAAAGGTATAGGATGGGAAGACCCCGGGAAAATGTTTAGAAAAAGTTTTCAGAGAAAACCTTGGTGAGGTTTGACCTACCAAGAGAAGTTTCAGAAATGAAAAATAAAGGTTTACAAAAACACACCGGGCTATGCAGTTTTGCCAGAACAATTAACTCGTGCAACCACATTACTCTGGAATGGGACAGGGCTAGGCTAGAAGTTTGTCTATTCTAGTATAGGGACCTCACAACTACTACATGGGGTGTCAATCTCCGGAGGCTGGGTCTTCTCCAGTAAAGGTCCATGCAAGGCGTCGACCTGGAGAAGGAACGAACTGTCTTCGGGCAGCCAGGCGTTACCATGAGCCTCTCATTGAAAGCGCACACTTTGTGCAGTGGAAAAAGGCGCTCCGGTTGGTCCATGGTACCCGACGTCCCGGTGTTGAGAGGAACGACTCATTGGATAGGTGCTTATACTAGAGTGGGAATTCCGAAGGTCTTGATCAGTTACTCGACCCACGATCGGTGTAGATCAGGGCAGGGTACTGGGATGGTGTGGGTGAAGTGTACAACCTCTATAAGTAAGAGGAACGATGGGGATTTCTGACGTCTATGCGAGCTAGGTTGTCTTCCCAGTCAGTCGCATGTAGGTTAAGGCATGACATGGGCTCCGCGCTTGAAGACTTTCGATATTGTTGTTGTAATTGCCATAATGGCAACCCTGTAAGTTTTTCAATCATTCTTATATGGATGATGTGATGATATTGGTTGGTTATGCTCACGTCTCACTAATCATGGGAACATGAAATGTATGCATAACGGGTATTCTCGGACCGTAAATTTGGGGTGCCACACTCAAGCCATTCATATATCTAATAAGACAAACACAAACTCAATAATGCTCCATATATGATAATACACTCAGAATTTTCTAAAAGGGATCAACTATTCCTAAAGTGAATTCTAATGATGCAAACTTTATTTCTAAGCTCGAACTAATGCAAAACTAAAATAGTAATATAAAACTTATAAGATAGATTACAAGGTCTTAAAGATCTCCCCAAGCATGGAATAGGCGGGCTCAAATAATCCCTTGCGATTATTTGATACTGTGATTATTATAGATCACTGTGGCGCCATGGCATGTAACACCGTAGTGTGCCGCTTCTTGTTGGTATCCTCCAGATAAGTGATGAGGATGTAGCACCTGCACAAATAAGATTGCAAAGTGTCTACCTTATCTGTGAGTTTAGTCACCAATGGGAGAAGATCATCCTTCTTCTCTATCTCCTTGAGACGGTGACAGACTTCAATGCGATGGAGTAGCTCCTGCTTCTGATATATCTCAAGTGCTCACACGTGGTCCTTGGTCCTGGGGACAACTTCTTCTTCCTCATCCATAATTGATGGATCGGGGAAGTAGAAACCGTTCCTCCACTCTTCTTGAGGCTTCACCCTTATACGAGCACCAATGGTAGGATTTGAGAGTGGCACCGTTGCTTCCCTACTAGCACCTGCACCAATATTAGGTAATTCCTTACGCTTGTGTGGCCTAGGGTCTGTGGTGATGAACTTGACTGTCTCCACACGCCCTTTTCCATGCGGCGTGTGTCCTTATCGCTCTTGTTGAGCTATCTTCATCGCTGCATGTTGGGGGGATGACCCCAGGTAGGGTCAAGCTAAGGTAAAAGGGGAAAGCCCTCAAGGACCTAGGCCGGGTCAAAGAACGACCCGACTGAGTTATTAAAAGGCCGGCCGGATAAGGCCGGGCTTGGTCCGACTCAGGCAAGTAAGACCTGACTCGACTGACATACAGGTTATGTCGGGATACTGTTATTACACTTGGTAAAAGCAGGTTAGGGTTGGCCAAGTCATACAAGGCGAGGCCGGGACATGAGGAAGCTTGCTTGAGAAGGAGAGGACGAACCCCGAAGTCAGCACTGCGCACTATCTCTTCCTCAGGAATCTGTACAGTGCCAAGCGCTACGGACAAGAGCTAGAGGGACAGAGGAGCAGGAGAAGGTCACGGAGGTGATAGTCCCCGAGCCAGAGGATCACATGTACTGGGCTCTGGGTTATTGCCACCGATTGAAGGGAGACACGGAAAGGCTCCCGACGAGTTACTATATTGGGACAAGCATATTCAATCGAATATGTTGTCCATGTCAGCCCTAGATGTAACCTGGCCACCCCTTTATAAGGTGAGCCAGGGTCTCCTAAGAGGGGATCGATTCATTTTTCCACTGAGCACTAGTTGTAGATTTTTCTTCTTCCTCTCGCTCATACAACTCGAGGAGCAAGTGTAGCATCAGTGGTGTTGAGTAAAGATCAAGTTCTTGTGTTCCGTGTGTAGAAATCACTACATCTTCCCTCCCTGGATCCCACTAGCGCAAAGTGGCCCCCAACTTAAGCCTACCCATGGCATCCGCCATGCCACCACCACAACAGTTGGCGTCCACCATGGGGCCAGCAGTGGTGCTAGCTGGAGTCAAGATCCGGACAGGAAGCTTCATTAACACCGGCGAACACATCGTCTCTGCTTTAGTCCAAAGATTTGACCTCTGTGACTAAGTCAGCGACAATGCAGGCAGCTTCGGAAAGCGACCACTCCCGCGCAACGGCATCTTCGTCAACCTTGACTCCCACAAGATCTATGTCGGAATCGACACATCGCGCGTCTACCCGCGGCGAGTCATCCTTGCGGGAGAACCTCCCCTCAGCGCTCCTAGCGGTCTGTGTATCACTCGCGCGGCAGGCATCATCGAGGTGATGGTGATCTTGCCCGTACCAGCAGCAGGCGCAGGACCCTGGCCTAGCAAGAACCCGACAGCAGCATACCCGGTGACAGCAAAGCCCATAGCATCAAAGTAGGCAATGACAGATCCGGAAGCAGCAGAGGCGCCCGAGGTTCGTGATATAACCCCCAAAGCAGCCAGAGTTAGATGGCCACATTTAGAAAGGCCAGAGAATATCTTGCAGGTAGATATAGATAACCTAACGACGCTTGTAGCTCCTATTGTGAACCCGGAAAGTCCACATGCCGAGTTAGAGGAGACTCGGTTAAAAATGTTAGAAGAGGCTAAGAATCTGCTCTGCAGGAGTCCTTTAAGCGGACCTTGTGTTAATATTCAAGGGAAAACAAGTTAGACACTAGCCCAACTCAGCTAGATGGTGTCAGAATGAAGGGAAAAAATCTCCTTAGTGATATTAAAAAGGATCATGAGTCTCAGCAAGGTGATTAGGATAACCTGGGGCTGCCGAGGTATAGTACACCGACAAAAAACCATAGGACGGCGAATGCCGCAGCTTTAGAGTTGGATGGCTTAACCGGCGGAGCCCCGCAAAATAAATAGGAAAGAGTGATTGAGCTGGTATGCATAGCGAACCAGCAAAATGAGGAAATGCTCCGGAATAACCCGACAAAGCCTGGGGGTTCATGTTTGGTTCATTCAGCTAGAGCTTCCACAGCACTATCAGCTACCGCAGTATCTTCACCCAGAGGTGGATCAAGAAAAGATAAAGCAGTAACCTCGAGAAGAAGGGACAAACAGATGGTCCCATATGATCCGGCTGTGGCTGGTAAAGCAAATGAGAACCGAGGAAATGGTAGCCGAGGTAATAGTGGGGAGACAAACCTCGATCGTGGCAACAGAGGTCAGGGAAATCACGGGCGAGGAAACCCCGATGAAAATAACCCGGCGGGAGGGAGACAATACCCCCCGCAAGATCACCAGCCGAGGCATGAACCTCTATAAGGAAGGGATGCAGGATAGGTTCCACATAACCCGGTGCCGATCATATACAATGATGGTTATTCGGAGATGGAGAATGCCAGATTTGCTAGGCACAATCACCAAGTGGTGGAAGAAAGAGCAGCATATAGATACTTGCAGCCGAATGATGTGAGGTTGAAGCTCGACAGATTATACAGATCTGAGCTATTAGAGGAGCAAGGTCCTCCGGGTCCGGCATGTTTCGGACCCCAGATCATTAGGGAACCACCCATTCCAAACTTCCAATTTCCTAGAGGCACGAAAACATATAACGAAAGTACAGTGCCACAAGATTGGTTAATCAATTATGCCACTGCAGTGAAAATTGCTGAGGGCAATTTAAGATGGGCAGTAAGATATGTTCCCCAGATGTTGGAAGGGCCGGCCATGGTGTGGCTGAATAACCTACCAACAGGAAGCATCAATTGCTGGTTGGACTTTAAGGAAATGTTTGTCAGCAACTTCACCAGCACGTATAAGAGGCCGAATAGACCTCAACAACTTGAAATGTGCACACATAGACCAAATGAGACTGACAGAGAATTCTTGACTTGGTGGTGTAACCTTAGAAACTTATGTGAAGGGGTAATTGAGTCATAGGCGATTGCCTGGTTTGCACAAGGTTGCAGGTATGCGGGTGTGTTATGGCAAAGGCTGCAAAGAGACATGCCAACTACGTTGGCTGAGACAATCAAAATAGCCATCTCAGATGTTGTGGGTGATCCGACTCAGCCTGAGCTTATGTCGGCGGAACAACATGAGCAGCATGAGCACTACGCACGTGACGGTGCCGGATCATCCAGGAGAAATGAATTCTGGTGTAGAAGAAGAGAGGACATGTCGGATTACAGATACAATTCGATCCAGGTAGTAGCAGTGACTCAAGATTAGCCAAATACGGGGAGCAACCAATGCCAGAAGAACAACTCTCAGCAGTGGACACCGAGGAATGATAGTAAAAAGAAGTGTACTCCCGAGCAAAAGAAGTAGTGGCACTAAAGACCGAAGTATATGTTTGAGTTGATGTTGGATCAGTCATGCAAGTTTCACACGCCAAACCCAGCAAAACTGGCTAACCACATGGCTCGACAGTGTGCATTGATGAAAAATGCAAAGGGAAACACATGACCACCTTAGGCACAGCAGCAGCCACACCAGCCACAACAGCCACAACTTACAGGGGGAAATGCTCAGCAATTGATGCTGCCTCCACCACCTCCGAGATATGAGAACCATGATCGAAGGGGTGCAGTTCACCATGTCGCTAATCAGGGCCAAGATAACAGAGGAAACCCTGACAACAACGGGCGCAATGAATTTAGAGAGCACCATCAGTCATACTGTGTATTCACCATGGAGCAGTAGGATAAACAGAGCGTCTAGAGCCGACATATGGAAGTGAATGCGATTATGCCGGCAGTTCTGAGGTACATGGACTAGTCGGATCAAGAAATAACTTGGAGTACCAGGGATCATCCCAAGATCATGCCAAACCCCGGGTCCTATGCCTTGGTGCTTGATCCGACGTTTGTCAGGCCACGCATCAACGTTAAATTCTCAAAGGTGTTGATAGATAATGGAAGCAGCATCAACATCATTTACAAGGACACGATGCACAAACTCGGCATTTCTCAGAACATGCTTCCTTCGACCAAGACAACTTTTCATGGCATTGTGTCAGGGTTGTCCTACGAGCCAATCAGAAAAGTCCGAGTAGACGTGTTATTCGGCGCAAGGGAGAATTGCAGGGCAGAGAACTTGGAGTTTGAGGCAGTGGATCTGGAGAGTTGTTACCATGCATTACTTGGACGACCAGCCTTGTCAAAATTCATGACAAGTTGTCACATTTTCTACCTGAAGATGAAGATGCCCTGACCCCAGGGAATAATCACTGTTGTAGGAGATTACAGGAGATCGATGGAATGTGCCTTGGCCGGATCAAATCTGGTCGAGTCTTTGGTAATTGCAAGGGAGAAAAGGAGAATTTAGGAGGTTGCTGCCTTAGCTCTGTCGACACAGCTCAATATGCCGACACTTGCTAACCCACATGGGAGTGTGTCTTTCAAGCCGACTAAGGAGACAAAGAAAATCCAGATTGATGATTATCGAAGAGCGCACCGATACTATTCGTGTCGTCCTAAATGATAAATAGGAAGGCGAGCTCAAAAGCTTCCTCCGTGAGAATCGGGATATATTTGCATGGTCCACTCAAGATCTGCAAGGTGTACCGAGGAAGTTGGCTGAGCACTCTTTGCATGTAAGGACAGGAGCAAGGCCGGTGAAGCAACCTCTCTGCCGCTTCGCCGAAAACAGGAGAAAGATAATTGGTGATGAGATAGCTCGGCTCCTTGCAGCCGGATTATTACGGAGGTACTTCATCCAGATTGGCTATCTAATCTGGTGTTGGTTCAGGAGAAGAAGGATGATCCGAATGTAGCTATAGTTTGGCGAATATGCATTGATTACACGAACCTGAATAAGGCATGTCCTAAAGATCCTTTTACTTTGCCAAGGATAAACCGGGCTATTGATTTGACCGCAGGACGACCGCAGGATGTGAACTCTTATTATTTGTAGACGCGCATTCTAGTTTTCACCAGATACCGTTAAACCCGGTTGATCAAATAAAAACTGGGTTTATCACCCCGCATGGGGCTTATTGCTATCGTACCATGCCATTCGGCTTACTCAATGCAGGAGCCACATAACAAAGGTGTATGCAAAAGTGCTTGCATGATCCAATTGGCAAGAATGTGTCAACACCCGGATTTTTAATCCCAGATGCCTGTTATGCCATACCTCGAAATCCCAGGATTACCATTTTTGCGAGACATAACAGAATTGGATAACAAAGTACATCATCCATTACAAACTATACATATGGTCTTACACAAATAAGGATCTCATGATCCAGTTCCTAATACAACTCAAGCAGCGGAATAACGTAATAATAAAGGTAGCAGTTCTCTTCATAGCCAAAAATCCTTCACTCACTAGTTCCATTAGAAAATCTTCCATCTCCTTGTGCAAACTTGGTTGCTCCTTCGAAATCATGGAGTTCAAGCAGCACGGCAATCTGCTAAGGGCATCTGCTACCACGTTGGCTTTACCGGGGTGATAGTGAATGTCCATATCGTAATCCTTGATTAGCTCAATCCATATTCTCTGTCTCATATTCAGCTCCTTCTGATTGAATATATACATCAGATTCTTGTGATCCGAATAAATCTCACAACGGTTTCCCATCAGGTAGTGCCTCCATGTCTTCAGGGATAGCACTACAGCTGCGAGTTCAAGGTCATGGGTTGGGTAATTCTGCTCGTGTTGTTTTAGTTGTCTAGATAGATAAGATATGACTTTGCCTTCTTGCATTAGCACACATCCGAGACAGGTCTTGGATGCGTCACAATACACATCGAAGGGCTTCGTGATATCCGGCATGATTAAGATTGGGGCTGAAATCAATCTTCTCTTGAGTTCTTGAAAACTCGCTTCACATTTGTCCGTCCATTCAAGCTGCTTGTACTTCTTCAACAATTGGGTCATGGTCTGGAAATACTCGAGAATCCTTCTACGAACTTGCGGTAATATCCCGCCGATCCGATAAATGCACGAACTTGGGTTGGAGTTGTTGGGGCTTGCCAATCTTCGACATCTTTCACCTTTGCAGGGTCAACGGCAATTCCTCCGGCTGAGACAATGTGGTCGAGGAATCCTACCTCCTGTAACCAGATTTCACATTTTCTAAACTTGGCCTACAACTAATGCTCTCTAAGGGTTCCAAGAATGGTCCTTAGGTGTAGCTCATGTTCTTCTTCTGATTTGGAATAAATTAGAATGTCATTGATGAAAACAACGACAAACTTATCCAGGAAGTCCATAAAAATCTTATTCATGAGATTCATGAAATAAGCGGGGGCACTGGTTAATCCAAAAGACATGACGGTATACTCGTATAATCTATATCTGGTGGTAAAGGCAGTCTTGGGAATATCGTCTACGCGAATCTTGAGTTGATGATAGCCTGTTCTAAGATCAATCTTAGAAAACACTTTGGCACCGGTCAACTGATCAAACAAATCTTCTATCTTGGGCAATGGGTATTTGTTCTTGATAGTGACATCATTCAACTTTCGATAATCCGTACACAAACGGTTACCTCCATCCTTCTTGTCCACAAATAAGACAGGTGATCTCCATGGTGACGCACTTGGTTGAATCAATCCAATTTCGAACATGGAATCCAGTTGCTTCTTCAGTTCTGCTAGTTCAGACGGGTTCATACTATAGGGTCTCTGGCTATGGGTCCGGTTCCGGGGATTAGTTCAATGATAAACTCGATATCCTGATCTAGGGGCATACCGGTCAAAACATCTAGAAATACATCAGGGTATTCACAGACTATCCGGACTTGGTCAATGGTAGGTTGGGCTATACTCTTGTTGCACTTGAATTGACGAGGTAAGGTTTTAGATATATGCTCGACTGATATTCCAACGGTACTAGTCATGGTTATGGCTTTCTTGGCACAGTCAATCAATCCTTTATGTTTGGACATCCAATCCATTCCTAGTACTACTTCCAAACGTTTATTTCCGAGTACTATCAGATTAGCATAAAAATCTATGCCATGGATTCGGATAGGGACGGCTTTGCAAATTTGCCTAGCTTTGGTGGTTGAACCGGGGATTTGAACAATCATAACATGTTCAGTTTGGTTGGTTGAATCTTACTAGTGCAGGCAAATTCTTCGGTGACAAATGAATGCGATGCACCAGAATCAAACAACACTCTAGCAAGTACTGAATTAACAAAAAACATATCCAACACGGCGTCTGGCGCTTCCTGAGCTTCTTCAGCATGCATGAGAAACAAACGGCCATTGCGGTTGAGTGAATTTCCTGGGGCGAACCTCCTTCCGGGCTAAACACGACGCTGCTGCTGAGCTGGGACATTTGCATTGGGGGCTGCGGCATTATTCTTGTTGGCGCACTCGTTGGAGTAGTGACCCTTATTTCCACACTCATAAAAATTCACTTGCGACTTGTTATTTGCTGCAACAGGCACAACATTGCTTCCAGTCCTCGGGGCAGTGTTGGTGTTGGCGGTAGCATTGTTGTTGTTGAACTTGGGTGGTGCATGGTTGAAATTGCCAGAGTTGTCGGGGTTATTGTGATTTCCTATGGGCCTCGGGTTTCCACGGTTGGGGTAGGTCGAACAATTCATCGGGGGTCTGTTGGTTCTCGGGGCAAATCCTGGAGATGGGTTAGGGCGATACTTTGGGGTCTGATGGGTTCCTCGCTGATGCATCATGCGATGCTTGCGGTTCTCATTGGCTTGGTTGATCTTTCCTTCCATATGGATGGTAGAGTCGACAAGGGCTTCAATATCAGCAAAGGGGATATTGACTAACACCATCTGCATCTCATCGTGCAGACCATTCAAGAATCTTTCTTTCTTCTTGGCTTCGGTGTTGATCTCATCCGGGGCATACCTAGCTAATGACAAGAATTTGTCACGGTATTCTACTACGGTCATCCTTCCTTGATTCAGTTCTCTAAACTCATCTCTCATTTTCTTGATCAAACCCGGTGGCACATGGGTTCTGCTGAACTTGACCTTGAATTCCTCCCAGGTCATCATCTGTCCTCCGGTCATTGCACGAACGCTGTTCCACCATGCTCTTGCGTCTCCGGCTAGATAGTGGGTGGCAAACAGAACTTTCTCATTGGCTTCCACTCCGGCGACTTCTAGGTTATTTTCCATGGTCTGCATCTAGGGGCTGTTCCGACTTAGTGAAAACGGGTGGGTTGGTGTTCTGGAAATTCTTGAGCTTAGATCCATGGTTGTCCTGATTTCCTTGGCCTTGATTGTTGTTGGCCATCTGAGCTATGTGCTGAAGGGTGGCTAGGTTGGCTTGACGTTCAGCTCTCTCAGCTTCACGGTCAGAAACCAACATTTGCAGGATCTACGACATCAGGTCCGGGGATAAACCACTTCCTCCGCATGGCATCTGAAGATTGAGATATATCATGAGAAAAGAGGGAAATTTCTAAGGTTTGGGGACTTTGAAAAGTTTTTAATGTTTGACTCAGATTTTCTAGCAACTTGCTTTTCATTCATTCATTCATAACACACGATACAAACGCACACCACAACAAAGGTAAACAGATGGTTTTAAGAACCATTCTGGAAACTATGATACATTGGGACCGAATACAACTCACTACGCTAGTGTTCAAGTGCTACTACTCCTTGGAGTCGGTGTAGTCGTCATCCTCATCATCCTCATCATCATCGATAAAGGCGAAGTCATCCTCATCGGTGAAGAAATCCATAGCCTGATCCTCTAGAAAATCATCATCATCGCTGAGATAGGAGTAGGGGTCTCCACGAAGATCCTCTCCGGCATTCTCCCTTTACTCCAACTGCATGTCTCTCTCATGGATGGTCTCCTCCACTCCCTAACTGATAAAACTTGTTGTACTTCATGTCCTTCTATAAGAATATAGGATGAGTAAGTTAGTAGAGTGATCAAGTGTGTCAAATTTTATGTATTTTGTAAGAGTTTCTGAGGAACATGAATTTTCATGAAAGAATAAAAGTGATAAGAATGGGAATAAGTTTTTGTAAATATTTTCTTTCTTTGGTTTTGAAACAAAGTTTTTGATTAAAACGTCCAGTCTAACTAGGGTCTCCTATGGTCAGGATGGCTCTGATACCAACTTATCAACACCCGGATTTTTAATCGCAGATGCCTGTAATGCCATACCTCGCAATCCCAAGATTACCATTTTTGCAAGACATAACAGAATTGGATACCACACTACATCATCCATTACAAACCATACATATGGTCTTACACAAATAAGGATCTCATGATCCAGTTCTTAATACAACTCAAGCAGCGGAATAACGTAATAATAAAGGTAGCATAGGCAAAGCTGCATCTTCGGGGTCACAGGCAATGCTGACGATGGGAGATGATCCTAGTTGTCATAACCTTCCTGGGGTCCATCCTCCTGGTACTCCTCTTCATAGTCTGGCCACGGGAATAGCTAGGGACAAAGCCATGAGTACTCTTCAAGTACTCGCAAACTAATACTAACAAGTGAAGGGGGTTTTTGTAGCAGGACACTAAGCTCTAGGGTTGTTTTACAAAAAGCCAGATTTACCTCTACTAAGTTCAGAAACCAGAATGCTAGTTGAAATTTTATAACACCTAAGTGGGAACTTGTATTCCATATCACAACTCTATTGTGGTCAAGTCAAAATCTCAATTCATTTCACAAGTCATTTTGAAAACCTCTGATGGGGGAACAGTATGGCCACTCCAACTATCCATAACCGCGGACGCGGCTATTCGAATAGTTTGACACTCTGCAGAGGTTGTACACTTTCACCACAACATTCCATACATCCATCAGGAACAAATCCTGAATTCACCATACTCAATATGCGGATAATCAATGCTAACCTTTCGATTACACGCCCTAGTATAGGCACCTCTCCTGTGAGTTTGGCCTCCCAACCATGACCAACTATCATCTTGGGTACTACACAGGTGGACAATCTTCACAAGGTAGCCTCAGCTCAGACCTTGGCCGTGAGGGAACCCATACTAAGGTATATAAGTTTCCAGTCAAGCCCTACCCAATTTTCGGGTATTGTGGTTGTACGGTAAAATTGGAATGGTATCGCATCCAGAAAACCATCAGTTTTATAAAGGGCTAAGGCTCATGCCTCAACATTTTCATCATCAAAATCATCTGGTGTTCGGAAACACATGTCAAAACATCTCAGTAGAATGATCCATCATTCCAAGGTTTTCATAACCATTTTTCCACCAAGTATTCCCATCTAAAATTGATCAATTTTTACGCTTAGCACTAGCATCTATAATTGGGGGTAAGTACTAATGAGGGGTACTAAACAAGTGGAGTTTAACTAATTTCAATCTCATGCCTTAGGATGACATCAAGATTATCTAGCTTAGGCCAAATTTAATGCTCTTTATGCAACCTTCAATTATCTTCCTAGAATCTACAAGTCCTTTAATTAAACTATAAGAAATAGCTTTGATAAAGAAATAAAGTAGAAAGATTGTAAGTAAAACTAGGAGGGGGTATCGTCAAATATGTCTAACCAAGCATGCTTAGTGCATTGAATAGGTCATCTAACTTTCATAATTGCAAGTGTTAGCTTGCTCAATCAACTAGTAGTATTAGGCTTGCAAGGTTAATAGCTTGCATATGTCAACTTGATTAGTAAGGCTTGCTAAAGTAGAGTATCTTGCAAGTGTTAGCTTGCCTTGTGCAGAGCAGTGGTTGAAGTTCTCCTCGGCTTCTTCTTCGTAGTATCCTCCTTCCTCCTCGTATCCTTGGTCGGTACTAGCGTCTATGAATAAATACGAGGTGCAAAATCACCAAACAATACTTAACTATTTTCAATCATCACACACAAGGGTTCTATAGATGATCTAGCATCATCACTAATATTACAAGATTAAAGCTTTGTCTTATTTCTTATATTTTTAGAAAAGTAATTTCTACTCATTGAAAAACTACTTAAGATTTAATATTCTCCAAACCAAACATGGGATCATGTTGACACATGTCATCACCACATATTTCAGTACATGGGAATGTGATTTAAAGTGGTATCACAATTTAAGAAGGTTTAACCCTTTTATTTTAAATCATTAAAGTGGCTAGAAATGCCTATGTGGCATTCTTTTATTACTTGAACATTATTTCTGTAAGTAAACCCATATATTTTTATATATTCTGAAAGGTATGATCAAATGTGACTTTTGAGAGTTGGAATCAACTCAAAAGCTATTATGGTTGAAATTTGAAAAATGTTTGAATGCAGAAAAGCTTCTGCCTTGTTATTTTTACCAAGGTTGATCTATAGATTCAAATGATTTGAATCCAACGGGCTTGGATTAAGCATTTCAATATCTTTCAAACAAAATAGGGTTCATTCAATTTGGTTCACTGAATCGAGCTGGGTTGATTTTTGAAACTAGGTACAGAACTGAGTTTGAATATAAATAGAAAAAGATAAATTCAAATGAGTGGGCTGCACGGGTAAGGTTAACGGGCCGACCCAGTGTCACTCCGCAGCGTGGGGCGCAGCTGACAGGGGGGTCTACTGGTCAGTGGCTCTTTAAACGCGAAGCGGTATGGGGTGATGTGGTGCGTTGGATTAGAATGAAGATCGACGGCTAAGGGTCGTCGTCGAAGATGAACAAGTCACCGGCGAGCTCGAACCCTAGCGGCTCGGTGGGGGTTGTGGGAGGCTCACCGGGGCTCAGGCGAGGGTCGGTGATGCGGGAAAACAACGAAGTCGACGACGGCGATGCTCCTTGTACCGGCAGCCCCTCCTGGGGCGGCTCCAATCGATGGCTTCCTTCTCCTCCAGCAGCGGCGGACTCCGGTGAAATTCCGGTGATGCGCTGCTCGCCTTGCTCTGAGAATGAGATGGGGTGGTTCTGGGTGAGAGGGGAGCAGAATGGCGTGAAGAATTCGAGCGGGGGATGCCTCTATTTATAGTGGCGAGAGGGGACCGACGGGCGCAAGCTGAGCTCGTCGTGGTCGACGGTATAGAGGGCTATCGGCGTGGGCGACGGTAGGGGCGGTGCTGTGCTCCCTGGCGGAGCTCAACGACGTGGTGGCGAGGTGTGGGGCGGTGCTGATCGGTCGGAACGCTGCGGTGCTCTACGCTGGTCCGACGAAAGTTTTGATGGCGCACAGCGCGCGTGGTCTACGCGGAGGCGAACGAGCGTGTCTGTGGGGTTGCTGGGACGGTGGTGATCACGCGTGCATGCGGCGAGGGCGGCGCGTGGTCTGTGGGCGCTAGTCGAGCGTGGCGCACAGGGCGCGCTCTCGGCATGGTTACCGAGAAGGTTGGCATGGCCTGGGCGTGTGGTCCAGTGGCTGGCATTGCTCGCGGCTGGGACAGGAAGTGGCAATGGGGTGCTAGCTTTCTCCCAGACAAGGTTGGCGAGGCTAGTGTTGCTTGTAGCTTGCTGTCGACCATGGGGTGGCAATGGTGCTCTCGGCCTGTTCACCATTGATGATAATGGCCAGCTTACAGTGGTGCTAGTGATTAGTTAAGGTTGTTATATGATCTAATAAGGCTAGTGGTGTCCAGAGAGGGAACAAGTTAGGCCCAAAACACTGCTCAACATAGTGTTTTGATTTTGTTTGATTTGCATCTGCAACCTGTTTGATGAAATGGCCGCATGAACTTAAGTTTTGAATTTTGAAAAAAAAATTGGTGGGTGTGCTAGGCATGTACTGGGGAGTCTGCGGATGCTTGGGTTTTGAAAATTGAGTTGGTTTGAGTGGTTTTTGAAATAGTGGGATCTTCCCATATGAAATAGATTCAATTTTAAACTGTCATTTAAACTAAGCATTTGAATGTTTTTGGATGATCACAAAGTGGTACTTGGTACCTTGTTATGAGTACTATCAAGGGGTGCAAAGATCCATACATGTTTTTGTTAAGTTCTGAAAGTTAGAGATAGCCAAAGTAGGCATGGGAGTTAAATTGGCCAAAGTGACCATTCACTTAATTTGTTTGTTTTGATTTGTTTGTCTTAGGGAAAAGTCTGGGGATTGTTTAGATGATGTTTATTTCACCTAAGAATCACTCTACAAGCAAAGAAATACAAAATCATGGCAATTCAAAAGAATCCAAATTTTAATGCACACTCATATGAATGCTTTCATATTTTAATTGGAAAAGTTTTTTTTAACCCTAAAATTTGGTGATTAGAGTTTGATGATTCTAGTTTAATATTTTTGGGATGTTACAGAATGTCCAAGTATATGTTGATGATGTGGTGATAAAAACCAAAGAGAGCCATACACTCCTAGATGATATCTGACAGACATTCGCGAATCTGAGGAGATTCCGAATGAAGCTTAACCCGGAAAAATATACCTTTGGTGTACCAGCCGGCAAATTACTCGGTTTCCTCGTATCTAGCCGAGGTATAGAGGCAAATCCAGCTAAGATTAGGGCAGTGGAAAGAATGGAATTACCGAAGTGTCTTAATGATGTACAAAAATTTACCGGATGCTTGGCGTCCTTAAGTCGGTTCGTAAGTCGGCTGGGGGAAAAGGCATTGCTCTTATATCAATTGATGAAAAAGTTAGATAAATTTGTCTAGACACCTTAGGCCGATAGTTCCTTTCATGAATTAAAGAAATGTTGGCCTCTGGACCAGTCTTAGCCTCACCACTATCAGAAGAGCCAATGTTGCTCTACATAGCGGCGACTAACTGAGTCGTAAGTGCAGTAATGGTGGTTGAGCGTGACGAGGAAGGTAAGTCGGTACAAAGGCCGGTCTATTACCTAAGTGAGGTACTGTCTGCCTCGAAGCAAAATTATCCAAACTACCAAAAAATGGCCTACGGTGTATACATGTCGGCTAAAAAGCTGAAACATTAATTTGAAGAACACCCTATCAAGGTAATTTGTGAGGCACCAATAGCCGAGACAATGAGCAATAAATATGCAAGCGTCTGAATAGGAAAATGGGAAATTGAGTTAGCCCCCTATGCACAACAATTTGATAGACTAGATGCAATCAAATCTCAGGTAGTGGCCGTCTTTTTTGTCGATTGGGATGAAATGCAATATGAACCCTCACTGCCTGATCCGAATTATTGGACGATGCATTTTGATGGATCCAAACTGAGAAATGGTTTAGGAGCTGGGGTAGTGGTAACCTCACCCAAGAAATACCAACTGAAGTACGTGCTACAAATACACTTTGCTACATCTAACAATGTAGCCGATTATGAAGCACTTGTTCACAGCCTAAAAATGGCAAAAGAAATTGGCATACATAGGATTTTATGTTTCGGTGATTCGGACCTAGTAGTCCAACAATTATCAGGTCACTAGGATGCACTGGATGCGAACATGGCCTTATATAGATTCCATGTGCAAAAGATCAGTGGCTATTTTGATGGATGTGAATTTCATCATATACCTCAGGCAGAAAACGATGCCGCATACACCTTGTCAAAACTTGGTTAGACCAGACAATCGATCCCACCTAGTATCGCTTTAGATCACCTGATAAAACCTTCAATCATACCTTCCCTAGAGTCCGAGTCAATCCATATCCCGGCAGATAAAAGATCTGAGATAGTCCCGATGGAGATAGATAAGAGGAACGAGCCAAGTAACCCGGGGACTGACTCGGCAAACCTAGGGATTGAATTGCAGGACTCGGGGACTGGTCGGAGTAAGTCGACAGAAATTATGTTGGGAGAATCAATGGAAATTGATGAGACAGTTACCCCGGCACACGAGATACCAGAATGGGCTCAGCCGATATTTCTATTCCTCAAAGACGAGATCTTGCCGAGTGACGAAGTCCTCGCTAGGAAAATCATGAGAAGAGCAAAAGCCTACACTATAATAAACAAAGAGTTATATAAGAGAAGTGTAACAATGTGCTACAAAAATGTGTTACCTTGGCAGAAGGGCAAGAAATCCTTTTGGGTATACATCAAGGAGAATGCGAACATCATGCTTCATCTAGAGATCTAGTGGCCAAAGCATTCCAACTTGGGTTTTATTGGCCTAGTTCATTAAAAGAGGCACTGGAATCAGTGACGAAAAGCACTTGTTGCCAGAGCTATGCTAGCAAAATTCACATTCCTTCATCCAAATTAAAGACAATACCCATCACTTGGCCATTCTCCGTATGGTGCCTGGACATGGTCGGACCATTTAAGCTAGCTCGGGGTGGCATGACCCATATCTTGGTCATGGTGGACAAAGTCACAAAATGGATAGAAGTAAAGCCTATAAGAAAATGTGATGGGACCACAGCTGTGAAATTACTTAAGGATATCATCTTGAGGTATGGATACCCACACAGTGTCATTACAGATAATGACACAAATTTCGCCGAGGGAGCTTTTGCTCGCTTCTGCCGGGATAAGCACATAAGAATCGATGTGGCATCAGTAGCACATCCCACGTTGAATGGACAAGTGGAAAGATCAAATGGACTTGCGTTGTCCGGAATAAAAACCCGGCTAATAGAACCACTTCAAAGGTCAGCGGGGTGCTGGATTGAGGAACTCCGGCCGTATTATGGAGCCTCAGAACCACTCTAAATAGATCAACATGCTACATGCTATTCATTTTTGTATATGGGGAAGAAGCTTTGTTACCAGCCAACATAGTGCATGATTCGCCTAGAGTCACCCAATACAAAAACGCCAAAGTGAATGAAATATCTCGGCAAGACGATGTTGATTTATTAGAAGAGGCAAGAGAATTGGCATTGTCTAGATCAGCCATATATCAACAAGATCTCAGACGCTATCATAGCGAGAAAGTGAGTCCCCGAGTCTTTCGGGAAGGAGATCTAGTGCTTTGGCTCGTTCAACGCACAACCGGCATGGAGAAATTGTCACCCCCATGGGAGGGCCCGTTCATTTTACACTGCATAATGATGCATACTACCTCATAGATGCTCAAGTTCCTGAGAATAATAAGGAGGACAAGTTAGGAGATGAGTCAAAAAGGCCATGGAATGTAGCTTTACTTCGTCCTTTTTACACTTAGAGGAAGTTTATTGTATCCTATACTATCATATGTCGGATTTGTATGTCAGAAATGAATTAATCAATGAAACTTCGGCAACTCGAGTTGTGACTTGGGGACTGCTTTATCTTATTTGTTCTTATTTTAGACATCCTTCGTATGTCGGCTGGCTTATTTGTCCAATTCTTAAGCCGAGATAGTAATGTGTTGGCAACAAAGGCCGATTCTAACCCCTATACTTTCTGTATTTTTTTGTTCTATGCGCTCATCTTAAACTATCGTTCATAATTCATACCATGGTTATTTCGAACCCATAAGTTGAACGCTGTAAATGGTAGACTCGGACCTAATAATTGACTTAGAATAGTAAACAACATGAAATTAAGAACAACATCTAAAATATTCTGAGTTATACAAACCACATAGTACCAAAATAACCAAATTGTCTTATACACCATACACCCGGCATACTAGGGACTTAATGAATACAAAGTTTTTGAGTTCAGGCACTGGTCGCTGTCGGGTCATCAATAGGTGATACGCCCAATTTGCATCACCATTCTATATCATAATTTACCTCTATTGATTGATATTTGTCTTATTATGAGGTATTACTTATGGCTTTTCATCTATTTATGCATGCTGGATGATTCTTGGAGGATGGACTGTCGGAGTCTGGATTCTAATGGAAAAGAAGGCGTTTTGATGCAATTTCTCAAAGATCAGAAAAATACCAGAAAAATATGGGAAAATATTATTTTTCCAGAAGATTGAGAAATCCAGAAGGAGGGACGAAGAAGGGCCGTAGGGGGCCCACACCCCCCTAGGCATGGGCCAACCCTGGGTCGCTCCTAGGGCAGGTGTGGACCACCTGCCCGGCTCCCGACTCTGCCCCTTCGCATATATCTTCCCTATGAAAACCTAAGTCAAAGGGAGCGACGACAGATAGATTTCCACCGCCTCTGGAGGGCAGAAAACACCAAGAGAGAAAGATCTCTCCGACAGACAGATTTCTTCCAGGGAAATTCCTTATAGGAGAGGGGAGATTGTCGCCATCAACAACATCGTCAAGCTAGGCTTCATCGGGATCATCATCATCATCCATACCATCATCTCCACCAGCACCTTCATCACCACTCCGTCCCGCTGTAATAATTGTGTTGGATATTGCTTTAGTTCTAAGGGGAAACTTTCCCGGTGTTAATTACTATTGTAGTTGATGCTTGTGAGTTGAACCATTGGATTATTATTTATGTTTAGATTTTTATCCATTATCATGTCATCTTTGATCTTGATCCATATGATGTCTCGTGAGTAGTTTGTTTAGTTCTTGAGGACATGGGAGAAGTCATGTTGTTATTAGTGGATTTGTGTTGAGTTATTATTCAATGGTTTAGTATTTAAGTTGTGGTTCTATTCTTCTAGTGGTGTCTTGTGAACATCGACTACATGATACTTCACCATTTATAGGCCTTGGGGAATGCATTGTGTATTTGGCTACTAATTGTGGGGTTGCCGGAGTGACAGAAACCTGAACCCCCGTTAGGACACCTTTGCACAAGGGAGTGTAGGATGTCCGAATTTAAGGCCGTGGTTAGATTTATATCTTAATTACTTTTCTGTAGGTATGGATGTTTGTAGGGGGTTTAATCACAAGTATGTATTAGTCCAAGTAAGGTTGGTACATTAGCATAGGTTCACCCACACAATACTTACAACACCAAAGAAGAGTACTCAGCTATATGAAGCGAAAGCACTTGACAGAATTCCCATGTGTCCTCGAGAACGTTTGGTCCTTATAAGTATTTCCACTGGCTTGTCCTTTGCTAAGAAAGGATTGGGCCACTTAATGCGTTTGTTCTTTGTTACTTGCACTTTGTTTTGTTGACTTATCAGAAAACCACTAAAAATCCGTTTGCTAAGTATTCACAGGGATTTCCTGCTCCGCACCACTGTTCAGCACCTTCTGCTCCTCGTTGGGATCGACACACCAATTTATCAAAAGTACTACGATACACCCCCTATACTTGTGGGTCATCAAGACTATTTTCTGGCGCCGTTGCAAGGGAGTGAAGCGTTATTGAAGAGTGGAACTCGTAAGGGAAACTTATACTGTGAGTATTGCTTTTGTTAATGCATGTTACTTTGTTTCCAATATGGATAACCCACTTGGTTTTCTGTTTGGGAGAACTACTACCACTGCTAGGGTAGTAGATGAACCACCACCTGTTGAGATAGATCCTTTTAAGATACCTACAAGTATTGTTGATCTTGTTATGGATAATTATTATTTAGGGGATGGAACTGTCTATCCATGAATTATGCGGGTTGTTTAAGTGTGCAGGTATCACAACTGAACACGTGAAGAAGAATCTACTCTCCATATCCTTGAAAGGGAGATCTGAAGAATGGTATAAGCTGCTAAAGAATGGACAATCCATGCAATGGGAGGAAATGGCATCGCTATTTTATTCTAAATTTTATCCTCCCAGTGAGATTCATAAGGATAGAAATCTGATATATAACTTTTGGCCTCGTGATGGAGAGAGTACAACTCAAGCTTGGGGGAGATTGAAGTTACTAATGCTTAAATGTCCTATTCATGAACTCCCTAACAATATTATTATCAATAATTTTTATGCTAGGATTTCTCTTCATGATAAAGATTTACTAGATGCTTCTTGTGCTGGATCATTCACATGTATGAAGGAAGAAGCTAAATGGGATCTACTAGCCGTATTCAAGAAAACACTGAAGCTTGGGAGAATGACAAAGGATGAAAGTTAGGTATAAACTATGATTATGAATGCATTAAATCTTTTATGGGAACTGGTGACTTCCGTGATATTAGCAAGGAGTTTGGTCTTAATTCCCAAAGTATTGCCAACTGTTTTAAGGCCTTTGCCTCTTACATAGAAATTCCCCAAAAGAAGTGGAATAAGTACCATGCTCCTTAGAAAGATGTTGTTAGTCATGTTCCTTTTAGAAGTACTAAAGTTTGTACTACTAATCATATTGTGCCTGAACCTTATGTTGAGAAAGTTCCTTTGCCAGCTAAGGTAAAGGAGTATTCTATGATTATTAGTGCAAATAACAAAGGTACAAAGAAAACTATGGAGCCTGGTGAGCTCTTTGATATTGAGCCTGTGGTAGCTATTGTGAAAGACCCTGTCACTAGAAATATAAAGGATGAGCACATTGTCTTCTGTGAAGACGCTTCTAATATTATCTCTCATCCTAGTAAGGCTAGAAAAGATAGTGTTCCTGTGCTTTCTGTTAAAATTGGTGATCATTGCTACTATGGTTTATGTGATATTGGTGCTAGTTCTAGTGATATTCCTTATGAGATCTACAGGGAAATAATGCATGAGATTGTTCCTTGTGAGCTTGAGGACATTGATGTGGTTATTCACCTTGCTAAAAAGGAGACCATTTTCCCTATTGGTATTGTAAGAGATGTGGAGGTTCTCTGTGGTAAGATTAAGTATCCTGCTGATTTTCTAGTGCTTAACTCAGCAGCTAGCAAAACTTGTCCTATCATTTTTGGTAGACCCTTCTTGAACACTTGTGGATCTATTATAGATTGTAAGAAGGAAAAAGTTTTAACTAAGTTTAATGGATAATCTTATGTGTTTAACTTTTCCAAATTTGCTAAAGCTCCTTGTGAAAACAGCTTGCCCAATAAAGATTTTAGGATGGAACAACTTGCTTCTATTGATCCGGTTTATGACCTTGGACCTCTTTTTGGTGACTGTAAGTATGCTTATTCTGATGATAAAGTTGTTGCTAGTGACAGTCATATTGTTAACTTTATTCAAAATGCTACTGAGAGTTATTATGAGAGAGGGAAACATGGTTTATGCATCTCAAGAATATTAAGTTTCTCTGTTTTCTGTTGAAAGCATTGAAAGTGTGTTTGTTTTGTCTTCCTATGCTTGTGGCTTTTTGTTTCAACAATTTGTTTTCTCATGATACTCCCATGCATAGGAAGTGGGTTATACTCAAGTGTTTTGGTTATTTGCTTCTTGATGATCTTTTTCACTCTAGATATATATCTCCTAAGTGAGCATCTTTGAAAGTTTCAAGCCTAACTTAAAGGCATAAAAGAAAAGTACTTGTTGGGAGATAAACCCAAGAGTTTGATTGAGGCTTGGAAGTTATTACTTTAGTAATAACCGCTCCTTATCCTTTTTGTTTTGGTTTTTGTGTCAAGTTCAACTACTTTTGTGAAGTAGAGGAGCTGTGAAAAGTGGCTGTCCTGGGATAGATTTTTTGTGCTGCATAAACATTCGTGAGGGATCTCAGTACGTAGGATGGAGCTGTATTTTTCTTATCTTGTTCTCCAAGTTGTTACCCAACTTTCATTAGTTCTGCACTTTTTGATTTGAGCAACATAAGTTTCTCGAAAAAATCAATCTTTACATGCTGGTCTGTTTTGACAGATATCTCTTATCATTTGCATTTGCCTCTATTAGAAGACTTTGTTTTGATGGATTTCAGTTGAAATGTGAACCTAAAGTTTTGTTGTTTTGCTTACACTAATGTTGCCATCGAAGTTTGTGTATTTCCTTGTGAGGAAAGTAAAATTCCAGGAGAAGGAGAAAAGGAGTCTGCAGAGTTCGTGTTTGAATAGGTAAACATGGTGAAAACAGAAGGTTCATGAAACCCCAATATTTTTATATTTTTGATGTTTTTAATAAACAAGGAAGACTACGAGACGGAACAGAGGAGGAACCGGAGTCCGGGGTGGACAAACCCACCCCTGGCGCGGGCTCAGCCTGGCCGCGCCTGGAGTTGGTGTGCCACCCCCGAACTCCGTCTCCGCCTTGTTTCCGTGTCAAAACCTTCCTTATGCATTGAAAATTCGTAATATATAACCCCCTGGATTCCCCGAGGTTCATGCATCGTGTTCTCGTTGTGTTTTTGTTTCAATCTGCTTCTTTTAGGAAATCTTCTCAAGTTTAGAGCACCATGGTCTCCGCCAATGACAAAGGCAAGAAGCCCAAGGAAGATCCTCAAGATCCCAAGGAGGAGGAGATTCTTGTTGGGGATGAAGAGGACATGGAGGAGGAAAAGCATCTGGACACCCGCGCTACCATCGCAATCATTTGAGTGGTGGTAGAACCTATCAAGCTTAGGAGGACAACACAGATGTCTACAGGAGGGAAACGCCAACGTCGTTTCTACAACCCACGATCATCTCCTCCATGTAACAAGAGACCTTTCCATACTCTTATACATGAGCATCAATACCAACATGTGCCCAAAGGGAACTTTCCCTCGGTTTGGGATATTCCTCGTTCTAGCAATGCAGAAAAGGAACATGCTAAGGATGAAGAGTGGGGAAAGAATAACAAGAACTGGGATTCTCGGTCTGACATGATCATGAACCGTATAGAGCAAAACTCGGAGCTAATACATACTCTTACCTTTAAATTTGAGGAGTTGAGGAAGCTGATTGAAGAGCTTATCAAAATAACACCACCACCACCGAAGGAGTAATTCGTCATCAGGTTTGGCATCCCCTTGGCTTGTTCCAAGATTGGGGGAGTGCCGCGGTATCACCACCATTATCTTTTATCTTTTACCTTTTTAGTGGATTCATATCTTTGGTAGAGGGGTTATCTTATAGTTTGGTTTTCATGTGGAAGTATCTCTCCTTAGTTGATTATCTATGTATTCCTTGGTGTGAGTGCCTTTATTGGAATATTAATGAGAAGTTTCATCTTTTACCTTTTGCAATTCTTATTTTAGTTTGCAATCTCTATTATATGATGGATCTTGTTGATCAGTATTGGAATCACTTTGGGATCATCAAGTGGATCTAAATTGGTTTTGGCGAACCGAGTTCTAGTCAGTAGCAATACTTTTTGAAGTTTGAAAGAAAAAGAGAAAATGCTAACAGGTATTTTGTATCATTTGTTTTCTTTCTTGTTGGCTCATAAGCTTAGTATTCTTTATTTAAGATCTTTTGTGTCTTCAAGGAAGATTGCATGTTTGGATTTATTACTTGTATGTTTGCTTGTTTCTTTCAACTCTCTTGCTTGCTACCCAACCTTGCTAGCCTAAAAACTGTTTTGAGAAGGCTTACTTCTCATGTTTTGCGACTGCTGTAGTTGGTTGCAAGCTAAGTTATATAATGGTGAGTTGCTTTCTTCTATGAGTTGTGTAATGGTAAGTGTGATGCTTCTTGTTTGTATTCTTTTATCGACAATTCACTGCATAAACCTGTGGATATGTTTACTGAGCTCAATTTTTGCTTGGGGACAAGCGAAAGTCTAAGCTTGGGGGAGTTGATACGCCCAATTTGCATCGCCATTCTATATCATAATTTACCTCTATTCATTGATATTTGTCTTATTATGAGGTATTACTTATGGCTTTTCATCTGTTTATGCATGTTGGATGAATCTTGGAGGATGGACTGCTGGAGTCTGGATTCTGATGGAAAAGAAGGCGTTTTGATGCAATTTCTCAAAGATCAGAAAAATACCAGAAAAATATGGGAAAATATTATTTTTCCAGAAGATTGAGGAAGCCAGAAGGAGGGACGAAGAAGGGCGGCAGGGGGCTCACACCCCCTAGGGGCTTGCCCACCCTAGGTCGCGCCTAGGGCAGGTGTGGCCCACCTGCCCGGCTCCCGACTCTGTCCCTTCGCCTATATCTTCCCTACGAAACCCTCAGGCAACGGGAGCAACCATAGATATATTTCCTCCGCCTCTGGGGGCGGAAAACACCGAGAGAGAAAGATCTCTCCGGCAGAAAGATTTTTGCCAGGGGAATTCCTTCCCGGAGAGGGGAGATCATCGCCATCAACACCATCGTCAAGCTAGGCTTCATCGGGATCATCATCATCATCATCCACACCATCATCTCCACCAGCACCTTCATCACCACTCTGTCCCGCTGTAAAAATTGTTTTGGATATTGCTTTTAGTTCGTAGGGGAAACTTTCCCAGTGTTATTTACTATTGTAGTTGATGCTTGTGAGTGGAACCATTGAATTATTGTTTATGTTCATATTGTTATCCCTTATCATATCATCTTTGATCTTGATCCATATGATGTCTCGTGAGTAGTTCGTTTAGTTCTTGAGCACATGGGAGAAGTCATGATGTTAATAATGGATTTGTGTTGAGTTATTATTCAATGGTTTAGTATTTAAGTTGTGGTGCTATTCTTCTAGTGGTGTCATGTGAACGTCGACTACATGATACTTCACCCTTTATGGGCCTAGGGGAATGCATTGTATATTTGGCTACTAATTGTGGGCTTGTCAGAGTGACAGAAACCTGAACCCCCGTTAGGACACCTTTGCACAAGGAAGTGTAGGATCTCAGAGTTTAAGGTTGTGGTTAGATTTATATCTTAATTACTTTCGTGTAGTTACAGATGTTTGCAGGGGTTTAATCACAAGTATGTATTAGTCCAAGTAAGGTTGGTACATTAGCACAGGTTCACCCACACAACACATACAACACCAAAGAAGAGTACTCAGCTATATGAAGCAAAAGCACTTGACAGAATTCACATGTGTCCTCGAGAATGTTTGGTCCTTATAAATATTTCCACCGGCTTGTACTTTGCTAAGAAAGGATTGGGCCACTTTCTGAATTTGTTCTTTGTTACTTGCACTTTGTTTTGTTGCCTTATCAGAAAACCACTAAAAATCCGTTTGCTAAGTATTCACAGGGATTTCCTGCTCCACACCACTATTCGTCACCTTCTGCTCCTCGTTGGGATCGACATTCCTATTTATCGAAAGTACTACGATACACCCCCTATACTTGTGGGTCAACAATACTATTTTCTAGCACCGTGTCGGGGAGTGAAGCGTTATTGAAGAGTGGAACTGGTAAGGGAAACTTCTACTGTGAGTATTGCTTTTGTTACTTCTTGTTACTTTGTTTCCAATATGGATAACTGATATGTCGGAAACGTAACTATAATTTTTGATGTTGCATGCTTGTTTTGTATCATTTGTCTTATGTTTTTTCTACACTTTGAGGTATTTTTATATCTTTTCTGGAACTAACCTATTAACAAGTTGCCACAGTGCTAGTTGCCTATTTTCTTCTGTTTTTGGTTCCAGAAAGGCTTCTCGGAATTGGACGGGATAAAAGCCAAAGTTAGTATTTTCCTCGCAGCAACACGGAACCACGAAGCAGAGCCGGAGGGGGCCATAGGGTGGTCGCACCCCCCTAGGCGCGGGCAAGCCCTAGAGGCGCCTGGAGGGGGTGTGGGCCCCCTGGACCCCCACCAACCTTGATTCCTACGCCTATAAAAAGCCTCCGACCCAAAAACCTTTGGGATCCAGAAGAAATCCACGAAAACCTCCGTAGCGCCGCCGCCACCGAAGGGGAGATTCGGGGGACAGAAAGTCTCTGTTTCGGCACCCTGCCGGGATGGGGAAGTGCCCCCGGAGCCATCACCATCGCCATCTTCATCACCATTGCTGATTCCCATGATGAGGAGGGAGTAGTTCTTCCTCTGGGCTAAGGGCTCTACCGGTAGCTATGTGTTCATCTCTCTCTCTATGCATGATCTTGTGGTCAAGAGCTTTGTAATCAAGTAGATCTACCTTGCTACTCAAGTGCTTCATTAGATCTCTGCTCTCCGCATGTGTGTGAAAGTGAGAGCGTGGACGCCATGGTGGCACATAGGTTTGAGTCTAGATAAATACTCTTTGTGCTTTAATAGATCTATGATTTTCCCCACGTGTGTGAAAGTAACAGTGTGCATACCGTGTGTGGCACTTTGGCTAGATTGAATATTTGTTATGAGTTATTGTAACATCCCAGGATTTAGCAGCTAAAAATAGACAGAACACATGTGTGTGCATTGCATTCATGCATAAGAAAATCCGGAGAATTTTCGCACAAAAGAAAAAGACCTATAGAGGGATCGAGGTCTCTCTTGTTCTAAGGGAAACAATAGAGAAAGTGCGATGGATTTCGACATGACTTGACAATAGAGAAAACAAATAAATATAAAAAGGAATTACATAAATGAAATAACTAAAAGACTTCTTTATTATAAGCAGATACATACATTACAAAGTCTTACATTTATTCAAATAGAAAAGAATATGGAAATATGAATAATACTTAAGGAATAGACATAGTGTAACATCCCTAAAATCATGTTTCAAAACTCATGCATATCATCCATGCATCCATGATCATTTAGGGTTTCATTTCAAAACCATTTCAAAAACAGGAGCATTTGTTGCTCATTATTTTATGTTAGTAAGCTCAAGCCTTAGTGCTACTTTCTTTTGAGAAAGGTACTTTTTGTATTCAGTATTGTTTTGAATTCAAACTTAAGTGCTTCTAAAAGCTTGGGCAAAGTTTCAAAACAAAGTATGAAATAAAACCAAATCTATGCTTATTATTATATCTCCTAAAGGCTTGGTTTTATTTTATTTTCCAAATGACCCAAATATGTTTGAGTAAACAGAAGTGTTTGACTCATATTTGAGTACAAAGTTCACTATACAAAAATCTAGAGAAGGTTTGAATTCAAACTGAATTGAAATGGAGTTTGAAAACCATTTCTAGAAAATCAAACAGAAAAAAAGAAAAGGAATAAAGAGGAAAAAAATAAGCATACAGCCAATCTGGCCCAACCCAGCCCAACTCGACCCAGCTAGCCCAGCAACCCCTCTCCCGCGAATCGTTTTCTTTCACTCGCACCCGCACCCACTGAGTCGCTGACTGTCTGGACCCACCCCCACTCTTTATCTCTCGCTGACAACCACGACCCACACAACTATCGTCATCTCCACCCAGCGACCAGTTCATCCCCAAAATTACGCCGGGCGTTTCCTGTTTAATTCGAGGCGTCAATACCCGTTCAATGCCTGAGTAAATCACGCCCGCGTCCTTGCTACTTAAACCCCCTCTACCCCCTCTCCATTTTCCCCCAAACCTCGAGCACAGAGCGCCCCCAGGCTGCGAGAATTCCTCGCCGCAACCTCGCTGCTCCGATGAGTTCGTCGTCGAATTCCAGTGAGCACCGCACTCCACTATGTCTATGGTTCATACTGGCTTGTTCTACATATCCGTGCGCACCTACTGACACTCTCCGTTTGCTCGCGCATGGTCTGTAGCCTCGGCAACGTCAATGACTGAGCTCCGCTACTCTCTGCTCGAACTCCGGCGACCGTTCCCCATAAGTCCCCGCTTCCCCTCTTCCTCTGTTTGATACGCATGAGATCCCTAGTGTCCTGCGCGTCTAACGGCACCCTTCTCTCGTCTTAGCGTGGCCCAGAGCGTTGACTCCGTCGCCAACAGAGAACACCGCCGCCAGGGACTTCTCCGACGAGCAATCCGCGACAACTCCGAGGGCCCCTTCGCCAACCGAGCACACGTTGAGCACCTCCTCGTCACGGCGAATCTGGTGAGCATCCTCCCACCTTCCCAGGAGACCTAGTTCGCTGGCTCCGAGTCCACCTGTCGCCGCCGCTAGCACCGCCACTTGATGGTCAGATGCTTACGGCCGTTAGATTTAGATCTAGTGGATGAGATAGATCATAGCCGAAGGGTTAAGTTTAGATCTGAGCTACGCGTGTTAGTTAGATCCAACGGCTCGGAAGCGCGATCCAGCGCGAAGCGGTACCAGCCAGTAGGAAAGCGCCGCGTGGCATGTTCTTCGTTTTAAAATTCTGATTTAAATCTATTAGATGTTTAAACTTGTTTAATTCATAACTTTTGATTCCAAACGTCCAAATTTGACAAATTTTATACCAATGGAATCAGGAGAGGAAGCCCTTTATATATATGCAATGTGTTTAATGTTTTATTTCTGTTAAAATGGTTATTTTTACAGAAACATGTGGAGGCCTATTTTGTGTATAACAAATATTTGGGAAATGTTTTAATGTTCAAATAAAGGTTGTTGGGCAAACTTTGAACTTGTTTATGAATCAGTATTGTGCACTTGTCTTGTTGAGTACAGAAAATTCATCACATATCATATTGCATGCATCCATATATTTTTGCTTGTATTTATTTTGTATGTGGTTTGGTGCTATCATTTTATGTGTAGATTTTGGTGCAAATAGTGATTGTGATTGTGAGGATTGTAGCTACTCTCCAAACTACCAAGGAAAGTGGTGCTTCATGATTTATCCCTATGTTTTGAAATATGCATTAGAAATATTTTGCTAGTCTTGCATGGATATTTTTGATCTATATGCTATGCTTGGGAAATCCTAGTAGTTGTAGAATTGCTAGAAATATTTATAAGTCTTATCAATGCCATGCTTAGCCTAGCTAGTAGCAACCAAGGGTGGTTATATACATGCTATGAATAAATATTTCTAAGTCCTTGGAATATGTTTTTGCTTAATAAAACAACTAAGTGAATGAAACACCTGGGTGGAATGGAAGGAATGGTTTATGTTGAGTGGTTACACAAGGCCCATTTCTATGGTTTACCTTGTGAATCTCACTTGTGGAAATCCACCCAGGAACAAAGGGATTTGAGAGGCCAAATGTTAAGAAGCTTCTAGTGCAGCCACTTGGCAATATGGGCTCTGCCTGGATCATATAGGTTGCAATAACTTAGCCATTTGGACAGTTGGTGGTAGTGGGATGATAGGTTGGAGCGCGTCCATTTGGTCTAAGGGAAGTCTTCTAGAAGGTCCTGTCTTGGTAAAAATCAAGTCTTGTGGGGAAAGTGCACAACCTCTGCAGATGGAAGAATCTAAGTACTTAACCATGTCCCTGGTATTTGACAACTTGAGCATCAAGACATGGAAGCTATCAAGAATCTCCTCATCCCAATTTCTAAGTAAAAACTTGTGGTTGAACAAGGGTGAAGGTCCCCAATGTCTATTGGTGGTTCCTTGGGAAAAGTTTTTGACAAAGAAAAACTTAGTGTTTTCAACTGATAGGCAAAACCTATTTTGAGAAAAGCAAGCCTAAGCAACACTTAGCCAAAATTCATATAGTATTTAGTCCACCAATATTCTACTAAGGTATCACTTGCCAATACTATTCCAATGTATTGACCCACTGTGGCTGTAACTTGTGAGGTTGCAGGATATTCTGATGATGATTAGGAGTCATGAGTCTACACTCAACATGCTTGCCTGTGGCACATGAAGATGAAGACTTATTTATCTTATTATATATTTGAACTCTTGTATTAGGCCTATGGCCATGGAGTTGTAAAAGACTATGTTTGTCTCTGGAATGATATGTAATAATGACCTTTGTTTCTGTGTACTTCATCTTAAACTGTGGATGCTAGCATTGATCCAGGGACTAGCATTGCAATCACAGGGATCCTTTCCTTTACAAAGGAGGGATCTTACAGATGGTATCAGAGCACTGTGTTGCCTATAGGATTATGACCCTAGGATTGAAACCACTAAGGAAAAAAAATTCAACAACTTCCACACTTGTCTTTTCTTATCGTAAACTTTTCTAATCTTCATTCTCATCTCTATTTGTAGATGAACTCCATCAACGAAGCCATGAAGAAGGGACCACTCATGACTATGACTTTGGAATGTGAGACAGAGTTCCCCAAGGCTCTCAAGGACCTCATGGTTGCCATGGGAATACATGGTGCAGCTATGTACAAAGGTTTTCCTGTGATGGATGAAGGAGTTGAGTACTGGTGGGTGCAACTTCACTTGTATAAAACCAAGGAAGACAACCACAAGGACTCAGGATTCTGCATGGTCACCAACACAATGATGGACACCACATTCTTTGATTCAGCAAGGGATGCAGCTTGGAGGGCCATCAAAGAACTTGGTGATAGAATCAAGTGCATAATGCTTAACGCCCAGAATGACCTTAGGGAAGAAAGGAAGCATACCCAAGAGCTAGAGTCTACCAACCAAAGTTTAAGGAAAGACATCATAGACTTAGCAATGGAGTCATGTGATCAAGATAAATAGATTGCCTCTAGGGATGCCTTGTTAGCCAACTTGGAAAGTGAGATGGGATTATAAGCGTACTTCATTAGTTGGACCAACACACTTATCATTTTATTTTCCAAAATGCTGTCTAAATAAGTTGAAACTTGGTTGTTTGTAATGGATCCATGTATGCCATGACTTGTGTGTTTTGATTTCCAAAGATATGCATGTGATGCCTTGTCTTGTGATTTGTCTTAAATTGTGTTGATTCTAACTTTTTCTATCTTATTAAATAGATGCCTAATGTTACTATCAGCACGGCTGAAGAGTTCAAGGGAACTCGTTTTGGCCCTCGTATTATTGAGCTCACTAGTCTGCTCAATCTCCCTCTTCCTACTATCATGATGCTTACCCTCACCAAGTTTGAGAGGAAATACCTTTGGGGCTTCAAGGTCAATCAGCCAGGACGCCAGACTGAGCCAGCCACGGAGGCCATCATCTTCAAGCTCATGCATGATGACAAGGAGAGAGGCCTTGAGGTAGTCATGCAGGATTTGATTGGACGTTTACTAGGGAGACACTCTTGAGAGGTTGGAGGTACTCACTTCCACACCTTTGGTAGACGTGATGATGATGGTGAGGCCATTGACTTTGAGGATACTTCGAGGGAGACAACAGAGACGATTCGTCTATACCTCCAGGACTTAGAGGTTCTATTTAGGCACATAGACACTGATAGGACCAACGTCATGCTCAGCAATGACGAACTCCAGGTGCAGATTTGTGAGAAGGACAAGCTCTTTGCAGAGCAAGATGAGATAGTCAAGGAGATGGAGGCCAAGTTTGAGAGTCAGGACAGAAAGTTCAAGAGTCAAGAGAAGCGAGTCCAAGATAGGAACAAGAGGATTCGAGACATGAGTGCAGAACTAGAGTCCAAGGACTTCGAGCTCGAGCATCAACAGACCATGATTGAGAGGCTTCGTTCACAGAAGAGGGCTCTCAAAGCCAAAGTAGAGACCTTGACCACCAATGTCGAGGAATACAAGACCGCAATGGAGAATGCAGGTCTTACATTTGTTGAAGAGGAGGTTGATGCCGAGGAGTAGTGATGACTACTCATTTACCTTTATTTATCATGACTTTCATTATTGAGTCGCAATGACCATCCAACATGTGGATAGCTTCCTATTGGTGTGTTTACTTTGCAAACTTGTTGTCTATGTTGTTGAACTTTTATTATTATGATGCATGTTTGGTGATTGTTTATGTGATGTATTGTGCATGTTAGCATCTATGGGTATCTCATTCTTATCTCTATTGAACAAACCACAGATGCCTCCCCGACGTGCCAATCCTAGCCCTAACAACAACAACATCACCCCTGAGATGCAGCAAATGATGACAGCTCAGACTCAGCTGATGCAAATGATGACTACGTTCATACAGAATCAGAACAACAACAACAACAATAACAACAACAACTATCAGAACAACCCACCGGGTTTTGACATGCTTACCAGGTTCTTGAGACTGAGGCCAACAAAGTTCTCAGGAACTACTGATCCTATGGTGGCCAATGATTGGCTACGCTCTGTGAACAAGGACTTGGTAACTATTGGCTATACTGATGAAGAAAAAGTCAGATTTGCAGCTCACTTGTTGGAAGGACCAGCAGCCACTTGGTGGGATAACTTCTAGATCACCACTCCCATTGAAGATGTGACATGGGATATCTTCGAAGATGGATTCCGGAGTGATGAGTTTGAAGAAGAAAGAGTTCCATAACTTGAAGCAGCGCCACCGCAGCGTGGCTGAATACATTGAGGAGTTCAACAATCTGGCGCGATATGCACCGGATGAAGTTGACACTGATGCTAATAGGAAGGAAAAGTTCCTTGAAGGGTTGAATGATGAACTGAACCTGCAGTTAGCTGTGGCCTATGTTCCCACATACCAGTCTCCTTGTGACAAGGCTGCTATTTTGGAGAGCAAGATGAAACAAGTTGAAAGCAGGAAGAGAAAGCACTCTGACAAGCACAGCTCGGGATCGTCTCACAAGCGTTCCCATTATGATGATAGTGGGAGTTCAGGATCCCACAAACATGGGAAATTAAACAAGCACCACAACCACAACCATCATCATGACATCAAGAGTCACTGTAGTCATGACAATGACAAGTACAAGAATCACAAGGGTGGATATAAGAGCCACCACAATGGAAGTGGCAGTGGAAGCCAGCCTGTCAAGAAGGATCTTAGTCAGGTTGAGTGTTTCAAGTGCAAGAAGATGGGGCATTATGCAAATGAATGCCCAGAGAAGAAAGTTCAGGGACCCAACAAGCCTAACCCTTTTCAGAAGGGACAAGCGAACCACATCAATGTGGAAGAAATCTATGAGGAGTCCGATGCTGTGGTTGGTAAGTTCAAACTCAATTCTATTCCAGCACTTGTTCTTTTTTATACTAGTGCATCACATTCATATCAAAAGCTTTTGTTGATAGAAATGGGTTCCCAACTGAAAAAATTGGGTATCCAATAAAAGTGAGTTCTCCTGGTGGAGACATGATAGTAAGTCTTGGATGCCGGGATCTAGTGATAGAATTTGGAAAGCATAAGTTTCCAGTGAGTCTGATAATCCTGGATTCCCAAGGACTGGATGTAATTTTGGGAATGGATTGGATGACCAAGTATGAAGGAGTACTAGATTGTGCCAATCGTACTGTTGCACTCACAACCCCGGAAAAGAAACGGATAAGATTCAAGTCTAACTTTGAATCGGAAGGGAGTAAGCTAAATTCTCTTAAGGGGGTTAGCATAGACAGTGTGCCAATTGTGAGTGAATATCCGGATGTGTTTCCGGAAGAATTGCCGGGAATGCCACCAGATAGAGATGTGGAGTTTCTTATTGATTTGCTACCAAGATCTAGACCAATAGCAAAGAGACCGTACAAGATGTCCGTGGATGAGTTGAAAGAACTCAAGAAGCAGCTTGGAGAACAGTTGCAGAAAGGATTTATCCAACCAAGTTCTTCATCTTGGGGGGCACCAGTTTTGTTTGTGGAAAAGAAAGATAGAAGTCAAAGGCTGTGCATAGATTACCGTTCACTCAATGAGGTGACTATCAAGAACAAATACCCTTTGCCTAGAATCAATGACTTGTTTGATCAGTTGGAAGGAGCTTGTGTGTTCTCAAAGATTGATCTCCGGTCAGTTTATTTCCAGCTCAAGATAAGGGAACAAGACATACCTAAGACAGCTTTCACCATAAGGTATGGATTGTATGAGTATACCGTGATGCCATTTGGTTTGACCAATGCACCAGCTTATTTGATGAATATGATGAACAAGGTGTTCATGGAATTTCTTGATAAGTTTGTTGTCGTTTTCATCGATGACATTTTGATCTACTCCAAGAGCAAATAAGAACATGAAGGACATTTACGTTTGATACTTGAGAAGCTTAGAGAGCATAAGTTGTATGCCAAATTCAGCAAGTGTGAATTTTGGTTAAATGAAGTTGGATTTCTTGGACACGTTGTGTTAGGAGATGGTGTAGCAGTTGATCCTGCTAAAGTTTCAGCTGTAACTGAATGGGAATCTCCCAAGTCAGTGAAAGAGGTTCGTAATTTCCTTGTCTTGGCAGGATACTACAGAAGATTTATTGAGAATTTCTCCAAGGTAGCTAAACCAATGACAGAAATTCTAAAGAAAGACAAGAAATTTGCTTGGTATGAAGGTTGTGAACTCAATTTTCAAGAATTGAAGAAGAGACTAGTGACAGCACCAGTCTTATGTTTGCCAGATTTGGAGAAAGATTTCCAAGTGTATTGTGATGCATCTCATCATGGATTAGGTGCAGTACTTATGCAAGAAGGGAAAGTTGTGGCTTATGCCTCGAGACAACTCAAAACTCATGAAGTAAACTACCCAACTCATGATTTAGAGTTAGCCTCTGTTGTCCATGCACTCAAAACATGGAGACATTATCTTTTGGGAAAGCGATGTGAAGTGTTCACAAATCACAAGAGTTTGAAGTATATCTTCACCCAGAAAGAAATTAACATGAGACAAAGAAGATGGCTAGAACTCATCAAAGACTATGACTTGAGTTTGCAATACCACCCCGGTAAAGCAAATGTTGTAGCGGATGCTTTAAGCCGTAAGGTTTTTGTGAATGGCCTTACCAAAGGAGAATTACCAGATGATCTGTGTGCCCAATTTAGAGATCTCAGATTGGAGATTGTGCCTAAGGGACATCTCATGTCTTTGGATGTTCAACCTACTTTGTTGGATAAAATCAAAGAAGCCCAAAAGACAGATAAGGAAATTGAAGAGATTAAGGAAAAGATTGGCAAGGGAAAAGACAAAGGATTCCATGAAGACGAACAGGGTACTTTATGGCATGGAAAACGTATCTGTGTTCCACAAGATCCGGAGCTTCGGAAACTGATATTACAAGAATCATATAACTCACCATATTCTATTCATCCGGGTAACACCAAAATGTACATGGATATGAAGGAAAATTTTTGGTGGAATAATCTCAAGAAGGACATCGCCGAGCATATTGCTTTGTGTGATTTATGTAGTAGAGTGAAAGCGGAACATCAGAAACCAGCATGATTGCTACAACCACAACCTATTCCTGATTAGAAGTGGGACAAGATTGGTATGGATTTCATTACCGTATTGCCAAGGACCCGGTCAGGATATGATTCTATTTGGGTAGTGGTGGATCGCCTAACTAAAGTGGCTCATTTCATACCCGTGAAGACAACTTACACAAGTGCTAAGTTAGCCAAGATCTATATGAGTAGAATTGTATGTCTACACGGAGTACCCAAGAGTATTATGTCTGATAGGGGAACCCAATTCACTTCTCACTTTTGGAGACAACTACATGAGTCATTGGGAACAAGGTTGGAATTCAGCACTGCATTTCATCCTCAAACTGATGGACAGACAGAAAGGACTAATCAGATTCTTGAAGATATGTTGTGAGCATGTGCTCTATACTATGGAGCCAGTTGGGATGAAAGTCTGCCGTACGCAGAATTCTCTTACAATAACAACTATCAAGCCAGTATTGAGATGGCACCATTTGAGTTTCTCTATGGGAGAAAGTGTACCACCCCATTGCTATGGAATGGTGTGGGAGAAAGAAGTTTGTTCGGACCAGAACTAATCAAAGAGGCTGAAGAGAAAGTCAAGCTGGTTAAGGACAGGTTGAAGATAGCACAGTCCCGACAAAAGAGCTACGCAGATCCTAAGGGTAGAGAAGTCACCTATGAAGTGGGTGATAGAGCTTATCTTAGAGTGTCACCACTTCGTGGAGTGAAGAGGTTTGGAGTCAAAGGAAAGTTGGCCCCAAGGTATGTTGGACCATTCAAGATTCCGAGTCGTAAAGGAGAAGTAGCTTATGAGATTGAATTGCCAGAGTCTTTATCAGCTGTTCATAATGTGTTTCATGTAAGTCAGCTTAAGAAATGTCATCCAGAAATGGAAGAGACTTCTTTGAAGGATACTATACCTTTGGAAGAGGTTCAATTGGAGAGTGACCTCACTTATGAGGAGAAACCTATCACGATTCTTGAAACAGCAGAAAGAGTTACATGAACTAAGACTATCAAATTCTGCAAAGTTTAATGGAACCATCATTCCGAAGAATAAGCAACATGGGAAAGAGAAGACGATCTTCGGAAAGACCACCCTCACCTATTTGCTAGCCAACCCGAAACTCGAGGGCGAGATTCACCTTAAGGGGGTTAGATTTGTAACATCCCTAAAATCATGTTTCAAAACTCATGCATATCATCCATGCATCCATGATCATTTAGGGTTTCATTTCAAAACCATTTCAAAAACAGGAGCATTTGTTGCTCATTATTTTATGTTAGTAAGATCAAGCCTTAGTGCTACTTTCTTTTTAGAAAGGTACTTTTTGTATTTAGTATTGTTTTGAATTCAAACTGAAGTGCTTCTAAAATCTTGGGCAAAGTTTCAAAACAGAGTATGAAATAAAACCAAATCTATGCTTATTATTATATCTCCTAAAGGCTTGGTTTTATTTTATTTTCCAAATGACCCAAATATGTTTGAGTAAACAGAAGTGTTTGACTCATATTTGAGTAAAAAGTTCACTGTACAAAAATCTAGAGAATGTTTGAATTCAAACTGAATTGAAATGGAGTTTGAAAACCATTTCTAGAAAATCAAACAGAAAAAAAAGAAAAGGAATAAAGAGGGAAAAAATAAGCAAACAGCCAATCTGACCCAACCCAGCCCAACTCGACCCACCTAGCCCAGCAACCCCTCTCCCGCGAATCATTTTCTTTCACTCGCACCCGTACCCACTGAGTCGCTGACTTTCTGGACCCACCCCCACTCTTTATCTCTCGCTAACAACCACGACCCACACAACTAGCGTCGTCTCCACCCAGCGACCAGTTCATCCCCAAAATTACGCCGGGCGTTTCCTGTTTAATTCGCGGCGTCAATTCCCGTTCAATGCCTGCATAAATCACGCCCGCTTCCTTGATACTTAAACCCCCTCTACCCCCTCTCTCCATTTTCCCCCACACCCCGAGCCAGGAGCGCCCCCAGGCTGCAAAAATTCCTCGCCGCAACCTCGCTGCTCCGACGAGTTCGTCGTCGAATTCCGGTGAGCACCGCACTCCCCTCTGTCTATGGTTCATACTGTCTTGTTCTATATCTCCGTGCGCACCTACTGACACTCTCCGTTTGCTCACGCATGGTCTGTAGCCTCGGCAACGTCAACGACTGAGCTCCGCCACTCTCTGCTCGAACTCCGGCGACCGTTCCACGTAAGTCCCCGCTTCCCCTCTTCCTCTGTTTGATACGCATGAGATCCCCAGTGTCCTGCGTGTGTAATGGCACCCTTCTCTCGTCTTAGCGTGGCCTAGAGCGTCGACTCCGTCGCCAACAGAGAACACCGCCGCCAGGGACTTCTCTGACGAGCAATCCGCGACAATTCTGAGCGCCCCTTCACCAACCGAGCACACGTTGAGCACCTCCTCGTCACGGCGAATCTGGTGAGCATCCTCCCACCTCCCCAGGCGACCTAGTTCGCCGGCTCCATCGCTGACAGAGCGCGCCGCCTCCTGTCGCCGCCGCTAGTGCCGCCACTTGATGGTCAGATGCTTAGGGCCGTTAGATTTAGATCCAGTGGATGCGATAGATCATAGCCGAAGGGGTAAGTTTAGATCTAAGCCGTGCGTGTTAGTTAGATCCAACGGCTCGGAAGCGCAATCCAGCACGAAGCGGTACCAGCCAGTAGGAAAGTGCCGCGTGGCATGTTCTTCGTTTTAAAATTCTGATTTAAATCTATTAGATGTTTAAACTTGTTTAATTCATATCTTTTGATTCCCACGTCCAAATTTGACAAATTTTATATCAATGGAATCAAGAGAGGAAGCCGTTTCCATATATGCAATGTGTTTAATGTTTTGTTTCTGTTAAAATGGTTATTTTACAGAAACATGTGGAGGCCTATTTTGTGTATAACAAATATTTGGGAAATGTTTTAATGTTCAAATAAAAGTTGTTTGGCAAGTTTTGAACTTGTTTATGAATCAGTACTGTGCACTTGTCTTGTTGAGTATAGAAAAATCATCACATATCATATTGCATGCATCCATATATTTTTGCTTGTATTTATTTTGTATGTGATTTGGTGCTATCATTTTATGTGTAGATTTTGGTGCAGATAGTGATTGTGATTGTGAGGATTGTAGCTACTCTCCAAACTACCAAGGCAAGTGGTGCTTCATGATTTATACCTATGTTTTGAAATATGCATTAGAAATATTTTGCTAGTCTTGCATGGATATGTTTGATCTATATGCTATGCTTGGGAAATCCTAGTAGTTGTAGAATTGCTAGAAATATTTCTAAGTCTTATCAATGCCATGCTTAGCCTAGCTAGTAGCAACCAAGGGTGGTTATATACATGCTATGAATAAATATTTCTAAGTCCTTGGAATATGTTTTTGCTTAATAAAACAACTAAGTGAATGAAACACCTGGGTGGAATGGAAGGAATGGTTGATGTTGAGTGGTTACACAAGGCCCATTTCTATGGTTTACCTTGTGAATATCACTTGTGGAAAGCCACCCAGGAACAAAGGGATTTGAGAGGCCAAATGTTAAGAAGCTTATAGTGCAGCCACTTGGCAATATGGGCTCTGCCTGGATCATATAGGTTGCAATAACTTAGCCATTTGGATAGTTGGTGGTAGTGGGATGATAGGTTGGAGCGCGTCCATTTGGTCTAAGGGAAGGCTTCTGAAAGGTCCTGTCTTGGTGAAAATCAAGTCTTGTGGGGAAAGTGCACAACCTCTGCAGATGGAAGAATCTAAGTACTTAGCCATGTCCCTGGTATTGGACAACTTGAGCATCAAGACATGGAAGCTATCAAGGATCTCCTCATCCCAATTTCTAAGTAAAAACTTGTGGTTGAACAAGGGTGAAGGACCCCAATGTCTATTGGTGGTTCCTTGGGAAAAGTTTTTGACAAAGAAAAACTTAGTGTTTTCAACTGATAGGCAAAACCTATTTTGAGCAAAGCAAGCCTAAGCAACACTTAGCCAAAATGCATATAGTATTTAGTCCACCAATATTCTACTAAGGTATCACTTGCCAATACTATTCCAATGTATTGACCCACTGTGGCTATAACTTGTGATGTTGCAGGATATTCTGATGATAATTAGGAGTCATGAGTCTACACTCAACATGCTTGCCTATGGCACATGAAGATGAAGACTTATTTATCTTATTATATATTTGATCTCTTGTATTAGGCATGTGGCCATGGAGTTGTAAAAGACTATGTTTGTCTCTGGAATGATATGTAATAATGACCTTTGTTTCTGTGTACTTCATCTTAAACTGTGGATGCTAGCATTGATCCAGGGACTAGCATTGCAATCACAGGGATCCTTTCCTTTACAAAGGAGGGATCTTACACATAAACCTTATGTCTCAAAAGTATAAACATACACAATGACAGTGCTGTAAAGAATTGATTCATATGTTTAAACAAGATATCATATTACAAAAAGAAAGTAAAATTAACTTTATTATTATACCCTATTACACTGACTATCACAATATTTAAAGTAAAAAGGAAAAACAAGATTACAAGAATAGTAGATAGAATCCTAAACTACATATTCATGTCATGAGGATTTTCTTCTTGATCTTGTATACCTTCAAAACAATTCAAAGGAACACAAAACAAACGTAAAATAATAAGGGGGTTAGAGTTAATATTGAGCTCTCAGAATGAACAGTGTAATGCACTATATTCATTTCATCACTGAGTTAATTTTAAGAGGGGCAAGTTTCACCAAATTATAGTATCTGTCCTTAGTCAGATAAGTTGCCTCAGCATAGCATCATTGCCCAGGGGCAAATTTCACCAATCTAGTAAAAGTAAGAAGGAAGACAGTGATAACCAGCCAGAAAAGATCTTCTCAGTTGAACTGATCCACAAAGGAATCGTCCCACTTGCAAGCAGATTACACACAACATGCATATGTTGTGCTGTCAGCTCAAGAACAACTCACTAGAGATGGATAAGAGGGAGTTCTGCCATAGCAGCTAAACTGCCAGGCAAAGCACACACTCTCTCCATATAGCCAAGAAACCATTTCAGAACCACTCCAAGAACACCACTGAATCCTACTGATCTTAACCAACATCATCAGTTGTATTCACAAGAACACTAGATCATTCTATCAAACCATCACCCAACCTATGGTTGCTTCAAGAATCCATCCAATAGGAATGATAAAGAGGAGTAGATCAAGTAAGAAGCAAGGAAGATCAAGATCAACAGCAGCCAAGAGGATCTGGAGCTAGGAGGTGAAGGTTACCAGCACAAGTTACAGCAGTTGAGCAATAATAATCACAAGTTTACAAGAACATCAACAACATCAGTAGACCAATATCCACAAGAGAAACCACACCTCCACAACAGTAGGTTATCCATCTAAGAGCATACCTTTGTATCTGTTCTTTTATTGCATCCTAGAAAATGGATGAGGTAATGGAAAATTCTCAGATCTGTACTCAAGTGGAGTACTAGATCATTACTGAATAATTTCATAAGCAAGCAATAACTAATATATCCCAAGCATCATCAAAGCCTTAGCCTTTGCATCCCTGGCAGGGGGAAATAGCAGCAAATTAAACTTTTTGAATCTACTGTTGTGCACACTCCACATGGGAGGCACCACAACAGCAGATTCAATAACGGTAGAAGCCACTAAGCTGTTTAACACTAAACATCAAGAACCAAATTTGTTCTTATTTAAAAGACAGTCTCAGACCAGCATCATAGACCAATGGATCTAGTTCTAACTAGATCAATACTCACCACACTGCTGGTACATGGCATATCCCATCTGGGTAGCACCACTACATCAACATGTTCATCCATATCTACCAAGAATCAGATAATCACTTTCCTAAATGAATCCAGGAATCATATTAGACATTTGATTTAGAAAAGACAGTGAATATAGCACTGTCTATTATTAAGCCACATCTGACAGAGATCATTAAGTAAATCATCTTCCTATAATAAAATAGGAATCAATCAATGTCTGAATCATTTTCCTAGTAATTCACCTAGGAATCATCTCAATCAATAGCTAATCCAGCAACAGATCATAATACTAAGAACACCAATGTGCACACTCTAGATGGAGGCACCACAATAGGAAGATTCTAATATCAGAAGACACTGAAATCACTAGCTAAGATCAACATCAAATACCCATGTTAAAAGAATGAGTTACAGCCATAGGGTATTATTTCAAATCATTTTCCTACCAAATTTTCATAGGAATCATTTTCTGTTTGAAAACACATCATTTATAAATCACATGATTTAGTAAATCAAGTCAATAGATCAAGGATTAGCCAACAGATATGTACACAGTAGTACCAGTGATTGGGGTTTTATCATTGAATCCTTCAACTACAGCAGTGAACAAGTAGTTCAGGAAAGAACCTTGTATCAAATCAATTTAAGCAAATTATCTACAACACCAAATATCATTTAAATATAACAGGAATAGATCAGATACAAGAAGATATTGCATGTAGATAAAAGGATTAATTGCTAATACAAAATATCTAATGGACATGAGATCAATAGAAAACCACACACAAGTAATACAACCAAAAATCAGCAAGTATCAACTGGTCCAAATAACTCCATTTGTTCATCCATGAACACTAAAGAAAACATATTTCCAGAAAATCAATCATAAGAACTTAAGTAGTTGATCATGTAAATGATCATTAGGAAACTGTCTAACATAATATAAAGTACTAGAACATATATAATATATCACTTGTTCATTTGTATGTTTCACATACACCTTTCTTGACAATTTCTTAGGTAGTCAATATATACATATAAGTTAGTGGTACCAAATTAAGATGTAGCAGAACAAGTTATTCTTTTTAAACTATAAAAAATAAATATATCTGACCATGCCATTAACACAAGGAATAGTCAACTAACCATGTGTTCATGCTTATGAACTATTAACCCTTGTAATTACATGCATAAACATCAATCAACAAGAAGCCCATCAGCATCAGCCACACATCAGGGACCATGTCCAATAGACCATGATCTAGAATCAAGTCCTATTTCATCAAAGAACTACTAGGACCATATTAGCTAATCCTAAATCAATTGTATGATCATCAAAACTAGTTAAATCAAGCAATGGAGGTATACTCCATGAATTGGAACCTAAACAAAAAGGGGCAAATTAACATACCTCACTGTAGTAAAAAATGTACCAGGAAGCTGACGCCGGGGTTGCATAGAATGCCATCCCGCACGAGACAGAGAAAGGAATAATTCTAGTAGCATCACCACTGTCCACCATCATAGTAATGACCATTGGCAGCGTAATAAGGGTGTCGGGGTTGCGCCACGACACTGTCCCTCCAGCGTCAGGTATTGGAGAAGGCAAGATAGTTAGAGAGGGGCTCGCGTTCTTCCACGAGCAACAACCAGAGGCGCCAAAACGGGAGCCACATCGTGACCTTGCGCCATGGCGGCTAGGGTTTCGGCCAGGCATGCTAATAAGGGCGTGGACCAACTGAATTGATGAAGCGAAAAGAGATAGGTTTAGATGGCAAGGCAGCGACGGACGATCAGCTTGGAGACGACCAGTGGCCCGAGGCGACAAGCTGCTAAGTATCACATGTGAGAGGAACGCGAGAGGGATAAGGTTGTATCTATGTGTGTGTACGGGTGTGTGTGTGTAGTGAGGGGTGGGCCAGGGGTGAAAGGTCTGGCATGGTCCAGTTGGGCCAGGCCAGCCCCCATACCCAACCAAACGGCCCAAATTGATTAGGTTTAAAAAAAATGAATTACTAAAAATAACCTCCAAATATTTTTTAGCTATAGAAAATTATAGAAAAATCCTAAAAATACAAATGATATATCAAAATGACCACAAAAATAATATCTACCTAATAAAAATATAATTTTAAGTGTTTAAAATAAATTTAAAGTAAAATAATTATTAACACCATTAACTCTTAAATGAAATTTTATAAAATAAAACAAAAACCCTAAAAATAAATAAAAAATCATTTTTATGTATCAAAATAACTCTATTATTTTATAAAAATACTCACTTAGAGTTCTACAAATAAAACATAAAGCAAATATTTAATGACACTTAATTCTTTGATGAATTTTATAAAAATAAACATAATACTTAAAAATAAATAAAATTAATTTTTTAAGGTCTTGAATAAACATGTTACACTAGAAAAATATTAAATATATTATTAGAAAAGTCTTTAATATTTTAAATAATAAATCCTTACCTAATACCTATTTTGTGAATTCTGTAAAAGCAATTCTTAAGTAAGAAATAATCACGATTCTTATAAAACTTTGAGCAACTAGTGTCTTAGTACTACTTCCAAACCCATAACTTGAATTCATAATCAAACTTAAGTATAACTTTTAACTTTCAAATATTCTTTTAAAAATCTTATTAAGAATCCTTTTAAATAAACATTGGGTATCACCCATTTATATAATATGGTGAATAATCATTATATTTTAACCATTATTCACATAACTTCAAATTCTAACAAATTACTAAGATCATCCAATTATGTTTCCATTAAATAAATACATATTCTTTTCATAATAGCAAAACAAATTTAATCTAATCATTCACTTAAAATATAAAGTGAATAATTCCACACCTTAGTCATAACCATCATAAATCTAAATCTTGGGAATAATTAAAATATATCACATCTTAAGTTTACTTAACCTTTTAGAGTTAACTTTAGTCTCCAAGCTTATAAACATCAGGTCTAATAAATCACTTATGATTTTTTTATAGTTAACTTTGGTATATTTAACTTAAGACATAAAGCATCTCAAGTCCAAACTAATAAATCAAACACCAAAATAGATTTATCAGGTTCTATTAACAATGATGATTGTTTAAACCTTAGAAAAGAAATCTTTTATTCAAATGTTATTCTTTTTGCCACTTCAAACAATAATTTTATAATAAGTTCTTCAATTCCTAACAATTCAATCCCGAGGAATTTTATCATAGTCACCGGATAACAATCACACATACTCAAATTACTTTACCCTTTACTTGTATATTTTAGATTAATAACACTTAAGTTCCTTATAAAGGTCATTACTTATAAAGTAAAATTTGAAGATAAACCAACTCTTAAAAGAATCCCTTGAATTCACTTCACTCAAAGTATTGGGGATTCAATTTGGGAGTTTTACAAAATGCATAGCATTACTTATGCATAACTGCATATTGCTTCTTTAAACATTAGTCCTTACCGGACCAATGATGCAGATTTCAGATATTGGATCTTATGTCGTCTCAAATACCGTGCGTGCATAATCTTGCAATCACAAAAGGCATGTTCACACTTTCTCATGTCCTTTGATTATTTTATGTAAAGTATTTTGCAAATCCAGTGTTGTCATCGCCTGCATTAAAAAGGACAGAAAACACTATTTTCATAATAATGTGATTATAGGTTATTTACCATGAGGTAATAACATACTATAAGAGTTCCGGTGGTAAAGGAACATATTATCTAGGACTTAACAACCAATGTCACCAGTGATTCTTGCGCCGTATATTACGCGTTGACCATGAGATTTGGAATGGGACGAAGAAGTCAGATGTATCTTTCCCTCTCGCATGGAGCCAGATGTGTGGGTCATGGCTGTTATAACTCGTAGCGTGCATATTATTTATGGTAATTCGTAGAGGACATGCAGCATATGGGTGGGAGCCCTCAACGTCCCACGATAGTTCCGGCATCTGAACGGTCTATACTGCCAATTGCCGTAATTCAATGGGTAGGCTGGTGTACACCAAGGAGACATGCGGGGTCATGGAGAAGGCAGTGATTGGCTTGGGTCTTAGTCTGGGCCTCACACCAAGGAAGTGTGAACGGGTTCACGGCCCAGATGTGCAACAAAGCTAAGATCTCTCATGGTTAAAGTGATGCACCTTTGCAGAGTGTAAGAACTGTAACTTGTTACTCCCTGTTCTGGGAAGGAGCTGCGAACGCGGCGGGAAAGGAACTCCATGAAAGTTCTGGTAAACCCGTGAAGGCTGACGGACATAGCTTTTTAGAATAAAAGCAACCTTTGAAGAAATGTTTACGAAAACCTGCATTGCCTATGACCCATGGTCTGAGGCTGTAGATATAGTGCATCAATCACTCCTTTTCTAGTGAATTTGTTGAGTACGCTCGTACTCAAAGTATCTTCTTAACCCTTGCTAGATTCTGAAGCCATTAAGACGAGTCTACATCAAGTTATGCTCCAGGAATAATCAGCAAAAGTTAAAGCTCTTCAATGAAGTCAAGGAAGTTAACATATACACCAACTCAAGTGAAGACGAAGTTACTGATTAGACAGGAATATAATCTCTAGCCGTATAACCTATTCTGTAGTGTATTGCAATAGCAGCAATGCCAGACCATTAGTTAAGATACTATTCTTGATAGGATGATAGATTCTGAGATATTTATTTCTGATTCTTCTTTGTTAGAAATTTCTTTGTCTCTCTTTAACCTAGAGTGTTCTCTGGATCTTATGTAAAGAATTGAGTTGTAACCTATAGTCATGTCTTGGACCTGTTGTGTTTCTGTTGTACTACTCTGAGGGATGTAATACTAGTGAATGGTGTTTCATTGGTGTTATATCAACGACTATAGTGTACTACATCATGCAGTGGTATGCTGGGTCACCGCAGTTATATTTGGAGTTGGATGTCTCTATGAAATTTTGGTGTTTGTTGGAACCATCTAGTGCTCAAGGTGACAGTGTGGGGTTATCTATATTGGGGAAGGCGGACTTTGAGGAGTGCTGTTATAGCCCTACCGATGATTAGAGTGTCCAACCGGAGAGTAGTTAAGAGTAGTATCATGAAGAGCGGATATTTATATGAGAGAGTGTTCAGTAGTGAAAGTATGATCCCTAGGCCTTGTTTCTAAACATTGAAACACCGTTTGCATCTAGATCTGTTGCATGTTTGCTTGCTTCAGCCCTCCACACCATCAGCTATTTTCTGGCACCGTTACCACTTGTATTTCACTATCTCTTCGCTGAACTAGTGCACCTATACACCTGACAAAGTGTATTGGGTGTGTTGGGGACACAAGAGACTTCTTGTATCTTGATTGCAGGGTTGCTTGAGAGGGAATACCTTTGACCACTTCCTCCCTGAGTTCGATAAACCTTGGGTAATCCACTTAAGGGAAAATTGCTGCTGTTCTACAAACCTCTACACTTGGAGGCCCAACAACTGTCTACAAGAACAGAAATGCGTAGACATCAAGCTCTTTTCTGGCGCCGTTGCCGTGGAGGAAAGGTAAAAGGCACTCACACACGTTACCCCACGGCAACAACAAGCCAGAAAGCTCTTTTCTGGCGCCGTTGACGGGGAGGTAAGGTAAAAGGTACTCACATCCTCCGGTGTGAGTGCTCGAAGTTATTTCCTTTAGATTCTGCAATTTTGTCTTTTTGTTTCTTGTTTTCACTAGTTAGGCTTAATGTAAAACAACAACAAAATTAGAGAGATTTATAGTGTTTATCTTGAGCTAGGACATGGAGTGTTTGAAGAGAAAATTAAAAAACCTATGGAGCTTTATTTGCATGCTAATAGCAATGTTATTTGTATGAATTATTTGAACAACATTATTGCTAATGCCATGGAGAAGTCTAATCTTGGGGAAGCTAGTTTTTATGAAAATGATCTTTTTAGTCCCCCAGCTTTGGAACATAGCTATTCTACTGCTTATGATGATACCAAACCTCTAGTATATGATGATTACAATGATGAATATGATATTTTCAGTCCACCTACTATTGAGGATAATGTTAATTGTAATTACAATATGCCTCCTATATTTGATGACTATGGTGCTGAGAATAATAATGATAGATATTTTGTTGAATTTTATCCCACTACAATTAATAAGAATGACTATGCTTATGTGGAGAGTAATAATCATTTTATGCATGTGGCTCATGATAAGAATGATTTATGTGATAGTTATATTGTTAACTTTATTCATGTTGCTACTGAAAGTTATTATGAGAGAGGGAAACATGGTCTTATGCATCTCAACAATATTACGTTTCCCCTCTTTATGTTGAAAATTTTGAAGTTGCACTTGTTTTGCTTTCCTATGCTTGTTGCTTTATGCTTTCATGAGTTGTTTCTTTACAAGATTCCAATTCATAGGAAGTGGGTTAGACTTAAATGTGTTTTGAATTTGCTTCTTGATGCTCTCTTTTACGTCAATTCATATTTCTTATGTGAACATCTTCTCAAGCTATAAAGCCTAACTTAAAGGCATTAAAGAAAATTACTTGTTGGGAGATAACCCAAGAGTTTTCTTGAGTCTTGGAAGTTATTACTTTTGTAATGACCTCTACTTATCCTTTTTGTTTGTTTTTTGTGTCAAGAATGACCTCTAATGAGAGGGAAGTAAGATTTGGGGAGTTGCTGTCCCGAAACAGATTCTTGTCCTCCACCATAAAAATTCGTGAGGAGTATCTGTAAGTCGGACTGAGCTGAAAATTTACTAATAAATCCCCCTGTATGTTAGATAACTTTCAATAGTTCAACACTTTTTGATTTGAGCAACAGAAGATTTTTGAAAAAAATTGGTTTCTACCTGCCGGTCTGTTTTAACAGATTTCTGCCATTATTTGCATTTGCTTCTTATTGATTCCTTTTTGAGTTCTCTTTTAGGTGAATTGAGATTTTTGAAGGAGTTACTACAGTAGCTTGTGTTTTTAGTGAAAGTTTTGTTGTTCTAAAGCTAAACCCAAAGGTCTATTATCTTTTGAATACACTAATGTTGCTAATGAAGATTGTGTGATGTTTTGTATGAAGGAAGAATTTTAGGTGTAGAGAGAGAATGATGTAATGAGATGAAGAATGGACAAAAGCTAAATCTTGGGGATGCCACCCTGGTGTCACCCCAAGAAATATCCAAGAGGTACAAGCGTCAAAGCCTGGGGATGCCCAAGGCATCCCCTTCTTCATCAATAAAAATCTCAGGTCTTTCTAGACACTTTGTTTTTATTGTTTCATGCATTGTTGTGTTGTTCTTGGAGCATCTTAGTTTTCTTTTTTGGTTCTTGTTTTCTTAGTTTGCTTGATAAAGTTGGTTGGTTGCACCACACTTCTTTTGGAGAGAGACACACTCTGTTTTCATTGCCTAGAGCACTCTATTTTTCAATCTTATTGTTCTGTGAGTGTTCACTTTTGCTAGCACTGCGTTTAGCCTTAGTTTTCTTGTGCTTTCAGCTTAGGACTTTTTAGTTATTCTTTGTGGATTTATGAGACAAGATCACTGGTATTTATTGATTATTATCTTTGTGAGTTGTTTCAAATAAGTTGTTTGGTGTTGAAAAAGAGTAGAAAGTTTCATGCTTAAGTGGTACAAAAGGGAGCTTGTTTTGACTGTGACTTAGAATTTAGCATGTCATGCTAGATCTTGTTTTGACCTTATGCTTAGTGATTATTGTTGTAGCATGACTTGTTCCAAACAATTAGGATTTCTTAATGTGCCTTGAATTAATTATGCATTGTTTTAGCATGCAAAAACCCATAGTATTGTGGTATTCTCCTTTGATGCTTTGTTTGGGTTGACTTGGAACATGCTTACACCATGTTATGACTATGACAAGTAACCATTATCCTCTATGATCATTTAGTCCTTGACTTGTAGTACCACTCTATGCTTTGATTAGTATGCTTTGTTGCACTGCATGATTTGGCCATTATTGCTCTCTTAGTTGGTTGCTCTCAGTCTTTTGTTAGCCTCCACTTATATGAGTAAGTTATACTCATGTTTCCAACTCCCAAGAAACCAAGTTTTTCGAAAGTGTCCACTATAAACTCCTATGCATGGTGTGTTACACCATTCCAAGTATATTCTTGATTTCACCTATCTTCCAATTAAAAACTATTTTGTTATGTGAAAACTTAGTGATTAAAGCCCTCACGAACTTGATGGCACACTTTATATTCTTTGCCCCTAATAAACTTGAACCATTGTGTCACCTATGTTGTATATGCTTGCACTTATACGTTGGAATTAGCAGAACCGTGCTGCCACGGGGAACGTTTTCAACATTGCACTTGTACTTTGTACTCAGCTGATATCATGATATTTTGTCTATGGATGTCACTGATGTGAAATAAAGAGGGAACTTGTAAGTCCATGGAGTTTGTATCCTGTGTTAGAGAAACGCATGGGACGCTAGCCTAAGCCATGCCTAATCATGGTGGAAACTTGTAGCATCACCATAGTGACATCTATGAAGCATTCTTCTTATAAAAAAAGAGACACATTGAGAAAAGAGGAAAGAGAGAGAAAAGCACCATATTCCCATGGTAAATAAGAAGATTGCTGAGATGCTCATTGTCTGCTTGCCTTGTCATTTTGGTTATGGGAAAACTCATGTACCATGTGCAAGGGGTACCCCGTTGGCGGTTCTCTATGATATGCAAATACTTAATGACAAGAACTTATAGGTGCCTAAATGTCGTGGGAATGACCACGACAGATACTGCAATCGGCAGCGAGTAGTAGAACATGGGGCAAGGGCGGCCAGCCATCTGCGGTACGAGATGAGGGCTGAGACACAAGGGTTTACCCAGGATCGGCCCCCCGGAGGGTAAAGTCCTACTCCTGCTAGATTGTATTATGGTGAGAGTACAATGGGGCGAGCTCGGCGGCTAGGCGGCGAGTCGCTAGGGTGTATGATGGAACGTATCCTCTATGCGTCCTCTACGGAGGTTTATATAGACTCACCTCCCTAGGGTTTACAGATCTCAACCGAATTAGTTAAGGATTCGGTGATTCTTGGACCTAGTCCGACTGGGCCTATCTACGCTTCTGGGCCTTCATCTTCCAGTCGCCGGAGTCCACGCCAAATCTCGATCCAGTCGGCGGCGGACTCCTGAAAAAGGAAGAACTAGTCATTTTAGTCGCAATAACAGTGACCAATCGTGTCGCAGCTCGGCGAACGGGTCGGCGAATACTCAGTCACTGTTATAGTGATCGGGTCGGCGAATCGTCGAGTGGCGTGTAGGACGGGTCGAATGGATGAAGTTGGACCATCAATTGGGGTCAAACTAGCCGTTGGGGTAATCCAACGGTAACTTCGCGTAATTACCGCGTAGTAACGGCTCCTGAAACTGGCGGATAATGATAGGCGAACGGGGAAACACTTCTTTGTTCTCCCTCCGATCTCGCTCGTCTCCGTTTTCCACTCTGCATAGCGATCTAAACAATCCAGAGAGCCCCGACATCCGCGAACTTCCAAACGATGGCCCCCTCCACCAAACCATGCGGCAGATCCAAATGCACCAAGGCGCTACTGGCATCCTTTGAGGAGGCTGGGATCCTCCACGCCGGTAGATGGCGCATCCCCGCGGCCGGAGAAGTGACTCCAGACCCGCGCGAGGGAGAGTTTATCTGCTTCACCAGCCACCTAGAGCGGGGGCTGGGCTTCCCAACTTCCCTCTTATTCCGACGCTTCTGCGCCTACTACGGGATCCAGCCATTGGATCTAGGTCCGCACAGTATCGAGCAGCTCGCCATCTTCGTGGCCTTCTGCGAGTGCTACCTTGGCTGCAGGCCCTACTTCCCCCTGTGGCAGGATCTGTTCCATGGGAGAATCAGCCGCGAAAAGTCAGGCGGCCCGATGCTAGCTGTGGGCGGCCTGACACTCCAACTGAAGTCGAAGGCGTCGTTCTTCGACCTGATGCTGCCCGCCAAGGAGGCAAACGAATGGAAGAAGTCCTAGTTCCACATCACCGAGTCGACTCCAGACGGCGAAGTGGCGCTTCCAAGGTACTCCGCCGATCGTCCCGAACCGCGTCGGCTCTAGGTCGTCAAGCTCCCGCTGAACCAATGGATGGTTATCGAATAAATGCTGCAGACTATCCGCGGCCTGAAGAAGAAGGGCCTCCAGACCATCAACCTCTACAACTGCTGGTTCGGGCAGCGGCTCGTGCCCTTGGCCCGCCGTGACCACTACATGTACGAGTATATGGGTAAGGACGATACGACGAAGTCCTCCTTCGCTGAGTGGAGGCTCGAAGACTACACCATGGCTCTGAAGAAGATCACCCAGGCGGTGTATCTTGACGCGAAGGCCGGGGTCTCCCCCTATCCTGCAAGGCGCCCGTCTCCGACGGTAAGCCATCATTTCGTCACCACTCGCAGTCGCAGATTATGCATTCGCGGTTGTGCTGACGTTGTCTTGTTTTTTATTGCAGTTGTTCCATGTGGTAGAAGGGTGGCTTCCACCGGCAGATGACAAGAACTAGAGCTCGTCCGTCCAGGACGGGAGTGAGTCGTCACCCATCAAAGGCGACGCCGAGAGCGACGAGGGTGATGACGATGACGAAGACGAGCCCGTGGAAGTCGCTGCCCCACAGTTCGCAAGACCCGCGAGCAACACCAGCGCGAGCTCGAATCGAGTAAAAGCCTAGAGCCCCACGATGATGACGACGACGAGCTTCCCGAGCACACCTCACATCATGAGGCCACGCCGTCGAAGAAGAAGAAGAAGGAGACGAAGGCTCCGCCAAAGAAGAAGGCGAAGCCGGCAAAACAGATGTCTCCGCCCCGATCTGCGACTAGTTCCGACGCCACTAGCTCGGCTAAGTTCACAGCGGGGCGCGCGACCGAGGCACCGGACGCCGCTGCCCCCATGGACGAGGTACCTCTAGCATAGTTACCATCTCCATTCGCCCCGGTCTTTGGTTTGGGGGCTGCTCCAGCTGCCGCAGCCTCGCCTCCGAGGGAAGCTTCCGCAGTAGTTATCACGGAAGCTCCTGCCGTGGCTTCTTCTTCGAAGAAGCCCTCAGTGTCTTGGGCACACGATGTGTTCGAGACGGGCCTCACTCGGAGGTTGGGGCCCGAGTTGGAAAAGCCGGCTAGCATCCGCACCGGACTGCGATTCATACCAGTCGCCAAGTGAATGTTGTTCATCTGTCTGTTTTTCGCTGTAGTCGGACAGTCTTATTCATATCGTTGTTTCACAGGACTGGTGTTAAAAAGATTGGCCATCCTTCCGTGGCTAAGGTTCCGCCAGTCGTCACCGAGGTGGACTCCTCACGGAAGAGGAAGACCGACGAAGTCGCTGCTCCCGCCGAAGGTGTCAAGAGGGCGAAAGGCGACGACGTTGTCACGGTCTCTGATAACCCGGCGGTTGCTCCGAGCGAACCTCCGACTGCGGCGGAAGTGGCCTCGAAGACCAAGGAGGCTGTTGCCTCACCCGACGTGGCCGAGCCGGCCCCAAGTGGCGCCGCGGCATCTGCTGCGACCTTCCCTCGCTTCATGGCGAAGGCGGCCGCAGCGAGTGGCTTGGCGCCGACGAGCCGGATGCCTGGGGTCGCCGAGGTGGAGGTCGAACAACGTCGCGGCCACACTCCGGTCGTGCTTGCATCTGTGGACGCGCTGGAGCTTCAGGGCATGCTAGGCGCTGCCATCCAGGTATGTCAAGTCCCCGAGGATCGGGCCACTGAATTTCAGCGGGTGGACACTTAGGATTTTCAATGTCTAGTCCCCGAGTGCCTAGTCACTGAATTTCAGCGGGTGGGCACTTAGGATTTTCAATATCCAGTCCCCGAGTGCCTAGTCGCTGAATTTCAACGAGTGGGCACTTAGGAATTTTGTTGTTGTTGACGTTGCATTTCGTGCATAGGGCCTGCAGCACGAATCGGCCGATCGGCTTGCTGCAAAGTGTCGCTTGGAGAAGGAACTCGTTGCCGTCCGAGAGACGAACAAGGGACTTCAAGCAATTACAGCTGAGGCGGAGGAGGTCCGCCGGGGCCTTGTCCCAGTGGGTGACTTCAGAGCGGCTCAATCTGCTTTGAGCATGGCCGAAAAGTGGGTCGCTGACCTGTAGTGTGATCTCAAGGAAGCGAGGGTGGAAGCGAGTTCAGCGGAGGGGCGTGCGAAAGCGGCTGTCACTTCTGCCGCTGAAGAGCGGAAATTATCTGACGCGCTCGTTGCTGGGCTGCAGGATGATCTTTCTTCTCTTCAACGTTTCATCACGGACCTCTGCCGCCCGCTGATTGGTAAATTCTCCTTCACCTAATTCTTGGTGGTACTAACTTTATTGTGATGTCGACGAGTCGCTTACTGTTTATTGATGTGCTGCAGGCCGGATTACTGACAACGTGGAAGAAGCGCAGTCGTATGATGCGCGGCAGTGCGTGGCCACTCTGGTCGACTCGGCCGCGTTGTCTGCGACTTGTCTTCGAGCATATCTTCAGGAGATATTGCCTACGGAGGTGATCCCCAGTGACCTTGTCGAGGTATGGCGCTATCTGGAGAAGGCTCCGTCGGTGATCGAGTTCATGATGCGGTCGGCCTTCCGGCGTGGCGTGGCGATGGCGCTCAGCCTCGGGCTTGCCCATTTCCCGGAGGACTTCGACCTCGACGATGTCAGTAGCGGCTACCCCTCGTCAACGGTCTCGGTGGAGATTGCCGAGGTGCTGAAGCTGACGGACCGGGCTGCATTGTACTCCGACCGCGTTTGGGCGATGGGCGACCTCCTCCCCTATCAGGAGACGGTTGTCGCCCCCAACGATCCTGGGCCGAAGCATTGGGACTTCAAAGTTGAGCAGCCGTTCCGTGCGATGATGGCAGGTGAGCTAACGACATACCCGTCGATCCCGTACGTGCCCTTCATTTGTAACCGCAAGGATGGCGGCGAGTCTGCGTCAAAACCTGCGGAGTAGAAGCATTGTGCCTTTGGGCATTAGTACAAGATAGCTGTTGAATTTTCCTTGTATTTTGGAACAACTTTGTGCTGCTATAAAGGAAATTCGTGTTGTTTTGTCATTTGCCTTGCGATTTTGGATTTTGATTGAACGAGTCCCCGAGCGCGTCCGCCCTTTTTATGGGTTTTACCTCGTTTGTTATGTGTTTGTGAATTTTTAATGGATTAAGGTCGACTCGCCAGGGCTCGGAGAGCCAGTCGCAGGGCGACTCACATGGGTGCTCTTTACTTGACCGTTTTCCCGTGCGCGAACGAGGTCGGGTAGCCAAGTCCCCGAGCGTGGTACTTGGTGGTTCTAGTCACAACTCCAAGGTAGGTGAGAACTAGGTGCGTTAAAGTATGCGCGTCACTCCTGCCTGACCCGAAGGATCAGTCGCATGGCGAGTCCTGGGCACGCTCTCATACTGGGCGTTTTTCCCTAGTCGCTCGTATTTGAGTAGACGTCAGTCCCCGAGCGTGGTATTTGGCCGTTCGAGTCCCTGTGCCAAGGATGTAGTGGACCTTGGTCGCTGTGAGGAGCGAGGGCAGTTGTCTTGGCTTGGTAAGCCAGTCGAGCTAGGCGACTCCAATGGGGCTCCGGGTTGGCGTTTTTCGTGGACGTTACAAGGCCTGGGGTTTCCCAGTGCCCTCGTACCGCACTACTTAGCCCTGTCGGTCGCTTTACTAGAGGTTGACTTCTGCAAATAGCATAGCGCTGTCATTACGAGTGCTTGTGGCACAAGACACGGAGAGTAGACGCAACTTTCGGTAACCATTGTTTTATTTCATAGCGGGTGGGGAGTACATGTATGGAGTTCTAGGAATAGAACTTTCGTAGGAGGTTTACATTCCACGGTCGCTTGACGTCGAGTTTTCCATCACCTCGGACGTCGGTGAGGTAGTAGGCGTCGTTGCCTAGGACTCGCCCGATGGCGAATGGTCCCTCCCAAGGTGGGGAGAGCTTGTGCATGCCCTTCTTGTCCTGGATTAGACGTAGTACCAGGTCACCTTCCTGGAAGGTGCGAGTCCTTACTCGGCAGCTGTGGTAGCGGCGGAGCCCTTGATGGTAGATGGCGGTGCGGGAGCGACCTAGGTCGCGTGCCTCGTCGAGCTGGTCGACTCCGTCTTGGCGTGCAAGTTTGTTTGCAGCCTCCGTGTAGTTGACCACCCTTGGTGAGTCGTGCTTGAGGTCGGTGGGCATGACTGCCTCGGCGCCGTACACCATGAAGAAGGGGGTAAAACCTGTCGACCTGTTGATGGAGGTGCGGATGCCCCAGATGACGGAGGGTAGCTCCTCGACCCAACACCCGGTGGTGCGCTCGAGTGGTACTTGGAGCCGTGGCTTCAGGCCATGGAGGATGCTCTGATTGGCGCTTTCCGCCTGGCCGTTGGACTCCGGGTGGGCGACTGAGGCGAGGTCGAGTCAAATGTGGTGTTCCTCGCAGAACTCGGCCATGGCTCCTTTGGCGAAGTTGGTGCCATTGTCTGTGATGATGCTGTTTGGGAACCCGTAGCGATAGATGAGCTCGTGTAGGAACTTTGTGGCGGTCTTCCCATCGCATTTGCGGACTGGCTTGGCCTCCACCCATTTTGTGAACTTGTCGACTGTGACTAGGAGGTGCGTGAAGCCGGAGGGGGACTTCTTGAAGGGGCCTACCATGTCCATGCCCCATACGGCGAACGGCCAGGTGATGGGGATTGTCTTGAGCGCCGAGCTTGGCACGTGGGTTTGATTGGCATATTTTTGGCATCCGACGCACCACTGGACAATGTCGACAGTGTTTGCGTGTGCGGTGAGCCAGTAAAATCCGTGCCCCATAGCCTTTGTGACCAGAGAACAGGCGCCGGCGTGGTGGCCGCAGTCATCGGAGTGGATGTCTTGGGGGATTTTTCGTCCTTCAGCGGGCTGAACGCAGCGTTGGAACACGCCGGTCACGTTGCGCTTGTGGAGCTCACCGTTGATGATGACGAAGGATTTGCAGCGGCGTGCTATCATCCGGGCATCCGTTTCATCCGCTGGCAGGGTGCCTCCCTCCAAATAGGCGACGTATGGCGCGGTCCAGTCATCTGGCTCGGCGATTAGTGCGACCAGGGTTGCCTCTGGTTGCAGCGGGATTCCAATGTCGATCTCCCTGGGGGGAGAGACGGAAGGCTTGGTGATGGTGTCGAGGAAGACGCCGGCGGGTGGTGCGAGTCGAGCCGAGCCGATGTGAGATAGTGCATCGTCCTCCTCGTTCTTCCACCTGTCGATCCACTCGACGGAGTAGCCGACGAAGTGGCCACCCAGCTGGTCCACTGCCTGGCAGTATGCTGCCATGGTGGGGGAGATGGTGTCGCAGGTTCCAGCGACTTGCCAGCGACTAGTTCGGAGTCTCCGTAGCAGCGCAGTCGGTGGATGTTCATCTCCTTGGAAGCTCGCATGCCGTGGAGCAGCGCCTCGTATTCGGCCATGTTGTTGGTGCAGGGAGTGAAGTCGAGGTAGAGGATGTAGCGAAGCTTGTCGCCCTTTGGAGATGTTAACACGATCCCTGCACCTGCGCCGTCCGCGTTCTTGGAGCCGTCGAAGTGTAAGCTCCATTAATGGAGGTATGGCAGCTTCTCTGGCTGCTGGGCCTCCTCCCAGTCGGTGATGAAGTCTGCGAGAGCCTGTGACTTGATCGCCTTGCGCGGCTCATACTTGATGTTGTGGATGCCGATCTCGACAGCCCACTTGGCGACTCGCCCAGTTGCCTCACGGTTGCGGATGATGTCCTGCAACGGTGCTAAGGAGACGACCGTTATCGAGTGCTCCTGGAAGTAGGGCGGCAATCGCTGTTGTGCTGTGAAGACCACGTATACCAATTTCTGGTATTGCGGGTAGCGCTGGCGCGACTCGGTGAGGACTTCGCTGATGTAGTACACTGGTCGCTGCACCAGGCGCTCCTTTCCTTCCTCTGGTCGTTCGACGACCATGACGGCGCTGACGACGCATTCGGAAGCCGCGATGTAGACCAGCATGGGTTCCTTGTTGACCGGGGCGGCGAGTAGTGGTGCTGCGAGTAGCGCCTTCTTGAGGTCGCGAAGCCCGTCATCTTCCTCCTTGTCCCACTGGAAGGTGGGATTTTTGCGCATTAGGCGGTAGAGGGGCATCGCCTTTTCGCCCAACCGGGGGATGAAGCGACTGAGAGCCGCGACTCGCCCGACCAGCTTCTGGACGTCGCGCAGGCACTCGGGTTTGCCGAGTCGAGTGATCGTGTCGATCTTAGTGGGGTTTGCTTCGATCCCACGCTTGGAGACAACGTATCCTAGTAGCTGTCCGGCTGGCACACCGAAGGTGCATTTGCCTGGGTTTAGCTTTATCTTGTACTTCCGCAGGTTGGAGAATGTTTCTGCCAGGTCAGCGAGTAGGTCATTCTGGCGAGCGGACTTCACCACCACGTCATCGATGTAGACGTGGATATTGCGGCCAATTTGGCTCACAAGACACTCCTGCATGCACCGCTAGTAGGTTGCCCCAGCGTTCTTGAGGCCGAAGGTCATGGCAGTGTAGCAGAAGGCTCCTAATGGCGTGATTAACGCCGTCTTCTCTTCGTCCTTGACGGCCATTTTGATCTGGTTGTACCCAGAGTAGGCGTCGAGAAAACATAGCGACTCCGAGCCCGCGGTGGAATCGATATTTGGTCGATCCGTGGGAGGACGAATTGCTCCTTCGGGCAAGCGTTGTTTAACTTTGTGTAATCGATACACATCCTCCAGGTCCCGTTTTTCTTCTCGACCAGGACTGGGTTTGCCAGGCACTTGGAATAGTTGATTGGACGGATGAAGCCTGCATCGAGTAGACGCTGCACCTCCCCGGCGATGGCTTGGCGGCGCTCTTCATTGAAGGGCCGCAGCGACTGCTTGACCGGTCGCACTTTGGTGTCGGTGTTGAGTTTGTGCTCAGCGAGTTCCCTCGGGACACCAGGCATGTCAGAGGGCTTCCACGCGAAGATGTCCCTGTTCTAACGGAGGAACTCGATGAGCGCACCTTCCTATGCTGGGCTCATGCCCGTACGGATCGTCACCGTCTGGCTGGAGTCGCCTGGGACCAGCTCGACGGTGCGGGTATGGGTCGTTGCCTCGAAGGCGGTGGAGTTACCGCCCTCCGAGTTGGGCCTCTTGAGTATGGTGGGGTCGTCGTTGTTGACCCCGCTCGCGTACTTGGCGAGCTCCTCGGCGTGGTTGGCCTCTGCCGCTATGACGGCGTCAGCGAGTTCGGCCCCTTTGTCCTCGCACTCGGCAGCCATGTCGGGGTCGCCGTGGATGGTGATGACGCTGCACGGCCCGGGCAGCTTCATTGCGTTATACGCGTAGTGGGGTGCTGCCATGAACTTGGCAAACGCCTGGAGCCCCAGGACGCAGTGGTAGGGGCTGTCGAAGGGCACCAGCTCGAAGACGATCCGCTCGGTGCAGAAGTTTGCCGGTGTGCCAAAGGTGACTGGAAGCGTCACCTTGCCGATCAGGTACGCCTTCCGACCGGGGACGATACCGTGGAACGTGGTCTAGGTCGTCTCGATCATCGACTGCGGGAGCCGCAGTCGCCTGAAGGTGTCCAGGTACAGGATGTTGATGGAGCTACCGCCGTCTATCAATGTTTTGGGGAGCCAGTAGTCTCCCACCTTGGGCTTGACCACCACGGCGACTCGGCCCGGATACTCGATCCGTGGCGAGTGGTCCGCGCGGCTCCAAGTGATTGGTTGTTCAGACCAGTTGAGGAACTGGGGGATATCTATCTGAGCCACCGCGTTGACGGCGACGGCGCGGGCGATGACCTTCTTCTTGCGCTTCGTGTTGAAGCCTGTGAAGGTGTGGAGCGAGCCAGTGATGCTGCCGAATTTTCTGCCTTTTGGCGGGTTGTTGTCAGGGTCTTCCCGCGCGCGTCGTGCCTTCTCGATCTCCTTGAGAGAGTGGCAGTCGGCGGTCATGTGCGTGGCGGGTTTTCCTTTCCTACTGTGGAATACACAAGGTTGGTTAAGAAGGGCCGCAGGGTTTTCCTTTCGCCTTGTAGTTGCCACCGTCGCGGCGTTGTCCCCCGTCGCGGCGGAATCTCTTGGGATCGCGCTGCGCATATCTAGTGTTGGCGACAAAGTCGACTTACCCGTCACTGCGGCGCTTGCCGGTGAGGCGAGTGTTGCTGTAGCGTAAGTTGGGTCGTCTCCCGTTTTCGTGGCCGCTCATGCGGCGGTGTCCTCCTGACTCGTCATCGGTTTCTTGGTTTGGGTCCTCCTCCGTGTACCTTTTTGCAATCTCCAGGAGATCCGGTATGTTGTTGAGTGTGCGGTACGCTCGTTTGAGCTTGGCGACCAGGGGCTCGTAGCGGCACGAGGTCTTGAAGCAGTGGATCGCGGTGTCTGGGTGGATGTCGAACGCGTTGTACCACAGATCTTGCCACCGTTGGACCCAGCTGCGGGTCGACTCGCGGGGTCCCTGGATGAACCGTTCCAGATCCTCAATGGTGGTGGCGCGGGTGTATGAACCCTCGAAGTGCCTGACGAAGGCCTCGCGCATCTCTTCCCACGAGTCGATGCTATCCGTGGGAAGGGTGTTAATCCATTGCCTGCACGCCCCCTCCATCATCAGGGGGAAGTAGCGGGCGGCTAGTAGATCGGTGTGGCCGGCGATCCCCATCGCCATGAGGTAGGTATCCAGCCACATGGAGGGGTCGTACAAAGGGTCGTACTTCTCTATTTCTTTCGCCGCTTGGAAGTTCGTCGGGTATCTTTCGCCTCGATCATCGGTCTGAAGCACTAGGGCCTGATGCGGCTCAGCGACCCCCTCGGCTCACCGTCGCGGAGGTTGGTGAGGGTGTGCCGCAGGTCGTCAGGCTAGCGTGCGCGCCAGCTCTGGTTGTTGATGATGTGGGTGCGGGCGTCGACGGGTTGTCCGTTGGCAGCGACGAAGTTGGTCGCCCGCCTGGGGTCGTTGGTGGAGAGTGCCGCGTTCGCGGGTCAGTGTTGGAGCTGTAGGGGTTCGGGTGGCGGGCAGTTGAGGGTGTTCTCCGCTATGGGACGGCCGCTTGAGGCCGCTCTGCTTCCCGATGAACGCCAGTACATCCGACCCTGCAAGTCGACGCCTGCGTTTTGTTGCTCGACCGTTTTGGCGAGCAGAGCCTTGGCGTATTGATCTGCAGGGCGCCTCCCCCAGTGGCTGCAATATTGTCGACTGCTGCTCGGCCCGCGACAAGGTTGTCCATTGGGGTGGAGAACAACGGGAGGCCGTTTGTGTATCGCTCCCGTGAGGAGACCATGATCCTTGGCTGGTCCCTGGGGGGTGTGCGGTTGGGTGGTGGCGGGGCGCCATTGGCCGTTGCTCCTGGTGGGGGCCGAGTGCTTCCTCCTAGCGGCGTGTTCTCGCAGATCGCGCGCTCGGCCGCGCGGGCCAGGTCGTTCTCGTCGTCGAAATTCAGGGCACGCCCCTGGACGGTGGGGTTCAGGCGCGACCTGATTCAGAGTTGGTGGTAGCGCGACAGCTCCTGCGCTGTCACCTGTTCGAGGCGAAATTTTTCACGCTCGGCTTGTTCCTTGTGGACTGCCTCCGCCAGCTTCAGGCGGAGTTCCTCGACCTCTGTCGTCGTCGCGTTTGGAGGGATCGGCGTGGAGAATGGGTCTTCCAGTGTGTCAGCGCCAGTTGACATGTAGGTCGCGGCGTGGCGGCCGGTTCCGTCGCGGAGGTCGATGGAGTTCTCCGACCCGGAATCGAAGTCGAAGATCCCGAGGATGGAGGGATCCTCAAAGTCTCCGGCATTGGAGACCTGGGTGATGGATCCCGCGGGTGACGCGGCAACAATGGATCCGGCGAGTGACGCCGGGGTCGCCGAGTCGGCGTCGTCGTTGAGGGCCGCGTCGTCCGCGGCCGCGGTGGTTTCGGCAGCGTTGCTGTGGGCCGAGTCGTACTCGGAGGTGAGGCGGTGGATCGTGTGGACCTGGCTCTCAGAGAGCCGGTCGCGTGGCGACGACTCGCGGATGCGAGCCGAGTCCTCCGAGATGATGACGTCGGTGAGGCCGACGAAGAGTCTGATCGTGCCTACTGGCAGGATCATGCTATGCGTGACGGGTCGCTCCGCTAGGACGTAGCTGCTCGGCAAGATCTGGAGCATCTCGGCGATCGCGATCATGCGGCCGGTGGCGATCGACTCGTTGATGGGCAGATTGGATCTCGCCGCAGAACACCGGCCTGACCAGCCAGGCCCCACGGTGGGCGCCACTATCGTGGGAATGACCACGGCAGATGCTGCAATCGGCAGCGAGTAGTAGAACGTGGGGCAAGGGCGGCCAGCCATCTGCGGTGCGAGATGAGGGCTGAGACACAAGGGTTTGCCCAGGTTCGGCCCGCCGGAGGGTAAAGACCTACTCCTGCTAGATTGTATTATGGTGAGAGTACAATGGGGCAAGCTCGGCGGCTAGGCGGAGAGTCGCTAGGGTGTATGATGGAATGTATCCTCTATGCGTCCTCTAGGGAGGTTTATATAGACTCACCTCCCTAGGGTTTACAGATCTCAACCGAATTAGTTAAGGATTCGGTGATTCTACGACCTAGTATGACTGGGCCTATCTACGCTTCTGGGCCTTCATCTTCCAGTCGCTGGAGTCCACGCCAAATCTCGATCCAGTCGCCGTCCTGCAGGCCCACTTGCTGGCGCTTGGGCCAATAGGAAACGTCCTGCTGGGTATACCCCGGTAGGCATATCCCCATCACTAAAGTTGAGTAGCATGAGGTGTGGCCCTCGTATTCAAGGGACTTGAGATTGCCAACTTATAATTCGTCAAGCATATACTCCATCTTTGTTCACTTTAACCTTAATCACTTCAAGATTCTTATGATAGGGGCAATGAGGTCTGAAAGCTAACAAGTACCATAATTTTTGGAAGCTCTTTTTTAAACTTGAAATCCCTGCTTTCCTTTACAAAAAGGCCTTTCTTCCACCATTATTTGAGTCTCCACCTTCTACCTTTAGGCACCATTAAGAGAGCATAGTTGTCATTCTGTGTGCAGTGTTCCAAAGCTTATTAATTGATGCATATTGTGATATTACTTGTTCTTGAGCTATTTGTTTCTAGTCACCCTTGTGAACTTTGCAGGTGTCCTATGCATCTATTTGCTATTCTATGAGGGACAGCTGAATGCCACTATGCTATGTTTTATGTATGTGAAACAAACAAACATTTTTCAATGCATGTTATTCATGATCTTTTTTGTAGCCTTTCATGTTGCATGCATAGTTACTATGTCCTATTGTTGGAACTCCATCTTTCATGCACATGTTTAGAGTTCTTTGTTCCCACCTTTAAATGCTTGCAAATGGTTTGATCTTGGTTTCGATGGTGCATGTCACCTCAAAAATTATTCTTTTTATCACTTACCTACTCGAGGACGAGCAGGAGTTAAGCTTGGCGATGCTTGATACGTCGGAAAGGTATCTATAATTTTTTATGTTCCATGCTTGTTTTGTATCATTTGTTTTATGTTTTGTCTACACTTTGAGGTATTTTTATATCTTTTCTGGAACTAACCTATTAACAAGTTGCCATAGTGCCAGTTGCCTGTTTTCTTCTGTTTTTGGTTCTAGAAAGGCAGAAAATCAATATTCTCGGAATTGGACGGGACAAAAGCCAAAGTTATTATTTTTCCCGGAGCAACACGGAACCACGAAGCAGAGACGGAGGGGGGGCATAGGGTGGTCGCACCCCCTAGGCGTCGGCAAGCCCTGGAGACGCCTGGAGGGGGTGTGGGCCCCCTGGACCCCCACCGACCATGATTCCTGCGCCTATAAGAAGCCTCCGACCCAAAAACCCTAGGGAATCCAGAAGAAATCCACGAAAACCTCCACAGAGCTGCCACCACCGAAGGGGAGATTCGAGGGACAGAAAGTCTCTGTTCCGGCACCCTTCCGGGACGAGGAAGTGCCCCCAAAGCCATCTCCATCAATCTCCATCGCCATCTTCATCACCATTGCTGATTCCCATGATGAGGAGGGAGTAGTTCTTCCTCAGGGCTAAGGGATCTACCAGTAGCTATGTGTTCATCTCTCTCTATGCATGATCTTGTGGTCATGAGCTTTGTAATCAAGTAGATCTACCTTGCTACTCAAGTGATTCATTAGATCTCTGCTCTCCCCATGTGTGTGAAAGTGACAGCGTGCATTCCATGGTGGCACTTAGGTTTGAGTCTACATAAATACTCTTTGTTCTTTAATAGATCTATGCTTTTCCCCACGTGTGTGAAAGTGACAGCGTGCATACTGTGTGTGGCACTTTGGCTAGATTGAATATTTATTATGAGTTATATTTGGAGTTGGATGTCTCTATGAAATTGTGGTGTTTGTTGTAACCATCTAGCTCTCAAGGTGACAGTGTAGGGTTATCTAGATTGGGGAAGGCGGACTTTCAGGAGTGCTGTTATAGCCCTACCGATGATTAGAGTGTCCAACCAGAGAGTAGTTAAGAGTAGTATCATTGAAACACCGTTTGCATCTAGATCTGTTGCATGTTTGCTTGCTTTAGTCCTCCACGCCATCAGCTATTTTCTGTCACTGTTACCACTTGTATTTCACTATCTCTCCGCTGAACTAGTGCACCTATACACCTGACAAGTGTATTGGGTGTGTTGGGGACACAAGAGACTTCTTGTATCTTGATTGCAGGGTTGCTTGAGAGGGAATACCTTTGACCACTTCCTGAGTTCGATAAACCTTGGGTAATCCACTTAAGGGAAACTTGTTGCTGTTCTACAAACCTCTGCACTTGGAGGCCAAACAACTGTCTACAAGAATAGAAGTGCGTAGACATCAATAACCCACTTGGTTTTCTGTTTGGGAGAACTACTACCACTGCTGGGGTAGTAGATGAACCACCACCTATTGAGATAGATCCTTTTAAGATACCTACAAGTATTGTTGATCGTGTTATGGATAATTATTATTTAGGGGATGGAACTGTCGATCCTGGTGATCACTTGCTTTTTATCCATGAATTATGCAGGTTGGTTAAGTGTGCAGGTATCACAACTGATCAGGTGAAGAAGAAGCTACTCTCCATATCCTTGAAAGGGAGAGCTGAAGAATAGTATAAGCTGCTGAAGAATGGACAATCCATGGAATGGGAGGAAATGGCATCGCTCTTTTATTCTAAATTTTATCCTCCCAGTGAGATTCATAAGAATAGAAATCTGATATATAACTTTTGGCCTCGTGATGGTGAGAGTACAGCTCAATCTTGGGGGAGATTGAAGTTACTAATGCTTAAATGTCCTATTCATGAACTCCCTAACAATATTATTATCAATAATTTTTATGCTAGGCTTTCTCTTCATGATAAAGATTTACTAGATGCTTCTTGTGCTGGATCATTCACACGTATGAAGGAAGAAGCTAAATGGGATCTACTAGTCATTTTCAAGAAAACACTAAAACTTGGGAGAATGACAAAGGAAGAAAATTAGGTATAAACTATGATTATGAATGCATTAAATCTTTTATGGGAACTGATGACTTCCGTGATATTAGCAATGAGTTTTCTCTTGATTCCCAAAGTATTGCCTCTTACATAGAAATTTCCCAAAAGAAGTGGAATAAGTACCATGCTCCTTATAAAGATGTTGTTAGTCATGTTCCTTTTAGAAGTACTAAAGTTTGTACTACTAATCATATTGTTCCTGAACCTCATGTTGAGAAAGTTCCTTTCCCAGCTAAGGTAAAGGAGTATTCTATGATTATTAGTGCAAATAACAAAGGTATAAAGAAAACTATGGAGCCTGGTGAGCTCTTTGATATTGAGCCTGTGGTAGCTATTGTGAAAGACCCTGTCACTAGAAATGTAAAGGATGAGCACATTGTCTTCTGTGAAGACGCTTCTAATATTATCTCTCATCCTAGTAAGGCTAGAAAAGCTATTGTTCATGTGCTTTTTGTTAAAATTGGTGATCATTGCTACTATGGTTTATGTGATATTGGTGCTAGTTCTAGTGATATTCCTTATGAGATTTACAGGGAAATAATGCATGAGATTGGTCCTTGTGAGCTTGAGGACATTGATGTGGTTATTCACCTTGATAAAAAGGAGACCATTTTCCCTATTGGTATTGTAAGAGATGTGGAGGTTCTCTGTGGTAATATTAAGTATCCTGCTGATTTTCTAGTGCTTGACTCAACAGCTAGCAAAACTTGTCCTATCATTTTTGGTAGACCCTTCTTGAACACTTGTGGAGCTATTATAGATTGTAAGAAGGAAAAAGTTTTAACTAAGTTTTATAGAGAATCTTATGTGTTTAACTTTTCCAAATTTGCTAAAGCTCCTTATGAAAACAGCTTGCCTAATAAAGATTTCAGGATGGAACAACTTGCTTCTATTGATCCGGTTTATGACCTTGGACCTCTTTTTGGTGACTGTAAGTATGCTTATTATGATGATAAAGTTATTGCTAGTGACAGTTATATTGTCAACTTTATTCAAAATGCTACTGAGAGTTATTATGAGAGAGGGAAACATGGTTTTATGCATCTCAATAATATTAAGTTTCTCTGTTTTATGTTGAAAGCTTTGAAATTGCATCTGTTTTGTCTTCCTATGCTTGTGGCTTTTTGTTTCAACAATTTGTTTTCTCATGATACACCCATGCATAGGAAGTGGGTTATACTCAAGTTTGGTTATTTGCTTCTTGATGCTCTTTTTCACTCCAGATATATATATCTCCTAAGTGAGCATCTTTGAAAGTTTCAAGCCTAACTTAAAGGCATAAAAGAAAAGTACTTGTTGGGAGATAAACCCAAGAGTTTGGTTGAGTCTTGGAAGTTATTACTTTAGTAATAACCGCTCCTTATCCTTTTTTATTTTGGTTTTTGTGTCAAGTTCAACTACTTTTATGAAGTAGAGGAGCAGTGAAAAGTGGTTGTCCTGGGATAGATTTTTTGTGCTGCACCATAAACATTCGTGAGGGAGCTCAGTACGTAGGATGGAGCTTTAATTTTCTGAGCTTGTTCTCCAAGTTGTTATCCAACTTTCATTAGTTCTGCACTTTTTGATTTGAGCAATATAAGGTTCTCGAAAAAATCAATCTTTACCTGCTGGTCTGTTTTGACAGATTTCTGTTATCATTTGCATTTGCCTCTATTAGAAGACTTTGTTTTGATGGATTTCAGTTGAAGTGTGAACCTAAAGTTTTGTTGTTTTGCTTACACTAATGTTTCCATCGAAGTTTGTGTATTTACTTGTGAGGAAAGGAAAATTCCAGGAGAAGGAGAAAAGGAGTCTGCAGAGTTCGTGTTTGAATAGGTAAACGTGGTGAAAACAGAAGGTTCATGAAACCCCAATATTTTTATATTTTTGATGTTTTTAATACACAAGGAAGACTACGAGACGGAACAGAGGAGGAACCGGAGTCCGGGGTGGACAAACCCACCCCTGGCGTGGGCTCAGCCTGGCTGCGCCTGGAGTGGGTGTGCCACCCCCGAACTCCGTATCTGCCTCGTTTCCGTGTCAAAACCTTCCTTATGCATTGAAACTTCGTAATATATAACCCCCCGGATTCCCCGAGGTTCATTCATCATGTTCTCGTCGTGTTTTTGTTTCAATCTGTTTCTTTTAGGAAATATTATCAAGTTTAGAGCACCATGGTCTCCGCCAACGATAAAGGCAAGAAGCCCGAGGAAGATCCTCAAGATCCCAAGGAGGAGGAGATTCTTGTTGGGGATGAAGAGGACATGGAGGAGGACAAGCATTCGGACAGCCGTGCTACCGTCGCAATCATTGGAGTGGTGGCAGAACCTATCAAGCTTAGGAGGATAACACACATGTCTACAGGAGGGAAACGCCCATGTCGTTTCTACAACCCACGATCATCTCCTCCACGTAACAAAAGACCATTCCATACTCTTATACATGAGCATCAATACCAACATGTGCCCAAAGGGAACTTGCCCTCGGTTTGGGATATTCCTCATTCTAACAATGCAGAAAAGGAACATGCTAAGGATGAAGAGTGGGGAAAGAATAACAAGAACTAGGATTCTCGGTCTGACATGACCATGAACCGTATAGAGAAAAACTTGGAGCTAATACATACTCTTACCTTTAAGTTTGACGAGTTGAGGAAGCTGATTGAAGATCTTATCAAAAGAACACCACCACCACCGAAGGAGTAATTCGTCATCAGGTTTGGCATCCCCTTGGCTTCTTCCAAGCTTGGGGGAGTGTTGCGGTATCACCACCATTGCACAAGGGAGTGTAGGATCTCAGAGTTTAAGGCTGTGGTTAGATTTATATCTTAATTACTTTCCTGTAGTTATGGTTGTTTACAGGGGGTTTAATCACAGGTATCTATTAGTCCAAGTAAGGTCGGTACATTAGCACAGGTTCACCCACACAACACTTACAACACCAAAGAAGAGTACTCAGCTATATGAAGCGAAAGCACTTGACAGAATTCCCATGTGTCCTCGAGAACGTTTGGTCCTTATAACTATTTCCACCGGCTTGTCCTTTGCTAAGAAAAGATTGGGCCACTTGTTGCATTTGTTCTTTGTTACTTGCACTTTGTTTTGTTGCCTTATCAGAAAACCACTAAAAATCCGTTTGCTAAGTATTCACAGGGATTTCCTGCTCCACACTACTGTTCAGCACCTTCTGCTCCTCGTTGGGATCGACACTCCTATTTATCGGAAGTACTATGATACACCCCCTATACTTGTGCATGAAACCTCGCCGTGATCTTGAGAAGCTTCGGTCCACTTAGAGGAAGACCGGGCATTAGCCTCTTTCTCCGAGTCATCTCCCGGTTCATCCGAACTACCAGACTCTTCTTCAGAATTTTCTTCATCTCCAGAGTTTTCGTTGGATTCACCAGCTTCTGCTTCCTCAACATTCTCTTAAACTTCATTTGGAAGGAAGCTCGTCCCCCTCATTCCATTCATGATTGTTGGCATACTAGATGAGTTGGTAGGCACGAGCTTGGCGACGAGCAATGTGATCCAGATCGCTGATCCAAGGGGAGCCAGTGTGCAAATTCATCAAGACATCGAGAGAGATATTCTCGTACCATGATAGAACAACAGTGAGCGCCATATCAGCCCCAGTTCGCCCTAGAGATTCCATACAGAGATTCAGCTGAGCTTGGTAGTCCATCAGTTTATCCACAAGCACTTCGACCTAAGTAATTTTTGGTTCGTTCGACGAGAGTACATGGAATACCCGGATCTCCGCGTCCACCAAGTCTTGCCGAATGTCTTCATATGATAAGGGCAGTGGCGACACTAATAAAATAATACTCCATGGAGTATTCTTGATCCGGTTCGTTGGGGACACCTCGACAAGGCCGAGCAGCCACCATGGCTTTTCTGCTCACATGTACAGCCTCCGGGAAATAATCTGTGGATGAGAAAAAACATAAATACAGGCGGACATCAAATATAGTGCGGCCATGGGCCACCGGATAAAAATAGAGAACTTACGGATGATATATTGCCGCACTGGTGAAGATCGGCAGCCCAGCTGACTCTTTTCTTCTCAAACAAAGCAATGTCATCTGGGAGGGTCTTTTTTGTTGACTCGGCTGCATCGAGGAGCTCTTTATTTTTTTGAAGCTGGAGAGTTAGTCTATTCTTCTCGTCGGAGAATTCTTGGTCAATCTTCTCCATCTCGGATTTCTGTGCATGTTTCAAGGAGTTGACCTCGGCACGAAGCCTATCTCGTCATCCTTCTCCTTCAGCTATGACGAGTGAGTTCCTGCTTGTTCTAGAAAATGCAACATCATATCAGGCACGGGAACGCACTCTTGATACGATGCTGCAAGGCTTTGTAATTCGGCTGAGCCGATTTAAAGATATTAAGATACTTTGCAATAATTCAGATGAGGAAAGAAATGAGTGGAAAAGTGTGGCCGACTCATATTCAAGATCGGCAATCTTCTTCTTGAGCGCAGTGTTTTGAGTGTCGACGTTGGCTAAACAAAGACGAATTATAAGTTGACTCAGAAATAAAAATAAGGACAAAAAATTTCAAAATACACAGCAAATATCTCACCAATTTTCTTCAAAATAGGCACCAATTTATTATACTTGGTCTGCAGCTTCCTATGAGCAAAGAGCAGTTTTTGGAACTCGACAGTACACCCATTATGAGCAACCTAAGATCACAGAGCGTTATACAGGGAAAGATATTCGAAACTAAAATAGAAAAATTCAAATCAAATGAAAACTTGACTCGGATCTAGGTGGCGGGATATTCAAAGCTAAACCTCAAAGATCCAAGACAAATAGAACTTGACTCGGATCTAGGTGGCTGGATATTCGAAGCTAAACCTAAAAGATTCAAGCCAACTAGAACTTGACTCGGATCTAGGTGGCTAGATATTCGAAGCTAAACCTAAAAGATCCAAGCCAACTAGAACTTGAATCGGATCTAGGTGGCTGGATATTCAAAGCTAAACCTAAAAGATCCAAGCCAAGTAAAACTTGACTCAGATCTAGGTGGCTTGATATTTGAAGCTAAACCTAAAAGATCCAAGCCAAGTAAAACTTGACTCGGATCTAGGTGGCTGGATATTTGAAGCTAAACCTAAAAGATCCAAGCCAAGTAAAACTTGACTCCGATCTAGGTGGCTGGATATTTGAAGCTAAACTTAAAAGATCCAAGCCAAATAGAACTCTACTCGGATCTAGGTGGATGGATATTCGAAGCTAAACCGACAAGATCCAATCCAAGTAGAACTTGATTCGGATCTAGATGGCTGGATATTCAAAGCTAAACCTAAAAGATCCAAGCCAAGTAGAACTTGGCTTGGATCTAGGTGACTGTATATTTAAAACTAAATTCAAAAAGGCCGCACGGCTGAAATCTGGCCTAGCAGTGAAACGGGCCCATCAAGCCCACCCGGGGTTTTTCCTTTTCTTCTCTCACGCGTGAGCACACCCACCAGCTCACTGACAGAAGGGACCCACTCACATTCCTCTCTATCGCTGACAACCGCGGCCCACCTGAGCATCGTCGTCTCCACCCGCACGACCAGTTCATCCCCAAATCAACGCGATAGTTTTCTGTGTTTAATTCGCGGCTTCAATTCGTTTCAATGCCCGAGTGATTCTCGCTCGTGACCAGGCTATATAAACCCCCTCTGCCCCTCTCCCTTCTCCCTCAAACCCCGAACCCAGAGCGCCATCAGGCTGCGTGTATTGCTCTCTGTAGCCCCGCCGTCTCCGACGACTGCGCCGGCAAATTCCGGTGAGTTCCGAGCTCTCCTCTGCCTCTCGTTCTTGCTATCTGATTTAGTGAGTCTCTGCACTTCTTCTAACACACTCCGTTTACCTTCGCATGACCCGTAGCTCTGGCAATGTCGACGACTGGCCGCCATCGTCTTCTACACGAACTCCGGTGAGCTCTAGTGGTAAGTCCAGACCGCCCCAAACCTTGTCATTCACGCACGCATGTTCTCCGTGATCTTCTGCATCTAACCACACCTCCCGTTTGCATCCTAGTAATCTACAACGTCGCCTCCGACCTCGAACAGAACCACCGTTGTCAGATCCAACTCCGGCGAGAAATCTACCGCAACCCTGAGCTCCCCTTGCCGAGCTGACCACACGTCGAGCACCCTCACGTCCTTGCGGTCTCGGTGAGTATCTTCCCTATCCTCCTAACGATCTGTATCGCCGGCACCGCCATCATCCGACCGTCACCGCCGCGCGCAGCCGATAAGCGCCGCCAGTTTTTGGCTTGATGATTTAGACCGTTGGATCTGTATCGTAGGGCTAGGATAGAATTTTAAACGAAGGGGTATGCGCGTGTCTGAGCCGCCAGATCTCATTTAGATCCTACGGCTGTGGAGCTCGATCCAGTGCGAACCGGTACGCACCAGTGAGGTTGCAACGCGTGGCTAGGTTGAATTCAAAAACAGAATTTAAAACCAGAATTAGATCCAAACTTCAAACTGCTATAACTTTTGAATGCCACATTAGATTTTTGCAAACTTTATACCGTTGGATTCAGTGAACCAAGACCTTTCTGATTATCCAATGTGTTTAGCAAATAGTAACCATTAGAATGACTTTATTTGTAGAAACTTGTTTAAGGCTATTTTTGAGTATAGATTTAGTTTAGTATTTTGTTTTAGGGTTAAATAAATTTAGTTGGCAAACTTGTGACTTGTTAAGTTTATGTAATCATGCACTTTCTTGGTAGAGTTTTCAAAATCACCACTTAGTAATTTCATGCATGGATGCATTCATATTATTTTTGATTGTATATGAATTGTGTGCTACAATTTTGTGTGTAGATTTTGCTAGTGATTGTGACTGTGAAGAGTGCTACTCTCCCCATTAGCAAGGCAAGTGATGCTTCATATCTTTTCTCCCATTATTTTCACTATGCATTAGTGTTTTTGCTAAGTAAATCTTGCATGGATTTTATTTGCTAAGTATAGACCTGGCTATGGGAAAACTTAGTAGATGAAGCCTTAGTGAAAATTTCCTAAGTCAAAATTCCTATTACCATCATGCTTAGCTTAGCTAATAGAAAACAAGGGTGGAATATATATTCATGCTATGGAAAATCTCTAAGTCTAAGGACTTGTGTTTTGTTTAATAAAACAACTAAGTTAGTGAATCGCCTAGGTGGAATGGGACTTGCTTGGTGGTTTTTGGTTGAGTGGTTCACAAGGCCCATGTTTATGGTTTACCTTAGTGTATCTCACTTGTGGATGGCCACCCAGGAATAAAGAGATTTGAGATGTCAAATGTTGAGAAGCTTCAAGTGCAACCACTTGGCATTATGGGCTCTGCCATGATCTTAGGTTGCTAGAACTTAGTGTCTTGGACAGTTGGTGGTAGTGGGAATGATAGGTTGGAGCGCGTCCATTTGACTAAGGAAAGGCTTCTGAAGGATCTTGTCCTGGGAAACCAAGTCTTGTGGGGAAAGTGCACCACCTCTGCAGAGTGTAAAACCTAAGTCCCTGGTAAAGGACAATTTGAGCATCAAGACATGGAAGCTTCAAAAATCTCATCACTCCAATTTCTAAATAAAACTTGTGGGTGAACAAGGGTTAAAGGATCTTCAGTCTTTGATTGGTAGATGCCTTGGAAAGGATCTTCAGTCTTTGATTGGTAGATGCCTTGGGAAGGTTTTTGTCAAACAAAAACTTAGTGTTTTCAAATGTTAAGGAAAAAAAATCTATTTTTGAGCAAAGCAAGCCAAGCTACACCTAGCCAAATTGCATATAGTATGATAGTCCACTTTAAATAAACTAAGGTATCACTTGCCAATACTATTCCAAAGTATTGACCCTCTGTGGCTGTAACTTGTAATGTTGCAGGTTACTCCGATGATGATTAGGAGTCATGAGTCTACACTCAACATGCTTGCCTGTGGCACATGAAGATGAAGACTTATGTTTATCTACTTATTCCATAAACTCTTGTATTAGGCCTTTGGCCCTGAGTTGTAAAAGACTATGTTTTATCTCTGGAATGACTGTAATAAACGACCTTTGTATCTGTGTACTTCATCTTAAACTGTGGATGCTAGCATTGATCCAGGGACTAGCATTGCAATCACAGGGATCCTTTCCTTTAATAAGGAGGGATCTGACAGATGGTATCAGAGCACTGTGTTGCCTGTAGGATTATGACCCTAGGAATGGAAACCACTAAGGAAAATTTTTAACTACTTCTACACTTGTCTATTCTTCTCGTAAACTTTTCTAATCTTCTCATTCTCATCTCTATTTATAGATGAACTCCATCAACGAAGCCGTGAAGAGAGGACCACTCATGACCATGACCTTGGAGTGTGAGACTGAGTTTCCCAAGATTCTCAAAGACCTCATGGAGACAATGGAAGTACATGGTGCAGCTGTGTACAAGGGCTTTCCAGTGATGGAGGAAGGAGTGGAGTATTGGTGGGTGCAACTTCACTTGTACAAAAACAAGGAAGACAACCACAAAGAAAGATGCTTCTGCATGTACACCAACACTTTTATGCACACCACATTCTTTGAGTCAGCAAAAGAAGCAGCTTGGAAGACTATCAAAGAACTAAGTGCTAGAGTCAAGTGCAGGATGCTCAACCTCCAAAAAGAGTTAGAGAAGGAGAAGGAACATACCCAAGAGTTGGAAGTCACCAACCAAACCTTAAGGGGAGATATTATAGACTTAGTGATAGAAGCATGTGAACAAGATAGGCTTATTGCCTCTAGGAATATTGTGTTAGCCACGGATCCAAAGTGAGATAGGTTTGTGAACGCGCCGTTAGTTGGACCACCACCTATCACCTTATTTTCCAAATGATACCTTAAATAAGTTTGAACCTTGGTTGATGTAATGGATTCATGTATGCATGACTTGTGTGATTTTTGTGTTCCATGGTTATGTATGTTTGTTTGTCTTGTTTATTTTAAAATTGTGTTGTTCTAACTTTTTCAATCTTATAAATAGATGCCTATTGCCATCAGCACTGTTGAGGAGTTCCAGGTTACCCGTTTTGGTCCTCGTATCGTAGAGCTTACTACCTTACTCGATCTCCCTCTTCCCACCATTACGGTGCACCCACTCACCAAGTTTGAGAGGAAGGACCTGCAGGGATTCAAGGAGAACCAGCCGGGGCCTTGAGCCAGGCCTACTACGGAGGCCATCGTCTTCAAGCTTATGCACGATGGCGAGGAGAGAGGCATGGAGGTTGTCATGCAGGGACTTGATAGGACGGTGTTAGGCCGTCCTCCCGGCAACTTAGAGGCACTCACTTCCACGCCTTCGGAAGGCGTGATGATGACGGAGAGTCCATCGACTTTGAGGACGACTCGAGGGCCACAGCAGAGCCGATACGCCTGTACCTCCAGGACTTAGAGACTCTTATTAGGCACGTGGATACTGACAGGACCAACGTCATGCTTAGCAATGACGAGCTCAGTGCAACCATGAGAAGGACAAGCTCTTGGCAGCAGGGCAGAGATAGTCAAGGAGACGGAGGCGAAGTTCGAGACCCAAGACCGTAAGTTCAAGAGTCAAGAGAAAGCGTGTCAGGATAGGAACAAGAGGATTCGGGACATGACCGAGGAACTGCAGTCCAAGGACTTCGAGTTAGAGCAGCAACAGACAGTGATTGAGAGACTTCGTTCCCAGAATAGGGCTCTCAAGACCAAGATCGACTCCTTGACCACTACTATCTAGGAGAACAAGACCGCAATGGAGAACGCAGGTCTTACCTTTGTCGAGGAGGAGATTGATGCTGACGAGTAGACTTGACTACTCAGTTATCTTTATTTACCGTACTTGTTATTTGTGAACTTATTATTGGACCATCCGACATGTGGATGGCTTGCCACTTGTGTGTTTTTACTTTGAGACTTTTGTTATCTTGTTGTTGAGCTTTTATCCTTGAGTTGCATGCTATGTGTTTGCTTGTGTAATGTATTGTGCATAAATCATGTAAGGGTATCTCATTCTTATCTCTATATGAATAAACCTCAGATGCCTCCCCGTCGCGCAAACCCCAACCCCAAACCCAACATTACCCCAGAAATGCAGCAGATGATGAATGCGCAGACACAGCTTATGCAAATGATGACGACATTCATCCAAAACCAGAACAACAACAACCCCAATAACAACAACAACAACAACCCCAACAACAACAACAACCCTCCGGGTTTTGATATGCTCACTAGATTTCTGCGTCTGAGGCCAGCTAAGTTTTCAGGAACGACTGATCCCATGGTAGCCAATGATTGGCTACATTCTGTGAACAAAGATTTAGTGACCGTGGGCTGCACGGATGCTGAAAAAGTCAGGTTCGCGGCACATCTGTTGGAAGGACCAACCGCAGCATGGTGGGACAACTTCCAGATCACCACACCTATTGATGAGGTGACTTGGGCTATCTTTGAAGATGGCTTTCGCACTACTCATATCTCACCAGGAATGATGAGCCTGAAAAAGGAGTTTCACAACCTAAAGCAGAGCCACCACAGCGTGGCTGAATATATTGAAGAGTTCAACAATCTGGCACGCTATGCACCGGATGAGGTTGACACAGATGCCAAAAGGAAGGAAAAGTTTCTGGAAGGCTTGAATGATGAGATGAATCTGCAACTGTCTGTGGCATATGTTCCAACTTATCAGTCGTTGTGTGACAAGGCTGTTATTGTGGAAAATAAAATGAAGCAAGTCGAGAGTAGAAAAAGGAAACACTCCGACAAGCACAGCTCGGGACCGTCTCATAAACGATCTCACTATGATGAAAATGTCAGCTCAGGATCCCACAAGCATGGGAAATTTAACAAGCACCACAACCACAACCGTCATGACAACAAGCATCATCGCAGTCATGAAAATGATAAGTACAAGAATCACAAGAGTGGACATAAGAGCCACCACAGTGGAAGTGGAAGTGGAAGTCAGCCTAAAAGGGACATCAGTCAGGTTGAATGCTTCAAATGCAAGAAGCTGGGGCATTATGCTAATGAGTGCCCTGAAAAGAAAGTTGAAGGACCAAACAAACCCAATCCTTTTCAGAAAGGACAGGTTAACCACATCAATGTGGAGGAGGTCTATGAAGAGCCTGATGCCGTTGCTGGTAAGTTCAGACTCAATTCCATCTCAGCATTTGTACTCTTTGACACTGGTGCATCTCATTCATTCATATCAAAAGCATTTGTTGATAGAAACGGGTTTGCATCTGAAAACATTGGGTGTCCGATAAAAGTTAGCTCTCCGGGAGGAGATATGATAGTGAGTCTTGGATGTCGGGATCTAGTTATAGAGATCGGAAAACATAAGTTTCCAGTAAACCTAATAATCCTGAATTCCCAAGGATTGGATGTGATTTTGGGAATGGATTGGATGGCTAAGTATGAGGGAGTATTAGATTGTGCAAACCGTATAGTTGCACTCACAACCCCTGAAGGTAAGAGGATAAAATTCAAGTCCAGTTTTAGATCTAAAGGAAGTAAGCTGAATTCTCTTAATGGGGTTAGCATGGACACTGTGCCAATTGTATGTGAGTATCCGGATGTGTTTCCGGAAGAGTTACCGGGAATGCCACCAGATAGAGATGTAGAGTTTATAATAGATTTGGTACCAGGTTCTGGACCAAGAGCAAAGAGGCCTTATAAAATGTCAGTTGACGAACTTAAGGAACTCAAGAAACAACTTGGAGAACAATTGCAGAAAGGGTTCATCCAGCCAAGTTCTTCATCTTGGGGAGCTCCAGTTTTGTTTGTGGAAAAGAGAGATAGAACTCAAAGATTATGCATAGATTACCATTCTCTCAACGAAGTAACCATCAAGAATAAATATCCTTTGCCAAGAATCAATGACTTGTTTGATCAGCTAGAAGGAGCATGTGTATTCTCGAAGATTGATCTTCGGTCAGGCTATTTTCAACTCAAGATAAGAGAGCAAGACATACCTAAAACAGCATTCACCACAAGGTATGGATTGTATGAGTACACGGTGATGCCATTTGGTTTAACCAACGCTCCAGCATACTTCATGAATATGATGAACAAAGTGTTCATGGTTCTCGACAAGTTCGTTGTCGTTTTCATCGATGACATCTTAGTCTACTCCAAGAGCAAGGAAGAGCATGAAAGACATCTCCGCTTGATACTTGAGAAACTGAGGGAACATAAGCTTTATGCCAAATTCAGCAAGTGTGAGTTTTGGTTAGAGGAAGTTGGATTTCTTGGTCATGTTATGACAAAGGATGGTGTAGCAGTTGATCCTGCTAAAGTTTCAATTTGTGAGAATGGGAATCTCCTAAGAACGTAAAAGAGGTGCGTAGTTTCCTTGGTTTAGCAGGTTACTACAGAAGATTCATTGAAATTTTTTCAAAGGTTGCTAAACCAATGACATAATTGTTAAAGAAAGATAAGAAATTTGCTTGGTCTGAAGGTTGTGAACTCAGCTTTCAAGAATTAAAGAAGAGACTTGTGTCAGCACCAGTTCTGTGCCTACCAGATTTGGAAAAGGATTTCCAAGTGTATTGTGATGCTTCTCATCAAGGATTAGGTGCCGTACTTATGCAAGGCGGAAAAGTTGTGTCTTATGCCTCGAGACAACTCAAAACTCATGAAGTAAACTATCCTACTCATGATTTAGAGTTAGCCGCAGTTGTCCATGCACTCAAAACATGGAGACATTACCTTTTGGGAAAACGTTGTGAAGTATTCACCGATCATAAGAGTTTGAAATATATCTTCACCCAGAAGGAAATCAATATGAGACAAAGGAGATGGCTAGAACTTATCAAGGATTACGACTTGAGTTTGCAGTACCACCCCGGTAAAGCAAATGTAGTAGCAGATGCTCTAAGTCGTAAGGCGTTTGTAAATGGCCTTACAAAAGGTGAATTGCCAGATGACTTGTGTAAGCAATTCAAGGAACTCAGGTTGGAGATTGTACGAGAAGGACATCTCATGTCTTTGGATGTTCAACCCACTCTGTTGGATAAAATTAAAGAAGCCCAGAAGACGGATAAAGAAATCGAAGAGATTAAGGAAAGAATTAGCCTAGGGAAAGCTAAAAGTTTCCATATAGATGAACAAGGTACTTTATGGCACGGGAAACGTATTTGTGTTCCACAAGATCCGGAATTGCGGAAAATGATTCTACAAGAAGCCCATAACTCTCCATATTCTATTCACCGAAACACCAAAATGTACATGGATATGAAAGAAAGATTTTGGTGGAACAATCTCAAAAGGGACATCGCCGAACACATTGCTTTGTGTGACGTGTGTAGTAGAGTGAAAGCGGAGCATCAGAAACCAGCAGGTTTGCTTCAACCAATGCCTATTCCTGAATGGAAGTGGGAAAATATTGGTATGGATTTCATTACCGGATTACCAAGGACCAGGTCGGGGTATGATTCCATATGGGTAGTAGTGGATCGCCTAACTAAAGTGGCTCACTTTATACCCGTAAAGACAACTTATACCAGTGCCAAGTTAGCCAGACTCTACATGAGAATTGTATGCCTTCACGGTGTACCTAAGAGTATTGTGTCTGATAGAGGAACTCAATTCACTTCTCACTTTTGGAGGCAGCTTCATGAATCTTTAGGAACGAGGATGGAATTCAGCACTGCTTTTCATCCTCAAACGGATGGACAAACAGAAAGGACTAATCAAATTCTTGAAGACATGTTGAGGGCATGTGCCCTAGACTATGGAGCAAGTTGGGATAAAAGTCTGCCTTACGCAGAGTTCTCTTACAACAAATCACCAATCTAGCATTGGGATGGCACCATTTGAGCTTCTCTACGGAAGGAAGTGTACCACCCCATTGCTATGGAATGGTGTGGGAGAAAGAAGTTTGTTCGGACCAGATCTTATCAAAGACGCCGAAGAAAAGGTCAAATTGGTTAGGGACAGGTTGAAGATAGCACAGTCTTGACAGAAAAGCTACGCGGATTCTAAGCGTAGAGAAGTCACCTACGAAGTTGGGGATAGAGCTTATCTTAGAGTATCACCACTTCGTGGAGTGAAAAGATTTGGAGTCAAAGGAAAGTTGGCACCAAGATATGTTGGACCATTCAACATTCTAAGTCTCAAGGGAGAAGCTGCATATGAAATCGAACTGCCAAACATCTTTATCAAGATCCATAATGTTTTTCATGTGAGTCAGCTTAAGAAATGTCACCCAGAAATGGAAGAAACTTCTTTGAAGGATACCATATCTTTGGAAGAAATTCAACTAGAAAGTGATCTCACCTATGAAGAAAAACCTGTCAAGATTCTTGAGACCGCAGAAAGAGTCACAAGGACAAAGACTATCAAGTTTTGCAAAGTACAATGGAATCATCATTCCGAAGAGGAAGCAACATGGGAAAGAGAAGATGATCTTCGGAAAGACCACCCTCACCTATTTGCTAGCCAATCCGAATCTCGAGGGCGAGATTCATCTTAAGGGGGTTAGATTTGTAACATCCCTAAAATCATATTTCAAAACTCATTCATATCATCATTGCATCCTTCATTCATTTAGGGTTTTTCTCAAAATCATTTCGAAGCAGAAGTTTGTGCTATGATTTCATGTGAGCAAATTCTAACTCAAATGGCCATCACCCTTTGAGACTTGAATGTTTAGGAACTTGGTTGCATGCCTCCATTGTTGGAAAGTTTAGGTGTAGCAATTTAACCAAAGTTTTCAACTTGGAAATAATTTCAAAACCCTTATTTCAAACATTTGCAAACTAGAGGCATAGTCTCATTTGTTTGAAACCCAAGCTTGACCAAGCCCTTGCAAGGTGACCACTTGTTAAATAACTGGTTTTTGAAACCACAGAACCCTGCAAAGATCCCCAGATTTGTTTGAATTCAAAAAGGATTTGAATTCATGTCAAAATCATTCCAGAAAATAGAATTAGAAAAAGAAAAGAAGCTAACAAAGGAAAAAGGCCGCGCGGCTGAAATCTGGCCCAGCAGTGAAACAGGCCCATCAAGCCCACCCGGGGTTTTTCCTTTTCTTCTCTCACGCATGAGCACACCACCAGCTCAGCCGAAGGACCCACTCACATTCCTCTCTATCGGCGACAACCGGCCCACTTGAGCATCGTCGTCTCCACCACCCGACCAGTTCATCCCCAAATCAGCGGCAGTTTTACGTGTTTAATTGGCTTCAATTCAGATCAATGCCGAGTGATTCTCGCTCGTGACCAGGCTATATAAACCCCTCTGCCTCTCCCTTCTCCCTCAAACCCCGAACCCAGAGCGCCACCAGGCTGCGTGTATTGCTCTCTGTAGCCCCGCCGTCTCCGACGACTGCGCCGGCAAATTCCGGTGAGTTCTGAGCTCTCCTCTGCCTCTCGTTCTTGCTATCTGACTCAGTGAGTCTCTGCGCTTCTTCTAACACACTCCGTTTACCTTCGCATGACCCGTAGCTCCGGCAACGTCGACGACTGGCCGCCATCGTCTTCTACACGAACTCCGGCGAGCTCTAGTGGTAAGTCCAGACTGCCTCGAACCTTGTCGTTCACGCACGCATGTTCTCCGTGATCTTCTGCATCTAACCACACCTCCCGTTTGCATCCTAGTAATCTACAACGTCGCCTCCGACCTCGAACAGAACCACCGTTGCCAGATCCAACTCCGACGAGAAATCTACCGCAACCCTGAGCGCCCCTTGCCGAGCTGACCACACGTCGAGCACCCCCACATCCTTGCGGTCTCGGTGAGTATCTTTCCTATCCTCCTAACAATCTGTATCACCAGCGCCGCCATCATCCGACCGTCGCCTCCGCGCGCAGCCGATAAGCGCCGCCAGTTTTTGGCTTGATGATTTAGACCGTTGGATCTGTATCGTAGGGCTAGGATAGAATTTTAAACGAAGGGGTATGCGCGTGTCTGAGCCGCCAGATCTCATTTAGACCCTACGGCTGTGGAGCTCGATCCAGTGCAAACCGGTACGCACCATTGAGGTTTCGACGCGTGGCTAGGTTGAATTCAAAAACAGAATTTAAAACCAGAATTAGATCCAAACTTCAAACTGCTATAACTTTTGAATGCCACGTTAGATTTTTGCAAACTTTATACCGTTGGATTCAGTGAACCAAGACCTTTCTGATTATCCAATGTGTTTAGCAAATAGTAACCATTAGAATGACTTTATTTGTAGAAACTTGTTTAAGGCTATTTTTGAGTATAGATTTAGTTTAGTATTTTGTTTTAGGGTTAAATAAGTTTAGTTGGCAAACTTGTGACTTGTTAAGTTTCTGTAATCATGCACGTGCTTGGTAGAGTTTTCAAAATCACCACTTAGTAATTTCATGCATGCATGCATTCATATTATTTTTGATTGTATATGAATTGTGTGCTACAATTTTGTGTGTAGATTTTGCTAGTGATTGTGACTGTGAAGAGTGCTACTCTCCCCATTAGCAAGGCAAGTGATGCTTCATATCTTTTGTCCCATTATTTTCACTATGAATTAGTGTTTTTGCTAAGTAAATCTTGCATGGATTTTATTTGCTAAGTATAGACCTGGCTATGGGAAAACCTAGTAGATGAAGCCTTAGTGAAAATTTCCTAAGTCAAAATTCCTATTACCATCATGCTTATCTTAGCTAATAGAAAACAAGGGTGGAATATATATTCATGCTATGGAAAATCTCTAAGTCTAAGGACTTGTGTTTTGTTTAATAAAACAACTAAGTTAGTGAATCACCTGGGTGGAATGGGACTTGCTTGGTGGTTTTTGGTTGAGTGGTTCACAAGGCCCATGTTTATGGTTTACCTTAGTGTATCTCACTTGTGGATGGCCACCCAGGAATAAAGAGATTTGAGATGTCAAATGTTGAGAAGCTTCAAGTGTAACCACTTGGCATTATGGGCTCTGCCATGATCTTAGGTTGCTAGAACTTAGTCTCTTGGACAGTTGGTGGTAGTGGGAATGATAGGTTGGAGCGCGTCCATTTGACTAAGGAAAGGCTTCTGAAGGATCTTGTCTTGGGAAACCAAGTCTTGTGGGGAAAGTGCACCACCTCTGCAGAGTGTAAAACCTAAGTACTTATCCATGTCACAGTAAAGGACAATTTGAGCATCAAGACATGGAAGCTTCAAAAATCTCATCACTCCAATTTCTAAATAAAACTTGTGGGTGAACAAGGGTTAAAGGATCTTCAGTCTTTGATTGGTAGATGCCTTGGAAAGGATCTTCAGTCTTTGATTGGTAGATGCCTTGGGAAGGTTTTTGTCAAACAAAAACTTAGTGTTTTCAAATGTTAAGGAAAAAAATCTATTTTTGAGCAAAGCAAGCCAAGCTACACCTAGCCAAATTGCATATAGTATTATAGTCCACTTTAAATAAACTAAGGTATCACTTGCCAATACTATTCCAAAGTATTGACCCTCTGTGGCTGTAACTTGTAATGTTGCAGGTTACTGCGATGATGATTAGGAGTCATGAGTCTACACTCAACATGCTTGCCTGTGGCACATGAAGATGAAGACTTATGTTTATCTACTTATTCCATAAACTCTTGTATTAGGCCTTTGGCCCTGAGTTGTAAAAGACTATGTTTTATCTCTGGAATGACTGTAATAAACGACCTTTGTATCTGTGTACTTCATCTTAAACTGTGGATGCTAGCATTGATCCAGGGACTAGCATTGCAATCACAGGGATCCTTTCCTTTAATAAGGAGGGATCTGACAAAACCTAAAAGATCCAAGCCAAGTAGAACTTGACTTGGATCTAGGTGACTGGATATTTAAAACTAAATTTAAAAAGATCCAAATCAAGTAGAAACTTGACTCGGATCTAGGTGGCTGGATATTTGAAACAAAACCTAAAAGATCCAAATTGAGTAAAACTCGACACGGATCTAGGTGGCTAGAAATTCGAAGCGAACATCTCAAACATCCAAATCAAGTAAAGATGTCTAAAGTAATAATATTTGTTATACGCACAAATGACTACACTTTGTCAGTAGAAGCTTCCCACCGAATTACAAATCATTCGGTCGAAAGCTCAAGGACTAGTGGGTATGCGGTACATTATATGAAAAGAATAAAGCATAGACCAAGATATTTACCTCATTCATACTATTTCTCTCAAGAATAACTTTGGTGGCCAAATGCAAGAGATCGCTAACATCAGAGAGGTGGAAAGGCTTATTACTCAGATTGCCCTCGACCCGATTAGCGGCATTCCAATTATTGGCGTATTCCACCAACGACCCAAGACTTCCGCCGCTCTCCGTATGCGTAAGCACCATGACTTTGGCCTCTCACGCTTTTTGGGCAGCTATCGTGGCCGGCGGACTCTTATGAAGCACAATCTATGTGCCGGCGGCAGAGGCAGACCCGGGTTTAGAGACAGTAGCACCCTCTTGAAGCATATCGGCTACACCGGGTTGAATGGAGCTCGGCGCAACTTTCTGCTGAGCTGGATTGGGCTTGGCGACTCCGTACTTCTTGGCCTTGGTGGAAAACTCGGCAATAGATTGCGATTTAGCAGGCTGAGCTGAGCTTGGGGCAGAAATCTCCGAAACTGAGGCAGCAACACCTTGAGCAAGAGCCGAGGAAATAGGAACCTCGGCAGGAGTAGGTTCAGCGGAAGTGGCCTTGGTAACATCGGTGGAAGCTACCTGATCACTCAATTGATCCGTCATAGAAATGTCGGCAACGCCACCAAATGCAACCTTGACCTCCTCCTGCCGAGGTGGACTGTTAATCGGCATGGGAGGAGGATAGTCACGAACAGGGCTGGGAACCTGAACGTCACCTTGTGGTGGTGGTGAGGGTTTCCGAGTAACCTGATAGGTCATACTCGAACCACTCGGATTAGCAGAGATCAGGCCACTGCCGAGATAAAAAGAGAACAAAATCAGGAATAGAGAGAGAAACAAGAAATACAAATCTAGTCCGATTAAGCCGACTTACACAGAAACCCCGGGCATGAATTTCCGCTTCGAAGGCTTCTGGGCGGATCCCTTAACCCATTTCTTGGGAGCTACATCAGAAGGATCCTTCGAAGAAGCATGCTTCTTCGACGGAAGGGAGGCTTCTATGGCGAGGGAGTCCACCTCCTGCACCTGACCATCCGGGTTAGCTGATGAAATGTGAGCCGGATATGCGTAAGAGAAGGGCACCACATCGACTACCTCAAGAACTTGGACTTCCTCCGAGTCATCATCCTTGGTTAGTATGGGAGGCTTACCCCGAGTTCGGACAGGAGCCGAGTCAGGTTTCAGAATTAATTCTTCCAAATCAAGCTCGCCAACGTCCGGGTTATGTCGATCCTCGTTCCAAGCAAGAGCGAGGACATCATCATCCTCCACGGCCTACTCGTCAAAATTATGAATAGTGAAATTGCAATGTGAAGTGGTGAAGTTAGTAACAAAACAAAATATTACTTGAGTAAAATAAAATAAGATTCGGTACCGAATTACCTTGGGAGGGGGATTGTCACGAGTGAAGGGCTTCATGCCCCACTTCCAACCCTCGGCCATGTTCGTTTGTAATATAGCCCGGACAGGCTTCAGAATTTGCCCATCGTCAAGTTCGATGGTGGAAAATATATTCGGATCAAGGGGACCACTCATGTAGAATAATTTGTGAGAACGCCCTTGGAAAGGACAAATCCGGGAGCTGATAAAGGTGGCCATGAGATGATCGCCGCATAATCCGGACCGGTTCAACTCCTTGAGCCGGATATCGAATGCCTCAGCAAGAGCATTGCTTCTCTTCGGGTTGATGTCCCAGTTCTTCTTGGTGGGCACACCGACTGATAAAGTCGGCAGTTGAATCCTATCGACCTCATCGCCATTCTTCACATAAAAGAAGGACCTATGCCACTTCTTACATGACTCGAGACCCTTGACCCGAGGGAAGTGGGACTTATTTCTAGGAGTAATGGAGGCGGCGCCACACTGAGTCAACGATTTCTTAGAAGGACGCATGATTTTGTCCGACACAACGTTAGCTCGGATCTGAAAGAATTTAGACCAAACGGCTCTGGAGGGCCACTAGCCGAAGTAACCCTCAAAAGCTGAGATAAAAGCAGAAAGGGATGCAACGGCGTTAGCCGGGAGATGATGCGGCTGAAGGCCGAAGAACTCTAAGAATTTTGTTGGCAAAATCACTAAGGGGCAGACTAAACCCTCTAGAGAAATGGGACATAAAAACTACATATTCACCGGGATTTATGATGGGATCGGCCTGTGGGTCGAGTAAATGGCAATTTACCTCGATGGGGATGCGGCTTGTCTTACGAAGACACTCAATCTCCTGCCGAGTGACGGTGGACCCTTGGTAGGATCCATGCTCCGGTGTAGAGGCTACATCTTCTTCCTCCACGGCGGCGATGCTATGCGATCTCGACATGGGTTCGCCGGAAGAAGCGACGAAGGAAGAAGTACTAGTGGCGGGGAAAGGCCTTGATGTCCACGGCCCTGTCGCAACGATGAAGAGCCCGACAGCAGCAGTGAGGAAGGACCAGAAAAGGAAAACCGACTTGGAGAAATGGGTCATACCTCGTCATGAATCAAGACAGTCGGAAAGAATGAGAAGATATAAGCTGAGGAGCGCTTCAGAGAAAGAGCCGACCAAAGTATAAGTCGACAACATATACTTGGAAACCAAGTGTCTAGAACCTGCTGTAACCTTGCCGAATAATGTCGCCAAGACCACACCAGCTTCGGGGACTGATGTTGGGGGCATGACCCCAGGTAGGTTCAAGCTAAGGTAAAAGGGCAAAGCCCTCAAGGACCTAGGCCAGGTCAAAGAATGACCTAGCCGAGTTATTAAAAGGCCGGCCGGATAAGGCCGGGCTTGGTCCGACTCGAGCAAGTAAGACCTGACTTGGCTGACATATGGGTTATGTCGGTCTATTGTTATTACACTTCATATAACCAGGTTAGGGCTTGGTCGAGTCATACAAGGCGAGGCTGGGTCACGAGGAAGCTTGCTTGATAAGGAGAGGATGAACCCTGAAGTCAACACTACGCATTGTCTCTTTCTTAGGAATTTGTATAGTCCCAAGCGCTACGGACAAGAGCCAGAGGGACAGAGGAGCAGGAGAAGGTCACAGAGGTGACAGTCCCCGAGCACGAGGATCACATGTCCTGGGCTCTGTGTTATTGCCACCGATAGAAGGTAGACACGGAGAGGCTCCCACCGAGTTACTATACTGGGACAGGCATATTCCATCGAATATGATGTCCACGTCAGCCCTAGATGTAACCTGGACACCCCTTTATAAGGTGAGCCAGGGCCTCCTGAGAGGGGATCTATTCATTTTTCCACTGAGCACTAGTTGTATCTTCTTCTTCCTCTCGCTCATACAACTCGAGGAGCAAGTGTAGCATCAGTGGTGTTGAGTAAAGATCTAGTTCTTGTGTTCTGTGTGTAGAAATCACTACATCTTCCCTCACTAGATCCCACTAGTGCACATTGGGCCCCCAAGTTAAGCCTACCCATGGCATCTGCCATGCCACCACCACCACACCGCCAGTTGATCTTCGGGGGATCATAGACATCACGGCTGATGTAGATGTCACTCCAATCTTCATCGGGATCGGTGTTGTAGAAGCTTGGCTCGATGTACTCCTTGTACCCCGTGCTAAACCTCTCCACCTCCTCGTTGCCATCCTCCATGGACGGTCTACGAGAGCGGTCCCTGGAAGGAGCAATGAGACCCAGGGGTTTTCCATGGCCTGGGATGGGATAGAGCTTGGCTAGATTGGTTCCTGGCGATTATGATTAGAGAGAGACACAATGGCAATATATAAGAGGGATCAGAGGTCGGTAAAACTCGCAAAAAGCACCAAATTAACGCCCAAGAAAAGAATCTTAACGAAACAGGGAAAGAAATCATGGATTTGGATAAGTCTTGCCGCGTAACGACCAACTATACAGGCGTGGATCGTATAGCTCCGGTCGTATAGTTGATTCCAGGCAGATATTTCCAAATATCTCAAGTCCATGTCAATTAAGTTACCGACTTGGAACCGACAAAACCATTTTTTTAGATGAATAAAAACGGAAAAAAGGACGGATCATCCAGATGGTTTAACGACCAACTATACGGCGGGAGGTTTTTTCTCCGTCCGTATAGTTTGATCGTATAGTTTCTAGACGACAAAAAATATTTCGCGAAGAAGGTACAGAAGGTTTAACGACCAACTATACGGGGGGAGATTTTTCTCTAGTCGTATAGTTGCGGCCGTATAGTTGGTAAAAACCTTCAAAAACTTCAGAAAAACATGAGGAATTCAAAGACAAAAATTTCAGAAGTAAAAATTGTGAAGACAAATCACTTATTAGAGAAAGAAAACTTACCTTCCACTTACTGTTTATTTAGTCGGGGTTGGCAAGCTCCTCCAACAACAAGGACTTCGTCTCTTTGGGAGGACTTGACCTTAGTTCATCTAATAATTCTCATAAACAAAAATTACCAGGACTAAATTTCCTCTCAATAATATTGGTGTCTTGTTGGGCAAATATGGACACTACATCCAACATCTTTATTTCTTGCCTATGCATATTCTGCAACTCAAATTATTGAAGTAAAAGGATCCAACGGATCAGTCTTGGCTTATGATTTTCCCTCTCAAGTAGTTCTTTTAAACCATCATGATCCGTATGGACTCTTACTTTTGCATCAACAATATAAGAACGAAATTAATAGCAAGAGAAAAATATAGCAAAAACTTCTTTTTCTTCCTTAGGATAATTATTTTGAGCACTATTAAGAGTTCTACTAGTATGATGTATATTATTAAATCTGCGACCTATATGTTGTTCCAGAGTTACTCCTACAACATCATCACTAGCTTCACATATTAAATCAAAAGTCCTATCCCAGATAGGTGGTTTAATGATAGGAGCATAGGATACATCATATTTAAGTTTATCAATGGCTACAAGACATTTATCATCAAAATTAAATCTTAGTCCCTTTACCAGAAGGTTAGTCAAAGGTTTAGAAATTTTAGAGAAATTTCTAATGAACCTTCTATAAAAACCCACATGACTAAGGAAACTTATCTCTATATCCCTAAGTTGTGGCATTCTCTCTATTGCTTCATCCTTAGCTCTGTCTACTTCAATACCCTTACCAGATACCTTATGTCCAAGGACTATACATTCTTTGAACATGAAATGGCACTTCTCCAGTTTAGAACAAGATTGGTCTCTTCCCAACGCTGAAAACTCTTTTGTGATTATCCAAGCAACTAGTAAACGAAGTTCTATAGACATAATAGTTATCCATAAATACTTCCATTATCAGTTCTATAAAATCCACTAAAATAGCAGTCATGATTTTTTGCAAAGTAGATGGAGCATTACATAAACCAAAAAGCCATACATCGGTAAGCATGTAAACAATAAGGACTAATGAAAGTTGTTTTAAGTTGGTCATCAAGATGAACATATATTTGGGAAAAACCAGATTATTCGTCCAAGTAGCAAAAATAAGTGTGGTTTGCTAACCTCTCTAAATTTTGATCTATGAACAACTATTTGGGAAAAACCAGGATAGTGATCCTTCCTAGTTTCTTTATTCAATTTCCTAAAATCGATACATATCATATGTCCAATAATAGTTCTAGTAGGTATCAATTCATTGTTTTCGTTAGGAACAATAGTAAAACCGCCCTTCTTAGGAACACATGAACAAGACTTACCCATTCACTTTCTTTTACAGGATAGATTATACCTGCATCCACTAGTCATACTATTTCGTTTCTTACCAATTCCTTCATTTCGGGCTTCATCCTTCTATTAAATTCTGCAACTAGTTTAGCACCTTACTCCATGAATATTCGATGGACGGTTATCATGGTACTAATTCCCTTCAAATCATCCATTGAGTATGCAAAGGCCTTGCGGTGCTCCTTAAGTACTTTCATGAGTTCTTCTTCTTCATCCCCTGAAAGTTAGCCCTAATAATAACAGGGAATTTATTTGTATTGTCCAAAAATCTATATTTAAGATTATCTGGTAAATTTTTTAATTCAGGGGGTGGTAATTCCTCGTCCCCTCTCTTTTTTGGCTCTTCAAAAGCCTCATAAGTTGGAGGCCCTAAAATGGGAAGCGAATCAAATTCACTTTATAATTCTTCTAGGGACTTGTTCTCCATAATTATTTCTTCATAATTTGAGTCTTTGTTTGTTTCTTCTTCTTGATTACTAAAGAAGTGAGATCCATATCCTTAATAGTTTTTCCTTTCTCTTCCTATTGTATTTGTATAACTCTGCCTTTAAATTTGGATAAGTGGAATTATTTTCCGCTTCCCCAAGCTTAAAGACACAATCTCCTTTTTAATATCAACTTTGGCACCTTCATCGCTCAAATTGTTTGTTCTAGATATAATTGGGAAAAGAGTGTCAACTGGCATATCGACAACTACAAAATCGATAGGAAATTTTTTATTGCCAATTGTGACAATTGCATCTTCGACTACTCTCATCGGAATTGTAAGAGTTTTATTAGCTAACATGATTGTTATATCAGTATTCTCTATTTTAGCTGGTACTATCACTTATTTTATTTCTAAACAAAAATCATAAGATATAACATTAACCGTGGTGCCAAGATCACATAAACTATAATGCAAGGTTTCTTTAAATATGTAGGGAAGAATAGGCTTACCCACATCTTTTACCTTAATTTTACTTCTACTAGTACAGAAGTCTCCTTATCTAGTTCAACTATGTTGCAGTGTGCATACATAGCAAAATTTCTTCCTTGGTTACCTATTCATCTTTGGTTTCATACATATGTTCTTCAACTTCTGGCATACTTTCCTCTTTCTTCTTTTCCTATACTGCATTAACCTGTTCATATTCGAAAATATGCTTTTTCGTAGTGTGAGGGAAAGGTACCTCATACATTGGTTCTTGGGAGGCCATTGTTGCTTGAACTTCTCTTTTCATCTCAGGTTCGGGTGGTGGATCATACTTGACCGAACCCTCTTTTGGAGCTTTGATGTGTTCTTTAAAGGCTTTAACAACATGCAACACAAGATCTGAATCCAAATAAAGTTCTTTAGATAATTCATTAACATGGCACTTTTTATCATAGTCATGAATACAATCATAATCTATTTCTATGCCTCCTTCGCTTCCTAGACCAAAAGTCCATGAAACTCAATGACCGCGAATTCTATTAAGAAAATCCCAAGATTTAGTTATGGAAAGATTCATAAAAGCACCTCTCGCACAAGAGTCTAGTTCAATTTTATTAGGTTCAATTAAACCGCCATAAAAGATATGCAATAAATAATATTCAGGCAAATCATGATGATGAAATTGATTAAGTAAACCTTTAAATGTTATATAAGCTCTTACTAGTCCTTCATTAGGACAGTTCCTCCAAGTCATTATAAGACTCGTGATTCCAAAACATTTTATTATGGATAATACTTGTCTAGAAACTCACAAGCTAAATTATCCCAGGTAGTAGTGGCTTCTGGGGTAAAGATCTATACCATGAGAGAGTTGTGCTAGTCAAAGTCTAACTAAAGAGTTTCATCCTTACCTCATTAGAAGTATACCCCGGTAATTAAAAAGTGCCACATATATCATTGAAGCATGTAATATGCTCATATGGATCAGGATCTTCTTCATCTCCAGTAAATTGCTTCTTGTGTAGAATACCAAGTAGTAGAGGATTTATTTCAAACCCCCTTGTCTTCTCGTTGGAGATATCTGTTTTATTAATATCATAGGGCTTCCAATGTGGCTGAGTGGGTTAGCACTAGTCAAATTCTCAAACTCCATCATGATGGTGGAAACCTGTAACTCAAAACAAAACTTAGCAAGACTAAAATAAATAAGCAAAAACTAAAAGACCTACAACGCTTAGCTTCTTGACAATGGCGCCAGAAAATAGCTTGATGACTACAAGTGCATAGATCGTTTTAGCTAGTTTCGAAATAAAGATATCGATCCCATAGGGAGCATGAGTCTGAAGTCTAATAACTCTTGAATTAAATACTAAAATAGAAATGCTAAATAACATTCTAAGTAACAAGATAAAATGCGGGTGTTGTGTAAAAAGGTTTTTTTGGGTTTTTGTATAAGAGAACAAAAAGTAAAGTAAAATAAACTGAATACAGAAAATAAGTATCGCGTATGTAAAAGAGATTTGAAACTGCAATGGTAAAAAGCATTCTCAGGGAGTAGCGAATACACATCTAGCATTTATAAAGGGGTTAAGGTAAATATTATTATTATTAACATTGTAAACCATGTATGTGTGGGAGGAACTCCGTATTGGGACAAATAGGCAGCAATCACTTCTCACATCATCCTCAAAGCCACAGTAGACAGTAATCAACATCAATTGAATTACTGCGCTATTAAAGGACTTGATCCTGTAGGATGTATCCCATAGCATGGATAGTGTTCCGTGAGTTTCCTTGGTTCCCAAGTTGATATGTACGGAGTGCCAACAACTTTATAGTCATTGTAAGTGCTAGGACACCCCCGTCTATCAACAAGTAGTTCCCTCCATCAAGTCCCCAAAGAGGCAAATATTAAGAGGTCGACTTCTCCCAACATCAAGATGAAGACAATATAACACATAGTCAAAGCGATGAATATCATAATAAACTTTACCTTATTTCAATCTCCTGCTAGGGGGTCTCTATCTCCCCAAGAACTAATGATCTACTCAGATATGGAGGCAATCAACATCATGGAAAAACAATGGAATATATCATAGATGAATAGTACTTGTACAAATTCACAATGAGTACGGAACAACAAGATCTAGACAAGATGTATATGGGATAGATGAAGATGGTGATGATGTAACGGTTGATGATGAAGATCGATGCCTTAGCCTCCTGGATCTGCGTAGGGCGAAGATGGATCCCCGGTGGATGAGTTCCCCCTCGAGATCCCTTTCGGAGGTTAGGTTCTGCGATTTCTAGTCGTTCTGTATGTCATCTCTCCGATCCAGTTGCACGGGGTGAAACTATTTGAGGAGGCAGTTGTTGTGCCAACTATACAACGGGAAATATATGGCCAGAAAAAGTATTCCCTCCATAAAGTTGGTCGTTAATCCTTCTGCCTCTGTCTATTGCTTCGGGTTTTCTTCTGGTGTTATTTATATTTCCCAAATAAGTGATTGACGTTGTTTTTGGCTCCTTTTCGCTTCAATACAACTGGTCCAAGAATTGTGTCCATCGTATCCATCATCTGTCCTGATCCTGGTGAAAAAAGACATAAAATATGCACGCGAACGTCGTAAAATACCAAGATCCTACCACTACAGTGCAAAATAATAATATGAAACATGATGCAAATATGCACTCATCAGCTGCCGGAGAGGAAACACCACCCTTCGAAGTCCGACCCTTCCTTCCACCTGTATAATATCGAATCCATGCAGTAGGAACACAGCAGGATCAATGGGGATGTTGGCCATTGCCACTGGAACCGCCAGCGATGACAGAGAAGGGAAGGAGCAGAGGAAGTTGGGATTTGCATAGGCAGGGGAGCTGAGGAGATAGGGATTCCTTATTTTTTCATTTTACTGAAATGGCAAAGTCCTTAAGACAGGATAACACCTGAAGCTGCAATTTCTGAATGGGCTGTTGGTCCTTGAACCATTTTAGGTAAGAATCATCGGGCCAAGTCTTATTTGTGAAAGAGGGGAACGTCAAGAAGGGAAGCAGGCCCGACAATTTCAATGCACCACATGAATTAATAGGGGGATAAAAAGGCTCCTAGTTCGAATTTCCATTAATGACCACATTAGCAAATGTTCATGAATTGAGAACCTCATTATTTGAAATAACCCCCGAATCAATCTGTCGGCTCATACACGGAGGGGAATCTGCCTTAGAAGTGGGAAACTTTAAGCGGTCAAAGACAGAGTTAGTTTGTAACATCCCAATTTTTGTTTTAAGATGTTACTAGACGCATGCATCATATCATTTACATCATGGCATCACACTTTAAATTGTTGCATCAAAACCCTTCTCCCAAAAAAAACCTTATTTCGTTTTTCCCTTATAGTCCTATAAGGACAAGAAGAGGTTTTTTAAACCAAATCCTAAAAAGGTTATGCAAAGGTTTATTTGTATGATCCCATGTTGGTATCCTCCTTTTTACAAATTTTTAGAGACCGGTTTCACTTAATTTGTAGTTGTTTTGCAAAAGTTACTAAAGAATTGGTAAAACATAAAATAATAAAAGTATAAACAAAAAAACTAACTAACCTAACCTGTTGGGCCGGCCCGTGCAGGCCACCTCTCTCCCACAAGACGCGTGCGTTGCTTAACCTCGGGTCAAGGCCAGCCTGCCAGCCCAGCCAGTAATGACCTTGACCCGTGACCCCACCTATCATCCCTATCCCCGCGGAAATCGGGCGACACCGCCGCCGTGTGCCGAATGGACTCCGGCCGAATCGGAGTGGAATCCTCCACCCCCACGCCAACAAAATCCCCCCTTTATAAACCCCGTCACCCGCCGCATCGACCTAAACTAATTTCATGACATCGCCACAGGGCTGCTTGATTTTGGGGTCGATTCGATCTCGCCGGAGGGAGCCGCCGTCAAGCTCGGGGCAGAGGTTCTGAGCCCCCTTTCTCCGTTGTTTCTCCTCCCCTGTGACTCCCTAGCTCGACCGCCTCTTCTCATCTATTTTTCCCCTTGTCCATCGCAGCACAGCGGCCTCGATTGCTCGCCGACTTTCCACCTGAGGTCGCGAAGATCGCCAAAGCACAACAGCTAGACGAGGAAGCGAAGCTCGCAACCGTCCATGCCAGGGGAACCACGAGGAGCTACTGAACGCCGCCAACCACTTTGCCAACTCGGCAATCCACCAGGACGCCGCCGCCCATCACAACCGACATCACCTCCGCCCATCACCATCGTCGTCGCCCTTTAAGTCGTCGTCGGATCCCCCGTCCGTTAGATCTAGGATCTACAGCTTATATTAGATTCATTCAACAAAGGGGAAATGCCCTATCGCGTCGCGCCGCGTGGCAAGTGCCGCGTCAACGCGCATAGTCAGCGCTTCACCCCACGTGACCAACCAGATCATGACACGTTGCGTAATTGACTAGATTAGATCTATATTATTTTTAATTAGGCAGAAAACTTTATAAACTTTTGAAATTCATAATAAATGGAGTAGTATCTCTGTGTAGAACACAGATCTGAGATAATATTGCGAGTTTACTGCAGTAGTATCTCTGTGGATTTTAATCACTAGATTTGAGTATTTAATTCCTTGAAAAATAATTATAACTCCATTTTAGTTGATTCATGTTGCGTTGGCTTTGTTTTTATGAGGCCTACTGTTTAAAATTATAAAACCTTGATTGGGAGCTTTAGATCTGTTTCGGGATAGATTATAAGTTTGGATCTCCTTATGAGCATATAAAATAAAGTAATAACCCAATTTACCTAAAGTCTTGAAGGGAATATGTCCTGAGAGGCAATGATAAAGTGGTTATTATGTATATTCCAAGTATATGATAGATGTTTATTTTGCATGCTATAATTGTATTAATACGGAAACGTTAATACATGTGTGTTTAATAAACAAACAGAAAGTTCCTAGTTATGCCTCTCTTATAAACTAGCTCGTTGATTAACAAGATGATAAGGGTTTCCTGATCATGGAAATTGGATGTTGTTAATAATGAGGTCACAACATTATTGGAATGGTGTGATGAACATTCATACGAAGTATAGCATTACGATCAAAGTCACTAAGTTTATATTGCTATAACATCATACGAAGTGATCCTAATTCTTAGACCATGAGATCATGTCAATCACTAACACCGGAAGAGTATCTTGATAACATCAAACGTCACACCGTAACAGGGTGATTATAAAGATGGGTTTAGTACTACTAAAGTGTTATATTGAGGCCCACGGATCGAGAGTGGAATTTTTTCATTCCGATGAATGATAGATATGCTCTGGGATCTCTCGGTGATATCACATTGATTAGCTTGCAAGCAAGTGATTTGATCACTAGAATGTTATATCACGGGAACAAGAAAAGATTACATGTCAGTAACGAGAGAAAACTAGGTATGGAGATACCGATGATGGAATCTTGTACATCTAATATATCGCGAAACAAAAGGATTAAGATACTAGCGCAAAAGGTTCTCACGATCACAAGAAAGTCATCGTTGAATGTGTGGGAGTCAGTATGGATCTCCAGGTCCCGCTTCTGATTATTGATCTGAGAGGGGTCTCGATCATGTCCACATTATTCGTGAACCATAGGGTGACACACTTAAGAGACACCGACACCATTTGGAGCAAAAACTTGTTTTCGGGTGAAATTGCAGAAAGTGTTTCTGCATGTGAAATGAAATACTAGCCAGGGGTTATATGTGAATGTTTGTCATTAAAGTAATTAACAAAATTCTGAATAAATAAAAGGAGTTTTATTAATGAGAGTTTGCATTAAATTTGGTGGAAATTTAATGGGAATTTGAGTGGGTTTTTGAGTGGAGAAAATTGAAAGGGCATTTTATGAGTGAAGTGTCCACCCACATCAATGGAGGAAGGGAAAGGGGGCAGCCCCCATGCGCTGGCCACCCCCTTGTGGTTCCCCCTCCTCCTATAAAAGGAGCCCCCCTCTTCACTTCTCACTCACACATCCTCGTGTAGGATCTCTCTCCCCCTCTAGTATTTATCCTGCATGGTCTCGGACTAGCGAGATACATGTTCCCGGTGGCTATCCGTAGAGAACATACATGTTCGCGGAGGTTGCTTGATGCCTCGGACGTGTGTGCGAGCACGGATGCACCGCTGATTTGTGGCGCTAGGACTTCCTCTCGACCTTGAGATCGGCAAGAGATCATCTACATCAACCACGAGTTCAAACTCGTTAAGCTTTGTCGATCTTCAAGGGTATATTCTCTACGGATGTATATCTGCCCATTGCTTGTATCTAGTAGATAGATCTTGGTACATAGTTGTTCCCATCATAGGAAATTTTTTGTTTTCTATGTTGCGAACCCTACAGTGGTATCAGAGCCGGATCTATGCGTTGATGCTTTGCATGGGTAGTACACATATGAGTATGTGGGCAATGACGATCATGTTATTGCTTCTTAGTTGTACTTTGGATATTGGTGTCATAGTGGGATTAAGCGGCCTAGACAAACTTTACATGTCCTCGCACATGAGACCTGTTCCACGCTTGACATGCAACTAGTTTTGCATAAGTGTCTAGAGGGTGTCTGTCTCTCCTACTATAGTCAATATCTATTTTGCAACGAGTTGTCAATAGTTTGGTTATCCTCGTTGTGGTTCATGTTCGTATGTAAGAACGGTTCTATCTTCAAAAGCCCTAAGCCACGTAAAACTTGCAATGGATAAATTAGAGGCGTCTAGTTTAGATTGTTGCTAGGCTAGTGTCATGATACGGTGATGTTGTAAGTAGAAGTATAAGTCGATACTCTTACAACACACATAATGTGTAAGTTCCATAGACCTTGGCCTTACCATAGAGGTATGATAGTGATCATACCATGATGCACATGATGGAGATCGAGTGCAAGAACCATATCATTCCATTTATTAACATGTGATGTTTGTTGCATCTTATATTGCTTGTTTGGCATTTTATTAGCATAATAAGATGATCCCTCATTTAGATATAAATATAAAAATATGTTCTCCCTTAAGTATGCACCGATTATGTTTCGTCGCTCCAAGACATCACGTGATGATCGGGTGTTCTTGGATCCACGATCATATTTAAGGTGTAAAACAGTTACACACGCGAATACTAAGGTTCTTACTTGGCGATCCTAGCATGTACAGAATGGCCTCGGAACACAGACCGAAAGGTTAAGCATGAGTCATATGGAAGATATGATGCCCATTTGATGCTCGCCTTTGAAGCTACACCGACTCACGTGATGATCGAACTTGGTGTAGTGGATTTGGTTCATGTAATCACCAAAAAGGCACGAGGGATGTCATTTTTGAGTGGGAGTTCATTCTTAATTTGGATTAGTTGAACTCATTCTATCATAAACTTAGTCTAAACTTTACAATTTCTGTTGTAGATGGCACCACCTTCTTTTAATTTCAATGTGTTCATGGAGAAAGAGAAACTTGCAATGAACGGTAGAAAGTTTACCGACTGGGCCATGAATTTGAGGATTCTCCTCACTGTTGCACAAAAGAAATATGTGCTAGAAGCGCCGCTAGGCCCCCCACCGTTCGATGATGCCCCTGTCGAGGAAAAGAATGTCTATCAGACTCGTCAGGAGGACCACAACTTAGTTCATTGCGGCATATTGTATGGTCTAGAGCCAGAACTTCGAAAGAGTTTTGAAAACGACAATGCATTTGATACAATGGGTGAGTTGAAAATGATTTTTGACACCCATGATGCTGTAGAGAGTTACAATGCTTCAGAAAAGTTCTTTAGTTTCATGATGGAAGAGAACAGCTCCGTAAGTGAGCATGTACTCAAGATGTCGGGTTACGCCGATAAGCTTGTGTCCTTGGGAATAACGATTCCCATTGACTTAGGCATCCATCATGTTCTACACTCTCTGCCACCTAGCTATAAGAGCTTCATGATGAACTATAATATGCAAGGCATGAAGAAGTCTCTCCCCGAGCTTCTGTCAATGCTTAAAACGGCACAAGTGGAAGAAATAAAATCAAGTGTTGATGATCAATAAGACCACTAGTTTCAAGAAAGACAAGAAGGATAAACAGAAGGGAAGAAGGGGTGGCAAGCCAGTTGTCGTGCCTGAAGCAAAACCCTGAGATGGCCCTAAGTCTGATACCGAGTGATATTATTGCAAGGGGACTAGCCACTGGAAGCGCAACTGCCCCAAGTATTTGGCAGACAAGAAGGCCGACAAGGCAAATAAAGGTATATATGATATACATGTTATTGATGTGTACTTGACTAGTACTCGCAGTAGCACCTGGGTATTTGATACCGGTTCAGTTGCTAATATTTGTAACTCGAATCAGGGGCTGCGGAACAAGCGACCGCTAGCAAGGGGTGAGGTCAAGATGCGTGTTGGCAATGGATCAAGCGTTGATGTGATTGTCGTTGGAACACTACCTCTCCACCTACCATCGGGATTAGTTATAAACTTTAATAACTGTTATTTGGTGATAGCATTGAGCATGAACATTGTATCCGGATCATGTTTGATGTGCAGTGGTTATTCATTTAAATCCGAGAACAATGGTTGTTCTATTTATATGAATGAAATCTTGTATGGTCATGCATCAATGATGAATGGTTTATTTTTGTTGGATCTTGATAATAATGTTACACATATTCATTATGTTGATGCTAAACAGATTAAACTTAATGATGATATATTCGCATATATGTGGCATTGCCGTCTATGTCATATTGGCGTTAAACGCATGAAGAAGCTCCATTCGGATGGACTTTTGGAATCACTTGACTTTGAATCATTTGATACATGTGAGCCATGCCTTATGGGAAAGATGACTAGAACGCCGTTTTCTGGTTCAATGGAACGGGCCACAGATTTATTGGAAATCAAACATTCTGATGTGTGTGGTCCAATGAGTGTGTCGGCGCGAGGTGGATATCATTATTTTGTAACTTCCACGAATGATTTCAGTAGATACAGTTATATCTAGTTGATGAAACATAAGTCTGAAACCTTTGAGAAATTCAAGGAGTTTCAGAGTGAAGTGGAAAATCATCGTACTAGAAAGATCAAATTTCTATGGTCCGATCGTGGAGGTGAGTATCTAAGTTACGAGTTTAGCACTCATGTGAAAGAGTGTGGAATAGTTTCACAACTCACACCTACCGGAACACCACTGTGAAATGGTGTGTCAGAACGTCGTAATCGTACTTTATTAGATATGGTTCGATCTATGATGTCTCTGACGGACTTGCCACTGTCATTTTGGGGTTATGCACTAGAAACTGCTGCATTCACTTTAAATTGGGCACCATCTAAATCCGTTGAAAAGACACCATATGAATTGTGGTTTGTAAACAAACCTAAGCTGTCATTTCTTAATGTTTGGGGATGCGATGTTTATGTGAAGAAACTTCAACCGGATAAACTCGAACCCAAAGCGGAAAAATGCGTCTTCATAGGATACCCTAAGGAAACTATTGGGTATTCCTTCTATCACAGATCCGAGGGCAAGGTTTTTGTTGCCAAGAATGGATCCTTTGTAGATAAAGAGTTTCTCGCCAAAGGCGTGAATAGTCGGAAGGTAGAAGTCGAAGAGGTTGTAGAACCTTCTATTCATAATATGGCAACTCCCGATCTGTATGGAAATCCTGTTATGAATTTCATGGTTGATGAAATTAATGACCCTGCACCGTATGAAGAAGCGATGATGAGCCCGGATTCCAACAAATGGTTATAAGCCATGAAATCCGAGATGCAATCCATGTACATAAACCAGGTTTGGACCTTGGTGGACTTATCTCACGACCAAAAGGCCGTGGAGAATAAATGGATTTTCAAAAGGAAAACTGATGCTAATGGTAATGTGACCGTGTATAAAGCTGGACTTGTCGCAAAGGGGTTTCGACAAATTCAAGGAGTTGACTACGATGAGACATTATCTCCCGTAGTGATGCTAAAGTCAGTTAGGATTATGTTAGCAATTGTCGCATATTCCGATTATGAGATATGGTAGATGGATGTCAAAATTGTGTTCCTCAATGGGAATATTGATGAATAGTTTTATATGATACAACCAAAGGGTTTTGTCGATCCTAAGGATGCTGACAAGGTATGCAAGCTTCAGTGATCCATCTATGGACTGGAGCAAGCATCCCGAAGTTGGAATCTCCGCTTTGATGAGGTGATCAAAGAGTTTAGATTTGTCCAAACTTATGGAGAGGCTTGTATTTACAAGAAAGTGAGTGGGAGCAATGTGGCATTTCTGATATTATATGTGGATGACATATTATTGATCGAAAATGATATAGATCTTTTAAACTGTGTTAAAAGTTATCTAAACAACAAATTTTCAATGAAGGACCTAGGTGAAGCGTCATACATATTATGCATAAAGATCTATAGATATAGATCTAGGCGCCTAATAGGGATATTGCAAAGTACATACCTTGATAAGATTTTAAAGAATTTTAAAATGGACGGAACTAATAAGGGGTTCTTACCTATGTTGCATGGCAAGACATTGAGTAAGACTCAAAGTCTGGCTACGGTGGAAGAAAGAGAGATAATGGACAAAGTACCCTATGCTTTATCCATAGGCTCTATAATGTACGCCATGCTATGTACAAGACCGGATGTGGCACATGCTATTAGTTTGACTAGTAGGTACCAATCTGATCCAGGATCGAAACACTGGATAGTGGTCAAGAATATCCTTAAGTACTTGCGAAGAACTAAAGATATGTTTCTTGTGTATGGAGGTGAAGAAGAGCTCGTCACTAAGTGTTATGTCGACGCTAGCTTTGACACCGATCCGGATGACTCTAAGTATCAATCCGGATACCTATTTCTCATGAATGGTGGATCGGTTAGTTGGAGGAGTTCGAAACAACCCGTGGTGGCGGGATCAACAACAGGCGTCGAATATGTTGCTGCTTCAGAAGCGGCTCAGGAAGCAGTTTGGATGAAGGAGTTCATATCCGAACTAGGTGTGGTTACGAGCGCATTGGAACCAATGGTGATCTATTGTGACAACAATGGTGCCACAGCCAATGCCAAAGAACCAAGGTCTCACAAGAATTCCAAGCATATTAAGCGTCGGTTTCAGTCCAGCCGCGAGCATGTCAAGGATGGAGATATAAAGATTTGTAAAGTACACACGAATCTCAATGTAGAATATCCGTTGACTAAAACTCTCCCTAGAGCAAAACATGATAAACACCAAAACTCCATGGGTGTTAGATTTATCACTATGTAACTAGATTATTGTCTCAAGTGCAAGTGGGAGACTGAAGGGAATATGCCCTGAGAGGCAATAATAAAGTGGTTATTATGTATATTCGATGTATATGATAGATGTTTATTTTGCATTGTATGATTGTATTAATAGGGAAATGTTAATACATGTGTGTTTAATAAACAAACAGAAAGTTCCTAGTTATGCCTCTCTTATAAACTAACTCGTTGATTAACAAGATGATCAAGGTTTCCTGATCATGGACATTGGATGTTGTTAATAACGAGGTCACAACATTATTGGAATGGTTTGATGAACATTCATCCGAAGTATAGAATTACGATAAAAGTCATTGAGTTTATATTGCTATAACATCATACGAAGTGATCCTAATCCTTAGACCATGAGATCGTGTCAATCACTAACATCAGAAGAGTATATTGATAACATCAAACGTCACATCGTAACTGGGTGATTATAAAGATGGGTTCAGTACTACTAAAGTGTTATGTTGAGGCCCATGGATCGAGAGTGCAATTTTTTCATCCCGATGACGGATAGATATGCTTTGTGCCCTCTCGGTGATATCACATTGATTAGCTTGCAAGCAAGTGATTTGATCACTAGAGTGTTATATCACGGGAATGAGAAAAGAGTACATGTCAGTAACGAGATCAAACTAGGTATGGAGATACCAATGATCGAATCCCGGACATGTAATATATCGTGAAACAAAAGGATTAAGATACTAGCGTAAAAGGTTCTCACGATCACAAGAAAGTCATCATTGAATATATGGGAGTCAGTATGGATCTCCAGGTCCTGCTTCTGATTATTGTTCTGAGAGGGGTCTCGATCATGTCCACATTATTCGCGAACCGTAGGGTGACACACTTAAGAGACACCGACACCATTTGGAGAAAAAATTTCATGCTGAAAAGAATAACAAGCGCGGGAATTTATTTCACTAGATACCGAAACTGGTTATTGGGTGAAATTGCAAATAGTATTTCTGCATGTGAAATGAAATACTAGCAAGGGGTTATATGTGAATGTTTGTCATTAAAGTAATTGACAAAATTCTGAATAAATAAAAGGCGTTTTATTTAATGAGAGTTTGGATTCAATTTGGTGGAAATTTAATGGTAATTTGAGTGGGTTTTTGTGTGGAGAAAATTGAAAGGGAATTTTGTGAGTGGAGTGTCCACCCACATCAATGGAGGGAGGGCAAGGGGGCAGCCCCCATGCGCCGGCCACCCTCTTGGGTTTCCCCCCTCCTCTCTTCTCACTCACACCTCCTCGTGAAGGATCTCTCTCCCCCTCTAGGATTTATCCCCCATGGTCTCGGACTAGCGAGATACATGTTCCCGGTGTCTATTCGACAAGAAAGTGTTGTGCTTCCGCTGCATCGCTAGAGCGACATGGCGGAGGTTGATTGGTGCCTCAGACGTGTGTGCGAGGACGGATGCGCCCCTGATTTGCGGCGCTAGGACTTCCTCTCGATCTTGAGATTGGCAAGAGATCGTCTACATCAACCATGAGTTCAACCTCGTTAAGCTTTGTCGATCTTCAAGGGTATGTTCTCTATGGATGTATATCCACCCGTTGCTTGTATCTAGTAGATAGATATTGGTACATAGTTGTTCCCATCATAGGAATTTTTTTGTTTTCTATGCTACGAACCCTACAAGTCTGTGGGAAATTAATACTAACAACATCCCCAACACAACATCACCCCCTAAGTAGTATCTTGGTCCAATTGGAACTAATTCTTTCATATTACCATGTTGCGTGGATGCATATTACTTTTTGCACCATGTGACTAGATATATACTTTGTTTTTGTTAGATTGTTCAGAGTATTGCTACTCGGACCAAGGCAAGTTACACCACTTATTCATATCATTGTCCCAGATTTTGTCTATACATGTGATCTTCAAATTCTATAGTATGCATGTGTAGGATGTCTGGTAGAAACTTTCCTTAGTATTATTTTGCAAGTGCGATGATTTTGTAGTATGCCATGAGTTCTATACTTAGGATTTTTCCCCTCCTAATAGGTTACCCCTGTTTTTGCTAAGTGCTTTCTATGCTATATATATATATATAAAGTACCGTTGGGGGTGGGGTTGAAAGACAAGAAATTTTGTATGTATAAAGGATCTCTTGAGCGATCTTTTCTTCTCAAATCCACTTCAAAATAAAACTTAGTTTTCTTCCGGGCGGAATGGTTGTCGGGTCAACATGTGGGACTTTGGTGGAGGAAGGCTGCCCAGGAATCAAAGAAGTCTGCCATGTTTCAGAATTCAGAAGCTTCCAGTGCAACCACAATACATATGAGCTCTGTCTTGGCCTAGTACTTAGTAGGAAACTTCACCGGGGTACCAACATTTGGAGGTTCTTGGCACGGTTGGATCCAGGTGGTAGAGGGGCTACTAAGGGAAAGCCTCGCCATGGTCTCGTATGTAAAAGGACTTGATCGTGGAATGTGGGTAAAGTATACAAACTCTCAAGAGTATTGCAATGTGATCGATCAGCCGAGTTCACGGAAAAGAACATTTGAGCATCTAAAGGACGGAGCCTCTGAAGGATCTTCCTCTCTCTCTCTTTCAAAACTTAAAGTTTTCTAAAGCCCCATGGCGTGAGTCATATCACTAGTGGGTGGGATTTTGGGAACTTGGTGAGTAATATCCAAGTGTTAGGTTGTTTGGACACTTGGTGAGTAATATCCTCGTGTGCCATTCGACCCTATATTACTTAAGCAAATGTTTACAAAGTAGGAAAAACTCTCTCTATTTTCTCCATACTTAGAGAAAACTATCTTTGTGCAAATGAACTCCACAGCCAAAACTAGCCTTGCATGTAGACTTAGTCTTTTTTCTTCCTTGGTGTAATTTTCCAATACATTCAAAGTATTGATCCAACTTGTTGGCTGCATGTCTTATGTGTAGAATCCGAAGATTGAAAGGTGCATAGGGATCGCGAGTGTACACTCAACAAGTCTGGGGCATTGATGGACACAAGCTATTTATGTTTCCGCTGTTATTTGAGCTAGCTATATGCTAAGAAAGTTTGTAATAATTTCATACTATGGATTGCTCGTGTAATAAATGACATTGTGTTTTACATGATATTCATCGACTGTGAGTGCTAGCTATTGATCCAGGGACTAGCATGTAAATCATATGGACCAAGGGTCTTTATCGATCTGAGTTCACACAATTAATTCCCAAACAACTAGCTTTTGAAAGACCATTTGAACATGTCCACTTTTTTAGAGAATATTTTTTGTATGAAACAACCTTCCATTCCTGATCTTGCTCACGATAATTTTTTTTCCTCTTCTTGCCAATTTGGTCCAACTCCCCCACACAGATTTATGATCATAAAAAATGTTCATTTGAAAATCTAGAAATGTTGTAAATTTCAAAACCCACAGCTCTAGATGCCACTAAAAACCTGAAAGATCTGTCTTGTAAAAATCCGACTTGAAATTGGGAGGCCAGTCCTCCAAAATAGGACTGAAGAGCAATTCTTACTTTATGAACATCAAGCTTGAAGTTGGATCTACCAAATGAGCACACCATGAAGAAAGGCCTTTTCCAAAAAGCAGGATGAAAATTAACTCAGAGGCCAAACTTTCTTCGAACATCCAGATCAATTTTCCCCTCATTGAAGTCTAGAGGATATTGCAAGAGAAGGTTTTGAAATAAAGTTTTCCTTCTTTATATCAATCCTTATATTAGGAGGATCACTAGTGCAAACTTTTTCTATTTCAGCAATCTTCTCACTCTCAGAAGCTTTCAAAACCTCATGAATAATCTTATTGGGTTTAGACACAATTTCATCGCCAACCTTAACCTTTAACACAGGTAGTTCCAATTCTGCTCCAGTAATATTTTTTTCCCCTGGAGCAGATATCGAGCATCAATAACCACTTCATTTCGATTGAGGAGAACCAATCTTTATGCACGGGAGTTGAGAATCAAAAATCCAGAAAATTGTGTGTCCTGTGAAAAACATTGAGCATGCCATTTCAAAGAAAAGTCCTCATCAAATCCATCAGGAGAAGGATATCTACCAACGAAACCATCCAAAGAAACGAAGATCACATTTGCACAAGCAAGGTGAGATCGGAACCTCACCATAGATCCAACCAAGATATTCTCCCCATTTTCGAGATTCTTGCCATCTAAAGGTAAACCCTTTGCACTTAGAAGAACCAACCAATCTTCGGAGGAAAGAACAATCGAACAATCGAGAAACTTACCGCCAGAGTTGGCTCCTGTGTAGGAAACGTTCCAACTACCAGTAGGATAAGCCATGAGAGAATAGAGAGGGAGGTGGACATCGACGCTATAGTGGCGCCGGCGAAGGGCGGAGGCTAGGCCTCGAGTTACCTCGGAGCCTCAGCATGCCTCGGAAATCGTGCAGGTAGGAAGAATCATCCTAATGAAATGATCTCATCTTCGCCGGAGAGTAGCACGAAGGAGAAGTTGAACTGCTTTTTTCGTCCAACAATTATAACTAGGCATGAAACCAGACTTCAAAAGGTGGCTGTGAATGGTTTTTGAGTCAGAGTAATCCTTCTGATTCTTATAGACAATACACAGACATAATACAAAACCATCCCGCTTGTTCGCATCAGCCACATGGAGGAACTCATGCATGCCTTTAATGAACTCGCTAGAGTGTCGGTTAGTACCCTACATTCATTCCTGGACCATTTGCATTAAAAATATATCAAAAACCAAAAGAGGTGCACCTACTATGTACTAACAACATATAAAAAGCATGGATCATTTCCACTTCATTTACTTTTTGAAATCTAAATATTTGAATTTTGAAATTTTACATGTAGTAATTTTTGAATTTGACAAAACAATTAACATAAAAAATGTGGACTTTTTAATTATTGTTCTATCAGTGAAAACCTCACTGAGCTCGGAAACTCTAGAATTACACATTTCAATTTTCATTAGCTTTTTTCCTAATCAAAATTTGCCTAAAATTACACATCTAAAAACCCCTCTACTTATAGAGTATACAATTCATCTCTACTTCTATCGCATTGAGCTAAACTAACAATGAGAGATGAAAGGATGAAGTTGCTAACCTTTTAAAACCTTTGGATTTAGGGGTTGCCACAAAATCTTGGAGAAACAATGAGCATGAGCTCGGCTTGCTTTGGAGGAAAAATGGCCATGGCCAGGGTATGGACGAAGCCGAGATATATAGACAAACCAACAGTCCCAATCGGTATAACAAACTGGGACTAGTGATTAACCTCTAGTCCTGGTCCGTTATACGAAACGAGACTAAATATTCCCGCACCGTTCTGCGAGGCCTCTAGTCCCATGCCGTATCACGGCCCAGGACTAAAGGTCTGGAATGACCCAGGACTAGGATTTGCCAGAGCTCCTAGCCATTGGAGCTGGTATGAACTGGGACTACTGCTCACACTAGTCTCAACTTGTAACAAACCGAGACTAGTGCCGGATTTTCGACCAAACCAAAGCCCTATTTTCTACTAGTGTCGCCAGAAACATCAAAGTCTCTTATGGAGGATGATTCATTATAACCATGAGTTTACTAAATAGAGTAGTTTGTAATAGATTTTCTCCAAGTAGCCTGTTGTATAGATAATAACTCACTTTCTAAAGATGGTGCAAACCCACTAGTGGAGTGTACCGAGCTATGACGAACAACATATTATCATTGTGAGACCATGAGATAGAGTAAATCAAAACATCCAAGAGATTCTAAACATGGTTATCCAATTTGTATATTGAGAGTGACTCCCTATTTAAAACTAATCATCTATAAATGTTTGAGAATATCTAGCCAAGTAACACAGGGTTAAGAATTAAGCATCCATGACATCCATTATATTCAATTTATTAATAAAATAAATATATAATGTCAAGTTGATAACTATTACACCTGGTCTCTGCAACAATATAAACAAATGCTAAGAGCTATTTGAGACATCAAGGATGCAAACAATCAGAAGATAAAAAAGGCGTTGCTAAAGTGAATAGTGGATCCCAATAGAAAGAACAAAGTCCACGATTGGCATGACCTAGACCACGGAAAAGTATATCCAAAAGTGATATCTCGAGGAAGTGAACATTGCACAAGCGCCATTGTCAGCTGATCTAACCATAAAATCATGGCATTTCACCCCAGAGAAAGTTCGAGCAATTTCAAGACAATACCTTCAACAAGAATGCAGTTATAGATCCGCCACCTGCCAAATATAATCAATAAAAGTCAAACCTAGGATTTTCATTGTAGAAACCAATACTTGATGTTCAAAAAGCACTTAAAAAACACATTCACCATGTGTAGAAAACTTTCTCCACACAAACGGTTCTGACGTGGACATCGTGTCTGCATAATGAGAAATGAAGCGTCACCTTCTCCCATCCATGCGATCACACCATGAGATAGTCGCACATGCGCATAGTCCTCATGTAGCCAATGATCATATGCATGTATCATATCATGTAGAGAGGTCTAGTGGGATTCATCAAGTATTATGGGTAGAGAATTCTAAGATATTCACATTATTATTTTCAACTCGTAATAATTTTCTCCAGTATAAGCACATGTTTTACCGAAACATCCGTTATCGTGATATCATTATATATATCCTTCATCTAGCTCTCTTGTAGTTAATATGACATCATATCCTAGTTTTAGTCATCTATCACTCTATGTCAGATATTGTATTAGTTGTGTACTTGGTATATGTGTTGTAACATCCCAGCATTTAGGAACCAACGAAGGGTAGATATATGAATTTGTGCATGTGGATGCATTCATCTATAAAAGTAGGGTATTTTTTTGCAAGCTAAAACAATAGAGGGATCAGGGTATCTTTCACTTTGATGAGTTGGGGTTTAGATCATTCAGGGGAATGCTATAGATTCTGACATGACCTCTAGGTATTTTGAGCTGTTTTGGGGTTAATAATTTCAATTGACATTTGAACTTGAATTGAATTTTGAAATGATTCAAACCATAAGTATTTAAGAAATTATTCTATTAAAAGAATCTTTGAGTGAATTAATGTGAAGAATCATTACATTATATAATAAGTATACAATAAAAGAAAATTCAACTAATTAAAGTAATTAAAATAAAGACAAGTAGATAGAACTCTTTATTCCTTTCTTATCCAATATATTACAAAGATATACAAGGATACAAAAAATAAGAAAATTATTATAAAAGTAATAATACTGTAACACCCCCGGTCACTCCGGACCGACGGCTGTCACTTCCGGTAGCTCAATAGGATCTCTAGACTAACCCCACAGACCAACACTAGTCTTTTCTGCACACTTTGTCCTCACTCGTGTGCACCCGGTTACCCACTTTCTGGTCGGTCACCCATCCTAGAATTTCTCTAGGCCAAGAACGCTTAACCTTAGAGTTCTTTTCGAATGAGCTTCCGGAAAAGAAGTTGCAACTTGTTGGTATGGGTTTTCTGTAAATCCTATTGAACCATGCGCCAGCGTCTCACATACACCCACCCTTAGAAGATCGACGTCCTCGTCGATCAACCACAAGCCAGGAACGTCCCCTCTTGGCACATGTCTGTGCGTCCAGTGTCGGCACATGTGCCATGCCGTGTCCACTCCGGGCCACACGCTCCATGCGCCACATGTCCGCCACTGACCCGCACACCCGCACACGCCCGTTTAACCGCGAGGGTCGACTCTGATACCAACTTGTAACACCCCCGGTCACTCCGGACCGATGGCTGTCACTTCTGGTAGCTCAATAGGATCTCTAGACTAACCCCACAGACCAATACTAGTCTTTTCTGCGCACTTTGTCCTCACTCATACGCACCCGGTTACCCACTTCCCGGTCGGTCACCCATCCTAGAATTGCTCTAGGCCAAGCACGCTTAACCTTAGAGTTCTTTTTGAATGAGCTTTCGGAAAAGAAGTTGCAACTTGTTGGTATGGGTTTCCTGTCAATCCTATTGAACCATGCACCAGGGTCTCACAAATACAAATCAAGAAAAGTAATTATTTATTGAATATTCATATATATATATTACATTGTTTCTACAAATGCATCAAAGTAGATTAAAAAATAAAAGAAAACCCTAAACTACTTTTCCTAAACTAAGTCTGGTATCTTCTCATCTTCTTTTGCAATCTTCTGTACCTGCAAGAAAACAAAGATACAAAAAAGAAAATAAAGGGGTTAGTGTTAATAAGTTTTCTCTCAGTCTTAAGAGTGGAGTGCACTGCTGATATTCATCGTTGAGCTAAAAAGGAATTAGGGGAAAATTTCACCAAATAGATCATGTGTCCTTATTCAATAAGAGAGCCCTAATACAACATCACAGGCTTTAGATAAGAGGGGCAAGTTCCACCAGAGAGAGTAGAAGTAAGGAAGTAAAACCGGAAACTTTCACGTGATCTCGTCCACATTCCCCAGTAATCAAGCACACAACTCACACATACATGCATGTGTGAGGTTGTCGAAACTAGGAGGCAAGGAGAGAGGATATAAAGGGCACAACCATACTAGCAGAGTACTTATCTACTAAACATTCTCACAGCACCAAGAATAGCTAGAACAACACACTCATTTTCCACCACAACCACCATTACATCCACCACATAACCAACCAGCAAAACCATTAATCATGGTCACCTAAAGGAGGAGGTGGTGGTGGAGTAGAGCAAGGACATGCCAGTGGCTGGCTGGAGAAGTGCGGTGACCTAGCATACCACGGCATGATGTAGTACACTATATTCATTGATATAACACCAATGAAACACTGTCCCATTAGTATTACATCCCTCTGAGTGGTACAATAGAAACATAACAGGTCCAAGACATGATTATAGGTTACAACTTGACACTTTAAAAAAGATACAGAGAAGACTCTAGGTTATATAGAGATAAAGCAACTTCTTGCAAAGAAGAACCAGAAATAAAACTCATAACTATCATACTAATAAACTAGTATCTAAACTATTTATGCTTGCAAATGGTGCTATTGCATTGTTCTACAGAAGTAGGTCCTATGGTTAGATATTATACTCCTATATGATCAACAACTTTGTCTTCACTTTAGTTGATGTATATGTTGACTTCATTGAAGAACTTGAGATTTTGCTGACGATTCTCTTCAGAATATCTTGATGTAGATATCATTTTTATTGGCTTCGGAATCTAGAAATCGTTAAGAAGGTACGGTTGAGTACAAGAATACTCAGCAAGTTCACTAAAAAGGAGTGTATGATGCACTATCTACCGCCACATACCATAAGTTGTAGGCCATGCAGATTTTTTGTAAACATTCTTCAAAGGTTGATTTTATTATGAAAAGCTATGTCCATCAGCCTTCACAGTTTTCCCAGAACTTCATGGAGTTCCTTTCCTGCCGTGTTTGTAGCTCTTTCCCAGAACGGGGTGTAACATGTCACAATTTTGTACACTTTGTAGAGGTGCGCTAATTTTCCCATAAGAGATAAAATCATTATTGCATAACTGGGCGATCTTTCCTGTCCACACTTCCTTGGTGTGGGGCCTAGTAGATGATCCAAGCCAATCACCGCTCTTCTCCGCGACCCCACATGCCCCCTTGGTGTACGCCATGCCCACCTTATGTATGACGACCATGAAACGTACATACCGTTATAGATGCCAGAACTACCGTGGGACGTTGAGGGATCCCACCATATGTTGTATACTCTACGAATTATACCATGCTACAAGGAGTTCAGCCACGACCTGCACATCCGTTGACATGCGAAAGGAAGAAGATCTAGCTGACTTCTCCGTCTCATTTCAATTCTCATGCTTAACGCGTATAATACACCGCAAAAACCATTGGAGACATTGGTTGTTTAAGACCTAGATAATATGTTCCTTTACCACCGAAACTTCCCTAGGTTATTACCACCTGGTAAATAACCCATAATCATATCTTTATGAAAATAGCGTTTTCTAACCTTTTTGAAATGCAGGTGATGACAACATTAGATTTGTAAATACTTGATAAAAAATAACCAAAGGACATGAGCAAGTGTGAACTTGCCTTTGTGATCACAACATTATGTAATCACGGTCTTCATGACGATGTAAGATCGAATATCTAAAATCAACATCATTGGTCCGGTATGGACTAATGTTTAAAGATGAAATATGCTATTATGCATAAGTAATGCTATGCTTTTTATAAAACTCCCCAATTGAATCCTCATTAGTATGAGTGATTTCTTTAAGAGTTGGTTTATCTTCAAGTTCATTTTAGAAACAACTATATTTATTAGAAACTCATGTTTTCGCATACAAAATATAAAAGTAGAGTATAATCATTTTAATATTAGGATTAATTATCATATGTTAATTAGGGTTAAAGTTCATGTGTTGGGTTGTTAATAGTTGAAAGAACTTATTATGGAGTTGTTGTTTGAAGTGGAAAAATGAATAACTTTTGAAGAAAACGTTTCTTTCATAAGGTTTAAATAATCTTTATGATTAAAATAACTTGGTTGTTGTTGTGTGTGTTAGTTCGAGTAGATTGAATTTGAGATGCTTTACGTCTTAATTGAAATAGACCAAAATTAACTAAAAAAACACAATTATCTTTTAGACATGATGCTTATAAACTTTTAGGACTAAAGTTAACTTAAGATATGATGCTTACGATCTTTCAGACTAAAGTAACTTTAAAAACATGAATAACCTTAGAATGTGCTATTTATGGTATGTGTAATGTTTAAATTATTACCAAGCTTTAGGGTTATGATAAATATGATTAAGACTATGAGACCATTTACTTTCAATTGAAGTGAATGATGAGTTTAAAATTTGATTTGCTATTATGAAACTAATATGCAACTTATTGATGGAAGCATAATTAGATGATTTTATTATTTTGTTAGGTTTACATTCATGTTAAGTATGGTTAAGAGATAAAGATCATTCACCCATAATATAAGTGAAAGGGCATGTATGCCCTCATGTGTGATTTTGGTAATTAATGACAATCTCTATGGTCTAATGTGTAAATTGATATTTACTTGTAGGTTTATCCATTGGCATCACTTGGGCCATGTGTTGGTCTTAAGGTTTAAAGATGAAGAAATGTCCTAGCGCTTTGTGCTCATTAGAATCATGAAGAAAGAAGGAGCTTGAAGGTTGATCAAGCCAAGTGCAAAGAGTTGCATCAAGATGGATCACACTCAAGAATAAATTAAGAAGTGCAAGCTTAAGATGGGCATCTCTAGAAGATCTCATGCTTGGAGCTTACCATCCTCGATGATCATGGATTGATGAAGATAAGTCCAAAGAAGAGGTTTCCCCATGGACAATGGGGGAGCAATTTGCAAGTCTTCATCAAGAAAGAGAGAGAAAGAGCTATCAAGAAAGGTGTTCCATCTTGAGAAGGACAAGACGGTCTGCATCAAGCTCAAGTGGAATGCTCAAGGCAAAGGTATTTTCTTGATAGGGTTTCTCTTTCACCAGCCTCGTGTTGTTAGTTGGGAGACCGAGTTTAGGATAGATAGCCATACTATCAAGAGGGGATCTCAAGCGGATGTCTCAATCGCATCGTTCGGAGAGTGCTCAAATCTTTGCATACATAACATCATATTTATTGGTTGTTAGTTGGTTCTTGTCCATGAGAGGATCTATAGCGTGTGGTTATCATCATATCAAGCTCTAGTTCATCAAATAAGGATTTCCCTTGCATATCTTATTGTGGTTATTGATCTTGCAAGTTTTCTGGATCCACACCTTGGGAGATACATAACATATATATTCATGGTATTTTCTCCCTTGTTGGATTCTACATGTAGTTATATTTCTAACAAAATTGGTTTCATCTCGTTTGGAGTTCAGATGGGAAAGTTATTTCAGTTTTGGTTTCTGGAGTTTCCCTGACCGGAAGTTCCGGCTAGCCACTGATAGTACCGCTAGGGAATTTTGCCGCCGGAAGTTTCGGTGGAAGTTCCAGTGCTTCTTCTGCCCAGCTTCTATATCCTCTCTGTCCGGTTTGTTGGATTTGGAAGAATCTAGATCGGAAGTTAAGGCGATAGTACCGCCTTCGCCGGAAGTTTCGGCCAGGCACCGAAGTACCGCTCGGGCATATTTGCCGCCAATAGTACCATGTGAAATTATGGCTCCACTTCCTCTCACATACTGGAACCTCTTTGTTTTATGTGCTCTATTTGTCGGATCTTCGGTCAGAATCTCTGGGGGTAGTACCAGCCTCAGCGGAAGTTCTGGTGGACCAACGTAAGTTCGACCAAGCTCGTTTTTATGTTTTTCGGATCGTAGTTTTCTGACCGTTGGATGGGTGCCACCAGAAGTTCCAGCCTCCCACCGGAAGTTCCGGCAAAGGTCAGAAATGCCCAAACACTCAGATCTAGGAGCCCTATAAAAGGGGATCCTCTCCCCCTTCGTGTGTATCTGCTCTTTTCTGGGTTCTTAGCTTTCTCTCTCTCCTCCATTGTTGATCTTGAAGAGCTTTCCCTCTCTCCTTCCCCCTCCTATGATTCTTGCATCTTTCTAGGGATTTGAGAGAGAGCAACTAGATCTACATTCTCCCAGGACAAATCCCTTCATTGTGAAGGAATCATTTGGATCTAGATCTTGGAGAGTTTTGTGTTCACATCTTGTGGTGAGGCCTTGTGTGGCGTTGCGTGAGCATCGAGCTAACACACCTCAAGGTGAGCCATTTGTGGAGTTCTAGGAGCATTTCACCATCGCACCTCTCCAACATAGACATAACTTCTTTGGAAGTGAACTTCGGGTTAAAACTCATCGTCTCCACGTCCATTGATTATCTCTCAACCGGGCCCTTTACTTATGCATTTTACATTGTGATAGCTTTCCTGCTTGAAGTATTATATCTTTCTATTGCCTTGTTGCTTATCTTGCTTAGCATAGGTTATTGGTGCACTTAGGTGAACTTATTAGTTTTAGGTTTTGTGCTCTATAAATTAAATGTTAGTTTTATTCCGCATTTATTAGAGCCTAAACCATAATATTTTGAAAACCCTATTCACATCCTATAGGCGAAGTCCATTGCACTTTCAATAAGTGAATGATGCATAAGGTTAGCTTAAATGTTGTTGGTTTAAATTTGGATTTAAGGTTCCAATGGGGTATTATAAGTTTAATAATTTAAACTAAAGGAATTATAATTATGGTATTGGATTTAGTACCTTATATAAAGGATTCTTTTTCAGATTGTAACATTTTATAAACACATATGATTATTTCTTACTTAAGGAATAATTTTAAAGAATTCACAAAACATGTATTTTATTTTAATAAAAATATTTATTACTTTGAAATCTTTAAAATATTTTGGAATAATATATTTAATATGTTTCTAGTGAAATATACTTATTTAAGATCTTAAAAATGATTTTTATTTATTCAAGTACTATCTTTATTTATATAAAATTCCATAGATGATTAAATGTCCTTAAAAATTTATTTCATGTTTTATTTGTAAAAAATAAGTTAATATTTTTATAAAATAGTAGGTTCATTTTTATATGTAAAAGTGTTTTTTATTCATTTTTAGGACTTTTCCATATTTTACTAAATTTCATTTAGGATCTTAGTAGCTTTAATATTTAGTTTTATTTATTTGGTAGATATTATTTTTGTGGTCATTTTTATATATTATATGTATTTTTAGGATTTCTCTACATATTTTTAGGGCTAAAATAAGTTTAGGTTTATTTTGGTAATTCTACCTTTTCTTTTCTTTTTATTTTATGGGTCTAGCTTATTGGCTAGTTCATCCTAACCCATTTGGCCCACCTGACCAAATAGGGTTGGGTCCAACCCTAACCCATATGGTTAGGTCGGCCCACCCGACCATGTTCTCCCCCAAGCTCGCCCTCGCAGTCGCCGCCAGTCATGGATGCTTTACCACCGTCCGTTACATCCTCCTCTCTAGCTTGATTGCCTTTTCTCGCCCTCATGCTCTTGCCTCCTTCAGTACAATGTGGTTAGGGTTCGGTTACATCGACCTCACCGCTGCTCCGGTGGTGTCGTGGTGTGGTGTTATGGTTCCAGGCGAAGTGGTAGGTGTCTGCGCCGCCTTCAACCAGAGAGCTCTGATGCTTCCACTAGTCCGGCTCGGCATGGTGCTAGTACTTTTGTGCCCATCGTTCTGCCATGTCGTCGTCACCTCCTCTGCAATGTCGTGCTCTACATCCTCTTCTTTCGAAGTGAGGCTGCAGGTTAAGTTCCTCTTCCCCTCTCTGTACCTCACTCTCTAATTCTCACACCTTTCTCTGTGTCAAACCCTAACTATGGTTCCTTCCTCCTGTGTTATCAGGTTCCTACTGATTACTTTAGTTGCTTACTTGGATTATTCCAGAATTGCTTTGGATTTTGCTGATAGCTCCAAATTTTGACACTTTTTACCGATGTTTTCTCTGGTTTTTGCCGAGTTTCGTTCGATTTTATCTTTGAATCAATGTTAACATTGATTAGTGAAACCTTGGTTTCTTGTGACAAATTGCAGGTAATCAATATTTTCGGAAGATCTTGGAGCATTTACGATCTATTTACGACCAAAGAAACAAATCATCAATTAAAGCCCCCTTCATTAGAGGCGGCTAGGTGGTGTAACAACCACTGGTATGGTTGGAGCATGCCTGTACTGCCCGGCCGTACAACCCTCCAGCGCCTTCGGTATATCAATACAAGCAACTTCTGTATTGGGGGCGAGAAGAAAATCAGAAACAGCTAACGCAAAACATTCCATAAGAGGGGTGATCAGATCCGAAGGAGGAGAAGAACATCACCTCATTCTTCGAAGATCTCTAGCCTCTAATCCATCCACTCCACCGGCATTCCCACTGGTACAGAGAAAGATAGAGATTGGCACTTGTAAGATTAGGGTTTGATACTTTGATCGGTATCGTGGCTTGCTACGGTAAAGTTGAGATGATTTCCCTTTGCAATATTATTATTCTTTGATCTATCTTCCTCTCATGTATGAGTAAATCCCCATGGGCGTGGGAGATGTAGGGGATTGGTGAGATGTGATGCGCCTCTCTTGTTTCCATCCATTTGTGATTATTGTCCTGATTATTATAATGTGAGAATGAATATCTATGTTTGCCTAATGCTTGTTGTCCAATTTAAGGGCTAGACAACATGATCTCGAAATCTCATAGATATGAACTTGTTTACTTGAGAATCGGCGACCCCTGAGTTACACAACCGATATCAATGAGGAGTTAGTACTACTCGAGGATAAACAAGGAAACATCAATATTAAAGCCATGATACGGTCGAAAGACCTTAATTAATGTGCTGACTATTACTGTGGTAACAAGCAGATGGATCATTGGGACAAGGAGGAATTTTCCATGAGGACTCCTAGTCGGTATATGGGTTGCTTTCCTACTCACTTATGAATATGAAGTATCACTATCACTTATGTCATTTCATCCATTCGGCACATTCACTATCACCATGAATTGTTTCTCTCTGCGCCTAACTTATCTACAGGAACTCCGGACACTTTCATCATCTTTCTACTTTTATGTTAGTTACTTTTCGTATCTACCTTTACTCAAGTTTCCTCTATTATTTACTCACCACTTTCCACCTCCAAAATTTGTAGTCAATTCACTCAAAGACCTGTGACACCTTGGTTAAGACAGAAATGCCACATAAAAACATTCAATGAAGCTCCTCCTTGGGATCGATATACAAACTGGAATTAATACTTCCATCAAAACATGCTCCAACGAACCTGGGCATTTGCAGGCCATCATCATATGCTTTGATCAAACAATGTTTGGATTAGTACTATTCATGATTCTATTGCTGATAGATGTAATGCTACTATCTAGGTACAACATGCTTGAGTTTCTATGAATGATTCTTAAACTTCATGTTGAGGAAGATGATTTATTTTAAAAGGATCTCTGCTACTAGCATAGAAATTAGACATGTTAACTTGAGATGTAGTTCTCACTCTGGTGATGTTTGATGTGGAAAATGTTGTTGGCTTTGACTATTGTAATAACTAGATTTTGTATATTCCTGATCTGGTTAAATTACTATGGTTGATATGATGATAAACTGAACCTGTGATTTAGTAATGATACATGTTTCCTAGCAGATATATCTAGATTTCTTAAACTAATCCCTTGCTAAATACAACTAGGAAATGATGTATCAACTTGCTTTCCTAGTGGTTTCTACTATCTGTAAGTTGGGGTGCCTCCTTCTAGATTTTGCACAACAACCTTCCATGGGGATGACTTGTTGTCATCCAGACTAGTTGTTCTTCTTTGATCTGCTGGCTACTTCCTATATGCAATACTTGTGGCTTATGGAGATGTTCTGGATGATGTGGTACCTCCTTGGAGGATGCACAGTGGATAGATCATGTGTATGATCTTCTACCTTATTTCTTGTTAAAAGTTTGGAATGTCCCTAGAAAATGATATCTAATTTGAGGCTTTAGTTTTGTAAGAGCAAATATGAATGGTTCCTTGTTTGAGGTCTTAAGAAAGAATCTGTCTTCTTCTAATTTTTTATAGTGAAGTAAACTATATTCTTGATTCCTGGAACACATGTTAGGAAAATGATAGGAACTACTTATGTTTAATTGAATTGATATCTAAATAGTGTGGCAATTACTTAAGTGGCTCCTGTAATTAAGACTGCCACTGTGGTGCCTCTATCATAGACTATGCATAGTGGTAGATCTTGTTTACATGTTTTGCTGCTAGGGATGCTACTGATGTTTAGATTTAATTCGGGCACATGATGTATGATTGAGGCATTTAGTGGATAAAAAAATATGCTAAATGACGATCTTAAGGATCAACCCGCTACTGGTGATGTAGTTGTTGTTGCTACTACTCTTGATGTGGTCTTGGATTCTTGTCCTTCTCTGCCTCCTGATGTGGAATCCTGCTCCTTCCTGAGCATCTTGATCTTCTTCACGTTACCATACTTGGAGTTATTGACTGGGTGATGGTGTGGATTGAATCTGGGAAATATTGGTTGTATCCTTGGGTTCTTGGAATGAACCTGATGATGTACTGGTTAAAAAAAGTAGGAGCTAGTGTGTTCTTGATGTGGCTGTGTGATGAGAATGTGTATAATTGGTACTCTACTAACATGGTTGTGTCCTTTAACTTACTCATCTTTGATCCTAGTGTCGACGACACACCCTTAGCATGCCTCTGAGTGAGCTGTTTACTTGTGGGACCTGGCTAGATCAAGTTCCCTTACATAGAGATATTTCTCTTGTGGATGAGATCAAGTGAAATGTGATATTTTCCTGAAATTTACTACTCTCCTTCGGCTGCAATTTGGTGAAACTTTCCCCATCTTCAAGTTTGGTGAAATTCGCCCCTCATTATTTTGGTGAAACTTCCCCTCTCAAAGCCCATGATCATGATCTGGGGCAGTTACTGATGACCCACAAGTGTAGGCGATCGCAACAGTCTTCGTGGGTAGTATTACCCAATTTATTGATTTGACACAAGGGAGCCAAAGAATATTTGCAATCCTTAACAACCGAGTTGTCAATTCAGCTGCACCTAGAAATAGTTCTTGCTCATATAAGTTTATCAGTAGCAACAACAACAGTGAAAAAAGAGCAATAGTAACAGTAACGGTAATAGTAGGATACAAGTGCGGTATACATAGGGATGGATGGACGGGTGTTGCATGGAAAACTCTAAACATGTAACTTCAAGATCTAGGGCATTGCAGATAAATAAGAATAAGCATCCAAGTACTAAATAATCCTAGGAATGTGCTCCAAATATAGTCATACGTGCTCGCAATGAGAACTTGCACAACATCTTCTGTCCAGCCAGCCCGTGCCAGCGGGGCCTCTAGGGAACTACTGGCAATTAAGGTGCTCCTTTTAATAGAGCACCGGAGCAAAGCATTAACACTCCATGAACACATGTGATCCTCACACCACAACCATCCCCTCCGAATGTCCCAATTATTGTCACTTTGGGGCCTTTGGATCCGGACAATGATATGTGTACAAAACTTGCAGATAAGACCACAAACAATAATATCATAATGGTTCAATAATAACTTCAGATCTGATATCATGGCACTCGGGCCCTAGTGACAAGCATTAAGCACAACAAGTTGCAACAAAGTCAAATAGCAGTAATAGAGATACTAGGCACTATGCCCTAACAATCTTATTCGATTACATGATAGAAATCATCTAATCCCTACCATCCCCAAGCCTACATCGGGGGATTACTCACTCGTGGATGAGGGAAACATCGATGGTTGATGGAGATGTGTTGGTGATGACGATGGCATTGATCCTCTCCAAATTCCCCGTCCCGGCACGGTGCCAGAACGGAGTTTCAGGATCCGAATCTTGGTTTTTGGTGGCGGTGGTGGAGCGGAACTCTTTCTGGATAACTATCGAACCCCCCTATGTTTTTAGGTGGAGAGGCAACTTATAGGCGCAGAGGGAACCTGGTGGGTTCCTGGGGTGGCTGCACCCCCCTAGGCACGGCCAGAGGTGGGCCCGCGCCTGGCAGGGGTGTGGGGCCCCCAGGCCCCTTCTCCGTCTCATCTTCTGGCTCCATAGGTCTTCTGGTGAAATATAATTTTGGCATATTTTCCGGGATTTTTCCTTATATTTTATTTTCTGCACAAAAACAATACACCAAGGTAATTCTGTTGAAAATAGTGTTAGTCCATGTTAGTTGTATCCAAATCACACATGTTTAGAGAACAAACAATAGAAAAAGTGTTCGAGAAAGCCGATACGTTTTGGACGTATTAACCCCCCAAGCTTAGCTTATTGCTTGTGCTCAAGCAATTCAGTTGAAAACTGAGTGCGATAAAAGAACTTTCACAAACACATTTGCTTCATATGATATATATTCTCAACACAGGAGTAGATGCTGAAACCATTCATAATAAGAAGTATGCAACTAAGTCTACTCAATAGTCATTGCAAGCTATGAAGAGAAACCAACTCAATAATAAGTAGCATGAAACATAAACATAAGCATCATTGCAATGCTCATAGTAAGGTATGATAGAGTGGTATCTCGCTTGCCTTTGTTTGTGGAGCACAATGAAAATGCCAAGGCACCCCTTAAGTTCAAGTGAATACTAGAAGTAAAGATATCAGAGATACAAGCATCAAAGTCATGGCATAATTAACCAAGTTTTGGAACAAACAAAAGAATGACAACTATGCTCTCATGAAGGTGTTCATGGAATAAGTGGTGACTCAACAAGGGAGTGAAAATGGTTTTGAAAAGTTTGAAAGGCTTCCCAATGTTGAAAGGAAGGTACTCATTAGCTTTGAGCTCCCATTGCCCCTATCATAGGCATCTTCATGCGGTTAAGGTGAAAGTGAGGTCCAGTATGAGTTATATGCTTGACAGACCATGAACTGGAAATCCAAAGTCCTTTGAGTACGAGCGCCGCTACGCATGCTAATCAACTTTGGTTACCTACAAGTTCTTGTCATTGTTCATACATGCATATCATAGAGAACCGCCAACGGGGTACCCCTTGCACATGATACAGGAGATATCCCGTGATCAAAATGACAAGGCAAGCAGACAATGAGCATCTCAGCGATCTTTTTTTTACTATATGCATAGCTTTTTATTGAGGATGCTTCATAGAATGCTCATTATGGGTATGCTGCAAGTTTCCACCATGATTAGGCATGGATTAGGCTTTCGGCCCAAGTGTTTCTCTAACACAATGTATAGACTCCATGAACTCACAAGCTCCCCTTTTATTTCACATTGTCGACATCCGTAAACAAAAGAGCAAAGTATCAACTGGATAGGATATCCAAAAAGTGTTTAAAGCGTTCCCCGTGACAGGACGGTTCTGCTGACTCCCAGCATATAAATTTCATGGAAAAATCACAATGGTTCAGGATTATTAAGTGCAAGGAATAAAGTGTGGCATCAAGTTCGTGAGAGCTTTACTAACTAACTTTCTCAAAACAGACAAACATTTTATATGGAAGAAAACAAGGCATATTGAATATGCACTGAAATAGCAAATGATGCTAATAGGTAGGTATGGTGGACACAGTTGGCAATATTGGTTTTGGGGAGTTGGAAGCACAGGTATAGCGCATAGTCAGTGCAAGTGAAGGCTAGCAAAAGAGAGGGAGCGACAACCGAGAGAGCAATAATTGTCATAATCATGCTTGCAACAAAACAAGACTAATTATGGCATGAAAGTGATACTAGAACTCTGAGGCAAAATAAATCATCGAGGCTTACTGACTATTGTTTAGTCATATGCATGCGTGAGCATGTGCCAAGTCGATTAACATGAAAATTCTAGAGGAGGATACCACAATATCATAACAAAATATGAATAAAACAATGCAAGCAAACATTCATATGACATGCTACAAACTATTAGCAAGCTGGAGATAACCATAGACAAGCAAGAACTACTAAGAATCCATTAGTAACATACACCTTAGAATGAACGGACTAAGCATGCTCACAATGATGAGTATATATACAAAAAAGAAAACAAATAGAGTTCGTTAATAGCCTCTTACCACACCTCGAGTTGTCTTAATCTTCATTGTTTCCCTTCACTTGTGTGAGTTGAATTATAACATGAAACCAAAATCCACTGAGGACGGCTGAACCGTGCAAAGAACTCACAAAACCAAATAAAAACAACAAATATTTTTGGTGTTTTCGATTTTTTTTAAAGAAATCAAACAAAGCAAAAACAACCAAAGAAAAAGCAAACCAAACGAAGCAAAAAGAAACAACGAAAATATTTTTGGTATTTTTTTGAGTTTTAATAAAGCAGCAACAAAAACCAAAAAGAAAGCCAAACGATGGATATACAAAGAACCGACCGAATATGATATATATATGAGTGTGATGTCGGTATACCTCCCTCCAAGCTTAGGCTTTTGGCCTAACTGTGGCTCAATCCCATGGTGCCCAAGTAGGTGCATCTCCGTAGAATGACGAGGAGGCTACCTCGTCGTGGTACGAGCTCGAGGACTCCCCTATGTAGTGTACAACGGGGTCATATGAGGGCGCTTCCTCTTGATAGTGCCCATGGAAGGTAAGAGAGAGCAGTTTCTCTTCCATCTCCTCCTTAGAGCGTGACAAAGGTCCCTGAGAAATACTAAACAAAGTGGTTTGGGGGTAAAGTGATCTCTCTCTCTTCCCCGTCAATAAACAACATTTTATAAACCAACTTCTCAAGGGTAGAGCCAGTGGTGACAAAGTGGTGCGCCTTCATGGAAGCAAGATCAAGCCTCTCAGGATCCAAAACTATATCATTTGGATCAACAACAATGTCGAAGGAAGTAGCAACACACATAGCAATAATTCCCCCATAAATGGGTCCCTCAGCAGTTAGACGACGAGGAAGGAGAGAACCAAGATTGTACTTAGTTTCATTGTTGAGCGCAGCAGCTAAGAAGGCTAAATGATAGCTGGAAATATTACTAGTGTTCTCCCTACAAAGAACACTAGTGGCAAGATAATATGTGAAGTACCTGATGGCTGGAAGCTGAATGTTTCTTATCTTTCCCCATTGAGCTCTACGGTTATCATCATTGGTTATTCCGTGATAGAGCTGCAACAAATCAGCGGGTTGAGCTGGAATCTTCTTTGCTGATCCAGGCGTACCAAGTCCTAGAGCTTCACAAAATTTCTTCAATCACATATTGTAAGACCTGCCATAAACTTTGAAAGAAACATTTGGACTGAACATGCTGTTAGTAAAGGAGAAACTCTCCACAAATGTTTTAGTGAGCGTAGCATATTGCATGCTCTCATCTTGCATAAGGCTTGTTAGTCCAGCCATCTGACCAAGGTCATAAAATCATCAAGAATCCTAGTAGCCCGCAAGAAGGTTTGGCAAGAAAAGACGGAGGGGTGCGCATCCCCTTCATCTCCCTCGTCGCCGAATCGTGGAGTAATGAGATCCTTATTGTATGAGGGCCTAGCACGATTGGATGATCTTGAAAGCCTTGCCCTTCTAGGTGCATCACTCTCAAATATCTCTCCAAATGTGTGGTTGTCCATGATCACCTTATTTCTGAAATTTTTAGACAAACATCAAACCAAGTGATTTCCAAGTTGATAAATGAAGAGAAACTACTATAGGAACTTGCTAGAGGACTACACATGCATCAAAATAAATTTTCTAAGCATAGAACAAGCATGCAAGCTCAAACAACCTAACACCTATAGCATCAAAATACTCAAGATACAATCTACCAATCACAAATTTCATTGGACAGGAACATACAAAGGAGCAATCTCTCCAAAAATCAAAAAAAAAAGATGGGCTGAGCAGGAAGATCGAAAATCGCGAGCAAGAACAGCAAGAACTCGAGCTTGAGCAAGTTTTCCAGTGTTTTTTGGGAGAGAGAAAGAAGATGGATGTGAGGCGGCACCTTGAAGGGGCCCAGGTGGGCTAGACCCCCCCTAGGCGCCACCCACAGGTAGGCCGTGCCTACCATGGGTGTCGTGGCCTGGGGTGGCCCCTGGGTCACTTCAGGTGTCTCTCTGCCCCTTTTTTCGAGGAAAATTTTATTTTGAATTTTCTGGGATTTTTCGGGAAACTTTATTTTTGGCCAATTTTCAGGGTATGAAAATTGATTTTCTCATAGAAACATCTTTTTTTCAGAAGAAGCAAAAGAAAACCAAAAGCCAAACTACCGGAGCTTCGAAGACAAAATAACAAGCAGACAACTCACAAAACCAAAGGTAGCAAAAGAAAAGCAAAGACTAGGAAGGAGAAAAAGTAAAATAAAGCAAGTATAACCATAGTGAAAACATTATTTTTTTCATTAAAATCCTTTTGTTAACAAGGTTGATAAAGTCTTGTTACCAAAACAATATTATATGAAACAAAACTTTTCATTCCACAAGGTGATTATGTTACCTCATACTTGATAGCAATGGTCCCAATCATAATATTTTCAAAATTTTCTTGTGGAATGGGACAATATATTTCTCCAACCTTGATTCTCTCAATATTTTCAATGGAATTCAGGCAATAGCTCTTAGCAACCTTCTTGGGAAAATAAACAATATGCTCTTTGTCATCAATATTGAATGTTACCTTTCCTTGATTACAATTAATGACAGCACCTACAGTATTAAGAAAAGGTCTCCCAAGAATAATAGACATATTATCATCTTTAGGCATTTCATGCATAACAAAATCAGTTAAAACCAAGCAATTATGAGCCACTTGAACAGGAACATCCTCACATATACCAATAGGAATAGTAGTTGACTTATCAGCCATTTGCAAAGATATATCAGTTTGGTATCAACTTTTCTAGCTGCAGTCTCTTGTAGAGAGAAAAAAGACATAACACTAACTCCAGCTCCCAAATCACATAAAGCAGTTCTAACATAATTATTCTTAATAGAGCAAGGAATAGTTGGTATACCTGGATCACCAAGTTTCTTTGGAACCTTACCATTGTAGGAGTAATTAGCAAGCAAAGTAGAAATCTCCTCATTAGGAATCTTCATTTTATTAGAGATAATATCCTTCATATACTATGAATAAGGAGGCAACTTAATAGCGCCAGTCAAAGGAATTTGCAAAAATGAAGGTTTCATCCACTCATAAAACTTGTTGTGGTGTTCTTCCTCCTTTGACTTGTGTTTCTTACCTGGAAAAGGCATAGGTTTCTGCACCCAAGGTTCTCTCTCTTTACCATGTTTATTAGCAATAAAATATTCCTTTGTGTACCTTGTGTTCTTAGTGTGCTTTTCAGGTTCTTCTTCACCTTCCTCCTTATCAGGAGCATCATTTTTTATCATTACCACTCTCAGTTTTAGCATCAGAGACAGATATACTATTACGATCTACAGCAGGTTCAAGTGGTTCCTCAACTATTCTATGTTTCTTTTTCTTTCTCTTATGAGGACTACCACTACTCTCACCTTGCTGAGAGTCCTACTCAATTCTTTTAGGGTGTCCTTCAGGATATAAAGGATCTTGAGTAGCTATACCACTCCTAGTTCTAATTCCATAAGCATGTTTATCTCCTGAGGCATTGACTAGCATATCCTTTTGTACCTTAGCAAGTTGATCAAGTTGGGTTTGAACCATTTGAAAGTTTTTAAAAAGCATTTTAATATCATTAGAAGTTCTTTCCACAATATATTTCAACTCATGGATAGCTCTAGAGTTTTCCAATAAATGATTCTGAACTTGTTTATTAAAATTACCTTGTTTAACAATAAAAATGTCAAGTTCCTCTAAACATTAATCAGGAGGCTACCATAAGGAATATCACCTTCATCAAACTGTTGTAGAGAGTGTACCTCAATAGTGGATGAGTGGGGAATCGGCTTACATAATTTTTCTATAGGAGGTAGATTCTTCACATCTTCAGCTCTAATAGCTTTCTCCTTTAGACACTTCTTAGCTTCCTTCATAACTTCATCATTTAATGCAATAACTGTCATGATTTTGTCGACACGTACGCCATAGTGGTATCCCAACGGCGAGTTTAGAGACATGGGGGGAAGACAGAGAGCGTCTGGGTCGGCGTGACATAGTTTACCCAGGTTCAGATCTCACGATAGTGGCGAGATCTTACTCCTGCTATAAATCACTATAATGGAAATACACCGAGTTACAGGATTGGGGGGTTCGCTATGTGTGGGTAGTGCTATGCACTTGTTGTTCTTATGCCCTAAAGGCTCCCATAGGCCGGCTTATAAGGACGCCAAGACCTAGGGTTACATGGAGAGTCCCAGCCAGATACGGTTACAGAGTCCTAGACTAACACTAACTAGTCTTCGTGTCCTCCAAGGCTCTGGCTTCCATCTATGGCGGTGGCACGTCGCCTTCCATCTCCTGGCTGGACCTCCGGCTTCCTATTAGCAACTGGGCTGCGCGGTTATGCCATAGGCCAACCACCAACTGTGGGCCACCCGGGCTTGCCAGTATGAGACTATGCCGTAGGTATACCTATTTGGTATATCCACAACAATAACTCCCCTCTTCTTTGTTGTTGGTGTTGGAACTGGTTCAGGCACAACTAGTTCAGGAGTAATAGGCTCAGGTGTATTTAGCTTAGTTGAAGTCCAATCATCATAATTCTTGCTTATCTTAGCCATTAATTCTTCAGCATATGTAGAAGTTCTTTTCCTGAAAACAAAATTAGCAAAGCTATCTATGTATGTCCTAGAATCATCAGTTAGTCCATTACAATAAATATCAAGAAGCCCATTCTTAGGTAATGGACATCCAGGATGTGCATGAATCAAGGCACAGAATCTTGTCCATGACTCAGGTAATTTCTCTTCTTCTCCCTATTTAAAATCAAAAAGTCTCTGCAAAGCAGCATGTCTAGCACTGGGAGGAAAATATTTCTGGAAGAAATAAGCAATCAAGCAATCAGGGCTATCAATGGAACCAGGAGGTAATCTATTAAACCAAGCCCTAGCTTCTCCTTTTAGTGAAAAAGGGAAGATATTAGTAACAAAGTACTTACGCATCTTAAAATCATCAGAGAATAAAGCACTCATAATAGAAATCTCATTTATATGAGCCATAGCACTCTCATTTTTAGTCCCACAGAAAGGTTCTTTCTCAACAATATCTAAATAGGACAAATCAAGAGAGAAATCATAATCTTTATCTTTAATATCTATGGGAGAGGTGACAAACTTAGGATCAGAGGACAGTTTAGGCATAATAGTACGTCTAGCAAGGAGACTCTTAATAGCACTAGTACCATGTGTGTTTCAGCACTTCAACAAATTCATCAGTGAACTCAATGTAACCATCATTAATATCATAACTCTCTCTAGACTCAGGTGAGCTAATAGGTGTAACAGTGTCTTCACTAGGAGTTTTGGTATTTCCTAGACTAGCCATAGTAGCATCTAGGAAAGGACCTAATGAACCACTCGCATCAAGCACAGTAGAAGTAACATCATGAGCATCAAAAGCAGTTTCAGACACAGCAGTAGTATCAGTGTGTGTAGCATGGGTATGTGGTGGTGGTGTGACAAGCTTACTTATAAAACACGGTGAATCAAGGGCAACAGAGGTGTTTAGGACTGTACCTCTTCTTGTAGTGGATCGTAAAATAGGAAACTTTTGATCACGAGACTTCCCCATGATGAAAGGAGTAGCAGTGAACAATAATAAATCCAAGTGAACTTACAAATAAAGCTATGCTCCCCGGCAACGACGCCAGAAAATAGTCTTGATGACCCATAAGTGTAGGGGATCGCAACAGTCTTCATGGGTAGTATTACCCAATTTATTGATTCGACACAAGGGGAGGCAAAGAATACTTGTAAGCCTTAACAACTGAGTTGTCAATTCAGCTGCACCTGGAAATAGTTCTTGCTCACAGAAGTTTATCAGTAGCAACAGCAACAGTGAAACAAGAGCAATAGTAACAGTAACGGTAATAGTAGTATACGAGCGCGGTAGGCATAGGGATGGATGGACGGGCGTTGCATGGACAAGTCTAAACGTGTAACTTCTAGATCTAGGGCATTGCAGATAAATAAGAATAAGCATCCAAGTACTGAACAATCCTAGGCATGTGCTCCAAATATAGTCATACGTGCTTGCAATGAGAACTTGCACAACATCTTCTGTCCAGCCAAACATGGCAGCGGGGCCTCTAGGGAACTACTAGCAATTAAGGTGCTCATTTTAATAGAGCACCGGAGCAAAGCATTAACACTCCATGAACACATGCGATCCTCACACCACAGCCATCCCCTCCGGTTGTCCCAATTATTGTCACTTTGGGTCCTTTGGATCCGGACAATGATATATGTACACAACTTGCAGATAAGACCACAAACAATACTACCATAATGATTCAGTAATAAGTTCAGATCTGAGATCATGGCACTTGAACCCTAGTGACAAGCATTAAGCACAACAAGTTGCAACAAAGTCAAATAGCACTCATAGAGATACTAGGCACTATGCCCTAACAATCTTATTCGATTACATGATAGAACTCATCCAATCCCTACCATCCCCAAGTCTACAGCAGAGGATTACTCACTCATGGATGAGGGAAACATCGATGGTTGATGGAGATGCGTTGGTGATGATGATTGTGGTGATCCTCTGCAAATTCCCCATCCCGTCAGGGTGCTAGAATGGAGTTTCTGGATCCAAATCTTGGTTTCTGGTGGCGGCGGCGGAGCGAAACTCTTTCTAGAAATCTATCGAACCCCCCCTCTATTTTTAGGTCGAGAGGCAACTTGTAGGCGCAGAGGGAACCCGTGGGGGTGCCTGGGGTGGCTGCACCCCCCTAGGCGTGGCCAGAGGTGGGCCCGCGCCTAGCAGGGGTGTGGTCCCCCCAGGCCCCTTCTCCGTCTCATCTTCTGGCTCCGTGGGTCTTCTGGTGAAATATAATTTTTGGCATATTTTCTGGGATTTTTCCCGATATTTGATTTTCTGCACAAAAACAAGACACCAAGGTAATTCTGCTAAAAACAACATCAGTCTGTGTTAGTTGTATCCAAATCACAAAAGTTTAGAGAAGAAACAATAGCAAAAGTGTTCGGGAAAGTAGATACATTTTGGACGTATCAACTCCCCCAATCTTAGCTTATTGCTTGTCCTCAAGCAATTTAGTTGAAAATAGAGTGCAATAAAAGAACTTTCACGAACACATTGAGGTTAAGAAGAAACGAAGATATGAGCATGAAGGTATGTAGTTTAGAAAATAGTTTAGGATTTTCCTTTTTATTCTTTGTGTAATTTTATTTTATATTGGATACTTGTAATTTACTTTGTAATACCTTATATGATTAATAATGTTTAATTTACTTTTATTAAACTTATTGTGATGGCAATGTATTCTGATGTTATAAAGAGATTATTTTGTTCATTATTGTACGTCATTTCTTAATTGTAATTTTACTTTATTACTTAATACTTTAGTTTCTTTTCTTTTTACATAAGAACATTGTAATATTGTTTATTTGAGAATTAATTAATGATTGATCTACTTTTGTATCTTAGAAATTATTATTATTTGTATCTTATTTAAATATATTAATTTAATTCTTTATTAAAGAGATGGTGTAATATTGTTACTAAATATTAGAGTTTTAATCTTTTATTTTATATATACAATGTAAACAATAATATATTCTTATTCTTATAATTTTATTATTATCATTATTCAATTTCCATTTGTTTTGAATTCAAATATATTATTTGAATCATCAAATTTAAATTGCTTCCACTCAGAACCAAAGATCTCAATCGCTCAAAACCTTCTTTTGATTTTGCGCAAAAATTCCCCGAATTTTCTTATGCATAAATACAATGCACATACCTTAGTCCTCTCTATTTTGAGGTTCTAAACCTAGGATGTTACAGTCTCTCCCCCTTAATCTCAACTTCTTCCCCGAAGTCCGTACTCTAACATTTCGTAAGGTAGGATTGACCTTCTTGGTGCATAATTGTTATCTCAATTCATAATGAAGATAAGTGGTATACCTTCGTTTAAACTTTTCCTCAAATCCTCTTCTGAATTAAATCCGGCCAACTAACAATCCCTTGATACAAGGATTTTACTTGAATTTTTAACACTTCTTCCCTGATCAGATCCTTTCTGAGTGTCCTTGGATTAGGGCATCTATTCAAGGAATGTGTGTTTTCTTGAAGGACTTTACTAGTATAAAGTCTAGGTTTAGATCCTTACCAGCTATAATCTAGGCTCTATATTAACCCATTTATGGTATACTTTGTCCTTATGGCTTACTAATTAAGGATGCTTTGGACTCACTTAGTCTAACATTAATTGTTTCCTATTATTTGCTACAGTTCTACTTTGATACTCTATATTCAAACTTAAGAGTATTTTGATTCTTGATTATTCTATTTGGGATCTCATGTTTAGACTACTTTATGTCTATCTAAGTTTAATCTTATAAGATTTAGTAGGTTTCTTAACAACTCCTTTATTACTACATCCTTGTTTTATTACTAAGCTGAATGTCTTCCCCTTACTACCTTGAGATATACACTTGGATCTCCACATTTTTATACTTTTGAGAGTTTTATTAACTTTATAAGGTCTAGTTGAATCGTAGTTTAATATTCCTTCTTAATCTTTACTCTAGATATCGAATTTGGATACTTCTTTGTTGTTCACTCTCCCCCTTTGGTTGTTCTCACAGTCTCCTCCTGAATATACCACTATATGTCTATATGGTTAGAATATTGGTCTATTTGTACCCCCCGACTTCGCGAAGTCTCTTGAAAGGCGATTGTTTTAAATTTTATATGTGTTTATATCTTACATAACATAGGCCAAGTTTTATGCTCTTGAGATTATTTAAAGATCATCTACTTAACTAAACCAGCAAAATACCAGCTACGGATTGCCGTATGGTGAGTAGACTATGGACTACCCTATGGTTTTTCCCTTGGTATTGTCTCTAAAATTTTAGAGCTTGAGTACCATTCTTATTCCTGATTTCTTCTTTCTACTATTCATAATGCTTCCATAAATCTGGTTATTACTATTTTATTAGCTTCTTAGCAGTATCACTTCCTTCAAGTAAACCTAGATTTATTACTTCACGTTGCTTCATACCTTTTCTGCAGTAATCTTCCTTCTTATTTCCTTCTAATAATGAGATGGAATTGATTCATCATTCATCGTAATGCTGATATTTCTTAAATTTGGCTTCACTCTTCATCAAGTCTTTATCTTTGCACTTAGAAATCGTCACTCCCTTACTCGTATTCCCTTAGCTATCTAGGTATATAACATCAAGTAGTAACCTAATGATGCATCATGCATTTGCGCACCAAGTCAAACTGAATTTACAAATCGAGTCAATCAAGAAGATTCAAGAAAACCAAGAAATTCAACTAATAATGAAACATATACCTTGTATTATACATAGGTTTCATATATGTTACAAGCAAACCAAGCCTCCCAACTATGACTAATTGCCTCTCCTATTACAAAACCTATATATTACAAGAGTTTTCTTGTCCATGTGAGTATATCCTCACTTATTTCAACTAGCCCCTCAAACACTACAATATGCATTACCCAATATATACATTATTCAAGCACTCTACATTACAGATCATTTGTACTTCTTACTTTCATCCCTCTTCTTAGTGCCTCTTGGAGTTATGTCCATGATGAAGTGAATTCCGATGACTTCCTTCTGGATCATAAGAGCATCCAGGAGGTGTGTATTATTGATTAGAAGTACCTAGATTGGGGTTATCCATTGAAAATGATTATATTCTACGTGCTCTCCTTCAGGATTCTCCTGTGCATCTTCCAACACATCTCAAAGTAAGTTGGATCCTTCACCTTTTTCTTGATCCAATCATACATATTGGTATAATAACTACCAGCATATTCTTCCAGATCAATAGGATTGTTACTACCCCCATGCGAACCATACGATTCTCTAAAGTTGTAACTGGTTTCTACACCTTTACCTTTATCAAATGGAATAGGATTTCCCAAGGTTCCAGTATAAGGTTCTATTTCTCCCCAATTATATTCTTCCACTGAAATATTTGGATTGGTTGCCCTCAAAGCCTTCTGTTCTAACTCATGTTTGGTCCATGTGATGGGGAGATGCCAATCGGGATATCCACAAAGGTAGGAAGCAACTGGCCCAAGATGATGTCGAGCGGGCCAGCAATGACGGTGAATGGAATAAAGGCCCTAATGAAGACCGATGACTATAAGAGAAGGCCCAAGACTGTAGCTAGGCCTAGTCGTATTAGGTGAACCTTCCAAAACCTTTAATGATTCGGTTGAGATCTTGTAAAACCCTAGCAACGCACCCCTATATAAGCCTCCCTAGTGTTCACATTGTGCTCACGAGCTAGTATCTACCACATACTTGTAACTCGCTGCCGATACGCTAAGTTCACCCACCTTGTAATCTCACTCTCCATTAATACAGTCAAGCAGGAAGTAAGTCTTTACCCTATGGGGGGCTGAACATGGGTAAACCCTGCGTCTTTCCCTCAATCCTGATCCGCGGATGGCGACTCGCTCTTACCCTACTTCGACTCAATTGCTACCCCTGTTAGCGACTATCATGTCCATTCCCACGACAGTGTCCCCCACCGTGGGGCTTGGTGAGTCAAACCTTAGATCTGTGACGAGACCCTACACTATAATTTGCCGACCCTTCGCTACCGGTCGCATGATCACCATCGGCGGATCCATCCAGATCCTTCCGGATAGCCATGTGGCATCACACCCGGTAAGGCATGCCACCATGGTTCCGATTGGTTCCATCAACCTCTTCATTAGCTTCACCGATGCCATCAACCTGACGGAACCCGCCGGACCCATCATTAGCAACAAATCGCCTCCACGCGATCTACTCTCAGAGGAGCAGATCCAATCGTTCACCCTCCTTGCCTCCAAGTACGATTATGTCGAGCATGGCTTGTTCGAGAGCGACTCCACGCTCTGCGATGACGCCGACTCAGTGAATCCTATGCCGGCCGCGGGACCTACCGCCCCCACGTACAAGGCCAGCTCGATCACCACAGTCTCCAACACTGGGGACTACGAGGATGACTCGATCCTCCACCTCCTCAACTGCGATTCGGGGTCGGAATCTCCAGATGAGTTCTGCCCCGCCATCCATCATGCCATTTACATGGCAAACGACAACGAGCCCCTGGTGGATCCTTACGCCACTCCCCTCCCGCCAATAGCGACCGCCAACAAGATCGAGTGGCATCACGTGGCCCTAAACGAGGCCAGGGAAAAGGAGAAAACTAAGCGTGAAGTTTTTTGTGTCAAACAAGAGACCATGCAACAACTCTCGGCCTACCACCAACACCGAGTGATGCGGTGACTTCAGATCTTCACTTAGGGTGGAGACCTGAATTTCAATGACGAGAATGACCCCGTGCATGTGGTCGACCACGAGGTCCGTGACAACACGCCGCCTGGGGAAGCAATCGCCCACCAGCCGGGTCGATTGCACATGGAGCACCACCACCCTGACACACGCCTCCTCTGGAGCAGTCGCGGATAGATGTCACGCCACGGGAGTATGATACCAATGGCCTCCCCCTCTACTCGACTTCGATGGACAATGTCATCGTGAGTCAGGTAGCTGTCGCGAACTTAAACTCTACGAGTGACGGTGTGATCTAGATTAAGTATTCTCAAGCCCTATTGCCCAAAACTGTCGAACAACAAAACACGGGTTGTGACTTGCTAGGGCGGGTCTACTCTAGATCCACAAAAAGCAGGGTGACATCGTCCAATTGCCCAGGCGAGCAGACGTTGGCAAATACAAATAAATGTTTGCCCCCCGCACTAAGGAAAGTTCAACCAGCGGCCTCCAACAGCGCGAATACCCCGTATGAGCGGCGCAATCTCAATCAAACACTTACCAATCGTTGCAGCCTTAGACGAGTAGGCCAGACATGCTTCGTACCAATGGTCCGAGGCAAAAGCTATTAGAGATATGCCCAAGAGGAAATAATAAAAGTAGTTATTATTATATCTTTGTGTTTATGATAAATGTTTACATTCATTCTATAATTGTATTAACCGGAAACATCAATACTTCTGTGATTTGTAAACATGTAAGAGTCCCTAATAAAGCCTCTTTGTAATACTAGCTTGTTGATTAATAGACGATTATGGTTTCCTAATCATGAACATTGGGTGTTATTAATAACAAGATCATATCATTAGGAGAATGGGGTGATGTACATACTCCTATAGTTAAGCGTAGCATCAGATCAATTCATTTCAATAGTTCGTTTGCTATAAGCTTTCAGATACATAGTAACCTAAATCCTTCGACCATGAGATCATGTTAATCACCATCAAACACCACTTCAAAACTGGGTGGTTATAAAGGTAGCATTGAGTGTTCGGAAAGTATGTGTTGAGGCACATGGATCAAGAGTGGGATTTGTCCATCCGTATGACAGATAGATATACTCTGGGCCCTCTCGGTGAAATGTCATCCAATTGGCTTGAAAGGATGTGACTAGCTCACAAGGGATCACATATCATAGGAACGAGTAAAGAGTACTTATCGGTAACGAGGTTGAAATAGGTATGCAGAGATACCGACGATCATACCTCGGATAAGTAAAATATCACAAGACAAAGGGAAATTGGTATCATATGTAAATGGTTCATTCGATCGCAAAGTAATCGTATAAATATGTGGGATCCATATGAATTTCCAAATTCCTCTATTGGTTATTGCTCGGACAAGAGTCTCAATCATGTCTGCATAATTCACGAACCATAGAGAGACACACTTAAGAATTCTATGTTGTTTAGTAGATATGGAATGTGAGTAAGAAGAACGAATGTTGTTCAGAGTCTCAGATTGGATCCGGGATATCACGAGGAGATCCAGAATGGTCTGGAGAATAAGGTTTATATAAGGAAAGTCCAATTCCGGAGTTCGGGAATGGTTTCAGTGTTTTCGCCGGAATGTTCTAGAAGGGTCTAGAAGGTCCACCGATCTAGAGTGGCAAGGGTACATGGATGTGTCATACTAACGTGGAATGGTTGGATCATGTACTAGGTCACTTGGCTAGGCAATGGGAAGAGAAAAATCAAACTCTAATTTGAAAAGTCAAACGCCAATTTGAAAAGTCAAATCCCAACATGGTTGCCTAGTTGAGGGAGGAGAGGAAACCCACTTAGGGAAGGTTTCCTCCCTCCCCTTGCCTCTGGCCTAGAAGAGGAGTTTGGGGAGGACTCCCCTCTTGATGAGTGCATATTTGCATCATGTTTTAGGTTATTATTTTGCATTATAGATGTAGGATTTTAGTATTTACGGCGTCCGCACGCACCTTTTATGTTTATTTTCACTAGGATCAGGTCAGCTGATGGATCCAATGGACACAATTCTTGGAGCAGTTTTACTGGAGAGAAAAGGATTAAAAAACTATGTAAATCGCTTATTTGGGAAATATTAATAATACTAGAAGAAAACCCGAAGCGAGAAACAGAGACAAAAGAGTTGACGACCAACTATACGGCGGGCCACCATATAGTTGCGGCCGCCTCCTCCTCCTCAAATAGTTTCACCCCGTGCAACTGGTTCAGAGAGAAGACATACAGAACACCCAGAAATCACCAAAACCTAACCTCCGGAAGGCATCTAGAGGGGGAACTTGCCCTAGGGATCCATCTTCGCCCTACACAGATCTAGGAGGCAAAGGCATCGATCTCCATCTTAATCAACTGTTGCATCTTCATCACCACCATCACCTCCATCCACCACATCTAGATCTTGTTGTAATTCTTGCACTAGTTGTGGATTTATATAGTACTATTCATCAATGATCGTTTGCATTACCATTACTATGATGTTGTCTGCCTCCATGTCTGAGTAGATCATTAGTTATTGGGGAGATGGAGAAACCATAGTATGAGATTGGAATAAGATAAAGTTTATTATGATATTTATCGCTGTGACCATGTGTTAGATTGTCTACATCTTGATGTTGGGAGAAGTCGACCTCTCCAATATTTGCTTCTTGTGGGGACTTGATGTAGGGAACTACTTGTTGGTAGAAGGAGGGATGTTCGCACTTACAGTGACTATAAAGCTGTTGGCACCCCTTACGTATCAACTTGGGAATCGAGGAAACTCACAAAACACTATCCATGCCATGGGATTCGTCCTGCGGGATTATTTGCCTTAATAGCGCGGTAATTCAATTGATGTTGATTGATGTGTGCTGTGGTTATGTGGATGATTTGAGCAGTGTTTGCTTCCTCTTTGTCCAAGTACAAAGTTCCTCTCACACATACATAGTTGAGAATGTTCATGATAATAATCTTTAGCTTAACCCTTTATAATGCTAGTGGTGTATCCTCAAATCCCTGAGAACAATTTCTCCCACTGAAGTTTCAAATCTCTTTTATGTACGCGATACTTATTTTCTGTATTCAGTTTTATTTACTTTACTCATTGCTCTCTTATACCAAAAACACAAAAACACGTTTTTTTACGCAATACTCGCATTTTATCTTGACACTTATAACATTGTTTAGCAATTCTATTTTCAGTATTTATTTCAAGAATTCCTAGACTTCAGACTCCTACTCCCTGTGGGATCGATATCTTTATTTCGAAACTAGCTACAACCGATCTGTGCACTTGCAGTCATCAAGCTATTTCCTGGCGCTGTTGCCGGGGAGCTAAGGGCTATAGGTCTTTTAGTTTTTGCTTATTTACTTTAGTTTTGTTAAGTTTTGTTTTGAGTTACATGTTTCCGCCAACATGATGGCGTTTTAGCATATGACTAGTGCTAACCCACTCAACCTCTTTGGGAAGCCCTGTGATATTTATAAAAGAGACAACTCCAACAAGCATACAAGGGGGTTTGAAATAAATCCTCTACTAGGTATTTTACACAAGAAGCAATTTACGGGAGATGAAGAAGATCCTAATCCATATGAGCATACTTCATGTTTCAAAGATATATGTGGCATGTTCCAACTAACGGGGTATACCCGGATGAGGTATGGGTTAAACTTTTTAGTCAAACTTTGACAAGTAAATCTCTCTCATGGTACAGATCTCTACGCTCAGAAGCCACTACTACTTGGGATAATTTAGCTTGCGAATTCCTATCTAAATATTACCCATTATCAAAATCTTTTGGAATCAGGCGTCTTATAATGACTTGGAAGAACCGTCCCAATGAATAAGATTTAAATATTTACTTAGACAATGTTCTCATCATGATTTACCTAAATTGTATTTATGGCATATCTTTTATGGAGGTTTAATTGAACCTAATAAAATTAAATTAGACTCTTGTGTGAGAGGAGATTTTATGGATTTACCTATAACTAAAGCTTGGGCTTTACTTAATAGAATTCATAATCACAGAGTTTCATGGAATTTTGGTCTAGGAAGTGAAGGAGGCACAGAAATAGATCATGAATGTTTTCATGACTATAATAAAAAGGGGCATGTTAATGAATTATCTAAAGAGCTTTATTTAGATTAAGATCTTGTGTTTCAAGTTGTTAAAGCTTTCACATAACACATTGAAGCTCTGAAAATAAAAGTTAAGTTAAAGCAACAGTAGCCTTCCTATAACCAATGTATGAGATACCTTTTCCTAACACTGCACCAAAGCATATTTTGCAGTATGAACATGTCAAGGCCGTATAAGAGGCGAAGGAAGAAGAAAGTGTGCCAATAATTGAAGAACATCTAGACGAACCAAAGATGAATAGATAACCAAGGAAGCAATCATGGCTATGTATGCACATTGTAACATAGTTGAACTTGATGAAGAGGCTTCTATATTGGTTGAAGGTAAATTAAGGTAAAAGATGTGGGTAAGCCTATTCTTCCCTTCATATTTAAAGAAACATCGCATTACGGTTTATGTGATCTTGGCACTGAAATTAATGTTATATCCTATGACTTTTATTTAGAAATAAAAGCAGAGATAGCACCGGCAACAATAGAAAATACTGATATGACTATCATGTTAGCCAATAAAAATCTTATAATTCCAATGGGAGTAGTTGAAGATGCAATTATCACAATTGACAATAAAAATTTCCTTATAGATTTTGTTGTTGTTGATATGACAGTTGATAGTCTTTGCCCAATTATATTTGGAAGAGACTTTTTGAGTGATATAGGTGCCACAGTTGACTTCAAAAAGGAGGTTGTATCCCTTAAGCTTGGGAAAGCGGAAAAAGAATTCCACTTTTCCAAATTTAAAAACAAACCTCTATTCATAGAAGAAGAAGAGAAAGAGAAACGTATTGAAGAAATGGAAGCTCTTTTCTTAAATAATCAAGATGAAGAAATAAATTAAGATCCAAATTGTGGAGAAATAATTATGGAGGATAGAAATCTAGAAGAATTAGAAAATGTAAGATCCCTCCTTTATAAAGGAAAAGGATCCTTGTGATTGCAATGCTAGTCCCTGGATCAATGCTAGCATCCACAGTTTAAGATGAAGTACACAGAAACAAAGGTCGTTTATTACATTCATTCCAGAGATAAAACATAGTCTTTTACAACTCAGGGCCAAAGGCCTAATACAAGAGTTTATGGAATAAGTAAATAAACATAAGTCTTCATCTTCATGTGCCACAGGCAAGCATGTTGAGTGTAGACTCATGACTCCTACTCATCATCGGAGTAACCTGCAACATCACAAGTTACAGCCACAGAGGGTCAATACTTTGGAATAGTATTGGCAAGTGATACCTTAGTTTATTTTAAGTGGACTATATTACTATATGCATTTTGGCTAAGTGTAGCTTGTCTTGGTTTGCTCAAAATACGTTTTTCCTATTAGTTGAAATCACTAAGTTTTTCTTTGTCAAAACTTTCCCATGAAACCACCAATAGACATTGGGGTCCTTCACCCTTGTTCACCCACAAGTTTTACTTAGAAGTTGGAGTGATGAGATTCTTGTAGCTTCCATGTCTTGATGCTCAATTTGTCCAATGCCATGGACTTGGCTAAGTACTTAGATTTTCCATCTGCAGAGGTTGTACACTTTCCCCACCAGACTTGGTTTCCCAAGACAGGACCTTTCAGAAGCCTTTCCTTAGTCAAATGGACGCGGTCCAACCTATCATTCCCACTACCACCAACTGTCCAAGTGACTAAGTTCTAGCAACCTATATGATCATGGCAGAGCCCATATTGCCAAGTGGTTGCACTGTAAGATTTCTCAACACTTGGCCTCCAAATCCCTTTGTGCCTGGGTCGCATACCACAAGTGAGATACACAAGCCAAATCCATGGCCTTGTGTAACCACTCAACCAAAAACCACCATTCAAGTCCCATTCCACCCAGGAGGTTCATTGACTTAGTTGTTTTATTAAGAAAAGCATAAGTCCAAAAGACTTAGGATTATTTTCAATATAGCATGAACATACTTTACCAACCCTTGTTTTCTACTAGCTAGGCTAAGCATGGCATAGTAACTTAACTTAGGAAAATTCCCTAGAAATTCTACAATTCTACACTACATAGGATTTCCCAACATAGCATTTGGCAAAAGTAGCATGCAAGACTTAGCAAAAATAATTCTAATGCTTATTCAAAATAAAGGGTGGAAATATCTTGAAGTATCACTTGCCTTGGTAATGGGGATAGGAGCACTCTTCACAATCACAGTCACTAGCAAAATCTACACATAAAATTTGTAGCACACAATTACACACAATTTATATACAAACAAAATTATGTATGCATGCATGCAAGAAAGTGCTAAGTGATGATTTTTGAAAACCCATCAAGAAAGTACATGATACAGAAACATAACTAAGTCAAAAGTTTGCTAACTAAACCTATTTAGCCCTAAAACAATTTGCTAAACAAAAACTATAGTCAAAATGGACCTAAACATGTTTCTACATACAAAGTCATTTTAACAGATACTATTTGTTAAACACATTGCAGATTCAGAAAGGCCTTGATTCACTGATTCCAACGTTATGAAATTTGCAAAAATCCAACGTGGGAATCTCAAGTTATAGCCATTTGAAAATTTGATCTAAATCTGATTTTGAAATCTGTTTTTGAGCTAACCCTAGACACGCGTCGCAATATTACTGGCGCGTACCGATTCGCTCGGATTGACAGACGCAGACCGTAGGATCTAACTTAGATCTAGCGGCGCAGAGGCATGCGATACCCCTTCGATTATAATCTATCCTAGCCCTACGATACAGATCCAACGGACACAAACAGCAAGCCACTAACTGGCGGCGCTTAACGATCAAGGCGACGGTCGATGGTGCGGCGCTGGCGACTGAGGAAGCTAGAAGGGTAGGGAAGGTACTCACCATGGTCGCAAGGACGGGGATGCTCAACGTGGGTGGTTCGGCAAGGCGCCAGGGTTGCGGTGGATTGCTCGCCGAGTAGGGTCCGGCGACGGGTGGCTCTTTCGAGGTCGAAGGCATTGCCGGTCACGAGAAGGCTTGGGGCGGTCTGAACTACCGGGAGCTCGACCGAATGAAGCCAAAGACGGGGCTCTACTTTTGCTGTCGACGCTCGGGTCACGCAGCGTGAAGCTAGTGGTACTGGGAGGTGCGCGAGGTCAAATGGAGCCTGCTCGTGTGAACCAGGAGCAGAGGGGTGGTCGGAGTTGGCCGGAATCGTGGCTGCAGCTCGTCGGAGACAGCGGGGTTGCGGTGAGCAATTCTTGCAGCCTGGGGGCGCTCTGGGCTTGGGGTTTGGGGGAGAATGGAGAGGGGGCAGAGGGGGTTTTAGTAGCCAGGATACGAGCGAGATTTACTCGCGCATTTACGCGAATTGAAGCTGCGCAAATCAACAGGAAACGGCCGGCGTCAATTTGGGGATGAACCAGTCGTGGGGGTGGAGACGACGGTACCCGTGTGGGCCGCGGTTGTCAGCGAGAGAGGAGGAGGGGGAGTGGGTCCTGCCTGTCAGCGAGCTGGTGGGTGCGGGGGCGGGTGAAAGAAAACGTTTCGCGGGGTGGAGGGCTGCTGGACTAGCTGGGCCGTGTTGGGCTGAGTCGGCCAGATTGGCTGGCTGTCTATTTTTTTCTTCTTTACTCCTTTTCTTTTTCTGATTGTTTTTCTAGGAATGGTTTTCAAACCCTATTTCAAATAATTTTGAATTCAAACCTTCTCTAGCTTTTTGTACAGTGATCCTTGTACCCAAATAAGTGTCAAACACCTCTGTTCACTCAGACCTACTTGGGTTATTTGAAAATAATACAATAAAACCAAGCCTTTTAGGAGATATAATAATAGGCATAACTTTGGTTTTATTCCATATTTTGTTTTGAAACTTTGCTTAAGCTTTTGAAATCACTTAAGTTTGAATTCAAAACATCCTGAATGAATAATAGCACCTTTCTCATTAGCATGTAGCACAAGGGTTAGGGTTTTCATACATCAAATAATGAGCAACATTTGCTCCTGTTTTTGAAATGATTTTGAGATAAAACCCTAAATGATGATGGATGCATGGATGATATGCATGAGTTTTGAATCATGATTTTAGGGATGTTACAAATCTAACCCCCTTAAGGTGAATCTCGCCCTCGAGATTCGGATTGGCTAGCAAATAGGTGAGGGTGGTCTTTCCGAAGATCATCTTCTCTTTCCCATGTTGCTTCCTCTTCGGTATGATGGTTCCATTGCACTTTGCAAAACTTGATAGTCTTTGTTCTCGTGACTCTTTCTGCAGTCTCAAGAATCTTGATAGGCTTTTCTTCATAAGTGAGATCACTTTCTAGTTGAACTTATTCCAAAGGTATGGTATCCTTCAAAGAAGATTCTTCCATTTCTGGGTGATATTTCTTAAGCTGACTCACATGAAATACGTTATGGACTGCTGATAGAGATGCTGGCAGTTCAATTTCATAAGCCACTTCTCCTTTGCGACTCAGAATCTTGAATGGCCCAACATATCTTGGTGCCAACTTTCCTTTGACTCCGAATCTTTTCACTCCACGGAGTGGTGATACTCTAAGATAGGCTCTATCACCAACTTCGTAGGTGACTTCTCTACGCTTAGGATTTGCGTAACTTTTCTGTCGGGACTGTGCTATCTTCAACCTGTCCTTAACCAATTTGACCTTCTCTTCGGATTCTTTGATAAGATCTGGCCCAAATAAACTTCTTTCTCCCACACCATTCCATAACAATGGGGTGGTACATTTTCTTCCGTAGAGAAACTCAAACGGTGCCATCTCAATGCTGGCTTGATAGCTGTTGTTATAAGAAAATTCTGCGTAAGGCAGACTTTCATCCCAACTTGCTCCATAATCTAGGGCACATGCCCTCAACATGTCTTCCAGAATTTGATTAGTCCTTTCTGTTTGTCCATCGGTTTGAGGATGAAAAGCAGTACTGAATTCCAACCTCGTTCCCAATGACTCATGTAGCTGTCTCCAAAAATGGGAAGTGAATTGGGTTCCTCTATCGGAGAGAATACTCTTAGGCACACCGTGAAGGCATACAATTCTACTCATGTAGATTTTGGCTAACTTGGCACTGGTATAAGTTGTCTTCACGGGTATGAAATGTGCCACTTTAGTTAAGCGATCCACTACTACCCATATGGAATCATATCCTGATCTGGTCCTTGGTAATTCGGTAATGAAATCCATACCAATCTTGTCCCATTTCCAATCAGGAATAGGTAGTGGTTTGAGCAAACCTGCTGGTTTCTGATGCTCCGCTTTTAATCTACTACACACATCACACAAAGCAATATGCTCGGCGATGTCCCTCTTGAGATTGTTCCACCAAAATCTTTCTTTCATGTCCATGTACATTTTGGTGTTACCTGGATGAATAGAATACGGAGAGTTGTGGGCTTCTTGCAGAATCAGTTTCCGCATTTCTGGATCTTGTGGAACACAGATACGTTTCCCATGCCATAAAGTACCTGCTCGTCTCCATGGAAACTTTTAGCTTTCCCTTGGCTAATATTTACCTTAATCTCCTCAATTTCTTTATCAGTCTTTTGAGCTTCTCGAATCTTGTCCAACAAAGTGGGTTGGACTTCTAAAGACATGAGATGTCCTTCAGGTACAATCTCCAATCTGAGTTCTTTGAATTGCTTACACAAATCATCTAGCAATTCTCCTTTGGTAAGGCCATTCACAAATACCTTACGACTTAGAGCATCTGCTACAACATTTGCTTTACCGGGGTGGTATTGCAAACTTAAATCATAGTCCTTGATAAGGTCTAACCATCTTCTTTGTCTCATATTGATTTCCTTCTGGGTGAAGATATACTTCAAACTCTTATGATCGATGAACACTTCACAACGTTTTCCCAAAAGGTAATGCCTCCATGTTTTGAGTGCATGGACGACAGAGGCTAACTCCAAATCATGAGTAGGATAGTTTACTTCATGAGTTTTGAGTTGTCTCGAGGCATAAGCCACAACTTTACCGTCTTCCATAAGTACGACACCCAAACCTTGATGAGACGCATCACAATATACTTGGAAATCCTTTTCCAAATCTGGCAGACATAGAACCGGTGCTGTTACAAGTCTCTTCTTCAATTCTTGAAAGCTGACTTCACAACCTTCAGACCAAGCAAACTTCTTGTCTTTCTTTAACAATTCAGTCATGGGCTTAGCAACCTTTGAGAAATTCTCAATGAACCTTCTGTAGTAACCTGCTAAGCCAAGGAAACTGCGAACTTCTTTCACATTCTTGGGAGATTCCCATTCACATAAATGAAACTTTAGCAGGATCAACTGCTACGCCATCCTTTGTCATAACATGACCAAGAAAACCAACTTCCTCTAACCAGAACTCACACTTGCTGAATTTGGCATAAAGTTTATGCTCTCTCAACTTCTCAAGTATCAAACGCAAGTGTCCCTCATGTTCTTCTTTGCTCTTAGAGTAAACTAAGATGTCATCGATGAAAACGACAACGAACTTGTCAAGAAATTCCATGAACACCTTGTTCATCATATTCATGAAGTATGTTGGGAGCATTGGTTAAGCCGAAAGGCATTACGGTATACTCATACAATCCATACCTTGTGGTGAATGCTGTTTTAGGTATGTCTTGCTCTCTTATCTTGAGTTGAAAATAGCCTGACCGGAGATCAATCTTCGAGAACACACATGCTCCTTCAAGCTGATCAAATAAGTCGTTGATTCTAGGCAAAGGATATTTGTTCTTGATAGTTACCTCGTTGAGTGAACGGTAATCTATGCATAACCTTTGGCTTATATCTTTCTTTTCCACGAACAATACTGGGCTCCCAAGATGAAGAACTTGGTTGGATAAATCCTTTCTGCAACTGTTCTCCTAGTTGCTTCTTGAGCTCTTTCAGTTCATCAACTGACATTTTGTATGGTCTCTTTGCTATCGGTCCAGATCCTGGTACCAAATCTATCAGAAATTCCACATCTCTATCTGGTGGCATTCCTGGCAATTCTTCCGGAAATACATCCGGATACTCACACACAATTGGCACACTGTCCATGCTAACCGCCTTAAGAGAATTAAGCTTACTTCCTTTGGATTCAAAGTTTGACCTGAATTTTATTCTTTTTCCTTCTGGGGTTGTGAGTGTAACAGTACGATTAGCACAATCTCGCACTCCTTCATATTTAGCCATCCAATCCATCCCTAAAATTACATGCAATCCTTGGGAATCTAGGATTATTAAGCTCACTGGGAACTTATGCTTTCTAAACTCTATGACAAGATCCCGGCATCCAAGACTTACTATCATATCTCCACCCGGAGAACTAACTTTTATTGGACACCCAATGTTTTCAGATGCAAACCCATTTCTATCAACAAATGCTTTTGATATGAATGGATGAGATGCACCAGTGTCAAAGAGTACAAATGCTGGAATGGAATTGAGTCTGAACTTACCAAAGAATAAGATCGGGTTCCTCATAGACCTCCTCCACATTGATGTGGTTAACCTGTCCTTTCTGAAAAGGATTGGGCTTGTTAGGTCCTTCAACTTTCTTCTCAGGGCACTCATTAGCATAATGCCCCATCTTCTTGCATTTGAATCATTCAACCTGACTGATGTCTCTTTTGGCAGGCTGACTTCCACTTCCACTACCATTTCCACTGTGGTGGCTCTTATGTCCACTCTTGTGGTTCTTATACTTGTCATTGTCATGACTGTGGTGATGCTTGTTGTCATGACGGTTGTGGTTGTGGTGCTTGTTGAATTTCCCATGCTTATGGGATCCTGAGCTTCCACTGTCATCATAGTGAGATCGTTTGTGAGACGATCCCGAGCTGTGCTTGTCGGAGTGTTTCCTCTTCCTACTCTCGACTTGCTTCATTTTATTCTCCAAAATAGCAGCCTTGTCACACAGAGACTGATAAGTTGGAACATATGCCACAGACAGCTGCAGATTCAGTTCATCATTCAAGCCTTCCAGAAACTTTTCCTTTCTTTTGGCATCTATGTCAACCTCATCCGGTGCATAGCGCGCCAGATTGTTGAACTCTTCTATATATTCAGCCACGCTGCGGTGGCGCTGCTTCAGGTTGTGAAACTCCTTCTTTTTCAGGCTCATCATTCCTGATGAGATATGAGCAGTGTGAAAGCCATCTTCAAAGATAGCCCAAGTCATCTCATCAATAGGAGTGGTGATTTGGAAGTTGTCCCACCATGTGGCGGCTGGCCCTTCCAACAGATGCGCTGCGAACCTGACTTTTTCAGCATCCGTGCAGCCCACGGTCACTAAGTCCTTGTTCACAGAACGTAGCCAATCATTGGCCACCATGGGATCAGTCGTCCCCGAGAACTTAGCTGGCCTCAAACGCAGAAATCTGGTGAGCATATCAAAGCCCGAAGGGTTGTTGTTGTTGTTGTTATTGGGGTTGTTGTTGTTATTCTGGTTTTGGATGAATGTTGTCATCATTTGCATAAGCTGTGTTTGCGCATTCATCATTTGCTGCATTTCTGGGGTGATGTTGTTGGGGTTGGGGTTTGCGCGACGGGGAGGCATCTGTGGTTTGTTCAAATATAGATAAGAATGAGATACCCATAGATGTTTTATGCACATTACATCACATAAGCAAACACATAGCATGCAGCTCAAAGATAAAAGTTCACCAACAAAATAACAAGTTCTCAAGGTAAAACACACAAGTGGCAAGCCATCCACATGTCGGATGGTCCAATAACAAGTTCATGAATAACAAGTACGATAATAAAAGATAACCGAGTAGTCAAGTCTACTCATCAGCATCAATCTCCTCCTCGACAAAAGTAAGACCTGCGTTCTCCATCGCGGTCTTGTTCTCCTCAATAGTAGTGGTCAAGGACTCGATCTTGGTCTTGAGAGCCCTCTTCTGGGAGCGAAGCCTCTCAATCACCATCTGCTTCTGCTCTAGCTCGAAATCCTTGGACTTCAGTTCTTCACCATGTCCGGATCTTATTATTCCTATCCTGGACGCGTTTCTCCTGACTCTTGAACTTGCGGTCCTGGGTCTCGAACTTCGTCTCCATTTCCTTGACTATCTCGTCCTGCTGTGCGAAAAGCTTGTCCTTCTCGCGAAGCTGCACCTGGAGCTCGTCATTGCTGAGCATGACATTGGTCATGTCCGTGTCCACGTGCCTAATAAGAGACTCTAAGTCCTAGAGATAGAGACGTATCGGCTCTGCTGCGTCCCTCGAGTCGTCCTCAAAGTCGATGGACTCTCCATCATCATCACGTCTTCCGAAGACGTGGAAGTGGGTGCCCCTAACCTGTCGGGAGTGACGGCCTAACAGACGTCCTATCAGGTCCTGCATGACGACCTCCATGCCTCTCTCCCTGTCATCGTGCATAAGCTTGAAGACGATGGCCTCCATAGTAGGCTCCGTCAAGGCCGGTTGGTTCACCTTGAAGCCCTGCAGGTCCTTCCTCTCGAACTTGGTGAGTGGGTGCACCATGATGGTGGGAAGAGGGAGATTGAGCAAAGTGGTAAGCTCAACGATACGAGGACCAAAACGGGTAACCTGGAACTCCTCAACAGTGCTGATGGTAATAGGCATCTATTTATAAGATTGAAAAGTTAGAACAACAGAATTTAAGATAAAACAAGACAAACATTTCATACATATCCATGGAACACAAAAACATCACACAAGTCATGCATACATAATTTCATTACATCAATCAAGGTCCAAACTTATTTAAGGTATCATTTTGGAAAATAAGGTGATAGGTGGTGGTCCAACTAACGAAGTGCATTCACAATCCTATCTCACTGGATCTGTTGGCTAACACAATGTTCCTAGAGGCAATCCACCTATCTTGTTCACATGATTCCATCACTAAGTCTATAATATCTCCCCTTAAGGTTTGGTTGGTGGCTTCCAACTCTTGGGTAAGTTCCTTCTCTTTTTCTAAGTCTTTTTGGAGGTTGAGCATTCTGCACTTGACTCTAGCACTAAGTTCTTTGATAGTCCTCCAAGCTACTTCTCTGGCTGACTCAAAGAATGCGGTGTGCATCACAGTGTTGGTGTACATGCAGAAGCCTCTTTCTTTGTGGTTGTCTTCCTTGTTTTTGTACAAGTGAAGTTGCACCCACCAATACTCCACTCCTTCATCCATCACTGGAAAGCCTTTGTACACTGTTGCACCATGTGCTTCCATTGCCACCATGAGGTCCTTGAGAATTTTGGGAAACTCAGTTTCACACTCCAAGGTCATGGTCATGAGTGGTACTTTCTTCACGGCTTCATTGATGGAGTTCATCTACAAATAGAGATGAGAATGAGAAGATTAGAAAAGTTTACGAGAAGAATAGACAAGTGTAGAAGTAGTTAAAAAATTTGTGCATTCACAATCCTATCTCACTGGATCTGTTGGCTAACACAATGTTCCTAGAGGCAATCCACCTATCTTGTTCACATGATTCCATCACTAAGTCTATAATATCTCCCCTTAAGGTTTGGTTGGTGGCTTCCAACTCTTGGGTAAGTTCCTTCTCTTTTTCTAAGTCTTTTTTGAGGTTGAGCATTCTGCACTTGACTCTAGCACTAAGTTCTTTGATAGTCCTCCAAGCTACTTCTCTGGCTGACTCAAAGAATGCGGTGTGCATCACATGTACAAGTGTTATGTGTAAGCCTCTTTCTTTGTGGTTGTCCTCCTTGTTTTTGTACAAGTGAAGTTGCACCCACCAATACTCCACTCCTTCATCCATCACTGGAAAGCCTTTGTACACTGTTGCACCATGTGCTTCCATTGCCACCATGAGGTCCTTGAGAATTTTGGGAAACTCAGTTTCACACTCCAAGGTCATGGTCATGAGTGGTACTTTCTTCACGGCTTCATTGATGGAGTTCATCTACAAATAGAGATGAGAATGAGAAGATTAGAAAAGTTTACGAGAAGAATAGACAAGTGTAGAAGTAGTTAAAAATTTACCTTAGTGGTTTCCAATCCTAGGGTCATAATCCTACAGGCAACACAGTGCTCTGATACCATCTGTAAGATCCCTCCTTTATAAAGGAAAAGGATCCCTGTGATTGCAATTCTAGTCCCTGGATCAATGCTAGCATCCACTTTAAGATGAAGTACATGAAACAAAGGTCGCTTATTACATTCATTCCAGAGATAAAACATAGTCTTTATAACTCAGGGCCAAAGGCCTAATACAAGAGTTTATGGAATAAGTAAATAAACATAAGTCTTCATCTTCATGTGCCATAGGCAAGAATGTTGAGTGTAGACTCATGACTCCTACTCATCATCGAGTAACCTGCAACATCACAAGTTACAGCCCACAGAGGGTCAATACTTTGGAATAGTATTGGTAAGTGATACCTTAGTTTATTTTAAGTGGACTATATTACTATATGCATTTTGGCTAAGTGTAGCTGGGCTTGCTTTGCTCAAAATAGGTTTTTCCTATTAGTTGAAATCACTAAGTTTTTCTTTGTCAAAACTTTCCCATGAAACCACCAATAGACATTGGGGTCCTTCACCCTTGTTCACCCACAAGTTTTACTTAGAAGTTGGAGTGATGAGATTCTTGTAGCTTCCATGTCTTGATGCTCAATTTGTCCATTGCCATGGACTTGGCTAAGTACTTAGATTTTCCATCTGCAGAGGTTGTGCACTTTCCCCACCGCACATGGTTTCCCAAGACAGACCTTTCAGAAGCCTTTCCTTAGTCAAATGGACGCGCTCCAACCTATCATTCCCACTACCACCAACTGTCCAAGTGACTAAGTTCTAGCAACCTATATGATCATGGCAGAGCCCATATTGCCAAGTGGTTGCACTGTAAGGTTTCTCAACACATGGCCTCCAAATCTTTTTGTGCCTGGTGGCATACCACAAGTGAGATACACAAGACAAATCCATGGCCTTGTGTAACCACTCAACCAAAAACCACCATTCAAGTCCCATTCCACCCAGGAGGTTCATTGACTTAGTTGTTTTATTAAGAAAAGCATAAGTCCAAAAGACTTAGGATTATTTTCAATATAGCATGAACATACTTTACCAACCCTTGTTTTCTACTAGCTAGGCTAAGCATGGCATAGTAACTTAACTTAGGAAAATTCCCTAGCAATTCTACAATTCTACACTACATAGGATTTCCCAACATAGCATTTGGCAAAAGTAGCATGCAAGACTTAGCAAAAATAATTCTAATGCTTATTCAAAATAAAGGGTGGAAATATCATGAAGTATCACTTGCCTTGGTAATGGGGAGAGTAGCACTCTTCACAATCACAGTCACTAGCAAAATCTACACATAAAATTTGTAGCACACAATTACACACAATTTATATACAAACAAAATTATGTATGCATGCATGCAAGAAAGTGCTAAGTGATGATTTTGAAAACCCATCAAGCACGACATGATACAGAAACATAACTAAGTCAAAAGTTTGCTAACTAAACCTATTTAGCCCTAAAACAATTTGCTAAACAAAAACTATACTCAAAATGGACCTAAACATGTTTCTACATACAAATTCATTTTAACAGATACTATTTGTTAAACACATTGCAGATTCAGAAAGGCCTTGATTCACTGATTCCAACGGTATGAAATTTGCAAAATCCAACGTGGGAATCTCAAGTTATAGCCATTTGAAAATTTGATCTAAATCTGATTTTGAAATCTGTTTTTGAGCTAACCCTAGACACGCGTCGCAATATTACTGGGCGTGCATCGATTCGCTTCGGATCGACACGCAGACCGTAGGATCTAACTTAGATCTAGCAGCGCAGAGGCATGCGATACCCTTCGATTATAATCTATCCTAGCCCTACGATACAGATCCAACGGACACAAACGAAGCCACTAATCTGGCGGCTTAACGAGCTTGGCGGCGACGGTCGATGGTGGCGGCAAGTCTGAGAAGCTAGAAGGGTAGGGAAGGTACTCACCATGGTCGCAAGGACGGGGATGCTCAACGTATGGGTGGTTCGCAAGGCGCTCGAGGTTGCGGTGGATTGCTCGCCGGAGTAGGGTCCGCGACGGTGGCTCTGTTCGAGGTCAAGGCGACGCTGTCGGTCACGAGAAGGCAAACAGAGGGTTTGGTCGGATGCAGGGGATCACGGAGAAGACGCGTGCGTGAAGGAGAAGGCTTGGGGCGGTCTGAACTTACCGGGGGAGCTCGACCGAGTTGAAGCCGAAGACGGTGGCGCTCAGTCTCTTGCGTTGCCGACGTTCTGGGTCACGCAGCAGCGAGCTAGTGGTACTGGGAGGTGCGCGAGGTCAAATGGATCCTGCTCGTGTGAACCAGGAGCAGAGGGGTGGTCGGAGTTGGCCAGAATCGTGGCTACAGCTCGTCGGAGACAGCGGGGTTGCGGTGAGCAATTCTTGCAGCCTGGGGGCGCTCTGGGCTTGGGGTTTGGGGAAGAATGGAGAGGGGCAGGGGTTTTAGTAGCCAGGATCTGGCGAGATTTACTCGCGCATTCTGTAATTGAAGCGGCTCAAATCAACAGGACACGGCCGTCTTCAATTTGGGGATGAACCAGTCGTGGGGGTGGAGACGACGGTACCCGTGTGGGCCGCGGTTGTCAGAGAGAGAGGAGGAGGGGGAGTGGGTCCTGCCTCGTGAGCTGGTGGGTGCGGGCGGGTGAAAGAAAACGTTTCAGGTGGAGGGCTGCTGGACTAGCCGGGCCGTGTTTAGAATGAGTCGGCCAGATTGGCTGGCTGTCTATTTTTTTTCTTCTTTACTCCTTTTCTTTTTCTGATTGTTTTTCTAGGAATGGTTTTCAAACCCTATTTCAAATAATTTTGAATTCAAACCTTCTCTAGCTGTTTGTACAGTGATCCTTGTACCCAAATAAGTGTCAAACACCTCTGTTCACTCAGACCTACTTGGGTCATTTGAAAATAATACAATAAAACCAAGCCTTTTAGGAGATATAATAATAGGCATAACTTTGGTTTTATTCCATATTTTGTTTTGAAACTTTGCTTAAGCTTTTGAAATCACTTAAGTTTGAATTCAAAACATCCTGAATGAATAATAGCACCTTTCTCATTAGCATGTAGCACAAGGGTTAGGGTTTTCATACATCAAATAATGAGCAACATTTGCTCCTGTTTTTGAAATGATTTTGAGATAAAACCCTAAATGATGATGGATGCATGGATGATATGCATGAGTTTTGAATCATGATTTTAGGGATGTTACAAATCTAACCCCCTTAAGGTGAATCTCGCCCTCGAGATTCGGAATGGCTAGCAAATAGGTGAGGGTGGTCTTTCCGAAGATCATCTTCTCTTTCCCATGTTGCTTCCTCTTCCGTATGATGGTTCCATTGCACTTTGCAAAACTTGATAGTCTTTGTTCTCGTGACTCTTTCTGCAGTCTCAAGAATCTTGATAGGCTTTTCTTCATAAGTGAGATCACTTTCTAGTTGAACTTCTTCCAAAGGTATGGTATCCTTCAAAGAAGATTCTTCCATTTCTGGGTGATATTTCTTAAGCTGACTCACATGAAATACGTTATGGACTGCTGATAGAGATGCTGGCAGTTCAATTTCATAAGCCACTTCTCCTTTGCGACTCAGAATTTTGAATGGCCCAACATATCTTGCTGCCAACTTTCCTTTGACTCCGAATCTTTTCACTCCACGGAGTGGTGATACTCTAAGATAGGCTCTATCACCAACTTCGTAGGTGACTTCTCTACGCTTAGGATTTGCGTAACTTTTCTGTCGGGACTGTGCTATCTTCAACCTGTCCTTAACCAATTTGACCTTCTCTTCGGCTTCTTTGATAAGATCTGGCCCAAATAAACTTCTTTCTCCCACACCATTCCATAACAATGGGGTGGTACATTTTCTTCCGTAGAGAAACTCAAACGGTGCCATCTCAATGCTGGCTTGATAGCTGTTGTTATAAGAAAATTCTGCGTAAGGCAGACTTTCATCCCAACTTGCTCCATAATCTAGGGCACATGCCCTCAACATGTCTTCCAGAATTTGATTAGTCCTTTCTGTTTGTCCATCGGTTTGAGGATGAAAAGCAGTACTGAATTCCAACCTCGTTCCCAATGACTCATGTAGCTGTCTCCAAAAATGGGAAGTGAATTGGGTTCCTCTATCGGAGAGAATACTCTTAGGCACACCGTGAAGGCATACAATTCTACTCATGTAGATTTTGGCTAACTTGGCACTGGTATAAGTTGTCTTCACGGGTATGAAATGTGCCACTTTAGTTAAGCGATCCACTACTACCCATATGGAATCATATCCTGATCTGGTCCTTGGTAATCCGGTAATGAAATCCATACCAATCTTGTCCCATTTCCAATCAGGAATAGGTAGTGGTTGAAGCAAACCTGCTGGTTTCTGATGCTCCGCTTTTACTCTACTACACACATCACACAAAGCAATATGCTCGGCGATGTCCCTCTTGAGATTGTTCCACCAAAATCTTTCTTTCATGTCCATGTACATTTTGGTGTTACCTGGATGAATAGAATACGGAGAGTTGTGGGCTTCTTGCAGAATCAGTTTCCGCATTTCTGGATCTTGTGGAACACAGATACGTTTCCCATGCCATAAAGTACCCTGTTCGTCTACATGGAAACTTTTAGCTTTCCCTTGGCTAATATTTACCTTAATCTCCTCAATTTCTTTATCAGTCTTTTGAGCTTCTCGAATCTTGTCCAACAAAGTGGGTTGGACTTCTAAAGACATGAGATGTCCTTCAGGTACAATCTCCAATCTGAGTTCTTTGAATTGCTTACACAAATCATCTAGCAATTCTCCTTTGGTAAGGCCATTCACAAATACCTTACGACTTAGAGCAACTGCTACAACATTTGCTTTACCGGGGTGGTATTGCAAACTTAAATCATAGTCCTTGATAAGGTCTAACCATCTTCTTTGTCTCATATTGATTTCCTTCTGGGTGAAGATATACTTCAAACTCTTATGATCGATGAACACTTCACAACGTTTTCCCAAAAGGTAATGCCTCCATGTTTTGAGTGCATGGACGACAGAGGCTAACTCCAAATCATGAGTAGGATAGTTTACTTCATGAGTTTTGAGTTGTCTCGAGGCATAAGCCACAACTTTACCGTCTTCCATAAGTACGACACCCAAACCTTGATGAGACGCATCACAATATACTTGGAAATCCTTTTCCAAATCTAGCAGACATAGAACCGGTGCTGTTACAAGTCTCTTCTTCAATTCTTGAAAGCTGACTTCACAACCTTCAGACCAAGCAAACTTCTTGTCTTTGTTTAACAATTCAGTCATGGGCTTAGCAACCTTTGAGAAATTCTCAATGAACCTTCTGTAGTAACCTGCTAAGCCAAGGAAACTGCGAACTTCTTTCACATTCTTGGGAGATTCCCATTCCGTTACAGCTGAAACTTTAGCAGGATCAATCACACGCCATCCTTTGTCATAACATGACCAAGAAAACCAACTTCCTCTAACCAGAACTCACACTTGCTGAATTTGGCATAAAGTTTATGCTCTCTCAACTTCTCAAGTATCAAACGCAAGTGTCCCTCATGTTCTTCTTTGCTCTTAGAGTAAACTAAGATGTCATCGATGAAAACGACAACGAACTTGTCAAGAAATTCCATGAACACCTTGTTCATCATATTCATGAAGTATGCTGGAGCATTGGTTAAGCCGAAAGGCATTACGGTATACTCATACAATCCATACCTTGTGGTGAATGTTGTTTTAGGTATGTCTTGCTCTCTTATCTTGAGTTGAAAATAGCCTGACCGGAGATCAATCTTCGAGAACACACATGCTCCTTCAAGCTGATCAAATAAGTCGTTGATTCTAGGCAAAGGATATTTGTTCTTGATAGTTACCTCGTTGAGTGAACGGTAATCTATGCATAACCTTTGGCTTCTATCTTTCTTCTCCACGAACAATACTGGGGCTCCCCAAGATGAAGAACTTGGTTGGATAAATCCTTTCTGCAACGGTTCTCCTAGTTGCTTCTTGAGCTCTTTCAGTTCATCAACTGACATTTTGTATGGTCTCTTTGCTATCGGTCCAGATCCTGGTACCAAATCTATCAGAAATTCCACATCTCTATCTGGTGGCATTCCTGGCAATTCTTCCGGAAATACATCCGGATACTCACACACAATTGGCACACTGTCCATGCTAACCCCCTTAAGAGAATTAAGCTTAATTCCTTTGGATTCAAAGTTTGACCTGAATTTTATTCTTTTTCCTTCTGGGGTTGTGAGTGTAACAGTACGATTAGCACAATCTCGCACTCCTTCATATTTAGCCATCCAATCCATCCCTAAAATTACATGCAATCCTTGGGAATCTAGGATTATTAAGCTCACTGGGAACTTATGCTTTCCAAACTCTATGACAAGATCCCGGCATCCAAGACTTACTATCATATCTCCACCCGGAGAACTAACTTTTATTGGACACCCAATGTTTTCAGATGCAAACCCATTTCTATCAACAAATGCTTTTGATATGAATGAATGAGATGCACCAGTGTCAAAGAGTACAAATGCTAGAATGGAATTGAGTCTGAACTTACCAGCAACAGCGTCAGGTTCCTCATAGACCTCCTCCACATTGATGTGGTTAACCTGTCCTTTCTGAAAAGGATTGGGCTTGTTAGGTCCTTCAACTTTCTTCTCAGGGCACTCATTAGCATAATGCCCCAGCTTCTTGCATTTGAATCATTCAACCTGACTGATGTCTCTTTTGGCAGGCTGACTTCCACTTCCACTACCATTTCCACTGTGGTGGCTCTAATGTCCACTCTTGTGGTTCTTATACTTGTCATTGTCATGACTGTGGTGATGCTTGTTGTCATGACGGTTGTGGTTGTGGTGCTTGTTGAATTTCCCATGCTTATGGGATCCTGAGCTTCCACTGTCATCATAGTGAGATCGTTTGTGAGACGATCCCGAACTGTGCTTGTCGGAGTGTTTCCTCTTCCTACTCTCGACTTGCTTCATTTTATTCTCCAAAATAGCAGCCTTGTCACACAGAGACTGATAAGTTGGAACATATGCCATGCATTGCAGAGATTCAGTTCATCATTCAAGCCTTCCGAAACTTTTCCTTTCTTTTGGCATCTATGTCAACCTCATCCTGCATAAGCCAGATTGTTGAACTCTTCTATATATTCAGCCACGTTGCGGTGGCGCTGCTTCAGGTTGTGAAACTCCTTCTTTTCAGGCTCATCATTCCTGATGAGATATGAGCAGTGCGAAAGCCATCTTCAAAGATAGCCCAAGTCACCTCATCAATAGGAGTGGTGATTTGGAAGTTGTCCCACCATGTGGCGGCTGGCCCTTCCAACAGATGCGCTGCGAACCTGACTTTTTCAGCATCCGTGCAGCCCACGGTCACTAAGTCCTTGTTCACAGAATGTAGCCAATCATTGGCCACCATGGGATCAGTCGTCCCCGAGAACTTAGCTGGCCTCAAACGCAGAAATCTGGTGAGCATATCAAAGCCCGGAGGGTTGTTGTTGTTGTTGTTGTTGTTATTGGGGTTGTTGTTGTTATTCTGGTTTTGGATGAATGTTGTCATCATTTGCATAAGCTGTGTTTGCGCATTCATCATTTGCTGCATTTCTGGGGTGATGTTGTTGGGGTTGGGGTTTGCGCGACGGGGAGGCATCTGTGGTTTGTTCAAATATAGATAAGAATGAGATACCCATAGATGTTTTATGCACATTACATCACATAAGCAAACACATAGCATGCAGCTCAAAGATAAAAGTTCACCAACAAAATAACAAGTTCTCAAGGTAAAACACACAAGTGGCAAGCCATCCACATGTCGGATGGTCCAATAACAAGTTCATGAATAACAAGTACGATAATAAAAGATAACCGAGTAGTCAAGTCTACTCATCAGCATCAATCTCCTCCTCGACAAAAGTGAGACCTGCGTTCTCCATCGCGGTCTTGTTCTCCTCAATAGTAGTGGTCAAGGACTCGATCTTGGTCTTGAGAGCCCTCTTCTGGGAGCGAAGCCTCTCAATCACCATCTGCTTCTGCTCTAGCTCGAAATCCTTGGACTTCAGTTCTTCAGTCATGTCCCGGATCTTATTATTCCTATCCTGGACGCGTTTCTCCTGACTCTTGAACTTGCGGTCCTGGGTCTCGAACTTCGTCTCCATTTCCTTGACTATCTCGTCCTGCTGTGCGAAAAGCTTGTCCTTCTCGCGAAGCTGCACCTGGAGCTCATCATTGCTGAGCATGACATTGGTCATGTCCGTGTCCACGTGCCTAATAAGAGACTCTAAGTCCTGGAGATAGAGACGTATCGGCTCTGCTGCGTCCCTCGAGTCGTCCTCAAAGTCGATGGACTCTCCATCATCATCACGTCTTCCGAAGACGTGGAAGTGGGTGCCCCTAACCTGTCGGGAGTGACGGCCTAACAGACGTCCTATCAGGTCCTGCATGACGACCTCCATGCCTCTCTCCCTGTCATCGTGCATAAGCTTGAAGACGATGGCCTCCATAGTAGGCTCCGTCTGGCGTCCGGGCTGGTTCACCTTGAAGCCCCAGAGGTCCTTCCTCTCGAACTTGGTGAGTGGGTGCACCATGATGGTGGGAAGAGGGAGATTGAGCAAAGTGGTAAGCTCAACGATACAAGGACCAAAACGGGTAACCTGGAACTCCTCAACAAAGTCTTGATGGTAATAGGCATCTATTTATAAGATTGAAAAGTTAGAACAACAGAATTTAAGATAAAACAAGACAAACATTTCATACATATCCATGGAACACAAAAACATCACACAAGTCATGCATACATAATTTCATTACATCAATCAAGGTCCAAACTTATTTAAGGTATCATTTTGGAAAATAAGGTGATAGGTGGTGGTCCAACTAACGAAGTGCATTCACAATCCTATCTCCTTTGGATCTGGCTAACACAATGTTCCTAGAGGCAATCCACCTATCTTGTTCACATGATTCCATCACTAAGTCTATAATATCTCCCCTTAAGGTTTGGTTGGTGGCTTCCAACTCTTGGGTAAGTTCCTTCTCTTTTTCTAAGTCTTTTTGGATGTTGAGCATTCTGCACTTGACTCTAGCACTAAGTTCTTTGATAGTCCTCCAAGCTACTTCTCTGGCTGACTCAAAGAATGCGGTGTGCATCACAGTGTTGGTGTACATGCAGAAGCCTCTTTCTTTGTGGTTGTCTTCCTTGTTTTTGTACAAGTGAAGTTGCACCCACCAATACTCCACTCCTTCATCCATCACTGGAAAGCCTTTGTACACTGTTGCACCATGTGCTTCCATTGCCACCATGAGGTCCTTGAGAATTTTGGGAAACTCAGTTTCACACTCCAAGGTCATGGTCATGAGTGGTACTTTCTTCACGGCTTCATTGATGGAGTTCATCTACAAATAGAGATGAGAATGAGAAGATTAGAAAAGTTTACGAGAAGAATAGACAAGTGTAGAAGTAGTTAAAAAATTTCCTTAGTGGTTTCCAATCCTAGGGTCATAATCCTACAGGCAACACAGTGCTCTGATACCATCTGTAAGATCCCTCCTTTATAAAGGAAAAGGATCCCTGTGATTGCAATGCTAGTCCCTGGATCAATGCTAGCATCCACAGTTTAAGATGAAGTACACAGAAACAAAGGTCGTTTATTACATTCATTCCAGAGATAAAACATAGTCTTTACAACTCAGGGCCAAAGGCCTAATACAAGAGTTTATGGAATAAGTAAATAAACATAAGTCTTCATCTTCATGTGCCATAGGCAAGAATGTTGAGTGTAGACTCATGACTCCTACTCATCATCGGAGTAACCTGCAACATCACAAGTTACAGCCACAAAGGGTCAATACTTTGGAATAGTATTGGCAAGTGATACCTTAGTTTATTTTAAGTGGACTATATTACTATATGCATTTTGGCTAAGTGTAGCTTGGCTTGCTTTGCTCAAAATAGGTTTTTCCTATTAGTTGAAATCACTAAGTTTTTCTTTGTCAAAACTTTCCCATGAAACCACCAATAGACATTGGGGTCCTTCACCCTTGTTCACCCACAAGTTTTACTTAGAAGTTGGAGTGATGAGATTCTTGTAGCTTCCATGTCTTGATGCTCAATTTGTCCATTGCCATGGACTTGGCTAAGTACTTAGATTTTCCATCTGCAGAGGTTGTGCACTTTCCCCCACCAGACATGGTTTCCCAAGACAGGACCTTTCAGAAGCCTTTCCTTAGTCAAATGGACGCGCTCCAACCTATCATTCCCACTACCACCAACTGTCCAAGTGACTAAGTTCTAGCAACCTATATGATCATGGCAGAGCCCATATTGCCAAGTGGTTGCACTGTAAGGTTTCTCAACACATGGCCTCCAAATCCCTTTGTGCCTGGGTGGCATACCACAAGTGATATACACAAGACAAATCCATGGCCTTGTGTAACCACTCAACCAAAAACCACCATTCAAGTCCCATTCCACCCAGGAGGTTCATTGACTTAGTTGTTTTATTAAGAAAAGCATAAGTCCAAAAGACTTAGGATTATTTTCAATATAGCATGAACATACTTTACCAACCCTTGTTTTCTACTAGCTAGGCTAAGCATGGCATAGTAACTTAACTTAGGAAAATTCCCTAGCAATTCTACAATTCTACACTACATAGGATTTCCCAACATAGCATTTGGCAAAAGTAGCATGCAAGACTTAGCAAAAATAATTCTAATGCTTATTCAAAATAAAGGGTGGAAATATCATGAAGTATCACTTGCCTTGGTAATGGGGAGAGTAGCACTCTTCACAATCACAGTCACTAGCAAAATCTACACATAAAATTTGTAGCACACAATTACACACAATTTATATACAAACAAAATTATGTATGCATGCATGCAAGAAAGTGCTAAGTGATGATTTTTGAAAACCCATCAAGCACGTACATGATACAGAAACATAACTAAGTCAAAAGTTTGCTAACTAAACCTATTTAGCCCTAAAACAATTTGCTAAACAAAAACTATACTCAAAATGGACCTAAATATGTTTCTACATACAAATTCATTTTAACAGATACTATTTGTTAAACACATTGCAGATTCAGAAAGGCCTTGATTCACTGATTCCAACGGTATGAAATTTGCAAAAATCCAACGTGGGAATCTCAAGTTATAGCCATTTGAAAATTTGATCTAAATCTGATTTTGAAATCTGTTTTTGAGCTAACCCTAGACACGCGTCGCAATATTACTGGCGCGTACCGATTCGCTCGGATCGACAGACGCAGACCGTAGGATCTAACTTAGATCTAGCAGCGCAGAGGCATGCGATACCCCTTCGATTATAATCTATCCTAGCCCTACGATACAGATCCAACGGACACAAACAGCAAGCCACTAACTGGCGGCGCTTAACGATCAGCGACGGTCAGATGGTGGCGGCGCTGGCGATACAGGAAGCTAGAAGGGTAGGGAAGGTACTCACCATGGTCGCAAGGACGTGGGGATGCTCAACGTATGGGTGGTTCGGCAAGGGGCGCTCAGGGTTGCGGTGGATTGCTCGCCGGAGTAGGGTCTGGCGACGGGTGGCTCTGTTCGAGGTTGAAGGCGACGCTGTCGGTCACAAGAAGGCAAACAGAGGGTTTGGTCGGATGCAGGGGATCACGGAGAAGACGCGTGCGTGAAGGAGAAGGCTTGGGGCGGTCTGAACTTACCGGGGGAGCTCGACCGAGTTGAAGCCGAAGACGGTGGCGCTCAGTCTCTTGCGTTGCCGACGTTCTGGGTCACGCGCAGGCGAGCTAGTGGTACTGGGAGGTGCGCGAGGTCAAATGGAGCCTGCTCGTGTGAACCAGGAGCAGAGGGGTGGTCGGAGTTGGCCGGAATCGTGGCTGCAGCTCGTCGGAGACAGCGGGGTTGCGGTGAGCAATTCTTGCAGCCTGGGGGCGCTCTGGGCTTGGGGTTTGGGGAAGAATGGAGAGGGGGCAGAGGGGGTTTTAGTAGCCAGGATACGAGCGAGATTTACTCGCGCATTTACGCGAATTGAAGCTGCGCAAATCAACAGGAAACGGCCGGCGTCAATTTGGGGATGAACCAGTCGTGGGGGTGGAGACAATACCCGTGTGGGCCACGGTTGTCAGCGAGAGAGGATGAGGGGGAATGGGTCCTGCCTGTCAGCGAGCTGGTGGGTGTGGGGGCGGGTGAAAGAAAATGTTTCGCCGGGTGGAGGGCTTCTGGACTAGCTGGGCCGTGTTGGGCTGAGTCGGCCAGATTGGCTGGCTGTCTATTTTTTTTCTTCTTTACTCATTTTCTTTTTGTGATTGTTTTTCTAGGAATGGTTTTCAAACCCTATTTCAAATAATTTTGAATTCAAACCTTCTCTAGCTTTTTGTATAGTGATCCTTGTACCCAAATAAGTGTCAAACACCTCTGTTCACTCAGACCTACTTGGGTTATTTGAAAATAATACAATAAAACCAAGCCTTTTAGGAGATATAATAATAGGCATAACTTTGGTTTTATTCCATATTTTGTTTTGAAACTTTGCTTAAGCTTTTGAAATCACTTAAGTTTGAATTCAAAACATCCTGAATGAATAATAGCACCTTTCTCATTAGCATGTAGCACAAGGGTTAGGGTTTTCATACATCAAATAATGAGCAACATTTGCTCCTATTTTTGAAATGATTTTGGGATAAAACCCTAAATGATGATGGATGCATGGATGATATGCATGAGTTTTGAATCATGATTTTAGGGATGTTACAGAAAAAGAATTTGATCCATTTCCCAATGAAGAACCTCCAACTGATGAAGCTTTTGAGGAACTATAAATGTTTGGGATGAAGAATTACCAACCCCAGAATTAAAAACTCTACCAGATAATCTTAAGTATAAATTCTTAGATGATACTAATAAATTCCCTATTATTATTATTATTGCTAAACTTTCAGGGAAAGAATAATAAGAACTCATGAAGGTACCAAAGGAGCACCGCAAGGCCTTTGGGTACTCAATGTATGACATGAAAGGTATAAGTCCCATGATAGCCTCCCATCGGATATTCATGGAAGAAGGTGCAAAACCAGTTGCATAATTTAATAGAAGACTAAAACCAGAAATGAAGGAAGTGGTAAGAAAGGAAATAGTGTGCCTACTTGACGCAGATATAGTTTATCCTTAAAAGAAAGTGAATGGGTAAGTCTTGTTCATTGTGTTCCTAAGAAAGGCGGCTTTACTGTTGTTCCTAATGAAAACAATGAATTGATACCTACTAGAACTGTTGTTGTACATAGGATGTGCATATATTTCAGAAAATTGAATAAGGAGACTAGGAAAGATCATTATCCTTTACCATTCATATATCAAACCTTAGAGAGGTTAGCAAACCCCACTCATTTTTTCTACTTGGATGGATACTCTGGTTTTTCCCAAATAGCTCTTCATCCTGAAGACCAACTTAAAACAACTTTCATTAGTCCTTATGGTTTACATGCTTACCGACGTATGCCTTTTGGTCTATGTAATGCTCCAGCTACTTTCAAAGATGCATGACTTCTATATTTGTAGATTTTATAGAACTGATAATGGAAGTATTTATGGATGATTTTTCTGTCTATGGAACTTCGTTTACTAGTTGCTTGGAAAATCTCAATAGAATCTTGTAGAGTTGCGAAGCAACTAATCTTGTCTTGAATTGGGAGAAGTGCTATTTTATGGTCAAAGAAGGCATAGTACTAGGACATAAAGTATAAGGTAAGGGTATTGAAGTAGATAGGGCTAAAGTTGAAGCAATAGAGAGAATGCCACAACCAAGGGACATAAAAGGTATAAGAAGTTTTGTTGGTCATGTAGGCTTTTATAGAACGTTTATTAGGAATTTCTCTGGAATTTCTAAACCTTTGACTAATCCGTTGCAATAGGGAGTAAGATTTAATTTTGATGGTAAATGCCTTATTGCTTTTGATAAACTTAAATGTGCTTTGTCTCAGGGATATGAGTTTTGATTTAATATGTGAGGCTAGTGATGATGCTGTAGGAGTAACTATGGGACAACTCATAGGTCGCAGATTTAATATTATACATCATGCTAGTAGAACTCTAAATAGTGCTCAAAAGAATTATCCTAAGGAAGAAACATAACTCTTTGCTGTATTTTTATCTTGTGATAAGTTTCGTTCTTATATTGTTGATGCAAAAGTAAGAGTTCATATGGATCGTTATGGTTTAAAAGAACTCCTCAAGAGGAAGATTCATAAGCCAAGACTAATCCGTTGGATCCTTTTACTTCGAGAATTTGAGTTGCAAATTATGTAGAGACGGGAAGCAAAGATAGTAGATGCATCATCTATATTTACCTAGCAAGACATCGATCTTATTGAGAGAAGCTTTAGTCCTGGTGATTTTTTTTTTCAAGAATTACTATATGAGCTCAGGTCAAATCCTTCCAAGAAGAAGAGGTCCTTGTTTTTGGAGGAGCTTGTCACTCCCGAGGTGGAAGGTAAGTTTTCTAATGCTAATAAGTGCTTTATTTTCACAGTTCCTACTATTAATTTTTTTGCCTTTTAATTCCTTTTTATTTTCTGAAGTTTTTGAGGGGTTTCTACAACTATACGGCCGGAGAAAATACTCCCGCCGTATAGTTGGTCGTTAAACGTTCTGTATCCCCCTCACGAAATAAATTATGGGATGGAGCATCTATACGGCCGCAACTATATGGCCGAAGAGAAATATCCCGCCGTATAGTTGGTTGTCAAAGCTTCTATATCCCCTTGCGAAATAATTTTTTTGGGTACCGTATCTATACGACCACAACTATATGGTCGGATAAAATTCTTCCGTCGTATAGTTGGTCGTTAAAGCTTCAGTATCCTCGACCCGTTTTTCATTTTTAATCGATATATAAAAAAATGTTTTTGTCGGTTCTTAGTCGGTAATCTAACCGACTTGGGCTAGAAAAATTTGGAAGTTTCTGCCCAGAACCAACTATACAGCCGCAACTATACGGGTCGTGACCATATAGTTGGTCGTTACGGCGCATGACACCTCCAAATCCGTGATTTCATTTTCTTGTCGGTTTGGATTGTTTTCTTGGACGACAATTTGGTGTTTCTCACAAGTTTTACCGACCTCTAACCCCTCTTATATCCTGCCCTATTGTGCCTCTCTCTAATCACAAATGACTAGGAACAAATCCAGCTATGCTATATCCTGTCCTAGGCCATGGAAAACCTATGGGGTTCATTGCCCCTAGGGACCTTTCTAGCATCCCGTCAATGGAGGACGGCGATGAGGAGGTGGAGAGGTTTAGCTCGGGGCACAAAGAATGCGTCGAGCCAAGCTTCTACAAAAGCGACCCTGATGAAGGGGTGAGTGACGTTTACATCTGCCGTGACGTCTATGACCCCTCGGAGGTCAACTGGGCGATGATGAAGTTAATCCAATAAGACAGAGAGACGCAAGCCGCATGGAAAAGGACGTGTGGAGACAGTCAAGTTCGTCACTATAGATCCGAGGCCACACAAGCGTAAGGAGAAACCTAACATTGATGCAGGTGCTAGCAAGAAACATGCATTTCCCCGCTCGAGGTTTACCACCGGCGCTTTCATGAGGGTGAAGCTTTAGGAGGAGTGGAGGAGCAGCTTCTACTTCCCCGATCCATCAATAATGGATGAGGAAGAGGAAGTTGTCCCCAGGACAAAGGGATCACGTGCACGCACTTGAGGTATATCAGAAGCAGGAGCTACTCCATCGTGTCAAAGTCCGTCATTGCCTCAAGGAGATAGAGGAGAAGGGTGATCTTCTCCCGATAATGACCAAGCTTGTTGATAGGATGGATACACTGCAATCTGATTTGCGCAGGTGCTATAGCCACATCACCGCTCTAGAGGACACCAACAAGAATCTATGCACTGCGGTTCTCACACGCCGTGGCGCCACAGTGACCTTCAAAAAGCACAGTATCAAATAATCGCAAGGGATTATTTGATCCCGCCTGGCTGGATTCCATGCTTGGGGAGATCTTTCAAACCTTGTAATCTATCTTACAAGTTTTTATTTCTATTCTAGTTTTGCATTAGTTGGAGATCATAAATATGGTCTGCATCATTAGATTCCCTTCAGGAATAGTTGATCCCTCTTATGAAATTCTGAGTTTGTTATAATATATGGAGCATTATTGAGTTTGAGTTTGTATTATTGGAAATATGAATGACTTGAGTATGATTTTACTTGCACTTGATGACAGCAATAGGATTTTTCCACACCATTGGTATTAGTGGAACATATAAAGATAGTTTGATCAATATGTTGTAGGTAATTTGTTTGATTTACAAAAAGGAGAAACTATCTAATCAATTGACATGAAAAACAAAACCTTTAACAAAGGAGAAAATATAAGTGCTATCATAAAGAGTGAGAACAAGTTTGAGGTAGAATACTCAAGTTATTAAGATGCTTCATATATGTTTGGAATTTGATAATTGGGATCGTTAAACTTTGAAATTCCTACATGAAGTGGATTATATGGCTATCTCCTTTGAATCAACACTTAAACAAAAGTGTGAGAACAAATATATATAGAAAAAGAAGAAAAAGAAGAAAAGGAAAGATGAAGAAAACGAGCGAATGTGCAAAGAGAAAATAGGCATATACCACTATATTGTAGTAAGACAAAGAGACAGTTGAGATTTTGAATCCGGAATGAATATGCTAATCCTAAAAACACTTGGGGCTACCTCATTAACTCATTCGGTTGAACCGAATACTTTTACATCATGTTGACAATAACCTTTTATGAACTATTAATTGCCAAGGTGTGGAATCCTGCCAATATTATTCGGATGGTTCGAGTAAGGTATTATTCATGAACTCATTTATATGTATCCTTTATGATAAACACATGCTGCAATTGCCTCACTTATTTTATCAACTCAACTTCATGAATATGCGGATCACATCCATTAAGCTAAACTTGCTCGGGACGAGCAAGAGTCTAAGCTTAGGGAAGTTCATGAGTGCATATTTGCATCATGTTTCAGATTATTATTTTGCATTGTAGATGTAGGATTTTAGTATTTTACTGCGTTCGCACGCACCTTTTATGTTTATTTTCACCAAGATCAGATCAGATGATGGATCCAATGGACACAATTCTTGGAAAGTTGTACTAGAGAGAAAAGGAGCCAAAACTACGTAAATCGCTTATTTGGGAAATATAAATAATACCAGAAGAAAACCCGAAGCGAGAAACGGAGATAGAAGAGTTGACGACCAACTATACAGTGGGCCGCCGTATAGTTTCCGTCGTATAGTTGGCGCCTCCTCCTCCTCCTCGAATAGTTTCACCCCGTGCAACTGGTTCGGAGAGTTGACATACAAAACACCCAGAAATCACTAAAACCTAACCTCCGGAAGGAATCTGGAGGGGGAACGTGCCCTAGGGATCCATATTCTCCCTACACAGATCTGGTAGGCCAAGGCATCGATCTCCATATTCATCAACCGCTGCATCATCATCACCACCATCACCTCCATCCATCCCATCTACATCTTATTGTAATTTTTGCAATAGTTGTGGATTTATACAAGTACTATTCATCAATGATCGTTTCCATTACCATTACTATGATCTTGTCTGCCTCCATTGTATAAGTAGATCATTAGTTCTTGGGGAGATGGAGAAACCCTAGTATGAGATTGGAATAAGATAAAGTTTATTATGATATTCATTGTTGTGACCATGTGTTAGATTGTCTACATCTTGATGTTGGGAGAATTCGACCTCTCCAATATTTGCCTCTTGTGGGGACTTGATGTAGGGAACTACATGCTGGTAGACGGAGGGATGTTAGCACTTACAGTGACAATAAAGCTATTGGCACCCCTTACATATCAACTTGGGTATCGAGGAAACTCACAAAACCCTATCCATGCCATGGGATACGTCCTACGAGATTATGTCCGTTAATAGTGCGGTAATTCAATTGATGTTGATTGTTGTCTGTTGTGGTTATGAGGATGATTTGAGTAGTGGTTGATGCCTCTTTGTCCAAATACGGAGTTCCTCCCACACATACATAGTTGAGAATGTTCATGATAATAATCTTTACCTTATCCCTTTATAATGCTAGTGGTGTATCCGCCAATCCCTGAGAACACTTTATCCCACTGAAGTTTCAAATCTCTTTTACATACGCGATACGTATTTTCTGTATTCAGTTTTATTTACTTTACTCATTTCTCTCTTATACAAAAAAAACCCAAAAACACTTTTTTACACAAAACTCGCATTTTATCTTGTCACTTAGAACATTATTTAGCAATTCTATTTTCAGTATTTATTTCAAGAATTCCTAGTCTTCAGACTCCTGCTCCCTGTGGAATCGATATCTTTATTTTGAAACTAGCTACAACCGATCTGTGCACTTGCAGTCATAACCTTCCCCCAAAGCGCCTCTCCCACCTATATAAGAAGGGGTAGGGTGCCACCGCCCTAGCTGGCCACCGCCTAGGGATCCTCCAAGTCGCCGCCTAGGCCCTTCCCTAGCCGTCGGCCACCTCCACCCCTCGACCCTCTAAACCCTAGATCACCGAGGCACTTTTCTATTCCACCATAACCCTCTACTTCCACCACCATACCGTCGTGCTGCTGGAATTGCGAGGAGAGATCTACAACCTCTGCTGCCTGTTGTAACAAGGGAGAGGAAGGTCTTCATCGAGTACCGAACGTGTGACCGACTGCGGAAGCGCTGCCGGAACGCGGCGCCGGAAGGATCGTCTTCGCGATCTTGAGATTGGCAAGTGAACGATTACATCAACCATGAGAATCTGATCTCGTTAAATGCTTTGGATCTTCGAGGGTTAGTATTCTATGAACTTGTTGCACCGATCTCATAGATTAGATCTTGGCTTTTGTGTGTTCATGCGATAGAATTTTTTTGTTTTCCATGCTATGAACCCCTGAAGTGGTATCAGAGCCCTTGACTAGCAGATATCAAAGTGATCCAAGAGTAGATCACTGGACAGCGGACAAAAATATCCTAAAGTACTTGAGAAGAACTAAGCATATGGTTCTTTCTTATGGAGGTGATGAACAACTCGTTGTTAATGGTTACACCGATGCTAGTTGGAACACCGATCCGGATGACCCTAAGTCGCAATCTGGATACGTATTTACTTTGAATGGTGTAGTACTGAGCTAGATGAGTGCTAAGCAAAGCGTTGTTGCGAGATCTTCAACTGAATCATAATACATAGCTGCTTTGGAGGCTTCACAAGAGGCGATATGGATGAAGGAGTTCATTGCGGAGCTTGGTGTGGTTCCTAGTGCACTGGACCCAATGGCTATCTACTGTGATAACATGGGTTCCATAGCTAATGAGCAGGAGCCAAGGTCACACAATAAGCTGAAGCATATCAAGCTATGTTTTCACGCTATTCACGAGCATGTCCAAGATGGTGACATAAAGATTTTAAAATTACAAACATATCTGAATGTGGCAGATCTATTGACTAAACCTCTCCCGAGGGAAAAACATGACCAACACCAAACTGCCATGGGTGTTAGGTATATTACAATGTAATCTATATTATTGACTCTAGTGCAAGTGGGAGACTATTGGAGATATGCCCAAGAGGCAATAAAAAGTAGTTATTATTATATCTTTGTATTTATGATAAATGTTTACATTCATGCTATAATTGTATTAACTGGAAACATTAATACTTGTGTGATTTGTAAACATGTAAGAGTCCCTAGTAAAGCCTCTTTCTAATACTAGCTTGTTGATTAATAGATGATTATGGTTTCCTAATCATGAACATTGGATGTTATTAATAACAATATCATATCATTAGGAGAATGGTGTGATTGACATACTCCTATAGTTAAGCGTAGCATAAGATCAAGTCATTTCAATAGTTCGTTTGCTATAAGCTTTTAGATACATAGTAACCTAGATCCTTCGACCATGATATCATGTTAATCACCATCACCGGATGAATGCTTTGATGACATCAAACACCACTTCATAACTGGGTGGTTATAAAGGTGGCATTGAGTGTTTGGAAAGTATGTGTTGAGGCACATGGATCAAGAGTGGGATTTGTCCATCCATATGATAGATAGATATACTCTGGGCCCTCTCGGTGGAATGTCATCCAATTGGCTTGCAACCATGTGACTGGCTCACAAGGGATCGCATATCATAGGAACGAGTAAAGAGTACTTATCGGTAACGAGGTTGAAATAGGTATGCAGAGATACCGACGATCAAACCTCAGATAAGTAAAGTATCATGATACAAAGGGAAATTGGTATCGTATGTAAATGGTTCTTTCAATCATGAAGTAATCGTAGAAATATGTGGGAGCCATATGAATTTCTAGATTCCTGTATTGGTTATTGATCGGAGAAGAGTCTCGGTCATGTCTGCATAATTCACGAACCGTAGGGAGACACACTTAAGGATTCAATGTGTTTAGTAGATATGGAATGTGAGTAAGAGACCAAATTTTGGACATCACGAGGAGATCCGGAATGGTCCGTATAATAAGGTTCATATAAGAAAAGTCCAATTCCAAAGTTCGGGAATGGTTTCGGTGTTGTCACCGGAATGTTCCATAAGGGTCTAGAAGGTCCACTGATCCGCAGTGGGAAGGGTACATGGATGTGTCATACAAAAGTGTAATGGTTGCATGATGTCCTTGGTCACTTGGCTAGGCAATGAGAAGATAGAAATCAAACTCTAGTTTGAAAACTCAAACACCAATTTGAAAAGTCAAATCCCAACATGGTTGCCTAGTGGAGGGAGGAGAGGAAACCCACTTAGGGAAGGTTTCTTACCTCCTCTTGCTGTCGGCCTAGAAGAGAAGTTGGGGGAGGAGTCCCCTCCCCCCTAACCGCCTCTCCCATCTATATAAGGAGGGGTAGGGCGCACCAGGTCGAGCTTGTCCCGGGCATGTCAAGCCAGCTGGTCACCATAGGCTCCAACCTATATCCCGCATAGGAAGCGTGCTCATCGAGTTCCTCCGTGAGAATTGTGACATCTTTGCATGGAAGCCATCTGACATGCCAGGTGTCCCGAGGGAACTCACTGAGTACAAACTAAACATTGAGCCAAAAGTGCGGCCAGTAAAGTAGTCGCTATGACCCTTTAAAGAAGAGCGCCGCCGCGCAATCTCCGAAGAAGTACAACGGCTACTCGCCGCAAGGTTTATCTAGCCCATCAAGTGCTCCAACTAGCTAGAAAACCCAGTCCTAGTAGTCAAAAAGAATAACACCTGGAGAATGTCTATTGACTACACCAATCTCAATAGCGTCTGCCCCAAGGAGGAGTTCATGCTGCCCCGCATGCCGCAAATCATCGACTTGACTGTGGGGTCCGATTCTCTCTCCTTCCTCTGGGTATAACCAGATCAAGATGGTAGTCGAGGATGAGTAAAAAATGGCGTTCATCATGCCATTCAGAGCATTCTGCTATACTGCCATGAACTTTGGCCTCAAGAACGCCGGGGCAACTTATTAAAGATGCATCCAGGAATGCTTGGCGAGCCAAATTGGCCTCAACATACATGTCTATATCGATGACATAGTTTTAAAATCGACTCGGCAGGATGATCTACTCGCCAACCTCGTGGAAACTTTCGCAAATCTGTGAAGGTACAAGATAAAACTTAACCAAGAAAAGTGTATGTTCAGCGTGCACACCGGACAACTACTAGGATATGTCGTATCCAAGAGGGGCATCAAGCCTAACCCCACAAAAATCAACACCTACTCAGCAAACTCGAGTTCCTGTGTGACATACAGAAGCTAGAAGGACGAGTGGCGGAACTCATTCGCTTCATCCCCTGACTCGGTGAGAATGCAATGCCGCTCTACCATCTCATGCACAAGAACCCCACATTCGAGTGACACAGCGAGGCCGAGAAAGCACTCGCCGCTCTTAAAGAGGTGCTACTCGCGGAACCACTACTCACGTGCCTGCGCAAAAGGAGCCAATGCTAATGTACCTAGAAGCTTCCAGTCAACTCGTCAGCGAGGTAATGGTCGCTGAGTGACCCAAAGAAGGCAAAGCACGCCTCACCCAGCGCCCATTGTACTACCTCAGCGAGGTCCTCACTGATTCAAAATATCTCTACCCGCAGTATCAAAAATTGGTATATGCGGTCTTCCGAGCCTAACGCCATCTCCCACACTACTTCTAGGAGCACCCCATTACGGTCGTCTCGTCAGCTCCACTCCAAGACATCATCCATAACCGTGACACGATGGGGCGAGTGGCCAAGTGGGCCGTAGAAATAGGCGTCCACAACATAAAATATGAGCCACACAAGGCAATCAAGTCATAGGCCCTTGCTGCCTTTCTCGCCGACTAGGAGGAGGCCCAGCAACCCATGATGCTCCCCTACCTCCACTACTAGTCCCTCCAATTCAACGGATCCAAAAAATCTTACAATGTAGAAGCCGTAATCATCCTCACCTCCCGTAAAGGCGACAAGTTATGCTATGTGCTCCAGCTAGACTTCACACCGTGCACAAATGACATGGCTAAGTACGAAGCACTCCTTCATGGCATTCAAGCCGCCAAGGAGATGAACATCAACCGCCTCAAGTGGAACAGTGACTCCGACCTCGTCACCATCCAGGTCGCCGACACATGCGATGACATTCCCCCATGATGGCATACCTCCACGCCGTGGATGAGCTCGGTGTATACTTTTCCGGCTACTTCGTCGAGTGGATCGATTGGAGGAAGAACGAACAAGATGATTCCGTTTCATGTGTCGGGTCGTCACACCAAACACCACCGCCCGACGTCTTCCTCGATATTATTAAAACACCTTTAGTCTCCCCACTGCAGCCAGACTTGGCACTAGTAGCCATGGCCACGACATTACATGACTGGACCGGACCATACATCGCATACCTCAAACACAAGATCTTGCCAAAGGACGAGGTCGAGGCCCGAATGATGGTCCACCATTGCAAGTACTTTGTCATCATCAACGGCTAGCTCCACAAAAGGAGCGTCATAGGAGTGTTCCAGCATTGCGTCCAGCCAGAGGAAGGGCACCGGATCCTTCAAGACATCCATGCTAGCGAATGCGTCCACCACACTGGCTCCAGGTCGCTAGTTGCCAAGGCCATGCACCATGGCTTCTACTGGCTAACCTCCTATGCCGACGCAATCGGCATTATCCAATAGTGCGTCGGGTGCCAAAAATACGCCAACCAGACACACATCCTTGGTTTGGAGCTTAAGACCATCCCCATCACATGGCCATTCGCCGTATGGGGAATCGATATGGTGGGTTGGTTTAAAACCGCGACCTCCGGGTCAACACACCTCCTGGTCGGAGTCGACAAATTCAAAAAATGGGTCGAGGCGAAGCCCATCAAGAAATGCAACAGGAAAACTGCAACCAAGTTCTTCCATGATCTCATCTACCGGTACGGTTACCCACACAGCATGATCACCGACAACGTTACTACGTTTGCCAAAGGAGCCATGGCATAATTCTTCTAGAAACACGGGATCCTACTTGACCTCACCTCAGTCGCGCATCCTGAATCAAACGGCCAAGAAGAACATGCAAATCAAAGTGTGCTACACGGCCTAAAACCGCGACTGTAGGTGCCCCTCGAGCGCACACCAGGATGATGGGTCGAGGAGCGCTCATCCGTACTTTTGGGCATTCACACTTCCTTCAATCGATCGACGGGCTTTACCCCGTTCTTCATGGTGTACGGAGAGGAGGCGGCCATGCCAACAAACCTCAAGCACTACTCCCCACTAGTCAGTCATTATGCAGAAGAGGACAATGAACCCTGTCAAAATGGGCTCGACCTACACGACGAGGCCCGTGACCCCGCTCGATCTCGCACCGCCATCTTACCAGCAAGGTCTTCGCCGCTATTAGAGTTGCCGGATCTAGATCCATACCTTCCAAGAAGGCGACCTCGTCCTGCGACTAGTCTTGGACAAGAAGGGTATGCACAAATTATCCCCCCATGGGAGGGGCCATTCGCCATAGGGGAGTGCTATGAAACGATGCCTACTATCTAATTAACATACGTGGTGACGGCAAACTAAACGTCGAGCGGCCGTGTAATGTCAACCTCATGTGCAAGTTTTACACATAGCTCCCCAACTTGTATTCACCTGTGCTATCAATGAATAAATTGGTGGATAACACAAATGGTGTTTTCTCGCCTTTTTTGTCCCAATGCCACTCATACCACAATTGCAAAATCTTACCGGTCATATACCCTTAGAAGAGCGGGAAGAGCCAAGTAGTGAAGCCTGAGGGCACTGAAGTAATTTGGGCCTCGGGCTGTCCACAAAAAATGCCAAGCCGAGAACCACCATCGGGGTCACCTCGCTCGACTGGCTTTCCAAGCCACAATGAATAGACATGCTTCTCACAGAACCAAGTCCCCCTCATCCTCAGCCGTGGCGCCTTGAAAGGTTAAGTACCACGCTCGAGGACTCATCTTACATAAGCCTCCTAGAAAAACACCAAGTACGAGGACCCAACTTGTACTCGCCATGCGACTGGCTCCCCGAGCGAGGAGGTAGGACGCGCTACACAAATATACCGCAACTTGTCCTTCCCTACCTTTGGATCCTCACCTCAAACAGTTAAGTACCACGCTCAGAGACTCTTCTTACATGAGCATCGCGCATCCCGAGAAAACACTAAGTATAGTATGCACTTTGGGGTCGCCTCGCGATTGGCTCCACGAGCGACACGAAGTAGACCAAGGCCAATTCACACGGCCAGAATTGTCACATCCCAAGATTTTTCCAAATCTTGTAATGTGAAAAATGAATGAATAAAATAAAACTTTGATGATTTTCAGGGTGAGAAGAAACTTTTTGAATCCAATTGGAAACCTTCAAACCAATTTTGGATCAAATAAACCCTAAAGGGATTTGAAAAGATAAACATTTAATAAAGGAAAATAAAATATTTTGGATTTACTGTTTTGGGTCTTTAAATAAAAGATTTGGTCTTCAAAAGAAAAGTAGATTTTAAATAAGGATTATTTTATAAGCCAAATTAAAACTTGGCCAAGATTTTAAACAAAACATTTCTATTTGAAGAAAATAGTAAAAGTTTATTTAAATAAAGTAATAAGGATTTAATATCCAAGTTTTACTAATAAAGGTTTTACTATTTCCAAAACATCAAAACTTGTTTATTTGTTTAAAATAAGTTTTCCAAGTATTTTATATTCTCAAATAAAACCTACTGATTTGGTTTTGAAAATAATTAGATTTCAAAGGGAGTTTTTAAATAAATCAAATTCTATTAATAAAAAAGGTCTATTTATTTAATTAATAAAGGACCCTAAAATAAAAATTATTAATTTTGAGAATTGGTTTTTGTTGTTAAACAGAACCAAATTCAATTGCATTGTTCGGTGAAAGTTTGAATTGTTTTGAATGCTTGATTGGTTTGATTGGATTCAAAACAGAAATTAGATTTAGAAAAAGAAAAAGCTATCAGGAAGAAAAAAAATGGGATTAGGTCGACCCAACCCAGCAGCCCAACTAAGCCCAGTACCAGCCCACTCCCACTCTCCCTCTGCGAAACGTTTTCCACCTATTAACTGACCCGCAGAGCAACCGACAGGTGGCCCTCTTTCCCTCTTCTCTCTCTCGCTGACCAGCCGACCCCACTTCCTCCTATTCATCGTCTTCACCCACGCGCAAACGTCGCCGGCGGTTTCTGCCGATTAAAGCTCGCGTCAATACTCGTTACTGCCGCGTTGATTCAGTCTAGCAACCACGCTATATTAAACGCCATGCTCCTCTCTCCTTTTTTCCCCAAACCAGAACCACCAGAGCGCCCCTAGGCTGCCTCAATTTGAGCTCGCAACGCCACTGCTCCGACCATCGTCCCTCCTTGATTCCGGCCGAGTCTCGCCACCCCTGACCTCCCCGAGCACACGAGCACACTCCCCACTCCCAGGCGCTTATTCCAGTACCTCCCGTTCAACCGCGGGTGCCCCTGAGCGTCACCTTCGACAAGCTCTGAGCGCCGCCGTGTCTGTCTTCCACTCCGGCAAACTCCGCAGGTAAACTCCGTTCGCCCCAGCACTCCTCGATGATGCCCCCACACTCACCACACTCTCCTGCATCTGACCATGCTCTCTGTTTGCCCCCTTGTGATCTGTAGCATCGACCCCGACCACGAACAGGACCGCCCGACGCCGTTCTTCACTCCGGCGAGCAATCGCTACTGTCCCTGAGCGCCCCTTGTCAAGCCGACCGCACATTGAGCACCACCTCGACCTCGCGAACACGGTGAGCACTTCCCCTTCCCTCTTCGCTTCCTGTAGCCACCGTAGCGTCACCGCATGACCGTCGCCGCCGTCTGCCGCCGAGCAGCGCCGCCAGCTTTTGGCCAACCATTCCGTTAGATTTAAATATGGTGGCTGCAATTAGAACTGAACGAACCGGTACGCGCCCCATCTGATCCATTCGTTTAAGTTAGATCCAACGCCCCACAGAGCGCGATCCACACGAAGCGGTACCGCCCAATGAAATCATGCCGCGTGGCACTAGATCTGTTTAAAAGAAATTTTGAATCAGATTTATTTGCAAACTTAAAACCCTTGTAACTTTTGATCCACACGTCCAAAAATTACAAATTTTGTATCATTGGAATCAGTAGAACAAACCCTAGCCAACCCTGCCTTTTGTTTAGTAAAAAGCCCCCGTTAAAGTGTTTGTTTTAGCAGAAACATTTGTATGCTTGTTTAGATTAGAAAAATTATTCAAAAATGTTTTTGAGGTTGAAATCTTTGCAAATTGGTTTGTGGTGAACTTACTGACCCTAAGAACCAACCCATGGTTTTTGAAAATTGATTTGGTAAACATTAGAATGGATTAGTTGATTTAGCCCATTTCTAACCAAATAAAAATATTGTTTTGATCATAAAAATGTTTTTGGAATAAAAACTTTAGGAAAATGTTTTGAATCAAACCTACTGACCTTAAACACCAAGTTTTGAGAAACAACAACTCATTTGGTGAACAACTTAAAGTTGTTGCTTTGATAAAAATATTTTCCACCACATAAAATGATGATTGGATTTAAAAAAAATGGTTTATAAATAAAACCCTTTTGCAAAGGACTTTGCCACTTTGGAAAATGACCACTTAGAACCTTACAAAGTTTAGAGCCTAGTGGAGACCACCTTTGCAAATAAAACTATCTTATGCATGCTTGCATGCATAACTTAGGTCCCATTATTTTATGTGTGTTAAATTGTTTGTATGCTTTGGTTGGAATGAAAGTTGATATTGTGTTTGCTTGATTGACTTATAGTGAAGTTAGAAAAAGTGTGAAACTAGCAAGATCAAGGAGTGAACCAACATTCCCTACCAAAAAGGCAAGTTGCACAATCATCTAAAAGTCCTACTATTTTCACTATACTTAGTGGATTTTGAAACATGCATGAAAAGAATTTCTATACTTATGCTATGATAAATCCTAATAGGATACCTTATACATTCCTTAGTAAAAACAATGTAGTTATCACATGCTTAGCCATGCTATATTTTGAAAAGAGACACATGTTGAGATTTTATGAAGTTGAGAAAAAGGACTTGTGTTTTTATATAATAAAACAAGGACTCAATGAACCACCTGGGTGGACAAGGATACTTTGAGTTTTGGAGAAGGTGGCAACAAAAGGAACCAACTCTATGGCAGTCTCTTTGTGTTGTGCTCCAAAAGAAAACCACCCAGGAAACTTAGAGATTGAACATGTTTCTCTAATTGTGGCTTTCGTGTACAACCACATGCTACTTATGGCTCTGGCTTGGTCAACTACATTGGGAAGACCCATGCATTGTCTTCAGGCTACTGAAAATGAGGACCTGGAATCCTACATGGGTACTGAAGACAAGCTAGCAATGGTGTATGGGAGGACCCTCTGGAAAGACTTCGTCACATTCTCAATCTGCTAGTACTCCATCTTGGTGAGCACTAATCCAGTGGCCACTGGTGGCAACAAGATGATATTGTGACATATGGGTAAAGTGTACTACTTCTGCAGAAGATGATAAAATCTAAGTACTTAGCCGTGTCCCCGGTTATGGACAATACTGAGCAACTAAAGCTTGAAGCTATGGGAAATCTCGACATTCCAATTTCTAAAAGAAAAAAAAACTTTTAAGTGAAAAACAAAAGACTTGATGCACTTGGGGGTACCAAGGAGCTCAAGAGATTTTTGACAAGAACTTGAACACTTGGGGTTACCAAGGAGCTCAAGAGATTTTAATAAAACTTGATGCACTTGGGGGTACCAAGGAGCTCAAGAGATTTTTGACAAGGACTTGAACACTTGGGAGTTTACCAAGGAGTTCAAGGGATTTTGATAAAGGGATTTGACAAAAGATCAAGACCATTTTGAAAAAGATAGGATAAACTATTGCTTTCTGCAAATGAGCCTCAAACCTTACTTAGCCAAAAATGCATGTAATGATAGGATCCACTTATATTCTACATAGTAGTGAAACTTGCCAATACAACTCAAATGTATTGACCCTTGTGGCTGTAACTTGTAATGTTGCAGGTATGATTGATTTTAGTGAAGATTGATTGATTAGGATTACAAAGTCTACAACCAACATGTCTGCCTATGGCACTTTAAAGACGAAGGACCCCATGCTTATAGTTATTCCGCTGCAATGTATTGTAATATCCAAATGAGCTATGTAAAGATGTAATAAAACTATGTTAATCCTGGTTATAAAGTTATGTTATGACCTTTGTTTCTTGATATTACATCTTAACTGTGGATGCTAGCTATTGATCCAAGGACTAGCATTGAATTCACAGGGATCCTTTTCCTTTACAAAGGAGGGGTCTTACAGATGGTATCAGAGCATTGTGTTGCCTGTAGGATTTGTAAACCTAGGATTGGACAAAAACCCTTAGAAAAATAGGAGTTGTATTTGTTCCAAAATTTATTTACAACCAATCTTGTAAACTCTTTCCTCAACCATTTTTTGTTTTTGATTCTACATCTCATCTATTCCAACTTGATGGAAAAACCTACCCCATGGCCAAAGACTCACCATGTGCAAAGGACTCCATCAACTCTAATGACTTCAACTTCTTCAACTCTAATGACTTCCACATCTTCAGCATGTTCACCAAGGACCTCAACCCTAGATACCACTAAGGACTACAAGAGAGGCAAGGAAATCTTGATCAAGATATGGAGACTAAGGGAATGCAAAATTAGAAGGAGTTCACTTCACTAGAAGTTATTGTAACCAAGAGTTTCTCCCAAGGAAACCATGACCTCATGTAAAGGAGAATCAACCAAGAAGTATGGAAAGATCACAAGTAAACCCTATAGATGGACTACCATATTTTAGTTAAGTCAACCACACCAACTTATGTGGTGTAACAAAAATATTTTGTTGCCTAAGTATGTGCTTGAACTTTGTTGTTGAGTGAAAAGTTGTTTGTGAATGCTTGCACATTGTTTGTGTAAATTGTGATGTGTGTGATTAGAATTAATTCTTTAGAAAATCTTTTGCCTGTTCTAACCTCCATTCAACCCCAAGCAGATGACTACCCCAAGAGACTCCAACATCAAGGTTGATGACACCAACACCAACCAAAAGGACAGCATGAAGGAGCTCATAGCAACCCAACACCAGTTGAACCAAATGACAGCTCAATTCATAGCTAACACTAATGGTGAAGATCCAACACTACAAGGATTTTTGGAAACACAAGCCCAATTGATGCTCAAGGTGACAGATCAAATGATCAATATGGAAGAAAACTATTCCAAAAGAGTTTGTGACAACAAGGATGATAGAAATGTTATTCTAGATGGAGCCCCAGCTTGCATTATTTGTGGAGACAAGGATCATACTTCCAGGGAACATGGAGATCAATGCCCCAACTGTGAAGAGAAACATCCTGTTGGCAAATGTCCCACCTCTCAAGCTACATGCTACCTATGTGAAGGAAACAATCATGTTCCTAACCAATGCCCCATCTATTCCATTGTTGAACAAAGGAAACAAGGTGGGGTGCAACAAATGATTGCAAATAATCCAGAAGGATCCAAGTCTACCAAGAAGGTTGATGACAAAGGAAAAGGTCCACTTATACCTCCAAGCAAAACAACTCAATTCAAAGGATCAAATAAGAGGAATGTGAATTTTCTAAAGAGCAATAAAAGGTCCAAGAAACATGTAGACATTCCTACCTACCAGATAACATATGAACAACATGAACTAGATGCACTCCTAGCTTTGGAGAAACCCAAAAAGCAAAAGAAGGACAAAAGCCATGTGCAATGTCATAAATGTAAATAAATGGGGCACTATTCTAGTGAATGCCCAGAGAACCAGAAGAATAAGGAGATTGGCCAAGTGGTGTGCAACAACTGCAAAGAGCTAGGCCATTATGTAGCGACTTGTCCACGAGAGCCACGTAAAGAACTCAAAGACATCAACTGTTTCAATTGCAAGAACCCAGGACATTATGCAAGCAATTGTCGAGAAAAGATGAAGAACAAGTTGAACAAGCCTATGGAGAATCTCAACCTTGGCCCATGAGTCAAGTGTGGAAACCAAAGGACACAATGCAGATGTTTGCCCAGAGAAGTTTCCCCAAGATCCCAACATGTAATTTAGTTTGAAAAAAATTTAAGGGTGGTAGTACCCTAGATGTTTTGAGCCTACTTGTAACCCTAGCCTTCCCAAATCTCGGGACGAGATTTATTTTAAGGATGGTAGCCTGTCACATCCCAAGATTTTTCCAAATCTTGTAATGTGAAAAATGAATGAATAAAATAAAACTTTGATGATTTTCAGGGTGAGAAGAAACTTTTTGAATCCAATTGGAAACCTTCAAACCAATTCGGATCAAATAAACCCTAAAGGGATTTGAAAAGATAAACATTTAATAAAGGAAAATAAAATATTTTGGATTTACTGTTTTGGGTCTTTAAATAAAAGATTTGGTCTTCAAAAGAAAAGTAGATTTTAAATAAGGATTATTTTATAAGCCAAATTAAAACTTGGCCAAGCTTTTAAACAAAACATTTCTATTTGAAGAAAATAGTAAAAGTTTATTTAAATAAAGTAATAAGGATTTAATATCCAAGTTTGACTAATAAAGGTTTTACTATTTCCAAAACATCAAAACTTGTTTATTTGTTTAAAATAAGTTTTCCAAGTATTTTATATTCTCAAAAAAAACCTACTGATTTGGTTTTGAAAATAATTAGATTTCAAAGGGAGTTTTTAAATAAATCAAATTCTATTAATAAACAAGGTCTATTTATTTAATTAATAAAGGACCCTAAAATAAAAATTATTAATTTTGAGAATTGGTTTTTGTTGTTAAACATAACCAAATTCAATTGCATTGTTTGGTGAAAGTTTGAATTGTTTTGAATGCTTGATTGGTTTGATTGAATTCAAAACAGAAATTAGATTTAGAAAAAGAAAAAGCTATCAGGAAGAAAAAAAAATGGGATTAGGTCGACCCAACCCAGCAGCCCAACTAAGCCCAGTACCAGCCCACTCCCACTCTCCCTCTGCGAAACGTTTTCCACCTATTAACCGACCCATAGAGCAACCGACAGGTGGCCCTCTTTCCCTCTTCTCTCTCTCGCTGACCAGCCGACCCCACCTCCTCCTATTCATCGTCTTCACCCGCGCGCAAACATCGCCGGCGGTTTCTGCCGATTAAAGCTCGCGTCAATACTCGTTATTGCCGCGTTGATTCAGTCCAGCAACCACGCTATATTAAAGGCCATGCTCCTCTCTCCTTTTTTCCCCAAACCAGAACCACCAGAGCGCCCCTAGGCTGCCTCAATTTGAGCTTGCAACGCCACTGCTCCGACCATCGTCCCTCCTCGATTCCGGCCGAGTCTCGCCACCCCTGACCTCCCCGAGCACACGAGCACACTCCCCACTCCCAGGCGCTTATTCCAGTACCTCCCGTTCAACCGCGGGTGCCCCTGAGCGTCACCTTCGACAAGCTCTGAGCGTCGCCGCGTCTGTCTTCCACTCCGGCGAACTCCGCAGGTAAACTCCGTTCACCCCAGCACTCCTCGATGATGCTCCCAATCTCACCACACTCTCCTGCATCTGACCACGCTCTCTGTTTGCCCCCTTGTGATCTGTAGCATCGACCCCGACCACGAACAGGACCGCCCGACGCCGTTCTTCACTCCGGCGAGCAATCGCTACTGTCCCTGAGCGCCCCTTGTCAAGCCGACCGCACGTTGAGCACCACCTCGACCACGCGAACACGGTGAGCACTTCCCCTTCCCTCTTCGCTTCCTGTAGCCACCGTAGCGTCACCGCCTGACCGTCGCCGCCGTCTGCCGCCGCGCAGCGCCGCCAGCTTTTGGCCAACCATTTGTGGCCGTTAGATTTAAATCTGGTGGCTGCAATTAGAACTAAACGAACCGGTACGCGCCCCATCTGATCCATTCGTTTAAGTTAGATCCAACGCCTACGTAGCGATCCGCACGAAGCGGTACCGCCCAATGAAATCATGCCGCGTGGCACTAGATCTGTTTAAAAGAAATTTTGAATTAGATTTATTTGCAAACTTAAAACCCTTGTAACTTTTGATCCACACGTCCAAAAATTACAAACTTTGTATCATTGGAATCAGTGGAACAAACCCTAGCCAACCCTGCCTTTTGTTTAGTAAAAAGCCCCCGTTAAAATGTTTGTTTTAGCAGAAACATTTGTATGCTTGTTTAGATTAGAAAAATTATTCAAAAATGTTTTTTAGGTTGAAATCTTTGAAAATTGGTTTGTGGTGAACTTACTGACCCTAGGAACCAACCCATGGTTTTTGAAAATTGATTTGGTAAAGATTAGAATGGATTAGTTGATTTAGCCCATTTCTAACCAAATAAAAATATTGTTTTGATCATAAAAATGTTTTTGGAATAAAAACTTTAGGAAAATGTTTTGAATCAAACCTACTGACCTTAAACACCAAGTTTTGAGAAACAACAACTCATTTGGTGAACAACTTAAAGTTGTTGCTTTGATAAAAATATTTTCCACCATATAAAATGATGATTGGATTTTTAAAAAAATGGTTTATAAATAAAACCCTTTTGCAAATGACTTTGCCACTTTGGAAAATGACCACTTAGAACCTTACAAAGTTTAGAGCCTAGTGGAGACCACCTTTGCAAATAAAACTATCTTATGCATGCTTGCATGCATAACTTAGGTCCCATTATTTTATGTGTGTTAAATTGTTTGAATGCTTTGGTTGGAATGAAAGTTGATATTGTGTTTGCTTGATTGACTTGTAGTGAAGTTAGAAAAAGTGTGAAACTAGCAAGATCAAGGAGTGAACCAACATTCCCTACCAAAAAGGCAAGTTGCACTATCATCTAAAAGTCCTACTATTTTCACTATACTTAGTGGATTTTGAAACATGCATGAAAAGAAATTCTATACTTATGCTATGCTAAATCCTAATAGGATACCTTATACATTCCTTAGTAAAAACAATGTAGTTATCACATGCTTAGCCATGCTATATTTTGAAAAGACACACATGTTGAGATTTTATGAAGTTGAGAAAAAGGACTTGTGTTTTTATATAATAAAACAAGGACTCAATGAACCACCTGGGTGGACAAGGATACTTTGAGTTTTGGAGAAGGTGGCAACAAAAGGAACCAAGTCTATGGCAGTCTCTTTGTGTTGTGCTCCAAAAGAAAACCACCCAGGAAACTTAGAGATTGAACATGTTTCTCCAATTGTGGCTTTCGTGTACAACCACATGCTACTTATGGCTCTAGCTTGGTCAACTACATTGGGAAGACCCATGCATTGTCTTCAGGCTACTGAAAATGAGGACCTGGAATCCTACATGGGTACTGAAGACAAGCTAGCAATGGTGTATGGGAGGACCCTCTGGAAAGACTTCGTCACATTCTCAATCTGCCAGTACTCCATCTTGTTGAGCACTAATCCAGTGGCCACTGGTGGCAACAAGATGAGATTGTGACATGTGGGTAAAGTGTACTACTTCTGCAGAAGATGATAAATCTAAGTACTTAGCCTTGTCCCCGGTTATGGACAATACTGAGCAACTAAAGCCTGAAGCTATGGGAAATCTCGACATTCCAATTTCTAAAAGAAAAAAAAACTTTTAAGTGAAAAACAAAAGACTTGATGCACTTGGGGGTACCAAGGAGCTCAAGAGATTTTTGACAAGAACTTGAACACTTGGGGTTACCAAGGAGCTCAAGAGATTTTGATAAAACTTGATGCACTTGGGGGTACCAAGGAGCTCAAGAGATTTTTGACAAGGACTTGAACACTTGGGAGTTTACCAAGGAGTTCAAGGGATTTTGATAAAGGGATTTGACAAAAGATCAAGACCATTTTGAAAAAGATAGGATAAACTATTGCTTTCTGCAAATGAGCCTCAAACCTTACTTAGCCAAAAATGCATGTAATGATAGGATCCACTTATATTCTACATAGTAGTGAAACTTTCCAATACAAATCAAATGTATTGACCCTTGTGGCTGTAACTTGTAATGTTGCAGGTATGATTGATTTTAGTGAAGATTGATTGATTAGGATTACAAAGTCTACAACCAACATGTCTGCCTGTGGCACTTTAAAGATGAAGGACCCCATGCTTATAGTTATTCCGCTGCAATGTATTGTAATAGCCAAATGAGCTATGTAAAGATGTAATAAAACTATGTTAATCCTGGTTATAAAGTTATGTTATGACCTTTGTTTCTTGATATTACATCTTAACTGTGGATGTTAGCTATTGATCCAGGGACTAGCATTGAATTCACAGGGATCCTTTTCCTTTACAAAGGAGGGGTCTTACAAGAATACGCTAACAACTTAGACATCACTCTTGATTAAATAATAGCTCGGGGATTAGCTACCCCTGACGCAATCAAACGCACCAATAAAAACAACCACAAACAATAAAATGTCAGACACGACTCTCAAATTGCAAATAATATGTTTTACTTCACACCTATTTACAAATTGTTCCCTACATCTATCCACCTGCTTTTAATACAATATCATGGAGACTCCACCTGCCAAGCAGGTTTTGAAGAATATTCCTCGGGCGACTCCTTGACCCAAAAAAGGGCTTCCACGGGTTGGCGGATAAGTCGTCAGCGACTTCGCAACTGCCAAATGGAATGTCCGCTTTGATGTAAGATCATGATGTGCTGGGTCGAGGTCGCCAGGAGACACCTGCATCTCCTGGTACGTTAGGAGGTCACCAATCACCAACACACGCTCTGCGTAACGGGCGGCCTTTGCATTTAGAGAGAAGACATCTGCAATCCCCACCTTACCGGTGGCTGATGGATACCCGCTAGTGACGTCACCAAGTTCGAAGTCCTTAGGGAAATGGGCGAGACCGAGTCCCAATGCCGTAGTCGCTCCGCGATGAAACTCCGAGTGCATCATCCATTCAAAAACTGTGGGAGCTTCCTCGAGGTACTTCCACACCTCCGTGAACCCCCTAGGCACCACCTCAGTGGGGTGATGCCCTGCATAACAGTGCGCACACATTGCACAGAAGCGGTGGCTGCATTGAGCATGACAGCCACACACTCCTCGGCACCGAAGTCCTACAAAAATGTGGTGTTATACCAACAGACGCCCGGGGACTCGCCACACCCGAGTCTCTGTTCTAACAAAAATAATAAGCTCACCAAGGAGCTTGCGGTAGTCGTTGATAACAACACTCTCCAGCGCAGATAATTGGGTCCGCAAACCAGCAATCTCTAGTGCGGAGGCCTTGTTGTTGGCTTCTGCTATGGAAGCAGCACCCTTCGCCTTATCCTCCCACTGAGCTAGAGCAACTTTCACCGCCTAAAGCTCGACTGCTAGTTCTTTGAGCTTATCCTCCACAGAAGTCGCCAAAGACCCTGCAGACTCAAGCTCGGCCGCGGGGACGAAACCTTCACGGGCTTTAGTAGTTGATCAGACATGACCATCTGCAAGATAAGCACCAACGTGAGAACCAAAAGGACACTCATCTGAAACCAAAGAAAGACAAGAAAAACATAACAGCAGCATTTTGGAGTAGGTGAATCGCCTGACGAGAGACCTTTAAATCCCGCTCCACCCACTCCAGTTCCGCTCGCTGGTAACATTGACTTGCACTACAAAAACAACAAAAGGTCAGCAAAGTCTCTAGCCACTACACCTTAGTGCCTAGATCCTCTGGGACTAGAGACTCAAGTTTAGAGACTCTAGTCGCTAAAATTTAACGACTATACTCTCGGGGACTGGACATACCTGGAGGGCCTCGCCCAGGAGCCTATACAGGTCGGTCGACCACATTTACGCTAAAGTAAACGGGACGCCACCATCTCATTATGCTATTATGCCGGTATTTCCATCGATCATTTCTTCTATCGCTAGCGACTGCGCCGCCACATCCGTCGCACTTGCAAGAAACCCAAGGAACGTGGTGGCAGCAGCCACTGGAGAACCAATCGGGTGAGAGGTGATTTCCTCCCGTGGATCCTCCTCCTTGAGTGCATCACCCTCACCTGGGGCCGCCTCCACCGGGTCGCCTCCCTGCTCTGGCAAAATCTTGTCTTTGGTGGGACCAGTGACCTAGGCCTCCTAGGCGGCCCGCGTGACTTCCATGGCAGAGTCTCCTTTCTTATGATTCTTCATAACAGGGACAAGGTCATAGGACCATGTTCCCCCCTGCTCTCTGACGTCCTCGTCTCTGGCATCTTTACGATTCATGGGCACCTTCATGACGGTTGCCCACTTTACCTTCTGCACACTGCCACTGAAGAGATATATTAGTGTGAGATTGAACACACGTGTGTGAAGTGTACGTAAGTTAAAGAAACGACATGAAGAAGGAGAAAATCACCTGGCAACGAGGATGGCGTGCATCCTAATGCTGGTATGCGTAGGCTCGTCAGGCTCCTGCCCGAGCGACTAGGACACCCCCACTTCAATAGAGCTAGTCTAACAACGGACTTTGGTTGGGGTCAGAACCCACTTTGAACTCTCATCTCCAATGATTTCCAGATCATTGTTAGAACCCTCTAAGATGCGACTGGCCTCCGCTTCGCGACACAGCTGGCCACGCGTCTTTCGGCTCGCTGGGGCCGGCTCTAGCTCCTCTTCGGCTTCCTTAGTTTCTCCATATTCTTTGGAGGATTTGTCTCCTCCATTGTCAAGGAGATCCTCGGGCACCTCTTCATCAAGCGTAGGCAACCAATCTTCTAGCGACTGGAATGTCTGTAGAATAAAAAGTAATACGGTGATTCGGTTATAGCAAGTCAGAATTAAAGTAAAATCAAGGGGTAGAAATTTACCTTGGGGGACGGTCTTTTTCGGCCTAAATGGAGTAAGCCCCTCGTCAAGATCGGTGAAGGGCACATTAGTGATCCTTTTCAAGGCTCCGGCATAGTCCTCCGTGGCCCACTGGTCCTGGCTTGTCCGAGTAGGATCGGACGGGCATGTGTATTCGTACATTAAGTGGGCTTGGGTCTCCAGCGGAACTATTCATCGTCCGATCCTACTTGTCTTCAAACCTGCCTCTTTAAGCTTGGTCATCCGAGTGCACATATCTGCTATGGTCGCCCTTTGTGCCCGAGGAAGCTTCTTCACCGACAGGATGCACGGGGTGCTCCGCTCCATAGTATACGCGGGAATCGCCACTTCTTCGGATGGGGTAACCTCCTTGGTGTAGAACCAGAATCTTTTCCATTTGCTGGCCATCTTCTTTGGCGGCATCAACTTGAATAATTTGGTGCCAGACTTCACCTCAAAGGGGAAGACTCCTGTAGCAAGTAAAGGTGCTCCTTTACCCTCACGACTGGCACGGCCATGAAAAAGCTCGAGCCATAGCGGGAAGTATAGGAGACATCGAAGGTAGCACTCACAGAAGGCGATGAAGAACTCTAGTTGCTTAACGCTATGCGACCCCAGGTCAGAGATTTTGATCTGATAGAAGTCAAGAAATTTCCTAAAGAAGATGGAGGTAGTGAATCCTAAGACGCGCTCTAGGTGGCTAATGAAAGAAGATAAATTCTCCTAGGCGAGGCTACAGCTCGCTCTCGTTCATCGAAGGTACGTGCCAGCTTCCCTTGATGAGGATACCTGCATCCTGAAAGGACTGCAGTAGCATAGTATTGCACTTGGATTTGGCCCACGTAGGCGCCATGGATGCAACGCCGCAAGAAATGGAGATTCTGATCAAGGGAAGGCACATGTGGAGAAGACAAAGGAGGAAAGGGAGAGCATGTGAGATCTGCGCACCTCCTCACCTCACGCTTTATATAAAGGTATCGCCCACCGATAGCGGAGTTTGTCTTTGACTCATGGTGATTTCGCTGAAGTTACCGTTAAGTATTAACTAAAGGCTAGTTTGACCATGCTAAACAGTCCAACTTCGGTCAAATTGACCACTCTCCTATGCCATTCTCTCACCCTAATCGGTAAAGCGGGGCGACTTTAAGAAAAATGGTTCGCCAAAGTTGCAACTGAAGATCAAAGGCTTATCCCTTCATTGGAGGAGTTCGGCACCGATTTGACTAGGCGTCCACCTAGACTCACCTTCTCCGACTGCCAAGCTGACTCATATGCCTAACCCCTGAAGCACTCGGGGACTACTAACGGGGATATGCCAATTGGGGTATCCACGGAGGCAGGAAGCGACTTGCCCAAGACGATGTCGAGCGGGCCAGCAATGACGGCGACTGAAATAAAGGACCTAATGAAGACTGGCGACTGAACAATAAGGCCCAATACCATAGCTTGCCCCAGTTGGATTAGGTCAACCTCCCAAACCTTTAATTATTCGGTTGAGATCTTGTAAAACCCTAGAGAGGCACCCCTATATATGCCTCCCTAGTGTTCCCATTGTGCTCACGAGCTATTATCTATCCCATCCTTGCGACTCGCTGCCCATACGCCAAGTTCGTCCACCTTTTAATCCCACTCTCCGTTAATACAATCAAGTAGGAAGTAGGTCTTTACCCTTTGAGGGGCAAACCTGGGTAAACCCTGCGTCTTTCCGTCAATATCGATGCACGGATGGCAACTCACTCTTGCCCTACTTCGGCTCAAACGCTACCCCTGGTAGCTACTACCATGGACATTCCCACGACACCATGGATCTTAAGGTGATTGAGGTCCATTCTGATAGTAGGCATAGGTTTCGGACTATGGATCATCAAATTCAGTGTCTCTTCATACACTTATTTGTCTAACTTGTTTATATGTACCCTTGCCTTGACAAGATCAGTAAAACCCTCAATGACAGTATCCAACTCCTGGAATAGCACTTGGTGAGTATTATGGAAAGTATTCATTCAAGACCTATAACGATCCATATAATCTATCACCAGAATAGGTTTAGTTCACACTAGAGAAGAATGATCTAACCCAAGCTCCGAACTTGTAGTTTCATAAGGTATAGTAGTGTGAGTACTACCTACCAGAGCCTTGGATTTTTGCTCCCGGATCATGGTTATGGCTACTACTACTGCAATATGATATGCCGCCGCCATACACCTTACCTCTCCTAATGGCATTTCTCCATTCAGTCCCAACTTCTTGGGTAACATGATCATGACACGGTACTTGGCTAATACCTTCCCATCATAATAACTATAAATCTTGACTTTGACACAACCAAGTACCTTACTAGTTTCTATTGCCAAAACTATGGATACATAGATATACTCTCCTTATGTTTTCAAGACAGAACCTTCAACTACCCTTATCTCTAGGCTTTCCAAAAACCTTTATTAAAACCTTTTATCCCAATCTTGGTAGTAATACTAATATAATCCTTATCTTACTTCCAAGTAAAACCCCTTTCCAAAATAACCCTCCTTACCTCAATCTAGGCTTGATGGTAACCCTAGTAGTAGATAGATAAGTAAAAAGATGAATTGCCTTGATCTGTTGGTTGATGATTTGCCTTGATCTGCTGGTTGATGAATTGCCTTGTTTGCTTAGGAACTAGAGTGAGCTAATCTAGTAGCTCATCCCTTAGGACCCAACCTATGCGTGTGATCATCAATCTCAAAGCAAGCATCCAACTCTAGATCTATCCTAAGCCACTCAAGTGATCATCTCATCTCATGCTTATGTCTATCTAGGGATAATCCCTCTTGATGGTTTCCAACCTAGTGGAGACCCAATCCAAGTTTGGATTCCATCTCTTCAATCTATGCCTCAACATCAACCACTTGAGGGAAGGGATTTTCGTGGTATTGCCGACCAGTACGCTATGGAGGGGTCCTCATAGTGCGTGTTTAGAGATGTGGGGGAAGGCGGACAGTTGACGGGTACGAGGTAACACAGCTTACCCAGGTTCAGATCCCACGATGGTGGCAGAATCCTACTCCTGCTATAAATCACTATAATGGCAATACGCCGAGTTACAGGGATCGATTCGCTGTGAGAGGTATGAGTTAATTGGTGCCCTAAAGGCTCCCATAGGCCCGACTTATACAGTCGCAAGGTCCTGGGGTTACAGGGAAAAGTCCTAGACAGACAGGTTACAATGTCCTACACTGTCTATTACTAGTCTAGCGTATCTTGCACTCCAAGGCTCCGGGTACGTCGGTGACTCCTCCGTAGCCTTCCTTTATCCAGCATGGGCCTCCCTTCTGGATACATCTAACTGGGCTGCCCAGCAGGCCATAAGCCTTGCTACCAACTGTGGGCCACCTGGGTTATTTAGAGGACATGCTATGAGGATACCTTTATAGCGTATCCCCAACAGTAGCCCCCGGAGAACTCCGAGATCTTGTGTCGTCTTGCCTCTTCACGTTGAATGCTCCGTCTAGATGGATGCCGGCAAATCGTCAAGCAACATCTTGTAGTCCTCCCAAAGAACCCTGCAAGGTTTTCTCCGTCTTCAATTTGTAAGCCGGAGAATTAATGAATCTTCGATCATACTCTTCCATAGCCGGATTGGATCCGTCTATGCCGGAATCTTTCGATGTGATGGTTCACCTGCTAGTGACAGCTAGGGCGACGTAGTCATAGGTCAGCAACGCCTCATAACTTACACATGCAGAAAACGCAATCATGTCCGATTTTCCCGCGCGAGCGATACGAACCGTTGGCGGGGACGGTTGGCAACGTGGCGAAATTTCCGCGCACGCAACCGCACACGTCGTCCACGCGTCAACCGTTCGATCACTCCGCACGAATCTTGATGTCGGAGGTTATAAATTATAATGGTGATGGAAATTTTACTTTTCACCTCATTCTCCACCGCATCATCTTATTCCTCTAGCGAGCGCCTCCACGAGCTCTCTGCGCACAGTGCGAAAAACCCTAGCCCCTCGTCCTTCCTCAGTCACCACCGCAATCCATCCATGGCCAGCAGCAGTTATGCCTCCTCCATGTCGGCATCACGCGATGCCGCGGCAAAGCCGGCGAGCTTAGTCGTCGTGCCCCCAGAGGGTCTGGTGATTCCCAAATCCGTGGTGGTCGAAGCCACCGGCGGTGACCATAACTCAGCAGCGATGGAGCTGCTCAAAGAAGAGTACGACTCCCACAAAGGCGACTGGCGCGGTTCGGATATTACGGACCGCGATATCAAGGAATTGATCATCGGGGACTACCTCCCTGCGACGGATGGGCTCGCCTGGCGGCCGGTGCCGGCCGGCGAGGTCACACCTTCTCCCCAAGCCGGATAAAAGGTGTACCTCAAAGCACAACTGGTACGCGGCGTCTCCCTGCCCATCTCCAACTTTTTCCTTGCTGTCCTTAACCATTACCGAGTATAGCCTCAGAACCTCTCCCCCAATAGCATCTTAGCGCTTAGCAACTACGCAGCTCTTTGAGAGCGTTATTTAGGGATTAGGCCTAGTCTAGATCTCTTCATCTATGTCTTCACCGTCAAGCGCGAAGCCGGAGCCGGCAAGGACGAGCTTAGAAATTGTGGCACCATTAGTTTTAAGATCCGGCCTGGCTGGCGGTTCCCCGACCTTGTCAGCCACGAGTCTTGCAAGAACTGGCAGCAAACATACTTCTACGGCCCAGATATCCCTCTGGCCGGCCGAGAAGTGATGTACCCAGACTTTGTCGATGGAGCTGCCACCAAAGCCTCGACATGGAGATCCCAGGCCTCCCTTCCCTCCGACATCGACGCTTCCCGCGCTATAAGGCGGATAGAGTGGTTCGTAGATATGGGTCTGACCGGATTGGACCTAGCCATGTGTTGGTTCGTTAGGCGGATCCAGCCTCTATAGCATCGCTTGAAGTTGATGCACGAGTATACCAACAAGAGGAAGTATAGCCTCCGCATCTCCGAGGAAAAATTCTCGAGCGACCCCGTCAAGATCCGCCTCAAGGACATCGTCAAGGTGAAGGATAAGAAGCGTGGCTTCTCCATCACCTACGACATGTTCGTAGAGAGCAAGTGCCCAAAGGTACCTGTTTATTTTCCGTGTATGACATATACTCCAGTTCTTCCGTCTAGCCATTACCATCTCATCTAACACGGTGGTTCTTCATTTAATAGCTCAGCGACAAAGATGAGGATAGCATGGCTCCTCAAATCTATGATCCAAAGACGAAGGAAGTAATCGTCGTGTCCGACGATGATGCCCTGTTGGCGCAAAAGCGGAAGAGCTTCACCTCTGACACTGCCGACGGAGGCAAGAAGAAGAAGACGGAGGGTGGAGCCTCCAAGAAGAATACCGCCGCCCTGGAGGCGGATAAAAGAAGGGTTAGATGGATCCCCTGTGCCAAAGCACCCCCTCTTGTGTAAGCTTCTTTCTCTCTGACATTGTCCATTGTTTGTCTTATTTCTGTACTTATACTTTTTGTGCGTTTCAGGAAGAAAGCCACAACCAGTTTGAATAAGACCTCCAAGACTTTGGGGGCTTCTAAAAACATTAAGGATATGTTGCATCGTGACGTTTCTCCCCATGCATCTCCCGCCATCGCCCCTGTCACCCCTAGCGTACGGCCTTTGTCCGCTCCGACAAGCTCTCAAGCCAAAGAAGCATCTAGCCCTTCTGCCATGGAAGTGGACTCAGGTGCCTCCACCGAGCTTGTTGTTGGCGGCGAACATGCGACGCAGGAAAGTGCCACAAACCAAATGGCTGAATCTCCGGCTAAGGATGCCATTGGTTGTGGTAAGGCGGTGGTGGTAGGTGGTACGTCTATTGAAGGCGGCACCTCCGCACCCACGAAGACCATAGAGTTCACGAAGATAGTCTATCTGGTGCTTACGCCGGGTAGCACTACTCTGATTCCTGGTGCGGTGCCGACATCTCCAATGTGTGGCCTTGAGGAGCTTCTCCGGCAAGCAGAAATCTTGCAAGGAAACAGTTTGTCCTTCGGCAAATTGCTTGCTGAAAGTTCTACAAACTCAAGATCATCGCACTTGTAAGTTTTATTTGCCTTTTGCTTTTCATATGAGTATCCCACTGTAGCCCCCGAGGATTTAGACGGAAATCCATAGGTCTTTGCATCTAAATGCTCTGAGAGTGACTAAGCTAGAAAACTTCTCACTGTAGCCCCCAAGCATATATTTTGAATGAATCATTCTGACTAGATGCTTTCAGAGTAGCATACGCAGTGTTTATAAATTTCGATACTGTAGCCCCCAAGCTTCTAGTTGTAATAGAATTAGTTCCGACTAGATGCTTAAAGAGAAGCTAAGCATATGACTGAGTTAAAACTTTATACTGTAGCCCCCAAGATTCTTGTTGTAACTGAATTAGTTCTGACTAGATGCTTAAACAAAGACCAAGCATATTGTTAAGTTAAAAACTCTAACTGTAGCCCCCGAGCTTCTAGGTGGGAATTTTCTGGCTAGATGCTCCAAGTAGACAAAACAACGTATAACTTTCTTCTTTCCACAGAATGAGAATGCTCGGAGGGGTGTCACCGACGACAAGTACCATAAGATGCACGCGGATTTGGAAGCTGAAAAGGGTAAAACTGCCTTCTTGAAGGAACAGATCATCAAGAACAAGCGTCTATTTTTCCTTTCTTTTTCGTATTCCGGCTTGGTCTTGTGCCAACATTCTCGAAGTACTTATTGTGTACTGTTCTTTCTCTGACTTGCAGAAACCATTTCCAAGGCTAAGGATATTGTCGAGCAATCCAAGCACATTCAGTAGCTGGATAGGAAAAACAAGATCCTTAAGCAGGAGAGGAAGGATATGCTGAAGATGCACGGAGACTCAATGAAAGCCCTGCAAGACTCCGCCAGTGAGGAGATGAACCGCTTGAAGGAGGAAATAGCGATCTTAAAATATCAGAAGAAAGCTGCTGATGAGCAAAATAAACGCCATCATGAAGCGTACAAGATCCTCCGATAAGAACGGGACTCCATGGCGGAGACTCTCTAGCAAGCTGAGATAAGCATCTTTAGTAAGTGATTCTCCGTCTTAGATTTCTGTAAGCTAGATACTCTAAACTTTTTGAGTTATTGAACTCATGTGTTCCATTGTCGGAAATTTGCAGCTCCTATGGGTTTAACCCGATCGCTTCCTCCACCAAAATAATACATGGTCCTTGCCGGCAACTTTATCAACACCGCCATCAAGCAGGCCCAGGAGATAGTCAAACCATTCCAGATTAATATCAAGGCATCGGACTCTATGGCGAAGTTCTCGGAGATCCTGCGCCGAGCCCCCGAGCGTATCTCAAGCTGGAAAGCTTCATGTGCACGGGCCGGTGCAAGGATGGCGCTTTCCATGGTCAAGGCACATTACGAAAATGCCGACATCAACATGGTGACCTCCGGTATCCCCGACGTAGACGATGAAGGCCAAAAGACAAACCACGAGTCTATCTTGGCGTCGCTCGCGGGTTATGACACCAGAGTCGCCGAGTTGGTCGATGTTAATGTTTTTGTGCCCATGAAAACCATATGGCGGCAACCAAAGCTCCTCTGAGTCCCTCAACACTGCCGACTTCGAGGAAGGTGACTCTCCTACTGCCGACGATGCTGCCTCCAAGTCGTCTGCGCCAGAGGAATAAAAAACAATTTTTAATATTTGTTTCCTCTGTAATGTGTATGCGGAAAACTATGTGTTAACTTAAGGAGGAAAACAATGGTTGTTATTTCGTTCTACTCAAGAACTGGTTCCAGCATCTATATATTTTTTAAGCAAGTGCTGGGTTATCCATTACTCTGGTTTTTATTCTTGACTTTTTGTGACTCGGAAGACTCGTTGTCGGAACCATGCGCTCAGGTGATGATGCCCAATGGCATCGTCAATAACCTAAGCACAAAATCGCCGACAATAAGTGCCAAAAGTCACTACTCCAGAATCCACATAAAAACAACAGAGAACGTGTAGACCAAAAAACATAAGCTAACGCCCGTAGGCAGAATTTTCATAAGTGCAATCACAAAGCTTGTGCATAAAATTTTTTATACGATCCAAAAGGGAACACTAAAGTAGGTAAAAGACTCAGAAATATGAGTGACCAAAGATCTTTATTTCATTGATCATATAAAAGGTACACAATAGATAAAAATGCTAAGTGTAGAAAGGAGGTAGCTGTGCTATGTTCCATGGCCGATCAAGCTCCGGGTAGTCATCATCCGGGTCACGTCGCTTACGCTTATGATACTTGTTGGGTCTATCCTTCAATTCACGATTGTCAACGAGGTAGTAAGACCCATTGAGCAGTGCCTTGCTTATGATGAACGGTCCTTCCCATGGCGGGGATAATTTGTGTGACTTTTTCTGCTTAAGTCGAAGCACTAGATCCACCTCTTTAAACAAGCGATGCCGGACGCAGCGACTATGGTAGCTGCGTAGCTTCTGCTGGTAGACGGCGGATATTTGGCATGCCAAAACACGCTCCTCCTCGAGAAGGTCCACATCTAGGCGTCTGGATTCTTTAGCATCATCTTCGTCGTAGGCGGCAACTCTTGGTGCATCGTGAAGGATGTAGGAAGGCAGGATGGCTTCTGCTCCATATACCATGAAGTAAGGTGTGTAGCCGGTGGATCTGCTTGGTGTAGTTCGTAAAATCCACAGCATAGATGGCAATTCTTCCACCTAGGCTCCAGCTACTCTATGTAGCGGTGCTTCAAGACGTGGCTTTATTCCCTGCAGAATTAATCCATTGGCTCGCTCAACCTCACCATTGGATTGTGGGTGTGCCACAGATGCAAGGTCAAGTCGGATACCCTTCTCCCAACAATAAGCTTCCACTTATATGAGTGACAAGTTGCTACCGTTGTCGGTGATAATGCTATGTGGGAGACCAAATCTCACCACTAGATCCCGAACAAACCTAAGGGCAGTTGTCGCATCAAGCTTTCTAATGGGTTTAGCTTCTATCCATTTGGTGAATTTGTCAACGGCTACTAGCAGATGCGTAAACCCACATGGTGCGTCTGCAACGGACGAACCATGTCCAGCCCCCAGACTGCAAACGGCCAAGTTATTGGTATTGTTCGCAATTCTTCAGCAGGAACATGTTGTTGTCGGGCATAATACTGGCATCCCATGCATGTCTTCACCAGCTTGTCGGCATCCACCTCCGCGGTCAGCCAGTAGAATCCTTGCCGGAAGGATTTCGCGACCAAAGATCGGGAAGCGGCGTGATGCCCGCAATCTCCGAGATGGATTTCGCGTAGGATTTCAATACCTTCTTGCTGGGAAACACACTTAAGGTATACACTAGTAGTGCTTCTATTGTAGAGTTGTCCATTGATTATGGTATAGCCCTTTGCTCGACGTACTATTTGACGTCTTTCGACTTTGTTGTTGGGCAAAGTTCCGTGTTTGAGATACTCCATGAACGGTTTTGTCCAAGCTGGAGGGACCTTTGTCACCATGTGGACAAAGAGTCTACTCTGTCCGGGTTGTCGATGTCTGCTCCCTTCATGGATGGTGTCCGTAGATGCTCCAGGAAAACTCCAGGCAGAATTAGTTTGCACCCTGATCGAAGCATAGACAGCAGATCAGACACCTCGTTTTGCTCCCTAGGTACATACTTGACCAAGTAGCCCAAGAAGCTCTTGGCTATCTCGTCCACTTCATCTCGATATGCCGCCATCATAGGGTTCCGCGCATTCCAAGTGCCAGCCACCTACTGGGCAACCAAGTCGGAATCTCCACAACAAACTATGCGCTTGATGCCAATATCCTTGGCTACGCATAATCCATGAATGAGAGCTTCATACTCCGCCATGTTTTTCGTAGCCTCGAAGTGGATTTGCAGAACGTAGTGTAGCTTGTCTCCAGTTGGTGACTGTAGCAATACACCAGCCCCTGAGCCGTTGAGTAGCTTTGATCCATCAAAGTGCATCACCCAGTATTATCGCTTTGGCAATGGGGTAACATCTAGCATCTCCGTCCAATCTGCGATAAAATCCGCCAAGGCTTGTGTCTTGATAGCGTCGCGTCTCTTGTAGGTGATCTCAAAGGCGGCGAGTTCAATGCCCCACTTCACGACCCTTCCTGCAGCGTCGCTGTTGTTGATAATGTCGGACAGTGGAGTTTTGCTCACCACTATGATGGGGTGCTCCTGGAAATAGTGCCACAGCTTCCGATAAGCAAGGAATACTCCATAAGCTATCTTTTGGTAGTGCGGGTAACGCTGCTTGGACTTCGTCAAGACCTCTCTTACATAGTAAACTGGTCATTGAACTCTGTTCTCATAGCCTGGTTCCTTCTGCTCTACCACGATGACGATGCTGATTACCCGGTTGGTGGACGCTGTAAATTAACATGGGTTCTCCAGGCTCGGGTGCTGCAAGGATAGGCGTTGAGCAAAGAATCTCTTTGATTTGCTTCAATGCTGCATCTACCTTGTCCGTCCACGTGAATTTGTCCGCCTTCTTCAGCAACTTGTACAGCAGCAGAGCCTTCTCTCCAAGTCGGCTGACGAACCGACTAACTGCTGCAACACAACCTGTTAGCCGTTGTATGTCTTTTAGGCATTTCAGACGGTTAATGTTTAAGATGGCCTTGATTTTCTCCGGGTTGACCTCGATTCCACGCTGGGAAACGATGAAGCCCAACAATTTTCCGGCTGAAACCCCGAAGACGCACTTCTTAGCGTTAAGCATCATGTTGTATTTCTGGAGATTATCAAAGGTTTATTTTAAGTCGGAGATTAAGTCATTTGACTTTTTAGACATCACCGCTATATTGTCCACATAGGCGTGAATGTTCCGACCAATCTGATCATGTAGGAAACATTGCATTGTCCGCTGGTACGTAGCACCTGCGTTTTTTAGCCCAAAGGGCATTGTGACATAGCAAAACGTGTCGTAGGGTGTAGTGAACGAAGTGGCCAATTGGTCCGACAACCTCATCTTGATCTGGTGGTATCCTGAGTATGCATCGAGAAAACACAAAAGTTCCGAGCCAGCCGTCGAGTCAATGACTTGGTCAATGCGAGGAAAAGCAAACGGATCTTTGGGGCATGCTTTGTTCAAGCCAATGTAATCAACTCACATTCTTAATTCTTTGGTTCCCTTTTTGGGGACAAGTACAGGGTTGGCCACCCATTGGGTGTGAAGAACTTCTCGGATAAAACTAGCCTTAAGTAACCTAGCTATCTCTTTGCCTATGGCGCGTCTCTTCTCATCTCCAAAGGGTCGTAGAGGTTGCTTCACTGGTTTGCATTTTGTATCAATGTTCAAGCTGTGCTCGGCAAGTTCCCTAGGTACACCTTTCATGTCGGAAGGTTACCAGGCAAAGATGTCCTTATTCTCACGGTGGAACTAGACGAGCGTGCTTTCCTATTTGGGATCCAGGTTCGTCCCAATGGCGGTGGTCTTGGAGGCATCGCCTACCACAAGTTCCACCGGCTTGGTCTCGATGGAGGCCTTGAATGCTGGAGCGGAGTCGGAAATCTGTTTCTTTGACGCGGGCATCTCCGAGGCATCGACCTTTCTCTGGATCTCCTTGAATTATTTGTTGTAGAGGACAGCTTCCATGTAGGCTGCTTATCCAATCTCGTAGTCCCTAGCTTTGGCAAAGCTTCCGGATACCTTGAGTTTGTTGTAGACGAAGCATGGCTTGGCCATGAAGGCGTGGAATATGTCTTGGCCGAATATGACATGGTACACGCTCTTGAAGGGGACCACCTCAAAGTCATGCGCTCTTGGTGGTAATTATTAACATCGCCAAAGGCTACCTTAACTGTGATGCACCCAAGGGACCGAGCCTCCCGACCAGGAACTACGCCGTGGAAGATGGTGTTGGTCCGCCTTAGGTTTGCCTCCGTCAAGTTCATCTTCTGCAGTGTATCCAGGTACATGATGTTGATGCTGCTTCCACTATCCACCATACATTTGGTGAACTCATTGTCGTCAATCAATGGGTTGATGACCATGGCATATTGGTTCTTCGTAGGGATGAGGTCTGGGTGATCTTTCCTGTCCCAAGTAATTGGAATCTCCGACCAGCGCAGGAACTGGGGAACTGGGGGGAGAGTAGCCATCAGTATCCTCATGGAAGTTTTCTGTTGTCGGATGGTGGGGGTGCCAAGGAAAGTGTGGAAAACTGTCCCCTTCTTCTCGAAGGGGTTCTTGCCTTTGTCGTCGCTCTTGGCGGCGTGCTTGGGGTCAACGTCCTCGTCCATGTCACTTGAATCCTTGGACTCCTCCTCCTTATTCTTCCCCTTGCCCTTTCCTCGCGGTCTGTTCTTCCGACTTTGCTTGTAGCCAGAATCCGGGTCCTCCTTGAGATCGTTGATGAACTTGCACTAGCGATTGGTGTTGGTGGCCTTGCCGTTGGCATCGAGGTGTACGAGGCACGACATATCGCGGTACTCCTCGTAGGTTTGGGGAACGCGGAGCGCTGCCGAGGTAGTTCACTTCCTCACTGCTGCCCACGACCAGCTCCCCGTCCTCGGCCATGCTGTCCGCCATCACCTCGTCCTGCGAAGGTCATAGCGACCATGTCGGCAGTTTGCTTTTCTTCTGGTGCGGTTTTACGCTTTGTGCTGCTATTCCTCCGAGCTTGAGTTGGAATGGCTGTTGCCGGCAGAGAGCCGCGAGAATCATCATCGGCAGCTGCGTACTCACTAGCCAACTAAATCATCTTATTCAAGTCTAGCTGGTGATTGTCCTGCAAGCGCTTCAGCTTATGTAGGAGCAACGTGCCCCTTTCCAACCCATTGATGAAGGCGGCCATGGCGGTCTCCGCGTGCACTCCTACGCATGAATTATTCATATCCAGCCAGCGGGAGAGGTAGGCACGAGATGTCTCGTCTTTCTCTTGCACGCACCACTATAGATCACCAACAGTGCAAGGACGTTTGTAGGTACCCTCGAAGTTCTTGGTGAACGCTTCTTGCATGTCCAACCAATTGCAGATGGATTTCTCTGGCAAGTCATCAATCCATTGACAGGTCATGCCCGCTAACATCAATGGGAGGTACTTGACGGCAATGTTGGGGTTACCCCCGGCGATCTCCACCGCGTTGCCGTAATCCTGCAACCATGTAGCTGGCTTAGATGTGCGGTCATAGGGCTTGATGGTCTTGTCAATCCGGAAACCTTTGGGGTAGGTTGCGGATCGTATCGCAGGTCCAAAGCAGCGTGGTCCCAGGTATGGTCCTTCCTAGGCCTCGTGGATCTTGTCTATCCGTGAACGTGCATCGTATGGCTCCGGGCTTCTTTTCTTATTGTCCACAGGGGATGGGAAGCGTGAACGACGCGGGCCCTCTCCGCCATGGTGGCTACTAGGTGGCGACGGAGGCGTAGGTGGCGGTGGATTATCCTTCTTTTTGTTACCCTCCTGCGACGCCTCACACTTGTCGCGGTTGCTTGTCGGACGTGGAGGGTCATGGCGCGACCTGCTCTTGTGTCCTTTCTTGCGCTCTCCATCATGACGGGTCTGCTCCGCGTTGTTGCGGATGACGATTCTGCTCTGCCTTGGCGGGGGCATATCCGTACGACGGTGAGCCTTGGTGTCTTCGTGATGTCGGGGGGAGCGGGGCGGTGGCTATGGGCGACAAGGTTGGGCTTTGCCTCCGTGGTCGGAGGATATGGGCATAGCATCGTTCCTGTTGTGCGCGTCCCTCCGTCCTTGTTATGATGAACCCGTCTGAGACCCAACATCAAGAAGAGATCTTTCCCTTGGTGGCTTATGCTGGCTAGACTGGCAAAACGCTGGGTCAGACTCAAGCCTCTGAGAGGTGGCCTTTTCTTGCTGTTTTACCACCTTGGCCACTAGTTCATAGATCTGGTCCACCGCCTCAGGAGATCTATCCTGCTCCAGAAGGGTGTTGGCGACGACGAGGTTAAGGAGAGGAGTCGGCATCACCTGCCTGCCTTCACTGTCAATATATGGCTTGGCTTGTGCCGTCTTCGGGGGAGCCCATCCTAGGTTTCGCCGTACACCAGGATCGTTGATGATGCGAGCCGGACCTTTCTTGGCCTTCAGTTGCTACAGCAGAGTTTTATACTCGGCCTCCATTTCTCTAGCTTTCTCTATGGATTTCTGCGTGTTGACCAGATCTCGATCTAGCTTTGCGCCTTGCTCCGCGATGGCATGCGCTTCCTCCAGCAGCTGTTGGCACTTCTCGTCAAGATGGGTCATGTTCCGGATATGAGCTACAGTCAGTGGCTCGATGAGGAGATTGCCGTACATTACTCTATCAGCTGGAGTAACTTGGGCAGCAGCAGGCGGCAAGTTTGCGGTGTTTTTGTTGCTCGGGCCGGTATCGAGTTCCTGTGGTTGTTGCACTGGGCTAGGCGGAGAGGGCATGGTCTTTGCGCGATCATTGTTGGCAGCAACAGGTGGTCCCTTCCCCTTGTCCAGGGATGTAGGCAGATCTCGTCCGGGTTGATCTTCATCCATCGCCGTCCCAATGGTGACGAACACCTCTCGGGATGTGACGACGTTGTTGGCCTGCTCGTCGCGCATGTACTTCTCCTCCATCTCCTGCATGGCAGAGTCTAGCTCCTCCAGGCTGAAATCTATCTCCTTCGAGTCTGCACTGAAGTCGGCACAGAGCGTGTCAATCACAGAGTCAGAGGGTGCCGGGCTTCCTCGATGATGGGGGTGGAGGTGCAATAGGTGGGACGATGACTGGAGGTGGTGGTGCTACTGCGGCGATGGCGACCGGAGGTGGTGGTGTCAGTGGCTGAGGCAGCGGCGCTCCGTCAATGAGCGCAAGATCCACCTGAGCTGCCCCCTCGGCCTCCGCGTAGCTGTTGACAGTGTTCACTATACTTTCGAAGGTGAGACGTCATGAAGCTTGCTGCCGCCTTAGAGAATTCCGGAGAAGCGTACCGTGGTCCAGTCCTTCCACAAAGTGATACATGGCATCATCATTGGGGTACTGTGCCAGATCAGCTCGTATACGGAGCCACCTGGCAAGGTAATCGCGGGGGTGTTCGCCCTCTCTGTGAACGCAATGCGCCAGATCGAAGATGATAACCACGCCGACGAAGTTGGATCTCTGTTGTCCAAACGCATGGATGAAGCCGGCGGACTTGTAGTGATCTTCCACCTTTACATCCTGCACTAGGGCGGTTTGGGCGGGCCTTGAATTTTTGCGATCTTTGCCGGAAAACTCCGAAGAGAGATCCGACATCGATCCTTCCGTGAAGGTATCCTGCCCATAGGCGGTCCATGTGGGTCTTGATGCTCCTTCGACTACTAGGGAACTAGTGCCCGAGTCGTTTTCGCCAATGAAGAGATGGATGTCTCTGATGGGGACGATCGAGCATCGCATAGGGTTCGTCTTCATCGTGATCCAGAACTCGTCGGGAGGGACGATCGGAAAGTTGCCGGAGAAGAGAACACGACCGATGGCTACGGTTTTGCCGATTCCCGCGAAGATCTTGGTCCTCGCCCGCTGAAGAGCCTGAAGCGCCTCTTGCCCCATGGTGGGCACCAATTGTCATGGTATTGCCGACGAGTACGCTAGAGGGGTCGTCACTGTGTGTGTTTAGAGACGTGGGGGAAGGCGGACGGTTGATGGGTACAAGGTAACACAGCTTACCCAGGTTCAGATCCCACGACGGTGGCGGAATCCTACTCCTGCTATAAATCACTATAATGGGAATCCGCTGAGTTACAGGGATCGATTCGTTGTGCGAGGTATGAGTTAATTGGTGCCCTAAAGTCTCCCATAGGCCTGACTTATATAGTCGCCAGGCCTAGGGTTACAGGGAAAAGCCCTAGCCGGACAGGTTACAGAGTCCTACACTGTCTATTACTAGTCTAGCGTATCTTGCACTCCAAGGCTCCGGGTACGTCGGTGACTCCTCCGTATCCTTCCTTTATCCGCCATGGGCCTCCCTTCTGGATCCATCTAACTGGGCCACCCAGTAGGCCATAGGCCTTGCTACCAACTGTGGACCACCCGGGTTATCCGGATAGAGGACATGCTATGAGGATACCCGTATAGCATATCCCCAACAGGGATAAACCTTTGCCACCCTCTATATTGTTTCCTTCTTGAACACTAGTCAAAATCACCAAATCTGGCAAAATGGCTAAGTCTGGATTTCTTATCTAGATTCAATCTTTGGAGCCCTACCTCTTCCAACCTATGTGCATTCTTGAGAATGTGCTTGAACCATATTGTAGTACATATTTAGCACTACCAAGGCCCACCCTTGCGCTTGGCTAAGCCAGTCTATTCCCAACTCATCCATGATGGTTTTGTAGTCAAGATAATAATCTTTTCTACAAATCTTATCATCTTGCCTACTTTGGCAGAAACTCATATCTATATGCCACCTCCCCTTGACCAACTCTTTGCTTGGTTACAACCTAGTAATCATAGCCTATCAACTCCCACTTCACTTGTTTCAATTGGATCCTTGTGCATCCTAAACCCACATGGTTTAGGAGGCTACCTGATGTATCTTATATGGCAGCCTTATTTTCAACAAAGTTTGCCATCTCATCATGATCACCTGAAATCCAACCAAGACAAACTCTTGCTTCCATGATCATCTATATGACTTGGTCTATCTATCCATATACCCCTTATCCCAAGGTGAGCTCTGAGCTCCCTAATCCAACCTTGTTTAGATGGCATCCGAAAAACCAAACCCTAGATCCTCCAGAATCTAGTTTCCACCCGTTTCACCACTTTTCTTTAAACTAAGGTTGACCTTGATGCCTACATCAAGTTTACATCATCTACCTTGGATATAAGCATCTCCAAATAATTCCCACAATTATTTGGATGATTAAACTATTTTATTTTCCTTTACTAAACAATTCTCGCAATCCTTGTCCTTAAAGGCCAGTTTGTTTTTATCCAGATAACTTTGCCAACTAAATGCATATTTGAGTTCTCGATCTCATATCCCATCTCTCCAACTCAAAAATAAATATTTTTGGGATTCTTTAGTATTTATTTTTGCCCTTTTTCTTAAATGGCACAAACAAGAAATAATTCCCCAAAAATACTCTTCCATCTTAGTAAATTCAAATAAAATCCTCCAATGTGTGTTATGGTATTTAGGACCATATCATATTAAAAACCAAGCTTGTCCAATGTAAACATATCATCTTAGCTTCCACAATCTACTTCGGCACTTTTTGAAGAAGTGCATTTAAATGGGATTATAATCTCTAGAAAAAAATCCCATTTACATCATGGAGAGATTAATTTACCTACTCTATCCACCAGTACCATTTCCACCCTTTGCCCAATGCAAATTTACAAACTCCCTTCACAATCCTCCATTTGATCAATTTTGCCAAACCAAAGTAAACTTGTTTCAAACCAAAGCCAAACCATCTCAAATCTTCCACATCACTCCTCATCAGCCCACACACCCCTCCTGGTCGTGCCACTGTAGCACCACCCCTCCCTTGTCCCATGTGATTGAGAGAGAGATAAGCATCATATCTTGCCAAGATCCTTGTAATAAAGAGGCGGCAGCTACACCACTCCCCGTTTCCCTCTCTGGTCGAGCACCTGGCCCCAAACCACCCCCAGCACCACCCCATCTTGCCCAATGAGCAACCAACATCTTGCCCATGTCCTAATGGACATTGCCCATCTCCCCTCGGTTTATAAGGCCACAGGCCACCCTAGCACACCCCTCTGCCCTCATTTTCCCCTCTCCCCTCCACTTACCTCCCTAGAGCTCCCCTCTCTTTCCCTTGCTCTGCCCTGCTTGAAAGGAGGAAGAGAAGCTTCGGTCCCCTCACTCTCCTCGAGCTAGGATCCTCCCTCAGCCCTCCTCTCCCTCTGCATGTCATCCCAATGGACTCCCCATGCTCCTCTGGTGCTAACCATGCCCTCTTCTCTGACATGCAGCAGCTCCTGGAGCCTCCCGACGAACTTCGGCGAGCCTCTTTCGGCCACCGTCGTGCGAACTCCTCCCAGACATCCAGATCCCTCGAGCCGACCATCCCCGAGACCCCTGGCGTGCACCGCGTCGGCTCGTAGCCTCCACGACCGCTCTTGAGCCCCCGGTGAGCCTCCCCGCTCTTCCCCGACCTCTCCTAGGGTTTCCTCTCTCCCTCGTCGTTGCTAGGAAGGAGACTACGCCGGGCCTTCGGATCTCCTCTAATCCAACTGCCAGGGTCTCCCCTTACCCCTTCGTTTGCTGGCCGCCATGCTGTTTCCGCTGTCACGTTGCCGCTGGGACGGCCTACCCCTGTGCGACCCACTTCCTCTCTAGATCTGGCCCAATGACCCCAGCCCCTCTCCTTTGCTTTTGAATTTCAGAGCTGGAAATAGCAGTTTGGTTTGACTAGATCTAAATTTTCACACATACATGCACCTTTTCTCTAACATGCAGACTCAGATCTAGACCAAAATATTGCCTAAAAAAATTCTTGTAAATCCCCTACTAGGATCTATCCATATCACTAAAGTATTTCTCCAGAAATTTTGGTATCACCAAATGGAGAAAATCCAATTTTTTATGGAAGGTATCCCCCATACCTTTCATCTCCCACTGGCCCCACCCTATTTGGCTTCCTAGTTTGCTGTTAGAAAAAATAACAAAACAAAGCCTTTTGTGCCTTTAGAAAATTCCCTAGGTCAAACCAAGTGAGGTTTTGATATAATTCGAACTCCCCTTAGACACACCTACCTATATCCTTCATAATCTAGTAGCTCATATTTTTATGAGTCTCTATTGAATTCTAGTGAATTAAACTCTTCTGTGCATGATTTATTCACTAATAAAATCACTACAGTAGCTTTGTAACTCCAAAATGGTTTATTCCAATTTTTATAGAAAGGTATTCTCAGTACCTAACATGTGTCCTTGGAGTCACCAAAAAATATTTTGTAGATTAAATCTAATGAAAAATACTAATATAATCTAGTACTGTCTTTGGGAATTTCTGAAGGGCATTCTGCTAATTGTTTTGAGGTGATTCCAACTCCCCTTGAATCATTCCACCAAATACTATCTAATCACCCAAGTAAATAATTTTTGGACCTCCAGAATATTCTTGGTGAATTATTTCCTAAAACTAGAGCTTCCCTTGGTCAAAACCCCTCTCTTAGGTAGGTCCTAGACTATCAATAGAAATTTATCCTTCCCCAATGTCTCCAAATATTCTCCCAATCCAATCACATCAAACCTCCAACATCCCACTGATGTATACCTTGTAATTATACTTGTTTGTTGTATGGTTTGATGCTTGCATACCTTGAATTGATTGGTGTAGTGTTTGTTTGCATGTATGCTCGAACGTCGATAGTTGCGATTGTGTGACGCCAAAGAAGAAGGAACCATTTGGTTTCTCTTATTATTATTGTACTTGGTTATCTAACGCCGTCAAGGGACTTCTCGCTGGTCACAGGCAAGCCACCATTCCTGAACTCCTATATTAACCTACTCCTTTTAATCAATTGTTTTATATCTGGTTTATCATCTGCATAATTAAATTGCATGGTTTGTTTCAAATAAAAGTGTGTAAGTAACTTGGCTCCTCCTAGTTATGGATGAGTGTCCATTAGGACACCTACCATATTGACACCCATCTTTGCCCCTTTAGATCGATGATATGATGATTAGTATCTTCCCTCTTAGAAACCACGGATTTTCAATGATAAAACTATTTTGGGTTTTATCCTACTACAAAGTTTTCAAAATAAAACCCTTGGAAAGAGGCATCCTTTCCGAGTGGAAGTTTTACCAAAAGAGGATATGAGGTGGATGAAGAGAAATGATGCAGCCCATCCTACGGACGCACCTCCATCTACAACACCTAGCCCTCCCAGTGGACCAATGACTCGCGCCTGAGCTAAGCTCCTCCAAGCCAAGGTTAACTCGCTCCTTTCCTTGTGTGACTTTGACACACCCTTGGATGGCTTGCTACTTCATACGCCTACACTGTGCATCATCAGGTACCAAGAGAAGGACCCAAGGGACGGAGGAACCGGAGCGGAAGCAACCAGTCGCTGCCAGACGCCAGCGGTACTACCGGATCAGGCGACCGGTACTACAGGTGCAAGCGGTACTACCGGACCCAGCTACTGGACGCTCCAGAAGGAACCCCTCCACGCCCCAGACGCAGGCGGTACTATCGGAGGGGGAACCGGTACTACCGGTGGGCGGTACTACCGCTCCCTACTGGCGACTTCGACGGAAGATCCAGGACCGCCAGCGGTACTACCGCCCCCGGAGCGGTACTACCGGTCCTGACTGAACCAGATCGCATCAGTTCGGCCCAGCTCCCTGTACCCTTCCTATATTTTACCTTTTCGTTCCGAAACTATCCCTGTTTATGTGGCTGGCCTATATATAGCCCCTACCCTCTATTGTAAACCCGAGACTTGGATAATAATAGATTGAGGACACCCCTTTGTGGATCTTTCATCTATTGGTCTCATGCTCCTACCAAGGGGCACCCTATTGTCCACAACCTCTTGGATCTTTCCTAGTGCGTTCAAGTTGTACAAGGCCTTGGGTTCTCAATTTCTCGCCCCCAAGTCGTCAAGATCTCACCAAGCATCTTGCCCCCGTTGTTGGTCGTGGAGAGAGAGCTTCGCCCAACACCGATCCTAGGGATTATGTTGGACCGGTTGCCACCGGCGTGATTTATCGGCGTGTATCTTGATTTGTGTGCGTGTGTTCGTGGTTTTCATCCCCTCTCACCCCGTCCACCGCTTTCCCCTCGTTTCCCGTGGAGATTTGTGAAAGATCAGGCCACCCCAAGGGGTTACCCCATAACATATTGGTATCAAGAGCACGGTTGATCACGAATTTCCCCCCAATTTTTCTTCTATCCCCTTAAAATCGAAAATCCCACCAAAAAGAGCCCCAATTTGCCTTTGGATCGATCTTTGGATTTGGTGAGTTTTTCGTGGTTTTGGTCCATAGATCTGTTGCTTTTGGAGTTGATCTATAGCCTTTTTATGTTCCTAGCCCAGCCTTTCGGTCAGATCACCACGAATTTGAGGATTTTTTCTAGTTGATATCGTTCCAGTCCCGCGCCTGGCGGTACTACCGGTCGCCGCACAAGCGGTACTACCGCTCGCCGGTACTACCGGTTGTTCCTAGCGGTACTACCGCCCGCCTCTGACCGTGTTTCTTTTCTCCTTTGACGCCCCAACTTAGTTTGCTGACTTTTACACTTCACTTGTTCGTGTTTCGCGTGTTTGTCGCCATTTTAACAATAGCTTCCGCATCAAAGTCACCACGCGCTCAACGACACCGCGACACTCGAACGTCATCCTCACCAACGGTTGCAAGTCATCAACAATACCAAAGGTATAACTTGCGCCACTTTGACAGCCCCGTATCTTCCTTTGTGTGTATCTATCCTATGAGAGCAACTCATTTTGTGTTTGTGTAAGCATTGTGCACTTGCCTTTGGAAAGTGAGAATGTGAGGCCAAATACAAAAGTTGACATAGTAGCATAAAAAGGGAGAAAAAGAATTAAAAAAACAAACAAAAGAAAAATAGAAAGATACATAGTCTCCCAATACAAACAGAATACCAAGCTTATAAGCCAAAAGAGAGAGGAAAGAGCGCACCAAGGCAAGTGCACAAATCTGTTGCTTATCCTCTTTTGGCAAAGAGTTGTGGTCTCTCCTTGAGTTGGCACGAAAACCGAGCGTAGTCTTCGTTAGGACATTTTGTGCTCATTTTCATAGTCGTGCTAACCCCGTTTTTCTCCACGTGTGCGTTTTTCCATGTTTTTGTAGATCGTATCCTTTTGCTTTTGATATTTGGTTCTTTACCACTTAGAACAATAACCTTTTGCTTGGATCGTTTCGTTTGGTTTTCCACAATCCTAACCTTCCACCAAAAGCTTTTGAGAGCTGTAGCATATTTGTGTGTGAGTTTCTTTACCATTTCACTTTGCGCGCTGTTCGCTCCTTTGTGTGGCAATTGGTTTGATATAATCTCCAAGGTGAGGTAAAAGGCTAACTCTACGCACCCTTATTCTCCATATACAACCCTTGTCGGCTTTGCATCATGGACAGGAATGGCGAGCCGTCCCAACCACCACCACCTCCGGAAGACGACACACAATACATGACAAGATGGGACCATTGGAAGGTCCGAGGAGAATTCAACTACCATTGTGAAGCTCTTGAGCGGTGCCAAGATGAACAATTTAGCGAAGCCCGCGTGGAATTCAAAAACATCGACAACCGCTTCAAAGAAGTCCGAGGCCAAATGCATGCCATGCAACACAACCTCGGTCATCAAAATGAAGCTCTTGGTCGCGCCCTCGCCTCAACGGATGAGAAGCTTCAACGCCTCATTGATGGGCTAGCAAGGCCACGCTCGCGCGACTCAAGCTCATCTCGGCACTCCTCAAGTAAATCAAGTGCAACTCGCCGTCACGCTTCAAGGCACCGGGATGGACCCGTCCTTCAATCCATGAGCTCTTCTCAAGCGGTACCATCTGCGCGACACGCCGCAACGTCAAGCTATGATGGTGACCTCTCCGCAAGACCTCCAAGACATGAAGCGAACCGGCCACAATCAAGGGCACTTGTGATTCAACAAGAACAACCTCACATGGACCACCAAGCTCATCGCCGTCGACATGTTCTTTCAACAACAAGTGAAGCATCCGAAGAGGACGAACAAGATCACCGTCGACGTGAAGCACTCCAAGATCCACTAAGGCGTCATCATCGACATGATTGTCAACATCGGCAACATGATCATCATGACGAGCCTCCTCCACATCAAGAAGGAGAGCAGCCCATTGCGCATGCGGCTTGACGTCCTCCTCGCCACAGGGCGCAAGACAATGGTCCTCGGCATCACCCATGACAAGAACAAGAGCAAGCTCCCCAAGCTCGTCGTGAGGATCAACAACCTCCTCCTCGTCCTCAACCGCACCAACAACACGAGCAAGATCCCCAAGCTCGTCATCAAAACCAAGTTCCACCACCAAACGCGGCACCTCAACAACCGCAAGGGCAACGCAACCATCACCAAGCAAGACATGAGAGCTCGGATGATGATGACGACCGCCAAAATCATGGCAACCGCCGCCACCGGAACCGCAATGGAGAAGAAACTTTCGGCAAGCTCAAATTCACCATGCCCAAGTTCACCGGTTCCAATGAACCCGAAGAATATCTCTCGTGGGAACTCAATGTTGACAAGATCTTCCGCATGCACAACTATAGCAATGAGAAGATGATGGCCATGGCATCCCTCGAGTTTGATGAGTATGCCAACCTTTGGTGGGAACAAGTCCAACTCGCTCGAGAAGCAAAAGAAGATCCTCCAATCTCAACTTGGCAAGATATGAAGGCCCATATGAGATCTCGCTTTGTTCCTTCGCACTACACGCGTGACCTCTTCAACAAGGTTCAAACGATTAGTCAAGGGACAAAGACCGTGGAAGAGTACTTCAAGCAAATGGAGCTCAACATGATCCGTGCCAACATTGAAGAGCGTTATGAACAAACAATGGCACGCTTCCTCAATGGCTTGAACCATCCAATCAAGCGCATCACCGAGCTCCAAAAGTACAACAACATGGTTGAGCTTGTGCACATCGCATCAAAGGCCGAGCGTCAAGTGCAAGAGGACATCAAGTACAACTAGACAAAGACGTACTTCACCTACAAGCAAGCACCAACAACTACTCCAACAACACCAAGTGGAAGCTCATCAAGTACCACCAAGCTTCCCTTCAAGCCAACACTTCCTCAAGGAAAACAGCCCCCAAGTGGCAAATACACAAGGGATGATCAACCATTCAATGGTGAGTGCTACAAGTGTGGAGGCAAAGGACACAAGTCGGCCGCATGTGGGAACAAGAAAGTTTTGTTCATCCATGACAATGGTGACGAAGAATACTTGAGTGAAGATGAGTTTGATGCAAGGGTCAAGGAAGCATTGGCAAGGCAACATTTGGAAGAGGACCAAGAACTACTTGTGTGTGAGCATGACGCAAGTCCATCGCTTGTAGTCACAAGGGTCTTAACTACTGAAGTCAATGAGAATGAAGACCAACGATCAAACATCTTCCAAACTCGTGCCGGTATCAATGGGAAGTCCATCAAACTTGTCATCGATGGAGGAAGTTGCCACAATCTCGCAAGCTCGGAATTGTGGGAGAAACTCAACCTCACCCTCCATCCGCATAAGCACCCCTACCATATACAATGGCTAAGTGACCAAGGGTCCGTCAAGATCAAGCACACCGTCTCGGTAACGTTCTCAATTGGACCATACAAAGACACGGTGGAATGTGACGTGGTTCCAATGACGGTTTGCCATATGTTGCTAGGAAGGCCGTGGCAATTCGACAAGCGTGCTTTACATGATGGTCACTCAAACACTTATACCTTCAAATGGCTTGAAAAAACTTGTGTTTTGCAACCAATGACTCCTAGCCAAATAATTGCGGACAATGCAAAGGCTTTAGCGATGGCGCAATACACAAAAACACCTTGTGAGAAGAGTGGTGAGCGAGAGAAGCACACTATAGTGAGTGAGTGCCACAAGCCAAACTCGAGTGGAAAAACTAAGAGTGTTCTTCTTGCCACCAAAAAGTGAGATGAGAGAAGTGCGGAACAACCCATCCATCTTGCACTATGTCCTTGTATGCAAGGGACTAGCGCAAGGAACTAATGACTTAACAAATGTTCTTCCTTCTTTGATGGCTATTTTGCAGGAATTCCAAGATGTATTTCCCGAAGAGCTTCCTCATGGCCTTCCTCCTCTTCGTGGAATCGAGCACCGCATCGACCTCATACCCGGCGCCCCACTCCCAAACCGCGCCGCGTATCGCACAAACCCGGAAGAGACGAAGGAGATAGAATGACAAATCAACCAACTCGTCTCCAAAGGTTTGATCCAAGTAAGCACTAGCCCAAGCGCGGTCCCCGTTATTCTAGTTCCTAAAACAGATGATACGTTGCGGTTATGCATGGACTGCCGTCCAATCAATGCTATCACCGTGCGTTATCGACATCCTATACCGCGTCTTGATGATATGCTTGATGAGTTATGTGGAGCCACTATATTTTCGAAAATTGATCTTCGTAGTGGTTACCATCAAATTCGCATGGCCGAAGGTGATGAGTGGAAAACCGCCTTCAAGACCAAGTTTAGTCTCTATGAATGGTTGGTTATGCATTTTGGCTTATCAAATGCCCCATCTACGTTCATGCGCCTCATGAACCATATTTTGAGATCTCTCATTGGGAAGAGTGTCGTTGTTTACTTTGATGGCATCCTTGTCTATAGCAAGTCACTAGAGGAGCATGTTACTCATGTTAAGGAGGTCCTTCAAATCCTTCGTCATGAAAAGCTTTATGATAATATCCCAAAGTGCACTTTTTCAAAATACAAACTCATTTTCCTTGGTTTTGTTGTGTCTTCTAATGGCATTGAAGTTGATGTCTCAAAAGTTAAGGACATACGAGATTGGCCCATACCGACCAATGTTAGTGAACTTCGTAGTTTTCATGGGTTAGCTGGTTTTTACCGTCACTTTGTGAAAGACTTTTCGACCATTGCTTGCCCCCTCAACGAATTGACCAAGAAAAATGTCACGTTCGTTTGGGGAAAAGCACAACAAAAGGCGTTTGATGAGCTAAAAAAGAGGCTCACCGAAGCACCACTTCTTGCATTACCGGATTTCACAAAAACCTTTGAGATTGAATGTGACGCTAGTGGCATTGGCATTGGAGGCGTCCTTATGCAAAATGGGCGCCCTATTGCATACCATAGTGAGAAACTTGATGGCGCACGCCTAAACTACCCCATTTATGACAAAGAGCTTTTTGCCTTGGTCCGTGTCCTTCAAGTGTGGCAACAATATCTTTGGCCAAAAGAGTTTATCATCCATTCCGACCATGAGTCGTTGAAGTATCTTAAGGGCCAAGCCAATTTGAGTAAAAGGCACGCCAAATGGGTTGAGTTCATGGAGTCTTTTCCTTACATTTTCAAGTACAAGAAGGGCAAACAAAATGTGGTAGCGGACGCTTTGTCTCGCAAAAACACAAACCTTCTTACGTGACTCGAAGTAAATGTCTTGGGTCTTGATGACATCAAATCTTTGTACGCATCCGACCCTTTCTTTGGACCAATTGTTTCAAAATGTTCAACAGACAAAGGGATTGATGATTTCTATTTGCATAAGGGTTTTCTTTTCAAAAAAAAACAAGCTTTGCATTCCGAAGTCGTCTCTCCAAATTTTGCTTCTTCAAGAGTCCCATGGGGGAGGCCCTATGGGTCACTTTGGCCGTGACAAGACATATGCCATGCTATCCACTCACTACTTTTAGCCAAAGATGAAGCGCGACGTGGAGCGCCACGTCCAACGATGCACTACATGTATCCAAGCTAAGTCTAAGTCTAACCCCTTTGGTCTTTATATGCCATTACCTATTCCTCATGCACCTTGGTCGGACATTAGCATGGACTTCGTGTTAGGCTTGCCTAGATCTAAGCATGGACATGATTCTATATTTGTGGTTGTGGATCGTTTTTCCAAAATGGCACACTACATTCCGTGCCAAAAGACCGATGATGCTTCACATGTAGCAAGTTTGTTTTTCAGGGAAATAATTCGGCTACACGGTGTACCAAGAACAATCATCTCCGACCGCGACGTCAAATTCATGAGCTACTTCTGGAAGACACTCATGGCCAAGCTCGGCATCAAGCTCCTCTTCTCGTCCGCCTCGCATCCTCAAACCGATGGACAAACCGAGGTCGTCAATCGAAGCCTTGGCACACTCCTCCGTGTGTTGATAAAGAAGAACCTTAAAGACTGGGAGGAATGCATTCTGCATGCCGAGTTTGCCTACAACCGCGCCAAGCACTCCACCACCATGAGAAGCCCATTCATGATCGTCTATGGGTTCGAGCCTCTCACCGCGCTCGACATCCTTCCACTTCCGCTACATGACCGTACCAACATGGATGTTGACAAGCGTGCCCAAACAATGAAGAAACTCCATGAAGACACAAGAGCTACGATCGAGCAACAAGTCCTTCGCCAAGCATCAAGGCTAAACAAGACCAAGAAAGAGATGATCTTCGAAGAAGGCGACCTTGTGTGGATACACTTGAGTAAAGACCGCTTTCCCAAGGACCGCGACTCCAAACTCAAGCCAAGAGGTGATGGGCCGTTCAAAGTGCTAAAGAGGATCAACAACAACGCCTACATCATTGATATCCCAACATCCAAGTATCTTGTGAGCTCGACGTTCAATGTCAAGGATCTCTCACCCTATCATGGAGAAGATACAATTGAGAAGGTTGAAGAGTCGAGGACGACTCTTCCCCAAGGGGGGGAGCTAATGCAGCCCGTCCTACGGACACACCTCCATCTACAACACCTAGCCCTCCCAGTGGACCAATGACTCGCGCCCGAGCTAAGCTCCTCCAAGCTAAGGTTAACTCGCTCCTTTCCTTGTGTGACTTCGACACACCCTTGGATGGCTTGCTACTTCATACGCCTACACTGTGCATCATCAGGTACCAAGAGAAGGACCCAAGGGACGGAGGAAAGCGAAGGCAACACGTCTGCCGACGCCAATGTACTACCGGATCAGGCGACCGGTACTACCGGTGTAAGCGGTACTACCGAACCCAGCTACCGGACGCTCCAGAAGGAACCCCTCCACGCCCCAGACACCGGCGGTACTACCGGAGCTGGAACCGGTACTACCGGTGGGCGATACTACCACTCCCTACTACCGCTCGCTACAGGCGACTCCGACGGAAGCTCCAGGACCGCCAGCGATAGTACCGCCCCCGGAGCGGTACTACCGGTTGCCCGACCGGTACTACCGGTCCTGACTGAACCAGATCGCATCAGTTCGGCCCAGCGCCCTGTACCCTTCCTATATTTTACCTTTTCGTTCCGAAACTACCCCTGTTTATGTGGCTGGCCTATATATAGCCCCCACCCTCTATTGTAAACCCGAGACTTGGATAATAATAGATTGAGGACACCCCTTTGTGGATCATTCATCTAATGGTCTCATGCTCCTACCAAGGGGCACCCTATTATCCACAACCTCTTGGATCTTGCCTAGTGCGTTCAAGTTGTACAAGGCCTTGGGTTCTCGGTTTCTCGCCCCCAAGTCGTCAAGATCTCACCAAGCATCTCGCCCCCGTTGTTGGTCGTGGAGAGAGAGCTTCTCCCAACACCGATCCTAGGGATTATGTTGGACCGGTTGCCACCGGCGTGAGTTATCGGCGTGTATCGTGATTTGTGTGCGTGTGTTCGTGGTTTTCATCCCCTCTCACCCCGTCCACCGCTTTCCCCTCGTTTCCCGTGGAGATTCGTGAAAGATCGGGCCACCCCAAGGGGTTAGCCCATAACAAGAAAGTTAAGTAAGAGAAAGTAAATAAGAGAAAGAGAAGGGATGTTCTACGCCAATATCCGGAACAATTTATCCATGCAACCACATTACCTCAGGCGATGGGGCTTAGCTCGTAGTTGTTGTCCTTAGCCGGGACGGCTTGTACTTGCTTAACGGGAGCAATCCCTGGAAGCCCGAGTGGACTCTACTCCAGGTCTGCGGATCGGGGACCTCCATCGCCCGCTTCGGCGGAAGAGTCGGTGCAACAATTGGGTCTCCCACGGACGGTATGTTTTAGGCGTAGGGAAGGAAGTGGAGTCAACAATTGTATATTGCCAAGCCGAGGGTTTGGGTATACGGAAGTGCTGCAGGGAGGACTAAGGCCATAGTGCCGCATACTCGTGTCGGGGAGAACAAACCCAAAAGGAAATGCCTCCTTTTCTAGGGATGGACAAATGAAAAGCTAGGTTTGATTATCCGAACCCCTTCTATAGTGTGTAGCGTGACATGGTTAAATCCCGGCGTATGTATTGATTCTTTTGGGTAAAGTGCACAAACTCTACAGAGTCTAATCTATTCGAATAGCCGTGTCCACGGTCAAGGACGGTTGGAATGGCAAGTGCTAGGAGGACCCTTCGGATATGTTGAGATGAATAGAAGGATGTGACTTTGGTCACGAGGAAAGATAAGAATGAGTTTGGTTTTGACCAGAGATGGTCGAAGATGTTTAAAAGGGGTTTTACAACAAAACTGTTTTAAATCTTTTAACAAGGATGTGGAGATGTCCAGATTTTCTAAATGGAGGCATAATTTCCAAAAACTCTTTTTCAACAAAGATATAGAGATGCCATTGTAGTTTTCCTCTGAAAACAACTCTAGTGTAGAGCTCTCTCGCCACAGTCAAATATGCATTATCTTGTTACCTTGTCTCGGTGGTTTGCGAGTACATTCAAAGTACTCACCAGCATTGTCCCTAGCTATTTACTTAGCCAGATTGCAGATGTTAAGAAGTGACGAAGGTGTTGACGTCTATGCGAGCTAGGCCGTCTTCCCAGTCAGTTGCCTGTAGGTTAAGGCACGGGCTCTGTGCTGAAGACTTCCATTATTTGTGATGTATTCGCCATAATGGCCACTTTGTAAGTTTTTGTATTTGTTACTTTATGGATGTTGTAATGATACTAGTCGGTTATGTTCACGGCTCATTGATCATGGGAACGTGAATTGTATGCATAACGGGTATTCTCGGACCGTAAATCCGGGGTGCCATAGTGTTTCTTCACCACCAGAACTTCTATAGTATGTTATTACCACTAGGTAAGTAACCCATAATCGTATCATTATGGAAATAGCATTTTATGACCTTTTTGAAATGCAGGTGATGACAATATTTGATTTGTAAATACTTGATAGAAAATAACCAAAGGACATGAGAAAGTGTGAACTTGCCTTTGTGATCACAAGATGATGTAATCACGGTCTTCGTGACGATGTAAGATCCAATATGTGAAATCAACATCACTGGTCTCGTAAGGATTAATGGTTAAAGAAGCAATATGCTATTATGCATAAAATGCTATGTTTTTATAAAACTCCCTGATTGAGTCCTCATTAGTATGAGTGATTTTAATTTAAGTGATTTCTTTAATATTTGGTTTATCTTCAAGTTTATTTAAGAAACAACTATATTTAGAAGAAACTCAAGTTTTCGCATACAAAATATAAATGTAGAGTACAATCACTTTAATATTAGGATTAATTATCATCTGGTAATTAGGGTGAAATTTCATGTGTTTGTTGTTAAGAGTTGAAACAACTTATTATAGAGTTATTGTTTGAAGTGGCAAAACAAAATCTTTTGAAGAAAAGGTTTAAATAATCTTTATGATTAAAAGAATTTGGTTGTTGTTGTGTGCGTTAGTTCGAGTAGCTTGAATTTGAGATGCTTTACGTCTTAATTGAAACAGATCAAATTTAACTATAAAAACGTAATTAACTTGTAGACATGATGCTTATAAAATTTCTAGACTAAAGTTAACATTAAATTCATAAGTAAACTTAAGATACAATGCTTACGATCTTTTAGACTAAAGTTAACTTTAAAAACATGAATAACCTTACAACATGTTTTTTATGGTATGTTAGATCAAAGTTAAATATAAAGGCATAATTAGACTTTAGGTGTAATGTTTAAATTATTACCAAGCTTTAGGGTTTAAGTATGATTAAGAGTATTAGATCATTTACTTTCGATTGAAGTGAATGATGAGTTTAAAATTTGATTTTCTATTATAAAACTATATGCAACTTATTGATGGAAGCATAATTTGATTGTAACACCCTAGGTTTTGTCTCTACCCGGCGATGCTACCTCGCTAACTACATAAACACCAAGTTTAGGCAAAATCTAAAATCAGGCAGCACCTGCTTTTTTTATTAGGACATCCACTACATTCCAATATACAGATATCCATCAGAAAGCAACAACCTAATGTTGCAAATATCAGGGACACAATTTATATCTCTCAAACCTTCCAATAGGTAATAAAAATATTATTCGACCAACCAAAGTCTCACACTAGATGATAGAATAGACACCAAGCTAGATGGTCAGACAATCTAATAAATCTCCAAGCTAAAATATGATTGTTTATTTTCTAGTTGATGTTGTGTGACATGGCGTGTAAAAGAAAGTGTGACACTCCCACCCATGCATGTCGCTATTCCGGGTACCTAAACACCAAATGAAATCAACAACAAGAGAAACAAGTGTGAGTAAAAGTATACTCAGCCAAGTACTATAACAGCTGAAAGTTGCGCAAGTAATAACAGAAATTTAACCATGAACCTAAAGCAGAATTTTCTAGTACACTGAATACCCTCACAACTGGAACTCTCCAGTATGGACATATCCCGTGTCACTTAGATTCGGAGACTAAAATAGACATAGCGGACACTTCACAACGGTCACCACCGGAAATGCCAACATATATCCAACTGAACGCTGAAATCTGAAGTTTTGAGTTAAATAACCGAAAACCAAGAGGCGCGGAAACAACAAAAAACCAGAACAAGCAGAACCATAAAAGAACCCATGGGGCAATCGAAAGAAAAGAAAATGCAAAATGCACTTTCCTTAGAACTTGAGGTTCAATCGTCATATCTTGCACCCAAATTTCCAAAACCCGTGGTGTAGACCACTGTCAAAAATATTGTACCAAAATAACACATCAATACTTGTATGAATTGCTACCAACGCTGGCAGTCTATGTGCAAACAACCAGAAACTATACTACGGTAGAAAATCGTATGTACACTAGTTCTGTGGTGCAGCTACCAAGTAAAACTAGAGGATCCACCTTAAAACAAGATTTCACTTTATACTTAGCATAGATCACAAGAATTCAATAAGGTTAACATGTGCAGCCCTGATACAAATCTCACCGCCCCTTTAATTAAGTTCTAACCAGAATATACTTAATTCACCATATTAAAGACTTCTGGATTAATCAATCCGGCACAACTCGCATTTCCCAACAATTTACTAGTCGCCAAACCAAATCCATCACCGTACCATGGCCATGTACTGAAGTAGTCTAGCTAGTCGATTTGTTCTAGCAAGCAAACCATCAGATTGCTACTACCTAGTGGAGATACTACCTCTATTTAACAGGAATCGATCACAAGTGAATGGAAATCGGCAGTAGTAGAAAAAATCTGGTACCTCGTTAAACTCCAATAGTAAAAGGATCCTGATGGCTAAGAGATGAGGGCGACCACTGCAGGTCTGGTGGCGACCAGCAGCGGACTCCGGCGATGGCGGCCGCGACCAGCGACAACACATGCGGTGACAACAAAAACGTTTTAATAAAGGCTTAACTTATAAACTTTACTGTTTGTTAGATCTCAAAATCAGAACTCGATCTGTTTGTGATACGGTATATGGGTAAGTAAGCATGGCGGTCTCAGGCACTAGTGGGTTTGTCTACCAGATCGTGCATTTGGTACCCCGCCATACCCTCATGTACTGTTAGCAGAAATTGGAGGGAGCATGGTCGCATATAGGTTGTAGTTATCGGCCATTGATTGAGTTTTAGATCAATTGTTTGCCCCTCTTTTTGATTCCTATGAAGAAGTTGTGTTTTAATATTCTGCATATATTCAACAGGAAATGGTGTTATTTTTCTGGAGTTCTTATTAGGCAAGTATTCAGCTAACCTAGTCAACTACCCATACCATGAGCAGAATATGCAGCGATGATGTAAGCATTACTATCCGAGTAATTGTATGTTCTCTGTTCATAGCACACTCTTGTACTACAAGCTTTACCTGAGATTTGATGCTTGATGCTACTGTTAACTTGTATTCATACTGGTTGTTCTCGCAGACCTGATGGAGTGCTGTAACAGCAGCAACACTGTCTTCTACAGATTAGATAAGTTCGACCTCTCATTATGGAGTTGCATGCCATCCCCGGTTCTTCCTCCACCCTGTGGAAGGTACCTTATTTATCTTCAAGCACCACGACGACCACTACATATTGCGAGGACAACCTTCATCATCCACAACCCCACAAGAATGCCTCAAGGTTCTATGCCCTCTTCTCTTATTAACTACTGAATTGAAAATGGCTAGACCTGATGTTCCGGTTGTATCTATATAATTCATTTTGTTATGATGTGAATCACTGGAAATGATAACCAGCTATGCGCCCCTAGATGCCTGTTTGTAATTTGTCAGGGATGTTTCTAATTTGTCAGCTCGAGAACCTCCTATATTTTGGTTCTACTCGTCTTGTGGTACCACTTTTTGATGTAGCATATCTGTTGTTGTTGGGTTGATATATATTAGATTGTTGAACTTATTTTCTCTATTTAAGCTTTTCAATCATCATCTGATTGTTCTTGCCAGCATTAATTGTAGGTAGATTCACATGATAACTTCATAACTAACTTCTAGGACATAACTAACTTCTATAGTTTTTGCAGATGCTTGGTGAAATCTTGTACCACTTATCGATCAACTGGAGTATGATCAGTCATCTAAGGTTACTGGAATGCTTCTTGAGATGGACCAGACTATGGTTCACCTGATGCTCTGAAGAACAAGGTGGCAGAAGTTGATCAGCTGGATTCTCTTTTTGAGAAATGACTTTGTCGCTTCTTTGTCAGGAGCTATCTGTTCTACTCTCTATGTGTGCTTGGTGTTTGAAATACATTTTAAGTGTTTTGATTATCAATAGATGAGACTTCGATGTTTTGTTAAATGTTGAGATTGAAATTTGATTTATCTGTGTATTATTTGTTTTTCTTGGATGCTGTACCAGTGATATGGATCACATTTGGGCTCTAAGCAGGCCACAATCCAACAAAAAACCTGATTCACAACTGTGTACAATTTAGAATAAAAGAATAAAAAGGTTAAAATAGAATAAGGATTGTACTGTGAAAAGGGAAGATTGAATGGACCAAAAAGGCCAAAGCCCAACATTGAAATGGATAATAAAAACACCAGCCCTAAAAGAAAAATGACACGGAGAAGGCCACGCTCAATTCAATAAAAGGCTGAATTTTTTGGGCTTGGCCCATATAGACCGCCAAAATGGACCGGGCTGATTTCACACTACGACGATTTTATTTCATCATAATTTTGCCACGTCGGATCAGCCACGTAGGATCTGATCTGTCCAGGCGAGATGGGCCATGACGATATTGAATCGTCATAACGGCTATGACGATCTAATATCGTCATGGATGGTTATGACGATTTTATCAAAATCGTCGTTATAGTTCATTTGCGACGCCTAACTTTCGACAATCTCAAAATCTTCATAGAATCGTCATAAATGGACTACTATGACGATTTTGTGATGAAAATGGAGGGTCATATATTGCCAGATTTCTTGTAGTGGTATGTTAATTAACCTGGAAAAAATGGTGGAAGTGTGTGTGGATAATTTGGTGCACCCCTGCAGGGTTAAATCTTTTTGAAAATCCGTGTCCACGGTTATGGACAACTTGGAGCATAGTTTCTCGATCATAGAAAACTTACCCTAAAGCATTACTATTATAATTTGACTTGGTTCTAACATGAGTAATAAGTTGGATAACCACCATGGAATGAATGCATAAAAATACCAACTGTATGAGATTCCTCGGAAGGACATCCTCGATTGGTATCGAGGGGGAAATACCAGGATGGGTATGTTTGTTGTTAGTATTAGGTTGGTTCCGATTAGGTATTTCTTATCCCTCTCTGATATCCGCCAGTTGTATCGAGTCTCTATAGGTTGTATATAGTGCATGCTTCCTTGCCTCTTCAGTCCACCATATCTATGCAGGGGAGAGGCTCCGAATTCTAAGACTCACCATATACTAGCCTCAGTACTGACCGCTCTCTTCTTCCTTTGCCCTTTGTCGGCACCCCTTTTGCTTAGCAGATTTGAGATCTACGTCGTTAGCACGCTTACCCTTCCGGCTTGGCCTGGCCAGGGTTATGGATGCCATTGGTTATTCTTCAAGGCTCTTAGACCCATTTGCATTTTGTCCATACTTGGATGTCGTATCGTTTTCAAGGTGATTTGGATACTTATAATGTATATCTGTATTCTTGACTCGCTAAGTCATGGTTGTATATATATGTTCTGTGGGTTCCATCGTGGACTATTGTGTAATGATATTACTTCATTTTCCACTTGCATGCAAGTGCCTGGTGGGTATCTTTGAATCGTTTCTATGCGGGTTTGGCGGGAATCGCTGAAACTTCCATAGGGCCGATTCGAGGGTGTTAAAAGGCACACCTTTGTCCAACCCACAAGGGCTGAGCCTTTAGCTTGCACGTCGGCAGTTTTTTCCTCCATAGGCAATGTCTCATATATTTTACCACTTGTTCTTTTATAGATATAGGGACATCCAGGAAGCTCTTGAAAAAGAGTGGTAAGGATGATAACACTGAATGACCAATTTTAGTTTACCTCCATAACTAAGAAAATTAGCAATCCCTCCAAGCCTGTTTTGAACTCTTTGCACAATTGGTAAGAAGTACTCCAGTGAAGGTTTAGTCAGACTAAGAGGTAGTCCAAGAAACGTGAAAGGAAGGCTACCTTGCTTGCAGCCAAAATTGTTGGAGCAGTGTAGCAATATTTCAGTGTCCATATTAATTGGGATCATGTTGTATTTGTGGTAATTCACCTTGAGCCCAGTAGTGAGTGCAAATTTGTTCATCAGAGATTTTATGTAGAGTAACTATTTTGAGTCTGCTTTAATGACCACTAGGGTATCATGAACATACTGAATAACAGGAAAATCAGAGCAAGCAATACAAGTGATTAGTGGTGTAACTAGTCCCTTGTTCATGGCCTTATTGAGAATGGATTATAGAAAGTCGGCTGCAAGAACAAAGAGAAGAGGGGATAGGGGATCACCCTGTCTAACCCCTCTCATGAAGTAGAACTTTTTCCTAGGGACCCATTCAACAAAATAGCAGAAGTTCCTGATTGGAAGATCATTTTAATCCATTTGATCCATTTCCCCCAAAACCCTATTGCTTTAAGAATATTCAGAATTTTTGAGTGCTCTGTTTTATCAAAAGTCTTCTCAAAATCAACCTTAAGGATCACAATTTCTTCATTTGATTTATGGCACTGGAACAGGTATTCAAAAGCCCAGCCAAGACAATCCTGAATGGATTTTCTATACAGGAAACCATATTGTTTTTATGAAAAAGCTTAAAGATGATATTTTGTAGTCTGTTGGCAAGAAGTTTGGTTATAATCTTAAGAACACTATTCAGTAGAGAAATTGGTCTAAAATCTCCAGGAGTTGCAGAGGAGTCAACTTTGGGGATCAAAGTTATGTATGAATAATTAATGCTTTATAGAGAAACTCTCTAATGGTAGAAGTCATGAATCAATTATTTAACGTCCTTTCCAGTAATGGACTAGCAAGATTTGATGAACTCATTATTAAATCCATGAGGACCAGGAAATTTATCATTAGGGAGGTCATTGATTACATCATCAATTTCCTTCTTAGTAAAAGGGATTTACATGGTTGCATTGTCTTTAGAGTCCAGGTCATCACTATAAAATTCTGAGAGATTGAAATGCATTGTAGGCTTATCTGTAGAACCCATTCTCTCCTTAAATGCTTCCCAGAGAATGTTTGCTTTACCCTCATGTTCATATACTTCAGCAAGGGTATCATCCTTCAACATAGATATACAGTTATTCCTATAGCTGATAGTAGCCTTAACATGATTTTTTTTGCGTTTTCATCACCAAGCTTCACCCATTTATTCTTTCATTTTTGTTTCTAGTAGGCTTTCTGGTTTTGAAGAAGAGTAATAATATGATTCTTCAAGATGTCCCTTATATTCCATTCAAAAATGCTAAGAGTTCTCAATTCCTTAATTAAATCCAGCAGATCAATAGTCTAACTAACCTTGGCAATCTGGTTTTTGAGACAAGGGAGGTTTCTACCCCATAGTTTTAAGCCTATTCTCACATTCTTGAGCTTGGCATTAATCATTTTTGCACTATAAGTGTGGCCCAGAAGGATGTTCCAAGCATTATGAATAAAATCTTCTTAAATGCACTATATTGTAGCCAATAGTTTTCAAATCTAAACATTTGGTCCTTAGGGATATTTGTACCAATTGAAATGACAAATGGGGTATGATTAGAAGTAGGCTTGGATAGAGGATAAAAAATAGGATGGGTATGAGATTTTCCAAGAAGTTGATGAGAAGAACAAATCTAACCTTTCCAGAAGAGGGTCTTTCTATATATTACTCCATGTATATTTTTTCCTTTTATAGGCAGCTTAACTAAGACAATATTACTAATGGCCTCATTAAACAATAGAATTTTATTAACATCCCCACCCTCCTTATTTCTGTCTGATGGCTTTTTGATGAAGTTAAAATCTCCCATGATTAACCAATCCATGTTGTCAGGCATGTCAATGTTTGAGAACCAATCAAGGAACAAAGTTTTTTTCTCAGGTTTACAGGGGCCATAAACATTAGTGAGGACCCAAGTCTCATTAGACAGTTTTGAAGGGAACTCTATATAAATGGAGAACTCATTTCGAAAAGCAATTTCCCTATTGAAAAGGCTTCCATTCCAAATGTTGATAGTGTAGGGTTCGCATCATGAAAACAAAAAATTCTATCGCGGGAACACACAAAAGCCAAGATCTAATCTACGAGATTGGTGCAACGAGTTTGTAGATTACTAACCCTCGTAGATCCAAAGCGTTTAACGAGATTGCGAAGATCGCGAAGACGATCCTTCCCGCTCCATGTTCTGGTAGCGGTTCCACAGTCGGTCACATGTATGGTAGTTGATGAAGACCTTCCTCTCCATTGTTCTAGCAGGGCAGCGGAGGTTTGTAGATATCCACGGAATCCCAACAGCACGACAGTGTGGTTGTGGTGGTGGAGAATAGATTACTGCAGGGCTTCTTGCCTAAGCCGGAGAAGCTATATGGAGGAGAGAGGGAGGCGCCTGGCGTCTAGGGTTTGGGGTGAGGGAGGGGCGCCCCAACCCTCCTTATATGGGTGGAGGGGCAGCGGCCAGGTTCCCAGCCCTGGCTGAGCCTTCCCAAACTCCTCATCGCAGGGGGCAATGGAGAGGGAAAGGGGAACCTTTTCCCTCAAGGTTTCTTTTTCTTCCTCAACTAGGACTTTGACTTTCAAACTAGGATTTGACTTTTCAAACTAGAATTTGACTATTCAAACTAGAGTTTGATTATCTCTTCCATATCCTTGGCTGACTTGAACTAGTGGTCCATACTCCTACCCCATTAGGGTATGGTGCATCCCAAGTACCGTGTCCCGGGGTGGTGGACCTTCCAGATTATTCTAGAAGCTTCTGGTTAAAACACGAAAAACATTTCCGAACCCTGGAAATTGACTTTCCTTATATGAATCTTATTCTCCAGACCATTCCTAATCTCCTCGATGTCCTCGATCCAATCCGAGACTCCGAACAACATTTAGTCTCCAACTCATATTCCATATCTACTAAACAACATTGAATCCTTAAGTGTGTCTTCCTACGGTTCGTGAACTATGAAGACATGAACCAGATAACTCTCCGATCAATAACCATCAGTGGTATCTAGAAATCCAAAATGGCTCCCACATATTTCTATGATGACTTCATGATCGAATGAACCATTTACATACGATACCAATTCCCTTTGTCACGCGATACTTTAGTTATCTGAGGTTTGATCGTCGGTATCACTATACCTAGTTCAACCTCGTTTTATCGATAAGTACTCTTTCCTTGTTTTATGATATGACATCCCTTGTGACCCAGTCACATGCTTGAAAGGAAATTGGATGACATTCCACCGAGAGGGCCCAGAGTATATCTATCTATCATATGGATGGAGAAATCCCACTATTGATCCATGTGCCTCAACACATACTTTCAGAATACCTAATGCCACCTTTGTAACCACCCAGTTATGAAGTGGTGTTTGATGTCATCAAAGCATCCATCCTGTGAAGGTTATTAACATGATCTCATGGTCGAAGGATTAGGTTACTATGTATTTGAAAGCTTGTAGCAAACGAACTCTAAATTACTTGATCTTATGCTATGCTAACTATAGGAGTGTGTCCATCACATCATTCTTCTAATGATATGCCCTTGTTATTAACAACATCCAATTTCCATGATTAGCAAACCATGATCATCTACTATTCAACAAGCTAGTTTAACAAGAGGCTTACTAGGGACTCTTTTATGTTTAAATAACACACACATATTAATATTTCCGGTTAGTACAATTATAGCATGGGATGTAAACATTTATCATAAACATAATGCGGAACAAATCCTATGCATTCAGCAACTTTTATGCATCCTTGCATCCGATCCATTCTTAGACTTTTGATTGACATCCCACGATTGATATCACAACAGACACTAATTTAAAATTACACGTCTTCCTAATCACAAAGGCACTATAGTCTTTACAATAACCACCCCAATCTGATTTTGTTCCTTGATATTCATATCTCAAACAAATCTTGGCGATGAACCATGACGATGTATTGCGGTGGCCAGCGGTGACCATATAACACGACGACACCCGAAACATCAGATCGTAGCCAGAGGTAATAACACACCGCACGTCTTGCGGTAGAGAAGCAATGGCCACGTAACCCGATGATAAGACTAAACATTAGATTTTTACTGGTTTTGATCCGTTGTAGGGAGCACGTGAGGTTCCACGCTGTAGGTAGTCATTGATGGTATCCATTGGCCATGTGCGTTTGGGTTGCCGCCCTTACCAGTTTCCACCGGCTCATTCCGGCACTCCATCGCCGCTGCAGGACGTGTAGTCACAGAGATGTAGAATTAATCTCGGTATAGAATCGATCATTTCCACAAACAACAGAACATAGACGGGTGTAGGAGGTTACCACAAATATTTTAGTGACTTGGTGTCTAGGTGGGCAGGTTTTTGTAAATTAGTCACGTTTATGGCGGCGAGCACAGGATCTTAATCAAATGGACAATAATTGGTGCAACGAGTTTGTAGATTACTAACCCTCGTAGATCCAAAGCGTTTAACGAGATCGCGAAGATCGCGAAGACGATCCTTCCCTGTAAGATCCCTCCTTTGTAAAGGAAAAAGGATCCCTGTGATTGCAATGCTAGTCCCTGGATCATTGCTAGCATCCACAGTTTAAGATGAAGTACACAGATACAAAGGTCGTTTATTACATCCACTCCAGAGATAAACATAGTTTTTACAACTCCAAGGCCACAGTCCTAATACAAGAGTTTGAATAAGTAAATAAACAAAAGTCTTCATCTTCATGTGCCACAGGCAAACATGTTGAGTGTAGACTCATGACACCTAATCCTCATCAGAGTAACCTGCAACATCACAAGTTACAGCCACAGTGGGTCAATACTTTGGAATAGTATTGACAAGTGATACCTTAATAAAAAAATTAAGTGGTCTAGATACTATATGCAATTTGGCTAAGTGTAGCTTGGCTTGCTTTGCTCAAAATAGATTTTGCCTATTAGTTGAAATCACTAAGTTTTTCTTTGTCAAAACTTTCCCAAGGAACCACCAATAGACATTGAGGTCCTTCACCCTTGTTCACCCACAAGTTTTTACTTAGAAATTGGGATGAGGAGATTCTTGATAGCTTCCATGCCTTGATGCTCAAGTTGTCCATTGCCATGGACTTGGCTAAGTACTTTGATTTTTCCATCTGCAGAGGTTGTGCACTTTCCCCACCAGACTTGGTTTCACCAAGACAGGACCTTTCAGAAGCCTTCCCTTAGACCAAATGGACGCGCTCCAACCTATCATTCCCACTACCACCAACTGTGCAAATGGCTAAGTTCTAGCAACTTATGTGATCCAGGCAGAGCCCATATTGCCAAGTGGCTGCACTAGAAGCTTCTTAACACTTGGCCTCTAAAATCTCTTTGTTCCTGGGTGGCTTACCACAAGTGAGATACACAAGGTAAACCATAAAAATGGGCCTTGTATAACCACTCAACATAAACCAAACCTTCCATTCCACCCAGGTGTTTCATTAACTTAGTTGTTTTATTAGGTAAAACACAAGTCCAAAGACTTAGAAATATTTTCATCATAGCATGTATATTTTCACCAACCCTTGTTTGCTACTAGCTAGGCTAAGCATGGCATAGATAGTAACTTAACTTAGAAATTCCTTAGCAATTTTACAACTAGTAGGATTTCCCATCATGGTATATAAGCAAAATAATAGCATGCAAGTCTAACAAAATATTTCTAATGCTTAGTAGAAAACATAGGATAAACATATTCATGAGTACCACTTGCCTTGGTAGTTGGGAGAGTATCACTCCTCACAATCACAATCACTAGCAACAAAATCTACACAAGAAATGGTAGCCACAAATTACACACAAAACATATACAATCAAAAATATATGCATGCATGCAAAATGATAAGTGATGATTTTCAAAACTCAACCAAGCAAGTGTATAATAATGAATCCTAAACAAGTCAAAAACTTGCCAAACAATAATTATTTAACCCTTAAAACAATTCCTAAACATTTCATATACTCAAATAAGCCCTACACATGTTTCTGCAAATAAATCCTATTTAACAGAAGCAAAACTTTAAACACATTGCATATTCTGAAAGATCTTGCTCTCCTGATTCCAACGGTATAAAATTTGTCAAAATCTAACGTGGGAATCAAAAGTTACAATCAAAACAAATTTGAACAATAATCAGATTCAAATTCTGTTTTAAATCTAAACTACTGCCACGCGGCGCTATCCTATTGGCCGGTACCGTTTCACTCTGGATCACGCTTCCGCGCCGTCGGATCAAGTTAGATCCAATGCGCCAGATCTAAAGAAAACGGTTCGCTCCAGATCTAATCTAATCCCTACGATGCAGATCTAACGGCGGCTGTTGCTTTGACCAAAGTCGAGCAGCGCTAGCGGCGGCGCCTCTGTCAGAGGTGCTACCGGCGTTCTAGGTCGCGCGGGAGAGGGGAAGGGGTTTACCGGAATCGCAGAGAGCTGCTGATGCTCAAGGTGGCAGTGGTTCGGCAAGGGGCGCTCTAGAGTGGCCGAGGGAGCTCGTCGGAGTTGCGGGCGGCGTCGGGTTGGAGTGGACGGCGACGTTGGCGACGTTCCTGTTCTCCCTAGAACAAACCAATGGCATCAGATGGTGCACAAGACAGTGGCGAGCCTAGTCATATGCGAGAGAGGTCAAGGGGCGCTCAGTGCTTACCGCAATTGATCGCCGGAGTTGAGCGGCACCTCGGTCGCTTGCAGAAACGAACGAGGACGTCGTCCTGGGTCACAAGAAGGCAAGCAAATGGTATCAGAAGGTGCACGAGGTCATGCTGGTTACACTCGTTTGAATTAGAGGCACAGGGGCGGTCAGCACTCACCGTAATTTGCTGTCGGAGATGCTCAGTACAGTGGCGGCACAAGTTCGATTGTGGACAGCCTAGCGGCGCTTTGCGGTTGGTGAGTGAGGGGAATGGAGCGGAGTGGGGAGAGGATCTTATAGCCGGAGCAGGGCATGGAGTTACTCGCGGAATCAATGGGAATCAACATGGTAGTGATCATCAGTTGCGGCGTGAGCGTCAGCGGTAGCGTGATTGACGAAGACGACGACGGGGTCACAGGTCCACTTGTCAGCGAAATAAATAGAGGGGAGGTGGGGTCCTAGCGTCAGCGACTCTGTGGGTGCGTCTGCGAGTGAAAGAGAGAGAGGGAGGACCCGGGTGGGCTAAATGGGCTGCTTCCTTAGTTGGGCTAGAAGTCTGGCGACGGCCCTTTTCTATTTCCTTTCTCTATTTCTTTTTTCTATTTTGATTTTCTAGAATGATTTTCAAATGGTTTCAAAAGCTTTTGAATTCAAACTTTTTCCAGGATTTTTTAGGGTACAACATTCACACTTCTGGGCATAAAAACAAGTGGTCACTTTGAATTGGCTTGGTCATTTGGAATAAAATAAAAATAAACAGTGTCATAGCACTTGTTTAATATCGGTTTTGAAATTGGTTTTCAAATTGTATTTGCTTTGAAATTTTGGTTTTAAACCTTGGAAATCTAGCAAAACAACCTGAGAGCAATAAGACAACAGAGTTTGGTTTCATGAACAACAATCTCTATTAAAGAGTAGTATTTGTTTCAAATGCTGATCACATAAAATAATGAGCTCATATGCTCCTGTTTTTGAAGTGTTTTGTTTGAAATGAAAACCATATGATCATGGATGCATGGATGATATGCATAAGTTTGAAACATGATTTTAGGGATGTTACAAATCTAACCCCCTTAAGGTTAATCTCGCCCTCGAGATTCGGATTGGCTAGCAAATCGGTGAGGGTGGTCTTTCCGAAGATCATCTTCTCTTTCCCATGTTGCTTCCTCTTCGGAATGATGATTCCACTGCACTTTGCAGAACTTGATAGTCATAGTCCGTGTGACTCTTTCTGCAGTCTCAAGAATCTTTATAGGTTTCTCTTCATAAGTAAGATCACTTTCCAATTGAACCTCCTCCAATGGTATAGTATCCTTCAAAGAAGTTTCTTCCATTTCTGGATGGCATTTCTTAAGTTGACTCACATGAAACACATTATGGACAGCTGACAGGGAATCTGGCAGTTCTATTTCATAGGCAACTTCTCCTTTACGACTCAGAATCTTGAATGGTCCAACATATCTTGGTGCCAATTTTCCTTTGACTCCGAATCTCTTCACTCCACGAAGTGGTGACACTCTAAGATAAGCTCTATCACCAACTTCGTAGGTGACTTCTCTACGCTTAGGATCTGTGTAGCTTTTCTGTCGGGACTATGCTATCTTCAACCTGTCCTTAACCAACTTGACCTTCTCTTCGGCTTCTTTGATAAGATCTGGCCCAAATAAACTTCTTTCTCCCACACCATTCCATAACAATGGGGTGGTACACTTTCTTCCGTAGAGAAACTCAAATGGTGCCATCCCAATGCTGGCTTGATAGCTGTTGTTATAAGAAAATTCTGCGTAAGGCAGACTTTCATCCCAACTGGCTCCATAGTCTAGGGCACATGCCCTCAACATGTCTTCAAGAATCTGATTAGTCCTTTCTGTTTGTCCATCAGTTTGAGGATGAAAAGCAGTACTGAATTCCAACCTCGTTCCCAATGACTCATGTAGCTGTCTCCAAAAATGGGAAGTGAATTGAGTTCCCCTATCAGACACAATACTCTTGGGCACTCCATGTAGACATACAATTCTACTCATGTAAATTCTGGCTAACTTAACACTTGTATAGGTTGGCTTCACGGGTATGAAATGAGCTACTTTAGTTAGGCGATCCACTACTACCCAAATAGAATCGTATCCTGACCGGGTCCTTGGTAATCCGGTAATGAAATCCATACCAATCTTGTCCCACTTCCAATCAGGAATAGGTAGTGGTTGAAGCAAACCCGCTGGTTTCTGATGCTCCGCTTTCACTCTACTACACACATCACACAAAGCAATATGTTCGGCGATGTCCTTCATGAGATTATTCCACCAAAATCTTTCTTTCATGTCCATGTACATTTTAGTGTTACCCGGATGAATGGAATACGGTGAGTTGTGTGCTTCTTGCAAAATCAGTTTCCGCAGTTCCGGATCTTGTGGAACACAGATACGTTTCCCATGCCATAAAGTACCCTGTTCATCTTCATGGAACCCTTTGGCTTTTCCTTTGCCAATCTTTTCTTTAATCTCTTCGATTTCTTTATCAATCTTCTGGGCTTCTTTGATCTTGTCCAACAAAGTGGGTTGAACGTCCAAAGTCATGAGATGTCCTTCAGGCACAATCTCCAATCTGAGTTTTTTGAATTGGGCACACAAATCATCTGGCAATTCTCCTTCGGTAAGGCCATTCACAAAAACCTTACGAATTAGAGCATCTGCTACAACATTTGCTTTACCGGGGTGGTATTGCAAACTTAGGTCATAGTCCTTGATAAGTTCTAGCCATCTTCTTTGTCTCATATTAATTTCCTTTTGGGTGAAGATATACTTCAAACTCTTGTGATCTGTGAACACTTCACAACGCTTTCCCAAAAGGTAGTGTCTCCATGTTTTGAGTTCATGGACAACAGAGGCTAACTCTAAATCATGAGTAGGATAGTTTACTTCATGAGTTTTGAGTTGTCTCGAGGCATACGCCACAACTTTTCCTTCTTGCATAAGTACTGCACCCAAACCCTCATGAGATGCATCACAATATACTTGGAAATCTTTTTCCAAATCTGGCAAACACAAGACTGGTGATGTCACAAGTCTCTTCTTCAATTCCTGAAAGCTAAGTTCACAACCTTCCGTCCAAGCAAATTTCTTGTCTTTCTTTAGCAATTCAGTCATAGGCTTAGCTACCTTGGAGAAATTTTCAATGAACCTTCTGTAGTAACCTGCTAAGCCAAGGAAACTACGAACTTCTTTCACGGACTTGGGAGATTCCCATTCAGTCATAGCTGAAACTTTAGCAGGATCAACTGCTACACCATCCTTTGTCATAACATGTCCTAGAAAACCAACTTCATCCAACCAGAATTCGCAATTGCTGAATTTAGCATAAAGTTTATGTTCTCTTAACTTCTCAAGTATCAAACGCAAATGTCCTTCATGCTCTTCTTTGCTCTTGGAGTAGACTAGAATGTCATCGATGAAGACGACAACATACTTGTCAAGGAATTCCATGAACACCTTGTTCATCATATTCATGAAGTATGCTGGAGCATTGGTCAACCCAAAAGGCATTACAGTATACTCATACAATCCATACCTTGTAGTGAAAGATGTTTTAGGTATGTCTTATTCTCTTATCTTGAGTTGAAAATAGCCTGACCGGAGATCAATCTTTGAGAATACACATGCTCCTTCTAGCTGATCAAACAAGTCATTGATTCTAGGCAAAGGGTATTTGTTCTTGATAGTCACCTCGTTGAGTGAACGGTAATCTATGCATAACCTTTGACTTCTATCTTTCTTCTCCACGAACAAAACTGGGGCTCCCCAAGATGAAGAACTTGGTTGAATAAATCCTTCGCAATGTTCTCCAAGTTGTTTCTTGAGTTCTTTCAGTTCATCAACTGACATTTTATAAGGTCTCTTTGCTATTGGTCCAGATCCTGGTACCAAATCTATAAGAAACTCCACATCTCTATCTGGTGGCATTCCCGGCAATTCTTCCGGAAACACATCCGGATACTCACTTACAATTGACACACTGTCCATGCTAACCCCCTTAAGATAATTTAGCTTACTTCCTTTTGATTCAAAATTGGACTTGAATTTAATCCGTTTTCTTTCCGGGGTTGTGAGTGCAATAGTACGATTAGCACAATCTAGTACTCCTTCAGACTTAGCCATCCAATCCATTCCCAATATTACGTCCAGTCCTTGGGAATCTAGGATTAGCAGACTCACTGGAAATTTATGCTTTCCAAACTCTATTACTAGATCCTGGCATCCAAGACTTACTATCATATCTCCACCCGGAGAACTAACTTTTATTGGACACCCATTGTTTTCAGTTGGAAACCCATTTCTATCAACAAATGCTTTTTATATGAATGAATGCGATGCTCCAATATCAAAAAGAACAAATGCTGGAATAGAATTGAGTCTGAACTTACCAGCAACAGCATCAGGCTCCCCATAGACCTCCTCCACACTGATGTGGTTCACCTGACCCTTCTGGAAAGGGTTGGGTTTGTTTGGTCCTTCAACTTTATTTTCTGGGCATTCATTTGCATAATTCCCCATCTTCTTGCACTTGAAGCATTCAACCTGACTTATGTCTTTCTTGACAGGCTGGCTTCCACTTCCACTCCCATTACCACTATGCTGGCTCTTGTATCCACCCTTATGGTTCTTGTACTTGTCATTGTCATGACTACGGTGATGCTTGTTGTCATGACGGTTGTGGTTGTGGTGCTTGTTGAATTTCCCATGCTTGTGGGATCCTGAGCTTCCACTATCATCATAATGGGAACGTTTGTTAGACGATCCCGAGCTGTGCTTGTCTGAGTGCTTTCTCTTCCTACTCTCAACTTGTTTCATTTTGTTCTCCAAAATAGCATCCTTGTCACAGAGAGACTAATAAGTGAGAACATAGGCCAGAGCCAACTGCAGGTTCAGCTCATCATTCAAGCCTTCAAGAAATTTTTCCTTTCTCTTAGCATCGGTGTCAACTTCATCCGGTGCATAACGCGCCAGATTGTTGAACTCCTCAATATATTCAGCCACGCTGCGGTGGCGCTGCTTCAGATTATGGAACTCTTTCTTTTTCAGACTCATCACTCCAGATGAGATATGAGCAGTGCGAAAGCCATCCTCAAATATAGGCCATGTCACATCTTCTATGGGAGTGGTGATCTGGAAGTTATCCCACCAAGTGGCGGCTAGCCCTTCCAGCAAATGTGCTGCAAATCTGACCTTTTCAGCATCAGTACAGCCCACGGTTACCAAGTCCTTGTTCACAGAACGTAGCCAATCATTGGCCACCATGGGATCAGTCGTCCCTGAGAACTTTGCTGGCCTCAATCTCAAGAACCTAGTAAGCATATCAAAACCCGGTGGGTTGTTGTTGTTGTTATTATTGTTGTTATTTTTGCTATTTTGGTTCAGGATGAACGTCGTCATCATCTGCATCAGCTGAGTTTGAGCGGTCATCATTTGTTGCATTTCTGGAGTGATGTTGTTGTTGTTGTTGGGGTTGGGGTTTGCACGAGGGGAGGCATCTGTGGTTTGTTCAAATAGAGATAAGAATGAGATACCCATAGATGCTTTCATGCACAATACATCACATAATCAAACACAAAGCATGCAACACAAAGATAAAGGTTCAACAACAAGATAACAAGTTCACAAAGTAAAACACACAAGTAGCAAGCCATCCACATGTCGGATGGTCAAATAACAAGTTCTCAAACAACAAGTATGATAGTAAATGATAAATGAGTAGTCAAATCTACTCCTCGGCATCAATCTCCTCCTCGACAAAGGTAAGACCTGCGTTCTCCATCGTGGTCTTGTATTCCTCAACACTAGTGGTCAAGGTCTCTATCTTGGCTTTGAGAGCCCTCTTCTGAGAACGAAGCCTCTCAATCACCGTCTGTTGCTGCTCGAGCTCGAAGTCCTCGGACTGCAGTTCTTCAGTCATGTCCCGGATCTTCTTGTTCCTATCCTGGAGACGCTTCTCCCGACTCTTGAACTTCCTTTCCTGGTTCTCGAACTTCGCCTCCATTTCCTTGACTATCTCGTCTTGCTCCGCGAAGAGGTTGTCCTTCTCGCGAAGCTGCACCTGGAGCTCGTCATTGTTGAGCATGACGTTGGTCCTGTCAGTGTCCACGTGCCTAATGAGATACTCTAAGTCCTGGAGGTACAGGCGAATCGGCTCTGCTGCGTCCCTCGAATCGTCCTCGAAGTCGATGGACTCTCCATCCTCATCACGTCTTCCGAAGACGTGGAAGTGGGTACCTCTAACCTGTCGTGAGTGTCTCCCTAACATACGTCCAATCAAGTCCTGCATGACTACCTCTAGGCCTCTCTCATTGTCATCGTGCATGAGCTTGAAGATGATAGCCTCCGTGGTAGGCTCAGTCTGGCGTCCGGGCTGATTGACCTTGAAGCCCCAAAGGTCTTTCCTCTCAAACTTGGTGAGGGGAAGCACCATGATAGTAGGAAGAGGGAGATTGAGCAAAGTAGTGAGTTCAATAATACGAGGACAAAAGCGAGTTCCCTGGAAGTCCTCAACAGTGCTGATGGTAACATTAGGCATCTATTTATAAGATAGAAAAAGTTAGAACAACACATTTTAAGATAAAACACAAGGCAAAGCATCACATACATATCTTTGGAAATCAAAACACACAAGTCATGGCATACATGGATCCATTACAACAACCAAGGTTTAACTTATTTTAAGCAACATTTGGAAAATAAGGTGATAAGTGGCGGTCCAACTAACGAAGTAATTTACAATCCCAACTCACTAGATATGTTGGCTAACACAATATTTCTAGAAGTAATCACTCTATCTTGAGCACATGACTCCATTACTAAGTTTATAATGTCTCCTCTTAAGGTTTGGTTGGTAGCCTCCAACTCTTGGGTATGTTTCTTCTCTTCTTTTAGGCTATTTTGGATGTTGAACATTCTGCACTTGACTCTATCACCAAGTTCTTTGATGGTCTTCCAAGCTGCATCCCTTGCTGAATCAAAGAATGTAGGGTGCATCACTGAATTGGTGAACATGCAGAATCTTGATTCCTTGTGGTTGTCTTCCTTGTTTTTATACAAGTGAAGTTCCACCCACCAGTACTCAACTCCTTCATCCATCACAGGAAAGCCTTTGTACACAGCTGCACCATGTATTTCCATTGCAACCATGAGGTACTTGAGAGCCTTGGGGAATTCTGTCTCACACTCCAAAGTCATTGTCATGAGGGGTCCTTTCCTAACGGCTTTGTTGATGGAGTTCATCTACAATTATAGATGAGAAAGAAGATTAGAAAAGTTTACGAGAAGAATAGAGAAGTGTAGAAGTTGTTGAAAATTTTCCTATCAGATCCTGCATAACTACCTCAAGGCCTCTCTCTTTGTCATCGTGCATGATCTTGAAGACAATGGCCTCCGTGGTAGGCTCTGTCTGGCGTCCGGGCTGGTTGACCTTGAAGACCCAAAGACCCTTCCTCTCAAATTTGGTGAGGGGAAGCACCATGATGGTGGGAAGAGGGAGATTGAGCAAAGTAGTAAGCTCAACGATACGAGGACCAAAGCGAGTAACCTGGAACTCCTCAACAGTGCTGATGGTAACAATAGGCATCTATTTATAAGATAGAAAAGTTAGAACAACACAATTCAAGATAAAACAAAAGACAAAACATCACATACATATCATTGGAAAGCAAAACACACAAGTCATGCATACATGAAACCATTACAACAACCAAGGTTCAATCTTATTTTAAATCAACATTTGGAAAATAAGGTGATAAGTGGTGGTCCAACTAACGAAGTACGCTTACAATCCTATCTCCTTTGGATCTGCTATAACACAATGTTTCTAGAAGCAATCAGCCTATCTTGCTCACATGACTCCATCACTAATTCTATAATGTCTCCTCTTAAGGTTTGGTTGGTAGCTTCCAATTCTTGGGTATGTTCCTTCTCTTTCTTTAGATCATTTTGGAGGTTGAGCATTCTGCACTTGACTCTATCACCAAGTTCTTTGATGGTCTTCCAAGCTGCATCCTTTGCTGATTCAAAGAATGTAGTGTGCACCACTGAATTGGTGAACATGCAGAATCCTTTTTCCTGGTGGTTATCTTCCTTGTTTTTATACAAGTGAAGTTGTACCCACCAGTATTCCACTCCTTCATCCATCACAGGAAATCCTTTGTACACAGCTGCACCTTGTATCTCTAATGCAACCATGAGGTCCTTGAGAACCTTGGGGAATTCTGTCTCACACTCCAAAGTCATTGTCATGAGTGGTCCCTTCCTTACGGCTTCGTTGATGGAGTTCATCTACAAATAGAGATGAGAAATAAGATTAGAAAAGTTTACGAGAAGATTTAGACAAGTGTAGAAGTTGAAATTTTTTCCTTAGTGGTTTCCAATCCTAGGGTCATAATCCTACAGGCAACACAGTGCTCTGATACCATCTGTAAGATCCCTCCTTTATAAAGGAAAAAGGATCCCTGTGATTGCAATGCTAGTCCCTGGATCATTGCTAGCATCCACAGTTTAAGATGAAGTACACAGATACAAAGGTCGTTTATTACATCCACTCCAGAGATAAACATAGTTTTTACAACTCCAAGGCCACAGTCCTAATACAAGAGTTTGAATAAGTAAATAAACAAAAGTCTCCATCTTCATGTGCCACAGGAAAACATGTTGAGTGTAGACTCATGACACCTAATCCTCATCAGAGTAACCTGCAACATCACAAGTTACAGCCACAGTGGGTCAATACTTTGGAATAGTATTGGCAAGTGATACCTTAATAAAAAATTTAAGTGGTCTAGATACTATATGCAATTTGGCTAAGTGTAGCTTGGCTTGCTTTGCTCAAAATAGATTTTGCCTATTAGTTGAAATCACTAAGTTTTTCTTTGTCAAAACTTTCCCAAGGAACCACCAATAGACATTGAGGTCCTTCACCCTTGTTCACCCACAAGTTTTTACTTAGAAATTGGGATGAGGAGATTCTTGATAGCTTCCATGCCTTGATGCTCAAGTTGTCCATTGCCATGGACTTGGCTAAGTACTTTGATTTTTCCATCTGCAGAGGTTGTGCACTTTCCCCACCAGACTTGGTTTCACCAAGACAGGACCTTTCAGAAGCCGTCCCTTAGACCAAATGGACGCGCTCCAACCTATCATTCCCACTACCACCAACTGTCCAAATGGCTAAGTTCTAGCAACTTATGTGATCCAGGCAGAGCCCATATTGCCAAGTGGCTGCACTAGAAGGTTCTTAACACTTGGCCTCTAAACTCTCTTTGTTCCTGGGTGGCTTACCACAAGTGATATACACAAGGTAAACCATAAAAATGGGCCTTGTATAACCACTCAACATAAACCAAATCTTCCATTCCACCCAGGTGTTTCATTAACTTAGTTGTTTTATTAGGTAAAACACAAGTCCAAAGACTTAGAAATATTTTCATCATAGCATGTATATTTTCACCAACCTTTGTTTGCTACTAGCTAGGCTAAGCATGTCATAGATAGTAACTTAACTTAGAAATTCCTTAGCAATTTTACAACTACTAGGATTTCCCATCATGGTATATAAGCAAAATAATAGAATGCAAGTCTAACAAAATATTTCTAATGCTTAGTAGAAACATAGGATAAAAATATTCATGAGTACCACTTGCCTTGGTAGTTGGGAGAGTAGCACTCTTCACAATCACAATCACTAGCACCAAAATCTACACAAGAAATGGTAGCCACAAATTACACACAAAACATATACAATCAAAAATATATGCATGCATGCAAAATGCTAAGTGATGATTTTCAAAACTCAACCAAGCAAGTGTATAATACTGAATCCTAAACAAGTCAAAAACTTGCCAAACAATAATTATTTAACCCTTAAAACAATTCCTAAACATTTCATATACTCAAATAAGCCCTACACATGTTTCTGCAAATAAATCCCTTTTAACAGAAGCAAAACTTTAAACACATTGCATATTCTGAAAGAGCTTGTTCTCCTGATTCCAACGGTATAAAATTTGTCAAAATCTAACGTGGGAATCAAAAGTTACAATCAAAACAAATTTGAACAATAATGAGATTCAAATTCTGTTTTAAATCTAAACTACTGCCACGCGGCGCTATCCTATTGGTCGGTACCGTTTCACTCAGGATCACGCTTCCGCGCCGTCGGATCAAGTTAGATCCAACGCGCCAAATCTAAAGAAAACGGTTCGCTCCAGATCTAATCTAATCCCTACGATGCAGATCTAACGGCGGCTGTTGCTTTGACCAAAGTCGAGCGGCGCTAGCGGCGGCGACTGGCGGCGACGCCTCTGTCAGAGGTGCTACCGGCGTTCTAGGTCGCGCGGGAGAGGGGGAAGGGGTTTACCAGAATCGCAGAGAGCTGCTGATGCTCAAGGTGGCAGTGGTTCGGCAAGGGGCGCTCTAGAGTGGCCGAGGGAGCTCGTCGGAGTTGCGAGCGGCGTCGGGTTGGAGTGGACGGCGACGTTGGCGACGTTCCTGGTCTCCCTAGCACAAACCAATGGCATCAGATGGTGCACAAGACAGTGGCGAGTCTAGTCGTATGCGAGAGAGGTCAGGTTCCTTAGTTGGGCTAGAAGTCAGGTGATGGCCCTTTTCTATTTCCTTTCTCTTTTTCTTTTTTGTTTTGATTTTCTGGAATGATTTTCAAATGGTTTCAAAAGCTTTTGAATTCAAACTTTTTCTAGGATTTTGTAGGGTGCAACATTCAAAGTTTGAAACATGATTTTAGGGATGTTACATTCCCGCTCCATGTTCCGGCAGCGCTTCCACAGTCGTTCACACGTATGGTAGTCGATGAAGATCTTCCTCTCCATTTTCCTAGCAGGGCAGCGGAGGTTTGTAGATCTCCACGGAATCCCAACAACACGACGATGTGGTGGTGGTGGTCGAGATTAGATTACTGCAGGGCTTCTTGCCTAAGTCGGAGAAGCTATATGGAGGAGAGAGGGAGGCGCCTGGCGTCTAGGGTTTGGGGTGATGGAGGGGCGCCCCAACCCTCCTTATATGGGTGGAGGGGCAGCGGGCAGGTTCCCAACCCTGGCTGAGTCCTTCCCAAATTCCTCATCGCAGGGGGCAATGGAGAGGGAAAGGGAAACCTTTTCCCTCAAGGTTTATTTTTCTTCCTCAACTAGGACTTTGACTTTCAAACTAGGATTTGACTTTTCAAACTAGAGTTTGACTATTCCAACTAGAGTTTGACTATTCAAACTAGAGTTTGATTATCTCTACCATATCCTTGGCCGACTTGACCTAGTGGTCCATGCTCCTACCCCATTAGGGTATGGTGCATCCCAAGTAACGTCTCCCGGGGGGGTGGACCTTCTAGATTATTCTAGAAGCTTCCGGTCAAAACACCAAAAACATTTCCAAACCCTAGAAATTGACTTTCCTTATATGAATCTTATTCTCCGGACCAGTCCGGATCTCCTCGATGCCCTAGATCAAATCCGAGACTCCAAACAACATTCAGTCTCCAACTCATATTCCATATCTACTAAACAACATCGAATCCTTAAGTGTGTCTCCCTACGGTTCGTGAACTATGAAGTCATGAACAAGACAACTCTCTAATCAATAACCATTAGTGGTACCTGGAAATCCAAAATAACTCCCACATATTTCTATGATGACTTCGTGATCGAATGAACCATTTACATACGATACCAATTCCCTTTGTCATGCGATACTTTAGTTATCTGAGGTTTGATCGTCGGTATCACTATACCTAGTTCAACCTCGTTTTATCGATAAGTGATCTTTCCTCGTTCTATGATATGACATCCCTTGTGATCCAGTCACATGCTTGCAAGGAAATTGGATGACATTTCACCGAGAGGGCCAGAGTATATCTATCCATCATATGGATGGACAAATCCCACTATTGATCCATGTGCCTCAACACATACTTTCAGAATACCTAATGCGACCTTTGTAATCACCCAGTTATGAAGTGGCGTTTGATGTCATCAAAGCATCCATCCGGTGAAGGTTATTAACATGATCTCATGGTCGAAGGATTATGTTACTATGTATTTGAAAGCTTGTAGCGAACGAACTCTAAATTACTTGATCTTATTCTATGCTAACTATAGGAGTGTGTCCATCACATCATTCTTCTAATGATATTCCTTGTTATTAACAACATCCAATTTCCATGATCAGAAAACCATGATCATCTACTAATCAACAAGCTAGTTTAACAAGAGGCTTACTAGGGACTCTTATATTTACATAACACACAAGTATTAATTTTTCCGGTTAATACAATTATAGCATGGGATGTAAACATTTATCATAAACATAATGGGCAACATATCCTTTGCATTCGGGGGATTTTATGCATCCTTGCATCCGATCCATTCTTAGCCTTTTGATTGACATCCCGCGATTGATATCACAACAAACACTAATTTAAAATTACACGTCTTCCTAATCACAAAGTCACTATAGTCTTTACAATAACCACCCCAATCTGATTTTGTTCCTTGATATTCATATCTCAAACAAATCTTGGCGATGAACCATGACGATGTATTGCGGCGGCCGGCGGTGACCACATAACACGACGACACCCGAATCATCAGATCGTAGCCAGCGATAATAACACACCGCACGTCTTGCGATAGAGAAGCAATGGCCACGTATCCCGATGATAAGACGAAACATTAGATTTTTACTTGTTTTTATCCGTTGTAGGGAGCACGTGAGGTTCCACGCTGTAGGTAGTCATTGATGGTCTCCACTGGCCGTGTGCGTTTGCGGTTGCCGCCCTTACTGGTTGCCACCAGCTTATTCCGGCACTCCGTCGCTGCTGCAGGCCGTGTAGTCGCAGAGATGCAGAATTAATCTCGATATAGAATCGATCATTTCCACAAACAACAGAACATAGACGCGTTTAGGAGGTTACCACAAATATTTTAGTGACTCCGTGTCTAGGTGGGCGGGTTTTTGTAAATTAGTCACGGTTATGGTGGCGAGCACATGATGTTAATCAAATGGACAATAATTGACGGCTGCACATGTACATAAAAGAACCGGATACATAGGATATGTCGCCAACATAAAGCTATGATAATAACCATTTTATTATTGCGTTTTGGGCATATCTCCAACATTCTCCCAATTGCACTAGAGTCAATAATCTAGTTTTGAAAAATTTGTGCATTCAACACCTATGGCTTTCGGTGTTGTATATACATGATTGCTAGTGGTTAACTAATCTTAGGATCTGACACTTTAAGGTTTGTGTGTAATTGCATTTCTTTGCGTCTCTACGCATCACTCATTCTCCAACGAGATGACTTTGTATAAATTTGGTCCTTTGGTGATACCTTTAGTTCCTTTGGGATTAAACCATGTCGTGTCACATCCCAAGATTTTCCAAATCTTGTAATGTGGAAAATAAATGAATAAAATAAAAACTTTGTTGATTTTCAGGGTGAGAAGAAACTTTTTGAATTCAAATGGAAACCTTCAAACCTATTTTGATCAAGATAAATCATAAAGGGATTTAAAAAGATAAACATTTCCTAAAGGCAGAATGAAAATATTTGGAAATACCATTTTGGATCCTTTAGATAAAAAGATTTGGTTTCAAATGAAAAGGGATAGAAATTTAAATAAGGATTTTTTTATAACCAAACCAAAACCTGGCCAAGCCTTTGAAATAAAATATTTCTAATTGATAAAAATAGTAATTGTTTATTTAAATAAAATAAAGAGGATTTAATATCCAAGTTTATTAAAAATAAAAGTTTTACTATTTTTAATTAAACATCAAAAACTTATTTATTTATTTTAAATAAGTTTTCCAAGTGTTTCATAATTTCAAATAAAACCTACTGAATGGTTTTGGCACCATTTTAGATTCAAATGGAGTTTTTAATAAAATTTAAAACCCATTCTATTTAATAACTAATGTCCATTTTATTTAATTACAAATAGACTCTAAAATAAAAATATTATTTTATTTTGGGAATTGGTTTATGTTGTTAAACAGAACCAAATTCAATTGTAAAGTTTGATGAATGTTTGGTGAATGTTTGAATTTGTTTTGGATGTTTTGTTGTTTGAATTTCAAAACAGAAAATAGAATCATAAAAAGGAAAAACAATCAGGAAAGAAAAAAATAGAAGTGAACAGCAGCCCAGTCGGCAAGCCCACTAAGCCCAGTACCATCCCACTCCCTCTCTCCCGAAAGAATAGGATTCGCACCTAGTTTTTAACCCGCAGAGCGACTGACAGGTGGACCTAACTCCCCTCTCCTCTCTCTCGCTGACCAGCCGACCCCACTCTTCCTGTTCATCGTTTTCACCCACGCGCAAACATCGCCGGCGGTTTCTGCCGATTAAATCTCGCGTCAATACTCGTTAATGCCGCGTTGATTCAATCCAGCAACCACGCACGTTAAAGCGCCCAGGCCTCCTCTCCATTTCCCCTCAAACGCCTCCCTCTCTCTGCCCCTAGGCTGCCCTGAATCGAGCTCACACTCCCACTGCTCCGACCACCGTTCCTGGCCAATTTCGGCGCCGTCCAGCCGCCACTCGCCTCCCACTACTCACGAGCCTGTTCCCTACTCCCGGCGCTTTATGCATGCCTTTTCAGCTCAACGCATGGCGCCCAGCGCAGCTGTAAGAACCAACCACCCCGATCCCCATCCTTCACACATGCGTCATCGCCTTGACCTTACGCGTCTAACCATGCTCTTGTCTTGCCTTAGGGTGATCTGCAGTCTCGCCTCCAACCACGAACAGAACCACCCGACGCCGTTCCCCACTCCGGCGAGGAATTGCTGCTGTCCCTGAGCACCCCTCGCCGAACCAACAGCACGTTGAGCACCACCTCGACCTCGCGAACACGGTGAGCACTTTTCCTTCCCTCCTTGCTTCCTAGAACCGCCGCTAGCGCCACCGCCTGACCATCGCTGCCGTCTGCCGCCGCGCAGCGCCGCCAGTTAGTGGCCTGTTGATTACATCCGTTAGATCAATATCATGTGGCTGTGATAAAACATAGACGAAGGGGTATTGTGTGCCTCTGCGCCGCTCGATCTAAGTAATATCCTACGGTCTGCATCAGTCGATCCGTGCGAACCGGTACCGCCCAATAGGAACATGACACGTGGCCCAGGCTTCGTTTTAAAAACAGATTTGAATCTGTTAGAGATTCAATTTTGAAACCTTTGTAACTTTTGATCCACACGTCCAAAAATTACAAACTTTATATCATTGGAATCAGTGGAACAAGCCCTAGCCAACCATGCAATTTGTTTAGTAAAAATCCTCTGGTAAAATGTTTGTTTTTGCAGAAACATTTGTATGCTTGTTTGGATTAGAAAAATTGTTCAAAAATGTTTTTGAGGTTGAAATCTTTGCAAATTAGTTTGTGATGAACCTACTGACCCTAGGAACCAACCCATGGATTTAAAAATGGATTTGGTGAAGTTAGAATGGATTAATTGATTTAGCCCATTTCTGGCCAAATAAAAATAATGGTTTTGTTATGAAAATGTTTTTAGAGTAAAAACTTTGGGAAAATGATTTGAATCAAACCTACTGACCCTAAACACCAAGTTTTGAGAATTAGCAACTTATTTGGTGAAGTACATAAAGTTTTGATTTGATAAAAACATTTTCTACCACATAAAATGATGAATGGATTTAAAAATGGTTTATGAATAAAACCCTTTTGCAAAAGACTTTACCACCTTGGAAAATGACCACTTTGAACCTTACAAAGTTTAGAAGCCTAGTAGAGACGATATTTGCAAATAAAACCATCTTTTGCATGCTTCATGCATGACTTAGTTCCTAATATTTTGTGTGTGTTTTGTTTGATTGAATATTGGTTGGAATGCAAGTTGATTTTGTGTTTGCTTGATTGATTTGTAGTGAAGTTAGAAAAGGTGTGAAACTAGCAAGATCAAGAAGTGAACCATCATTCCCTACCAAAAAGGCAAGTTATACTATCATCAAAAGTCCTACTATTTTCATCATACTTAGTGGATTTTGAAACATGCATGAAAAGAATTTCTATACTTATGCTATGCTAAATCCTAATAGGATACCCTTATATATATTCCTTAGTGAAAACAATGTAGTTTTTACATGCTTAGCCATGCTATATTTTTGAAAAGAGATACATGTTGAGATTTATGAAGTTGAGAAAAGGACTTGTATTTTTACATAATAAAACAAGGACTCAACGAACCACCTGGGTGGACAAGGATACTTTGAGTTTTGGAGAAGGTGGCAACAAAAGGAACCATGTCTATGGCAATCTCTTGGTGTTGTGCTCCAAAAGAAAACCACCCAGGAAACTTAGAGATTGAACAAGTTTCTCCAATTGTGGATTTCGTGTACAACCACATGCTATTTATGGCTCTGGCTTGGTCAACTACATTGGGAAGACCCATACATTTTCTTCAGGTTACTGAAAATGGGGACCTGGAATCCTACATGGGTACTGAAGACAAGCTAGCAATGGTGTATGGGAGGACCCTCTGGAAAGACTTCGTCACATTCTCAATCTGCCAGTACTCCATCTTGGTGAGCACTAATCCAGTGGCCACTGGTGGCACAAGATGGGATTGTGACATGTGGGTAAAGTGTACTACTTCTGCAGAAGATAATAAAATCTAAGTACTTAGCCGTGTCCCCGGTTATGGACAATACTGAGCAACTAAAGCTTGAAGCTATGGGAAATCTCGACATTCCAATTTCTAAAAGAAAAATTTTTAAAGTTCCAACAAAAGACTTAATGCACTTGGGGGTACCAAGGAGATCAAGAGATTTGATAAAACTTGAATACTTGGGGTTACCAAGGAGCTCAAGAGATTTTGACAAAGACACTTGGTGGATTCCAAGGAAGTGATAAAAGACCAAAACCCTTTTTTAAAAGATAGGATAAATTATTGCTTTCTGCAAATGAGCCTAAAACCCCACTTAGCCAAATATGCATGTAATGATAGGATCCCCTTGTAATCTACAAAGTAGTGAAACTTGCCAATACAATTCAAATGTATTGACCCTTGTGGCTGTAACTTGTAATGTTGCAGGTATGATTGATTTTAGTGAAGATTGATTGATTAGGATTACAATGTCTACAACCAACATGTCTTCCTGTGGCACTTTGAAGATGAAGGACCCCATGCTTATAGTTATTCCGCTGCAATGTATTGTAATAGCCAAATGAGCTATGTAAAGATGTAATAAAACTATATTAATCCTGGTTATAAAGTTATGTTATGACCTTTGTTTCTTGATATTACATCTTAACTGTGGATGCTAGCTATTGATCCAGGGACTAGCATTGTAAACACAGGGGATTCCACCTTATATTATTTAAAGGTTGGGTCACTCCCTCTACATGTCGATACAATTGTTGTACAATATATCTTCATATTACTAGCCTGCTGCGAACCACACCTAGTTTAATAACAAATTACTTGACACAAATACCCTCTCTTGCTTCTACAATAGCAGTCATATACTTAGCCTTTTTTTGTAGTATCTGTCACAATGTCTTAACTTTGGAACTCATCCAAATCCGTTATGGAACTTTCTTTCCATTACATTGTGCCACCAATAGTTTAAATTGATATAAACTTAATTTGTATCTTGTGACAAAACTAGTATCAATGTAATACTTTATAATGAACTATCTATCTATTTGTCATCTCTACAAAATAACATATTCTTAGTTCTTCCAATGATCATAAGAATATCCTTACTATCGTCCAATGATCATCTTATGAGTCATTCTATTATATGCTCATAACATTTAGAGCATTGGAAATATCTGGACGTGTACATATCACATTATGATTGACCAAAATACTCTTTGTGATTTCATTCACCAAGTGTCAAAATATTTGGATCTCATCTCACTTACCAAGTGTCAATAAACTTGAATCTTGATTCAATCCTTTCCGTGCGACAAGATCATTTGTTATAGTTTCTATATTGAACTATTTCAGTATCTAATCTATGTACTCTCGCCACAACCATATTAGCATCTCAATCTATCCATATAGACATTGATGCCAAATATTCGGGTTTTGCCTAAGTCTTTCATCGAGATGAAATTCTTAACATGTGTCAATAAAAGATACATCATTTCCAATCAACAATATGTCTTTCACATAATATATTAGAAATATGTCTTAGTGCTCTCACTTTTATTGCAAATACAAGCATCTTCATCGTCTCCTGATGAAATTAAATCTTTTAACAGTTTCATCATGGTGAAGATTCCAACTCTACGATGCTTACTTCAACCATTGAAGTTTGTAGGCCCTATTAGCATCCTTTAAATTAACAAAACCCTTTGAATCGTGCCATGTACATGTCCTAGGTAACCATTCTATTAGAATAACTTTGTTTTGTTTGTTCAACTATCATATATCAATATATGTAGTGGTTGCTACATTAATCTGTCTAGACTAAATATCGCTATGAAAGATCAAATCTTGTCATGGTCAACTCCTTGAATATTGTCATGAACTCTTTCCCGACATGCCAATTAGATGTAAAACATCCATGTATTTCTTTATAAATCCAAATACAACCGATAGGTCTTACACCTTTCCGAAGGGTCTTCAAAGTTCAAAACTTGATTTTTCGTGTATGGAAATATCATGGATTTCATGGCTTCAAGCCATTTTATGGAGTTAGGGCCCATCATCGCTTCTTTGCATGTAGTCGGTCTATCATTGTCAATCAATATTGATTTACTCTCAACTATTAATATTTGATTGTTTTACCCGACCTACTTGGTTCAATAGGAACGTAGACATTCGTGATCACAAGCTTTGAGGCATGTGAGCCATGAGCATTGTTTCTGCCTCAGGGACACTTTCCGGTGCTGCACAACTTTGCACATATAGCTAAAGTTCAATACCTTATCAAAGTTCTATTATCCTACTATTTAACTTTTCACGAAAAATTCCTTCTCAAGAAACTTTGACGTTCCAAGCAACAAACACATTTGTCTTTTGTGTTATGGAGGAACACCCAACGGTTATTCGAAATAACATACAAAGATATGCTCATCCAACTTTGGTTGTAAACATTTTACTTATACATATCATACCAAAGTTTAAGAAAGGACAACTTGGTTTTATCCCGAACCATAACTTTATATGGTGTCATTTGAACAGATAATGATGGAGCTATTTTTAGTGTAAAAGCGGTAGTCACTAAATATTTTAATCTTTAAAATACAATAGAAGTTTTATAACTGACACATTTGATCTCACCATGTCATACAAGGTTTCGTTACATATCTCGAACACTCCATACTCATATGGTGTTTTGGGAAATACAAATCCATGGAACGATTCCTTAAATCTTAGGTGTTATGCTAAACTTATAACTCAAATATCTTCCTTTATGATTTAATCATAAATTCTTTATTTTCTTGTTACAATGATTTTCTACTTCAACTTGAAAGTCTTTGAACATTTTCAAATATTTCACACTTCTTCCTTATTAAGTAAATATGCACATATATTCACTCAAATTTCCGGAAAAAGTATATGAAGTTGAAATCCATGGCTCATGACTACACATAATGGACCACGTACATCAATATGTACAAATTCCTATAAGTTAGTCGTTCCTTCTTCTAGGCCTTTGAACGAAATTTTAATCATCTCTAGGAAAGTCTCACAAGCATCATTTGATCAAAATCAAAAGACTCCAAGTATGAATTTTCTTCATGTTTTCTTTCCAATATAAGTTAAACGACGATGTCACGTCATAAGTGATCTTTCAATCATTTGTCTTATAGAATTTTTAACATTTAATTTTATGGATGTGATTTCTCCAACCAGATTTGTAAATCATCCATCTTATATGGAATACATCAATTATTTGAACAACCTTTTGTTCTCATAATACCTGATCAAAATAATAATTATTAAAACAAACCTTAAAGGCAAGCTTTGATGTCAATGAGAAACAACACAACATTTTGTTTGTTTTTGATGAGTATCTTCACATATTCTCTTGCTGGTTACTTAGGCCATTGCAGTTCATAAATTGTGTTGTCTTGTATGACATTTTACACCAACCAATTTGGTATCCAATACCCAATTACCACATTGTTTAACAAGCAAAAAAATACAACCATAACATGTATATCATCTATATACTCATGCTGGACAATTCCAGTCTTTTCTTTTCTGCCAAATATTTCTGAGATTCTCCTTCAGCATTTCCTTTTCCTTTTAAAAGAATCTATCAACATCAATAGTGGCGCCATACACATCACACATAGTCCAAAGAATGTATACTCAAATACTAATGTCTTTGGACTTGCACTTTGAAGTAGATCACCATTATCAAATGTTTGGCGTTCTTTCGAAATCCATTCTTTAGTAATCTTTTACTGTAGTAAACATTTTACCTACATCTTTTATTCATCCTTATCATGACAATTTTCATGTTCAAGCTACTATAGCTTATAACAGCGAATCACGAGTATAATGTTGTTCTCGAAAACCTTTTAGAGTATTAGGACAATCAACATCTCCAACCTCTGCAAATTATGATCCAATATGAGAACATAAATTTTGCCATATTATACTCTCTCATGTTGCAACCAAAACATCATTTCAGATATCGCAATATCTTCCACACATGATGGTTTCTAAAATAATTCTTTTAGCTCCTAGATAATCTTGATATTAAAACAATATTTTGAATAACAAGAATCATGGAGACAAACATGATACTTAGATACTAGCACTAGAATTGATACTCTTGATTTAATACCAATTATTAAACTTCATGGAGTAATACGGAGTTTGCCGAAAGTCTGCAATAGGACTTTAAAACTTTAGATTAACACTCAAAACAATACGATACCAGTTCGAAAAGTAACTATCCAGAATTATATAGTTCTATTATCTCAATTATAACTAAGCATAATATGGTGAATAGACGCCAATGACTACAACGATTATGCAAATTCACTTTTATTTAATTTATGATAAATTGTGTTCAAATTTAATCATATTACTTTTGAACTCCCACTCAAAACAACATATCTCGAGTCGTTTTGGTGATTACACGAACCAAATCCACTTCACCAAGTCCGATCATCATGAGAGATGATGTAGCTTCAAAGGCGAACAATCAACATGTTCATCATATCATACATATAACTCATGCTTTACCTTTCGGTATCCTGTGTTCCGAGACCATGTCTGTGCATGCTAGGCTCATCAAGGTTAACCTTAGTATCCGCATGTGCAAATTTGCCTTGCACCCGTTGTATGCACACGTAGAATCTATCACACCCTATCATCATGTGATGGTTCGAAACGATGAGTCTTATCAATGGTGCCTACTAAGGAAGAACACTTTATTACTTGATATTTAGTGAGAGGGATCATCTTATAATGCTACCATCACGATCTAAGCAATACAAGATGGATAAAAATGGATTAGCATCACATGCAATTCATAATATGTGATATGATATGAACTTTCTTCTTGTGCCTTTGATCTGCATCTTTAAAGCACGGACATGATCTCCATCATCACCAAAATGGAATCAAGGTCAATGGTGCCGCTTCATGGTTGTCCACTACCAACATCAACTATTACAACTACTTTGATGAATAGACACACATGTCTTAAATGAAATTTAAAGACAACCATAAGGCTCCTGCCGGTTGCCAACTTACAATAACGATCATTCCATACATCAAATATAATCACAATCACATCATGGCCATATCACATAAGAACACAAGCCCTGCAAAAATAATTTAGATGCCTCTAATTTTCTGTGCATGTTATACGTGGATGGGGATTTCGAATAAGAACCATTCTAACTTACGAACATGAACCACAACATTGATACAATTATTGTCAAGTGCCCGTTGTAAATTGAATCTTCACTATGGTGGGACAGACAGACACCCGCAAATCCACTTGTGCAATGAAAGTTGCACATTAAGCGTGGAGCAAGTCTCATGTACGATGACATGTAAGGTTAGTTCAGGCCGCTTCATCCCACCATCCCGCAAGATTCAAAGTACACGAAAAGCAAGCTACAACAAAAGCATCAATGCCCATAAAACCATTGTGTTATACTCGTGCAACAGACCTACACATAGACACGACTCTGATACCACTATAGGGTTCGCAACATGAAAACAAAAAATTCTATCCCGGGAACACACAAAAGCCAAGATCTAATCTACACGATCGGTGCAACGAGTTTGTAGATTACTAACCCTAGTAGATCCAAATCTTTTAACGAGATCAGATTCTCATGGTTGATGTAGTCGTCCACTTGCCGATCTCAAGATCGCGAAGACTATCCTTCTCGCGCCACGTTCCGGCAGCGCTTCCATAGTCGTTCACACGTAATGTAATCAATGAAGAACTTCCTATCCCTTGTTCTAGCAGGGTAGCGGAGGTTTGTATATCTCGACAGAATCCCAACAGCACGATGGTGTGGTGGTGGTGGTGGAGAATAGATTACTGCAAGGCTTCTCGCCTAAGCCGGAGCAGCTATATGGAGGAGAGAGGGAGGCGTCTGGCGGCTAGGGTTTGGGGTGAGGGAGAGGGGGCCTTCCACCCCTCCTTCTAGGGGTGGAGGGGAGGCGTCTAGGGTTCCTAGCCCTGGCTGAGTCCTTCCGAAACTCCTCATGGATGGCGCCAATGGAGAGTGAAAGGGAAACCTTTTCCCTCAAGGTTTCTTTTCCTTCCTCAACTAGGACTTTGACTTTCAAACTAGGATTTGACTTTTCAAACTAGATTTTGACTATTCAAACTAGAGTTTGATTATCTCTTCCATATCCTTGGCCGACTTTACCTAGTGGTCCATGCTCCTACCCCATTAGGGTATGGTGCATCCTAAGTACCCACTTCTGGGGTGGTGGACCTTCCAGATCATTCTAGAAGCTTCCGGTGAAAACACCGAAAACATTTCCGAACCCCGGAAATTGATTCTCCGGACCATTCCGGATCTCCTCGTGATGTCCTAGATCCAATCCGAGACTCCAAACAGCATTCGGTCTCCAACTCATATTCCATATCTACTAAACAACATCGAATCCTTAAGTGTGTCTCCCTACGGTTCGTGAACTATGTAGTCATGAACTGGACACTGATACGTCCGAAATGTATCTATAATTTTTGATGTTCCGTGCTTGTTTAGTATCTACTTTGCTTTGCTTTATCTACACTTTGAGGTGTTTTTATATGTTTTCTGGTACTAACCTATTAACAAGATGCCATAGTGCCAGTTGCCTGTTTTCTTCTGTTTTTGGTTCCAAAAAATCTAGTAAAGAAATATTATCGGAATCGGACGGGACAAAAGCCAAAGTCAATATTTCACCAAGGAGAACACAAAGTCCAGAGAAGAGACGGAGGAGAGCCACAGGGCGGACTCAACCCTCCGCCTAGGCACGGGCCCACCCAAGGCCGCGCCTAGGCAGGGTGTGAGACCCTGGCCGCCCTCCTGCCTCGCCTCTTCGCCTATAAGATTCCCCCGATGCTTAAACCCTAAGTACCCGATCAATATTCCACGAAACCGTCTATAGCCGCCGCCACCATCGTCCCTAGATCGGGGGGATATGAAGCTCTTCCCGGCACCTTGCCGGAGGGGACATCATCCCGAAGGCCTTCTTCTTCATCATGCCAGCCTTCGGTATGAAGCGTGAGTAGTTCCACCTTGGACTACGAGTCCATGTAGTAGCTAGATGGTTGTATCTCCTCCTTTGTGCTTTCATGTGTAGATCTTGTGAATTCTGTTCATGATCAAGATCTCATCTATTTGTAATCATGCATGTTGTGTTTGCGGGATCCGATGGATATTGAGATTACTATGTCATATTGATTAATGGTTTTGTCTTATTGATTCTATCATGTATGTGTTGTTTTTATCTTGCATGCTCTCCTTTGTTAGCAGCTATCTTGGCCAAGTAGTTGCTAGTGACTCCAAGAGGGGGTATTTATGCTCGATAGTGGGTTCATTCCTCTATTTAATCTAAGGGAAGTGACAGAAATCTCTAAGGTTGTAGATGTGCTGTTGCACCTAGGGAGAAAGTAGTTGTCTGTTTCTTGCAACTTAATACTGTAGGGGGTTCGGATGATAACCAAAAGGTGGACTTCTAGTCATAGATTCAGTTGGATGGCGGTCTATGTATCTTGTTGTATTGCCCAATTGAATCTCATAGGATCTTGATATCTAGTATTGCATTGTTATCCCTTGCTCAGTCTTGTCAATTGCCCTGCTATAATTTGTTTACCCTGCATGCCATGTTTGTTTCTCTAAGGAGAGCACCTCTAGTGAACTATGGACCCCGGTCCAATATTTACCATTGATACATCTTCTACTATTATTGTTTACTTTCTGCAAACCACTATGACCTTCCACACCATACAGTTAATCCTTTGTTACAGCAACCGGTGAAATTGACAACCTCATTATTCATTGGGGCAAAGTATTGAGTTTGTGTTGTGCAGGTCTCCAAGTTTCTTGCAAGACCTTCGAGACATTTCCTTCCTCCTACTAGTTCGATAACCTCGGTTTCTTACTGAGGGAAGACTTGCTGCTGTGCTGCATCACACCTTGCTCTTGGGGTTTCCCGATGAAGCGCTCCCACATCAACAAAGCGCCATGAGACTCCTCTCTGATCAACAACCATTAGTAGGATTTGGAAACCCATAATGGCTACCACATATTTCTATGATGACTTCGTGATCGAATGAACCATTTACTTACGATACCAATGCCCTTTGTCGTGTGAACTTTACTTATTCGAGGTTTGATCATCGGTATCTCTATACCTAGTTCAACCTTTGTTACCGATAAGTACTCTTTACTTGTTTTGTGATAAGACATACCTTGTGACCTAGTCACATGCTTGCAAGCCAATTGGATGACAGTCCACCGAGAGGGCCTAGAGTATATCTATCTATCATCTATCATATAGATGGACAAATCCGACTATTGATCCATGTGCCTCAACACATACTTTCAGAATACCTAGTGCCACCTTTGTAACCACCTAGTTAGGAAGTGGTGTTTGATGTCATCAAAGCATCCATCCGGTGATGCTGATTAACATGATCTCATGGTCGAAGGATTAGGTTACTATGTATTTGAAAGCTTGTAGCAAACGAACTCTAAATGACTTGATCTTATGCTATGCTAACTATATGAGTGTGTCCATCACATCATTCTTCTAATGATATGACCTTGTTATTAATAACATCCAATGTCCATGATCAGGAAACCATGATCATCTATTAAATAACAACTAGTTTAACAAGAGGCTTACTAGGGACTCTTTTATGTTTACATAACACACAAGTATTGATGTTTCTGGTTAATACAATTATAGCATGGGATGTAAAGATTTATAATAAACATAAAGATATGATAATAACCATTTTATTATTGCCTCTTGGGCATATATCCAATAGATAGCACCACCAGAAGCTCCCACGGAGGGTAGGAATTCAAATCAATTGAATTTACATGGGCAGAATTATTTAATGTACTCCATAAAAAGAGATCATTTTTAGTTTCTTGTAGACAAATGATGTCACACCCTGACTCATCAATATTGTGTGTCAGAGAAACCCACTTTTTTCAGAACTGATACCTAGTTCAATTTAAAATTTTCCAAATTATTTTCTTATATGACAGATATTTTTTGGGGTGAAGCAAAGATTCATACATGATATACGTCCAACACGTATCTACTTTCCCGAACACTTTTGCTATTGTTTCTCCTATAATATGTGTGATTTGGATATAACTAACACGGACTGACGTTGTTTTCAGCAGAATTGCTTTGGTGTCTCATTATTGTGCAGTAAATCAACTTTCAGGAAAAATCCCAGAAAATATGCCAAAAATCTTGTTTTGCCAGAAGACTCATGAAGCCAGAAGACGGAGGTGAGGAAAGGCCGGAGGGGCTCACACCACCCCCTGGCGTGGGCCAGGCCTGGCCGCGCCAGGGCATGGTTTTGCTGCCTCAGACTCCTCCTCGACCTCTCCTTTTGTATACATATACCATCTGACCTAAAAACACCTGGGGGTTTGACAATTTCTAGAGAAGAGTTCCACTGCGCCGCCACCACATGAAACCGCGATTCGGAACCAGAAACTCCGTTCTAGCACCCTGAAGGGACGGGGAATTAGAGGATATCATCGCCATCATCATCACCAACGCCTCTCCATCAACCATCCATGATTCCCCCATCCATGTGTGAGTAATCCCTCGCAGTAGGCTATGGGGATGGTAGGGATTAGATGAGATCTATCATGTAATTGCATAAGATTGTTAGGGAATGGTGTCTAGTATATATTGTTAGTGCTTTTTGACATTGTTGCAACTTGTTATGCTTAATGCTTGTCACTAGGGCCCGAGTGCCATGATCTCAGATCTGAACATGTCATTGATTCATGATGATATTATTGTTTATGGTCTTACCTCAAGTTGTATACACATATTGTTGTCCAAAACCCGAGGCCCCGAATTGACAGAAATCAGGATAACCGGAGGGGATGGCTGTGATGTGAGGATCACGTGTGTTCACAGTGTGTTAATGCTTTGCTTTGGTGCTTTATTAAAAGGAGCACCATAATTGTCAGTAGATTCCCTTGAGGACCCGCTGCAACGGGCTGGCAGGACAAAATATGTTATGCAAGTTCTCATTGCGAGCACGCATGACTATATATGAAACACATGCCTATGATTACTTAGTACTTCTATGCTTTATCTTATTTATCTGCAAATGCCCTTTGTCTTGATTATTACATGAATTATCTTGTCCATGCAACGCCCATCCTTCCATCCCTATGCCTAGCGCACTTTAAATACTGTTGTTTACTACAATTGTTACCGTTATCCTTATTTTACTACTACTATTATTTTGCTACTGCTACTACAAAACTGCTACTGATAAACTATTGCGAGCAAGACTATTTCTAGGTGCGGCTGAATTGAAAACTCGTCTGTTAGTTCACCTGAGTCTAGAGAGTATCTTAGCTATGATCTTGATGACTGTTTTATTGAAATGACTGATGAATTTATTTAATAATGTTGAAACACTCATGGTGCAAGTGCTATTAAGAGTCTTCTTGAGAGATGCACTATTAGAACTAAATTATCTCCTGATGCTAAGTTTGCCACGTCTCCCATAAACATTAAAGATAAGGATTATGATTTCTCTCTTGATTTATCTTATATAACCATTGTTGATAAAGAACCTTTTTGTGGGATTGAAAATGAAAGTGCTGTGGCTCATATGCAAGATCTCTCTATTATTAGTAGCTTATTTTCTGATGATATTAAGAAACGCACCTACTTTGTTGCTAAATTTTTCCCTTTTTCATTAAATGGTGAAGCTAAAGCTTGGTTTAATAATTTATCTCCAGGGTCTATTGAAAGTCCTGATGACTTGATTAATACTTTCTTTCAGAAATATTTCCCTCCTAGTGCTCAACATGCCATTTTGCGGGAATTTTTTGATTTTAAATAGGGAGAAAATGATAAATTGCTTAAATCATGGGAAAGGTTATGTTCTTTAATTAAAGCACAACCTAGATGTCCAATACCTAAAAATGAGCTTCTTGATATATACTATAATGGACTAACTGATGAATCTAGGACATACCTGGATAGTTGTGTTGGTTGTGTTTTTAGGAAAAGGACTCCCGATGAAGCTGAGGAATTAATGGCTAAAATAAGCAAGAATTATGATGATTGGACTACACATGAACCAATTGTGCCTAAGCCAACCCCAAAAGCAACACCAAAAAAGAGGGGAATGATTGAATTAAATGATGAAGTGATGAAGGAGGCTAAGAAATGTCTTAAGGAGAAGGGTATTAAATCTGAAGATGTAAAAAATTTACCTCCTATAGAAAACTATGTAGCCAAACTCTCAATCATCCACTATTGAGGTACACTCTCTCCAACATTTTGATGGGTGATATTCCTTACTCTAAACCTCCTGATCATTGCTTAGAAGAATTTGCTATTTATGTTGTTAAGAAAAATAATTTTAATAAGAGAGTGCATAATCATCTAATGGAAAATTCTAGAGCTATTAATAAGTTGCAAGATATTGTGGAGAGAACCTCCAATGATGTTATAATGATTGTTAAACATTTCCAAATGGTTCAAACTCAAATTGATCAGCTTACTAAGGTACAAAAAGATTTGCTAGTTAATGCTTCTAGAGAAAAACATGCTTATGAGATTAGAAATAGAAGTGGTGCTTCACTCAGGATCCTCTATATCCTGAAGGACATCGTAAAAGAACTGAACAAGATTCTCAACAAGCTAAAGATATTGATACATATTCTAAAAGAAAGAAAAAGAAACATAAAACAGTTGTAGAATCTTCTGAACCTACTAAAGATCCTAATAGTATATCTGTCTCTAATGCTGAAACTAAAAGTGGTAATGATAATAATGATGCTCCTGATAAATAAGAAATTGAAGAGGAACCTGAAGGGCACGCTAAAAATACTAAGTACACTAAGGATGATTTTGTTGCTAATAAACATGGTAGTGAAAGAGAGCCTTGGGTGCAAAAACCAATGCCTTTTCCTAATAAGAAACACAAGCCAAAGGAGGAAGAACACTATAACAAAGTTTGTGAGTGGATGAAACCTTTGTTTGTGCAAATTCCTTTGACTGATGCTATTAAATTGCCTCCTTATTCAGAGTATATGAAGGATATTGTCCCTAATAAAAGGAAGATTCCTAATGAGGAAATTTCCACTTTGCTTGCTAACTATTCCTACAATGGTAAGGTTCCAAAGAAACTTGGAGACCCAGGGATTCCAACTATTCCTTGTTCTAATAAAAACAATTTTGTTAGAACTGCTTTGTGTGACTTGGGAGCAGGAGTTAGTGTTATGCCTTTTTCTCTCTATGAGAGAATTCAACTGGAAAAATTGATACCAACGTATATATCTTTGCAAATGGCTGATAAGTCTCCTACTATTCATGTTGGTATATGTGAGGATGTTCTTGTTCAAGTGGCTCATAACTGTTTGATATTAACTGACTTTGTTGTGCTTGAAATGCCTGAATATGGTAATATGTCTATTATTCTTGGGAGACCTTTTCTTAATACTGCAGGTGCTGTCATTAATTGTAATAAAGGAAAAGTAACTTTTAATGTTAATGAGAAGGAACATACTGTCTATTTCCCCAAGAATATTGATAAGAATTATCGCCTAAATTCAATTGAAAACATTGAAGGCATCAAAGTTGGATAAATATATTGTCCCATTCCACAAGAAGATTATGAAACTCTTATGATTGGGACTATTGCTATCAAGGTTGAGGTAACATAATCATTTAGTGAAATGCAAAGTTTTGATTCATATAAAACTGTTTTGGTAACAAGACTTGATCAACCTTGTTAACAAAGGGATTTTGATGAACAAAACAATGTTTTCACCATGATTATCTTTGTTTTGTCTTATTTTCCTTATTCCAATTCCTACTTTTCCTTGCTCATATTTGTTTAGATACTTGCTTGCATATTAGAGTGTCTTCGAACTTCTGAAGTTTTAGTTTTGATTTGTTTTTGCATCTTTCCAAAATCATTTTTCTGCGAGAAAATCATTTATCAATACCTGAAAATTGCTCAAAAATAAAGTTTCTCGAAAAATTCTAGAAAATTCATATTAAAGTTTTATGTCAAAAAAGGGGCAGAGAGGCACCTGGAGTGACCCAGGGGGCCACCAGGCAGGCACACCACCTGGTGGAGTGGCCATCCCAAGGGCGCGGCTAGCCATGGTGTGGGCCACCCCTGGCCCTCCACTTATTCTTCCACCTGCCACTCCTCTCTCTCTCCCGAGAAAACACCATTTCATTGCTCAAACCCATGTTCTTGTTGTTCTTGCTTGCAATTTTCGATCTCCTTGCTCAGCCCACCTTTGCTGATGAGATTTGGAGCATTTGTTCTCAAGTATGTGACTCCTCCGCTTGTCCAAGTAGATTTGTGATTAGTGGATTATATCTTGAGTATTTTGCTACTGTAGGTGACAGGTTATGTGAGATTGCATGCTTGTTCTTTTCTTAGAGAAATTATTTTGATGCATGTTTAGCCCTTTTGCAAGTCCCTATAGTAGTTCACTTCATTATGTAATCTCTTTGTGCGGTGACCCAGATACCACTACATGATGTAGTACACTATAGTCATTGACATAACACCAATGAAACACCGTTCACTAGTATTACATCCCTCAGAGTGGTAAAACAGAAACACAGCAGGTCCAAGACATGACTATATGTTGCAACTCAACTCTTTACACAAGATCCAGAGAACACTCTATGTTAAAGAGAGAGAAAGAAACTTCTTAAGAATCAGCATTAAACAACTTAAAAATTATTATACTAATGAGACTAGTACCTGAACTATTGGTCTGGCATTGCTTCTATCGCAATACACTACAGAAATAGGTTCTATGGCTAGAGATTATATTCCTATCTAATCAGTAACTTCGTCTTCACTTGAGTTGATGTATATGTAGACTTTCTTAACTTCATTGAAGAACTTTAGATTCTCGTGATGATTCCTAGAGCATAATTTGATGTAGACATCGTCTTAATAGCTTCAGAATCTAGCAAGGGTTAAGAAGATACGTTGAGTACTAGCATACTCAGCAAGTTCACTAGAAAAGGAGTGTTTGATGCACTTCATCTACAGCCACAGACCATAGGTCGTAGGCAATGCAAGTTTTCGTAAACATTTCTTCAAAGGTTTCTTTTATTCTGAAAAGCTATCTCCGTCAGCCTTCATGGGTTTACCTGAACTTTCATGGAGTTCCTTTCATGCCGCGTTCGTAGCTCCTTTCCGGAATAGGGAGTAACAAGTTACAGTTCTTACACTTTGTAGAGGTGCGTTACTTTACCCATGAGAGATCTTAGCTTTGTTGCACATCCCAGTTGCATTCTCGTACACACTTCCTTGGTGTGGGGCCCAGACTAAGATCCAAGCCAATCACTATCCTTCTCCGCGACCCCGCATACCATACGGATTGCACATCAGGCCTAGGATAAAACTTTTTTCCATTATCAGCCTAAGGTGTACAACCCTCATAGATAACAGAAGCCGTGGGACGTTGAGGGATCCCACCCATAACCTGCTAACCCTCTACAAGAGGAGTTGCAACAATGGCCCAGTCATCTATTGGCATGCGAGAGAGAGCCGATCCAGCTGACTTCTCCGTCCCATTCCAAATCTCATGGTTAACGCGTAATATACGGCGCAAGAATCACTGACGACATTGGTTGTTAAGTCCTAGATAATATGTTCCTTTACCACCAGAACTTTTCATAGTTGGTTATTACCTCATGGTAAATAACCTATAATCATATTATTATGAAAATAGTGTTTTCTGACCTTTTTGAAATGCTGGTGATGACAACACTGGATTTACAAAATACTTTACAGAAAATAATCAAAGGACATGAGCAAGTGTGAACTTGCCTTTTGTGATTGCAAGATTATGCATTCACGGTCTTCGAGATGACATAAGATCCAATATCTGAAATCTGCATCATTGGTCCAGTAAGGACTAATGTTTAAAGAAGCAATATGATGTTGTGCATAAGTAATGCTATGCATTTTGTAAAAACCCCAAAGTGAATCCCCAATACTGTAAGTGAAGTGAACTTAGGTGATTCCTTTAATAGTTGGTTTATATTCAAATTTTACTTCATAGGAAATGCATCTATAGGGATTTTAAGTTTTGATATAAAATATATAAAAGTAGAGTGCAATAGTAATCTAAGATTTATATTAGTGGTCATTTGGTGATTCTGATGGAAGTCTATGTATTGGATTATTAAAGTTTTAAAAGAACTATCATAGGTTTGTGACTTGAAGTGGCAAAAAGAATAACATTTGAAGAAAAGATTTATTTTCCAAGGTTGAAACAATCTTTATTGTTAATAGAATATGATCAATGCCTTTTGGTGTTTGATTGATTAGTTTGGACTTGAGATGTTTTATGTCTTAATTGATATAGATCAAAGTTAACTATAAAAACATAAGTAGTTTATTAGACATAATGTTATAAGATTTTTGCTTAAGGTGTAATATGTTTTAATTATTCCCAAGTTTTCAATTTATGATGAGTATAACTAAGGTGTGGAATTATTCACTTCATATTTAAGTGAAAGGGTGGGATTTAAAGTCATGTTAACTATTATTTAGATGTTAAAATCATTTCTTCTTAATATTAGTGAATGATGTATAAAATTATTTTAAAGATTGTGGTTTTGAATTTGGATTTAGGGTTTAAAAGAGTATTATAAAGTTAATGATTTATGCTTAAGTTTTATTATAAATATTAGTTATGGTTTAGACTTTAGTAATTAAATTTTAAGGCTTTAATATTTCTAGAGAAATATAATTATTTCTTATTTAAGAAATGTTTTTAAAGAATTTTCAAAATAGGTATTAGATCAGGATTTATTATTTTGAAATATTAAAAACTTTTCAAATAATATATTTAATATTTTCTAGTGTAATATATTTAATTAGGACTTTAAAAATGATTTTTATTTATTTTTCAGTATTATTTTTATGTTTATAAAATTCCATAAAGGATTAAATGTATTTTAAATATTTACTTCAGTTTGAATTTATAAAAGAGTTAAGATAGTATTTTTATAAAATAGTATATTTATTTTATACATAAAAATTATTTTTATTCATTTTTAGGATTTTTCCTTATTTTATGAAATTTCATTTAGGATTTTAGTAGCTTTAATATTTAGTTTCATTTTATTTAGCTCAAACAAATAGTTATATATATATTTGTTTTTAGATAGATCTTGCTGTTGTGATTATTTAGATGTATTGTATATATATTTTTATGATTTTTCTATATTTTCATAGAGTATAAATTATGTTCAGGGGTAGTTTGGTCATTTAGTAATTGGTTAAACAACCTCTTATTTTTATTTTCAATTTAACCTGGTGTATAAGACCATCTGGCCTTTCGACCGTTCTAGGCCCATCTAGCTGGGCCGTTTCCACCCTAACCCTATTTCTCTCACCCCACTCACATACGCATACCCGCACAGGTTTCTCCTCTCTCACTCCCTGCACTCGCCTCTCCGCTGGTAGAGCCGCCACCTGCCTCCTCTCTGGCTGTCGCCGCCAGCGCCCACCACTGACGCTTGTAGGCGCTTCCTCGCCAATCTCCTTCCCATGATCCCCGCTGCCTTGATGTTCTTTAGCTCCCATCCGAACCCCTGTTCCGAGTAACCATATCCATGGGTATCGTCAGTCGCCATGTTCCGGTGGTCCTGTGGTGCTCTTCGTTGGCTCGGACTACCTCTTCCTCAACTTGACGCCAGTGGGAAGGTGCACAAGCGCAACCCTGGCGCCCCCTTCTCCTGATGCTTGCGGGAGGGCGCTGCCAGGGAAACCCCTACATCCGGTGCTTTCTCCGATTGAGTGATGGTGTTGGGCAAGAGAAGTTCCAAGGTTTCGTCAAGCCAACGCTCCAGGTGCTCGGCACACACGGTGAGTTCTTTCCTGTGACCGGCCATCGAGCCGATGACTCTGCTCAGTGGTGTGTGGTGTCTCTTTTGAGCCAACACATGATGTGGAGTAATGATATATGATGATGATAGTTCAGTGAAATTGTCCTTCCTATACTTAGGATTTTCCTGGGATACATGAGATAGTACTAAATGCCTTGTGCTTCAGTTTGGATGAATTATTCATCCATGCATATGTTAGTGGATATGTTAATTATTGGTACTGTTGTTTATCTGAATTCTTGGTTCAATGCATTGTTGAGCTGAAGCTATGTTTCATGGTTTGCTGGAACAGATGATAGAATATGATCTTTGCTGGTTGTATTTTAATTAAACTATTGATCTTAGTGCTGGAGGTTTACTTAAGCATTCATATGCCTGAGCCTACGTTTATAAAGAAAATTTGTAATGAAATGATCCCATGATCATCAATTTGGGGATATGCGAAAGATATAGTTACAATGACCCCTCCTAACCTACTGGAATTTATTATAGTGCCAGGTTAGTTGTGTTGGTTTTTTGTATTATTAATATTGCTGGATGTTTTAGCTAGTACATTTGGTTGCCTTTGATATCCACTAAGGTGGAATCCTCCTGGATGTGTTCATTCCTCCATCCAGGACTGGTTACTCCTCTTATCTGGCTGTGCTATGATCATATATGAGGTATATTTGGTGATCTGAACAGATAGTTCAGTGATGGTTTGAACTCCTTCCTAGAAACCCCTTCTATGAGAATGATGTTTATTCTCTGTCAAATCTGACAGTGATATAATATACAACCTTGATTCCTAGAGATCCTACTAGGGAGATGATAAGGTTGTTTTGTGAGTAAGTGTAACTAAGTGGCCAATATGAGTATACCGCATATATGTAAACAACCATTTTTAAATGATTCCTAAACCTTTTTAGGAAAATGATTTGTGGATTTAAGAAAATGGACTTGAGTTTGTGCTCAAGACATTCTAAATCTTCTAAGTACAAAGGTGCTACCCTCTGGGAATGTGCCATGTAGCCTAGCAGCTGTGGTATATGTTTATCTAGGAAAAACTAAATAATAACCTAATGATGCTGGTCTGAAGCTGAATAATGCATGGATGTTATTTACCTGATTAAGATCAGTTGCTATGGTTGATTTTTGTGGAGGAAGTTCTTGACCCATCCAATGATGCAAAGGCTGAGGCAGTTAATCTTGATAACATTAATGGTTATCATTATACCCTATAATGGCTTCTATTGTTGGTGGATACTCTACTGTGGTGCCTCATTAGAGTGTGCACAGGAGTATGCTCCATAGTGAAATGATATGCTATTAATTGGGCTAGTTTGAAAATAACAGATGTTTTTGTTTCCCAAATACTTGGTGATGATTTTGCATACCACTTGTATGCAATTCTGAAAGTACTTTTCCTCACAACACTCCCCTTTTACTTATCAATGATGATAAAAAATATCAAAGGGGAAAGTGATTGACCTTTAACTGGGATGTGAGGTTTGGATTGGAGTTGTCTTGTGGTGTTGCTGTTGGCTCCTCTTCTTGGTACTCTGCCATCCTAATGTTGTTGGTGGCCTGCTTTCCTTGCTGCTGGCCTTCACCCCTTGTGTTACTGTTGGCCAGTTCCCTCTCTTGCTGTTGGTAAGCTTCTCCTCTCCTTCCTCTTCCTGATTCCACATATTCTTCCACTACCTTGTCGAAGCTGTTATGTATGCTAATTCTTGGGATCAGTGTGGTGTAATGATTGACAAATAAGAACAAGGATATTCTTATTTGAATGCAAGTTGGTTTCCTGTGGTTTGTGTGTTCTTGAAAGAGAACTGATAAGAACAAACGAGGTCTGGTTGTATGTGTGTGTGTGGAGAGATGATGTGGTAGCAGCTTTGTAACGGCTGGAGTTCTTTCTCAGCTTGCTGTTTCCTTGTGATGTTGACAGCACACTGAGTGCATGTGTTAATAAGGTGCTTGTGAGCTGTGTGCTTGCTTCATCGATGGATCTGTTCCTATCCAGATTGTGCATTAGCAACCTTTGGTATATGCACCCAGTGCTTATCCATTGACCCTACCTTACGTCCCTCTATAATTAAATTCTTGGATCCATTGCAATGAAGTTAAGCTGAGGCTATTATACTGATAAGAACATATATTTACTATTGGCACCTTATTTGGGATTAGCTCTATGATTATTTGAATAGGTGCATTACACCTATATATCTGAGAGCCCCCTTTCTAACACTAACCTCTTTTCTTTTATTATACTTTGTTTTTCTTTTGATTTTGTTTTGCAGGAACAAGATCAGGAATATAAAGAGAGGATTTAGAAGATGGAGAAATTGAAGATGAATTTAGTTTTAAGTTTTTCTTTATTCTTTTGTAATCCACTTTTTCTATTGTGAAATATAAAGCATTGTATAATTGAAATAAAGGAATTCTTTTTATTTATTCATTCTTCTTTTGTAAAGAAATATTGTATTGTTCATTTTATTCAATAAAGTGTACTAGTTTTCTTTTTTCTTTTATAGTGCATTTGCAAAGACAATGTGATATTTATTTCTTCTTGTAATACATAATCTTTTTAGTTATTTATTTATATAATTCATTTTTATATTTATTTGTTTTATAGTAGTTTACTTCTATTCTTTTATTGTAACAACAATGAAACATTGTATTCCATAATAATGTGTTCCATTATTCTTGAAACTAATTAAATATTTCTATCTTACTTATAAATAAGAATTCCACTCTTTTTTATTATTATAATTTATTTCATTCAATTTTTTTTATTAATTGAGGTTTGTAATTGTTGTATCGTTTCATAAATAAGAGTTCATCTCTTATTTCTCATTACAATTTAATTTCCAATTATTATTCTATTTCAAATTATTTCAACATCGAAATCCTTCAATTAAATATTCAAATTTATAATTGTCTTCCCCTAAAACATAAAGAAGTACAATAGAGGTCATGTCGAAATCCACCGCACCTGTGCTGATGTCTCCATCAGAACGAGATCTTGATCCCTTTATAGCTTCTTTAGTTTTGCGTGAAAATTCTCCAGATTTTCTGATGCATGAATGCAATGCACAAACACGTTTCTTGTCTATTTCAAGGTGCTAATCCTGGGATGTTACACTTTGCAATTAATTTTTGTGATGTTTGTCTAAAAATTTTAGAAAAAAAGAGAGATGGAAAACCACACTTTTGGAGAAGTGTTTGATAGAGACAGACCCAGGAGGGCAAGGCCCTCAAAATCAGCTTCTCATTTTAGGCCATCATATAATGAATATCTTATTGCGCCACGCTTCGGCAATGAGGGAGATGATGGAGATGCGCACCCATCTACCTTCCCTTGTTTTGCCTTTTTGCAAGCTGCAGGGATCCTCTATGATTTCTTACTTCTTGTTCAAGGGGTTGGTATAACCACTTACATGCAGGATGAGAGTGAGCAATATGCTTTGCTCACCAAAACTTTTGTTGAAAGCTTCACCTTCATTAACACCCCTTATAGGTCAACTATTTCATTTAAAATCTATGATATGCCTATTACCATGCAATTGGGAAGATTTTGCAGCATTATAGGTATTGGCATGACTGGGACAACAAAGGAGATCCTGGGATGACCCGCTGATTTGCTGGAGCTCTACCGAGGTGTAACAAATGATGATGACCACATAGCCCAGCGCGGGAAGATAAGAAACATTCAACTTCCATCTCTTAGATATTTTTCTTACTATCTTTCCACTAGCATTCTTGGTAGGGAGAACACTAGCAATATTTCTAATTTTAATTTAGCTCTTCTTGCTGCAGCGCTTAATAATGAAACCAAGTATAATCTTGGTTCTCTCATTGCTTGCCGCCTAGCTACTAGATGACCCATTTATGGGGGCATTATTGTGGCATGCATGGTAGTTTCCTTGGAACTTTCTGTTGATCCTAATGATACAGTGCTGGCCCCACAGAGGCTTGATCTAGCTGCTATTAAAGAACATCACTTTGTTACTGCTAACTCCAGTACAGAGAGTTTAGTTTACAGAATGTTGTTCACTTACGAATATGAGAGGGAAATTCCGTTGCCACAATCTACTTTGTTCAGTATTAGCAGGAGGCCATGGTCGCGCTCCAAGGAGGACATGGACGAGCAGCTCCGCGTGCTTGGTTTCGACAGGCAACACCAGGAGGGGGATGTGCCTTCTTATGACTACTCTACTCACTATGCCAGGTCGTCCTCATGTTCGTATCAGGACGACGGAACTTCTTCATCATATTATGGAGGAGCCCCTTCCTAGACAGCTTGGGATTAATCTCCACTTAGGCAAAAGCCTAAGCTTGGGGGGAGGTATACCGACATCACACTCATCTACATATCATACTCTGTCGGTACTTTGCATATCCATGTTTCGCTTTATTTTTAGTTTTTGCTCTTGTTTTGTTTCTGCTTTCCAAAACAAAAAAGACTAAAAATATTTTCGTTGTTTCTCTTTGTTTGCTTCTTTAGCTTTTATCTTTAGTTTGCTTTTGCCTTCAATTCTTGATAAAAAAATCGAAAACCCAAAAATATTTGTTGTTCTTCTCTGCTTTTGTAAAGTTTATTGCAGGGTTCAGCTGTCCTCAGTGACTCCTTGGAGTTTGGTTTTCATATTATTACTCAAGTCACACAAGTGAAAGGCAATGATGATTTACGACAATTCGAGGTGTGGTAAGAGGCTGGTATGAACTCTATTTGTTTTCACTTTTGTACATATACTCATCATTGTGGGCATGCTTAGTCTGTTCATGTAAGGTATATGTTATCTAATGGATGCTTAGTAATTCTTGCTCTCTTATGATTAGTTCCGATTTTCTAATAGTTTGTAGCATGTCATATAAGTGTTTGCTTGTATTGTTCTATTCATAATTTGGTATGACATTGTGATATCCTCCTCTGAATGTTTTATTTGAATCGACTTTGGACATTCTCACACATGCTTATGAATAAAAAAAGTCAGTTAAGCCTCGATGATTTATTTTTCTTCAGAGTCCTTGTGTCATTTTTATGCCATAATTATTATTTTTGTCGCAAGCATGATTATGACAGTTACTTCTCTCTTGATTGTCTCTCCCTTCTATTTGTTAGCCTTCATTTGTACTAAGTATGAGCTCTACTCGTGCATCCAACTCCCCAAAACAAAAGTTGTCAAAAAGTGTCCACCATACCTGCCTACCAGCAGCATTCCTATTCCTTGCATACTTATCATGCTTTGTTTTCTTCCAAATAAAAATGTTTGCTTGTTATGTTAAAATTAGTTAGTAAAGCTCTCACGAACTTGATGGAACATTTTATTTCTTTCACTTAATAAACCTGAACCATTGTGACTGTCTATGTAGTTATATGCTTGCAAATTATAAGTTTAGAGTTAGCAGAAGCATGTTCTCATGGGGAACGCTTTCAACATTGCACTTATTCTATTCAGTTGATATCACGTTCTTTTGTTTATAGATCCCGGTGGTGTGAAATAAAAGGGGAAATTGTAAGTCCATGGAGTTTGTATATGTGTTAGAAAAACGCCTGGGCGGCTAGCCTAATCCATGCATAATCATGGTGGAAACTTGCAGCATAACAATTATGAGCATTCTGTGAAGCATCCTCAATAAAAACCTATGCAAATAGCAAATAAAAAGATCATCGAGATGCTCATTGTATATTGCCTTGTCATTTTGATATGGGATAGATCTTGGTCATGGGGCAAGGGGTACCCCATTGGCAGTTCTATATGATACACGTATACTTACACTAACAAGAACTTGCTTGTGACTAAAGTTGAGTAGAATGAGGTTCGGTACTCATACGCAAGGGGCATGAGATTTTCAAATTATGATTATGCGGACATGATCGAGACACTTCTCTGATCAACAACCAATAGAGGAATCTGGAAATTCATATGGCTCCCACATATTTCTACGATTACTTTGCGATCAAATGAGCCACTTACATACGATACCAATTTCCCTTTGTCTCACGATAGTTTACTTATCCGATGTTTTGATCGTCGGTATCTCTGCATACCTAGTTCAACCTTGTTACCGATAAGTACTCTTTTCTCGTTCCCGTGGTATGCGATCCCTTGTGAGCCAGTCACATGCTTGCAAGCCAATTGGATGACATTCCACCGAGAGGGCCTAGAGTATGTCTATCCGTCATATGGATGGACAAATCCCACTCTTGATCCATGTGCCTCAACCCATACTTTCCGAACACTCAATGCCACCTTTATAGCCACCTAGTTACGGTGTGGTGTTTGATGTCATCAAAGCATCCTTCTGTAGATGGTGATTAGCATGATCTCATGGTCGAAGGAATTAGGACTATGTATCAGAAAGCTTATAGCAATTGAACTATTATAATGACTTGATCTTTATGCTATGCTTATCTATAGGAGTATGTCCATCATACCATTCTCCTAATGATATGATCTTGTTGTTAACAACATCTCAATGTTCATGATAGGGAAACCACAATCATGTATTAACCAACAAGCTAGTATTATGAAGAGGCTTTACTAGGGACTCTAATTTAGTTTACAAATCACACAAGTATTAATGTTTCCTGGTTAATACTGTTATAGCATGAATGTAAACATTTATCATAAACACAAAGATATAATAATAACTACATTTATTATTGCCTCTAGGGCATATCTCCAACAAATGCAGCATTTCCAACTCAAAGGAAAGTTAGCCCCCAGATATATCGGACCCTTCAAGATTCTGAACCGTCAAGGAGAAGTGTCGTATCAATTGGAACTACCCGAAGAGATGTCAGCCGTGCACAATGTGTTCCATATCTCATTACTTCGCAAGTGTCTCGAAGTTCCAGAGAAGACTGAAGTGTTCAAGAATATCGATCACCGGACCATAGAGATCAACGATGACCTGAACTATCCTGAAGTACCCATCCGTATTTTGGAAGAAGCTTTCCGAACTACCAGAACCCTAAGCATCAAGTTTCTCAAAATTCAGTGGAGCAACCACACGGAAGAGGAAGCTACCTGGGAGCGCGACGATCACATCAGGATGTAGTTTCCCGATCTCTTCAAATCCTAGGTAATCTTTTTCGTCCTTTTTCAAATCTTGGGACGAGAATTTTTTAAGGGGGGAAGGTTTGTAACATCCCAAAAATATTAAACTAGAATCATCAAACTCTAATCATCAAAATTAGGGTTAACAAAAACTTTTCCAATTAAAATATGAAAGCATTCATGTGTGTATGCATTCCAATTTGAATTCTTTTGAATTACCTTGCTTGTGTGTTTCTTTGCTTGTAAAATGATTCTTAGGTGAAATAAACATCATCTAAACATTTCCCAAACTTTTCCCAAAGACAAATAAATCAAAACAAACAAATTAAGTGAATGGTCACTTTTGCCAAATTAACTCCTATGCCTACTTTGGCTATCTCTAACTTTCAAAACTTAACAGAAACTTGTTTGGATCTTTGCACCCCTTGATAGTACTAATAACAAAGTATCAAGGCGCACCTTGTAATCATCCAGAAACATTCAAATGCATAGTTTAAATGACAGTTTAAAATTAAATCTATATCATATGGGAAGATCCCACTTTTTCAAAAACCACTCAAACAAGCTCAACTTTCAAAACCCAAGCATCTACAGACTCACTAGCACATGCCTAGCACACCCACCAAAAATCTTTTCAAAATTCAAAACTTGAATTCATGCGGCCATTTCATCAACACCTTGCTGATTCAAATCAAACAAAATCAAAACACTATAGTGTGCAGTGTTTTGGGCCTAACTTGTTCCCTCTCTGGACACTACTAGCCTTAGTAGATCATCTAACCACCTAAACTAATCTCTAGCACCACTGTAAGCTGGCCATTGTCATCAATGGTGAGCAGGCCGAGCCTCACCTTGCCACCCACATGTCAACAGCGAGCTAGGAGAAGCACCAAGCCTAGCCAACATGTCTGGGAGCAAGCCAGCACCCCACCGCCACTCCCATGAGCGATGCCAGCCTCGGACCACGCACGACCATGCCAACCTTCTTCGCAACCATGCCGAGCGCTCCGCGGCGCCACGCCGACAGGCACGCCAGACGCCTGCCGCGTGCATACGTGATCACCACCGTCCCAACAACCCCACAGACACGCCCGTTCGCCGCCGCGCGGACCACGCGCGCTGTGCGCCATAAAAAATCCCGTCGGTCACGCTCAGAGCACCACAGCGTTCCGACCAATTAGCACCGCCCCTGCCTCGCCACCACGCTGTTGCGCTTCGCCAGGGAGCATAGCAGCGCCCCCTACCGTCGCCCACGACGATAGCCCTCTGTCCCGTCGACCACGACGAGCTCAGCTTGCGCCCGGCGGTCCCCTCTTGCCACTATAAATAGAGGCCTCCCCCGCTCGATTTCTTCACACCATTCCACTCCGCTCAACTCACTGATCGTTCCACCCTGTTCCCGGAGCAAGGCGAGCAGCGCATCTCCGGAATTTGGCCGGAGCCCGCCGCTGCTGGAGAATAAGGAAGCCACCGATTAGAGCCGCCCCAGGAGAAGCTGACGGTACCAGGAGGTTCTCCGTCGTCGACTTCGTCGTTCGCCCACCTCGCCGACCCTCTCCTGAGCCCCCCACGACCCCCACCTTCCGCGTTAGGGCTCTGTCTCGCCGGCGCTGCCTGACGTGGACGATGAACCAGAGCCGTTGGATTAGAACTAGATCCAGTGCACCACGTTGCCCTGTACCGCTTCGCGTTTAAAGAACCACTAACTGGTGGAACCCCCATATCTATTGAGCCCCGCGCCGCGGAGTGACACTAGGCCGGCCCATTAGCAGTTCCCACGCAGCCCAGTCGTTTGAATTTGAATTTTTCCATTTTCATTCAAACTTAGTTCTATACCCAGTTTCAAAAATCAACCCAGCTCGATTCAGTGAACCAAATTGAATGAAACCAATTTTGTTAGAAATGTTTTGAAATGCTTAATCCAAGCCCATTGGATTCAAATCATTTGAATCTATAGATCAACCTTGGTAAAAATAACACGTCAAAACCTTTTCAGCATTCAAACATTTTTCAAATTTAAACCATAATAGCTTTTGAGTTGATTCCAACTCTCAAAAATCACATTTGATCATACCTTTCAGAATATATAAAAACATATGGGTTTACTTATAGAAATAATGTTCAAGTAATAAAAGAATGCCACATAGGCATTTCTAGTCACTTATTTTATTTAAATTAAAAAGGTTAAATCTTATTAAATTGTGACACCACTTTAAATCACATTCCCATGTACTAAAATCTGTGGTGATGACATGTGTCAACATGATCCCATGTTTGGTTTGGTGAATATTAAATCTTAAGTAGTTTTTCAATGAGTAGAAATTACTTTTCTAAAAATAAAATCATTAAGTCAAGTGCTTGTAATGTTAGTGATGATGCTAGATCATCTATAGAACCCCTTTGTGTGATGATTGAAAGTAGTTAAGTATTGTTTGGTGATTGTGTACCTCGTATTTATTTATAGACGCTAGTACCAACCAAGGATACGAGGAGGAAGGAGGATACTACGAAGAAGAAGCCGAGGAGAACTTCAACCACTGCTCTGCACAAGGCAAGCTAACACTTGCAAGATACTCTACTTTAGCAAGCCTTACTAATCAAGTTGACCTATGCAAGCAAATACTTGCTTGTTACCAGGCCCACTATATGCCTTAAGCATATGTGATCATACCCACTTGATAACCCCATTGCTAGTTTTAATTACAAGCTTTATACTTTATTTCTTTATCAAAGCTATTACTTAGAGCTTACTTAAGTGAATTTATAGATTCTAGAAAGATAATTGAAGGTTGCATAAAGATCATAAAACTTGGCCTAAGCTAGAAAATCTTTATGTCATCCTAAGGCATGAGATTGAACTTAGTTAAACTCCACTAGTTTACCACCCCTCATTAGTACTTACCCCCACTTATAGATGCTAGTGCTAAGCATAAAACTTGATCAACTTTAGATGGGAATACTTGGTGGAAAAATGGTCATGAAAACCTTGGAATGATGGATCATTCTATTGAGATGTTTTGACAGGTGTTTCCAAACACCAGATGATTTTGGTGATGAAAATGTTGAGGCATGAGCCTTAGCCCTTTATAAAACTGATGGTTGTCTGGATGCGATACCATTCCAATTTTACCGTACAACCACAATACCCGAAAATTGGGTAGGGCTTGACTTGAAACTTATATACCTTAGTATTAGTTCCCTCATGACCAAGGTCTGAGCTGAGGCTACCTTGTGAAGATTGTCCACCTATGCAGTACCCAAGATGACAGTTGGTCATGGTTGGGAGGCCAAACTCACAGGAGAGGTGCTTATACTAGGGCGTGTAATTGAAAAGTTAGGATTGATTATCCGCATACTGAGTATGGTGAATTCAGGATTTGGTCCTGACAGATGTATCGAATGTTCTGGTGAAAGTGTACAATCTCTGTAGAGTGTCAAACTATTCGAATAGTCAGCGTCATGATTATGGACAGTTGGAGTGGCCATACTGTTCCCCCGTCAGATGTTTCCAAAATGACTTGTGAAATGGATTGAGATTTTGACTTGACCACAATAGAGTTGTGATATGAAATACAAGTTCCCACTTAGGTGTTATAAAGCTTCAACTAGCATTCTTTGCTTCTGAACTTAGTAGAGGTAAATCTGGCTTTTTGCAAAACAACCCTAGAGCTTAGTGTCCTACTACAAAAACCCCCTTCACTTGTTAGTATTAGTTTGCGAGTACTTAAAGAGTACTCATGGCTTTGTCCCTGGCTATTCCCATGGCCAGACTATGAAGAGGAGTACCAGGAGGATGGACCCCAGGAAGGTTTCGACAACTAGGATCATCTCCCATCGTCAGCATTGCCTGTGACCCCGAAGATGGAGCTTCGCCTACGCTACCATTATTATTACGTATTTCCGCTGCTTGAGTTGTATTAAGAACTGGATCATGAGGTCCTGATCTGTGTAAGACCTTATGTATGGTTTGTAATGGATGATGTACTGTGGTATCCAAATCTGTTATGTCTCGCAAAAATGGTAATCCTGGGATTGCGATGTATGGCATAACAGGCATCTGAGATTAAAAATCCGGGTGTTGACAAGTTGGTATCAGAGCCATCCTGACCATAGGAGACCCTAGTTAGACTGGACGTTTGAATCAAAAACTTAGTTTCAAAACCAAAGAAAGCAAATATTTACAAAAACTTATTCTCATTCTTACCTCTTGGACTCTTTCATAAAAATTCATGCTAGCAAATATTTACAAAAACTTATTCTCATTCTTACCTCTTGGACTCTTTCATAAAAATTCATGCTACTCCAAAATTATTTCAAAGCTTACATCAAATTTTGCACCCTAGATCACTTTTAGTAAAACTCACAACTACGCTAGTGCACAAACGTAGTGAGTTGTATTTGGTCCCACTGTATCGTAGTTTCCATAATGGTTCCTAAAACCATCTGTTTACCTTTGTTGTGGTGTGTGTTGTATCGTGTGAATGAATGAATAAAAGCAAGTTGCTAGAAAATCTGAGTCCAATTTTAAAAACTTTTCAAAGTCCCTGAACCTTAGAAATTTCCCTCTTTTCTCATGATGTATCTCAATCTTCAGATGCCTCGCGGAGGAAGTGGTTCATCCCCGGACCCGAGGTTGCAGATCCTGCAAATGTTGGTTTCTGATCGCGAAGCTGAAAGAGCCGAACGTCAAGCCAACCTAGACACCCTTCAACAGATAGCTCAGCTATCCCACAACAATCAAGGTAACAGAAATCAGGACAACCATGGATCTAAGCTCAAGAATTTCCAGAACACCAACCCACCGGTTTTCACTAAGTCAGAAGAGCCCCTAGATGCCGATGACTGGCTGCAAACCATGGAAAACAACCTAGAAGTCACCGGAGTGGAAGCTAACGAGAAAGTTCTGTTCGCCACCCATTATCTAGCCGGAGATTCAAGAGCATGGTGGAACAACGTTCGTGCGATGACCGGAGGACAGATGATGACCTGGGAGGAATTCAAGGTCAAGTTCAGCAGAACCCATGTGCCACCAGGTTTGATCAAGATAATGAGAGATGAGTTCAGAGAACTGAAGCAAGGAAGGACGACCGTAGTGGAATACCGTGACAAATTCTTGTCATTAGCTAGGTATGCCCCGGATGAGATCGACACTGAAGCCAAGAAGAAAGAGAGATTCTTGAATGGTCTGCACGATGAGATGCAGATTGTGTTGGTCAATATCCCATTTGCTGATATTGAAGCCCTGGTAGACTTTGCCATCCAGAAGGAAGGAAATATCAACCAAGACAATGAGATACACAAGCGTCGCATGATGCATCAACCAGGAACCCATCAGACCCCAAAGTATCGCCCAACCCATCTCCAGGATTTGCCCTGAGAAACAACAGACCCCTGATGAACCGTCCGACCTATCCCAACCGTTGAAACCCTAGGCCCGGAGGAAATCACAACAACCCCGATAACTCTAGCAATTTCAACCGTGCCCCACCCAAGTTCAACAACAACAATGCTACCACCAACACCAACACTGCCCCGAGGACTGGAAGCAATGCTGTGCCTGTTGCAGCAAAGGACAAGTCGCAAGTGACTTGTTATGACTGTGGAAATAAGGGTCACTACTCCAACGAGTGCCCCAACAAGAAGAATGCCGCAGCCCCCAATGCAAATGCCCCAGCTCAGCAGCAGCGTCGTCTTCAGCCAGGAAGAAGGTTTGCCCTGAAATTGCTTAACATAGCGGCCGTCTTTTTCTCATGCATGCTGAAGAAGCTCAGGAAGCGCCGGACGTTGTGCTGGGTATGTTTTCTGTTAATTCAGTACTTGCTCGAGTGTAGTTTGATTCTGGTGCATCACACTCATTTTTCACCAAAGAATTTGCAAGTAAAATCCAACCAACCAAACTGAAGCATGTTATGATCGTTCAAATCCCCGGATCAACCACCAAGGCTAGGCAAATTTGTAAAGCCATCCCTATCCGAATCCATGGCATAGAGTTTTATGCTAATCTGATAGTACTCGGAACTAAAGGTTTGGAAGTAGTACTAGGAATGGATTGGATGTCCAAAAATAAAGGATTGATTGACTGTGCCAAGAAAGCCATAACCATGACCAGTACCGCCGGGATATCAGTAGAGCATATTTCTGAAACCTTACCTCGTCAATTCAAGTGCAACAAGAGTATAGCCCAACCTACCATTGACCATGTGTGGATATTCTGTGAATACCGTGATGTATTTCCAGATGTTTTGCCCGGTATGCCCCCAGATCGGGATATCGAGTTTATCATTGAACTAATCCTCGGAACAGGACCCATAGACCAGAGACCCTATAGTATGAACCCGTCGGAACTAGCAGAACTGAAGAAGCAACTAGATTCCATGCTGGAAATTGGATTAATTCAACCAAGTGCGTCACCATGGAGATCCCCTGTACGGTAACCGTTTGTGTACGGTTTATCGGAAGTTGAATGATGTCACCATCAAGAACAAGTATCCCTTGCCCAAGATAGAAGATTTGTTTGATCAGTTGACCGCTGCCAAAGTGTTTTCTAAGATTGACCTTAGGACCGGCTATCATCAACTCAAGTTTCGTGCAGAGGATATCCCCAAGACTGCCTTTACCACCCGTTATGGATTATACGAGTATACTGTTATGTCTTTTGGATTAACCAATGCCCCCACTTATTTCATGGATCTCATGAATAAGATTTTTATGGACTTCCTAGATAAGTTTGTAGTTGTTTTCATCAACGACATTCTGATTTATTCCAAACCGGAAGAAGACCATGAGCTACACCTAAGGACCATTCTTGGAACCCTTAGAGAGCATCAATTGTATGCAAAGTTTATCAAATGTGAATTCTGGTTACAAGAAGTAGGATTCCTCGGCCACATTGTCTCAGCCGGAGGAATTGCCGTTGACCCTGCAAAGGTGAAAGATGTCGAAGATTGGCAAGCCCCAACCACTCAAACCCAAGTTCGTGCATTTCTCGGATTGGCGGGATATTACCGCAAGTTCGTAGAAGGATTCTCGAGTATCGCCAGACCCATGACCCAATTGCTGAAGAAGGACAAGAAGTTTGAATGGCCCAACAAATGTGAAGCGAGTTTTCAAGAACTCAAGAGGAGAGTGAATTCAGCCCCAATCTTAATCATGCCGGATATCACAAAGCCCTTTGACGTGTATTGTGATGCATCCAAGATCGGTCCTGGATGTGTGCTAATGCAAGAAGGCAAAGTTATCTCTTATCTATCTCGACAATTGAAACAACATGAGCAAAATTACCCAACCCATGACCTCGAACTCGCAGCCGTAGTTCTAGCCCTGAAGACATGGAGGCATTACCTGATGGGAAATCGTTGTGAGATTTATTCGGATCACAAGAGCCTGAAGTATATATTCACTCAAAAGAATCTGAATATGAGACAGAGAAGATGGATTGAGCTAATCAAGGATTATGATCTGGACATTCACTATCACCCCGGTAAAGCCAATGTGGTAGCAGATGCCCTTAGCAGATTGCCGTGTCGCTTGAACTCCATGATTTTGAATGAGCAACCAAGCTTGCACAAAGAGATGTAAGATTTTCGAATGGAATTAGTAAGTGAAGGATTTTTGGCTAGCATCGAACTTCAACCCACTTTGATCAGCCAGATCAAAGAGGCGCAGAAAGGAAATGCTAGTATTGACGGAATCAAGCGTTCTATCGGTACAGGCAAATTACCCGGATTTACCGAAGACAAAGAAGGAGTTTTGTGGTACAAAGGACGCCTTTGTGTACCAGCAGATTTTGAGTTGAAAGAAATTATTTTGAAGGAAGCTCATGATACTCTTTATTCTACCCACCCCGGAGGAACTAAGATGTATCAAGATTTGAAAGAGCAATTTTGGTGGCATAAGATGAAGAGAGAAATCGGAAGCTATATCGCCAAGTGTGATATATGTCAGCGAGTCAAGGCCGGACATCAAAGACCCGCTGGATTGTTGCAACCATTACATATTCCGGAATGGAAATGGGATTCTGTTGGAATGGAATTTATCGCCGGATTGCCTACTTCTAGTAGGGGAAATGACTCTACCTGGGTCATAGTGGACAGATTGTCCAAAGTCGCCCATTTCTTACCCGTCAAGACCACATATCAGAGTTCGAAGCTAGCGGAGTTATACATCGCTAGAATTGTCAGTTTGCAGGGAGTCCCCAAGAACATCGTATCTGATCGAGGAACTCAATTTACCTCGAGATTCTGGAAGAAAGTCCAAGAAGGTTTAGGAACCCGACTAGATTTTAGTACTGCTTATCACCCTCAGACCGACGGACGAACAGAGCGAGTAAATCAAATACTCGAAGATATGCTGAGAGCATGTGTGTTAGAATATGGATCTAAGTGGGAAGACTGTATGCCGTTCGCAGAATTTTCATACAACAATAGTTATCAAGCTAGTTTGCAAATGGCCCCATTTGAATTTATGTACAGAAGAAAGTGTCGCACCCCTTTGAACTGGTCGGAAGTAGGAGAGAGTCAGATTTTTGGACCCGATATCCTACGAGAAGCAGAAGAGAAGGTTCACAAGATTCGTGAGCACCTCAAGACCGCCCAGTCCAGACATAAGAGTTACACCGACAAGAGACGTCGAGACCTCGCCTTCAACATAGGAGATTTGGTATATCTGAAAGTGTCGCCATTGAAGGGAATGCTGTAGGGGTTCGTAACATGGAAAACAAAAATTTTCTACCGCATGGAAACAAACAAGCCAAGATCTATCTACTTGATTGTAGCGACGAGTCGATAGAGGACCTCACCCTCGAAGATTCCAAAGCGGTTAACGAGAGAAGATTCTCGTGGGTGATGTAGTCGTACTCTTGACGATCTCAAGATCGCGTAGACGATCCTTCCGGCGCTGCGTTCCGGCAGCGCTTCCACGGTCGGTCACACGTTCGGTACTCGATGAAGACCTTCCTCTCCCTTATTCCGGCAGGCAGCGGAGGTTGTAGCACTCTCCTCGCGATTTCGGCAGCACGACGGCGTTGTACCGGAAGTAGAGGGGAGATCTCGCAGGGCTTCGCCTTAAGCCGGAGTGAGTATGGTGGACTATGAGAGAGGCCTTGGCGATCTAGGGTTTAGAAGGCACCAAGGGGAGAGTGTAGCCGGCGGCTAGGGTTTGGGATCACCCCAACTCAGCGAGTTGGTGGTGCCCTAGGCGGCGGCAGCAGCAGGGGTGGTGGCGCCGGCGGCTTAGGGTTAGGGTTTGGGGTGGTGTTGGGTGTAGGTTAGAGGGGCAGCCCTGCCCCTCCTTATATAGGTGGGAGGGCGCCGGTTGGGAGGAGGGAGTCCTCCCCCAACTCGGCCTCCTTGTCCCGCGGGTGGAGGGAGGAGGACTTCCTCCCCAAGTAGGTTTCCTACTCTGCCTCCACCAAGCAAACTTGCCGTTTGACTTTTCAAATTGGCGTTTGACTTTCAAACTAGGATTTGATTTCTCCCTTTATTTTGCCCAGCCATGTTACCTAGTACATGATGCAACCATTCCATATTGTCATGACATATTCATGTACCCTTCCCCTCCGGAGTGCCGGACCTTATGGACCCTTCAAGAACATTCCTGGTGCAAACACCGGAATCATTCCCCAACTCCGAAACAGGACTTTCCTTATATGAATCTCATTCTCCGGATCTCCTCGTGATATCCCGGATCCCATCCGAGACTCCGAACAACATTCGGTCTCTTACTCATCATTCCATAACTACTCAACAACATCGAATCCTTAAGTGTATCTCCCTACGGTTCGTGAATTATGCGAACATGATGGAGACACTTCTCCGATCAATAACCAATAGAGGAATCTGGAAATTCATATGGCTCCCACATATTTCTACGATTACTTTTAGATCGAATGAACCACTTACATAAGATACCAATTTCCCTTTGTCTCACGATAGTTTACTTATCCGAGGTTTTGATCGTCGGTATCTTTGCATACCTAGTTCAACCTTGTTACCGATAAGTACTCTTTTCTCGTTCCCGTGGTATGTGATCCCTTGTGAGCCAGTTACATGCTTGCAAGCCAATTGGATCAAATTCCACCGAGAGGGCCCAGAGTATATCTATCCGTCATATGGATGGACAAATCCTATTCTTGATCCATGTGCCTCAACCCATACTTTCCGAACACTCAATGCTACCTTTATAGCCACCCAGTTACGGTGTGGTGTTTGATGTCATCAAAACATCCTTCCGGTGATGGTGATTAGCATGATCTCATGGTCGAAGGAATTAGGTTACTATGTATCAGAAAGCTTATAGCAATTGAACTATTATAATGACTTGATCTTTATGGTATGCTTATCTATAGGAGTATGTCCATCATACCATTCTCCTAATGATATGATCTTGTTGTTAACAACATCTCAATGTTCATGATAGGGAAACAACAATCATCTATTAACCAACAAGCTAGTATTATGAAGAGGCTTTACTGGAGACTCTAATTTAGTTTACAAATCACACAAGTATTAATGTTTCTTGGTTAATACTGTTATAGCATGAATGTAAACATTTATCATAAACACAAAGATATAAAAATAACTACATTTATTATTGCCTCTAGGGCATATCTCCAACAGTCTCCCACTTGCACTAGAGTCAACTAATCTAGATTACATGGTAATATACCGAACACCCATGGCGGTTTGGTGCTGGTCATGTTTTTCCCTCGGGAGAGGTTTAGTCAACGGATCCGCCACATTCAGATCTGTGTGTACTTTGCAAATCTTTATGTCACCATCTTGGACATGTTATCGAATAGCGTGAAAACGTAGCTTGATGTGCTTCAGCTTCTTGTGTGACCTTGGTTCTTGCGCATTGGCTATGGCTCCCATGTTATCACAGTAGATAGACATTGGGTCCAGCGCACTTGGAACCACACCGAGCTCTATAATGAACTCCTTCATCCATATCGCTTCTTGTGAAGCCTCCGAAGCAGCTATGTATTCCGATTTAGTTGAATATCTTGCCACAATGCTTTGCTTTGCACTCCTCTAGCTAACTGCTACACCATTCAAAGTAAATACGTATCCAGATTGAGATTTAGAATTATCCGGATCGGTGTTCGAACTAGCATCGGTGTAACCATTAACAACGAGCTGTTCATCACCTCCATAAGAAAGAACCATATCCTTAGTTCTTCTCAAGTACTTAAGGATGTTTTTGACCACTGTCCAATGATCCACTCCTGGATCACTTTGATATCTGCTAGTCAAGCTAACAGCATATGCAATGTAGGGTCTAGTACATAGCATGTTATACATTAGAGATCCTATGGCTGAGGCATAGGGAGTTTTACTCATCCTTTCTCTATCTTCTGCCGTTGTTGGACTTTGAGTTTTACTCAAGTTCGTATTGGGCAACATGGGCAAGAACCCTTTCTTGGTATGTACCATTCCAAACCTCTTTAGAACTTTGTCCAAATATGTACTTTGTGACAATGATATTAGGCGTCTCGGTCTATCTCTATAAATATTTATGCCTAATATGTAAGCTGCTTCGCCAAGATCTTTCATTGAAAAACTATTATTCAAATATTCCTTGACACTATTAATAAGGTCTACATCATTCCCAATCAACAATATGTCATCTACATATAGTATTAAGAATGCTACAGAGCTCCCACTCACTTTCTTGTAAATACAAGCTTCTCCATAAGTTTGTATAAAACCAAAACTTTTGATTACCTTATCAAAACATTGATTCCAACTTCGGGATGCTTGCTTCATTCCATATATGGACCATTGAAGTTTGCATACCTTGTTAGCATCTTTAGGATCGACAAAACCTTTGGATTGCATCATATACAACTCTTCATCAATGTCCCCATTGAGGAACGCCATTTTGACATCCATCTGCCATATCTCATAATCGTAATATGCAGCGATTGCTAACATAATCCTCACAGACTTTAGCTTTCCTACTGGTGAGAAAGTCTCATCGTAGTCAACTCCTTTAATTTTTCGAAACCCTTTTGCGACAAGTCAAGCTTTATAGACAGTAACATTACCATCAGCATCTGTTTTCTTCTTGAAAATCCATTTGTTCTCGACAGCCTTCCGGCCATCCGGTAAGTCCACCAAAGTCCATACTTGGTTTTCGTACATGGATCCAATCTCGGATTTCATGGCATTTTGCCATTTATTGGAATATGGGCTCATCATCGCTTCCTCATATGTCGCAGGGTCATCGGTGTTGTCCACCAACATGACACTCATAACGGGATCATACCAATCAGGAGTGGTACGAGTTCTCGTTGACCTGCGAGGTTCTGTAGCAACTTCAACCGAAGTTTCATGATCATCATCATTAGCTTCCTCTCTTATTGGTGTAGGCGCCACATGAACTACTTCCGGTGCTGCGCTACTCGCAAGTTCGAGAGAAGGTTCAACAACCTCGTCGAGTTCTACTTTCCTTCCCTTCACTTCTTTCGAGAGAAATTCTTTCTCTAGAAAGGATCCATTCTTAGCAATGAAGATTTTGCCCTCGGATCTATGATAGAAGGTATACCCAATAGTTTCCTTCGGGTATCCTATGAAGGAGCATTTTTCCTCTTTGGGTTCAAGCTTGTCCGGCTGTAACTTCTTTACATAGGCTTCGCAACCCCTAACTTTAAGGAACGGCAATCTAGGTTTCTTCCCGAACCATAATTCATACGGTGTCGTTTCAACGGAATTAGATGGTGCCCTATTTAAAGTGAATGCGGCTGTTTCTAATGCATAACCCCAAAACGATAGCGGTAAATCTGTAAGTGACATCATAGAACGAACCATATCTAAGAGAGTTCGATTACGACATTCGGACACACCATTACGTTGTGGTGTTCCCGGCGGTGTCAATTGTGAAAGTATTCCGCATTTCTTTAAATGCTCGCCAAACTCGTAACTTAGATATTCACCTCCACGATCAGAACGTAGAAATTTAATCTTCTTGTTACGTTGATTCTCTACCTCACTTTGAAATTCCTTAAACTTCTCAAAAGTTTCGGACTTATGTTTCATGAAATAGATATACCCATATCTACTCAAGTCATCCGTGAAGGTAAGAACATAACGATAACCACCGCGCGATGCTACACTCATTGGACCACACACATCGGTATGTATGATTTCCAACAAGTCCGTAGCTCGCTCCATCATACCAGAAAATGGAGTCTTAGTAATTTTACCCATCAGACATGCTTCGCATCTTTCAAGTGATTTGAAATCAAGTGATTCAAGAAGTCCATCGGAATGGAGTTTCTTCATACGCTTCACTCCAATGTGACCAAGACGACAGTGCCACATATAGGTAGAGTTATCGCTCAATTTCAAACGTTTAGCTTCAATGTTATTAATATGTATATTTTCACTATGGAGATTCAATAAGAATAGACCATCTATCAAAGGTGCATATGCATAAAACATATTACTCATATAAATCGAACAACCATTATTCTCGGACTTAAACAAGTAACCGTCTCACAATAAACATGATCCCGATATAATATTCATGCTCAACGCAGGCACCAAATAACAATTATTTAAGTATAAAACTAATCACGATGGTAGATGAAGAGGTAGCGTGTCGACCGCTATCACATCAACCTTTGATCCATTTCCAACGCGCATCGTCACCTTGTTCTTCGCTAGCTTCCGTTTATTCTGCATCACCTGTTTCGAGTTACAAATATGAGCAACCGAACCAGTATCAAATACCCAGGCACTACTACGAGTACTAGTGAGATACACATCAATAACATGTATATCGGATATACCTTTCTTCTTGATGTTGCTATTCTTCAAATCCGCCAAGTACTTAGGGTTATTCCGCTTCTAGTGATCTTCTCTCTTGCAGTAAAAGCACTCAGTATCAGGCTTAGGCCCAACCTTGGTCTTCTTCGCTGGCGTGGTAACTTTCTTACCGCCCTTCTTGAAGTTTCCCTTTTGCTTAGACTTGCCTTGCTTCTTGAATTTGGTGGTCTTATTGACTAACAACACTTGATGCTCTTTCTTGATCTCCACTTCTGCATATTTCAACATGGAGAAGAGTTCTGGCAACGTCTTGTTCATGTTTTGCATATTGTAGTTCATCACAAAGTTCTTGTAACTTGGTGGCAGTGATTGGAGGACACGGTAAATCCCCAAAGCATTAGGAATCACTATACCCAAGCTTTGGAGTTTGTTTGCGTGCCCAGTCATCTTAAGCACGTGCTCACTGACGGAGCTGCCCTCTTCCATCTTGCAGTTAAAGAACTTTTCAGAAGCCTCATAACTCTCAACAGCCGCATGAGCCTCAAATATCATTTTGAGTTCACGGACAATATCATGTGGGTCATGGTTCTCAAACCTTTTTTGAAGCTCCGATTCCAAACCATACAAGATAGCACACTGAACTGTGGAGTACTGATTCTTCTGAGTGAGGTAAACATTCTTTACTTCATCGGTAGCATCAGCTGTAGGCGGGTCACCTATCGGTGCATCCGGCACATAGGTCAAATTACCAGCATTGAGGACAATCCTCAAATTGCGGAACCAATCCGCGAAGTTGCTTCCATTGTTTTTCAACTTTTCTTTCTCTAGGAACACATTAAAATTGATGGTAGGGGCTGCCATTGATCTACAACATATTTGCAATAGTTTAGACTAAGTTTATGACAAATTGAGTTCTAATTAATAGTTAAATTAATCTAGGTGAAATCCCACTCAAAACAATATCCCTCACATTATTTTAGTGATCACACGAACCAAATCCACCACATCAAAACTGATCAGCACAAGAGTTGATGTAGCTTCAATGGCGAATAATCAACATGTTCATCATATCTACTATATGACTCATGCTTTACCTTTCGGTGATCCGTGTTCCGAGACCATGTCTGTACATGCTAGGCTCGTCAAGATCAAACCTTAGCTTCCGCATGAGCAAATCTGGCTTGCTCACATTGTATACACTCGCAGAATCTAACACACCCAATCATCACGTGGTGCTTCAAAACAACGAGCTTTAGCAACAGTGCTTACTAAGGATGAACACTTTGGAACTTGAGATTTGTGTGCATGAGGGATCATCTTATAATGCTACCGTCGTTAACTAAGCAATACAAGATGCATAAAGGATTAATGTCACATGCAATTCATAATATGTGATATGATATGGCCTTTCTTATTGTGCTTCCGATCTCCATCTTCAAGCACGAACATGATCTCCATCATCACCGGCATTGCGTCAAGGTCAATGGCACCGTTCCATGGTTGTCGTCCACCAGCTCCAACTATTACAGCTGCTTTGAATAGACACGCGGGTCTTAATAGAAATTAAAGACAACCATATGGCTCCTGCCGGTTGCCAACTTACAAGGAACACTGCATACATCAAATAATCACAATCATGGCCATATCACATCACTGCACACCCCCGCAAAACAAAGTTAGACACCTCTAATTTTCTTTGCATATTTTACGTGGTTTGGGGCTTTCAATAAGTGTCGATCTAACTTACGAACAAGAACCACAACGTTGATGTTTGAACTATCAAGTGCCCATTGTAAATTGGATCTATACTATGATGGGAGAGACAGGCACCCGCAAAGCCACTTATGCAATACAAGTTGCATGTTAACCGTGGAGCAAGTCTCATGAACGATGTCATGTAAGGTTAGCCCGGGCCGCTTCATCCCATCATACCGCAAGATGCAAAGTACACACAAAGCAATTGATAATAAAAACACCACCGCCCACAATGACCATTGTTTTTTAATCGTGCAACAGATCTACATATAGACACGACTCTGATACCACTGTAGGGGTTCGTAGCATGGAAAACAAAAAATTTCTACCACATATAAACAAACAGGCCAAGATCTATCTACTAGATTGTAGCAACGAGTCGATAGAGGAACTCACCCTCGAAGATTCCAAAGCGGTTAACGAGAGCAGATTCTTGTGGGTGATGTAGTCGTACTCTTGCCAATCTCAAGATCGCGTAGACGATCCTTCCGGCGCTGCATTCCGGCAGCGCTTCCGCAGTCGGTCACATGTTCGGTACTCGATGAAGACCTTCCTCTCCCTTGTTCTAGCAGGCAGCGGAGGTTGTAGCACTCTCCTCGCAATTCCGGCAGCACGACGGCGTGGTACCAGAAGTAGAGGGGAGATCTCGCAGGGCTTCGACTTAAGCCGGAGCGAGTATGGTAGACTATGAGTGAGGCCTTGGAGATCTAGGGTTTAGAAGGCACCAAGGGGAGAGTGTAGCCGGCGGCTAGGGTTAGGGATCACCCCAACTCGGCGATTTGGTGGTGCCCTAGGCGGCGGCAGCAGCAGGGGTGGTGGCGCCAGCGGCTTAGGGTTAGGGTTTGGGGGTGTTGTTGGGTGTAGGCTAGAGGGGCAGCCCTGCCCCTCCTTATATAGGTGGGAGGGCGCCGGTTGGGAGGAGGGAGTCCTCCCCCAACTCGGCATCCTTGGCCAGCGGGTTGAGGGAGGAGGACTTCCTCCCCAAGTAGGTTTCCTACTATCCATCCACCAAGCAAACTTGCTGTTTGACTTTTCAAATTGGCGTTTGACTTTCAAACTAGGATTTGATTTCTCCCTTTATTTTGCCCAGCCATGTTACCTAGTACATGATGCAACCATTCCATATTGTCATGACACATTCATGTACCCTTCCGACTCGAGATGGGACCCTTCTAGAACATTCCTGGTGAAAACACCGGAATCATTCCCCGCCTCCGAAACAGGACTTTCCTTATATGAATCTTATTCTCCGGACCATTCCGGATATCCTCGTGATATCCCGGATCCCATACGAGACTCCGAAAAACATTCGGTCTCTTACTCATCATTCCATAACTACTCAACAACATCGAATCCTTAAGTGTGTCTCCCTACGGTTCGTGAATTATGCGGACATGATCGAGACACTTCTCCGATCAATAACCAATAGAGGAATCTGGAAATTCATATGGCTCCCACATATTTCTACGATTACTTTGCGATCGAATGAACCACTTACATACGATACCAATTTCCCTTTGTCTCACGATAGTTTACTTATCCGAGGTTTTGATGGTCGGTATCTATGCATACCTAGTTCAACCTTGTTACCGATAAGTACTCTTTTCTCGTTCCCGTGGTATGTGATCCCTTGTGAGACAGTCACATGCTTGCAAGCCAATTGGATGACATTCCACAGAGAGGGCCCAGAGTATATTTATCCATCATATGGATGGACAAATCCCACTCTTGATCCATATGCCTCAACCCATACTTTCCGAACACTCAATGCCACCTTTATAGCCACCCAGTTATGGTGTGGTGTTTGATGTCATCAAAGCATCCTTCTGGTGATGGTGATTAGCATGGTCTCATGGTCGAAGGAATTAGGTTACTATGTATCAGAAAGCTTATAGCAATTGAACTATTATAATGACTTGATCTTTATGCTATGCTTATCTATAGGAGTATGTCCATCATACCATTCTCCTAATGATATGATCTTATTGTTAACAACATCTCAATGTTCATGATAGGGAAACCACAATCATCTATTAACCAACAAACTAGTATTATGAAGAGGCTTTACTAGGGACTCTAATTTAGTTTACAAATCACACACGTATTAATGTCTCCTGGTTAGTACTGTTATAGCATGAATGTAAACATTTATCATAAACACAAAGATTCAATAATAACTACATTTATTATTGTCTCTAGGGCATATCTCCAACAAATGCAGCGTTTCCAACTCAAAGGAAAGTTATCCCCCAGATATATCGGACCCTTCAAGATTCTGAACCATCGAGGAGAAGTGTCGTATCAATTGGAACTAACCGAAGAGATGTCAGCCGTGCACAATGTGTTCCTTATCTCATTACTTCGCAAGTTTCTCGAAGTTCCAGAGAAGACTGAAGTGTTCAAGAATATCGATCACCGGACCATAAAGATCAACGATGACCTGACCTATCCTGAAGTACCAGAACCCGAAGCATCAAGTTTCTCAAAATTCAGTGGAGCATCCACACGGAAGAGGAAGCTACCTAGGAGCACGAAGATCACATCAGGACGGAGTTTCCTGATCTCTTCAAATCCTAGGTAATCTTTTTCGTCCTTTTTCAAATCTCGGGACGAGATTTTTTTTAAGGGGGGAAGGTTTGTAACATCCCAAAAATATTGAACTAGAATCATCAAACTCTAATCATCAAAATTAGGGTTAACAAAAACTTTTCTAAATAAAAATATGAAAGCATGCATGTGTGTATGCATTCCAATTTGAATTCTTTTGAATTACCTTGCTTGTGTGTTTCTTTGGTTGTAAAATGATTCTTAGGTGAAATAAACATCATCTAAACATTTCCCAAACTTTTCCCAAAGACAAATAAATCAAAACAAACAAATTAAGTGAATGGTCACTTTTGCCAAATTAACTCCCATGCCTACTTTGGCTATCTCTAACTTTCAGAACTTAACAGAAACTTGTTTGGATCTTTGCACCCCTTGATAGTACTCATAACAAAGTATCAAGGCCCACCTTGTGATCATCCAGAAACATTAAAATGCATAGTTTAAATGACAGTTTAAAATTGAATCTATATCATATAGGAAGATCCCACTTTTTCAAAAACCACTCAAACAAGCTCAACTTTCAAAACCCAAGCATCTACAGACTCACTAGCACATGCCTAGCACACCCACCAAAAATCTTTTCAAAATTCAAAACTTGAATTCATGCGGCCATTTCATCAAACACCTTGCTGATTCAAATCAAACAAAATCAAAACACTCTAGTGTGCAGTGATTTGGGCCTAACTTGTTCCCTCTCTGGACACCACTAGCCTTAGTAGATCATCTAACAACCTAAACTAATCTCTAGCACCACTGTAAGTTGGCCATTGACATCAATGGTGAGCAGGCCGAGCCTCACCTTGCCACCTACATGTCGATAGCGAGCTAGGAGAAGCACCAAGCCTAGCCAACATGTCTGGGAGCAAGCCAGCACCCCACCGCCACTCCCTGTCCTAGCCGCAAGCGATGCCAGCCCCTGGACCACACGCATAGACCATGCCAACCTTCTTTGCAACCATGCCGAGAGCGCGCCCCGTGCGCCACGCTCGACAGACGGCTACAGACCGCACGCTGCCCTCGCCGCGTGCATACCTGATCACCACCGTCCCAGCAACCCCGCAGACACCCCCGTTCGCCGCCGCGCGGACCACGCGCGCTGTGCGCCATAAAAAATCCCGTCGGGCACGCTTAGAGCACCGCAGTGTTCCGACCGATCAGCACCGCCCCACGCCTTGCCACCACGCTGTTGAGCTTCGCCAGGGAGCACAACACCGCCCCTACCTTCGCCCACGCTGATAGCCCTCTGTGCCGTCGACCACGACGAGCTCAGCTTGCGCCCGGCGGTCCCCTCTCGCCACTATAAATAGAGGCCTCCCCCGCTCGATTTCTTCACACCATTCCACTCCGCTCTCCTCACTGATCATTCCACCCCGTTCCCGAAGCAAGGCGAGCAGCGCATCGCCGGAATTTGGCCGGAGCCTGCCGCTTCTGGGGAAGAAGGAAGCCACCGATTGGAGCCGTCCCAGGAGAAGCTGCCGGTACCAGGAGGTTCGCCGTCATCAACTTCGCCGTTCGCCCGCCTCGCCGACCCTCGCCTTAGCCCCGGTGAGCCCCCCACGACCCCCACCTGCCGCGTTAAGGTTCTGTCTCGCCGGCGCTGCCCGATGTGGACGATGAACCAGAGCCTTTGGATTATAACTAGATCCAACGCACCACGTTGCCCCATACCGCTTGGCGTTTAAAGAGCCACTGGCTGGTGGAACCCCCCTGTCAGTTGAGCCTCGCGCCGCAGAGTGACACTGGCCCGGCCCATTAGCAGTTCCCGCGCAGCCCAGTCGTTTGAATTTGGTTTTTTCCATTTTCATTCAAACTTAGTTCTGTACCCAGTTTCAAAAATCAACCCAGCTCGATTCAGTGAACCAAACTGAATGAAACCAAATTTTTTAGAAAGGTTTTGAAATGCTTAATCCAAGCCCGTTGGATTCAAATCATTTGAATCTATAGATCAACCTTGGTAAAAATAACAAGGCAGAACCTTTTCCGCATTCAAACATTTTTCAAATTTAAACCATAATAGCTTTTGAGTTGATTCCAACTCTCAAAAATCACATTTGATCATACCTTTCAGAATATATAAAAACATATGGGTTTACTTATAGAAATAATGTTCAAGTAATAAAAGAATGCCACATAGGAATTTCCAGTCACTTATTTTATTTAAAATAAAAAGGTTAAATCTTATTAAATTGTGACACCACTTTAAATCACATTCCCATGTACTGAAATGTCTGGTGATGACATGTGTCAACATGATCCCATGTTTGGTTTGGAGAATATTAAATCTTAAGTATTTTTTCAATGAGTAGAAATTACTTTTCTAAAAATAAAATCATTAAGTCAAGTGCTTGTAATGTTAGTGATGATGCTAGATCATCTATAGAACCCCTTTGTGTGATGATTGAAAGTAGTTAAGTATTGTTTGGTGATTGTGTACCTCGTATTTATTTATAGACGCTAGTACCGACCAAGGATACGAGGAGGAAGGAGGATACTACGAAGAAGAAGCCGAGGAGAACTTCAACCACTGCTCTGCACAAGGCAAGATAACACTTGCAAGATACTCTACTTTAGCAAGCCTTACTAATCAAGTTGACCTATGCAAGTAAATACTTGCTTGTTACCATGCCAACTATATGCCTTAAGCATATGTGATCATACCCACTTGATAACCCCATTCCTTGTTTTACTTACAATCTTTATACTTTATTTCTTTATCAAAGTTATTACTTAGAGATTACTTAAGTGAATTTGTAGATTCTAGAAAGATAATTGAAGGTTGCATAAAGATCATAAAACTTGGCCTAAGCTAGAAAACCTTTATGTCATCCTAAGGCATGAGATTGAACTTAGTTAAACTCCACTAGTTTACCACCGCTCATTAGTACTTACCCCCACTTGTAGATGCTAGTGCTAAGCATAAAAATTGATTAACTTTAGATGTGAATACTTGGTGGAAAAATGGTTATGAAAACCTTGGAATGATGGATCATTCTATTGAGATGTTTTGACATGTGTTTCCAAACACCAGATGATTTTGGTGATGAAAATGCTGAGGCATGAGCCTTATCCCTTTATAAAACTGATTGTTGTCTGGATGCGATACCATTCCAATTTTACCGTACAACCATAATACCCAAAAATTGGGTAGGGCTTGACTAGAAACTTATATACCTTAGTATTAGTTCCCTCATGGCCAAGGTCTGAGCTGAGGCTACCTTGTGAAGATTGTCCACCTGTGTAGTACCCAAGATGACAGTTGGTCATGGTTGGAGGCCAAACTCACAGGAGAGGTGCTTATACTAGGGCGTGTAATTGAAAGGTTACGATTGATCATCCGCATACTGAGTATGGTGAATTCTGGATTTGTTCCTGACTGATGTATCGAATGTTCTAGTGAAAGTTTACAATCTCTGCAGAGTGTCAAACTATTCGAATAGCCGCGTCCGTGGTTATGGACAGGTGGAGTGGCCATACTATTCCCCTGTCAGATGTTTTCAAAATGGCTTGTGAAATGGATTGAGATTTTGACTTGACCACAACAGAGTTGTGATATGAAATACAAGTTCCCACTTAGGTGTTATAAAACATCAACTAGCATTCTTTGCTTCTGAACTTAGTAGAGGTAAATCTGGCTTTTTGCAAAACAACCCTAGAGCTTAGTGTCCTACTACAAAAACCACCTTCACTTGTTAGTATTAGTTTGTGAGTACTTAAAGAGTACTCATGGCTTTGTCCCTGGCTATTCCCGTGGCCAGACTATGAAGAGGAGTACCAGGAGGATGGACCCCAGGAAGGTTACGACAAGTAGGATCATCTCCCAACGTCAGCATTTCCTGTGACCCCGAAGATGGAGCTTCGCCTACGCTACCGTTATTATTACGTATTTCCGCTGCTTGAGTGTCAACACCCGGATTTTTCAATCCTAGATGCCTGTTATGCCATACATCGCAATCCCAGGATTACCATTTTTGCGAGACATAACAGAATTGGATACCATAGTACATCATCCATTACAACCGATACATAAGTTCTTACACAAATAGGGATCTCATGATCCAGTTCTTAATACAACATCAAGCAGCGAAATATGTAATAATAACGGTAGCGTAGGCGAAGCTCCATCTTCGAGTTCGCAGGCAATGCTGACGATGGGAGATGATTCTAGTTGTCATAACCTTCCGGGGTTCCATCTTCGAGGTACTCCTCTTCATAGTCTGGCCATGGGAATAGCCAGGGACAAAGCCATGAGTACTCTTTAAGTACTCGCAAACTAATACTAACAGGTAAGGGTCTTTTTGGATAATAGGACACTAGGCTCTAGGGTTGTTTTGCAAAAATCCAGGTTTATCTCTACTAAGTTCCAAAGCTGGTCACAATTTTATAACTCCTAAGTGGGATCTTGTAGTTCAGGTCACAACTCTGTTGTGCTCAAGTCAAAGTCTCACTTCATTTCACAAGTCATTTTGAAAAGTCTGACGGGGAACAAAGATGGCTACTCCAACTGTCCATAATCATGACGCGGCTGTTCGAATAGTTTGACACTCTGCAGAGATTGTACACTTTCACCACAACATTCGATACATCCGTCAGGAACAAATCCTGAATTCACCATACTCAGTATGCGGATAATCAATCCTAACCTTTCAATTACACTCCCTAGTATAAGCACCTCTCCTATGAGTTTGGCCTCCCAACCATGACCACTGTCATCTTGGGTACTGCACAGGTGGACAATCTTCACAAGGTAGCCTCAGCTCAGACCTTGGCCGTGAGGGAACTAATACTAAGGTATATAAGTTTCCAGTCAAGCCCTACCCAATATTCGGGTATTGTGGTTGTACGCAAAAATTGGAATGGTATCACATCCAGACAACCATCAGTTTTATAAAGGGCTAAGGCTCATGCCTCAACATTTTTATCACCATAATCCACAAGTGTTTGGAAACACATGTCCAAAACATTTCAATAGAATGATCCATCATTCCAAGGTTTTCATAACCATTTTTCCACCAAGTATTCCCATCTAAAGTTGATCAAGTTTTATGCTTAGCACTAGCCTCTACAGGTGGGGTTGGTACTAATGAGGGGTGGTAACTAGTGGGGTTTTACTAAGTTCAATCTCATGTCTTAGGCTGAGATCAAGGTTTCTAGCTTAGGCAAAATTTTATGCTCTTTATGCAACCTTCAACACAACTGTCTAGTATCTACCAAACTCTTAGGTAGACTCTAAGTAAGCTTTGATAAGGAAATAAAGTAAGAAGCTTTCCATAAAACTAGGATTGGTTTTCAACAAGCAAGTAGGGTCACAAGTATGGGTTTGTGGCATCAGTAGTGTATCTGGCAAGGGTTGGCTTGCATCAATATGAGTCTAAGCTGGCATAGGTATAGTATCTGGCAAGTGTTAGCTTGCACATTCACTAGTAGTATTAGGCTTGCATCAGTGTCAATATAAGCTTGCCTTGTGCAGAGCAGTGGTTGAAGTTCTCCTCGGCTTCTTCTTCGTAGTATCCTCCTTCCTCCTCGTATCCTTGGTCGGTACAAGCGTCTATGAATAAATACGAGGTACACAATCACCAAACAATACTTAACTACTTGCAATCATCACACACAAAGTCCTATAGATGATCTAGCATCATCTCTAACATTACAAGGTTAAGGCTTGGTTTAAATCTTTTTATTTTAGAAAAGTAATTTCTACTCATTGAAGAACTACTTAAGATTTAATATTCTCCAAACTAAACATGGGATCATGTTGACACATGTCATCACCACATATTTTAGTCCATGGGAATGTGATTTAAAGTGGTGTCACAATTTAATAAGGTTTTACCTTTTTATTTTAATTAATTAAAGTGACTAGAAATGCTTATGAAGCATTCTTTTATTCTTTGAACATTATTTCTGCAAGTCAACCTATATATTCTTATATATTCTGAAAGGTATGGTTAAATGTGATTTTTGAGAGTTGGAATCAACTCAAAAGCTTTTATGGTTTAAATTTGAAAAATGTTTGAATGCAGAAAAGCTTCTGCCTTGTTATTTTTGCTATAGGTGATCTAGAGATCCAAATGACTTGAATCCAACGGGCTTGGATTAAGCATTCACAGGCCTTTCCAACAAAATTGGTTTCATCCAATTTGGTGCACTGAATCGATCTGGGTTGATTTTTGAAGTTGGGTACAGAAGTGTGTTTGATTTTAAAAAGAAAAGGTTTAATTTGAATTGCTGGGCTGCGCGGGAAATTCTAACGGGCCGGCCTGCTAAGCGTAGTGCTCCCATGGGCTGCTTAAGTGGGTGTCCCCACTCGTCAGTGACACGGGGCTGGGCGAAGCGGTATGGGGCAACGTGGATCGTTCGATCTAGTTCTAATCCAACGGCTGTGGGTCATCGTCGACGCGAGACAGCTCCGAGAAGCGAAACCTAAGCGGCTAGTGAGGGGTGCTGGGGCTCACCGAGTGCAGGCGAGGTCGGCGAGGCGAGCAACCGAAGTCGACGGCGAACCTCCTGGTACCGGTGGCTTCTCCTGGGGCGGCTCCAATCGCTGGCTCCTTTCTTCTCCAGAGGCGGCGGGCTCCAGTGAAATTCCGGCGATGTGGTGCTCGCTTTGCTCTGAGGATGGTGTGGCATGGTCAGTGGAGAGAGGGGAGTGAGATGGTGTGAAGAAATCGTGCGGGGGTGGCCTCTATTTATAGTCGAGCGAGGGGACCGTCGGGGCGCACGGTGAGCTCGTCGGGGGCAACGTTACAGGCGGCTAATGGCATGGGCAAGGGTAGGGGACGGTGTTGTGTCTCCTGGCGATGCTCAACGACATGGTCGCAAGGCATGGGGCGGTGTGGTTTGGTCTGGAACGGACGGTGCTCTGCGCGGCAGAGGCGGCGTCTTCGACGGCGGGCGGTGGCTGTATGGCACGGGGCAGCATACGGGGATGTCTGGCGGTCTCCTGGGTCGGTGGTGACCGTGAATGCACGCGGTGAGGGCGGCGCGTGGTCTGTGGATGCTGGTGGAGGGTGGCGCTCTGGCGCATGCTCGGCATGGTCTGGGCGTGTCTTGTCTGGCGTGGTGCGAGGCTTGCTTGGACAAAGGCTGATGGCGGTGGACGGTGGGCTGCCTCCCAGACAAGGTTGGCACGGCTAGTTCTTCCTCTAGCCTGCTGTCGACTATGGGGTGGCATTGAGGTGCTCGGCTGTTCACCATTAATGGCAATGGCAAGCTCACATGGGTGCTAGTGTTGGGCTAATCTTTCTAGATGATCTACTGAGGTGTGTGTGAGCTAACTAGGGAACAAGTTAGGCAAGAATCACTACACACTATAGTGTTTGATGTTTTGTTTGATTTGTGTCTGCAACCTGTTTGATGAAATGGCCGCATGAAATCAAGTTTTGAATTTTGAAATGAATTTTGGTGGGTTTGCTAGATTGGTTCTGGTGAGTCTGCAGATGCTTGGGTTTTGAAAGTTGAGCTTGTTTGAGTGGGTTTTGAAAAAGTGGGATCTTCCCATATGAAGAAGATTCAATTTTGAATTGTCATTTAAACTATGCATTTGAAAGTTTCTGGATGATCACAAAGTGGGCCTTGCTACTTTGTTATGAGTACATTCAAGGGGTGCAAAGATCCAGAAAAGTTTCTGTTAGGTTTTGAAAGTTTGAGACAGCCAAAGTAGGCATGGGAGTTAAATTGGTCAAAATGACCATTCACTTAATATATTTGTTTTGATTTACTTGTCTTAAGGAAAAGTGTGGGAAATGTTTTAGATGATGTTTATTTCATCTAAGAAACATTTTACAAGCAATGGATCACATAAACAAAGTGGTTTTAAAGAAATTCAAAAACTATGCATACACATATGCATGCATTTATGGGTTTAGTTTTGATGATTAGTGTTTTGATGATCTAAGTTTGGTATTTTTGGGATGTTACAAACCTTCCCCCCTTAAACAAAATCTCGTCCCAAGATTTGAAAAAGGACGAAAAGATTACCTAGGATTTGAAGAGATCTGGAAACTCCGTTCTGATGTGATCTTCGCGTTCCCAGTTAGCTTCCTCTTCCGTGTGGTTGCGCCACTGAATCTTGAGGAACTTGATGCTTCGGGTTCGGGTAGTTCGAAAGGCTTCTTCCAATATACGGATGGGTACTTCGGGATAGGTCAGGTCATCGTTGATCTCTATGGTCTGGTGATCGATATTCTTGAACACTTCGGTCTTCTCGGGGACTTCGAGACATTTGCGAAGTAATGAGATATGGAACACATTGTGCACAGATGACATCTCTTCAGGTAGTTCCAGTTGATAAGATACTTCTCCTCGACGGTTCAAGATTTTGAAAGGTCCGATATATCTGGGGGCTAACTTTCCCTTGAGTTGGAAACGCTGCATTCCCTTCAATGGCGACACTTTCAGATAAACAAATTCTCCGATGTTGAAGGCGAGGTCTCGACGTCTCTTGTCGGCATAACTCTTCTGTCGGGATTGGGCGGTCTTGAGGTGCTCTCGAATCTTGTGAACCTTCTCTTCTGCTTCTCGTAGGATGTCGGGTCCGAAGATCTGACTCTCTCCTACTTCCGACCAGTTCAAAGGGGTGCGACACTTCCTTCTGTACATGAATTCAAATGGGGCCATTTGCAAACTGGCTTGGTAACTATTGTTGTATGAAAATTCTGCAAACGGAGCGGTCTTCCCATTTGGATCCATATTCTAGCACATGCTCTAAGCATATCTTGAGTATTTGATTTACTCGCTCCGTTTGTCCATCGATGCGAGGGTGATCTGTGATACTGAAATCTAGGCGGGTTCCTAAACCTTCTTGGACTTTCTTCCAGAATCTCGAGGTAAACTGAGTTCCTCGATCTGATACTATGTTCTTGGGGACTCCGTGCAAACTAACTATTCTAGCGATGTACAACTCCGCTAGCTTAGAACTCTAATAGGTGGTTTTGATGGGCAAGAAATGGGCGACTTTGGACAATCTGTCCACTATGACCCAGATAGAGTCATTTCCCCTACTAGAAGTAGGTAGTCCAGTGATAAAGTCCATTCCTAAAGAATCCCATTTCCATTCCGGAATCTGCAAAGGTTGCAACAATCCAGCGGGTCTTTGATGTCCTACCTTGACTCTCTGACATATATCACACTTGGCGATATAGCTTCCGATTTCTCTCTTCATCTTATGCCACCAAAATTGCTCTTTCAAATCTTGATACATCTTAGTTCCTCCGGGATGGATAGAATAAAGAGTATCATAAGCCTCCTTCAAGATAACTTCTTTTAACTCAGAATCTGATAGTACACAAAGGCGTCCTTTGTACCACAAAACTCCTTCTTCGTCCTCGGTGAATCTGGGTACTTTGCCTGTACCGATACGACGCTTGATTCCGTCGATACTAGCATTTCCTTTCTGCGCCTCTCTAATCTGACTGATCAGAGTGGGCTGAAGTTCTATGCTAGCCAAAAATCCTTCACTTACTAATTCCACTCGAAAATCTTACATCTCTTTGTGCAAACTTGGTTGCTCCTTCAAAATCATGGAGTTCAAGCGGCACGGCAATCTGCTAAGGGCATCGGCTACCACATTGGCTTTTCCAGGGTGATAGTGAATGTCCAGGTCGTAATCCTTGATTAGCTCAATCCATCTTCTCTGCCTCATATTCAGCTCCTTCTGAGTGAATATATACTTTAGGCTCTTGTGATCCGAATAAATATCACAACGGTTTCCCATAAGGTAATGTCTCCATGTCTTCAGGGCTAGAACTACGGCTGCGAGTTTGAGGTCATGGGCTGGGTAGTTTTGCTCATGTTGCTTCAATTGTCGAGATAGATAAGATATAACTTTGCCTTCTTGCATTAGCACACATCCGTGACCAATCTTGGATGCGTCACAATACACATCGAAGGGCTTCGTGATATCAGGCATAATCAAGATTGGGGCTGAAATCAATCTCCTCTTGAGTTCTTGAAAACTCGCTTCACATTTGTCGGTCCATTCAAACTTCTTGTCCTTCTTCAGCAATTGGGTCATGGGTCGGGCGATACTAGAGAATCCTTCTACGAATTTGCGGTAATATCCATAATCCGAGAAAAGCACGAACTTGGGTTTGAGTGGTTGGGGCTTGCCAATCTTCTACATCTTTCACTTTGGCAGGGTCAACGGCAATTCCTCCGGCTGATACAATGTGACCGAGGAATCCTACCTCCTATAACCAGAATTCACATTTGCTAAACTTTGCATACAACTGATGCTCTCTAAGGGTTCCAAGAATGGTCCTTAGGTGTAGCTCATGTTCTTCTTCTGATTTGGAATAAATCAGTATGTCATCGATGAAAACAACGACAAAATTATCCAGGAAGTCCATAAAAATCTTATTCATGAGGTTCATGAAATAAGCGGGGGCATTGGTTAATCCAAAAGACATGACTGTATACTCATACAATCCATATCTGGTGGTAAAAGCAGTCTTTGGAATATCCTCTGCACGAATTTTGAGTTGATGATAGCCAGTCCTAAGATCAATCTTAGAAAACACCTGGGCACAGGTCAACTGATCAAACAAATCTTCTATCTTAGGCAAGGGGTACTTGTTCTTGATGGTGACATCATTCAACTTCCGATAATCCGTACACAAACGGTTACCTCCATCCTTCTTGTCCACAAACAATACAGGTGATCTCCATGGGGACGCACTCGGTTTAATCAATCCGATTTCTAGCATGGAATCCAGTTGCTTCTTCAGTTCTTCTAGTTCTGACGGGTTCATACTATAGGGTCTCTGGGCAATGGGTCCTGTTTCGGGGGATTAGTTCGATGATAAACTCGATATCCCGATCTGGGGGCATACCGGGCAAAACATCTGGAAATACATCGGGGTATTCACAGACTATCCGAACTTGGTCAATGGTAGGCTGGGCTATACTCTTGTTACACTTGAATTGGCGAGGTAAGGTTTCAGATATATGCTCGACTGATATTCCGGTGGTACTGGTCATGGTGATGGCTTTCTTGGCACAGTAAATGAATCCTTTATGCTTGGACATCCAATCCATTCCTAGTACTACTTCCAAACCTTTAGTTCCGAGTACTATTAGATTAGCATAAAAATCTATGCCATGGATTCGGATAGGGACGACTTTGCAAATTTGCCTAGCCTTGGTGGTTGATCCAGGAATTTGTACAATCATCACATGCTTCAATTTGGTTGGTTGAATTTTACTAGTGCAGGCAAATTCTTTGGTGACAAATGAATGCAATGCACCAGAATCAAACAACACTCTTGCAAGTACTGAATTAACAGAAAACATACCCAGCACGACGTCTGGCGCTTCCTGAGCTTCTTCAGCATGCATGAGAAAAAGACGGCCATTGCGGTTGAGTGAATTCCCTGGGGCAAATCTTCTCCCTGGTTGGACACGACGCTGCTGCTGAGCTGGGACATTGGCGTTGGGGGCTGTAGCATTCTTCTTGTTGGGGTACTCATTGGAATAGTGGCCTTTATTTCCACAGTCATAAGAAGTCACTTGTGACTTGTCCTTGGCTGCGACAGGCACAACATTGCTTCCAGTCCTCGGGGCAGTGTTGGGGTTGGCGGTAGCATTGTTGGTGTTGAATTTGGGTGGGGCACGGGTGAAATTGCTAGAGTTGCCGGGGTTGTTGTTTCCTCCGGGTCTAGGGTTTCCACGGTTGGGGTAGGTAGGACGGGTCATAGGGGGTCTATTGGTTCTTGGGGCAAATCCTGGAGATGGGTTGGGGCGATACTTTGGGGTCTGATGGGTTCCTGGTTGATGCATCATGTGACGCTTGCGGTTTTCATTGGCCTGGTTGATCTTTCCTTCCATCTGGATAGCAGAGTCTACAAGGGCTTCAATATCAACAAAGGGGATATCGACTAACACCATCTGCATCTCGTCATGCAGACCATTCAGGAATCTTTATTTCTTCTTGGCTTCGGTGTCTATCTCGTCCGGGGCATACCTAGCTAATGACAAAAATTTGTCACGGTATTCCACTACAGTCATCCTTCCTTTCTTCAACTCTCTGAACTCGTCTCTCATTCTCTTGATTAAACCTGGTGGCACATGGGTTCTGCTAAACTTGACCTTGAATTCCTGCCAGGTCATCATCTAGACTCCGGTCATGGCACACACACTGTTCCACCATGCCCTGGCATCTCCGGCTAGATAATGGGTGGCGAACAGGACTTTCTCATTGGCTTCGACTCCTGCTACTTCTAAGTTGTTTTCCATGGTTCGCAACCAATCATCGGCATCTAGGGGTTCTTCTGACTTGGTGAAAACGGGTGGGTTGGTATTCTGGAAATTCTTGAGCTTAGATCCGTGGTTGTCCTGATTTCCGTGGCCTTGGTTATTGTGGGCTAGCTGGGCTATCTGCTGCAGAGTGGCTAGGTTGGCTTGACGTTCCGCTCTTTCATCTTCGCGGTCAGAAGTCAACATTTGCAGGATCTGCAACATCGGGTCCGGGGCTGAACCACTTCCTCCACGTGGCATCTGAGGATTGATATAGATCATGAGAAAAGAGGGAAATTTCTAAGGTTTTGGGTCTTTTGAAAAGTTTTGAGAGTTTGACTCAAGTTTTTCTAGCAACTTGCATTTTCATTCATTCACTCATAGCACACAGTACAACACACACCACATCAAGGAAAAATAGATGGTTTTAAGAACCATTCTGGAATCTACGATACAGTGGGACCAACTACTACTCACTACGCTAGTGCTCAGTGCTACTACTCCTCGGAGTCTGTGGCTTCATCATCTTCAACATCATCGATGAAGGCGAAATCATCCTCATTGGTGAAGAAGTCCATGGCCTGATCCTCCAGAAAATAATCGTCATCGCTGAGATAGGAGTAAGGGTCTCCACGAAGATCCTCTCCGGCATTCTCCCTTTCCTCCAACTTCATGTCCCTCTCGTGGATGGTCTCTTCCAGAGATGATATGCGATGGCGAAGACGGGCAATAATGCGCTCCTTCTTGTCGAGATGACGACGGCGAGACTTGCGATCCTTTGCTATCATGGCTATGGTCTGGTCCTTCGTCTTGATGATGGCAGACTTGTGGTTGCAATAGTCACGGCAGTTGTCCAACTCCTGCTGACGATCATACATCATGAAGCTAAGGTGGTCCAATTGAGTCTTTAGCTCGGGGTGGTATGGGGCTTCCAGTGGTTGTCCATTTGCATCACGTCTTGGGAAAAACTCAAAACGAGTACCCTTGATCTGATTGATGCTCTGTCCATACTGACGGGAAAGAGCTTCCTGCATTGCTCTGGCAAGTCCATCGAGCCAGTTGTTTTCCCTCAAGGTAAACTGAATTCCCTCCGTTGTGGGAGGTTCAATCTTTCCTCGGAGACTTGCAACAATTAGCCACTACAGATCTTCTCCTCCTTGATCATTGAGCTGAGCTCCGAAGAACTCGGGGTGTGGACGCTCCAGAAGTTCCGAAAGCTGATCCAGATCCCTCTCAAAGATAAGGTCTCCCCCATTACCAAGTTTGTAAAACATGCTGTACTTCACGTCCATCTATAAAAATAGAGGATGACTAGATTAGCAGAGTGATCAAGTGTGTCAAAATTTTATCTATTTTGCAAGAGTTTTTGAGGAACATGAAGTTTTATGAAAGAATTAAAGAGATAAGAATGAGAATAATTTTTTGTAAATATTTGTTTTCTTTGGTTTTTGAAACTAAGTTTTTGGTTCAACGTCCATCCTAACTAGGGTCTCCTATGGTCAGGATGGCTCTGATACCAACTTGTCAACACCCGGATTTTTCAATCCTAGATGCCTGTTATGCCATACATCACAATCCCAGGATTACCATTTTTGCGAGACATAACGGAATTGGATATCATAGTACATCATCCATTACAACCGATACATAAGTTCTTACACAAATAGGGATCTCATGATCCAGTTCTTAATACAACATCAAGCAGCGGAATACGTAATAATACTTGATGGCGTGGCGAAGCTCCATCTTGAGTTCACAGGCAATCTTGTGATGGGAGATGATCCTAGTTGTCGTAACCTTCCGGGGTTCCATCTTCGAGGTACTCCTCTTCATAGTCTGGCCATGGGAATAGCCAGGGACAAAGCCATGAGTACTCTTTAAGTACTCGCAAACTAATACTAAGAGGTAAGGGTCTTTTTGGATAATAGGACACTAGGCTCTAGGGTTGTTTTGCAAAAAGCCAGGTTTATCTCTACTAAGTTCCAAAGATGGTCACAATTTTATAACTCCTAAGTGGGATCTTGTAGTTCAGGTCACAACTCTGTTGTGCTCAAGTCAAAGTCTCACTTCATTTCACAAGTCATTTTGAAAAGTCTGACGGGGGAACAATATGGCCACTCCAACTGTCCATAACCGCGGACGCGGCTATTCGAATAGTTTGACACTCTGCAGAGATTGTACACTTTCACCACAACATTCGATACATCCATCAGGAACAAATCCTGAATTCACCATACTCAGTATGCGGATAATCAATCCTAACCTTTCAATTACACTCCCTAGTATAAGCACCTCTCCTGTGAGTTTGGCCTCCCAACCATGACCACTGTCATCTTGGGTACTGCAGAAGTGGACAATCTTCACAAGGTAGCCTTAGCTCAGACCTTGGCAGTGAGGGAACTAATACTAAGGTATATAAGTTTCCAGTCAAGCCCTACCCAATATTCGGGTATTGTGGTTGTACGCAAAAATTGGAATGGTATCGCATCCAGACAACCATCAGTTTTATAAAGGGCTAAGGATCATGCCTCAACATTTTTATCACCAGAATCCTCAAGTGTTTGGAAACACATGTCCAAAACATTTCAATAGAATGATCCATCATTCCAAGGTTTTCATAACCATTTTTCCACCAAGTATTTCCATCTAAAGTTGATCAAGTTTTATGCTTAGCACTAGCCTCTACAGGTGGGGTTTGTACTAATGAGGGGTGGTAACTAGTGGGGTTTTACTAAGTTCAATCTCATGTCTTAGGCTGAGATCAAGGTTTCTAGCTTAGGCCAAATTTTATGCTCTTTATGCAACCTTCAGCACAACTGTCTAGTATCTACCAAACTCTTAGGTAGACTCTAAGTAAGCTTTGATAAGGAAATAAAGCAAGAAGCTTGCCATAAAACTAGGATTGGTTTTCAACAAGCAAGTAGGGTCACAAGTATGGGTTTGTGGCATCAGTAGGGTATCTGGCAAGGGTTGGCTTGCATCAATATGAGTCTAAGCTTGCATACGTATAGTATCTGGAAAGTGTTAGCTTGCACATTCACTAGTAGTATTAGGCTTGCATCAGTGTCAATATAAGCTTGCCTTGTGCAGAGCAGTGGTTGAAGTTCTCATCGGCTTCTTCTTCGTAGTATCCTCCTTCCTCCTCGTATCCTTGGTCGGTACTAGCGTCTATGAATAAATACGAGGTACACAATCACCAAACAATACTTAACTACTTGCAATCATCACACACAAAGTCCTATAGATGATCTTGCATCATCTCTAACATTACAAGGTTAAGGCTTGGTTTAAATCTTTTTATTTTAGAAAAGTAATTTCTACTCATTGAAGAACTACTTAAGATTTAATATTCTCCAAACTAAACATGGGATCATGTTGACACATGTCATCACCACATATTGTAGTCCATGGGAATGTGATTTAAAGTGGTGTCACAATTTAATAAGGTTTTACCTTTTTATTTTAATTAATTAAAGTGACTAGAAATGCTTATGAAGCATTCTTTTATTCTTTGAACATTATTTCTGCAAGTCAACCTATATATTCTTATATATTCTGAAAGGTATGGTTAAATGTGATTTTTGAGAGTTGGAATCAACTCAAAAGCTTTTATGGTTTAAATTTGAAAAATGTTTGAATGCAGAAAAGCTTCTGCCTTGTTATTTTTGCTATAGGTGATCTAGAGATCCAAATGACTTGAATCCAACGGGCTTGGATTAAGCATTCACAGGCCTTTCCAACAAAATTGGTTTCATCCAATTTGGTGCACTGAATCGATCTGGGTTGATTTTTGAAGTTGGGTACAGAAGTGTGTTTGATTTTAAAAAGAAAAGGTTTAATTTGAATTCTTTGGGCTGCGGGAAATTCTAACGGGCGGCCTGCTAAGCGCAGTGCTCCTGGCTGCTTAAGTGGGTGTCCCCACTAAATCGGTGACACGGGCTGGGCGAAGCGGTATGGGGCAACGTGGATCGTTCGATCTAGTTCTAATCCAACGTCTGTGGGTCATCGTCGATGCGAGACAGCTCCGGCGAGAACGAAACCTAGCGCGGCTAGTGAGGGGTGCTGGGGGATCACCAGGGTACGGGCGAGGGTCGGCGATGCGGGCGAACGAGGAAGTCGACGACGGCGAACCTCCTGGTACCGGTGGCTTCTCCTGGGGCGGCTCCAATCGCTGGCTCCTTTCTTCTCCAGAGGCGGCGGGCTCCGGTGAAATTCCGGTGATGTGGTGCTCGCTTTGCTCTGAGGATGGTGTGGCACGATCAGTGGGGAGAGGGGAGTGAGATGGTGTGAAGAAATTGTGCGGGGGTGGCCTCTATTTATAGTCGAGCGAGGGGACCGTCAGGCGCCTATGAGCTTCGTCGGGGCGACAGGCGGCTAATGGCATGGGCAAGGGGGGGCGGTGCTGTGTCTCTGGCGATGCTCAACGACATGGTCGCGAGGCATGGGGCGGTGGTTTGGTGCAGAACGGTGCTGCAGGCGGCGTCTTCGACGGCGGGCGGTGGCTGTATGGAGCAGGCGGCAAACGGGATGTCTGCGGTCTCTGGTCGGTGGTGATCGTGTATGCCGCATGAAGCGCGGTCTGTGGATGCTGGTCGAGGGTGGTGGCGCTCTGGCGCGCTTCGGCATGGTCGGGCGTGTCTTGTGCGCGTGGTCCAGGGCTTGGCAACGCCGGCTGGGACACGAAAGTGGCGGTGGACGGTGGGCTGCCTCCAGACAAGGTTGGCACGGCTAGTTCTTCCTCTAGCCTGCTGTCGACTATGGGGTGGCATTGAGGTGCTCGGTTGTTCACCATTAATGGCAATGGCAAGCACACAGGGGTGCTAGTGTTGGGCTAATCTTTCTAGATGATCTACTGAGGTGTGTGTGAGCTAACTAGGGAACAAGTTAGGCAAGAATCACTACACACTATAGTGTTTGATGTTTTGTTTGATTTGTGTCTGCAACCTGTTTGATGAAATGGCCGCATGAAATCAAGTTTTGAATTTTGAAATGAATTTTGGTGGGTTTGCTAGATTGGTTCTGGTGAGTCTGCAGATGCTTGGGTTTTGAAAGTTGAGCTTGTTTGAGTGGGTTTTGAAAAAGTGGGATGTTCCCATATGAAGAAGATTCAATTTTGAATTGTCATTTAAACTATGCATTTGAAAGTTTCTGGATGATCACAAAGTGGGCCTTGCTACTCTGTTATGAGTACATTCAAGGGGTGCAAAGATCCAGAAAAGTTTCTGTTAGGTTTTGAAAGTTTGAGACAGCCAAAGTAGGCATGGGAGTTAAATTGGTCAAAATGACCATTCACTTAATATATTTGTTTTGATTTACTTGTCTTAAGGAAAAGTGTGGGAAATGTTTTAGATGATGTTTATTTCATCTAAGAAACATTTTACAAGCAATGGATCACACAAAGTGGTTTTAAAGAAATTCAAAAACTATGCATACACATATGCATGCATTTATGGGTTTAGTTAGAAAAGTTTTTGTTAACCCTAAACTTGATGATTAGTGTTTTGATGATCTAAGTTTGGTATTTTTGGGATGTTACATTGAGTTATATTAAGAACTGGATCACGAGATCCTTATTTGTGTAAGACCTTATGTATGGTTTGTAATGGATGATGTACTGTGGTATCCAAATCTGTTATGTCTCGCAAAAATGGTAATCCTGGGATTGCGATGTATGGGATAACAGGCATCTGGGATTAAAAATCCGGGTGTTGACATATATCGAGTCACCATTTATTCTTTGAGCACCTTCGCAAGAGCATAGATGTCATTCTTAGTGTAGTGTGCTTGTCCCAAAACATGGTTAATTGTTACATAACTTTGATGATTGTGTCTTTGATATTTTTATTTCTAGTCTTCACTTGAACTTCAGAGGTGCGTTGGTATTTATGTTTTGCTCCCAAAAGAAAGGCAAGCGAGATACCACTTTATCATACCTTCTTATGATCATTATAATCTTGCATAAGTTTATGTTTCATGTTGCGTATTTTATTGTGTTGGAATCTCTTCATAGCTTGCATGAGTATTGGGTAGACTTATTTGCATACTCCTTATTATGAATTGCCTGAGTACTTGCTCATATGCTGAGAATATATACATCTTATGAAGCAAATGTGTTCGTGAAAGTTTGTTTTATTACACTCAGCTTTAAACTGGATTGCTTGAGGACAAGCAATAAGCTAAGCTTGGGGGAGTTGATACGTCCAAAACGTATCTACTTTCCCGAACACTTTTGCTATTGTTTCTCCTCTATTTTGTGTGATTTGGATATAACTAACACGGACTGACGCTGTTTTCACCATAATTGCTTTGGTGTCTCGTTTTTGTGCAGGAAATCAACTTTTAGGAAAAATCCTAGAAAATATGCCGAAAATCCTATTGTCCCAGAAGACTCACGGAGACAGATGATGGACGGGAGGAAAGGCCGGAGGGGCCCACACCACCCCCTGGCGTGGGCCCGGCCTGGTCGCGCCAGGGCATGGTGTGGGCGCCTCCGACTCCTCCCCGACCTCTCCTTTCTCCTACATATATCCTCTAACCTAAAAACACATGGGGGTTCGATAGTTTCTAGAGAGGAGTTCCGCTGCGCCGCCACCACCTGAAACCGCGATCCTGAACCACAAACTCCGTTCTGGCACCCTGCCGGGACGGGGAATTGGAGGAGATCATCACCAACGCCTCTAGATGAACTATCCATGATTCCCCCATCCATGTGTGAGTAATCCCATGCAGTAGGCTATGACAATGGTAGGGATTGGATGAGATCTATCATGTAATTGCATAAGATTGTTAGGGCATGGTGCCTAGTATCTATTGTTAGTGCTTTTTGACATCGTTGCAACTTGTTATGCTTAATTCTTGTCACTAGGGCCCGAGTGCCATGATATTAGATCTGAACATGTTATTGATTCATGATGATATTATTGTTTATGGTCTTACCTGCAATTGGTATACACATATTGTTGTCCGGAACACGAGGCCCTGAAGTGACAGAAATCGGGATAACTGGAGGGGATGGCTTTGAAGTGAGGATCACGTGTGTTCACAGAGTGTTAATGCTTTGCTTCGATGCTTTATTCAAAGGAGCACCTTAATTTCCAGTAGATTCCCTTCAGGCCCCGCTGCAACGGGCTGGTAGGACAAAAGATGTTGTACAAGTTCTCATTGCGAGCATGCATGACTATATATGGAACACATGCCTATGATTAATTAGTACTTGGATGCTTTATCTTATTTATCTGCAAATGCCCGTTGTATTGATTATTACATGACTTATCTTGTCCATGCAACACCCATCCATCCATCCCTATGCCTACCGCACTTTAAATCCTGCTGTTTACTACAATTGTTACCACTGTCCTTATTTTACTACTGCTATTATTTTGCTACTACTACTACAAAACTATTGCTACTGATAAACTATTGCGAGCAAGACTATTTCCAGGTGAAGCTGAATTGACAACTCATCTGTTAAGTCTCATAAATATCCTTTGGCTCCCCTTGTGCCGAATCAATAAATTTGGGCTTTACTTCCCTCGAAGACTGCTGTGATCCCCTATACTTGTGGGTCATCAATACACCCTTCACAGAACATATGAGAAAATCCTCAAAGTACTTATCTAGATAAATATGATAGACATTAGATTAGTAATCCCTCCATAGAACATCCCAGAAAGTTAGGTTTAGAGACAAAATACAGACCCGGAAAATATCATTTCTTAAAGAGACCACAAAATACTTCAGGTTTTGACACATTGGGAAACTTTTTATTTTTCTTCTTCTTTGCTGGCTGGCGACAAGGTCTAGCAGTATCTTTTTTATTTTTTCACCCTGGTTGGAGCTTGGAGCAGCCCCAGGTAGATTTTTAGCAGCTGCAGGTGGCTTTATCACCTTGTCCATAGTCTTTCTCCTTTTCTGCAACTTCTTCTCAATGTCATCATCATCCACCTTGCAAAAGGTAACAACAAGATATTTTACTACTTTTGTATTAAGGCTTGGTGGAGCAGCATTGCAGGATAAAAATTACTGTCAGAGCATTTAGAGTGATTTTTAAAAACCCCATTAAGTTCAACTATCCTTGGACTTCTTCTCGCCTCGGTTTCAACAAGTGTACTAGCACCTGCCCTTTTCTTTGAGGGTGTAGAGGGAGTTATGGATCCAACAATGATAATATCACTTGTAGCCTGATTATAGTTTTGAGGTAGCCGAGTGACACATTTATTATGGATAACAACAAATATTGTAGATTCATCAGCAATTGGTTCCTTGATAATGTCCCATAGTGGAGATGATAGAAAATTCCTTGCACAATCAAACTTTTTAGGAGTGACAAGCATAAGAGTGATGAAATTAAACGAACTTATAGGTATCTCAAGTCTTTCCAATCCTTGAGAGGGAGCCTACTCCATGATGTGTGGGGCAAAGAATATGTCCCAGATATCAAGCCCCTGTTTGGAGAACCTATGCTTGGCTGCAAGAAGATCTGGAGTGGCCATAAAGTGAGTGAGTGACATGCCAATATGCAGGTGTGATTAATCTGGGTCAAGCATATTAACATCCTACATTAGATGACCTCCAGATTTATTAGCTCCCCATCCAAAGCAATGTTCAAGTTTTTCTCATCATCCTCTTCGTAATCTTGAAAATTTTTAAGAAGACCATCTCCAATCCCAACATCATGTAGGTGAGATACCACGGGTTGGTTGACCTCCTGGTACATCTGGTCATCTTGTTGGAATTCCTCAATGATAATAAGAGTGTTATTAGCAGGGGCATGCTTAGAAAATAGAGGCGGTGATCCCACTGTGAGTAGCATGGGGAGGAGAGTGTTGATTATCAGGGAGTAATTCCTCTCCATCTTCTTCAATGGTTGCACTAGGTGAATTTTTGGGATCATTGCCCACTGCCCATTGGTCCCATCCTCCAACATTATCATCATTGGAAGGTGGAGGAGGGGGAGGTGGTGGGGTACATATGGTGCAGCAATATTCTTAGGAGTAGGGTGAGGATCTACACCATCCTTAGGAGCAGGGTCTTCATATGGTCGCCCCCACCAATCAGATTGTTGGGTGTTGGAGATTTTTCCCGTGAAGGAACTAGGGTCCAACGATCCCTTGGTTCGAGAGGGGGCTAAACATGTGTTCTCAAGGAACCTCGGTGACGGTGGATCAAGAACCACGACATAGGGGTGACACGGGTTTTTTTACCCAGGTCCGGAACCCTCGTGAGGACGTAAAGCCCCGACTACTTCTTTGTTGTATTCCTCGCTTGGCTTCGCGAGGGTACAATGGAGGTTGGTTTTCTAGGGTTTAGATCACGGGGGATCGATCGTTCCTAAGGTAGGACAAGGTTTCTTTATATAGGGTGGCATCGGGCCTCTTCACCCAGCCTTTGGGCGGGAAGGGAGTCCACAGTGCCACCCCTCGGGATCCCGGTCTAGGAGGCTAATTTACATGGACTCGGTCCAGCTAGCCGTGCTCCACTCCGTCCTCCTGTAAAGTGGCCTTTCCTGACGCCGCTTGTCTTCATCCGACGATCTCTGCTTTTCCCATCTTTCATCAAAACGACAATTGAAGGGGTCTTCCACCATGATTTTGCCTGTCCTTTCCCTACAAATAAATGGGGGTGGACCGAGGCTTCCTTTACCGAGGTAGCTGGCCCTATCGGGCCACTGCGATCCATGTCTGGCTATGACGCAAGCCCATCTTGATGGAGTTACCGTCCATCCCTCGATGTGCTCCGAAGTATCTGAGGCTGGAGGGCTTGTTGGGGTGCAACGGCAAGCTCCTCTAGGAGGCGTTTCCTCTAGAGGTTCACACCCTCATGAGGCGGGTGCCTCGCGATGCCTACATGGCTTGGTCACCTCTGGAGGTGATTCTCCCTTGCGAGGGTGGTGATGTCTTCGCCACGGGGCTTGTCCATGGCGAGGACATGGCACCCCGGTTGCTACGGCTCCTAATGTAGCCCCGGGCACTGTTTCTTCACGTGTCCCCTTGTGGGATCAAAGGTGGAGGCGGCCCTAGACGGTCGACGGGCCCCCACACTCGTTTGGTCAATGAGGACCTGACATGCTTAAATCTTGGCCGTGAAGCCCAACTGGCCGCGCGTGCTCGCTCGTAGATCTGAAGTGTACTGTTCGTGCTCGGGAGTCGTTCCCACGACGCGATGCGCATGGGGCCTAGCAGTTAATACCGCGTGTGTGGCGCATCAATGCGTCTTTTCATCTGGTCTGGTTTAAATAAATGGGGTGGGGAAGGAATCATTTCAGTTCCACGCCACCACTCCCCACCTTCCTTCCTTGTACCTCCGTGTCGAGGCCTCATCTCCTCCATGGAATCCAAGCACTTCTCGGTGGAGGATAAGGGTAAGGTGACAATGTCTGACAGTGCCACCGGGTGCGACCACGCGGGGGTGGCCTCCGGTCCTGCCGGAGTTACTCTGCACCTTCCCAGGTGGATGGGGACTGCCCCGCAGGGCGTGACCAGACGTGCCCCGACTGTGTTCATCCGTACCGTCCCCCCAGGACGGAGGCTAACCTTTCTCCCAACACCAAGGATGGGGGCAAAACTTAACCGGTGGATGATTGCATCCTTGTTCTGAAGGAGGACGATTGGTCCTCTAGAGTGCGACTCCCCGCACATTTCTCCCTCGCGGCACAGGGCTGTTATGGAGAACGTGCGTGGATGAGGCACTCGAGAGGAAGTGAAGAGTGGTCCGTGGTGTTGAGACAACCTCGCCGGAGGAGATGTACTTTACCTCTGGTTGGAAGAACTTCGTCCGTGACCACAAGATCGGCCATGGCTCATGTTACCTTCGATCTGGATTACGGATGTAGTATAGCTCTTTTTAAACAGCTATACTCGGGAAGCAGAAAGCAAAGTGAGATTACTTAAACAGACCTTTGAGAGTTTTAGAATTCCTATTGCGTTTTCACCGGACCAAGAGTTTGCGATCTTCTTCTTGTTATTGTTGTTATTGTTGTTGTTGTTGTTAATGGTGGAGAGAGAGGGCCTAGGGTCTTCGGTTTTCACCAGTAGCTGTGCAAAACATCTGATGGGAATAATAGATAATAATAAAGTACTCATGTAATTTTTAGAGCAAGATAATTATATGTGGGCAGTGCATCCATAATTCTTATCGCCTCCGCAACCGCTTATAGAAATAACCTACTAGTCTCATCCATTGAAGAAAGAGAACTAATGATAAGCATCGTGATGTTACCATTAATCCCAAGTAAATTCCTCGCATACATCCATACTACCCTTTCTGACACTGGGTTCCTATCCTGCAAATCAGTCATTACTCACACTCCCTTTACCTGGATCAATCCTCGGGGTCTTGGGTACGTGACAAGTCCATATATTGAGGCAAGATAGGGTAGTACAATCATCATGTCATACAAACTAATACATGATCCCATCTATGATAAATAACATGCAGAAAATCTACATGGCTAGGCCGAAGACCTTAGCCCAAGGAGAATTACTCACATATAGAGATGAAACCGACAATGATAAACATTGTAATTGAGATCATAAGGTTGATAGCAAATAGTCTTACAATGTCGCCAATTGGAGATGAGATCTACTGTTACAGGTGGTGGAAGATGGATGTGGTGGTGGAGAAGAGTTTAGAGGTTTAGATCTAGATCTATTCCTCTGGCGTAGCGACAGGGAGAGTTGAGGTCGGAAAGAAGCAAGATTATGGAGTTGGGGCTTATTTCTCATCGACTGAAGCCTCTTTATATAGGGGTCCCTTAACGAAAGTTTTTCTATTTGACCTAATAAAGTCAGTGCAAACTATACGGTGGAGACTATATGGGGCGGGCCGTATAGTTGGCTGTTAAGCTTGTAGTAATATCTTCACAGCTCCGGGTTTCTTTCGCGTGTTGGAAATGTCGTATATTTGTCATTTATGTAGTGATTCCCATCATAATACGTCATTGTCCACGTAGGGAAAAATAGCAAGAAAGGATTGCATAACCCTTTGATCATTAGGCATTAGTGGCAGTTTTTGAGATATATTCATAAAATATATGAATAATATCTAGTTTAAATACGGACGTGGATGTCTATATTTCACAGCCATTGGCTCCATACTGTGGTTCAGGTGCGACACCGATAAGGAATTTTAGGTGGTGGAGTACGATCCGATGGCGTGCCACATTGACTACCCTTGCCGCTTGTGAGAGGCTGGGGGAAGCCCCAGTAGTGGCCATCTTGACGCTAGTGGAGCCGAAGGTCCTTTGCTTGTTTAGGAGTTAACGCTCTTCCGCCTTGTAGTCGGGCTGTAAGGAGGACCAATAAGCGGACCTGTAAAAGATCTTTTGTGTTTGCTACTCCCCCTCTTGCTTGCCTGCTATAATGCTGGGAGTTTGTTGTGGTGTCTAAAGCTCTTGCTTGAGCGTTTGTGGGGCCTACTCGGCGGGGCCGATAGTGGCTGTTCATGCCTTCTCCCCACAGAGGAAGAACTCTTGACCCTTCGAACGTGTCTTTCAAAAGGCTAAGTGTCCTAGGACAATGACCTCACGAGGCGACGCTGTCGGGATAGGGCTTGAGGGGGAGCTCCTGAAGACGGCGCTTGCAAGGCGCTGCTGGCATGGATCCTTTCAGCAACGGGGCTGGACTGTCGCATAGTGGGATGCACTTGCAGGGAATAGCTTAGGCCTTCGGTCCTTAGGTTGCCCAGGCGGTTCGCCGTAGCTTGCCAATAGCTGCGGATTTGGGCAGTTATCTCGAAGTGAGGCTTCAACGCACACCCTCGTGGAGGGATCATGCACTTACTTTTGGGGCCCGCATTCCCGAGAAGGGACGAGGCCTCACGAGGCTCGCGGGCGACGTTGTTCCTTGGTCACGCAGGTGAATGCGCTACGCACCTTCGGAGGAAAGGAGAGCAAGCCCTAAAGTAGCTGTCTAGGCATGGGCCCGTGATCGGGGTTGTCTGCCGAGCTGCTCTGCGGGTATCCTGGCGGAGTATTGTAGGGCCGATACTTGATGTAGCCAAGGCGATCCGATGATGGATCTTTCAAGCCGTGAATAGCAGTTGTGACGTGGAGAGGCTTCTCCTCGCATGCCTTTCCTGGGTGCCTCCCGAGGGGGTGACCATAGCGTGTGAACGCATGCAGCTGGAGACCTAAAATGCACTTATCCGAAGTGAACGCATGCAGCTGGCGACTGGGGCCCTATACCTTGGACTGTCTTACTTCACAAAGGACTTTGACCTCGAAGACGTTACGAGTGGGTACCCGTCAATGACCGGGACGGTGGAGGCCTCCGAAGTTCTTGTGCTTCAATCGAAGGCGGCTTCGTACGCAGAGCGGGTGTTGTCGATGAACCATCCCCTGCCTTATCAAGAGACACAGGTAGCACCAGGCGATGCTGAACAGGAGCACCGAGATTTTCTGTCGAAGCGTCCCTTCTAGTTGTCAAGGGATAAGGATTTGTCCACATACCTGACTAAGCCTGTCAAAGTGGCCAAGGCCGCGAGTGATTCTTCGGGGGCACAACCTGCAAAGTAGGGGGTCTTAACCATGTAATAGGGTTAGTGCCAACTGGCTATGTAAAAATTGTGGATTGATATGAATGCATTTTGTGTGCATATGTGTGATGATGATCTTGGAATTGTTTCTTTTTGTTCAAGTGATGACTTGGTGTTTTGGGTGCATCGGGGGTAGCTAGTCCCCGAGTATGTTATATTTGTGTTTGCACGCGTGTGACTGACAATTGTGTGTCTATACGAGCAATTTGAGTTAGCTCTTAGTCGACTTGTTGTGGCTCGAGGGAGTCAGTCGCGTGATGACCCCAAAGGACCAGTGGTACTTGGCGTATTTCCTGGGAAGCGTTGATGAGTGCATATTTGCATCATGTTTTACATTATTATATTGCACTGTAGTGGTAGGATCTTGTTATTTTACAGCGCTCGCGCGCATATTTTATGTCTATTTTCACCATGATTAGGATAGATGATGGATACGATGGACATAAATCTTGGACTAGTTGTATTGCAGAGAAAAGGAGTCGAAAACAACGTGAATCGCTCATTTTGGAAATATCAATAATACCAAAAGAAAACCCAAAGCAAGCAAATTATACAGAAGGTTTAACGACCAACTCTACGACGGGAATATTTTTTCCGGCCGTATAGTTCCCGCCATATAGTTGGCCCCGCCACCACCTCCTCCCATAGTTTCACCCCATGCAACTAGATCGAAGAGATGGCATATAGAACACCCAGAAACCGCCGAAAACCTCACCTTCAGAAGGGATCTGGAGGGGGGATTTATCCAAGGGATCCATCTCCACCCTACGCAGATCTGGTAGGCCAAGGCATCGATCTTCATCTTCATCAACCGCTGCATCACCATCATCTCCATCCATCCCATCTACACCCCATCTAGATCTTGTTGTAATTCTCGAACTAGTTGTGAATTTATACAAGAACTATTCATCTACGATTGTCTCCATTATCATTGCCATGATGTTGATTGCCTCCATGTCTGAGTAGATCATTAGTTCTTGGGGATATGGAGAAACCCTAGCATATGATTGAGATGAGATATAAATTATTATGTTATACATCATAATGTGAATGTGTTAATTATCTTCATCTTAATGTTGAGAGTTGTGCACCTCTTTAATATTTTCCTCCTATGGGGACTGGATGAAGGGGATTACTTGTTTGTAGATGGAGGGATGATAGCATTTACTGTGACTATAAATCTATTGTCATTCCTTATGTACTAACTTGGGGAACCAAGGAGACTCATTAAGCCATGTCCATGCCATCGGAGAAATCCCTTAACAGAGAGATAATACGATTGATATCATTTATCTATCAGTTGTGGTTATGAATGATGATGTAAGCACTGGTTGCTGCCTATTCGTCCATATATGGAGCTCCTCCCACATACATACATATCATGAGAATATTTTTTATAACAATCTTGATCGCTTAGTCTAAATTGCTAGCGGTGTATCCACCACTCCCCGAGAACGTCTTTTTTCCTATTGCAGTTCCAAGATTTCTTACATATGCGATTCCTACTTTTTTCCATTAAGTTCTACTTTACTTTAATTGCTCCGTTCAATCAAAAACCCAAAAACAATTCTAATTTTCTTGCATCTTCAAATTATTCCTTAAGTACTTCATTCAATTTTAGTTAAAAGCATTTTAGTCTTTCGCCTACTGCTCCCTGTGGGATCAATATCTTTATTTCGAAATTAGCTACAAACGATCTGTGCACTTGCAGTCATCAAGCTATTTTCTGGCGCTGTTGTTGGGGAGCTTATCGCTATAAGTCACTTTACTTTTAGTTATTTACTTTCATTGTACTAATTTTTGATTTGAGTTGCAAGACCGTAATAATGGACAACACTCAGCATTTAATCCATCTTGAGGCAGTAAGGAAAATGGGTTCTCCCATGGACGCTTTGTAACTGTCAACAAAATCATAGACCATGATGGTATTGAGATCCATCCTTTATTGTTTGAACTACTACGCTCTATGAAATTTGTAGGAACCGATGAAGAGAGTCCATATGGTCACTTACAATTCTTTGATGATGTTTTTAGTTCCTTTATGTTTGGTAACTATAATCTTGATATGGTTAAAATCCAGTTGTTTAAACAAACACTCTCAAATAATGTTTGCAACTGGTATAGATCCTTTTGTGCAGAGGCACCAAGGACTTGGACGGAATTGACAACCAATTTCCTATTAAAAGAATACTCAGAAAGCAAAGCTCACATGATGAGAGGTACTATTATCAGTTTCAAAAATAGTCCTGATGAGAGTTTATATGGAGGCTATCTAAGGTATAAAATCTATCTATACAATTGCCCCCATCATCATTTTCCTGATTGGTTAATCACTCAGACTTCTTATGGAGGACTTAATAATAAAAATATAACGATCCTAGATACCGCTTCTAATGATAGTTTTCTATCTTATACCTATAATGAAGCCTGGAAATTAATAATGAAAATGAGGGAGACAACAGAAAATCTAAAGAATGAGGAGAGCATTATGAATAGTTCTTCTGAATATGCTTGTGATAACGATTTTCTTGCATATGAAAGGACTTGTGTGATGATTAAAACCCTCGGTATTGATTCTTACTCAATAAAGAAAATTATTGAGAATTATGCAGGGCATCTACAAGTACATACAAAATGGAAACCCTATAAACCCCTCGAAGAAAAGAAGCGTGCAAGAGAAAGTGCAGCAATGGTAGAGTTTTCCTCTAAACCTATTCAAGAGAATATCAAGAAAAAATGCAGAGGAGGAATACATAAAGATGAGATTAAAGAAACCGGAAAAGAACCCCGATGCTACCAATGCAAATATTGTTATATTGAAGGATCTTATGGAAGCACGAACCATGGATAATGAAGTGGTTACGCTAGACCTTGAAACTTCGAAATTCATCGAAGGTAAGGTACGAGGTAACAAAACTTCTAAGACTATGACTCCTTTATATTATGGAGAAGCTTTCTTATATGGAATTTGTGAGCCGATCTCCACTATAAACATTATGCCTTCATCACTTGATGAGGAACTTCACTACAATTTAAATAATCCATATGTGGAGCCAGTAGACGGTACTATTAAATTGTCAAATAGAACTAATGTAAAACCAGAAGGTGTTATTAGAAATATCTATGTCTTTATTGGAGCACTCATGTACCTCCTTGATTTTCATATGGTTGATATGCCACGAGATTCTTTTTGTCCTATTCTTTTAGGCAGGACTTTTGTCTCCATAACCAAAGATCAAATTGATAATAAGAAGGAGACTATTTCAATGATGTTTGGAGAATAGGAAATTACATTCCACTTTGCAAAACTAAAGAAGAGGCCATATGAAGAGGAAGATATCAAGGAAGGGAAAATTATTGCCAAGGCGCGATTCATTTCAACACTCTGCGAGATGAATTAGAGAGGAGCCAAATTAATTGGGAGGAGGTACCAGATGATGAGGAAAGAGAAGACATGGATAATTACCTTGATTCAATTACAGAAGCAAAAAATCCACATGACTATGAAGAACTAGTAAGAAAAGGAGACGACGAACCTTCGCCAATTGAATTGAAACGACTTCTAGACGATATGAGGTATGAAGTTTGAGATAATGAAAATAAATGTCCTGTTATTATTAGTAAAAAATTATTAGAAAATGAAACAAATAACCTCATTTCGGTCTTGATCAAGCATCGTGAAGTATTTGGATATACTCTAAGTGATATTAAATAAATAGATCCATCTATTGTAACACATAAGATTACCATGCTTGATGATGTTGTACCAGTAGTTGATAAATAGAGAAGGCTGAATCCAAAAATGAAGGAAGTAGTAAGAAAAGAAGTTATACGCTTATTAGATGCCGTCATAATATATCCTATTTCTGACGATAAATGGGTTAGCCTAGCTCATTGCATACCAAGACAAGGGGGTCTTGATGCTGCTATGAATGACGATGGTGAGATAGTTCATGTAAGACCTATTGTTGGATATCGCATGTGCATTCATTTTAGAAAACTAAACCGCGAGACATACAAAAATCATAAACCTATACCGTTCATGGATAAAATTTTAGAAATACTTATCAATAATTATTATTTCTATTTTCTTGATGGTTATTCAGGTTATTCTCAAATTGATATAGAACACGAAGATCAAGAGAAAACAAATTTCACTTGTCCTTATGGCACATATGCTTATAGAATAATTATGTTTGGCTTATGTAATGCAGCTGCAACTTTTCAAGAATGTGTTTAAAAAAACTTTGATGATCTTGTTGAGAAGACTATGGAAGTTCTAACAAATGATTTAGTTGTTTCTGGATCAAAATTTGATAATTTCCTCTACAATTTTGTAGGGGTTCGTAGAATGGAAAACAAAAAAATTCTATAGCATGAACACACACAAGCCAAGATCTATCTACGGGATTGTAGCAACGAATCGACAGAGTACTAACCCTCGAAGATTCCAAAGTAGTTAACGAGATCGGATTCTCGTGGGTGATGTAGTTGTTCACTTGCCGATCTCAAGATCGTGTAAACGATCCTTCCGATGCCGCGTTCGGGCAGTGCTCCTGCAGTCACTCACACATACGGTACTCGATGAAAACCTTAATCTCCCTTGTTCCAGCAAGCAGCGGAGGTTGTAGATCTCTCCTCGCAATTCTGGCAGCACGACGGCGTGGTGTCGGAAGTAAATCCCGCAGGGCTTTGCCTAAGGTTTAGAGGGATCCCCAGCGATCTAGGGTTTAGAGGGCCGAGGTTTAGAGGACCCCTTCGCCCACGTCTCTAAACACACACTGTGAGGACCCCTCCATGGCGTACTCGTCAGCAATACCACGACAGTTGGCGCCCACCGTGGGGCAAGAGGCGCTTCAGGCTCTTTAGTGGGCGAGGACAAAGATCTTCGCGGGAATTGGTGAAACCGTGGCCATCGGTCGCGTTATCTTCTCCGGCAACATTCCGATCATCCCTCCCGACGAGTTCTGGATCCCGGCAAAGACAAACCCTACGCGGTGTTCAATCGTTCCTATCAGAGATATCCACCTCTTCATTGGCGCAACCGACTCGGGCACTAGTTCCCTGGGAGTCGGAGGAGCATCCAGACCTACACAGACCGCCTACGGGCAGGATACGTTCACAGAAGGATCGATGTCGGATCTCTCCTTGGAGTTTTCCGGCAAAGGTCGGAAAAATTCAAGGTTCACCCAAACCGCCCCTGTGCAGGATATAACGGTGGAAGATCACTGCAAGTCCACCGGCTTCGTCCACGCGTCTGGACAGTAGAGATCCAAGTTTGTCGGCGTGGTCACCATCTTCGATCTGGCGCGTTGCGTTCAGAGAGATGGCGAAAACCCCCGTGATTACCTTGCTAGGTGGCTCCGTATACGGGCTGATCTGGCACATTACCCCAATGATGATGCCATGTATCACTTTGTGGAAGGACTGGACCATGATATGCTTCTCCGGCATTCTCTAAGGCGGCAGCAGGCTTAGGGACGTCTCACCTTCGAAATCATGGTGAACACCATCAACATCTACATGGAGGCCGATGGGGCAGATCAGGCAGATCTTGCACTCAGTGACGGAGCGCCGCTTCCTCAGCAACCGCCACCACCGCCTCCGGTCACCATCGCCGCAGTAACACCACCACCTCCAGTCATCATCACACCTGTTGCACCTCCACCCCCCGTCATCGAGGAAGCCCGGGCACCCTCCGACTCTGTGATTGGCGCGCTCTACGCCGACTTTAGTGCAGATTCGGAACAGATAGATTTCAGCCTAGAGGAGCTAGACTCTCCCATGCAGGAGATGGAGGAGGAGTACACACGCAACGAGGAGGCCAACAACACCGTCATGTCCCGAGAGGTGTTCGTCACCATTGGGACGGCGATGGATGAAGATCAACCCGGAAGAGCTCCGCCTATAGCTCTAGATAAAGGGAAGGGACCACCTTCTTCTGCCGACAATGATCGTGCAAAGGTCATGCCCCCTCCGCCTAACCCAGTGCAACAGCCGCAGGAATTCGGCACCGGCCCGAGAAACAACAACACCGCAAACTTGCCGCCTCCGGCATCTACGTCTGCTGCTGCCCAAGTTACTTTGGCTGATAGAGTAATGTACGACAATCTCTTTGTCGAGCCGCTGACGGTAGCTCATATTCGGAACATGACCCAACTTGACAAGAAGCGCCAGCAGCTGCTGGAGGAAGCACAGGCCATTGCGGAGCAAGGCGCAAAGCTAGATCGAGATCTGGACAACGCGTAGGTATCCATAGAGAAAGCTAGAGCAATGGAGGCCGAGTACAAGACTCTGCTGCAGCAGCAGAAAGCCAAGAAAGCTTCGGCTCGCGTCATCAAAGATCCTGGTGTGCGGCGAAACCTAGGATGGGCTCCCCTGAAGCCGGCACAAGCCAAGCCATACATTGACAATGAAGGCAAGCAGGTGATGCCCACTCCTCTCCTCAACCTCGCCGTCGCCAAGACCCTTATGGAGTAGGATAGATCTCCTAAGGAGGTGGACCAGGTCTATGACCTAGTTCCCAAGGCGGTGAAACAGCAGGAAAAGGCCACCTCTCTAAGGCCTGAGTCTGACCCAGCGTTTTGCCAGTCTAGCCAGCATAAGACTCCAAGGGACAGATCTCCTCTTGATGTCAGGTCTCAGACGGGTTCGTCAAAACGAAGAAGGAGGGATGCGCGCAACAGGAAGGATGTTATCCCCATATCCTTCAACCATGGAGGTAAGGCCCAACCTCGTCACCTATCGCCATCGCCCCGCTCACCCCGACATCGCGAAGACACCAAGGCTCACCATCGTACGGATATGCCCCTGCCAAGGCAAAGCGGCATCATCATCCGCGACAACGCGGAGCAGACCCGTCATGATAGAGAGCGCAACCAGGGACACAAGAGCAGGTCGTGCCATGATCCTCCGCGTCCGACAAGCAACCGCAACAAGCGTGAGGCGTCGTAGGAGGGTAACAGCAAGAAGGCTAACCCACCGCCACCTCCGCCTCCGTCTCCACCTAGCATCCACCATGGCGGAGGGGGCCCGTGTCGTTCACGCAGCCCATCCGCTGTTGACAAGAAGAAAAGAAGCCCAGAGCCATACGACGCACGTTCACGGATAGACAAGATCCACAAGGCTCGGGAAGGACCATACCTAGGACCACGTTGCTTTGGACTTGTGATACGGTCCGCAACTTACCCCAAAGGTTTCCGGATTGACAAGACCATCATGACCTATGACGGCACCGCCAAGCCAGCTACAAGGTTGCAGGATTACGGCAACGTGGTGGAGATCACCGGTGGTAACCCCAACGTTGCCATCAAGTACCTCCCATTGATGTTGGCGGCCACGGCCCGTCAATGGATTGATGACTTGCCGGAGAAATCCATCTGAAATTGGTTGGACATGCAAGAAGCGTTCACCAAGAACTTAGAGGGTACGTATAAGCATCACTGCACTGTTGGCGATCTACAGCGGTGCGTGCAAGATAAAGACGAGACATCTCGCGCCTACCTCTCCTGCTGGCTGGATATGAAGAATTCCTGCGCAGGAGTGCACGCTCAGACCGCCATGGCCGCCTTCATCGATGCGTTTGAAAGGGGCACGTTGCTCCGACATAAGCTGAAGCGCTTGCAGGACAATCACCAGCTAGACTTGAACCAGATGATTCAGTTGGCCAGTTGGACAATCACTAGCTAGACGATGATGCTTGCGGCTCTCTGCCGGCAACAGCCGTTCCAACTCAAGATCGGAGGAACAGCAGCACAAACCGGAAAACCGCACAAGAAGAAAAATAAACTCCCGACATGGTCACTATGACCTTCACAGGACGAGGTGATGGCGGACAGCGTGGCAAGGACGGGGAGCTGGTCGTGGGCAGCAGAGAGGAAGTGAAACTACCTCGGCATCGCTCCGTGTTCCCCAAACCTACGAGGAGTACCGCGATATGTCGTGCCTTGTACACCTCGATGTCAAAGGCAAGACCACCCACACCAATCGCCACTGCAAGTTCGTCAACAACCTCAAGGAGGACCCGGAGTCCGGCTACAAGAGAAGTCGAAAGAATAGACCGCGAGGAAATGGCAAGGGGAAGAAGAAGGAGGAGGAGTCCAAGGATTCAACTGACATGGACGGGGACATTGACCCCAAGCATGCCTCCAAGAGCGACGGCAAAGGCAAGAACCCCGTCGAGAAGAAGGCGGCAGTTTTCCATACTTTCCTTGGCACTCCCACCGTCCGACAACAGAAGACCTCCATGAGGATACTGATGGCTACTCTACCCCAGTTCCCCAGTTCCTGCGCTGGTCGGAGATTCCAATTACTTGGGATAGGAAGGATCACCCAGACCTCATCCCTACAGAGAACCAATACGCCATGGTCATCAACCCATTGATTGACGGCAATGAGTTCACCAAATGTATGGTGGATAGTGGAAGCAGCATCAACATCATGTACCTGGATACCTAAGGCGGACCAACACCATCTTCCACGGCGTAGTTCCTGGATGGGAGGCTCGGTCCCTTGGTTCAGGTCGCCTTTGGTGATGTTAATAATTACTGCCAAGAGCGCATGGCATTTGAGGTGGTCCCCTTCAAGAGCGTGTACCACGTCATATTCGGCCGCAACATATTCCACACCTTCATGGCCAAACCATGCTTCGTCTACAACAAACTCAAGATACCTAGACCAAACGGTGTCATCATCGTATCCGGAAGCTTTGCCAAAGGTAGGGACTGCGAGATTGGAGAGGCAGCCTACGCGGAAGCTGTCCTCTATAGCGAAGAATTCAAGGAGATCCAGAGCAAGGTCGATGCCTCGGAGATGCCCGCGTCGAAGAAACAGATTTCCGACTCTGCTCCAGCATTCAAGGCCAACATCGAGACAAAGCCGGTGGAACTTGTGGTAGGTGATGCCTCCAAGACCACCGCCATTGGGATGAACTTGGATCCCAAATAGGAAAGCGCTCTCGTCAAGTTCCTCCGTGAGAATAAGGACATCTTTGCCTGGCAACCTGCCGACATGAAAGGTGTAACTAGGGAACTTGCTGAGCACAGCTTGAACATTGATCCAAAATGCAAACCAGTGAATCAACCTCTACGACACTTTGGAGATGAGAAGAGACGCGCCATAGGCAAAGAGATAGCTAGGTTACTTAAGTCTATTTTTATCCGAGAAGTCCTTCACACTCAATGGGTGGCCAATCCTGTACTTGCCCCAAAAAGGGAACCAAAGAATTAAGAATGTGCGTTTATTACACCGGCTTGAACAAAGCATGTCCCAAAGATCCGTTTGTCCCAAAGATACCACGAGATCAAGATGAGGAAGTCAGACCAATTGGCCACTTCGTTCACTACCCCTTACGGCACGTTTTGCTATGTTACGATGCCCTTTGGGCTGAAAAACGCAGGTGCTATGTACCAACAAACAATGCAATGTTGCCTACACGATCAAATTGGTCGGAGTGTTTATGCCTATGTGGACGATATAGCGGTGATGTCTAAAAAATCAAACGACTTAATCTCCGACTTAAAAGAAACCTTTGATAATCTCCGGAAATACAACATGATGCTTAACCCTAAGAAATGCGTCTTCGGGGTTCCGGCCGACAAATTGTTGGGTTTCATCGTTTCCCAACGTGGAATCGAGGTCAACCCGGAGAAAATCAAGGCCATCTTAAACATAAACCGTCTGACATGCCTAAAGGACATACAATGACTAACATGTTGTTTTGCAGCAGTTAGTCGGTTCGTCAGCAGACTTGGAGAGAAGGCTTTGCTGCTGTACAAGTTGCTTAAGAAGGCGGAAAAATTCATGTGGACGGACGAAGCAAATGCAGCATTGAAGCATCTCAAGGAGATTCTTTCCTCAGCGCCTATCCTTGCAGCGCCCGAGCCTGGAGAAACCATGTTAATTTACATGGCGACCACCAACCGGGTAATCAGCATCGTCGTCGTGGTAGAGCGGAAGGAACCAGGATATGAGCACGGAGTTCAACGATCAGTTTACTATGTAAGAGAGGTCTTGATGGAGTCCAAGCAGCGTTACCCGCATTACCAAAAGATAGCTTATGGAGTATTCCTTGCTTCTCGGAAGCCGAGACACTATTTCTAGGAGCACCCCATCACAGTGGTGAGCAAAACTCCACTGTCCGACATTATCAACAATAGAGACGTTATAGGAAGGGTCGCGAAGTGGGGCATTGAACTTTCCACCTTCGAGATCACCTACAAGCGTTGCGACGCTATCAAGTCACAAGCCTTGATGGATTTTACCGCAGATTGGACGGAGATACCAGATGCTACCCCATTGCCAGAGACAAAATACTGGGTGATGCACTTTGACGGATCAAAGATGCTCAACGGCTCGGGGGCTGGTGTATTGCTACAGTCACCAATTGGAGAAAAGCTACACTACGTTCTACAAATCCACTTCGAGGCTACGAACAACATGGCGGAGTATGAAGCACTCATTCACGGATTACGTGTAGACAAGGATATTGGCATCAAGCGCATAGTTTGCTATGGAGATTCCGACTTGGTTGCCCAGCAGGTGGCTGGCACCTGGAATGCACAGAACCCTATGATGTTGGCAATATCGAGATGAAGTGGACGAGATAGCCAAGAGCTTCTTGGGCTAGGAGGTCAAGTATGTACCTAGGGAGCAAAACGAGGCGACTGATCAGCTGTCTAAGCTTGGATCAAGGTGCAAACGAATTCCTCCTGGTGTTTTCCTAGAGCATCTACAGACACCATCTGTAAAGGGAGTAGACATCGACAACCCGGATAGAGTAGACTCTTTCGTCCACATGGTGGCAAATGTCCCTCCGGCTTGGAGAAAACCGTTCATGGAGTATCTCGAACACGGAACTTTGCCCGACGACAAAGTCGAAAGATGGCAAATAGTACGTCGATCAAAGGGCTATACCATAATCAATGGACAACTCTACAAAATAAGCACTATTGGTGTATACCTTAAGTGTGTTTCCTAGCAAGAAGGTATTGAAATCCTACGCGAAATCTATCTCGGAGATTGCGGGTATCACGCCGCTCCCCGATATTTGGTCACGAAAGCCTTCTGGCAAGGATTCTACTGGCTGACCGCGAAGGCGGACGTCAACAAGCTGGTGGATACATGCATGGGATGCCAGTATTATGCCCGACAACCACATGTTCCTGTTGAAGAATTGCGAACAATACCAATAACTTGGCCGTTTGCAGTCTCGGGGCTGGACATGGTTGGTCCGTTGCAGACGGCACCATGTGGGTTTACGCATCTGCTAGTAGCAGTTGATAAATTCACCAAATGGATAGAAGCTAAACCCATTAGAAAGCTTGATGGGGCAACTGCCCTTAGGTTTGTCTGTGATCTAGTGGTGAGATTTGGTCTCCCACATATCATTATCACCGACAACGGCAACAACTTGTCACTCAGAGAAGTGGAAGCTTATTGTTGGGAGAAGGGCATCCGACTTGACCTTGCATCTGCGACACACCCACAATCCAATGGTCAGGTTGAGCGATCCAATGGATTAATTTTTCAGGGAATCAAGCCACGTCTTGAGGCACCGCTACATAGAGAAGCTGGAGCCTGGGTGGAAGAATTCCCATCTGTGATGTGGAGTTTACGAACTACACCCAACAGATCCACCGGCTACACCTCTTACTTCATGGTATATGGAGCAAAAGCCATCCTGCCTTCCGACATCCTTCATGATGCACCAAGAGTTGACGCCTACGACGAAGATGACGCTGAAGAATCCAGATGCCTAGATGTGGACCTTCTCGAGGAGGAGCGTGTTTTGGCATGCCAAAGATCCGCCATCTACCAGCAGAACCTACGCAGCTACCATAGTCGCCGCGTTCGGCATCGCTTGTTTAAAGAGGGGGATATGGTGCTCCGACTTAAGCAGAAGAAGTCACACAAATTATCTCCGCCATGGGAAGGACCATTCATCATAAGCAAGGCGCTTCTCAATGGGTCTTACTACCTCGTTGACAATCGTGAACTGAAGGATAGACCCAACGAGGATCATAAGCGTAAGCGACGTGACCCGGATGATGACTACCTGGAGCTTGATCGGCCATGGAACATAGAACAGCTACGTCCTTTCTACACTTAACATTTTTTATCTATTGTGTACCTCTTATATGATCAATGAAATAAATCTCTCTTGGTCACTCATATTTCTAAGTGTTTTACCTCCTTTAGTGTTCATTTTTGGATCGTATAAAACCTTTATGCACAAGCTTTGCGATTTCACTTGTGAAAATCCCGCCTACGGGCGTTAGCTTAAGTTTTCTTGTCTACACGTTCTTTGTCATTTTTATGTGGATTCTAGAGTAGTGACTTTCGGCACTTATTGTTGGCGATTTTGTGCTTAGGTTATTGACGGTGCCATTGGGCATCATCACATGAGCGCATGGTTCCGACAACGAGTTTTCCGACTCATGAAAAGTCAAGCATAAAAACCAAAGTAATGAATAAACCAGCACTTGCTTAAAAATATATATATATGCTGGAACTAATTCTTGAGTAGCAGGAAATAACAACCATTGTTTTCTGCCTTAAGTTAACAAGTAGTTTTTCCGCATACACACTACAGAGGAAACAAATATTACAAATTGTTTTTCATTCCTCTGGCACAGGCGACTTGGAAGCAGCATCGTCGGCAGCAGGAGAGTCACCTTCCTCAAAGTCGACAGTGTTGAGGGACTCGGAGGAGCTTGCCGCCATCGATGGTTTTCATGGGCACAAAGACATTAATGTCGACCAACTCGGAAAATATGGTGTCAAAACCCGCGAGCGACGCCAAGATAGATTCATGATTTATATTTTGTCCTTCGTCATCTATGTCCAAGAACTTTGTCACAGAGTCTGATGCCTTGATATTAATCTGGAGGGGTTTGTCTATCTCCTTGCCCTGCTTGACTGCGGTGTTGATAAAGTTGCCGGCAAGGACCATGCATTCCTTTGGCGAAGGAGGCGACCGGATTAAACCCATAGGAGCTGCAAATTTCTGACAAAGGAGCGCAAGAGTTCAAAAGTTCAGAGTATCTAGCTTACAGATATCTAAGACGGAGAATCACTTACTGAAGATGCTTATCTCAGCTTGCTGGAGAGTCTCCGCCATGGAGTCCCGTTCTTGTGGGAGGATCTTGTACGCTTCATGATGGCGTTGATTTTGCTCATCAGTAGCTTTCTTCTAATCTTTTAAGATCGCGATTTCCTCCTTCAAGCGGGTCATCTCCTCACTGGCGGAGTCTTGCAGGGCTTTCATTGAGTCTTCATGCATCTTCAGCATGTCCTTCCTCTCCTGTTTAAGGATCTTGTTTTCACTATCTAGCTGCTGAATATGCTTGGATTGCTCAACAATGTCCTTATCCTTGGAAATGGTTTCTGCAAGTCGGAGAAAGAACAGCACATAGTGAGTACTCGGAGAATGTTGGCACAATACCAAGTCGGAATACATGAAAGAAAGGAAAAACAGACGCTTGCTCTTGATGATCTGTTCCTTCAAGAAGGCAGTTTTACCCTTTTCATCTTCCAAGTCCGCGCGCATCTTCTGGTACTTGTCATTGGCGACACCCCTCCGAGCATTCTCATTCTATGGAAAAGAAGAAAGTTAAACATTGTTTGGTCTACTTGGAGCATCTTGCCGGAAAATTTCCACCTAGAAGCTCGGGGGCTACAACGAGAGTTCTTAACTTAACAATATGCTTGGTCTTTCTTTAAGCATCTAGTCGGAACTAATTCAGTTTTCAACTAGAAGCTTGGGGGCTACAGTATCGAAATTTATAAACACTGTGTATGCTACTCTGAAAGCATCTAGTTGGAATATTTCATTCAAACTATATGCTTGGGGGCTACAGTGAGAAGTTTTCTAGCTTAGTCACTCTTAGAGCATTTAGATGCAAAGACCTATGGTTTTCCGTCTAAATCCTCGGGGGCTATAGTGGGATACTCATATGAAAAGCAAAAGCAAATAAAACTTACAAGTGCGATGATCTTGAGGTTTGTAGCACTCTCAGCAAGCAACTTGCCGAAGGACAAACTGTTTCCTTGCAACATTTATGCTTGCCGGAGAAGCTCCTCAAGGCCACACGTTGGATATGTCGGCACCGCACCAGGAACCAGAGCAGTGCTACCCGACGTAAGCACCGGATAGACTATCTTCGGGAACTCTATGGTATTCTTGGGTGCGGAGGTGCCGCCTTCGACAGACGTACCACCTACCACCGCCGCCTTACCGCAACCGATGACATCCTTAGCCGGAGCTTCAACCATTTGGTTTGCGGCACATTCCTGCATCGCCTGTTCGCCAACAACAGCAAGCTCGGTGGAGGCACCTGAGTCCACTTCCATGGTGGAAGGGCCAGATGCTTCTTTGGCTTGAGAGCTTGTCGGAGCGGATGAAGGTTGGACGCTAGGAGTGACAGGGGCGATGGCGGGAGATGCGTGGGGAGAAATGTCACTATGCAACATATCCTTAATGTTTTTAGAAGCCCCCAAAGTCTTGGAGGTCTTCTTTAAACTGGTTGTGGCTTTCTTCCTGAAACGTACAAAAAGTATAAGTACAGAAATAAGACAAACAATGGACAATGTCGGAGAGAAAGAAGCATACACAAGAGGGGGTGCTTTGGCAAAGGGGATCCCTGTAACCTTTCTTTTCTCCGCCTCCAGGGCGGCAGTAGTCTTGTTGGAGGATCCACCCACCGTCTTATTTTTAATGCCTCCGTCGGTAGCGTCAGAGGTGGAGCTCTTCCGCTTTCGTGCCAACGGGGCATCGTCGTCGGACACAACGGTGACTTCCTTCAGCTTTGGATCATGTATTTGAGGAGCCATGCTATCCTCATCTATGTCGCTGAGCTTTTAAGTGAGGAACCACCGTGTTAGATGAGATGGCAATGGCTAGATGGAAGAACTTGAGTATATGTCATACACGGAAAATAAACAAGTACCTTTGGGCACTTGCTCTCTACGAACATGTCGTAGGTGATGGTGAAGCCACGCTTCCTATCCTTCACCTTAACGATGTCCTTGAGGCGGAGCTTGACGGAGTCGCTTGAGAAGTTGTCCTCGGAGATGCGGAGGCTATCCTTCCTCTCGTTGGTATACTCGTGCATCAAATTCAAGTGGTGTTGCAGAGGCTGGATCTTCCTGATGAACCAGCACATGGCTAGGTCCAATCCGGCTAGACCCGTATCTACGAACCACTCTATCCGCCTTATAGCGCGGGAAGCGTCTACGTCGGAGGGAAGGGAGGCCTGGGATCTCCATGTCGAGGCTTCGGCGGAAGTTCCATTGACAAAGTCCGGGTACGTCACTTCTCGGCCGACAAAAGGGATATCTGGGCCGTAGAAGTATGTTCGCTGGCAGTTTTTGCAAGACTCGTGGCCGACGATGTCGGGGAACCGCCGGCCAGGCCAGATCTTAAAACTAATGGTGCCACAATTCCTGAGCTTGTCCTTGCTGGCTCCGATTTCGCGTTTGACGGTGCAGAAATAGATGAAGAGATCTAGCCTAGGTCTAATCCCTAAATAACCCTCGCAAAGGGCTGCGTAGTTGCTAAGCGCTAAGATGCTATTGGATGAGAGGTTCTGAGGCTGTACTCGGTAATGGTTGAGGACAGCAAGGAAAAAGTTAGAGATGGGTAGGGAGACGCCGCGTACTAGTTGCCCTTTTAGGTACACCTTTTCTCCGGCTTGGGGATAATGTGTGACCTCGCCGGCCGGCGCCGCCCGCCAGGCGAGCCCCTCTGTTGCAAGGAGGTAGCTCTCGATGATCAATTCCTTGATATCGCGGTTTGTAATATCCGAACCGCGCCAATCGCCCTTGTGGGAGTCGTACTCCTCTTCGAGCATCTCCATCGCCGCTGAGTTATGGTCACCACCGGTGGCTTCAACCACCATGGATATGGGAATCACCAGACCCTCTAGGGGCACAATGATGGAGCTCGCCGGCTTCGCCGCAGCATCGCCTGACGCCGCCATGGAAGGGGATGAAATGCTGCTGGCCATTGGAAGTTTTCGGTGGTGATTGGGAAGGTCAAGGGGCTAGGGTTTTTCGCAGTGTGCGCGGAGAGCTCGAGGAGGCGCTCGCTAGAGGAAGAAGATGATGCAGAGGGGAATGAGGTGAGAAGTAAAATTTTCATCACCGTTATAATTTATAACCTCTGGCATCAAGATTCATGCGGAATGATCCAACGGTTGACGCGTGTATGACGTGTGCGGGCGCTTGTGCGGAAATTTCGCCATGTTGCCAACCGTTGCCGCCAACGGTTCGTATCGCTCGTGCGGGAAAATCGGACATGATTGTGTTTTCTGCATGTGTAAGTTACATGGTGTTGCTGACCTATATCTATGTTGCCCTAGCTGTCACTGGTAGGTGAACCATCACATCAGAATATTCTGGCATGGACGGATCCAATCGGCTACAGAAGAGTACGATAGAAGATTCAGCAATTCTCCGGCTTACAAGTTGAAGACGGAGAAAACGTTGCAGGGTTCTTTGGGACGACTACAAGATGTTGCTTGACGATTTGTCGACATCCATCTAGACGGAGCATTCAACGTGAAGAGACAATACGGCGCAAAATCTCGGAGTTCTCGGGGGGCTACTGTTGGGGATATGCTATATGGGTATCCTCATAGCATGTCCTCTATCCGGATAACCCGGGTGGCCCATAGTTGGTAGCATGGCCCTTGGCCTGCTGGGCGGCCTAGTTAGATGGATCCAGAAGGGAGGCCCATGCCAGATAAAGGAAGTCTACGGAGGAGTCACCGATGTACCCGGAGCCTTGGAGTGCAAGACACGCTTGACTGATTGTAGGCAGTGTAGGACTCTGTAACCTGTCCAGCTAGGACTTTTCCCTGTAACCCTAGTACCTGGCAACTATATAAGTCGATCCTATGGGAGCCTTTAGGACACCAATTAACTTATACCTTGCACAGCGAATCGATCCCTGTAACTCGGCGTATTGCCATTATAATGATTTATAGCAGTAGTAGGATTCCGCCACCGTCTTGGGATCTGAACCTAGGTAAGCTGTGTTACCTCGTACCCGTCAACCGTCTGCCTTCCCCCACGTCTCTAAACACGCACTGTGAAGACTCCTCCATGGCGTACTCGTCGGCAATACCATGACACCGGCGACTGGGGATTAGCTAGGCGACAACTGTTTAGAGGAGATCTAGATTGGCTGCAACTAGAGAGGGGGGCGGGGGCCGACCTAGGGTTTCTTGTGGGGTGCAAGTGAGCGCCCCATCCCCTTTATTTATGATAGGGAGGGGCGGTTTGGGGAGGGGAGTCCTTCCCAAACTCCACCTTGTGGCCGGCGGCAAGGGAGAGGGAGGAATCCTCCCTTAGGTAGGATTCCTTCCCTCCCTCCACTAGGCAACCATGTTGGGATTTGACTTTTTAAATTGGCATTTGACTTTAAAACTAGAGTGTGATTTATCTCTTACCATTGCCCAGCCAAGTGACCAGTACATGATCCAACCATTCCACTTTGTCATGACACATCCATGTACCCTTCCCACTCCGGATCGGTGGACCTTCTAGACACTTCTGGAACATTCCGTTGAAAACACCGAAACCATTCCCGAACTCTAGAATTAGACTTTCCTTATATGAATCTTTTTCTCCGAACCATTCCGGATCTCCTCGTGATGTACCAGATCCAATCCGAGACTTCGAACAACATTCAGTGTCATGGGAATGGCCACGGACGATGCTGCAATCGGCAGCGAGTAGTAGAATGAGGGGCAAGGGTGACCAGCCATCTGCGGTGCGAGATGAGGGCAGAGACATAAGGGTTTACCAGGTTCGGCCCCCCGGAGGGTAAACACCTACTACTGCTAGATTGTATTGATTAGAGAGTACAAAGGCCGAGCTCAAAGACTAGGCGGCGTGTCGCAGGGGGTGTATGATGGAACGTATCCTCTATGCGTACCCTAGGGAGTTTTATATAGGCTCACCTCACTAGGGTTTAAAGATCTACAACCGAATTAGTTAAGGATTCAGAGATACTTGACCTAATCCGACTGGACCTAGCGACGCTTCTGGGCCTCCAGCTTCCAGTCGCCTGGATCCTTGTTAAGTCTTGATCCAGTCGTCGTCCTGCAGGCCCACTCGCTGGAAGCTTGGGACAGTATGAAACATCCTGCTGGGTATACCGCACTCGGCATATCCCCATCAATAGTCCCCGAGGTTGTCGTTGATTCGTCGTAGGTGTTCGCTGGCAGTTGGAGTATACGGGTCCAATTTGGACACCCAGTCAAATAGGCGGTGGACTCCCTGAATGAAAGACAGAACTTGTTATCTTAGTCGCAATAACGGCGATCAGTCGAATCGCAGCACGGTGATCAGGTCGGCGAGCAGTCGAATCACAGCTAGGGCGATCTGATCGGAGAATCATCGAGTCGCTGAAGCCAGCGAGTCGAGTAGGCGAAGTTGGACCGTCAGCACTGGTCAAAATACCCATTGGGTAATCCAACGGTAATATCGGCGTAATTACCACGCAGTAATGGTCCACCAAAAATGGCGGGTAGCAACCGTAATATAAAGGAGTGATGGGCGAGGAACGATTATTCCCCACATTTCTCCCGGTCTCGCGCGCCTCCCAGTCTTCCATTCCTCCATAGCAAACAGAGCGATTTCGAACGATCCGCGACTCCAGATCCTTCGACTGATGGCGCCTCCGACCGAACCATGGGGGAGATCCAAGTGCATGAAAGTGCTGCTGAGGTCATTCGAGGAGGCGGGGATCCTCCGCGCCGGGAGATGGCGCATCCCCGTGGCCGGCGAAGTGATGCCAGATCTGCGCGAGGGAGAATTCATTTGCTTCACGAGCCACCTGGAGAGGGGGCTCGGATTCCCCACCTCCCTCTTCTTTCGCCACTTCTGCGCCTACTACAGTATCCAGCCGTCAGAGCTAGGACCGCACAACATCAAGCAACTCGCCATCTTTGTGGTGTTTTGCGAGTGCTAACTAGGCTGCTGGCCGTATTTCCCCCTATGGCAAGATCTGTTCCAAGGGAGGACCGGACACAAAGAGGCAGGCGGCCCGATACTGGCCGCAGGGGGCCTCACCTTTCAGTTGAAGTCGAAGGCCTCCTTCTTCAATCTGATGCTGCCGAAGAAGGAGGCAAACGAGTGGAAGAAACATTGGTTCTACGTGATCGAGTCGCCACCAGATGATGAGGTGGCGCTTCCGATGTACTTCGCCGCCCGGTAGCTGAATGGCCAGGTGATGGGGATGGTCTTGAGCGCCGAGCTCAGGACGTGGGTCTGGTTGGCGTACTTCTGGCATCCTACACAACATCGTACGATGTCGACCGCGTCGGCGTGCGCGGTGAGCCAGTAAAAGCCGTGTCGCATGGCCTTGGCGACCAAGGAGCGAGAACCAGCATGATGGCCGCAATCGCTGGCATGGATGTCTTGGAGGATCTTGCGACCTTCTGCGGGTTGGACGCAGCGTTGGAACATGCCAGTCACGCTGCGTTTGTGGAGCTCGCCGTTGATGATGACGAAGGATTTGCAGCAGCGTACTATCATTCGGGCCTCCATTTCGTCAGCTGGTAGGGTGCCTCCCTCTCGGTAGGCGACGTATGGCACGGTCCAGTCGCTTGGCTCAGCGAGCATGCCGACCAGGGATGCTTCTGGTTGTAGCGGGATTCTGATGTCGATCTCCCGCGAGGGAGAGATGGAAGGCTTGGTGATGGTGTCGAGGAAGACACCGGCGGGTGGCACGAGGCGAGCCGACCCTATGCGAGAGAGGGCGTCGGCTTCCTCGTTCTTGCGCCGATCGATCCACTCGACGGAGTAGCCAGCAAAGTAGCCTCCCAGCTGGTCCACAGCTTGGCGGTATGCCGCCATGGTGGGGGAGATTGCATCGCAAGTGACGACGACTTGCCCGGTGATGAGGTTGTAGTCGCTGTAGCAGCACAGACGATTGATGTTCATTTCCTTGGCTGCTCGCATGCCATGGAGGAGCGCCTCGTACTCGGCCATGTTGTTGGTGCAGGGGGTGAAGTCGAGGTACAGGACGTAGCGCAGCTTGTCGCCCTTTGGAGATGTGAGGACGATCTCTGCCCCTGCGCCATCTGCGTTCTTGGAGCCGTCGAAGTGTAGCAACCAGTAGTGGAGGTATGGCAGTTTCTCTAGCTGTTCTTTCTCCTCCCAGTCAGCGAGAAAGTCTGCCAGGGTCTGCGACTTGATTGCCTTGCGCGGATTGTACCTAATGTAGTGGACTCGGATCTCGACGGCCCACTTGGCAACTCGCCCGGTCGCCTCGCCGTTGCGCATGATGTCCTGCAACGGTGCTGAGGAGATGATTGTGATTGGGTGCTCCTGGAAGTAGTGTAGCAGTCGTCGTTGGGCTCTGAAGACCGCATACACCAATTTCTACTATTGCGGGTAGCGCTGGTGCGACTCGGTGAGGACTTCGCTGATGTAGTAGACAGGTCGTTGCACCGGGCGCTCCTTGCCCTCTTTTGGCCGTTCGACGACCATAACGGCACTGACGACTCGCTCGGAGGCCGCGACGTAGACCAGCATGGGTTCCTTGTCGACGGGGGCGGTGAGTAGGGAGGGCGCGAGTAGCACCTCCTTGAGTGCTGGAGCATGTCGTCTGCCTCCTTGTCCCACTGGAACGTGGGATTCTTGCGCATTAGGTGGTAGAGGGGCATCGCCTTCTCGCCTAGCCGGGGGATGAAACGACTGAGAGCCGCGACTCGCTCGGCCAACTTCTAGATGTCGCGCAGGTAATCGGGTTTGCTGATCTGGGAGATCGTGTTGGTCTTGGTGGGGTTCGCCTCGATCCCTCGTTTGGATGTCGCGCAGGTAATGGGGTACCCCAGCAACTGTCCAGTAGGTACACCAAAGGTGCACTTTCCTGGGTTTAGTTTGATCTTGTACCTCCGCAGGTTTGCGAAGTTTTCCGCCAGGTCGATGAGTAGATCGCCGTGGCGAGTGGACTTCACCACCACGTCGTCGATGTAGACGTGGATGTTGCGGCCAATTTGGCTCGCAAGGCACTCATGCATGCACCCCTGGTAAGTCTCCCCGGTGTTCTTGAGGCCGAAGGTCATAGCGGTGTAGCAGAATACTCCGAATGGCGTGATGAACATCGTCTTCTCCTCTTCCCCGACTGCCATTTTGATCTGGTTTTAACCAGAGTAGGCGTCAAGAACGCACAGCGACTCCGAGCCTGCAGTCGAGTCGATGATTTGATCGATCCGCGGGAGGACGAACTGCTCCTTCGGGCAGGCGCTGTTTAGGTTTGTGTTATCGATACACATTCTCTAGGTCCCATTTTTCTTCTTGACCAGGACTGGGTTTGACAGCCACTTGGAGTACTTGATTTGCCGAATGAAGCCTGCGGCAAGTAGACACTGCACCTCCTCGGCGATTGCTCGGCGGCGCTCTTCATTGAAGGGCCGCAACGACTGTTTGATGGTTCATGCTTTGGGTTCGGTGTTGAGTTTGTGATCAGCAAGTTCCCTTGGGACTCTAGGCATGTCGGATGGCTTCCATGCGAAGATGTTGCGATTCTCACGTAGGAAATCGATGAGCGCGCCTTCCTATGCTAGGCTCATGCCCGTTCCGATCGTCACCGTCTGGCTGGAGTCGCCTAGGACCAGCTCGACAGTGTGAGTGTGCATCGTTTCTTTGAAGGTGGTGGAGCCGCCGCCCTCCGAGTTGGGCTTCTTGAGTATTTTTGGGTCGTCATTGTTGACCCCGCTCGTGTACCTTGCGAGCTCCTCCTCGTGGTTAGCTTCTGTGGCTAAGACGGCGTCGGCGAGCTTAGCGCCTTTGGACTCGCATTCCGCGGCCATGTCGGGGTCGCCGTGGATGGTGATGATGCTGCACGGCCCTGGGAGATTCGTCGCGTTATACGCATAGTGGGGCGCTTCCATGAATTTGGCAAACGCCTGCCACCCCAGGACACAGTGGTAGGGGATGTTGATGGGCACCATCTCGAAGACGATCCGGTCGATGCGGAAGTTTGCTGGAGTGCCGAAGGTGACTGGAAGCGTCACCTTGCCGATCGGGTACGCATTCCAACCGGGGACGATGTCGTGGAAGGTGGTGTAGGTCGTCTCAATCATTGACTGTGGTAGACGCAGTCGCCTGAACGTGTCCAGGTAGAGAATGCTGATGGAACTTTCGCCGTCCATCAGCGTCTTGGGGAGCCAGTAGTCCCCCACCTTGGGCTTAACCACCAAGGTGACTCGCCCCGGGTATTCGATCCGTGGCGAGTGGTCTTCGCGACTCGGCATATCCCCATCATTCGGTCTCTTTACTCACATTCCATATCTACTAAACAACATCGAATCCTTAAGTGTGTCTCCCTACGATTCGTGAATTATGTAGACATGATCAAGACTCTTCTTCGATCAATAATCAATAGAGGAATCTAGAAATTCATATGGCTCCCACATATTTCTATGATTACTTCATGATCGAATGAACCATTTACACACTACTAGGAAAATAGCTATAGATAGACAGACCTTCTGTGGCGCATGGGTCTGACCATGCGCCATAAAAGACGTCCAGTAGCGCATCTGTGGAAATGTGCCATAGAACACTCAAACTTCTGTGGCGCATGGACTTTGGCACTGCGTTATAGAAGTAACGTGAGACCCACACCAGGCGTTGGTCTATGAAACATCTGTGGCGCATTTGAGCATATGCGCCACAGAAGTTGGCACTTATGTGGAGCATATACTCAGATGCGCCATAGAAGCATCAGGTGGGACCCATAGCAGGCATGCTTTGACCATTCTTTGACCACCCTCTATGGCGCATATCGCCATATGCACCACAGAACAAGTATGTGGGCCCCACCGTCTGGCCACCGATGACCAAGCTTTTGTGGCGCATATAGTGATATGCGCCATAGAAGATCAAACTTCTGTGGCTCATATTTGCCATCTGTGCCACGGAATGATTCGTGCTACTAAGAATATGTTGAGAATTTCTAGTACATTTTCCTCTTGATTTTCCCAACTAAACAAGTACCAGTGGAATAGATAGAATACTAGACAATCTAGTAGATAGACAGTGGCATACATCATTGCATGAACTAAGCATAGCCCTTGAACAACAAAACAACAATGGAATACATCATTCAAACATTGCAAACTCCTTCACAGAGCTAGGGGCGATGGCGGTGGAAGATGCCATACCTCTGTGTTCACACGGGCCTGCACCCTACAGACGTGCTCCTCCATTGACACGTTAGGGTCGAGCACCGGTTGCCACCCGATTGGATCCGCCACGAGCACGTCGTACAACCTCATGGCCTTGTTGTTGATGGCCTCATGCCGCAGCCTGGCCTCCTTCTCGATTAGGTTGACTTTGCTAACTCCGAGCACTACCCCTCAACCTCACCCCTCTACTGCGAGTAGGCTGCAGGGAATGCGAGCGGGTTGTTCTCTCCAGCGAGTCTTCTGACGAGTTGTGCGATGCCATCAGGGACAGGGATGGTGCTTTTGATAGGGAGTGTGGTAGATATATAGAGGGGTGCAATTAAAGGTAGTTGCAACCTTTAATTTTGTGCAGATCTAGATGCATGGTTCTGTGGCGCATATGGAGGATATGTGCCACAGACGTTCGATCTTCTGTGGCACATATAAGGATATGCGCCATAGAACCCTGCGTCCAGATCTGCTTTTAACCGGGCTCTGACCGACCATATGTGGGTCCCACAGTCTGGCCACCTATGACCAAGGTTCTGTGGCACATATGTTGATATGCGTCACAGAAGATCGAACTTCTATGGCGCATATCATCCATATGTGCCACAGAACCCTGCGTCCAGATCTGCACAAAAAGGTGGCATCTTTGCACCCTCTCTATCTACCACCATCCATTTCACATCCTTCTTCCCCATCCTCCCAGCTCGTCTTCTTCCTCTCTCCCACCCCATTGTGCCCATAATTTTGTCCATTTTGTTGTATTTAAACCGACAATATTTGATAGATTGGTTAGGGAAAGCCTTTCTCCAACTTGTAGATCTGAAACACACTTACTTTTCTCCTCCACACCTCTATTTGTGTACAACTATCTATCCATAGATCTATTGGTCCACACTCTCTCACATCACGGCGTCGAATCGGTATTCAATCTACTAGGTGAGTAATTGGCCATGAATATGCATGTTTTGTAGGTGTGAAGCTTGTTGCGCGAGCGGTGTGTACATGCGATGCATGGCACCAAGATGATGTTTGTGCATGAAGCTTGTGTGGTGCATGAATGTTTGCATGGGAAGAAGTTTCTTGCTGTTGCTTGTCTAGCCCAGTGTGGTGCATGGATATTTGCCGTAATGTTGATTCATTTCCATTTCGGAAAATTTTGCACCACCCATATGTCCTACTTTTAGGAAACGTCATGCAGAATTTTTCTGGCGACCATGCATGTGTGTTTGTGTGTGCATAAGGTGTGGTTTCTAATTAACCTACTCTCTCTTTTTCTCTATACATGCATACCTGTAGAGGTCCCAACCTAATAAGGTAGAGATCCCTGTGTTTACAATGCTAGTCCCTGGATCAATAGCTAGCATCCACAGTTTAAGATGTAATATCAAGAAACAAAGGTCACAATACAACTTTATAACCAGGAATAAAATAATACAATACATCTTACATAGCTCATTTGGCTATCTCATTACAATGCAGCGGAAATAACTATATAGCATGGATTCCTTCATCTTCAAAGTACCACAGGCAATCATGTTGGTTGTAGACTTGTAATACTAATCAACACACTTCACTAACATTAAACAAACCTGCAACATAATAAGTTACAGCCACAAGGGTCAATACGTTTCAACTGTATTGGAAAGTGATACTATGGTAGAATAGTGGTATCTATGATCTAGATGCATTTGGCTAAATGCAGCTTAGGCTTGCTTTGCTCAAAATAGATTTTCCTTATCATTTGAAAACACTAAGTTTTTATTTGTCAAAATCACCCAAGGCATCTACCAATAGAAATTGGTGATCCTTTAACCCTTGTTCAACCACAACATTTTAACTTAGAAATTGGGATGAGGAGATTCTTGATAGCTTCCATGTCTTGATGCTTAAATTGTCCATTGCCGGGGACACGTCTAAGTACTTAGATTTTACTCTCTCGAGAGGTGGTGCACTTTCCCCACAAGACTCGACATGCATCGAGACAAGATCCTTCATAAGCCTTCCCTTAGACCAAAATGGACGCGCTCCAAACCTATCACCCCCTACCACCTACTGTCCATCTGGCTAAGTTATTACAACCTATATGATCCAGACAGAGCCCATATTTCCTTGTGGCTGCACTTGAAGCTTCTCAACATTTGACATCTCAAATCTCTTTGTTCCTTGGTGGCTTTCCACAAGTGAGATACACCAGGGTAGGCCATAAATATGGGGCCCCGTGTAACCCCTCAACATAATCCATACAAGTCCCATTCTACCTAGGTGATTCATTCACATAGTTGTTTTATTAAACAAAACACAAGTCCTTGACTTAGAAATATTTCATAGAATGAATATAATCCACCCTTGTTTGCTACTAGCTAAGCTAAGCATGATAGTAGTAGGGACCTTAACTTAGGAAAATTCTACTAAGGCATCATCTACTAGGATTTCCCATGGCAAAGCATACTTAGTAAAAATTCCATGCAGGTCCTACTCAAAACATCACTAATGCATAGTGAAAATAATAGGACAAAAGTATGAAGCATCACTTGCCTTTTTAGTAGATAATATAGATTCACTCCTTGATCTTGCAATAGTCACACTCTTAAAATTTCACTACAATTCAATCAAGGCACAAATTCAATCTAGCATTCAAACAATTTCACCACATAAAATAATGAAACAAAACAATGCATGCAAGCATGCAAAAGATTGTTTTATTTGGAAAGGTGGTTTCTAATAGGCTATAAACATTTTAAAACACCTATTGGTCATTTATAAAAGTGGCAAAACCATTTGATATTAAGTTAGTGAAAATGGCCACTTTAAATCATTTTTGTTTTGCTAGAAATGATTTAAATCAAAGTAATAATTTCTAATGTTAGCCAAAATGTTTTTAAACACCAATATTAATTTTTATGGTCAAAGTATTTTAAAACAAATCTATTTACAAAAGGTTTCACCCAAAATCATTTTTAAATCAAAGCAACATTTTATTTTTCTAGAAATGCCTTTAATCAAAGTAATAATTTTCTATGGTTTAATCAAATACATTTTAAATCCAAAACTTAGTGTTTAGGGCCAGAGAGTTTAAATCATTTCATTTTCTAAAGGTTTTACTCAAAAAGCATTTTTAAACCATAATCAACATTTTTATTTAACTAGAAATGCTTTATTCAAAGGAATAATTCCTTAGTGTCACAAAATATGTTTTTAAATATAAAAGTTGGTTTTTATGGTCATTCGGTCTAAAACAAACCATTTACAAAATATTTTACCTTAAAAACATTTTTAGAATAAATTTTATAACCAAAATAGGCTTAAACAAGTTTCTGCAAAAACAACCAATTTTACCGAAGCAAAATACTAAACAAATGGCATGGTTGGAAAGTATTCTTTTTCCTGATTCCAATGATATAAAATTTGTAAATTTTGGACGTGTAGATTAAAAGTTATGAATTTTGCAATTTTAAACAATCCATAGTCATTTCTGGAATTTAATCAAACATAACAGGCCACGTGTCTTGTTTTCATTGGATCATACCGGTTCGAACGGATCGACTAACACAGTGCGTTGGATCTAAAGTGCATCGCATGGCACACAGCATATGATACCTCTTCGTTTAAAATCTAATCTCAACGCTTGGATCTAGATCAGATGGCTCACAGCACCCTGCCAAGAACTGGCGGCGCTGGCGCGACGACGAGCAGCGTAGCACTCTGTTCGTGGTGGTTTCAGCGAAGTAGAAAGCAAGGGGAGAATAGGTATGGCTCACCATGTTCGCAGGAGAGTGCTGATGCTCAACGTGCTCGTGGGGAGGCAGGGGGCGCACGGGTTCGTCGTATATTGCTCGCCGGAGTAGCTTCTGTCGATGGTGCACTCGGGCTATCATTGTTGGCGACGTTACAGACTGCGCTAAGACAAACAGAAGGTTGCGTTAGATGTGTATGAGGTTGGGGATCACACACGTATCAATGAGAGGAAGAGGGGAAGCCAGGGCTTACGAGGAAAGGTCGTCGGAGTGGATGCAGTCGTCGGTGGCGCTCTGGCGTTGACATTGCCGACACTGTGGGGCATGCGCGGGCTAGCTCGGGGTACTGGAACATGCGTAAGAGGGTGGGAATGTTCCCGTGGAGGTTAGGGGCAGTGGGGAGGGTCTTCGTCGCCGGAATCGGCCGAGGAAGGTCATCGGAGCAGCGGTGGTTTCGACTCGAATTGGAACGGCCTGGAGGCAGAGAGGGAGGGGAAAGGGAGAGGAAAGGGAGAAGAGGACTAGGCGATTAAGATGGCATGGTCACGGCAAGGAATTATCGCGGAATTGGTGCGAATTAAGGGTGCGGAATCAAAGCAGAAACGACGAGGGAGGGGAAATGAATTGGTCGTGGGTGAGGGAGAAGATGAGCTGGCAGGTGGGGCAGCATCGTCAGCAAGAGAGAGGGGGTGCGCGTGGGGTCAAGTCAGCGAGGGCGCGGGTCGACGTGCGGGTAAGAAATATATTCGCCAGGGGAGAGAGAGGTTGGCTGCAAGTTGGGCCCCGGCTTTGTTGGGCTGGGCTGGTTTGTTTCCATTCTTTTCTTCCTAAAACCTTTTATCTTTTCTGTTTTGAATTTCAACCTTTGATTTAAACCTCAATTTTAATTCAAGTTTTGACCAGACTTTTTCAGTAAGTTTGTACTGTTTATTTATGTGTTTTAAATTCTATTTTTAGAATATTTCAAATATTCCCTTATGTTTTATTATTTATTTAAATTAGATAGTTTGTCTTTATTTAAATAAGGTTTAAATATGTTTCCAAACTTCTATTGAATTCTAATTTTTACCAAACCTTTATCATTAGGTTTTATTAATTTATTAGTGCAAATAATTCACTTTGAATTACTTTAAATATTCTAATAGGATTTGATATCCATTTAAATTGGGCATTCAAATAAAATATGGTTTTAAACCCATATAAATGTTATTCAAATAATTCTTTTTAAGTTAATTAGATAAGTTTTTAATTCACTTTGGCAAATTCCAATTTATTATTTTCTCATGATTTAATTAATCATTTCTATTAGGGATTTTGTCTTCATTTAAATAATTTGAAAATGGTTTAGTCTCGTATACTTATATTTGATTATTCTTTATCCCTTTATTCTATTTGGATTTGAATTATCTTAATTCCATTTGCTTATGGATTTAATTTCATATTTTAAATTGACTTCTAAATAATTTTCTTGGGATTTATTCTTTAGGCAATTTGTCTTTATTTAAATAAAATTGAATATTGTATAATCCTTATGATTTTATTTAAATAATCTTTTACTCCTTTTATTATTCAATAATCTTTCATTTGTTTATGGATTCGGACAAGATTTAATTTGGCTTTTAATTATTCCTTATTTATTTATTTTCTTCATTTGCCTTATAAAATTCATATCTTTTTATTTATAGAACCAAAATTGGTGATTCCAATTTGTATAATTTTATTTAATATTTGTTTATATTTTTAAATCCTTTTAGGATTATTTTTATCACGATTTTGGCATGAATTTTAGATAGGATGTTTGGAAATTATTTCCTTTTATCTTATTATATTCATAAGTTTTTATCCATGGTTCCAAATTGAGTGAAACCACTTTCTATGGTTTTATAATATTTTTATTTATCATTCCTGGTCATTTAAAAATGTTTTTGATAGATTTTTATATGGATCAAATCCATAGTCTTAGGGAGATCTTTGAAATGATTTTCTTCCATTAGGGTTCTAGGGTTTTGGTTTATTTTCCCAAATGTTTAAATTTCAAGATACATTCATTGAGGAATGCATTTCACTTGATTGAAATTTTGTTGGATTCCCTTTTATTCAAAGTTTGTTCAAGATGGTTTTTGATGTTTCCATTTGGAATCAAAAAGTTTCTTTTCACCCTAAATTTCAACAATTATTTATTTTGTTTATTTATTTTTTCAAATTTCAAAATTTGGAAAATTTGGGATGTGACAATACCGCACAGGAAACCATGGTCGTTAGGATGAGCGAAGGTCGAGTTACTAGGTATAAGAAAGACGCGAAGGCCTACATGATTCAGAACAACAAGACCTAGATAAGATGTCCATGTTGAACATGCAAACTCCAACGCTGGATCGACCCTGTTTCTGGACAATTGGAGGATCACCTGCTCAGGCGCAGTTTCATGCGCGACGACTTTGATGAGGAGCCGGCAGCAAATAGTGGTGGTCATCATGAAGACGTGGGCGGGCGAGAAGACGAAGAGTCTCCCGACGGGCATGGTCATCATGACGAAGAATATACCGGCGGGCATGATCATCATGACGAAGAAGGAGATGTCGACATCATGACCATCATGAAGAAGGAGAAGAAGCGAACACCTAGACGCTGCTAACTTCAGCGTTAAGGGACTGTCATGTTCAGGAACTGCTTCTCAAGGAGACAAGCAATGCCAAAGCTACAGCCAGAGAGAAAGCCAAGCTAGCGCAAATGGAGATAGATGGGATGACTCCATTTTATCCTGGGTGTTGGCCCGAGGATACACGCCTGAGTGTAACACTCAAGGCTCTAGAGATGAAGTCGGAACACAAATGGACCAACGTGAGCTTCAATGCTGACATGGAATTCTGGTGCGATCGTCTTCCTAACAGGAACACATTGCCAACAAGTATATAGGAGGCCAAGAAAATCGTGTGCCCTCTCAACCTACCACACATTAAATACCACGCATGCATCAATGATTGTGCACTCTATCGTAATGAGTAGGCGGAGAGAACCACATGCCCGGTGTGCGGACATGGACGGTACAAGAGAGGGAACAAGAAAGTTCCTCGAAAAGTAGTATGGTAATTTCCTATCACTCCCCGTCTATAGAGATATTTCGTAGATCCTAAGGAAGCAAAGCTAATGCAATGGAACACGGAAAGGGAGAAACCCAAAGATGATCTGGAGAAGGGAAAGATCCTGACACACCCTTCAGATGCTAGCCAGTGGAATGCATTGGAAATCGAGTTCGAAGAGTTCGGGGGCAATGCAAGGAAAGTCAAGATGGGTTTGAGCACCGATGGACTCAATCCTTCTGGCAACCAGAGTAGCACGCATAGCACCTGTCCCGTGTTTGTATGGCCGTAAAACATCCCCCCGTGGCTCTACACAAAGCAAAGGTACATACACATGAGCATTCTTATTCAGGGTCCAAAATAGCTAGGTATTGATATGCATCTTGATCTCGGGTTGTTGAAAGAGGAGTTAGCCACGTTGTGGGAGGCGCCAGCCTGTTCGTGGGACGCCTACACGAAAGAATATTTCCATCTGAGAGCCGCGTTGCTCAGGATGGTGCAGGACTATCCTGATTACGCATATCTATCGGCCTAGGTGAACCACAAACATAATCTATGTGTCAAGAGCATGGATAAGACCCCGCATCTTCAGCTACCAAAGGATCTCGGGTCTTCGAAAACCGTGTTTCAAGGGACTTGAAAGTGGCTTCGCATGGATCATCCGTGGAGAAAATGCAGTGACCTATTCAATGGTAAAGAAGAGGTTGAAAGAGCCCTGCGTACGTTGAGCAGCAAAGAAATCGATGAGCTTCTGAATAATTGGGAAGAATGCCCTGCGCCAGGAAAGAAGCAATTGAGAACAAAGCCGCTTCTCGGTGTATGGAAAGCAAGGTGTCTTTTGTGGGACCTATCATACTGGAAGGTCCTCCACACGCCCCATAGCCTCGATGTAATTCACATCACGAATAACGTTACCGAGAGTCTGCTTGGCACTCTGCTCAACATGCCAGAGAGGACCAAGGATGGGCCAAAAGCAAGAAACGATCTGAAATTGCTTGGAATCAAGAAGGAGCTTCAGAACCTTGATAGTGATGATGATGATGACGATCAAACAGAAGGGACTCAAGGTTGTTGCAAAAGGGTTAATAAGAGTGAGGTGGTTGTGCTTCACACTGCCTGCTTCACTCTATGTCAGGAGGAGATCGAGCAGTTTTTAGGTGCCTCCTAGGAGTCAAAGTTCCTCATGGTTACTCAGGAAAGATAAGCAGATATCTTGACGTAGCGAAGAAGAGGTTCAGCGGTATGAAGTCCCATGACTGTCATGTGCTGATGACACGTCCAGTTTCCACACAAGGGATAATGGACGACCACGTCCGTGAGACGCTTTTTGGCCTGTGCAACTTTTTTGATGTTATCTCTAGGAAGTCGATCGGCATGAAGCAGCTCGACAGGCTATAGGAAGAGATCGTGGTGATACTATGCGAGCTCGAGATTTACTTCCCACTCGCATTCTTCGACATCATGGTGCATCTTCTTGTACATGTCGTGGATGACATCATCCATCTCGGGTCGACATTCCTGCACAACATGATGCCGTTTGAAAGGGTGAATGGTGTCATAAAAGGGTTTGTTCGCAACAGGTCTAGTCTAGATGGAAGCATAGCCAAGGGCTTTTTTATCTACGAGTGCATCTCTTTCTGCCAGAACTATCTAACCACCAAGAACGAGGATGTTGGAATACCCACCAAGAAGCACCTCAGCAGGCTCGCTGGGTATGGTCACCACGAGGGCCACCGCTCACAACATGTCGGCATTGCTAATCGACGCGCAGACTTTGGCAGGGCACACCGAGTCACACTACAACACATTGAATTGGTCAACCCTTGGGTGGAAGAGCACAAAACCATGATCGAGCACAAGTACGTGGACCGGGCCCGCCCGAGGAAGAAAGGAGATGTAACAAGAGAGCACAACTCCAGCTTCACGGGTTGGTTCAAGAAAAGGCTGCAGGACAATCCCCCGCAGACGCCTTCTATGGAAGATCGACAACTCATATTCTCCTTGTCACTGGGCCCAACGCATAATGTAAAGACCTATCAGTAGTATGACATCAATGGTTACAGATTCTACACCGAGGAAAAGGACATGAATAGCGATTATCAAAACTCAGGAGTAACTATGATGTCCTTCACCGATGACGAGACTAATTTCATGGAAAGATTCAACGGAAGGATCTCGACTACTATGTAGAACGATACCGATGTTCCGTGTTAGATGGGCCAAGAACGTCGAAAAATAAGGCTGGTATTTCACCACCCGCGTTATAACCCAATGCCAAGTCGGCAAAGAACGTCTGCGTGAAAAATGAGCCCTGGATACTCTCTATCCAAGTTGATCAATGTTTCGTTGTTACCGACCTGTCAAATCCCAGTCGTGTTGTAGTGTGAAGGGGCAAGACGAGCATCATTGGAATGGAAGGATCCGCCAACGAACAATACTTCGACAAGAACGGTGATCCGAAGATCGAAGAGGAATTCGACAAGTACTTCAACATGCCTACTACTACTATAGTAAGAAGAAAGACCACACTACCTACTAAAGGTTGTCTGTTCACAAGAAGAAATATCATAGTGCCCGGGCTAAAGTATTCAACTGCGAAGAAAAAGGGCAAGAAGATTGTGAATAGAGACTAGCTCAGAACATCACATGACGATGTGTGACCTTTTTTGTGTATTAATTCATATGTGTGCTCACAAATATATATTAGTTAGAGACTAAAAATATATCGTGATATTCGTGTGGGTATACAAATTCACATGTGTTTGTGAGAAGCACAATATATACATATAATTCGGGGAGTTTTTTTGAATAAATATACATGTATATGTGCTTGGTTTTAAATATATTTGTAACATATAAATTTTAAACAAAGATTTTTTTTTGACCTAGCCAGGATTCGAACTTGGCTGCCATAGGTTCATGTCCAATACAGCCTCATAACCACTAAGCTAGTGTCTGTTTTATGTCCAACTACAGTTGCACGCCGTTTTTGACTAAGTGCCAAAGTTCCATGGCTCATATCATTGGAATGCGCCACAAAAGTTTCAACTTCTATGGCGCATTCTAGTGAAATGCGCCACAGAACCTTGGCACTTAGCCAAATAACCGGTTCGGCCGCACGACCCTTTCCCCTACTCTCTAGATTTCGTCCTTTTCCCCCCGCGCACCCGATCAAACCCTAGCCTAGCCCGAACCACCACCATCTCTCGCCTGCCGCTTGTACTAGTGCCTGCACATTGGCGGTGGAGGAGGAGCCCGTGGTGGAGGAGGAGCCCTAGCTCTCGCCCTTGCCGCCATAGCCCATGGAGGAGGAGAGCCACCGCCGCTACTAGAGCCCGTGGAGGAGAGCCATCCTCGCCGCCGGATCCCATGGAGGAGGAGCTCATCCGCATCGCGTAGGAGGAGAAGGGTAGTGCACCAGCATCCAGCAGGAGGAGAAGGGTAGTGCACCTCCACTAGCAGCCGGCGCGACCTCACCATCCATCGGCGTCCACCTGCTACTGTCCACTGGCGCCACCTAGGTAATGCTCTGAACTAGTACTGATCTTGGTGTCCACTAAACTAGTCATGCTCATGCTGATCGATTAGGGTTCTTGTAGTTTGATTGTAGCAGAGAGGACTATGACTCTGTAATGGAAGATTGTAGGAGAGAGGACTAGTTTGATTATATCAAAGAGGACTAGTTCTTGTAGTTGTTGTAGTTTGATTGTAGTTCGATTAGGGTTCTTGTAGTTAAATTAGGGTTCTTGTAGTTTGATTGTAGTGATGCTCTGTAATTGAAGATGCCATGCTCAACTTTAATTAATTAAAGGGCGACAATTTTCTTTGTGCACTTTTTAATTACATCATCACTATGGTAGTATAAATTTTGATGTACACCAGCTCTATACATCAACTTAGAACAATAACAAAATATTTTTTTGTTAGGTTTTTATCTAGAACAACAACTTTTTTGTTAGGTTCTGGTAGTATATTGGTTTCCGGTGATGGTGGCGATATAGTTGTTAGGGTTTGATCTAGAACAACAACAAAAGATTTTTTTGTTAGGTTTTGATCCAGAACAACAACTTTTTTAGGTTCTAGTAGTATATTGGTTTGTGGTGATAGTGGCTATTTAGTTGTTAGTTTTTGATCTAGAACAACAATAAAAGATTCTTTTTGGTTTTGCTTCAGTATTTTTAGTTGTTAGGTTTTGATTGAATCTCATGTTCATCACTTAGATATGAAATGTTGTTCTAGATTACTATCCATGTGGTTTTATTTGATACCAATTCCAACTACTTTGGTAGTTGTTAAACAGTAATTGGATCATATACTTGTTAATTATATATGATACTATGGTGTTGTTGTCGTGCTATGGACCATAAATTATCACAGTAATTGGGTAGTTGTTATTATGTAATTATATACTTGATATTATATATATGATCACAGTAACTATGTAATTATATATGATCACAATAAACTTCGATGGTGCTGTTGTGCTGCTATCATAAACTTCTATCTATGAATTATATATGATCACAGTAATTATATATGCTATGGACCAAAAACTTCTGTCACATCCCAAGATTTTCCAAATCTTGTTATGTGAAAAATAATTGAATAAAATAAAACTTTGTTGATTTCAGGGTGAGAAGAAACTTTTTGAATCCAATTAGAAACCTTCAAACCTATTTGATCAAACAATCCTAAAGGGATTTGAAAAGATAAACAATTAATAAAGAAAATATTAAATATATGAAATTACTATTTTGGATCTTTTAATAAAAAAGATTGGTTTTATAAAACAAAGGTAGAATTATAAATAAGGATTATTTTATAAAGCCAAATGAAAACTTGGCCAAGCTTTTGAAATAAAATATTTCTATTTGATAAAGAGAGTAAAGGTTTATTTAAATAAAATAATGAGTGTTTATTAATAAACCAAATTTATTAAAGTAAAGGCTTTTCCCATTTTAAATAAACACTAAAACTTATTAAATTATTTTAAATAAGTTTTCCAAGTGTTTATTATTTTCAAATAAAACCTACTGAATGGTTTTGGTACTATTTTAGATTTCAAATAGAGTTTTAAAAATAAATAAATCAAACCCTATTTGATTTAATAACTAAGGTCTATTTTATTTAATTATTAAATGGACCCTAAAAAGAATAAAAATATTACTCAATTTTGGACATTGTTTTGTGTTGTTAAACAGAACTAAAACACACTACAAAGTTGGTGGAAGTTTGATTCGATTTGTTGTTTGAATGGTTTGATTGAATTTCAAAACAAAAATAAGAAATGGAAAAGGAAAAAGTATCTGAACAAAAAAAATAGGAAACGGACTCGACCCAACTAAGTCTGGCCCAGCAAGCCCAGTTCCAGCCCACCAACTCACCCCTCTGCGAATAGTTTTCCACTCAAACTCACACCCGCTCAGCGACAGACATGTGGACCCCAACTCCCCTCTCTCACTTCGCTGACGAAACGGCCCCACCCCTAGCTTTCTTCCCCACCCGCCGCTGACCGTGCCCCCTCTCTGGCCATTACTGCCGATTGAAAGCTGGCGTGAATTCGCGTTAACTACGCCATGAAACAGCCCTGCGACCTCGCCCTCTTAAGCGCCTCTCCCTCCTCTCTCGTTCCCCTCTATCGCCCCACCTTAGCATGCCCCAGGCCGCCCTAATTCCTCTCAACACCGCTGCCTCCGACGAGCTTCCCGGCAAATTCCGGTGAGCCCAGCTACTCCTCTGCCCCTGGAGCACACAAGAGTGCTCGCCGTCACCAGGCGCACCTGACAGTAGCCATAGCTCGTTCACGCGCGCCCTAGAACGTCGCCTCCGACGATGCCAACGTGCCATCGCCTTCGGCATCAACTCCGGCGACGTTTCCTCATAAGCCCCGCCCACCCCTCTCTCTCCCGATGATGCTCCCATACTCGTGACTCTCTTACGCAACTAACTGCGCCTTCAGTTTGTCCTAGCACACCCTACATCGTCGCCTCCGTCGTCGAGCAGACGAGCCCGATGCCAGGCAGAACTCCGGTGAGCAATCCGCGTCACCACCGTGCGCCCCTCGACGAGATACTGCCATGTGAGCATCGGCGAAGCATGGCGATCTCGGTGAGCCCCTCCCCTGTCTCTTTTGCTTCCTGCATCACCAGCACCACCCTCGTCCGAGCACGCCGCCGCTCGCCGCCGCGCCAGCGCCGCCCATCTGAGGTCGAGCTGCTGTGAGCCACTAGATCCAGATCCGAGCGTCACGATAGAATCTTAGTCGAAGGGGTATCGCTCGATCTGCGCCGTGCGGTGTTAGTTTAATCCTACGGTCTGAATTGCTGATCCAACCGAATCGGTACCGGCGAATTAAATCACGCCACGTGTCTCTGTTGTTTTGTTTAAAAAAGATTTGAATCTATTAGATATGTAATTTTGTAAATTGCACAACTTTTATTGTACACGTCCAAATTTTGCAAAATTTATATCAATGAATTCACCTAGCCAACCATGCCATTTGTTTAGTAAAAAGCCTCTGGTAAAATGTTTGTTTTTGCAGAAACTTATGTATGCTTGTTTAGGTTATAAAAATTATTCTAAAATGATTTTGGGGATAAAATATTTGGAAAATGGTGTGTTTTGAACCTACTGACCATAGGAATCACCTTGTGGTTTCAAAAATGTATCTGGAGATGCAAAAGAATGAAACTTGGATTTAAAACCAATTCTAGTCAAATAAAAATATGGCTTATTTATTAAAAATGGTTTTGGAAGAAAACCTTTGGGAAATGTTTTGTTTTAAACTCTCTGACCCTAAACACAAAGTTTTATGGTTTGAAAACATATTTTGTGAATCCTATAGATTAATGCCTTACTAAAACATTTTTTACACCACATAAAATGATACCTTGTTTTAAAAAAATGGCTTATAAAGTGAAACCTTTTGCAAATGACTTTGCCACTTTATAAAATGACCAATAGGTGTTTCCAAATGTTGATAACCTATTAGAACCCACTTTTACAAATAAAACAATCTCTTGCATGCTTGCATGCATTGTTATGTTTTATTATTTTATGTGATGATTTGCTTGAATGGTAGATTGAAATATTGTTTGCTTGATTGAATTGTAGTGACATGAAGTGTGTGAACATTGCAAAGATCAAGGAGTGAACTTGTACCCTCTACCAAAAAGGCAAGTGATGCTTCATACTTTTGTCCCATTATTTTCACTATGCATTAGTGATATTTCTAAGTAAGACTTGCATGGAATTTTGCTAAGTATAAACCTTGCTATGGGAAATCCTAGTAGATGAAAACCTTAGTGGAACTTCCTGAGTTAAGATTCCTACTACTATCATTCTTAGCTTAGCTAATAGAAAACGAGGGTGGAATATATATACATTCATACTATGGGAAAATTTCTAAGTCTAAGGACTTGTGTTTTTGTTTAATAAAACAACTAAGTTAATGAATCACCTGGGTGGAAAGGGACTTGCTTGGTGGTTTTTGGTTGAGTGGTTACACAAGGCCCATGGCTATGGTTTACCTTGTGTATCACACTTGTGGATTGCCACCCAGGAACAAAGAGATTTGAGATGTCAAATGTTGAGAAGCTTCAAGTGCAACCACTTGGCATTATGGGCTCTGCCTGGATCATATAGGTTGCTAGAACTTAGTCACTTGGATAGTTGGTGGTAGTGGGATGATAGGTTGGAATGCGTACATTTGATCTAAGGAAAGGCTTCTGAAAGATCTTGTCTTGGTGAAACCAAGTCTTGTGGGGAAAGTGCACCACCTCTGTAGAGTGTAAAAATCTAAGTACTTAGCCATGTCCCTGGTAAAGGACAATTTGAGCATCAAAACATGGAAGCTATCAAGAATCTCATCATCCAAATTTCTAAATTAAAAACTTGTTGTTGAACAAGGGTTAAAGGATCTTGAATATTTGATTGGTAGATGCCTTGGGTGATTTTTGTCAAGCAAAAACTTAGTGTTTTCAAATGATAAGGAAAAATCTGTTTTTGAGCAATGCAAGCCTAAAGATCCACTTAGCCAAATGCATATAGATGATAGATTCCACTATACTACCATAGTATCACTTGCCAATACAATTCAAATGTATTGACCCTTGTGGCTGTAACTTGTTATGTTGCAGGTTTGATTGATTTAGTGAAGTGTGTTGATTAGGATTCAAAGTCTACAACCAACATGTGCACTGGCACTTTGAAGATGAAGGACCCCATGCTTATAGATATTCTGCTGCAATGTAATGTAATAGCCAAATGAGCTATGAAAGATGTAATAAATTATTTTATTCCTGGTTATAAAGTTATATTATGACCTTTGTTTCTTGATATTACATCTTAACTGTGGATGCTAGCTATTGATCCAGGGACTAGCATTGTAAACACAGGGATCTCTACCTTATTAAAGGTTGGGAACCTTACAACTTCTATCTGTAAATAATATATGCATTCTACTATGGTGCTGTTGTTGTGCTATGGTGTTGTTCTGCTGCTATGGTGCTACTATGGTGCTGATGTGCTGTTGTGGTGCTGCTGTTAAAAAATTTCTTAGTTGCTACTATGGTGCTGCTATGGTGCTATGGTGCTGTTGTGCTGTTGTGGTGGTGTTGTTGCTAAAAAAATTCTTAGTTGCTACTATGGTGCTCCTGTGTTGCTACTGTGAATTATATATGCATGTTGTGCTGCTACTATGGTGCTTCTACTGTGAATTATATATGCATGTTGTGTTGCTACTATGGTGTTGCTACTGTGAATGAAATGGGGTTGTCAATGTGGCTGTGGGGCTGTTTTTTGTTGCAGGGATTTCAATTGAGTTCCCATTTATCCGAAGTGTTGATTCACTTCCGTTTTGGTTGAGAAATGGGCACTCGTAGGTCCAAAAATTAGAAAAGGTCATGCCGAATTTTTTGGTCGATATTTGTGCTAACTTTTTGCCTCTTTTTTTAATAATAAAGTGCAAACATGTCGACCAATGACGAGGCTAGGCCTTCAAAGCACATGAGCATCAAGGATCAAGCCCGAGAGGCCAACAAGTCATTCTGGGGGCGTCCCAAGAGCATGAGGAGGAGGATATGAGAATGACACCACTACTGGCGACTGTCATCGGAGGTGCTGGGGCAATGAGGGAAATCCAGATTACGAGGGGGACGAGGACGAGGACGACTACGACGGAACTAGTTATGGCGGGGAGGAGGGTGACACCACCACCGATGGCGGCGAGCGCACGGATGGCGGTAGTGGCAACCCGGCCGCTATACATAAGAAGAAGAAGAAGAAGGAGATTAAGGATCGGAAGCCACAAGTGCTACCCAACATCTGTGATGAGCTCACTAAGGTCACATAAAGTGGCTAACCCATTGCGCTTGTGTCGATTACCAGCGGGTACGGCATGCAACTCGGGTGCATCATTCGAGAAAGCATGTTGATCAACACGAAGTACATCTGAAGTGCTGCCAATCGGGCTTTGGTAGAGAACCTCCTTAAGAAATGCGGTGACCCAGCATACCACTACATGATGTAGTACACTATAGTCATTGACATAACACCAATGAAACACCGTTCACTAGTATTACATCCCTCAGAGTGGTACAACAAAAACACAGCAGGTCCAAGACATGACTATAGGTTACAACTCGACTCTTTACAAAAGATCCAGCGAAAACTCTAGGTTAAAGAGAGAGAAATAAACTTCTTACAAAGAAGAATCAGAAATAATCAACTCAAAACTTTTATACTAATAAGATTAGAATCTAATTATTTGGCTTGTATTGCTGCTATTGCAATACTATATAGAAATATAGAAGTAGGTTCTAGGGCTAGAGATTATAATTCTATTTAATCAGCAACTCCGTCTTCACTTTGGTTGATGTATATGTTGACTTCCTTTACTTCATTGAAGAGCTTGAGCTTTTTATTGATTCCTGGAGCATAACTTGATGTAGACGTTGTCTTAATGGATTCAGAATGTAGCAAGGGTTAAGAAGATACGTTGAGCAGCAAGTTCACTAGAAAGGATTGTTTGATGCACCATATCTACAGCCACAGACCATAGGTCATAGGCAATGCAGGTTTTCATAAACATTTCTTCAAAGGTTGCTTTTATTCTGAAAAGCTATGTCCGTTAGCCTTCACAGGTTTACCAAAAATTTCATGGAGTTCCTTTCCTGCCGCGTTTGTAGCTCCTTCCCGAAACAGGGAGTAACAAGTTACAGTTCTTAGCTTTGTTGCACATCCGGGCCGCGAACCCATTCACACTTCCTTGGTATGAGCCCCAGACTAAGATCCAAGCCAATCACTGCCTTCTCCACGACCCCGCATGTCTCCTTGGTGTACGCCAGCCAACCTATGGAATTACGGCAATTGGCAGTATAGACCGTTTAGATGCCGAAACTATCGTGGGACGTTGAGGGTTCCCACCCATATGCTGCATATCTCCTACGAATTACCAATTAATGCACGCTACAGAGATAACACCCACGACCCGCACATCCGGCTCCATCCTAGAGGGAAAAGATACAGCTGACTTCTCCGTCCCATTCCAAATCTCATGGTCAACGCGTAATATACGGCACAAGAATCACTAGAGACATTGGTTGTTAAGTCCTAGGTAATATATTGCTTTACCACCGGAACTTTCATAGTAGGTTATTACCTCATGGTAAATAACCTATAATAATATAATTATGAAATAGTGTTTTCTGACCTTTTTGAAATGCAGATGATGACAACACTGGATTTGCAAAATACGTTACAGAAAATAATCAAAGACATGATCAAGTGTGAACTTGCCTTTTGTGATTGCAATATTATGCACTCACGGTCTTCGAGACAATATAAGATCCAGTATTTGTAATCAGCATCATTGGTCTGGTAAGGACTAATGTTTAAAGAAGCAAGATGCTATTATACATAAGTAATGTAATGCACTTTGATAAACTCGAACCCCTGAGAAAAACGTTGTTATAGGGTTTGGATATTGGAAATGGTTTCTTTGTCATGTGTTGCTCTTTTAGATAAGTTTCACACTTGTGCTTCTTATTAAGGTTTGTGGGTGTGTGTGAAACAACATGCATGTATAATAAAGTTCACGCAAAAATAGAATATTCAATTGTGGGATGGTATCTAAAGATTCCTTATATGAAGCTTGTTACTTAAGTAAACTTATTTTGGAATGCTTAAGAATTAGTCTTAGGGTATCATAAAAGAATAACTTTTGAAGAAAAGTTCACTTAACTGAACAAAAGCATTTAAACTTTATGTATTAACAATCTAAGTAGAGTATAAAGTATTGTGATGATAATTAATTGTCATCTGGTGTCTATGATAAAAGTCCTTGGGGTTAGTTGTTAAGAGTTGTAGATATTATTATAAGATTTGTTGTTTGAAGTGGCAAAAAGGATAACCTTCGAAGAAAGGTTTTCTTTTCTAAGGTTTAAACAATCTTGTTGGTTATTAGAATATGGTTGATGTATTTTGGTGTTTACTTGGTTAGTTTGGTCTTGGAATGCATTAGGTCTTAATTGAACAGACCAAAGTAAACTATAAACACATAATGAAGTCTTTATCATAATATTTAAAGTCTTGTAGACTAAAGTTAACTTTAAGGACATCGATGGACTTAAGGTGTAATGCTTATGATATTTATACTTTGTTCACCTCATAATGTTTACTTGAGGTTTATTAAGATTAGTAGTACTTTTATTTGAGTAGTGGTTTCCTAATAGAATGATTTATCTCCTTATAAAGGTGTGTCTAAGGTTTGTGGATAAGTAAACAATATTATGTACTATTTATGAACTATCTTTGGATTTAATCTATTTATAAAGTTGTGAGTGAAACAACGCTAAGAAGCTTAATTAAATAAAAACATATTGCTCTTGAAGTCTTTATAATTTCCTAAGAATTCTTTTAGAAAATAAATTCCTTTATAATTTAATAATAATTCAATAAAGATTGTACTTTAATTGTGTTGAACTATTTTGACTTTTTAATATCAATATTTAAGATTAATATTATTTTTAAACCTTAAAGGAATAATTTTAAAAATATTTGTAGATTTTACTTATCCTTATATGAATTATCAACTAAGGAATTGGACTTGAATTCAAATTATTAGAGTATTAAATTTTTACTTACTTCAAAAGGGCAATGTTATATTTATAACATGTAAATATTACATTTGTGATCATTTTGGTATATTACATTTATTTTTGTGATTTATAAATAATAACATATGATTTTAAAAAAATTATTATTTTATAAACACTCAATAAATAATAGATATTTGATTAAGTGAAATAATAATACATGATAATGGTATTAAGTTATTGTTCTTATTTTTATAAGAATTTTGATATATTATTTATATTTTTATCATTTACCATTATTAAAAAATGAATTATCAAAGTATTATTACTTATAAAATCTTTATTAAATAATTAAATAGTTAACCTAATAATGTTTGATAATAAAGTTCAATTATAGATTTTATTTTTATAAACATTTTCATATATTACAGATATTTTTCTGAATTATAGAACACAAGTTATTGATTTAATAAGATTAATCATTTTATTCAATTTCTGGAATATTTATATTTGAATTTGTATTTTCTTATCTATTTGCTAAACATGGAATACTTTTTATACTCGGATTGGTTCTACACCAAGTCACAGACATGTGGGCCAGTGGCCACGTTGGCATGGACTATTCAACATGCAGACATGGTCAACACGTCGATGTGGCTCAAGGTGACATCACCATAACGTCACCTCCCCGGTGACGGTTAGATGCGAAACGACGGTGGTGGTCTAGCGCGAGTTATAAAGCGTGGTTAGTCTAGTTAGAATGAGTGGGAGGTGGTGAAACTTATAGTGGCGGCGCCGCTAGCAAATGGTTACCGGAAACTGACCGGCGACGAGCACGTGTAGCGGTGCTTGCAGTCGATCATGGTAGTGTTGATTTAGGACGCAAATGAGACAATAGAGACCACTGGGAGGTAGAGGGACTCACCCTGGTCACGATGGAATGCTTGGGGAAGCGTGACGAGGACGAATTGACGATGATGGCCACGGTGGCCGCTGAAAGGGAGCACTCGATTTCACATGATTCACGGCGCGCCCGCTCCCGCGCTTGGTCCTAGGCGAACTAGACCACGACGACGCGTCCAGCGGTGGCTTCAACAAGACTAGGGGTAGTCGGATTTAATCGGAACGATGAACTCTGATGTGCTAGGGTTTCGGTAAGGCAGAGAGATAGGTCTAGAGAGTGAGAGAGAGAGGATAAGATTGGTATGAGAGGATAGAGGATGATGCGACGGTGTCAGCTACTCCTCTCAGGGTCGCAGACAAGCATCACGGTGGTAGATTCATGCTGACGACGGCGAACGGCATCGGCGGGGTGCACGCAGCTGCCTGTGTGCATGAGGATGATGACGGCGGCAGTTTTGCAGAAAACCCCTGTCAACTCTTTCCTCTCAACTCGCGATCCCTCCTCTGGCCCCACTCGCCAGTCACCGCGGTTGGCCAGTTGGGCTCGTTATTGGGCCTTGGTGTACTGCATGTGAGCAGCAGATAGAAGGCTAGGAAATGGGCCTCGGGCCAGATTTTAGGATGAGCAGTTTATTTGATTTATTTATTTTCAAATTCTGTTTACTTTTCTAGCTTTCCTAATTTAACAATTGGTTTTAATACTCCTTTTAGAATTCTTTTTGCTAAATACTTGCAGCAACAAATGAAATATACTTTAGATTAATTTAGTGAACCTTTATTATATAAGGTTTATATTTTATTTATTTCCTTTATAGAGGTCCTTTTTCTATTAATATTTTGTATAAGTTTATGTTATGAATTTAATTTACCGGAATACTCTATAACTTTTTAAAGGATGTACTACTATTAATTCATGAGATTTGATTCTTATCAACTTATCACTAAAGAAATTTTTATATAGTGATCCTTCTTATTATCTGTCACATATAATTCTTGAGAACTAAAATGGTTAATATTATTCTCATGGACTTAAATGACAACAAGATAAATAGTTTTTTATAACTTACATAGAAATTTAGGGTTTAATATTATAACTGTTTACTATCTGTTTTAAGAGGCTTAAATTTATTTATGATCTTATAGATAGGAATAACATTTAAGGTTAAATACATATTGTATTTTATGCTTATGATTGGAAATTATACCATTATTTAAGTTAAAGTAATAGAGTTGTTCTTTAGAATATCTTAAGAGTAAGAGTTGACAATTATAGTTTCTAGGCACTTATTGTTTTAATGTTGTGAAGTGGCAAGATATACTTAAGTGATTTGTTATAGTAAAATGTTCCTATAGGCCACTATGGAAATAAAATGATTGATCATACATATGAAATAGATATTGAATTTGATTATAGATTTAGGTTGAATGTTATCAAGAATTCCTAGCTTCCATATTTCATAATTCTGAACTCCTAGTTAAGGAATTCCTTTCCTATATATTCTAGTTCTTCACATTCATCATTATGGTTTAACATGATGAGCTTTACTTCACAAGAATATTCTTATCAATACTTCCTCCTTCTAAATCAATTAGATAGTTTCTTCTAACTCCCTTTATGTACTTCCTTTATCCTCCATTACTAATATTACTCCAACAGATGTATTTATCAAATTTACTTTCCTCTAGTGCTTAATATCATGTAAGAGGAATATTATTACTTCAATAACTCAATGTTGATCTAGCATTAACTTAGTCATACTATCTTTCCTTTACTTCCCTCAGTAACTCTTTCCTAACTTCTCGTTATACCATTGTGATTTGTCATGACAATCCTAGGATAACATATCCACACTAGGGTGTAATCATGTTCTATCACCAATATCACTTATACATGATATAATCATTCACTCTTAGTGTCTTGAGCATGATCCTTATAATCCTTTGATCGTTTATGGCTTAGGTTTCCAGTTGGCTAATCAAGGCTTTATCCATAAAACATTATGGTTGTATTACTATTATCTTCTCAGTGTATCTATCTGACTAAGAGATTTTATTATTTTACTATACCTACTTGATTCAATAGGATTACTCCTAGTAACTATCTTCAGAATTCATCCTTATAATCTTCTTTGTTACTCTATATACCTTTATTTAGGCTATCTCTTCTATCCATTCAGGAGTGAGTTAACTCCCTTAATTTATCATATTGATTTTATTCTCGTCCAACACTCTCCCATCTTATAGATGATATCTAAATCTAGCATTACCACCTACCTCTTATTACTTCTTTCTTAATAGACCTTATGTGTATGCTATGATAAATACAAGAGTTTATAGATCAAGAATTGATAGGCTAAGAATTGGTGAATCAATAGTTGATAACTCAACATTGATGAACAACAGATATCAGAATATGGTTCAATAGAAATGATAAGGATTGTTATGGAAAGAAAGATATGTGGTGAATGATCTTGACTTTACTTCCTTCCTACTCAATACAACTAAAGGGTTAAGTTTGTATTACCATGATACTCCTTGTGGAAATGGATAAGAATAAGATAAGTCAAATTTTAGTTATTAATTTCTTGTTAATGTAGTTGTATCCTTAACTTAGTATTTAGAAGTTGTTGTAAAGAATACTATGACATGATCTCTTAAAGACTAGATATTAATCATTAAACAATGGGTTGTGGTTTAATTTTATTATATTTGATCTACCCTTAGATTAAATCATGTTTTTCCAAGATAAGGTTTCAGCAAAGGTCATATTGAAACTTATCGCAGTCAACTTGATGATCTACTTCAACTCCATCAAGTTGAGAGAAGCTTCAATCACTTTGATAAGTTTTATTCAAAAGCACGAAAATTATTTGGATTTTCTATACATGAATGCAATGCACACATCTGTGTTCAGCTTATTTCTAAGCTCTAATATTGGGATGTTACAGACTCTCCCCCTTAAAATAAACTTCATCCTCGAAGTTCGTAAAACTCTCACGTTTTGGAGTAAGTAATTGAGCTGTGTTGGTTACGACATTTCTCAACTCCATGGTAACCTCAAATGGAAATAATTGTAATATTCCATATCCAGATCTTTTCCTTGAATTTTCATCATACTTGGAAATCTCCAACTTATTGTCTTCAATACTCCAAAGTTCCTTTTACTATCCCCTTTTAGGGATATGTCCTTATTATAAACTCCTTAATTTGGGGTCTCTTCTTTAGTTTCGTATCCTGATTAGGTATCCTAATCCAACTCCTTTACTTGATCATCGATCTTCTTTACAATATTATGTAAAGTCTAGTAAGTTTCACTAAACATGGTTTTAAATTCTGTTAGACAACAATTATGGTCAAAAGACTAAATTTTTGGTTTGTCATTGTATGGTCTATACTGATATTCCTTCCGAAGATTGGTTTTGGACACCTTTTCTCCAAACCCATATCTCTTGTTCCTATACACATGTCCAATTGGATGTGCTTTATTCCCTCTTAAGGATAACTTAAGAGTTGTTTCTTTTAGAATTAGTCTGTTAGGACTATTCTATTTTATTACTTCAAGCTTTTACATTATCAAGCCTTTAGTCAATCTTTTGTTATCACCTTAAGTACTTCTTCAACTTCATTTATTAATTACCTTAAGGTTTGAGTACTGCTATCTTGAAGTAAACTTTGGTCTTTCACCCAGACATACTTCCAAGAGTACTTTTGTAATAATGACTTTCTTTTTAACCTTATGAGAATAAGTCTTAATGTTGTTATAGTTTAGTACTTCTTCTCCAACCTTTACTTGGAAAGTCAGATGCAATACTTCCATTTCTATTGTTTACTCTCTCCCTTAGGGTTTACTAATGGTCTCCAAATGGTGTATATAATAACCCTTAACTTCATCACCAGAATATTGATCTCTATTCAACTTACACTTTACCTATCTAAGGTCTCATAAAAGTTCTTTCGGTGTACACACAGAATTGTGGATCTCCGAAGTGAATCTTTGTAACATCCCTAAAATCATAATTTCAAAGTTTGCATATCATTCATGCATGCATATAGATTTGAGATCAAATTTCAAACTCATTTCAGAAAAACAGAAGCACATGGTGCTATGATTTTATGTGAACAGATTTAAGTCAAATGGCTAACACCATTTGAAAGTTTGATTGTTTATGAACCAAGTTGTTGCCTTCTATGAGGATAGGTTTGAATATAGAATTTAAACCAAGTTTTTCAAATTGGAAATAGATTCAAAAACCATTTTTCAATTGTTACAAACCAAGTGCCTAGCCTCTGATATTTTTGATCTCCAAGCTTGACCAAGCCTTTGCAAAGCAACCACATGATCTTATGCCTATATTGGAGACTACTGCTCACTGCAAAATCCCAGGAAAATTTGAATTCAAATTGAACTTGTTTTCATTTGAAAATCTATTCAGAAAAATCGATTCAGAAAAAGAAAAGAAGCAAACAAATAGAAAAGGCCGAGCGCTGCCATTTTAGCCCAGCAACGGAGCAGGCCCAGCAAGCCCACCCGGGGCATCTCTTTTCTTCTCTCACGCGCAAAGCACACCCATTCAGCCACTGACAGCCAGACCCCACGCCCCTTTTGTTTATTTCGCTGACCAGCGGGCCCCCGTCCACGTCACCCTCGTCTTCCCCAAACCACGCCCGCGACCACGTCGCTGCTGCTGTCAAGGCCGGTAATGGCGCGGTGTAATTGCCCATTAATCTGCAAGCGTTTCCTGTCGCACCAAGGCTTACTTAAACCCCTCTGCCCCCCAAGCATTTCCCCCCTCTCCTCGCTCACTCCGCCACCAGGCTGCGTGCAATTTCCCTCGAAACCCCGCAGTACCGACAACTCCGGCGGCCAATTACGGTGAGCTTCGACCACCCCTCTCCCTCTGGTTCAAACGATGATGTTCGGAATGATCTCGCCTATACGCTGATACCTTCCTTTTGCCTGCTCGTGACCCAGGTTGTCGTCTCCGTTTGCATCGAACCACTGCGCCGCCGATAAACTCCGGCGACCAATTAAGGTAAAACCCGGCGCCTTGCCCCTCCTTCACGCGAGCTTGTTCGCCTATGTCTTGCGCAAATTCTGATGCCACTGGTTCGTGTTAGGGCGACGCCAAACCTCGGCAAGGACCACGACTGCAAGATACCGACACCGCCCGCAACTCCAACGAACTCCAGAGACCGTTCCCGCGCACCCCTTCGCAAACCAACACTACCTTGAGCATCAGCAGCCTCCTGCGGTTCAGGTATGACCCTTCTCCCTCTCGCACACGACCTGAAATGCTAGCGCCCGCCGACAGAAGGCCGCTCACTGACGCCACGCCGCCAGACATGGTCGTATGGTTTCGGCATCGTTAGATCTAGATCCAGCGATAGGATAGAATCACTTATCAGCGAAGAGGTGCGTTTAGGACCGTGCGATTTATTTAGATCCTGCGGTCTGCGTCACGCCGATCCACATGCATCGCCGGGTGATCTGCGACACGTGTCTAGGGCAGATTCAAAAACAGAAATTCAAATCAGATTTAGATCCAAATTTCAATCAGCTATAACTTTTGATTGCCACGTTGGAATTTTGCAAACTTTATACCATTGGAATCAGTGAATCAAGGCCTTTCTGAATATGCAATGTGTTTAACAAATAGTAACTGTTAAAATGACTTTGTATGCAGAAACAAGTTTAGGTCCATTTTGATTATAGTTTTGGTTTAGCAAATTGTTTTAGGGCTAAATAAGTGTAGTTAGCAAACTTTGTGACTTGTTATGTTTCTGTATCATGCACTTGCTTGGTAGAATTTTCAAACTTTGTGAATTGTAGAATTTCTAGGGAATTTTCCTAAGTTAAGATACTATGCTATGCTTAGCCTAGCTAGTAGAAAACAAGGGTTGGCAAAGTAAGTACATGCTATGGATAAATAATTCTAAGTCCTTTGGGACTCATGCTTTTCTTAATAAAACAACTAAGTCAATGAACTTCCTGGGTGGAATGGGACTTGAATGGTGGTTTTTGGTTGAGTGGTTACACAAGGCCATGGATTTGGCTTGTGTATCTCACTTGAGGTATGCCACCCAGGCACAAAGGGATTTGGAGGCCAAGTGTTGAGAAAGCTTACAGTGCAACCAGTTGGCAATATGGGCTCTGCCATGATCATATAGGTTGCTAGAACTTAGTCACTTGGACAGTTGGTGGTAGTGGGATTGATAGGTTGGAACGCGTCCATTTGACTAAGGAAAGGCTTCTGAAAGGTCCTGTCTTGGGAAACCAAGTCTGGTGGAGAAAGTGCACAACCTCTGCAGATGGAAAATCTAAGTACTTAGCCAAGTCCATGGCAATGGACAAATTGAGCATCAAGACATGGAAGCTACAAGAATCTCATCACTCCAACTTCTAAGTAAAACTTATGGGTGAACAAGGGTGAAGGACCCCAATGTCTATTGGTGGTTTATTTGGGAAGATTTGACAAAGAAAAACTTAGTGATTTCAACTAATAGGAAAAACCTATTTTGAGCAAAGCAAGCCAAGATACACTTAGCCAAAATGCATATAGTAATATAGTCCACTTAAAAATTTACTAAGGTATCACTTGCCAATACTATTCCAAAGTATTGACCCTTGTGGCTGTAACTTGTGATGTTGCAGGTTACTCCGATGATGAGTAGGAGTCATGAGTCTACACTCAACATGCTTGCCTGTGGTACATGAAGATGAGGACTTATGTTTATTTACCTTTCCATAAACTCTTGTATTAGGCCTTTGGCCCTGAGTTGTAAAAGACTATGTTCTATCTCTGGAATGAATGTAATAAACGACCTTTGTATCTGTGTACTTCATCTTAAACTGTGGATGCTAGCATTGATCCAGGGACTAGCATTGCAATCACAGGGATCCTTTCCTTTACAAAGAAGCGATCTTACAGATGGTATCGAACCTTTGTGCCTCTGTAGGATTATGACCCTAGGATTGGAAACCACTAAGGAAAATTTTTAACTACTTCTACACTTGTCTATTCTTGTCGTAAACTTTTCTAATCTTCTCATTCTCATCACTATTTGTAGATGAACTCCATCAACGAAGCCGTGAAGAAAGGACCACTCATGACCATGACCTTGGAGTGTGAAACTGAGTTTCCCAAAATTCTCAAGGACCTCATGGTGGCGATGGAAGCACATGGTGCAGCTGTGTACAAGGGCTTTCCAGTGATGGACGAAGGAGTGGAGTATTGGTGGGTGCAACTTCACTTGTACAAAAACAAGGAAGACAACCACAAAGAAAGAGGCTTCTGCATGTACACCAACACTGTAATGCACACCACATTCTTTGAGTCAGCCAGAGAAGCAGCTTGGAGGACTATCAAAGAACTAAGTGCAAGAGTCAAGTGCAGAATGCTCAACCTCCAAAAAGACTTAGAGAAAGAGAAGGAACTTACCCAAGAGTTGGAAGCCACCAACCAAACTTTATGGGGAGATATTATAGACTTAGTGATGGAATCATGTGAACAAGATAGGTGGGTTGCCTCTAGGAATATTGTGTTAGCCAACAGATCCAGTGAGATAGGATTGTAAACGCACTTCGTTAGTTGGACCACCACCTATCACTTTATTTTTCCAAAATGATACCTTAAATAAGTTTGGACCTTGATTGATGTAATGGAATTATGTATGCATGACTTGTGTGATTTTTGTGATCCATGGATGTGTATGAGATGTTTGTCTTATTTTAAATTGTGTTGTCCTAACTTTTCTATCTTATAAATAGATGCCTATTACCATCAACACCGTTGAGGAGTTCCAGGGTACCCGTTTTGGTCCGCGTATCGTTGAGCTTACCGCCTTGCTCAATCTCCCTCTTCCCACCATCATGGTGCACCCACTCACCAAGTTCGAGAGGAAGGACCTCTAGGGCTTCAAGGTGAACCAGCCCGGACGCCAGACAGAGCCTACTACAGAGGCCATCGTCTTCAAGCTTATGCACGATGACAGGGAGAGAGGCATGGAGGTCGTCATGCAGGACCTGATAGGACGTCTATTAGGCCGTCACTCCCGACAGGTTAGGGGCACCCATTTCCATGTCTTCGGAAGACATGGTGATGATGGAGAGTCCATCAACTTTGAGGACGACTCGAGGGACGCAGCAGAGCCGATACGTCTCTATCTCCAGGACTTAGAGTCTCTTATTAGGCACGTGGACATGGACAGGACCAACGTCATGCTCAACAATGACGAGCTCCAGGTGCAGCTTCACGAGAAGGACAAGCTTTTCGCACAGCAGGACAAGATAGTCAAGGAAATGGAGGCGAAGTTCGAGACCCAGGACCGCAAGTTCAAGAGTCAGGAGAAACGCGTCCAGGATAGGAACAAGAGGATCCGGGACATGACCGAGGAACTGAAGTCCAAGGATTTCAAGCTAGAGCAGTAGCAGATGGTTATTGAGAGGCTTCGCTCCCAGAAGAGGGCTCTCAAGACCAAGATCGAGTCCTTGACCACTACCATTGAGGAGAACAAGACCGCGATGGAGAACGCAGGTCTTACTTTTGTCGAGGAGGAGATTGATGCTGATGAGTAGACTTGACTACTCGGTTATCTTTTATTATCGTACTTGTTATTTGTGAACTTATTATTGGACCATCGGACATGTGGATGGCTTGCCACTTGAGTGTTTTACTTGAGACTTCGTTATCTTGTTGTTGAGTTTTTATCCTTGTGTTGCATGCTATGTGTTTGCTTATGTGATGTAATGTGCATGAATCATGTATGGGTATCTCATTCTTATCTCTATTTGAACAAACCACAGATGCCTCCCCGTCGCGCAAACCCCAACCCCAACAACATCACCCCGGAAATGCAACAAATGATGAATGCGCAAACACATCTTATGCAGATGATGACAACGTTCATCCAAAACCAGAATAACAACAACAACAACCCCAATAACAACAACAACAACAACAACAACCCTCCAGGTTTTGATATGCTCACCAGATTTCTGCGCTTGAGGCCAGCTAAGTTCTCAGGGACGACTGATCCCATGGTGGCCAATGACTGGCTACGTTCTGTGAACAAAGATTTAGTGACCGTGGGCTGCACGGATGCGGAAAAAGTCAGGTTCGCAGCACATCTGTTGGAAGGACCAGCCGCCACATGGTGGGACAACTTCCAAATCACCACTCCTTTAGATGAGGTGACTTGGGCTATCTTTGAAGATGTCTTATCAAAGAAGCCGAAGAGAAGGTCAAATTGGTTAAGGACAGGTTGAAGGTAGCACAGTCCCGACAGAAAAGCTACGCAGATACTAAGCGTAGAGAAGTCACCTACGAAGTTGGTGAAAGAGCCTATCTTAGAGTATCACCACTCCGTGGAGTGAAAAGATTCGAAGTCAAAGGAAAGTTGGCACCAAGATATGTTGGGCCATTCAAGATTTTGAGTCGCAAAGGCGAAGTTGCTTATGAAATCGAACAGCCAGCATCTTTATCAGCAGTCCATAATGTTTTTCATGTGAGTCAGCTTAAGAAATGTCACCCAGAAATGGAAGAATCTTCTTTGAAGGATACCATACCTTTGGAAGAGGTTCAACTAGAAAGTGATCTCACTTATGAAGAAAAGCCTATCAAGATTCTTGAGACTGCAGAAAGAGTCACGAGAACAAAGACTATCAAGTTTTGCAAAGTGCAATGGAACCATCATACCGAAGAGGAAGCAACATGGGAGAGAGAAGATGATCTTCGGAAAGACCACCCTCACCTATTTGCTAGCCAATCCGAATCTCGAGGGCGAGATTCACCTTAAGGGGGTTAGATTTGTAACATCCCTAAAATCATAATTTCAAAGTTTGCATATCATTCATGCATGCATATAGATTTGAGATCAAATTTCAAACTCATTTCAGAAAAACAGAAGCACATGGTGCTATGATTTTATGTGAACAGATTTAAGTCAAATGGCTAACACCATTTGAAAGTTTGATTGTTTATGAACCAAGTTGTTGCCTTCTATGAGGATAGGTTTGAATATAGAATTTAAACCAAGTTTTTCAAATTGGAAATAGATTCAAAAACCATTTTTCAATTGTTACAAACCAAGTGCCTAGCCTCTGATATTTTTGATCTCCAAGCTTGACCAAGCCTTTGCAAAGCAACCACATGATCTTATGCCTATATTGGAGACTACTGCTCACTGCAAAATCCCAGGAAAATTTGAATTCAAATTGAACTTGTTTTCATTTGAAAATCTATTCAGAAAAATCGATTCAGAAAAAGAAAAGAAGCAAACAAATAGATAAGGCGGCCGCCATTTTAGCCCAACAGCGGAGCAGGCCAGCAAGCCCACCGGGCATCTCTTTTATTCTATCACTCGCAAAGCACAACCATTCAGCCAGCAGCCGGACCCCACGCCTTATACATTTATTTACATGACCAGCGGGCCCCCGTCCACGTCATCCTCGTCTTCCCCAAACCACGCCTGCGACCACGTCGCTGCTGCTGTCAAGGCTGGTAATGGCGCGGTGTAATTGCCCATTAATCCGCAAGCGTTTCCTGTCGCACCTAGGCTTACTTAAACCCCTCTGCCCCTCAAGCATTTCCCCCCTCTCCTCGCTCACTCCGCCACTAGGCTGCGCGCAATTGCCCTCGAAACCCCGTAGTACCGACAACTCCGGCGGCCAATTACGGTGAGCCTCGACCACCCCTCTCCCTCTGGTTCAAACGATGATGTTCGGAATGATCTCGCGTATACGCTGATACCTTCCTTTTGCCTGCTCGTGACCCAGGTTGTCGTCTCCGTTCGCGACCGAAACCACCTGCGCCGCCGATAAACTCCGACGACCAATTAAGGTAAAACCCGAGCGCCCCTTGCCCCCTCCTTCACGCGAGCTTGTTCGCCTATGTCTTGCGCAAATTCTGATGCCACTGGTTCGTGTTAGGGCGACGCCAAACCTCAGCAAGGACCACGACTGCAAGATACCGACGCCGCCCGCAACTCCGACGAACTCCAGAGACCGTTCCCGCGCACCCCTACGCAAACCAACACTACCTTGAGCATCAGCAGCCTCCTGCGGTTCAGGTATGACCCTTCTCCCTCTCGCGCACGACCTGAAACGCTACCGCCGCCGTGAGCAGGCGCTCAGCGCGCCGCCAGGACATGGTCGCGTGCTCGAGCACCGTTAGATCTAGATCCAAGAGATAGGATAGAATCACTTATCAGCAAAGAGGTACGCGTTTAGGACCGTGCGATTTAATTAGATCCTGCGGTCTGCGTCTGCCAATCCGCGCGAATCGGTACGCGCCAGTGATACTGCGACACGTGTCTAGGGCTGATTCAAAAACAGAAATTCAAATCAGATTTAGATCCAAATTTCAATCAGCTATAACTTTTGATTGCCACGTTGGAATTTTGCAAACTTTATACCGTTGGAATTAGTGAATCAAGGCCTTTCTGAATATGCAATGTGTTTAACAAATAGTAACTGTTAAAATGACTTTGTATGCAGAAACAAGTTTAGGTCCATTTTGATTATAGTTTTGGTTTAGCAAATTGTTTTAGGGCTAAATAAGTGTAGTTAGCAAACTTTGTGACTTGTTATGTTTCTGTATCATGCACTTGCTTGGTAGAATTTTCAAAAATCATCACTTAGCAAATTCTTGCATACATGCATTCATATTTTTGATTGTATATAAATTGTGTGTAATTGTATGCTACAAATTTTTGTGTAGATTTTGCTAGTGACTGTGATTGTGAAGAGTGCTACTCTCCCCATTACCAAGGCAAGTGATACTGCATGATATTTCCACCCTTTATTTTGAATAAGCATTAGAATTATTTTTGTTAAGTCTTGCATGCTACTTTTGCTAAATGCTATGGAGGGAAATCCTATGTAGTGGTAGAATTGTAGAATTTCTAGGGAATTTTCCTAAGTTAAGATACTATGCTATGCTTAGCCTAGCTAGTAGAAAACAAGGGTTGGCAAAGTAAGTACATGCTATAGATAAATAATTCTAAGTCCTTTGGGACTCATGCTTTTCTTAATAAAACAACTAAGTCAATGAACTTCCTGGGTGGAATGGGACTTGAATGGTGGTTTTTGGTTGAGTGGTTACACAAGGCCATGGATTTGGCTTGTGTATCTCACTTGAGGTATGCCACCCAGGCACAAAGGGATTTGGAGGACAAGTGTTGAGAAAGCTTAGAGTGCAACCACTTGGCAATATGGGCTCTGCCATGATCATATAGGTTGCTAGAACTTAGTCACTTGGACAGTTGGTGGTATTGGGATTGATAGGTTGGAACGCGTCCATTTGACTAAGGAAAGGCTTCTGAAAGGTCCTGTCTTGGGAAACCAAGTTTGGTGGGGAAAGTGCACAACCTCTGCAGATGGAAAATCTAAGTACTTAGCCAAGTCCATGGCAATGGACAAATTGAGCATCAAGACATGGAAGCTACAAGAATCTCATCACTCCAACTTCTAAGTAAAACTTATGGGTGAACAAGGGTGAAGGACCCCAATGTCTATTGGTGGTTTCTTTGGGAAGCTTTTGACAAAGAAAAACTTAGTGATTTCAACTAATAGGAAAAACCTATTTTGAGCAAAGCAAGCCAAGATACACTTAGCCAAAATGCATATAGTAATATAGTCCACTTAAAAATTTACTAAGGTATCACTTGCCAATACTATTCCAAAGTATTGACCCTTGTGGCTGTAACTTGTGATGTTGCAGGTTACTCCGATGATGAGTAGGAGTCATGAGTCTACACTCAACATGCTTGCCTGTGGCACATGAAGATGAGGACTTATGTTTATTTACCTTTCCATAAACTCTTGTATTAGGCCTTTGGCCCTGAGTTGTAAAAGACTATGTTCTATCTCTGGAATGAATGTAATAAACGACCTTTGTATCTGTGTACTTCATCTTAAACTGTGGATGCTTGCATTGATCTAGGGACTAGCATTGCAATCACAGGGATCCTTTCCTTTACAAAGGAGGGATCTTACAATCTTCCATACTTATTTATCTTACTAGCTGTGTGGATATTCTTGCTTTGGAAGGCCTGATTTCACGAAGCATTTTAGAAAGCAGTCGCTTAACTATTATACTTATTTATGTCTTCTCTAACTTGGGCCAAGTTTTATGTTCTTTATGCAATAATCAAGATAATCAGGTTAACTAGGTCAACCAAATACCAGATGTGGATCAAATACCAGCTGCGAATCATCCTAGGGTATAGAAATTACCTTATGGTTTGTGACATATTGCCGGCATTATCTCTGAGTTGTCAGAGCTTGAATACACTTTGGTTTTAAGACTACTTATTTGCACCTATTCATGATACTTCCATGAACTGGGTACAACTACTTCATTAAATTTTTAGCAACATCACCTACTTTGGGTGAACTTAAGTTCATCACTTCCTATTGCTCCATATATTTCCTACAATAATCTTCCTTCTTATTGCTGACTAACAATGATCATAACTTAATTCATCCTTCAAATTGTGGTTATACTCCTCATACCTGGGTTTACTCTTCATGTAAGTCTTCATCTTGGTATTTGGAACTCGTCACTCCCTTACACGAATTCCCTTTTCTATCTAAATCTATAACATCAAGTAGTAACTGGATGTTGCAACATGAATTTCCTCACCAACTCAAACTTCATGTACAAATCTAGTCAATCAAGAAGATTCAAGAAAATCCAAGAGTCAATAAACAACAAAACATATACCATGTATTATAAATATGTTTTGGATAATTTACAGATGAACTGAGCGTTCCAACCGTTTATCTGTAACATCCCAAAAATATTGAACAATGATTATCAAATTCCATTCACTTAAATTTAGGGTTAACAAAAACTTTTGTTAATCAACATCATATGAATGCATGAGTGTATGTGATGATTGTATGAATGCATGAATGGACTTTTGTGATTGTTCTAAATAACAAGGAATGGTTTAAAGATGAATACAACATCATCTAAAACATTTCCAAGCAAAAACAAATAAAGAGAAAATCAAAAACAAATCAAATAAAGCAAATGGTCATTTTTGCCAATCTTGCTCACTAGGCCACTTTGAGTGTTTCTAGTCCAAGATTTCAAACAGAAACATTTCCATTTCTTTTCACCCCTTGCTAGACCAAGTAAAAGTGAATCAAAGCCCACCTTTAAAACTTGCAGAAACTTTTGGCAACTTGATTCAAATGACATTTCAAAATTGAATCTTTAACATATGGGAGGATCACCCAATTCTCAAAAACCAACCAAACCAATGCCACTTGACCTTTCCAACTAACTAGAGACTCCCTAGTATGTAACCAACACACCCACCAAGTTTGAATCAAAAATTCAAATTTGAATCTCTTTCGGCTATTTCATCAAACACCTTGCCAACACCAAACCAACAAACATTCAACACTATAGTGAGCAGTAATTTTGGCCTAACTTGTCCCCTATCTAGCTCACACTACACTCTCAGTAGATCATCTAACTTGTTTAACCCCTCTAGCTCACTGTACAGCAGACCATGCCATCAATAGAAAGCATGCCGAGAGCACCCTTGCCACCCCAATGTTGCCAGCTAGCTAGAAGCTTCTCTAGCCTCGCCAACCTTGTCTGGGACACTCTCCACCATCCACCGCCACCCCCTGTCCAAGCCTCGAGCACTGCCAGCCCCTGGACCACACAGCCTGAGCGCGCCCATCTTCTTTGAGAGCATGCCAAGAGCGCGCCGGAGTGTCACCCACGACACACGCCCACAGACCGTGCGCCGCCCTCGCCGCGTGCAAGCAGGATCGCCACCGCCCCAGGAACACCCCATACATGCCCGTTCGTCGCCGTGTGAACCGTAGACGCTGTGCGCCATTAAAACTAGCGTCGGACCCGCTCAGAGCACCGCGACGTTCCGACCATCTCGCACCGTCCCACGCCGCGTAACCATGCAGTTGAGCTTTGCCAGGGAACACAACACCGTCCCCTACCTTTGCCCATGCTAGTAGCTCATTGTAACGACGACACCGACGAGATCCACCCGCGCCCTTCGGTCCCCTTCTGGCACTATAAATAGAGGCCACCCCAGCATGAATTCTTCACACCATCTCACTCCCGTCTCACTCAGAAGCACCCCACCTCACTCCCGGAGCAAGACGACTAGCACATATCCAGAATTTGGATGGAGTTTTCCAAGGAGGAGGAAGAAAGGAGCCGTTGATTAGAGCCGCCCTAGGAGGAGCTGCCGGTACCAGGAGGATCGCCGTCGTCGACTTCATCGTTCGCCCCCATCGTCGACCCTCGCCTGAGCCCTGGTGAGCCTCCCATGACCCCCACTGGCCGTGCTAGGGTTCTGTCTCGCCGGCATTGCCCGACGTGGACGATGAACCGCAACCGTAGGATTAGAGTTTGATCACACGGTCTAGAGCATCCCGTCTTGCTTCGCACCCCTCTGTCTCACTGACTGGTGGGGTCTTTCACTTAAACCCACGCATGTGCTATGCACCCTGGGCCCGCTCAGTTAGCATCCCGCGCAACCCAGTTAGTTTGAATTTTTTATTTTCCAATATAGTTCAAACCCAGTTCTGTACCTAGATTCAAAAATCAACACAACTCGATTCACTAAACCAAATTGCATGAAACCAATTTTGTTAGAAAGTTACTGGAATGCTTAATCCAAGCCCGTTGGATTCAAACCCATTGGATTTGTAGATCATCTATAGTAAAAATAACAAGGAAGAAGGTTTTATGCATTCAAACATTTTTCAAAATTCAACCACAAAAGCTTTTGAGTTGATTCCAACTCTCAAAAATCACATTTAACCATATCTTTCAGAATATATAAAAATATATAGGTTTACTTGCAGAAATAATGGTCAAGTAATAAAAGAATGCCTCATAGGCCATTCTAGTCACTTTAATTAATTAAAATAAAAAGATTAAACCTTATTAAATTGTGACACCACTTTAAATCACATTCCCATGTACTGAAATATGTGGTGATGACATATGTCAACATGATCCCATGTTTTAGTTGGAGAATATTAAATCTTAAGTAGTTTTTCAACGAGTAGAAATTACTTTTCTAAAATAAAGGGAATTAAAAATATTGCTTTAATCTTTGTAATGTTTGCGATGATGCTAGATCATCTAGTGAAAACCTTGGTGTGATAAATGGAAGTAGTTAAGTATTGTTTGGTGATTCTGTACCTCGTATTTATTTATAGACGATATTACCGACCAAGGATATGAGGAGGAAGGAGGATACTACGAGGAAGAAGCCGAGGAGAACTTCAACCACTGCTCTTCACAAGGCAAGCCTATACTTGCAACCTTGCAAGACTCACTATACAAGTTGACTTAGCACGTTGATACTTGCAAGCTTACACTATTTGATACCCAATCCTAGTTTTACTTGCAAGCTTAGTATTTTATTTCTTTATCAAAGCCTTCTATTAGAGTTTACTTAGTGATTTTTAGAGTTTAGAGAGATTATTTAAAGGTAGCATAAAGAGCATAAAACTTGGCCTAGGTTAGATAATCTTGATGTCATCCTAAGGCATGAGATTGAACTTAAATAAGATACACTTGTTTACTACCCCTCATTAGTGTTTACCCCCATTTATAGATGCTAGCGCTATGCATAAAACTTGATTCCTTTAGATGGGAATACTTGGTGACAAGGGTTATGAAAACCTTAGAATGATGAGTCATTCTACTGAAATGTTTTGACATGTGTTCTTGAACACCAGAGGATTTTGATGATGAAAATGTTAAGGCATGAGCCTTAGCCCTTTATAAAACTGATGGTTGTATGGATGCGATACCATTCCAATTTTACCGTACAACCACAATACCCAAAAGTTGGGTAGGGCTTGACTGGAAATTTTAATACCTTAGTATGGGTTCCCTTGAGGCCAAGATTTGAGCCGAGGCTACCTTGTGAAGATTGTCCACCTGTACAGTTCCCAAGATGACAGTTGGTCATGGTTGGGAGGCCAAACTCACAGGAGAGGTGCCTATACTAGGGAGTGTAATTGAAAGGTTAGGATTGATTATCCGCATACTGAGTATGGTGAATTCAGGATTGTTCCTGACAGATGTATCAAATGTTGTGGTGAAAGTGTATGACCTTTGAAGAGTGTCAAACTATTCGAATAGCCGTGTCCGCAGTTATGGACAGTTGGAGTGGCCATACTATTCCGTCGTCAGATGTTTTCAAAATGACTTGTGAAATGATTCATGACTTTGACTTGACCACAACAGTGTTGTGATATGAAATTCAAGTTCCCACTTAGGTGTTATAAAACTTTCAACTAGCTTTCTTTGCTTATGAACTCAGTAGAGATAAATCTGGCTTTTTGCAAAACAACCCTAGAGCTTAGTACATCCTACTCAAAAACCACTTCACTTGTTAGTATTAGTTTGCGAGTACTTAAAGAGTACTTATGGCTTTGTCCCTGGCTATTCCCGTGGCTAGAATATGAAGAGGAATATCAGGAGGACATATAGCATGAAGGTTACGACAACTAGGATCATCTCCCATCGTTAGCATTGCCTGTGACCAGGAAGATGGAGCCTCGCCTACGCTATCGTTACTATTACGTTATTTCACTTCTTGAATTGTATTAAGACTGGATCATGTGATCCTTATTTTTTTGTAAGACCTTATCTATGGTTTGTAATGGATGATGTACTGTCATATCCAAATCTGTTATGTCTCGCAAAAATGGTAATCCTGGGATTGTGATGTATGGCATAACAGGCATCTGGGGTTAAAAATCCGGGTGTTGACAAGTTGGTATCAGATCCATCCTGACCATAGGAGACCCTATTTTAGAATGGATGTTTGAATCAAAAACTTAGTTTCAAAACCAAGGAAGTGAGTATTTATGAAAACATATTATCATTCTTATCAGTTAGACTCTTTCATGAAAATTCATGTTCCTCAAAAATTCTTGCAAACTTACATAAAATTTGACACACTTGATCACTCTACTAACTTACTCATCCTATATTCTTATAGATGGACGTGAAGTCTAGCAAGTTTTATTAGTTGGGGAATGGAGGAGACCTCATATTTGAGCATGACTTGGACCAGCTTTCGGAGATGCTGGAGCGTCCGCACCCCGAGTTCTTCGGAGCTCATCTCAACGATCAGGAAGGAGAGGAATTGCCATGGCTACTTGTTACAAGTCTCTGGGGAAAGATTGAAGCCCCCACCTCAGAGGGAATTCAGTTCACTTGAGACAGAACAACTGGCTTGATGGACTTGCCAGGGCCATGCAGGAAGCCCTTGTCCGTCTGTGTGGGCAGAGTATCAATCAGATCAAGGGTGCCCGCTTTAAGTTCTATCCAAGGCGTGATGTTATAGGATAGCCACTTGAATCCCCGTATAACCACGAGATGAAGAGTCAGTTGGACCACCTCAGTTTCATGATGTATGACCATGAGAAGGAGTTGGACAATGCCTGCTCCTACGCCAACCACAAGTACGCCATCGCTCCCAAGAAGGACTAGACCATTGCCATGCTAGTGATGGATCGCTAGTCTCGTCGCTGTCAGCTCGACAAGAAGGAGCGCATCTTTGCCTGTCTTCACCATAGGATCACAGAATTGGAGAAGACCATCCACGAGAGAGACATGCAGCTGGAGGAGAGGGAGAATGCAGGGGAAGACCTTCGTGGAGACCCCTACTCCTACCTCAGAGAATATGATGCCTTTCTAGAAGATCAGGCCATGGACTTCTTCACCGATGGGGATGACTTTGCCTTCATTGATGATCTTGAGGATGATGAGGACACCGACTCCATGGAGTAGTACCACTTGAGCACTAGCGTTAGTGAGTTGTATCTAGTCCCACTGTATCGTAGTTTCCCAGAATGGTTCTTAAAACCATTTGTTTTCCTTTGTTGTGGTGTGTGTTTGTATCGTGTGCTATGGATGAATGAATGAATGAAAAACCAATTGCTAGAAAAATCTGAGTCAAACTTTGAAAACTTTTCAAACACAAAACCCTAAACCATAGAAATTTCGCCCTTTTCTCATGATCTATCTCAATCTTCAGATGCCTCGCGGAGGAAGCAATTCATCCCTAGACCCGATGCTGCAAATCTTGCAAATGTTGGTTTCTGACCATGAAGCCGAAAGAGCTGAACGTCAAGCCAACTTAGCCACCCTTCAACAGATAGCTCAGATGGCCAACAACAATCAAGGCCATGGAAATTAGGACAAGCATGGATCCAAGATCAAGAATTTCTAGAACACCAACCCACCCATCTTCACTAAGTCGGAAGAGCCCCTCGATGCAGATGATTGGCTACAAACCATGGAGAACAACCTAGAAGTTGCAGGAGTGGAAGCTAATAAGAAGGTACTGTTTTCCACCCACTATCTGGCAAGAGATGCAAGAGCATGGTGGAACAGCGTTCGTGCCATGACAGGAGGTAAATGATGATTTGGGAAGAGTTCAAAATTAAGTTCAGCAGAACCCATGTGCCACCGGGTGGGATCAAAAGGATGAGAGATGAACTCAGAAAACTAAAGCAGGGAAGGATGCCAGTAGTTTAGTACCATGACAAATTTTTGTCATTGGCTAGTTATGCACCGGATGAGATAGATACTGAAGCCAAGAAGAAGGAGAGATTCCTGAATGGTCTACACGATGAGATGCAGACAGTGTTAGTCAACATCCCATTTGCTGATATTGAAGCCTTAGTGGATTCCGCCATTCAGATGGAAGGCAAGATCAAGTAAGCTAATGAGAACCGCAAGCATCGCATGATGCATCAACCGGGAACCCACCACACACCAAAGATCGCCCCAACCCATCTCTAGGATTTGCCTAAGAACAAAACAGACCCCCGATGAACCGTCAAACTTATCCCATCCGTGGAAACCCACGGCCTGGAGGAAATCACAACAACCCCGGAACCCCAGCAATTTCAACCGTGCACCGCCCAAGTTCAACAACAACAATGCCGCCACCAACACCAACACTGCCCCGAGAATGGGAAGCAATTTTGTGCCTGTTACAGCAAAGGACAAGTCTCAGGTGACTTGTTATGAATGTGGAACCAAGGATCACTATTCCAATGAGTGACCCAAGAAGATTGCCGCAACCCCCAATGCAAATGCCCCAGCTCAGCAGCAGTGTCGTGTTCACCCCGGAAGAAGGTTTGCCCTAGGGAATTCACTCAATTGGAACAGTCATTTCTTTCTCATGCATGTGGAAGAAGACCAAGAAGCGCCAGATGTCGTGATGGGTATGTTTTCTGTTAACACAGTACTTGCAAGAGTGTTGTTACTGAAGAACTTGCAGGCAGTAGTAAGATTCAACCCAGCAAATTGAAGCATGTTATGATAGTGAAAATACCTGGTTCAACCACCAAAGCTAGACAAATTTGGAAGGCCGTGCGTATCCGAATACATGGCATAGATTTGTATGGTAATCTAATAGTACTCGGTACTAAAGGTTTGGAAGTAGTACTAGGAATGGATTGGATGTCCAAACATAAAGGATTGATTGACTGTGCCAAGAAAACCATAACATGACCTGTACAGCTGGAATATCAGTAGAGCATGTATCTGAAACCTTGCCCCATCAATTCAAGCGCAACAAGAGTATATCCCAATCAACCATTGAACAAGTCCAGATAGTCTGTGAATACCCCGATGTATTTCCCGATGTTTTTCCTGGTATGCCCCCAGATCGGGATATCGAGTATATAATTGAACTAATCCCTAGAACCGGACCCATAGCCCAGAGACCATATAGTATGAAACCATCTGAATTAGTGGAGATGAAGAAGAAACTAGATGCTATGCTGGCAATAGGATTGATCCAACCAAGTGCGTCGCCCTGGATATCACTGGTCTTGTTTCTGGACAAGAAAGCTAGAGGGAATCGTTTGTGTACGGATTATCGGAAGTTGAACGATGTCACCATCAAGAACAAGTACCCACTACCAAAGATAGAAGACTTGTTTGACAAGTTGAATGGTGCCAAAGTGTTTTCTAAGATTGATCTTAGAACTGGCTATCATCAACTCAAGATTCGTGCATAGGATATTCCAAAGACTGCCTTTACCACCAGATATGGATTGTATGAGTACACTGTCATGTCTTTTGGATTAACCAATGCCCCCGCTTATTTCATGAACCTCATGAATAAGATTTTTATGGACTTCCTAGATAAGTTTGTCGTTGTTTTCATCGATGACATTCTGATCTATTCCAAATCAGAAGAAGCACATGAGCTACACCTAAGGACCATCCTTGGAACCCTTAGGGAGCATCAGTTGTATGTCAAGTTTAGCAAATGTGAATTCTAGTTATAGGAGGTAGTATTCCTCGAACATATCGTGTTAGCCGGAGGAATTTCCGTTTACCCTGCAAAGGTGAAGGATATTGAACATTGCCAAGCCCCAACGACTCAAACCCAAGTTCATGCATTTCTCGAATTAGCGGGATACTACCGCAAGTTCATAGAAGGATTCTCGAGTATCGCCAGACCCATGACCCAACTTTTGATGAAGGACAAGAACTTTAAATGGACGGACAAGTGTGAAGCGAGTTTTCAAGAACTCAAGTGGAGATTGATTTCAACCCCAATCTTGATCATGCCGGATATCACGAAACCGTTTGATGTGTATTGTGACGCATCCAAGATTGGTCTCGGATGTGTGTTAATGCAACAAGGCAAGGCTATATCTTATCTATCCCGACAACTGAAGCAGCATGAACAAAATTATCCTACCCATGACCTTGAACTCGTAGCCGTAGTTCTAGCCCTAAAGACATGGAGTCATTACCTAATGGGAAACCGTTGTGAGATTTATTTGGATCACAAGAGCCTGAAGTATATATTCACTCAGAACGGGCTGAATATGAGGAAGAGAAGATGGATTGATATAATCTAGGACTATGATCTGGACATTCACTATCACCCCGGTAAAGCCAATGTGGTAGCAGATGCCCTTAGCAGATTGTCGTGTCCCTTGAACTCCATGATTCTAAAGGAGCAACCAAGCCTGCACAAGGAGATGGAAGATTTTAGAATGGAATTAGTAAGTGAAGGATTTTTGGCTAGCATATAACTTCAACCCACTTTGATCAGTCAGATCAAGGAGGCGCAGAAAGGAAATGCTAGTATCGATGGAATCAAACGACGTATCGGTACGGGAAAAGTACCCGGATTCACCGAAGATGAAGGAGTGTTGTGGTACAAAGGACGTCTCTGTGTACCAGCATATTCAGAATTCAAGGAAACTATTTTCAAAGAGGCCCATGATACCCTTTATTATATCCACCCCGGAGGAACGAAGATGTATCGGGATTTGAAGGAGCAATTTTGGTGGCATAAGATGAAGAGAGAAATCAGAAGCTATATTGCGAAGTGTGATATTTGTCAGAGAGTCAAGGAGGACATCAGAGACGCGCAAGACTGTTGCAACCCTTGCAGCTTCCGGAATGGAAATGGGATTCAGTAGGAATGGACTTTATCACCGGATTGCCTACCTCTAGTAAGGGAAATGACTCTATATGGGTCATAGTTGACAGATTGTCCAAGGTCGCCCATTTCTTACCAGTCAAGATCACTTACCAGAGATTCAAAGCTAGATGAGTTATACATCGCTAGAATCGTCAGTTTGCACGGAATCCCCAAGAACATTGTGTCAGATCGAGGAACTCAGTTTACCTCGAGATTTTGGAAGAAAGTCCAAGAAGGACTGGGAACCCGACTAGATTTCAGCACAGCGTATCACCCTCAAACCAATGGACAAACGAAGCGAGAAAATCAAATACTCGAAGATATGTTGAGAGCCTGTGTGCTAGAGTATGGATCTAAATGGGAAGACTGTCTACCATTCGCAGAATTTTCTTACAACAACAGTTATCAAGCTAGCTTCCAAATGGCCCCATTTGAATCCATGCATGGAAGGAAGTGTCGCACCCCTTCGAATTGGTCGGAAGTAGGAGAGAGTCAGATTTTTGGACCCGACATCCTAAGGGAAGCAGAAGAGAAACTTCACAGGATCCATGAGCACCTCAAGACCGCCAAATCCAGACAGGAGAGTTATGCCGACAAGATACGTCGAGACCTCGCTTTCAATATCGGAGATTTTGTGTATCTCAAAGTGTCGCCTTTGAGAGGAATGCAGCGTGTCCAACTCAAAGGAAAGTTAGCCCCAGATATATCGGACCTTTCAAGATTCTGAATCGTCGAGGAGAAGTATCGTATCAACTGGAACTGTCAGAGGATATGTCAGCAGTGCATAATGTGTTCCATATATCGTTACTTCGCAAATGTTTGGAAACTTCCGGAGAAGACTGAAGTTTTCAAGAACAATGATCACCGCACCGTAGAGATCAACGATGACCTGAAGTATCCCAAAGTAACCATCCGTATTTTGGAGGAAGCTTTCAGGACCACCAGGACCCAAAGCATCATGTTTCTCAAGATTCAGTGGAGTAACCACATTCAAGAAGAAGCTCCATGGGAGCGAGAAGATCACATAAAGACGGAGTTTCCCGATCTTTTTAAATCCTAGTTTTCTTCTTCTTTCTCAAATCTCGGGATGAGATTTTGTTTAAGGAGGGAAGGTTTGTAACGTCCCAAAAAATTGAACAATGATTATCAAATTCCAATCACTCAAATTTAGGGTTAACGAAAACATTTGTTAATCAAGATCATATGAATGCATCTGCGTATGTGATGATTGTATGAATGCATGAATGGACTTGTGTGATTGGTATAAATAGCAAGGAATGGTTTAAATATGAATACAACATCATATAAAACATTTCCAAGCATAAACAAATCAAGAGAAAATAAAAAAACAAATCAAATAAAGCAAATGGTCATTTTTGCCAATCTTGCTCACTAGGCCACTTTGAGTGTTTATAGTCCAAGATTTCAAACAGAAACATTTCCATTTCTTTTCACCCCTTGCTAAACCAAGTAAAAGTGAATCAAATGACACCTTTCAAACTTTGAGAAACTTTTGTTAACTTGATTCAAATGACCTTTCAAAATTGAATCTTTAACATATGGGAAGATCACCCAATTCTCAAAAACCAACCAAACCAATTCCACTTGACCTTTCCAACTAACTAGAGACTCCCTAGTATGTAACCAACACACCCACCAAGTTTGAATAAAAAATTCAAATTTGAATCTCTTTCGGCCATTTCATCAAACACCTTGCCACCACCAAACCAACAAACATTCAACACTATAGTAAGCAGTAATTTTGGCCTAACTTGTCCCCTATCTAGCTCACACTACACTCCCAGTAGATCATCTAAGTCGTTTAACCCCTCTAGTTCATTGTAAAGCAGACCATGCCATCAATGGCAAGCATGCCGAGAGCACCCTTTCCACCCCAATGTCGCCAGCCAGCTAGAAGCTTCTCTAGCCTCGCCAACCTTGTCTGGGACACTCTCCACCGTCCATCGCCACCCCCTGTCCAAGCCTCGAGCACTGCCAGCCCCTGGACCACACAGCCCGAGTGCGCCCAGCTTCTCTGCGAGCATGCCGAGAGCGCGCCAGAGCGCCACCCGCAACACACGCCCACGGACCACGCGCTGCCCTCGCCGCGTGCAAGCAGGATCGCCACCGCCCCAGGAACACCCTAGACACGCCCATTCGCCGCCGCGCAAACCATAGACGCTGTGCACCATTAAAAGAGCCGTCAGACCCACTTAGAGCACCGCGACGTTCCGACCATCTCGCACCACCCCAGGCCGCGTAACCATGCAGTTGAGCTTCGCCAGCGAACACAACACCGTCCCCTACCTTTGCCATGCTAGTAGATCGCTGTAACGACGACACCGACGAGCTCCGCCCGCGCCCTTTGGTCCCCTTCTGACACTATAAATAGAGGCCACCCCAACATGAATTCTTCACACCATCTCACTACCCTCTCTCTCAGAAGCACCTCACCTCACTCACGGAGCAAGGCGAGCAGCACATCACTAGAATTTGACCGGAGTTTACCGCGGAGGAGGAAGAAAGGAGCCATTGATTGGAGCCGCCCCAGGAGGAGCTGCCGGTACTAGGAGGATCGCCATCGTCGACTTCGTCATTCGCCCCCATCGCCGACCCTCGCCTGAGCCCCGGTGAGCCTCCCACGACCCCCACTGGCCGCGCTAGGGTTCTGTCTCGCCGGCGTTGCCCGATGTGGACGATGAACCGCAGCCGTAGGATTAGAGTTTGATCGCACGGTCTAGAGCATCCCATACTGCTTCACACCCCTCTGTCTCACTCACTGGTGGCGTCGTTCACTTAAACCCACCCTCGCGTGCGCTGTGCACATTGGGTCGGCCCAGTTAGCATCCCGCGTAACCTAGTTAGTTTGAATTTGTATTTTCCAATTTAGTTGAAACCCAGTTCTGTACCTAGATTCAAAAATCAACCCAGATCGATTCACTGAACCAAATTGCATGAAACCAATTTTGTTAGAAAGGTACTGGAATGTTTAATACAAGCCTGATGGATTCAAACCAATTTGATTTGTAGATCATCTATAGTAAAAATAACAAGGAAGAAGCATTTTTGCATTCAAACATTTTTCAAAATTCAACCACAAAAGCTTTTGATTTGATTCCAACTGTCAAAAATCACATTAAACCATATCTTTAAGAATATATAAAAATACATAGGTTTACTTGCATAAATAATGGTCAAATAATAAAAGAATGCCTCATAGGCCATTCTAGTAACTTTAATTAATTAAAATAAAAGATTAAACCTCATTAAATTGTGACACCACTTTATATCACATTCCCATGTACTAAAATATGTGGTGATGACATGTGTCAACATGATCCCATGTTTTAGTTGGAGAATATTAAATCTTAAGTAGTTTTTCAATGAGTAACTTTCTACGAGGAAGAAGCCGAGGAGAAGTTCAACCACTGATCTGCACAAGGCAAGCCTATACTTGCAACCTTGTAAGCATCACTAAACAGGTTGACTTAGCAAGCTGATCCTTGCAAGATTACACTATTTGATACCCAATGCTAGTTTTACTTGCGAGCTCTGTATTTTATTTCTTTATCAAAGCCTTCTATTAGAGTTTACTTAGTGATTTGTAGAGTTTAGATAGATTATTTAAAGGTAGCATACAGAGCATAAAATTTGGCCTAAGTTAGATAATCTTGATGTCATCATGAGGCATGAGATTAAACTTAGATAAGATACACTTGTTTACCACCCCTCATTAGTGTTTACCCCCATTTGTAGATGCTAGTGCTAAGCATAAAACTTGATTCCTTCAGATGGGAATACTTGGTGAAAAGGGTTATGTAAACCTTAGAATGATGAGTCATTCTACTGAAATATTTTGACATGTGTTCTTGAACACCATAGGATTTTGATGATGAAAATGTTAAGGCATGAGCCTTAGCCCTTTATAAAACTAATGGTTGACTGGATGCTATACCATTCCAATTTTACCGTACGACCACAATACCCGTAAGTTGGGTAGGGCTTGATTGGAAATTTATATACCTTATTATGGGTTCCCTTGCGATCAAGGTTTGAGCCGAGGCTACCTTGTGAAGATTGTCCACTTGTGCAGTTACCACGATGACAGTTGGTCATGGTTGGGAGGCCAAACTCACAGGAGTTGTGCCTATACTAGGGCGTGTAATTGAAAGGTTAGGATTCATTATCCGCATACTGAGTATAGTGAATTCAGGATTGTTCCTGATGGATGTATCGAATGTTGTGGTGAAAGTGTACCACCTCTGCAGAGTGTCAAACTATTTGAATAGCCGTGTCTGTGGTTATGGACAGTTGGAGTGGCCATACTGTTCCGTCGTCAGATGTTTTCAAAATGACTTGTGAAATGATTCATGACTTTGACTTGACCACAACAGGGTTGTGATATGAAATTCAAGTTCCCACTTAGGTGTTATAAAACTTTCAACTAGCTTTTTTGCTTCTGAACTCAGTAGAGATAAATATGGCTTTTTGCAAAACAGCCCTAGAGCTTAGTATATCCTACTCAAAAACCACTTAACTTGTTAGTATTAGTTTGTGAGTACTTAAAGAGTACTCATGGCTTTGTCCCTGGCTATTCCCGTGGCCAGAATATGAAGAGGAATATCAGGAGGACAGATAGCATGAAGGTCACGACAACTAGGATCATCTCCCATTGTCAGCATTGCTTGTGACCAGGAAGATGGAGCCTCGCCTACGCTATCGTTACTATTACGTTATTCCACTGCTTGAATTGTATTAAGACTGGATCATGTGATCCTTATTTGTTGTAAGACCTTATGTATGGTTTGTAATGGATGATGTACTGTGATATCCAAATCTATTATGTCTCGCAAAAATGGTAATCATGGGATTGCGATGTATGATATAACAAGCATCTGGGATTAAAAACCCGGGTGTTGACATCATCTCTCCTATAAATTACAGAGATATCTTACAAGAACTTCTTGTTCCTGTGAGTATAACCTCACTTATTTCAGCAATCCTCTCGAAACTACAATACACATTACCCAATATGTACATTATTCAAGTACTTATCCCTATGAACTTCATTCCATTCTTACTTTCATCCTTCGCTACTCCTTCCTGGAATTTCGTCCATGATGACATGAAGTCCTATGACTGCCTTCTGGAGTGTAAGAGCATCCAGGAGGTGCGTATTCGTGATTAGAAGTACCTAGACTGAGGTTAGTCATTGAAAAATGACTGGAGTTGGCGTAATTTTCTGCAGGATATTCCTGCATTTCTGGCAACACTTCCTCGAAGTAAGATCGTTCCTTCTCCTTTTCTTGGATCCATTCATACATATTGGTATAATAACTACCGGAATACTCCTCTAAGTCGATTGGATTGGTATTACCCCCATATGGTCCATAAGGCTCTCTAAGGTTATAGTTGGTTTCTTCTCCGATACCTGTATCACAAGGTATCTGATTTCCTATAGTTCCATCCTTAGATTCTACTCCCCATTCATAATGGTCCTTCTTAGGGTTATTTGGAATGGCTTCTCCCCAAGTTTTCTGTTCTGAGGTATACTTCGTCCATGGATCTTCAGGTGACTAGGGTTTATTTTGGTAGTAAGCATAGGTTTCTGACTGTGGATCATCGAATTCGGTTTCTTCATACACTTCTCCTGAAAAGATGTTTTTAGGATGCCTAGATTCTTTATCTAACTTCTTTCTACATGTCATTTCTTTGACAAGATCAGTAAAATACTCAATGACTGTATCAAGCTCCTGAACTAAGACTTGGTGAGTGTTATGGTAAGTGTTTAGTAAAGACATATAACGATCCATATACTCTATGGCTAGAGTAGGTTCAGTTTGGACTAGAGTAGAGTGATCTAGCTCATGCTCTGTACTTGAGGTTTCATGGGGAATAATGGTGTGAGTACTACCTTCCAGAGCTTGGGATTTCTATTCTCGAATCATGGTTATGGCTGCTGTTACTGCAATCTGATATGCAGATGCCATGCACCTTGCCTCTCCTGATGGCATTTATCCATTAAGTGCTAACTTTTTGGTTAGCATGATCATGACACTGTATTTAGCTAATACCTGGCCATCATAGTAACTGTAAATCTTGACCAAAAGTCTTGATTCACAATCCAAACTCCATAGAAGTTGTCAGAGAGTGTTTGTCCAATTCCCTCTATAGTCATTTAACGTCCTGTTCATCACTTGAACATTCCGGGGTGGATATCGAGGTGCCATGTAAAACTGTAGATAAGAAATTATCATCAGTCAGATAGAGTTAAAACTCTTGGTAATGATTGGAATTGCAATCATACTAAAGAATTATCGCACTAGCAACATGGCAAGATTATTCTTAGTTGAATATCCATCATATCACTAGAGAACTCTTTATTATTGCGGATATCTTTCTTACAGGTTCGACCCCTTTACTAGGTTTCCAACCTAAGGTCAAAGCATATGCTCTGATACCAGCTGCGGTGACCCAGCATACCTCTGCATGATGCAGTACACTATAGTCGTTGACATAACACCAATGAAACACCATTCACTAGTATTACATCCCTTAAATTGGTACAACATAAACACAACAGGTCCAAGACATGAATATAGGTTACAACTCGACTCTTTACAAAAGATCCAGCGAACACTGTAGGTTAAAGAGACAGAAATAAACTTCTTACAAAGAAGAATCAGAAATAATCAACTCAAAACTTTTATACTAATAAGATTAGCATCTAACTATTTGTCTTGTATTGCTACTATTGCAATACTCTATAGAAATAGATTCTAGGGCTAGAGATTGTAATTCTATTTAATCAGCAACTTCGTCTTCACTTTGGTTGATGTATATGTTGACTTTCTTTACTTCATTGAAGATCTTGAGCTTTTGACGATAATTCTTGGAGCCTAACTTGATGTAGACGTCGTCTTAATGGCTTCAGAATCTAGCAAGGGTTAAGTAAATACGTTGAGTACGAGCGTACTCAGCAAGTTCAGTAGAAAGGATTGTTTGATGCACTATATCTACAGCCACAGACCATAGGTCGTAGGCAATGCAGGTTTTTGTAAACATTTCTTCAAATGTTGCTTTTATTTTGAAAAGCTATGTCCGTCGGCCTTCATAGGTTTACCAGAACTTTCATAGCTCCTTCCCGGAATAGGGAGTAACAAGTTATAGTTCTTACACTCTACAGAGGTGCGTCACTTTACCCATGAGAGATCTTAGCTTTGTTGCACATCGGGGCCGCGAACCCGTTCACACTTCTTTGGTATGAGGCCCAGACTAAGATCCAAGCCAATCACTACCTTCTCAGCGACCCCGCATGTCTCCTTTGTGTACGCTATCCCACCTATTGAATTACGGCAATTGGCAGTACAGACCGTTCAGATGCCAGAACTATCGTGGGATGTTGAGGGTTCCCACCCATATGCTGCATATCTCGTACGAATTACTAATTAATGCACTCTATAGATATAATAGCCACGACCCTGTAACATCCCAAATTTCATCAAATGCAAAATCATATTATTGCATCCATATCATCGTGGCATTTTGATCTTGCATAAAATTTCCAAAGTATAAACCCTAATAGAACCATTTTAATACCCCTTTTATTATATATGTATTGGGCATGGTTTATATTTTATTTTTAACCTCAAATTATTTTGTTGAGTGGATTTATGTGTTTGACACACTTTTTGAATGGATCACCATACAAAAATTTGGTGAAGGTTTGAATTCAATTGGATTTGAATAAACCATTAAAATGCCATTTGGAAAATCAAATAATAAAAGAAAAAGCAGAAATAAAAAATAAAACCACGCGCTACCTATCTGGCCCAACCTCACTTGTGGCCTAGCAAGCCCACCCGGGTTCCCCTCCCCCTCTCTCTCCCACGCCAAGACACCCCCTCTCACTTGCCAGTGCGCCCACACCTCAAGATCACATCGTGCGTCGTCCCCAAATCCTGCCCACGACCAGGCCCTCCGCCATTTCTCCCCATAGTGACTGCCGCAATTTCAATTCGATTAAATTGAGTTGATTGCTCGTGTAAGCCCTGCCCCTGCTCCGGCTACTAAACCACCACCTCTATGCGGCCATTTCCCCTCACATATCCAAGACTAAGCGTCTCCAGGCTACTCTAATCTCTCTCACACCGCTACAAACCCGAGCGACTCTGGTGACACATTCTGATGAGCTTTGTGCTCCCCTCTATCTCTCGTTCAAACGAGCGTGTCTCTCTTGTCCTTGTGCTTCTCCTGATGCCTCTGGTTTGCCTTAATTCACTCCAGGTCACCGTCCCTGTTGATGACTGCGAGCACCCGAGGCACCGCTCTACTATGGCGAACAATCTAGGTAATTCCCGAGCGCCCCTTGCCCTCTGATTCAAACCATCATGTTCGTCTTGAACTTGTGGACCTCCTAATGCCATTTGTTTGCCTGATTGCGACCTAGGTCATCGCCCTTGTCCCCGGCCGTGAACACCCGACGCCAGCAGCATCTCCGACGAACTTCTACGCCCGTGTCGGTGCGCCCCTGTAAATACCAAGTACACGTCGAGCTTCACCACGTCCACGCGACTCTGGTAAGCCTCGCCACTACCCCTATCCCCCTAGACTCGCCGGCGTGTCACTAGAAGAGCTGTCGCTGCTGCCGGTGCCATTCGCGCCGCCCGTGTTTGATTAGTCCGATCTGGCCCATTGGATCTAGGTCTAGCGGCCAGGATTAGATTTAGAACGAAGTGGTAAGTTTTGATCTGAGCTGCAGGATTCACTTTAGATCTAACGGCACAGAATCGTGATCCAGCGCGAAATGGTACGCACCAATCAGGAAGCACCGCGTGTCACTTGATTAGATTTAAAATCTGAATTTTGATCTATTAGTTATTCAAACTTGTAAATTCAATAACGTTTGAACAATTTGTCCAAAAATTACAAATAATATATCACTGGATTTAGAAAAATGATCCCTACACAACGGAGGGAGTAGTATAGAAAGATACATCTCCTTCACAAATGAATCTACACACTACCTTTTAGTGTGTAGGTTCAAATGAATCTAAACACTAAAAGATGTCTAGATACATCTCCTTCACAAATCTAAAACATCTTATATTTCTAAACGGAGGGAGTAGTATGCTAAGCCTAGCTAGTAGAAAACAAGGGTGGAATATTCATACAATGTTGATCTGCAAAATATATGACTTTGTTTTTGAATAATAAAACAACATGTGAATGAATCACCTGGGTGGAATGGAAAGATTGGTTTGTGTTGAGTGGTTACACAAGGCCCCTGTCTATGGTTTACCTTGTGTATCACACTTGTGGATGGCCACCCAGGAACAAAGGGATTTGAGATATTTAGTGTTGATAAGCTTCTAGTGCAACCACATGGCATATGGGCTCTGCCTTGACCAAATAGGTTGCAAGAACTTAGCTAGATGGATAGTTGGTGGTAGGGTTGAAAGGATGGAACGTGTCCATGGTGGTCTAAGGGAATGCTTCTAAAAAGTCTAATCTCGATGCATGTCGAGTCTTGTGGGTAATGTGCACCACCTCTCGAGAGGGTAAAACCTAAGTACTTAGTCGTGTCCCCAGAAATGGACAATTTGAGCATCAAAGACATTGAAGTGATCAACAATCTCCTCATCCCAATTTTCTAAGTTAAAATTTGTGGTTGAACAAGGGTAAAGGTTCACCAATGTCTATTGGCGGTTCCTTGGGTGTTTTTTTCAAACAAAAACTTAGTGTTTCCAACTAATAAGAGAAACCTTATTTTTGAGCAAGCCAGCCTGAACTACACTTAGCCAAATTCATATAGTTGTTAGATATTTCTATACAACAATAGTATCACTTGCCAATACAGTTCCAAGTGTATTGACCCTCTCTAGATGTAACTTATGATGTTGCAGGTTACTCTGATGGAGACTAGGGTTATGAGTCTACACTCAACATGTTTGCATGTGGCACATGAAGTTGAAGACCTCTATTTATTTACTTTTTGTTATGAACTCTATGTATTAGCCTTGGGATAATGAGTTGTAAAGACTATGTTATCTCTGGAATGACGATGTAATAAGGACCTTTGTATCTATGTACTTCATCTTAAACTGTGGATGCTAGCAATTTGATCCAGGGACTAGCATTGCAATCACAGGGGCCTTTACCTTAAATGGTGGGGTCTTACAGATGGTATCAGAGCATTGTGTTGACTGTAGGATTATGACCCTAAGATGGATTAGACTAAGGAAACCACTAGGAAAAATGCAACTCTTTGCAAATTCCACACTGATCCCTTTTCTTCTCGTAAAGCCCCCTAATCTTCTTTCTCATCTCTATTTGTAGATGGCCACCATCAACGAAGCCGTCAAGAAGGGACCACTCATGATTAAGACCTTAGAATGTGAGCCGGAATTTCCCAAGGAACTCAAAAACCTCATGGTTAGCTTGGGAATACATGGTGAAGCCGTGTACAGAGGATTTCCAGTGATGGATGAAGGAGAAGAATATTCGTGGGTACAACTCCACTTGTACAAAACAAGGAGGATAACCAAAAAGAGACGAGATTCTACATGGTCACCAACTCTGAAATGCATATCTCATTCTTTGACTCTTCAAGGAATGCATCTTGGAATGCTATCCAGGAGCTTGGTGAAAGACTCAAGTATAGAATGTACAACACTCAAAATGACCTTAGAGAGGAGAAGAAGTATACCCAAGACTTAGAGACCGCCATAAAACGTCTAAGGGAAGATATCATAGACTTAGCATATGAGTGAGAATTGTGACGTACTCCAATAGTTGGACGACCACACTTACGTTTTTCTAGGGTTAATAATTTTGATCATAACAACCTATGTGGTATGGCAAAAATTTGTCTACGTCATTTGAACCTTGGTGTTGTGATTGAATATTGTATGCCATGACTTGTGTGTATTATTTATGCTATTGGATTTTGTTTCACTACCTTGTGTTTTTCTCTTTACTTGTGTTGATTCTAATTTTTTTCTCTATCATATGCATTAGATGCCTAGCTTTGTTATCAGCACCGTCGATGAGTTCAAGGGAACTCATTTTGGTTCTCATATTGTGGAACTCACTAGTGTGCTCAATCTCCCCCTCCCTAACATTAAGGGACTTTAGCTTACGAAGTTCGAGAGGAAAGATCTATGGGGATTTAGAGTCTCGCAGCCAGGACGTCAGTCGAAGCCACCCACCGAGGAGATTTCTTTCAAGTTTATGCACGATGACAAGGAGAAGGGACTCGACGTTGTCATGTAGGAGCTACTTGGACGCCTTTGTGGACGTCACTCCACCGAGCTTAGGGGCCTCTACTTCCTATTTGGGAGACGTGACAAGGAGGGAGAGTTTGTAGTGTATGACGACTCCACTAGAGAGACTATTGAGCCAGTGTGTCTGTATATACAGGACCTAGAGTGCCTTGTTAGACACCTTGACACCGATAGTACCAACGTCATGCTTAGCAATGACGAGCTACAGGTTCAGTTGATGGAGAAGGACAAGGACTTCACGAAGCAGGATGAGATCATCAAGGAGATGGAGGCTAGGTTCGAGAAGCAAGACAAGAGGTTCAAGAATCAAGATAAGAGAGTGCAGGATAGGAACAAGAGGATCAATGAGATGAACGCCGAGATAGAGCTCAAGGATCTTGAGCTAGAGACGTAGCAGGGAGTGATAGAGAGGCTGCGCTCGTAGAAGAGAGCCCTCCGGGCGAAGTTAGATGCTTTGACCACCAGCATGGAGGAGTACAAGTCAGCAATGGAGACAGCAGGACTTGATCTAGTAGACGAGGAGGTCGACATGGTGGAGTAGTGTTGACTAATGGGCTACCTATCTATCTATCATACTTTTATTTATTGAGTCGCAGTGATCATCCAACACCTGGATAGCTTTGCTAGTGTGTTTACTTTTTGAAAACTTGTTGTTTATGTTGTTTAAACTCTAAGTTTAGCTTGTGCTTGATTATTTGTGATTGTTGCTATGTGATGTATTGTGCATGTTAGTATATATGGGTTATATCCTATTACTTATCCTTATTGAAACCACAGATGCCTCCCAGTCGTGCCAATCCCAACACTAACAACAATCACAACAATGGCAATGAGATGCAGTAGCTGATGACAACCTAGACTCAGTTGATGCAAATGATGACCCAGTTCATGGCGAATCAGAATCATAACCAAAACAACAACAACAACAACAACAATAACAACAACAACAATAACAACAACAACAACAACAATCAAAACAACCCACAAGCCTTTGATATGCTTACACGGTTTTTGAGGTTGAGGCCTGCAAAGTTCTCAGGAACCACTGATCCTATGGTAGCCAATGACTGGCTACGTTCTGTGAACAAGGACTTGGTCACTGCGGGCTGGACTGATGAGGAAAAGGTCAGATTTTCAGCACATCAGCTTGAAGGACCATCAGCCACATGGTGGGATAATTTCCAAATCACCACTCCTATTGAAGATGTGACTTGGGCAATATTTGAGGATGGATTTTGCACTGCTCATATCTCATCAGGAGTGATGAGTTTGGAGAAGAAAGAGTTCCACAACATTAAGCAACGTCACTGTAGTGTGGCAGAATATATTGAGGAGTTCAAGAATCTGGCACGCTATGCACCGGATGATGTTGACACTGATGCTAAGAGGAAGGAAAAATTCCTTGAAGGGCTGAACAATGAGATGTGCATGCAGCTATATGTTGCATATGTCCCAACTTATCAATCACTGTGTGACAAAGCCACCATCTGGGAAAGCAAGATGAAATAGGTGGAGAATAGGAAGAGGAAGCATCACTTTGATAAGCATAGTTCTGGATCGTCACACAAGTGTTCCCATGGTGATGATAGTGGAGGTTCTAGATCCAAAAACATGGGAAGTATAACAACCACCACAATAGTAATCGTTACCATGATAACAAGCACCACCGTAGTCATGACAATGGTGGATATAAAAACCACAAGAGTGGACACAAGAGCCATCACAGTGGGAATGGCAATGGAAGACAGCCTGCTAAGAGAGACATCAGTCGGGTTGAGTGCTTCAAGTGCAAGAATACTGGCACTATGCAAATGAATGCCCAGAAAAAAAGGCAGATGGAGCCAACAAGCCAAACCCATTTCAGAAGGGTCAAGTGAACCACATCAATGTGGAGGAAATCTATGAGGAATCTGATGTTGTGGCTGGTAAGTTCAAGCTTAATTCTTTTCCAGCACTTGTTCTTTTTTATATCGGCGCAACGCATTCATTCATATCAAGTGCATTTGTTGATAAAAATGGACTTCCAGCTGAAACTAATGACATCCTATTAAAGTAAGCTCTCTGGGTGGAGAGATGATAGTAAATTTTGGATGTCATGATCTAGTGATAGAATTTGGAAAGTATAAGTTTCCAGTTAGTCTGATAATCCTAGATTCCCAAGGATTGGATGTAATTTTGTGCATGGATTCGATGACTAAGTATGAAGGAGTAATAGATTGTGCCAGTCGTCCTATTACACTCACAACCCCGGATAAGAAACAGATTAGGTTCAAGTCTAACTTTGAATCTAAAGGGAGTAAGCTAAATTCTCTTAAGGGGTTAGCATAGACAGTGTACCAGTTGTGAAGGAGTATCCGGATGTGTTTCTAGAGGAATTACCAGGAATGCCACCAGATAGAGATGTGGAGTTTTTGATTGACTGACTGCCAGGATCTGAACCAATACCAAAGAGACCCTACAATATGTCAGTTGATGAGTTGAAAGAACTCAAGAAACAGATTGGAGAACACTTGCAAAAAGGATTTATCCAACCAAGTTCTTCGTCTTGGGGTGCACCAGTTTTGTTTGTTGAGAAGAAGGATAGAAGTCAAATGTTATGCATAGATTACAGTCCACTCAATGAGGTGACTATAAAGAACAAGTACCCTTTGCCTAGAATCAACGATCTATTTGATAAGCTAGAAGGAGCCCGAGTGTTCTCAAATATTGATCTTCGATCAGGCTATTTTCAGCTAAAGATTAGAGAGCAAGACATACCTAAGACTCCTTTTACCACTAGGTATGGATTGTAAGAGTATACTGTGATGCCATTTGGATTGACCAATGCACCAGCTTATTTCATGAACATGATGAACAAGGTGTTCATGGAGTTTCTTGATAAGTTTGTTGTCATATTCATCCATGACATTTTGATCTATTCCAAGAGCAAAGAAAAGCATGAAGAACATTTATGTTTGATTCTTGAGAAACTCGGAGAGGATAAGTTGTATGCCAAGTTCAGTAAGTGTGAATTTTGGTTGAATGAAGTTGGATTTCTTGGAAACATTGTGTCAGGAGATGGTATAGATGTCGATCCCGCAAAGGTGTCAGCTGTAACTAAGCGGGAATCTCCAAAGATAGTTAAAGAAGTTCGTAGTTTCTTAGGCTTGGCAGGATACTATAGAAGGTTCATTGAGAATTTCTCAAAAGTAGCTAAGCCAATGACGGAGTTACTTAAGAAAGAAAAGAAGTTTGAGTGGACTGAAGGATGTGAAATCAGTTTCCAAGAATTGAAGAAGAGACTAGTATCAGTACTGGTCTTATGTCTGCCTGATTTGGAGAAGGATTTCCAAGTCTATTGTGATGCATCTCACCAAGGATTGGGTGGAGTATTGATGCAACAGGTAAAAGTTGTGGCTTATGCCTCGAGACAACTCAAAACTCATGAAGTGTATTATCCTACTCATGACTTAGAGTTAGCCTCTGTTGTCCATGCACTCAAAACATGGAGACACTACCTTTTGGGAAAGTGATGTGAAGTGTTCATGAATCACAAGAGTTTGAAATATATCTTCACTTAGAAGGAACTCAATATGATACAAAGAAGGTGGCTAGAGCTCATCAAAGACTATGACTTGAGTTTGCAATACCATCCTAGTAAAGCAAATGTTGTAGTGGATGCTTTAAGCCGAAAGGTTTATGTGAATTATCTCACTAAAGGAGAATTGCTAGATGATTTGTGTGATCAATTCAAATAGCTAAGATTGGAGATAGTGCCTAAGGGATATCTCATGTCATTGGAAATTCAACCAACATTGTTGGACAAGATTAAAGAAGCCCAAAAGTTGGATGAGGAAATAGAAGAGATTAAGAGTAAAATTAGTAAAGGGAAGGCTAAAGGATTCCATGAAGATTAACAAGGAACTTTATGGTATGGAAAGCGTATCTGCATTCTGCAAGATCCGGAGCTTCGGAAATTGATTATGCAAGAAGCACATAATTCACCATATTCTATTCATCCAGGTAACACCAAAATGTACATGGATGTGAAGGAAATATTTTGGTGGAACAATCTCAAGAAAGATATTGTGGAACATATTGCCTTGTGTGATGTGTGTAGTCGACTGAAAGCGGAACATCAAAAACTGGCTGGGTTATTGCAACCACTACCTATACCTGATTGGAAGTGGGATAAGATTGGTATGGATTTTATCACCGGACTGCCAAGGACCAGATCTAGATATGATTCCATATGGGTTGTTGTGGATCTCCTAACTAAAGTGGCTCATTTCATACCCGTGAAAACTACCTATACAAGTGCTAAATTGGCTAAGATCTATATGAACAGGATTGTATGTCTGCATGGAGTACCTAAGAGTATTGTGTCTGGTAGAGGAACTCAGTTCACTTCACATTTTTGGCGACAACTGCATGAATCATTGGGAACAAGGTTAGAATTCAGCACACCTTTTCACCCTTAGACTGATGGACACAGAAAGGACCAAATAGATTTTGGAAGATATGTTGAGGGCATGTGCACTAGACTATGGTTCTAGTTGGGATGAAAGTTTGCCATACATAGAATTCTCTTACAATAACAGCTATCAAGCAAGCATAGAGATGGCTCCGTTTGAATTCCTTTATGGAAGGTAGTGTACTACGCCATTACTATGGAATGGGGTAGGAGAAATAAATTTATTCAGACCAGAATTGATCAAGGAAGCTGAAGAGAAATTCAGAATGGTAAAGGAGAGATTGAAGATAGCCCAATCCCGAGAAAAGAGTTACGCAGATCCAAAGTGTAGGAAGTCACCTATGAGGTAGGAGATAGAGCTTATCTTAGAGTCTCACCACTTCGTGGTGTGAAGAGATTTGGAGTCAAAGGAAAGTTGGAACCTCGATATGTTGGACCATTCAAGATTTTGAGACGCAAAGGAGAAGTGGCTTATGAGATTGAATTGCCTGAATCACTGTTACCAGTTTACAATGTGTTTCATGTGAGCCAGTTGAAGAAATGTAATCCGAAGATGGAAGACACTTCATTGAAGGACACTATATCATTGGAAGAGGTTCAGTTGGAGAGTGGTCTTACTTATGAGGAGAAACCTATCAAGATTCTTGACACTGCAAAAAGAGTTACTCATGCTAAGACTATTAAATTCTGCAAAGTGCAGCGGAATCACCATACCAAAGAAGAAGAAACTTGGGAAAGAGAAGATGACCTTTGGAAGGATCACCCACACCTATTTGCTAGCCAATCTGAATCTCGAGGGCGAGATTCATCTTAAGGGGGTTAGATTTGTAACATCCCAAATTTCATCAAATGCAAAATCATATTATTGCATCCATATCATCATGGCATTTTGATCTTGTATAAAATTTCCAAAGTATAAACCCTAATAGAACCATTTTTATACCCCTTTTATTATATATGTATGGGGCATGGTTTTCTATTTTATTTTTAACCTCAAATTATTTTGTTGAGTGGATTTATGTGTTCGACACACTTTTTGAATGCTAGGATCACCATACAAAAATTTGGTGAAGGTTTGAATTCAATTGGATTTGATTAAACCATCCAAATGCCATTTGGAAAAACAAATCAGAAAAAAAAGGAGAAAGAAAAAAATAAAACCAGGTGCTACCTATCTGGCCCAACCTAACTCACGGCCCAGCAAGCCCACCCAGGTCCCCCCTCCCCCTCTCTCTCTCACCCGCGCGCACACCCCCTCTCTCACTACAAGTGGACCCTTCGCCAACTCAGCATCGTCGTCCCCAAATCCCGCCAACGACCAGGCCCTCCGTCGTTTCTCCCCGCAGTGACTATCGCGATTTCAATTTGATTAAATTGCGTTGATTGCTCACATAATCCCTTCCCCTGCTCCGGCTACTTAACCCCCATATCTCTGCAGGAATTTCCCCTCACCTAGCCCACAATAAGCGTTGCCAGGCTACTCTAATTCTCGCTCACACCGACGTAATCCCTTCCCCTGCTCCGACTCCAACGACACATTCTGATGAGTTTCGTGCTCCCTCTGTCTCTCGTTCAACTGAGTGTGTCCCTCTTGTCCTTGCGCTTCTCCTGATGCCTCTGATATGCCTTCATTCACTCTAGGTCATCGTCCCCGTTGACTATTGCGAGCACCCGAGGCGCCGCTCGACTCCGGCGAACAATCTAGGTAATTCCCGAGCGCCCCTTGCCCTCTGATTCAAACCATCATGTTCGTCGTGAACTTGTGCACCTCCTAATGCCATTTGTTTGCCTGATTGCGACCTAGGTCCTCACCCTTGGCCCTGGCCGTGAACACCCGACGCCAGCAGCATCTCCGACGAGCTTCTACGCCCGTGTCCGTGCGCCCCTATCAAAACCAAGTACACATCGAGCTTCACCGCGTCCACGCGACTTTGGTAAGCATCGCCACTACCCCTATCCCCCTAGACTCGCCGGTGTGTCACCGGCAGAGCCATTGCTGCCGCTAGTGCCATTCGCCCCGCCCGCGTTTGGTCAGTTAGATCTAGCCCTTTGGATCTAGATCTAGCGGTCAGGATTAGATTTAGTGCAAAGGGGTAAGTTTTGATCTGAGCGGCAGGATTTACTTTAGATCTAACAGCATAGAATCGTGATCCAGCGTGAACTGGTATGCACCAATCAGGAAGCGCCACATGTCATTGGATTAGATTTAAAATCTGAATTTTGATCTATTAGTTATTCAAACTTGTAAATTCACTTTTGATCTGTTTGTCCAAAAATTACAAATAATATATCATTGGATTCAGAAAAATGACCCATACACATTAATGGCCTTGGTTTGGCCAGTTTCTTCTGTAAAATTGGGATTTATACAGAAACATTTGTAGGCTTAGTTTGGCTATATAAAATGTTTAGAAAATTGTTTTAGAGTAATTTTGTTTTATTTAGACTTTAGAAAGTTTACTTTGTGTTCAGTGCTGTTTAGTTTGACTTGTTTATTTTGGAAAAATCATTCCATTACATTTGCATGCATTCATATAATTTTTGTTTGAATATTGAATATGAATTTGGGGTTATGATTTTATGTGTAGATTTTGGTGATTGTGGTGATTGTGATTGTGAGGATTGTTCCTATTCCCCCAACTACCAAGGCAAGTGATGCTTCATATTTTGTCCTATTATTTTATCTATGAACTAGTGATATTTTGAGAAGGATTTGCATGATTATTTTCTAAGTATATGCTATACTTGGGAAATCCTATATTTATTGTCTTAGTAGTTTCCCTAAGATAAGAAACTTGCTATATTAATATGCTTAGCCTAGCTAGTAGAAAAAAGGGTGGAATATTCATACAATGTTGATATGAAAAATCTATGACTTTGTTTCTGAATAATAAAACAACATGTGAATGAATCAACTGGGTGGAATGGGAAGATTGGTTTGTGTTGAGTGGTTACACAAGGACCGTGTCTATGGTTTACCTTGTGTATCACACTTGTGGATGGCCACCCAGGAACAAAGGGATTTGAGATATTTATTGTTGAGAAGCTTCTAGTGCAACCACATGACATATGGGCTCTGACTTGACCAAATAGGTTGCAAGAACTTAGCTAGATGGACAGTTGGTGGTAGGGTTGATAGGATGGAACACGTCCATGGTGGTCTAAGGGAATGCTTCTGAAAATTCTCGTCTCGATGCATGTCGAGTCTTGTGGGGAAAGTGCACCACCTCTCGAGAGGGTAAAACCTAAGTATTTAGCCGTGTCCCCGAAAATGGACAATTTGAGCATCAAAGACATTGAAGTGATCAACAATGTCCTCATCCCAATTTATCTAAGTTAAAATTTGTGGTTGAACAAGGGTATGTCTATTGGTGGTTCCTTGGGTGTTTTTGTCAAACAAAAACTTAGTGTTTCCAACTAAAAAGAAAAACCTTATTTTTGAGCAAAGCCAGCCTTAAGTACACTTAGCCAAATTCATATAGTTGTTAGATGTTTCTATACAAAAATAGTATCACTTTCCATACAATTCCAAGTGTATTGACCCTCTGTGGTTGTAACTTATGACGTTGCAGGTTACTCTGATGAAGACTAGGATTATGAGTCTACACTCAACATGTTTGCCTGTGGCACATGAAGATGATGACTTCTATTTATTTACTTTATGTTATGAACTCTACGTATTAGCCTTGGGATAATGAGTTGTAAACACTATGTTATCTCTGGAATGACAATGTAATAAGGACCTTTGTATTTGTGTACTTTATCTTAAACTGTGGATGCTAGCAATTTGATCCAGGGACTAGCATTGCAATCACATGGGCCTTTACCTTAAAAGGTGGTGTCTTACAGACCCGCACATCCGGCTCCATGCGAGAGGGAAAAGATACAGCTGACTTCTCCATCCCATTTCAAATCTCATGGTCAACGCGTAATATACGGCGCAAGAATCACTGGCGACATTGGTTGTTAAGTCCTAGGTTATATGTTCTGTTACCGCCGAAACTTTTGTAGTGTTTTCTGACCTTTTTGAAATGCAGGTGATGACAACACTGGATTTGCAAAATACTTTACAAAAAATAATCAAAGGACATGAGCAAGTGTGAACTTGCCTTTTGTGATTGCAAGATTATGCACTCATGGTCTTCGAGACAATATAAGATCCAATATCTGAATTCAGCATCATTGGTCCGGTAAGGACTAATGTTTAAAGAAGCAAGATGCTATTATGCATAAGTAATGTAATGCACTTTGATAAACTCGAACCCATGGGAAAAACATTGTTCTAGGGTTTGGATACTAGAAATGGTTTCTTTGTCATGTGTTTCTCTTTTAGATAAGTTTCACACTTGTGCTTCTCATTAAGGTTTATGAGTGTGTGTGAAACAACATGCATGTATAATAAAGTTCACGCAAAAATAGAATATTCAAATGTGGAATGGTATCTAAAGATTCCTTATATGAAGGTTGTTAATTAAGTAAACTTATTTTGGAATGCTTAAGAATTACTTTTAGGGTGTCATAAAAGAATAACTTTTGAAGAAAAGTTTACTTAACTGAACAAAAGCACTTAAAATTTAATTATTAACAATCTAAGTAGAGTATAAAGTAATGTGATGATAATTAATTTTCATCTGGTGTCTATGATAAAAGTCCTTGGGTTTAGTTGTTAAGAGTTGGAGATATTATTATAATATTTGTTGTTTGTAGTGGAAAAACGACAACCTTTGAAGATAGGTTTTCTTTTCTAAGGTTTAAATAATCTTGTTGGTTACTAGAATATGGTCGATGTCTTTTGGTGTTTACTTGGTTAGTTTGGTCTTGGAATGCATTAGGTCTTAACTGAACAGACCAAAGTAAACTATAAAACACATAATAAAGTATTTATCATAATATTTAAAGTCTTGTAGACTAAAGTTAACTTTAAGGACATAGGTGGAATTAAGATGTAATGCTTATGGTATTTGTACTTTGTTCACCTCATAACTTTTTCCTGAGGTTTATTAAGATTCGTAGTACATTGATTTGAGTAGTGGTTTCCTAATAGAATGATTTATCTCCTTATAAAGGTGTGTCTAAGGTTTGTGGATAAGTAAACAATATTATGTACTACTTATGAACCATCTTTGGATTTAATCTATTTATAAGTTGTGAGTGAAACAATGGTAAGAAGCTTAATTAAATCAAAACATATTGCTCTTGAAGTCTTTATAATTTCCTAAGAATTCTTTTAGAAAAAATATTCCTTTATAGTTAAATAATAATTCAATAAAGATTGTATTTTAATTGTGTTGAACTATTTTGACTTTATATTATCAATATTTAAGATTAATATTATTGTTAAACCTTAAAGGAATAATTTTAAAAATATTAGCAATTTTTTACTTATCCTTTTATGAATTATCAACTAAGGAATTAGACTTCAAATTATTACAATATTAAATTTTTACTTACTTCAAAAGGGGAATGTTATATTTTTAACATGTAAATATTACATTTGTGATCATTTTGGTATATTACATTTATTTATGTGATTTATAAATAGTAAGATGTGATTTTTATAAGATTTATTATTTTATAAACACTCAATAAATAATAGATATTTGATTAAGTGAAATAATAATAGATGATAATGGTATTAAGTTATTGTTCTTATTTTTCTATGAAATTTGGTATATTATTTATATTTTCATCATTTACCATTATTAAAATATGAATTATCAAAGTATTATTACTTATAAAATCTTTATTAAATAATTTTTATTTAAATAGTTAACCTAATAATGTTTGATAATAAAGTTAAATTATAGATTTTATTTTTCTAAACATTTTCATATATTACACATATTTTTCTGAATTATAGAACACAAGTTATTGATTTAGCAAGATTTAATCATTTTATTCAATTTCTGTAATATTTATATTTGAATTTATATTTTCTTATCTATTTTCTAAATAGGAAATACTTTTTGTACTCAGATTGGTTCTAGACCAAGTCATAGACATGTGGGCCAGTGGCCGCGTTGGACTATTCAACACGCGGACCTGGTCAACACGTCGAAGTGGCGCAAGGTGACATCACTATGATGTCACCTCGTCGGTGACGGTCAGATGCGACATGGTGGCGGCGGTCTAGCGCAAGTTAGCAAGCATGGTTAGTCTAGTTAGAACGAGTAGGAGGTGGTAACCATTATAGTGGCGGCGCCGCTGGCAAATGGTTACTGGAAACTGACCGACGACGAGACCGTGCGGCGGTGCTTGCATTCGATCATGGCAGCGTTGATTTAGGAAGCAAATGAGACAACATAGACCACTTGGAGGTAGAGGGACTCACCCTGGTCACGATGGAATGCTCGGGGAAGCGAGGGAGGCTTGACGATGACGAATCGACGATAATGGCCACGGTGGCCGATGAAAGGGAACGCTTGATTTCACATGATTCATGGCGCGCCAGCTCCCATGCTTAGACCTAGGCGAACTAGAACACGACAGCCCGTCCAGTGGTGGCTTCAACGAGACAAGGGGTGTTCAGATTTAATCAGAACGACGAACTCCGGTGAGCTAGGGTTTCGGTGAGGAAGAGAGATAGGACTAAAGGGTGACAGAGAGAGAGGATAAGAATTGTATGGCAGGATAGAGGAGGACGCGACGGTCTTATCTAATCCTCTCAGGGTCGGCGACGAGCATCGGCGGGGCCACACAGCTGCCCGTGTGCGCGAGGATGACAACGATGACAGTTTTGCAGAAAACCCCCTGGCAACTCTTTCCTCTCAACTCGCGATCCCTCCTCTGGCTCCACGCGTCAGTCACCGTGGTTGGCCCGTTGGGCTCGTTATTGGGCCTTGGTGTACTGTGCGTGAGCAACAGATAGAAGGTTAGGAAATGGGCCTCGGGCCAGATTTTAGGCTGAGTAGTTTATTTGATTTATTTCTTTTCACACTCGGTTTACTTTTCTAGCTTTTCTATTTTAACAATTGTTTTGAATACTCCTTTTAGAATTCTTTTTTCTAAATACTTGTAGCAACAAATTAAATATACTTTAGATTCATTTAGTGAACCTTTATTATATAAGGTTTATATTTTCTTTATTTCCTTTATAGAGGTCCTTTTTCTATTACTATTTTGTAGAGGTTTATGTTATGAATTTAATTTACCTGAATACTCTATAAATTATTAAAGGATGTATTACTATTAATTCATGAGATTTGATTTTTATCAACTTATCTCTAAAGAAATTTTTATATATTGATCCTTCTTATTATCTATCACATATAATTCTTGAGAACTAAAATGGTTAATATTATTCTCATGGACTTAAATGACAACAAGATAAATAGTTTGTTATAACTTACATAAAAAATTAGGGTTTAAGATTATAATTATTTACTATCTGTTTTAAGAGGCTTAAATTTATTCATGATCTTATAGATAGGAATAACATTTAAGGTTAAATGCATATTGTATTTTATGCTTATGATTGGAAATTATACCATTATTTAAGGTAAAGTAATAGAGTTGTTCTTTAGAATGGCTTAAGAGTAAGAGTTGACAATTATAGTTTCTAGGCACTTATGGTTTTAATGTTGTGAAGTGGCAAGATATACTTAAGTGATTTGTTATAGTAAAATGTTCCTATAGGCCATTGTGGAAATAAAATGATTGATCATACAGATCAAATATATATTGAGTTTGATTATAGATTTAGGTTGAATGTTATCAAGAATTCCTAGCTTCCATATTTCATAATTCTAGACTCCTAATTAAGGAATTCGTTTCCTAGATATTCTACTTCTTCACATTCATCATTATGGTTTAACATGATAAGCTTTACATCACAAGAATATTCTTATCAATACTTCCTCCTTCTAAATCAATTAGATAGTTGCTTCTAACTCCCTTTATGTACTTCCTTTATCCTCCATTACTAATATTACTCCAACAGATGTATCTATCAAAATCTACTTTCCTCTAGTGCTTAATATCCTGTAAGAGGAATATTATTACTTCAATAACTCAATGTTACTCTAGCATTAACTTAGTCATACTATCTTTCCTTTACTTCCCTCAGTAACTCTTTCCTAACTTCTCATTATACCATTGTGATTTGTCATGACTATCCTAGGATAACATATGCACACTAGGGTGTAATCATGTTCTATCACCAATATTACTTATACATGATATAATCATTCACTCTTAGTGTCTTGAGCATGATCCTTATAATCCTTTGATCATTTATGGATTAGGTTTCCAGTTGGCTAATCAAGGCTTTATCCATACAACATTTTGGTTGTATTATAATTATCTTCTCAGTGTATCTATCTGACTAAGAGATTTTATTATTTTACTATACCTACTTGATTCAATAGGATTACTCATGGTAACTATCTTCAGAATTCATCCTTATAATCTTCTTTGTTACTCTATAAACCTTTATTTAGGATATATCTTCTATCCATTCAGGAGTGAGTTAACTCCCTTAATTTATCATATTGATTTTATTCTCTTCCAACACTCTCCCATCCTATAGATGATATCTAAATCTAGCATTACCACCTACGTTTTCTTACTTCTTTCTTAATAGACCTTAAGTGTATGCTATGATAAATACAGGAGTTTATAGATCAAGAATTGATAGGCTAAGAATTGTGAATCAATAGTTAATTACTCAACATTGATGAACAACAGATATTAGAATATGGTTCAATAGAAATGATAAGGATTGTTATGGAAAGAAAGATATGTGGTGAACGATCTTGACTTGACAACCTTCCTACTCAATACAACTAAAGGGTTAAGGTTGTATTACCATGATACTCCTGGTGGAAATGGATAAGAATAAGATAAGTCAAATTTTAGTTATTAATTTCTCTAGAGTTGTATTCTTAACTTAGTATTCAGAAGTTTTTGTAAAGAATACTATGACATGATCTCTTAAAGACCATATATTAATCATTAAACAATGGGTTGTGGTTTAATTTTATTACATTTGATCTACCCTTAGATCAAATCATGTTTATCCAAGATAAGGTTTCCACAAAGGTCATATTGAAACTTATCGCGGTCAACTTGATGATCTACTTCAATTCCATCAAGTTGAGAGAAGCTTCAATCACTTTGACAAGTTTTATTCAAAAGCGCGAAAATTATTTGGATTTTCTATGCATGAATGCAATGCACACATATGTGTTCATCTTATTTCTAAACTCTAATGCTGGGATGTTACAAGAAGCTTCACGAGCGATACACATTCCCAGAGCAGTTCAGAAATCTGCATAGAAAGAACCCGGTGAACAAACTAGCACTGACAAAGATGAGCAACACCTTGAGGAGCTGGAAAACCGGGTAAAGAACAGTATTGACAAAGCTGAAAGTTGGGAGATTATAAGTAGGAAAAATCTGATGGTCGATGAACAAGAGTTCAAGATATTCAAGGTGGACTTAGCTACTGCTGACTCCAAGGCATGGACTGCGTGGGGAAAGAGTATGCGAGATCAGAACATAGGTAACCACCGGCTTGGAAACGGCGGATATAGAGGGAAACAACCCATTTGGGACAAGGAGGACGCTGAGCTTGAAATTTGTCCGGGACTGCAGCTCTGAAACTTTGTCCGGGACTGCTACTGCATGGACCCGATTACAGGGAAGTTCATCACCGACGAACCGGATGTGAAGGCCTTTGAGGAAGAGCTGGTAAGGAATTTACCGCGGATCTCTCAAGAGTTTCTAATTAAAATAATTAAGCCAAGAATCTAAATGCATGGTTTCATCTCTCCTTGTCTCTTTGTAGGAGAAGGAATTGAACGCTGCTGGTGACTTGTTGTCCCAGGATTCGACGGCGGAGCCGTGGGACACTATTTTCAACAGGGCGACAAATGCTTACAAGAAGAGTGACAAGAATTTGCTGCCAAAATCAGCTGGCTGTGTGTCTGGCTTCGGTACGAGCATGAAGTTTGCCGAGTACTACAAAGAGGACGTAGAGAAGAGAAGGGTGAGTAAGAACCAGTCAGTGGCTCAAGATAAAGACGAGGTCGAAGAGCTGAAGTTGAAGGTGAAGACATTAGAGGAAAAAGTGGATGAGAAAATAGTGGACAAGTTAGTGGAAGAGAAGCTCCATGCCATCATCCCCCCTGGGTTGTTCGTGAAGGGAATATGCCCTGAGAGGCAATAATAAAGTGTTTATTATGTGTATTCCAAGTATATGTTAGATGTTTATTTTGCATGCTATAATTGTATTAATATGGAAACGTTAATACATGTGTGTTTAATAAACAAACAGAAAGTTCCTAGTTATGCCTCTCTCATAAACTAGCTCGTTGATTAACAAGATGATCAAGGTTTCCTTATCATGGACATTGGATGTTGTTAATAACGGGATCACAACATTAGTGTAATGGTGTGATGAACATTCATCCAAAGTATAGCATTACGATCAAAGTCATTGAGTTTATATTTCTATAACAACTTACGAAGTAATCCTAATCCTTAGACCATGAGATCATGTCAATCACTAACACCGAGAGAGTTTCTTGATAACATTAAACGTCACACCGTAACAGGGTGATTATAAAGATGGGTTCAAAACTAATAAAGTGTTATGTTGAGGCCCATGGATCGAGAGTGGAATTTTTTCATCCCGATGACGGATAGATATACTCTAGGCCCTCTCGGTGATATCACATTGGTTAGCTTGCAAGCAAGTGATTTGATCACTAGAATGTTATATCACGGGAACGATAAAAGAGTGCATGTCAGTAATGAGATCAAACTAGGTATGGAGATACCGATGATCGAATCTCGGACATGTAATATATCGCGAAACAAAGGGATTAAGATATAGCGTAAAAGGTTCCGACGATCACAAGAAAGTCATCGTTGAATGTGTGGGATTTAGTATGGGTCTCCAGATCCCGCTTCTGATTATTGATCCGAGAGGGGTCTCGATCATGTCCGCATTATTCGCGAACCGTAGGGTGACACACTTAATAGACACCGACACCCAATTGGAGCAAAAGTTTCATGCCGGAAAGAATAACAAGCATAGGAATTTATTTCACTAGATACCGAAACAGGTTTTCGGGTGAAATTGCAGAAAGTGTTTTTGCATGTGAAATAGAATTCAAGGGGTTATATGTGAATGTCTGTAATTAAAGTAATTGACAAAATTCTGAATAAATAAAATAGTTTTATTTAATGAGAATTTGCATTAAATTTGGTGGAAATTTAATAGCAATTTTGAGTGGGATTTTGAGTGGAGGGAATTGAAGAGATTTTTGTGAGTGGAGTGTCCGCCCACATGAATGAAGGAGGGGAGGGGGAAGCCCCCATGGTCGGCAGCCACCCCCTTGGGTGCCCCCTCCTCCTATAAAAGGAACCCCCTCCTCACTTCTCACTCACACCTCCTCGTGAAGGATCTCTCTCCCCTCTAGAATTTATCCCCCATGGTCTCAGACTAGCGAGATACATGTTCCCGGTGTCTATTCGGCAAGAAAGACTTGTGCTTCCGTTGCATCGCTGGAGCGAGGAGGCGGAGGTTGCTCGGCGCCTCGGACGTGTGTGCGAGCACGGATGTGCTGCTGATTTGCGACGCTATGACTTCCTCTCGATCTTGAGATCGGCAAGATATCGTCTACATCAACCACGAGTTTAACTCGTTAAGCTTTGTCGGTCTTCAAGGGTATGTTCTCTACGGATATACATCCGTCTGTTGTTTGTATCTAGTAGATAGATCTTGGTACATAGTTGTTCCCATCGTAGGAATTTTTTTGTTTTCTATGCTGCGAACCCTACAGTTCGAGTGGCTAGCTGCTTGGAATGCGGCAGGTGGACAAGGGCTGATACAGGTGCCCAGCTTTAGCGGTAGCAACTCGAGCATCAACGTTAATGCGTTGCCAGACTTGGTGACCCTGCCGGCCACCATTGCCGCGGCGCAGCCGCAAGAGCTGGTTGTCCCACAGCTGCCCCCTGTAGCTCCCACCAAAATTACCAAGCCGCAGCTGGTAGTGATGATAGGCCTGCCACCGGCACCGGCCGTGTGTCGATAGTAGCCGATCTCAATGTCCTCACCAAGGTAACTAATTAGTTACTCCACTTCATCTTCTTTATGCGCCTTTGGTGACTGCAACCTCGATCATGATGCCCAACAAATGTGTTTTGACTCAGGACGCTGCTTGCGTACTACTCCACAGAGTTGCTGGCAGCGAATTGACGGATGTTGCCAAGGGCACTATCATACAACCAGAGAACCGCACGATGCAAAAAAATCGAATGGACGATGCTGTGATGAGGGTCCAGATTACCCGGGTGTTGCCAGAGTGTGATGACATGGACCCCCCTTTCAACCTCAGGGAGCCGACAAACACAAGACCCTTGCAGAATGCCACGATTGGCCCTTGACATGGCCGAATACATAGATTCGTCTTGTGGGGTGCACCAGCTCCACCTCGATCGTTCGGCCAACACCTCGGAACACAGCCATCATCGTCACCACCACCAGTCTCCACCAACAACTGTTGGGAGCGTGTGGGCCGCCCCAATGCGAAGCCGTCGCACTGCAAGCGCCGTCGCCCCCGCCACCACCATCACCACATGGTGGAAACAACAAATATGATGAAGAATTTTTCAATGTCGACGACTTCATCAACACTGGCGCCGACAAAGGATTGTACATGCCTTCTGTGGATGAAGAACCCTTCGTCGCTCGCGACAGTCAAGGTGGACGTACCACTACATGCACGCAACACCTAGTCTTCCGTGGTTTTTCTCAAGAGACGCCTCCGGCCGCCGATCAACAGGAGAAACCTGCTGGATTCGTCTTTAGCCCTGGCACACTCCAAAAGGCGGCCGTTGAGCACTTATCATCCCCAGTATAGGAGCCTGCTCAGAAGACGAAGAAGCATAGGAAGAGAGGTAAGAAATTCGAGAGCCAACCTGCTTCGAAGAGGATCCGGGCTAAGGATGATGTCCTCCCAGCCCGCGAGGATGGCTTGCCCAGGATGCATGTATCCGGTGAAGCGATACTGACTCTAGAGCTGCTTCTCCTTGCTCGTGGACATATGCTTACTTTGAGTGATGGTATCAAGACACTAGAGGGCATACTTCTTAAAGATAATGATCCAAATTACCTGGTTTTCACTGTCAAGGTGCCATCAGACGTGGACTTTATCCACGAAGCCACCGCAGATGTGTTCTTCATAGCTCACGAGGACGTCTTCAAGTTGTTTCTCTCGAAACGGCTAGACTATAACATGGTCCGCATATTCGCGTACAATATGGCGATGAAGACCAAGAGAGAGCAAACCCCCTACATCATGATAGTGGATCCCTACTACATGCTTGATAGCCAGTTGGAGGAAGGATCAGAGACGCGTGCCATGGCAACATCGTACTTCGAGAAGTCCATGGTGGACCACAAGAGGACGAACATGCTTATTTTGACTTTCTTTCCCAAGTAAGTACACACACCCGATAGCATTGGTAACTTAGGCTTTCTTATAGCTTTCTTCCTTTGCCCCTTTCCAACATACTATTTCAATCATGTTATGCAGAGACAAATATTGCACACTCATTGTCATTTCCACAAAGTACTCGTTGGCAATGTATTTCGACTCTGTGAGTAGGAAGAAGAAGAAAGACTACACCAGAATAAGGGGTGTTCTAAATGAGGCTCTCGAGGGCTACACTAGAAAGGGATGCCCCTTCTTCAATAAGGGGGAATGTTTCAACAATGGCAAACACGTGTTGAAGCACGTGCTCGAGTTCCCCTGCATCAAGGAGCCAGCTACTGGCAGCGACAAGGAGGACTTCTACGTCATGCATCACCTTAAATGGTTTGTCCGGGATTTATAGAACCTAACTCTGCCATCTAGTCTCCGAGCATGGGCTGAAAATTTGGCGCAACCAGATGATGATGATCTTAGAGAATACTTCCATCGCATCTAGGTTAAGTTGTCGGAAATCATCGTGGAAGATGTCAACACAATGGGAGGGGTCCTAATACAAAACAAAGGGTTCACTAAGAGGGAGATTGAAAATATTCTGTGTTAGCAGGGTGACAACAGGACATGGATGAAGAAGGATGGCTATCTATCGTTCCCAAAGCCAAGCGTTAGCTGTTCTCAATGATCGATGTGTGCGCCTAGAATTATCATAGATGTCTATGTGTAGTGTTGTGTCACAAACTATACTACTATGGTCGTATGTCGTAAACTTCACTATTGTGGTCGTTGTCGTCGAACTTCTATGATTGTGATCGATGTGCTATCTTTTATGTTTACTGATCTTTTGCTTTAGTTTATATGAACATATATGCATGTGAACCAATTTAGTTCTTTATGTTGCATGATTTACTAATATGCCTTATCTATAGAGATGATGAAGTGGTATGTGGTGTACAAGGGTTGGGTTCCAGGAGTCTACGATGAGTGGGAGGACTGTCAGAAATAGGTGAACAAGTTTAGCAGCAACAACTACAAAGGATACACGACTCGAGATGAGGCGGTAGCCAAGTGGAGGAACCACCTGTGGAAGGAGAACCGGATGAAGATATTGCTAGTGCTCTTTCTCTTGCTCACCGTCATCATAGGTGTATTCTGTTTGATTCTAGTGTAGGCGGTGACCACTTCATTTGTAATGTGATATGGTGAACTTTGTACCAACACTTGTATAAATATTCGCCACTTGTCACTTGTATTGTAATATGATGACCACTTGCGTACCTCGATCAGGCTCTAAGTAGTGTGATGGTACTATATTCGTGTTTGTATTATGTTTGTTTTCATATACAAAGTGAAGTATACTGGTTCTACTGCTATGTGTATAATACTTGTATAATACGTGTATAATACCTGTATAACACCTGATTATGGACCAGTACTGTTTTTTTAATAACTGAAAACACACTTGTGGGGCATGCAAATAACCTTTTGTGGCTGATACAATTTCTGTGCCGCATTTTCTATAATGATCCACTGAACAATGGCCTATTGCGCATGGGGAAAATGCTCCACAGAAGTATCATGACTTCTGTGGCGCAGTTCAAAATGCGCCACAGAAGTTCTCATCAGTGGCGACGTAACAGTGGCGCATCCAATATGCGCCACAGAAGGCCAAAAAGGATGCGTCACTAATGAAGGTTTTCCTAGTAGTGACATACGATACCAATTTCCCTTTGTCTCACGATACTTTACTTATCCAAGGTTTGATTGTCGGTATCTCTGCATACCTAGTTCTACCTCATTACCGATAACTACTCTTTTCTCGTTCCTATGATATGTGATCCCTTGTGAGCCAGTCACATGCTTGCAAGCCAATTGGATGACATTCCACCGAGAGGGCCCAGAGTATATCTATCCGTCATATGGATGGACAAATCCCACTCTTGATCCATGTTCCTCAACACATACTTTCTGAATACTCAATGCCACCTTGATAACCACCCAGTTATGAAGTGGTGTTTGATATCATCAAAGTATCCATACGATGATGGTGATTAACATGATTTCATGGTCGAAGGATTTAGGTTACTATGTATTGAAAGCTTATAACAAGTGAACTATTTAAATGACTTGATCTTATGTTATGCTTAACTATAGGAGTATGTCCATCAAATCATTCTCTTAATGATATGTCACATCCCAAAATTTTCCAAATTTGAAATGTGAAAAATAAATAAACAAAAGAAACAAAATGTTGAAATTTAGGGTGAAAAGAAACTTTGTGCTTCTATATGCAAACATCAAAACCCTACTTGAACAAAATTTGAATATGAAAAGGCAACAAACAAATTTCCAAACAAATAAAATGCATTTATGCATGGAAAGAATCTTGAATTTAAGCACTTGGAAAAGTTAAACCAAAAACCCTAAAACCCTAGTGAAAGAAATCATTTTCAAATCCCTCCAAGACTATGGCTTTATTCCATATAAAAATTCAGCAACAAACATTTATAAATGATCAAAAATGGTAAATAAAAATATTATAAAACCATGGGAATTGATTTCATTCAATTTGGAGCCATAGATTAAAACTTATGGATTTAATAAGATAAAAGGAAATAATTTCCAAAGCTAATAAAGCTCCTAGCTAAATTCAATACCAAATTGTGAGAAAAATAATCCTAAAAGGATTTAAAAAGATAAACAAATATTAAATAAAATTATACAATTTGGAATCACCAATTTTTGAACTATAAATAAAAAGATATAGATTTTATAAGACAAAGAAAGAATTTAATAAATAAGAAATATTTAAAAGACAATTTAAACCTATAATTAAATCCATAAGCAAATGGAATAAAATTAATTCAAATAAAATAAAAGAATAAAAGATTAATTGAATAAAATTATATGGGTTTGAACCATATTCAATTTTATTTAAATAAATAAAGACAAGTTCCCCACATATTTTAAATGGATATTAAAACACAAGAAAATTATATTTGAGTGGATTAAATAACACACTAATAAATAGTGTATACCTACTGAAAAAGTTCTGGAAGGATTTGAATTCAAACTAATGTTGAAAACATTTGAATCAAATTAAAAAAGGAAATAGAAATGGAAAAAGAAAAAGAATTCAAAAGAAAAAATTGAAATCAAACCAACCCACCTACCTGGCCCAACAGCGGGCCCAGAACCAGCCCACCCGGGAAACCCCTCTCTCCCCTCTACCCCTGTAACATCCCTAAAATCATGTTTCAAAAATTCATGCATATCATCCATGCATCCATGATCATGTAGGATTTCATTTCAAAAATCATTTCAAAACAGGAGCATGTGTGCTCATTATTTTATGTATGAATGCTCTAGCCTTTGTGCTACTTGCTATTGAGAAAGGTAATAATATTCACTCAGTATTATTTAGATTCCTAACTTAAGTGATTCCAAAGACTTGAGCCAAGTTTCAAAACAAGTATGAAATAAAACCAAAGTTTATGCCTTTTTATTATATCTTCCAAAGGCTTGTTTTATTTATTTTTCAAATAACCCAAGTAGGTTTGAGTGTACAGATATGTTTGACACATATTTGAGTATAGAGTTCACTGTACAAAAGAACAGAGAAAGTTTGAAATCAAACTGATTTGAAATGAGGTTTGAAAATCATTTTAGAAAATCAAACAGAAAAAGAAAAGGGATAAAGAGAAAAAATAAGCAAACAACCTAATCTGGCCCAACTCGGCCCAGCTAGCCCAGCATCCCTCCCGCGAACTGTTTTTTTTCTATACTCGCAAACAAACCCGCGGAGTGACTGACCGCCTGACGCCACCTCCCCTCTGTTTCTCTCGCTGACAACGCGGCCCACGCAACGGTCATCTTCTCCACCCCAGTGACGAGTTCCTTCCCCCAAATCACTCGGCCGTTTCTGGATTGATTTGCGGCTTCAATTCACGATCAATGCTCGAGTGATTCATGCTCGCGACCTTGCTACTTAAACCCCCTCTTCCCCCTCTCCATTTTCCCCCAGACCCCGAGCACAGAGTGCCCCCAGGCTGCCAGTATTCGCCCTTACACCACCGCAGACAGAACCCACTCCGGCAACCAATCCCGGTGAGCTCCGTGCGCGCCTTCCTCTCTAATTCACGCGAACTGCTTCGCAACCTCCTTGCGCTCCTTCTGACATCTTTGGTTAGTCCTGTACTGACCCAGGTCGTCGACTTCATCGAACAACGCAAGTTCCTGACGCCGTCTCCAACTCCGGCGACTAAATTCGGTGAGCCTCGTGTCCCCCTTCATTTCTGAATCACACGGACGTGTTCGCCTGCATCTAGCGCACCTGCTAACTCCTTTTGTTTGGATCCTCGTGCCCCAGAACATCGTCTTCGACTCCATCAGTGAGCATCCGACGCCGTGCACGACTCCGACGAGCTCCAGCGACCACCTCTGCGCGCCCCTTCGCCAACGAAGCCCACCTTGAGCATCAGAAGCACACGGCGAGCTTGGTAAGACCCTTCTCCCTCTCCCGCGCGACCTAGAACGCCAGTAGCAGCTCTGACAGAGACGCCGCCGCCAGTTGCCGCCGCTAGCGCCGTCCATCTATGGTCAATTAGATTAGGGTCTAGGATTTAGATCTAACGAGTAAGATTAGATCTGTGTCGAAGAGGTACGCGTTAGATCTGGCCGTGCATCTTCATTTATATCGTGTGGCTCTCGTTGATCGATCCGCCCGAACCGGTACCAACCAATAGGAACACGCCGCGTGGCCAGGGTTTAGATTTAAAATCAGAATTTGAATCTATTAGATGTTTAAACTTGTTTTAACCATAACTTTTGATTCCCACTTCCAAATTTGATGAATTTTATATCAATGGAATCAGGAGAGAAAGCCCTTTCCAATTATGCAATGTGTTTAGTGTTTTGCTTCTGTTAAAATGGGTGTTTTTTGTAGAAACAAGTGTAGGCATAATTTGGATATAATAATTATTTGAGAAATGATTTAATGTTCAGATAAAGTTTGTTTGGCAAGTTTTGAACTTGTTTATGAAACAGTACAGTGCACTTGTATTGTTTTGTGTATAAAATCATGACATGTCATATTGCATGCATTTATATATTTTTACATGTATTTATTTTGTATGTGATTTGGTGTTATCATTTTATGTGTAGATTTTGGTGCAAATAGTGATTGTGATTGTGATTGTGAGGATTGTAGCTACTCTCCAAACTACCAAGGCAAGTGGTGATTCATGATTTTATCCCTATGTTTTTCAACTATGCATTAGAAATATTTTGCTAGTCTTGCATGGTTATATTTTGCTTATATGGTATGCTTGGGAAATCCTAGTAGTTGTATAATTGCTAGAAATTTCTAAGATAAGATGCTTATCTATGCCATGCTTAGCCTCGCTAGTAGAAACCAAGGGTGGCTATATGTTCATGCTATGAATAAATATTTCTAAGTCTTTGGACTATGTATTTTCTTAAACAAAACAACTAAGTGAATGAATCACCTGGGTGGAATGGTTGTGAATGGGTTATGTTGAGTGGTTACACAAGGCCCATTTCTATGGTTTACCTTGTGTATCTCACTTGTGGAAAGCCACCCAGGAACAAAGGGATTTGAGAGGCCAAATGTTAAGAAGCTTCTAGTGCAACCACTTGGCAATATGGGCTCTGCCTGGATCATATAGGTTGCAATAACTTAGCCATTTGGACAGTTGGTGGTAGTGGAGTTGATAGGTTGGACCGCGTCCATTTGGTCTAAGGGAAGGCTTCTGAAAGGTCCTGTCTTGGTGAAAATCAAGTCTTGTGGGGAAAGTGCACAACCACTAAAGATGGAAGAATCTAAGTACTTAGACATGTCCCTGGTATTGGACAATTTGAGCATCAAGACATGGAAGCTATCAAGAATCTCCTCATCCCAATTTCTAAGTAAAACTTGTGGTTGAAGAAGGGTGAAGGACCCCAATGTCTATTGGTGGTTCCTTGGGAAAAGTTTTGAAAAAGAAGAACTTAGTGTTTTCAACTAATAGGAAAAACCTATTTTGAGCAAAGCAAGCCTAAGCTACACTTAGCCAAATTGCATATAGTATCTAGTCCACCAATATTCTACTAAGGTATCACTTGCCAATACTATTCCAATGTATTGACCCACTGTGGCTGTAACTTGTGATGTTGCAGGTTACTCTGACGATGATTAGGAGTCATGAGTCTACACTCAACATGCTTGCCTGTGGCACATGAAGATGAAGACTTATTTATCTTATTACTTATTTAAACTCTTGTACTAGGCCTGTGGCCATGGATTTGTAAAGACTATGTTGTCTCTGGAATGACTGTAATAATGACCTTTGTTTCTGTGTACTTCATCTTAAACTGTGGATGCTACCATTGATTCAGGGACTAGCATTGCAATCACAGGGATCCTTTTCCTTTATAAAGGAGGGATCTTACAGATGGTATCAGAGGACTCTGTTGCCTGTAGGATTTTGACCCTAGGATTGGAAACCACTAAGGAAAAATTTTCAACAACTTCCACACTTGTCTTTTCTTCTTGTAAACTTTTCTAATCTTCTTTCTCGTATCTATTTGTAGATGAACTCCATCAACGAAGCCATGAAGAAGGGACCACTCATGAAAATGACTTTGGAATGTGAGACAGAGTTCCCCAAGGCTCTCAAGGACCTCATGGTTGCAATGGGAATACATGGTGCAGCTGTGTACAAAGGTTTTCCTGTAATGGATGAAGGAGTTGAGTACTGGTGGGTGCAACTTCACTTGTATAAAAACAAGGAAGACAACCACAAGGACTCAGGATTCTGCATGGTCACCAACACAATCATGCACACCACATTCTTTGATTCAGCAAGGGATGCAACTTGGAGGGCCATCAAAGAACTTGGTGATAGAATCAAGTGTAGAATGCTTAACACCCAGAATGACCTTAGGGAAGAAAATAAACATACCCAAGAGTTAGATGCTATCAATTAAAGTTTAAGGAAAGACATCATAGACTTAGCAATGGAGTCATGTGAACAAGATAAACAGATTGCCTCTAGGGATGCCTTGTTAGCCCACTTGGCAAGTGAGATGGGATTGTAATCATACTTCGTTAGTTGTACCACCACCCTTATCGTTTTATTTTCCAAAAATGTTGTCTAATAAGTTGAACCTTGGATGTTTGTAATGGATTTTATGTATGCTATGACTTGTGTGTTTGTCAATGTTATGCATGTGATGCCATGTCTTGTGAATTGTCTTAAATTGTGTTGATTCTAACTTTTCCTATCTTATTAAATAGATGTCTAATGTTACCATCAGCACTGTTGACGAGTTACAGGGAACTCGTTTTGGCCCTCGTATTATTGAGCTCACTAGTTTGCTCAATCTTCCTCTTCCTACCATCATGGTACTTCCCCTCACCAAGTTTGAGAGGAAAGACCTTTGGGGCTTCAAGGTCAATCAGCCCGGACGCCAGAATGAGCCTAGCACGGAGGCTATCATCTTCAAGCTCATGCACGATGACAAGGAGAGAGGCCTAGAGGTAGTCACGCAGGACTTGATTGGACGTCTGTTAGGGAGACACTCTCGACAGGTTAGAGGTACTCACTTCCACACCTTCGGTAGACGTGATGAGGATGGTGAGGCCATTGACTTCAAGGACACTTTGAGGGAGACAGCAGAGCCGATTCATCTATACCTCCAGGACTTAGAGGTTCTCCTTAGGCATGTGGACACTGATAGGACCAATGTCATGCTCATTAATGACGAACTCCAGGTGCAGCTTCGTGAGAAGGACAAGCTCTTCGCGGAGCAAGATGAGATAGTCAAGGAGATGGAGGCCAAGTTTGAGAGTCAGGACAGAAAGTTCAAGAGTCAAGAGAAGAGAGTCCAAGATAGGAACAAGAGGATTCGAGACATGACTGCAGAATTGGAGGCCAAGGACTTCGAGCTTGAGCATCAGCAGACTGTGATTGAGAGGCTTCATTCTCAGAAGAGGGCTCTCAAAGCCAAAGTAGAGACCTTGACCACCAATGTCGAGGAATACAAGACCGCTATGGAGAATGCAGGTCTTACCTTTGTTGAGGAGGAGTTTGATGCCGAGGAGTAGTGATGACTACTCATTTATCACTTATTTATCATGCTTTTCATTGAGTCGCAATGACCATCCAACATGTGGATGGCTTGCTATTGGTGTGTTTACCTTACAAACTTGTCGTTTATGTTGTTGAACTATTATTGTTAGGATGCATGTTTGGTGATTGTTTATGTGATGTATTGTGCATGTTAGCATCTATGGGTATCTCATTCTTATCTCTATTGAACAAACCACAGATGCCTCCCCGACGTGCCAATCCCAGCCCTAACAACAACAACATCACCCCTGAGATGCAGCAAATGATGACAACTCAGACTCAACTGATGCAAATGATGACTACGTTCATATAGAATCAGAACAACAACAACAATAACAACAACAACAACAATAACAACAACAACAACAATCAGAACAACCCACTGGGTTTTGACATGCTTACCAGGTTCTTGAGATTGAGGACAGCAAAGTTCTCAGGAACAACTGATCCTATGGTGGCCAATGATTGGCTACGCTCTGTGAACAAGGACTTGGTAACAGTTGGCTGTACTGATGAGGAGAAAGTCAGATTTGCAGCTCACTTGTTGGAAGGACCAGCAGCTACTTGGTGGGATAACTTCCAGATCACCACTCCCATTGAGGATGTGACATGGGCTATCTTTGAAGATGGTTTCGTCGCTCACATCTCATCCGGGTGATGAGTTTGAAGAAGAAAGAGTTCCATAACTCAAGCAGTAGCGCCATGGCGTGGATGAATATATTGAAGAGTTCAACAATCTGGCGCGTTATGCACCGGATGAAGTTGACACTGATGCTAAAAGGAAGGAAAAGTTCCTTAAAGGGTTGAATGATGAACTGAACCTGCAGTTAACTATAGCATATGTTCCCACATACCAGTCTCTTTGTGACAAGGCTGCTATTTTGGAGAACAAAATGAAGCAAGTTGAAAGTAGGAAGAGAAAGCACTCTGACAAGCACAGCTCGGGATCGTCCCACAAACGTTCCCATTATGATGATAGTGGGAGTTCAGGATCCCACAAGCATGGGAAATTCAACAAGCACCACAACCACAACCGTCATCATGACAACAAGCATCACCGTAGTCATGACAATGACAAGTACAAGAATCACAAGGATGGATACAAGAGCCACCACGGTGGTAGTGGAAGTGGCAGTGGAAGCCAGCCTGTCAAGAAGGACCTTAGTCAGGTTGAGTGTTTCAAATGTAAGAAGATGGGGAATTATGCAAATGAATGTCCAGAAAAGAAAGTTGAAGGACCCAACAAGCCCAACCCTTTTCAAAAGGGACAAGTGAACCACATCAATGTGGAGGAAATCTATGAGGAGCCAGATGCTGTTGCTGGTAAGTTCAAACTCAATTCTATTCCAGCACTTGTTCTTTTTGATATCGGAGCATCGCATTCATTCATATCAGAAGCATTTGTTGATAGAAATGGGTTTCCAACTGAAAACATTGGGTGTCCAATAAAAGTTAGTTCTCCAGGTGGAGATATGATAGTAAGTCTTGGATGCCAGGATTTAGTGATAGAGTTTGGAAAGCATAAGTTTCTAGTGAGTCTGATAATCCTAGATTCTCAAGGACTGGATGTAATATTGGGAATGGATTGGATGGCTATGTATGAAGGAGTACTAGATTGTGCTAATCGTACTATTGCACTCACAACCCCGGAAAAGAAACGGATTATATTCAAGTCTAACTTTGAATCAAAAGGGAGTAAGCTAAATTCTCTTAAGGGAGTTTGAATAGACAGCGTGCCTATTGTGAGTGAGTATCCAGATGTGTTTCCGGAAGAATTGCCGGGAATGCCACCAGATAGAGATGTGGAGTTTCTTATTGATTTGTTACCAGGATCTGGACCAATAGCAAAAAGACCATACAAGATGTCAGTTGATGAGTTGAAAGAACTCAAGAAGCAACTTGGAGAACAGTTGCAAAAAGGTTTTATCCAACCAAGTTCCTCATCTTGGGGAGAACCAGTTTTGTTTGTGGAAAAGAAAGATAGAAGTCAAAGGTTATGCATAGATTACCGTTCACTCAATGAGGTGACTAACAAGAAGAAATACCCTTTGCCTAGAATCAATGACTTGTTTGATCAGTTAGAAGGAGCTTGTGTGTTCTCAAAGATTTATCTCTGGTCAGGTTATTTCCAGCTTAAGATAAGGGAACAAGACATACCTAAGACAGCTTTCACCATAAGGTATGGGTTGTATGAGTATACCGTGATGCCATTTGGTTTGACCAATGCACCAGCTTACTTCATGAATATGATGAACAAGGTGTTCATGGAATTTCTTGATAAGTTTGTTGTCGTTTTCATTGATGACATTTTGATCTACTCCAAGAGCAAGGAAGAGCATGAAGGACATCTACGTTTAATACTAGAGAAGCTTAGAGAGCATAAGCTATATGCCAAATTCAGCAAATGTGAGTTTTGGTTGAATGAAGTTGGATTTCTTGGACACGTTCTGTCAGGAGATGGAGTAGCAGTTGATCTTGCTAAAGTTTCAGATATGACTGAATGGGAATCACCTAAGTCAGTAAAAGAAGTTTGTAGTTTCCTTGGCTTGGCAGGATACTACAGAAGGTTCATTGAGAATTTCTCCAAGGTAGCAAAACTTATGACAAAATTACTAAAGAAAGACAAGAAATTTTCTTGGTCTGAAGGTTGTGAACTCAGCTTTCAGGAATTGAAGAAGAGACTCGTGAAAGCACCAGTCTTGTGTTTGCCAGATTTGCAGAAGGATTTCCAAGTATATTGTGATGCATATCATCATGGATTAGGTGTAGTACTTATGCAAGAAGGGAAAGTTGTGGCTTATGCCTCGAGACAACTCAAAACTCATGAGGTGAACTATCCTACTCATGATTTGGAGTTAGCCTCTGTTGTCCATGCACTCAAAACATGGAGACCCTATCTTTTGGGAAAGCGATGTGAAGTGTTCACAGATCACAAGAGTTTGAAGTATATCTTCACCCAGAAGGAAATTAACATGAGACAAAGAAGATGGTTGGAACTCATCAAGGACTATGACTTGAGTTTGCAATACCACCCCGGTAAAGCAAATGTTGTAGCAGATGCTCTAAGCCGTAAGGTTTTTGTGAATGGCCTTACTAAGGGAGAATTGCCAGATGATATGTGTGCCCAATTTAGAGACCTCAGATTGGAGATTGTGCCTGAAGGACATCTCATGTCTTTGGATGTTCAACCTACTTTGTTGGACAAGATCAAAGAAGCTCAGAAGTCTAATAAGGAAATCGAAGAGATTAAGGAAAAGATTGGCAAGGGAAAAGCCAAAGGATTCCATGAAGACGAACAGGGTACTTTATGGCATGGTAAACGTATCTGTGTTCCACAAGATCCGGATCTTCGGAAACTGATTTTACAAGAAGCACACAACTCACCGTATTCCATTCATCTGGGTAACACCAAAATGTACATGGATATAAAGGAAAGATTTTGGTGGAATAATCTCAATAAGGATATCGCCGAACATATTGCTCTGTGTGACGTATGTAGTAGAGTGAAGGCGGAACACCAAAAACCAGCAGGATTGCTTCAACCACTACCTCTTCCTGATTGGAAGTGGGACAAGATTGGCATGGATTTCATTACCGGATTACCAAGGACCAGGTCAGGATATGATTCTATTTGGGTAGTAGTGGATCGCCTAACTAAAGTGGCTCATTTTATACCCGTGAAGACAACTTATACAAGTGCTAAGTTAGCCAAGATCTATATGAGCAGAATTGTATGTCTACATGGAGTACCCAAGAGTATTGTGTCTGATAGAGGAACACAATTCACTTCTCATTTTTGGAGGCAATTACATGAGTAATTGGGAACGAGGTTGGAATTCAGCACTGCTTTTCATCCTCAAACTGATGGACAGACAGAAAGGACTAATCAGATTCTTGAAGATATGTTGAGAGCGTGTGCTCTAGACTATGGAGCCAGCTGGGATGAAAGTCTGCCTTACGCAGAATTCTCTTATAATAACACCTATCAAGCTAGTATTGAGATGGCACCATCTGAGAAAGTGTACCACCCCATTACTATGGAATGGTGTGGGAGAAAGAAGTTTGTTCGGACCAGAACTTATCAAAGAGGCTGAAGAGAAAGTCAAGCTGGTTAAGGATAGGTTGAAGATAGCAAAGTCCCGACAAAAGAGCTACGCAGATCCTAAGCATAGATAAGTCACCTATGAAATAGGTGATAGAGCTTATCTTAGAGTGTCACCACTTCGTGGAGTGAAGAGATTTGGAGTCAAAGGTAAATTGGCCCCAAGATATGTTGGACCATTCAAGATTCTGAGTCGTAAAGGAGAAGTAGCTTATGAGATTGAATTTCCAGAGTCTTTGTCAGTAGTTCATAATGTGTTTCATGTGAGTCAGCTTAAGAAATGTCATCCAGAAATGGAATAAACTTCTTTGAAGGATACTATACCTTTGGAAGAGGTTCAATTGCAAAGTGATCTCACTTATGAAGAGAAACCAATCAAGATTCTTGAGACTGCAGAAAAATTTACACGGACTAAGACTATCAAATTCTGCAAAGTTCAATGGAACCACCATTCCGAAGAAGAAGCAACGTGGGAAAGAGAAGATGATCTTCGGAAAGACCACCCTCACCTATTTGCTAGACAATCCGAATCTCGAGGGCGAGATTCACCTTCAGGGGGTTATATTTGTAACATCCCTAAAATCATGTTTCAAAAATTAATGCATATCATCCATGCATCCATGATCATGTAGGATTTCATTTCAAAACAGGAGCATGTGTGCTCATTATTTTATGTATAAATGCTCTAGCCTTTATGCTACTTGATATTGATAAAGGTAATAATATTCACTCAGTATTGTTTAGATTCCTAACTTAAGTGATTCCAAATACTTGAGACAAGTTTCAAAACAAGTATGAAATAAAACCAAAGTTTATGCCTTTTTATTATATCTTCCAAAGGCTTGTTTTATTTATTTTTCAAATGACCCAAGTAGGTTTGAGTGAACAGATATGTTTGACACAAATTTGAGTACAAAGTTCACTGTACAAAAGACCAGAGAAAGTTTGAAATCAAACTGATTTGAAATGAGGTTTGAAAATCATTTTAGAAAATCAAACAGAAAAAGAAAAGGGATAAAGAGAAAAAAAATAAGCAAACAACCTAATCTGGCCCAACTCGGCCCAGCTAGCCCAAAGAACCCTCCATGAACTGTTTTTCTTTCGCAAACAAACCCGGAGGATGACCGCCTGACCCCACCTCCCCTCTGTTTCTCTCGCTGAGAACGCGGCCCACGCAACGGTCATCTTCTCCACCCCGGCGACGAGTTCCTCCCCCAAAATCACTCGGCCGTTTCTGGATTGATTTGCTGCTTCAATTCACGATCAATGCTCGAGTGATTCATGCTCGTGACCTTGCTACTTAAACCCCCTCTGCCCCATCTCCATTTTCCCCTAGACCCCAAGCACAGAGTGCCCCCAGGCTGCCAGTATTCGCCCTTACACCGCCGCAGACAGAACCCACTCCGGCGACCAATCCCGGTGAGCTCCGTGCGCGCCTTCCTCTCTAATTCACGTGAACTGCTTCGCAACCTCCTTGCGCTCCTTCTGACATCTTTGGTTAGTCCTGTACTGACCCAGGTCGTCGACTTCATCGAACACCGCAAGTTCCCGACGCCGACTCCAACTCCGGCGACTAAATTCGGTGAGCCTCGTGTCCCCCTCCATTTCTGAATCAGACGGACGTGTTCGCCTGCATCTAGCGCACCTGCTAACTCCGTTTGTTTGGATCCTCGTGCCTCAGAACGTCGTCTTCGACTCCATCAGTGAGCGACCACCTCTGCGCGCCCCTTCGCCAACGAAGCCCACCTTGAGCATCAGAAGCACACGGCGAGCTTGGTAAGCCCCTTCTCCCTCTCCCGCGTGACCTAGAACGCCGGTAGCAGCTCTGACAGAGATGCCGCCGCCAGTTGCCGCCGCTAGCGCCGCCCGTCTGTGGTCAATTAGATTAGGGCCGTAGGATTTAGATCTAACGAGTAAGATTAGATCTGTGTCGAAGAGGTACGCGTTAGATCTGGCCGTGCATCTTCAATTAGATCGTGTGGCTCTCGTTGATCGATCCGCCCGAACCGGTACCAACCAATAGGAACACGCCGCGTGGCCAGGGTTTAGATTTAAAATCAGAATTTGAATCAATTAGATGTTTAAACTTGTTTTAACCATAAATTTTGATTCCCACGTCCAAATTTGATGAATTTTATATCAATGGAATCAGGAGAGAAATCCCTTTCCAATTATGCAATGTGTTTAATGTTTTGCTTCTGTTAAAATGGGTGTTTTTGCAGAAACAAGTGTAGGCATAATTTGGATATAATAATTATTTGAGAAATGATTTAATGTTCAGATAAAGTTTGTTTCGCAAGTTTTGAACTTGTTTATGAATCAGTACTGTGCACTTGTATTGTTTTGTGTAGAAAATCATCACATGTCATATTGCTTGCATTTATATATTTTTTCTTGTATTTATTTTGTATGTGATTTGGTGTTATCATTTTATGTGTAGATTTTGGTGCAAATAGTGATTGTGATTGTGAGGATTGTAGATACTCTCCAAACTACCAAGGCAAGTGGTGCTTCATGATTTTATCCCTATTTTTTTCAACTATCCATTAGAAATATTTTGCTAGTCTTGCATGGTTATATTTTGCTTATATGCTATGCTTGGGAAATCCTAGTAGTTGTAGAATTGCTAGAAATTTCTAAGATAAGATGCTTATCTATGCCATGCTTAGCCTAGCTAGTAGAAACCAAGGGTGGCTATATGTTCATGCTATGAATAAATATTTCTAAGTCTTTGGACTATGTTTTTGCTTAAAAAAACAACTAAGTGAATGAATCACCTTGGTGGAATGGTTGTGAATGGGTTATGTTGAGTGGTTACACAAGGCCCATTTATATGGTTTACCTTGTGTATCTCACTTGTGGAAAGCCACCCAGGAACAAAGGGATTTGAGAGGCCAAATGTTAAGAAGCTTCTAGTGCAACCACTTGGCAATATGGGCTTTGCCTGGATCATATAGGTTGCAATAACTTAGCCATTTGGACAGTTGGTGGTAGTGGAATTGATAGGCTGGAGCGCGTCCATTTGGTCTAAGGGAAGGCTTCTGAAAGGTCATGTCTTGGTGAAAATCAAGTCTTGTGGGGAAAGTGCACAACCACTGTAGATGGAAGAATCTAAGTACTTAGCCATGTCCCTGGTATTGGACAATTTGAGCATCAAGAAATGGAAGCTATCAAGAATCTCCTATCCCAATTTCTAAGTAAAACTTGTGGTTGAACAAGGGTGAAGGACCCCAATGTCTATTGGTGGTTCCTTGGGAAAAGTTTTGACAAAGAAAAACTTAGTGTTTTCAACTAATAGGAAAAACCTATTTTGAGCAAAGCAAGCCTAAGCTACACTTAGCCAAATTGCATATAGTATCTAGTCCACCAATATTCTACTAAGGTATCACTTGCCAATACTATTCCAATGTATTGACCCACTGTGGCTGTAACTTGTGATGTTGCAGGTTACTCTGATGATGATTAGGAGTCATGAGTCTACACTCAACATGCTTGCCTGTGGCACATGAAGATGAAGACTTATTTATCTTATTACTTATTTAAACTCTTGTACTAGGCCTGTGGCCATGGAGTTGTAAAGACTATGTTGTCTCTGGAATGACTGTAATAATGATCTTTGTTTCTGTGTACTTCATCTTAAACTGTGGATGCTAGCATTGATCCAGGGACTAGCATTGCAATCACAGGGATCCTTTTCCTTTATAAAGGAGAGATCTTACAACCCTGTTTCTCACCAGCGCACCCCGCACCCCCCCACGCTGACTTCTTGGCCCCACAGCCACGTAGTCATCTTCAACCCCCCCACGCTAACCCGTTCCCCTCTCTCCCCCGAATGTTTCCTGCGTTAATTTCTTGGCTTCAATTCGTTTGATGGCACCATTAATCCCTCCCCGCGACCATGCTATCTTAATCTCCCCTCTCTCCTCTATTTTTCCCCCACTCTCCCGCACATGAACGCCCCCAGGCTGCCTCAATTCTTGCCCGAAACACAACTGGCTCCAACAAGCTCTAGCTCAAATTCTGGCGAAGCCCGACTGCCCCCTGCCACCTAGTTTCCACTAACTTGCTCGCCTTAGCCGTGCGCACCTGCCAGTGGTCTCCATTTGCCCGCGTGTGCCCCAGAGGTTCGGCAACGACTGCGCCTACTCGCCAACGTTGTCTGCCTCAACTCCGGTGACTTCTCCTGGTAATCTCTGATCGCCCCTCTTCCTCTCGATGACGCTCTCACATTCACCTCTCTATTGCGCTTCTAACGCCATCATTCTTTTGCCTTAGCGTGCCCTGTAGCGCCGCCCCCGACGACGCCAGAGCATGCCCGACGCCAGGAGCATCTCCAGCGAGAAATCCCCAGCGACCTCATGTTCCCCTTGGCCAACAGAGACCACCTTGACCATCCCCTCTCCACGGCGACTCCCTTAATGCCCCATGCCCTATATTTTTCTTCCTGGAATCGCCGGACCACTGCTGACAGAGCCCCGCAGCCGCGCGCTGTCACCAGCACCGCCAGTTCTTGGCCAAGGCGTTTTCGTCTGTTAAATCTGGATCGTAGAGCTAGGATTAGATCTTAGTCGAAGGGGTATATGTTGATCTGATCCATGCGATTCTAATTAGATCCAACGGGTTGTGCAGTTCAATCCACCCAAACCGGTATGGACCAATAAAAACACACCACGTGTCTAGACTGTGTTTTTTTTAAACAGAATTTGATCTATTAGATGTTTGATTTTGTAAAATTCATAATTTTTAATCTATATGTCCAAAAATTACAAATTCTATATCAATGGTTTGAGAAAAATGTAAACTTTGCAACTATTGCCTTATTTTAGTATTTTGCTTCTGAAAAATTAGGTGTTTATGCAGAAACATGTGTAGGACTATTTCGGATATAAAAATTGTTTTAAAAAATGACTTTTGGGTGAAATATTTTGCAAATGGTTTGTTTTAAACCCTTTGACCATAAACACTAACATCTGAGTTTAAAAATATATTTTGTTGACACTAGGAATTATTCCTTTGAATAAAATCATTTCGAGCAAAACAAAAATGATTTAAAAGGCCTATTTTCACTAACTTGATTTTAAATGATACCCCACTATTATAAATGACCAGTAGGTGTTTTTAAAATGTTTAGAACCTTATTAGAAAACACCTTTTCAATAAAAAAAACCTTTTACATGCTTACATGCATTTCCTTGTTTTATCATTTTATGTGGTAAATTGTTTGAATGCTAGTTTTGAATGTGTGCTTTGCTTGATTGAATTGTAGTGAATTTTGAAGAGTGTGACAATTGCAAGAGCAAGGAGTGTACCTAGTTTCTCTACCAAAGAGGCAAGTGATACTTTGGTCATCAAAAGTCCTATCTTTTCAATATTGCATTAGTGATATTTTTTTAGCATGCATGATAGGACTATATTTTGTATATTGCTATACTATAGTAGATCCTATAGAATATATCTTGGTAGGAATATTCCTTAGTCAAGAGACAAGTTTTGCTAGTATGCTTACCCTAGCCAAAAGATTTCAAGGGTGGAATATTCATACCATGATATTATGCAAAGTCAATGACTATGTTTTGATTAATAAGACAACTTAGTGAATGAAACACCTGGGTGGAATGCTAATTGCTTGGATGGATTTGTGTTGAGTGGTTACACAAGGCCCATTTCTATGGTTAACCTTGTGTATCACACTTGTGGATGGCCACCCAGGAACAAAGAGATTTGAGATGTTTTATGTTGAGAAGCTTCTAGTTCAGCCACGTGGCATATGGGCTCTATGTTGACTACCTAGGTTGCAAGAAATCAGACAGGCAGACAGAAGGTGATAGTGATGATAGGATGGAACGCGTATATGCTTATTTGAGGGATTGTTTATGAAAAGTCTCGGCTCGATGCATGTCGAGTCTTGTGGGGAAAGTGCACCACCTCTCGAGAGGGTAAAACCTAAGTACTTAGCTATGTCCCCGGCAATGGACAATTTGAGCATCAAAGGCATCGAAGCAATCAAGGATCTCCTCATCCCAATTTCTCTAAGGTAAAACTTGTTGGGTGAACAAGGGAAGCACCTGGTGTGTACCAGTGTGCCATTATGTGATGAAAAGTTTTCAAAAGAGAAAAACTTTTTTCAAAGGATAGGGAAAACTTGATTTATGCAAAGGCAAGCCAAAACCCCACTTAGACAAATATTCATGTAGATGATAGATTCTCCATGTCTATATAGAAAAACTTGCCAATACAATTCAAATGTATTGACCCTTGTGGCTGTAACTTATTATGTTGCAGGTTTGTTTGATGTTAGTGAAGTTTGTTGAGTAGGGATTACAAGTCTACAACCAACATGATTGCCTGTGGCACATGAATATGAAGGACTCCAAGATTTATAGTTATATCTGCTGCATTGTAATGAGATAGCCATATGAGCTATGTAAGATGTAATGAAATATTTTATTCCTGGATATAAGTTGTAATATGACCTTTCTTTCTTGATATTACATCTTAAACAGTGGATGCTAGCTATTCGATCCAGGTACTAGCATCGTAAACACAGGTATCTCTACCTTATCAGGTTGGAACCTCTACAGATGGTATCAGAGCACTGTGTTGCCTATAGGAATGTAACCCTAGAATTGGAAAAAAAACCCTTAGAAAAATAGGAGTTGTATTTATTCCAAACTTATTTACAAACAATCTTGTAAACTCCTTCCTCAACATTTTGTTTTGATTCTACATCTCTTCCTTTTCTACTTGATGGACAAAACTTTAACATCACCAATGACTTCAACTTCAGTTTCACCAAGGACTTAAACTTAGACATCACTAAGGACTTCAAGTAAGACAAGAAATATTACTCAAGACTTGGAGACTAAGGAAACACAACTTAGGAGGAACCATCATCCCCTTTGAACTTTGTGACCAAGATGCAAGAATTTCTTCCAAGGATACCATGATCTTGTTCATGATGTATCAACTAAGAAGATGGAATGATATCAAGTGAACCCCATAGTTGGACCACCAAACTAGTGTTTAGTTTAAATCGATTTATTGATCACACCAACTTAGGTGGTGTAGCAAAAATATTTTGTTGCCTAAAACATGTTTAAATCTTGTTGTTTGTGTGCAATGCATGATTGTGATTGCTTGCACATTGCTTTGTGTGATTTGTTGTGTGTGAGTAGAATTCATCCTCTAGAAATCTTTTGCCTAATCTAATCCCAATCCAACCCAAACAGATGACTTCACCAAGAGACCACAACTCCAACATCAAGGATGGTAACAACAACCAAGATATGCACATGAGAGAACAACTACTAGCAAATCAAGCTAAGTTGAATCAAGTGACAACTCAGTTCTTAACCAACAACATTGAGATAAACCCAGCCATGATACAGTTTTTGGAATCCCAATCTCAATTGTTGCAAAGGATGACCAATCAGATGGTAAACATGAGAAGCAACCCTTCCCAAAGAGATTGTGACAACAATGATATCAAGGATGATATTATAGAAGGAACCAAAGCTTCCAAAATCTATGGATACATAGGACACACTCACAAAAATCACATGGACCAATGCCCTAATTGTGAAGTGAAACATCCAACTAGACAATGCCCCACATCTCAAGTTACTTGTTTCTTGTGTGAAGGAAATGATCATGTCCCTATCCAATGCCCCACCTATCCTATAGTTCAACAGATAAAACAAGATGGAATGCATCAAGTGTTTGGAAACCTCCATGAAGGAACAACTTCTACCAAGAAAGATGAATACAAAGTCAAGTCTCAGTATGCACCTCCATACATTGTAACCCACTATGGTGGACAAAAGAGGAAACATGGATGTTATCCTAGGAATCGTTCTAAGAACCGAGGAAGTTTTCCCACCTTTGAGGTGAAGTATGAAGAACATGAACTAAGAGCCCTCCTCTCTTTGGAGAAAACCAAGAACAAGAAGAAAAGCCCCAACCCCAGTAAGCAAGACATTAGCCATGTGCAATGTTACAATTGCAAGGAGATGGGACACTATGCCAATGAATGTCCAGAAAAGAAAAAAGGCCAAGAAAACAAACAAGAGATAGTGATACCAAAGATGAAATAGGATATTAGCCAAGTGATGTGCAACAAATACAAAGAGCTAGGCCATTATGCATCACATTGTCTAGAAAAGAAGAAGAACAAGACAAGAAAGACTGTGAAAGATCTCAACCTTGTCACATGTTTCAAGTGCGAAAATAAGGGACACTATGCAAACAACTGTCTAGAGAAGTTACATCAAGACACCAAGTAAGCCAAGATGTAATCTAGTTAAAAAAACTTTTAAGGGTGGTAGTACCCTAGTTGTCTTGAAGAGAACTTGTAACCTCTAGCCTTCCCGAATCTCGGGACGAAATTCCTTTTAAGGTTGGTAGTCTGTCACATCCCAAAATTTTCCTAATTTTGAAATGTGAAAAATAAATAAAAAAACAAATGTTGAAATTTAGGGTGAAAAGAAACTTTTTGCTTCTAAATGGAAACATCAAAACCCTACTTGAACAAAATTTGAATATAAAAAGTCAACAAACAAATTTCCAAACAAATCAAGTGCATTGATGCATGGAAATAATCTTGAATTTAAGCACTTGGAAAAGTTAAACCAAAAACCCTAGTGAAAGAAATAATTTTCAAATCCCTCCAAGACTATGGCTTTGTTCCATATAAAAATTCAGCAAAAAACATTTATAAATGATCAAAAATGGTAAACAAAAATATTATAAAACCATGGGAATTGACTTCATTCAATTTGGATCCATGGATAAAAACTTATGAATTTAATAAGATAAAAGGAAATAATTTCCAAAGCTAATAAAGCTCCTAACTAAATTCAATACCAAATTGTGAGAAAAATAATCCTAAAAGTATTTAAAAAGATAAACAAATATTAAATAAAATTATACAAATTGGAATCACCAATTTTTGAACTATAAATAAAAAGATATAGCTTTTATAAGACAAAGAAAGAACTAAATAAATAAGAAATATTTAAAAGAGAATTTGAACCTAGAATTAAATCCATAAGCAAATGGAATAAAAGTAATTCAAATAAAATAAAAGAATAAAGGATTAATTGAATAAAATTATATGGGTTTGAACCATATTCAATTTTATTTAAATAAATAAAGACAAGTTACCCACATATTTTAAATGGATATTAAAACACAAGAAAATTATATTTGAGTGGATTAAATAACACACTAATAAATAGTGTAAACCTACTAAAAAAGTTCTGGAAGGATTTGCATTCAAACTAATGTTTAAATCATTTGAATCAAATTAAAATAGGAAATAGAAATGGAAAAAGAAAAAGAATTCAAAAAAATGGAAAACAAACCAAACCCACTTACCTTGCCGAATAGCAGGCCCAGAACCAGCCCACCCGGGAAACCTCTCTCTCCCCTATACCCCTTTTCACACCAGCGCACCCCGCACCCCCCACGCTGACTTCCCCGCCCCACAGCCACGTAGTCATCTTCAACCTCGTGCTGACCCATTCCCCTCTCTCCCCCGAACGTTTCCTGCGTTAATTTCTCGGCTTCAATTCGTTTGATGGCACTGTTGATCCCTCGCCGCGACCATGAGGACTTAATTGCCGCTCTCTCCTCTCTGTTTACCCCCACCCTCCCGCACACAAATGCCCCCAGGCTGCCTCAATTCTTGCCCGAACCACCACTGGCTCCGAAGTGCTCCAACTCAAATTCCAGCGAAGCCCGACCTCCCCCTGCCCCCTAGGTTCCACTAACTTGCTCGCCTTAGCCGTGCGCACCTGCCAGTAGTCTCCATTTGCCCATGCGTGCCCCAGAGGCTCGGCAACGACCACACCTACTCGCCACCGTCCTCTTCCTCAACTCCGACGACTTCTCCTGGTAATCTCTGATAGCCCCTCTTCCTCTCTATGACGCTCTCGCACTCACCTCTCTCTTGCGCTTCTAACGCCATCATTCTTTTTTCCTTAGCGTTCCCTATAGCCGCCCCGATGAGGCCTGAGCGTGTCCGACTCTAGGAGCATATCCGGCAAGAAATCCCCAGCGACCTCGTTCGCCCTTTGGACAATGGAGACCACCTCGAGCATCCCCTCGCCATGGCGACTCCGGTAATGCCCTGTGCCCTCTCTTTTGCTTCCTGGAATCGCCGGAACGCCACTGACAGAGCACCGCCGTCACGCGCCGTCGCCAGTAACGCCAGTTCTTGGCCAAGGCGTTTTCATCCGTTAGATCTGGATCGTAGAGCTAGGATTAGATCTTAGTCGAAGAGGTATCTATTGATCTGATCCGTGTGATTCTAATTAGATCCAACGGCTTGTGCTTCTCGATCCACCCGAACCGGTATGGACCAATAGAAACACACCACGTGTCCAGACTGTTGTTTCAAAAACAGAATTTGATCTATTAGATGTTTGATTTTTTAAAATTCATAACTTTTAATCTGTATGTCCAAAATTACAAATTTTATATAAATGGATTCAGAAAAATGTAAAATTTGCAACTATGTCCTAAAAAATCTGCTTCTGAAAAATTAGGTGTTTATGCAGAAATATGTGTAGGACTATTTTGGATATAAAAATTGTTCGAAAAAATGAATTTTGGGTGAAATCTTTTGCAAATGGTTTGTTTTGAACGCTCCGACCATAAAAACTAACATCTGAGTTTAAAAATATATATCGTTGACACTAGGAATTATTCCTTTTAATAAAATCATTTCTAGCAAAACAAAAATGATTTAAAAGGCCTATTTTCACTAACTTGATTTTAAATGAATTTCCCACTATTATAAATGACCAGTATTTGTTTTTGAAATGTTTAGAACCTTATTATAAAACAATTTTTCAATAAAACAACTTTTACATGCTTACATGCATTTCCTTGTTTTATCATTTTATGTGGTAAATTGTTTGAATGCTAGTTTTGAATGTGTGCCTGGGTTGATTGAATTGTAGTGAATTTTGAAGAGTGTGACAATTGCAAGAGCAAGGAGTGTACCTAGTTTCTCTACCTAAAAGTCAAGTGATACTTTGGTCATCAAAAGTCCTATCTTTTCAATATTGCATTAGTGATATTTTTGTAGTAAGTATGATATGACTATATTTTGTATATTGCTATAATATAGTAGATCCTATAGATCTTGGTAGGAATCTTCCTTAGTCAAGACACAAGTTTTGCTAGTATGCTTAGCCTAGCTAAACGATTTCAAGGGTGGAATATTCATACCATGATATTATGCAAAGTCAATGACTATGTTTCGATTAGTAAAACAACTAAGTGAATGAAACACCTAGGTGGAACGGTAATTGCTTGGATGGATTTGTGTTGAGTGGTTACAGAAGGCCCATTTCTATGGTTCACCTTGTGTATCACACTTGTGGATGGCCACCCAGGAACAAAGAGATTTGAGATGTTTTATTGAGAAGATTCCAGTGCAGCCACATGGCATATGGGCTCTGCCTTGACTACATAGGTTGCAAGAAATCAGATAGGCAGACAAAAGGTGGAAGTGATGATAGGATGGAACGTGTATGTGCTGATCTGAGGGATTATTTTTGAAAAGTCTCATCTCGATGCATGTCGAGTCTTGTGGGGAAAGTGCACCACCTCTCGAGAGGGTAAAACCTAAGTACTTAGCCGTGTCCCCGGCAATGGAAAATTTGAGCATCAAATGCATTAAAGCAATCAAGGATCTCCTCATCCCAATTTCTCTAAGTTAAAACTTGTTTGGTGAAAAAGGGAAGCACCTGGTGTGTATCTAGTGTGCTATTGTGTGATGAAAAGTTTTGAAAAGAGAAAAACTATTTTCAAAGGATAGGGAAAACTTGTTTTATGCAAAGGAAAGCCAAAACCCCACTTAGCCAAATATTCATGTAGATGATAGATTCTCCATGTCTATATAGAATGACTTGCCAATACAATTCAAATGTATTGACCCTTATGGTTGTAACTTATTATGTTGCAGGTTTGTTTGATGTTAGTGAAGTTTGTTGAGTAGGGATTACAAGTCTACAACCAACATGTTTACCTGTGGCACTTGAAGATGAAGGAATCCAAGCTTTATTGTTATATCTGCTGCATTGTAATGAGATAGCCATATGATCTATGTAATATGTAATGAATTATTTTATTCCTTGATATAATTTGTAAGATGACCTTTGTTTCTTGATATTACATATTAAACTATGGATGCTAGCTATTCGATCCAGGGACTAGCATTGGAAACACAGGGTTATCTACATTATCAGGTTGGGACCTCTACATGATATGACCTTTATATTAATAACATCCAATGTTCATGATCAGGAAACCATGATCATCAATTAATCAACAAGCTAGTTTAACAAGAGGCCTTACTAGGGACTCTTTTATGTTTACAAAACACACAAGTATTAATGTTTTCGGTTAATACAATTATAGCATGAATATAAACATTTATCATAAACATAAAGAAATGATAATAAACACTTTATTATTGCCTGTTGGGCATATCTCCAACAGTCTCCCACTTGCACTAGAGACAATAATCCTAGTTTCAAACCTTTGTGCATTCAGCACCTATGGTTTTCCGGTGTTGTATTTACACGATTGCTAGTGGTCAACTAATCTTCGGATCCGACACTTTCAGGTACGTGTGTAATTGCATGTATATGCGTCTCTATGCATCATTCATTCTCTAATAAGATGGCATTGTATAAATTTGGTCCTTTGGTGAGACCTTTAGTTCCTTTGGGATTAAACTATGTTGATAATTGTTGCACAATATATCTTCATAGTACCAACCTGCTATGAACTACACCTAGTTTGATAACAAACTATTTGACTCAAACACCCTCTTTTGCTGCTATAACAGTAGTCATATACTTAGCCTTCTGTTATAGTATCTGTCACAATGTCTTAACTTTGGAACTCATCCAAATCCATTATGGACCTTCCTTTACATTACATTGTGCCACCCATAGTTTAAATTGATATAAGCTTAATTTGTACTTTGTGAAAAAACCAGTATCAATGTAATACTTTACAATGAACTATCTGTCTATTTGTCACCTCTACAAAATAACATATTCTTAGCTCTTCCAAAAGATCATAAGAATATCCTTACTATTGTCCAATGATCATCTTTATGAATCATTATGGTATATGCTCATAACATTTAGAGCATAGGACATATTAGGATTTGTGCATATCACAGTATGATTGATAAAATACTCTTTGTGATTTCAACTATCAAGCATCAAAAATACTTGAATCTTTGTTTCACTTACCAAGTGTCAAAAAACACTTGAATATTGATTCAATCCTTCCTGTGCGACAAGAACCTTTCTTGTAGTTTCTATATTGAACTCATTCAATATCTATGTTCTTTTGGCACAACCATATTAGAGTCTCAATCTATCCATATAGACATTGATGCCAAATATTCGGGGTTTTCCTTAGTCTTTCATCGAGATGAAATTCTAACTTGTGTCAATAAAAGATACATCAATTCCAATCAACAATATGTCTTCCACATAATGTATTAGAAATATGTCTTAGAACTCCCACTTAATTTCTTGCAAATGCAAGCATCTTCATCGTCTCCGATGAATTTAAACTTTTTTAACAGTTTCATCATGGTGAAAATTCCAACTCCAAGAAGCATACTTCAACCATTGAAGTTTGCATACACTTTTAGTAGCCTTTGAACTGACAAAACCCTTTGGACCGTGTCATGTACACGTCCTAGGTAACCATTCTATTAGAAGAAGTTTTTTTGTTTATTCAACTACCACATAAAAAAATTATATGTAGTGGTTGCTACATTAATCCGTCTAGGCTAAATATCGCAAATGAAAGATCAGACCTTGTCATAGTCAACTCTTTGAACATTTTTGTGAACTCTTTCGTGACATGTCGACTATTTCATAGATGTAAAACATCTATGTCTATTTCTTTATAGATCCATGTACGAATGTAAGTTCTTACACCTTTCCAGAGGGTCTTCCAAGTTCAAAACTTGATTTCTCGTTTATGGAACTATCACGGATTTTATGGCTTCAAGCCATTTGACCGAGTCAGGGCCCACCATTGTTTATTTTCATATAGTCGGTTCATCATTGTCAAATAACATTAGTTTCAAATCCTAGTATTCGATTGTTTACTCGACCTACTTGGTTCAATAGGAACTTTAGACCTCTGTGACCACAACCTTTGAGGCACGTGAGCCATGATCATTGTTGCTGCCTCCGAAACACTTTCCCGTGCTTCGCAACTTAGCACATATCGCTAAGGTTCTTTTAACCTTATCAAAGTTCTATTTTCCTCCCACTTAACTTTTCATGAAAAATTCCTTCTTAAGAAACTTGACGTTCTAAGTGACAAACACTTTTTTCTTCGATCTTATGGAGGAATACTCAATGGTTATTTGAAATAACATACAAAGACATGTTCATTCGGCTTTGGTTGCAAACATATTTATTATGCATAGCACACCAATGTTTAATAAAGGACAACTTGGGTTTTATCCCAAACCATAACTTATATGGTGTCATTTCAACGGATCATGATGGAGCTCTTTTCAGTGCAAAAGCGGTAGTCTCTAAAGATTTTAAGCATTTAAAATACAATGGAAGTTTTATAACTCACACACCTTTGATATTACCATGTCAAACAAGGTTTTATTACATATATCAAACACTCCATACTCATATGATGTTTCAGGAGTGATGACGCCCAGCACTGTTGTGGGACGCTTCGTTGGAAACCCCAAGAGCAAGGTGTCATGAGCACATCAAAAAGTTTTCCCTCAGTAAGAAACCGAGTTTATCGAACCAGTAGGAGGAAGGAAAGGTCAGACAGGTGTTGCAAGCAACGCGGAGACCTGCACAACACAAACTCAAGACTTTTCCCCAACGAATCAGTGAGGTTGTCAAGCTCACCGGTTTGCTGTAACAAAGGATTAAATGTATGGTGTGGAAGGTAATGGTTTGCAGCAAGTAAACAAGTAATGGTGGAAGATGTATCAATGATAAACAACATGGCATGAAGGGTAAACAAATTACAGCAGAGCAATTGACAGGAACTGAGCAAGGCATAACAATGCAATGCCAGACAAAAAGATCCTATGAGATTCGATTGAGCAATACAACAATATACATAGACTGCCATCCAACTATATCTATGACTATAAGTCCACCTTCATGTTATCATCCGAACCCCCTCCAGTATTAAGTTGCAAGCAACAGACAACTGTTTTAAGCAAAGTGTGTAAGGTAAACAATCCACTTGTTCCATGAACAAGAGACCATTGTTTTCTCCCTAGTGGCAACAGCACATCTACAACCGAAGAGATTTCTATCACTTCCCTTGGAAATTAGAGGCATGGACCCACTATCGAGCATAAATACCCCCTCTTGGAGTCACTAGCATCTACTTGGCCAAGATAGCTACTAACAATGGAGAGCATGCAAGATCACAAACAACACAGACATGATAGAATCAAATAGACAAAACCATTAATCAATCTGACACAGTAATCTAAATATCCATCGGATCCCCACAAACAAAACATGCATTATTACAAATAGATTAGATCTTGATCATGAACGGAGCTCACAAGATCTATACATGAAAGCACAAGGAGGAGATGCAACCATCTAGCTACTACATGGACCCATAGTCCAAGGTGGAACTACTCACAATTCATATCGGAGAGAAGGCCTCCGGGATGATCTCCCCTCCGGCAGGGTGCTGGGAAGAACTTCAGATCCCCCCAATCTAGGGATGATGGTGGCGGCGGCTACAGAAGGTTTCGTGGAGTTTTGATCAGGTGCCTAGGGTTTCTGCATCGGGGGCTTCTTATAGGCGAAGAGGCGAGACTGGGAGGCGGCCTAGGGGCCCACACCCTACCCAGGCGCGGGGTGGGCCCACCCGCGCCTAGGGGGGTGCGGCCACCCTGGTTCGCCTCTCTGTCTCGTCTTATGGATTCGTGTCCCCCACGGTAAAATATTTACTTTGGATTTTGTCTCGTCCAATTACGAGAATATTGATTTTCTTCCTTTCTGGAACTAGAAACTGAAGAAAACAGGCAACTGTCACTATGGCAACTTGTTAATAGGTTAGTTCCAGAAAAGACATAAAAACACCTCAGTAGACAAAGCAAAGCAAAGCAAAGTAGATACTAAACAAACATGGAGCATAAAAATGATAGATACGTTTCCGACGTATCAAGCATCCCCAAGCTTAACTCCTGCTCGTCCTAGAGTAGGTAAGTGATAAAAAAATAATTTTTGAGGTGACATGCACCATCAAAACCAAGATCAAACCATTTGCAAGCATTGAAAGGTGGGATCAAAGAACTCTAAACATGTGCAGGAAAGATGGAGTTCTAACAATAGGACAAAGTAACTATGAATGCAACATGAAAGGCTACAAACAAAGATCATGAATAACATGCATTGAAAAAAGTTTGTTTGTTTCACATACAGAAAATATGACATAGTGGCATTTTGCACGTCCCTAATGGAGTAGAAAATAGATGCATAGGACACCTTCAAAGTTCACAAGGGTGTCTAGAAACAAATAGCACAAGAACAAGTAATATCACAATATGCATCAATCAATAAGTTTTGGAACACTGCACACAGAATGACAACTATGCTCTCTTAATGGTGCCTAAAAGTAGAAGGTGGAGACTCAAATAATAGTGGAAGAAAGGCCCTTCATAAGGGAAGCAGGGATTTCAAGTTCCAAAAAGATCTTCCAAAAATTATGGTACTTGTTAGCTTTCAGCCCTCATTGCTCCTATCATAAGCATCTTGAAGTGATTAAGGTTAAAGTGAACAAATATGGAGTATATCCTTGACAAAGTATAAGTTGTCAATCTCATGTCCCTTGAATACGAGGGCCACACCTCATGCTACTCAACTTTAGTCACCTGTAAGTACATGCGTATCATAGAGAACCACCAACGGGGTACCCCTTACACATGGTACATGAGCTATCCCATAACCAAAATGACAAGGAAAGCAGACAATGAGCATCTCAACAATCTTTTTATTTACTATATGCATAGCTTTTTATTGAGGATGCTTAATAGATAGCTCACTATGGTGATGATGCAAGTTTCCACCATGATTAGGCATGGCTTAGGCTAACGTCCCAGACGTTTCTCTAACACAAGATACATACTCCATGGACTTACAAGTTCCCTCTTTATTTCACACCGGTGACATCCATAGACAAAAGAGCATGATATCAACTGAGTACAAAGTACAAGTGCAATGTTGAAAACGTTCCCCGTGACAACACGGTTCTGCTGATTCCAACGTATAAGTGCAAGCATATACAACATAGATGACACAATGGTTCAAGTTTATTAGGGGAAAAGAATATAAAGTGTGCCATCAAGTTTGTGAGGGCTTTAATAACTAATATTTCACATAACAAAATAGTTTTTAATTGGAAGATAGCTGAAAACAAGAATATACTTGGAATGGTGTAACACACCATGCATAGGAGTTTATAGTGGACACTTTGGAATAACTTGGTTTCTTGGGAGTTGGAAGCATGAGTAGAGCTTACTCATACAAGTGGAGGCTAGCAAAAGACTAGGAGCAACCAACTAAGAGAGCAATAATGGACATAATCATGCAGAGCAATAAAACATTACTAATCAAAGCATAGCTTGGTACTACAAGTCAAGGACTAAATCATAGAGGCTATGGTGACTTGTTCATAGTCATAACATGGTGTGAGCATGTGCCAAGTCAACCCAAACAAAGCATCAAAGGGGAAAACCACAATAGTATGCTTTTGCATGCTAAAACAACGCATAATTTCTTCAAGGCACACTAAGAAATCCCAATTGTTTGGAACAAGACACGCTACAGCAATAATAACTAAGCATAAGGTCAAAACAACACCTAGCATGTCATGCTAAAGTCTAAGTCATAGTCAGTGGAAGCTCTTTGCACTTTCAAGCAGGAACTTCCTACTCCTTTCCAACACCAAGCAACTTATTTGAAACAACACAGCGAGAACGGGGGTCCAAACTATTTTATTCAATAAAACTAAAAAACTAAGCAAACCAAGCGAAATCTAAGACGCTCCAAGAACAACATAACTTGTGCATGAAACAATAAAAACGAAGTGTCTAGACAGACCTGAGCTTTTTATTGATGAAGAAGGGGGTGCCTTGGGCATCCCCAAGCTTTGAAACTTGCACCTCTTGGATATTTCTTGGGGTGACACCTGGGTGGCATCCCCAAGCTTGAGCTTTTGTCCATTCTTCATCTCATTACATCATTCTTTCTCTACACCTGAAATTTTTCCTTCATACAAAACTTCACACAATCTTCACTAGCAACATTAGTGTATTCAAAAGATAATAAACCTTTAGGTAAATCTTTGGAACATCAATAATTTTCACTAAAAACACAATCTACTGTAGCAACTCATTCAAAAATCTCAATTCCCCAAAAGAGAACTCAGAAAGGAATCAATAAGAAGCAAATGCAAATAATGGCAGAAATCTGTCAAAATAGGCCAGCAGGTAGAAACCGATTTTTTCGAAAATCTTCTGTTGTTCAAATCAAAAAGTGTTGAACTAATGAAAGTTAGATACCATACTAGGGGATTTATTAGTCAATTTTAAGTTCAATCCGACTTACATAGTCTCCTCACGATTGTTTTTGGTGGATGACAGAAATCTGTTTCGGGACAGCAACTCCCCAAATGTTACTTCCCTCTCATTAGAGGTCATTCTTGGCACAAAAAGCAAACAAAAAGGATAAGGAGAGGTCATTACTGAAGTAGTAACTTTCAAGACTCAAGGAAACTCTTGTGTTATCTATCAACAAGTACTTTTCTTTAACGCATTTAAGTTAGGCACAAGAAGCAAGAAGAATCAAGTATTTTCAAATGAAGAAGCATTAAGATCAAACCTAGCTTTCAAAGGAGGAGTAAAAAAGAAACTTCTCTCTCCTCATAGGGAGGTGTTAAATACCTTTCTTGAATGGGAAATGATATTTAATGGTGCCTTATTTCATATCAATGATGGCACCAACAGTTGCAAGAAAAGGTCTTGCCAAAGTAATAGGACAAGAAGCATTGTATTCAACATCCAAAATATAGAAATCAACAGGGACATAAGCATTGTTAACCATGATGAGAACATCATTAATACTCCCCATTAGTTTCTTCTTAGCATTATCATTGAGTGGAACATCCAAATAGCAATCTTCAAAAGGTGGCAAATCAAGCATTTCATAAATCTTCCTAGGCATAATAGAGACACTAGAACCAAGATCACATGAAGCTTTTGAGATAAAAGTCATTCACTTGCATATTAATAATGGGTTCCCAACTATTTCTACTTTCCTAGGAATAAAAGCTTTGTGTTTTAGCTTCTCTTCCTTAATCTTAACAAGAGCATATGTAATATGTTTAGTGAAAGCAACATGCATATCACTAGCATCAGGACTTCTAGCAAGTTTTTGCAAGAACAGAATCACTTCATAAATATTGCAACCATCTATATCAAATTCAAACTTAGCATCACTAGTAGTAGACTAAATAGTCTTAGGCACTGTAGGAGGAGAATAGGGAATTCTTGTGGTTTAGTGGTATTCATTCTAGTGATGGTGCACACACTATTATTTCTATCAATTTCAGCTTCCCTTTCCCACTTAGCATGAAGTTGGGCTAATAGTCTAACATTTTCATCAATAGTAACTTGTTATGGCATGAGTGGCAGCAAAGGTACTTTCCATGGTTTCAGGCTTAGCAGCCATTTTATTAACCAAGGAGGACTATGCTTCAGACAAAGAGGATATATTCTTTTCAGCCCTCAAATTTTTTGACTATAAACTAGGAATTTCTCTATTCAGATTCTCAAGCTGATGACTAATATTTTTCAAAATAATAGATTGTTCCTCCATAGTTTTAGTGAAAATCTTGTTTTGCTCATATTGCATTTGCATAATGTTTTTAGTGGATCTCTCAACTTTTAGAATCCTCTCTTCATTACGCATTCCAGATCTACCCTGATAAACATTTCCACTAGGAGGATAAGGCCTATAATTGCCATAAGTATTGTTGCCAAAATTGTTGTTTCTAATGAAGTGCACATCAACTTGCTCTTCTTGAGCAACCAAAGAGACTAAGGGAACACTATTAGGATCTAGAGGAGCTTTCCCATTAACAAGGATAGACATAATAACATCAATATTATCACTCAAAGAGGACGTTTCTTCAAAAGAATTTACCTTCTTACCATGTGGAGCTCTCTCAGTATGCCATTCAGAGTAATTAACCATCATATTGTCAAGGATCTTTGTTGCAGCACCCAAAGTGAGGCCCATGAAGGTACCACCAGCAGCTGAATCCAACATGTTTCTTGAAGAGAAGTTCAAACGTGCATAAAAAGTCTGGATAATCATCCAAGCAGTGAGTCCATGAGTGGGACAATTCTTAACCAAAGACTTCATTCTTTCCCAAGCTTGAGAAACATGTTCATTATCAACTTGTTTAAATTTCATAATGTCACTTCTCATAGATATAATGTCAATAACCGGATTTTTAGTCCCAGATGCCTGTTATGCCATACATCGCAATCCCAGGATTACCATTTTTGCAAGACATAACAGATTTGGATATCACAGTACATCATCCATTACAAACCATACATAAGGTCTTAAAAAAATAAAGGATCACATGATCCAGTCTTAATACAAATCAAGCAGCGGAATAATGTAATGATAACGGTAGCGTGGGAGAAGCTCCATCTTCATGGTCACAGGCAATGCTGACGATGGAAGATGATCCTAGTTGTCATAACCTTCCTGCTGTCCGTCCTCCTGATAGTCCTCTTCATAGTCTGGCCGCGGGACTAGCCAGGGACAAAGCCATGAGTACTCTTTAAGTACTCGCAAACTAATACTAACAAGTGAAGGGGTTTTTAATAGGAAGTACTAGGCTCTAGGTTATTTTGCAATAAGCCAAATTTATCTCTACTGAGTTCAGGAGAAAAGAAAGCTAGTTGAAAGTTTTAAAACACCTAAGTGGGAACTTGAATTTCATATCAGAACCCTGTTGTGGTCAAGTTAAAGTCATGAATCATTTCACAAGTCATTTTGAAAACATCTGACGACGGAACAGTATGGCCAATCCAACTGTCCATAACCACGGAGCGGCTATTCTAATAGTTTGACACTCTGAAGAGGTGGTACACTTTCACCACAATATTCGGTACATCCATCAGGAACAAATCCTGAATTCACCATCCTCAGTATGCGGATAATCAATCCTAACCTTTCAATTACACGCCCTAGTATAGGAACCTCTCATGTGAGTTTGGCCTCCCAACCATGACCAACTGTCATCTTGGGAACTACACAGGTGGACAATCTTCACAAGGTAGCCTTAGCTCAAACCTTGGCCGCAAGGGAACACATACTAAGGTATATAAATTTCCATTCAAGACCTACCCAAATTTCGGGTATTGTGGTTGTACGGTAAAATTGGAATGGTATCACATCCAGACAACCATCAGTTTTATAAAGGGCTAAGGCTCATGCCTTAACATTTTCATCATCAAAATCATCTGGTGTTCAAGAACACATGTCAAAACATTTAGAATGACTCATCATTCTAAGGTTTTCATAACCAATTTCATCAAGTATTACCATCTAAAGTGGATCAAGTTTTATGCTTAGCACTAGCAACTACAGGTGGGGGTAAACACTAATGAGGGGTGGTAAACAAGTGTATCTTATCTAAGTTCAATCTCATGCCTCAGGATAACATCAAGATTATCTCACTTAGGCCAAGTTTTATGCTCTTTATGCTACCTTAATATATATTTCTAATATATACAAGTCACTAAGTAAACTCAAATAAAAGATTTGATAAAGAAATAAAATACTAAGCTTGCAAGTAAAACTAGGATTGGGTATCAAGTAGTGTAATCTTGCTAAGCCAACTTGTATAGTGAGGCTGGCAAGGTTGCAAGTATAGGCTTGCCTTGTGCAGAGCAGTGGTTGAAGTTATCCTCGGCTTCTTCCTCATAGTATCCTCCTTCCTTCTCGTATCCTTGGTCGGTACTAGCGTCTATAAATAAATACGAGGTACACAATCACCAAACAATACTTAACTACTATTTATCACACCAAAGTTTTCACTAGATGATCTAGCATCATCACAAACATTACAAAGATTAAAGCAATATTTTTAATTCCCTTTATTTTAGAAAAGTAATTTCTACTCATTGAAAAACTACTTAAGATTTAATATTCTCCAACTAAAACAAGTGATCATGTTGACACATGTCATCACCACATATTTTAGTACATGGGAATGTGATTTAATGTGGTGTCACAAGTTAATAAGGTTTAATCTTTTTATTTTAATTAATTAAAGTGACTAAATGGCCTATGAGGCATTCTTTTATTACTTGACCATTATTTCTGCAAGTAAACCTAGATATTTTTTATATTCATAAAGGTCTAGTTAAATGTGATTTTTGAGATTTGGAATCAACTCAAAAGCTTTTGTGGTTGAATTTTGAAAAATGTTTGAATGCAGAAAAGCTTCTGCCTTATTATTTTTACTATAGATGACAAATCCAATTGGTTTGAATCCAACGGGCTTGGATTAAGCATTCCATTACCTTGCTAACAAATTTTTTTTCATGCATTTTGGTTTAGTGAATCGAGCTAGGTTGATTTTTGAATCTAGGTACAGAAATAGGTTTGAAAATAAATTGGAAAATACAAATTCAAACTAACTGGGTTGCGCGGGATGCTAACTGGGCCGGCCCATGGTGCACAGCACACGCGCGGGTGGGTTTAAGTGAACAAACTCACCAGTCAGTGAGACAGGGGGTGCGAAGCGGTACGGGATGCTCTAGACCGTGCGATCAAACTCTAATCCTACGATTGTGGTTTATCATCCACGTTAGGCAACACCGGCGAGATAGAGCCCTAGCGCGGCCAGTGGGGGTTGTGGGAGGCTCACCGGGGCTCAGGCGAGGGTTGGCAATGGTGGCGAACGATGAAGTCGATGACGGTGATCCTCCTGGTACCGGCAGCTCCTCCTGGGGCGGCTCCAATCAACGACTCCTTTCTTCCTCCTCGGCGGTAGACTCCGGCCAAATTACTCTGGGAGTGAGGTGGGGTGCTTCTGAGAGAGGGGAGTGAGACGGTGTGAAGAAATCGAGCGGGGGTGGCCTCTATTTATAGTGCCAGAAGGGGACCGATGGGCACGGGCTGAGCTCGTCGTGGTCGTCGGCACAACGAGCTACTAGCATGGGCGACGATAGGGGATGGTGTTGTGCTCCCTGGCGATGCTCAACGGCATGGTCACGCAGCGTGGGGCGATGTGAAATGGTCAGAACGTCGCGGCTCTCTGGCGGGTCCGACGGTGGTTTTAACGGCGCATGGGTTCTCCTGGTCGCGCGGCGACAAACGGGCTTGTTTGGGGTGTTCCTGGGGCGGTGGCGATCCTGCTTGCACACGGAGAGGGCGACGCGCGATCTGTGGGCGTGTTTCACGGGTGACGCTCTGGCGTGCTCTCAGCTCGCTCGCAGAGAGGTTGGGTATGCTCGGGCTGTGTGGTCCAGGGGCTGGCAGTGCTCGAGGCTTGGATAGGGGGTGGCGGTGGACGGTGGAGTGCCTACTAGACAAGGTTGGCGAGGCTACAGAAGCTTCTAGCTTGTTTTCAACTGAGGGGTGGCAAGGTGAGCTCGACATGGTCACCATTGATGGCTATGGCAAGCTCACAGTGGTGCTAAATCTTGTTAAATGGGCTAGATGATCTACTAATAGCTTGCTGTGAACTAGAGAGGGAACAAGTTAGGCCAAAATCACTGCTCCTAATAGTGTTGGATGTTTGTTGGTTTGGTGTTTGCAAGGTGTTTGATGAAATGGCCGAAAGATTGGGTGTGTTAGTTACATACTAGGGAGTCTCTAGTTAGTTGGAAAGGTCAAGTGGAATAGGTTTGGTTGGTTTTTGAGAATTGGGTGATCTTCCCATATGAACTAGATTCAATTTTGAAATGTCATTTGATTCAAGTTGCCAGAAGTTTCTGCAAGTTTGAGAGGTGGTCTTTGATTCACTTTTACTTGTTCTAGAAAGGGGTGAAAAGAAATGGAAAAGTTTCTGTTTTAAATCTTGGACTAGAAACACCCAAAGTAGTCTAGTGAGCAAGATTGGCAAAAATGACCATTTGCTTTATTTGATTTGTTTTTGATTTTCTCTTGATATGTTTCTGCTTGGAAATGTTTTAGATGATGTTGTATTCATCTTTAAACCATTCCTTGCTATTTAGAACAATCACACAATTCCATTCATGCATTCATACAATCATCACATTCACACATGCATTCATATTGATTTGAATTAACAAAAGTTTTTGTTAACCCTAATTTTGGTGATTGGAATTGGATAATCATTGTTCAATATTTTTAGGATGTTACAAACCTTCCGTCCTTAAACAAAATCTCGTCCCGAGATTTGAGAAAGAAGAAAGAAGAAAACTCGGATTTAAAAAGATCGAGAAACTCCGTCTTGATGTGATCATCTCGATACCAGGTAGCTTATTCTTCAGTGTGGTTACTCCATTGAATCTTGAGAAACTTGATGCTTCGTGTCCTGGTGGTCCTGAAAACTTCCTCCAAAATACGGATGGGTACTTCGGGATACGTCAGGTCATCGTTGATCTCTATGGTCCGGTGATCAATGTTCTTGAAAACTTCAGTCTTCTCCGGGACTTCAAGGCATTTGCGAGTAACGATATATGGAACACATTATGCACTGCTGACATCTCCTCTGGCAGTTCTAATTGATACGATACTTATCCTCGATGATTCAGAATCTTGAAAGGTCCGATATATCTGGGAGCTAACTTTCCTTTGAGCTGGAAACGTTGCATTCCCTTCAAAGGTGACACTTTGAGATACACAAAATCTCCGATATTGAAAGCAAGGTCTCGACGTCTCTTGTCGGCATAACTCTTCTGTCTGTATTGGGCGGTCTTGAGGTGCTCACATAACTTGTGAACATTCTCTTCTACTTCTCGTAGGATGTCGGGTCCGAAAATCTGACTCTCTCCTACTTCCGACCAATTCAAATGGGTACGACACTTCCTTCCATACATGAACTCAAATGGGGCCATTTGCAAGCTAGCTTGATAACTGTTGTTGTAAGAAAATTCTATGAAAGCCAGACAGTTTTCCCATTTAGATCCATACTCTAGCACACAGGCTCTCACCATATCTTCGAGTATTTGATTTACTCACTCCGTTTGTCCATCGGTTTGAGGGTGATACGCTGTGCTGAAATCTAGTCGGGTTTCCAGTCCTTCCTGTACTTTCTTCCAAAATCTCAAGGTAAACTGAGTTCCTCGATCTAACACGATGTTCTTGGGAATTCTGTGCAAACTGACAATTCTAGAGATGTACAACTAAGCTAGCTTCAAGCTCTGGTAAGTGGTCTTGATTCGTAAGAAATGGGCGACCTTGGACAATCTGTCAACTATGACCCAAATAGAGTCATTTCCCCTACTAGAGGTAGGCAATCCGGTGATAAAGTCCATTCCAATGGAATCCCATTTCCATTCCGGAATCTGTAGTGGCTGCAACAGTCATGCGGGTCTCTGATGTCCTGCTTTGGCTCTCTGAAAAATATCACACTTGGCGATATAGCTTCTGATTTGTCTCTTCATCTAATGCCACCAAAATTGTTCCTTCAAATCCTAATACATCTTCGTTCCTCCGGGATGTATAGAATAAAGAGTATCATGGGTTTCTTTCAAAATAACTTCTTTCAACTCTGAATCTGCTGGTACACAAAGACGTCCTTTGTACCACAGAACTCCTTCTTTATCCTCAGTGAATCCGGGTAGTTTGCTTATACCGATATGACATTTAATTCCGTCGATACTAGCATTTCCTTTCCGTGCCTCCTTGATCATACTGATCAAAGTGGGTTGAAGTTTTCTGCTAGCCAGAAATCCTTCACTCACTAATTCCATTCTGAAATCTTCCATCTCCTTGTGCAAACTTGGTTTCTCCTTCAGGATCATGGAGTTCAAGCGGCACGGCAATCTACTAAGGGCATCTGCTACGACATTGACTTTATCGGGGTGATAGTGGATGTCCAGATCATAGTCCTTGATTAGCTCTATCCATCTTATATGCCTCATATTCAGCTCCTTCTGAGTCAATATATACTTCAGGCTCTTGTGATCCGAATAAATCTCACAGCGGTTTCCCATCAGATAATGCCTCCATGTCTTCAGGGCTAGAACTACGCCTGCTAGTTCAAGGTCATGGGTAGGATAATTCTATTCATGCTGCTTCAGTTGTCTGGATAGATAAGATATAACTTTGCCTTCTTGCATTAACACACATCCGAGACCGATATTGGATGCGTCATAATACACATCAAAGGGCTTCGTGATATTTGGCATGATCAAGATTGGGGCTGAAATCAATCTCCTCTTGAGTTCTTGAAAACTCTCGCTTCACACTTGTCCGTCCATTCAAACTTCTTTTCCTTCTTCAAGAATTGGTTCATGGGTATGGCGATACTCGAGAATCCTTCTACGAACTTGCGGTAGTATCCTGCTAATCCGAGAAATGCACGAACTTGGGTTTGAGTGGTTGGGGCTTGCCAATCTTCCACATCCTTCACCTTTGCAAGGTCAATGGCAATTCCTCCGGCTGATACAATATGTCGAAGGAATCCTACCTGCTGTAACCATAATTCACATTTTCTAAACTTGGCATACAACTGATGCACCATAATGGTTCCAAGGATGATCCTTAGGTGTAGCTCATGTTCTTCTTCTGATTTGGAATAAATCAGAATGTCATCGATGAAAACAATGACAGACTTATCTAGGAAGTCCATAAAAATCTTATTCATGAGGTTCATGAAATAAGAGGGGGCATTGGTTAATCCAAAAGACATGACAGTGTACTCATACAGTCCATATCTGGTGGTAAAGGTAGTCTTTGGAATATCCTCTGTACGAATCTTGAGTTGATGATAACCAGTTCTAAGATCAATCTTAGAAAACATGTTGGCACCAGTCAACTGGTCAAACAGGTCTTCTATCTTTGGCAGTGGGTACTTATTCTTGATGGTGACCTCATTCAACTTCTGATAATCCGAACACAAACGGTTACCTCCATCCTTCTTGTCCACAAACAACACAGGTGATCTCCATGGCGACGCACTTGGTTGGGTCAATCCTATTTCCAGCATGGTATCCAGTTGCTTCTTCAGCTCCACTAATTCAGACGGGTTCATACTATATGGTGTATGGGCTATGGGTCCGGTTCCAGGGATTAGTTCGATCATAAACTTGATATCCCGATCTGGGGGCATATCGGGCAAAACATCTGGAAATACATCGGGGTATTCACAGACTATCTGGTGTTGGTCAATGGCTTGTTGGGCTATACTCTTGTTGCACTTGAATTGACGTGGCAAGGTTTCAGATACATGCTCGACTGATATTCCAGTTGTACTGGTCATGGTTATGGCTTTCTTGGCACAGTCGATTAATCCTTTATGTTTGGACATCCAATCCATTCCTAGTACTACTTCCAAACCTTTAGTTCCGAGTACTATTAAATTAGCATAAAAATCTATGCCATGGATTCGGATAGGCACGACCTTGAAAATTTGTCTATCTTTGGTGGTTGAACCAGGTATTTGAACTATCATAACATGTTTCTATTTGGTGGGTTGAATCTTACTAGTGCATGCAAATTCTTTAGTAACAAACGAGTGTGATGCCCCAGAATCAAACAACACCCTTGCAAGTACAAAGTTAACAGAAAACATACCCAGCACGACATCGGGAACTTCTTGGGCTTCTTCAGCATGCATGAGAAAGAGACAGACGTTGCGGTTGTGCGAATTCCCTGGGGCAAACCTTCTTTCGGGCTGAACACGACGCTGCTGCTGAGCTGGGGCATTTGCATTGGGGGTTGCGGCAATCTTCTTGGGGCACTCATTGGAATAGTGACCCTTGGTTCCACATTCATAACAAGTCACCTGAGACTTGTCCTTTGCTGCAACAGGCACAACATTGCTTCCAGTTATCGGGGCAGTGTTGGTGTTGGTGGCGGCATTGTTGTTGTTGAACTTGGGCAGTGCACGGTTGAAATTACTGGGGTTGCCGGGGTTGTTGTTGTCATTTCCTCTGGGCCTTGGGTTTCCACGGTTGGGATAAGTTGGACGGTTCATCGGGGGTCTGTTGGTTCTTGGGGCAAATCCTGCAGATGGTTGGGGCGATACTTTGGTGTATGGTGGGATCCTAGTTGATGCATCATGCAACGCTTGCGGTTTTCATTAGCTTGGTTGATTTTTCCTTCCATCTAATGGCAGAGTCCACTAAGGTTTCAATATCAACAAATGGGATATTGACTAACACTGTCTGCATCTCATCGTGTAGACCATTCAAGAATCTCTCCTTCTTCTTGGCTCCAGTATCTATCTCATCCGGTGCATACCTAGCCAATGAAAAACAATTGTCACGGTACTCAACTATTGTCATTCTCCCTTGCTTCAATTCCCTGAATTCATCCCTCATCCTCTTGATCAAACCCGGTGGCACATGGGTTCTGCTGAACTTGATTTTGAACTATTCCCATGTCATCATGTGACCTCCATTCATGGGACGAACGTTGTTCCACCACGCTCTTGCATCTCTGGCCAAGTAGTGGGTGCAAAATAGTACCTTCTCGTTAGCTTCCACTCCTACAACTTCTAGGTTGTTCTCCATGGTTTGCAGCCAACCATCGGCATCTAGGGGCTCTTCAGACTTAGTGAAAATGTTAGGATTGGTGTTCTGGAAATTCTTGAGCTTATATCCGTGGTTGTCCTGATTTCCATGGCCTTGGTTGTTGTTGTTGGCCATTTGTGCGATGTGCTGAAGGGTAGCTAAGTTGGATTGACGTTCGGCTCTTTCGGCTTCACGGTCAGAAACCAACATTTGCAAGATTTGCAGTATCGGGTCTAGGGATGAAGTGCTTCCTCCGCGAGGCATATGAAGATTGAGATAGATCATGAGAAAAGAGGGAAATTTCTAAGGTTTAGGGTTTTGGTGTTTGAAAAGTTTTCAAAGTTTGACTCAAGTTTTTTTGTAGAAACTTTCTTTTCATTCATTCATAGCACATGATACAAACACACACCACAACAAAGGAAAACAAATGGTTTTAAGAACCATTCTGGGAAACTACGATACAATGGGACCGGATACAACTCACTAACGCTAGTGCTCAAGTGCTACTACTCCTTGGAGTCGGTGTCCTCATCATCCTCATCATCATCATTAATGAAGGCGAAGTCATATTCATCGGTGAACAAGTCCATGGCCTGATCCTCCAAAAATTCATCACCGTCACTGAGATAAGAGTAGGAGTCTCCATGAAGGTCTTCCCCTGCATTCTCCCTCTCTTCCAGCTGCATGTCTCTCTCGTGGATGGTCTCCTCCAAATCCGTGATCCGGTGATGAAGATGGGCAATGATGTGCTCCTTCTTGTCGAGCTGACGGTGACGAGACTGGCGATCCTTCACTAGCATGGCAATGGTCTGATCCTTCTTGGCGGTGATGGCGTACTTGTGGTTAGCGTAGGAGCGGGCATTGTCCAACTCCTTCTGACGGTCATACATCATGAAACTAAGGTGGTCCAATTAACTCTTCTGCTCATGGTGATATGGGGCCTCCAGTGGCTATCCCATAACATCACGCCTTGGGTAGAACTCAAAGAGGGTACCCTTGATCTGATTGATACTCTGCCCACACAGATGGGCAAGAGCTTCCTGCATTTCTCTGGCAAGTCCATCGAGCCAGTTGTTCTCTCTCAAGGTGAACTGAATTCCCTCTGAGGTGGGGGCTTCAATCTTTCCGCGAACACTTGCTACAACTAGCCATTTCAATTCCTCTCCTTCCTGATCGTTGAGCTGAGCTCCGAAGAACTCAGGGTGCGAACGCTCTAGAATCTCCGAAAGCTGGTCCAAGTAACGCTCAAAGATGAGGTCTCCTCCATTCCCCAACTGATAAAATTTGTTGTACTTCACATCCATCTATAAAAATATAGTATGACTAAGTTAGTAGAGTGATCAAGTGTGTCAAACTTTATGTAAGTTTGCAAGAATTTTTGAGGAACATGACTTTTCATGTAAGAATCCAAGTGATAAGATTGAGAATAGGTTTTGAAACTAAGTTTTTGATTCCAACGTCCATTCTAAACTAGGGTCTCCTATGGTCAGGATGGTTCTGATACCAACTTGGCAACACCCGGATTTTTAATCCCAGATGCCTGTTATGCCATACATCGCAATCCCAGGATTACCATTTTTGCGAGACATAACAGATTTGGATATCATAGTACATCATCCATTACAAACCATACATAAGGTCTTAATACAAGTCAATCAGCGGAATAACGTAATGATAACGGTAGCGTGGGCGAAGCTCCATCTTCATGGTCATAGGAAATGCTAATGATGGGAGATGATCCTAGTTGTCATAACCTTCCTGTTGTATGCCCTCCTGATAGTCCTATTCATAGTCTAGCCACGGGAATAGCCAGGGACAAAGCCATGAGTACTCTTTAAGTACTCGCAAACTAATACTAACAAGTGAAGGGGTTTTGAATAGGAAGTACTAGGCTCTAGGTTATTTTGCAAAAAGCCAGATTTATCTCTACTGAGTTTAGAAGCAAAGAAAGCTAGTTGAAAGTTTTAAAACACCTAAGTGGGAAATGAATTTTATATCACAACCCTGTTGTGGTCAATTCAAAGTCATGAATCATTTCACAAGTCATTTTGAAAACATCTGACGACCGGAACAGTATGGCCACTCCAACTATCCAGAACCGCTGACGTGGCTATTCGAATAGTTTGACACTCTGCAAAGCTGGTACAGTTTCACCACAATATTCGATACATCCGTCAGGAAAAATCCTGAATTCACCATACTCAGTATGCGGATAATCAATCCTAACCTTTCAATTACACGCCCTAGTATAGGTTCCACTCCTGTGAGTTTGGCCTCCCAACCATGACCAACTGTCATCTAGGGAACTGCACAGGTGGACAATCTTCACAAGGTAGCCTCAGCTCAAACCTTGGCTGCAAGGGAACCCATACTAAGGTATATAAATTTCCAGTCAAACCCTACCCAAATTTCGGGTATTGTGGTTGTACGGTAAAATTGGAATGACATCGCATCCTGACAACCATCACTTTTATAAAGGGCTAAGGCTCGTGCCTTAACATTTTCATCATCAAAATAATCGGGTGTTCAAGAACACATGTCAAAACATTTCAGTACAATGACTCATCATTCTAAGGTTTTCATAACCAATTTCACCAAGTATTCCCATCTAAAGTGGATCAAGTTTTATTCTTAGCACTAGCAACTACAGGTGGGGGTAAACACTAATGAGGGGGGGGGGGGGTAAACAAGTGTATCTTATCTAAGTTCAATCACATGCCTCAGGATGACACCAAGATTATCTCACTTAGGCCAAGTTTTATGCTCTTTATGCTACCTTCATATATCTTTCTAATATCTACAAGTAACTAAGTAAACTCAAATAAAAGCTTTGATAAATAAATAAAATACTAAGCTTGCAAGTAAAACTAGGATTGGGTATCAAGTAGTGTAAGCTTGCAAGTAAAACTATGATTGGGTATCAAGTAGTGTAAGCTTGCAAGGATTAGTTTGCTAAGACAACTTGTATAGTGAGGCTAGAAAGGTTGAAAGTATAGTCTTGCCTTGTGCAAAGCAGTGGTTGAAGTTCTCCTCCGATTCTTCCTTGTTGTATCCTCCTCGTATCCTTGGTCGGTACTAGCATCTATAAATAAATACGACGTACACAATCACCAAACATTACTTAACTTCTTCTATTTATCACACCAATGTTTTCACTAGATAATCTAGCATCATCACAAACATTAGAAAGATTAAAGCAATATTTTTAATTCCCTTTATTTTAGAAAAGTAATTTCTACTAATTGAAAAACTAATTAAGAATTAACATTCCCCAACTAAAACATGGGATCATGTTGACACATGTCATCACCACATATTTCAGTACATGAGAATGTGATTTAAAGTGGTGTCACAATTTAATAAGGATTAATCTTTTTATTTTAATTAATTAAAGTGACTAGAATGTCCTATGAGGCATTCTTTTATTACTTGACCATTATTTCTGCAAGTAAACCTAGATATTTTTATATATTCAGAAAGGTCTAGTTAAATGTGATTTTTGAGAATTGGAATCAACTAAAAATCTTTTGTAGTTGAAATTTGAAAAATGTTTGAATGCAAAAAATCTTCTGCCTTGTTATTTTTACTATAGATGATCAACAAATCCAATTGGTTTGAATACAACAGGCTTGGATTAAGCATTCTAGTACCTTCCTAGCAAAATTGGTTTCATGCATTTTGGTTTAGTGAATTGAGTTGGGTTGATTTTTGAATCTAGGTACAGAACTAGGTTTGAAACTAAATTGGAAAATACAAATTCAAACTAACTGGGTTGCGCGGGATGCTAACTGGGTTGGCCCACGGTGCACAGCGCACGCGTGGGTAGGTTTAAGTCAACAACCCCACCAGTCAGTGAGACATGGGGGTAAGAAGCGGTACAGGATGCTCTAGACCGTGCAATCAAACTCTAATCCTACGGCTGTGGTTCATCGTCAACGTCGGGCAACGCCGGCGAGACAGAACCCTAGCGCGGCCTGTGGGGTTCGTGGGAGGCTCACCAGGGCTCAGGCGAGGGTCGCCAATGGGGGCAAACGACGAAGTCGATGACGGCAAGCCTCCTGTTACCGGCAGCTCCTCCTAGGGCGGATCCAATCAACGGCTCCTTTCTTCCTCCTCCACGGCAGACTCTGGCAAAATTCCTGCGATGTGTCGCTCGCCTTACTCCGGGAGTGAGGTGGGGTGCTTCTGAGAGAGAGAGGGGACTGAGATGGTGTAAAGAAATCGAGTGGGGATGGCCTCTATTTATAGTGCTAGAAGGAGACCGACGGGCACGGGCTGAGCTCGCCATGGCCATCGGCTGTCACATCCCAAGATTTTCCAAATCTTGTAATGTGAAAAATAAATAAAATAAAATAAAATAAATTATTGTTGAAAATCAGGGTGAAAAGAAACTTTTGTTTTCAAAAGGAAACTTAAAATCCCATGCTGAACAAACTTTAATTAACAGTTTGAATTCAACAAAATCCAAATCAAGAGAAATGCATTCTTCATGAATGTATCTGGAAATTTAAACACTTGGAAAATAAATCCAAACCCTAAACCCTAATGGAATAAAAATCATTTCCAAGTTATCTCCAAGCCTATGGATTTGATCCATATAAAAATTTGCCAACAAACATTTACAAATGATCAAGAATGACAAATAGAAATATTATAAAGCCATAGAAATTGGTTTCACTTAATTTTGAACCATAAATAAAATCTTATGAATTTAATAAGATAAAGGAATTGAATTCCCAAAGCTAATAAAGCCCTTATCTAGAATCCATACCAAATGGTGAAAAAATATTCCTAATATGTTTAAAATGATAAGTAAATATAAAATAAGATTTTACAAATTGGAATCACTAAGTTTGGATCTCTAAATAAAAAGATATGGATTTTATAAGATGAAGAAAGAAATATTAAATAAAGAATATTTAAAGACCAAAATAAATCTTGGCCTAATCCATTAAGCAAATGGAATGAATATAATCCAAATCCAAATAAAATAAAAGGATAAAGAAATTCCAAAATAAAATAAAAAGGCATTAACCATTCTATCCCTATCCTAAGAAAGACAAATCTCTAATAAGAATTATTATATAATTCATGAGAAAATAGTATTTTGGAAATTACCCAAGTGAAATAAAAGTTGTTTAATTCAACATAATTAATAAGATCAAAGAAAACTTCCAAAATAAATTTTAGGGAATTAAAACTATATTTAATTCCATTGGAATTAAAACAAATACCCAATTCAAATGATTTATGAATCATATTAAATATCCTCCAAATAATTCAAGATGAATTTTTTGAACCCAAATAAACAAATAAAAACTTACTGGAAGGATTTGGAAAGTTTTAAGAATTTAAATAGGGATTTAAAAACATTATTAAATCCTATCTAATTAAAAACTAGAGCCTATTTGGAATAATTAAAAGACTTTAAAGAAGAATAAAATTATTCTAAAATGATTCCAGAATATTTTACTAATCAATATTTAAATCTTCACAAATTTTGGCAAAGGTTTGAAATCAAATTGAGGTTTGAATTGATTAAACAAAATCAAAACATAATTAAAGAAAAGGGAAAAGGAAAAACAAACAGAACAAAAAAAAAGGTAAAAGACCCAGCCCAACTAGCCTGGCCCAACTAAGCCAGCCCACCTCTCCTTCTCTCCCACAGAAAAACGGTTCACACCAATGAAAGAACCTGCACAGCATATGACCGGTGGACCCCATCTCCCCACTCCTCTCTCACGTTGCCAAGCGGACCCCACCGCCAGCTCACCTCGTCGTCAACCCGCGACCAGTTCTTCCCCCCGTTACTGCCGATTGATTCGCGTCGTCAATTCTCTTCAATGACGCAGTGATTCCGCCCCCAGACCATGCTCTCTTAATCGCCAGCATTCCCTCTACGGTTCCCCCTTAGTTCCCCACCTTAGCACGCCCCCAGGCCATCCTAATTCCTCTACGAAGCTCCACTGCCCCGACGAGTTTCGGCGTCGATTCCGGCCGGACCCTGCCGCCCCTTGCCCCCTCGACCACTCTCACCTGCTCCCCACTCCCTGGCGAACCTCCCAGTGGCATCAACTCGTCCCCGCGCGCCCAGAACACTCGGCAACAACGATGACCACCGTCGCCACCGTCTGCTTCCTCTCCGGCGAAGCTTCTAGTAAGAACCTGACCCAGCCTCTCATTCTCCTTCACACACACATCATCGCCAGGACCGTGTGCATCTTACCATGTCTTCCACTTGTCCTAGCACGTGCTATAGCCTCGCCCCCGTCGACGTCTGACCGTACCCGACGCCAGTGAGATCTCCGGCGAGGAATTCCGATCAACCCCGTGCGCCCCTTGCAGTCTCGCGAGCACCTTGAGCATCACCGCGACTCTGCGATTCTGGTGAGCACCCCCCTTCTTCTCCCTCGCTTCCTAGGCTCGCCGAACCACCGCCACCATACACTCCACCGCCAGTAGCCACCGCCAGCGCCGCCCATCTCTGGCAAGTGTGCTCAGTGTCGTCCGATCTTGATCTGACGATTAGGATAGAATCACTTAACGCTGAAGAGGTACGCACTCTGTGCCGTGCAATGTAACTTGATCTAACGTCTCACAACGCATGATCCAGACGAATCGGTACCAGCGTATTAGATCAAGACACGTGTCCCTGCTGATTTGTTTAAAAACAGAATAGTTCAATTAAATGTTCCATTTTGTAAAATCTATAACTTTTAATCTACACGTCCAAATTTTGCAAACTTTATATCAATGCATTCAGCAAGACAAGCCCTAGCCAACCATGCACTTTGTTTAGAAAATAGCTTCTATTAAATTGTTTGTTTTTACAGAAACTTGTGTGTGCATGTTTAGGTTATAAAATTTATTCCAAAATGCTTTTGAGGATAAAATCTTTGGCAAATGGTGTGTTTTGAACCTACTGACCATAGGAATCACTTTGTGGTTTCAAAAATGTATTTGGTGAAACAAAATAATAAATCTTTGATTTAAACCAATACTAGTCAAATAAAAATATGGTTTAATTATAAAAAATGGTTTTTGAAGAAAACCTTAGAGAAATGTTTTGGAAATAAACTCTCTGACCCTAAACACAAGGTTATATGTTTGAAAACATATTTTGTGAAACCTATAAAATTTTGTCTTATTAAAAGCATTTCTACACCACATAAAATAATGACTTAGTCGAAAAATGGTTTATGAAGTGAAATCTTATACAAATGATTTTGCCACTTTATAAAATGACCATTAGGTGTTTTCAAATGTTTATGAACCATTAGAAACCACTTATATAAATAAAACAATCTTTAGTATGCTTGCATGCATTGTTTTGTTACTATGATTTTATGTGATGAATTGCTTGAATGGTGGATTGAAATATTGTTTGCTTGATTGAATTGTAGTGATTTGAAGTGTGTGAACATTGCAAAGAACAAGGAAGTGAACTTATACTCTCTTCGAAAAAGGAAAGTGATGCTTCATACTTTTGTCCCATTATTTTCACTATGCATTAGTGATATTTCTAAGTAAGTCTTGCATGGAATTTTTGCTAAGTATAAACCATGCTATGGGAAATCCTAGTAGATGAATCCTTAGTAAAATTTTCCTAAGTTAAGATTCCTACTACTATCATGCTTAGTTTAGCTAATAGAAAACAAGGGTGGAATATATATTCATACTATGGAAAAATTTCTAAGTCTGAGGACTTGTGTTTTGTTTAATAAAACAACTAAGTGAATGAATCAGCTGGGTGGAATGGAAGGAATGGTTTGTGGTGAGTGGTCATGAAAGTCTAGTATGCTGGGGAAAACTTGGGCATCACCAAGTACAGTATGCTGGGGAAAACTTGATGTCTCACTTGTGGATGGCCACCCAGGAACAAAGAGATTTGAGATGTCAAATGTTGAGAAGCTTCAAGTGCAGCCACATGGCATTATGGGCTATGCCTGGATCATATAGGTTGCAATAACTTAGCCAAATGGACAGTTGGTGGTAGGGGTTTGATAGGTTGGAGCGCGTCCATTCTGGTCTAAGGGAAGGCTTCTGAAAGATCTTGTCTTGTTGAAACCAAGTCTTGTGGGGAAAGTGCACCACCTCTGCAGAGTGTAAAATCTAAGTACTTAGCCATGTCCCTGTAAAAAGACAATTTGAGCATCAGGACATGGAAGCTATCAAGAATCTCATCATCCAAATTTCTAAGTTAAAAACTTGTGGTTGAACAAGGGTTGAAGGATCATCAATTTCTATTGGGGGATGCCTTGGGAAAGATTATTTTGTCACGCAAAAACTTAGTGTTTTCAAAGGATAAGGAAAATCTATTTTGAGCAATGCAAGCCTAAGCTCCACTTAGCCAAATGCATATAGATGATAGACTCCACTATACTACTATAGTATCACTTGCCAATACAATTCAAATGTATTGACCCTTGTGGCTGTAACTTGTTATGTTGCAGGTTTGTTTGAAATTAGAGAAGTTTAAATGATTAGGATTACAAGTCTACAACCAACATGTCTTCTTGTGGCACTTTGAAGATGAAGGACCCCATGATATTGTTATATTCTGCTGCATTGAAATGAGATAGCCAAATGAGCTATGTAAGATGTAATAAAAAAATTTATTCCTGGTTATAAAGTTGTATTATGACCTTTGTTTCTTGATATTACATCTTAACTGTGGATGCTAGCTATTGATCCATGGACTAGCATTGTAAACACAGGGATCTCTACCTTATTAAAGGTTGGGAACCTTACATCGGCACAGCGAGCTACTGGCATGGGCGACAATATGGGACGGTGTTGTGCTCCCTGGCGAAGCTCAACGCCATGGTCACGCGGCATGGGGCGATGCGAAACGGTCGGAATGTCGCGGCGCTCTGGGAGGGTCTGACGGTGGTTTTAATGGCGCACGGGTTCTCCTTGTCACGCGGCGAAGAACGGGCGTGTCTGGGGTGTTCCTGGGGCGGTGGCGATCCTTCTTGCACCCGGCGAGGGCGGCGCGCGGTCGGTGGGCATGTGTCGCGGATGACGCTCTAGCGCGCTCTCGGCTCACTCGCAGAGAGGCTGGGCACGCTCGGGCTGTGTGGTCCAGGGCCTAGCAGTGCTCGGGGCTTAGACACGGGGTGGCGGTGGACGGTGGAGTGCCTGCTAGACAAGGTTGGCGAGGCTAGAGAAACTTCTAGCTTGCTGTCGACTGAGGGGTGGCAAGGTGAGCTCGGCATGGTCACCATTGATGGCTATGGAAAGTTCACAGTGGTGCTAAAGCTTGTTAAATGGTCTATATGATATACTAATAGCTTGTTGTGAACCAGAGAGGGAACAAGGTAGGCCAAAATCACTCCTCCTAATAGTTTTTGATGTTTGTTGGTTTGGTGTTTGCAAGGTGTTTGATGAAATGGCCGAAAGAGATTAAAATTTGAATTTTTGATTCAACCTTGGTGGGTGTGTTAGTTGCATACTAGGGAGTCTCTGATTAGTTGGAAAGGTGAAGTGGAGTTGGTTTGGTTGGTTTTTGAGAATTGGGTGATCTTCCCATATGAACTAGATTCAATTTTGAAATGTCATTTGATTCAAGTTGCCAAAAGTTTCTGCAAGTTTGAGAGGTGGGCTTTGATTCAATTTTACTTGGTCTACCAAGGGGTTAAAAGAAATGGAAAAGTTTCTGTTTGAAATCTTGGACTAGAAACACCCAAAGTGGTCTAGTGAGCAAGATTGGCAAAAATGACCATTTGCTTTATTTGATTTGTTTTTTATTTTCTCTTGATTTGTTTCTGCTTGGAAATGTTTTATATGATATTGTATTCGTCTTTAAACCATTCCTTACTATTTAGAACAATCACACAAGTCCATTCATGCATTCATACAATCATCACATTCACAAATGCATTCATATTGATTTGAATTAACAAAAGTTTTTGTTAACCCTAATTTTGGTGATTGGAATTGGATAATCATTGTTCAATATTTTTGGGATGCTACATATAATCTTAGCAGGAGGATAGTACTTTCCAATAAAAGAATCATTGCACTTAGTCCAAGAATTAATACTATTTCTAGGCAAGGATAGCAACCATTCTTTAGCTTTTCTTCTCAAGGAAAAAGGAAACAGCTTGAGCTTAATAGTATCTCCATCTACATCCTTATACTTTTGCATCTCACAAAGTTGAAAAAAGTTATTAAGATGGGTAGCAGCAGCATCAGAACTAGCACCAGAAAATTTCTCTCTCATCACAAGATTCAGCAAAGGAGGCTTAATTTCATAAAAGGTAGCATAAAGAGCAGGTGGAGCAATAGGAGTGCTAAGGAAATCATTATTGTTTGTGATAGTGAATTCAAACAACTTGGTGTTCTCAGCAGAGTTCATTTTGGCAAAGGTGGGAAAGCCAAAAATAGCAGCAGCAGGTAGAGCAGGAACTAATTTTTTGTGTTTTTGAATAAAGAAAGCAAACCAAACTAAATTTTTTTTTGGAGTTTTTCAAAAGAGGCAAACAAAACCAAGAAAAATAAACTAAGCAAACTAATAACAAAGCAAAGAGAAAGGAAGTGGAGGACTCCCCTTGTGAAGACGTCCTTAGCCTCACTAGCAACAGCACCAGAAAAGCTTGATGACGCCCAGCACTGTCGTGGGACGCTTCGTTGGAAACCCCAAGAGCAAGGTGTGATGAGCACAACAGCAAGTTTTACCTCATTAAGAAACCGAGGTTATCGAACCAGTAGGAGGAAGGAAACGTCACACAGGTCTTGCAAGCAACGCGGAGACCTGCACAACACAAACTCAAGACTTTGCCCCAACGAATGAGTGAGGTTGTCAAGCTCACCGGTTTGTTGTAACAAAGGATTAAACGTATGGTGTGGAAGGTAATGGTTTGCAGCAAGTAAACAAGTAACGGTGGAAGATGTATCAATGGTAAATATTGGACCGGGGTCCATAGTTCATTAGAGGTGCTCTCCTTAGATACAACATGGCATGAAGGGTAAACAAATTACAGCAGGGCAATTGACAGGAACTGAGCAAGGCATAACAATGCAATACTAGACAAAAATATCCTATGACATTCGATTGGGAAATACAACAATATACATAGACCGCCATTCAACTACATCTATGACTAAAAGTCCACCTTCAGGTTACCATCCGAACCCCCTCCAGTATTAAGTTGCAAGCAATAGACAACTGCTTTAAGCAAAGTGTGTAAGGTAAACAATCCACTTGTTCCATGAACAAGAGACTATTGTTTTCTCCCTAGTGGCAACAGTACATCTACAACAGAAGAGATTTATGTCACTTCCCTTGGAAACTTGAGGCATGAACCCACTATCGAGCATAAATACCCCCTCTTGGAGTCACTAGCATATACTTGGCCAAGATAGCTACTAACAACGGAGAGCATGCAAGATCACAAACAACATAGACATGATAGAATCAAATAGACAAAACCATTAATGAATCTGACACAGTAATCTCAGTATCCATCGGATCCCCTCAAACGCAATATGCATGATTACAAATAGATTAGATCTTGATCATGAACGGAGATCACAAGATCTATAAATGAAAGAACAAGGAGGAGATACAACCATCTAGCTACTACATGGACCCATAGTCCAAGGTGGAACTACTGACGCTTCATACCGAAGAGAAGGCCTCCGGGATGATCTCCCCTCCGGCAAGGTGCCGAGAAGAACTTCAGATCCCCCCGATCTAGGGACGATGGTGGCGGTGGCTATAGAATGTTTCGTGGAGTTTTGATCGGGTGCCTAGGGTTTCTGCATCAGGGGCTTCTTATAGGCAAAGAGGCGAGGCTGGGAGGCAGCCAGGGGGCCCACACCCTACCTAGGCGTGGGGTGGGCCCACCCGCGCCTAGGGGGGTGCGGCCACCCTGGTTCGCCACTCCTTCTTGTCTTCTGTATTCGTGTCCCCCATGGTAAAATATTGGCTTTGGATTTTGTCCCATCTAATTCCGAGAATATTTATTTTATGTCTTTCTGGAACCAAAAATAGAAGAAAACAGGGAACTGGCACTGTGGCAACTTGTTAATAGGTTAGTTCTAGAAAAGATATAAAAACACCTCAGAGTGTAGTCAAAGCAAAGCAAAGTAGATACTAAACAAGCATGGAGCATCAAAAATTATAGATACGTTTTCGACGTATCGCGGAGATGCAAATCCATGGAACGATTCCTCAAATCTTAGGTGTTATGCTAAACTTGTAACTCAAAAAATTTACATTATTATCCTATCATAAACTATTTATATTCTTGTTACAATGATTTTCTACTTCATCTTGAAAGTCTTCGAACATTTTCAAATGTTTCACACTTCATCCTTATTAAGCAAATATTCATATATTCACTCAAATTTTCGAAGAAAGCATATAAAGTTGAAATCCATTGCTCTTGACTACACATAATGGGCTTCATACATCTATATGTACAAGTTCCAATAAGCTAGACTTTCGTTCCCTTATGGCCTATGACCGGAGTTTTAATTATCTCTAGGAAAGTTTCACAAACGTCATTTGATCAAAAATCAAAAGACTCCAAAATTCCATCAAGCATGGAGTTTCTTCATGTTTTCTTTCCATTATAATTTAAACAGCAATTTCACTTCCTAAGTGATCTTTCAATCAATCGTCTTTCGACATTTTTAGAATTAATTTTATGGATGTGATTTCTCCAATGAGATTTGTAAATCATCCATCCTTTATGGATTACGGCAATTTATTTGAACAACCCTTTTGTTCTCATATTACCTGATTTAAATAACAATTATTTGAACAAATCTTGAAGGTATGATTTGATGTTAACGATCAACACAATAACACTTTGTATGTTTTCGATGAACATCATCACATATTCTCTTGCTAGTTACTTAGGCCATTGCAGTTCATGAATTGTGTTGTCTCGTATGACGATTCACACCAACAAATTTAGTACCCAATACTTAAGAACCACATTGTTTAATAAGCAAAGAATATATCCCTAACATGTAGATGATCTATATACCCGAGCTGAACAATTCTAGTCTTTTATTTTCTACCAAATATTTCTTAGATTTCCCTTATAGTATTTCCTTTTCCTTTTAAAAGAATCTATAAAGATACATAGTAGATCCATACACATGACACATAGTCCAAAGCGTGTATAGTTAAATACCAATGCCTTTGGACTTGCACTTTGAAATAGATCACCATCATCAAATGTTTGGTGTTCTTTAAAATTCCATTCTTTAGTAATATTTTAGACTAGTAAACATTTTACCTACATCAAATATTCATCCTTATCATGGAACTATTCATGATCAAGCTATTTTATCTTATAACGGTGAATTGCGAGTATAATGCTGCTCTCCAAAACCTTTTGGAGGATTAGGACGACCAGCGTCTCCAACATTTTGTAAATTCCCAACAAACATGAGAACATAAATTTTTCCATATTATATTCTATCATGTTGTAACTAAAACATTGTTTCAGATATCGCAATATCTTCCACACATGATGGTTTCTGAAACAACTCTTTCAGCCTCTAGATAACCTTGATATTAAAAAATCTTTTGAATATCAAGAATCATGGAGACAAACATGATACTTGTGTACTAACACTAGAATTGTTACTCTTGATTTAATACCAATTATTAAACTTGACGTAGTAACCGGAAATTACTAAAATTTTGCATGTGTCATGGGGCAAGGGGTACCCCGTTGGCGGTTCCCTATGATACACATGTGCTTACTATGACATGAACTTATAGGTGACTAAAGTTGTAAGATCCCTCCTTTATAAAGGAAAAGGATCCCTGTGATTGCAATTCTAGTCCCTGGATCATTGCTAGCATCCACAGTTTAAGATGAAGTACACAGATACAAAGGTCATTTATTACATCCATTCCAGAGATAAACATAGACTTTACAACTCCAAGGCCACAGGCCTAATACAAGAGTTTGAATAAGTAAATAAACAAAAGTCTTCATCTTCATGTGCCACAGGCAAACATGTTGAGTGTAGACTCATGACACCTAATCCTCATCAGAGTAACCTGCAACATCACAAGTTACAGCCACAGTGGGTCAATACTTTGGAATAGTATTGGCAAGTGATACCGTAGTAAATTTTAAGTGGACTAGATACTATATGCAATTAGGCTAAGTGTAGCTTGGCATGCTTTGCTCAAAATAGATTTTTCCTATTAGTTGAAATCACTAAGTTTTTCTTTGTCAAAACTTTTCCCAAGGAACCACCAATAGACATTGAGGTCCTTCACCCTTGTTCACCAACAAGTTTTTACTTAGAAATTGAGTTGAGGAGATTCTTGATAGCTTCCATGCCTTGATGCTCAAGTTGTCCATTACCATGGACTTGGCTAAGTACTTAGGTTTTTTTTCCATCTGCAGAGGTTGTGCACTTTCCCCACCAGACTTGGTTTCACCAAGACAGGACCTTTCAGAAGCCTTCCCTTAGACCAAATGGACGCGCTCCAACCTATCATTCCCACTACCACCAACTGTCCAAATGCTAAGTTCTAGCAACCTATATGGTCCAGGCAGAGCCCATATTGCCAAGTGGCTGCACTAGAAGCTTCTTAACACTTGGACTCTAAAATCTCTTTGTTCCTGGGTGGCTTACCACAAGTGAGATACACAAGGTAAACCATAGAAATGGGACTTGTGTAAACACTCAACATAAACCTTTCCTTCCATTCCACACAGGTGTTTCATTAACTTAGTTGTTTTATTAGGCAAAACACAAGTCCAAAGGACTTAGAAATATTTTCATCATAGCATGTATATATTTCACCCAAAGGACTTAGAAATATTTTCATCATAGCATGTATATATTTCACCAACCCTTGGTTACTACTAGCTAGGCTAAGCATGGCATAGATAGTAACTTAGAAATTCCTTAGCATTCCTACAACTACTAGGATTTCCCAACATGGCATATAAGCAAAATATAGCATGCAAGTCTAACAAAATATTTCTAATGCTTAGTAGAAATCATAGGAATGATAATATTCATGAATTACCACTTTCCTTGGTAGTTGGGAGAGTAGCACTCCTCACAATCACAATCACTAGCACCAAAATCTACACAAGGAATGGTAGCCACAAATTACACACAAAACATATACAACCAAAAATATATGCATGCAATGCAAAATGCTAAGTGATGATTTTCAAAACTCAACCAAGCAAGTGCATAGTACTGATTCCTAAACAAGTCAAAAACTTGCCAAACAATATTTATTTAACCCTTAAAACAATTCCTAAACAATTCATATACTCAAATAAGCCCTACACATGTTTCTGCAAATAAATCCTTTTTACCAGAAGCAAAACTTTAAACACATTGCATAATCAGAAAGAGCTTGCTCTCCTGATTCCAACGGTATAAAATTTGTCAAATTCTAACGTGGGGATCAAAAGTTATAGCTAAATCAAATTTAAACAATAATCTGATTCAAATTCTGTTTTTAAACCCTAACAGCTGCCACGCCGCGCTTTCCTATTGGCCGATACCGCTTCGCGTCGGATCGTGCTTCCGCACTGTAGGATCAACTTAGATCCAACGCGCCAGATCTAAATAAAACGGTTCGTCCCTGTTCTAATATAATACCTACGATGCAGATCTAACGGCGGTTGTTGCTTTGACCAAAGTCGAACGACGCTAGCGGCGGCGGCGCCTGGAAACAGGCGGTCTAGGTCGCGCGGGAGAGGGAGAAGGGGTTTACCGGAATCGCAGAGAGCTGCTGATGCTCAAGGTGGCGGTGGTTCGGCAAGGGGCGCTCTAGAGTGGCCGAGGGAGCTCGTCGGAGTTGCGGGCGGCGTCGGGTTGGAGTGGACGGTGACGTTGGCGACGTTCCTGATCTCCCTAGCACAAACCAATGGCATCAGATGATGCACAAGACAGTGGCGAGCCTAGTCGTATGCGAGAGAGGTCATGGGGAGCTCAGTGCTTACCGCAATTGATCACCGGAGTTGAGCGGCGGCTCGGTCGCTTGCAGAAACGAACGAGGACGGCGTCCTGGGTCACAAACAGGCAAGCAAATGGCATCAGAAGGTGCACGAGGTCATGCTGGTTACACTCGTTTGAATCAGAGGCACAGAGGCGGTCAGGACTCACCGGAATTTGCTGCCGGAGATGCTCAGTACCGCGGCGGCGCAAGTTCGATTTTGGACAGCCTAGCGGCGCTTTCCGGTTGCTGAGTGAGGGGAATGGAGCGGAGTGGGGAGAGGATCTTATAGCCGGAGCAGGGGTGGAGATTACGCACGCATTCATCGCCTATTAAGAGGATTAAAAACACGGCAGAGGCGGGGAAGAAACGGGCGGCGACGGTGTCCGTGCACGAGATTTGGGGAAGAAGGAGTCGACGTGGACGGGGCCCAGTTGTCTGCGAGAGAAATAGAGAGGGGGTGGGGTCCGGGCGTCAGCGTCTCTGTGGGTGCGTCTGCGAGTGAAAGAGAGAGAGGGGGAACCCGGGTTGGCTAAATGGGCTGTGTCTGTTGCTGGGCTCAAATCCTGGCGCTGGCCCTTTTCTATTTCCTTTCTCTTTTTCTTTTTCTGTTTTGAATTTCTGGAATGAATTTCAAATGATTTCAAACTCTATTTGAATTCAAATCTTTTCAGGATTTTTGCAGTGTGCAATAGTCACAATTCTAGGCATAAAACCAAGTGGTCACATTGAATTGGCTTGGTCATTTGAAATAAAATAGAATAAACAGTGACATAGAACTTGTTTTATATTGGTTTTGAAATTAGTTTTCAAATTGTATTTGCTTTGAAATTTTGGTTTAAACCTTAGCAATCTTAGCAAAACAACCTGAGAGCAATAAGACAACAAAGTTTGGTTTCATGAACAACAATCTCTCATTAGAGAGTAGCATTTGTTTCAAATGCTGATCACATAAAATAATGAGCTCATATGCTCCTGTTTTGAAATGGTTTTCTGAAAATGAAACCTTAAATGATTATGGATGCATGGATGATATGCATGAGTTTGAAACATGATTTTTAGGATGTTACAAATCTAACCCCCTTAAGGTGAATCTCGCCCTCGAAATTAGGATTGGCTAGCAAATAGGTGAGGGTGGTCTTTCCAAAGATCATCTTCTCTTTTCCATGTTGCTTCTTCTTCGGAATGATGATTCAACTGCACTTTGCAGAAATTGATAGTCTTAGTCCGTGTGACTCTTTCTGCAGTTTCAAGAATCTTGATAGGTTTCTCTTCATAAGTGAGATCACTTTCCAGTTGAACCTCCTCCAAAGGTATAGTATCCTTCAAAGAAGTTTCTTCCATTTCTGGATGACATTTCTTAAGTTGACTCACATGAAACACATTATGAACAGCTGACACAGATTCTGGTAGTTCTATTTCATAGGCAACTTCTCCTTTACGACTCAGAATCTTGAATGGTCCAACATATCTCGGTGCCAATTTTCCTTTGACTCCGAATCTCTTCACTCCACGAAGTGGTGACACTCTAAGATAAGCTTTATCACCGACTTCATAGGTGACTTCTCTACGCTTAGGATCTGCGTAGCTTTTCTGTCGGGACTGTGCTATCTTCAACCTGTTCTTAACCAACTTGACCTTCTCTTCGGCTTCTTTGATAAGATTAGTCCCGAATAAGCTTCTTTCTCCCACACCATTCCATAACAATGGGGTGGTAAACTTTCTTCCGTAGAGAAACTCAAATGGTGCCATCTCAATGCTGGCTTGATAGCTGTTGTTATAGGAAAATTCTGCGTAAGGCAGACTTTCATCCCAACTGGCTCCATAGTCTAGGGCACATGCCCTCAACATGTCTTCAAGAATCTGATTGGTCCTTTCTATCTGTCCAACAGTTTGGGGATGAAAAGCAGTACTGAATTCCAACCTCGTTCCTAATGACTCATGTAACTGTCTCCAAAAATGGGAAGTGAATTGAGTTCCCCTATCAGACACAATACTCTTGGGCACTCCATGTAGACACACAATTCTACTCATGTATATTTTGGCTAACTTAGCACTTGTATAGGTTGTCTTCATGGGTATGAAATGAGCTACTTTAGTTAGGCGATCCACTACTACCCAAATAGAATCGTATCCTGACCGGGTCCTTGGTAATCCGGTAATGAAATCCATACCAATCTTGTCCCACTTCCAATCAGGAATAGGTAGTGGTTGAAGTAAACCTGTTGGTTTCTGATGTTCCGCCTTCACTCTACTACACACATCACACAAAGCAATATGTTTGGCGATGTCCTTCTTGAGATTATTCCACCAAAATCTTTCTTTCATGTCCATGTACATTTTGGTGTTACCCGGATGAATGGAATACAGAGAGTTGTGTGCTTCTTGCAAAATCAGTTTCCGAAGCTCCGGATCTTGTGGAACACAGATACGTTTCCCATGCCATAAAGTACCCTGTTCGTCTTCATGGAACCCTTTGGCTTTTCCTTTGCCAATCTTTTCTTTAATCTCTTCGATTTCCTTATCAATCTTCTGGGCTTCTTTGATCTTGTCCAACAAAGTGGGTTGAACATCCAAAGTCATGAGATATCCTTCAGGCACAATCTCCAATCTGAGTTTTCTGAATTGGGCACACAGATCATCTGGCAATTCTCCTTTGGTAAGGCCATTTACAAATACCTTACGACTTAGAGCATCTGCTACAACATTTTCTTTACCGGGGTGGTATTGCAAACTTAAGTCGTAGTCCTTAATGAGTTCTAGCCATCTTCTTTGCCTCATATTAATTTCCTTCTGGGTGAAGATATACTTCAAACTTTTGTGATCTGTGAATACTTCACAACGCTTTCCCAAAAGATAGTGTCTCCATGTTTTGAGTGCATGGACAACAGAGGCTAACTCTAAATCATGAGTAGGATAGTTCACTTCATGAGTTTTGAGTTGTCTCGAGGCATAAGCCACAACTTTACCGTCTTGCATAAGTACCGCACCCAAACCCTGATGAGATGCATCACAATATACTTGGAAATCTTTTTCCAAATCTGGCAGACACAAGACTGGTGCTGTCACAAGTCTCTTCTTCAATTCCTGAAAGCTGAGTTCACAACCTTTAGACCAAGCAAATTTCTTGTCCTTCTTTAACAATTCAGTCATAGGCTTAGCTACCTTGGAGAAATTTTCAATGAACCTTCTGTAGTAACCTGCTAAGCCAAGGAAACTACGAACTTCCTTCACTGACTTGGGAGATTCCCATTCACCACAAATGAAACTTTAGCAGGATCAACTGCTACACCATCCTTTGTCATAACATGACCAAGAAAACCAACTTCATCCAACCAGAATTCACACTTGCTGAATTTGGCATAAAGTTTATGCTCTCTTAACTTCTCAAGTATCAAACGCAAATGTCCTACATGCTCTTCTTTGCTCTTGGAGAAGACTAAGATGTCATCGATGAAAACGACAACAAACTTGTCAAGGAATTCCATGAACACCTTGTTCATTATATTCATGAAGTATGCTGGAGCATTGGTCAAACCAAAAGGCATTACGGTATAATCATACAATCCATACCTTGTAGTGAATGTTGTCTTAGGTATGTCTTGTTCTCTTATTTTGAGTTTAAAATAGCCTGCCGGAGATCAATCTTTGAGAACACACAAGCTCCTTCTAGCTGATCAAACAAGTCATTGATTCTAGGCAAAGGATATTTGTTCTTGATAGTTATCTCATTGAGTGAACGGTAATCTATGCATAACCTTTGACTTCTATCTTTCTTCTCCACAAACAATACTGGGGCTCCCCAAGATGAAGAACTTGGTTGAATAAATCCTTTCTGCAACTGTTCTCTGTAACATCCCAAAAATCATATTTCAAAACTCATTCATATCATCATTGCATCCTTCATCCATTTAGGGTTTTTCTCAAAATCATTAGAGACAGATAGTTGAGCTATGATTTCATGTGTGCAAAATTCAACTCAATTGGCCATCACCCATTGAGGTTGGATTGTTTAGGAACTTGTTTGCTTGCCTCCATTGTTGGAAAGATTAGGTGTAGCATTTTAACCCAAGTTTCCAATTTAGAGATATTTTCAAACCCTACTTCAAACATTTTCAAACTAGAGACAAAGTCTCTGTTTATTTCAAAACCCAAGCTTGACCAAGCCTTGCAAGGTAACCACTGGGTTAAAATGACTGTTTTTGAAACCACAGAACCCTGCATAGATCCCCAACTTTGTTTGAATTCAAAAGGATTTGAATTCATATCAAAAATCATTCCAGAAAACCAAATTGGAAAAAGAAAAGACTTAAACAAAGGAAAAAGGCCGAGCGCCAGGATTCTGGCCCAGCAGCGAATCGAGCCCAACTAGCCCCCCCGGGATTTTCTTTTCCCTCTCTCACGCGCGAGAGCACACACCCAGTCGCTGACAGCCAGACCCCACCTTCACCTCGCACACTTCGCTGACGAGCGGGCCCGGTCCACGTCGTCCTCGTCTTCCCCAAACCGCGCCTGCGACCACGTCGCTGCAGTCACTGCCGGTAATGGCGCGGCGTAATTGGGCATTAAACCGCGAGCATTTCCTGTCGAGCCTCTGGCTATAAGACCCTCTCTGCCTCGCGAGCATTTTCCCCCAAACGCCTCGCTCACTCCGCCACCAGGCTGCTCTCAATCATCCTCGCACCACCGCAGGCAGAGCCCACTCCGGCGATCGATTCCGGTGAGCCTCGTGTTCCCCTCTGCCTCTCGTTCTTGCTATCTTGCTCAGTGAGCCTTTGCGCACCTCCTGACCTCACTAGTTCGTCCTGTACTGCCCCAGGTCGCTGGTTCCACTCGACACCGCAAGCACCGACGGAAACATCAACTCCGGCGAGCTCTAGTGGTAAGACCAGACCACCCCGAACCTTGTCGTTCACGCACGAGTGTTCTCCGTAATCTTATGCATCTAACCACACCTCCCGTTTGCATCCTAGTGATCTACATCGTCGCCTCCGACCTCGAACAGAACCGCCGTTGCTAGATCCAACTCCGGCGAGAAATCTACCGCAACCCTGAGCGCCCCTTGCCGAGCTGACTACACTTCGAGCACCCCCACGTCCTTGCGATCTCGGTGAGTGTCTTCCCTATCATCCTAGCGATCTGTATCGCCGGTGCCGCCATCGTCCGACCGTCGCCGCCAGATTTTGGCTGGATGATTTAGATCGTTGGATCTGTATCGTAGGGCTAGGATAGAATTTTAAATGAAGAGGTACGCGCACGTCTGAGCCGCCAGATCTAAGTTAGATCCTACGGTCCGCATCTGTCGATCCGACCGAAACGGTACGCGCCAATCACGTCATGACGCGTGGCTAGGGTTAGATTCAAAAACAGAATTTAAACCAGATTTTGATCCAGATTTCAAATGCCTATAACTTTTGAATGCCACGTTGGATTTTTGCAATTTTTATACCGTTGGATTCAGTAAAACAAGACCTTTCTGCCTATCCAATGTGTTTAGTAAATAGTAGCCATCAGATTGACTTTATTTGTAGAAACTTGTTTAAGGCTAATTTGAGAATAGTTTTAGTTTAGTAATTTGTTTTAGGGTTAAATATGATTAGTGGGCAAATTTGTGACTTGTTTAGTTTCTGTAAACTTGCACTTGCTTGGTAGAGTTTTCAAAAAATCACCACTTGGTAGATTCATGCATGCATGCATTCATATTATTTTTGTTTGTATATATTTGTGTGTAATTGTGTGCTACCACTTTGTGTGTAGATTTTGCTAGTGATTGTGATTGTGACGAGTGCTACTCTCCACATTACCAAGGCAAGTGATATCTTCATGAATATTCCCTACCCATATTTTATACTTGCATTAGATATTTTTGTTAAGACATGCATGCTACTTTTGTCAATTGATATGTTGGGAAATCCTATGTAGATTAGAATGGTAGAATTGCTAGGAAAATTCCCTAAGGATAAGTTGTCATGCCATGCTTAGCATAGCTACTAGAAAACAAGGGTCGTTTATATATTCACACTATGGAAAAATATTCTAAGTCTGAGGACTTGTGTTTTATATAACAAAACAACTAAGTTAATGAATCACCTGGGTGGAATGGAAGGAATGGTTTATGTTGAGTGGTTCACAAGGCCATGGACTTGGCTTGTGTATCTCACTTGTGGATGGCCACCCAGGAAACAAAGAGATTTGAGATGTCAAATGTTGAGAAGCTTCAAGTGCAACCACTTGGCAATATGGGCTCTGCCATGATCTTAGGTTGCTAGAACTTAGTCTCTTGGACAGTTGGTGGTAGTGGGAATGATAGGTTGGAACGCGTCCATTTGACTAAGGAAAGGCTTCTGAAGGATCTTGTCTTGGGAAACCAAGTCTTGTGGGGAAAGTGCACCACCTCTGCAGAGTGTAAAACCTAAGTACTTAGCCATGTCCCTGGTAAAGGACAATTTGAGCCTCAAGACATGGAAACTTCAAGAATCTCATCACTCCAATTTCTAAATAAAACTTGTGGGTGAACATGGGTTAAAGGATCTTCAGTCTTTGATTGGTAGATGCCTTGAGAGGATCTTCAGTCTTTGATTGGTAGATACCTTGGGTGATTTTGTGTCAAACAAAACATAGTGTTTTCAAATGTTAAGGAAAAATCTATTTTGAGCAAAGCAAGCCTAAACTCCACCTAGCCAAAATGCATATAGTATTATAGTCCACTTAAATTATACTAAGGTATCACTTGCCAATACTATTCCAAAGTATTGACCCTCTGTGGCTGTAACTTGTAATGTTGCAGGTTACTCCGATGATGATTAGGAGTCATGAGTCTACACTCAACATGCTTGCCTGTGGCACATGAAGATGAAGACTTATGTTTATTTAGTTATTCCATAAACTCTTGTATTAGGCCTTTGGCCCTGAGTTGTAAAAGACTATGTTTAATCTCTAGAATGACTGTAATAAACGACCTTTGTTTCTATGTACCTCATCTTAAACTGTGGATGCTAGCATTGATCCAGGGACTAGCATTGCAATCACAGGGATCTTTTCCTTTAATAAGGAGGGATCTTACAGATGGTATCAGAGCACTGTGTTGCCTGTAGGATTATGACCCTAGGATTGGAAACCACTAAGGAAAAAAAATTGACTACTTCTACACTTGTCTATTCTTCTCGTAAACTTTTCTAATCTTCTCATTCTCATCTCTATTTGTAGATGAACTCCATCAACGAAGCCGGGAAGAGAGGACCACTCATGACCATGACCTTGGAGTGTGAGACTGAGTTTCCCAAGATTCTCAAGGACCTCATGGAGACAATGGGAGCACATGGTGCAGCTGTGTACAAGGGCTTTCCAGTGATGGAGGATGGAGTGGAGTATTGGTGGGTGCAACTTCACTTGTACAAAAACAAGGAAGACAACCACAAAGAAAAAGGCTTCTGCATGTACACCAACACTTTTATGCACACCACATTCTTTGAGTCAGCAAAAGAAGCAGCTTGGAAGACTATCAAAGAACTAAGTGCTAGAGTCAAGTGCAGGATGCTCAACCTCCAAAAAGACTTAGAGAAAGAGAAGGAACATACCCAAGAGTTGGAAGCCACCAACCAAACCTTACGGGGAGATATTATAGACTTAGTGATAGAAGCATGTGAACAAGATAGGCTGATTGCCTCTAGGAACATTGTGTTAGCCACCAGATCCAGTGAGATAGGTTTGTGAACACACTTCGCTAGTTGGACCACCACCTATCACCTTATTTTCCAAATGATACCTTAAATAAGTTTGAACCTTGGTTGATGTAATGGATTCATGTATGCATGACTTGTGTGATTTTTGTGTTCCATGGATTTGTATGAATGTTTGACTTGTTTATCTTAAATTGTGTTGTTCTAACTTTTTCAATCATATCAATAGATGCCTATTGCCATTAGCACCGTTGAGGAGTTCCAGGCTACCCATTTTGGTCCTCGTATCGTAGAGCTTACTACTTTACTCGATCTCCCTCTTCCTATCATTACGGTGCACCCACTCACCAAGTTTGAGAGGAAGGACCTCTGGGGCTTCAAGGTGAACCAGCCAGACGCCTGCATGAGCCTACTACGGAGGCCATCGTCTTCAAGCTTATGCACGATGACAGGAGAGAGGCATGGAGGTTGTCATGCAGGACCTGATAGGGACGGTATTAGCCGCCACTCTCGGCAAAGTTAGAGGTACTCACTTCCACGCCTTCGGAAGGCGTGATGATGACGGAGAGTCCATCGACTTTGAGGATGACTCGAGGGTCACAGCAGAGCCGATACGCCTGTACCTCCAGGACTTAGAGACTATTATTAGGCACGTGGATACTGACAGGACCAACGTCATGCTTAGCAATGACGAGCTCTAGGTGCAGCTTCGCGAGAAGGACAAGCTCTTCGCGCAGCAGGACGAGATAGTAAAGGAGATGGAGGCAAAGTTCGAGGCCCAAGACCGTAAGTTCAAGAGTCAAGAGAAACGTGTCCAGGAGAGGAACAAGAGGATCCGGGATATGACCGAGGAACTGCAGTCCAAGGACTTCGAGTTAGAGCAGCAGCAGACAGTGATTGAGAGACTTCGTTCCCAGAGTAGGGCTCTCAAGGCCAAGATCGACTCCTTGACCACTACCATCGAGGAGAACAAGACCGCAATGGAGAACGCAGGTCTTACCTTTGTCGAGGAGGAGATTGATGCTGACGAGTAGACTTGACTACTCAGTTATCTTTATTTATCGTACTCGTTATTGTGAACTTATTATTGGACCATCCGACATGTGGATGGCTTGCCACTTGTGTGTTTGTACTTTGAGACTTTTGTTATCTTGTTGTTGAGCTTTTATCCTTGTGTTGCATGCTATGTGTTTGCTTGTGCGATGTATTGTGCATAAATCATGTAAGGGTATCTCATTCTTATCTCTATATGAATAAACCACAGATGCCTCCCCGTCGCGCAAACCCCAACCCCAACCCCAACATTACCCCAGAAATGCAACAGATGATGAATGCGCAGACACAGCTTATGCAAATGATGACGACATTCATCCAAAACCAGAACAATAACAACAACAACCCCAATAACAACAACAACAACCCCAACAACAACAACAACAACAACAACAACCCTCCGGGTTTTGATATGCTCACCAGATTTCTGCGTCTGAGGCCAGCTAAGTTTTTAGGAACGACTGATCCCATGGTGGCCAATGATTGGCTACGTTCTGTGAACAAAGATCTAGTGACCGTGGGCTGCACGGATGCTGAAAAAGACAGGTTCGCGGCACATCTGTTGGAAGGACCAGCCGCCGCATGGTGGGACAACTTCCAGATCACCACTCCTATCGATGAGGTGACTTGGACTATCTTTGAAGATGGTTTTCGCACTACTCATATCTCACCAGGAATGATGAGCCTGAAAAAGAAGGAGTTTCACAACCTGAAGCAGTGCCACCACAGCGTGGCTGAATATATTGAAGAGTTCAACAATCTGGCGCGCTATGCACCGGATGAGGTTGACACTGATGCCAAAAGGAAGGAAAAGTTTTTGGAAGGCCTGAATGATGAGCTGAATCTGCAGCTGTCTGTGGCATATGTTCCAACTTATCAGTCGCTGTGTGACAAGGCTGTTATTGTGGAGAATAAAATGAAGCAAGTCGAGAGTAGAAAGAGGAAACACTCCGACAAGCACAGCTCGGGATCGTCTCATAAACGATCTCACTATGATGATAGTGTCAGCCCAGGATCCCACAAGCAGGGGAAATTTAACAAGCACCACAACCGTCATGACAGCAAGCATCATCGCAGTCATGACAATGATAAGTACAAAAATCACAAGAATGGACATAAGAGATACCATAGTGGGAGTGGAAGTGGAAGTAGAAACCAGCCTAAAACGGACATCAGTCAGGTCGAATGCTACAAATGCAAGAAGCTGGGGCATTATGCTAATGAGTGCCCTGAAAAGAAAGTTGAAGGACCTAACAAGCCCAATCCTTTTCAGAAAGGACAGGTTAACCACATCAATGTGGAGGAGGTCTATGAAGAGCCTGATGCTGTTGCTGGTAAGTTCAGACTCAATTCCATCTTAGCATTTGTACTCTTTGACACTGGTGCATCTCATTCATTCATATCAAAAGCATTTGTCAAAAGAAATGAACTACCGGTAGAAACCATTGGGTGTCCTATAAGAGTAAGTTCTCCTGGTGGGGAAATGATAGTAAACTCAGGATGTCACGACTTAGACATAGAGTTTGGAAAACATAAGTTTCCAGTGAACCTAATAATCCTGAATTCCCAAGGATTAGATGTGATTTTGGGAATGGATTGGATGGCTAAGTATGAGGGCGTACTAGATTGTGCCAATCGTACAGTTGCACTCAAAACCCCTGATGGTAAGAGGATAAAATTCAAGTCCAATTTTAAATCTAAAGGAAGTAAGCTGAATTCTCTTAAGGGGGTTAGCATGGACACGGTGCCAATTGTGTGTGAGTATCCGGATGTGTTTCTGAAAGAGTTACCGGGAATGCCACCAAATAGAGATGTAGAGTTTATAATAGATTTGGTACCAGGTTCTGGACCAAGAGCTAAGAGGCCTTATAAAATGTCAGTTGACGAACTTAAGGAACTCAAGAAACAGCTTGGAGAACAATTACAGAAGGGATTCATCCAGCCAAGTTCTTCATCTTGGGGAGCTCCAGTTTTGTTCGTAGAAAAGAGAGACAGAACACAAAGATTATGCATATATTACCGTTCTCTCAACGAGGTAACCATCAAGAACAAATATCCTTTGCCAAGAATCAATGACATGTTTGATCAGCTAGAAGGAGCTTGTGTATTCTCGAAGATTGATCTTCGGTCAGGCTATTTTCAACTCAAGATAAGAGAGCAAGACATACCTAAAACAGCATTCACCACAAGGTATGGATTGTATGAGTACACGGTGATGCCTTTTGGTTTAACCAACGCTCCAGCATACTTCATGAATATGATGAACAAAGTGTTCATGGAATTTCTCGACAAGTTCGTTGTCGTTTTCATCGATGACATCTTGGTCTACTCCAAGAGCAAGGGAGAGCATGAAAAACATCTACGCTTGATACTTGAGAAACTAAGGGAACATAAGCTTTATGCCAAATTCAGCAAGTGTGAGTTTTGGTTAGAGGAGGTTGGATTTCTTGGTCACGTTATGACAAAGGATGGTGTAGCAGTTGATCCTGCTAAAGTTTCAGCTGTGACAGAATGGGAATCTCCTAAGAACGTAAAACAAGTCCGTAGTTTTCTTGGTTTAGCAGGTTACTACAGAAGATTCATAGAAAATTTTTCAAAGGTTGCTAAACCAATGACAGAATTGTTAAAGAAAGATAAGAAATTTGCTTGGTCTGATGGCTGTGAACTTAGCTTTCAAGAATTAAAGAAGAGACTTGTGTCAGCACCAGTTCTGTGCCTACCAGATTTGGAAAAGTATTTCCAAGTGTATTGTGATGCTTCTCATCAAGGATTAGGTGTCGTACTTATGCAAGGCGGAAAAGTTGTGGCTTATGCCTCGAGACAACTCAAAACTCATGAAGTAAATTATCCTACTCATGACTTAGAGTTAGCCGCTGTTGTCCATGCACTCAAAACATGGAGACATTACCTTTTGGGAAAACGTTGTGAAGTATTCACCGACCATAAGAGTTTGAAGTATATCTTCACCCAGAAGGAAATCAATATGAGACAAAGGAGATGGCTAGAACTTATCAAGGATTACGACTTGAGTTTGCAATACCACCCCGGTAAAGCAAATGTAGTAGCAGACGCTTTAAGTCGTAAAGCGTTTGTAAATGGCCTTACCAAAGGTGAATTGCCAGATGACTTGTGTAAGCAATTCAAGGAACTCAGGTTGGAGATTGTGCCAGAAGGACATCTCATGTCTTTGGATGTTCAACCCACTCTGTTGGATAAGATTAAAGAAGCCCAAAAGACGGATAAAGAAATCGAAGAGATTAAGGGAAGGATTAGCCAAGGGAAGGCTAAAAGTTTCCATATGGACGAACAAGGTACTTTATGGCACGGGAAACGTATTTGTGTTCCACAAGATCCGGAAATGCGGAAACTGATTTTACAAGAAGCCCATAACTCTCCATATTCTATTCACCCGGGAAACACCAAAATGTACATGGATATGAAAGAAAGATTTTGGTGGAATAACCTCAAAAGGGACATCGCCGAACACATTGCTTTGTGTGACGTGTGTAGTAGAGTGAAAGCGGAACATCAGAAACCAGCAAGTTTGCTTCAACCAATGCCTATTCCTGAATGGAAGTGGGAAAATATTGGTATGGATTTCATTACCGGATTACCAAGGACCAGGTCAGGGTATGATTCCATATGGGTAGTAGTAGATCGCCTAACTAAAGTGGCTCATTTTATACCCGTAAAGACAACTTATACCAGTGCCAAGTTAGCCAAAATCTACATGAGCAGAATTATATGCCTTCACTGTGTGCCTAAGAGTATTGTGTCTGATAGAGGAACTCAGTTCACTTCTCATTTTTGGAGACAGCTTCATGAATCTTTAGGAACGAGGTTGGAATTCAGCACTGCTTTTCATCCTCAAACTGATGGACAAACAGAAAGGACTAATCAAATTCTTGAAGACATGTTGAGGGCATGTGCCCTAGACTATGGAGCAAGTTGGGATGAAAGTCTGCCTTACGCAGAGTTCTCTTACAACAACAGTCACCAATCTAGTATTGGGATGGCACCATTTGAGTTTCTCTACGGAAGGAAGTGTACCACCCCATTGCTATGGAATGGTGTGGGAGAAAGAAGTTTGTTTGGACCAGATCTTATCAAAGACGCCGAAGAAAAAGTCAAATTGGTTAGGGACAGGTTGAAGATAGCACAGTCTCGACAGAAAAGCTACGCAGATTCTAAGCGTAGAGAAGTCACCTACGAAGTTGGCGATAGAGCTTATCTTAGAATATCACCACTTCGTGGAGTGAAAAGATTTGGAGTCAAAGGAAAGTTGGCACCAAGATATGTTGGACCATTCAACATTCTAAGTCGTAAAGGAGAAGTTGCATATGAAATCGAACTGCCAACATCTTTATCAGCAGTCCATAATGTTTTTCATGTGAGTCAGCTTAAGAAATGTCACCTAAATGGAAGAATCATCTTTGAAGGATACCATACCTTTGGAGGAAGTTCAACTAGAAAGTGATCTCACCTATGAAGAAAAGCCTGTCAAAATTCTTGAGACCACAGAAAGAGTCACAAGGACAAAAACTATCAAATTTTGCAAAGTACAATGGAACCATCATTCCGAAGAAGAAGCAACATGGGAAAGAGAAGATGATCTTCGGAAAGACCACCCACACCTATTTGCTAGCCAATCCGAATCTCGAGGGCGAGATTCATCTTAAGGGGGTTAGATTTGTAACATCCCAAAAATCATATTTCAAAACTCATTCATATCATCATTGCATCCTTCATCCATTTAGGGTTTTTCTCAAAATCATTAGAGACAGATAGTTGAGCTATGATTTCATGTGTGCAAAATTCAACTCAATTGGCCATCACCCATTGAGGTTGGATTGTTTAGGAACTTGTTTGCTTGCCTCCATTGTTGGAAAGATTAGGTGTAGCATTTTAACCCAAGTTTCCAATTTAGAGATATTTTCAAACCCTACTTCAAACATTTTCAAACTAGAGACAAAGTCTCTGTTTATTTCAAAGCCCAAGCTTGACCAAGCCTTGCAAGGTAACCACTGGGTTAAAATGACTGATTTTGAAACCACAGAACCCTGCATAGATCCCCAACTTTGTTTGAATTCAAAAGGATTTGAATTCATATCAAAAATCATTCCAGAAAACCAAATTGGAAAAAGAAAAGACTTAAACAAAGGAAAAAGGCCGAGCGCCAGGATTCTGGCCCAGCAGCGAATCGAGCCCAACTAGCCCCCCAGGATTTTCTTTTCCCTCTCTCACGCGCGAGAGCACACACCCAGTCGCTGACAGCCAGACCCCACCTTCACCTCGCACACTTCGCTGACGAGCGGGCCCGGTCCACGTCGTCCTCGTCTTCCCCAAACCACGCCTGCGACCACGTCACTGCTGCAGTCACTGCTGGTAATGGCGCGGCGTAATTGGGCATTAAACCGCGAGCGTTTCCTGTCGAGCCTCTGGCTATAAGACCCTCTCTGCCTCGCGAGCATTTTCCCCCAAACGCCTCGCTCACTCCGCCACCAGCCTGCTCTCAATCATCCTTGCACCGCTGCAGGCAGAGCCCACTCCGGCGATCGATTCCGGTGAGCCTCGTGTTCCCCTCTGCCTCTCGTTCTTGCTATCTTGCTCAGTGAGCCTTTGCGCACCTCCTGACCTCACTAGTTTGTCTCAGACGCCCTGTGTCGCTGGTTCCACTCGACACCGCAAGCACCGACGGAAACATCAACTCCGGCGAGCTCTAGTGGTAAGACCGGACCGCCCCGAACCTTGTCGTTCACGCACGCGTGTTCTCCGTAATCTTCTGCATCTAACCACACCTCCCGTTTGCATCCTAGTGATCTACATCGTCGCCTCCGACCTCGAACAGAACCGCCGTTGCCAGATCCAACTCCGGCGAGAAATCTACCGCAATCCTGAGCGCCCCTTGCCGAGCTGACTACACTTCGAGCACCCCCACGTCCTTGCGATCTCGGTGAGTATCTTCCCTATCATCCTAGCGATCTGTATCGCCGGCGCCGCCATCGTCCGACTGCTGCCGCCCATGTTGATATAAGCGCCGCCAGATTTTGGCTGGATGATTTAGATCGTTGGATCTATATCGTAGGGCTAGGATAGAATTTTAAACGAAGAGGTACGCGCACGTCTGAGCCGCCAGATCTAAGTTAGATCCTACGGTCTGCATCTGTCGATCCGACCGAAACGGTACGCGCCAATCACGTCATGACGCGTCGCTAGGGTTAGATTCAAAAACAGAATTTAAACCAGATTTTGATCCAGATTTCAAATGCCTATAACTTTTGAATGCCACGTTGGATTTTTGCAATTTTTATACTGTTGGATTCAGTAAAACAAGACCTTTCTGCCTATCCAATGTGTTTAGTAAATAGTAGCAATTAGATTGACTTTATTTGTAGAAACTTGTTTAAGGCTAATTTGAGAATTGTTTTAGTTTAGTAATTTGTTTTAGGGTTAAATATGATTAGTGGGCAAATTTGTGACTTGTTTAGTTTCTGTAAACTTGCACTTGCTTGGTAGAGTTTTCAAAAAATCACAACTTCGTAGATTCATGCATGCATGCATTCATATTATTTTTGTTTGTATATATTTGTGTGTAATTGTGTGCTACCACTTTGTGTGTAGATTTTGCTAGTGATTGTGATTGTGACGAGTGCTACTCTCCACATTACCAAGGCAAGTGATATCTTCATGAATATTCCCTACCCATATTTTATACTTGCATTAGATATTTTCGTTAAGACATGCATGCTACTTTTGTCAATTGATATGTTGGGAAATCCTATGTAGATTAGAATGGTAGAATTGCTAGGAAAATTCCCTAAGGATAAGTTGCCATGACATGCTTAGCCTAGCTACTAGAAAACAAGGGTGGTTTATATATTCACACTGTGGAAAAATATTCTAAGTCTGAGGACTTGTGTTTTATATAACAAAACAACTAAGTTAATGAATCACCTGGGTGGAATGGAAGGAATGGTTTATGTTGAGTGGTTCACAAGGCCATGGACTTGGCTTGTGTATCTAACTTGTGGATGGCCACCCAGGAAACAAAGAGATTTGAGATGTCAAATGTTGAGAAGCTTCAAGTGCAACCACTTGGCAATATGGGCTCTGCCATGATCTTAGGTTGCTAGAACTTAGTCTCTTGGACAGTTGGTGGTAGTGGGAATGATAGGTTGGAACGCGTCCATTTGACTAAGGAAAGGCTTCTGAAGGATCTTGTCTTGGGAAACCAAGTCTTGTGGGGAAAGTGCACCACCTCTGCAGAGTGTAAAACCTAAGTACTTAGCCATGTCCCTGGTAAAGGACAATTTGAGCCTCAAGACATGGAAACTTCAAGAATCTCATCACTCCAATTTCTGAATAAAACTTGTGGGTGAACATGGGTTAAAGGATCTTCAGTCTTTGATTGGTAGATGCCTTGAGAGGATCTTCAGTCTTTGATTGGTAGATACCTTGGGTGATTTTGTGTCAAACAAAACATAGTGTTTTCAAATGTTAAGGAAAAATCTATTTTGAGCAAAGCAAGCCTAAACTCCACCTAGCCAAAATGCATATAGTATTATAGTCCACTTAAATTATACTAAGGTATCACTTGCCAATACTATTCCAAAGTATTGACCCTCTGTGGCTGTAACTTGTAATGTTGCAGGTTACTCCGATGATGATTAGGAGTCATGAGTCTACACTCAACATGCTTGCCTGTGGCACATGAAGATGAAGACTTATGTTTATTTAGTTATTCCATAAACTCTTGTATTAGGCCTTTGGCCCTGAGTTGTAAAAGACTATGTTTAATCTCTGGAATGACTGTAATAAACGACCTTTGTTTCTGTGTACTTCATCTTAAACTGTGGATGCTAGCATTGATCCAGGGACTAGCATTGCAATCACAGGGATCTTTTCCTTTAATAAGGAGGGATCTTACATTCTCCAAGTTGTTTCTTGAGTTCTTTCAGTTCATCAACTGACATTTTATAAGGTCTCTTTGCTATTGGTCCAGATCCTGGTACCAAATCTATAAGAAACTCCACATCTCTATCTGGATACTCACTCACAATTGGCACACTGTCCATGCTAACCCCCTTAAGAGAATTTAGCTTACTTCCTTCTGATTCAAAGTTGGACTTGAATTTAATCCGTTTTCTTTCCGGGGTTGTGAGTGCAACAGTACGATTAGCACAATCTAGTATTCCTTCATACTTAGCCATCCAATCCATTCCCAATATTACATCCAGTCCTTGGGAATCTAGGATTATCAGACTCACTGGAAATTTATGCTTTCCAAACTCTATTACTAGATCCCGGCATCCAAGACTTACTATCATATCTCCACCCAGAGAACTAACTTTCATTGGACACCCAATGTTTTCAGTTGGAAACCCATTTCTATCAACAAATGCTTTTGATATGAATGAATGCGATGCTCCAGTATCAAAAAGAACAAATGCTGGAATAGAATTGAGTCTGAACTTACCGGCAATAGCATCAGGCTCCTCATAGACCTCCTCCACACTGATGTGGTTCACCTGTCCCTTCTGAAAAGGGTTGGGCTTGTTGGGTCCTTCAACTTTCTTTTCTGGGCATTCATTTGCATAAAGCCCCATCTTCTTGCACTTGAAGCATTCAACCTGACTTATGTCTTTCTTGACAGGCTAGCTTCCACTTCCACTTCCATTACCACTGTGGTGGCTCTTGTATCCACCCTTGTGGTTCTTGTACTTGTCATTGTCATGACTACGGTGATGCTTGTTGTAATGACGGTTGTGGTTGTGGTGCTTGTTGAATTTCCCATGCTTGTGGGATCCTGAGCTTCCACTGTCATCATAATGGGAACGTTTGTGAGACGATCCCGAGCTGTGCTTGTCTGAGTGCTTTCTCTTTCTGCTTTCAACTTATTTTATTTTGTTCTCCAAAATAGCAGCCTTGTCACAGAGAGACTGATAAGTGGGAACATAGGCCACAGCCAACTGCAGATTTAGCTCGTCATTCAATCCTTCGAGGAACTTTTCTTTCCTCTTAACATCTGTGTCAACTTCATCCGGTGCATATCGCGCCAGATTGTTGAACTCCTCAATATATTCAGCCACGCTGCGGTGGCGCTGCTTCAGGTTATGGAACTCCTTCTTTTTCAGACTCATCACTCCAGATGATATATGAGCAGTGCGAAAGCCATCCTCAAAGATAGCCCATGTCATATCTTCTATGGGAGTGGTGATCTGGAAGTTATCCCACCAAGTGGCGGCTGGTCCTTCCAGCAAATGTGCTGCAAATCTGACCTTTTCAAAGATCCGACAAATTCACGGTTACCAAGTCCTTGTTCACAGAACATAGCCAATCATTGGCCACCATGGGATCAGTCGTCCCTGAGAACTTTGCTGGCCTCAATCTCAAGAACCTAGTAAGCATATCAAAACCCGATGGGTTGTTGTTGTTGTTGTTGTTATTGTTGTTGTTGTTATTGTTGTTGTTTTGGTTCTGGATGAACGTCATCATTATATGCATCAGCTGAGTTTGAGCGGTCATCATTTGCTGCATTTCTGGAGTGATGTTGTTGTTGTTGTTGTTGGGGTTGGGGTTTGCACGACGGGGAGGCATCTGTGGTTTGTTCAAATAGAGATAAGAATGAGATACCCATAGATGCTTTCATGCACATTACATCACATAAGCAAACACAAAGCATGCAACACAGAGATAAAGGTTCAACAACAAGATAACAAGTTCACAAAGTAAAACACACAAGTAGCAAGCCATCCACATGTTGGATGGTCAAATAACAAGTTCTCAAACAATAAGTATGATAATAAAAGATAAATGAGTTGTCAAATCTACTCCTCGGCATCAATCTCCTCCTCGACAAAGGTAAGACCTGTGTTCTCCATCGCGGTCTTGTATTCCTCGACGCTAGTGGTCAAGGTCTCTATCTTGGCCTTGAGAGCCCTCTTCTGGGAACGAAGCCTCTCGATCACTGTCTGCTGATGCTCGAGCTCGAATTCCTTGGTCTGCAGTTCTTTAGTCATGTCCCGGATCTTCTTGTTTCTATCCTGGACAAGCTTCTCCTGACTCTTGAACTTCTTGTCCTGGCTCTCGAACTTCGCCTCCATTTCCTTGACTATCTCGTCTTGCTCCGCGAAGAGCTTTTCCTTCTCGCGAAGCTGCACCTGGAGTTCGTCATTGTTGAGCATGACGTTGGTCCTGTCAGTGTCCACGTGCCTAATGAGAGACTCTAAGTCCTGGAGGTACAGGCGAATCGGCTCTGTTGTGTCCCTCGAATCGTCCTCGAAGTGGATGGACTCTCCATCCTCATCACGTCTACGAAAGACGTGGAAGTGAGTAGCTCTAACCCGTCGAGAGTGTCTCCCCAACAGACGTCCTATCAGATCCTGCATAACTACCTCAAGGCCTCTCTCCTTGTCATCGTGCATGAGCTTGAAGACAATGGCCTCTGTGGTAGGCTCTGTCTAGCGTCCGGGCTGGTTGACCTTGAAGACCCAGAGATCCTTCCTCTCAAATTTGGTGAGGGGAAGCACCATGATGGTGGGAAGAGGGAGATTGAGAAAAGTAGTAAGCTCAACGATACGAGGACCAAAGCGGGTAACCTGGAACTCCTCAACAGTGCTGATGGTAACAGTCTATTTATAAGATAGAAAAGTTAGAACAACACAATTTAAGTTACAACGTAAGGCAAAACATCACATACATATCCTTGGAAAGCAAAACACACAAGTCATGCATACATGAAACCATTACAACAACCAAGGTTCAATCTTATTTTAAAGCAACATTTGGAAAATAAGGTGATAAGTGGTGGTCCAACTAACGTAATGCTTTACAATCCTATCTCACGGATCTTGGCTAACACAATGTTTCTAGAAGCAATCAGCCTATCTTGCTCACATGACTCCATCACTAAGTCTATAATGTCTCCTCTTAAGGTTTGGTTGGTAGCTTCCAACTCTTGGGTATGTTCCTTCTCTTTCTTTAGATCATTTTGGAGGTTGAGCATTCTGCACTTGACTTTATCACCAAGTTCTTTGATGGTCTTCCAAGCTGCATCCTTTGCTGATTCAAAGAATGTAGTGTGCACCACTGAATTGGTGAACATGCAGAATCCTTTTTCCTGATGGTTGTCTTCCTTGTTTTTATACAAGTGAAGTTGCACCCACCAGTATTCCACTCCTTCATCCATCACAGGAAAACCCTTATACACAGCTGCACCTTGTATCTCTAATGCAACCATGAGGTCCTTGAGAGCCTTGGGAAATTCTGTCTCACACTCCAAAGTCATTGTCATGAGTGGTCCCTTCCTTACGGCTTCATTGATGGAGTTCATCTAGAAATAGAGATGAGAAAGAAGATTAGAAAAGTTTACGAGAAGATTAGACAAGTGTAGAAGTTGAAATTTTTTCCTTAGTGGTTTCTAATCCTAGGGTCATAATCCTACAGGCAACACAGTGCTCTGATACCATCTATAAGATCCCTCCTTTATAAAGGAAAAGGATCCCTGTGATTGCAATGCTAGTCCCTGGATCATTGCTAGCATCCATAGTTTAAGATGAAGTACATAGATACAAAGGTCATTTGTTACATCCATTCCAGAGATAAACATAGTCTTTAAAACTCCAAGGCCACAGGCCTAATACAAGAGTTTGAATAAGTAAATAAACAAAAGTCTTCATCTTCATGTGCCACAGGCAAACATGTTGAGTGTAGACTCATGACACCTAATCCTCATCAGAGTAACCTGCAACATCACAAGTTACAGCCACAGTGGGTCAATACTTTGGAATAGTATTGGCAAGTGATACCTTAGTAAATTTTAAGTGGACTAGATACTATATGAAATTTGGCTAAGTGTAGCTTGGCTTGCTTTGCTCAAAATAGATTTTTCCTATTAGTTGAAATCACTAAGTTTTTCTTTGTCAAAACTTTTCCCAAGGAACCACCAATAGACATTGAGGTCCTTCACCCTTGTTCACCCACAAGTTTTTACATAGAAATTGGGATGAGGAGATTCTTGATAGCTTCCATGCCTTGATGCTCAAGTTGTCTATTACCATGGACTTGGCTAAGTACTTAGGTTTTTTTTCCATCTGCAGAGGTTGTGCACTTTCCCCACCAGACTTGGTTTCACCAAGACAGGACCTTTCAGAAGCCTTCCCTTAGACCAAATGGACGCGCTCCAACCTATCATTCCCACTACCACCAACTGTCCAAATGGCTAAGTTCTAGCAACCTATATGGTCCAGGCAGAGCCCATATTGCCAAGTGGCTGCACTAGAAGCTTCTTAACACTTGGCCTCTAAAATCTCTTTGTTCCTGGGTGGCTTACCACAAGTGAGATACACAAGGTAAACCATAGAAATGGGCCTTGTGTAACCACTCAACATAAACCTTTCCTTCCATTCCACCCAAGTGTTTCATTAACTTAGTTGTTTTATTAGGCAATACACAAGTCCAAAGGACTTAGAAATATTTTCATCATAGCATGTATATATTTCACCAACCCTTGGTTACTACTAGCTAGGGTAAGCATGGCATAGATAGTAACTTAGAAATTCCTTAGCATTCCTACAACTACTAGGATTTCCCAACATGGCATATAAGCAAAATATAGCATGCAAGTCTAACAAAATATTTCTAATGCTTAGTAGAAATCATAGGAATGATAATATTCATGAAGTACCACTTGCCTTGGTAGTTGGGAGAGTAGCACTCCTCACAATCACAATCACTAGCACCAAAATCTACACAAGGAATGGTAGCCACAAATTACACACAAAACATATACAACCAAAAATATATGCATGCAATGCAAAATGCTAAGTGATGATTTTCAAAACTCAACCAAGCAAGTGCATAGTACTGATTCCTAAACAAGTCAAAAACTTGCCAAACAATATTTATTTAACCCTTAAAACAATTCCTAAACAATTCATATACTCAAATAAGCCCTACACATGTTTCTGCAAATAAATCCTTTTTAACAGAAGCAAAACTTTAAACACATTGCATAATCAGAAAGAGCTTGCTCTCCTGATTCCAACGGTATAAAATTTGTCAAATTCTAACGTGGGGATCAAAAGTTATAGCTAAATCAAATTCAAACAATAATCTGATTCAAATTCTGTTTTTAAACTCTAACAGCTGCCACGCGGCGCTTTCCTATTGGCCGATACCGCTTCGCGTCGGATCGTGCTTCCGCACTGTAGGATCAACTTAGATCCAACGCGCCAGATCTAAAGAAAACGGTTCGTCCCCGTTCTAATCTAATCCCTACGATGCAGATCTAACGGCGGCTGTTGCTTTGACCAAAGTCGAGCGGCGCTAGCGGCGGCGACTGGCGGCGGCGCCTCTGTCAGAGGTGCTACCGGCGTTCTAGGTCGCGCGGGAGAGGGAGAAGGGGTTTACCGGAATCGCAGAGAGCTGCTGATGCTCAAGGTGGCGGTGGTTCGGCAAGGGGCGCTCTAGAGTGGCCGAGGGAGCTCGTCGGAGTTGCGGGCGGCGTCGGGTTGGAGTGCACGGCGACGTTGGTGACGTTCCTGATCTCCGTAGCACAAACCAATGGCATCAGATGATGCACAAGACAGTGGCGAGCCTAGTCGTATGCGAGAGAGGTCAAGGGGCACTCAGTGCTTACCGCAATTGATCGCCGGAGTTGAGCGGCGGCTCGGTCGCTGCCAGCAGGCAAGCAAATGGTATCAGAAGGTGCACAAGGTCATGCTGGTTACACTCGTTTGAATCAGAGGCACAGAGGCGGTCAGGACTCACCGGAATTTGCTGCCGGAGATGCTCAGTACCGCGGCGGCGCAAGTTCGATTGTGGACAGCCTAGCGGCGCTTTATGGTTGGTGAGTGAGGGGAATGGAGCAGAGTGGGGAGAGGATCTTATAGCCAGAGCAGGGGCGGAGATTACGCACGCATTCATCGCCTATTAAGAGGATTAAAAACACGACAGAGGCGGGGAAGAAACAGGCTGAGACGGCGTCCGTGCGCGAGATTTGGGGAACAAGGAGTCAACGTGGACGGGGCCCAGTTGTCTGCGAGAGAAACAGAGAGGGGGTGGGGTTCAAGGCGTCTGGCTCATGAGTGAAAGAGAGAGGGGAACCCGGGTGGGCTAAATGGGTTGCGTCTGTTGCTGGGCTCAAATCCTGGCGCTGGCCCTTTTCTATTTCCTTTCTCTTTTTCTTTTTCTGTTTTGAATTTCTGGAATGAATTTCAAATGATTTCAAACTCTATTTGAATTCAAATCTTTTCAGGATTTTTGCAGTGTGCAATAGTCACAATTCTGGGCATAAAACCAAGTGGTCACTTTGAATTGGCTTGGTCATTTGAAATAAAATAGAATAAACAGTGACATAGCACTTGTTTTATATTGGTTTTGAAATTGGTTTTCAAATTGTATTTGCTTTGAAATTTTGGTTTAAACCTTAGCAATCTTAGCAAAAAAACCTGAGAGCAATAAGACAACAAAGTTTGGTTTCATGAACAACAATCTCTCATTAGAGAGTAGCATTTGTTTCAAATGCTGATCACATAAAATAATGAGCTCATATGCTCCTGTTTTGAAATGGTTTTCTGAAAAATGAAACCTTAAATTATTATGGATACATGGATGATATGCATGAGTTTGAAACATGATTTTGAGGATGTTACAAAAGTTGAGTATCATGAGGATCGGCCCTCGTATTCAAGGGACATGATATTGCCAACTTATACTTTGTCAAGAATATACTCCATAGTTTGTCACTTTAACCTTAATCACTTGAAGATGCTTATGATAGGGGCAATGATAGCTGAAATGTAACAAGTACCATAATTTTTGGAAGATCTTTATGAGACTTGAAATCCCTTCTTCCCTTTTTATGAAGGGCCTTTCTTCCACTTTTATATTGAGTCTCCACCTTCTATCCTTTGGCACCAATTAAGAGAACATAGTTGTCATTCTTAGTTCTATGTGCATTATCCCAAAACTTATTGATTGATTCATAATGTTGATATTTCTTGTTCTTGATCTATTTGTATCTAGTCACCCTTATGAACTTTGAAGGTGTCCTACGTGAAGGGAATATGCCCGAGAGGCAATAATAAAGTGGTTATTATCGTATTCCTTATTTATGATAAATGTTTATATTACATGCTATAATTGTATTAATACGGAAACGTTAATACATGTGTGTTTAATAACAAAAAGGAAGTTCCTAGTTATGCCTCTCTCATAAACTAGCTCGTTGATTAACAAGATGATCAAGGTTTCCTGATCATGGACATTGGATGTTGTTCATAACGAGGTTACAACATTAGTGTAATGATGTGATGAACATTCATCCGAAGTATAGCATTATGATCAAATTCATTGAGTTTATATTGCTATAACAACTTACGAAGTGATCCTGATCGTTAGACCATGAGATCATGTCAATCACTAACACAGGAAGAGTTTCTTGATAACATCAAACGTCACACCGTAATAGGGGGATTATAAAGATGGGTTCAGAACTACGAAAGTGTTATGTTGAGGCCCATGGATCGAGAGTGGAATTTGTTCATCCCGATGACGGATAGATATGATCTGGGCCCTCTCGGTGATATCACATTGATTAGCTTGCAAGCAAGTGATTTGATCACTAGAATGTTATATCAAGGGAACAAGAAAAGAGTGCATATCAGTAACGAGATCAAAATAGGTATGGAGATACCTATTATCGAATCTCGGACATGTAATATATCACGAAACAAAGGGATTAAGATACTAAAATAAAAGGTTCTTGCGATCACAAGAAAGTCATCGTTGAATGTGTGGGAGTCAGTATGGGTCTCCAGATCCCGCTTTTGATTATTGATCCGAGAGGGGTGTCGATCATGTCCGCATTATTCGCGAACCATAGGGTGACACACTTAAGAGACACCGACATCCATTTGGAGAAAAAGTTTCATGCCGGAAAGAATAACAAGCGCAGGAATTTATTTCACTAGATACCGAAACGGGTTTTCGGGTGAAATTGTAGAAATCGTTTTTGCATGTGAAATGAAATACTAGCAAGAGGTTATATGAGAATGTTTGTAATTAAAGTAATTGACAAAATTCTGAATAAATAAAAGGAGTTTTATTTGATGAGAGTTTCCATTAAATTTGGTGGAAATTTAATGGGAATTTGAGTGGGTTTTTGAGTGGAGGGAATTGAAAGGCATTTGAGTGAGTGGAGTGTCCACCCACATGAATGTGGAAGAGGTGGGGGCAGACCCCATGGCTGGGCACCATGCCCCTTGGGTTCCGCCCCTCTCCCCTATAAAAGGCCCCCCTCTCATCCTCTCAAAGCACACCTCCTCGTGAAGGATCTCTCTCCCCCTCTAGAATTTATTCCCCATGGTCTCGGACTAGCGAGATACATGTTCCCGGTGGCTATTCGGCAAGAAAGAGTTGTCCTTCCGCTGCATCGCTGTACCAATGAGGCGGAGGTTGCTCGGTGCCTCGAACGTGTGTGCGAGCACGGATGCGCCGCTGGTTTGTGGCGCTAGGACTACCTCTCGATCTTGAGATCGGCAAGAGATCGTCTACATCAACCATGAGTTTGGACTCGTTAAGCTTTGTCGGTCTTCAAGGGTATGTTCTCTACGGATATACATCAGCCCGTTGTTTGTATCTAGTAGATAGATCTTGGTACATAGTTTTTCCCATCGTAGGAAAATTTTTGTTTTCTATGCTGCAAACCCTACACTATGCATTTATGTTTTGATACTCCATGAGGGACAAGCTGAATGCCACTATGCTATGTTTTCTATATCTGAAACAAACAAATGTCTTTCAATGCATTGTTATTCATGAATCTTTGTTTGTATCCTTTCATGTTGCAGCATAGTTGTTATGTCTTATTGTTAGAACTTCATCTTTCATGCTCATGTTAAGAGTACTTTGAATCCAGCTTTCAATGCTTGCAAGTGGTTTGATCTTTATTGTGATGGTGCATGTCACCTCAAAAATTATTCTTTGTATCACTTACCTACTCGAGGACGAGCAGGAGTTAAGCTTGGGGATGCTTGATACGTCGTAAACGTATCTATATTTTTGATGCTCCATGCTTGTTCTATATCATTTGTCTTATGTTTTGTCTACACTTTGAGGTATTTTTATACACTTTCTGGAACTAACCTATTGAAAATATGCCATTGTGCCAGTTGCCTATTTTCTGCTGTTTTTGGTTTCAGAAAAGCTAAAAAATGAATATTCTCGGAATTGGACGGGACAAAAGCCAATGTTCATATTTTCCCGGAACGATACGGAAAATCGAAGAAGAGACTGAGTAGGGCACTAGGGTGGCCACACCCTAGGGTGGCATGGGCCCACCCTAGCCACGCCACTAGGGGTGTGGGACCCCTTGGCCTCCATCGACCTTGCCTCCTTCGCCTATAAGAATCCACCGACTCAAAAACCCTAAATCATCGACTAAAAAGCCACGAAAAGTTCCATAGCGCCGCTGCCACCAAAGGGGAGATTTGGGGGATAGAAAGTCTCTGTTCTAGCCCCCTTCCAGGACTAGGAAGTGCCCGCGGAGCCATCTCCATCGATCTCCACCACCATCTCCATCACCGTTGCTGATTCCCATGATGAGGAGGGAGTAGTTCTTCCTCAAGGCTAAGGGCTCTACCGGTAGCTATATGTTCATCTGTCTCTATATATATATGCATAATCTTGTTGTGGTCATGAGCTTTGTAATCAAGTAGATTTACCTTGCTACTCAAGTGCTTCCATAGATCTCTGCTCTCCCCACTTGTGTGAATGTGACAGCATGCATACCGTGGTGGCACTTAGGCTAGAGTCTACATAAATACTCAAGTGCTGCAATAGATCTCTGCTCTCCCCACGTGTGTGAAAGTGACAGCATGCACGCCATGGTGGCACTTAGGCTAGAGTTCATAAATATTTATCATGAGTATATTTTGAGTTGGTTGTCTCTATGAAATTGTGGTGTTTGTTGGAACCATCTAGCGGTCAAGGTGACAGTGTGGGGTTATCTAGATTGGGAAAGGCGGACTTTGAGGTGTGCTGTTATAGCCCTACCATGGATTAGAGTGTCCAATCAGAGAGTAGTTAAGAGTAGTATAATAAAGAGAATATATTTATATGAGAGAGTGTTCACTAGTGAATGTATGATCCCTAGGCCTTGTTTCTAAGCATTGAAACACCGTTTGCATATAGATCTGTTACATGTTTGCTTGCTTCCATCTTTTTGCCTTTAGTCTTTTCCTCCCCGTCAAAAGCTCTTTTCTGGCACCGTTGTGTTTTAATCATCCATACCACTTATATTTCACTATCTCTTCGCTGAACTAGTGCACCTATACACCTGACAAGTGTATTGGGTGTGTTGGGGACACACGAGACTTCTTGTATCTTGATTGCAGGGTTGTTTGAGAGGGATACCTTTGACCACTTCCTCCCTGAGTTCGATAAACCTTGGGTAATCCACTTAAAGGAAACTTGTTGTTGTTCTACAAACCTCTGCACTTGGAGGCCCAACAACTGTATACAAACCTCTGCACTTGAAGTGCGTACACATCAACATTCTAACTTACGAACAAAAACAACAACGTTGATGCAAGTACTATCAAGTGCCCGTTGTAAATTGAATCTTCACTATGATGGGAGAGACATACACCCGCAAAGCCACTTATGTAATACAAGTTGCATGTTGAGCGTGGAGAAAGTCTCCTGAACGATGTCATGTAAGGTTAGCCCAGACCACTTCATCCCACCATCCTGCAAGATGCGAAGTACACGAGAAGCAATTGATAATAAAAGCACCACCACCCACAATGACCATTGTGTTCTACGCGTGCAACAGATCTACTGATAGAAACGGCTCTGTTACCACTATAGGGGTTCGTAGCATGGACAACAAAAATTTTCTATCGCATGAACACAAACAAGCCAAGATCTATCTACTAGATTGTAGCAACGAGTCGATAGAGTACTAACCCTTGAAGATTCCAAAGGGGTTAACGAGATCGGATTCTTGTGGGTGATGTAGTCGTTCACTTACCGATCTCAAGATTGCATATACGATCCTTCTGGCTCCCTGTTCCGGCAGCGCTCCAGCAATCGGTCACACGTACAGTACTCGATGAAGACCTTCCTCTCCCTTTTTCCAGCAGGCAGCGGGGGTTGTAGATCTCTCCTCGAGATTCCGGCATCACGACGACGTGGTGTCGGAAGTAGAGGGGAAATCTCGTAGGGCTTCGCCTAAGCCGGAGCGGTTATGGAGTAAAGGGAGCCCCAGCGATATAGGGTTTAGAGGGACGAGGTTTAGAGGTAGCCCGCGGCTAGGGATTATCTAGGCGGCGACTGTTTAGAGGAGATCTAGATTGGCTGCAACTAGAGAGGGGGGCGGGGGCCGACCTAGGGTTTCTTGTGGGGGGCAAGGGGCCAACCTAGATTGACTTATTCAAATTGGCGTTTAACTTTCAAACTAGAGTTTGATTGCTCTCTTCCCATTTCCCAACCAAGTGACCTAGTAGATGATGCAACCATTCCACTTTGTCATGACACATCCATGCACCCTTCCCACTCCGGATCGGTGGAATTTCTAGACCCTTCTAGAACATTTTAGTGAAAACACCGAAATCATTCCCGAACTCCGGAATTGGACTTTCCTTATATGAATCTTATTCTCTGGACCATTTTGGATCTCCTCGTGATGTCCCAGATCCAATCTGGGACTCTGGACAACATTCGGTCTCTTTACTCACATTCTATATCTACTAAACAACATTGAATCCTTAAGCGTGTCCCCCAACGGTTCTTGAATTATACGGACATGATCGATACTCTTCTCCGATAAATAACCAATAGAGGAATATGGAAATTCAAATGGATCCCACATATTTCTACGATTACTTCATGATTGAATGAACCATTTACATATGATACCAATTTCCCTTTGTCTCGCGATACTTTACTTATCCGAGGTTTGACCATCGGTATCTCTGCATACCTAGTTCAACCTTGTTACCGATAAGTACTCATTTCTCGTTCCTGTGATATGTGATCCCTTGTGAGCCAGTCACATGCTTACAAGCCAATTGGATGACATTCCACCGAGAGGGCCCATAGTATATCTATTAATCATATGGACGGACAAATCCGACACTTGATCCATGTGCCTCAACACATACTTTACGAATACACAATGCCACCTTTATAACCACCCAGTTACGAAGTGGTGTTTGGTGTCACCAAAGTATCCATCCGGTGATGGTGATTAACATGATCTCATGGTCGAAGGATTTAGGTTACTATGTATTGAAAGCTTATAGCAAGTGAACTATTTAAATTACTTGATATTATGCTATGCTTAACTGTAGGAGTATGTCCATCACATCATTCTCCTAATGATATCACCTTGTTATTAAATACATTCAATGTTCATGATCAGGAAACCATGATCATCAATTAATCAACAAGCTAGTTTAACAAGAGGCTTTACTAGGGACTCTTTTATGTTTACAAAACAAACAACTATTAATGTTTTCGGTTAATACAATTATATCATGAATGTAAACATTTATCATAAACATAAAGATACGGTAATAACCACTTTATTGCCTCTTGGCCATATCTCCAACAAATACCAAAGTTTTGCAGAGATGCAGGCTATCAAATTTGGTTTTGAATTGGGAACAATGTCGTTTCATGGAAAGAGGAGGTAAAGTTTTTGGGCATAATGTTTCGGTGAAGGGTATAGAAATAGATAAGACTAATATAAATACAATAGAAGATCTTCCAATACCTCAGGATATAAAAAACTTAAAAATGTTTCTAGGACATGCAGGTTTTTACAAGCGTTTTATAAAAGATTCTGCTAAAATAGCTATGCCTATAACTAACCTTCTTGAGAAAGAAACTTTGTTCTACTTAGATCATGACTGCATTGCAGCTTTTGAAAACCTTAAAAACAAATTAGTTTCAGCATCTGTCATGTTGGGGATATGCTATATGGGTATCCTCATAGCATGTCTCCTATCCGGATAAACCGGGTTCCCCATAGTTGGTAGCATGGACCATGGCCTGCTGGGCGGCCCAGTTAGATGGATCCAGAAGGGAGGCCCATGCCGGATAAAGGAAGGCTACGGTGGAGTCACCGATGTACCCGGAGCCTTAAAGTACAAGACACGCAAGACTAGTAATAGGTGGTGTAGAACTTTGTAACCTGTCCGGCTTAGAGTCGGAGGAGCCTTGAGGCCCGCACGGACCGCCTACGGGCAGGATACGTTCGCGGAAGGATCAATGTCGGATCACTCTTCGGAGTTTGCTGGCAAAGATCGGAAAAATTCAAGGCCCACCCAAACCGCCCATGTGCAGGATATAATGGTGGAACATCGCTGCAAGTCCGCCGGCTTTGCCCGTGTGTCTAGACAGCATAGATCCAAGTTCGTCGGTGTGGTTACGATCTTCGATCTGGCGCGTTGCGTTCAGAGAGAGCGCGAGCCAGGTGGCTCCATATACGAGCCGATCTGGCCCACTACCCCAATGATGATGCCATGTATCACTTTGTGGAAGGACTAGACTATGGGCGCTCCTCCGGCACTCTCTAAGACGGAAGAAGGCATCGAGATGCCTTACCTTTGAAGGCATGGTGAACACCGTCAACAACTACGCGGAGACCAAAGTGGCAGCTCAGACAGCACTTGTGCTCATTGACGGAGCCCCTCCGATTCAGCCACCGTCACCACTGCCTCCGGCCGCCATCGCCGCAGTCGTGCCGCCACCCCCAGTAATCGTCGCTGCTGTTGCACCTCCACCGCCCGTCATTGAGGAAGTCCTGGCACCCTCCGACTCTGTGATTGACGCGCTATACGCCGACTTTAGTGCAAATTAAGAGGAGATAGATTTCAGTCCAGAGGAACTAGACTCCTCCATGCAGGAGATGTAGGAGGAGTACACGCACGGCGAGAAAGCCAACAACGCCATCACGTCTTGAGAGGTGTTCGTCACCATTGGGACGGCGATGGATGAAGATCAACCCGGATGAGCTCCGCCTATAGTGCTGGACAAGGGGAAGGGACCATCTATCGCTGCCGACGATGATCGCGCAAAAGTCATGCCCCCTCCGCCTAACCCAGTGCAGCAGCCGCAGGAACTCGGCACCGGCCCGAGCAACAACAACACCGCAAACTTGCCACCTCCAGCATCTACGTCTGCTGCTGCCCAAGTTACTCCAGCTGATAGAGTGATGTACGGCAATCTCCTCGTTGAGCCACTGACCGTAGCTCATATCCGGAACGTGCCTCAGCTTGACGAGAAGCGCCAGCAGCTGCTGGAGGAAGAGCAGGCCATCGCGGAGCAAGGCGCTAAGCTAGATCGCGATTTGGTCAACGCGCAGAAATCCATAGAGAAAGCCAGAGCAATGGAGGCCGAGTACAAGACTCTGCTGCAGCAGCAGAAGGCCAAGAAAACTCCAGCTCGCGTCATCAACGATCCTGGTGTACGGCAAAACCTAGGATGGGCTCCCCTAAAGCCGGCACAAGCCAAACCATACATTGACAGTGAAGGCAGACAGGTGATGCCCACTCCACTCCTCAACCTCGCCGTCGCCAAGACCCTTCTGGATCAGGATAGATCGCCGAGGCAATGGACCAGGTCTATGACCTAGTGGCCAAGGCGGTGAAGCAACAGGAAAAGGCCACCTCTCAGAGGCTTGAGTCTGACCCATCGTTTTGCCAGTCTAGCCAACATAAGCCGGAAAGGGACAGATATCCTCTTGATGTCGGGTCTCAGACAGGTTCATCAGAATGAAGACGGAGGGATGCGTGCAACAGGAAGGATGCTATCCCCATATCCTCTGACCACGGAGAAAAGGCCCGACCTCGTCGCCCATCGCCACCATCCCGATCCCCCCGACATCGCGAAGACCCCAAGGGATCACCATCGTATGGATATGTCCCCACCAAGGCAGAAAGGCATCGTCATCCACAACAACACGGAGCAGACCCGTCATGACGGAGAGCGCAACCAAGGACACAAGAGCAGGTCACGCCATGACCCTCGGTGTCCGGCAAGCAATCGCGAAAAGCGTGAGGCGTCGCAGGAGGGTAATAGCAAGAAGGCTAACCCACTGCCACCTCCGCCTCCGTCACCACCTAGCAGTCACCATGGCGAGGGAGGCCCACGTCGTTCATGCAGCCCATCCCCTGTCGACAAGAAAAAGAAAAACCCGAAGTCGTATGACGCACGTTCGTGGATTGATAAGATCCACGAGGCCCGGGAAGGACCATACTTGGGACCACGTTGCTTTGGACCTGTGATACGGTCCGCAACTTACCCCAAACGTTTCCGGATTGACAAGACCATCAAGCCATATGACGGCACCGCTAAGCCAGCTACATGGTTGCAGGATTACGGCAAAGCGGTAGAGATTGCCGGGGGTAACCCCAACATTGTCGTCAAGTACCTCCCATTGATGTTGGCGGGCACAGCCCGTTAGTGGATTGACGACTTGCCGGAGAAATCCATCTGCAATTGGTTGGACATGCAAGAAGCGTTCACCAAGAACTTCCAGGGTACATACAAACGTCCCTGCACTGTTGGTGATCTACAGCGGTGCGTGCAAGAGAAAGACGAGACATCTCGCGCCTACCTCTCCCGCTGGCTGGATATGAAGAATTCCTGCGCAGGACTGCATGCTCAGACCGCCATGGCCGCCTTCATCGATGGGTTGGAAAGGGGCACGTTGCTCCGACATAAGCTGAAGCGCTTGTAGGACAATCACCGGCTTGACTTGAACCAGATGATTCAGTTGGCTAGTGAGTTCACAGTTGCCGACTACAATGCTCGCGGCTCTCTGCCGGCAATGGCCGTTCCAACTCAAGCTCGGAGGAACAACAGCACAAAGCGGAAAACCGCTCCAGAAGAAAAGCAAACTCCCAACATGGTCGCCATGACCTTTGCAGGACGAGGTGATGGTGGACAACGTGGCCGAGGACGGGGAGCTGGTCGTGGGCAGCAGCGAGGAAGTGAAACTACCTCGGCACCGCTCCAGGTTCCCCAAACCTACGAAGAGTACCGTGATATGCCGTGCCTCGTACACCTCGATGTCAACAGCAAGGCCACCCACACCAATCGACACTGCAAGTTCGTCAACGACCTCAAGGAAGACCGGGAGTCCGGCTACAAGCAAAGTCAGAAGAACAGACCGCGAGGCAAGGGCAAGGGGAAGAAGAAGGAGGAGGAGTCCAAGGATTCAAGTGACATGGACGAGGATGTTGACCCCAAGCATGCCGCCAAGAGCGACGGCAAAGGCAAGAACCCCTTCATGAAGAAGGCGCCAGTCTACCACACGTTCCTTGGCACCCCCACTGTCCGACAATAGAAGACCTCTATGAGGATACTGATGGCCACTCTACCCCCAGTTCCCCAGTACCTGCGCTGGTCGGAGGTTCCAATTACTTGGGACAGGAAGGATCACCCAGAACTCATCCCTACGGAGAACCAATACGCCATGGTCATCAACCCCTTGATTGACGGCATGGAGTTCACCAAGTGTATGGTGGATAGTGGAAGCAGCATCAACATCTTGTACCTGGATACACTACAGAAGATGAACTTGACGGAGGAAAACCTAAGGCAGACCAACACCATCTTCCATGGCGTAGTTCCTGGTCGGGAGGCTCGGTCCCTTGGGTGCATCACACTTCAGGTTGCCTTTGGCGATGTTAATAATTACCGCCAAGAGCGCATGACCTTTGAGGTGGTCCCCTTCAAGAGCGTGTACCACGTCATATTCGGCCGCGACATATTCCACACCTTCATGGCCAAGCCATGCTTCGTCTACAATAAACTCAAGATACCCGGACCAAACGGTGTCATCACCGTATCCGGAAGCTTTACCAAGGCAAGGGACTGCAAGATTAATGAAGAAGCCTTCGCGGAAGCTGTCCTCTACAGCGAAGAATTCAAAGAGATCCAGAGCAAGGTCGATGACTCAGATATGCCCGCGTCGAAGAAACAAATTTCTGACTCCGCTCCTGCATTCAAGGCCGCCATCAAGACCAAGCCGGTGGAACTTGTGGTAGGCGATGCCTCCAAGACCACTGCCATTGGGACGAACCTGGATCCCAATTAGGAAAGCGCGCTTGTCGAGTTCCTCCATGAGAATAGGGACATCTTTGCCTGGCAACCTGCCGACATGAAAGGTGTACCTAGGGAACTTGACGAGCACAGCTTAAACATTGATCCAAAATGCAAACCAGTGAAGCAACCTCTACGACACTTTGGAGATGAGAAGAGACGCGCCATAGGCAAAGAGATAGATAGGTTAATTAAGGCTAGTTTTATCCGAGAAGTCCTTCACACCCAATGGGTGGCCAATCATGTACTTGTCCCCAAAAAGGGAACCAAAGAATTAAGAATGTGCGCTGATTACACCGACTTGAACAAGGCATTCCCCAAAGATCCGTTTGCTTTGCCTCGCATTGACCAAGTCATTGACTCGACGGCTGGCTCGGAACTTTTGTGTTTTCTCGATGCATACTCAGGATACCGCCAGAATAATATGAGAAAGTCAGACCGATTGGCCACTTTGTTCACTACTCCATACGACACGTTTTTCTATGTTACGATGCCCTTTGGGCTAAAAAACGCAGGTGCTACGTACCAGCGGACAATGCAACATTGCCTTCAAGACCAAATTGGTCGGAACTTTCACGCCTATGTGGATGATATCACGGTGATGTATAAAAAGTCCAATGACTTAATCTCCGACTTAAAAGAAACCTTTGATAATCTCCGGAAATACAACATGATGCTTAACCCTAAGAAGTGCGTCTTCGGGGTTCCAGCCGGCTAATTGTTGGGCTTTATCGTTTCCTAGCGTGGAATCGAGGTCAACCCAGAGAAAATTAAGGCCATCTTAAACATAAACCGTCCGACATGCCTAAAGGACATTCAACGACTAGTGGGTTGTGTTACAACAGTTAGTAGGTTCGTCAGCCGACTTGGAGAGAAGGCCCTGCCGCTGTACAAGTTGTTGAAGAAGGCGGACAAATTTAAGTGGACAGACGAAGCAGATGCAATATTGAAGTAGCTCAAGGAGATTCTTTCCTCAGTGCCCATCTTTGCAGCACCCGAGCCTGGAGAGCCCATGTTAATCTACATGGCGGCAACCAACCGAGTAATCAGCATTGTCGTCGTGGTAGAGCGGAAGGAACCAGGCTATGAGCACGGAGTTCAACGACCAGTTTACTATGTGAGCGAGGTCTTGACGGAGTCCAAGCAGCGTTACCCGCACTACCAGAAGATAGCTTATGGAGTATTCCTTGCTTCTCGGAAGCTGAGGCATTACTTTCAGGAGCAACCAATCACAGTGGTGAGCAAAACTCCATTGTCCGACATTATCAACAACAGCGACGCTACGGGAAGGGTCGCAAAGTGGGGCATTGAACTTGCTGCCTTCGAGATCACCTACAAGAGACGCGACGCTATCAAGTCACAAGCCTTGGCAGATTTTACCGCAGATTGGACATAGATGCCAGATGCTACTCCGTTGCCGGAACCAGAGTACTGGGTGATGCACTTTGACGGATCAAAGCTGCTCAACGGCTCGGGGGCTGGTGTATTGCTACAGTCACCAACTAGTGACAAGATACACTACGTTCTACAGATCCACTTCGAGGCTACGAACAACATGGCGGAGTATGAAGCACTCATTCACGAATTACGCGTAGCCAAGGATATTGGCATCAAGCGCATAGTTTGTTGTGGAGATTCCGACTTGGTTGCCCAGCAGGTGGCTGGCACCTGGAATGCGCAAAACCCTATGATGGTGGCATATCGAGACGAAGTGGACGCTATAGCCAAGAGTTTCTTGGGCTACGAAGTCAAGTATGTGCCTAGGGAGCAAAACAAGGCGGCTGATCTTCTATCCAAGCTTGGATCAGGGCGCAAACGAATTCTGCCAGGAGTTTTCCTAGAGCATCTACGAACACCATCCGTGAAGGGAGCCGACATCGACAACCCGGATAGAGCTGACTCTTTCGTCCACATGGTGGCAAAGGTCCCTCCGGCTTGGACAAAACCGTTCATTGAATATCTCGAACACGGAACTTTGCCCGATGACGAGGTCAAAAGACGGCAAATAGTACGACAAGCAAAGGGTTATACCATAATTAATGGACAACTCTACAAAAGGAGCACTACTGGTGTATACCTTAAGTGTGTTTCCCAGCTAGAAGGTATTGAAATCCTACGCGAAATCCATCACGGAGATTGCGGGCATCACGCCGCTCCTGGATCGTTGGTCGCAAAAGCCTTCCGACAAGGATTCTACTGGCTGACCGCGAAGGCGGACGCCGACAAGTTGGTTGAGACATGCATGGGATGCCAGTATTATGCCCGACAACCACATGTTCCTGCTAAAGAATTGCGAACAATACCAATAACTTGGACGTTTGTAGTCTGGGGGCTAGACATGGTGGGACCATTACAAATGGCACCATGTGGGTTTACGCATCTGCTAGTAGCAGTTGCTAAATTCACTAAATGGATAGAAGCTAAACCCATTAGAAAGCTTGATGGGGAAACTACCCTCAGGTTTGTCTGGGATCTAGTGGTGAGATTTGGTATCCCACATAGCATTATCACCAACAACTTTTCACTCGAAGAAGTGGAGGCTTATTGTTGGGAGAAGGGAATCCGACTTGACCTTGCATCTGTGGCACATCCACAATCCAATGGTCAGGTCGAGCGAGCCAATGGATTAATTTTGCAGGGAATAAAGCCACGTCTTGAGGCACCGCTACATAGAGCAGCTGGAGCTTGGGCGGAAGAATTGCCATCTGTGCTATGGAGTTTACGAACTACACCCAACAGATCCACCGGCTACACCCCTTACTTCATGGTATATGGAGCAGAATCCATCCTACCTTCCGACATACTTTCCGATGCACCAAGGGTTGCCGCCTATGACAAAGATGACGCTGAAGAATCCAGACGCCTAGATGTGGACCTTCTCGAGGAGGAGCGCATTTTGGCATGCCAAAGATCCGCCATATACTAGTAGAAGCTACACAGCTACCATAGTCGCCGCGTTCGGCATCGCTCGTTTAAAGAAGGGGATTTGGTGCTCCGACTTAAGCATAAGAAGTCACACAAGTTATCCCCGCCATGGGAAGGACCGATTATCATAAGCAAGGCGCTGCTCAATGGGTCTTACTACCTAGTTGAAAATCGTGAACTGAAGGATAGACCCAACGAGGATCATAAGCGTAAGCGACGTGACCCGGATTATGACTACCCGGAGCTTGATCGGCCATGGAACATACCACAGCTACTTCTTTTTTACACTTAGCATTTTTATCTCATTGTGTACCTCTTATATGATCTATGAAATAAAGCTCTCTGGTTCACTCATATTTCTGAGTGTTTTACCTCCTTTAGTGTTCATTTTTGGATCATATAAAACCTCTATGCACAAGTTTTGCGATTGCACTTGTGAAAATTCTGCCTACGGGCGTTAGCTTAAGTTTTCTAGTCTACACGTTGTTTGTCGTTTTTATGTGGATTCTGGAGTAGTGACTTTCGGCACTTATTGTCGGCGATTTTGTGCGTAGGTTATTGACGGTGCCATTGGGCATCATCACCTAATTGCATGGTTCCGACAACGAGTCTTCCGACTCACGAAAAGTCAAGCATAAGAATCAAAGTAATGGATAAACCAGCACTTGCTTAAAAAATATACATGCTGAAACTAGTTCTTAAGTAGCAGGACATACATCATTGTTTTCCTCCTTAAGTTAATACATTGTTTTTTTCGCATACGCATCACAAAGGAAACAAATATTACAAATTATTTTTCATTCCTTTGGCGCAGGCGACTTGGAAACAGCGTCATCGGCAGCTCGAGAGTCACCCTCGAAGTCGGCAGTGTCAAGAGACTCGGAGGATCTTTGGTCGCCGCCATCGATGGTATTCATGAGCACGAAGACGTTGACGTCGACTAACTCTTCAACTCTAGTGTCATAACCCGAGAGTGACGACAAGATGGACTCATGGTTTATCTCCTTGCCATCGTCATCTACGTCGGGAATTCCAGAGGTTACCGTGTCAATGTCGGCATCCTCGTAATGTGCCTTAACCATGGACAACGCCATCCTTGCACCAGCCCGTGCACATGAAGCTTTCTAGCTTGTGATATGCTCGGGGGCTCGGCGCAAGATCTCCGAGAACTTCGCCATAGAGTCCGATGCCTTGATGTTGATCTGGAGGGGCTTGGCAATCTCTTTGGCCTATGCGATGGCAGTGTTGATGAAGTTGCCGGCAAGAACCATGCATTCCTTTGCCGGAGGAGGTGACCGGTTTAAACCCATAGGAGCTACAAATTTCGACAAGGAGCACATGAGTTCAAGTATTCAAAGTATCCAGCTTATAGAAATCCAAGACAGAGAATCACTTACTGAAGATGCTGGCCTCAGCTTGCCAGAGAGTATCCGCCATGGAGTCCTGTTCTTGTTGGAGGAGTTTGTACGCTTCATGATGTTCTTGATTTTTCTCATCATCAGCTCTCTTCTGCTCTTTTAAGATAGCGATTTCCTCCTTCAAGCGGTTCATCTCCTCGGTGGCGGAGTCTAGCAAGGCTTTCATTGATTCCTCATGCATCTTCAGCATGTACTTCCTCTCCTGCTTAAGGATCTTGTTCTCGCTATCCATCTCTTGAATGTGCTTGGATTGCTCGACAATTTCCTTAGCCTTGGCAATGGTTTATGCAAGTCGGAGAAAGCAAAGTACACTGTGAGTACTCGTAGAATACACAAGTTTATGTCGGAATACGAAAAAGAAAGGAAAAACAGACGCTTGCTCTTGATGATCTGTTCCTTCAAGAAGGAAGTTTTACCCTTTTCGGCTTCCAAGTCAGCATGCATCTTCTGGTACTTGTCATTGGCCATGCCCCTCCGAGCATTCTCGTTCTGTCGAAAAAGAAAAAATTTAAACGTTGTTTGGTCTACTTGGAGCATCTAGCCGGAAAATTTTCCACCTAGACGTTCGGGGGCTACAACGAGAGTTTTTAACTTAGCGATATGCTTAGTCTTTCTTTAAGCATCTAATCAGAACTAATTCAGTTTTTGATTAGAAACTTGGGGGCTACAGTATAAAGTTTTTAACTCGGATGTATGCTTAGTCTTTTTTTAAGCATCTAATCGGAACTAATTCAGTTTTGGATTAGAAGCTTCGGGGCTACAGTATAAAGTTTTTAACTCGGATGTATGCTTAGCTTTTCTTTAAGCATCTAGTCGGAACTAATTCAGTTACAACTAGAGGATTGGGGGCTACAATATTGATATTTATAAACACTGCGTATGCTACTCTTAAAGCATCTAGTCGGAATAATTCATTCCACCTATATGCTTGGGTGCTACAGTGAGAAGTTTTCTAGCTTAGTCACTCTTGGAGTATCTAGACGCAAAGACCTATGGTTTTCCGTCTACATACTCGGGGGCTACAGTGGTATATTCATATGAAAAGCAAAAGGCAAATAAAACTTACAAGTGCAATGATCTTGAGGTTGGTAGCACTCTCAGCAAGCAGCTTGCCGAAGGATGCACTGTTTTGTAAGATCCCTCCTTTGTAAAGGAAAGGATCCCTGTGATTGCAATGCTAGTCCCTGGGTCAATGCTAGCATCCACAGTTTAAAGATGAAGTACACAAAAACAAAGGTCATTATTACAAGTCATTCTAGAGACAAACATAGTCTTTTACAACTCCATGGCCACAGGCCTAGTACAAGAGTTTAAATATGTAATAAGATAATTAAGTCTTCATCTTCATGTGCCACAGGCAAGCATGTTGAGTGTAGACTCATAACCCCTAATCACCATCAGAATAACCTGCAACATCACAAGTTACAGCCATAGTGGGTCAATACATTGGAATTTTATTGGCAAGTGATACCTTAGTAGAATATTGGTAGACTAAATACTATATGCATTTTGACTAATTTATTGGCTAAGTGTAGCTTGGCTTGATTTGCTCAAAATAGATTTTTCCTACTAGTTGAAATCACTAAGTTTTTCTTTGTCAAAACTTTTCCCAAGGAACCACCAATAGACATTGAGGTCCTTCACCCTTGTTCACCCACAAGTTTTTACATAGAAATTGGGATGAGGAGATTCTTGATAGCTTCCATGTCTTGATGCTCAAGTTGTCCAATACCAGGGACATGGCTAAGTACTTAGATTCTTCCATCTGCAGAGGTTGTGCACTTTCCCCACAAGACTTGATTTTCACCAAGACAGGACCTTTCAGAAGCCTTCCCTTAGACCAAATGGACGCGCTCCAACCTATCATCCCACTACCACCAACTGTCCAAATGGATAAGTTATTGCAACCTATATGATCCAGGCAGAGCCCATATTGCCAAGTGGCTGCACTAGAAGCTTCTTAACATATGGCATCTCAAATCCCTTTGTTCCTGGGTGGCTTTCCACAAGTGAGATACACAAGGTAAACCATAGAAATGGGCCTTGTGTAACCACGCAACATAAACCATTCCTTCCATTCCACCCAGGTGTTTCATTCACTTAGTTGTTTTATTAAACAGAACTCAAGTCCAAAGACTTAGAAATATTTTCTCATAGTATGAATATATAACCACCCTTGGTCTCTACTAGCTAGGCTAAGCATGGCATTGATAAGACTTAGAAATATTTCTAGCAATTCTACAACTACTAGGATTTCCCAAGCATAGCATATAGATCAAAATATCCATGCAAGTCTAGCAAAATATTTCTAATGCATAGTTGAAAAACATAGGAATAAATCATGAAGCACCACTTTCCTTGGTAGTTTGGAGAGTAGCTACAATCCTCACAATCACAATCACTATTTGCACCAAAATCTACACATAAAATAATACCACCAAAATCACATACATAATAAATACAAGCAAAAATATATGGATGCATGCATAATGCCATGTGATGATTTTCTACACCAAACAAGACAAGTGCACAGTACTGAATCATAAACAAGTTCAAAACTTGTCAAATAAACTTTATTTGAACAATAAAACATTTTTCAAATAATTATTATACCCATATTAAGCCTACAAATGTTTCTGCAAAAACAACCATTTTCACAGAGGCAAAACATTAAACACATTGCATAGATGGAAAGGATTTTCTCTCCTGATTCCAATTATATAAAATTTGTCAAATTTGGACGTGGCATTCAAAAGTTATGAATTAAACAAGTTTAACATCTAATAGATCTAATTCAAACTTTTTAAAACAAAACTCGTGCCTTGGCAGTCTGTTGGCTGGTACCGTCAGGATCGCGCTCGCGCACCGTCAGATCAACTTAACATCTAAAGGCTCAGATCTAATCGTACCTCTTCGTTTAAGTGGATCTATCGCACCACTGGATCTAAATCGAATGGCCTAAAACTACTAACCCTAAACAGGCGGTGCTAGCTGCGACGACAGGCGGCGGCGTGCTCAGTAAGCGGTGGAGCCGGCGAACTAGGTCATGCAGGGAGGTGTGAGGATGCTTGCCAGAATCGCAGTGATGAGGAGATGCTCGACGTGTGCTCGGTTGGCGAAGGGGCGCTCGGGGTCGTCGTGGATTGCTCGTCGGAGAAGTCCCTGGCGACGGTGTTCTCTGTTGGTGACGGAGTCGATGTTCTGGGCCATGCTAAGACGAGAAAAGGGTGCCGTTAGATGTGTAGGATGCTGGGGATCACACGCGTATCAACCAGAGGGAGAGGGGAAGCTGGGTCTTACGGGGAATGGTCACCGGAGTTCGAACAGACGGTGGCGGAGTTCAGTCGATGATGCTGCCGAGGCTACAGAGAATGCGCGAGCAAACGGAGGGTGTCAGTAGGTGCGTATGAGGATGCAGAATCATCTACTCTGAACCACAGGCAGAGGGGACTGCGGGCTTACGAATTGACGAACTCGTCGGAGCAGAGGGGCGTCCAGAGAGAAATCCGAGCAGCCTGGTGGCTCCGGTGGGGTGTGGTTTGGGGGAAAAGGAGGAGGGCGGCATGGTGCTTAAGTAGGCGAGGACACGGGCGTGAATTACTCGAGCATTGAACGGGAATTGAAGCCGCGAATCAAACAGGAAACAGCCGAGTGATTTGGGGGAGGAACTCATCGCCGGGTGGAGACGATGACTGTTGCGTGGGCCGCGTTGTCAGCAAGGGAAAAAGAGAGGAGGTGGGGTCCATGCGTCAGCGACTCTGTGGGTGTGTTTGCGGGTAAAGGAAAACGCTTCGCGGGAGGGAGTTGCTGGGCTTGATGGGTCGACTGGGCTGGGTTGGGCCAGATTTGCTGATTGATTTATTTTTTTCCTCCTTTCACTTTTCTTTTTCTGTTTGATTTTCTAGAAATGGTTTTCAAACTCGAATTCAAACAAGTTTGATTTCAAAACTTCTCTGGATTTTTGTACAGGGAACTTTGTACTCAAATGTGTATTAAACACTTCTGTTTACTCAAACACACTTTGAACACTTGAGAAAATAAAATAAAACCAAGCCTTATGGGATATAAATAATAAGCATAAAATTGGTCTTATTTTCATACTTTGTTTTGAAAACTTTGCCCAAAATTTTGAAAGCACTTAAGTTTGAACTCAAAACTTTACTGAATGAAATAAGTACTTTTCTCATTAAAAGGTAGCACTAAGGCTAGAGCATACTTACATAAAATAATGAGGAACATATGCTCCTGATTTTTAAATGGTTTTGAAAAGGAACCTTAATGTATCATGGATGCATGGATGATATGCATGAGTTTTGAAACATGATTTTAGGGATGTTACAGTTTCCTTGCAAGATCTCTGCTTGCCGGAGAAGCTCCTCTAGACCGCACGTTGGAGATGTCGATGCCGCACCAGGAACCAGAGTAGTGCTACCCGGTGTAAGTACCGGAGAGACCATCTTTGGATACTCTATGGTTTTCTTGGGTGCGGGGGCGCCGCCTTTGGCATAAGTACCAGCTTCCACCACCGCCTTACAGCAACCGATGGCATCCTTAGACGGAGCATCAGCCATTTGGTGTGTGGCACTCTCCTGCGTCGCCTGTTCGCCGATAACAGCAAGATCGGTAGAGGCACCTGAGTCCACTTCCATGGCGGAAGGGCCAGTGGCTTCCTTGGTTTGAGAGCTTGTTGGATCGAACGAGGGCTTGATAGTGGGAGTGACAGGGGCGATGGCGGGAGACGCGTCACGATACATCATGTCCTTGATGGTTCTAGAATCCCCCGATGTTTTGGAGGTCTTCTTCAAGCTGGTCGTGGATTTCTTCCTGAAACGTGCAAAATGCATAAGTACAGGAAAAAAATAGATAAATGGACAATGTCGGAGAGAAAGAAGCTTACACAAGAGTGGGTGCTTTGGCAAAGGGGATCCCGGTAGTCTTTCTTTTCTCCGCCTCCAGGGCGGCGGTAGTCTTCTTGGAGGCTCCACCCTCCGTCTTCTTCTTCTTGCCTTCGTCGCCAGCGTCAGAGGTGGAGCTCTTCCGCTTTCGCGACAACGGACATCATCGTCAGACACAACCATGACTTCCTTCATCTTTGGATCATAGATTTGGGCAGCCATGCTATCCTCCTCTAGATCGCTAAGCTGTTAAGTGAGAGGTCACCGTGTTAGATGAGATGAAAAGGGTTAAGACGGAAGAACTGGAGTATATGTCATACACAAAAAATAAGTAATTACCTTTTGGCACTTGCTCTCTACGAACATGTCATAGGTTATGGCGAAGCCACACTTCTTGTCCTTCACCTTGACGATGTCCTTGAGGCGAAGCTTGACGGGGTCGCTCGAGAAGTTGTCCACGGAGATGCGGAGGCTATCCTTTCTATCGTTGGTATACTCGTGCATCAGCTTTGAGCGGTGCTGCAGAGGTTGGATACGCCTGATGAACCAGCACATGGCAAGGTCCAAGCCGGTCAAACCCGTCTCTATGAACCACTCTATCCGCCTTATAGCACAGGAAGCGTCGATGTCGGAGGGAAGGGAGGCTTGGGATCTCCATGTCGAGGTTTCGGCGGTGGCTCCATCGACGAAGTCTGGGTACATTACTTCTCGGCCGGCCAGAGGGATACCCGGGCAGTAGAAGTAAGTACGCTGCCAGTTCTTGCAGGACTCGTGGCTGACGATGTCGGGGCAGCGCCGGCCAGGTCGGATCTTAAAACTAATAGTGCCACAATTTCTAAGTTCATCCTTGCTGGCTCCGGCTTCGCACTTGACGGTGAAGAAATATATAAAGAGGTCTAGCCTAGGCTTATTCCCTAAGTAACCCTCACAAAGCGCCACGTAATTGCTAAGAGCTAGGATACTATTGGGAGAGAGGTTTTGGGGCTGGACCCAGTAATGGTTCAAGACGGCATGAAGAAGTTAGACATGGGCAGGGAGACGCCGCGTACCATTTGTGCTTTGAGGTACACCTTTTCTCCGGCTTGGGGAGAAGGTGTGACCTCGCCGGCTGGCGCCGCCCGCCAGGTGAGCCCCTCCGTCGCAGGGAGGTAGCCTTCAACGATCAACTCCTTGATGTCGCGGTCCGGGATATCCGAACCGCGCTAGTCGCCTTTGTGGGAGTCATTTTCCTCCTCCCGCATCTCTAGCGCCGCTGGATTTTGGTCGCCACCGGTGGTCTTGACCACCGCAGAGACGGGGATGACCAGGCCCTCTAGGGGCATGAAGATGGAGCTCGCCAGATTCGCCGCGGCTTCGCCCACCGCCGCCATCGAGGGAGAAGAACTGCTGCTGGCCATTGCGAGTGCTTGGAGGTGACTGGCGAGATTGGGAGTTAGGGTTTTTCGCAAGTTGCGCGGAGAGCTCGAGAGGGCGATCACCAGAGGAAGAAGATGATGCGAGGAGAGAATGAGGTGAAAAGTAAATTTTTCACCGCAGTTACTATTTATGATCTCCAGCATCGAGATTCGTGCAGCTTGATCAGACAGTTGCCGCGTAGACAACGTGTGTGCGGACATGCGCGGAAATTTTCCCATGTCCCAACCGTCACCGCCAACGGTTCGTATCACTCGCGCGGGAAAAGTGGAAATGATTGCGTTCTCTGCATGTGTGCGTTACGAGGCGTTGCTGACCTACGTCTACATCGCCCTAGCTGACATAGGCAGATGAACCATCACATCAGACGATTCTGGCATGGACGTATCTAGTCCGGCTATGGAAGAGTACGATGGAAGATTCAGCAATTCTCCGACTTACAAATTGAAGACGGAGAAAACCATGCAGGGTTATTTGGGAGGACTACAAGATATTGCTTGATGATTTTCCGACATCCATCTAGACAGAGCATTCCACGTGAAGAGGCAAGACGGCGCAAGATCTCGGAGTTCTCCGGGGGCTACTGTTGGGGATATGCTATATGGGTATCCTCATAGCATGTCTCCTATCCGGATAACCCGGGTGGCGCACAGTTGGTAGCATGGCCCATGGCCTGCTGGGCGGCCCAGTTAGGTGGATCCAGAAGGGAGGCCCATGTCGGATAAAGGAAGGCTACGGTGGAGTCACCGACGTACCCGGAGCCTTGGAGTACAAGACACGCAAGACTAGTAATAGACGGTGTAGAACTCTGTAACCTGTCCGGCTAGGACTTTTCCCTGTAACCCTAGACCTGGAGACTATATAAGTCGGGCCTATGGGAGCCTTTAGGGAAGATAATCTCAGACAACCTCGCACAGCGAACCAATCTCTGTAACTCGGCGTATTGCCCTTATAGTGATTTATAGCAGGAGTAGGATTCTGCCACCGTTGTGGGATCTAAACCTGGGTAAGCTGTGTTACCTCGTACCCGTCAACCATCCGCCTTCCCCCACGTCTCTAAACATGCACTGTGAGGACCCCTCCATGGCGTACTCGTTGGCAATACCACGACATGTCATGCAATCTCCAAAATGGGATGAACCTTTCGAAATCATCTGTGATGCTAGTGACTATGATCTAGGAGTTGTGTTAGGATAGCGAGATGGAAAGAATTTAAATGTCATTCATTACGCTAGTAGAACTCTTAATAAGATCCAGAAAAATTATGCTACTACAGAAAAGAAGTTCCTAGCTATATTTTTTGCTTATTGCAACTTTAGATCTTACATCATTAATTCCAAGGTAATAGTACATATAGATCACCAAGCTTTGTGTCACCTCCTTGTGAAAAAAGGATGCAAAGTCTAGGTTGATTAGGTGGGTTTTATTATTGCAAGAATATGATTTGAAAATAGTAGATATGATGGGTAAGGATAATCCAATAGAAGATCATCTCTCTAGGATGGAGGGAATAATTACTAACCCAGTACCTATAAATGAGTCATTTTCGTGAGAATATTTAGCAAATTTTGAAATCGTTGATCCTTGGTTTGCGGATTATGCTAACTATCTTGCAGGAAAATGTATACCTCCTGGTATGACAAGAAATCAAAGAATGAAATTCTTTAACGATCTTAAATATTACTTTTGGGATGATCCTTATTTATATCATCATGGACATGATGGAATGATTCGAAAGTGTGTTACTAATCATGAAATGAATGCAATTTTGCAAGCTTGTCATGAAAGCCCATATGGAGGACATCATGCAGGCAAGCGAACTGCGGCAAAGGTACTTCAATCCGGATTCTATTGGCCCACCTTGTTCAAGGACGCACACAGGTATGTAGAACAATGTTATGCTTGCCAAAAAGGGGTAATATAGGTAGAAGACAAGAGATGGCACTGAATTATAGTCCTATAATTGAACAATTTGATGTATGGGGAATGGATTACATGGGGCCTTTTATAGAATCAAATGGTTACACTCATATTCTTGTTGCTGTCGGTTATGTCACTAAACGGGTTGAAGCTATTCCAACAAGCCATGCAGATGCATCTACTTTAGTGAAGATGATTAAGGATGTCATATTCCCCAGGTTTGGAGTTCCTAGATTTTTAATCACTGATGGTGGTTCTCATTTTATGAAAGGAACTTCTAGAAAAATCCTCTACAAATATGGAGTAACTCACCGTGTTGCTTCACCATATCATCCTCAAAGAAGTGGTAAAGTAGAACACTCCAATAGAGAACTAAAGACCATACTCAAGAAGACGATGGACAAATCAAGAAAATACTGGTCATACAAGTTGAATGACACTCTTTGGGCATACCGTACTGTGTTTAAAAATCCAATGGGTATGACACAATATAAGATGGTTTACGGTAATGCATGTCATTTACCTTTAGAATTGGAACATAAAGGTTTATGGGAAATCAAGAACTTAAACTATGATTTTAAAGCAGCAGGAGAAAAACGTTTATTAGATATTCATGCTTTAGATGAGTTTAGAAGTGAGGCTTATGAAAATGCTAGATTGTTTAAAGAAAAAGTAAAAAGATGTCATGATAGAAAAATAGAAAATAAGGTCTTTAAAAGTGGAGACAAGGTGTTGCTCTATTATTCTCGTTTTAAGTTGTTTCTAGGAAAGCTCAGATCAAAGTGGGATGGCCCCTATATAGTTGAAGAAGCTTATTCATCGGGAACAGGGAAGATCCAGGGAAAACACCCTCTTTCATGGGTGGTGAATGGACAATGCTTGAAGCATTATCGAGCAAAAGAAGATATAAGTGCAGTAACCATACGTGTGATCAGCCTAGAAGAGGTGATTAAGCAAAGATATACAAGCAATGACAACTGCAAGAAGGATAAAATCGAGACAAAATGAGCAATATCACGGTCAAGATATTGACCATAAAAGAGTTCTTCATGGGAGGCAACCCATGTGAAATAAAGGTTTGAGTAAGTTTTAAATTTTCAATTAAGTTTTGGTTAAGCTTGTGTTGAATAAGGAACATTTAAAGATCTAGTGTGTATAAGAAGTTTGGTTATGCTAAAATCCTGTTCAATCGATGTTAATGTTGGTTGAAAATTTAAGATGTCATTTTTTTTGTCAAAACTTGGTATTTCATTAAGTTTCATATTAATAAAGACTTCTCGGAGAAGCAGGTAATTTTTAGTGGCTCTAGTAGGCTTAACGACCAACTATATGGCGAGAATTAAATTTCCAGCCATGTAGTTGCGGTCGTATAGTTATTTACCCCATCTCCTAATTTTTATTCTAGGATAAAGAAGGTTTAACGACCAACTATACGGAAGGAATAAACTTTTCGCCCTTATAGTTGGTACCCCCTTAAAAGTAAATCTAAGTCGATTCATAACTATACGGCGGGATATATACGGGATGCGCCCGTATAGTTGCTCGTTACGGATGGCGGCTAGGGTTTTTGACCTCCCCTTTTAAAGCTGATCGCATCTGTCCTTTATCATTAAGTTTTTGCAGAGCAACAGCCTCCAGCCTCGAAAAATCATCACCATCCCTATACAAGCCCCTCATAACAATATCCGTGAATCGAAGCCATGAAGCCATTCCATGTCAACAAGATTTGGAGGAAGAAAGAAGAGAAGCCTGTGAACAGGATCGAAGAAGTAGAACCTAAAGAAGCATCATCATCATCCAGCTCGAAGATCAAGCCTCTCCCACATTGGGAGGACATGTTTCCGCAAAGGATGGAGATGATGAGGCAAGCAGGGCAGAGAAAGTGCAAGTATGAGTATCTCCCTAATCCCTATCGTCACACAATAGTATCTTATTATAAACCTCCTCTCGGTCCATCACCTCTTAAGCCTAAGAAGGTGCGGCAAGATGAGATTCATGATAAGATCTATTAATTGGAAAAAGCTTCGAAAACGTGTGTTGAAACTATTGGAGAAGGGATTAACTCCTACTGGATGATCGTCAAAGACCTTGGAGCAAAAGTTCAATGACATCGATGGTAGAGTTGGTTTCTTCATTAAAACTGTTTTTGAGTTGACAGATGAGAAGAAATTCCTCCAGAAGAAAATTTTGAAGCTTCAATTCGACATGGCCGAGCTCAGCATCCGCCTTGGAAGTATAGCTAAAGTTTGCAACTCAGGGCAAGAAGGCAATACTATTCTCACTCATGAGGAGGAATTGGTACCAATAAGGAGTTATTTGATCCCTCCTGGCTTGATTCCAAGCTTAGGAAGATCTTTAATACCTTGTAATCTATTTTATAAGTTTTATATTTTTAGTTTTGCATTAGTTCGAGCTTAGAAATAAAGTTTGTATCATTTGAATTGCCTTCAGGATTAGTCAATCCATTTTATGAAATTCCGAGTTTATTATCATATATGCAGCATTATTGAGTTTGTGCCACTACTAAAAGACCTCCCCTGCAGCAACGCGTTCATCTGTATCTATATGTCTATATAGGCGTTGCTAGCGCATGTACCAACAGATTATGATGTCATGCGTTTTTGGGCGTTGCAAGAGCACAATGCAACGCTTATCAATCAGTTGGTAACAAGGGCGTTGCTAGGTAGCAACATATATAACTAGAGGTGGATAACATTTATATCTATTGGTGCTTGCATCCGATTGAATTTTATAGTTGTTATTATACAACATATATAACTAAATATTTGCAGTATTTACAAGCGTTGGTCCATATATATCAAACTAGAGGTGGATCCAAGATCAAAGCAAACCTTGGGCCAAAAATTAAGCACAAAAAAACTAAGAAAAAAAATCTTATAACAGTACCAAAATTTGGTATGGTTGCGAAGATGGACATATAGTTTCAAATCATTGTCTTAACCACATTTAGAAGTATGCATCAAGATTTTTTTGTTGACATGACACACTTGTTATTTGACAAACATGATCGTATTTCATGCATTGTGCTGCACATGTTTTTGTGCAAAAGATTCTTTTATCCAGAATATTTCCATTTTCTTATACGCAAAATATAACAGATGGTACAAAACATGAATAAATATCTTCATCTTTTCCTAAAACGTGAAAAAAATTACAAAAAATTTTAAATTGTTATAAACAAATAAATTCAATTAAAAATAAATCCAACTATCCAAATAAACTCGTGAATACATTCCTTGCTGGGCCCCAAGTGGATTTGCAATCGAGCTAGGGGCAATCAACAATTCAGCACGTCGCTAGTAGAGGAAGATTGGAGCAGAGGAGGCAGATCAACACGCCCACAGCAATCGGGAATCCAGCCGGCACTCGCGCAGAGAAGGAACGAACAAGGGCGGGTAGGACCGCAGGAGGCCAGGAGCTAGGAGGTGACAGCAAAGCAGCGCGAACCAGCAAGAGGCGGGTGGTGTATAGGCATGGCGAGACGGGGGTGGAGAGTCTGGGAGGTCGTGGGATGGCTGTGGCTTGCTAGCGTGGGTGTGGTGGCACGATCTTCCTACCTCATCGAGCAAGGCGCTAAGGGAATTGGGGGCGAGCGAGATATGCCTGGTTCGTCGCGGTGGTAGGCCTGGACCGGTGTCTCTAGACATACGAACATAGGAAAGAAACCTTATGGACTCATGTTACGCGCTGATGTGGATCTTCTTGGTTGGTGCTGAGATATATCTAGACAAATCTAAGTCAACTAATATGGTGAGAGATTAGAAAGAATTAAATCGTCATATAATGCCACGTATTGGCAAAGAGGGACGTACATACTAGGTTCAATCCTTTCCAAATAATTTTCTCTTCTAGGGATACCTTCTGTTTTAGAAAAATGGCCTTTTGTATAAAAAGTGACAACACATTTAATGCCACCTATTGGCAAACATGATTATGGTCACAATGAAGTTGCAACACATATATTACAATGCGTCATATATCTGTTGTTGTATGCACGGTGGAGAACACATACCAACGGCAATGCATTGTTTCGGTCGCTATGTGCATACGGGAGAACAGATATGGCCAGCAACACATATATACGTATCTATGAAAAAAAATTCAACACATAATTCCATTGTTGAAGAGTATGTATTGGTATAGGGAGGGTTTCCTTGTAGTGTGCTTGTCTTGTTGGATATATGAATGGCTTGAGTATAATTTTACTTTCACTTAATGATAGCAATAGGAGTCTTCCATACCATTTTTATTAATGGAACATACAAAGATAATTTAGTCAATAAGTTGTAAGTTCATGGTTTGGTTTACAAAAGGAAAAATAATCTAATCAGTCAAGTTGAAAAAGAAACCTCGAACAAAGAAAGATTAAAAGTGCTCTCAAATTAGAGTGAGAACAAGTCGAGGTAGAGTCTTCAAGCCATAATGTTGCTTCATATATAATTGGAATTTGGTAATGGAGATCGTTAAACTTTGAATTCCTACATGAAGTAGAATGTATGGCTAGCTCCTTTGCACAACACTTAAATAAATGTGTGAGCATACATATAAAAAGAAAGAAGAAAAGAGAGAAGAAAAAGAGCGAATGTGCATAGAGTAAATAGGCATACACCACTATCTTGTGGTGAGATAAAGGAACGTTTGAGATTTTAAATCCCAAGTGAATATGTTAATCCTAAAACACTTGGGACTACCCCGCCAACTCATTCGGTCAAACCAAATACTTTTACATCATGTTGAAAGTAATTTTTTGTGAACTGTTAAATGCTAAGGCGTGGAAGCCTGCTAATATTAGTCGGATAGTTCGAGTAAGGTACTATTCGTGAACTTATTCCTATGTATCATATATGATAAACACATGCTGCAGCGACATCATTTATTTTATCGACTCAGCTTCATGAATATGAGGATCACATCCATTATGCTAAAATTTCTCAAGCTGAGCAAGAGTCTAAGCTTGGTAAGTTGATTAATGCATATTTGCATCATGTTTTACATTGTTATTTTTCCTTGTAGTCGTAGGATCTTGGTATTTTACTGTGCTCACACGCATCTTTTATGTCTATTTTCACCAGGATCAGGACAGATGATGGATATGATGGACATAACTCTTGGACCAGTTGTACTGGAGAGAAAAGGAGTCAAAAACAACGTAAATCAATAATTTGGGAAATATCAATAATACCAGAAGAAAACCGAAGCGAGCAAAGAATACAGAAGGTTTAACGACCAACTATATGGCAGGAATACTTTTTCCGGCCGTATATTTGACGCCACCACCACCTCCTCAAATAGTTTCACTTCGTGCAACTAGATTGGAGAGACGACATACAGAACACCCAAAAATCGCTGAAAACCTCACCTCTAGAAGGGATCTAGAGGGGGAACTTGCCTAAGGGATCCATCTTCACCCTACACAGATCTGGTAGGCCAAGACATCATTCTTCATCGTCATCAACCATTGCATCACCATCATCTCCATCCATCCATCCCATCTACACCCCATCTAGATCTTGTTGTAATTCTCGTACTAGTTGTCAATTTATACAAGAACTATTCATCTATGATTGTTTCCATTATCATTGACATGATGTTGATTGCCTCCACGTCTGAGTATATCATTAGTTCTTGGGGAGATGGAGAAACCCTAGCGTATAATTGAGATGATATAGAGATTATTATGTTATACATCATTATGTGTATGTGTTATTTGTCTTCATCTTGATGTTGAGAGTTGTGCACCTCCTTAATATTTGCCTCCTATGGGGACTTGATGAAGGGGATTATTTTTTGGTAGACGGAGGGATGATAGCACTTACTGTGACTATAAAGCTGTTTTCATTCCTTACGTACTAACTTGGGGAAGCAAAGAGAACTCATTAAGCCATGTCCATGCCACGGGATAAATCCATTAATAATGAGATAATATGATTGATGTTGTTTATCTGTCAGCTGTGGTTATGAAGGATGATGTGAGCAGTGGTTGCTGCCTATTCATCCATATATGGAGCTCCTCCCACATACATACATATCATGAGAATATTTGTTATAATAATATTGATCACTCACTCAAAATTGCTAGCGGTGTATCCACCACTCCTCGAGAACTCCTTTTTCCCTATTTCCGTTCCAAGCTTTCTTACATACGCGATTCCTACTTTCTTCATTAAGTTTTACTTTACTTTAATTGCTTCGTTGAATCAAAAACCCAAAAACAATTCTACTTTTCTTGCATCCTAAAATTATTCCTTAAGTACTGCATTCAGTTTTAGATAAAAGCATTTGTCTTTCGCCTACTTCTCCCTGTGGGATCAATCTATTTATTTCAAAACTAGCTACAAACGATCTGTGCACTTGCAGTCATCACGTATGCTGATACATTTTTCACGAGTCCCTGAGCGTGGTACTTGGCCTTTTGATTTGCTGATCCTAAGGTAGGAAGGACCTGTGCTACGTTTTTGAATTGTAGCGTGTCATCCCTCCTGGCTCGGGGAGCTAGTCACTAGACGACTCCTGGGTGAGATCTTTACTTGGTGTTTTCACAAGGCGCATGCGGATCCGTGCCATTACGAGTCCCCGAGTGTGCTACTTAATCGTTCTAGTCACTGCCTCCGAGGAGGGGGGACGGGGTGTTGTGGCAAGGATGACCGGTCGTCATGGCCCAGTGGTCTAGTCGAGCGAGGCGACTCCGATAGGGTCTCTTGCTCAGTGTTTTTCATGGACAGTGCAAGGCTCAGGGTTACCTGATGCCCTTGTGCTGCACTACTTGGCCTTGCCGAGTCGCACTTCCAAGGGTTGACGACCGGTATTGTATACATACATATTATGAGTGCCATTCACACAAGACAAGGCGAGTGAACACGATTTGCGGAACAATTTCTTTATTCATTGGAGGGGGTACACAATTTTGTGTTAAAAGGTTGGGCCTGAAGTGTAAGACTTGCTCCTGGTACGGAGCGTGTCGGGGGTTGCTGCCTTCGGTCCTGCTTTTTGCCCAGCGAGTCGACCCAGCTATGAGCCTTGGGTGAGTTGTGCTTTGACGAGGTTGTTGTAGTCGATGCACATCCTCAGAGTGTCATTTCTTTTTAGCACCAAGAATGGTGTTGCCAACCAGTCGGAGTAGTTGCTGGGGGAATATGAACCCCGTAGTGAAGAATCGCCATATTATCCCGGTGAGTGATTGGCCACGCTCTGCATTGCGAGGTGGCAATTCTGGTTTGTCATGCTGACCCTCTGGGTCGGTGTTTTGTGTGTGCTCAGTGAGATCCTCCATGACACCTGGTGTGTCGGGTTTGTGCCAGGCTGGGGCATCGTGGTTTTCATGCCAGGGCTCGTTGAGCCTGCTTTCCTCTGCGTGGATAAGGTCTGCCTCTAGCGCCGCCTGTTGTTCTGGCTCGACGTAGGATGTGTCGTCTTGAACGTCTAGCATTGGGTCCTCCGAGGTGCCGAGGGAGAAAAGATTTGTCGCTTGTTTTTTCAGGGCCGTAGGGTCATCCTGGTAGGCACCACTCGTCAATCTAGCAAGTCCGTCGGCGTGTTGCGCCTCTTCAGTGATGACTGCGTCGGCCATCTTTGTGATGTTGTCCTTGCATTCGAAGGCCATGTCCGGGTCGCCGCGCATGGTGATTATGCCGTGGGGGCCTAGGAGTTTCATCATGTTGTAGGCATAATGTGGGGTCGCCATGAATTTGGAGAACGCCTGCTTGCCGAGTACACAGTGGTACGGGATTCTGAAGTTAACCAGCTCGAAGATGATATGCTCCATGCGGATGTTGGCCGGTGTGCCGAAGGTGACTAAGAACGTCACCTTCCCGATCAGGTATGCCTTCCAACCTAGAACTATGCCATGGAAGGTGCAAAGGGTGGATTCCACCATGGACTGCAGAAGTTGTAGTCATCTGAACGTTTTGAGGTAGAGGATGTTAATTGAGCCGTCGCCATCCATGAGCATTTTAGGCATCCACTAATTTGCCACTTTGGGCCTGACGACCAGGGCGACCCGCCCGGGGTATTCGATCCTAGGCATGTGGTCCTCGCAACTCTAGGTGATGCTCCGCTATAACCAATTTAGCCAGCGCGGGATGTCAACTTCCTTTACCGCATTGACAGTGATAGCACAGGCCAGTACCATCTCCTCGCGGCCCGTCCCCGCGACGGTAAATGTGTGGAGTGAGCCAACGGAATTTCCACATGCGTCGTCATTTCCATTGTCGTGCGGCTGGTCATGGTTTGGGTCCTCCCTGGAGTGCCTTTCATTCTCGATCTCCTTGGGAGAGTGGCACTCGACTGTCATATGGTTCGCATGTTTAACCTACCTGCCGTGGTAGATGCAAGGTTGGTTTAGTAGGACGGCGGGGTCGAATTTCGGTCAGGCCATAGTGTTGACACATGGGTTGTTCCACTCGTGGCGGTAGTTCTTGGGGTCGTGCAGGCCATAGCTAGCGTTGGCGACGAAGTCGGCTCGTCCATCATTGTGGTGCTTGGTCGCCCGGCGGATATTGTTGTAGCGGAGGTCATGGCTATAGCCGCTAGTTTGGCCGCCCATGTGGCGCCTTCCACCCGACTCGTCGTCGGACTCCTAGATTGGTTCTTCCTCCAGGTAGAGTTTGGCGATCTCCAGGAGGTCAGGGATATTTTCGAGTGTTCGGCAAACTCACTTGATCTTGGCGACCAAGGGTTCGTATCGATAAACGTTCTTGAAGCAGTGGATGGCTGTGTCTGGGTGGATGCCCACGGCATTTATCCATAGTTCTTGCTAGCACTGAACCCAATGGTGGTTCGACTCACTTGGCCCATAGACGCATCGCTCCAGGTCTTTGAAAGTGGTGGAACGTGAGTAGGAGCCTTCTAAGTGCTTGATGAAGTCCGCACGCATTTCCTCCCATGAGTCGATGCTGTATTCGGGGAGGGTGTTGATCCATTGGTGAGTCGGACCGTCCATCATCAGGGAAGGTACGAGTGGCCAGTAGCTCATTGTGGCCGACGATCCCCATCGCCATGAGGTAGGTGTCGACCCATACTTTGGGATCGAGTGTGGGATCGTATTTTTCCATATCTTTTGCCCCTCGTAAGTTTGGACGGTAATTTTTCCCCGGACACATTGGTCCTAAGCATGATGGGCCGACTCGACTGAGGTCTCCGCTATTGGAGAGAATGTGGCGGAGGTCGTATGGCTGACGAGCTCGCCATGCTTGGGTGTTATGTACCCTCTAGCATGGACTGGCTGGCCATTCGCAGCGACCGTGTTGTACAGCGAATGCGGGTTGTTGGTGGAGATGGCAGGGTTGGTGACCACAAGTTGTTACGGTCGTGGTTCTGGTGGCGGGTAGTTGGCGATATTTGCGATTTTCCACTCATGGGCGGTTGGAAGATGCTGCTCTACTATTGGTGGATCTTGAGTAGACCCGCCCCTGTGAGTCTCGCCCTGCGTTCTACTACTCGACTACTTTGGCGAGTAGGGGTTGGGCATATTTGATCTGGATCGTGCCTTCAACTGTGGGGTTCAGGTTGGTGACCGCATCTTGGCTCGCGATGACATTGTCCATCGAAGTTGAGTACAGGAGGAGGCCATTGGCATCGTACTCCTGTGGAACGATTAGTACTTGTGGTTGTTCCGGAGGAGGCACGCGGTGGTTGGTGGTGGAGATCCATTTGCGATCCACCCGGCTAGCAGGCGACTGCCTCCGAGTGGCGCATTGTTGTAGATTTTGCGGCCGGCCGCGCACGAGTGTCGCTCTTGTCATTGAAGTTCAGGGTGCGGCCCTGTGCGGAGAGGTTGAGTCTCCGCGTCACCCGGTGCTAGTGTAGGCCAAAAGCTGATGCGCGGTTTGTTGCTGAAGGCGGAATTTCTCGCGGTCGGCCTTTCCTTTCTCCCTAGCCTTGTTCAGGGGCACGCGATGCTGTTTGATCTCGTCAACCGTCGCGGTTGGTGGGAGAGAGGAGGAAAAGGGATCCACTGGTGGCTCATAGTCGTTCGCCATGTAAATGGCATGCTGGATGACGGGTAGGTCTCATCTAAATACTCCGATCCCAAGTCGTAGTTGATGATTTGTAGGATCCAGTCGTCCTTGTAGTCCCCGGTGTTAGAGACCTTGGTGATGGAGCTGACCTATACAGCGAGGGTAGTAGGTTCTGCGGTCGGTGTTGGTGTTGCCGAATCGGCATCGTCTCCGAGGGTGGAGTTTCTCTGGACCGAGTCGTTCTCCTTCGAGTCGTACTTGGAGGAGAGGAGGGATATGGATCAGATGTGCTCCTCTGAGAGAAGATTGCGCGGAGGCGATCCAAGGCTGTTGGTGAATCTGGTGGGATCCGTCTGGTCTACGGCATCAGAGAAGCCGACGAATAGGTTGATGGAGCCGATTGGGATCATGCCAGCGTGGGTGACCGGCCACGAGGCCGACACATAGCTACTCAGAAGGATCTAGAAGAATCTATCGGTGGCGATCATGCGACCGGTAGCGAAGGGTCGGCGAGTTGGGGTGAAGGGTCTGATCGCAGATCTGAGGCTTGACTCACCATGCCCCACGGTGGGCACCACTGTTGTGGGAATGGACACGACAGTCGCTACCAGGACTAGTAATTGAGTCGAAGAAGGGCAAGAGCGAGTCACCATCTATTGATCGAGATTGGGAGAGAGACACATGGTTTACCCAGTTCGGCCCCCTATAGGGTAAAGACCTACTTCCTGCATGTTTGTATTGATGGCGGATGGATTACAATGTGGGCGAACTCGGCATAAGGGCGGCGAGTCGCTTGGATGGGGTAGCTAATAGCTTGTGTCCTTGTACGGTAACCCTAGGGGGCTTATATAGGGGTACCTCGCTGGGGTTTTACAAGATCTCAACTAAAACAGTAAAGGTTTCAGGAAGTTAACCAAATCCGACCGGGCCTAGCTATGGACTTGGGCCTTCGCGTCCAGTCGTCGATCTTCTTTAAAGCCTCATTTACAGTTGCTGTCTTTGTTGTTCCATCCGACATTGTCATGGGCCAGTCGCTTCCTGCCTCATGGATACCCCGATTAGTATATCCCCATCAAGAAGGGTCCTTTACATAGGGCGGCGTCGGGTCTCTTGCCCCAGCCTTTGGGCAAGAAGGGAGTCCATAGTGCCACCCCTCGAGATCCAGGTCTAGGAGGCTAATTTACGTGGACTCAGTCCAGCTCGCCGTGCTCCACTTTGTCCTCCTGTAAAGCGGCCTTTTTTGATGCTGCTTGTCTTCATCCGGTGCTCTCTGTTTTTCCCTTCTCTCACCAAAACAACAATAGAAGGAGTCTTCCACCATGAGTCCACATGTCCTTTCCCTTCAAATAAAGGGGGTGGACTGAGGCTTCCTTTACCGAGGCAGCTGGCGCTGTCGTGCCACTGTGATCCCTGTCTGGCTATGACACATGCCCGGCTGATGGAGTTACCATCCAGCCCTTGATGTGCTCCGAAGTATCCGAGGCTGGAGGGCTTGTCGGGGGTGAAATGGCAAGCTCCTCTATGAGGAGTTCCCTCTGGAGGTTCATACCCTCACAAGGCAGGTGCCTCGCGATGCCTACATGGCTTGGGCTCCTCCGGAGGTGATTCTCCCTCGCGAGGGTGATGATGTATCTGCTGCGGGGCTCGTCCATCATGGGGACGTGGCACTTGTCGGAGCCCTGGCAACTGGGGTGCCACGTCCATACGGTTGAAGAGTCTGGCATCAGGGGTGTCGCCCCGCTCAAGAGGTCGTAGCACTCCAGAGGTGGGCCGGCCACACAAGGCGTCGCGAGGCCCCTGCTTCGTGAGGGGACAACCTCCGTAGGATATGTCTCCTGCAGGGATTCTGCCGCTAGACCTTGTCGTGTCCATAAGCCTCAGATGCTTCAAATCATGCTAGGGGAAAATTGGTAATCCCATCGAAGGGGCGCGAGTCGGATCCTGACAAGGGGCGTAGTGATGCAGAGGTTCCAGTCCTCCTTGGTAAAGCAATACCTAGTCCACCTCCCTTTTTGTAGGGAGAGGACAGGCGACCTCATGGTGGAAGGATCCTTCCCTTGCCGTTTTGGTGTAAGGAGGAAAAGCAAAGAGCGCCGGATGAAGAAAAATGGTGCCAGAGGAGGCCACTTTATAGGTGGGCGGAGGGGAGGGCGACGCCTTAGAACAAGTCCATCAAAATAAGACTCGTAGACCAGTCCCTCGAGGAGCGATACTGTGGAAGCCCTTCCCGCCCAAGAATTGGGGGAAGAGGCCAGACGCCACTATATATAAAGGATCCTTCTCCTAGCTTAGAACAGGTCGATCGCAACGATCTAAAACCCTAGGATTTCATCCACCATTGTACCCTCGTGAAGCAAGAGAGCAATTCAACAAAGTAGGAGTAGGGGCTTTACCTCCTCACGAGGCTCCCGAACCTAGGTAAAAAACCTCACGTCACCTCTCTGTCATGTACTTGCGTTGTCGTCTCCACCATGGCCGAGGCTCCTTGGATCTGTGTGTTCAGCCCCCTCATGAACCAAGGGATCATTGGACCATAGTTCCTTCACGGGACAAATCTCTGACATTTGGCATGCCAGGTAGGGGGCTGAGGCGTGCTTTGAAGGTCTTCATCAACCTTAGAGACATGTGGGCTCGCATCGAGACCTGTGTCGAGTGCGCCCTCCGTCGTGCGGCAAGCAAGGCCCATACTGAGCCGACCCCACGATGCACCCCCTCCGAGCAGGACCCATGGACGGAGGACGGGGGAGGATCTACCTACCGCCCGTCGCAAGAGCCCCCATACTCCTTGTGAGGCAGCAACTCGCTCTGCCGTACCGTGTCCTCACGCGGCCAGATCGAGCGCCTCACCCCGTAAGCGGCAAGGCGCAAGGCGCACGGTGCATGAGCTCCTAGATCACCCGCCGGCTGAGCCAAGCATAGGGAGGTGGTGTGACCGGATCGCTGAGCTCCTCGACGTTGCCACCCTCTCTCCGGAGGGGCTAGGGGCTCGAGATAAGGACCAGGCGTTAGGGCTGGGGGCTCGCTCTTGGCTCAGCGCCACGACGGGGCCCCAAAGAATGACCACGTCACCCCTCCGGCGGCTAATAGCTGCCCGATCATCTCGCCACTCGCAGCCACAGCGCAGCCACGTAGGTGTGAAGAATGTCTCAGTAAGGAAATTGCCGCCATAGGTCAGCAGAACCACGCGGCCCTCATCAACGGCAAGGCGGTGCAGGCCAACGGTTGTCTCACCCTCACCAAAGGGCTCCGCCATTTGGTCTAGCCGCACAAGTTCCGCCCGGAGATTCCTGCACGCTACAATGGAGCTCTACAACATGGGTATCAACGCCTGCGGGAGGCAACGACCACGTCATGGAAAATTGGTTTCTCCTATGCCTGAAGGACACAGCCAGCACCTGGCTGATGAATCTTCCTAAGGAGTCCATTGACTCGTGGGCTGACCTCATCTCGCTCTTCATCGCCAATTCAAGGGGACTTGTGAGCACTCGCTCACTTACTATGACCTCCGCCAAGTATGCCAGCAACCTAGAGAGGCCCTCTTCAAGTTCCTGCAGAGGTTCATCAGAGTCCGCAACAAGATCCCCAAGATCTCAGACTCCAACATCGTCACCGCCTTCTCCGAGGGCGTCAAGGATGTCAAGATGACGAATAAGATCGGCATCCGAGGTGAGAGCCTCACCATGGCTACAGAACTCTTTATCATGGCTAAGAAGTGTGCCAGGGCGGAAGCGGGGCAGATGTTCAGACTTCCCGAGGCAGAAACCAACCCCAAAGCCTCGAGCTCATCCAACAGCAAGGATAAGGACCCCAAGCACAAGACCGCCATTGTCCTGGCCGCAGAGCCAGACTGTAACATCCTAAAAATATTAAACTAGAATCATCAAACTCTAATCATCAAAATTAGGGTTAACAAAAACTTTTCCAATTAAAATATGAAAGTATTCATGTGTGTATGCATTCCAATTTGAATTCTTTTGAATTACCTTGCTTGTTTGTTTCTTTGCTTGTAAAATGATTCTTAGGTGAAATAAACATCATCTAAACATTTCCCAAACTTTTCCCGAAGACAAATAAATCAAAACAAACAAATTAAGTGAATGGTCACTTTTTCCAAATTAACTCCCATGCCTACTTTGACTATCTCTAACTTTCAGAACTTAACAGAAACTTGTTTGGATCTTTGCACCCCTTGATAGTACTCATAACAAAGTATCAAGGCCCACCTTGTGATCATCCGGAAACATTCAAATGCATAGTTTAAATAACAGTTTAAAATTGAATCTATTTCATACGGAAAGATCCCACTTTTTCAAAAACCACTCAAACAAGCTCAACTTTCAAAACCCAAGCATCTACAGACACCCACCAAAAATCTTTTCAAAACTCAAAACTTGAATTCATGCGGCAATTTCATCAAACACCTTGCTGTTTCAAATCAAACAAAATCTAAACACTATAGTGTGTAGTGATTCTGGCCAAACTTGTTCCCTCTCTAGCTCACAGCAACCTCAGTAGATCATCTAGCAAACTTAATTAATCACTAGCCCCACTGTAAGCTTGCCAATGTCATCAATGGTGAACAGCCCGAGAGAACCCATGTCACCCCAGTGTGGACAGCAGGCTAGAGGAAGAACTAGCCGTGCCAACCTTGTCTGGGAGGTAGCCCATGCCTCACCGCCCCTCTCGACCATGCCGCTGTCGACCATGCCGACCCGCGCCGCAGAGGACGCGACGTTCCCATTCAACCAGACCACCTCGAGCCCTCGCCGCCCGCCAACATGCTCCCCACCGTCCCAGGAGACCGCCAGACATGCACATTTCATCGCTCGTACCCCGTAGCCACCACTCGCTGTCGAAGACGCCGCCTCTGCCGCGTAGAACATCGAGCATTCCCGACCGTTTGCCACCGCCCCTACACACCCATTAAAGCCATAGAGCATCGCCAGGAGACCACCGATCAATCGCCACCCTCGGCCATGTCTCTAGCAGCCTATAGCCATGTCGCCACCGTCGCCTGCCCATCCCGTTCGGTCTCGGCGTTGAGACTATAAATAGAGGCCTCCCCCGCTCAAAATCTTCACACCATCTCACTCCCCTCTCCTCACTGATCGTTCCACCCTGTTCCCGGAGCAAGGCGAGCAGCGCATCGTCGGAATTGCGCCGGAGCAGGCGCCTCTCTCGAGAAGAAGGCGCACGATTTCGTCCACCCCAGGAGGAGCTGCCGGTACCAGGAGGTTCGCCGTCGTCGACTTCGTCGTTCGCCTGCCTCGCCGACCCTCGCCTGAGCCCCGATGAGCCCCCGACAACCCCCACCTGCGGCGTTAGGGTTCTGTCTCGCCGGCGCTACCCGACATGGACGATGAACCAGAGCCGTTGGATTAGAAATAGATCCAACGCACCCCGTTGCCCCGTACCGCTTCGCACCCCCCACGTCTCACTGACGCGTGGAGACAACAACTTAACCATCCCGCGTAAGCACTGTGCATAACAGGCCAGCCCATTAGCAGTTCCCGCGCAGCCCAGTCGTTTGAATTTGGATTTTTCCATTTTAATTCAAACTTAGTTCTGTACCCAGTTTCAAAAATCAACCCAGCTCGATTCAGTGAACCAAATTGAATGAAACCAATTTTGTTGGAAAGGTTTTGAAATGCTTAATCCAACCGTTGGATTCAAATCATTTGAATCTATAGATCAACCTTGGTAAAAATAACAAGGCAGAAGCTTTTCTGCATTCAAATATTTTTCAAATTGAAACTATAATAGCTTTTGAGTTGATTCCAAATCTCAAAAATCACATTTGATCATACCTTTCAGAATATATAAAACTATATGGGTTTACTTATAGAAATAATGTTCAAGTATAAAAGAATGCCACATAGGCATTTCTAGTCACTTATTTTATTTAAAATAAAAAGGTTAAATCTTATTAAATTGTGACACCACTTTAAATCACATTCCCATGTACTGAAATGTGTGGTGATGACATGTGTCAACATGATCCCATGTTTGGTTTGGAGAATATTAAATCTTAAGTAGTTTTTCAATGAGTAGAAGTTACTTTTCTAAAAATAAAATCATTAAGTCAAGTGCTTGTAATGTTAGTGATGATGCTAGATCATCTATAGAACCCCTTTGTGTGATGATTGAAAGTAGTTAAGTATTGTTTGGTGATTGTGTACCTCGTATTTATTTATAGACGCTAGTACCGACCATGGATACGAGGAGGAAGGAAGATACTACGAAGAAGAAGCCGAGGAGAACTTCAACCACTGCTCTGCACAAGGCATGCTAACACTTGCAAGATACTCTACTTTAGCAATCCTTACTAATCAAGTTGACCTATGCAAGCAAATACTTGCTTGTTACCATGACAACTATATGCCTTAAGCATATGTGATCATACCCACTTGATAACCCCATTCCTAGTTTTACTTACAAGCTTTATACTTTATTTCTTTATCAAAGCTATTACTTAGAGCTTACTTAAGCGAATTTGTAGATTCTAGAAAGATAATTGAAGGTTGCATAAAGAGCATAAAACTTGGCCTAAGCTAGATAATATTTATGTCATCCTAAGGAATGAGATTGAACTTAGTAAAACTCCACTAGTTTACCACCCCTCATTAGTACTTACCCCCACTTGTAGATGCTAGTGCTAATCATAAAAATTGATCAACTTTAGATGGGAATACTTGGTGGAAAAATGGTTATGAAAACCTTGGAATGATGGATCATTCTATTGAGATGTTTTGACATGTGTTTCAAAACACCAGATGATTTTGGTGATGAAAATGTTGAGGCATGAGCCTTAGCCCTTTATAAAACTGATGGTTGTCTGGATGCGATACCATTCCAATTTTATCGTACAATCACAATACCCGAAAATTGGGTAGGGATTGACTGGAAACTTATATACCTTAGTATTAGTTCCCTCACGGCCAAGGTCTGAGCTGAGGCTACCTTGTGAAGATTGTCCACCTGTGCAGTACCCAAGATGACAGTTGGTCATTGTTGGGAGGCCAAACTCACAGGAGAGGTGCTTATACTAGGGCGTGTAATTGAAAGGTTAGGATTGATTATCCGCATTCTAAGTATGGTGAATTCAGGATTTGTTCCTCACGAACGTATCGAATGTTGTGGTGAAAGTGTACAATCTCTGCAGAGTGTCAAACTATTTGAATAGCCGCGTTCGCGGTTATGGACATTTGGAGTGGCCATACTGTTCCCCCGTCACATGTTTTCAAAATGACTTGTGAAATGGATTGAGATTTTGACTTGACCACAATAGAGTTGTGATATGAAATACAAGTTCCCACTTAGGTGTTATAAAACTTCAACTAGCATTCTTTGCTACTGAACTTAGTAGAGGTAAATCTGGCTTTTTGCAAAACAACCCTAGAGCTTAGTTTCCTACTACAAAAAACCCCTTCACTTGTTAGTATTAGTTTGCGAGTACTTAAAGAGTACTCATGGCTTTGTCCCTGGCTATTCCCATGGCCAGACTATGAAGAGGAGTACCAGGAGGATGGATCCCAGGAAGGTTACGACAACTAGGATCATCTCCCATCGTCGACATTACTGTGACCCGAAGATGGAGCTTCGCCTACGCTACCATTATTATTACGTATTTCCGCTGCTTGAGTTGTATTAAGAACTGGATCATGAGATCCTTATTTGTGTAAGACCTTATGTATGGTTTGTAATGGATGATGTACTGTGGTATCCAAATCTGTTATGTCTCGCAAAAATGGTAATCCTGGGATTACGATGTATGGCATAACAGGCATCTGGGATTAAAAATCCGGGTGTTGACAAGTTGGTATCAGAGCCATCCTGACCATAGGAGACCCTAGTTAGACTGGACGTTTGAATCAAAAACTTAGTTTCAAAACCAAAGAAAGCAAATATTTACAAAAACTTATTCTCATTCTTACCTCTTGGACTCTTTCATAAAAATTCACGCTAGCAAATATTTACAAAAACTTATTTTCATTCTTACCTCTTGGACTCTTTCATAAAAAATCACGCTACTGCAAAATTATTTCGAAGCTAACATCAAATTTTGCACCCTAGATCACTTTTAGTAAAACTCACAACTACGCTAGTGCACAAACATAGTGAGTTGTATTCGGTCCCACGGTATCGTAGTTTCCAGAATGGTTCCTAAAACCATCTGTTTACCTTTGTTGTGGTGTGTGTTGTATCGTGTGAATGAATGAATGAAAAGCAAGTTACTAGAAAATCTGAGTCCAATTTTAAAAACTTCTCAAAGTCCCTGAACCTTAGAAATTTCCCTCGTTTCTCATGGTCTATCTCAATCTTCAGATGCCTCGCGGAGGAAGTGGTTCATCCCCGGACCCGATGTTGCAGATCCTGCAAATGTTGGTTTCTGACCACGAACCTGAAAGAGCCGAACGTCAAGCCAACCTAGCCACCCTTCAACAGATAGCTCAGCTAGCCCATAACAATCAAGGACACGGAAATCAGGACAACCATGGATCTAAGTTCAAGAATTTCCAGAACACCAACCCACCTGTTTTCACTGAGTCAGAAGAGCCCCTAGATGCCGATGACTGGCTGCAAAACATGGAAAACAACCTAGAAGTCGCCGGAGTGGAAGCTAACGAGAAAGTTCTTTTCGCCACCCATTATCTAACAGGAGATGCAAGAGCATGGTGGAACATCGTTCGTGCGATGACCGGAGGACAGATGATGACCTGGGAGGAATTCAAGGTCAAGTTCAGCAGAACCCATGTGCCACCGGGTTTGATCAAGAGAATGAGAGACGAGTTCAGAGAACTGAAGCAAGGACGGATGACCGTAGTGGAATACCGTGACAAATTCTTGTCATTAGCTAGGTATGCCCCGAATGAGATCGACACTGAAGCCAAGAAGAAGGAGAGATTCTTGAATGGTCTGCACGATGAGATGCAGACTGTGTTAGTCAATATCCCATTTGCTGATATTGAAGCCCTGGTCGACTCTGCCATCCATATGGAAGGAAAGATCAACCAAGCCAATGAGAACCGCAAGCGTCGCATGATGCATCAGCCAGGAACCCATCAGACCCCAAAGTATCGCCCTAACCCATCTCCAGGATTTGCCCCGAGAACCAACAGACCCCCGATGAACCGTTCGACCTATCCCAACCGTGGAAACCCTAGGCCCGGAGGAAATCACAAAAACCCTGGCAACTCTAGCAATTTCAACCGTGCCCCACCCAAGTTCAACAACAACAATGCTACCGCCAACACCAACAGTGCCCCGAGGACTGGAGGCAATGCTGTGCCTGTTGTAGCAAAGGACAAGTCGCAAGTGACTTGTTATAACTGTGGAAATAAGGGTCACTACTCCAACGAGTGCCCCAACAAGAAGAATGCCGCATCCCCCAATGCAAAGGCCCCAGCTCAGCAGCAGCGTCGTGTTTAGCCAGGAAGGAGGTAGGCCCCAGGGAATTCGTTCAACCGCAATGGCCGTCTTTTTCTCATGCATGCTGAAGAAGCTCAGGAAGAGCCAGACGTCGTGCTGGGTATGTTTTCTGTTAATTCAGTACTTGCAAGAGTGTTGTTTGATTCTGGTGCATCGCAATCATTTGTCACCAAAGAATTTGCATGCACTAGTAAAATTCAACCAACAAAACTGAAGCATGTTATGATCGTCCAAATTCCCGGATCAACCACCAAGGCTAGGCAAATTTGCAAAGTCGTCCCTCTCCGAATCCATGGCATAGACTTTTATGCTAATCTAATAGTACTCGGAACTAAAGTATTGGAAGTAGTACTAGGAGTGGATTGGATGTCCAAACATAAAGGATTGATTGACTCTGCCAAGAAAGCCATAACCATGACCAGTACCGTCGGAATATTAGTAGAGCATATATCTGAAACCTTACATCGTCAATTCAAGTGCAACAAGAGTATAGCCCAACCTACCATTGACCAAGTCCGGATAGTCTGTGAATACCCCGATGTATTTCCAGATGTTTTGCCCGGTATGCCCCCAGATCGGGATATCGAGTTTATCATTGAACTAATCCCCGGAACAGGACCCATAGCCCAGAGACCCTATAGTATGAACCCATCGGAACTAGCAGAACTGAAGAAGCAACCAGATTCCATGCTGGAAATGGGATTAATTCAAGCAAGTGCGTCACCATGGAGATCCCCTATCTTATTTGTGGACAAGAAGGATGGAAGTAACCGTTTGTGTACGGATTATCGGAAGTTGAATGATGTCACCATCAGGAACAAGTATCCCTTGCCCAATATAGAAGATTTGTTTATTCAGTTGACTGGTGCCAAAGTGTTTTCTAAGATTGACCTTAGGAGTGGCTACCATCAACTCAAGATTCGTGCAGAGGATATCCCCAAGACTGCCTTTACCACCCGTTATGGATTATACGAGTATAATGTTATGTCTTTTGGATTAACCAATGCCCCCGCTTATTTCATGAATCTCATGGATAAGATTTTTATGGACTTCCTAGATAAGTTTGTAGTTGTTTTCATCGACGACATTCTGATTTATTCCAAATCGGAAGAAGAACATGAGCTACACCTAAGGACCATTCTTGGAACCCTTAGAGAGCATCAATTGTATGCCAAGATTAGCAAATGTGAATTCTGGTTACAGGAAGTAGGATTCCTCGGACACATTGTCTCAGCCGAAGGAATTGCCGTTGACCCTGCAAAGGTGAAAGATGTCGAAGATTGGCAAGCCCCAACCACTCAAACCCAAGTTCGTGCATTTATCGGATTGACGGGATATTACCGCAAGTTCGTAGAAGGATCCTCGAGTATCGCCAGACCCATGACCCAATTGCTAAAGAAGGACAAGAAGTTTGAATGGACCGACAAATGTGAAGCGAGTTTTCAAGAACTCAAGAGGAGATTGATTTCAGCCCCAATCTTAATCATGCCGGATATCACAAAGCCCTTTGACGTGTATTGTGATGCATCCAAGATCGGTCTCGGATATGTGCTAATGCAAGAAGGCAAAGTTATCTCTTATCTATCTCGACAATTGAAACAACATGAGCAAAATTACCCAACCCATGACCTCGAACTCGCAGCCGTAGTTCTAGCCCTGAAGACATGGAGGCATTACCTGATGGGAAATCGTTGTGAGATTTATTCGGATCACAAGAGCCTGAAGTATATATTCAAGGAGCTGAATATGAGACAAAGAAGATGGATTGAGCTAATCAAGGATTATGATCTGGACATTCACTGTCACCCGGTAAAGCCAATGTGGTAGCAGATGCCCTTAGCAGATTGCCGTGCCGCTTGAACTCCATGATTTTGAGGAGCAACCAAGTTTGCACAAAGAGATGGAAGATTTTCGAATGGAATTAGTAAGTCAAGGATTTTTGGCTAGCATAGAACTTCAACCCACTTTTATTAGCCAGATCAAAGAGGCGCAGCAAGGAAATGCTAGTATTGACGGAATCAAGCGTCGTATCAGTACAGGCAAAGTACCCGGATTCACCGAAGACGAAGAAGGAGTTCTGTGGTACAAAGGATGCCTTTGTGTACTAGAAGATTCTGAGTTGAAAGAAGTTATTCTGAAAGAAGCTCATGATACTCTTTATTTTATCCACCCCGGTGGGACTAAGATGTATCAAGATTTGAAAGAACAATTTTGGTGGCATAAGATGAAGAGAGAAATCGGAAGCTATATCGCCAAGTGTGATATATGTCAGCGAGTCAAGGCCGAACATCAAAGACCCACTGGATTGTTGCAACCATTACAGATTCCGGAATGGAAATGGGATTCCGTTGGAATGGACTTTATCACCGGATTGCCTACTTCTAGTAAGGGAAATGACTCTATCTGGGTCATAGTGGACAGATTGTCCAAAGTCGCCCATTTCTTACCCGTCAAGACCACATATCAGAGTTCGAAGCTAGCGGAGTTATACATCGCTAGAATCGTCAGTTTGCATGGAGTCCCCAAGAACATCGTCTCTGATCGAGGAACTCAATTTACCTCGAGATTCTGGAAGAAAGTCCAAGAAGGTTTAGGAACCCGACTAGATTTTAGTACCGCTTATCACCCTCAGACCGATGGACAAACGGAGCGAGTAAATCAAATAATCGAAGATATGCTGAGAGCATGTGTGTTAGAATATGGATGTAAGTGGGAAGACTGTCTGCCGTTCACAGAATTTTCATACAACAATAGTTATTGTCAACACCCGGATTTTTAATCCCAGATGCATTTTAATCCCGGATACATCTCACAACGGCGATTTCCCATCGAATAATCATGTCATTTAGGGCTAGAACTAACTTCTGACTGCATTCGAGGTCATGGGTTGGGAATATCTTACGCACGAATCTTGAGTTGATGATAGTCATCCTAAGATCAATCTTAGAAAACACTTTGGCACCGCACAACCCGATCAAACAAATCTTCTATCTTGGGCAAGGGGTATTTGTTCTTGATGGTGACATCATTCAACTTCCTGTAATCCGTACACAAACGGTTACCTCCATCCTTCTTATCCACGAACAAAACAGGTGATCTCCAAGGTGACGCACTTTGTTGAATCAATCCAATTTCCAACATGGAATCCAGTTGCTTCTTTAGTTCTGCCAGTTCTGACGGCTTCATACTATATGGTCTCTGGGCTATTGGTCCAGTTTCGGGAATTAGTTCGATGATTAACTCGATATCCCGATCTGGGGGAATACCGGGCAAAACATCTGGAAATACATTAGGGTATTCACAGACTATCCGGACTTGGTCAATGGTAGGTTGGGCTATACTCTTGTTGCACTTGAATTGGCGAGGTAAGGTTTCAGATATATGCTCGACTGATATTCCGGTTGTACTGGTCATGGTGATGGCTTTCTTGGCACAGTCAATCAATCCTTTATGTTTGGACATCTAATCCATGCCTACTACTACTTCCAAACCTTTAGTTCCGAGTACTATCAGGTTAGCATAAAAATATATGCCATGGATTCGGATAGGGACGGCTTTGCAGATTTTCCTAGCCTTGGTGGTTGATCCGGGAATTTGGACGATCATAACATGCTTCAGTTTTGTTGGTTGAATTTTACTAGTGCATGCAAATTCTTTGGTGACAAATGATTGCGATGCACCAGAATCAAACAACACTCTTGCAAGTACTGAATTAACAGAAAACATACCCAGCACGACGTCTGGCTCTTCCTGAGCTTCTTCAGCATGCATGAGAAAAAGACGGCCATTGCGGTTGAACGAATTCCCTGGGGCCTACCTCCTTCCTGGCTGAACACGACGCTGCTGCTGAGCTGGGGCCTTTGCATTGGGTTCTGGTGCATTCTTCTTGTTGGGGCACTCGTTGGAGTAGTGACCCTTATTTCCACAGTCATAACAAGTCACTTGCGACTTGTCCTTTGCTACAACAAGCACATCATTGCTTCCAGTCCTCGGGGCACTGTTGGTGTTGGCGGTAGCATTGTTGTTGTTGAACTTGGGTGGGGCACGGTTGAAATTGCTAGAGTTGCCAGGGTTTTTGTGATTTCCTCCGGGCCTAGGGTTTCCACGGTTGGGATAGGTCGAACGGTTCATCGGGGGTCTGTTTGTTCTTGGGGCAAATCCTGGAGATGGGTTAGGGCGATACTTTGGGGTCTGATGGGTTCCTGGTTGATGCATCATGCGACGCTTGCGGTTCTCATTGGCTTGGTTGATCTTTCCTTCTATCTGGATGGCAGAGTCGACAAGGGCTTCAATATCAGCAAAGGGGATATTGAGCATCTCATCGCACATTATCTCTCTTTCTTCTTGGCTTCGTGTCAATCTCATCCGGGGCATACCTAGCTAATGACAAAAAGTTGTCACTCATCCTTCCTTGCTTCAGTTCGTCTCTCATCCTCTTGATTAAACCCGGTGGCACATGGGTTCTGCTAAACTTGACCTTGAATTCCTCCCAGGTCATCATCTGGCCTCCGGTCATTGCACGAACACTGTTCCACCATGCCCTGGCATCTCCGGCTAGATAGTGGGTGGCGAACAGAACTTTCTCGTTAGCTTCCACTCCGGTGACTTCTAGGTTATTTTCCATGGTTTGTAGCCAATCATTGGCATCCAGGGGCTCTTCTGACTTCGTGAAAACAGGTGGGTTGGTATTCTGGAAATTATTGAGCTTAGATCCATGGTTGTCCTGATTTCTGTGGCCTTGGTTGTTGTGGGCTAGCTGAGCTATTTGCTGAAGGGTGGCTAGGTTGGCTTGATGTTTGGCTCTTTCAGCTTCGCGGTCAGAAACCAACATTTGCAGGATCTGCAACATGGGGTCCGGGGATGAACCACTTCCTCCACGTGGCATCTGAAGATTGAGATAGATCATGAGAAAAGAGGGAAATTTCTAAGGTTCTGGGACTTTGAAAAGTTTTTTTTTAAGTTTGACTCAGATGTTGTAGCAACTTGCTTTTCATTCATTCATTCACACGATACAAACACACACCACAACACAAGAAAAACAGATGGTTTTAAGAACCATTCTAGAAACTACGATACAGTGGGACCGAATACTACTCACTACGCTAGTGTTCAAGTGCTACTACTCCTTGGAGTCGGTGTAGTCGTCCTCCTCACCATCCTCGTCGTCATCGATGAAGGCGTAATCATGCTCATCGGTGAAGAAATCCATAGCCTGATCTTCCAGAAAATCATCATCATCACTGAGATAGGAGTAGGGGTCTCCACGAAGGTCCTCTCCGGCATTCTCCCTTTCCTCCAACTGCATGTCTCTCTCGTGGATGGTCTCTTCCAAAGACGAGATACGGTGGCTAAGACGGGCAATGATGCGCTCCTTCTTATCGAGCTGACGGCGGCGAGATTTGCGATCCTTCGCTAGCATGGCGATGGTCTGATCCTTCGTCTTGATGATGGCAGACTTGTGGTTGGAGTAGTCACGGCAGTTATCCAACTCCTGATGATGATCGTACATCATGAAGCTGAGGTGGTCCAATAGAGTCTTCAGCTCGTGGTGGTATGGGGATTCCAGGGGTTGTCCATTAGCATCACGCCTTGGGAAAAACTCAAAGCGGGTACCCTTGATCTGGTTGATACTTTGCCCACACAGATGGGCAAGATCTTCCTGCATGGCCCTGGCAAGTCCATCGAGCCAGTTGTTCTCTCTTATGGTAAACTAAATTCCTTCCGTAGTGGGAGGTTCAATCTTTCCTCGGAGACATGCAACAATTAGCCACTGCAGATCTTCTCCTCCTTGATCATTGAGCTGAGCTCCGAAGAACTCGGGGTGAGGACCCTCCAGAAGTTCCGAAAGCTGGTCCAAATTCCTCTCAAAGATAAGGTCTTCTCCATTTCCCTATTGGTAGAACTTGTTGTACTTCACGTCCATCTAAAAGAATATAAGATGAGTAAGTTAGTAGAGTGATCAAGTGTGTCAAATTTTTATCTATTGTGCAAAAGTTTTTGAGGAACATTAATTTTCATGAAAGAAGTGAGTGATAAGAATGGGAATAAGTTTTTTTAAATATTTGCTTCCTTTGGTTTTGAAACTAAGTTTTTGATTCAAACGTCCAGTCTAACTAGGGTCTCCTATGGTCAGGATGGCTCTGATACCAACTTGTCAGCACCCGGATTTTTAATCCCAGATGCCTGTTATGCCATACATCACAATCCCAGGACTACCATTTTTGCGAGACATAACAGAATTGGATACCATAGTACATCATCCATTACAAACCATACATAACGTCTTACACAAATAAGGATCTCATGATCCAGTCTTAATACAACACAAGCAGCGGAATACTGTCACATCCCAAGATTTTCCAAATCTTGTAATGTGAAAAAAATAAATGAATAAAATAAAACTTTGTTTGATTTTCAGAGTGAGAAGAAATTTTTTGAATCCAATTGGAAATCTTCAAACCAATTTGGATCAAATAAAATCCTAAAGAGATTTAAAAAGGTAAACATTTGATAAAGGAAATAAAATATTTTGGAATTACTATTTTGGATCTTCTAATAAAAGGATTTGGTTTTCAAAAGAAAAGGTGGATTTATAAATAAGGATTATTTTATAGAGCCAAATTAAACCTTGGCCAAGCTTATGAAATAAAATGCTTTGTTTTGATAAAAATAGTAAAGGTTTATTTGAAATAAATTAATAAGGATTTAATATCCAAGTTTTATAAATAAAGGTTTTACTATTTTAATTAACCATCAAAACTTATTTATTCAATTTAAATAAGTTTTCCAAATATTTTATATTCCCAAATAAAACCTATTGATTTGGTTTTGAAAATAATTAAATTTCAAAAGGAGTATTTAAATAAAAACAAAGCCTATTTGATTTAATAACAATGGTCTATTTATTTAATTAATAATGGACCCTATAATAAAAATTATTATTTTGGATGTGGAATTTTGGTTTATGTTACTGAACAGAACCAAATCCAAAGTTACAAAGTTTGGTGTTTGTTTGAATTGATTTGAGTATTGTTTGTTTGTTTGAATTTCAAAACAGAAATAGGAAATAGAAAAAGAAAAAGGGTTCAGGAAGAAAAAAATAGAATTTGGACGACCCAACCCAGCAGCCCAACAAGGCCCAGAACCAGCCCAGCTTCCCTCCCCCGAAGAAAACGTTTCACACCCAGTTTCTAACCCGAACAGACGCTGACTGGTGGCCCTCTTCTCCCTCTCGTTCCTCGCTGACAGCAGGGACCCACGCAGCCAGCACATCTTCTTCCTCCTCGCGCTGACGACACCCTGCCGTTGCTGCCATTTACGCCGGTGTTGAATACGCGCTGATACCGCGACCGTTACTCGCCGTGACTGCATGCTATTAAACGCCTGCGTCTCCTCCTCCTTTCCCCTCACACGCCCCCCCTCTCTCTGCCCCGAGGCTGCCTCAATTTGAGCTCGCAATGCCACAGCTCCGACCATCGTCCTCCCTCGATTCCGGCTGAGCATCGCCACCTCCTACCTCCCCGAGCACACGGGCACACTCACCACTCCCAGACGCTCCTCCCAGTACCCTCCGTTCAACCGCGGGCGCCCCAGAAAGCCGTCCTCGACAAAGCTCTGAGCGCCGCCGCGTCTGCAACTTCTCCAGCAAAGTCCCCTGGTAAACACTGACCGCCCCACGCCATCTCGTTCACGCTCCCACACTCGCCTCACTCTCCTACACCTAACCATGCCCTCTGTTTGACTTCTTGTGATCGACAGCGCCGCCTTCGACCGCGAACAGAACCACCCGTCGCCAGACCCTACTCCGGTGAGGAATTCCTCCTGTCCTCGTGCGCCCCTTTCCTAGACGACTTCGCGTTGAGCTTCCCCAGGCCTCTGCGATCACGGTGAGCATAATCCCCTCCCTTCTAGCTTCCTGTATCGTCGGCACCGCCACCACCTGACCGTCGCTGCCGTCTGCCGCCGCGCAGCGCCGCTAGGTTTTGGCCAAACACGCGCGAGCCGTTAGATCTCAATCCTGTGGCGTAGACAGAACGACTTAAGTGAACAGGTACGGATGCATCTGAGCCGTGCGATCTGTTTAGATCCAACGCGCCATAGAACCCGATCCGACCGAATCGGTACCAGCGAATAGAAACATGACACGTGGCCAGTTCTAGTTTAAAACAGAATTTGAAAATAGATTTGAGTTGCAATTTGAAACCTCTGTAACTTTTGATCCACACATCCAAAAATTACTAACTTTATATAGTTGGAATCAGTGGAACAAACCCTAGCCAACCATGGAATTTGTTTAGAAAATAGTATCTATTAGATTGTTTGTTTTTGCAGAAACTTTTGTATGCTTGTTTAGATTAGAAAAATTGTTCAAAAATGTTTTTAGGGTTAAAACCTTTGCAAATTAGTTTGTGGTGAACTTACTAACCCTAGGAATCAACCCATGGAGTTAAAAAAATGAATTTGGTGAAGTTTAGGATGGATTAATTAGTTTAGCCCATTTCTAGCCAAATAAAAATAATGGTTTTGTTACAAAAATGTTTTTGGAGTAAAAACTTTGGGAAAATGTTTTGGACCAAACTTACTGGCCTTAAACACCAAGTTTTGAGAAAAAACATCTTATTTGGTGAACAACATAGAGTTGTTGCTTTGATAAAAATATTTTCCACCACATAAAATAATGATTGAATTTAAAAATGGTTTATGGACAAAACCCTTTTGCAAATGACTTTGCCACTTTGGAAAATGACCACTTTGAACCTTACAAAGTTTAGAAGCCTAGTGGAGACCACCTTTGCAAATAGAACCATCTCGTGCATGCTTACATGCATGACTTAGATCCCATTGTTTTATGTGTGTGAATTGTTTGATTGGTTATTGGTTTGGAATGCTAGTTGATATTGTGTTTGCTTGATTGATTGTAGTGAAGTTAGAAAAGTGTGAGACTAGCAAGATCAAGGAGTGAAACAACATTCCCTACCAAAAGGCAAGTTACACTATCATCTAAAAGTCCTACTATTTTCATTATACTTAGTGGATTTTGAAACATGCATGAAAATAATTTTATACTTATGCTATGCTAAATCCTAATAGGATTCCCTATACATTCCTTAGTGAAAACAATGTAGTTGTTACATGCTTAGCCATGCTATATTTTGAAAAGAGATACATGTTGAGATTTTATGAAGTTGAGAAAAGGACTTTTGTTTTATATAATAAAACAAGGACTCAATGAACCACCTGGGTGGCCAAGGACTTTGAGTTTTGGAGAAGGTGGCAACAAAAGGAACCATTTCTATGGCAATCACTTTGTGTTGTGCTCCAAAGGAAACCACCCAGGAAACTTAGAGATTGAACATGTTTCTCCAATTGTGGCTTTCGTGTGCAACCACATGCTATTTATGGCTCTGGCTTAGTCAATTACATTGGGAAGACCCATGCATTGTCTTCAGTTTACTAGACATCGGGACCTGGAATCCTACATGGGTGCTGAAGACAAGCTAGCAATGGTGTATGGGAGGACCCTCTGGAAAGACTTCGTCACATTCTCAATCTGCCGGTACTCCATCTTGGTGAGCACTAATCCAGTGGCCACTAGTGGCACAAAGATGGGATTGTGACATGTGGGTAAGGTGTGCAACTTCTGCAGAAGATAATAAAATCTAAGTACTTAGCCGTGTCCCCGGTTATGGACAATACTGAGCAACTAAAGTTTGAAGCTATGGGAGATCTCGACATTCCAACTTCTAAAATAAAAACTTGATGCACTTGGGGGTACCAAGGAGCTCAAGAGATTTTGATAAAACTTGATGCACTTGGGGTTACCAAGGAGCTCAAGAGATTTGGTTAAAACTTGATGTACTTGGGGTTACCAAGGAACTCAAGAGATTTTGATGAAACTTGAACACTTGGGGTTACCAAGGAGTTCAAGGAGATTTTGATAATGACTTAAACACTTGGGCTTTACTAAGAAGTTTTCAAAGATTTGATCAAAGGTAAAACCATTTTGAAAAGATAGGATAAATCTTGCTTCTGCAAATGAGCCTTAAACCCTACTTAGCCAAATGTGCATGTAATGATAGGATCCACTTATATTCTACATAGTAGTGAAACTTGCCAATACAACTCAAATGTATTGACCCCTGTGGCTGTAACTTGTAATGTTGCAGGTTTGATTAATTTTAGTGAAGATTGATTGATTAGGATTACAAAGTCTACAACCAACATCTGCCTGTGGCACTTTGAAGATGAAGGACCCATGACTATAGATATTCCGCTGCAATGTAATGTAATAGCCAAATGAGCTATGTAAAGATGTAATAAAATTATGTTTTCCTGGTTATAAAGTTATATTATGACCTTTGTTTCTTGATATTACATCTAAACTGTGGATGCTAGCTATTGATGCAGGGACTAGCATTGTAAACACAGGGGACCCCACCTTATATGTTAATAAAGGTTGGGACACTACCTCTACAAATACGTAATAATAACGGTAGCGTAGGCGAAGCTCCATGGGGTCCATCTTCCAGGTACTCCTCTTCATAGTCTGGCCATGGGAATAGCCAGGGACAAAGCCATGAGTACTCTTTAAGTACTCGCAAACTACTAACAAGTGAAGGGGTTTTTTGTAATAGGACACTAAGCTCTAGGGTTGTTTTGCAAAAAGCCAGATTTACCTCTACTAAGTTCAGAAGCAACGAATGCTAGTTGAAGTTTTATAAAACCTAAGTGGGAACTTGTATTTCATATCACAACTCTGTTGTGGTCAAGTCAAAATCTCAATCCATTTCACAAGTCATTTTGAAAACATCTGACGGGGGAAACAATATGGCCACTCCAACTGTCCATAACCGCGAACGCGGCTATTCGAATAGTTTGACACTCTGCAGAGATTGTACACTTTCACCACAACATTCGATACATCCGCCAGGAAAAATTCCTGAATTCACCATACTCAGTATGTGGATAATCAATCCTAACCTTTCAATTACATGCCCTAGTATAAGCACCTCTCCTGTGAGTTTGGCCTCCCAACCATGAACAACTGTCATCTTGGGTACAGCACAGGTGGACAATCTTCACAAGGTAGCCTCAGCTCAGACCTTGGATGTGAGGGAACTAATACTAAGGTATATAAGTTTCCAATCAAGCCCTACCCAATCTTTGAGTATTGTGGTTGTACGGTAAAATTGGAAGGGTATCGCATCCAGACAACCATCAGTTTTATAAAGGGCTAAGGCTCATGCCTCACCATTTTCATCCCCAAAATCATCTGGTGTTTGGAAAAACATGTCAAAACATCTCAATAGAATGATCCATCATTCCAAGGTTTTCATAACCATTTTTCCACCAAGTGTTCCCATCTAAAGTTGATCAAGTTTTATGCTTAGCACTAGCATCTATAAGTGGGGGTAAGTACTAATGAGGGGTGGTAAACTAGCATCTCATGCCTTAGGATGACATAAGTATAATCTAGCTTAGGACAAGTTTTATGCTCTTTATGCAACCTTCAGTAATCTTTCTAGTATCTACAATTGACTTAAGTAAGCTCTCAATAAGAGCTTTGATAAAGAAATAAAATAGAAAGCTTGCAAATAAAACTAGGAGGGGGTATCAAGTGGGTATGATCACATATGCTTAGGGCATATGGTAACAAGTAATTATTTGCTTGCATCAGTATAGTATCTTGCAAGTGTTAGCTTGCACATTCAACTAGTAGCATTAGGCTTGCATCATTATCATTATAAGCTTGCTAAATTGCAAGTGTTAGCTTGCAAGGTTAATAGATTGCAAGTATTGGCTTGCCTTGTGCAGAGCAGTGGTTGAAGTTCTCCTCGGCTTCTTCTTCGTAGTATCCTCCTTCTTCCTCGTATCCTTGGTCGGTACTAGCGTCTATAAATAAATACGAGGTACACAATCACCAAAAAATACTTAACTACTTTCAATCATCACACAAAAGGGGTCCTATAGATGATCTAGCATCATCTCTAACCTTACAAGATTAAAGCTTGGTTTAATTCCTTTTATTTTTAGAAAAGTAATTTCTACTCATTGAAAAACTACTTAAGATTTAATATTATCCAAACCATACATGGGATCATGTTGTCACATGTCATCACCAAATATTTTAGTCCATGGGAATGTGATTTAAAGTGGTGTCACAATTTAATAAGGTTTTACCCTTTTATTTTAATTAAATAAGTGACTAGAAATGCCTATGTGGCATTCTTTTATTACTTGGTCATTATTTCTGTAAATAAACCCATATATTTTTATATATTCTGAAAGGTATGGTTAAATGTGATTTTTGAGAGTTGGAATCAACTCAAAAGCTATTATGGTTTTAATTTGAAAAATGTTTGAATGCAGAAAATCTTCTGCCTTGATATTTTTACCAAGGGTGATCTACAGATCCAAATGACTTGAATCCAACGGGCTTGGATTCAGCATTTCCAGACCTTTCTAACAAAATTGGTTTCATTCAACTTGGTTCACTGAATCGATCTGGGTTGATTTTTGAATCTAGGTGCAGAAGTGTGTTTGAAATAAAATCGAAAAGGTTAAATTCAAACGACTGGGCTGCGCGGGAAGCGATACTGGGCCGGCCTGCTAAGCACAGCGCTTACGCGGGCTGGTTAAGTCGCTGTCCCCACGCGTCAGTGAGATGAGGGGGTGTGAAGCGGTATGGGGCGATGTGAGTCGTGGGATCTTGTTCTAATCTAACGGCTAAGGGTCATCGTCCACGTCGGGCAACTCCGGCGAGACTGAAACCTAACGCGGCAGGTGAGGGTCGTTGGGGTCTCACCAGGGCTTAGGCGAGGGTCAGCGAGGCGGGTGAACGACGAAGCCGATGACGGCGAACCTCCTGGTACCGGTAGCTTCTCCTGGGGCGGCTCTAATCGCTGGCCCCCTTCTTCTCCAGTAGCGGCGGGCTCCGGTGCAATTCCGGCGAAGCACTGCTCGCCTTGCTTCGGGAATGAGGCGAGGTGGTTTTGGGTGAGAGGGGAGTGAGGTGGTGTGCTCAATTCAGCTGGGGGTGGCCTCTATTTATAGTGGCGAGAGGGAACCAACGGGCGCAAGTTGAGCTTGTCGTGGTCGACGACACAGAAGGCTAGCAGCGTGGGCGACGGTAGGGGCAGTGCGGTGCTCCCTGGCGATGCTCAACGACGCTATGGCAAGGCGTGGGGCGGTGCGGTTTGGTCGGAACGCGGCGGTGTTCTGCGTGTGCCTGACGGAGGTTTTTAATGCGCACAACTTGCATGGTCCTCGCGGCGGCGAACGAGCGTGTCTGCGGGGTTGCTGGGACTGTGGTGATCATGTATGCACGCGGCGAGGGCGGCGCGCGGTCTGTGGGCGTCGGTCGAGCGTGGCGCACGGGGCGCGCTGTCGGCATGGTTGCTAGCGAGCTTGGCATGGTCCGTGCGTGTGGTCCAGGGGTTGGCAAGGTTCGAGCGCTGGACAGGGAGTTGAGGTGGGGTGTTGGCTTGCTCCCAGACATGTTGGCTAGGCTTGGTTCTTCTCCTTGCTTGCTGTCGACATGGGGGTGACAAGGGTGCACTCGGCTGTTCACCATTGATGACATTGCCAGGCTTACAGTGGGGGTAGTTGTGAGCTAGAGAGGGAACCAGTTAGGCCCAAATCACTGCTCACAATAGTGTTTGGATTTTGTTTGACTTGCATCTGCAAGGTGTTTGATGAAATGGCTGCAAGAATTCAAGTTTTGAATTTTGAAAAGATTTTTGGTGGGTGTGCTAGGTTGGTTCTGGTGAGTCTGCAGATGCTTGGGTTTTGAAAGTTGGGCTTGTTGGAGTGGTTTTTGAAAAAGTGGGATCTTCCCATATGATAAAGATTCAATTTTGAACTGTCCTTTAAACTATGCATTTGAAAGTTTCTGGATGATCACAAAAGTGGGCCTTGATACTTTGTTATGAGTACAATCAAGGGGTGTAAAGATCCAAACAAGTTTCTGTTAAGTTCTGAAAGTTTGGGACAGCCAAAGTAGGCATGAGAGTTAAATTGGTCAAAATGACCATTCACTCATTTTGTTTGTTTTTGATTTATTTGTCTTTGGGAAAAGTTTGGGAATGGTTTAGATGATGTTTATTTCACCTAAGAATACTTTTACAAGCAAAGAAACACATAAACAAGGCAATTCAAAAGAATTCAAAATGGGATGCATACACACATGCATGCTTTCATATTTTTATTTAGAAAAGTTTTTGTTAACCCTAATTTTGATGATTAGAGTTTAATGATCCAAGTTTAGTATTTTTGGGATGTTACAGTTATCAAGCTAGTTTGCAAATGGCCCCATTTGAATTTATGTACGGAAGAAAGTGTCGCACCCCTTTGAACTGATCGGAAGTAGGAGAGAGTCAGATTTTTGGACCCGATATCCTACGAGAAGCAGAAGAGAAGGTTCACAAGATTCGTGAGCACCTCAAGACCTCCCAGTCTAGACAGAAGAGTTACGCCGACAAGAGATGTCGAGACCTCGCCTTCAACATAGGAGATTTGGTATATCTGAAAGTGTCGCCATTGAAGGGAATACAGCGTTTCCAACTCAAAGGAAAGTTAGCCCCCAGATATATCGGACCCTTCAAGATTCTGAACCATCAAGGAGAAGTGTCGTATCAATTGGAACTACCCGAAGAGATGTCAGCCGTGCACAATGTGTTCCATATCTCATTACTTCGCAAGTGTCTCGAAGTTCCAGAGAAGACTGAAGTGTTCAAGAATATCGATCACCAGACCATAGAGATCAACGATGACCTGACCTATCCTGAAGTACCCATCCGTATTTTGGAAGAAGCTTTCCGAACTACCAGAACCCGAAGCATCAAGTTTCTCAAAATTCAGTGGAGCAACCACACGGAAGAGGAAGCTACTTGGGAGCGCGAAGATCACATCAGGACGGAGTTTCCCGATCTCTTCAAATCCTAGGTAATCTTTTTCGTCCTTTTTCAAATCTCGGGACGAGATTTTGTTTAAGGAGGGAAGGTTTGTAACATCCCAAAAATATTAAACTAGAATCATCAAACTCTAATCATCAAAATTAGGGTTAACAAAAACTTTTCCAATTAAAATATGAAAGCATTCATGTGTGTATGCATTCCAATTTGAATTCTTTTGAATTACCTTGCTTGTGTGTTTCTTTGCTTGTAAAATGATTCTTAGGTGAAATAAACATCATCTAAACATTTCCCAAACTTTTCCCAAAGACAAATAAATCAAAACAAACAAATTAAGTGAATGGTCACTTTTGCCAAATTAACTCCCATGCCTACTTTGGCTATCTCTAACTTTCAGAACTTAAGATAAACTTGTTTGGATCTTTGCACCCCTTGATAGTACTCATAACAAAGTATCAAGGCCCACCTTGTGATCATCCAGAAACATTCAAATGCATAGTTTAAATAACAGTTTAAAATTGAATCTATTTCATATGGGAAGATCCCACTTTTTCAAAAACCACTCAAACAAGATCAACTTTCAAAACCCAACCATCTACAGACCACCAGCACATGCCTAGCACACCCACCAAAAATCTTTTCAAAACTCAAAACTTGAATTCATGCGGCCATTTCATCAAACATCTTGCCATTTCAAATCAAACAAAATCTAAACACTATAGTGTGCAGTGATTCTGGCCAAACTTGTTCCCTCTCTAGCTCACAGCAACCTCAGTAGATCATCTAGAAAACTTAATTATTCACTAGCCCCACTGTAAGCTTTCCAATGTCATCAATGGTGAACAGCCCGAGAGCACCCATGTCACCCTAGTGTGGACAGCCGGCTAGAGGAAGAACTAGCCGTGCCAACCTTGTCTGGGAGGTAGCCCATAGCTCACCGCCCCTTGTCGACCAGGCCTGCCTCGCAGACAGCAACCAGAACTGCCAGGAACGCCGTGCTCGTGCCGCTGTCGACCATGCCGCAGAGCACGCGCCGTTCCCATTCAACCAGACCACCTCGAGCCCTCGCCGCCCTCCAACATGCTCCCCACCATCCCAGGAGACCACCAGACATGCCCATTTTACCGCCCGTACCCCATAGCCACCGCTCACCGTTGAAGACGCTGCCTCTGCCGCGCAGAACATCGAGTGTTCTCGACCGTTTGCCACCACCCCTACACATGCATTAAAGCCACAGAGCATCGCCAGGAGACCACCGATCAATCGCCACCCTCGGCCATGTCTCTAGCAGCCCGTAGCCATGTCGCCACCGTCGCCTGCCCATCCCGTTCGGTCTCGTCGTCGAGACTATAAATAGAGGCCTCCCCCGCTCAAACTCTTCACACCATCTCACTCCCCTCTCCTCACTGATCGTTCCACCCCGTTTCCGGAGCAAGGCGAGCAGCGCATCCCCCCGTATCACTGACGCGTGGGGACAACAACTTAACCAGCCCGTGTAAGCACTGTGCGTAACAGGCCGGCCCATTAGCAGTTCCCACGCAGCCCAGTCGTTTGAATTTGTATTTTTCCATTTTCATTCAAACTTAGTTCTATACCCAGTTTCAAAAATCAACCCAGCTCGATTTAGTGAACCAAATTGAATGAAACCAATTTTTTTAGAAAAGGTTTTGAAATGCTTAATCCAAGCCCGTTGGATTCAAATCATTTGAACCTATAGATCAACCTTGGTAAAAATAACAAGGCAAAAGCTTTTCTGCATTCAAACATTTTTCAAATTTAAACTATAATAGCTTTTGAGTTGATTCCAAATCTCAAAAATCACATTTGATCATACCTTTTAGAATATATAAAAATATATGGGTTTACTTACAGAAATAATGTTCAAGTAATAAAAGAATGACACATAGGCATTTCTAGTCACTTATTTTATTTAAAATAAAAAGGTTAAATCTTATTAAATTGTGACACCACTTTAAATCACATTCCCATGTACTGAAATGTGTGGTGATGACATGTGTCAACATGATCCCATGTTTGGTTTGGAGAATATTAAATCTTAAGTAGTTTTTCAATGAGTAGAAATTACTTTTCTAAAAATAAAATCATTAAGTCAAGTGCTTGTAATGTTAGTGATGATGCTAGATCATCTATAGAACCCCTTTGTGTGATGATTGAAAGTAGTTAAGTATTGTTTGGTGATTGTGTACCTCGTATTTATTTATAGATGCTAGTACCGACCAAGGATACGGGGAGGAATGAGGATACTACGAAGAAGAAGTCGAGTAGAACTTCAACCACTGCTCTACACAAGGCAAGCTAACACTTGCAAGATACTCTACTTTAGCAAGCCTTACTAATCAAGTTGACCTATGCAAGCAAATACTTGCTTGTTACCATGCCAACTATATGCCTTAAGCATATGTGATCATACTCACTTGATAACCCCATTCCTAGTTTTACTTAAAAGCTTTATACTTTATTTCTTTATCAAAACTATTACTTAGAGCTTACTTAAGTGAATTTGTAGATTCTAGAAAGATAATTGAAGGTTGCATAAAGAGCATAAAACTTGGCCTAAGCTAGATAATCTTTATGTCATCCTAAGGCATGAGATTGAACTTAGTAAAACTCCACTAGTTTACCCCTCATTAATACTTACCCCCACTTGTAGATGCTAGTGCTAAGCATAAAACTTGATCAACTTTAGATGGGAATACTTGGTGAAAAAATGGTTATGAAAACCTTGGAATGATGGATCATTCTATTGAGATGTTTTGACATGTGTTTCCAAACACCAGATGATTTTGGTGATGAAAATGTTGAGGCATGAGCCTTAGCCCTTTATAAAACTCATGGGTGTCTGGATGCGATACAATTCCAATTTTACCGTATAACCACAATACCCGAAAATTGGGTAGGGCTTGACTAGAAACTTATATACCTTAGTATTAGTTCCCTCACGGCCAAGGTCTGAGCTGAGGCTACCTTGTGAAGATTTTCCACATGTGCAGTACCCAAGATGACAGTTGATAATGGTTGGGAGGCCAAACTCACAGGAGAGGTGCTTATACTAGGGCGTGTAATTGAAAGGTTAGGATTGATTATCCGCATACTGAGTATGGTGAATTCAGGATTTGTTCCTAACGGACGTATCGAATGTTGTGGTGAAAGTGTACAATCTCTACAGAGTGTCAAATTATTCGAATAGCCACGTCCGTGGTTATGGATAGTTGGAGTGGCCATATTATTCCCCCGTCAGATGTTTTCAAAATGACTTGTGAAATGGATTGAGATTTTGACTTGACCACAACAGAGTTGTGATATGAAATACAAGTTCCCACTTAGGTGTTATAAAACTTCAACTAGCATTCTTTGCTTCTGAACTTAGTAGAGGTAAATCTGGCTTTTTGCAAAATAACCCTAGAGCTTAGTGTCCTACTAAAAAACCCTCTCACTTGTTAGTATTAGTTTGCGAGTACTTAAAGAGTACTCATGGCTTTGTCCCTGGCTATTCCCGTGGCCAGACTATGAAGAGGAGTACTAGGAGGATGGACCCCAGGAAGGTTACGACAACTAGGATCATCTCCCATCGTCAGCATTGCCTATGACCCCGAAGATGGAGCTTTGCCTACGCTACCGTTATTATTACGTATTTTCGTTTCTTGAGTTGTATTAAGAACTGAATCATGAGATCCTTATTTGTGTAAGACCTTATGTATGGTTTGTAATGGATGATGTACTGTGGTATCCAAATCTGTTATGTCTCGCAAAAATGGTAATCCTGGGATTGCGATGTATGGCATAACAGGCATCTAGGATTAAAAATCCGGGTGTTGACACTGACTAGAAGAGTCCTTGCAAGGAGAGTGGTGAAGGGGAACGAGATATCTCGTATTGCCACCTCCACAAGAATCATGGTCACCCTCCCGTTGCTGAGACTCCTTGGACCTGCGTGTTCAGCCCCCTCACGAACCAAGGGATCGTGGGACCCTAATTCCTTCACAAGACAAATATCCAACACAGATTTCTAAAGAGTAGTTCTATAGAGAATGTCCAAGATTCAGAATCTTCACTGTCTCCAAATGTGAACCTGAAAATTTTAGGAATGTCATCCATGTCAGTGACTCTTACTTTGGCAATAATTCTTATTTTTTTCTTAGGATCCCTCTCCCACATCATCATCTTCCAAATGCCACTGAAGATAGCATTGAGGTCTTTAGTGTTCCGGTGATCTAGTGGTTGCCCAGCCAACATGACCGATGAGTCCAAAATTGGATCATTTTTACCTATTGTTTTTGCATAAATAGAGTAGGGTTTTTAGTATTTTACCGTGTTTGCATGCACCTTTTGTCCTTGTTTCAACAGGATCTCCATTTACTAAGTCACTTATGAACATACCAATTGAGACTATAATATTATACTATAATATGATATTTTTAAGAGATAAAAGTCATCTAATTGATTTATCTTCACACCAGGAGGAATTTCTTGCGCAGAGGAGGTCAGAGGGCCCTTAACGACCATTGGTACATGTGGATCCCACCCGTACCGTCCGCATGTATGATGTGGCAACATGACCTCCTCGTAAAATACTTCCACCTTGTGAAGACGGATCTGAGATCCGACATTCATAGAAACCCCAAGCCACGAAAAACACATCAGAAAGGGATCTGAAGGAGGAACTTAGAGAAGGGCAAATCCTTGCTTCTTCACGGATCATTGGAAGATAACGCATCATCCCCTTCATCATCAACTGTGGCATCACCATCACCATCTCTACCCCCATATTACAATCATTTGATCTTGTTGTAATTCCAGATTCAATTGTGGTTTGCACTAGATTCATTCCAGTACTTTTATCCATCCATTTGATTATGATGATGTTGTTGATTGCTTCCATGTGTGAGTAGTTTCCTTTGTTCTTGTCGAGATGGATAAATCCTAGCATTATTATGAAATGAGATAAAGATGATCTATTACCTGTGTCTATGATCTATGGTGTGTGTTTGATCTGTCTCTTTAGATGGTATGTGTAGTCGACCACATATCATTTGCCTTAGGGTCTAAAGAAGAGGGTGAAATCCCTCGGATGTGTTTGGAAGTGTGCCCAGAGCTATTGTGACTAGAAGCACGGCTAGGAAATTGCACGGTCAAAGGAGAAAAAAATTGAGATTCACTAAGATAATTATGATATCCACGGGGAGACCCTTAATTGTAGTGGTCTATATGGGTGAGTGCTCTCAGACATCAAGGTGGTTATTTAGAGATGACCTCATTCCTGGCTCTACAAAGTGACTGCCTACGAGCCTTCTAGTGAACATCTTATTATGGAACTCTCTCCAAACGTACCATGACATAATAAATATGTTATCCTAATTATGATTAATTACAACATGCTAGTGGTGTATCCTACATCCCCGAGAATGTTTTAACCATATTGAGTTTAACTGCCATTCCAAACGCTTTTGTTACTTGCTTTCTTGTAGAGGTCCCAACTTGATAAGGTAGAGATCCCTGTGTTTACAATGCTAGTCCCTGGATCAATAGCTAGCATCCACAGTTTAAGATGTAATATCAAGAAACAAAGGTCATAATACAACTTTATAACCAGGAGTAAAATCATTCATGACATCTTACATAGCTCATTTGGCTATCTCATTACAATGCAGCTGAAATAACTATATAGCATGGAGTCCTTCATCTTCCAAAGTGCCACAGGCAATCATGTTGGTTGTAGACTTGTAATCCTATTCAACACACTTCACTAACATCAAACAAACCCGCAACATAATAAGTTACGGCCACAAGGGTCAATACATTTGAATTGTATTGGCAAGTGATACTATGGTAGAATAGTGGTATCTATCATCTATATGCATTTGGATAAGTGGAGCTTAGGCTTTCTTTGCTCAAAATAAGGTTTTCCTTATTACTTGAAAACACTAAGTTTTTGTTTGTCAAAAACTCCCAAGGAACAAAAGTGTGTCACCAAGGTAGTCCAGTCACTGGGTCTTGTGTAACCATTGGTCCTTTGCCCTTGTTCAACCACAAGCTTTTAAGTTAGAAATTGGGATGAGGAGATCCTTGATAGCTTCCATGGCTTGATGCTCAAATTGTCCATTGCCGGGGACATGAATAAGTACTTAGGCTTTTCCTTCTCGAGAGGTGGTGCACTTTTCCCACAAGAGTTGACATGCATCGAGACAAGATCTTTCAGAATACTTCCCTTAGACCAAATGGACGCGTTCCAACCTATCACCCCCTACCGCCTTCTGTCTATCTGGCTAAGTTATTGCAACCTATATGATCCAGGAAGAGCCCATATGCCATGTGGCTACACTAGAAGCTTCTCAACATTTGACATCTCAAATCTCTTTGTTCCTGGGTGGCTTTCCACAAGTGTGATACACAAGTTTTCGCTAGTTTACTGGCCCTATGTAACCACTCAACATAAATCCATTCAGACCATTCCACCCATGTGATTCATTCACATAGTTTTTTTATTAAACAAAACAAAAGTCATAGACTTAGAAATATTTCATAGAATGAATATAATCCACCCTTGTTTTCTACTAGCTAGACTAAGCATACTAGTAGTAAGAATCTTAACTTAGGGAAAATTCTACTAAGGAATCATCTACTAGGATTTCCCATGGCATAGCATACTTAGTAAAAATTCCATGCAAGTCCTACTCAAAATATCACTAATGCATAGTGAAAATAATAGGACATAAGGTATGAAGCACCACTTGACTTTTTGGTAGAGAAACTAGATTCACTCCTTGATCCTGCAATTGTCACACTCTTCAAAGTTCACTACAAATCAATCAAGCAAGCATATATTCAAATCTAGCATTCAAACAATTCATCACATAATATAAACAAAACAATGCATGCAAGCATGCAAAAGATTGTTTTATTTAAAAAGTGGTTTCTACTAAGGCTATAAACATTTTTAAACACCTATTGGTCATTTATAAAAGTCTCAAAACATTTGAAACCAAGTTAGTGAAAATAGGTCATTTAAATTATTTTGTTTTGCTAGAAATGATTTTAATCCAAGCAATAATTTCTAATGTTTGACAAATATATTTTTAAACACAAATGTTAGTGTTTATGGTCAAAGTGTTTAAAAAAATCCATTTATAAAAGGTTTCACTCAAAAATCATTTTTAAATAATAGCAACATTTTTGTTTTACTAGAAATTCTTTTAAATCAAAGTAATAATTTTCTAGTTTTAATAAAATATACTTTTAAATCCAAAAGTTAGTGTTTAGGGTCAGAGAGTTCAAATCAAACCATTTGCAAAAGGTTTTACTCAAAAAGCATTTTTAAATCATAGCAAACATTTTTGTTTTACTAGAAATGCTTTTAACAAAATATATTTCTAAACCCAAAAGTTTGTTCTTATGGTCAGTAGGTTCAAAACGAATCATTTGCAAAAGATTTTACCCCAAAATCATTATTAGAATAACTTTTATACTCAAAATAGGCCTAGAAATGTTTCTGCAAAAATAAATAATTTTCCAGAAGCAAAATACTAAACTAAGGGCATGGTTGCAAAGGTTTATTTTTCCTGATTCCAATGATATACAATTTGCAAATTTTGGACCTGTGGATCAAAAGTTATGAATTTTTGAATGTCAATCATCTAATCGATCAAAATCTGTTTTTAAAATAACAGGCAGGGCCACGTGTCTTATTTCTATTGGTCTGCACCGCTTCGGTTCGATCGCGCTACACGGGCCATAGGATCTAAGTGAGATTGCACGGTGCAGATTGATCAAAAACGGTTTGCTTAAATGATCTAATTCAGCCACTGGATTTGTATCTAACGGCCTCAAGAAATTCAGCCATGATCTAGCGGCGCTTGGCGACGGTGAGCGGCGGCGCGCTTGGGCTATGGTGGTCCGGCCAAAATAGGAAGCGAGGGAGAGGGAAAGGGTCTCACCGGATTCGCCGTGGAGTTCTGATGCTTGAGGTGGTCGCCGTAGACCAAGGGGCGCACGAGGTTGGCATGAATCGCTCACCAAAGATGCTACTGACGACGGGCGCGCTCTATCGTCGATGAAGGTGAGGCTACAGGGCACGGGGAGGAAAAACAATGAGTGCGTTAGACGCGCGAGAGAGAGGAGAGCATGCGAGTGCCAACCAGAGAGGAGGGTGCGGTCAATGCTTATAGGGAGAGGTTGCCATAGTGGACGCAGTCGACGGCGGCTCTTAGACTTGGTTGTTGCCGAGGCTATGGGGCACGCGCCGGCGAGCTGTTGATGCTGGTAGGTGCGCGAGGCGATGGGGAGTGCTCTCGTGGGAACTAGGAGCAGTGGGGAGGGTCGATGTTGCCGGAATTGGACGGGAAGCTCGCTGGAGCAATGGAGGTTTCGAGCAGCAATTGCAGCAGCCTGGTGGCTCTGGTGGTGTGAGGTCTGAGGGGAAATAAAGAGGAGGGCGAGGCAATTTAACGAGCATGGTCTCGGGGAGGAGTGATGGCGGCAGTAACGCGAATTGAAGGGGAGAAATCAACGCAGAAACGCTCGGGAGGAATTGGGGGAAGAACAAGTCGCGGGGTCAGCGAGTAGAGACAAAGATGCCAGGTGGCGTGGGCCGTTTTGTCAACGAGGTGGAGGGTTGGTTCGTTGGTGAGAAAGAATGGCTCACGGGGAAGAGAGAGGTGGGCTGCTGGGCCAAGTTGGGCTGGTTTTAGTTCGGTCGAGTCTGTTTCTATTTTTTCTTCTGTTTCCTTTTTCTTTTTCCTTTTTTGTTTTTTTGTTTTGATTTTATTCAAAAGATTCGAACCTCAATTTGGATTTAGATTTTTACCAAACTTTTAGTAGGTTTTTAATCTGTTTATTAATGTGCTAAATGTCGATTTTAGAATAACTTCTTTTATTCTCTTATGGTTAAATATTTTTAAAATAGACATTTGTTTTTATTTAAATACGATTTAAAAATGGTTCCAATCCACTTTATTTTATTCAAATGATTTGTTTAAATTCAAGTGTTTCTTAAACCTTTTTAGTAAGTTTAATACTTTTTTAATAATGTGTTTGAATTTCCATTTTAGAATATTCAAATATTCTTTTATGGTTTAATATTTATTTAAAAGGGGTTTGTGTCTTTATTCAAACCATTGGTTCAAGCTTCCATTTGAATTCAAATTTCACCAAACCTTTTCAGTAAGTTTTTAAATAATTTAGTAGTTGATTAGTTGGCCCACTTTGGAAAATATTCAAATATTTTCTCATGATTTAATTAATCATTTATATTAGGGATTTTGTCTTCATTTAAATCAAAAATGGTTCAAGTCCATATAAGTTGTTATTCAATAATCTTTATTCCTTTATTTTATTTGAATTATCTTTATTCCATTTGCTTATGGATTTAATTCAAGTTTTAAATTATCTTCTAAATAGTTTTCTTGCGATTTATTATTTAGTTTAGGTAATTTGTCTTTATTTAAATAAAATTGAATTTGGTTCAATTCATATGATTTTATTTAAATAATCTTTTACTCCTTTTTATTATTCAATAAAATTTCATTTGTTTATGGATTTGGCCAAGATTTAATTTGACCTTTAAATATTCCTTATTTATTTATTTCTTTCTTTGTCTTATAAAATCCATATCTTTTTATTTATAGATCCAAAATTGGCGATTCCAATTTGTAGAATTTTATTTAATATTTTTTTATCTTTTTAAATCCCTTTAGGGTTAAGTTGCTCACAATTTGGTATGGATTTTTAGTTAGAAGCTTTATTAGCCTTGGAAATTAATTCCTTTATTTTATTAAGTTCATAAGTTTTTATCCATGCCTCCAAAATAAATGAAACCAATTTCTATGGTTTTATAATATTTTAGTTTATCATTTTTGATCATTTATAAATGTTTGTTGACAAACTTTTATATGGATCAAATCCATAGTCTTAGAGAGATCTTGTAAATGATTCCTTTCATTAAGATTTGGGGTTTTGGTTTACCCTTTCCAAACATTTAAATTTCAAGATACATTCATTGGTGAATGCATTTCACTTGTTTGAAATTTTTTTGGATACCCTTTTCATTCAAATTTTTTTAGGAAGGGTTTTGATGTTTCCATTTAGAAGCAAAAAGTTTCTTTTCACCCTAAATTTGGAAAAATTTGGGATGTGACATTTCTTTTACTTGTTTTATTTACTTTCCTGCATCCAACCCAAAAAACCGTTCAAACACCATTTACTTGAAATCAAAGGAAGCTTACAAGTATCCTGTGGTAGATAGTGACGAGGGGCATAAATACCTTAACCAAATAGCTCTCTCTAGGTTCGATACTCTTATTTCGAAACAAGTTACACTTGATTTGTGCACTTGCAGTCATCAAGCTATCTTCTTGCGGTGTTGCCGGGGAGCTAAGCGCCTTCAGTCATTTTTCTTAGTTGCTAATTCTACTATTTGTTTTAGTAAATTTTTTGGATCTTTTGCATGCTACAAATTTGGATCTTTTGTTTTAGTATGATATTAACCCCATGCTTTAGGATCTTTTGCATGCTAAAAATTTGCAGGGGACAGTATGGAAGATCTTTATGAGCATGTAGGGTTATTTGAAGAAATATGTGGGACTTTTCGTCTAAATATATTTACCGAGGATGAGGTTAAAATATGCTCTTTTTGTTTAAACTCTTATTGATGAAGCCCGTTCTTGGTATATTTAAAGTCCTAAGAAGATCACTAACTCCTAGGAGAGGCTGGCCTCTTCATTCTAAGTTTATTTCTTTTATAGGACAAAAACTCTTCGAGCTAGACGTATGATCACTAATTTTAAAGGGAGACCTAAAGAAAACTTGCATGAAGGATATAGAAGGTTTAAGGGACTGCTTGACCATTGCCCCCATCACAACTTCCACCTTGGTTGGTAATACATACTTTCTACCCAGGTTTGAGCACTAATAATAGAAATGAACTAGACTCCTTTACCAATGGGTCTTTTACCGAATTTAGTGTTGAAACATCCTAGAATTTTCTAGATACAGTACATAGGATAGAAAATGCTCATTGTGGAGCCGAATTAAATTAAGAAAATCCTATAGAGTACAATTGTTTAAGAAACTTCCTAGCTTCAGGTAAAGTAGAAAATCTACTTGGAAATTTCAACCTTAACCCTTGTATGATTGTCCAAATTGTTAAAACCTATGCTGAGCATTTGTAGATTCCGAAGGAGTGGGAACGCTACACATTGACTTCTAAGATAAAGCCCCCTAGAGCTAGTCTTCAAGACAAATACTTGTCAATGCAAAAGAAACTGCTAGTTGAGGATGAAACTATCCTTACCAAAATAAAAGAGAGTAAGAGTGAAAGAAATAAAAGGATAAGTAAGTTAACCATGAATCTGGGTACTATCAATAAGAACATTGGCATAGTAAAAGAACTCCTAGAACCTGAGATATTTGAGGACGAGGTGATAATGGTGAGTAGAGAATCTTCTGATATATTTAGAGGTAAGTCTGATGGTAAGAATAAAAGTCAACAAACAATTCCCTTTTATTTAGGAGAAGCTACTTATGTTGGGTTTTGTGACTTAAATTCTTTCGTAAACATATGCCTTACATTATTTATGAACAATTATGGTGTCATCTTGATGTACCAGATCTTGAGTCATACAAGGTTACCTTTTTGATTTCTGAGAGAACCTTGCAGCAGACTCATGGTATTCTTCGTGATGTCTGCATCTCTATAGGAGCATTTGTGTACCTGATTGATTTTTATATTATCGATATTCCTTTGAATTCCTCATGCCTAGTAATTTTTTGTAATCATTTTTACAGCTCTATGAATTTTGATATTGATAACAAGAAAGATGTTTTGTCTCTATACTTTGGGGAAGAAGTCCTCGAGGTTAATTGTAGCCAATTTACAAAGTTGCCTTATGAGAAGAAGAAGATTGAGGTTAAAGAAGAAAGGAGTATTGAAGAATTGGCGGCAATATATTTCAGCACTCCATAATCTAAGATGGGGAGGAGCTTGACAAGTAATGATTCACTTTCGAACGACTCTACAAAAGAATATTTGGATAAAATCCTTAATGCAGCACTAGAAGTTGAGAATCCCCTTAGAGAAGAATCTAAAGATGTAGAAAGAATAGGATATGAGGATCCACCGCCTCTTTTTTGACGGCTCTCCCTCTAGGGCTCAGGTATGAATTCTTATAAAAGGAAGGTAAGTGCCCCATAATTCTAGATGATAAACTCTCTCCTAAATAAAATAAGAAATTGTTAAAAGTACTTATCGAATAGTGTGAGGCCTTTGGATATACTCTTAGTGACATTAAAGGCATAGATCCTTCCATAGTTATGCATAACATACCTATGGTATAAGATGCTAAAAAAATTTGATAATAAAAAAAGATTGAATCCTAGAATGAAAGAATTAGTAAGAAAGGAGGTCAGATGTATGTTAGACAATAATATCATCTATCCGATCTCCGATAGCAAATGGGTAAGTCTCACCCATTGTATACCTAGAGAAGTTAATAATGATAAACATGAGTTAATCCCTACTAGAACAGTAGCAGGGTATAAAATGTGTGTATATATTATAAAATTAAACAAAGAAACCATAAAAAGTCATAATCAAATACCTCTCATGAATAACATCTTGGAAAGCATGTCTCGCAACTCTCTTTTTTTCTTGATGGTTATTCGGGCTATTCTCAAATTGCTATTCAGCTTAAGACCAAGAGAAAACTACTTTTACTTGCCCTTATGGAACTTATGATTATAGGCTAATTCCTTTTGGTTTATGCAATGCATCTGCTACTTTTCAAAATTGTGTTTTGAAAATATTTGACAATTTTATAGAAAGCTCTATGGAAGTTCTCATGGACAAGTTTGTTGTGTATGGAACTACTTTTGAGCAATGTCTTTATAATCTTAATAGATTTTTGTAGCGGTGTAGGCAAACTGAGCTAGTTCTCAATTGGGAGCACTGCCAATTTATGGTAAGAGAAGGTATAGTTTCTGGTCATAAAGTTTCTCAAAAATGAATTGAGGTTGATGATGCAAACCTTATTACTTTAGAAATATTACCAGTACCACAAGATGTAAAAGGGGTTAAGAAATTTCTTGGGCATGCAGGTTTCTATAAGCCCTTTATTAAGGATTTTGCTAAAATGGATGCTCCTTTAACCTATATCCTAGATAAGGACATGCTTTTCACTTTTGATAGAAATTGCATTGATTCCTTTGAACAATTGAAAAAGGCGCTAGTTTCTGCACCTGTTATTCAACTGCCAAATTTGGATGAGCCTTTTGAAATTATATGTGATGCTAGTGACAATACTATTGGGGCTGTTTTACGACAAAGAGATGGATTAAATCTAAACATTATCCAATATGCTAGTCGAACTTTCAATGAAGATCAAAGAAATTATACAACAACTGAAAAGAATTTTTAATTGTGGTTTTCTCTTGTGACAAGTTTAGGCATTAAATTATCAATTTAAAGGTAATAGTTTATACCGACCATTAGGCTTTAAGGAATCTCCTAGCTAAGAAAGACGTGAAACCCTATCTAAGTAAATGGGTCTTGTTATTACAAGAATATGACCTACAAATAGTTAATAGGAGAGGTAAGAATAATCTTGTTACCGATCATCTCTTACGTATGGAGGGTATTATGGAGGATCCAACTCCTATTAATGAATCTATGCTAGATGAGTATCTTGCTATCTTAGAGTCATCTGATCCTTGGTTTGCGGATTATGCTAATTTTCTTGTGGATAAGTTCTACCCAAAGTAATGAACTACCATCAAAGGAAGAAATTCTTCAATGATTTAAAGAATTACTTTTGGGATGATCCTGACTTATACAAGCACGGAATTGATGGGATAATTAGAAAGTGTGTACTTGATCACAAGATGAGAGCTATTCTTAAATCCTGTCATGATAGACCTTATGGGGGACATCATGCTGGTGACCGTACAGTATCCAAAGGCCTACAATTAGGATTTTACTAGCCAACCTTGGTCAAGGATGCTCATGATTATGTTAGAAATTGTAATGCTTGTCAACGTATGAGTCACATTGATAAAAGACAAGAAATGTCTATGAATAATAACCTCGTAATAGAACCTTTCGATGTTTGGGGGATGGGTTTCATGGGACATTTTGTCCCATCTAATGGTTATATAATATTCTTGTTGCTGATGACTATGTTACCAAGTGGGTGGAAGCTATACCCACTTCTCATGCAGATGTGGCCACTTCCATCGAGATGATTAAGGACATCATTTTTCCCACGTTTGGAGTCCCCCGATTTTTTATTACTGTTGGTGGAACTCATTTTATGAAGGGTACTTTCAATAATATACTTCAACAATATGGAGTTGATCTTCGAGTAGCCTCACTATATCACCCACAAACCAGTGGGCAAGTGGAGATGTCCAACCGGGAAATTAAAGTCATACTCCAGAAGACAATGAATAAGTCAAGAAAATATTGAGATATGAAGCTCAATGACGCATTATGGGCGTATCGCACAGCATGCAAGAATCCAATGGGAATGACACCATATAAGATGGTCTATGATAAATATTGTCATCTCCTGTTAGAATTAGAACATAAGGCTTGCTGGGCTATTATGAATTTCGATTTTAAATCTATAGGGGAAAACGTCTCTTAGATATTAATGCTTTGGATTAACTCAGAAATGAGGCTTATGAAAATGAAACAATATTCAAGGAAAAAGTAAATAAATGGCATGATAGAAAAATAGAGAATAAGGAATTTAAATCTGGAGATCAGGTTTTGCTCAACAACTCTAGGCTTAACATTTTTGTAGGAAAGAGAAAATCCAAGTGGGAAGGACCTTATGAAGTAAAGGAGTCATACCCTCGGATGTGGTACAGTTGAAAAACAATAATCCTCTTATTCATCTTGGATTGTTAATAGGAAATATTTAAAACAATATAGAGTTGGTCAACATGGTGGAGCTAATTTCCTTAATCACGGCCGAGGAATATATCAAAAAAAGTGAGGTAACAAGATCTTAGATTCTTTCTTTTTCTGTTTCTGGAAACTTTTCGGATCGTATGTTATGTTATTTGCTTCCCTCTTATTTTCTGATTTTACTAAGCTATTATTTGACCTAGTACGGGTGGACACGCCTATACCACTGGTCGTTGTATGCTCGACATTCCTTTATATTTTCTTCCTATATTCCAAAGTTCGGTACGACCAGGCGATACAGACGCGCACGGAGGTACCAGTGGTCGTTACGCTTCCAGTATCCTCGGTGTATTTTCTGGAGTTCTGGTATATGACCGTGTCGTATGGGTTCATACGCCCGTATGACAGGCCATTATGTGCCATGTGTTCTCTTGTTCGCTTGATTTATGTCAAAAAAAAAGACAGAAAAGGGTCGGTACGGTTTTGGTATAGGCGCACGGTACGGACGGGCCCACCCATACTGCTACGCGTGACCGACTATAGGCCCCCTTTTATTTAGGTTTCCTTTTCCTTTTTGACTTCACCTCTTCTTCCTTTCATCTTTTGCCATCATCTTTCAGATCTAAGGTTTATCTTTCTTAGTCTTTTGCTATGGCACCTCAGATCTCACTTAATCATTCAAGAACTATGCGGCCTTTTCATATCAAGCAGATCTGGACCAGGAAGGTTGAGGTACTACTGCTCAAGACAAGAGAAGGAAGCTCGAGAGGGATTCTTCGTCCTACTCAACTAGAGAGTCTACTCTAGTGGTTCCACTCCCCAACTGGGAGGACATATTTCTGTGCAAGTTAGAGATGCTGAGTCACGTGGAACAAAGGAAGAACCATGAAGAACCCCACTCAACCCTTACAGGTATAACCTTCACAGATCTTCTCTCAAATCTCCTCCTAAACCCTCTTCTTAGAAAGAGGAAAAAAGAGATGAGATTAGATAAAACATCAAGAACCTTGAAATGATTTCCAAAGCCTGCGTTAAAACAATTGGGGAAGGAGTTGACTCCTACTAGATGATGGGAAAAGACCTCAAAAATAGGGTCGATAACATCGATGGTAGAGTTCAACTCCTGACCAAGATTATTATGGAGATGGACGACGACAGGAATACGCTAAGCAAAATAATTAAAGAATAGCATGATAGCATCATGGAATTGTCCACTCGATTAACGTGTATTGCTCATGCTTGCAGTCTCAAGGTACAAAATGAAGAAGATGATGATTTCTTCACCCCCAATAATTAGTAAGTACTCACAAGGATTATTTGATCCCACTGGCCTTATCTCAAGCTTGGGGGAGATCTATAACACCATGTAATCTAGCTTCTATTTTTATCATATTTGCTTTACTGCATGCATGTTAGGTTTTTATTCAAGAATTTGCATTTGTTGCATCATCTTCAAGTGTCCCTTTGTTTAAGAGAAGAATTATATCCATTGAGTTTGAAGACTTGATGATATTGGAAGTTATCTTTTGATTCATGATTAATATATTAGATGATTGAACTAGGTTGAGTGTTATGATACTTGTACAAAATGTTATGATTTTAGGGTCTTCCACACCAATAAAAGTATTGATTAAATTAAAGAAGTAAAATCTTGGTAGCATATTATAGTCACAGGTTTGGGTTACAAAGCCATAAAAGGTAGTGTGCATGATCAAATAGATGTGCTATATATAAAAAAGAGGGAAAGAAAAAGGGGAGAAGAAATAAGAAGGGGAGAAGAAAGAAAAAGAGACAACATATTTAGCTATCAATAAAAAATCAAGACAAAAGAAAGAGTACAATCTTGAAAAGAAATAAAAAGAGGAAAGAGATGATCATTAATATTCATTACTAAAATCAAGTGCTCAACCATTTTAACTTTATGATTATATAATATGTACAATCATTAATAGCTAGCTTCTTATAACCTCATTAATACAAAAAAGGTGTGGAAGCCTCTAAGTCATGTGATGTGTAAAGGTGTGATTAAGCTCCTAATGTAACTCTACATCCAATATTTTTATCATGTTTCAATTTCTTCCTCATTTATTGTAATGACTTGCGCCTCATAAACATGATGATATCGTTCATAAGCCATCATCTTGCTCAGGGACGAGGAAGAGTCTATCTTGAGGGGGTTGATAAGTCCAAAATTGGAGCATTTTTACCTCTTGTTTTCGCATAAGTAGAGTATGTTTTTAGTATTTTATCGCGTTTGCGTGCACCTTTTGTCCTTGTTCAAACAGGATCTCAATATACTAAGTCTCTTCTGAACATATCAATTGAGACTATCATATTATATTGTAATGTGATATTTTTATGTGATAAAAGTCATTCAATTGATTTATCTTCACACCCGGAGGAATTACTTGTGCAGATGAGGTCACAGGGCACTTAACGACCACTGGTATGGGCGGTGCGACTGCCTCATCAAATAATTCCACCTCGCGAAGATGGATCTGAGATCCGACATTCACATAAACCTCCAGCCATGGAAAACCAGATCAGAAAGGGATCTGAAGGATTAACTTGGAGAAGGGAAATCCTTTCTACTTCACAGATCATTGGAAGACAACACATCATCCCCTTCATCCTCAGTGGTAGCATCACCATCACCATCTCTACCCCCATCTTCCATTCATTATATCTTGTTATAATTCCAGATTCAATTGTGGTTTGCACTAGATTCATTCCAGTAATTTTATCCATCCATTTGATTATGATTATGTTGTTGATTGCTTTCATGTGTGAGTATTTTCCTTCGTTCTTGGGGAGATGGAGAAACCCTAGCATTATTATGAAACAAAATAAAGATGATCTATTACTTGTGCATATGATCTATTGATCTATGACGTCTGTTTGATCTCTCTTTTTAGATGGTATGCATAGTCAGCCACATATCATTTGCCTTCGGGTATAAAGAAGAGGGTGATATCCTTTAGACGTGTTTGGAAGCATGATCAGAGCTATTGTGACTATAAGCACGGCTAGCAACCTGCATGGTCGAAGTAGGAACAAAGAGAAAATCACTAAGATAATTACGATATCCACGGGGATACCCTTAACTACAGTGGTATGTATGGGTGACTTCTCTTAGACATCACGGTGGATATTTAGAGATGACCTCATTCCTGGCCCAACAAAGTGGCTTCCTACGATCCTTGTAGTGAGCATCTTATTATGGAACTCTCTCCACATATATCATGACATAAGAAATAGGTTAACCTAATTATGATTAATTACAACTAGCTAGTGGTTTATCTACATCCCGAGAAAGTTTTATCCCTATTGAGTTCAACTACCATTCCAAACACTTTTGTTACTTGTTTTATTTACTTTCGTACATCCAACACAAAATCCTTTTAAACACCCTTTACTTGAAATCAAAAGGGAGCTTACAAATATTCTTTGGTAGATAGTGATGAGGGGCATAAAGACCTTAACCAAATAGCTCTATGTGGGTTTGATACTCTTCTTTTAAAAATAGCTACAATCTATATGTGCACTTGCAGTCATCAATGACCCAAAACTCATTCTTGAATTGAGCCTGGCGCCAGTTCACACCTTCATTATGCTTGGTCAAAGAAACATGCACATCTTGGAATGCAATGGGACTATATCTCATCAACCTCTCCCTGTCACTTACATGGGTAAACTAGACATATGCTGCACCAAAGGGGCAGTCCTGGATATCTCGAAAACCCAATCTAGCCTCATTATGAAGAAAATCAAGAAGAATATCTCGCACATTCTCAAAAGAAACATGCCCTAGGGCATAGGCTCAATGGTGTCAATAGCATACTATTCATGGAGTCACTAACGACGAGGAACCACCACCCTCCTGACTCCAACTGGCCCTTCAGCCTGCATAATCTCGAAGCCATGGGACAGAAATGGTGCAGGGTCAATAGGGATGTTGGCCATTGTTGCAAAAACCGTTGGCGATAATGGGGCAGGGTCTAGAGGAGGGGAAGCTGGGGTTTGTCCAGGGGAGTTGAGGAGATGGGCGCCTCTCTCTTTTTCTTTGCAAAAGAAAGGGAGAAATCCTTAAGACATGAGAAGACCTGAGGCTGAAAATGTGAATTGGGCCGATGGGCTTTGAACCATTTAGGTAAGAATCACTGGGCCAGTCCTGTTTAGGGAAAGAGGAGAAACACGGAAAATGAAGACGCCCCGATAACTTGAATACCTCAGATTTTCCGCGCGGATTAGGAGGAGGTGTTAATGGCACCTGATTTGATTTTCCTTTAACTACTACCTCCCCAAATGAATGTCCATTAGTGGCCCCATTAACTTCAATAATTGTCATGCTAATCTATCATTCCATGCAGGTTGGCGATTTCTCAAGTTGCCCAGGAAATTGCAAATCGTCAAATACTGATTTAAAACCTAAATGGATAGATTTAGACTGATTATTAGGGCACTTCCAAATTTTTTGGGGTGATTTTTTCTTGTAGGAAACAACTTTACAATCCAAGTCTTGCTCTCGATTAAAAAATTCCTCTGCTTTCCAATTAGGTCCACCCTCACCCTAAAGATTGATGATCATAACAAAATGTTCATTGGAGAATCTACCAATGTTGTAAATCTCAAATCCAACTGCTCTGGAGGAAATTGAAAACCTGAAGGATTTGTCTCTTAAATTTCTAACTTGAAAAAGATAAGTAGAACCTAGAAAAAAAGATTGAAGGGAAATGCCCACGGTATGAACATTAAGCTTGAAATTAGCTCTCCCAAAGGAACAAACCAGGAAGAAAGCTCTTCTACGAAAACCACTATGAATATTTATAGAGAGGCCAAATTTCATTCGAATATCCAAATCAAACTTTTTGCCCATATAGAAATCCAAAGAGATAGCATTAGATGTGATCAAAGAAACACCTGTTTTGCATCCTCATTGATTTCATCTTTTCATTACAAATGCATTACTCTCCTTACTCTTTGGAAGAATTTGCTTCCACACTGTCACCTTAAGAACAAGTATCTCCAAAGAAATCCCTATAGATATCTTCTCATCTTTAAGAAAGTATCGGACATTAATGATAACTTCATTTTGGTTTAGAAGTACTAGCCTTTTGGCTCTGGTATTGAGGATCAAAAAACCTGGGAACTGTTTGTCTTTCCAGGAGAAGCACAAGGCATGCCACTTTAGAGAAATATCTTTATCAAATCCATTGAGGGAAGTGGATCTACCAAAAAATACATCATAGGAAACCAAAATGACATTTGCCCTTGCAAGGTGAGAAGGGAACCTCACAATAGATCCAACCAAGATATTCTCCCCATTTTCAATATTTCTACCATCCAAAGGTGAACCCTTGTCATTAAGAAGAACAAACCAATCTTCGGAAGAAAGAACCAAGGAGCCTTCAAGAAACTTACCACCACTACTAACCCCTATGTAAGAAACCTTCCATAGAAACCTTTTTGGTGTGGTTTTTCCCTTCTTCAAGTTCCTCCTTTAGAAACCTTTTTGGTGTGGTTTTTTGTGGATGGAGGTTTCTATGAATATCGGATATGTGATCTGTTTAAGCGAGGAGAAATTGTTTCACGAGGCGGTCCCGATGTCGGGTCGTACGGGCGGGCTCCGCCCGCGTGCACTTCCTATTAACCAATTCACCAATTTAACCACTGGTTGTTATGGGGGATGGAACCTCCTGGGCGCAAGCAATTCCTCCAAGTGCAAAGATAAATCAATAAAATGACTTTTATCACTTAAAAATATCATATTACAGTAGAATATGACAGTCTCAGTTGATATGTTCATAATAGACTTAGTAAATTGGGATCATGTTGAAACAAGGACAAAAGGTGCACGCAAACGCGTTAAAATACTAAAAATCCTACTCTACTTATGCAAAAATAACAAGTAAAAATGCTCCAATTTTGGACTCATCAACTCCCCCAAGCTAGACTCTTGCTCGTGCCCGAGAAATATGGTGGCTTATGGACAAGATCATCAAGTTTATGAGGCACAAGTAGTTATAATACATGAGGCAAAAATTGAAGAAGGAGTACAATATCGGATGTAGAGTTACATCAGGAGCTTTATCACACCTTTACACTTCACATGACTTAGAGGCTTCCACACTTTTTTTGTATTCATGCAATTATAAGAAACTATAAGTGATTGAACATATTATAAAATCATAAAGTTAAAATGGTGGAGCACTTTATTTAGTAATGAATATTCATGATCATCTCTTTTTCTCTTTCTTTCTTCTTCTCTCTTTTTTTACAAACTCGTACCCTTTCTTTTGCTTTGAGATTGTTCTTGATAGCAAATCTTTTGTCGTTTTCTCTTTATTATCTTTCTTCTTCTCTTTTTTTAACATAGTTTTGTGATCATGCTCACTACTATGGCTTTATAACCGAAACCCGTGACTATAATATAATAATCATGAATCAAAAGATAACTTCATATATCATAAATTCTCAAAACTCAACGGATATAATCCTTCTCTTGAATAAGGGGAATCGAAGATGATGCAACTAATGCAAAGCTCTTAAATAAAAACCTAACATGCATGTAGTAAAGTATACATCCTAAAACTAGAAGATAGATTACAAGGTGTTATATATCTTCCCCAAGCTTGGGATCAAGCCGGTGGGATCAAATAATCGCTTGCGATTATTCGATACCGTGGCACTCTTCAAGGCAAAGGAATATTGTTGGAGACAGTCGCAAAAAGTTTTTTGTTTGTTTCCTCCAGGGTAGATATGCGATGAAGGCTCTTCTATAGATCTGAATGCAAGCACAATATACCCTCGGCAACCCTATTTAGCACGTCATTGAGTTCCTTCTTGATTTCAACATCTAATAGATGCTTGCGCATAATATCCCGATGCATGAGTTCTTCCTTCTCATCCTTCTCGATCTTGTGAAGATGTTGTTCAGTTTCTAGGACATGCTGCTGGACAGGCACGTCCATAAGTTTGAACTCCCAATCTTCTTGGGGCTTCACGCTCATGCGTGCATTCATGGTGATCTTCTTTGTTGTGGACATGTGCGCCGTGGTCTCCTCATAAGTTCCTGCGAAGAGTAGTTGGTGGATATAAACTTGAGTGACTCCGTGCACCCCTTCTCATGGGGTTTCTTTGCTTCTTCTTTATCTTTGGGCCTCACCATGGTCAGATATTCTAGATGCTTCCATCCTCTCTTTGTTTGCTCCATGAGGATCTCAAATTCCTCATCATCATCCTCATCATCAAAGTCATAAGCATATCTCTTGTTCTTAGGCCTTAGGCCTTGAGCTTCACGATCATCGGCTTCAATGGATGAAGTCTGGAAACTATCCCACGAGGGAGCTATAAGGCCAGGAGTTTGCCTTTGCCTGGAACTGGGTAGCGCATCAAGTAGATTGGGTCTGTTGATTTAAGAGGGAGGAAGACATTTGGGGAGGCTCAAGAAGGGTTAGAAACAGGTAAAAACTCATACTGAAAAAAGGGTCGGCCAAAAAAATCCCAACAAATAAGGAAGAAAATAAGAGAAAAAGGAATAAAAATAAGTTGTAACGACCACTGATATGGGTGTACACCCGTATGGCGCGCCCGTACGTACCAGGGTCTTTCCCCAAATCCTTCACCATAAAGTCGGTAGGAAGTCAACCGACTTAGTCGGTACGGGCGGGTCCTGTCCATACGGCCTAGTCGTACTGGCGGTTACCGCCTTAAAAAAATTAAGTAATAAACGCACGTGAGCGGAAGAACTAGGGGAAAATAAGGACCTGTAGAATGGGACGACGCGCCACACGACGCGGTCATACCAAATCGATCAAAAAAACACCAAGTATACTGGCAGCTTAACGGGCAGTGGTACGGGCGGGTTCGGTCCTACCATCTGCCCATACTGTCCTTGCAAGACTGGTAACCTCAGAAAAACCTAAAAAAATAAAAAATATAAATAGAAAAAGAAAAATGACAACAGGAACAAAAAATAAAACAAAGTTTCAATCATATCATTCATTCGAAGAGAATGAGTTTACTCAAATACCTTCCTCTTCCTTTGATTCCTGAGCTAACTTCTTCTTTTTCCCTTTAAACAAGGTTGCTAGCAAGAAATTGCTAATACCATTGCAAAGAGAAATCGAAAATTTTATTTTAGGAATTAAAGTACTAGAGGGTATGCATATGGATGATACTTCTTTGGGTGGTTTGATTTCCTCAATGTCCATGGGCTCATCCTCTAATTCTTATTTCCTTTGGAGGATATGCAAATCAAATTCTTGCAAAAGTAGAGTCCAACAGATCATCCTTGGCTTAACATCAGTTATTTCAAGGATCTCTTTTAAACCAATACGGTATGTATGCACTCTTACTTTAGAGTCAATAATATAAGATCTAAACTTATCACAAAATAAAACCATGGAGAAACATTCTTTTTCTACCATGGGGTAATTCTTTTAAACACTATTTAATGTACGGCTAGCATGAGGAATGATATTAATTTAATCACCATTATACTAGCAAAGAATTCCTCCAACAGCTTCATGGATGGCCTCATAGAAAAGTTCAAAGGGTTTCTTCCAATTAGGGGGTTTATTATGGGAGATTTAAGAAGAGCTTTCTTTAAAATGTTGAAGGAAGTAAGAAAACTTCCATAAAATTAAAAGAAATGTCCTTATGTAGAAGGTTACTTAAATGTCTAGCAGTTTTAGAGAAACTCTTAATGAATCATCTATAAAACTAAGCATGGCCTAAGAAACTCCTAATACCTTTTATATCTCGAGGAGGGGTGAGCCTTTCTATTGCTTCAATCTTTGCTTTATCAACTTATATGCCTTTACCTGAAATTTTATGACCAAGCACTATACCTTCTTGAACCATGAAGTGACATTTTTTCTGATTCAAGACTAGGTTAGTATCCTCACATCTCCGCAAGACTTTATGAAGGTTATGAAGACAATGATTAAATGAATTTCCATAAACATAAAAATTGTCCATGAACACTTCCATAATACTCTCAACATAGTCAGCGAATATAGCAGTCATGCATCTTTGGAAGGTATCAGGGGCATTACAAAGACCAAAAGGCATACATGGATAAGCATATAACCCAAAAGGACAAGTGAAGGTTGTTTTAAGTTGATCATCAGGGTGGATAGCAATTTGAGAGAATCCAGAGTAACCGTCTAAATAGCAAAAATGAGAATGCATAGCAAGCCTCTCTAAAGTTTGATCTATCAACGGTAAAGGGTAGTGATCCTTTATTGTCTCCTTATTAAGTTTTCTATAATCAATGCACATCCTATGAAGAATAACAGATCTAGTTGGTATCGGCTCATTGTGTTTGTTTTGAACAACGGTAAACCCACCTTTCTTAGGAACACAATGAGCAGGACTTACCCAATCACTCTCCTCCACACGAAAGATAATTCATGCATCTAATAGACGTATTACCTCCTTCATTACCTCTTCTTTCATGTGTGGTTTTAATTATATCTAGAAATCTGCAACGGGTTGGGCTCCTTCTTCCATAAATATCCTATGGGTGGCTAGCGAGGGAATAATCCCCGTTAAGTCACTCATCGAATACCCAAGAACATTCTGATGCATTCTAAGAACCTGTCAACACCTGGATTTTTCAATCCTAGATGCCTGTTATGCCATACATCGCAATCCCAGGATTACCATTTTTGCGAGACATAACAGAATTGGATACCATAGTACTTCATCCATTATAACGATACATAAGTTCTTACACAAATAGGGATCTCATGATCCAGTTCTTAATACAACTTAAAGCAGCGGAATATGTAATAATAACGGTAGCGTAGGCGAAGCTCCATCTTCGGGGTTACAGGCAATGCTGACGATGGGAGATGATCCTAGTTGTCGTAACCTTCCTGGGGTCCATCCTCCAGGTACTCCTCTTCATAGTCTGGCCATGGGAATAGCCAGGGACAAAGCCATGAGTACTCTTTAAGTACTCGCAAACTAATACTAACAGGTAAGGGGTTTTTGGATAAATGGGCACTAGGCTCTAGGGTTGTTTTGCAAAAGCCAGATTTATCTCTACTACGTTCTAAAGCTAGTCACAATTTTATAACTCCTAAGTGGGATCTTGTAACTCAGGTCACAACTCTGTTGTGGTCAAGTCAAAGTCTCAATTCATTTCACAAGTCATTTTGAAAAGTCTGACGGGGGAACAGTATGGCCACTCCAACTATCCATAATCATGACGCCTTATTCAATAGTTTGACACTCTGCAGAGATTGTACACTTTCACCACAACATTCGATACATCCGTCAGGAACAAATCCTGAATTCACCATACTCAGTATGCGGATAATCAATCCTAACCTTTCATTTACACGCCCTAGTATAAGCACCTCTCCTATGATTTTGGCCTCCCAACCATGACTCACTGTCATCTTGGGTACTGCACAGGTGGACAATCTTCACAAGGTAGCCTCAGCTCAGACCTTGGCCGTGAGGGAACTAATACTAAGGAATATAAGTTTCTAGTCAAGCCCTACCCAATATTCGGGTATTGTGGTTGTACGATAAAATTGGAATGGTATCGCGTCCAGACAACCATCATTTTTATAAAGGGCTAAGGCTCATGCCTCAACATTTTCATCACCAAAAATCATCAAGTGTTTGGAAACACATGTCCAAAACATTTCAATAGAATGATCCATCATTCCAAGGTTTTCATAACCATTTTTCCACCAAGGATTTCCATCTAAAGTTGATCAAGTTTTATGCATAGCACTAGCATGTAGAGGTGGGGGGGTAGTACTAATGAGGGGTGGTAACTAATGGAGTTTTACTAAGTCCAACCTTATATCTTAGACGGATATCAATGTTTCTGTCCTAGGCCAAATTTTATGCTCTTTATGCAACCTTCAGCTTTTCCAAAATCTACCAGTCACTTAAGTAAACTCTAAGTAAGCTTTGATAAAGAAATAAAGTAAGAAGTTCGCAAGTAAAACTAGGATTGGTTTATCAAATGGGTAAACTTGCAAGGGGTAACTTGCATAGGTAGGGTATCAGCTTGCATAATCACTAGTAGTATTTGGCTTACTAAGGTCAACTTGATTAGTAAGGCTTGCATCAGTGTCAATATAAGCTTGCATAAGTATAGTATCTTGCAAGTGTTAGCATGCCTTGTGCAGAGCAGTGGTTGAAGTTCTCCTCGGCTTCCTCTTCGTAGTATCCTCCTTCCTCCTCGTATCCTTGGTCGGTACTAACGTCTATGAATAAATACGAGGTACACAATCACCAAACAATACTTAACTATTTGCAATCATCACACACAAGGGTCCTATAGATGATCTAGCATCATCTCTAACATTACAAGGTTAAAGCTTGGTTTAAATCTTTTTATTTTTAGAAAAGTAATTTCTACTCATTGAAAAACTACTTAAGATTTAATATTCTCCAAACCAAATATGGGATCATGTTGACACATGTCATCACCTCATATTGTAGTCCATGGGAATGTGATTTAAAGTGGTGTCACAATTTAATAAGGTTTTACCCTTTTATTTTAATTAATTAAAGTGGCTAGAAATGCTTATGTAGCATTCTTTTATTACTTGAACAATATTTCTGCAAGTAAACCTATATATTTTTATAGATTCTGAATGGTATGGTTAAATGTGATTTTTGAGAGTTGGAATGAACTCAAAATCTTTTATGGTTTAAATTTGAAAAATGTTTGAATGCAGAAAAGCTTCTGCCCTGTCATTTTTACCAAGGGTGATCTACAGACCCAAATGACATGAATCCAACGGGCTTGGATTAAGCATTCAGAGACCTTTCCAACAAAATTAGTTTCATTCAAATTGGTGCACTGAATCGATCTGGGTTGATTTTTGAAGTTGGGTACAGAAGTGTGTTTGAATTGAAATAGAAAAAGGTTTAATTTGAATAACTGGGCTGCACGGGAAAAGTTACTGGGCCAGCCTGCTAAGTGCAGTGCTCCCACGGGCTGCTTAAGTGGGTGTCCCCACTCGTCAGTGACACGGGGCTGGGCGAAGCGGTATGGGGCAACGTGGATCGTTCGATCTAGTTCTAATCTAACGGCTGGGAGTCATCATCGACGCGAGACAGCTCCGGCGAGAACGAAACCTAGCGCGGCCAGTGAGGGGTGCTGGGGGCTCACCAGGGTACGAGCGAGGGTCGGCGAGGTGGGCGAACGACGAAGTCGATGACGGCGAACTCAGGGGTGGTCGCGGCAGCTCCTGGGGTGGCTCCAATCGCTAGCTCATTTCATCTCCGGCAGCGGCAAGCTCCAGTGAAATTCCGGCGAGGTGGTGCTCGCCTTGCTCTGGGAATGGTGTGGCACGGTCAGTGATGAGAGGGGAGTGAGATGGTGTGAAGAAATCAAGCGGGGGTGGCCTCTATTTATAGTCGAGCGAGGGGACCGTCGGGGCGCACGGTGAGCTCATCGCGGGCGACGTTACAGGCGGTTAAAGGCATGGGCAAGGGTAGGGGACGGTGCGGTGTCTCCTGGCGATGCTCAACGACATGGTCACGAGGCATGGGGCAGTGTGGTTTGGTCTGGAACGGGCGGTGCTCTGCGCGGCAGAGGCGGCGTCTTCGATGGCAGGCGGTGGCTGTATGGCACGGGGCGGCAAACGGGGATGTCTGGCGGTCTCCTGGGTCGGTGGCGATCGTGTATGCACGCGGTGAGGGCGGCGCGCGGTCTATGGGTGATGGTCGAGGGTGGCGCTCTGGCGCACGCTCGGCATGGTCTGGGCGCGGCTTGTGCGCGTGGTCCATGGCTTGGAAACGCTTGCGGCTGGGACAGTGAGTGGCGGTGGACGGTGGGCTGCCTCCCAGACATGCTGGCTAGGCTTGCTGCTGCTCGTAGCTTGCTGTCCACAATGGGGTGACATGGGTGTGCTCGGCTGTTCACCATTAATGGCAATGGCAAGCTCACAGGGGTGCTAGTGTTGGGCTAATCTTTCTAGATGATCTACTGAGCTGTGTGTGAGCTAACTAGGGAACAAGTTAGGCCAAATTTACTGCACACTATAGTGTTTGAGGTTTTGTTTGATTTGTGTCTGCAACCTGTTTGATGAAATGGCCGCATGAAATCAAGTTTTGAATTTTGAAATGATTTTTGGTGGGTTTGCTAGATTGGTTCTCGTGAGTCTGCAGATGCTTGGGTTTTGAAAGTTGAGCTTGTTTGAGTGGGTTTTGAAAAAGTGGGATCTTCCCATATGAAGAAGATTCAATTTTGAAATGTCATTTAAACTATGCATTTGAAAGTTTCTGGATGATCACAAAGTGGGCCTTGATACTCTGTCATGTGTACATTCAAGTGGTGCAAAGATCCAGAAAAGTTTCTGTTAGGTTTTGAAAGTTTGAGACAGCCAAAGTAGGCATGAAAGTTAAATTGGTCAAAATGACCATTCACTTATTATATTTTTTTTGATTTACTTGTCTTTAGGAAAAGTGTGGGAAATGTTTTAGATGATGTTTATTTCATCTAAGAAACATTTTACAAGCAATGGATCACACAAACAAAGTGGTTTGAAAGAAATTCAAAAACTATGCATACACATATGCATGCATTCATGGGTTTAGTTAGAAAAGTTTTTGTTAACCCTAATCTTGATGATTAGGGTTTTGATGATCTAAGTTTGGTATTTTTGGGATGTTACAAACCTTCCCCCCTTAAACAAAATCTCGTCCCGAGATTTGAAAAAGGACGAAAAGATTACCTAGGATTTGAAGAGATCGGGAAACTCCGTTCTGATGTGATCTTCGCGCTCCCAGGTAGCTTCCTCTTCCGTGTGGTTGCTCCACTGAATCTTGAGAAACTTGATGCTTCGGGTTCGGGTAGTTCGAAAGGCTTCTTCCAAAATGCGGATGGGCACTTCGGGATAGGTCAGGTCATCGTTGATCTCTATGGTCCAGTGATCGATATTCTTGAACACTTCGGTCTTCTCGGGGACTTCGAGACATTTGTGAAGTAATGAGATATGGAACACGTTGTGCACAGCTGACATCTCTTCAGGTAGTTCCAGTTGATAAGATACTTCTCCTCGACGGTTCAAAATTTTGAAAGGTCCGATATATCTGGGGGCTAACTTTCCCTTGAGTTGGAAACGCTGCATTCCCTTCAATGGCGACACTTTCAGATAAACAAAATCTCCGACGTTGAAGGCGAGGTCTCGACGTCTCTTGTCGGCATAACTCTTCTGTCGGGATTGGGCGGTCTTGAGATGCTCACGAATCTTGTGAACCTTCTCTTCTGCTTCTCGTAGGATGTCGGGTCCGAAGATCTGACTCTCTCCTACTTCCAACCAGTTCAAAGGGGTGCGACACTTTCTTCCGTACATGAATTCAAATGGGGCCATTTGCAAACTGGCTTGGTAACTATTGTTGTAAGAAAATTCTGCAAATGGCAGACTGTCTTCCCACTTGGATCCATATTCTAGCACACATGCTCTAAGCATATCTTCGAGTATTTGGTTTACTCGCTCCGTTTGTCCATCGGTCTGAGGGTGATACGCGGTACTGAAATCTAGGCGGGGTACCTAAACCTGCTTGGACTTCCTTCCAAAATCTCGAGGTAAACTGAGTTCCTCGATCCGATACAATGTTCTTGGGGACTCCGTGCAAACTGACGATTCTAGCGATGTACAACTCCGCTAGCTTCGAACTCTGATAGGTTGCTCCTTCAAAATCATGGAGTTCAAGCGGCACGGCAATGTGCTAAGGGCATCGGCTACCACATTGGCTTTACCAGGGTGATAGTGAATGTCCAGGTCGTAATCCTTGATTAGCTCAATCCATCTTCTCTGCCTCATATTCAACTCCTTCTGAGTGAATATGTACTTTAGGCTCTTGTGATCCGAATAAATCTCACAACGATTTCCCATCAGGTAATGTCTCCATGTCTTTAGGGCTAGAACTACGGCTGCGAGTTCAAGGTCATGGGTTGGGTAGTTTTGCTCGTGTTGCTTCAATTGTCGAGATAGATAAGATATAACTTTGCCCTCTTGCATTAGCACACATCCGAGACCAATCTTGGATGCGTCACAATACACATCGAAAGGCTTCATGATATCCGGCATGATTAAGATTGGGGCTGATATCAATCTCCTCTTGAGTTCTTGAAAACTCGCTTCACACTTGTCTGTCCATTCAAACTTCTTGTCCTTCTTCAGCAATTGGGTCATGGGTCGGGCGATACTCGAGAATCCTTCTAAGAATTAGCGGTAATATCCCGCCAATCCGAGAAAAGCACGAACTTGGGCTTGAGTGGTTGGGGCTTGCCAATCTTCTACATCTTTCACTTTGGCAGGGTCAACGGCAATTCCTTCGGCTGATACAATGTGACCGAGGAATCCTACTTCCTGTAACCAGAATTCATATTAGCTAAACTTTGCATACAGCTGATGCTCTCTAAGGGTTCCAAGAATGGTCCTTAGGTGTAGCTCATGTTCTTCTTCAGATTTGGAATAAATCAGAATGTCATCGATGAAAACAACGACAAACTTATCTAGGAAGTCCATAAAAATCTTATTCATGAGATTCATGAAATAAGCGGGGGCATTGTTTAATCGAAAAGACATGACTGTATACTCGTACAATCCATATCTGGTGGTAAAGGCAGTTTTTGGAATATCCTCTGCACGAATTTTGAGTTGATGATAGCCAGTTCTAAGATCAATCTTAGAAAACACCTGGACATCGGTCAACTGATCAAACAAATCTTCTATCTTGGGCAACGGGTACTTGTTCTTGATGGTGACATCATTCAACTTCCGATAATCCGTACACAGACGGTTACCTCCATCCTTCTTGTCCACAAACAAGACAGGTGATCTCCATGGGGACGCACTTGGTTGAATCAATCTGATTTACAGCATGGAATCCAGTTGCTTCTTCAGTTCTTCTAGTTCTGACGGGTTCATACTATAGGGTCTCTGGGCTATGGGTCATGTTCCGGGGATTAGTTCGATGATAAACTCGATATCCCGATCTGGGGGCATACCGGGCAAAACATCTGGAAACACACCGGGGTATTCACAGACTATCCGAACTTGGTCAATGGTAGGTTGGGCTAGACTCTTGTTACACTTGAATTGGCGAGGTAAGGTTTCCGATATATGCTCGACAGATATTCCGGTGGTACTGGTCATGGTGATGGCTTTCTTGGCACAGTCAATCAATCCCTTATGTTTGGACATCCAATCCATTCCTAGTACTACTTCCAAACCTTTAGTTCCGAGTACTATTAGGTTAGCATAAAAATCTATGCCATGGATTCGGATCGGGACGGCTTTGCAAATTTGCCTAGCCTTGGTGGTTGGTCCGGGAATTTGTACAATCATCACATGCTTCAATTTTGTTGGTTGAATTTTACTAGTGCAGGCAAATTCTTCGGTGACAAATGAGTGCGATGCACAAGAATCAAACAACACTCTTGCAAGTACTGAATTAACAGAAAACATACACAGCACGACGTCTGGCGTTTCCTTAGCTTCTTCAGCATGCATGAGAAAAAGACGGCCATTGCGGTTGAGTGAATTTCCTGGGGAAAATCTCCTTCCTGGCTGGACACGACGCTGCTGCTGAGCTGGGACGTTGGTATTGGGTGCTGTAGCATTCTTCTTGTTGGGACAATCGTTGGAATAGTGGCCTTTAATTCCACAGTCATAACAGGTCACTTGTGACTTGTCCTTAGCTGCGACAGGCACAGCATTGCTTCCAGTCCTCGGGGCAGTGTTGGGATTGGCGGTAGCATTGTTGGTGTTGAACTTGGGAGGGGCACGGGTGAAATTGCTAGAGTTGCTGGGGTTAGTGTGATTTCCTCCGGGTCTAGGGTTTCCACGGTTGGGGTAGATAGGACGGGTCATAGGGGGTCTATTGGTTCTTGGGGCAAATCCTGGAGATGGGTTGGGGCGATACTTTGGGGTCTGATGGGTTCCGGGTTGATGCATCAAGGGACGCTTGCGGTTCTCATTGGCTTGGTTGATCTTTCCTTCCATCTGGATGGCTGAATCGACAAGGGCTTCAATATCGGCAAAGGGGATATTGACTAACATAGTCTGCATCTCGTCATGCAGACCATTCAGGAATCTTTCTTTCTTCTTGGCTTCGGTGTCTATATCGTCCGGGGCATACCTAGCTAATGACAAAAATTTGTCACGGTATTCCACTACAGTCATCCTTCCTTGCTTCAACTCTCTGAACTCGTCTCTCATTCTCTTGATCAAACCTGGTCGCATATGGGTTCTGCTAAACTTGACCTTGAATTCCTCCTAGGTCATCATCTGGCCTCCGGTCATGGCACGAACACTGTTCCACCATGCCCTGGCATCTCCGGCTAAATAATGGGTGGCGAACAGGACTTTCTCGTTGGCTTCCACTCCTGCGACTTCTAGGTTGTTTTCCATGGTTTGCAGCCAATCATCAGCGTCTAGGGGTTCTTCTGACTTGGTGAAAACGCGTGGGTTGGTATTCTGGAAATTCTTGAGCTTAGATCCGTGGTGGTCCTGATTTCCGTGGCCTTGGTTGTTGTGGGCTAGCTGGGCTATCTGTTGCAGAGTGGCTAGGTTGGCTTGACGTTCCGCTCTTTCAGCTTTGCGGTCAGAGGTCAACATTTGCAGAATCTGCAACATCGGATCCGGGGCTGAACCACTTCCTCCACGTGGCATCTGAAGATTTAGATAAATCGTGAGAAAAGAGGGAATTTTTCTAAGGTTTGGGGTCTTTGAAAAGTTTTTAAAGTTTTGACTCAGATTTTTCTAGCAACTTGCTTTTTCATTCATTCAATCACTCGATACAACGCACACCACAGCAAGGGAAAACAGATGGTTTTAAGAACCATTCTGGAAACTACGATACAGTGGGACCGACTACTATTCACTATGCTAGTGCTCAGTGCTACTACTCCTCGGAGTCTGTGGCTTCATCATCTTCATTATCATCGATGAAGGCGAAATCATCCTCATCGGTGAAGAAGTCCATGGCCTGACCTCCAGAAAATCATCGTCATCGCTGAGGTAAGAGTAAGGGTCTCCACGAAGATCCTCTCCGGCATTCTCCCTTTCCTCGAACTGCATGTCTCTCTCGTGGATGGTCTCTTCCAGAGATGAGATGCGATGGCGAAGACGGGCAATAATGCGCTCCTTATTGTCGAGCTGACGGCGACGAGACTTGCGGTCCTTTGCTAGCATGCTTATGGTCTGATCCTTCGTCTTGATGATGGCAGACTTGTGGTTGCAATAGTCACAGCAGTTGTCCAACTCCTGCTGACGATCATACATCATGAAGCTAAGGTGGTCCAATTGAGTCTTCAGCTCGGGGTGGTATGGGGCTTCCAGGGCTTGTCCATTTGCATCACGTCTTGGGAAAAACTCAAAGCGAGTACCCTTGATCTGATTGATGCTCTGCCCACACAGACGGGAGAGAGATTCTTGCATTGCTCGGGCAAGTCCATCGAGCCAGTTGCTCTCTCTCAAGGTAAACTGAATTCCTTCCGCAGTGGGAGGTTCAATCTTTCCTCGGAGACTTGCAACAATTAGCCACTGCAGATCTTCTCCTCCTTGATCATTGAGCTGAGCTCCGAAGAACTCGGGGTGTGGACGCTCCAGAAGTTCCGAAAGCTGATCCAGATCCCTCTCAAAGATAAGGTCTCCTCCATTCCCCAACTGATAAAACTTGCTGTACTTCACGTCCATCTATAAAAATAGAGGATGAGTAGATTAGCAGAGTGATCAAGTGTGACAAAATTTTATGTATTTTGCAAGAGCTTTTGAGGAACATGAAATTTTATGAAAGAATTAAAGAGATAAGAAAGAGAATAGGTTTTTGTAAATATTTTTTTTCTTTGGTTTTGAAACTAAGTTTTTGGTTCAACGTCCAACCTAACTAGGGTCTCCTATGGTCAGGATGGCTCTGATACCAACTTGTCAACACCCGGATTTTTCAATCCTAGATGCCTGTTATGCCATACATCGCAATCCCAGGATTACCATTTTTGCGAGACATAACAGAATTGGATACCATAGTACTTCATCCATTATAACGATACATAAGTTCTTACACAAATAGGGATCTCATGATCCAGTTCTTAATACAACTTCTAGCAGCGGAATACGTAATAATAACGGTAGCATAGGCGAAGCTCCATCTTCGGGGTCACAGGCAATGCTGACGATTGGAGATGATCCTAGTTGTCGTAACCTTCCTGGGGTCCATCCTCCAGGTACTCCTCTTCATAGTCTGGCCATGGGAATAGCCAGGGACAAAGCCATGAGTACTCTTTAAGTACTCGCAAACTAATACTAACAGGTAAGGGTTTTTTGGATAATAGGGCACTAGGCTCTAGGGTTGTTTTGCAAAAGCCAGATTTATCTCTACTACGTTCTAAAGCTAGTCACAATTTTATAACTCCTAAGTGGGATCTTGTAACTCAGGTCACAACTCTGTTGTGGTCAAGTCAAAGTCTCAATTCATTTCACATGTCATTTTGAAAAGTCTGACGGGGGAACAGTATGGCCACTCCAACTGTCCATAACCATGGACGCGGCTATTCGAATAGTTTGACACTCTGTAGAGATTGTACACTTTCACCACAACATTCGATACATCCATCAGGAACAAATCCTGAATTCACCATACTCAGTATGCGGATTATCAATCCTAACCTTTCATTTTCACGCCCTAGTATAAGCACCTCTCCTGTGAGTTTGGCCTCCCAACCATGACTCACTGTCATCTTGGGTACTGCACAGGTGGACAATCTTCACAAGGTAACCTCAGCTCAGGCCTTGGCCGTGAGGGAACTAATACTAAGGAATATAAGTTTCCAGTCAAGCCCTACCCAATATTCGGGTATTGTGGTTGTACGATAAAATTGGAATGGTATCGCATCCAGACAACCATCATTTTTATAAAGGGCTAAGGCTCATGCCTCAACATTTTCATCACCAAAAATCATCAAGTGTTTGGAAACACATGTCCAAAACGTTTCAATAGAATGATCCATCATTCCAAGGTTTTCATAACCATTTTTCCACCAAGGATTCCCATCTAAAGTTGATCAAGTTTTATGCTTAGCACTAGCATCTACAGGTGGGGGGGTAGTACTAATGAGGGGTGGTAACTAATGGAGTTTTACTAAGTCCAACCTTATATCTTAGACGGATATCAAGGTTTCTGTCCTAGGCCAAATTTTGTGCTCTTTATGCAACCTTCAGCTTTTCCAAAATCTACCAGTCACTTAAGTTAACTCTAAGTAAGCTTTGATAAAGAAATAAAGTAAGAAGTTCGCAAGTAAAACTAGGATTGGTTTATAAAATGGGTAAACTTGCAAGGGGTAACTTGCATAGGTAGGGTATCAGCTTGCATAATCACTAGTAGTATTTGGCTTGCTAAGGTCAACTTGATTAGTAAGGCTTGCATCAGTGTCAATATAAGCTTGCATAGGTATAGTATCTTGCAAGTGTTAGCTTGCCTTGTGCAGAGCAGTGGTTGAAGTTCTCCTCGGCTTCCTCTTTGTAGTATCCTCCTTCCTCCTCATATCCTTGGTCGGTACTAATGTCTATGAATAAATACGAGGTACACAATCACCAAACAATACTTAACTACTTGCAATCATCACACACAAGGGTCCTATAGATGATCTAGCATCATCTCTAACATTACAAGGTTAAAGCTTGGTTTAAATCTTTTTATTTTTAGAAAAGTAATTTCTACTCATTGAAAAACTACTTCAGATTTAATATTCTCCAAACCAAATATGGGATCATGTTGACACATGTCATCACCTCATATTGTAGTCCATGGGAATGTGATTTAAAGTGGTGTCACAATTTAATAAGGTTTTACCCTTTTATTTTTTATAATTAAAGTGGCTAGAAATGCTTATGTAGCATTCTTTTATTACTTGAACAATATTTCTGCAAGTAAACCTATATATTTTTATAGATTCTGAAAGGTATGGTTAAATGTGATTTTTGAGAGTTGGAATCAACTCAAAAGCTTTTATGGTTTAAATTTGAAAAATGTTTGAATGCAGAAAAGCTTCTACCTTGTCATTTTTACCAAGGGTGATCTACAGACCCAAATGACTTGAATCCAACGGGCTTGGATTAAGCATTCATAGACCTTTCCAACAAAATTGGTTTCATTCAAATTAGTGCACTGAATCGATCTGGGTTGATTTTTGAAGTTGGGTACAGAAGTGTGTTTGAATTGAAATAGAAAAGGTTTAATTTGAATAACTGGGCTGCACGGGAAAAGTTACTGGGCCGGCCTGCTAAGCGCAATGCTCCCGCGCGCTGCTTAAGTGGGTGTCCCCACTCGTCAGTGACACGGGGCTGGGCGAAGCGGTATGGGGCAACGTGGATCGTTCGATCTAGTTCTAATCTAACGGCTGGGAGTCATCATCGACGCGAGACAGCTCCGGCGAGAACGAAACCTAGCGCGGCCAGTGAGGGGTGCTGGGGGCTCACCGGGGTACGGGCGAGGGTCGGCGAGAAGGCGACATGAAGTCGACGACGGCGAACTCAGGGGTGGTCGCGGCAGCTCCTGGGGCGGCTCCAATCGCTGGCTCCTTTCTTCTCCGGCAGCGGCAGGCTCCAGTGAAATTCCGGCGAGGTGGTGCTCGCCTTGCTCTGAGAATGGTGTGGCACGATCAGTGAGGAGAGGGGAGTGAGATGGTGTGAAGAAATCGAGCGGGGGTGGCCTCTATTTATAGTCGGCGAGGGACCGTCAAGACGCAGTGAGCTCGTCGGGGCGACGTTACAGGCGGCTAAAGGCATGGGCAAGGGTAGGGGACGGTGCGGTGTCTCCTGGCGATGCTCAACGACATGGTCGCGAGGCATGGGGCGGTGTGGTTTGGTCTGGAACGGGCGGTGCTCTGCGCGGCAGAGGCGGCGTCTTCGACGGCGGGCGGTGGCTGTATGGCACGGGGCGGCAAACGGGGATGTCGGGCGGTCTCCTGGGTCGGTGGCGATCGTGTATGCACGCGGTAAGGGCGACGCGTGGTCTATGGGTGATGGTCGAGGGTGGCGCTCTGGCGCACGCTCGGCATGGTCTGGGAGCGGCTTGTGCGCGTGGTCCATGGCTTGGCAACGCTTGCGGCTGGGACAGTGAGTGGCGGTGGACGGTGGGCTGCCTCCCAGACATGCTGGCTAGGCTTGCTGCTGCTCCTAGCTTGTTGTCCACAATGGGGTGACATGGGTGTGCTCGGCTGTTCACCATTAATGGCAATGGCAAGCTCACAGGGGTGCTAGTGTTGGGCTAATCTTTCTAGATGATCTACTGAGCTGTGTGTGAGCTAAATAGGGAACAAGTTAGGCCAAATTTACTTCACACTATAGTGTTTGAGGTTTTGTTTGATTTGTGTCTGCAACCTGTTTGATGAAATGGCCACATGAAATCAAGTTTTGAATTTTGAAATTATTTTTGGTGGGTTTGCTAGATTGGTTCTGGTGAGTCTGCAGATGCTTGGGTTTTGAAAGTTGAGCTTGTTTGAGTGGGTTTTGAAAAAGTGGGATCTTCCCATATGAAGAAGATTCAATTTTGAAATGTCATTTAAACTATGCATTTGAAAGTTTCTGGATGATCACAAAGTGGGCCTTGATACTCTGTCATGAGTACATTCAAGGGGTGCAAAGATCCAGAAAAGTTTTTGTTAGGTTTTGAAAGTTTGAGACAGCCAAAGTAGGCATGAGAGTTAAATTGGTCAAAATGACCATTCACTTAATATATTTGTTTTGATTTACTTGTCTTTAGGAAAAGTGTGGGAAATGTTTTAGATGATGTTTATTTCATCTAAGAAACATTTTACAAGCAATGGATCACACAAACAAAGTGGTTTGAAAGAAATTCAAAAACTATGCATACACATATGCATGCATTCATGGGTTTAGTTAGAAAAGTTTTTGTTAACCCTAATCTTGATGATTAGGGTTTTGATGATCTAAGTTTGGTATTTTTGGGATGTTACAGAACCATCATCAAATTTTCCTCTTCTCTTTCTGCAAGGTTAGAACTTATAATAACAGGGAAATCATTGTTAGCTTCATCAAGAAACCTACATTTTAACTCCTTGGGTAAGGTTTTAAGTGTAGGAGGTGGAGGTTCCTCATCTCCTTTTCTTATAGGTTCTTCATAATTTTGACTTATCTCGGGATACACCTCAGGTGTAGAGTCAAGATAATCATCCATTTTAATTTTATCCATATCTTAAGGCATATTATCATTAGCAAGTAAAAGCCTAACTAAATCATCATCGGGAGTTTCAATGACTATAGAGGCAAGATTAATCATATTTCCTTCTTCCTCTTTCCCATACTCATATTCACCTAAGTCCTCAATAGCAGGTTTATGTTGGAATTTTGAGAAATTAAATTCCATTTTCTCTTCACCCAACTTAAGAGATACGGTTTCTTTCCTGCAATCAATGTTTGCTCCTGTAGTGTTCAAAAAAGTTTCTCCAAAAATAATTGGAAAATAAACATCAGTAGGCATGTCAACAAGTACAAAATCAATGGGATACTTGTAGGGTCCAATACAAATTGGGACATCTCTAATTACTCACATAGGAACTCTGAGTGTTTTATCTGCAAGCATTATTGTCATATCCCTATCTTCTAATTTGGCAGGGGCTAGTTATTTTTGGATTTTTAAATAAACATTAAAGGGTATTACATTAACTAATGTTACTATATCACAGATACCATAATAATAAGATCCACCAAAAGTGCAAGGGAGAATAGGTTACCAACTTTTTTAGCTTTTACCTTTCCTTCAACAAATTAAGAAGCTTCGGTGTCTAGATCTGTTGGTTCCCATGTCTCCTCCTTACTTACCTCATTAGATTTTATTACTTGTGCATCTTCTTCTATCATTTTAAGGAACATTCTTTCTGCCTCACGTTGATCTTCGAGTTGTTGGGCCATCATATGTTTCCTCGCAGTCCTTTGAAAAGGAAGGGGTTCAATATACTAAGGTATCTCCCTTAATGGCTCTAAGCGAGCTGCAGTTTTCACATCAACATGTTTGAATGAATCAGGAGTATAATGAAGCAAGTATTTCTTGGGAGCTTCAATGTGTTTTGTAAAAAACTGAAGGATTTGCACAATAATATCATCATAAAGTTGAATCTCATTAGTAGTTTCTTTTATCTTACCGGATTCCTTGAGACTATCATATTCAATTTATACTCCTCCTTTGCCACCTAAATCAAATCCCCATGTTTTCTATTGCAGCGAATACATTCTAGGAGTTCCCAAGCTTTAGTTATAGATAACTCCATGAAGAAGCCTCAGGAGTTTGTATCAAGCTCATGTTTAATTTCTTGATTAAGTTCCCCATAGAAAATGTGTAAAACATATTATTCTGGTAAATCATGGTGTGGACATTTATGAAGGATAGATTTGTACCTTTTGAAAGCCCTTACCAACCCTTCACCTAGGTGATTCTTGAAACTTGTAATTTCCCTTTTCACTTAAGCGGTCTTTACCTTAGGAAAGAATCAGAATATGAATTCCGCTTTGAGCTTTTCCCAGGTATCAATTTCTCTCTACGGAAAATTCTATACCAAGCTAAAGCAGTGCTGGTTAGAGATTGTCTAAACAATTTAAGTTTCAGTTCATCATCGGAATAGCCTCTCAATTTAAGTGTCCAACATAACTCAATAAAATGCATCAAATGATTGTAGGGATCTGTTGGAGATATGCCCAAGAGGCAATAATAAAGTGGTTATTATCATATCTTCATGCTTATGATAAATGTTTACATACCATGCTATAATTGTATTAATCGGAAACATTAATACTTGTGTGATTTTCAAGCATAAAAGAGTCCCTAGTAAAGCCTCTGGTTAAACTAGCTTCTTGCTTAATATATGATCATGGTTTCCTGATCATGAACATAGAGATGTTAGTAACAACAGGGTCATATCATTAAGAGAATGATATGATGGACATACTCCTATAGTTAAGCGTAGCATAAAGATCAAGTCATTTAATATAGTTCATTTGCTATAAGCTTTCTGATACATAGTAACCTAATTCCTTCGACCATGAGATCATGCTAATCACCATCACCGAAAGGATGCTTTGATGACATCAAACACCACACCGTAACTGGGTGGCTATAAAGGTGGCATTGAGTGTTTGGAAAGTATGGTTTGAGGCACATGGATCAAGAATGGGATTTGTCCATTCATATGACGGATAAATATACTCTGGGCCCTCTCGGTGGAATGTCATCCAATTAGCTTGCAAGCATGTGACTGGCTCACAAGGGATCACATATCACGGGAACGAGAAAAGAGTACTTATCGGTAACGAGGTTGAACTAGGTATGCAGAGATACCGACGATCAAAACCTCGGATAAGTAAACTATCATGAGACAAAGGGAAATTGGTATCGTATGTAAGTGGTTCATTCGATCGCAAAGTAATCGTAGAAATATGTGGGAGCCATATGAATTTCCAGATTCCTCTATTGGTTATTGATCGGAGAAGTGTCTCGGTCATGTCCGCATAATTCACGAAACGCAGGGAGACACACTTAAGGATTCGATGTTGTTGAGTAGTTATGGAATGATGAGTAAGAGACCGAATGTTGTTCGGAGTCTCGGATGGGATCCGGGATATCCCGAGGAGATCCGGAATGGTCCGGAGAATAAGATTCATATAAGGAAAGTCCTGTTTCGGAGTTGGAGAATGATTCCGGTGTTTTCATCGGGAATGTTCTAGAAGGGTCCGGAAGGTCTGGCACTCTGGAGGGGAAGGGTACATGAATGTGTCATGACAATGTGGAATGGTTGCATCATGTACTAGGTCACTTGGCTGGGCAAAATAAAGGGAGAAATCAAATCCTAGTTTGAAAGTCAAACGCCAATTTGAAAAAGTCAAACGGCAAGTTTGCTTGGTGGAGGGAGAGTAGGAAACCTACTTAGGGAGGAAGTCCCACTCCCTCCACCCGCCGGCCAAGGAGGAGGAGTTGGAGGAGGACTCCCTCCTCCTAGTCGCCTCCCTCCCACCTATAAAAGAAGGGGCAGGGGTGCCCCCTCTTCCACACACCCCACTCACCTCAAACCCTAGCCCCAAGCCGCCGGCCTCCTCCCAAGTCGCCGCCGCCTAGGGCCCTCCCAAGTCGTCGACTAGGGTTTCCCCAAACCCTAGCCACCGGCTACACCTCTCCCCTTGGTGCCTCTAAACCCTAGACCACCAAGGCCTCTCTCATAGTCCACCATACTCGCTCCGGCTTAAGGCGAAGCCCTACGATATCTCTCCTCTACTTCCGGTACCACGCCGTCGTGCTGCCGGAATCACGAGGAGAGTGCTACAACCTCTGGTGCCTGCTGGAACAAGGGAGAGGAAGGTCTTCATCGAGTACCGAATGTGTGACCGACTGCGGAAGCGCTGCCGGAATGCAGCGCCGGAAGGATCGTCTACGCGATCTTGAGATCGACAAGAGTACGACTACAACACCCACGAGAATCTGCTCTCGTTAAATGCTTTGGAATCTTCGAGGGTGAGTTCCTCTATCGACTCGTTACTGCAATCTAGTAGATAGATCTTGGCTTGTTTATTTGTATGCGGTAGAAATTTTTTGTTTTCCATGCTAAGAACCCCTACAGTGGTATCGGAGCCAAGTTTATATGTAGATTTGTTGCACGAGTAGAACACAATGGTCATTGTGGGCATTGATGCTTTTGTTGTCGATTGCTTCTTGTGTACTTTGCATCTTGCGGGATGGTGGGATGAAGCGGCCCGGACTAACCTTACATGACATCGTTCATGAGACTTGCTCCACTCTTGACATGCAACTTGTATTGCATAAGTGGCTTTGCGGGTGCCTGTTTCTCCCAACATAGTTAAGATTCAATTTACAATGGGTGATTGACAATACTAGTATCAATGTTGTGGTTCTTGTTCATAAGTTAGAACGACACTTATTGAAAGCCCCAAACCACGTAAAACATGCAAAGAAAATTAGAGGCGTCTAAATTTGTTTTGCAGGGGGTGTGCTGTGATGTGATATGGCCATCATTGTGATTGTATATGATGTATGCAATGTTCCTTATTGTAAGTAGGCAACCGGCAGGAGCCATATGGTTGTCTTTTAAATTCCGTTAAGACCCACGTGTCTATTATTCAAAGTAGTTGTAATAGTTGATGCTGGTGGACGACAACCATGAAGCGGCGCCATTGACCTTGACTCCATACCGGTGATGATGGAGATCATGTTCGTGCTTGAAGATGGAGATCGGAAGCACAAGGAGAAAGGCCATATCATATCACATATTATGAATTTCATGTGATGTTAATCCTTTTATGCATCTTGTATTGCTTAGTTCATGATGGTAGCATTATAAGATGATCCCTCAAGCACACAATTTCAAGTTTTAAAGTGTTCATCCTTAGTAAGCACCGTTGCTAAAGCTCGTTGTTTTGAAGCACCACGTGATGATCGGGTGTGTTAGATTCTGCGAGTGTATACAACGTGAGCAAGCCAGGTTTGCTCATGCGGAAGCTAAGGTTTGATCTTGACGAGCCTAGCATGTACAGACATGGTCTCGTAACATGGATCACCGAAAGGTAAAGCATGAGTCATATAGTAGATATGATGAACATGTTGGTTGTTCACCATTGAAGCTACATCAACTCTCCTGATGATCGGTTTTGATGTGGTGGATTTGGTTCGTGTGATCACTAAAACAATGTGAGGGATATTGTTTTGAGTGGGAGTTCAACGGCAATATTATTAAAAGTTGAACACTATTTATCATAAATTAAATCAAAGTGAATTTGCATAATTGTTGTAGTCATTGGCATCCGTTTACAACCTTGCGCTTAGTTATAATTGAGATGATAGAACTATAGAATTCTGGTTAGTTACTTTACGAACTGGTATCGTATTGTTTTGAAGTGTTAATCTAAAGTTTAAAAGTCCCATTGCAAACTTTCAGTAAGTTTCGATTACTCCGTGAAGTTTAATAGTTGGTATTAAATCAAGAGTAACAATTCCAGTGTTAGTATGTAAGCATCATGTTTATCTCCATGATTCTTGATATTCAAAAGATAGTTTCAATATCAAGGTAATCTAGGAGTTGAAAGAGTTGTTTCAGAAACCATCATGTATGAAAGATATTGCGATATCTGAAATGATGCTTTGGTTACAACATGATAGAGTATAATATGGCAAATTTTATGTTCTCATATTTGATGAGAATTTACAAAATGTTGGAGACACTAGTTGTCCTAATCCTACAAAAGGTTTTGGAGAGCAACATTATACTCGCGATTCACCGTTGTAAGATAAAAGTAGCTTGATCATGAATAGTTCCGTGAGAATGGTGAATATTTGATGTAGGTAAAATGTTTACTACATCAAGAGATTACTAAAGAAAGGAATTTGAAAGAACACCAAACATTTGATGATGGTGATCTACTTCAAAGTGCAAGTCCAAAGACATTGGTATTTAACTATACACGCTTTGGACTATGTGTCATGTGTATGGCTCCACTATTGATGTTGATAGATTCTTTCAAACAGAAAAGGAAATACTGAAAGAAAATCTCATAAATATATGGCAGAAAAGAAAATACTAGAATTGTTCAGCCTAAGTATATAGATGATATACATGTTATGGCTATATTCTTTGCTTATTAAACAACGTGGCTATTAAGTATTTGATACTGAATTTGTTGGTATGAATCGTCATACGAAACAACAGAATTCATGAACTACAATGGCCTAAGTAACTAGCAAAAGAATATGTGATGATGTTCATCGAGAACAAATAAAGGATTATTGTGTTGCTCGTTAAACATCAAAGCTTGCCTTCAAGATTTGTTTTATCAGGTATTATGAGAACAAAAGGGTTGTTCAAATAATTCCTGTAACCCATAAAAGATGGATGATTCACAAATCTCGTTGGAGAAATCACATCCATAAAACTAGTGCTAAAAATGTCGAAAGACAAATTGATTGAAAGATCACTTAGGAAGTGACATCGCCGTTTAAAATTATATTGGAAAGAAAACATGAAGAAACTCCATATGGATGGAATTTTGGAGTCTTTTTGATTTTTGATCAAATGACGCTTGTGAAACTTTCCTAGAGATAATTAAAACTTCGTTCTTAGGCCAAAAGGGAACGAATGACTAGCTTATTGGAACTTGTACATATTGTTGTATGAAGTCCATTATATGTAGTCAAGAGCGATGGATTTCAACTTCATATGCTTCCTCCGAAAATTTGAGTGAATATATGAATATTTACTTAATAAGGATGAATTATGAAACATTTGAAAAGTTCAAAGATTTTCAAGATGAAGTGCAAAATCATTGTAACAAGAATATAAATAGTTTATGATAAGATCATAAAGGAAGATATTTGAGTTACGAGTTTAGCATAATACCTAAGATTTAAGGAATCGTTCCGTGGATTTGCATTTCCCGAAACACCATAAGAGTATGGAGCGTTCGAGATATGTGATTAAACCTTGTTTGACATGGTAAGATCAAAGGTGCAATTCATAAAACTACCATTATATTTTAAAGATTAAAAGCTTTAGAGACTACCGTTTTTCCACTGAAAAGAGCTCCATCATAATCCGTTGAATTGACACCATATAAAGTTATGTTTTGGGATAAAACCAAAGTTGTCCGTTCTTAAATATTGGTATGCTATGCATAAGAAAGATGTTTGCAACCAAAGTCGGATGAACATATCTTTGTATGTTATTTTGAATAATCGTTAAGTATTCCTCCATATCACCAAAGGCAAAAATGTTTGTCGCTTAGAACGTCAAGTTTCTTTGAGAAGGAATTTTTCGTGAAAAGTTAAGTGGGAGGACAATAAAACTTTGATAAGGTTAAAGGAACCTTAGCTATATGTGCAAAGTTGCGCAGCGCTGAAAAGTGTTCCGGAGGCAGCAACAATGCTCATGGCTCACGTTCCGCAAAGGTTGTGGTCACGGAGATCTAAGTTTCTATTGAAACAAGTAGGTCGGGTAAACCATCAAATACCAAGATTTGAGAGTTAAATCATTATTTGACAATAATGATTCGACTACATGCAAAGAAGCGATGTTGGGCCCTGACTCCATAAAATGGCTTGAAGCCATAAAATCCGTGATAGTTCCATACATGAGAAATCAAGCTTTGAACTTGAAGGACCCTTGATAAAGGTGTAAGACCTTACAGTCGTGTTTGGATCTATAAAGAAATAGACATGGATGTTTCACATCTATGAAATAGTCAACATGTTGGGAAAGAGTTCACAACAATGTTCAAAGGTTGACTATGACAAGATTTGATCTTTCATAGCGATATTTAGTCTAGACAGATTAATGTATCAACCACTACATATAATTTTGTTATGTGGTAGTTGAATAAAAAAACAAAGTTCTTCTAATAGAATTGTTACCTAGGACGTGTGCATAACACGGTCCAAAGGGTTTTGTTATTTCAAAGGATGCTAAAAGCATATGCAAACTTCAATGGTTGAAGTGAGCATCGCGGAGTTGGAATCTTCACTATGATGAAACTGTTAAAAGAGTTTAATTTCATCGGAGACAATGGAGATGCTTGCATTTGCAAGAAATTAAGTGGGAGCGCTAAGACATATTTCTAATACATTATGTGGAAGACATATTTTTGATTGGAAATGATGTATCTTTTATTAACACATATTAAGAATTTCATCCTGTGTAAAGATTTAGGCAAAACCCAAATATTTGGCATCAATATCTATATAGATAGATTGAGACGCTAATATGGTTGTGCCGAAAGTACATAGATGATATATTGAATGAATTCAATATAGAAACTACAAGAAAAATTCTTGTCGCACATAAGGGATTGAATGAGTTCAATATTGATGATATATTCAAGTGTATTGACACTTAATAAGTGAAACAAAGATTCAAGTATAGATTGATACTTGATGTATGAAATCACAAAGAGTATTTATATCAATCATACTGTGATATGTACAAATCCAGATATGTCCTATGCTCTAAATGTTATGATCATATACCAGAATGATTCATAAGATGATCATTGGACGATAGTAAGGATATTCTTATGATCTTTTGGAAGAACTAAGAATATATTGTTTTGAAGAAGTGACAAATAGATGGTTAGTTCATTGTAAAAGTACTACAATGATACTAGTTTTTGTCACAGAGTACAAATTAAGTTTATCTCAATCTAAACTAAGGGTGGCACAATATAATGGAAAGTAAGTTCCATAATGGATTTGGATGAGTTCCAAAGTTAAGACATTGTGACAGATACTACAACAAAAGGGCTAAGTATATAACTGCTATTATAGCAGCTAAAGAGGGCATTTGTGTCAAGTAGTTTGTTATCAAACTAGGTGTAGTTCACAGCGGGATAATACTATGAAGATATATTGTATGACAATATTATCAACATGTTTTAACCCCAAAGAACTAAAGGTCTCACCAAAGGACCAAATTTATACAAAGCCATCTCATTAGAGAATGAGTGATGCGTAGAGATGCAAAGACATGCAATTACACACGGACCTGGAAGTGTCAGATCCGGAGATCAGTTGACCACTAGCAATCGTGTACATACAACACCGGAAAGCCATAGGTGTTGAATACACAAAGGTTTGAAACGAGATTATTGACTCTAGTGCAAGTGGGAGACTATTGGAGATATGCCCAAGAGGCGATAATAAAGTGGTTATTATCATATCTTCATGCTTGTGATAAATGTTTACATACCATGCTATAACTGTATTAATCGGAAACATTAATACTTGTGTGATTTGTAAACATAAAAGAGTCCCTAGTAAAGCCTCTTGTTAAACTAGCTTGTTGGTTAATATATGATCATGGTTTCCTAATCATGAACATAGAGATGTTATTAACAACGGGGTAATATCATTAAGAGAATGATATGATGGACATACTCCTATAGTTAAGCATAGCATAAAGATCAAGTCATTTAATATAGTTCATTTGCTATAAGCTTTCTGATACATAGTAACCTAATTCCTTCGACCATGAGATCATGCTAATCACCATCACCGAAAGGATGCTGATGACATCAAACACCACACCGTAACTGGGTGGCTATAAAGGTGGCATTGAGTGTTGGGAAAGTATGGGTTGAGGCACATGGATCAAGAGTGGGATTTGTCCATCCATATGACGGATAGATATACTCTGGGCCCTCTCGGTGGAATGTCATCCAATTAGCTTGCAAGCATTTGACTGGCTCACAACGGATCACATATCACGGGAACGAGAAAAAGAGTACTTATCGGTAACGAGGTTGAACTAGGTATGCAGACATACCGACGATCAAAATCTCGGATAAGTAAACTATCGTGAGACAAAGGGAAATTGGTATCGTATGTAAGTGGTTCATTCGATCGCAAAGTAATCTTAGAAATATGTGGGAGCCATATGAATTTCCAGATTCCTCTATTGGTTATTGATCGGAGAAGTGTCTCGGTCATGTCCGCATAATTCACGAACCGTAGGGAGACACACTTAAGGATTCGATGTTGTTGAGTAGTTATGGAATGATGAGTAAGAGACCGAATGTTGTTCGGAGTCTCGGATGGGATCCGGGATATCACGAGGAGATCCGGAATGGTCCGGAGAATAAGATTCATATAAGGAAAGTCCTGTTTCGGAGTTGGGGAATGATTACGGTGTTTTCATATGGAATGTTCTAGAAGGGTCCGGAAGGTCCGGCACTCCGGAGGGGCAGGGTACATGAATGTGTAATGACAATGTGGAATGGTTGCATCATGTACTAGGTCACTTGGATGGGCAAAATAAAGGGAGAAATCAAATCCTAGTTTGAAAGTCAAACGCCAATTTGAAAAAGTCAAACGGCAAGTTTGCTTGGTGGAGGGAGAGTAGGAAATCTACTTAGGGAGGAAGTCCCACTCCCTCCACCCGCCGGCCAAGGAGGAGGAGTTGGAGGAGGACTCCCTCCTCCTAGTCGCCTCCCTCCCACCTATAAAAGAAGGGGCAGGGGTGCCCCCTCTTCAGCACACCCAACTCACCTCAAACCCTAGCCCCAAGCCGCCGGCCTCCTCCCAAGTCGCCGCCGCCTAGGGCCCTCCCAAGTCGCCGACTAGGGTTTCCCCAAACCCTAGCCGGCTTTCACCTCTCCCTTGGTGCCTCTAAACCCTAGACCACCAAGGCCTCTCTCATAGTCCACCATACTCGCCCGCTTAAGGCGAAGCCTGCGAGATCTCCTCTACTTCCGTGCCATTACGTCTTGCGGAATCACGAGGAGAGTACTACAACCTCTGCTGCCTGCTGGAACAAGGGAGAGGAAGTTCTTTATCGAGTACCGAACATGTGACCGACTGCGGAAGCGCTGCCGGAACGCAGCGCCGGAAGGATCGTCTACGCGATCTTGAGATCGGTAAGAGTACGACTACAACACCCACGAGAATCTGCTCTCGTTAAATGCTTTAGAATCTTCGAGGGTGAGTTCCTCTATCGACTCGTTGTTGCAATCTAGTAGATAGATCTTGGCTTGTTTGTTTGTATGCGGTAGAATTTTTTTGTTTTCCATGCTACGAACCCCTATAGGATCCTCATCCGGATCATCTCCTGCAATTTTTTTTCTTTAATTATATCAGTAAAACAAGGGTTAACCTCGTACTCAGGTTCAGCCCCACTAGGGAATTATTTGGCAAGTCCTCGATTAAATTTCCCGAGGTGTTCAGCTGCATCGAGTTGATTCATTAATCCGAGTGTAGCCATGCTGTTTACCTGAAACTAGTAAACTACTTTAGTAAAACAATTAATTGAATTAGCAAATAAGAATAAAAACCAAAAGCGCTTAGCTCCGCGGCAATGGCGCAGAAAAATATCTTGATGGCTGCAAGTTCACAGATCGATTGTAGCTACTTTAAAAATAAGAGTATCGAACCCACAGAGAGCTAGTTGGTTATGGTATTTATGCCCCTCGTCACTATCTACCAAAGGATACATGTAAGATGCCTTTAATTTTAATTAAAGGTTGTTTGAAAGGTTTTTGTTTGAATGTAAGAAAGTAAATAAAACAAGTAAAAATAAAGCAAGCAACAAGACTGTTTGGAATGGTAGTTTAACTTAATGGGGCTAAGACGTTCTCGGGGATGTGGGATACAACACTAACAAGTGGTAATTAATCATAATTAGGATAACCTATTTCTTATGTCATGATATGTGTGGAGAGAGTTCCGTAATAAGATGTTCACTACAAGACTCGTAGGTAGTAACTTTATTGAGCCAAGAATAAAGTCATCTCTAAATAACCACTGTGATGTCTGGAAGCAGTCACCATGCAGACCACCATGCCTAGATATCGTTATTAGCTTAGCGAATCTCTCTTTATTCCCTCTTTGACTATGATGGTAGCTAGCGGCGCTTATAGTCACAATAGCTTTTGGCACGCTTCCAAATATGTTCAAAGGGTTTCACACCCTTCTTTAGACCCAAAGGAAAATGATATGTGGCCGACTACACATACCATCAAAAGAGAGATATCAAACACACATCATACATCAATGGATAAAAAACACAAGTAATATATCATCTTTATTTCATTTTAGAATAATCCTAGGATTTCTCCATCTCCCCAAGAATGAAGAGAACTACTCACACATTGAAGAAATCTATAACATCATCATAATCAAATGGATGGATAAAGTTAATGGAGTAAATTTAGTGCAAACCACAATTGAATCTAAAATTATAATAAGATCTAATAAATGGAAATTGGGGGTAGAGATGGTGATGGAGATGCAGTGGTTGATGATGTAGGGGGTGATGCATTGTCCTACAATGATCCATGCAACAACAAGGATTTGCCCTTCTTCAAGTTCCTCCTTCAGATCCTTTTTGGTGTGGTTTTTTGCGGCTAGAGGTTTCTCTGAATGTCGGATCCATGATATGTTTTCGCGAGGAGAAAGTATTTAACGAGGCAGTCCCGACGTTGGGTCGTACGGGCGAACGGTACGAGCGGGCTCCGCCTGTACCACTGGTCGTTGTGGGCCGGAACCTCCTGGGCGCAAGCAATTCCTCCAAGTGCGAAGATAAATCAATAAAATAACTTTTATCACTTAAAACATCATATTACAGTATAATATGATAGTCTCAATTAATATGTTCATAATAGACTTAGTAAATTGGGATCCTGATGAAACAAGGACAAAAGATGCACGCAAATACGGTAAAATACTAAAAACCCTACTCTACTTATGCAAAAACAATAAATAAAAATGCTTCAATTTTGGACTCATCAACATACCACGTCATCGTCCAGGTGGGCCAGCACTATCATAAACAAGATCAACTGGTGTTAAAAATACGCTTACGCGGGGTTGGTAGTTTTCTGCGACTATCAATCACAAAAAAGTGGTATTTTTGCAGCATGACTGAATTTTGGTGGTTATTTGAAGTCATAGCCTCAATTGTATTAGTTATTTGGAATTTTCTCTCCAAACCCCCTTTCCAGCTAAGCCCAATCGCTCTATGCGAAATAACACATCTTTTTTAATGTAGCTCTCTCTCTGTGTCTGTCTCTCCACTTGGGGATGAAAATAAGACATTATTAAAGTCTAAGTATGCCAAGTCTTACACAAAAAGATTTGTTGAAAACAATACTATCTCCATTCCAGTGGATAAGGCTTGTATTTTTTTTCAAAAGTGAAACTACGTAAAGTTTGATCATTTTTTAAAATAAATTATTAATATGTACAATCCAAAATCGACACGGTTTGATACATCATGAAGTATGTTTTCATATGATATTTATATAATATCATAGTGATAGTTTTTTTAAGTTTGGTCAAATTTTACTTAACTTGGCTTCTTTAAATAATATAGGTCTTATTCATTGAAATGGAGGGATTACATTGCAAATAAAGTAGATAATGAAAACCTATTGCTAAAATGCGAGCTGGCCACATTGCAACATAAGTCCGCTAATAACATCTTTCAACTTGTTGATTCTCTCCATCGTTGCCCCCTGGTGATCTGAAGGATATTGACCAAGATTATGGTGCATCTATTGAGTAAAAAAATGAGACATAATGAAATAAAATGTGAAAAATGTTATTATAGGGACTAACTATCACTAGTAGAAAATAGGACACTAGTCCCGATTTGTAAGAAGCTTTAGTCCCGGGTTGCAATCTGGGACTAACGTATCGAGACTAAAGGTTATGCCTTTAGATTGTCTCCACGTGGCCCCGCTGCGCGCGCTGGGCTGGAGGATCTTTAGCCCCGATTCGTAACACGAACAGGGACTAAAGTTCTTCTGTCGCGACAGCGTTTTGCACCAAACTGCTGCCGCGGCAGGAGGTGGGGTTTTAGGGTTTTCTTTTTTTTGTGTTTAATTATTTTTCATTTTGTGTTTTCATATACATATTATCTACGCTACTACATGCTGTATACATCAATCCATATATAATATAATTTCACTCACAATAACATAAAGACATATAAATATATACACAACCGAGACTAGAGCTCGTCTAATTGATTTACACCAAGATCATTACAACGGATATTGTCCTTTTGTATCTATCCACGATTACACGAAGGTCTATCCATGTTGTACTCTCCTTTTGTGTTTATGATGTCCCTGAGCAAAAATCCCGACAACTCCTCTTGAATTGCTAGTAGGCGTTATGTGGTAGGAGTTTATCCCGCATCGCATCCAACTATATATAAAGAAGTAGATCATTATGAATGTAACTCAACAAAAACTATGGTATAGAATAAATTTCGAATACATTATTTACGTACTTGAAGAAAGTCTGTGCCCTGCTCCATACACCCACGAATGAACTCGCATACGTAATGTCCACATAAATTAATCTCATGTGGCTGTGTCGCACACTTTTCGATCGAGAATATAATTCAATCAAATAATAATCAAGCATGATAATTGTATGAATGATAATTGTAATATCCACATAAATTAGTCCCATAGCTCTTGTACTACTTACCGGGACCATATAAAAAGTGATCTCCTCACGCCATTCACCCTGAACCTCCTTCGTGAACCTTTTCCAAACCCTCTCCGACAAAAAAGAAATGAATGAGTTATTAATTAGTTTACATCTCAGAGAATGAACAAAAGAGACAGATATAGTGCGATAATGATTGAAATTACTTTTGGAGGCAATCAATTATGCTGTGGTAGTCTTCCATCGGCTTCTTTAACGAGTCCGAGATTTCTATTTTTGCACGATCAACGTCAATGTTTATAAGAATCCAGTGGTAGCTACGCACGTTTATATACACTTAACATCTAGTAAACAAAAATTGAATGTGTCAAGACAGTAAGACTCTTACCCATAGTTGTAAGGAAATAGAATTTGTGTCTTCTAATGTTGCTCCATTAAAAACATTAGCAAGTTATACTCCGTTTCCTCGAGGTTATTTATTACCGTATGCCCTTAACTCTGTTTGGGTCAGCAAACCGAATGATGTAGATTGACTTTCTTCTACATTCTTGAATCTTCATTCTGCATATATAATAGCATACAGAAGGAGATATAGTGAGGATAACGACAGGAAATGAATTGAACGAGATGAGTTAGTGACTTAATTACTCACAGACAATAGTAGCTGATGAGGGACTTGTCGAGGGCGTATAGGTTTAATAACTGAAATAGTTCACAAAGTTCAATGGAGATCTCGTCTGGACGGAAGTACTCCTCTCCAACTTTACATACGGGGAATTTTCTCCCTTCCTTTGTGACTTTCAAGTACCAGGTACGCAACAGTCGCATATGTGTTGGCAGATCATCGAATACCTCATCGCTGACCAGAAGCTCCCCGTAGACAAATTTTCGTGCTATTGGTCCCTTGGCGACATTATCTCCGCCGGCTAGAAGTGCTTCGAGGGGCACATTACATTCCTTGGCTAATTTAATAGCTAATTCCATATCTATTCCACCTTGGGTGGGCTAGGGTAACACCTTGAGTGGGGCGATGGATTGTTTTGCCTGTTTGCCGAGCTGGGCAACTTCTTTTGATTTTCTCCCGCTTCTAGTACTGCTTGATGACTTCTCTTTTAGTGTCTTCATAAGACAGCGTGTATAGTCATCTTTCCTATTTAACACATGTTGGGGTGGTTGCTCAAGGATTGCCTTGAAGTGCTTCTTGACTTTTGGATCAACTAGCACCTGTGGATTGGGTTGTTTTGGTGCAAAATGGGCCTTCACTTTGGCCCGGGAGATCACCGCGCTTTCCTCATCGGTTCGGTGACAAGCTAGCTTGGGAGGAGATGGCGGTACTCTTGGGAGGGGATCTTGTCGTTTTCGGCGTCGGGTCTCCCTCGACATAGCGGTGTTATTCTTCCGCTTTCTTCCCTTTGATTTAGTGGGTGGAGGCGGAGGCTCCGGAGATGGAGATGCAGTCGCGCTGCAATCCCTCTCATGAAGGGGTGGACTATTGTTTCTTGGTGGAGACGGTGGACTCGGAGGTGATGGTGGACTTGGAGGTGATGGATTGCTTCTCGGAGGAGAAGATTGCCTTGGCGCCCAGCCTGGAAACACGATGTGTTGTTTTTTCCAAAGAATGATCCCACCCTCCACTTCTCCAAGTATTTTGTCCCCTTCTCCTGCAGGGATGTCAAGCTCAAGTGATCGACATGTCGGTTCAGCTTCATCCACACCGACACGAGCATAGCCAGCTGGAATCTGACTTCCATGGTAGGTCTCTTCCGGTGGGCAAGGTAAAGCAAAGCCGAGCGCCACCTTCATAGAAATGTTGTTCACTATGACATGTAGCTCACAAGTTGTCCTTGCCTCGACTTCAGCCACGCGGTGGCGAACCATCATCGCATCGGCCGTATCATCTATCACCGGTGCATTATTGTCCATCAGCATTAGATTATTAGCTTGTACCTCCGTGGAAGCCATGCTGCTTCTCCACTGAGATGGGCCCACCGGACTGTCTAACACAGGATCTTGTTGTCGGGCCAGTACTCTAAGTTCATTAATCTGCTCGTGATGCAGCTTGAAAATGGCTTGAAATTCCTTGTTCCTTTTTTCAACCGCCTCCAACCGCGCTGCCTCCTCCGCCTTCTGCCGGTTCGTTTTTCTGGATCGGCTTCTGTAACTGTCGATGTCAACAGGAAACCTTGTCTTCCATGAAACAGATGGGCCAAAGCCTCGTGTTCGTCCGACTTTTTCAGGATTCCCAAGGACATATGTTAGTGCATCGTTCTCTCTATGAGGAATGAACTTTCCATCTTTTCTCAGTTGTATCACTTTAACAAGTTCATATTTGGATTTAGTAATGGCCTTCTTTGTAATAATAATCTCCCTGGTTTCAGTGTCATACGACCCCCCATGCCCAAGGAGCCAATTTTTTGACCTCACGGGCCACTGATTTGTAGCTGGCGTGACCCCTTTTTGACGCATTTTTTCTCGGTTTTTCCCACTTCGGCGCGGCCGTCTTGTAGCCACCTGTCCCTATAGTATGGTGATATTTGTTTTTGGCCGCACTTAACTTATTATTTTCTGACTTGACCGTAGCTGCTTCTGATTCCTTGTATTTCACAAATGGGGCCCAGTTATCCCGCTGCTTCTCCAGCGGGCCAGTGAATAGCGGAGTCAGCCCCTTCTTGGCAAAGTTATTGTACAATCTTTTCTTCCAGTCCTAAAACTGTCTGCCCATCTTCCTAAGGGCCCACTTTCTGACTTGCAACCTCAATGCCTCAGTGAGTTCAGGAGTGTCCAATTCAGACAGAGAGAAGTGTGCCATGAGTGAATTCCAAAGACCGTCTTTGGCTCTGTCATCGGCAAAAGTATCTCCAACTCGATCACTTTTCTTTCCTCGCTTATTCCACTTTTGAGTGGTGATCGGGATGGCGTCCCTAACTATCACTCCGCATTGGTATACAAATACACTTGCGGCCTCTTTCGGCTCCAAAGGTTCTCCGAACTCAGACACTAGATCAATAGTGAAATGCATACCATCGGCCAACTTTTTGGTTGGTCCTCGTTTACTTGCAGAAGATTCGCCCGATGCGGAGATCTAAGATAAGAAACAGTCCTTAGTATATATATATATATATATATATATATGAATCAACTAATGCATCTACTAGCTTATGATCAACAGAGGCTTTATATACCTCGCCGGTCTTTGCTATGGTGTCTCCACCGTCAATTCCACCGTCGTCTCCACCAAAGAATTCGTCATAGTCGTCTCTTCCGTCGGCTTCATCCAAGCTGAGGTATTGGGAGCCAACATCATCTCCATCATCGTCTGCTCCATCGTAATGGTAACCTCCTGTACCCTCATCTATCATGTTGTACATGATGTGCTCTTCGTTGTCTCTATCGTCCATAACTTAACTAATACAGAAGAAAGATAAAACCATTTTGCTTAATGCGATAAAATAAAGGAATATAAAGTAATCTAGCTTAAACAATGCGATAAAGAAAGATAAAGTACCAATTAAACAACAATACATCTCGAATAATCCAGCTAGTACAACAATAAAGTATCAATTAAAAAACAATACATCTCGAATACAAGATGGTACCCTATTACACATCTAGCTAGCTCAGCGAAGACGTCGAGCCCCGGCTACTGAGTCGCGGGTGGTGTGCACCCAAAGTGTAGGAACCATCACCGGAGAATATCTCGGGTAAGGTGCCTGAAGAAGCTGCCAGGTATTGGCGACCTGGACTCCTTAAAATATACATGTAGCGCCGGACGTGTTCGTCCTCCTCCCTGACACGACGTTGTACCACCTCGTCGGGGGCCGGCTCCCTCTGCATCGCACCTGGACCACTCGGCCGCCACCACAGAAGATCCTAGTCGACGACGACACCCGGATTCCTCACGACACGACGTCTCCCGGCTGGTTGCACCTCCTAGTGCTAGCCCGGCGGAGCCCAGCCCCGTGGATGCCCAGCGACACTGTCTAGTAGCCCTCCGTTGTTCACGCCGAGTGAACGAGGATAAGGAATCGGCATATTCGTAAACACTAAAATTAAACCTATATACTTTAACCATGACGAAAATAAATAGTATCCATTAAAATAAATTATATTAAACACTAACTAAATTACACTATCAAAATTACACTAACTAATTAAACTATATTAACACTAATATATAGCACTAACAAAATTACACTAACTAATTAAACTATATTAACACTAATATATAGCACTAACAACATTACACTAGCTAATTAACTAAAACTAACTAAAGTACACTAACCAAATTACACTAACTAAAACTATATAGTACTAACTAAATTACACTGACAAATACACTAAAAAATTACACTAACTAAATTATTTACACTAATTATAGCTAAAATTACTACGTGGCCAAGAGGGGTGGCACACGGGTGCGGGGGGAGGCTCACCTGGCGGGGGTGGCGGTAGGTAGGGGTCGATGAGTGGGCGGCGCTGTGAGGGAGGCAGAGGGGGATGGGATGGGCGGCAGGGGGGCCTGGCGCGCGGGGAGGGGTGGCACGAGGAGGAGCGGCATGTGGAGGCTGTGGCAGCGCAGGCAGTGGCTCTGTGAGGAGGAAAAGCAATGTGTGGGATCTGTGTGCTCCGGTTCGATTAATCCAGGCGCGGGGTGGGTATTTATACCCACCACCCTTTACAAACCGGGGCTAAAGGTCCTTTTATAAAACCTTTTTAAAATTAATTATTGTATATCAAAATTTGTAGAAATAAAATTTACATGTACTCTATTATATATATGTAAATAAAATAATTGTCCCGAAGATTTAAATTGTTCGGACGTTTTGAATTTTTGCCGTTTCAAACTTAGATCAAAACGGCGTGCGTGAAGATATGGGATGAGAATGTTAGAACTTGCATTGAATCTCTGAAAAAACAACATATTGTGAGTCTAAAAATGATTTTTTCAAAAAATTACGAACATTAGATCATGTACCTGTAGTTCAAACCGGACCCACTTCCTACCGCTTTGGTAGACATTTGTCTTTTTCACCCGGGAAGGACAGAAAGGTTTGATATCCCAGTTGCGATATAGTTCATGTAATATGGTCTACTATTTTAGAAAAATAGGATGGTAGCATTCTGTAACTGCATTTTGGTGGCTGCTGCACAAAACGACCTGTCTTTTTGCGCTCTGAAAATAGAAAATGGCTTTTCCGAGCGACGAAAAGGAAAACTTCCTAATGTAACATTGTTCTCCATCCCAATATACACATGCATGCATAATATGAACACCGTATCACAAACTATGCCGCGATTCAAGACATAACATCTATCTCTTGGACAGAAAGCCATGAAACCTCGAACATGATAAGTCATTTTGTGAAGGTTTTTTCGAGACATAACCAGTATACCAAGTTTGATATTTTTCCTTGCAACTATGTCACATAATATCACACCACGCGAAGGATTTACATTGTTCAGACCTTTTTGAATTTTTGTGGCCATTTTGAATTTTTTGTCGTTTCGAACTTAGGTCAAAACAATGTGCGTAAAGATAAGGGATGAGAATGTTATAAATTGCATTAGATCTCTGAAAAAACAACATACTGTGAGTCTAAAAATGAGTTTTTTCAAAAAATTACGGACGTTAGATCATGTACCTGTAGTGCAAACCGGACCCGCTTCCTACCGCTTCGGAAGACATTTGTCTTTTTCACCCGGGAAGGACAGAAAGGATTGAGATCCTCCGGTTGGGATATAGTTCATGTAAGGTGGTCTACTATTTTAGAAAAATGGGATGGTAGCATTCTGTAACTGCATTTTGGTGGCTGCTTCACAAAATGACCCGTCTTTTTGCGCTCGGAAAATGGAAAATGGATTTTTCGAGCGACGAAAAGGAAAACTTCCTCATGCAACATTGTTCTCCATCCCAATATACACATGCATGTACAATATGGGGATTATATCACAAACAATGCCACCATTCAACACATAACATCCGTCTCTTGGACCGAAAGCCATGAAACCTCGAATATGATAGGTCATTTTGTGAAGGTTTTTTTGAGACATAATCAGTATACCAAGTTTGATATTTTTCCTTGCAACTATGTCACATAATATCACACCACGCGAAGGATTTACATTGTTCGAACCTTTTTTGAATTTTTGATGCCCGTTTTGATTTTTTTGCCTCTTCGAACTTAGGTCAAAACGACGTGCATGAATATAGGGGATGAGAATGTTAGAACTTGCACTGGATCTCTGAAAAAACAACATATTGTGAGTCTAAAAATGTTTTTCAAAAAATCACGCACGTTAGATCATGTACCTGTAGTTCAAACCGGATCCACTTCCTACCGCTTCGGCAGACATTTGTCATTTTCACCCGGGAAGGACAGAAAGGTTTGAGATCCTCAGGTTGGGATATAGTTCATGTAAGGTGGTCTAATATTTTAGAAAAATGGGATGGTAGCATTCTGTAACTGCATTTTGGTGGCTGCTTTACAAAACGACCCGTCTTTTTCCACTCGGAAAATGGAAAATGGCTTTTCTGAGCGACAAAAAGGAAAACTTCCTCCTAAAACATTGTTCTCCATCCCAATATACACATGCATGCACAATATGGGCAGCGTATCACAAACTATGCCGCGATTCAACACATAATATCCGTCTCTTGGACCGAAAGCCATGAAACCTCGAACATGATAGGTCATTTTGTGAAGGTTTTTTCGAGACATAATCAGTATACAAAGTTTTATATTTTTCCTTGCAACTATGTCACATAATATCACACCACGCGAAGGATTTACATTGTTCGGACCTTTTTTTATGCCCTTTTTGATTTTTTGCCGTTTCGAACATAGGTCAAAACGGCGTGCGTGAATATAGGGGATGAGAATGTTAGAACTTGCATTGTATCTCTAAAAAAACAACCTATTGTGAGTCTAAAAATGTTTTTTTCAAAAAATCACGCACGTTAGATCATGTACCTGTAGTTCAAACCGGACCCACTTCCTACCGTTTCGGCAGACATTTGTCTTTTTCACCCGGAAAGGACAGAAAGGTTTGAGATCCCCCAGTTGAGATATAGTTCATGTAAGGTGGTCTACTATTTTAGAAAAATGGGATGGTAGCATTATATAACTGCATTTTAGTGGCTGCTTCACAAAACGACCCGTCTTTTTGCGCTGGGAAAATGGAAATGGCTTTTCCGAGCGACGAAAAGAAAAACTTCCTCCTGCAACATTGTTCTCCATCCCAATATACACCTGCATGCACAATATGGGCACCGTATCACAAACTATGCCGCGATTCAACACACAAACATTCCCGTTTTCCCGATATATCCCACCGCTTCCCGCCATGTTTTTCCGCCCTTTGCCTCTAAACGGTACTTTTAGTCCCGGTTGTAGCCACTAACCAGGACTAAAGATATTTCCTGCCATATCCCACCGCTTCCCGCCATGTTTTCCCGCCCTTTCCATTTGAACGGTGCTTTTAGTTCCGTTTGTAGCCACTAACCGAGACTAAATATATTTCCCGCCATTTCCTACCGTTTCCTGCCATGTTTTACCACACTTTCCATCTATATATAGGACGACCACGCCATGGATATCCATACATCCGGGGGAGACCATCCTCTCCCGCGGTGCCCATAAGTCCACCCGCCACAGAGCCACAAGAAGGCCCCTCCCCCGCCCGAAGGTAGCAGCATCGTCTTCCAGGAGACTCCTCCCCCGCCCGCCGTGAATCCAAGGCCGGAGTGGCAGGTGCCCCCAGTATATGCCATGGCTGGGCCGAGGATCTCTGGAGTGGCAGGTGACGATGACAATGATGATGACGATGACGAAGAAGACCCTGAAGCTTCGTACTATAGGACTAGGCATGATTATGACTAAAGGGGGTGGCTTTAGTCCTTAGTGTTATCTAGTCCCGGTTTGTCCCAGTTTTTAATATTAATAAATGTTAAGGGGTTACCTATTCTAGTGTTTTGGTACTTGCCTACAGCAATCTCAGAAATTCCTTTTTGTCCTGATTTGTCCCGGTTTTTAATATTAATAAATGACGATGACGATGAAAAATAGGATTAATTCACAAAAGGTTTAATACATTACATCACCAACATACACATCTAGTGTTTTGGTTCTCTTCTTATCCGTAATCATGGAGCATCTTCCTTATTTAGCGATATGCTTGGGTCAGTTTTCACTTTGAATGGCGGAATTTCATGAAATTTGACCCATTTGCATCGAAACAATGGGACCTTGAAATTAGGACCATAGTCAAGTTCCCATATGTCCTCTATGTAACAATAATATGTGTCGTTTTTCCCATTCTCGTCTGTTGCATCAAATTGGACACCACTGTTTTGGTTGGTGCTTTTTTTATCTTGGGCATGCGTGTAAAATATATTCCCATTGATCTCGTACCCTTGGAAAGTCAATATAGTTGAAGATGGAGACCTGGCCAACAAGTACAACTGATCTCCAAAAGTGGTGTCATTCATGAGATGTGTCTGCAACCAACCGCCGAAAGTATTCATGTGTTCATCTCTAATAAACCTGTCAGACTGCCCCGGGTAGTTCGAGCGTACATTATTCTTGTGTACCTCGATATACGGAGCCACCAAGGTGGAACTTTGCAGAATTGTATAGTGTGCTTTAGTGAAAGAATGTCCGTCCATACATATCTTTGCTTTCTTTCCTAGCGTGCCTTTTCCACTAAGTCTCCCTTCATGCCGTGATTCAGGTACACCGATCGGCTTAAGGTCCGGAATAAAGTCAACACAAAACTCAATGACCTCCTCTGTTCCATAGCCCTTGGAGATGCTTCCTTCTGGCCTCGCATGGTTATGGACATATTTCTTTAAGACTCCCATGAATCTCTCAAAGGGGAACATATTGTGTAGAAATACAGGACCAAGAATGGTAATCTCTTCGACTAGGTGAACTAGAAGGTGCGTCATTATGTTGAAGAAGGATGGTGGGAACACCAACTCAAAGCTGACAATACACTAGACCACATCTTTCTGTAACCCTGGTAGACTATGGATCGATTACCTTCTGAGAAATTGCATTGAGGAACGAACATAGCTTCACAATGGGTACTCTAACATTTTCCGGCAGAAGGCCCCTCAAAGCAACCGGAAGCAACTGCATCATAAGCACGTGGCAGTCATGGGACTTCAGTTTCTGGAATTTTCTCTCTGCCATATTTATTATTCCCTTTATATTGGACGAGAAGCCAGAAGGGACCTTGATACTACTCAAGCATTCAAAAATTATTTCCTTCTCTTCCTTGGTAAGAGCGTAGCTGGCAGTACCTTGAAACGGCTCTGGATGCCTGCCTTCTCGGTCTTTCATACATTGTTTGTCCTGTCGTGCTTCTGGTGTATCTTTATTCTTTCCATACACACCCAAGAAGCCTAGCAGTATCACGCAAACATTCTTCGTCAGGTGGATCACGTCGATTGCAGAGCAGACCTCTAAGACTTTCCAATAGGGTAGTTCCCAATATAGATTTCTTCTTCCACATGGGTGCGTGTCCGCCAGCGTCCTTCGGAGCGGACTGTCCGCCATGACCCTTTCCAAAGATTACTTTTAAAACCTTCACCATATCAAATACAGCATCACCAGTACGACGGACAGGCTTACTCCAGTGATCTGCTTCACCATTGAAATGCTTGCCTTTCCTTCTTAGGGAATGCGTGGGCGGAAGAAAACAACGATTCCCTAGGTACACATTCTTCTTGCACTTATCCAAATAAATACTTTTAGTGTCATCTAAACAGTGTGTGCATGCATTGTATCCCTTGTTTTTTTGTCCTGAAATGTTACTAAGAGCAGGCCAATCATTGATGGTTATGAACAACAATGCTCGTAGGTTAAATTCCTCACGTTTGTGCTCATCCCACACACGTACACCTTGTCCGTGCCACAGCTATAAAAGTTCTTCAACTACTGGCCTTAGGTATACATCAATGTCGTTGCCAGGTTGCTTCAGGCCTTGGATGAGCACTGGCATCATAATGAACTTCCGCTTCATGCACAACCAAGGGGGAAGGTTATAGATACACAAAGTCACAGGCCATGTGCTATGACTGCAGCTTTGCTCCCCAAAGGGATTCATGACATTCGTACTTAGACCAAAGCATAAGTTTCTCGCGTCACCTGCAAAGTCCGGGTACTTTCTCTCATGACATTCGTACTTTCTCTCATCTCAACATCTCGTCTTTCTTACGGTTTTCTTTGTGCCATCGCAACAATTTGGCATTCTCTTCGTTTCTGAACAAACGTTTCAGCCGTGGTATTATAGGAGCATACCACATCACCTTGGCGAGAACCCTCTTCCTCAGGCGCTCCCCCTCAACATCACCAGGGTCATCTCGTCGGATCTTATACCGTAATGCAGTGCATACCGGGCATGCATCCAAATTCTCGTACTGTTCACCGCGGTAGAGGATGCAGTCATTAATGCATCCATGTATCTTCTGTACCTCTAATCCTAGAGGGCAGACAACCTTCTTTGCTTCGTAAGTACTGGCGGGCAGTTCGTTATCCTTTGGGAGCAGCTTCTTCATTATCTTCAACAACTTTTAAAATCCCTTGTTAGGCACACCGACCTCTGCCTTCCATTGCAGCAATTCTAGTGTGCTGCCTAGCTTTTTGTGGCCATCTTCGCAATTCGGGTACAACAATTTGTTGTGATCCTCTAACATCTTCTCAAATTTAAACCTCTCCCTTTCGCTATCACATTCTCCCTTTGCATCAACAATGGCCCGACCAAGATCATCATCTGGCTATGATGCATGTTCTTCTGCTTCTTCTTCATCATTGTCTTCCATTGTAGTACCACCGTATTCAGGGGACATAGGATAGTTGTCATCATTCTCTACATCTTCGTTGTCTTCCATCATAACCCCTCTTTCTCCGTGCTTGGTCCAATAATTATAGCTAGACATGAAACCGGACTGAAACAAATGGCCATGAAGGACTCTTGAGGAAGAGTATTCCTTCTGATTCCGACACTCACCACATGGACAACACATAAAACCATTCCGCTTGTTTACCTCTGCCACAACGAGAAAAGAACGCACGCCTTTAATGAACTCGTCAGAGATTCGGTCAGCGTACATCCATTGCCGTCTCATCTGCATTTTATAAGTTCATCAAACAAAATCACGATGCTAAGAGTAGTACTAGTCTAAAAATAAAAGAACACATCGTATACATCAAGCAAGCACTGATTTAAAAACTTTCTACTACATCTTTAGTCCCGGTTGGACACACCAACTGGGACTAAAGGGGTTACGGCAGGCTGGGGCTAACATGAGCCCGTTTAGTTTCGAATGGTGTCTCCAACCAGCACTAAAGGACACTCCAATCGGGACTAAAAGTGGGTGATGACACTATATGTCGTGAGTGGACACTATGCCAGTGAGTGGCGACACTGTTTCAGTGGGTGGCGACACTATGACAGGGGTGAGTGTCGACATTATGTCATGAGTGTCGACACTATGTTGTGCTGCTTAATCTATAAATAGGCTTCCTTGTGAACTATCAACTGCAAGGAAGATCGTGTGCGATACCAGGGACACCACTACGGCGGAGCTTCTCAAAGATGTCTTAGGACCTTGTTCTCAGACATCTTCGAGGAGCTCGCCATAGAGGCACTCCCTAATATGTGAAATTAGTTAGCTCCACCAGCATACTGTTTAGCCAGAAAAGATATGATCTGAAAGATGGTGTGCGAGAGTAGGGACACCGCTATGGCAGAGCTTCTCGAAGATGTCTTAGGATGCCTCGTCCTCAGACATCTTCGAGGAGCTATCATAAAACACTCTAATTTAATTTGGTAGCTCCTTGGCGTGTTCATGTTTTTGTTCTTTCTTGCTTAACTGGCTGATGATTAACTAAAATGCTAGGGCGCCACTATATATATGTGTGCCTTCATAGTTTTGGTACTTATTTTCGTTTCAATGGATTTTGTGACGACAGGTAGAAGAAAGAAGAATATTTTTTTGCTCGACGGTGACATGATATGCACTGTGAACCGTCAGGATTTCAAGACAACTTGTCAAACCAAGATATGTAGATAGGATGAACTCATGTATCTATGTGCTTCGATGAAACAAATGAATTTCGAGAACTATATGTGCCAAATTAACTAGATATATAGAGATAGAATCCACACAAAATCTATCCATTTCTAGAGCATGAAATGAGCTAAAACAAGCAATGAGAGATGAAATGATGAAGTTGCTAACCTCTTAGGACCCTTGATAGATGTGGAGCCAAAAAATCTTCACAAATCCTGAGAAAAATGGGGAAGAACTCAAGCTTGAGGGGAGAAATTTGAGAGGGATGATTGTGTGAGCTTGAAATGGCTCGGGTTGGGAAGGGGAAGAAGATATAGTCAGGGACTTTAGCCCCGGTTTGAGAAACAAACCGGCGCTAAAGGTCCACGTATCTGCTCTTTTCTAGTGCCAGACCCTTTAGCCCCGGTTTGTTGAATGAACCGGGACTAAAGTTTCCATACGAACCGGGGCTAATGTCTTCTGGGCCCTGCGGCCGTTTCTAGCCATTGGCACCAGGGCATTAGTCCCGGTTTGTACCAGAACCGGGACTAATGCTCTGGACCAAAGGTCCGTTTTCTACTAGTGTATGTATTTTTTACAATGATGAGCAAGGGGGTTCTGATGAGAAGTGTAGCACTATACATTTTTTCATGGTTAAGATGGAAAGTATCCCGACCAATTCATAATATGTAACTCTGTATTTGTATAGAAAAGTCTTAACCAATATGACTTTCCTTTTTGTAGCGAGATTAGGATCACAATTGCGTATTTTGAACCAGGAGGAGAAATCATGACACTAAAGAAATGGATAAGAAAAATTGGGGAGTAATACTTTTCATATAGAAACGTTTGTTAGAATTGTACCACGCATTAGAAACAACGGTTTTGCATTATATAAATGCCCTAGAATACATGTGCTACACACCAACATGAGGGCAAATTTGTAGCACCTCGGTAATTTCCCAATTATAATTTGCTTATTCTTTTACTTTATTGCATCATCATGACATCATCATCATGGTCATCATGCCACATTGCATGGATCCTATTCAATTTGGTGCATTGCTATGTAACTTGTTGTGTTTGTTCTTGTTATCACTATTATACTCTCCTCCCTTTTTGTCTCCCTCTATTTTTTTTATACAAAATGGTGTCCTCTTGCTATGTTCCATCAATTTAAAAAGGTTTGTTATATTTTCTAAAAACCTAAATCTCAATATTGTATAGATTCCAAATGGTCTATATGGACGCATCATTCTACCCATGTTTTCTATTTTCCCTCTTTGTCTCCTTTTGAGCTAAAAACTCTATTCAAATAATCCTACAAAGTTTCAAAACACAACAAATGATTTTGTAAAGGAAAATAAATAAATCAATTGATCAAGTAAAAATGCTTAAAAGATTACATAATTAACTAGAGGGAGGGAGAAGTGCCTGGCCTCTATCTTTGACCCAATCAAATCTTCAGCCCAACACCTTTTCCTTCTTCTTTCATCAACTGACGCCTCTCACCCCTCTGCTTCCTCACCACGCCAAGCCCTACCATCCCGCTGTGCTCATGTTGCCGCCGCCACAGTCACCGCTGAACCAAGTCACCACTGCCGCCTCCTCTGTCACCTATAACCCCTGGCTCTGCTGTGCATCACACACAAGGAGGAGAAGCCCAGGAGCAGCTCCAGCACGCCCCTGCCTCCGCCGCTCACCGCCTAGGACGCCAACCCCTCTTTGATGTCACCGACCTCGTCCAGCTCGTCCACCATGTCAGCACAACCCTTGGTGAGCCCTCCGACTCGCCCCGCTCCCCTTTGTCCTTGCCATGTACCCAATCGCCGGATCTCTTTTGTCAAACTTTCTTAGTATGCCACTATGTCGACATCATCCCCAACTCCCAGCTCGTCTCCAGCCATGTCCGATGTGCTCTAGAGCTTGTCAACACCCGGATTTTTTATCCCAGATGCATGTTACACCATACATCACAATCCCAGGATAACCATTTTTGCGAGACATAACAGATTGGATATCACAGTGCATCATCCATTACAAACCATACATAAGGTCTTACATAAATAAGGATCTCATGATCTAGTTCTTAATACAATTCAAGTAGCGGAATAACGTAATAATAACGATAGCGTGGGTGAAGCTCCATCTTCATGCTCACAGGCAATGCTGACGATGGGCGATGATCCTAGTTGTCATAACCTTCCTGCGGTCCATCTTCCTGATACTCCTCTTCATAGTCTAGCCACGGGAACAGCCAGGGACAAAGCCATGAGTACTCTTTAAGTACTCGAAAAGTAATACTAACATGTGAAGTGGTTTTGAATAGGATATACTAATCTCTAGGGTTGTCTTGCAAAAAGCCAGATTTACCTTTACTAAGTTCAAAAACAAAGAAAGCTAGTTGAAAGTTTATAACACCTAAGTGGGACTTGAGTTTCATATCACAACTCTGTTGTGGTCAAGTCAAAGTCACAAATAATTTCATAAGTCATTTTGAAAACATCTGACAATAGAACAGTATGGCCACTCCAACTGTCCATAACCGCGGACGCGACTATTCGAATAGTTTGACACTCTGCAGAGATTGTACACTTTCACCACAACATTCGATACATCCGTGAGGAACAATCCTGAATTCACCATACTCAGTATGCGGATAATCAATCCTAACCTTTCAATTACACTCCCTAGTATAGGCACCTCTCCTGTGAATTTGGCCTCCCAACCATGACCAACTGTCATCTTGGAGTCTGCAGTGGACAATCTTCACAAGGTAGCCTCAGCTCAGACCTTGGCCGCAAGGGAACCCATACTAAGGTATATAAATTTCCAGTCAAGCCCTACCCAAATTTCGGGTATTGTGGTTGTACGATCAAATTGGAATGGTATCGCATCCAGACAACCATCAGTTTTATAAAGGGGCTAAAGCTCCTGCCATAACATTTTCATCATCAAAATCATCTAGTGTTTGGAAACGCATGTAAAAACATTTCAATAGAATGACTCATCATTCTAAGGTTTTCATAACCATTTTCACCAAGTATTCCCATCTAAAGTTGATCAAGTTTTATGCTTAGTACTAGCATCTATAAGTGGGGGTAAATACTAATGAGGGGTGGTAAACAAGTGTATCTTATCTAAGTAAAATCTCATGCCTCAAGATGAGATCAAGATTATCTAACTTAGGACAAGTTTTATGCTCTTTATGCTACCTTCAATTATCTTTCTGGAATCTACAAGTCACTAAGTAAACTTTTGATAGTAAGCATTTAATATAGAAAATAAAATACTAAGCTTGCAAGTAAAACTAGGTTGGTGTGTCAAGTGGGTATAATCACATATGCTTAAGGCATATAGTTGGCATAGTAACAAGCAAGTAGTAGCTTGCATAAGTAGGGTATCTTGCAAGTGTTAGCTTGCAGGATTGCAAGTATAGGCTTGCCTTGTGTAGAGAAGTGGTTGAAATTTTCCTCGGCTTCTTCCTCGTAGTATCCTCCTTCCTCCTCGTATCCTTGGTCGATACTAGCGTCTATAAATAAATACGAGGTACACAATCACCAAACAATACTTAACTATTTCTAATCATCACACAAAGGTTCACACTAGATGATCTAGCAGCATCACTAACATTACAAGGATTAAAGCACTTGTCTCATTTATTTTATTTGAGAAAAGTAATTTATACTCATTGAAAAACTACTTAAGATTTAATATTCTCCAACTCAAACATGGGATCATGTTGACACATGTCATCACCACATATTTCAGTACATGGGAATGTGATTTAAAGTGGTGTCACAATTTAATAAGGTTTAACCTTTTTATTTTATTAAATAAAATGACTAGAATGGCATATGAGGCATTATTTTATTACTTGATCATTATTTCTGTAAGTAAACCTATATATTTTTATATATTCTGAAAGGTATGGTTAAATGTGATTTTTTGAGAGTTGGAATCAACTCAAAAGCTCTTATGGTTGAATTTTGAAAAATGTTTGAATGCAGAAAAGCTTCTACCTTGTTATTTTTACCATGGATGATCTACAAATCTAAATGGTTTGAATCCAACGGGCTTGGATTAAGCATTCCAGTACCTTTCTAACAAAATTGGTTTCATGCATTTTGGTTTAGTGAATCAAGCTGGATTGATTTTTGAATCTAGGTATAGAATTATGTTTGAAATTAAATAGATAATGGTTGGGTCGCGCGGGAAGTTTAACTGGGCCAGCCCACTATGCATAGCGCACGCGCGGGCTGGTTAAGTGAGTGGCCCCACTCGTCAATGAGACAACAAGTGGCAAAGCGGTACGGGGTGATCTAGGCCGCATGATCTAACTCTAATCGAACGGCTCTGGTTCATCGTCTACGTTGGGCAGCGCCGGCGAGACAGAACCCTAGCGCGGCTGGTGGGGGTCGTGGGAGTCTCACCGGGGCTCTGGCGATGGTCGGTGACGGGGGCGAACGATGAAGTCAACGACGGCGATTCTCCTGGTACCGACAGCTTCTCCTGGGGCGGCTCCAATCGACGGCGCCTGTCCTCCTCTCCAGCGGCGAACTCCGGTGAAATTCCGACTACCTGGTTCTTTCCTTGCTCCGGGAGTGAGTGGGGGGTATCAGTGAGAGGTGGGGAGTGAACTGGTGTGAAGAAAACGAGCGGGGGAGGTCTCCTTTTATAGTGGCTGAAAAGGGGACCAAAGGGCGCGAGTGGAGCTCGTCGGTGTCGATGGCACAGAGTGCAACTGGCATGGGCGGTGATAGGGGGCGGTGCTGTGCTCCCTGGAGATGCTCAACGGCATGGTGGCGAGGCGTGGGGCGGTGCTGAACGGTTCGAACGTCGCGGCTCTCTGGGCGGGTCCGACGGTGATTTTAATGGTGCACAGCGTGTGTGGTCCGCGCGGCGGAAAACGAGGATGTCTGGCGGGGTGCTGGGGTGCTGGTGATCACGTCTGCAAGCGGTGAGGGCGACGCGTGGTTTGTGGGCGTGTCTCGCGGTTGGCGCACTGGTGTGCTCTCGGCTCGCTCGCAGAGAGGATTGGCATGCTTTCAGGCGGTGTGGTCTAAATTTGGCGATGCTTGCAAGGCATGGAGGTGAAGGGTGTGATGGATGATGGTCTGGATATATGCTTGCTAGGCTTGGTGCTTCTCCTAGCTTGCTGTCGACATGTGGGTGGCAAGTTAGGCTCGGCATGGTCACCATTGATGGCTATGCCAAGCTCACAGTGGTGATAAGGCTTGTTAATTGGGCTAGATCATCTACTGAGAGTATAGTGAGAGCTAGGGAGGGGACAAGGTTGGCACTGATCACTGCTCACTAGTGTTTTGTGTTTGTTTGTTTGTTTGTTGCTGACAAGGTGTTTGATGAAATGGCCGCAAGAAATTCAAATTTGAATTTTTGGTTCAAACTTGGTGGGTGGACTAAGTACATACTAGGGAGTGTCTGGTTAGTTGGATTGGTCAAGGGGAACTTGTTTGGTTGGGTTTTGAAAATGTATGATCTTCACATATGTTAAAGATTCAATTTTGAATTGTCATTTGAATGGGGTTGCTGAATGTTTCTGCAAGTTTGAAACGTGGGCTTTGCTTCACTTTTACTTGGTCTTGCAAGGGGTGAGAATAATTGGAAAAGTTTTTGTTTGACATCTTGGACTAGAAACACTCAAAGTGACCTAGTGAGCAAGATTGGCAAAAATGACCATTTGCTTTATTTGTTTTGTTTTTGATTTTCTCTTGATTTGTTTCTTCTTGGAAATGTTTTATATGCTGCTATATTCATCTTTGAACCATTCCTTGCTATTTAGGTTAATCACACAAGTCCATTCATGCATTCTTCAAATCATCACATACACACATGCATTCATTTGATTTGTATTAATAAAAGTTTTTGTTAACCCTAATTTTAGTGATTAGAGTTTGATGATCATTGTTTCATATTTTTGGGATGTTACGAACCTTACCTACTTAAATAAAATCTCGTCCCGAGATTTGAAAAAGAAGAAAAAAGATTACCTAGGATCTAAAGAGATCGGGAAACTCCATCTTGTTTTGAACTTCTCGCTCCTAGGTAGCTTCTTCTTCATTGTGGTTGCTCCACTGGATCTTGAGAAATTTGATGCTTCGGGTTCTGGTGGTTCTGAAAGCTTCTTCCAAAATACGGATGGGTCCTTCGGGTTATATTAGATCATTGTTGATCTCTATGGTCCGGTGATCAATATTCTTGAAAACCTCAGTCTTCTCCAGAACTTCAAGGCATTTGCGAAGTAACGATATATGGAACACATTATGCACTGCTGACATTTCCTCTGGCAGTTCCAGTTGATATGATACTTCTCCTCTATGATTTAGAATCTTGAAAGGTCCGATATATCTGGGGGCTAACTTTACTTTGAGGTGGAAACGCTGCATTCCCTTCAAAGGTGACACTTTGAGATACACAAAATCTCCGATATTGAAAGCGAGGTCTCGATGTCTCTTGTCGGTGTAACTCTTTTATCTTAACTGGGCGGTCTTGAGGTGCTCACGAATCTTGTGAACTTTCTCTTCTGCTTCTCGTAGGATGTCGGTTCTGAAAATCTGACTCTCCTACTTTCGAAAAATTCAAAGGGGTGCGACACTTCCTTTCATACATGAATTCAAATGGGGCCATTTGCAGACTAGCTTGATAACTATTGTTGTATGAAAATTCTTCGAAAGGCAGACAATCTTCGCATTTAGATCCATACTCTAGCACACATGCTCTCAACATATCTTCGAGTATTTGATTTACTCGCTCCATTTGTCCATCGGCCTGAGGGTGATACGCTGTGCTGAAATCTAGTCGCGTTCCTAAACCTTCTTGGACTTTCTTCTAGAATCTCGAGGTAAACTGAGTTCCTCAATCGGATACGATGTTCTTGGGGACTCCGTGCAAACTGACGATTCTAGCGATGTACAACTCTGCTAGCTTCGAACTCTGGTATGTGGTCTTGACTGGTAAGAAATGGGCTACTTTGGACAATCTGTCAACTATGACCCAGAAAGAGTCATTTCCCCTACTAGAAGTAGACAATCCGGTGATAAAGTCCATTCCAACGGAATCCCATTTCCATTCCGGAATCTGTAAGAGTTGCAACAGTCCTGCGGGTCTTTGATGTCCCGCCTTGACTCTCTGACATATATCACACTTGGCGATATAGCTTCCGATTTCTCTCTTCATCTTATGCCACCAAAATTGCTCCTTCAAGTCTCGATACATCTTTGTTCATCCGAGGTGGATAGAATAAAGAGTATCATGGGCCTCCTTCGAAATAACTTCTTTCAACTCTGAATCTGCTGGTACATACAGACGTCCTTTGTACCACAGAACTCCTTATCTGTCTTCGGTGAATCCGGGTACTTTGCATGTATCGATACGACGTTTGATTCCGTCGATACTAGCATTTCCTATCTGCGCCTCCTTGATCTGACTGATCAAAGTGGGTTGAAGTTCTATGCTAGCCAAAAATCCTTCACTCACTAATTCCATTCCGAAATCTTCCATCTCTTTGTGCAAACTGGGTTGCTCCTTCAAAATCATGGAGTTCAAGCGACACGGCAATCTGCTACCACATTGGCTTTACCGGAGTGATAGTGAATGTCCAAATCATAGTCCTTGATTAGCTCGATCCATCTTCTCTGCCTCATATTCAGATCCTTCTGAGTGAATATATACTTTAGGCTCTTGTGATCCGAATAAATCTCACAACGGTTTCCCATGAGATAATGCCTTTATGTCTTCAGGGCTAGAACTACGGCTGCTAGTTCAAGGTCATGGGTTGGATAATTCTGTGCATGCTGCTTCATTTGTCGGGATAGATAAGATATAAATTTTCCTTCTTGCATTAGCACACATCCGAGACCGATCTTTGATGCGTCACAATACACATCAAAGGGCTTCGTGATATCCGGCATGATCAAGATTGGGGTTGAAATCAATCTCCTCTTGAGTTCCTGAAAACTCGCTTCACATTTGTCTGTCCATTCAAACCTCTTGTCCTTCTTCAGCAATTGGGTCATGGGTCTGGCAATAGTCGAGAACCCTTCTACAAACTTGCGGTAGTATCGCGCTAATCCGAGAAATGCACGAACTTGGGTTTGAGTGGTTGGGGCTTGCCAATCTTCCACATCCTTCACCTTCGCAGGGTCAACAGCAATTCCTCCGACTGATACAATGTGTCCGAGAAATCCTACTTCCTGTGACCAGAATTCACATTTGCTAAACTTGGCATACAATTGATGCTCTCTAAGGGTTCCAAGAATGGTCCTTAGGTGTAGCTCATGTTCTTCTTCTGATTTGGAATAAATTAGAATGTCATCGATGAAAACAACGACAAACTTATCCAGGAAGTCCATAAAAATCTTATTCATGAGGTTCATGAAATAACCGGGGGCATTGGTTAATCCAAACTACATGACAGTATACTCGTATAATCCATATCTAGTGGTAAAGGCAGTCTTTGGAATATCCGCTGCGTTTATCTTGAGTTGATGATATCCAGTTCTAAGATCAATCTTAGAAAACACTTTGGCACCAGTCAACTGGTCAAACAGATCTTCTATTTTTGGCAATGGGTACTTGTTCTTGATGGTGACATCATTCAACTTCCCATAATCCGCACACAAATGGTTACCTCCATCTTTCTTGTCCACACACAAAACAGGTGATCTCCATGGTGACGCACTTGGTTGTATTAATCCAATTTCCAGCATGGCATCCAGTTGCTTCTTCAGTTCCACTAGTTCAGACGGGCTCATACTATATGGTCTCTGGGCTATGGGTCCGGTTCCAGGGATTATTTCAATGATAAACTCAATATCCCGATCTAGGGGCATACCGGGCAAAACATCTGGAAATACATCGGGGTATTCACAGACTATCCGGACTTGGTCAATGGTTGGCTGGGCTATACTCTTGTTGCACTTGAATTGACGGGGCAAGGTTTCAGATACATGCTCGACTAATATTCCGGCTGTACTGGTCATGGTTATGGCTTTCTTGGCATAGTCTATTAATCCTTTGTGTTTGGACATCCAATCCATTCCTAGTACTACTTCCAAACCTTTAGTTCCGAGTACTATTAGATTAGCATAAAAATCTATGTCATGGATTTCGGATAGGGACGGCTTTGCAAATTTGCCTAGCTTTGGTGGTTGAACCAGGTATTTGAACAATCATAACATGCTTCAATTTGGTTGGTTGAATCTTACTAGTGCATGCAAATTCTTCAGTAAAAAATGAGTGCAATGGTCCAAAAACAAACAACACTCTTGCAAGTACTGAGTTAACAGAAAACATACCCAGTATGTTACCTGGCGCTTCCTAGGCTTCTTCAACATGCATGAGAAAGAGACGGCCGTTGCGGTTGAGCGAATTCCCTGGGGCAAACCTTCTTCCGGGCTGAACGTGACGCTGCTGTTGATCTGGGGCATTTGCGTTGGGAGCTGCGGCAATCTTCTTGGGACACTCATTGTAATAGTGACCCTTGGTTCCACATTCATAACAAGTCACTTGCGACTTGTCCTTTGCTGCAACATGCACATCATTGCTTCCAGTCCTTGGGGCAGTGTTGGTGTTGGTGGCGGCATTGTTGTTGTTTAACTTAGGTGGTGCACGATTGAAATTGCTGGGGTTGCCAGGGTTGTTGTGGTTTCCTCCGGGCCTTGGGTTTCGATGGTTTGGATAGGTCGGACGGTTCATCGGGGGTCTATTCTTTCTTGGGGAAAATCCTGGAGATGGGTTGGGGCGATACTTTGGTGTATGGTGGGTTCCTGTTTGATGCATCATGCGACGCTTGCGGTTCTCATTAGCTTTGTTGATCTTTTCTTCCATCTGAATGGCAGAGTCAACTAAGTCTTCAATATCTGCAAAGGGGATATTGACTAACACCGTCTTCATCTCATCGTGCAGACCATTCAGGAATCTCTCTTTCTTCTTGGCTTCAGTGTCTATCTCATCTGGGGCATACCTAGCCAGTGACAAGAATTTGTCACGGTATTCCACTAATGTCATTCTCCCTTGCTTCAGTTCCCTGAATTCATCTCTCATCCTCTTGATCAAACCCGGTGGCACATGGGTTCTACTGGACTTGACTTTGAACTCTTCCCAAGTCATCAGCTGACCTGTTGTCATTGCGCGAACGCTGTTCCACTATGATCTTGGATCTCCGGCCAGATAGTGGGTAGCAAACAACACTTTCTCGTTAGCTTCCACTCCTGCAACTTCCAGATTGTTCTCCATGGTTTGCAACCAATCAGCTGTATCTAGGGGCTCTTCTGACTTAGTAAAAACAGGTGGATTGGTGTTCTAGAAATTCTTGAGCTTAGATCCATGGTTGTCCTGATTTCCATGGCCTTGATTGTTGTTGGCCATCTGAGCTATCTGTTGAAGGGTGGCTAAGTTGGCTTGACGTTCGGCTCTTTCGGCTTCGCGGTCAGAAACCAACATTTGCAAGAGTTGCAACATCGGGTCCGGGGCCAAATTGCTTCCTCCACGAGGCATCTGAAGATTGAGATAGATCATGAGAAAAAAGGGAAATTTCTAAGGTTCAGGGGTTCTGAAAAGTTTTCAAAGTTTGACTCAGATTTTCTAGCAACTTGCTTTTCATTCATTCATAGCACATGATACTAACACACACCACAACAAAGAAAAACAGATGGTTTTAAGAACCATTCTAGGGAACTACGATACAGTGGGACCGAATACAACTCACTAACGCTAGTGCTCAAGTGCTACTACTCCTCGGAGTCAGTGTCCTCATCATCCTCATCATCATCGATGAAGGCGAAGTCAGCCTCATCGGTGAAGAAGTCCATGGCCTGATCCTCCAGAAAGTCATCATCATCGCTGAGATAGGAGTAGGGGTCTCCACGAAGGTCTTCCCCTGCATTCTCCCTCTCCTCCAGCTACATGTCTCTCTCGTGGATGGTCTCCTCCAAATCCGTGATCCGGTGGCGAAGACGGGCAATAATGCACTCCTTCTTGTCGAGCTGACGATGATGAGACTTGTGATCCTTTACTAGCATGGGGATGGTATGATCCTTCTTGGAGGCGATGGCGTACTTGTGGTTGGCGTAGGAGCGGGCATTGTCCAACTCCTTCTGACGGCCATACATCATGAAGCTGAGGTGGACCAATTGACTCTTCATCTCGTGGTGGTATGGGGTCTCCAGTGGCTGTCCCATAACATCACACCTTGGGTAGAACTCAAAGCGGGTATCGTTGATTTGATTGATACTCTGCCCATACAGAAGGGCAAGAGCTTCCTGCATGGCCCTGGCAAGTCCATCGAGCCAGTTGTTTTCTCTTAAGGTGAACTGAATTCCCTCTGCAGTGGGGGGTTCAATTTTTCCTCGGAGACTTGCAACAACTAGCCACTGCAAATCCTCTCCTTCTTGATCGTTGAGATGAGCTACAAAGAACTCGGGGTGCGAATGCTCCAGCATCTCTGGAAGCTGGTCCAAGTCATGCTCAAAGATGAGGTCTCCTCCATTCCCCAACTAATAAAACTTGCTATACTTCACGTCCATCTATAAGAATATAGGATGAGTAAGTTAGTAGAGTGATCCATTGTGTCAAATTTTATGTAATTTTAGAAGAGTTTTTTGAGGAACATGAATTTTCATGAAATACTCTACGTGATAAGAATGAGAATGGGTTTTCATAAATACTCACTTCTTTGTTTTGAAACTAAGTTTTTGATTCAAGCGTCCATTGTAAACTAGGGTCTCCTATGGTCAGGATGGCTCTGGTACCAACTTGTCAACACCCGGATTTTTAATCTCAGATGCCTGTTATGCCATACATCGCAATCCCAGTATTATCATTTTTATGAGACATAACAGATTGAATATCACAGTACATCATCCATTACAAACCATACATAAGGTCTTACACAAATAAGGATCTCATGATCCAGTTCTTAATACAATTCAAGCAGCGGAATAACGTAATAATAACGATAACATGGGCGATGCTCCATCTTCATGGTCACAGGCAATGCTGATGATGGGAGATGATCCTAGTTGTCGTAACCTTCCTGCGGTCCATCTTCCTGATACTCCTCTTCATAGTATGGCCACGGGAATAGCCAGGGACAAAGCCATGAGTACTCTTTAAGTACTCGCAAACTAATACTAACAAGTGAAGTTGTTTTGAATAGGATATAGTAAGCTCTAGGGTTGTCTTGCCAAAATCCAGATTTACCTTTACTAAGTTCAGAAACAAAGAAAGCTAGTTGAAAGTTTTATAACACCTAAGTGGGGCTTGAGTTTCATATAACAACTCTGTTGTGGTCAAGTCAAATTCACAAATCATTTCATAAGTCATTTCCAACTATTCATAACCGCGAACGCGGCTATTCGAATAGTTTCACAATCTGCAGAGATTGTACACTTTCACCACAACATTCGATACATCCGTTAGGAACAATCCTGAATACACCATACTCAGTATGCGGATAATCAATCCTAACCTTTCAATTACACGCCCTAGTATAGGCACCTCTCCTGTGAGTTTGGCCTCCCAACCATGACCAACTGTCATCTTGGGTACTGTACAAGTGGACAATCTTCACAAGGTAGCCTCAGCTCAGACCTTGGCCGCAAGGGAACCCATACTAAGGTATATAAATTTCTAGTCAACCCCTACCCAAATTTCAGGTAGTGTGGTTGTACGGTAAAATTGGAAAGGTATCGCATCTAGACAACCATCAGTTTTATAAAGGGGCTAAGGCTCCTGCCTTAACATTTTCATCATCAAAATCATCTAGTGTTTGGAGACGCATGTCAAAACATTTCAATAGAATGACTCATCATTCTAAGGTTTTCATAACCATTTTCACCAAGTATTCCCATCTAAAGTTGATCAAGTTTTATGATTAGAACTAGCATCTATAAGTGGGGGTAAATACTAATGAGGGGTGGTAAACAAGTTTATCTTACCCAAGTAAAATCTCATTCCTCAGGATGACATTAAGATTATCTAACTTAGGCCAAGTTTTATGCTCTTTATGCTACCTTCAATTATCTTTCTGGAATCTACAAGTCACTAAGTAAACTTATGATAGAAAGCTTTTAATAAAGAAAATAAAATACTAGGCTTGCAAGTAAAACTAGGATGGTGTGTCAAGTGGGTATAATCACATATGCTTAAGGCATATAGTTGGCATAGTAACAAGCAAGTAGTAGCTTGCATAAGTAGGGTATCTTGCAAGTGTTAGCATGAAGGATTGCAAGTATAGGCTTGCCTTGTGCAGAGCAGTGGTTGAAGTTTTCCTCGGCTTCTTCCTCGTAGTATCCTCCTTCCTCCTTGTATCCTTGGTCGATACTAGCGTCTATAAATAAATACGAGGTACACAATCACCAAACAATACTTAACTATTCCTAATCATCACACAAAGGTTCACACTAGATGATCTAGCATCATCACTAACATTACAAGGATTAAAGCACTTGTATCATTTATTTTATTTGAGAAAAGTAATTTCTACTCATTGAAAAACTACTTAAGATTTAATATTCTCCAACTCAAACATGGGATCATGTTGACACATGTCATCACCACATATTTCAGTACATGGGAATGTGATTTAAAGTGGTGTCACAATTTAATAAGGTTTAACCTTTTTATTTTAATTAAATAAAATGACTAGAATGGCCTATGAGGCATTCTTTTATTACTTGATCATTATTTCTGTAAGTAAACCTATATATTTTTATATATTATGAAAGGTATGGTTAAATGTGATTTTTGAGAGTTGGAATCAACTCAAAATCTCTTATGGTTGAATTTTGGAAAATGTTTGAATGCAGAAAAGCTTCTGCCTTGTTATTTTTACCATGGGTGATCTACAAATTGAAATGGTTTGAATCCAACGGGCTTGGATTAAGCATTACAATACCTTTCTAAAAAAATTGGTTTCATGCATTTTGGTTTAGTGAATCAAGCTGGTTTGATTTTTGAATCTAGGTACAGAATTGTGTTTGAAATTAAATGGATAAACTTAAGTTTGAATGGTTGGGTCACGCGGGAGGTTTAACTGGGCCGGCCCACTACGCACAGCGCACGCGCGGGCTGGTGAAGTGAGCGACCCCACTCGTCAGTGAGATAACGAGTGGCGAAGCGGTACGGGGTGATCTAGGCTGCACGATCTAACTCTAATCGAACGGCTCTGGTTCATCGTCCACATCGGGCAGCGCCGGCGAGACAGAATCCTAGCACGGCCGGTGGGGGTTGTGGGAGGCTCACCGGGGCTCAGGCGATGTTCGGCGATGGGGGCGAACGATGAAGTCGACGACGGTAATTCTCCTGGTACCGGCAGCTTCTCCTGGGGCGGATCCAATCGACAGCGCATCTCCTCCTCTGCAGCGGCGAACTTCGGTGAAATTCCGGCCACCTAATGCTCGCCTTGCTCCGGGAGTGAGTGGGGGGTATCAGTGAGATGTGGGGAGTGAACTGGTGTGAAGAAAACAAGCGGGGAAGGTCTCCTTTTATAGTGGCTGAAGGGGACCGAAGGGCGCGGGTGGAGCTCGTCGGTGTCGACGGCACAGAGTGCTACTGGCATGGGTAGCAATAGGGGGCGGTGCTGTGCTCCCAGGCGATTGTCAACGGCATGGCGGCGAGGCGTGGGGCGGTTCTGAACGGTCAGAACGTCGCGACGCTCTAGGCAGGCTTGACGGTGATTTTAATGGCGCACAGCGTGTGTGGTCCGCGCGACGGCGAACGAGGATGTCTGGCGGGGTGCTGGTGATCACGTCTGCAAGCGGTGAGGGCGACGCGTGGTCTGTGGGTCTCGCGGTTGGCACACTAGTGTGCTCTCGGCTCGCTCGCAGAGAGGCTTGGCATGCTCGGGCAGTGTGGTCTAGGGGCTGGCAGTGCTCGAGGCATGGACAGGGGGTGGCGGTGGACGGTGGTCAGTGATCTAGACATGCTTGCTAGGCTTGGTGCTTCTCCTAGCTTGTTGTCGGCATGTGGGTGGCAAGTTAGGCTCGGCATGGTCACCATTGATGGCTATACCAAGCTCACAGTGGTGCTAAGGCTTGTTAATTGGGCTAGATTATCTACTGAGAATATAGTGAGAGCTAGGGTGGGGACAAGGATGGCACTGATCACTGCTCACTATAGTGTTTTGTGTTTGTTTGTTTGCTGCTGACAAGGTGTTTGATGAAATGGCCGCAAGAAATTCAAATTTGAATTTTTGGTTCAAACTTGGTGGGTGGGCTAAGCACATACTAGGGAGTTTCTGGTTAGTTGGATTGGTCAAGGGGCACTGGTTTGGTTGGGTTTTAAAAATGTGTGATCTTCACATATGTTAAAGATTCAATTTTGAATTGTTATTTGAATGGGGTTGCTGAATGTTTCTGCAAGTTTGCAAGGTGGGATTTGCTTTACATATACTTGGTCTTGCAAGGGGTGAGAAGAATTGGAAAAGTTTCTGTTTGAAATCTTGGACTAGAAACACTCAAAGTGACCTAGTGAGCAAGATTGACAAAAATGATCATTTGCTTTATTTGTTTTGTTTTTTATTTTCTGTTGATTTGTTTCTGTTTGGAAATGTTTTATATGATGTTATATTTATCTTTGAACCATTCCTTGCTATTTAGGTTAATCACACAAGTCCATTCATGCATTCTTCAAATCATCACATACACACATCCATTCATTTGATTTGTATTAATAAAAGTTTTTGTTAACCCTAATTTTAGTGATTAGAGTTTGATGATCATTGTTTCATATTTTTTGGATGTTACGGAGCTTACCCACGTCCCGGTGCACATCATGGTCCACTCCAGCCTCAAGTCTCACTGCCAGCAGCGCTTCCCCTAACGCTGTCGTCTGTCGTGCACGTCTACCTGACGCTGCGTGTTCTAAACTATCGGTGTTTTTTAGTTTCACTAGACACAAAGCTGTAGTCCGGATCGATCATCTTCCAGGCAAACTGAATCCAGACGACACCACTGAGGTCTCCTACATGGTCGTCTTTCCGCTCCTGCAATCACCGTGATGATGTCCACCTTCGTCTGATGCATCCCTGTAGTTTTGCCTGCTCTTAAATTCAGAGATCTTCCTCCAAACAGATAAACGAGCGCGTAGTTGAGCTAGCTTGTTTTGCATGGTACATTATTATTCACCATCCTATGTGCTTGCTTGCCTAGCTAATGCCTCCCTTTTGTCTTGTTAAAATCGCGTTGCATCCAATCATGTTCTACAACATCAACCGGGCTTGGTCCACTTCACATCAGAACAGTCAACATTGTTCAATCCCATCGGACTCAAACAAATGACACAATATTTTTTTTACTCCTAAACTACAGATTCGGCGTTTGCTCTATCAAAATATTTCAGGATTACTCCTATTCGACATCAACACATCAGTGAAACAGTGTCTTGCTCCTTGCTTTGTTAACCTATTGATCTCCAGATCAAATTCCAAATCCTGTACCACATCGCACCTTTATTTTTTTCTATCGAGCTGATATGTCCTTTGAATATCTGTCCGAGGATATCCCTAGTTCATATCCACTTCTATGCATGAGATAAATTTCACTCCTTTTATTTCATTTATTTTTCTAGTCTCCTTAATTGTTGGTTCAGTTGTGTTCATCTCTCTGTACGGACAGTGTCTAAAGTGCAATCTAGATTTTAAGTTCGATCAGCCACTTGGACAAAAAAAACCACCTTTTTGTTCCGATTCTCCGGTGCTGCTCCCAGCCAGTTCTGCCATGTTCTTCTCTATCTGATCCGTATTCCTTTGTAAATCATGTTTAATCTTGCTAAACCTATATCTCTTAATCTGTAGCTATGTTTGCAAAATATTTTATATGAAATTTTATTGGAAAAAAATCACAGAATCTGAATATGTTATCCATATATTTGTTTGCATCATGTATACCGCTATTTGGTGGTAGTTTGCAATTCACCTAAGATGACATATGGATTGTGATTGATTAATACTAATATGGTCCATATTCCATTTAATTTTGTCTACATCGCCCATGCCATTCTTCTATCATGATCATGTTGGTTCTTCGCATTAGTTGTAATTGTTGCATCGTTTGTTCGTTCTAGTGCTTTGCTTCTTCCTGGATAGGACGATGAGATGTTGTGAGCTTAGACAAGTTCTATGATGTATCTTCGACAGTGTTTCCTAGGTGAGCATTTCCCCCTTTCTACCTATTTTGCACTTATAGTCTTTACTTTCTCCTGTTGATCTATTGCTACCTATGTTGCGATGCTTTAGATTTCATTCCCCTTTATATATCCCTTCAGCCTTTATATTTCCTTGGAAACCTCCTATTGCCTGTTGTTTGGGTAGACAGTTGGCCTTGCAAGTTGTAGTCGCTTGCTCAGGTGCTGTTTTGCGTCGTCGATGTTCCACTGATGTTGGGGGGTTTGGCATATTCCTAAAGGTGGATATGATCATGGTTTTATTTACAGCTGGTTAATTAAATATTAAAATGGATATAATTAATGAAGAGGCACCGCTAGGTAATAGTTGATATTTGGTTGTTAACCGCACACTTGTGTCCGCCTAGGACCCGAGTTCTTGACACATGTTCCAATATTGAGCGCGTTAACCACATGTGGGGTGTATGGGCATCCCTATCGGCTTAGTACCTGATTTCAAAGTACTACACTAGGGGCCACAAACTAGTTTGAAGTTTTCATGTCACGTTATGACATGTATGCCATGTTTATTACCTGTTGCTCGATGAGCGTTTATTACTGTTGCGTAGGAGTGGAACTCTGTCATGGGAATATATAGTCCATGACCTCTGCTCGCGTGACAAGTGCATGCAACCTCAGGATCCGTACGAGGAGGATTAGCTATACCTCGTAAGGGTAGCTCTTTCGGGTTGCCCCCATGTACTTGCTTTGGATTGGGTAAAGCGTCGTGTCCTAGGCCCCACCGACGTACCGATGGAAGTATGTTAACTGATCTGGCAAAAAGGGTCGAAGTGCGTCTAGAAACTTTGGTGCACCCCTACAGGGTTAAATCTTTTCGAAAAGCCGTGTCCGTGGTTATGGACAACTTGGAGCACATTTTCTTGATCATAGACAACTACAACTAAAGTTTGTTGTTATAATTTGACTTGTATCTGATATGACTAGTAAGTTGGATAATCACCACGGAAAGAATGAATAAAACTACCAACTGTGTGAGTTTCCTTGGCTTGACTTCCTTCTTTGGTCTCGAGGGGGAAATACCTGGATGGGTATGTTTGGTGGTAGTATCAGGTTGGTTCGGAATAGATCTTTCTTATCCCTCTCTAGTAGCCGAAATTTGTATCGAGTCTCTATAGGTTGTTTAGTGCATGTTGGGGATATACTTTCCGCGTATACCCATAGGACTCGCTGACCAGGGTGGTCCTCCAACGGGTTAGAGCTTTTATTCACGGGCGGCCCAGTCAGAGAAAGAGGACGAGTCACTTCTGGCTATGACAAGGACCAGAAGAGTTACCGACTTAGGCATGTAGTATTACTTGTAGTCCAAGTTGTATCTAGTTACCGACTCTTAACGTAGCCGGATAGGTCTCTCCTGTAATCCTAGGCCCCGGTGACTATATAAATCATCCCTATGGGATCCTTTGGGGATCATAGATCAACCACAACCTATTCGCACAGGCGAACCTCTCTTGTAATCCGCTGTAACATCTGGTTCTCGCTGATATATTACTGGGTTGCTAGAAGGAGTAGGATCTGATTACCGTAGTCGGATCTGAACCTGGATAAAATTGTGCTCGCCTCTCCCGGAACACCGTACGTCTCACACCCCATCTTATCAATGCCTTCAGGACCCCCTATGGCGTACTTGTCGATAATCGGACAATAGTTGGCGCCCACCGTGGGGCAGGTGACCTTCGGAGCTTCGCTCCGGGCGGAATCTACGCATGTAGGAATTGACGAAACAATCGCCAAGGGTCATGTGGTTTACACCAGTGATGTACCTCTCGTTCTTCTCAACAAGACTTGGATTCTGGATAAAGAACTCGTGACGTCCTACACCATCATGTCCATCGGCGAGATCGACATCTACCTCGGCTTCGCTGATCCCGCCCAACCCACCCCTGAGGTGATGACCATGGAGGAAGAAAAGTCTGGATCTGCTATGTCCGCAAAGGTGGAAGAGTTTAAGATCCCGGAAAAACCTGAGCCCACCCAGCCCGCTCCTGTAGTGGAAGAAGTGGTGGAAGAAAAATCCGGATCTGATCTCCCTGTTGAGATCGAATACACGAATGAGGAGTATATTCGCTTTAGATCCAGTTCTACCGATGCTGGAGTAGAAAAACACTCTTGAGGCATAGGTTAAAGCAGATGATGAAGCACCCCTACATCGATTACAAAGCAATCGCAGAGATCCAGCAGAGCTTTGATATGGCATAGGCGGAAACCCAGATATGCTGCTACCTCGAGACCATGAAGAAAAAGAAGCATTGCTTCATGCACTACGTGGGCTCTGATTCCAACTCTATCGTTGCTAGAGCCGGTAATGATTCATTTCTTGATGCCATCGGAGAAAATACTGACTCACCTGCTTGCCCTCAGGAATCACTGACGTCGCTGGAACTCTGCGACTTCGATAAGGAGATGGAAGCGTACGAAGAAGAATACGCCTCCAAGCCAGCCCAAGGTGAGCCGGAGAATCCTCCGAGTCCATATGATAGCATGGACGAAGACTACACCATGAAAGATGACATGGACATCGGAGATTCGTCTGAGGTCCAAAAGCCAGCTATGACGGGAAGTACCGACGGAATTCTATCTCCCGGTTCCGGATCGAAAGTCGTCTTTGCCAATGGTACGCACATTAAGGCTACCAGGCGGTTAAAGAAGAAGAACAACAACAAAAATCAGACACTGGCAGAGCCGGTAGAGGAAGCCAACAAAGAAGAGATTGACGAAGACATCAAGATGGAGAATCTGGACAGAGATCTGATTAATCCCACACCGATTGGCCCTCTTGTGGATGGACACGTTGTGACCAAGGGTGCACGTGAAATCTACGGAGACGCTCTCACGATACCAATCCCAACTGCTTCATATCTTACTTCAGATGAGCTGGAGAAAAGGGCCGAGGACCTGGAAAAGCAACGCTTTTTTTTGCTCGAAGAGGCTGCCCGCATCGTCGAGCTCAGACAACAGATAGACAACAATCCTACCTAGTACAAGTCAGAATTCAAGCAACTGCCAAACAAGACAAGGGGAGGTACGGTTCTTGCTAATAGGAGCCTGGATGTCCACAGAGATTTATTCCACGATAAAATCAGAGAGAAGATCCGAGTCTACAACACGCCGGTGGAGAACGCTGCGGCTGCTCGTGCCTGATACGTCGAAAACTTATCTACTTTATCGAACACTTTTCTATTGTTTCTTCTCTAAACTTGTGTGATTTGGATACAACTAACATGGACTGACGCTGTTTTCAGCAGAATTACCTTGGTGTCTTGTTTTTGTGCATAAAATGAACTATCAGGAAAAATCCCAGAAAATATGCCAAAAACTATTTCTCACCAGAAGTCCATGGAGCCAGAAGGGGAGATAGAGGGGGGCCTGGGGGGCCAGACCTACCCCAGGCGCGGGCCAACTAACCCCGCGCCTAGGGAGGTCTGGCCACCCCAGGCAGCTCCTTGGCCTCCCTCCGCACCTATAAGTTGCCTTCTGACCTAAAACCAGAGGGGGGTTTAACAGTTTTCCAGAAAGAGTTCCGCTCCGCCACCGCCACGAGAAACCAAGATTCGGATCCAGAAACTCCGTTCTGGCACCCTGCCGGGACAGGGAATTTGGAGAGGATCATCGCCATCATCATCACCAATGCATCTCCATCAACCGCCGATGTTTCCCTCATCCATGAGTGAGTAATCCCCCACTGTAGGATTGGGGATGGTAGGGATTGGATGAGTTCTATCATGTAATCGAATAAGATCTTTTAGGGCATAGGCTATTTGACTTTGTTGCAACTTGTTGTGCTTAATGCTTGTCACTAGGGACCGAGTGCCATGATCTCATATCTGACCTTATTATTGAATCATTATGATAGTATTGTTTGTGATCTTATCTTCAAGTTGTGTACACATATCATTGACCGGATCCAAAGGCCCCAAAGTGATAATAATTGGGACAACCGGAGGGGATGGCTGTGGTGTGAGGATCACATGTGTTCACGGAGTGTTAATGCTTTGCTCTGATGCTCTATTAAAAGGAGCACCTTAATTGCCAGTAGTTCCCTAGAGGCCCCGCTGCCAGAGGCTGGCTGGACAGAAGATGTTGTGCAAGTTCTCATTGCGAGCACGTATGACTATATTTGGAGCACATGCCTAGGATTGTTTAGTACTTGGATGCTTGTTATTATTTATCTGCAGTGCCCTAGTTCTTGAAGTTACATGTTTAGACTCGTCCATGCAACACCCGTCCATCCATCCCGATGCCTACCGCACTTGAATCCTACTGTTACCGTTACTATTACTGTTGCTCCATTCTCACTGTTGTTGTTGCTTTGCGGTTGCTACTAATAAACTTTTGTGAGCAAGAACTATTTCCAGGTGCAGCTGAACTGACAACTCAGTTGTTAAGACTTGCAAGTATTCTTTGGCTCCCCTTGTGTTGAATCAATAAATTGGGTAATACTACCCGCGAAGACTGTTGTGATCCCCTACACTTGTGGGTCATCAAGACTATTTTCTGGCACCGTTGGTGGGGAGCATAGCTTTATTTGTAATTTAACTTGGATCTATTATTGTTCACTACTACTCCTTTCATCATGGGGAAGTCTCGTGATGGAAAGTTCCCTATTTTACCATCCACTACAAGAAGAGGTACAGTCCTAAACACCTCTATTGCTCTTGATTCACCGTCTGTTATAAGTAAGCTTGTCACACCACCACCACATACTCATGCTACACACACTGCTACTACTGCTGAATCTGACACTGCTTTTGATGCTCATGATGTTACTTCTACTGTGCTTGATGCGAGTGGTTCATTAGGTCCTTTTCTAGATGCTACTATGGCTAGTCTAGGAAATATCAAAACTCCTAGTGAAGACACTATTACACCTGTTAGCTCACCTGAGTCTAGTGAGAGTTATGATATTAATGATGGTTACATAGAGCTCACTGATGAATTTGTTGAAGAGTGCCGAAGCACACATGGTGCTAGTGCTATTAAGAGTCTCCTTGCTAGACGTACTATTATTCCTAAGAAGTCCTATGATCCAAAGTTTGCCACCTCTCCCATAGATATTGAAGATAAAGATTATGTTTTCTCTCTTGATTTATCTTATTTAGATATTGCTGAGAAAGAACCTTTTTGTGGTACTGAAAATGAGAGTGTTGTGGCTCATATGAATGAGCTTTCTACTATGAGTGCTTTGTTCTCTGATGATTTTAAAATGCGCAAGTACTTTGTTGCTAAGATCTTCCCTTTTTCACCAAAAGGAGAAGCTAGGGCTTGGTTTAATAGATTACCTCCTGGTTCCATTGATAGCCCTGATTGCTTGATTGCTTCTTTCTTCCATAAATATTTTCCTCCCAGTGCTATACATGCTGCTTTGCAGAGAATTTTTGATTTTAAACAGGGAGAAGAAGAGAAATTTCCTGAGTCATGGAAAAGGTTTTGTTCCTTGATTCATGCATATCCTGGATGTCCATTACCTCAGAATGAGCTTCTTGATATTTATTATAATGTACTAATTGATGATTCTAGGACCTACCTAGATAGCTTTGCTGATTGTGTTTTCAGGAAAAGGACTCCTACAGATGCTGAAGAATTAATGAACAAGATAAGCAAGAATTATGATGATTGGACTTCAACTGAGCTTAATACACCTGACCCTATAACTCCTGAACCAGTTGTTCCTGAACTAGTTCCAACACCAACAACAAAGAAGAGGGGAGTTATTGCATTAAATGATGAAGTGATGAATGAAGCTAAAAAGTGTCTAAAGGAGAAAGGTATTAGAGCTGAAGATGTGAAGAATCTACCTCCTATAGAAGAATTATGTAAGCCAAATCCCCACTCATCTACTATTGAGGTACACTCTCTACAATTTAATGAATGTGATATTCCTTATGGTAAGCCTCCTAATCAATGCTTAGAGGAACTTGACACATTTATTGTTAAACAAGGTAATTTTAATAAACAAGTTCATAATCATTTATTGGAAAACTCTAGAGCTATCCATGAGTTGAAAGATATTGTGGAAAGAACTTCTAATGATATTAAAATGCTTTGTAAACATTTTCAAATGGTTTAGACCCAACTTGATCAACTTGCTAAAGTACAAAAGGATATGCTAGTTAATGCTTTAGGAAATAAACATGCTTATGGAATTAGAACTATGAGTGGTGCATCTACTCAAGATCCTTTATATCCTGAAGGACACCCTAAAAGAATAAAGCAGGATTCACAACAAGGTGAAGATAGTGGTAGTCCTCGTAAGAAGAAGAAAAAGAAACATAAGAAAGTTGACGAACCACTTGAACCTGTTATAGATCCTAATAGTATATCTGTCTCTGATGCTGAAACTGAGAGTGGTATTGATAAAAATGAATCTCCTGATAAGGAGGAAGGTGAGGAAGAACCTGAAAAGCACACTAAGAACACTAGGTACACTAAGGAAGATTTTATTGCTAATAAACATGGTAAAGAGAGAGAACCTTGGGTGTAGAAACCTATGCCTTTTCAGGTAAGAAACACAAGTCAAAGGAGGAAGACCACTACAGCAAGTTTTGTGAGTGGATGAAGCCTTTATTTCTGCAAATTCCTTTGACTGAAGCTATTAAATTGCCTCCTTATTCAAAGTACATGAAGGATATTGTCTCTAATAAAAGGAAGATTCCTAATGAGGAGATTTCTACTTTTCTTGCTAATTACTCCTTCAATGGTAAGGTTCCAAAGAAACTTGGTGATCCAGGTATACTAACTATTCCTTGCTCCATTAAGAATAATTATGTTAGAACTGCTTTATGTGATTTGGGAGCTAGAGTTAGTGTTATGCCTTTTTCTCTCTATAAGAGACTCCAGCTAGAAAAGTTGATACCAACTGATATATCTTTGCAAATGGATAATAAGTAAACTACTGTCCCTATTGGTATATGTGAAGATGTTTCTGTTCAAGTTTCTCATAATTGCATGGTCTTAACTGATTTTGTTGTGCTTGAAATGCCTGAAGATGATAATATGTCTATTATTCTTGGGAGACCTTTTCTTAATACTACAGGTGCTATCATCAATTGCAATCAAGGAAAAGTAACATTCAATACTATTGACAAAGAGCACACTATCTATTTCCCCAAGAAGGTTGTCAAAAGCTATTGCCTGAATTCTATTGAAAATATTGAAGGAATAAAGGTTGGAGAAATATATCGTCCCATTCCACGAGAAAATTTTGAAACTATTATGATTGGGACCATTGATATCAAGTATGAGGTAACATAATCACCTTGTGGAATGCAAGTTTTGTTTCATATAAGATTGTTTTGGTAACAAGACTTGATCAACCTTGTTAACAAAAGGATTTTAATGAACAAAATAATGTTTCCACTGTGGTTATACTTGCTTTCTTTTTCCTTTCTCCCTCCTAGTCTTTGCTTTAGCTTTAGTTTTGCTAGTTGTTTGCTTGTTTGAGTTTCTTAGAGATCCTATAGTTTGGCTTTTGGTTTGCTTTTGCTTCTTTGAAAAACTGTTTCTGCGAGAAAATCAATTTTCATACCCTGAAAATTGGCCAAAAATAAAGTTTCCCGAAAAATCCCAGAAAATTCAAAATAAATTCTTCCTCGAAAAAAGGGGCAGAGTGGCACCTGAGATGACCCAGGGAGCCACCCCTAGGCCCCACACCCATAGTAGGCGCGGCGTACCTAGTGGTGGTGCCTAGGGGTGTCTGGCCCACCTGGGCCCCTCTAGGCTGCCTCCTCAAAGCCAACTTCTATCTCTCTCCCAAAAAACACCGGAAAACTTGCTCAAGCTCGAGATCTTGCTGTTCTTGCTCGTGATTTTCGATCTCCTTGTTCATCCCATATCAAGTGCTGATATTTGGAGGGATTGTTCCTTGGTATGTGCCTCCTCCACTTGTCCAATTAGATTTGTGATTGGTAGATTGTATCTTGAGTATTTTGCTACTGTAGGTGACAGGTTGTTTGAGCTTGCATGCTTGTTCTATGTTTAGAAACTTTTTTTTGATGCATGTGTAGTCCTCTAGCAAGTTCCTATAGTAGTTTCTCATCATTTATAAACTTAGAAATCACTTGGTTTGATGGTTGTCTAAAAATTTCAGAATAGGGAAGTCATGGACCACCACACCTTTGGTGTCATTTTTGAGAGTGATGCACCTAGAAGGGCAAGGCTCCCAAGGTCATCTACCAGTTCTAGACCCTCATACAATGAGGATCTCATCACTCCGCGGTTTGGTGACGAGGGAGATGAAGGGGATGCTCACCCCTCCACCTTTCCTTTTCAAACTTTCTTGTGAGCTGCTGGTATTCTTAATGATTTCATGGCTTTGATTGAGAGGGCTTGTCTAACAAGTTTCATGCAGGATGAGAGTGCACAATATGCTTCACTTACTAAAACATTTGTGGAGAGTTTCTCCTTCACCAATAGTTTGTTCAATCCTTCTCTGTCTTTCAGACTTTATGGCAGGGCTCACTCTATGTCTTTGAAGAAATTTTGCAAGGCCCTGGGACTTGGTACAAATGGGTCATCAAAGAATATTACAACTCTTCCCGCTGATTTGTTGGAATTATACCGAGGAATAACCAATGATGATGACCGCAGACCTCAACGAGGGAATATGAAGAACATTCAACTTCTAGCCATCAGGTACTTCACCTACTATCTTACCACCAATGTTCTTGGTAGGGAGAACACTAGTAATATATCCAACTATCAATTGGCCTTCTTAGCTGATGTGCTCTACAGTGAGGATAAGTATAATCTTGGTTCCCTCATTGCTCGTCGTTTAGCTGCTAAGGGACCCATTTATGGGGAATTATTGCTACTCGTATTGCTGCTGCCTTGGACATTGTTGTTGATGCCCATGATACAGTTTTGGCTCCTCAGAGACTTGATCTTGCTGCCATGAAGGCGCACCACTTTGTCACCTCTAGCTCTACTCTTGAGAACTTGGTTTATAGAATGTTGTTTACTGACGGGGAAGAGATAGATCCCTCTACCCCAAACCACTTTGTTCAGTATTTCTCAGGGACCTTGGTCACGCACGAAGGCGGAGATGGATGACAAGCTACGCTTTCTCAACTTCCACAGGCACTATCAGGGGGGAGCGCCCGCATATGACCCTGATGTACACTACACATGGGAGGCCTCGAGCTCGTACCAGGACGAGGGAGCTTCCTCGACATACTATGGAGGTGCATCTACTTGGGAACCATGGGATTGAGCCCCACTTAGGCCAAAAGCCTAAGTTTGGGGGGAGGTACACCGACGTCACACTCATCTATATATCATACTCGGTCGGTTCTTTGTATATCCATTGTTTCGCTTTATTTTTGGTTCTTGTTGCTTCTTTCTCAAAAACACAAAAATACCAAAAATATTTTCGTTGTTTCTCTTAGTTTGTTTCATTGTTTCTTTGCTTTGGTTTGCCTTAAAAGAAAAATCCAAAAAGATTTTGCTTTGTTTGGTTTTTCTTTGTTTGCTTGTTTCTAAAAAATCAAAAACACCAAAAATATTTGTTGTTCTTCTTTGGTTTTGTGATTTCTTTGCAGGGTTCAGCCGTCCTCAGTGGGTTTTGGTTTCATGTTAATTATTCAAGTCACACAAGTGAAGGGCAATAATGAAGATTAAGACTACTCGGGGTGTGGTAAGAGGCTGGTGACGAACTCTAATTGTTTCATTTTTGTACATATACTCATCATTGTGAGCATGCTTAGCCTGTTTTTGTAAGGTGTATGCCATTATGGATGCTTAGTAGTTCTTGCTTGTCTATGATTAGCTCCAGCTTGCTAATAGTTTGTAGCATGTCATATGAATGTTTGCTTGCATTGTTTTATTCATACTTTGGTATGACATTATGGTATCCTCCTCTGACTGTTCTTGTGAATCTACTTGGCACATGCTCACACATGTATATGACTAATCAATAGACAGTAAGCCTCAAGGATTTATTTTGCCTCAGAGTTCTTGTATCACTTTGATGCCATAATTAGTCCTGTTTTGTTGGAAGCATGATTATGATAGTTATTGCTCTCTCGTTTGTTGCTCGCTCTCTATTGCTAGCCTTCACTTGCACTGAGTATGAGCTCTACATGTGCTTCCAACTCCCCAAAACCAATATTGCCAGTTGTGTCCACCATACCTACCTATTAGCATTATTTTCTATTTCAGTGCATATTCCATATGCCGTTTTTTTCTTCCAACAATAAAATGTTTGTCTGTTTTGAGAAAGTTAGTTAGTAAAGCTCTCACAAATTGATGGCACACTTTATTCTTTGCGCTTAATAATTCTGAACCATTGTGCCTAGTCCATGAAAGTTATACGCTTGCTTATTATATACTGGGAGTCAGCAGAACCGTGCTGTCACGGGGAACACTTTCAACACTTTTTGGATATCTCATCCAGTTGATTCCTTGCTCTTTTGTTTATGGATGTCAACGATGTGAAATAAAAGGGGAAGTTGTTAGTTCATGGAGTTTATACATTGTGTTAGAGAAACGCCTGGGCCGCTAGCCTAAGCCATGCTTAATCATGGTGGAAACTTTCAGCATCACCATAATGAGCATCTATGAAGCTTCCTCAATAAAAAGCTATGCATATGGTAAATAAAAAGATTGCTGAGATGCTCATTGTCTGCTTGCCTTGTCATTTCGGTTATAGGAAAGTTCCTATACCATGTGCAGGGGGTACCCCGTTGGCGGTTCTCGATGATATGCATGTATTTACAATGACAAGAACTTTCAGGTGACCAAAGTTGAGTAGCATGCGGAGCGACCCTCGTACTCAAGGGACTTTGGATTTCCAGTCTATGGTCTGTCAAGCATATAATTCAAAGTGGACCTCACTTTTACATTAACCACACGAAGATGCCTATGATAGGGGCAATGAGATCTCAAAGCTAATGAGTACCTTCCTTTCAGCATTGGGAAGCCTTTCAAACCTTCACAAAACTGTTTTCACAACTTTGTTGAGTCACCACTTATTCTATGAGCACCTTCTCGAGAGCATAGTTGTCATTTTTGTGTTTGTTCCAAAACTTGGTTAATTATGTCATGACTTTGATGCTTGTATCTCTGATATCTTTATCTCTAGTCTTCATATGAACTTCAGAGGTGCCTCGGCATTTATATTCTGTTCTTCAAACAAAGGCAAGCGAGATACCACTCTATCATACCTTATTATGAGCATTGAAATGTTACTTATGTTTATGTTTCATGCTACTTATTATTATTGAGTTGGTTTCTCTTCATAGCTTGCAATGACTATTGAGTAGACCTAGTTGAATACTCCTTATTATTAATTGTCTAAGCATCTACTCATGTGCTGAGAATATTTACATCATATGAAGCAAAGTGTTTGTGAAAGTTCTTTTATCGCACTCAGTTTTCAACTGAATTGCTTGAGGACAAGCAATAAGCTAAGCTTGGGGGAGTTGATACGTCCAAAACGTATCTACTTTCTCGAACACTTTGCTATTGTTTCTTCTCTAAACTTGTGTGATTTGGATACAACTAACACGGACTGACGCTATTTTCAGCAGAATTACCTTGGTGTCTTGTTTTTGTGCAGAAAATGAACTATCAGGAAAAATCCCGAAAAATATGCCAAAAACTATTTCTCACCAGAAGATCCACGGAGCCAGAAGGGGAGATAGAGGGGAGGCCTGGGGGGCCAGACCCACCCCAGGCGCTGACCCACGCCTGGGGGAGGTCTGGCCACCCCAGGAAGCTCCTCGTCCTCCCTCCGCGCCTATAAGTTGCCTTCTGACCTAAAAACAGAGGGGGTTCGACAGTTTTCCAAAAAGAGTTCCGCTCCGCTGCCGCCACGAGAAACCAAGATTCGGACCCAGAAACTCCATTCTGGCACCCTGCCGGGATGGGGAATTTGGAGAGGATCATTGACATTGTCATCACCAATGCATCTCCATCAACCACCGATGTTTCCCTCATCCATGAGTGAGTAATCCCCCGCTGTAGGCTTGGGGATGGTAGGAATTGGATGAATTCTATCATGTAATCGAATAAGATTTGTTAGGGCATAGTGCCTACTATCTCTATTAGTGCTATTTGACTTTGTTGCAACTTGTTGTGTTTAATGCTTATCACTAGGGCCCGAGAGCCATCATCTCAGATCTGAACTTATTATTGAATCATTATGATAGTATTGTTTGTGATCTTATCTGCAATTTGTGTACACATATCATTGACCGGATCCAAAGGCCCCAAAGTGACAATAATTGGGACAACCGGATAGGATGGCTGTGGTGTGAGGATCACATGTGTTCATGGAGTGTTAATGCTTTTCTCTGGTGCTCTATTAAAAGGAGCACCTTAATTGCCAGTAGTTCCCTAGAGGCCCCGCTGCCACGGGCTGGCTGGACAGAAGATGTTGTGCAAGTTCTCATTGCGAGCACGCATGACTATATTTGGAGCACATGCCTAGGATTGTTTAGTACTTGGATGCTTGTTATTATTTATCTGCAATGCCCTAGTTCTTAAAGTTACATGTTTAGACTCGTCCATGCAACGCCCGTCCATCTATCCCTATGACTACTGCACTCGAATCCTACTGTTATCGTTACTGTTACTGTTGCTTCTGTTTCACTGTTGATGTTGCTTTGCTGTTGTTACTACCAAAATGTTGCTACTAATAAACTTCTGTGAGCAAGAACTATTTCCAGGTGCAGCTGAACTGACAACTCGGTTATTAAGGCTTGCAAGTATTCTTTGGCTCCCCTTGTGTCGAATCAATAAATTGGATAATCCTACCCGCGAAGACTATTGCGATCCCCTACACTTGTGGGTCATCAGTTCCATCCTCGTCAATAATCCATCTCAAAAACAGGTTCGGCAATGCGTAGCATTGCTCGACAAAGGATTTAAAAAGCAAAAGATAGCCGTGTCATTCAGTGGCAAGCTGGCCTCAAGGTCGAAATTTTGCCACATTGGTGTGGGCCAAAGCACTGATGAAATACCCCGCAGGGATACGGAACAACGTCATCGTCCTCGGGAAGAAGAAAATTTAAGGAACGGATCAAACGGTCATCCTCGAAGGGCCGCGCGAGACTGGTCGGGCGTTATTCCGGCTGCGTCTAAAGATGGCTTCAGGGCATTGGTGCCTCCCTAGGGCCATCGTCGGAAGAATAATCACCACAGAGAAGACCCGGAGGTGCGTTGCCAGCGAGAACAAGATCGGCTAAGGATGCCAACCCCAGCCGTCCGGCTAGCAGCACTGGACGAAGAAACGACCTGAATCTTCCTAAATCAAGAAGGGATGGAGCCCGACAAAATCAACCTCGGAGTCAACATAATGAGGATCCAGGGCAATGCTGCTCAGTCAGAAATAACCCGCCAGAGCCACCATCACCGTCCGGCAGTGACCATGAAGGATCTCATCATAGCCATGGAAGCCGTAGGGGCGGAAGCGGCGACGGTGGAAGGCAAAGCAGGAATCCAACTCCGCCATGCAAAAGCGGCGAGCCTCCAAGGCGTAGGTATCTCTCGCCAAACAACGCTCGCCATCACATCGAGTCCAACATTGCAGCACCATGGTATGAGGAAGTAGACGTGTATGTGGGACCCAAATGCTTGGCCCATGTATCCGTCCAACCAATTTTCCGGTTGACTTCGGCATTGCCAAACATATTCAACCCTACGATGCGTAGCTTGGTCAGATACTTGGCTTCAAGATTTTTCCCAAGCTTGTTGCATCGCCAAAGGAGGAAACATCCTGGTTGTAGTCCGATATCTCCCACTCATGTTGCGGAAGACAGCTTGAACATGGCTCAGTGAACTACCAAAAAACTCGATTCACAACTGGTATGATATGTAAAGTGTGTTCTTTTCAAACTTCGAGGGAACATACAGGAGGTCCTGCACAGTTGGAGACTTGCAGCACTGCACTCAAAGACCCAGAAAAACTCTTCAAGATTACCTTGAACGTTGGATTGACACAAAGAACTCCTTCGAAGGAGTAAACGATCAAACTGCGATCGAAGCTTTCATTGCAGGACTCCTAGTCGGATTTTTGTGTCATAGACTGAAGTGTGACCATGTCACGAACCTGGATATATCATAGAAACGGCGAGAAAATATGCTAATGTTGATGATAATTCGGATGGACTGCTGAATATTCTGGGCAATCTGAATGCGGTCAAGCAGCAGAAGCAACAAACTCAAAAGCGCAAGAACACCTCGTAAGATAAACCGGCTCCGGACAATGTAGTTCTTAATGCAATGTTCGGATCCGGAGGATGAGGTCACGAAGGCGGCCAGGGACGAGGTCATGGAACTTATCGCGTCCAAGGTAGAAGAGATCAACAACCCTAAAAATCATATTCCTGGGCCAACATCACCAACAACCCATGTGTACATCACCTGGGCGTGAATGGAGATTCTACCCATACCAATGTTGAGTGTCGTTTTAATGACGATTGATACGTCGAAAACGTATCTATAATTTTTGATGCTCCATGCTTGTTTAGTATCTACTTTGTTTTGCTTTGTCTACACTTTGAGGTGTTTTTATATCTTTTCTGGAACTAACCTATTAACAAGTTGCCACAGTGCCAGTTGCCTGTTTTCTTCTGTTTTTGGTTCCAGAAAGGCAGAAAATCAATATTCTCGGAATTGGACGGGACAAAAGCAAAAGTCAATATTTTACAGTGGGCGACACGAAGCCAAAATACGAGATGGAGGAGGGACTAGGGGTGCAGCCTCCTCGGGCACCCCCTCAGTCTCCCCCTTCGCCTATAAAAAGCCCTCGATGCAGAAACCCTAGGCACCCGATAAAAACTCCACGAAACCTTTTGTAGCCGCCGCCACCATCGTCCCTAGATCGGGGGATCTGAAGTTCTTCCCGGCACCCTGCCCGAGGGGATATCATCCTGGAGGCCTTCTTCTCCGGTATGATGTGTGAGTAGTTCCACCTTGTACTACGGGTCCATGTAGTAGCTAGATGGTTGTATCTCCTCCTTGTGCTTTCATGTATAGATCTTGTGAGCTCCGTTCATGATCAAGATCTAATCTATTTATAATCATGCATGTTGTGTTTGCGGGGATCCGATGGATATTGAGATTACTATGTCAGATAGATTAATGGTTTTGTCTATTTGATTCTATCATGTATGTGTTGTTTGTGATCTTGCATGATCTCCGTTGTTAGTAGCTATCTTGGCCAAGTAGCTGCTAGTGACTACAAGAGGGGGTATTTATGCTCGATAGTGGGTTCATGCCTCTAGTTTCCAAGGGAAGTGACAGAAATATCTTAGGTTGTATATGTGATGTTGCCACTCGGGAGAAAACAACGGTCTCTTGTTCATGGAACAAGTGGATTTTTTACCTTACACACTTTGCTTAAAGCAGTTGTCTGTTGCTTGCAACATAATACTAGAGGGGGTTCGGATGATAACCTGAAGGTGGACTTCTAGTCATAGATGCAGTTGGATGGCGGTCTATGCATATTGTTGTATTGCCCAATCGAATCTCATAGGATCTTTTTGTCTACTATTGCATTGTTATGCCTTGCTCAATTCCTGTCAATTGACCTGCTGTAATTTGTTTACCCTTCATGCCATGTTGTTTATCTAAGGAGAGAACCTCTAGTGAACTATGGACCCCGGTCCAATCTTTACCATTGATACATCTTCCACTGTTACTTGTTTACTTGCTGCAAACCATCATCACCTTCCACATCATACATTTAATCCTTTGTTACAGCAAACCGGTGAGCTTGACAACCTCACTGTTTGTTGGGGCAAAGTCTTGAGTTTGTGTTGTGCAGGTTTCCACGTTGATTGCAACACCTTTGAGACGTTTCCTTCCTCCTACTGGTTCGATAACCTCGGTTTCTTACTGAGGGAAAACTTGTTGTTGTGCTCATCACACCTTGCTCTTGGTTTTTCCAACAAAGCGTCCCACGACAGTGTTGGGCGCCATCAACAACATCAAGAAAGATGAATCCGCTGGCTACAGAGCCAAGCGAAGAAAGGAAAGAAAAGTTTCGAGAAAGGCAAGGATCCCAAGGAAGATTTCGACATGGAAGAAGAGGATGCCGCATAGCCCAAGTCAGATGGAAATAATGATTATCCCACAAAGAAAGACACATATGTCTGCTTCCTTGGGACTCAGTCGGCTAAGGTAAAAAAGGCGGTTCTCCGTGAGCTCAACGCCATGGTTCTGGCTGTCTCTCATTGTTTGGATCGGTCGTATGTAACCATCACCTTTGACCTCAAAGATCACCCGAGGAAAACACATCATCGGGGAAAGTACCCTCTGGTCGTCAATCCTCTTATTGATCGCTATGAGTTCTCTAAAACTCTCATGGACGGTGGTAGAAGCATCAACATCCTCTACATCGAGACACTCCACCGCATGAAGATCCATGAAAGCTAGTTAAATCACAGCAACCAGACTTTTCATATCATTGTATCAGGGAGACAGGTGGATTCTCTAGGTGAGATCACACTGGACGTGACATATGAAACCCGAGACAACTACCGGACCAAGCCACTCTCCTGTAAGGTGGTTGTAGAGGTCCCAACCTTTAATAAGGTAGAGATCCCTGTGTTTACAATGCTAGTCCCTGGATCAATAGCTAGCATCCACGGTTAAGATGTAATATCAAGAAACAAAGGTCATAATACAACTTTATAAACAGGAATAAAATAATTCATTACATCTTACATAGCTCATTTGGCTATCTCATTACAATGCAGTAGAAATAACTATATAGCATGGAGTCCTTCATCTTCAAAGTTCCACAGGCAATCATGTTGGTTGTAGACTTGTAATCCTAATCAACACACTTCACTAACATCAAACAAACCTGCAACATAATAAGTTACAGCCACAAGGGTCAATACATTTGAATTGTATTGGCAAGTGATACTATGGTAGTATGGTGGAGTCTATCATCCATATGCATTTGGCTAGGTGGAGCTTAGGCTTTGCTCAAAATAGATTTTCCTTATCATTTGAAAACACTAAGTTTTTGTTTGTCAAAATCACCCAAGGCATAACCCTTGTTCAACCACAAGTTTTTAACTTAGAAATTGGGATGAGGAGGTTCTTGATAGCTTCCATGTCTTGATTCTCAAAATTTTCCATTGCCGGGGACACGGCTAAGTACTTAGATTTTACACTCTCGAGAGGTGGTGCACTTTCCCCACAAGACTCGACATGCATCGAGACAAGATCTTTCATAAGCCTTCCCTTAGACTAGAATGGACGCGTTCCAAACCTATCATCCCTTACCACCAACTGTCCATTTGGCTAAGTTATTGCAACCTATATGATCCAGGCAGAGCCCATAATGCCAAGTGGCTGCACTTGAAGCTTCTCAACATTTGACATCTCAAATCTCTTTGTTCCTGGGTGGCATTCCACAAGTGAGATACAAAGGGTAAACCATTGAAAAATGGGCCCCGGTAACCACTCAACAAAAATCCATCCATGCAAGTCCCTTTCCACCCAGGTGATTCATTCACATAGTTGTTTTATTAAACAAAACACAAGTCCTTGACTTAGAAATATTCCATAGCATGAATATAATCCACCCTTGTTTTCTACTAGCTAAGCTAAGCATGATGGTAGTAGGAATCTTAACTTAGGGAAAATTCTACTAAGGTTTCATCTACTAGGATTTCCCATGGCATAGTTAACACTTAGAAAATTCCATGCAAGTCCTGCTTAGAAATATCACTAATGCATAGTGAAAGTAATGGGACAAAAGTATGAAGCACCACTTGCCTTTTTGGTAGAGGATATAAGTTCACTCCTTGATCTTGCAATATTCCCACTCTTCAAATTCCACTACAATTCAATCAAGCAAGCAAATATTCAATCTACCATTCAAGCAATTCATCACATAGAATAATAAAAACAAAGCAACAAATGCAAGCATGCCAAAGATTGTTTTATTTGGAAAAGTGGTTTCTAATAGGTTATAAACATTTTAAAACATCTATTGGTCATTTATAAAAGTGGCAAGACCATTTGATATTAAGTTAGTGAAAATGGCCATTTGAATCATTCTTGTTTTGCTAGAAATGATTTAAAAGTAATAATTTCTAGTGTTTGACAAATGTATTTTAAACATAAATGTTAGTGTTTTAAGGTAAAGTGTTTAATAGTAAAGACATTTAAAAAAGGTTTTACTTACAAACCATTTTTATACCAAAGCAATATTTTATTTTGTTGGAAATGCCTTTAAGCAAAGTAATAATTTTATAGGATTCTCCAAATATATTTTTAAATCTCAAAACTTGGTGTTTAGGTTCAGAGAGTTTAAATCAAATCATTTCCCAAAGGTTTTATTCAAAGAGCATTTTTAAAACACAAATAATATTTTTACTTAACTAGAAATGCTTTTATTTAAAGATTTATTCCTTAGCTTCACAAAATACACTTTTAAATCTACAAGTTGGTTTTTATGGTCAGTAGGTTCAAAACAATCCATTACAAAAGATTTTACCCTAGAAATATTTTTAGAATGAATTTTATACACAAAATATGCCTACACAAGTTTCTGCAAAAACAACTAATTTTCTAGAAGAAATTCATTAAACAAAGTGCATGGTTGGAGAGTACTCCTTTTGCTGATTCCACTGATATAAAATTTGTGAAATTTGGACATGTAGATTTAATGTTATGAATTTTGCAAGTTTGAACATTCAATAAAACAAAATCTGGTTTTTAAATCGAAGGCTGGCCACGTGTCTTGTTCTGATTCGCTGATACCGGTTCGGCAAGATCGATCAGCGTGGAGCGTTGGATTTAAAGTGGATCGTGTAGCACAGATGAGTGTACCGGTTCTATTTAAGTGAATCTATCCTATTCGCTGGATCCAGATCTAACGGTCCTGAGTGGCTTGACCAAACTCTGGCGGCGCTCGATGGTGGATGGCGGCAGCGACGCTCGGCTAACGGCGGTTCCGGTGATACAGGAAGCAAGAGAGAGAGAGAGAGATAGCTCAGAGTGATCGCAGTGCGTTGCTGATGCTCAACTTGCTCGCGGGAAGGTAGGGGGCGCTTGGAGTTATGGAAATTTCTCGCCGGAGAAGCTTCTGGCGGCGGTGTGCTCGGGTTGTCGTCGTTGGTGACATTTTGGACCGTGCTAAGACAAGACAAAGGTTGCGTTAGCTGCGCACAAGGTCGGTGAACATGTGTGTATCAACGAGAGGGAGAGGGGAAGACAGTGCTTACGGGGAGACGTCGTCGGAATCGAAGCAGGTGGCGGCGGTGTACTATCGATGTTGTTGCCGAGCTTCAGGGGTTTGCGCGGGCGAGTGGGAGACACTGGCAGGTGCGCCTGAGGCTGGAGATCAAGCTCGTAGAAACTGGGAGGCAAGAGGATGCGACGTCTGGACTGAATTCGTCGGGAAGCTCGTCGGGGTCAGAGGGAGTTGAGGTAGAAATTCGGGCAGCCTTGTGGCTCTCTGGCGACAGGGTGTGAGGGAAATGGAAGAGGGGGAGGAGGCGTTTAGTAGGGAGTGATCTCGGTGAGTAACGGCCTCGGTGTTAAGGCGAATTAAAGTTGCGAAAATCAAGCCAGAAACCAGCGAGGGAGGGAGGAACTAGTCGTGGCGGTTGAGGAAGACGGTCTGGCAGGTGGGGTTTAGCGGTCAGCGAGAGAGAGTATGTGTGCGTGGGGTCGGGGAGTCAGTGACTGCGCGGGTGAGTTGCTGAGTGATAAAATGCTTCGCTCGGGGTGGATTAGTTGGGCCGCGAGTTGTGCCTGGTTAGTGGGTTGGGTTGTTTCTATTTTTTCCTTCTGTTTTCTTTTTTTTCCATTTCTATTTTCTGTTTTCAAGATCAAACTCTTATTTGAATCAGTTTTATTTATCAAATCTTTTCAAAACTTTTCAGTAGTTTCTATACTGTTTTAAATGTGTTTTAAAGCTTCATTTTAGAATAATTAATTTTATTCCTTCATGGCTTATTATTTATTTAAATAGATATTTGTCTTTATTTTAAATAGGGTTTAAATATGGTTTCAAACTCTATTTTTAATTCTAATTTTCACCAAACCCCTTTTCAGTAGGTTTTATTTAATCCAAAGTGCAAATAATTCACTTGGATTATTCTTTAAAATATTTTTAATAGGATTTTTTAATCCTTCAAATTGGGCATTTGCCTTTTATTTAATAAAATCAAATATGGTTTAATTACATATACATTTTATTTCAATGATTCTTTTATTCCATTTAAGTTAACTAAATAACTTTTATATCCACCTTGGGAAATTTCCATTTATTCTTTTCACATGATTTAACTAATCATTTCTATTAGGGATTTTATCTTTATTCAAATATGGTTTAAACCTATATGTTATTATTTGAATATTCTTTATCCATTTATTTTATTTGGATTTGGATTATCTTTATTTCATTTTCTTATGGTTTTGGCCAAAATTTAATTTGGCTTTTAAATATTCCTTATTTATTTATTCCTTTCTTATAGAATCCATATCTTTTTATTTATAGATCCAAAATTGGTGATTCTAATTTGTATAATTTCATTTAATATTTGTTTATCCTTTTAAATCCTTTTAGGATTAATTTACTCACAATCTATTATGGATTTTAGATAGGAGCTTTATTAGCTTTGGAAATTATTTCCTTTCATCTTATTAAATTCATAAGTTTTTATCCATGGTTCCAAATTAAGTGAAATCAATTTCTATGGTTTTATAATATTTTTATTTGTCATGCTTGATCATTTATAAATGTTTGTTGAACAATTTTTATATGGATCAAATCCATGGTCTTGCAGAGATCTTGGAAATGATTTATTCCATTAGGGTTTTAGAGTTTTGGTTTATTTTTCCAAATGTTTAAATTTCAAGGTTCATTCTTTGATGAATGCATTTCACTTGATTGAAATTTTGTTGGATTCTATTTTATTCAAAGTTTGTTCAAGATGGGTTTTTAAGTTTCCATTTAGAAACAAAAAGTTTCTTTTCGCCCTAAATTTCAACAATTATTTATTTTGTTTATTTATTTTTCACATTTCAAAATTTGGAAAATTTTGGGATGCGACAGACTACCACACTTAAAATAAATCTCGTCCCAAGATTTAGGAAGGCTAGAGGTTACAAGTCGTCTTCAAAACAACTAGGGTACTACCACCCTTAAAAGGTTTTCCACTAGATTACATCTTGGCTTACTTGGGATCTTGATGAAACTTTTCTGGACAGATATCTGCATAGTGTCCTTTGTTTCCCCATTTGAAACATGTGACAAGGCTAAGATCCCTCATTGGCTTGCTTGTCTTTTACCTCATCTTTTCTGGACAATTGATTGCATAATGTCCTTGGTCACCACAATTGTAACATGTGACAAGGTTGAGTTCTTCGCGTATCTTCTATGGACAAGTTGATATATAATGGCCTAGCTCTTTGCAGTTGTTGCACCACACTTGGCTAATTTCCTTATTCTTCTTTTTATTGGGTTTCTCCAAAGCTAGGAGTTCCTCTAGTTCATGTTCTTCATATCTCACCTCAAAGGTGGGAAATTCTCCTCGGTTCCTTGAACAATTCCTTGGATAATACCTATGTTTCCTGTTTTGTCCATCAAGGTGATTCTTAATGTATGGAGGTGCAATCTGAGATTTGCCTTTGTCTTCATCCTTCTTGATAGAAGTTGTTTCCTCATGGGGGTTTCCAAACTTTTGATGCATTCCACCTTGTTTCCTTTGTTGAACTATAGGATAGATGGGGCATTGGATAGGGACATGATTATTTCCTTCACATAGGAAACAAGTCACTTGAGATGTGGGGCATTGTTTAGTTGGATGTTTCTCTTCACAATTAGGGCATTGATATTCATGCTCTTTGGAAGTGTGATCCATGTCTCCATAAACATTGCAAGCTTGAGTTCCTTCTATAATATCGTCCTTGACATCATTATTGTCACAAACTCCTTGGGAAAGGTTGTCTTTCATGTTAATCATTTGAGTGGTCATCCCTTGCAACAGTTGGGATTAGATTTCCAAAAACTTTTGCATGGTTTGGTCTAACTCATTATTGTTGGCTAAAAACTGAGTTGTCATCTGATTCAACTGGGTTTGGTTTGCTAGTAATTGTTCTCTCATGTGCATCTCTTGGTTGTTGGTGTCACCATTCTTGATGTTGGAGTCCCTTGGAGAAGTCATCTGTTTGGGTTGGATTGGGATTAGAATAGGCAAATATTTCTAGAGAAGAATTCTAATCACACACAACAATTCACACAAGCAATGTGCAAGCAATCACAAATAAACATTCCAATCAAACAACAAAGTTCAAGCACATTTTAGGCAACAAAATATTTTTGCTACACTACATAAGTTGGTGGGTTTAAACTAATCATTAGTATGGTGGTCCAACTATATGGTTCACTTGAGATCATTCCATTCTTCTTAGTTGATTCTTCATGAATGTGTTCATGGTTCCCTTGGAAAAATTCTTGCATCTTGGTCACATAACTTCAAAGGTGTTGAAGATTTCTTCTAAGTTGTGTTTCTTTAGTATTCAAGTCTTGAGTATTCTTTTCTTGTCTCACTTGTAGTCCTTAATGTTATCTAGGTTGAAGTCCTTGGTGAAAATCTGATGTTAAAGTCATTGGTAATGTTGAAGTTGAAGTCATTTGAGTTGGTGAAGTCCTTTGCTCATGGTGAAGTCTTTGCTCATGGTGGAGGCTTTATCCATCAAGCTTGAAAAGGGAGAGATGTAGAATCAAAACAAAAAAGGTTAAGGAAAGAGTTTACAAGATTGTTTGTAAATAAGTTTGAACAAAATACAACTCCTATTTTTCTAAGGGGTTTTTGTCCAATCCTAGGGTTACAATCCTACAGGCAACACAGTGCTCTGATACCATCTGTAGAGGTCCCAACCTTTAATAAAGTAGAGATCCCTGTGTTTACAATGCTAGTCCCTGGATCAATAGCTAGCATCCACAGTTAAGATGTAATATCAAGAAACAAAGGTCATAATACAACTTTACAACCAGGAATAAAATAATTCATTACATCTTACATAGCTCATTTGGCTATCTCATTACAATGCAGCAGAAATAACTATATAGCATGGAGTCCTTCATCTTCAAAGTGCCACAGGCAATCATGTTGGTTGTAGACTTGTAATCCTAATCAACATACTTCACTAACATCAAACAACCTGCAACATAATAAGTTACAACCACAAGGGTCAATACATTTGAATTGTATTGGCAAGTGATACTATGGTAGTATAGTGGAGTCTATCATCTATAAGCATTTGGCTAGGTGGAGCTTAGGCTTGCTTTGCTCAAAATAGATTTTCCTTACCATTTGAAAACACTAAGTTTTTGTTTGTCAAAGTCACGCAAGGCATCTACCAATAGAAATTGGTGATCCTTTAACCCTTGTTCAACCATAAGTTTTTAACTTAGAAATTGGTATGAGGAGATTCTTGATAGCTTCCATGTCTTGATGCTCAAAATTGTCCATTGCCGGGGACACGGCTAAGTACTTAGATTATAAACTCTCGAGAGGTGGTGCACTTTCCCCACAAGACTCGACATCCATCGAGACAAGATCTTTCAGAAGCCTTCCCTTAGACCAGAATGGACGCGTTCCAAACCTATCATCCCCTACCACCAACTGTCCATTTGGCTAAGTTATTGCAACCTATATGATCTAGGCAGAGCCCATAATACAAAGTGGCTGCACTTAAAGCTTCTCAACATTTGACATCTCAAATCTCACTACACCACAACACTGCATTCCCAACTGACGTTGGTCGGTAAAGTTCAACAGTGCCAATAGAATGTCGGTCGGCATAGTTTATATCGGATGGTTGGTCGGCAATTTCTTTACGTAACGACAGACTATCGGTCGGAAATGTATCAAACTTTGGAGTCAAACGGTTAGTCGGTATTTCCTCCATACACGTCGGACCGTTGGCCGGTAACGAATCCCGCCCAACTATCTGTCGATAAGTGGGCCGGCTCGCGCGGAGCAAAAATATTAGCGCCAACATTTTGGCCCAGTGCGCGAAGACTAACCCTAAATCCCCAAATTGCTTCCTATCGCTCCCACTCGCTCACCCTCTTTCTGGCCGCCACCATCTTCCTACCGCCCCATCTCACTCGCTCAACCTCCTGGACGATTTGCTCTCTCGGGCGGGGGACTCCGGTGAGCACGACCAGCCCCACGCGCTCCCATCTGTTGGCCTGGAGACCTGCCGCCCCCACGCGCTCAGCCTCTCCTAGCCGCCAGATTTCTTTCTCCGCTGGGGCGGCGCACTCCGGCGAGCATGACCTGCCTCAGGCGCTCCCATCGGTTGCCAGGAGATCTGCCGCCGCCACCACTGCCCACACCTGTGGGGGATTTCATGTTAATTCGACCGATAAGGTGACCTCCCTTTTCTGCGTGTGTTTCGGGCTGAAGCTGTTCCCATCCGCTCCAGATAAATTAAGTCTCGTTGCGGTCTGATGCTCACTGCCGGCATGAGGATCTAGGCCGCCTCTCCATCTCCCAACCTTTTGTGGTATTCTACCTCGCTAGCCCCTCTCTAGCGAGAAGAGCAAATCTTTTTGTTGCCCCTTTGTTGGAACCGGGGACGGTGGGAGGAGCTAGTGGAGCAGCGGTCGGAAAGCTAATGGCGGAGTTGTGGTCAGGTAGCTAGTTCGTAGAAGACAGAAGCGATCGATGCCTTCTTGCACACAGGATCCAGGAACCATGTTGTTATTTTATTTGATTTATGGCTCTTTGTGCAAGTGCGTGCGTTTCCAGTGTCTTCCTGTGTATGCGCAGGTGTCATGTAAGATCATGTGACTGAATGAAATAGTACACGTATTGTCCTAAAAAACATTACACAAGGATTTGAGGTACTAATGTTTCTGTCCAATATTGCCTTTGTGCTATTTGGCAAGTTTTACTTGTTGAATACAGCATATTTTAGTGTTGGGTATATGGGACTTTTAAAAATCTAGTCGATTAATAGTCGACCGATTAAATTAGTTAATAGGCCGATTTCCGATTAATCTCTACCGCAAAGCCGACCGAGCAGTTAACGATTACCAATTTTCTGAACATTGGACCCAGGTGAAGTTGAGAGGATTAGTTAATTTCTGTGATTAAGGGTTTCAGTCGGAATTGTCATGCAATTCTTTGCCATTAAGCAGATTAAACAAGTATGCACTGCAACAAATCAGATAACTTTAGTCTATTGATGGTCGTTGTTTACTAGAATATTTTTGTTTGGCGCTAATTTATTAGTATTACTTGAGCCTAATTTATATTGTATAATTGTTTATTATTAGGATTCTTGATCCCAGCGACTCACAACTTCGTGGAGGCGGCGTAACAATCCTTTATTTTGCTTAATGTGCAGAGATCACTACCAAGCTTGTTGATGGTGAGAAAGGTGGCCGAACGATAACTAAAAAGGCTAACATATACGCAAGGATGAATAAGCCGAAAATCAAAATTCCACTCAATGAGCATGGCCAACCAATTGGGCCAGATGCAACTGAATTTGCCAATTTCATTGGTACTCTGGTCAGGAAGCATATACCACCCAAAACTATATATTGGAGAGATGCAACTGAATTTTCCTGAATTCGAAGTAAGTAAGGCTTCCCATTTTCTTACAGGTTCAAATATAAATGCAAATGTGTGTACATTTGAATGCAAATGCAAATTCTTGCAGGCTCGCAGTTCTACAGCCAAAGAGAATCACGCCAAGTCAACCGTGCCTCATACAGCTGGCATCAAGAGTCATGCCCGTGTTACCCAAGAAATGGTAAGAATATTGTCCCAATTATAAAAGAAAGGTGACATTGTGTTTGAAGAACTAATACATAGTGGGAAACAACAGATGTTTATAGGCTAACGAACTTGGGTATGCCCCTCGAAGGGACGAAGTGTTCATCAGAACACATACGCTCAAGAAAGGACCAAACAAAGGACAACACGTGCCACAAGCAGCTCCAGTTATTGTATGTCTCTTTTGATCTCTATATTTTCTATCATCTAGAAAATATATTATAGTAAGTGCAATTCACTATGCAGAGTGAGCTCCTACGGGCAGCTGATGACCACCCTGACTGCAAGGAAAAGAATTTGAAAGAAGGCGATCTGTTTGCACGAGTTGTTGGAATGAAAGAGCCAAGGGGTCATGTCCGTGTGTTAGGTCTAGGGCCAACACCTCAAGATGTGGGCACACCTGGTACACGGGGTAAAGTGAGCACAAGGGTTCTTGTTGAAATGGTAGCACGCCGAGAAGCTGAACACCGCATGAGCACTTTGGAGGAGCAGATGCAAAAAATGCAGCAACAAATGAAAAAATGGAAGAAATGATGTCAGCTTCACAAGGAGGGCATAATTTGAAGGCTCCTAGCTCACAACATGGTTCTACCTCTCGACAAGTAATAAACTGTTTTGCACATACCTAATCTGTTCATTTCATTAGATATTCATCATGCATACAGTAAGTTACATATTATTTTTGGCCGACCTCAAGAGCTGAAATTGAGGAAGAAATTTATGGCGAAGATGGCGATGAAGAGGACGGTGAAAATGAAAATTTTCAGAGAAGAAAATTTGTTGCAAATCCAAGAAACTCTTCAACCTAGGAAGATGAAAGCCTTGTAATCTTCTCATGCATCCTTAGTGTATATTTAAATTTATTTGCTTCCATGTTTCTGTAATTTTCTCATGGATCCTTGTTGCATATATATATATATATATCATTCTTTTCAGATTGGGATGGATGTGCTTCTTTATGCATGGACTGGTCCTGAAACTCCTGTTGCTAAGGCAACAGTTCTCTCGGTCGATCCAGACATAATTGTGGGTGGGGAGCCCCTTGGACCTGGCACTTATGAGGTTATTGTGAATGTTGCCATTAAAAGGGATACTATTTTGCCATATTAGTATGAGGATGTACTATACATTAGCTATGTCGTCACAAGGTCCATTGCATGGCCATCTAGCAAGGTAATCACCATGCATGCCTGTGTGTTTTATGTACATCCTTAGCTGTTTTTCTTATGCTCACTTGTGATAATTTTGCTAGACAAGCCCTATAAACCAGCTGTGTCTGGCTCATCTTGTTGCTGAGATCTTTCAATTCAAAATCAGTTCACACATGAAGATGATGTGAGTAAAACTTCTATACTTGTGTTGTTCAAAGTATTGCTTGTGTTGTTCACACATGAAGATGATGTGAGTTTCTCATAGGAGCCTATATATCACTGTATTGGCACTTTGGCAGTACTGCTTTGTCCCCTTTCCTCTCCTAGCCCAGCTATGTAGAATTTGTCAAAAAACATGGTTGTGGTATAATCATTTTTCTGCCCTTGTTTTTGCACATATAATTTTTGAGCATGCTGTTATCATATCATTTTAGTCATTTCGGAGAAAAACCTGCATATGCTGGAGTTAGTCACTCCATGCTTTTCTCATTATTCAGCATTTTAGTCTTTCCGGAGAAAAACCTGCATCTTTTACATACATTTAACTTTCCCTGTAAGAACATTTAGAAACAATATATATTTGTTTGCATTTCCTTCAGCATCCTTCAGTGAAAACAGATTCGGCCACTGCTAAAATTGAAAGATTAAACTGTTAAAAACTGTAAGCGTTTTATTTTGATGAACCCAATTCAGAGAAATAACAGATTCAAAAACATAATTTAGTAGGAAGCGCTACACGTAATCAGAGGAACTGCCGTGCAGAACTGCCTATCCTAAACTATTTATGCACCAAGATAGCAAAAAAAACTATTTGACAAGGCGACAAGGCGTCTCAAAGTACTTAACTTATATCTTGCACAACATTTTTATCCATCCTGGAAACAACACGATTCCATATTTAGATAACTGGAACATAGCACAACAGGTCTTGGCTGCGACACTGAAACAACATCTAAGGAAGGACCACTTATACTCCCTCTAGGAAAAAAGCAGTGTTCAAAGTTTAATCTCAGCCACTAGAGAAGATCTCTCTAAAAATATGTTAGCTTCTGGGCACGGAAATCTGGCTCATAAGTTGACATAATTTTACTTATCATTTAACAAACAGTGTGGTGCATGCTATATGCCTATTAAACATGTACTTAGTATTTCAGGAACAAGATATTATGCATCTTACATCTGTCAGCAACTAGCATACCATATAAACACGGCATGGTATACTCATATTGCAAGACTACAAGTAAATACAAATGGCATATGAAGATAACGTATGACTCACACCTGTTGGCAGCGTGATCATACATGTAGTTTGTTCACAGCAATCACGATACATCAGGTGGTGATTGATCAGGGCCTTGCCTGTTTCTCCATGATCCTGCTAACGAAAAAACATATAAGTTGGAGTGAATCACTGCTTACTCTTTGTGTCCTTTTCAATGTTAAGTGCGTCTGGCTCGACCTTCTCTTTGAAAATTAGCTCTTTTTTCATTGCCATCAGAACTATTTGTCGATTTTTCTCAATCTTCACCATTGTTTGATTGTGTGGTGGCATTGTTGTGTGCTGTTGCGCTAATGATGCGCCAAGCCGGTCACAGCTCGTGTTGGGTTGGGTGAAGCCATGCCAATGATTTTTCGGCTGGCGGGCATCTATATATCATGTCTGTACTTTTTGAACCCTTCTTCTGTATCATGTCTGTATATATATCATAATTGCAGGTCAAAAATACTGCTGATTTGCCTCTCAACTGAGTTAGTGTGGCAGTTTTTGATTTCTTTTCTAGTTGGTCATGTAGGATGTCTTTGTATGCTTCAGTTCATGTTAGCATCTTTTGTAGGAGTAACAATCTTCCATTTGTGTATGGTTGTGCAGGTGCCATATGAAATAAGAACTAACATGCAGAACTTGTGTCTCACTCCACCAAGTAGATGTCGGTTTTACATCAACATGATGCCTTTTGTAATGGACTCAATTCTGTCTTACTGGACTCCTTTTTGCTACCATTTGATAAACCTGAATGTAATCATCTGGCTATCGGTTTGTAAACCTGATTGTGTAATAACACAACTACCATTTGTAAACCTGGATGTGGGTTGAGAATAGATTAACACTCGGTTTTGTAGTGAATCAATGCATATGTCAGTATCTATTGTTATGGATTATTCCTCTATATTTGGATGATATGCTTATATATTTGTGTGAATATGTGATTTTGGCTGTCAATAATTTAAATTTATTTAGACCTCAGCTATGTAGCTGAAAGTCGGTCATACCGTCACATAGATGTTCGAGAAAAGCGAACCGTAGCAGAAGGTTGGTCGGAAAAAGAAACGCCAACCAACAGTTTGACGCTAAAGTTCTATGTCCGGGCATGCATGGGCCCATGGAAGGTTGGTCGGCAAAAGTCGACCCCATCCGCTAGTTTGTTGGGAAAAAGCGTCGGTCGGTAAAGATATATCTATCGGCAAAGAAAACATCGATCGGGAAAGATTTAGCAGTGTTGTCGAACTGTTGGTCGCAAATATATGTTGGTCGGGAAAGGGCTTTGCCGACCGGACTTACGGTGACAGACGATGTTGGCCGGCAATACTTATTCCCGACCGACCTTCTGTCGATGAAAGTGGTATTTCCGACCAACCTGTCTGTTGGAAATATAATGTTGTGGTGTAGTGTCTCTTTGTTCCTGGGTGGCATTCCACAAGTAAGATACACGGGGTAAACCATTGAAAAATGGTCCCTGTTAATCACTCAACAAAATCCATCCATGCAAGTCCCTTTCCACCCAGGTGATTCATTCACATAGTTGTTTTATTAAACAAAACACAAGTCCTTGACTTAGAAATATTCCATAGCATGAATATAATCCACCCTTGTTTTCTACTAGCTAAGCTAAGCATGATTGTAGTAGGAATCTTAACTTAGGGAAAAATTCTACTAAGGTTTCATCTACTAGGATTTCCCATGGCATAGTTAACACTTAGAAAATTTCATGCAAGTCCTGCTTAGAAATATCACTAATGCATAGTGAAAGTAATGGGACAAAAGTATGAAGCACCACTTGCCTTTTTGGTAGAGGATATAAGTTCACTCCTTGATCTTGCAATATTCCCACTCTTCAAATTCCACTACAATTCAATCAAGCAAGCAAATATTCAATCTATCATTCAAGCAATTCATCACATAGAATAATAAAAACAAAGCAATGCATGAAAGCATGCCAAAGATTGTTTTATTTGGAAAAGTGGTTTCTAATAGGTTATAAACATTTTAAAACATCTATTGGTCATTTATAAAAGTGGCAAAACCATTTGATATTAAGTAAGTGAAAATGGCCATTTGAATCATTCTTGTTTTGCTAGAAATAATTTAAAAGTAATAATTTCTAGTGTTTGACAAATGTATTTTTAAACATAAATTTTAGTGTTTTAAGGTCAAGTGTTTAATATTAAAACCATTTAAAAAAGGTTTTACTTATAAACCATTTTTATACCAAAGGAATATTTTATTTTGTTGGAAATGCCTTTAAGCAAAGTAATAATTTTATAGGATTCTCCAAATATATTTTTAAATCGCAAAACTTGGTGTTTAGGGTCAGAGAGTTTAAATCAAATCATTTCCCAAAGGTTTTATTCAAAGAGCATTTTTAAAACACAAATAATATTTTTACTTAACTAGAAATGCTTTTATTTAAATATTTATTCCTTAGCTTTACAAAATACACTTTTAAATCTAGAAGTTGGTTTTTATGGTCAGCAGGTTCAAAACAATCCATTTACAAAAGATTTTACCCTAAAAATATTTTTAGAATGAATTTTATACACAAAATATGCCTACACAAGTCTCTACAAAAACATCTAATTTTCCAGAAGCAATTCATTAAACAAAGTGCATGGTTGGAGAGTACTCCTTTTGCTGATTCCATTGATATAAAATTTGTAAAATTTGGACGTGTAGATTTAAAGTTATGATTTTTGTAAGTTTGAACATTCAATAAAACAAAATCTGGTTTTTAAATCAAAGGCTGGCCACGTGTCTTGTTCTGATTCGCTAATACCGGTTTGGCAGGATCAATCAGCGTGGAGCGTTGGATTTAAAGTGGATCGTGCGGCACAGGTGAGTGTACCGGTTCGATTTAAGTGAATCTATCCTACTCGCTGGATCCAGATCTAACGGTCCTGAGTGGCTTGACCAAACTCTGGCGGCGCTTGAAGGTGGCTGGCAGCGGCGACGATCGGCTAACGGCGGTTCCGGCGATACAGGAAGCAAGAGAGGGAGAGAGATAGCTCACAGTGATCGCAGTGCGTTGCGGATGCTCAACTTTCTCGCGAGAAGGCAGGGGGAGCTCCGAGTTGACGATAATTTCTCGCCGGAGAAGCTTCTTGCGGCGGTGTTCTCGGGCTGTCGTCGTTGGCGACGTTTTGGACCGTGATAAGACAAGACAAAGGTTGCGTTAGCTGCGCACGAGATCGGTGATCATGCGTGTATCAACGAGAGGGAGAGGGGAAGACGGGGCTTACGGGGAGACGTCGCCGGAATTGAAGCAGGTGGCGGTGATGTACTGTCGATGTTGTTGCCGAGCTTCTAGGGTTTGCGCGGGTGAGTAGGAGACACTGGCAGGTGCGCCTGAGGCTGGAGATCAAGATCGTAGAAACTGGGAGGAAAGAGGACGCGAGGTCTGGCCTGAATTCGCCGGGAAGCTCGTCGGGGTCAGAGGGAGTTGAGGTAGAAATTCGGGCAGCCTAGTGGCTCTCTAACGACGGGGTGTGAGGGAAATGGAAGAGGTGGAGGAGGCGTTTAGTAGGGCGTGATATCGGTGAGTAACGGCCTCGGCGTTAAGGCGAATTAAAGCTGTGAAAATCAAGCCAGAAACCGGCGAGGGAGGGAAGAACTGGTCGTGGCGGGTGAGGACGACGGTCAGCGGTGGGGTTCAGTGATCGAGAGAGAGTGTCTTGGCGGGGTCGGGGAGTCATTAATCACTTGAGTGAGTTTTTGAGTGATAAAAGCAACCGTTTGGGGTGGGATAGTGGGGCCGCGAGTTGGGCCTGGTTAGTGGGTTGGGTTGTTTCTATTTTTTTTCCTTCTGTTTTCTTTTTTTTCCATTTCTATTTTCTGTTTTCAAAATCAAACTCTTATTTGAAACAGTTTTATTTATCAAATCTTTTCAAAACTTTTCAGTAGTTTCTATACTATTTTAAATGTGTTTTAAAGCTTCATTTTAGAATAATTAATTTTATTCCTTCATGGCTTATTATTTATTTAAATAGATATCTGTATTTATTTTAATAGGGTTTAAATATGGTTTCAAACTCTATTTGAATTCTAATTTTCACCAAACCCCTTTTCAGTAGGTTTTATTTATTCCAAAGTGCAAATATTTCACTTGGATTATTATTTAAAATATTTTTAATATGATTTATTAATCCTTCAAATTGGGCATTTGCCTTTTATTTAATAAAATCAAATATGGTTTAATTCCATATAAATTTTATTTCCATGATTCTTTTATTCCATTTAAGTTAACTAAATAACTTTTATATCCACCTTGGGAAATTTCCATTTATTCTTTTCACATGATTTAATTAATCATTTCTATTAGGGATTTTATCTTTATTCAAATATGATTTAAACCTATATGTTATTATTTGAATATTCTTTATCCATTTATTTTATTTGGATTTGGATTATCTTTATTTAATTTGCTTATGGGTTTGGCCAAAATTTAATTTGTCTTTTAAATATTCCTTATTTATTTATTCCTTTCTTATAGAATCCATATCTTTTTATTTATAGATCCAAAATTGGTGATTCTAATTTGTATAATTTCTTTTGATATTTGTTTATACTTTTAAATCCTTTTAGGATTAATTTACTCACAATCTGTTATGGATTTTAGATAGGAGCTTTATTAGCTTTGGAAATTATTTCCTTTCATCTTATTAAATTCATAAGTTTTTATCCATGGTTCCAAATTAAGTGAAATCAATTTCTATGGTTTTATAATATTTTTATTTGTCATTATTGATCATTTATAAATGTTTTGTGACCAATTTTATATGGATCAAATCCATGGTCTTAGAGAGATCTTGGAAATGATTTCTTCAATTAGGGTTTTAGAGTTTTGGTTTATTTTTCCAAATGTTTAAATTTCAAGGTTCATTCTTTGATGAATGCATTTCACTTGATTGAAATTTTGTTGGATTCCATTTTATTCAAAGTTTGTTCAAGATGGGTTTTTAAGTTTCAATTTAGAAACAAAAAGTTTCTTTTCACCCTAAATTTCAACAATAATTTATTTTGTTTATTTATTTTTCACATTTCAAAATTTGGAAAATTGTGGGATGCGACAGTGGTACCATTCAAAAGTGCTTACCACGCCCTCTTCAGGCGTCCGTCTTACTGGGCGTTCATGGCTTGTCCCTGTTACATCTACAACATGATAAAGCTTCTGGGTCCAAAGGGCGTTATCACCATCCGGGAAAACCCGATGAAAGCGCGAGATTGCGAGGAAGGATTTGTCACCTTTGCTGAAGTCGTGTTGCACGCCCAGGAGTACCAGGAGATCAAGAAAACCATTGACCCATCCGAGATGCTCGCTACTTAGAATGAGGTGCTGAAGCCAAATCTGCAGTTCAAGGCATCGGAAGAGACAAAGAAGACATCGCTGAAGGAAGACGATCCCTCCAAGACGACGAATGTAGGGGTAGGCTTAGACAGGGCATAGGAAAGTGTGCTCATCAAGTTCCTCAAAGCTAATAAAGATATCTTTGAATAGCATCTTTCTAACATGACCGGAGTACCTAGGGAACTTGTTGAGCACTCTCTTAATGCGTACCCTGACGCTAAACCCATCAAATATTCCTTATGATGGTTTAGTGACAAAAAGTGCAAAGCTATAGCTAAGGAATTAGCCTGACTAGAATTAGCCGGATTTATCGCAGAGGTCATCCATGCTGATTGGGTGTAAAATACTATACTCGTCCCTAAGAAGGACACTATTGATTTAAGGATGTGCATTGATTATACTACCTTTAACAAGGCTTGTCCTAAAGATCCGTTCCCTTTGCCTAGAATCGCTCAAGTTATCGACTCCACGGCAGGGTCGGAATTACTCTGTTTTCTCGATGCATATTCTGGATATCACCAAACACCGATGAAAGAATTGGATCAACTCCAGATGTCTTTCGTCACACCTTTCAGAACCTTCTGCTGCAAAACTATGCCTTTTGGCTTAAAGAATGCAACACACCATGCAACGTTGCCTTAATGATCAAATCGGACGCAACGTCCATGTATACATAGATGATATAGCAGCGATGTCCAAACAGAAAGAAATTCTTATTTACGACTTAGAGGAAACATTTGCTAGCCTACGAAAATTCAGCATAACGCTAAATCCGAAGAACTGTTTCTTTGGAATCCTAGCCAGAAAATTGTTAGGTTTTATCGTGTCTGAAAGAGGCATAGAGGTGAACCGAGAGAAAAAAAGGCTATACTCAACATTACCAGGCCGACTCGCCTGAAGGACGTGCAACGTCTCACTGGTTGCATTGTAGCAGTGAGTTGGTTCGTCGGCCGACTTGGAGAAAGAGCGGTGCCTTTATGCAAACTCTTGAAGAAAACCGACAAATTTATCTGGACCCCAGAAGCCGATGCTACCCTACAAAGTTTGAAAGATCTACTTTCGAATCCACCAATTCTCGTAGCACCAGAGCTATAGGAGCCTATGTTACTTTACATCACAACGACTAAAAGAATCATAAGTATGGTAATATAAGTGGAGCACGAGGAAGAAAGCTATGAGAATAAGGTGCAACATCCAACATACTACCTGAGTGAGGTCCTGACAGAGTCGAAGAAATGGTATCCACATTACCAAAAGCTAGCCTATGGAGTATTTTTTGCTGCCAGAAAGCTACGAAATTACTTTTAAGAGCATAAGATCACAGTGGTGAGTACTACTCCCCAGCGAGATATAATCAACAACCGCGACGCCACAGGATGTGTCGCGAAGTGGGGAATAGAGTGTAACACCACGGTTCTGAAAAGACCGTAGCTTCTATGTGACATGCCAATCCCTGGATCGGTTCATTGGCCCACAATAGAATACGATGAATAACATAGCAAAATATCCGTGTAACATAAATAACGAAGATCCAGAGTACCATTATTACAATAAAAGCTTAGCTCAAGGCTAGCTCAAATTATTCAGGTAGCAACATAAATAAAGCAAATCCTCCATTCTTCAAATTGCCCACAAGTGAACAAGTGCCGAGTGGAGTACCGTGGCCTATATCGATTACTCGGAGTTGGAATATCATGCAACATGAAACGTAGCAGCCTCAAAGGGTCAATACATAGAATGTATGGCAAGTAGAGCTAGTAAAGGAGACAATAGAGCTAACATCTACATGCATATTTGGCAAGTGGAGTTGTGGCTAGCTTGCATTTACAAACACCTTTGTCCTACTTTCATAAACAGTTTTTGACTTTCTTTGAAAAGATCCCAATTAAGTTAACCCAACAACATTAAAGCAATTACGAAATTAGAATGAGCGAGAAACATGTCATGGAATCAATATCAAGCAACTCAGATGTCCATAACCGGGGACACGGCTAATCGATTAGATTATACACCCTGCAGGGGTTAGTACACTTTACCCATGTGACTTGGCCAGCCCAGCTCGTACCATCACTCTCATTTTGGGTGATGATGGGAGAAGTCCAAGAAGAGACCGTTCGGGAAGTAGCTCCCCAATCCCGACGCGCACCGGTCCAACCTACCAAAATTCTACATCTCTGGATACGCGGGTTCGAGTTACCACAACCTACTAAGTCCAACCAACCGCCCATTCCATTATTGGCACATGGTTATACACGTAAGCTACAGAATAAAGAAGCCAATCATTTTCTCTTGATACCTAGGTGCCTTTCCGCAATGATACCACCAAAAATTATCAATCCCATCACACCCAGGAGATTCATTGATTAAGTTGTTTTAGCTTTCACAAACCAACATATTTAGAAACAACTTTCAGTGATGTAACCCAGCCCTCGTTCATCATAGCATGGCTAAGCACATCTACCAACGGTGGTTCATCTACAAGGAAAGCCCTACCACATAATAGGACATAGCATAGCGATAGTATCATCCTACACATGCATCTACAAAATACACGACAATGCATTGAAAATAGTAGGACAACATCATGAACAAAGTAGCATCTACTTGCCTTGGTTGTAGCGGTCGGAAGAACAATCTACACACGAGCAAGCGTTGCACTCGTCACAATCTACACGATACAATTGCAATCATAAACAAACCATCCACAAGCATATGCAAACAAAGATGATGCAAGATGCATGCATGATAAGTGGATTGATGCTACAGCAGCACCATATAATCTTATTCAGTAAAGCTACTGAATGCATGCATGGAAAATATTTTTAGCGCAAGAAAAACTAGTGTGCAATTTATAATGCTCAATACTAGATCTAGAACCCAAATAATTCACTACTGTTAATATACGATTTGTAAAATCTTAGGAAAATTCTACTGTGTAGGCATTACTGAATAGGAACAGTACCAATTGGAATTCCTCAAAAAGGAATTATATAACTCTCTGAGTAATTAAAATACTGCAGAAAGCCATTAAATAGGTTCTGCAAAATTTGTTACTATAAGCCTAACTTTTTAATTCACTTTGAGATTCCCCTTGTTCTACTGAATTCAGGGACATATTATTTGCAATTTTTGGAGTTACAGATCTTTTTCTACGAATTAATTACTCCAAAAAGGCCATTAACTCATTTAATTAATCTGGACAAAATCTTTCTGTAAAAGTGTGAAACAAAGGTGCAGCAAGATTTTACACGACTTACTGAATCTACACATATTTTATTTGCAATTTATGGCCCAGTAGATTATTTTCTACGAATTTTACAAGTTTTACTTTAAATCTGTCAAATATATCTATTTAGAAAATACCCAGTCAAACTTTGACTATTGATTGGCTGATGTGGCGCTGACGTGGCGGTGGACTGGCTGTTGACTAGTCAACTGCCCAGGCTGACTAGTCCACGCCCGATCTGAGCCGTTGGATCAAGAATCGACGGCAGGGAGGCAAGGCGGTGAGGTGCTCACCGGAGCTGTGCGCGGCGGCGGCGGCGATGGTCGGGGCGGCGGCGGCTTCGGCGGCGGCGGAGGGCGGGACGGGGTGCGGGGCGAGGCGGCGGAGCTTGTGGGGACAACGGCGCGGACTCCCACGTCCGAGGGCGACGGTGGCGGCGGGCTGGAGCGGCGTCGGTCGGTGGCGGCTCCGGCGAGTTCGCGTGGAAGCTTCGGGCATCCTGCAGCGAGGGAAACGGATCAGGGTGACGTAGTCGGGAAGGAGGAGGCTAGGAGGGTCATCAGCGGGCGTGGGGGTGGCCGGTCCCTGGCAGGCCGAGCTCGTACCGAGATCTAATGGCGGCGGCGACGGTGAAACTCCGATAAGAAATTTGGGCAGCCTGGTGGGCCGATTGTTGTCGATTTTATGGGGTTTTCGGAGAGGATATTATTGCTATTTATATCCAGAATTTCGTGGCAAAAGGGCAAAAGATTTGACCGGATTTGGAGATTTTTCCGGGCTGTTTTCGAACTAGGAGCTAACTCGTACGTGTTCTGGTATCTCGCTCCTGAGCTGGAAGACGATACGGTCTGGTGTGCTCCACATGGCGGAAAGAAAAAAATTGAAAGCAAAGCCGGGAGAGAACAGGCTGTGCTGGTCGGCTGCTGCGCCTTTTCGCTGCCTCGCGCGCATGTAGGTGCTAGGTGCTAGGCTTAGGCGCATGAGCACGCTCGCTGCTCTTTTCTTTATTTATTTATTTTCTTTATTCCTTTTCTTATTTCTTTTGTAGAATGTAGTTTTCAACTCAGGTTTAAATGGAACAATTTTATAACTTTTACATACTAACTCCAAATAAGTTCAATTTTGTTTCTAAAATTTTCTATTATTCTGGAGATCAATCTAAGGTCCCTTTTGGTAATAATTTGTCTATTTCAAAATAGTGATTTCACAAGTCCATGTGTTTCTTTTTGTGGGAGCACTTCGGTAATTCCATTTAGGGTTTGAATGCAGTGTTTTGAATTTGAAACTTTTCATGAATGCAGAATGACATTGCAAGTGAATGATGATCATGATGCAGTGCAGTACCAAATCTAGTATTTGGGAATGTTGGGATGTGACAAGACTAACCCCCTTAAGATGAATCTCGTCCCCGAGATTCGGCGTGGCTAGCAAATAGGTGTGGGTAGTCCTCTCGGATGTCATCCTCACGCTCCCAAGTGGCTTCCTCTTCGGTATGGTGGCTCCATTGCACCTTGCAAAACCTGATCGTCTTGGTACAGGTAATCCTCTCCGCTGTCTCCAGAATCTTGACCGGCTTCTCCTCATAGGTCAAGTCATTCTCAAGCTGAACCTCCTCTAGTGGCACAGTGTCTCTCAATGGTGTATCCACCATCTCCGGATGGCACTTCTTCAGCTGGGACACGTGGAACACACTATGAACAGAGGACAGAGCCTCTAGCAACTCCAACTGATACGCAACTTCTCCTTTGCGTGCTAAGACCCGATACGGTCCAATAAACCGAGGTGCCAGCTTACCCTTGATTCCACGAAGTGGCGACACTCTGAGGTATGCTCTATCACCTATCTCATACACCACTTCCTTGCGCTTGGCGTCAGCGTAGCTCTTCTGCCTTGATTGTGCTACCTTCAGCCTGTCCCTAATCAAGGCGACCTTCTCCTCAGCGTCTTTGATCAAATCAGGTCCAAACAACTGACGTTCTCCTACTCCATCCCATATCAATGGTGTCCGGCACCGCTTCCCATACAGCACATCGAACGGTGACGTCTTGATGCTGGTTTGATAGCTGTTGTTGTAGGAAAACTCCGCATACGGCAAATTCTCATCCCAACTGGAACCATGAGCCAAAGCGCAAGCTCTCAGCATATCCTCCAAAATCTGATTCACCCTCTCGGTCTGTCCATCGGTCTGGGGGTGGAAAGTTGTGCTAAACTCCAATCTAGTCCCAAGTGACTCGTGCAGCTGCCGCTAGAAGTGTGAGGTAAATTGGGTGCCTCTATCAGATACAATACTCTTAGCAACTCCATGTAGGCACACAATTTTGTCCATGTAGATCTTGGCCAACTTTGCACTCGTGTAGGTCGTCTTTACTGGTATAAAGTGGGCTACCTTGGTCAAATGGTCGACCACTACCTAAATGGAGTCATATCCTGATCTGGTCCTGGGCAATCCTGTGATAAAATCCATTCCCACTCTATCCCACTTCCAATCCGGCATGGGTAATGGTTGTAGCAGTCCTGCTGGCTTCTGGTGTTCCGCCTTCACTCGGCTGCATACATCACATAGGGCAATATGCTTGGCGATGTCTCCCTTCATGTTATTCCACCAAAATCTGCTCTTCAAATCCATATACATCTTTGTATTGCCCGGATGTATGGAGTATGGCGAGTTATGAGCTTCCTGCAGAATCAACTTCCTTATCTCTGGGTCGCTAGGCACACACAGACGATCTCCATACCACAAGGTACCATGCTCATCCTCGCGAATATCCTTTTCTCGATTTTCCTTCATATTTTCCTTTATCTCTTCTATTTCCTTGTCTCCTACCTGAGCCTTCCTGATCCTGTCCTGTAGCGTTGGTTGGACTTCCATTGCTGCCAAGTATCCTTCTGACGCTACCTCCAGTCTAAGGTCCTTGAATTGCTTGCACAAATCCTCGGGAAATTCCCCAATTGTCAATCTATTGGCATAAACCTTCCGGCTCAGAGCATCTGCTACTACATTGGCCTTTCCTGGGTGGTATTGCAGATTCATATCATAGTCCTTGATAAGTTCCAACCATCTCCTTTGCCTCATATTCAGTTCCTTCTGTGTAAATATGTACTTCAGGCTCTTGTGGTCGGTGTACACATCACAGTGTTTTTCCATCAAGTAGTGCCTCCATACTTTGAGCGCATGAACCACTGACGCTAACTCCAAGTCGTGTGTGGGATAATTCCTCTCATGGTGTTTAAGTTGCCGCGAGGCATATGACACCACTCTCCCATATTGCATCAGCACACTACCAAGTCCCGGTCGAGAAGCATCACAGTACACTTGGAAATCCTTCTGAAGATCAGGTAAACACAGAACAGGTGCGGTCACTAGTCGATGCTTCAGTTCCTGAAAGCTGGCTTCACACGCATCCGTCCATTCAAACTTCCTCTCCTTCTTCAGAAGTTCTGTCATCGGCTTAGAAATCTTGGAGAAGTTTTCAATGAACCTCATGTAATATCCAGCAAGTCCCAAAAAGCTTCGAATCTCTCCCGCATTCTTGGGCGCTTCCCACTCAGTTACTGCAGTCACTTTGCTTGGATCAACAGCGACTCCTTCTCCTGACACCACGTGTCCAAGAAACCTTGATGTTAAGCCAGAATTCACACTTGCTGAATTTGGCTTACAGCTTGTGTTCCCTCAGCTTCTCCATAATCAGTCGCAGATGTTTCTCATGCTCAGCATCATTCTTGGAATATATCAGTATGTCATCAATAAATACCACCACGAACTTGTCCAAGTACTCTATGAATACCTTGTTCATCATAGTCATGAAATATGTCGGGGCATTCGTTAGTCCAAAAGACATAACTGTATACTCATATAAACCATACCTAGTGGTGAAAGCAGTTTTTGGTATGTCCTCCTCCCGGATCTTCAATTGGAAGTAGCCCGATCGCAGATCAATCTTGCTAAACACCTTTGCTCGTTCCAGTTGATCAAACAAATCATTTATGTTCGGCAGGGGGTGTTTTTTCTTGATGGTCACCTCATTCAGCGAGCGATAGTCCACCACTAATCTCTTGCTGTTGTCTTTCTTCTCCACAAACAGAACAGGTGCACCCCATGACGACGAACTAGGCTGAATGAATCCCTTGTCCAACTGCTCTTTCAGCTGCTTCTTCAATTCCTTCAGCTCATCCACATCCATATTATATGGTCTCTTTGCTATAGGTCATGTTCCCAGCATCAGGTCGATGAGAAACTCCACTTCGCTGTCAGGTGGCATCCCTGGCAGCTCTTCCAGAAACACGTCGGGGTAATCCTTAATCACGGGCACAGTATCCATGCTAACCCCCTTAAGAGAATTCATCTTACACCTTCCCGGTCGCACAGCCGACTTGAACCTAATTCTCTTACCATCCGGGGTTTTGAGTGAAACAGCTCGCTGTGCACAATCTATGTGTCCCCCATGCATAGACATCCAATCCATACCCAGAATAACATCTAACCCTTGTGATTCCAACACTACCAGATGTGCAATGAAATTGTGTGCTCCAATCCTCACAGTTAAGTCGCGGCATCCCACGCTAGCTATCATATCCCCTCCAGGTGAACTCACTCTAATAGACTCTTTCATAGACTCAGTAGGTAGCTTATACTTATCCACAAATGCCCTTGATATGAATGAATGCGATGCACCAGTATCGAAAAGTATAAGTGCAGGGTGAGTGTTGATTGGAAACTTACCAATCACAAGGTCAGGCTCATCTGGGATCTCCTCCACATTCATGTGGTTCACTGTGGCCTTCTGGTTGTTGGTTGGCTTCAGTCCCTTCCTCTCCGGACAGTTGTCAGCATAATGTCCCTTCTGGCCACACTTGAAGCATGTCACCTCACTTAGATCCTTCTTCACAAAGCTGCGATCACGGTTGCGGTCATGTCCACTGTGTCCTCCAGAATGGTGAGTGTGTCCTCCCTTGTGGCTGTGGTGGCTGCTCTTGTGGTTGTCATGGCGATGTCCATCGCCTCCATGGTGGTGGCGGTCATGGCTCCCATGGTGCCCATGGTCACTCCCTCCATGCTTGGAGTATCCATCATAAGAAGTGCGATACTTGTGGTGAGAACCAGAGTGGTGATTATTGCTCTTTCTCTTGCGGTTTTCCACCTGCTTGTGCTTCCCTTCCAAGATTCTGGCCTTATCCATAAGCTCCTGGAAAGTGGGGCAATAAACCACCAGTAGTTGCACTGAAAGCTCATCACTGAGGCCATCCAGGAATCTCTCCCTCCTTTTTGCATCAGTGTCAACATCCTCAGGTGCATAACGGGACAAGTTGTTGAACTCCTCAATGTACTCAGCCACAGTGCGGTTGGTTTGGTGCAAGTTGCGGAACTCCTTCCTCTTCAGGCTCAGAACTCCTGAAGACACGTGGTTGGTCCTGAAACCTTCCTCAAACATTGCCCAAGTCACAGTATCCAGCGGGTGGGTGATCTGAAAAGTGTCCCACCAAGAAGCGGCTGGTCGCTCCAGTAGGTGAGCGGCAAACCTCACCTTCTCAGCATCTATGCATCCAACAGTTACCAGATCCTTGTTGACTGAACGCAACTAGTCGAGACAACCATTGATTCTGTTGCAGTAGAGAACTTAGCTGGCCTTATCCTCAGAAACCTGGTGAGAGCATCCCCCTGAGGCTGGTTGTTCCCATTGTTGTTGTTGTTGTTGTTGTTCTGAGCTTCCATGAACTAGGTCATAACTTGGGTCAGCTGTGCCTGAGCTGCCATGAGCTGCTCCAACTCAGTAGGTTGACAGCGGGGAGGCATCTGCGGTTCAGCACAGGTAAGCTTAGAAAGAATCAACTACGAAAACAGGATTCTACCCATGCATTATGATCAAACAATAACAAAACAATAGCAGACAATCTTAAACAAGCAACACATCAACAAACAAGTGATCCAGCAACATCCCAGGGATTTTCCTAGCAGCATAAACCTACTGAAATAGTTTTAGAATAGTTGGCAATGGTTATCTAAACAGTTGATCAACAAAGCATCAAAAACAGCAATCTGCCAAAACAGTCCAGCAGTGTTCACGATTTCTCTACCTGACTTAAACTCGTCAGGAATTTTAGCTGATTTTTGTGCATACAGTACAGAGAGTTTCGCACCAGCCCTATTTTTTCCAGATGTTTCCCAGATACCGGTAAAATATGAAAAATCATATAGTACTGCTGTATCAGCAGAAAACTGCAGCAGGAATAACACAGATATTAACCAAACTTGACATAACTCTTTCATAAAATTCGCACAAATAATTCCTGGGATATTGGAGTACACAAATAAGAAACTAAACACTCTTAAACTAATAGTAGTATAAGTTTTACATCAATCGAGACTAATCCTAACGATTTTTCCTAACGAGGACTATTTGGTGGACTTCTATCTACTTCTTGAAGAGGTTGCGGTAGGTCCTTGCACTCATGCGTTGGCGCTTCTGTCCACGGTTCAACCATGGCGGCGGAGTGTACACCTCTCCTGAGTCATCACTTGAAATCTCAAACTCCACCTCTTCTGGATCCCCCTCTTCTTCTTCACTCTCTGCTGCAACAACAACAACTTCATCTCCTCCACCATCATCGTCTCCATCATCATCATCCTCGTCCTCATCATCATCATCATTCCCACTGTCATCATCATCATCATTGTTGCCACCATCTCCATTGTCATCATCAGAGGGTGGATTCAGTTGTGCTTGGAGTGCGGCAATCTGGGCTGCCATAACTTCAATAGTTTGATCCCTTTCCTGGACGGTCCCTTGCAACTGTTGTATGGTCTGGGTGTTATCCTGCACAGTCCCATTAAGATGAGCTATGGTTGCATCCCTGCCCATCAGGGCATTTTCCAGAACTCCCACAGCTTCATTCAAGGTGTCTATCTCCTGTCCTTGGACCACCATACCATTGCTGGCAAAATATGCAATCTCCTTTACCATCATCACTTTCTCAGCTAGAGCTCCATTCTCCCTTTCCATGTCCTCTATGTGCCTCCGACGGGGCGGCATGTTGTTCCTGTTGCCCGGAGTAACCACAATGTCCCCATCTTCATCACGCCTCCCATAGTCACGGTAGGGTGAATCTGCTGGCAGTAGGTGTCGGACAAGATGGCACTGGCGAGACAGGGCTTCATGCATGGCCAAGTTAATTCCAAGTCCCCAGTTGCAGTATGTCTTGGTGTAGATCAGATGCACAGGGTTTGGCAAGGCGGCATCCCTGAAGATGAAGGTGGTGATCTCCCATGCATCCTCACCATATCCATAGGTGTACAGCCTTCTTCCCTTGAACATGGGCAGTGGAAACCCCAATGACTGCGAGAGCTGTGCTAACTGTCTTGCAAAAGGCCTTGGTGACTCCATGGTTGCATACTCAGTCCTGACTTCTCCCATCTATCAATTAAAAGAGGAAAGTGTGAGAATAGCATATGGTAAGAATTTACGAGAGTGAACGGCATAAGATGAAAGACAGAGTTAATATAAGCTTTAATAATTCTATGGCTTCCTATCCAATCCTAGGTCACGATCCTACAGTCGACACACGGGCTCTGATACCATCTTGTAACACCACGGTTCTGAAAAGACCGTAGCTTCTATGTGACATGCCAATCTCTGGATCGGTTCATTGGCCTACAATAGAATAAGATGAATAACATAGCAAAATATCCGTGTATCATAAATAACGAAGATACAGAGTACATTATTACAATAAAAGCTTAGCTCAAGGCTAGCTCAAATTATTCAGGTAGCAACATAAATAAAGCAAATCCTCCATTCTTGAAATTGCCCACAAGTGAACAAGTGCCGAGTGGAGTACCGTGGCCTATATCGATTACTCGGAATCGGAATATCCTGCAACATGAAACGTAGCAGCCCCGAAGGGTCAATACATAGAATGTATGGCAAGTAGAGCTAGTAAAGGAGACAATAGAGCTAACATCTACATGCATATTTGGCAAGTGGAGCTGTGGCTAGCTTGCATTTACAAACACCTTTGTCCTACTTTCATAAATAGTTTTTGACTTTCTTTGAAAAGATCCCAATTAAGTTAATACAACAACATTAAAGCATTTATGAAATTAGAATGAGCGAGAAACATGTCATGGAATCAATATCAAGCAACTCAGATGTCCATAACCGGGGACACGGCTAATCGATTAGATTATACACCCTGCAGGGTTAGTACACTTTACCCATGTGACTTGGCCAGCCCAGCTCGTACCATCACTCTCATTTTGGGTGATGATAGGGAGAACTCCAAGAAGAGACCGTTCAGGAAGTAGCTCCCCAATCCCGACGCGCACCGGTCCAACCTACCAAAATTCTACATCTCTGGATATGCGGGTTCGAGTTACCACAACCTACTAAGTCCAACCAACCGCCCATTCCATTATTGGCACATGGTTGTACACGTAAGCTACAGAATAAAGAAGCCAATCATTTTCTCTTGATACCTGGGTGCCTTTCTGCAATGATACCACCAAAAATTATCAATCCCATCACACCCAGGAGATTCATTGATTAAGTTGTTTTAGCTTTCACAAACCAACATATTTAGAAACAACTTTCAGTGATGTAGCCCAGCCCTCGTTTATCATAGCATGGCTAAGCACATCTACCAACGGTGGTTCATCTACAAGGAAAGCCCTACCACATAATAGGACATAGCATAGCGATAGTATCATCCTACACATGCATCTACAAAATACACGACAATGCATTAAAAATAGTAGGACAACATCATGAACAAAGTAGCATCTACTTGCCTTGGTTGTAGCGGTCGGAAGAACAATCCACACACGAGCAAGCGTTGCACTCGTCACAATCTACACGATACAATTGCAATCATAAACAAACCATCCACAAGCATATGCAAACAAATATGATGCAAGATGCATGCATGACAAGTGGATTGATGCTACAGCAGTACCACATAATCTTATTCAGTAAAGCTACTTAATGCATGCATGGAAAATATTTTTAGCGCAAGAAAAACTAGTGTGCAATTTATAATGCTCAATACTAGAGTTAGAACCCAAATAATTCACTACTGTTAACATACAATTTGTAAAATCTTAGGAAAATTCTACTGTGTAGGCATTACTGAATAGGAACAGTACCAATTGGAATTTCTCAAAAAGGAATTATATAACTCCCTGAGTAATTAAAATACTGCAGAAAGCCATTAAATAGGTTCTGCAAAATTTGTTACCGTAAGCCTAACTTTTTAATTCACTTTGAGATTCCCCTTGTTCTACTGAATTCAGGGACATATTATTTGCAATTTTTGGAGTTACAGATCTTTTTCTATGAATTAATTACTCCAAAAAGGCCATTAACACATTTAATTAATCTGGACAAAATCTTGCTGTAAAAGTGTGAAACAAAGGTACAGCAAGATTTTACTCGACTTACTGAATCTATACATATTTTATTTGCAATTTTTAGCCCAGTAGATTATTTTCTACGAATTTTACAAGTTTTACTTAAAATCTGTCAAATATATCTATTTAGAAAATACCCAGTCAAACTTTGACTATTGACTGGCTGATGTGGCGCTGACGTGGCGGTGGACTGGCTGTTGATCAGTCAACTGCCCAGGCTGACTAGTCCACGCCCGATCTGAGCCGTTGGATCAAGAATCGACGGCAGGGAGGCAAGGCGACGAGGTGCTCACAGGCTGGTGGCAAGTGGAGGCGGGGACGGGTGCGGAAGCGGCGGCCGGATCTTGTGGGGACGACGGCACGGACTCCCACGTCCTAGGGCGACGGTGGCGGCGGGCTGGAGCGGCGTCGGTCGGTGGCGGCTCCGGCGAGCTCGCGTGGAAGCTTCGGGCGTCCTGCAGCGAGGGAAACGGATCAGGGTGATGTAGTCGGGAAGGAGGAGGCTAGGAGGGTCATCGGCGGGCGAGGGGGTGGCCGGTCCCTGGCAGGCCGAGCTCGTACCGAGCTCTAATGGCGGCGGCGACGGTGAAACTCCGATGAGAAATTTGGGCAGCCTGGTGGCCCGATTGTTGTCGATTTTAGGGGGTTTTCAGAGAGGATATTATTGGCTATTTATATCCAGAATTTCATGGCAAAAGGGCAAAAGATTTGACCGGATTTGGAGATTTTTCCGGGCTGTTTTTGAACTAAGAGCTAACTCGTACATGTTTCAGTATCTCGCCGATCCTGGAATACGGTCTGATGCAGTGGGCTCCACATGGCGGAAAAAAAATTGAAAGCAAAGTCGGAGAGAACAGGCTGTTGCGCCGGCCGCTACATTGCGCTGCTTGCGCACGTAGGTGCTAGGTGCTAGGATTAGGCGCATTAGCACGCTCGCTGCTCTTTTCTTTATTTTTTTTTCTTTATTACTTTTCTTATTTTTTTTGTAGAATGTAGTTTTGAACTCAGATTTAAATGGAACAATTTCATAACTTTTACATACTAACTCCAAATAAGTTCAATTTTGTTTCTAAAATTTTCTATTATTCTGGAGATCAATCTAAGGTCCCTTTTGGCAATAATTTGTCTATTTCAAAATAGTGATTTCATAAGTCCATGTGTTTCTTTTTGTGGGAGCACTTCGGTAATTCCATTTAGGGTTTGAATGCAGTGTTTTGAATTTGAAACTTTTCATGAATGCAGAATGACATTGCAAGTGAATGATGATCATGATGCAGTGCAGTACCAAATCTAGTATTTGGGAATGTTGGGATGTGACATAGAGCTTACAGCTTTCGACATCAAGTACAAACCACGAATAGCAATCAAATCCCAGATACTTGCTGATTTCATCGCCAATTGGACAGAGACGGCAGAAAATACAAGTCCTCTAAACTCAGAATTTTGGACCCTACATTTTGATGGGTCAAAAGCACGAAGGGGCTCAGGGGGTGCCGTGGTGCTCAAGTCACCCCAAGGAGATAAGATGTTCTATGTGTTACAGATACACTTCACGGCAACCAATAATATTGTCGTGTATGAAACGTTGTTACATGGAATATGCATGGCCAAAAATATTGGCATAACTAGACTCATGTGTTACGAAGACTCGGGTTTAGTTGTTCAGCAACTATCCGATATATGCAACGCAAATAAACACATGGAATCATACAAAGCTGTTGTTGATGGATTATATAAATCATTCGAAGGTTTTTAGGTTTAACACATCCCTCGAGCAAAAAATGAGAAAGTAGATGCTTTATCAAGAATAAGCTCTACACGGAAACAGGTCCTAGATGGGGCTTTTCTAGAGAACCTAAAAGTTCCCTCTATCACGGGAGTTGATGAGGACTATCCGACGAAATCCAACTCACTTTTAGTAGCAGTTCTGGCTGTAATTCCTAGCTGGACAAAACCCTATCTAGATTTCCTGATATACAGAAAATTACCCGGATGAAGTTCTAGGCCGACAGATCATGCGACGAGCAAAATCCTATACGATAGTCAATGGTGTGCTCTATAAGCGGAGTATTTGTGGGGTTTTCCAGCGATGTATTTCTCTGGAAGGAGCGAAAATCTTACGAGAGATCCATGAAGGCGAGTGCGGTCACCATGTTGTAGCCAAATCTTTAGTGGCAAAAGCTTTTAGACACGGATTCTTTTCGCTCAAAGCTAAGCCAGGTGGGCCCGCACCACAGGATGGTGTGGGCCACCCGGGCTCCGTTTCCTTCCCTGTTTCGACTCATTATCTTCCATATGAAATAAAAACTGCAAAAATATAAATTGGCAAGTTTTCACGAACCTTTTCTTACCATAACGGTTACCTATTCGAAAATCGACTCTGCAGGTTCCTGAATTTGGTCTTTAATAAATTCTTCCAGAGTCACCACTTGAATAATATCAATATCCTCATTATAAGAATCTCCAGAAATATAATATTTGAGCCTTTAACCATTATTCATCTCCTTACATCATTCTCTCCAACACTTGAAAACTTTCATACAAGACTTCACACAATCTTCATTAGCACATTAGTGTATGCAAGAATATAAAGCTTTGGATTTAGTTTCAACTGAAATCCATCAAAACATAGGCTACTATATCAATCCTTTCAAAATCCCAAAAGAATTTAAAAGGAAACCGATTTAAGAGGAAAATGCAAAAAATGGCAAAAATCTGTCAAAACAGATTTACAGGTAAAGATCAATTTTTTCAAAAATCTTTTGTTTCTCAAATCAAAAAGTGAAAAACTAACAAAAGTTAACCATAACTTGGGGCACATGCACAGAAAAGTACAGCTCAATCCGACGTACTGGGATTTTTTACGATTTTTTTACAGTTAGGCACAAAAATCTGTTCCGAGACAGCAACTTCCCCACATCTCACCTCCCTCTCATTAGAGGATAATCTTGACACAAAAAATCAAACAAAAAGGTGAAGGATAGGTTATTATAGAGGTAATAACTTCCAAGACTCAAAGAAACAAAAACCTAAAAGCAAACTATAATGGGTTGTCTCTCAAAATCTCTTTCTTTATAGCCGTTAAGATAGGCATGATAATTGCAAAGATGCTCACATAGAAAATATGGATTTGGAGTAAAAGAGAGCATCAAGAAGCAAATATCCAACACATTTAAGTCTAACCCACTTCCTATGCAAGGGAATTTTGTAAGAAAACAAATTATTGAAACAAGAGGCTATTAGTAAAGGAAGGCAAAACAAGTGCAACTTCAAAACTTTCAACATAAAGCGGGGAAACTTAATATTATTGAGATGCATAAAACCATGTTTACCCCTATCATAATAACTTTCAGTAGCATTATGAATAAAATTAACATTGTAACTATCACAAGAAACATTCTTATAATCAAAATGAGCATATTTAAAATTGTCAAATAGAGGTTTAAGGTCAAAAACTGGATCAATAGAAGTAAGTTGTTTAACTCTAAAATCCTCATGAGGCAATTCATTTTCATAAGGCTTTTTAGCAAATTTGGAAAAATTAAACTCATAAGATTCCCCATCAATTTTAGTTAAAATTTTCTCCTTCCTACAATCTATAATAGCTCCACAAGTATTCAAGAAAGGTCTACCAAAAATGATAGGAAAAGTTTTACTAGCAGCTTTACCAAGTACTAGAAAATCGACCGGATATTTATTCTTACCACAAAGAACTTCCACATCTCTTACAATACCAATTGGAAAGATGGTTTCTCTATTAGCAAGGTGAATAACCACATCAATTTATTCAAGTTCACAAGGACCAATTTCATGCATAATTTCTTTGTAAAGCCCATAAGGAATAACACTTGAACTTGCACCAATATCACATAAACCATAATACCAATAATCACCAATTCCAATAGATAGCATAGGGACACTAGCTTTTCTAGCTTTACTAGGATGGGATGCAATATTAGAAGCATCTTCACAAAAGGTAATGTGCCCATCTTCTATATTTTTAGTGACAAGGTCTTTAACAATTGCTACTGCAGGTTCAACACATATTTGTTCATCAGGTTCTACAGCTTTCTTTGTACTTTTGTTCACCACACTAGCTATCAAAGGATGTTCCTTTACCTTAGAAGGGAAAGGTATTTTCTCAATGTAAGGTTCAGGCAAAATATGATCAACAGTATAAACTTCAGTATTTCTAGCAGGAACATGATTAACAATATCTTTATAAGGTGCATGGTACTTGTTCCACTCCTTTTTGGGAATTTCAATATAAGAGGCAAAAGCCTTAAAACAATTTGCAATACTTTGAGAATCAAGACCATACTCAGTACTAATATTACGAAAGTCATCAGTTCCCATAAAAGATTTTATGCATTCATAATCATAATTTATACCTGACTTTCTTCCTTTGTCATTCTCCCATGCTTCAGTATTTTCTTGAATACGGTCTAGAAGATCCCATTTAGCTTCTTCTTTCATACGTGTAAATGATCCAGCACAAGAAGCATCTAGTAAATCCTTATCATGAAGAGAAAGCCTTGCATAAAAGTTATTAATAATAATATTGTTGGGGAGCTCATGAATAGGACATTTGAGCATTAGTAACTACAATCTCCCCCAATCTTGGGTTGTACTCTCTCCATCACATGGCCAAAAGTTATATATTTGATTCTGGGCTTTAGGAATCTCACTAGGAGGATAGAATTTAGAATAAAAGAGAGGTACAATTTCCTCCCATTCCATAGATTGTCCATTCTTTAGCAGCTTATACCATTCATTAGCTCTGCCTTTCAATGATATAGAGAGTAACTTTTTCTTAACTTGTTCCATTGTAATACCTGCACACTTGAACAACCCGGATAATTCATGTATAAAAAGCAAATGATCACCAGGATGGATAGTTCCATCTCCAAAATAGTAGTTATCCATAAAACATGATCAACAATTTTTGTAAGTATTTTAAAAGGATCTATCTCAGCAGGTGGTGGTTCATCTACTACCTCAGAAGTGGTAGTAGTTTCCCCAAATAGGAAACTAAGTGAGTTATCCATATTGGAAACAAACTAGCAAACATAAATAAAAACAATACTCACAGCAGAAATTTCCTTTACTAGTTCCACACTTCAATAGCGCTTCACTCCCCGACAACGGCGCCAGAAAATAGTCTTGATGAGCCCACAAGTATAGGGGGTGTATCATAGTCCTTTTGATAAATAAGAGTCCCAACGAGGAGCAGAAGGTGTTGGCAAGTGGTTTGGATCAGGAATTCACTCTAAATACTAGCAAACGGATTTTTAGGATTTTTTGATAAAGCAGATAAATAAAGTGTGAGTAAATAAAAGATAATAATAATTGCAGCAAGTGGCCCAATCCTTTCTTCAGCAAAGGACAAGCCGGTTGTATTACTTATGAGTACCAAACGTTCTCGGGGACAGATGGGAATACTGTCAAGTGCTTTCGCTTCATAAAGTTGATTAATCTTCTTTGGTTGGATAGGTGTTGTGTGGGTGAACCTATGCTAATGTACCGACCTTACTTGGACTAATACATACTTGTGATCATACCCCTTGGCAGCATCCGCAACTACAACAAAGTAATTAAGATAATAACCTAACCACATCATTAAACTTTGAGATCCTACACTCCCTTGTGCAAAGGTTTCTTAAGGGGGGTTTAGGTTTTTGTCACTCCGGCAACCCCACAATTAGTATCCAAGTACACAATTCATTCCCCTAGGCCCATAAATGGTGAAGTATCATGTAGTCGACGTTCACATGACACCACTAAAAGAATAGCACCACAACTTAAATATCAAACCATTGAATATTTCTTAACACAATTCCACTACTAACAACATGACTTCTCCCATGTCCACAAGAACTAAATTAACTACTCACAAGACATCATATGGATCAAGATCATAGATGATATAATGATAAGTAACAATCTGAACATAAACAATAATTCAATGGTTCTACTCAATAGCATCAACTACAATAAGTAATCAACATCGGGAAAGTTTCCCCTAAGAACTATGCAAGATTCAACCCAATTGTTACAGCGGGATGGAGTGGTGGTGATGGTGGAGATGATGGTGAGGATGATGATGCTCCCGATGAAGTCTAGCTTGATGACGGTGTTGATGGCGACGATCTCCCCTCTCCGGGAAGGAATTTCCTCGACAAAATTTTGCCTGCCAGAGTGCTCTTTCTCTCTCTATAGTTTCCGCCCCGCAGAGGCAGCGGAATCTTTCTGTGGTCTCTCCATGAGTCTTAGGGTTTCGTGGGGATGTTATAGGCAAAAGGGCGATGCCAGAGGTGGGCCAGGGTGGCCACACCACCTGGTGGCACGGCCTAGGGGGCCCGCGTCGGGGGGTGGTGTGGGCCCCTGTGGCCCATCTCCACTTCCCCTTCTGGCTTCCTTCATCTTCTGGAAAAATAGGAATTTCCATATATATTCTGGAATTTTCTGATCTTCGTGAATATTACATCTGAACACCGCCTTTTCCATCGGAATCCTGACTCCGGCAGTTCATCCTCCAAAAGTCATCCAACATGCAAAATAGATGAAATAACATAAGTACCACTTCTTAATATGAAATATATCAATGAATAATAGTAAATTATGATATAAAATAGTGATGCAAAATGGACGTATCAAGGCCTACCAGGTTTGGCTGCTAGGCGTCTCTAGGTTCCTTTAATGAATCTGGAACTTATTTTCTTTTCCTCTGTTCTTTGCACAAAATGGCATGTTTCCCTTGATCTTGTTATTTGCCGAGTCTACCAAAGCACTGCCGAGTCTCTTTTTGACTTAGCGGGATTGTCTTATGCTTAACCAAGTCACTTGGGCCTATGATGAGTCACCTTTGGCTTTTAATATTCATCTTAGTCACTAACAGATCATAATCATAGCGGTTTGCCTCAAATTTTTCTCAGATCCTGACAACACAGTGATGGCGTTGCAGTAACACCAGGTCACTATGGCAGTCCCATCGCGCAGTGCCTCACGTCCTTCGCTGCGTGACGCGGTGCGGCCCAAGGCATGTATCTTGCCCACGTGGCATGTTTTGACGCGTCCATTGGTTGCATACACGGCCACACCGGTGCCACACCGCACACGATGATCCCAGGGTTGCGGTTTTTGCTCGCCCTTAAGTAGAGGCCTGGGGGGAATAACCGCCCTGACGCTTTAGTTTTTCCCCACCCTTCTTCTTCCTTGCGCCGTTCCAATCTCCATCTGCCCCACAGTTCTTCTTCTTGATTGTATCACTGGCTAGGCATTTTCCTTTGCCTTCCTTTTCCTTCGATCCCTCAATGGGTCCTTGGAAGTCCAGGCTGCTTCTGACGGAGGAAGCGTCAGAAGCACTGGAGCACATGGACGCCCGCGACAGAGGCGAGGAGGCAGAGGAGCACGAGACCGCTGGAGAGGGCGGTTCCTATGAAGGCTCGGAGGTCACCATCGAGGAGATTGAGTGGCTCCGCTCCACCAGTCGTATTCCTCTAGGCATTGATTGCCGCCTCCCCATTGGTGAGATTTCTCCCAAGCCTGAGCCAGATGAGCGCGTTGTCTTTCTCTACCATTTTGAGCATGGTTTTGCTCTTCCTGTTAGTGATTTCTTCGTGTCATTTCTGTCGAATTTTCATCTCCAAACTCACCATCTCCCTGCCAATTCTATCGGCTCTTTGTCCTAATTCATCTCTGCTTGCGAGGGTTATCTTGGTCTTTGGACCACGGTTCTTCTCTAGGCCAAGTATTTTTGTTTTTGCATTCAAGTGGTTCATGATCCTGGTGTCCCTCTACAGATAAGAGACCCACCCAGTGTGGTGCTGCCACTATCACTCCTAGAAGGAGTTCCATCTTTCTCCGAGTCACTAGCTTGGACTCTTGTAAGAAGTGGCATAGGACTTTTTTCTATGTCAAGAACACCGGGCATAATGATTATATTCACCTTCCCCCCTTCAAGGATGAAGTGCCTAACAATGATTTCCGGAAGTTTGACCCACGGGATAAGAACCCGGCGGTGAATGAGGCTCATGCCCTTATTGAGAGGTTTCTTGACCCGGATGAGGGGTTTAACTTGACTTGGGACGACTTAATGCGCACTTTCATCAGCCACCAAGTTAGCCCCTTCAGGCCAGGTGTCACAAGATTTCTTTCATGAGTGGCTAGCGTGATCCCACTCGCCACTCCACTTTTGATCTTCCGAATGATGCCATCGCTCACCAGGTCAGCTCTATCTTCAAGCTGACTATGGCGGCCGACTAGGTCTGGAGCTTTCCCCTTTTTAGCCGCAAGAAACTCGTTCCCTGGGTAAGTTTCCAAGTAACTTTATCCTGCCGACATACTTATTACTTGGTTTTCATTTGACGCATGTTATTTGGCGTTTGTATGTTGATTTCTCTCTATATACTTTCGTAGAACCTTGTGGTCTAGGTTAATGACAGCGCCCGTCCTCATGTTGGCTATTATGAGGATCGCCCTGATGAAGATGACGAGGACTTTGACTCAGAATGCTTTATGTCTATTCCCTTTGTCGCTTCCTCCCCTTCTCTGGGTAAGAATCCTACCCAGACTTCTTTGAGAGATTGGCTGGATGATGATGATGATGATGATGTCGTCAAGTTTTAGAGGTACTTGATCCTTGCCTTACACTCTTGGCTTATCCCATTGAATCTTGCATTTGCTGATGTAGCCAGTCAGGTACATGAGGTTGCTCCTCTTGCCATGGGCGATTGCGGCAAGATTCCCACCGCCATGTTGACTAAACAGCGTGGGGACTCCACTAGTGGTGCCCAGCCCTCTAAGAAATGACGGGTCGCTGCTGCCGCGGCCCCTGAAGGTGGAACATCACAACCCCGCAAGACCCACAAATTTACTCGATGCGTGACGCGCGATCCTGTTGTTTCCGGGTAACTTCCGCAGCTCATCATTCCTTGTCTTTCTCGCAGTGCTTCTTTTATAAGCCCTTGCTTTTATTTTTTATTCTTGCCATGTCAGCAAATCAGTTCGCCACCTGTATGGCGTCATCTATCACCAAGTCTGCCTCTCCATCTCGTGCTGAAACCGAGCCATAGATCCTTGTTCGGGTCTCCGCTTCTACCGTTGAGGCTTCCGAGCCTCAGCCCGAAGTTGACCCGACAACCCAGCCAGAGGAAGAGACTCGGCCTGCATCACCATTTGCCCAAGAAAGTTTGAACCATGGACTTGGTGCCAGCAACATCGACGACGAGTCTGCCCAGATTTCCCTATGAAAGCTCCCCTTGTGAACGAGCCAAAGAAAAGTTTGTCGTCGGATTGTCGACAAGTACGCCATGGGGGGTCCTAGTGGAGTTGGAAAGATGGGGTGTGAGACGTCGGATGTTCCAGGAGCGGTGAGCACAAGTTTACCCAGGTTCAGATCCGACTACGGTAATCGGATCCTACTCCTGCTAGCAACCCAGTAATATATCGGCATAAGCCGGATGTTACAATGGATTACAAGAGAGGTTCGCCTATGCGAGTTGGTTATGGTTGTGTGTATTGAGTTGTGCCCTAAAGGCTCCCATAGGGACGGTTTATATAGTCACCGAGGCTTAGGGTTACAGGAGAGACCTATCCGTTTACGTTACAGAGTCGGTAACTATGTATAGCTTGGACTACAAGTAATACTACAGGCCTAAGTCGGTAACTATTCTAGGCCTTGTTGTATCCAGAACTGGCTCCTCATCTTTCTCTGACTGGGCCGCCCGTGAAGCAAAGCTCTAACCTGTTGGTGGGCCACCCTGGTCAGCGAGTCCTGTGGGTATACCCGGAAAGTATATCCCCAACAAAGTCTGCCTCATCCTCTCATCCAGTTACCTAGCCAGCTCACTCGGCACCACCGCCGTAGCAATAACGAAGGAGACCTACTCCACCACCACCAGTGCAAAAGAACCAGGACCGGCCCCCTCTGGCTATCCAGACTCGGACTGCTTCCATCATACCGACGGGTTCCAAGCATCATACCCTGAGTTTTGGCCAAGGTACAGCTCCACAGAAGAAGCCAACAACAACAAAGGCACCCGCTTTGGCGAGTTCGTTGGATAAAACTGTAGCTGTCCCTGGATCCAGTGATGTTCCTGGAGCAACAACTTTTCTTGCTAGCCCTGCTGCCACTCGTGTCGCTGTTGGAGAGGCCTTGAAGAAAGGTCAAGTTCTTACTCGGACTCTAAGTGGGCATAGCCTAGGTTCAGCTGAGCCCTTTGCGCTAGAGTGGAATGCTGCAGGTGATCTTGAGGTGAACTCTAGCCTCCCTTCAGCGTCTGGTCAGCAGGAAGTGCGGCTGGGTCCTCAAACTGTGTCTGAGATGACAGATCAAGCTATCGACATTATGACGCGAGTTCACCGGGTGAACGAGGTATGCCACTGTTTCACTCTTTTACGTTCTGAGTGTTTTTATATGTATATATCCCCTAGTCCCCGAGGTTACTGCCAAGTAAAGCATTTACTCGGCCGTAAGCTCATAGTTAGGACATGTCTTTTCATTCTGTTTGCCATGATCTTGTGTCGAAATCTGACCCCTAGCCCCCGAGGTTACTGCCGAGTAAAGCATTTATTCGGCTGTAAGCATAGAACTAAGTTGCAATTCTTTTCTGCTATTTGGCGGGATCCAATGTCTGACAAAATCGAACCCTAATCCCCGAGGTTACTACTGATTAAGGCACTTACTCGGCTGTAAGATCAGAACTAAGTTATATCCCTTCTTTGCTATTTCTCTGGTATTGGATGTCGACTATCTTGATCAACTGAAAAATTCTCTATTCACATCTCTTTTTGCAGCTTACACACAATAAGCGTACCAAGATACACCAGACCCCGCTATGGAAGTACCAGAAGCTTTCTGCCGATCATCGCGATCTTATTGCTGGGAACCAAGGCCGGGGTATACTTTCTTACTAAGCTGCTTTCTGCCTTTTATACTAACTTTCTCTTATTATTCTTGTTTTTGCAGCCATTGCTCAATCTACCATGGATGCACTTTACAAGAAGATTTCTGACACTGAAGGTATTGCTCTTTTCCTTAGTAATTTTGTAGTTGTCTAGCTTTACGCTTTTCCCATCAAGTAGTTATATATCGGAGTAGACGAGAAACTTTTGCTTGCAGAACAACTCCGGGATAGTGTTTCCATGCCAGAACTGATGGAACACTATTTCAAACAAGCAGGGCAGCACCAGATCGAACTCCAAAAGGAGCGAGACGAGGTGACCCGGCTAAAGCAGCAGATCGCGGAGATGGAGCAGAAGCACAAATCTAAAGTTGAGGGATTGCGCCAGGAGTTCGCCGAGAAAGAAGACCAGTTTTTGGGTAAGGCCAAGAAGACTGACAAGCTGCTTAAGGAGGCCGAGTCATCTTTGGATTCGGATCACCAAGACCTTGATGCTCTCAGCGCTAAGTGAAAAACCTGGGAATCCAAACTCGACCACATCAACTCTTTTATCGGTAGTGAGTCCTTATTCATTTCACTGTGATCTTGTTCTTATTTCTGTTTTTTATCGTCCTCTAATGATTTCTTCTTTCCTTCCAAAAAACTTCCTAGAAGCCAACATGTTTGCCCTCAGGGCCATGCAGAAGGTTCGATCTGAGTCTGGTGAGCCGGGGGATGGCGAGGTGACCATTGACGAGCACCTTGCTACACTGTCAGAGCGGGTGACCACTTTGAAGTCTGTGGGGTTGATCTGCTTATGTCCGCCATTCACCTCTTTAGGACGCTCTGGCTAGATGAAGATCCTCCCCAACTTATTGACCCGCTTTCGGCCAGGCTACTGCTCTTAGAAGAACGGCTAGACCAATGGCGCGAGTCAGCTGGCCGAGCCGGTGCAAACAAGGCCTTATCCTTTGTGCTATCTTGGTATGAAGATATCAATCTGGATGTGATGCGAAACATGGGAGCCGAATGCAAGTGGATCCACGACGCAGAGCTCATCAAGAAGCGCCAAGAGCGAGCCTACGCAATGATCGAGTACGCCCAAGTTCATGCTTGGTGTGATGGGCCAAGCTTTCTTGATGGCACCGAGGCTATAGAAGAAATTGCCGAGGAAGGCGATGCTGATAGTGAAGAAACCGAGTCAGATGTGGCTGCTTCAGCCGACATAGATGACTCGGCTAAACCTGATGACGCGCCGAGTTCCAAGCTTGGCGAATCCCCTCCGAGTCCAGCTGTTTCTTAAGCTGGAGAAAAACACTTACTTTTATGAGATCCCCTATATACCGGGTGCATATGTAATACATACTACAATTCTTCTGGTTATGTGCCTTTGCGAAGGCGTAAACTTATATGTTTGCTAAAGTGTGAATCACTTTGGGGCAAGTCCCCGAGTTTCATTTGCCGTTTTCTTAATTCCTCGAATTTGGCTCTTGTCTACCTTTTCTGGCGTTAGACATTAGAGTCTCAAAATCGTAAGCATCAAGTTAGCGGTTATGAAACTAATAAACTTGACCTAAAGTCATTCGACATAGAAACCGACATATCATGCAATGGGTTAGATATACATATACACATAGAGCCGGCTCGTGTTTTTTCCTTTCCTTATTTGTTGTTCATGTTTACCCATCTTTGGTATTTTTCTCTTGCTTGCCATGAAGCCGTGTTTCAGACAACAGCTAAGTCGAAGAGTTGACCTTGAACGAGTATACACTACTATTCCGAGATAAATTTAGGTGACAACGCCAGCGCACATAAGTATTATGTATTGAATAAAAAGTGATAAGCATAAGGGGATGTCCCCGAGTCAATTTTTCGAGTCATACCATTTTTATTATTAGCACACAGCCGGCATAAGTCCGACATATGAGAGTTCGAGAGATACATACATTGCTTTCCCTAGGTATAGAAATAACGAAGCAATGCCACATTCCACGGCCTTTTGGTTTCATCACCTCACATGTCCGCCTTGTTCTTTTGTTCCTCACGGGCATCTATTAGATAATAGGAATCATTGTGCGGTGCTTTGCATACAATGAACGGACCTTCCCATGGGGTTGATAGCTTGTGCATCCCAGCTATGCATTTCACTTGTCTGAGCACCAAATCCCCTTCTTTGAACACATGAGGGTGAACTTTCCGGCTATGATAGCATCGGTGATTTTGCTGGTATATGGCGGATCTGGGTAGTGCTAGTTCTCGAGCCTCTTCGAGTAAATCGACTCCGTCTTCCTGGGCTTCTTTTACCTCGGCTTCTGTGTATTTCCTTATCCTTGGCGAGTCATGCTCTATGTCGGCAGACAAAACTGCTTCTGCCCCATATACAAGGAAGAATGGCGTATAGCCAGTTGATCGATTCGGAGTTGTTCTTAAGCTCCACAATACTGAGGGTAGTTTATCTATCCAACAACCAGGTGTTCTCTAGAGTGGTTCCATTAGCCGAGGTTTTATCCTAGATAGGACTAGTCCATTAGCTCGTTCAACTTGCCCATTTTATTCTGGGTAGGCAACTGATGCTACATTGAGTCTTATTCGTTTGTCCATGCAAAATCGAGCAAAAGCTCCTTTGGCAAAGTTTGTGCCATTGTATGTAATTACGCTATGCGAGTAGCCATATCTTAGGATTATATCCCTCAAGAATGTTACTAATGTTTTCCCATCACATTTTTTGATGGGTCTCACTTCTATCCATTTGGTGAATTTGTCAACCATCACAAGTATGTGAGTCATGCCGCCACGTGCGGGTTTGAATGGTCCCACCATATCCAGGCACCACAATGTAGATGGCCAAGTGATTGGTATAGTTTTTAGCTCTAATGCCAGCAAGTGTGTTTTTGCATCGCTGACACCCATTGCACTTCCTCACTAACTCATGTGCCTCGTGGAGTGCGCTTGGCCAATAAAACCCATGTCGGAACGCCTTATCTACCAATGCTCTAGCTGAAGCATGATGCCCACATTCTCCTTGGTGAATGTCCAAAAGTATCTATTGGCCTTGCTCTGAGCTAACGCACCGTTGTAACACATTTTTCACACTCCTCTTGTACAACTCCTTGTTAATGATAGTGTATGCTTTTGCCCTTCTCTTTGTATGTCTTGCCAATATTTCATCATCTGGTAAAGTTCCATCCTTCAAGTAGTAAAATATTGGTTACTCCCAAGCTGGTATCACTGGTGTTGGGCCTGTCTTTTCATCAATTTCCATGGGCTCAACCGACATAGTTTCTGCTGACATAACTTGAGGAGTCCCCGAGTATGATTCGGCAGTCCTTGGGTTCTGTGGGACAGTCCCCGGGTTACTCAAACCTTCCCCTGTGTCGATATCCATTAGCACAGTGTCGGAATCCTGGCTTGCTGGGATAAATATTCACTTGTATTCGGGTGACGGCTTAATTGACGGTTTTCTGAGATGTTCTAGTGCTACCCCCGGCGGGATTGCTTACCGAGATGACCCTAACTTAGATAACACATCAGCTGCTTCATTTTCTGCTCTGGGAACATGGTGAAACTCACATCCATCAAAGTATCCTGACATCTGTTGAACATGGAAACGATACAGTGCCATATTCGCGTCTAATGCATCCCAGTGCCCAGATACTGGCTGAATAACTAAGTCCGAGTCACCAAAGGACATGATCCTTTTGATGCCAATTTTTTTAGCCACTATTATCCCATGAACAAGTGCTTCATACATGGCAACATTGTTGGATGCATCAAAGTGGATCTGCAACACATACTTGAGCTAATCCTTCTTTGGTGAGGTGAGAACTATGCCGGCACCAAGACCCATTTTCATCTTGGACCCGTCAAAGTGCATCTTCCAGTAGTTCAGGTCTGGTAATGGCGGTTCATATTGCATCTCCATCCAATCCACGAAAAAGTCTGCCACAGCTTGAGATTTAATGGTGTCTCGCCTACCGTACCGTGGAGTATATGGTGCTAGTTCTATTGCCCATTTTGCCAATCTACCACTAGTGTCTTTACTGCCCAAGATGTCCGAGATGGGTTCCTCGCATATTACCCGGATTGGGTGTTCTTGAAAATAATGCTTTAGCTTATTGGCTGCCATGTACACCCCATATGTCATTTTCTGATAGTGGGGGTAATTCTGTTTCGACACAGAGAGCACTTCGTTCAGGTAATAAACTGGTCTTTGAACTGATTTTCCCTCCTCTTTGTGCTCTACCAGTATCACTGTAGGGTACGTAGCATAGAAAACAAAAAAAATCCTACGATGGGAACAACTATGTACCAAGTTCTATCTACAAGATACAAGCAATGGGCGGATATACATCCGTAGAGAACATACCCTTGAAGACCGACAAATCTTAACAAGGTTGTACTCATGGATGATGTAGACGAACGCTTGCCGATCTCAAGATCGAGAGGAAGTCCTAGTGCCGCAAATCAGCGGCGCATCCGTGCTCGCACACACGTCCGATCCAGCGAGCAACCTCCGCCTCCTCGCTCCACCGATGCAGTGGAAGAAAAAACTCTTTCTTGCCGAAAAGCCACCGGGAACATGTATCTCGCTAGTCCGAGACCATGGGGATAAACTAGAGGGGAGAGAGATCCTTCACGAGGAGGTGTGAGTGAGAGAGAGGGAGAGGGGGATTTATATAGGAGGTAGGGGTCACCCCCAGGGGGTGGCTGGAGCATGGGGATGCCCCCTCCCCTTCTCCATTCATGTGGGTGGAAGCTCTACTCACAAAAATGTCCCTTCGCTTCTCCACTCAAAATCCCACTCAAAGTTACCATTAAATTTCCACCAAATTTAATGCAATCTCTCTTTAAATAAAACTCCTTTTATTTATTTAGAATTTTTTCAATTACCATAATGGACAAACATTCACATATAACCCCTTGCTAGTATTTTATTTCACATGCAGAAACACTTTCACCAATTTCACCCAAAAACAGTTTTGGTGTCTAGTGAAATAAATTCCTGCGCTTTATTAATATTTTTAGCATGAAACTATTTGTTCCAAATGGTGTCGGTATCTCTTAAGTGTGTCACCCTACGGTTTGCGAATAAAGTGGACATGATCGAGACCCCTCTTGGATCAATAATCAGAAGCGGTACCTGGAGATCCTTACTGACTCCCACACATTCATCGATGACTTTCTGGTGATCGTGAGAACCTTTTACGCTAGAATCTTAATCCCTTTGTCTCGTGATATATTACATGTCCTAGATTCGATCATCGGTATCCTCATACCTAGTTTGATCTTGTTACTGACATGTACTCTTTTCTCGTTCCCGTGATATAACATTCTAGTGATCAAATCACTTGCTTCCAAGCTAACCAATGTTATATCACCGAGAGGGCCCAGAGTATATCTATCTGTCATCGGGATGAAAAAATTCCACTCTTGATCCATGGGCCTCAACATAACACTTTATTAGCACTGAAACCATCTTTATAATCACCCTGTTAAGGTGTGATGTTTGATGTTATCAAGATACCCTTCCAGTGTTAGTGATTGACATGATCTCATGGTCTAAGGATTAGGATTACTTCGTATGATGTTATAGCAATATAAACTCAATAACTTTGATCGTAATGCTATACTTCAGATGAATGTTCATCACACCATTCCAATAATTTTGTGACCTCGTTATTAACAACATCCAATGTCCATGATCAGGAAACCTTGATCATCCTGTTAATCAACGAGCTAGTTTATAAGACAGGCATAACTAGGAACTCTCTGTTTGTTTATTAAACACACATGTATTAACATTTCTCTATTGATACAATTTTAGCATGCAAAAGAAACACCTATCATATACTTGGAATACACATAATAACCACTTTATTATTGCCTCTCAGGGCATATCCCCTTCAGTCTCCCACTTTCACTAGAGACAATAATCTAGTTACATAGTGATAAATCTATCACCCATGGAGTTCTGGTGTTGATCATGTTTTGCTCTAGGGAGAGTTTTAGTCAACAGGTCTGCTACATTGAGATCTGTGTGTACTTTACAAATCTTTATATCTCCATCCTTGACATGCTCGCGGATGGACTGAAACCGGCACTTAATATGCTTGGAATTCTTGTGAGACTTTGGTTCTTTGGAATTATCTATGGCTCCATTGTTGTCACAATATATCACCATTGGGTCCAACGCGCTTGCAACCACACCTAGTTCAGTTATTAATTCCTTCATCCAAACTGCTTCCTGAGCCGCTTCCGAAGCAAAAACATATTCGGCCTCCGTTGTTGATCCCGTCACCACGGCTTGTTTGGAACTCCTCCAACTAACCGCTCCACCATTCATGATAAATACGTATCCGGATTGAGACTTAGAGTCATCCGGTTCGGTGTCGAAGCTAGCATCAACATAACACTTAGCGACGAGCTCTTCTTCGCCTTCGTACACGAGAAAGATATCCTTAGTTCTTCTCAAGTACTTAAGGATATTCTTGACCTCTATCCAGTGTTCCGATCCTGGATCAGATTGGTATCTACTAGTTAAACTAATAGCATGTGCCACATCCGGTCTTGTACATAGCATGGAATACATTATAGAGCCTATGGCTGAAGCATAGGGGACTCGTCCATTATCTCTCTTTCTTCCACCGTAGCCAGACTTTGAGTCTTACTCAATGTTTCCTTGCAACATAGGTAAGAACACTTTCTTACTTTCGTCCATTTAAAATTTCTTTAAAATCTTATCAAGGTATGTACTTTGCGATAGCCTATTAGGCGCCTAGATCTATCCCTATAGATCTTTATGCCTAATATGTATGACGCTTCACCTAGGTCCTTCATTGAAAATATGCTGTTTAGATAACTTTTAACACTGTTTAAAAGACCTATATCATTTCTGATCAATAATATGTCATCCACATATAATATCAGTAATGCCACATCGCTCCCACTCACTTTCTTGTAAATACAAGCCTCTCCATAAGTTTGGATAAATCCAAACTCTTTGATCACCTCATCAAAGTGGAGATTCCAACTCTGGGATGCTTGGTTCAGTCCATAGATGGATCGTTGAAGCTTGCATACCTTGTCAGCATCCTTAGGATTGACAAAACCCTTTGGTTGTACCATATACAACTCTTCTTCAATGTTGCCATTAAGGAATGCTGTTTTGACATCCACCTACCATATCTCATAGTTGAAATATGCAGCAATTTCTAACATAATCCTAACTGAATTTAGCATCGCTGCGGGAAAGAATGTCTCATTGTAGTTAACTCCTTGAATTTTTTGAAACCCTTTTGCGACAAGTCGAGCTTTATAGATGGTTACATTACCATCAGCATCAGTTTTTCTTTTGAAAATCCATTTATTCTCCACGGCCTTTCGGTCGTGAGGTAAGTCCACCAAAGTCCAAACCTGGTTTTCGTACATGGATTCCATCTCGGATTTCATGGCTTCTAACCATTTGTTGGAATCCGAGCTCATCATCGCTTCTTCATACGTCGTAGGGTCATCAATTTCATCGACCATGAAATTCATAACAGCATTTCTGTATAGCTCGGGAGTTGCACACGTCCTTCTAGACCTGCGCGGTTTGGTAGTATTCTATTTCGGAGCTTCATGATCGTTATCATTTTTACCTCTTCATTTGGTGAAGTCAACTCCAGAACAGCTTTCGGCGCTACACTACTCGCCATATTAAGAAGAGAAGGTTTTACAACATCTTCGAGTTCTACCTTCCGACGACACACACCTTTCGCGAGAAACTCTTTCTCCAGAAAGGATCCATTCTTGGCAATGAAAACCTTGCCCTCAGATCTATGATAGAAGGAATACCCAATAGTTTCCTTAAGGTATCCTATGAAGACGCATTTTTCCGCTTTGGGTTTGAGTTTGTCCGGTTGAAGTTTCTTCACATAAACATCGCATCCCCAAACTTTAAGAAATGACAGCTTAGGTTTGTTTACAAAACACAATTCATATGGTGTCTTTTCAACGGATTTAGATGGTGCCCGGTTTAAAGTGAATGCAGCAGTTTCTAGTGCATAACCGCAAAATGACAGTGGCAAGTCCGTCAGAGACATCATAGATCGAACCATATCCAATAGACGTTCCAACACACCATTTCGCTATGGTGTTCCGGCGGGTGTGAGTTGTGAAACTATTCCACACTCTTTCATATGTGTTCTAAACTCGTCACTTAGATACTCACCTCCATGGTCTGACCGTAAAAATTTGATCTTTCTATTATGATGATTTTCTACTTCATTCTGAAATTCCTTGAATTTCTCAAAGGTTTCAGACTTGTGTTTCATTAAGTAGATATAACCGTATTTACTAAAATCATCCGTGTAAGTAACAAAATAACGATATCCACCTCGCGTCGACACACTCATTGGACCACACACATCCGAGCGTATGATTTCCAATAAATCCGTCGCCTGTTCCATTGAACTGGAAAACAGCGTTCTAGTCATCTTGCCCATAAGGAATGGCTCACATGTATCAAATGATTCGAAATCAAGTCATTCCAAAAGTCCATCCGAATGGAGCTTCTTCATGCGGTTAACACCAATATGACCTACACGGAAGTGCCACAAATATGCGGATATATCATCATTAAGTTTAATCCTTTTAGCATCAACATTATGAATATGTGTAACTATTATCGAGATCCAACAGAAATAAACCATTCATCATCGGAGCATGACCATAAAAGATATCATTCATATAAATTGAACAACCATTGTTTTCGGATTTAAATGAATAACCACTACGCATCAAACATGATCCCGATACAATGTTCATGCTCAGTGCTGGCACTAGATAACAATTATTCAAGTTTATAACTAATCCCGGTGGTAAGTGGAGAGGTAGCATTCTGACGGCGATCACATCAACGCTTGATCTGTTGTCAACATGCATCTTGACCTCACCCCTTGCTAGCGGTTGCTTGTTCTGCAGCCCCTAATTCGAGTTAAAAATATTAGCAACTGATATGGTATCAAATACCCAGGTGCTACTGCGAGTACTAGTCAAGTACACATCAATAACATGTATATCATATATACCTTTATTTTCCTTGTCGGCCTTCTTGTCTGCCAAATACTTGAGGCAGTTCTGTTTCCAGTGACCCAACTCATAGCAATAATAACATTCATTATCAGGCTTAGGACCTCCATTGACCGTTCTCTCAGGCACAACAAAAGTGCTTCCCATCTTGAGTTTTGCTTTGGCCACGACCCTTTCTCTAGAGGTTGTGGTCTTATCGACTATCAACCCTAGATGCCTATCCTTTATGTCTACTTCGATTGCCACCAAGATGGCAGCAAGTTCAGTGAGCGATCTAATCGCACCACTTGTAATTCAGCACAAACTCTTTGTAGCTGGGTGGGAGAGACTTCAGAACTCTATCTGTCGCAAGGTCAACTGGGATATCATATTCTAGTGCCTTAAGATGTTGAACATATCCCATCATCATCATCATGACATGATCGTTCACAGAGCTATGTTCCTTCATCTTCACACTAAAGAACTCGCTGGAGATCGTGTATCTCGCAGCATGGATTTGGCTCTCAAACATAGATTTGAGTTCCTTCACCATAGCATCAGCATTGCTAAGTTCAAAGCATCCTTGGAATTCAAGCTCCAATGATAGAAGGATCGCATATTTCACAAGAGTGTAGTCATTAAGCTTTGTGTCGTACACATTGCGCTCATACTGAGATGCATTGCTTGCAGGAGCGTCACCTATCGGACCTTCTAGCACATATTGCTTTTGTGCAGCATTGAGGAACAACCTCAAATTCATGAACCATTTGGTAAAGTTGCTACCTTTCGTTGCAAGTTTCTCTTAATCCATGAACACATTGAAATTAAAAGCAAGTGGTGCCATCTACAACAGAATTTGTAAAGTTTAGACTAAGTTTATGGTAGATAGAGTTCAACTAATCCAAGTTAAGAATGAACTCCTAGTCAAAAACGACATCCCTCGTGCCTTTTTGGTGATTACATGAACCAAATGCACTACACCAAGTCCGATCATCACATGAGTCGGTGTAGCTTCAAAGGCGAGCATCCATATGGGCATCATATCTTTAATATGACTCATGCTTAACCTTTCGATCTGTGTTCCGAGGCCATGTCTGCACATGCTAGGCTCGCCAAGTAAGAACCTTAGTATTCGCGTGTGTAAACTGTCTTACACTTGAAATATGATCGTGGATCCAAGAACACCCGATCATCACGTGATGTCTTGGAGCGGCGAAACATAATCGGTGCATACTTAAGAGAGAACACGTTTTTATCTTGATATATAAATGAGGGATCATCTTATTATGCTAATAAAATGCCAAACAAGCAATATAAGATGCAACAAACATCACATGTTAATAAGTGAAATGATATGGTTCTTGCACTCGATCTCCATCATGTGCATCGTGGTATGATCACTATCATACCTCTATGTGTAAGGCCAAGGTCTATGGAACTTACACGTTATGTGTGTTGTAAGAGTATCGACTTATACTTTTACTTACAACATCACCATATCATGACACTAGCCCAGCAACAATCTAAACTAGATGCTTCTAATTTATCCATTGCATGTTTTACGTGGCTTAGGGCTTTCGAAGATAGAACCGTTCTTACCTACGAACATGAACCACAACGACGATAAACAAATTATTGACAACTCGTTGCAAATTAGATATTGACTATAGTAGGAGAGACAGACACCCGCTGGCCACTTATGCAAAACTAGTTGCATGTCAAGCGTGGAACAGGTCTCATGTGCGAGGACATGTAAAGTTTGTCCGGGCCGCTTCATCCCACTATGCCACCAATATCCAAAGTACAACTAAGAAGAAATAACATGATCATCATCGCCCACATATACATATGTGTACTACTCGTGCAAAGCATCTACGCATAGATCCAGCTCTGATACCACTGTAGGGTTCGCAGCATAGAAAAATAAAAAATTCCTACGATGGGAACAACTATGTACCAAGATCTATCTACTAGATACAAGAAACGGACGGATATACATCCATAGAGAACATACCCTTGAAGACCGACAAAGCTTAACGAGGTTGTACTCGTGGATGATGTAGACGAACTCTTGCCGATCTCAAGATTGAGAGGAAGTTCTAGCACCGCAAATCAGCGACGCATCCGTGCTCACACACACGTCCGAGCCACCAAGCAACCTCCGCATCCTTGCTTTAGCGATGCAGTGGAAGCAACAACTCTTTCTTGCCGAAAAGCCACCGGGAACATGTATCTCACTAGTTTGAGACCATGGGGGGATAAACTAGAGGGGGAGAGAGATCCTCCACGAGGAGGTGTAAGTGAGAGAGAGAGGGGGAGGGGGGCTTTATATAGGAGGGAGGGGGCACCCCAAGGGGGTGGCCGGCGCATGGGGGCTGCCCCCTCCCCTCCTCCATTCATGTGGGTGGAAGCTCCACTCACAAAAATGTCCCTGCACTTCTCCACTCAAAATCCCACTAAAAATTCCCATTAAATTTCCGCCAAATTAATGCAATCTCTCTTTATATAAAACTCCTTTTATTTATTAAGAATTTTTTAAATTACCATAATGTACAAAAATTCACATATTACCCATTTCTAGTATTTTATTTCACATGCAGAAACACTTTCAGCAATTTCACCCGAAAACAGTTTCAGTGTCCAGTGAAATCAATTCCTATGCTTTGTTAATCTTTTCAGCATGAAACTATTTGTTCCAAATGGTGTCGGTGTCTCTTAAGTGTGTCACCATATGGTTCGTGTGTGGACATGATCAAGACCCCTTTTGTATCAATAATCAGAAGCGAGACCTGGAGATCCTTACTGACTCCCACACATTCAACGATGAGTTTCTTGTGATCGTGAGAACCTTTTTCGCTAGAATCTTAATCCCTTTGTCTCGCGATATATTACATGTCCGAGATTCGATCATCGGTATCCTCATACCTAGTTTGATCTCGTTACTGACATGTACTCTTTTCTCGTTCCCGTGATATAACATTCTAGTGATCAAATCACTTGCTTGCAAGATAACTAATGTGATATCACCGAGAGGGCCCAGAGTATATCTATCCCTCATCAGGATGAAAAAATTCCACTCTTGATCCATGGGCCTCAACATAACACTTTAGTAGCACTGAACGCATCTTTATAATCACCATGTTATGGTGTGACGTTTGATGTTATCAAGATACTCTTCCAGTGTTAGTGATTGACATGATCTCATGGTCTAAGGATTAGGATTACTTCGTATGATGTTATAGCAATATAAACTCAATGACTTTGATCGTAATGCTATACTTCGGATGAATGTTCATCACAGTATTCCAATAATGTTGTGACCTCGTTATAAAAAACATCCAATTTCCATGATCAGGAAACATTGATCATCTTGTTAATCAACGAGCTAGTTTATAAGAGAGGCATAACTAGGAACTTTCTGTTTTTTTATTAAACACACATGTATTAATGTTTCCGTATTAATACAATTATAGCATGAAAAATAAATATCTATCATATACTTGGAATATACATAATAACCACTTTGTTATTGCCTCTCAGGGCATATCGCCTTCAATCACTTCACTAACCACTCGATTAGTTGCTGCGACATAGAGCAGCATTGGATCTTTGGATAGTGGTGAGGCTCATATTGGTGCAGTTGCCAACATCTTCTTAACTTCATGGAAAGCGCTATCATCTTGTTGTGTCCATATGAATTTATCTGATTTCTTCATTAGTTGATATAATGGTAAGGCTTTTTTGCCTAGCCAACTCACAAAACTACTCAATGAGGCCAGGCAACCTATGAACTTCTGGACATCAATGAGAGTTTTTGGAAATTCCATTCTTTCGATGGCCCTGATCTTTGTTGGGTTAGCTTTGATTCCTCGGCTGGATACAAGTATCCGAGTAATTTTCTAGCCAGGACACTGAGGTGCATTTTTCCGGGTTAAGCTTCATCTAGAATCTTCTTAGGTTTGTGAATGTTTGACGCAGGTCATCGATTAGAGTATGACTTTTCTTTGTTTTTATTACCACATCGTCGACATATACTTGAATATTTTTTACAAGTTGATCTTGTAATCATTTTTGCATGCATATTTGATATGTTGCGCCTGCGTTTCTCAATCCAAACGGCATAGTACGATAGCAATAAGACCTGTACGGGGTGATAAAAGTTGTCTTTATTTGATCATTCAGATTCAGTGGTATCAGGTGGAAACCAGAGTACGCATCCACAAACGATAACAACTCACACCCGGCAGTGGAATCAATGACTTGATTGATCTGAGGCAGTGGAAATGGATCTTTTGTACACACCTTATTGAGGTTCGTGTAGTAAATACACATGCGCCATACCACTGCCACGTTTGGGCCATCCTTTTTTTTCGACCATGACTGGATTTGACAACCAATCCGGGTGTAGTACTTCCATGATAAACCCAGCAGCTAAGAGTCTGGCTATCTTAGCAGCTATTACTTTCCTCCTATCTTTGGCAAAGCAGCGGAGGGGTTGCTTCACTGGCTTGGTATCTGGCCTTACATGCATAGAGTTCTCGGCAAACTCCCTCAGAACACCTTGCAAATCATGTGTAGACCATTCAAAGATATCCCGATTCTCACGGAGGAAGTTGGTGATCTCGCTTTCAGATTTGTTAGATAACCCGGCACCAATAGTCACTATGCGTTCCGGGAAAGCCTCGTCAATCTGTATCTTTTTTGTTTTGTTGGTAGCTTGGAAAGACACACTGCCATGCGGGTTAGTTAGAGCTGGCATAAACAACTGTGTTGCCTTATCCAATGCCGTGACCTCTATCATTTGATGCTTTTCCTGTGCTATCACTAGAGACTTGGCCAGTGAAGAGTCGGCTGAGGCGCATGCAATAGATCTCTTGTAGTCACCTTTAACTGTTATAAATCCACATGGACCCGGCAACTTCATCTTTAGATAAGCAATGTGAGGGGTGGCCAGAAACTTTGCCACAGCTGGTCTGCCAAGTAACGCATGATATGAGCTGACAAGGTCTACCACCTCAAACTATATGGCCCTAGTGCGACAGTTCTCCCTGTTGCCGAATAAGACATCCACCTAAATTTTTCCAATTGGCTCACATGACAATCTCGGCACAATGCCAAGGAATGTCGTCTTAGTCGGATCCAGCATGTTCATGGTGATGCCTAGCTTAAGCATCGTATACTTGTACATGATATTGATGCTACTGCCATCAGCTATCAGCACCATGGAGAACTTCACACTGATATGAGGGCCCATGAAAGTTGGGTCCAGAACTAGGGCGTACCCTCCTGGAGTCGGCATGATCTTGGGGTGATCCTTAAGGCTCCACGTTATCTCTTTCTCCAACTAATGCATATATTTTGGTATCGCAGGCATTGTGGTGTTCAATTCCAACATCCGCCTCTGCTGAATCTTCTTGTCATTCGGCTCTATAACAAACACAACGTAACTCTGGTGATGCTCTCTGTACTCCTTTCTACCTCCATGTCCGACATTAGCGCCATCATTTCTTGGGTCATGCACTTGATGCACTGCTTCTCTTCTTTCTTGGTTGCGGTATCTCGGTTGTTGATTCTCATATATCGGCTCAGTGCCAATAACCTGAGCATTTCCCCCTGTAAGTGGTGGTGGGGAGGTGGTGGTAGCTGCTGGTTTGGCGAATCTACCCTATCACCCTTTTGGAACCAGGTACATTGTCGAGTCGTGTGGTTTGCTAGCTTACTTAGACTCGGCGTATGAAACTTGCATGGTTGATCCAACATCATCTCGTAAGTGTATTTTTTCCTTTCTTGCCTAGGATTATTCTGTTCATATGCCTTTTTCCCATCGTTCTTTGGTACCCACTACTGTTGCCCACTTGTCCATTGACGCTGACTGCTTCTGACATCAGGATGATCTTGACTTATAGCGGAAACTTGGGTCGAACCGTATCTGTAATTCGGCCTTTCATCTTGTCTTTCTCTCATGTATTCACTATGGTCTTGGCGACTTTGTGACCCGGCTGCAGTAAATTTGAGTCTCAGTGTTCCCATCTGCCGACATGAGCAGAGGTTGAGTCGGATCTCCTAGCACATATGAGTCAGCGATTTTTATTGTCTCGGCTAAGATTGTCGGCATATCCCTTTGCAACCTTTGCCATAGCGCACTTTCATGTCTGCACCCTTGTGCAAACCACGCAATGGCATGAGACTCAATTACCCCTTCGCAAGAATTGCGCATAGTACACCATCTAGTGAGAAACTCTCTATCTATCTCATTCGGCCTTTGTTTGCACATAGCCAATTGTTGGGGGTGATTCGGCCTATTGTACGTGCTTGTGAAACTACTCACAAAGGCTTCCTGAAAATCAACCCAGCTATTGATGCTTCCGGGTGGCAAGTTATTCAGCAATACCCTGGCTGGTCCTTCCAGCATTTGTGGTACATATCGCACTACCCATCTCAGATTACCCTGCGCAATATTTATCACAGTCCCGTAATCGATAACCCAATCCTCTGGTTTGGTGCTGCCATCGTATGTCTTTGTTTCTCTTGCTAGCTAAAAGTTTGGCACTGGTGGCTCTCTCATGATCCTCGGGCCAAAGCATGGTGGACCCGGCGGACCTTGTGATTCGACAAGTTCTTCCATTTTTGTTCGGCCAAGTTTTAGTCTTGCGTCATCTGGTTAGAGGTTCATGCCCCCTAGCCGAGATCCCATTGCATTATACATGTGATCCGGCATTTCATACCCGGCATTCATCATGGCTGAGTAACCATCATTGTATTTGTTTGCGTTTTGATCTACGGGTTGTTGTGCCGCTCAACCTGCACTTCGCTGCTGCCTTTCTGGCTCTACTGGTGGCGGATTCATAGGTGGGTTTCCTCCACCTGCCAACTGAGTTCCGAGCCTAGGTTGTGGCGCATAGTTCTGGCCTCCATTGTCGTTTCTTTGCCCGACATGCTTCTCTCGGCATGCATTGCCTTGGTTCTCATTTCCTTGGCGAGCATTTTTTATTGTGCCTTGGGCGTGACCTGGATTTCCTTGAGCAACTACCGGGCTACCATCTGCTTGATTTTTCCCAAATCCACACTTTTTCTCGTCTTTGTTTTGGTGCATTTCCTGGCGAGGAGGTTGTATGTCCAGCGGACCTGGCCGGGATTGGGATTGCCGAGTGAACGAGCTGTGACCTGCCAGCTACGCCCGGGTTTGCCTTGTAATAGGCTTCATTCAGCTTGCCCGCTGCTCTTACCAGCTCGTTTACCCTTTCCTGTTATTTTATCTTTGCCTCACCCATTAAGTGAGGTAACTCAGCCATCGCTGCTTCTGCAGCTCTTAGGTTGGTAGTTGTTGTACTATATGTCGGCCATATGTCCGTTTCGTGGCTACACTCTGGAGTTATTTTGGACATGGCATTTGCTGCTAGCTTGTCGTTGAGGTTCCTTCCTCTTATTCTTGCTACATCGAGTCGGGTCTTATCGCCCTTGACTCGATGCGCCAAGTTATACTCCTGGAGGGTAATCTCCAGATCCTGTTGTAGCCTAGCAACCTCATTAACTCTCTCTAATAAATTTTTCCTAGTTTCTTCCAACTCGGCTTGTGCTCGTGCTGGGTCGGCAGCTGGTGCCACTGGTTATTCCAGTTTATCTATCGCTTATTCCAACTCTTTTGCTCTCTTACTCGTCGCTATGTTCTCCGGTCTCTCCAGTGGTACCTTTGTAGTTCTTACTGCCCTTGGTGTGGCATCCGGGTCATCTTCCTCGGCTGCCTCGTTTACCACTAGGACTATTGGAGGTGTTGGGGGACGAGAGGGATCGGGTGCAGTCATCATTACCTCAGTAGAAGCGACCTGGTGAAGCTTTCCCGCAGCATGAACCGCGAGTGGATGCGGCACCAAGATGCCTCGCTCGGGGTATGCGTGCTCCACGCGCACCACAATGTAGACTTGATGCTCGTCGAACTTGATGAAGTGACCACCCCTAAGGAACGGCCTGGTCCCGAAGCATCCTGCATTGTCGCTGACAAAGTTGAGCGCACCAAACCTATGGATGAGGCCTAAGTACACGCGCTCGCCCGTTGAAGCAATGACGTTGACATGGTTATACCCATCGGGTGAACAACATTAGTATACCTGGTCCAACCCAAGGAAGTCCCACGTCAAGACACACGGCCCGTGGAGATTTCGGGTGGCCCAAGCCCATGACGTCTTCGGATCCTTGGAGGACAAGTTTAGAGTAGATATAATTTCAAAGGATAGCAACCCTATCTGTAACCGACTCGACCTAAGCCCGGGACCTTCCCATCTATATAAAGGCTAAGTGGGCACGGCGAGAACAATCTCTTCCACCCTCGCATACACACCTTCACGCCAGATTACATCTGACCCCTATAACCTTCGGTTCTGCCGTAATCAAGAGCAGACAAGCAGGAGTAGGGTTTTCCCTCCGGGGGCCTGAACCTGGGTAAACTCGTGTCCCGTGTTGCTTGTCTGTTAACCGTTTCATGATCTCCAGCATCCCCATATTCTCTAAAACCCAAGTCCATAACAATGGTCATTGACGAGATCGAACCTCGTCAGACGATGCTCGTCCGGATGAAAACCCCAGTAAGCGCCGCTAATTGCCCCACGGTGGGCGCCAACTGTCATGGTGGTGTCATGGCAGATGCCATGGGTAGGCTTAAGTTGGGGGCTGGATGGACGCTTGGGGAATCCGGGGATGCTGTGTGCGGTGTTGCCGCACACGAAGAACACGATGAACTATCAAAGACTTGTGATTTTATTTATCCTTGGAACTTACAAGTGCTCCTTGAGCTGTTTAGGCCTAGCATTGGGGCACTAGTTGCATCTCTCCCTAAACCCTAGCTATGCCCCTCCTTATATAGGCAATGGGAATAGCTAGGTTACAGTTTGGGCCCTAGGGTTTACTGTTTGGATATTGTCTTTACTATGCGGGCCGGGTCAAGGGGCCAGCCCTAGGCCCTTGACCCAGTCAGCAAAGCTGCTCAGCCAACGGTCCTTCCATACGTAGACGTCAGCTCTACGGCGTCTTACGGTGCTTTATACGTCACTTGGTGCTTTTGCCGTCACTCGGCTCCTTTGTTTTCACCCGACGGCGCCCTTCTCTTTTGACTCTGCTTTAACGTAGTCCCTCCTGGATCTTACTCGGAAAGGAGATATGTCTCCTCCTTCACTCGGCTTCCCCTTGTGAGATCCGACCTGTCATCTCCTGTAGGTTTGATTTCCTTGTCCTGCACGGGACGACATACTTCTTATGTCGGCCTTGTGCAGGCTTCTTATCCTAGACATTAAGATCCGTCTGGTGTTTTCTTGACTCGGCCTAAGCCAAGATGGGTAATGTTTTACCCCTTATGACCCTACCAGGGGTTATCCCCCCGATAGTGCGTACCGAAGAGGACTCGCTCACCGTCGCGCGGTGCGGGAATGGCATCTCCAGCGCTTCTCTACCACGCGCCGACGACGAGGTAGCCCTCATCCTCCATTGGTTGGAGCTCGGCATCATCCATGGCGCTTGCTTCCTATCATCTGTTGCCATCGTGCCTGTTGCCAATGCTTCTCTGGAGCTTGATGGCATATCCATCTCGCCGGAGAAGGTCACGAACTGGCGGCGCTAAGGGTTTGTTGGGTGTGTAGATGGGGAGGATGCGGAGCGCTCGAGGAGTACGAGGAGGCAATGAAGAGCGGCGAGGAATGAATCTGGGAGAAAAGGATTTCTTCTTTTATTAACCTTTGTGACAAGGTTCGTGTTGACCCGCGCGATTTGCGCCACGCGTATAGGATATATAGAGGAGGCTTCCTTGTGACTCTTCCGCCCCGTCGATTCTCGCGCGGGCATTGAAATGGTGTTCTGTTCCGTATAGAGCGGACCCACCAACGGTCGTGTTGACGGGATGTTTGTCAGTGACAAGACCTGGCCTGAAAAAAGTTGTCAGACAGCACGGCACTGTTTAAATTCGTCTCATGTTTTGAAACGAGCAGGAAAATGACTGAAGTCAAGAAGTCATATCCTACTCAGACAAGACTCGGAATCATACACTACTGGATGAAGTTTTCGGGAACCCTTCAAGATTCTCAAAACGAAGAAACCATCAAGCTAGACAATTTATCCGACTTTTGATCGTGGAGACTTCCGGGGGCTACTATTGTGGATATACTTTCCGGGTATACCCACAGGAATTGTTGACCAGGGTGGACCACTAATGGGTTAGAGCTTTGCTTCACGGGAAGCCCAGTCAGACAAAGAGGAGGAGTCACTTCCGGCTACCACAAGGCCCATAAGAGTTACCGACTTAGGCTTGTATTATTACTTGTAGTCCAAGATGTATTTAGTTACCGAATCTATAACATAGCCGGATAGGTCTCTCCTATAACCCTAGGCCCCGATGACTATATAAACCGGCCATATAGGAGCCTTTAGGGCACCAGATCATAGATCAACCATAACCTACTTGCACAGGAGAACCTCACTTGTAATCCGCTGTAACATTCAGCTCTCGTCGATATATTACTGGGTTTCTAGTAGGAGTAGGATCCGATCACCACAGTCGGATCTGAACCTTTGTAAACTTGTGCTCACTGCTCCTGAAACATTGTACGTCTCACACCCCATCTTCTCAACGCCTTCAGGACCCCCTATGGTGTACTTGTCGACAATCCTATGATAGTGCATGCTGTGCTTCCACTACAGTCCACCATACCTATGTAGGCGAGAGCCGCCGAATTCTAAGTCTCGCCGTGTACTAGCCTCAGTACTGACCGCTCTCCTTTTCCTTAGCCCTTTGCCGGCACCCCTTTTGTTATAGCAGGTATGATATCGACATCGTTAGCAGGGTTACCCTTCCATCTTGGCCTGGGCAGGGTTATGGACGCCATTGGTTATTTTTCAAGGCTCTTAGCCCCATTTGCATCTTGTCCATACTCGGACGCTGTATCGTTTTCAAGGTGATTTGGATCTTTACACTATATATCTTTATTCTTGACTCATGGATTCGTTGTTGTATATATTTGTTCTATGGGTTCCATCATGAAATACTGTGTAATGGTATTACTTCATTTTCCACCCGCATGAAAGTGCCTAGTGGGCATCTTTGAATCGTTTCTATGCGGGTTTGGCGGGAATCGCTAAAAATTGCACAGGGCCGATTCAAGGGTGTTAAAAAGTGGTATCAGAGCTCAGTAGTTGCGATACCCCATTGGTCTAGCCCATAGGATAACCTAGCTAACGGACATTGTAGAGTGTCAAAACTATTTTGCAAATCGGTTGGATTGATCTGATTAGGTATGCTTTTACTCCTTACCTCTATGCTATTCTTCTCTTACCTTTGTGAAACTTGAATATGATCTCTCATCTTTTCTTCAAGTCCAGGAATTCTCGTGGTTGGGTTTCTGTCATGCCTTTAGGGTTTCGATTCCCTCCTTTTGCAACGGTGTTGCTAGATCCGGTCTTCATGCTATCTGAGGAATTTTCCTCTGTGTGTACCTTCTGGGGGACAAAAATTCACTAAATTTTTTCTTTATATCTTCTGGTGTTCTAACATGACGACATCCTCTGTGTCAGATCCACTAAAGATCATGTATCACTCCTTTGTTTCTGAACATCACTTGTTAAGATCTTTGGTCTGATTCCGAGAGTTGATTGTATAATTCTTGTATTTGTGTACTGGTTAATGCTTTGAGTGCTGGATGGAGTCACGACCATACCACTACTCTTATCATTCTCTTCGGAACACTAAATTGTGGATTTATGCAATTTTACTCCATCCACGGAAGTTAGAGGTCACCTTACCTTTGAGACCTCTACCTTCGTCTGTGTTTCGCTGGAGTGTTCTCTCAACGAACGGGAGCAACAACCATTGTTGGTGGTGTCGCCGATTTCAAGACAGAGAAATAATCTTTATTAGTGGTGTCGCGGAGATCTACATGAAGCAAGAAGATTCAGATTGTCGACCTGCTTCCCCGTACCATGAGGCGGATCTCAAGGGCGATATCCATTGTTAGTGGTGTCGAATTATAGCACCCCAGTAATTCCCCAATTATAATTTTCTTATTCTTTTACTTTATTGCATCATCATGACATCATCATCATGGTCATCATGCCACATTGCATGGATCATATTCAATTTGGTGCATTGCTATGTAACTTGTTGTGTTTGTTCTTGATATCACAATTATTCTCTCCTCCCTTTTTGTCTCCCTCTATTTTGTTTTATACAAAATGGGATCCTCTTTCTATGGTCCATTAATTTACAAAGGTTTGTTCTATTTTCTAAAAACCTAAATCTCAATCTTGTATAGATTCCAAATGGTCTATATGGACGCATCATTCTACCCATGTTTTCTATTTTCCCTCTTTATCTCCTTTTGATCTAAAAACTCTGTTCAAATAATCATGTGAAGTTTCAAAACATAGCAAATGATTTTGCAAAGGAAAATAAATAAATCAATTGATCAACTAAAAATTCTTCAAAGATGACCTAATTAACTAGAGGGAGGGAGAAGTGTGTGGCCTCTATCTTTGACCCAATCAAATCTCCAGCCCAACACCTTTTCCTTCTTCTTTCATCAACCGAATCCTCTCAGCCCGCACATAGCTCACCTGCCCCCAGGTCGATCTCTCCCTCTGCTTCCTCACCACGCCAAGCCCTACCATCCAAATCTGGCCATGTCGCCGCCACAGTCACCGTTGAAACAAGTCATCACTGTCGCATCCTCTGTCACCTGTAACCCCGGGCTCCGCTCTGCATCACACACAAGGAGGAGAAGCCCAGGAGCGGATCTGGCATGCGCTTTACGTACCTATGCAGCCGCCGCTCGCCGCCTCGGACGCCAACCCCTCTTCGATGTTACCGACCTCGTCCAACTCGTCCACCACGTCAGCACAACCCTTGGTGAGCCCTCCGACTCGCCCTGCCCCCCTCTGTCCTTGTCATGTACCCAATCGTCGGTGCTGTTCTATCAAACTCTCTTGGTGTGCCACTATGTCGACGTCGTCCCCAACTCCCAGCTCGTCTCCAGCCATGTCTGATGTGCTCTGGAGCTTCCCCACGTCCTGGCGCACATCATGGTCCACTCCAGCCTCAAGTTCCACTCCCAGCAGTGCTTTCCCCGACGCTGCCGTCTATCGTGCACGTCTTCCTGATGCCGCGTGTTCTGAATTGTCGGTGCTTTTCAGTTTTGTCAGACACGCAGCTATAGTTCAGATTGATCATCTTCCAGGCAAACTGAATCCAGCCAACACCACTCAGGTCTCCTACATGGTCGTGTTTCCGCTCTTGCAATCACCGCGATGATGTCCTCCTTCGTCGGATGCATCCATGTAGTTCTGCCTGCTCTTAAATTCAGAGACCTTCCTCCAAATAGATAAACGAGCGCGTAGTTGAGCTAGCTCATTTTGCATGGTACGTTATTATTCACCGGTCTATGTGCTTGCTTGCCTAGCTAATGCCTCCCTTTTTTATTGTTAAAATCATGTTGCATCCAATCATGTTCTACAACATCAACCGCTTGCACTGGCTGGGTCCACTTCATGTCAGAACAGTCAACAGTGTTCAATCCCCTCAGACTCAAACAAATCACACACTATTTTTTTACTCCTTCTAAACTACAGCTTCGACATTTGCTCTATCAAAATATTTCACGCTTACTCCTATTCGATATCAACACATCAGTGCCACAGTGTCTTGCTCCTTGCCGTGTTAACCTATTGATCTCTAGATCAAATTCCAAATCCTGCACCACATTGCACCTTTATTTTTTTCTGTCGAGCTGATATGTCCTTTGAATATATGTCAAAGGAGATCCCATGTTCAAAACCACTTCTATGCATGAGATAAATCGCACTCCTTTTATTTCATTTATTTCTGCAGTCTCCTTAATTGTTGGTTCAGTTCTGTTGGTCTCTCTGTCCGGACACTGTATGAAGTGCAGTTCAGATTTTAAGTTTGACCAGCAACTTGGAAAAACAAAAACCACCTTTTTGTTCCGATTCTCCGGTGCTACTCCCAGCCATTTCTACCATGTTCTTCTATGTCTGATCCTTATTCCTTTGTAAATCATGTTTAATCTTGCTAAATCTATATCTCTTAATTTGTAGCGTCGTTTGCAAAATATTTTATATGAAACTTAATTGGAAAAAAAATCATAGAATCTGAATATGTTATCCATATATTTGTTTGCATCATTTATATCGCTATTTGGTGGTAGTTTGCAATTCACCTAAGATGACATATGGATTGTGATTGATTAATACTAATTTTTCCCATATTCCATTTAATTTTCTCTAGATCACCCATGTCATTCTTATGTCATGCTAATCAACATTTAAATTATGGGATAGCTACACAATTTGAACCATCTATTTAATTGTGAGGACTTCGTTTCCACTTAATATTGTCTAATTGCATTGCATCTTTGCCATGTCATGCATCATATCATGATCATGCCAGTTCTTTGCATTAGTTGTAATTGTTGCATCACTTATTCCTTCTAGTGCCTTGCTTCTTCCCGGATAGGACGATGAGATGTTATGACCTTCAACAAGTTCTCTGATGTATCTTCGACAGTGTTTCCCAGACGAGCATTCTCCCCATTTCTACCTATTTTGCATTTATAGTCTTTACTTGCTCCTGTTGATCTATTGCTACCTGTGTTGCAATGCTTTAGATTCTGTATCCCTTTATATATCCTTGCAGCCATTATATTGTCTTGGACACCTCATATTGCCTGTTGTTTGGGTAGAGAGTTGGCCTTGCGAGTCGTAGTCGCTTTCTCAGGTGCAGCTTCGCGTCGTTGATGTTCCACTGATGTTGGGGGTTGGCATATTCATAAAGGTGGAGATGATCGTGGTTTTAATTACAGCTGGTCAATTAAATATTAAAATAGATATAATTAATGCAGAGGTACCGGTGGGTAATAGTTGATATTTGGTTGTTAACCGCCCACTTGTGTACACCTAGGACCTGAGTTCTTGACACATGTTCTTAGATTGAGCGCGCTAACCATATGTGGAGTGTATGGGCACCCCTATCGGCTTAATACCTGATTTCAAAGTACTACACTGGGGCCACAAACTAGTTTGAAGTTTTCATCCCATGTTATGCCATCTATGTCATGTTTATTACATGTTGCTTGATGAGCGTTTATTACTATTGCGTAGGAGCGACACTCTATCACGGGAATATGTTGTCTATGACCTCTGCTCGCGTGACAAGTGCATGCAACCTCAGGGTCCGTACGAGGAGGATTAGCTATACCTCGATGCGTAGCTCTTTTGGGTGGCCCCCATGTACTTGCTTTGGGTTAGGAAAGAATCATGTCCTAGGCCCCGCTGACATACCGATGGAAGTATGTTAACTGATCTGGTAAAAAGGGTTGAAGTGCGTGTGGAAACTTTGGTGCACCCCTGCAGGGTAAAATCTTTTCTAAAAGTCGTGTTCGCGGTTATGGATGACTTGAAGCATAGTTTCTTGATCATAGATAACTACAACTAAAATTTACTATTATAATTTGACTTATATCTGGTATGACTAGTAAGTTGGATAATCACCATGAAAAGAATAAATAAAACTGCCAACGGTGTGAGTTTCCTTAGCTTGACTTCCTCGTTTGGTCTCGAGGGGGAAATACCAGTATGGGTATGTTTGGCAGTAGTATCAGGTTAGTTTCGAATAGATCTTTCTTATCCCTCTCTAATAGCCGACAATTGTATGGAGTCTCTATAGGTTGTTTAGTGCATGTTGCGCTGCCACTACAGTCCACCATACCTATGTAGGCGAGAGCCGCCGAATTTTAAGTCTCGCCGTGTACTGGCCTCAGTACTGACTGCTCTCTTTTCCTTTGCCCTTTGCTAGCACCCCTTTTGTTGTAGAAGGTACGATATCAACGTCGTTAGCAGGGTTACCCTTCTGGCTTGGCCTATGCGGGGTTATGGATGATATTGGTTATTCTTCAGGGCTCTTAGCCCTATTTGCATCTTGTCCATACTCGAACGATGTATCGTTTTCAAGGTGATTTGGATCTTTACACTATACATTTGTATTCTTGACTCATGGAGTCGTTTTTGTATATATCTGTTTTGTGGGTTCCATCATAAACTATTGTGTAGTGATATTACTTTGTTTTCCACCTACACGAAAGTGCCTAGTGGGCACCTTTGAATCGTTTCTATACAGGTTTGGCAGGAATCTCTAAAACTTGCATAGGGCCGATCTGAGGGTGTTACACAATTTTAAGGGAGGGTGCTTTCAAAATAGAGGAAGCATACTGCGAGACCTCTCGGAAATTACGAACACACATTCGCCACTGGATACATATGACTAGCTTGGCATTGTGATCAACGGTGAAGATATCGGCTCGTGTGATGGTTTCCATAGTAAGATAGTGCAAAGCCTTCTGTGTATTACCTGCATGAGAGGATAAACACGTGGAATGGGTGATGATCTCCTTGTGGAGATTAAGATGTCGCTAGAGGAAAATGGTGACGAGTCATATCCAAGAACCACAAAGGAGGTTGAGATGGGAGATAATAACTCAACCCTCAGCCCTACAACCATGATCCTCCTGATGCAAAATAAGAATCAAAGGCTGACATGAGAAAATGAGTTTGCACCGTTAGCAAGAAAAGTAGCATTTGCCAAGTCCGAATGGATCCGCTTCAACCACAAGGGAAGGGCTTTGCTACACAGTGCGCACGCACGGGCTGGTCTTTCACAGTGCCCCACCCATTAATAGTAATAAATCACCTCCCTAACCGGTTCCATCTAAAAATGGAAAGTCCCGGTTCCAGGGCAGGGAAGCCACGCCTCCATCCTTAAGTGGCCACCGGATTTTTGTCACAATCTCAGAACTCCCATGGTATACCGGCTACCTATGAATGCCTGCCTCCTCGATATAACAAGTAGTCCGTAACAAATAATGCTTGAAGAAAAATGTACGGGCACCAAAACATTCTCAGTTTTTTTCTCAATGATACACAAAACACGAGAAAATGACTAGATGACCATATTTGTGGGCTTGAAAAATCCATAGAAGTGCAGACCCACCCAAAAAATCCCGGTTCAATTAGAAAATAAATTTTCCGCACATCAAAAATGTTTCCCATGTACTGAGAAAAAATTACATCTAGTGAATTAAGAAAGCTACCTAAGAATTGCGTCATTTTAAAATTAAGAAAACTACTATGCATTAAGAAACTACTAAAAATTACATCCCGCGAATTGAGAAAACTACTGAAAATTACAACCCGTGAAAATTTAAGAAAACTACCGAAAGTTACATACCTGAATTAAGAAAAGTACTGAAACTTACATCCCGTGCATTAGAAACTATTGAAAATTACATCCCATGCATTAAGAAACTACTGAAAATTACATCCTATAAATTAAGAAAACTACTAAAAATTACATCCCAAGAATTAAGAAAACTACTGAAAATTACATCATGTGAAAAATTAAGCTAGCAAAAGTTACATACCCAAATTAAGAAAACTACTAAAAATTACATCCCATGAATTAAGAAAATTACCGAAAGTTACATAGCTAATGGAAATTGAGAGTTACTATCTCTATAAAACCATGCTCTTATCCATGATTTTAAAAATACACATGTAATATAATAAAAAATACTTCCATGGTTTCCAAATTACATATGCAATTTAATAAAAACTATATCCATGATTTTGGAACTGAATTTGTAATATGATAAATCAGATACTTTGGTGTTTCTTTTACAACTATTGGAAAGACACTTTCAGCATATTATGGATTTTATGAATCTCAATTAGCATTAACTGCCACAAAAAGGTACATAGAACAGCAAGCCAAGGCTGCCACCATTACCTTCCACCACTATGCTTTGGCACTTTTTTCTGAATAGGAATCGGTGTGGGGGAAGACAACAACACAGAGGTGTCAGGTACAGCAGCGCCGCCTATTGATGTTGATGTGGCAAAGCATCAAATTGAGCTCATCTGCTTTCTCCTCTCACCCCTCCCCACCCCGCTAGATGTCTCCTCCGCCCCTACAACAGGAGGTAGCTCGCTGAGGAAGAACGCTGCTGCGGTGGGGCATGCACCTCCAAGCCCTCACATCGTGGTGCTCCGCCGGTTTCTTCCATGCTTGTGTGCCGGTCGGTGGGAGTGGGAGATGGAGAGTAGGGGTGGACATGCAGCTCGAGGCTCGAGGCTCGGCTCGGGCTCGACTCGGCTTGGAGGATGGTCAAGCCAAGCCTAAATCTTGTTATTCAGGCTCGAGGCTCGATAAGCCGACTCGATGAAGCTTGCAAGCCGGCTCGAAAGGTCGATGAAATTAAAAAATTCGCCATAACCTTTGCAGAAATTGTAAGAATTCACAGTTTTAGACAAGATTTTATCACAACAATGATACTAACAAGATAATGGTACTGCCTAGATATTATCACAATAATGGTACTGCCCAGATATTATCACTAAAAAGAACAAGATTATACAAAATACAGACCCACTACAGCCTAATCATACAAAGTACAGAGCCACTGCAATCTAAAAATTGTACAAAATACAAAGTACAAAGCCGCTGTCCAAATCCTATACCACATTTGATATTGGTGCTTACGCACGCTCTACTTCCGCTACAGCCTGCAGCCTACAAATTGTATAAAGTACAAAATACGGAGGATACAAAATTACAAACCGCTGTTTACAAAGTACAGAAAGTACAGAAGTACAAACCGCCCAGATCCTATACCACATTCTTTACCGCTGCCCAGATCGTGAGAATACAAAGTATAGAAACAGAGCCCCGCTTGGTACTTGGTACTTTGGTAGGAGGTGGCTTGACTGACCTGAACCTGAGCTGCAGCTGTACGTTGGTGCTGGGAGGTGGCGTGAGGCTGGTGTGGCGGCCGGAGGGCTGGCGGCCTCGCGCCGCCGGGCGGGGCGGGCGGTCCGGCGGCCCCTGCTAACCCTAACCCTAGCTGGAGGAGGGCGCGGGCGCGCGGGGTTTGACGGGAAGGAACGAGGAGGAGAGGAGGCAGCCAGCGCGTCGGACCTTGGTGGCGGTAGCCGACCTTGCTGGGTGCTGGCGGGCGACGGGGAGGACGACCGGAGTGGTGTCCGTGTTCTGGTGAGAGAAATCGAGAGGGGGAGAGTCGAGAGCGAGAGCGAGAGGCACGGGGACGAGCCGACAGGGCGGGGCCGCGGGGATGGGATATTTTCGGGGGGTTGGTGGCCGGCTCGTCGAGCCAATCGAACGAGCCATGAGCCCTCTTTACAGTGGTTTTCCAGCACCAAGCCAAGCCTAGGATCGGCTCGATTTTTGCAAGTTTTGGCAAGCCGAGCCACGAGCCGGCTCGGATCGGCTCGATTCCACCCCTAATGGAGAGAGGAGAAAGAAGACAGGGAGGGAGGAAAGGGTCGAGCGGATAAGGTCTGCGTGTTGCTTCTTTGCCCACGATCTGCAAATTTTTCAGAAGACGGAACCCACGTCCACACGTGTCCGTGTCCGTGTCCGTGTCGCACGATTTAGATCAGGTGGCAGCAACTAGTGTGCACTCCGTACGAAACCAGGGTGCGCAGGCAAAAGTTAAAAATCAGGACAAGGTAATACTTTATAGGCTTAAGCCTGATGAGAACGGAGCGATTTGAGACTACTGCGTGTGTGCTGCCGTTTGCACGGAACAGCTGACTCTGTTGACTGCCTACGCGAGAGGGTGGGTGTTTTCCTTTTGTTTTTTTTGCTTTTGTTCATGGTCCCGGGGATGTGGGCCCAAGATCTTAATGGCGGTGGGTTTCTGGTATATTTTTCGTGTTTCTAACAGGGGTGGAGAGTTCCTTTTTCTAGACCTCTCTGTCGCTTTGACCTGCGTGGCCGAGTTGGATCTTCGGCGGGCAGTGACTTCTTCCTGGCCAACGCGGGGCGCCTCGCCGTGGGTCACCGTCTCTACTTGTTCCCCTGGCTGTGTAGTCGCCTATCGGAAGGTCAGTTCATCCTATCGATTGCTCAGATGTGGCACAACAGCCAAGGAGAAATCACCGCCCGGCCTGCATCCAGGAAGCCGCGGCCTGCAGCCAGGGGGTCGCCGGGGTACCGGTCGCCAGCCGGAGGTCCAACAACGGTGGCTACGAGCAGCCGTCGGAGGTACTGGCCACTGGCCGGAGGTCCAACAACGAGTAGTGGAGGGCCAGCAGTTGCGATCCATTGGGCAATACCAGTTCCTCCATTTAGTTATTTCAGTAACTCCGCCACTTCCTCCTATCCATGGATTTTCCCAAATTCATTGGGCAATACCAGTTTTTCTTGGAGCGAAATATCCAGTTATTTTGGGTATGCGGCAATCTCAAATCAAATGGTATGGGTAATTTTGTGTTTCGGTTTTGGATAATCGATCCTCTACCCAACGGCAGCTTTACTTTTCACCCTGTTGTTTCCATGTGCTATTTTCTTCTGTTTGCATGTTGTTTGATGTGGACACCGACGGTTGTTTGTTGTGTTCCTGTAGGGTGGGTGCCTGTCTAGGTGAATGTGGGTTGTAGGGTGGGGATCCGTGGTTGTTTGGTGATAGCCCAGTTTGTTGATTTGTTCTTTAATTGGCCTGGTTTAGTTACTCTCTTTCAGTTGACTTAAATTTGTCAAGATATTGATATATCTAATACTAAATCATGTCTAGATACAGTCGAATCAGGGCAAATATAAGTCAACTAATTTTGGTTGGAGGGAGTATTTTGATGTTTGCGATGTGTGATGTTCCTGGTGGGTTAGGTATTGCTACTGTGATGTTCTTATTTTTTGGGTGTTTTCCGTAGTAGCTGTGGAGGACGGCATGAGCACCTTATAGCTCCATGGCTGCCGCGGTCATTTTCTTAGACATCTTCTTCATTCATGTTCCAGAGCGTTGATCCCGTGGCCGGTGGGGGTCTGCTTCTTTGGTTTCGTTTTCGTGCAGTTCTTTGCTAATGTGCCCATTTTGTCATGCCGTCCTGGCTCGATGCGTGGGAGTCGATGAACTACCATGGCAATTAGCTGCCAGTTTTGTGGGTTCTGGAAACAAAACTCCATAAGATACAGCGGGTATTCTACATTCTGATAATTTCTATGTTGTTTACAGTTTTGGTTAAATTTGTGGAAAATAGAAGATTTCATCATTGCTTAACACCTATAATTCTATGTCATCATTCAAAAAATTTGTTTAAGATAAAATTATTAGAACGGGTTAACTTTTATTGTCTGGTCAATATACTTGCATATCATATTCGTTCTCTGTCAAATAGTACTACGAAATATGATGTCAATAGCTTAAGCCTAACTATGTACTCAAATGGAATAATATTTGGTAACCTTATTGGCATGATGCGTTTACACCTTTTACAAAACAATTACCTCTTTCATGTTTTTACTTTTGTTTCTTCAAATATCCATTGAAATTGCAACTTATTTTTACATGCAAAATCTTAGAGATTTGTGTTACTTTAACACAGGACTATGTATGACTTGGTCCAAGCTATCCACCATACGTGAGTGACAAGTTTCGAAGATTTACCTGAGCCAGCAATGCTATTTGTAGGGAAAATTATCGGTCTTAAACATGCTAACTTTAACAAGATGTATATATTACTATGTTATCTTATGGCATTAAAATTTCTGCAACTTAACTTTCATACAGCGTGTGATGCTTCACAGGTCCAATCTCCTTCTAGCTGCAAAACTGTGATTACTATGCTTCACAACGTGTATATATTACTATGTTATCTGGCATTCTCCACACTAATATTGTTTCAAGTTAACTTAGAAACAACCATTTAGAAGTATCTTTGTTAAGGGATTGTTGGAGAAGTGTAAAGGTGGAAAAGTCCACAAATCTACGATTTACTGTTCGATCGAATAAGATGACACTTACACCGGTGAAGTAAATATAAAGTGAACCAGTGACATGCCGTTGTGCTAAACACAAAACTGTATGCACTCTGCACGCAATCCTCCTGCCAGGTCGTGTTGTACAACACACTTGTATATGCCAAATTTGTTTGCACACCGTTAATTAGGACAAAATATTCAACCTAAAGTGTTATTCATGGCAGTGGCATAGACAAAATGCCTGCAATTTTACCGTGAAAACCATGGGGTTAAAAAGCGATATGTAGGCGGCGAAGCTCGCATATTCGTCTAGTCAATTATTAAGATGGGAGTCGGCCACATATCGTCAAAACAATGCGAGGAGATAAAAAGAAAGGCAAAAAGAAGAAGTGGAAAATTAGGGGAATGGTGCCAGCTCGAAGAGAGCAACAAAATTCCTATCGATCACCATGATGCAAAGAAAATGTCAGAGAACATAAACCTTATATAGCCATTGGATTTGTCAAATATGCTTACGCGATTTGACCAACCTAGAGCACCGATCTCCACTGCATGGCACCGGGAGGATGGAATCATCGAGCGTGGCAAACACAGTACATGATCGCCAAACAAGTTAGCTCTAGAGGATCAAAAAGAATGACATATGGCTAGTTAGAATATATAACCGTACCATATTTATATAGGCATACAGTTATATTGTGTATCTTTTTGTGCGTGTCTGTGTTATATGAGACTAGAACTTGTAATACTCCTATATAATGATCAATACAAGCCACCACTATATGTGGTTTCCCCTATATTACATGGTATCAGACGCAAAACCCTAGCCAGACCGCGGCGCTCCTCGCTTCGGCCATCGCTGCCACCGATCTCGACGCCCTCGATCTACAAACCACGCACCTCCCCCCCTTATCGTTGCGCCGCCTCTCTTGGAGGCATGGGCAACGACGCTACACGGGCCACGCAGGCCGTCAAGGAGAAGGAAGATCGTGAGGCTCGCGAGGCCGCCGACGCCAAGGCCAAGCTGGCACTCGCCACCGCCCCATCCTCCAGTGCGGGGGGCTTCTCTCTTACCTCCCTGCATTCCCAAGCCGTCGCCCTCGACACCGGCGTTCATCGCCAATGGCGCACCTTCTTTTGCGCCGCCCTCCGTAAGTACACGCTGCTCGACCACGTCGACGCGCCCGCTCCAATCGATCCAACCCGGAGTGGTCCTTGTTGGATGCCACGGTGGTCTCGTGGATCTACGGATCCGTCTCCCTCGACCTCCTCGACATCGTCATGACGCCGGATGAAGATCCTCTTGTCGTCGATCTGTGGACAAGCATCAACAGCCTCTTCAACAACCACAAGATCAATCGCCAGCTCCACCTCTCCACTGAGCTCGGTGAGATCAAGATGGGCAAACTTTCCATAACCGAGTACCTTAAGAAAATCAAGGCCCTCGCCGATGGTCTAGCAGATCTCGCAGCACCGGAAGAAGATACCAAGATGGTGATCCACTGCCTCAACGGCCTCTCCGAGCAGTACGAGCATGCCACCGACTTGATCTCCCTCATTCCCGAGATCACCATCGAGAAGTGCCGTTCTCTCCTCGCGCTCCAAGATATGAAGCGCAAAAATCGCTGAGCCCGCAACTCCGACACGGCTCTCGTCATTGACGGTGCCAACCCTGGCAAAGATAACGACAACCGCCGCAAGAAGAAGAAGGTTGCGGCTGAGGCCGCCAAGGAGAGCGCTATCGTCCAGCACTAGGCCCCTACTTCACCACCGGCCATCACTTCGCCAACCTGGCCCACGTCGCAACTCCCATGGAACAGAGCGATCCAGATGTGGCCCTACTGTCGGGCACACAGCTATCTGCCATGTCCCACGCCCTCACCACATGCCTTCTACGCGCAGGGTCCCTATAGCGTGCCGCACTCCTCCTATGGATATGGCTATGGCTATGCGCCGCCACCCCCTACTTACGGCTACGGTGTCGCTCCCTCGTCACCGGCACTGTCATCACCGGCACCGTCAATCGCCTCATGGGATCAGTCTGCGCTCATGCACCAGTTCAGACGATGGGCTTACAAGCACCCACTGAATGGGTAATGGACACTGGCGTCTCCTCCCACTTCCCTGTCAACCCCGGTATGCTCACCTCAATGTCTTCTCCTACCTCTTCTCCTTGTGTTGTTGTTGTTGGTAACGGCTCCACTCTTCCGGTCACCGCTACCAAACATGCACGTTTTCCTATTTCCACCTCCGAGCGTCCCCTTCATCTTCGTAATGTTTTAGTTGCTCCTAACATAGTTAAAAATCTTTTGTCGGTTCGTTAGTTCACCATTGATAATTGTATTTCCATCGAATTTGACCCTCTTGGTTTTTCTGTGAAGGATCTTCAAACCAGGAACGAGATTCTCAGATGCAATCACCTCGGAGATCTATATCATGTCTGCACCTCCTACACCAGTTTCCTAGATGCCTTCCTCATCATTGATCCCGCTCTATGGCACCGGTGTCTTGGACACCCTAGACGACCCGTCATGGAGTCTTTAGATCGCTCTTCGGTTATTCCTAGGGATAAGAATAAATCTAGTTTGTGTCATGCTTGTCAATTAGGTCGTCATGTTTGTCTTCTTTTTTCTTCTACCAATCGTGTAACACATTCTCCTTTCAAATTATTCACGGTGATTTGTGGACATCACCGGTTGAGAGTATTTCTGGCTTTAAGTATTATATTGTTTCCCTCGACGATTTCACTCAGTATGCCTGGGTTTATCCTCTACGTGCTAAGTCAGAAGTTTTCTCGCACTTATCGTCCCTTCACGCCTTAGCCCGTACTCAGTTCCGTGTAAACCTCCAAGCTATGCAGTGTGACAATGGTCGTGAGTTCGAAAATTCCCTCCTCCACTCTTTTCCCCAACGCCATCGAATAACACTCCGCTTTTCATGTCCATATACCTCGCAACAGAATGGTAAAGCCGACAGAATTATTTGTACCCTCAATGACATTACTCGCACGCTTCTAACTCAAGCAAGTATGTCACCACGCTTTTGGGATGAGGCTCTTCATACAGCCGTATTATTGCATTATCGGCTGCCTTCCAAGGTAATCTTGGATCATGTGCCTTTTCGAGCTCTTCATGGAGTCGACCATGCGTATGCTGGTCTTAGGGTCTTAGGATGTCTTTGCTACCTGATGAACCACAAGTATAGGGGGTATATCATAGTACTTTCGATAAATAGGAGTGTCAATCCCAACGAGGAGCTGAAGGTGTTAACTAGTGGTATGGAGCAGGAAATCTCTGTAAATACTTAGCAAACGGATTTTTAGGGGTTTTTGATAAAGCAAGGAAATAAAGTGCAAGTAAATAAAGATAGCAAATAATTGCAGCAAGTGTCCCAATCCTTTCTTAGCAAAAGACAAGCCGGAGGTAATACTTATGAGGACCAAACGTTCTCGAGGACACATGGGAATACTGTCAAGTGCTTTTGTTTCATATAGTTGATTAATCTTCTTTGGTTTTATAAGTGTTGCGTGGGTGAACCTGTGCTAATGTATCGACCTTACTTGGACTAATACATACTTGTGATTAAACCCCTTTCAAGCATCCGCAACTACAAGAAAGCAATTAAGATAAAAACCTAACCACAACCTTAAACTCTGAGATCCTACACTCTCTTGTGCAAAGGTTTCCTAACGGGGTTTCAGGTTTCTGTCACTCCGGAAACCCCATAATTAGTAGCCAAATACACAATGCATTCCCCTAGGCCCATAAATGGTGAAGTATCATGTAGTCGACGTTCACATGACACCACTAGAAGAATAGCACCACAAAGCACCATAACTTAAATATTAAACCATTGAATAATACCTCAACACAATTCCACTACTAACAACATGACTTCTCCCATGTCCTAAAGAACCAAACGAACTGCTCACGGGACATCTTTTGAATAAATATCAGAGATGATATGATGATGGATAAAAATCTGAACATAAACAATAATTCAATGGTTCCACTCACAAGCATCAACTACAATAGTAATCAACACCAGAAAAGTTTCCCCTAAGAACTATGCAAGATTCAACACAATTGTTATAGCGGGATGGAGTGGTGATGATGGTGATGGTGGAGATGATGGTGTGGATGATGATGATGATCCCGATGAAGTATGGCTTGATGATGGTGTTGATGGCGACGATCTCCCCTCTCCAGGAAGGAATTTCCCCGGCCGAAATCTGTCTGCCTGAGAGCTCTTTATCTCTATGTAGTTTCCGCCCCGCAAAGGCGACGGAATATTTCTGTGGTCGCTCCCCCCGACTTTAGGGTTTCAAGGAGAAGATATAGGCGAGAGGGCAGAGCCATAGGTGGGCCAGGGTGGCCACACCCCCTGTAGGCGTGGCCTAGGGTGGCCCGTGCTTAGGGGTGTGGGCCCCCTGTGGCCCAACTCCTCCTACCCTTCTGGCATCCTTTGTCTTCTAGGTAAATTTAATTTTCTGATTTTTTCTGGTATTTTTCTGATCTTCGCAAAATTCCATCAAAAACCGCTTTTTCCATCAGAATCCTGACTCCGGCAGTTCATCCTACAAGAATCGTCCAACATGCAAAAATAGATGAAAATACATAAGTATCACCTCTTAATATGAAATATATCAATGAATAGAGGTAAACTATGATATATAATGGTGATGCAAATTGGACGTATCAACTCTCCCAAGCTTAGACCTTGCTTGTCCCCAAGCGAAAACTGAGCTCAGTAAACATGTCCACAGGTTTATGGAGTGAAGTGCAATAAAAAGAATACGGATAAGAAGCATCACACTTACCAATACACAACTCATAGTAGAAAGAAACTCACCATTATATAACTTAGCTTGCAAAAAGTAAGGGAGTCACAATAAACATGCATAAAGATAAATCATAATTGGGATTAGCAAAATTTGTTCTTGGTCAGAGAACAGTTGGCAAACAGTTTCAAGCAAATCTTTTGTAAAGAAGTTTATACAGGAGTACTCTTTGCTCAAACATAGAAGGCTTTTCACAATGATGGCTTTCAAAGTAATACTCATTTAGATAAGAGTCTTGTGCAGACAAGATAAGGAATATGTTTGAATAAATCATCATATGAATGTTTGAAACACAACAACTCAAATGCTTGCTGAAGATAGAGAGGAATAGGTTTACTGACTCAACTTAGAAGTAGAAGAAAGGCCCTTCACAGAGGGAAGCATGGATTTCAAGTTCATAAAGAGCTTTCAAAAGATTATGGTACTTACTAGCTTTGAGCTCTCATTTCCCCTATCATAAGCATCTTGAGGTGATTAAGGTTAAAGTGAACAAATATGGAGTATATGCTTGACAAAATATAAGTTGGCAATCTCATGTCCCTTGAGTACGAGGGTCGCTCCTCATGCTACTCAACTTTAGTTACCGGTAAGTTCTTGTCATTGTAAGTACATGTGTATCATAGAGAACCGCCAACAGGGTACCCCTTGCACATGATACAGGAGATATCCCATATGAAAATGACAAGGCAAACAAACAATGAGCATCTCAGTAATCTCTTATTTACCATGGGAAAATGGTGCTTTTTTCTCTCTTTCCTCTTTTCAATGTCTCTCTTTTTTTATAAGAAGAAAGCTTCATAGATTGCTCACTATGGTGATGCTACAAGTTTCCACCATGATTAGGCATGGCTTAGGCTAGCGGCCCAGGCGTTTCTCTGACACACATACATAACTCCATGGACTTACAAGCTCCCCTTTTATTTCACACTGACGACATCCGCAAACAAAAGAGCATGATATCAACTATGTACTATGTACAATGTACAAGTGCAATGTTGAAAGTGTTCCCCATGACAACACGGTTCTGCTAATAACAACGTATAGGTGCAACAATATACAACTTCGATGACACAATGGTTCAAGTTTAATAGGGGCAAGAAAATAAGGTGTTCCATCAAGTTCGTGAGAGATTTACTAACTAGTTTTCACATAACAAATTAATTTTTTATTTGAAAGATAGATGAAGCTTGAGAATTTACTTGGAATAGAAATGATGCTAATAGGTAGATATGGTGGACACAAATGTCACAGGTTTTGGTTTAAAGGATTTGAAACATGAGAAGTATTCCCTCTCCGCACAGGTTTTTGGCTAGCAAGGCTGGGTAGCAACCAAAAGAGTTGAAGGAAACAAGCAAACATACAAATGATAAATACAAACATGCAATCTTCCTTGAAGACACAAAAGATCTTAAATAAAGAATACTAAGCTTATGAGCCAATCAAGAAAGAAAATAAATGATACAAAATACCTGTAAGCGCTTTTGTCTTTTCCTTTCAAACCTCAAAAAGTGTTGTTACTGACCAGATCTCGGTTTTCCAAAACCAATTTAGATCTACTTGATGCTCCCCAGGTGATACCAATACTAATCAACAAGATCAATCATAAAATAGAGATTGCAAACTAAAATAAGAAGTGCAAAAAGTAAGAGATGAAACTTCTCAATAATATTCCATAAAGGCACTCACACCAAGAGATACATAGATAACCAACTAAAGGAGAGATATTTCCACAATGCAAACCAACCTATATGATAACTTCTCTATCCAAGATATGAATCTACTAAAATGGTGAAAAGATAAAAGATAATGATGTGATATCGCGGCACTCCCCCAAGCTTGGAACAAGCCAAGGGGATCCCAAAACCTGATGACGAATTACTCCTTCGATGGTGGTGGTGTTCCCTCGTTTAGGATGAGAAAACCCTCCAGCATCTTAAAGCCTGTTATTCTCCTCTTGAAGTATATCCACCTTCATCCTTAGACCATAGTACTTATCACAAAACTCATCAGTGGTTCGAAGCGCTTCCACTGCCTCAGGGCGGGATCTGAAGTCTGGAACGGAGGTCATCATCCCTTGCATATTATGAGAAAAAGCACGTCCAGTGTTAATTGCCCCTACAAAAGTAGGTTTTCTTGCCCTTGATTCTGTGTCAGCTTGTCCCTTCATGCCTGCGGACATGTCCTTTGATTTCTCCTCAATGCTCCAATCCATGTCTTCGCGCCTAGCAGCAATCCTTTCTTCTTCCACGGGCTCCTTGCCCTTATCATTGGCGGAGACCATGGTGCCTCTAAACTTGAGAATATTTCCAGACAGAAACAGATCGAAACGAAAACACGATGAGAACACGATATACGGACCTCGGGGGATCCGGGGGGTTATATATTACGAAATTTTATTGCATAAGGAAGGTACTGTGCGTAAACAGGGCGGAGACGGACACCGTGGTGGTCTCACCCCCTGGTGGCGCGGCCAACTGGGGCCCGTGCCACTGGTGGGTGTGGCCCACCCGGGCTCCGTTTGCTCCCCTTTTTCATCTCATAACTTTCCATATGGAATAAAAACATCAAAAATATAAAGAAAAAGTTTTTTCGTGAACCTTCTGCTTTCACCACTTTTACCTATTCGGAAACGGACTCTGCAGATTCCTTCTCTCCAATACTTGAAAGTTCCTAACATTCAAGGCCTCACACAAGCTTCATTAGCAACATTAGTGTATGCAAAAACAATAAACCTTTGGGTTCACATTTCAACTGAAATCCATCAAAACAGAAGCTACTAAGGGAACTCCTTTCACAAGCCCAAAACGAATCTAAAAGGAAATTGATTTAAGAGGCAAATGCAAATGATGGCAAAAATCTGTCAAAACAGACCAGCAGGTAAAGATTGATTTTTTTGAAAAAATTTTGTTGCTCAAATCAAAAAGTGCAAAACTAATGAAAGTTGGATAACAACTTGTGGCACAAGCACAGAAAATTACAGCTCCAACTGAAGTACTGATCTCCTTCACTAATGTTTCCAATGCATCACAAAAATCTATCCCAGGACAGCTACTTTTCACAACTCCTTTACTTCTGAAAAGTAGTTAATCTTGACACAAAAACCAAACCAAAAGTTTAAGGAGAGGTTATTACAAGTAATAACTTCCAAGACTCAATAAAACTATTGGGTTATCTCCCAATAAGTACTTTTCTTTAATGCCTTTAAGTTAGGCTTAACAATTTCAAAGATGCTCACATAGGAGATAAGGATTTGAAGCGAAAGAGAGCATCAAGAAGCAAATATCCAACACATTTGAGTCTAACCCACTTCCTATGCAGGGGAGTCTCATGAGAAAAAAAATTATTGAAACAAAAGGCAACCAGCATAGGAAGACAAAACAAGTGCATCTTCAAAGCTTTCAACATAAAGCGGGGAAACTTAATATTATTGAGATGCATAAAACCATGTTTCCCTCTCTCATAATAACTTTCAGTAGAACTTTGAATAAATTTGACAATATAACTGTCACAAGAAATAACTTTATCAGAATGAGCATACTTACAATCATCAAAAAGAGGTCTAAGGTCATAAACTAGATCAATAGAAGCAAGTTGTTCAACCCTGAAGTCCTCGTTAGGCAATTCATTTTCATAAGGAGCTTTAGCAAATTTGGAAAAATTAAACTCATAGGCTTCTCCATCAAACTTAGTTAAAACTTTCACCTTCTTACAATCAATAATAGATCCACAAGTATTTAAGAAAGGTCTACCAAAAATGACAGGGCAAGTTTTGCTACCTTCAGAACCCAACACTAGAAAATCAGCAGGATATTTAATCTTACCACAAAGAACCTCCACATCTCTTACAATGCCAATTGGACAAAATGTCTCTCTATTAGCATGGGGAATAACCACATCAATGTCCTCAAGTTCACAAGGACCAATTTCATGCATAATTCCCCGTAATGCTCATAAGGAATAGCACTAGAACTAGCACCAATATCACATAAACCATAATAGCAATGATCACCAATTCTAATAGAAAGCACAAGGACACTAGTTTTCCTTGCTTTACTAGGATGAGAGACAATATTATAAGCGTCTTCATAGAATACAATGTGCTCATCCTATATATTTTAGTGACAAGATCTTTCACAATGGCTACTACAAGTTCAATGTTTATTTGCTCATCAGGTTCCACCATTTTCTTTGTACTTTTGCTAACCACATTAGATATGATAGAATGTTCCTTTACCTTAGCAGGAAAAGGGATTTTCTTAATATAAGGTTCAGGCAAAATAGGATCAATAGTACACACTTCAGTGCTTTTAACAGGAACATGATTAACAATATCTTTATAAGGTGCATGGTACTTGTTCCACTCCTTTTTGGGGATTTCAATATAAGAGCCAAAAGCTTAAAGCAATTTGCAAGAACTTGAGAATCAAGACCATACTCAGTGCTAATATCATGAAAGTCATCAGTTCCCATAAAAGATTTAACGCATTCATAATCATAATTGATACCTGACTTTCTTCCTTTGTCATTCTCCCATGCTTCAGTGTTCTCTTGAATACGGTCTAGAAGATACCATTTAGATTCTTCCTTCATACGTGTGAATGATCGAGCACAAGAAGCATCTAATAAATCTTTATCATGAAGAGAAAGCCTTGCATAAAAGTTATTAATAATAATATTGTTAGGGAGTTCATGAATAGGACATTTAAGCATTAGTAACTTCAATCTCCCCCAAGCTTGGGATGTACTCTCTCCATCACGAGGCCAAAAGTTATATATTAGATTCCTATCCTTATGAATCTCACTAGGAGGATAAAATTTAGAATAAAAGAGAGGTATTATTTCCTCTCATTCCATGGATTGTCCATTCTTCAGCAGCTTATACCATTATTCAGCTCTTCCTTTCAATGATATAGAGAGTAACTTCTTATTCACCTGTTTAGTTGTGATACCTGCACACTTAAACAACCTGCATAATTCATGGATAAAAATCAAATGATCACGAGGATGAACAATTCCATCCCCAAGATAATAATTATTCATAACACGATCAACAATTCTTGTAGGTACCTTAAAAGGATCTATCTCAATAGGTGGTGGTTCATCTACTACCCTAACAGTGGAAGTAGTTTTCCCAAATAGGAAACCAAGTGGGTTATACATATGGGAAACAAAGTAACAAACAGAAATAAAAATCAATACTCACAGTAGAAGTTTCCTTTACCAGTTCCACTCTTCAATAGCGCTTCACTCCTCGGCAACGGTGCCAGAAAATAGTCTTGGTGACCCGCAAGTATAGGGGGTGTATTGTAGTACTTTCGATAAATAGGAGTGTCGATCCCAACAAGGATCAAAAGGTGTTGACTAGTGGTATGGAGCAGGAAATCTCTGTAAATACTTAGCAAACGGATTTTTAGGGTTTTTTGATAAAGCAAGGAAATAAAGTGCAAGTAAATAAAGACAGCAAATAATTGCATCAAGTGGCCCAATCCTTTCTTAGCAAAGGACAAGCCGGAGGTAATACTTATGAGGACCAAACATTCTCGAGGACACATGGGAATACAGTCAAGTGCTTTCGTTTCATATAGTTGATTAATCTTCTTTGGTTTTATAAGTGTTGTGTGGGTGAACCTGTGCTAATTTACCGACCTTTCTTGTACTAATACATACTTGTGATTAAACCCCTTGCAAGAATCCGCAACTGCAAGAAAGAAATTAATATAAAAACCTGACCACACCCTTAAACTCTGAGATCCTACACTCCCTTGTGCAAAGGTTTCCTAACGGGGGTTCAGGTTTCTGTCACTCTGGCAACCCCACAATTAGTATCCAAATACACTATGCATTCCCCTAGGCCCATAAATGGTGAAGTATCATGTAGTCGATGTTCACATGACACCACTAGAAGAATAGCACCACAACTTAAATATTAAACCATTGAATAATACCTCAACACAATTCCACTACTAACCACATGGCTTCTCCCATGTCCTCAAGAACTAAACGAACTACTCACGAGACATCATATGGATCAAGATCAGAGATGATATGATGATGGGTAACAATCTAAACATAAACAATAATTCAATGGTTCCACTCATAAGCATCAACTACAATAGTAATCAACACCGGGAAAGTTTCCCCTAAGAACTATGCAAGATTCAACACAATTGTTACAGCAGGATGGAGTGGTGATGATGGTGCTGGTGGAGATGATGGTGTGGATGGTGATGATGATGATCCCGATGAAGTCTGGCTTGATGATCGTGTGGATGGCGACGATCTCCCCTCTCTGGGAAGGAATTTCCTTGGCAGAAATCTGTCTGCCGGAGAGCTCTTTCTCTCTCTGTAGTTTCCACCCCGCAGAGGCGGCGGAATCTTTCTGTGGTCGCTCCCCCCAACTTTTGTGTTTTGAGGAGAAGATATAGGTGAGAGGGCGGAGCCAGAGGTGGTCTAGGGTGGCCACACCCCATGTAAGCATGGCCCAGGGTGGCCCGCGCCTGGGGGGTGGGCCCCTGTGGCCCACCTCCGCCTCCCCTTCTGGCATCCTTCGTCTCCTGGGTAAATATAATTTTCTGTAATTTTTCTAGTATTTTACTGATCTTCACGAAATTGCATCAAAACACCGCTTTTTCCATCAGAATCCTGACTCCGGCAGTTCATCCTCCAAGAATCATCCAACATGCAAAAACAGATGAAAAGACATAAGCATCATCTCTTAATATGAAATATATAAATGAATAGAGGTAAATTATGATATAGAATGGTGATGCAAATTGGACGTATCACTACCCCAACACCACTGCCGTTGCACCGCACAAGCTTGCTGCTCTCTCTATTCCCTGCATGTTTTTAGGGTATCTGACATGGATATGCCCTACGGGTACCTGGCCTTGGCCTACCCGGTCCGGCCTAGTGGAGGCCCACACGGAGACTTGCTGATGACGCAAATACCAAGGAGACTCCGGATGGCCCAAGCCCGGAGAAAGTTTGACTCCTAGGAGAACACGGCCAAGCTGTAGATAGAATCTTGAAGGGTCAAACCAAAATCTGTAACCGACTTAACCTACCCGAGACCTAGCCTCCCCTATAAGGCCAGGAGGGCACGGCAAGGAGCATGTCCTTCAACTCTCATACACACACCTCACGCCAGACTACATCTGTGCACCCCTGTAACCTTCGTTTCTACCATCAATCAAGAACAGACAAGCAGGAGTAGGGTTTTCCCTCCGGGGGCCAGCACCTAGGTAAACACCGTGTCTCCTTGTTGTGTGTCTGTTAACCGTCTCTAGCCTCCCCATCTTCTCTAAACCCAAGTCCATAACAATGGGCATTGAAGAGTCGAACCCTCGTCAGTATCCATCCCAACATCACTGCTATCGTTGTCTTGATTGTTCCACCCAAAAGATCATCATCTCTCGCCATGTTGTATTCGACGAGTCTGTCTTTCCCTTTGCCACCACCGTGTCTGCCACGTCTCCTAATCCTTCCTTGCATACTTATGATTTTATGCAGGTTGAGCAGTCGATGTTGTCGATGTGGTTCATCGTGCTAGCCATGGGAAGCTCTGTGGCCGGCGTGCGGCAGCCTACCACGATCGCTTGGCAGCCTACCGCGGTCGCTCGGCAGCCTGCCGCGGCTGCCTCCCCTGCCACGCACGTCCGCTCTGCCGTGATTTCGGCCGACTCTCCCGCCGCGTCCCCCTCGTTGCATGTGACTTCCCCGTCGCCCGCCTCGTCACCCGCCACGTCTGCTGAGGACGATTCCTCGCCACGTGCGGCTGCTGCACCGACTCTGCCACCGCCTCTGGTCTGTCGACCGTGTCGTCCACATCTGTCGTGGTATTGTCGATGCGTATGCCATGGAGGGGTCCTCACAGTGCGTGTTTAGAGACATGGGGTAAGGCGGCAAATTGGCGGGTACGAGGTAACACAACTTATCCAGGTTCAGGTTCCATGACAATGGCGGAACCCTAATCCTGCTATAAATCACTATAAGGGCAATACACCGAGTTACAAGGATTGGTTCACTGTGCGCGATATGAGTTGTTGTTCTTCCCTAAAGGCTCCCATAGGTCCAGCTTATAAAGATGCCAGGTCCTAGGGTTACAGGGAAGAGTCCTAGCCAGACAGGTAACAGAGTCCTACACTGGATCCAACTTGTCTACGTGTCTTGCACTCTAAGGCTCCGAGTATGTCGGTGAATCCATCGTAGCCTTCCTTTATCCGGCATGGTGCTCCCTTCTGGATCCATCTGACTGGGCCTCCCAACAGGCCATGGGCCTTGCTACCAACTGTGGGCGACCCATTTTATCTAGATTAGAGACATGCAATGGTGATACCCATTTAGCATATCCCCAATAGTAGCCCCCGGAGAACTCCGAGAACTTGCCCGTCTTGCCTTTATAGATTGAACGCTCCGTCTAGGTGATGTCAGCAAATCAACAAGCAACATCTTGTAGTCCTCCAAAGAACCCTGCCATATTCTCCGTCTTTGATACATAAGTTGGAGAATTACTGAACCTTCCATCGTACTCTTCTCGTAGCTGGACAGGATCCGTCCATGCCGAAATCTTCATATAGGACTGTTCATCTTCATATGTCAGCGAGCTGTCGTAGACCATAGGTTAGTGACGCCTCATAACTCACACATGCAGCAAACATAATCATAGCGATTTTCCTGCACGAGAAATCCGAAACATCGAGCGGCGGTAGTGGGAACGTGGCGAAATCTCCACGCATGTTCTCGCACGTGTTGTCCACATGTCGACCGTTAGATCATCTTGCACGAATCTTAATGTTGGGGCTATATATTTTAACTGCGGTGGTAATTTTATCTTTTCACCTCATTCTCTCCTGCATCATCTTCTTCCTCCAGCCCAAACCTTCCTCGAGCACACCATGCACATGCAGAGAAAACCCTAGCTTTTCACCATCTCCAACCCCATCTCATCCATCCCAATGGCAAGCAGCAGCAGCACTCCAGCGATGGTGGCGTTCGGAGAGGCTTCCACCAATCCATCCAGCACCGTCCATGCCCCGCTGGAGGGCGTCGTGGTGCCGCGCTCAGCGGTGATTGAATCCACCGGCGTCGACCATATTCTAGCAGCGCTAGAGCCGTTGGAGGAGGAGGCGGACTCCCACAAGGGAGAATGGCGAGGCTCGGACATCTTCGATAGCGACATCAAGGAGATGATATCTTAGGGGTACCTCCCTATGACAGAGGGTCTGGTCTAGCAGGCAACGCTGACCAGCGAGGTCGTCCCTTCTCCCCAACCCGGAAAAAAGGTATACCTCAAAGCTCAGTTCGTACATGGAGTCTCCCTGTTGTCTGACTTCTGCATCCAAGTCCTCGAGCACTTCCAGGTTCAACCTCAGAACTTGTCCCCCAATAGTATTCTTTCACTTAGCAACTACGCGGCTCTGTGCGAGGGATACCTAGGGATTAGTCCTAGGTTAGATCTGTTCATATACTTCTTCACCGTGAAGAGGGAAGCCGGAGTGAGAAGAGAGGAGCTTAGGAACTGTGAGACCATTAGCTTCAAGATATGGTCTGGTCGGCGATTCGCCGACATTGTAGGACATGAGTCCTTCAAACTGGCAACGTACATACTTCTACGCCCTCAACATCCCTCGGGACAGTCAATAAGCATCATACCCAGACTTCATTGACGGGGCCGCCGCTGAAGCCCCGACATGGAGATCACAAGCCCTCCTCCCTTCCAACGATGAAGCCTCCAGCGCCATAAGGCGGATCGATTGGTTCGTACAGATGGGTCTGACCAGCTTGGACATGGCCATGTGCTGGTTCATCAGGCGGATCCAGCCTCTGCAACACCGCGAGAAGATGATGTGTCAATACACGAAGGACAGAAAAGATAACCTCCGGATTTCCGAGGATAACTTTTCCAGTGACTCCATCAAGCTCCTCCTCAAGGACATCGTCAAGGTGAAGGATCACAAGCGTGGCTTCGCCATCACCTATGACATGTTCAAGAACGACAAGTGCCCAAAGGTAACTTTTATTTACTGTTTTCACATATGCTCCAGTTCTTCCGTCTTACACATGTACCTCCGTCTAACACATTGGTTTCACTTAACAGCTGGGGGACTTGGAGGAAACATGCATGGCTTCCCAATTCTATGAACCCAAGATGAAGGAAACCAATGTCGTGTCCGACGACGAAGCCCCGCTGGCGCAGAAGCGGAAGAGCTCCATCTCTGACGCAGCTGGCGGAGGCTAGAAGAAAATGGAGGGTGGAGCCTCCAAGAAGTCCACTGCCTCCCTGGAGGTGGAGAAAATAAGATTAACCAGCATCCCCTTAACCAAGGCGCCAAATTTTTTGTAAGCCTCTTTTCCTCCGACATTGTTGTTATGCTCCTCTTATTCCTGTACTTATACATTGTACATTTCAGGAAAAAGTCTAGCCTGAGTTTGAAGAAGACCTCCAAGTCATCGGGGGCTTCTATAAACATTAGAGATATGCTTGTCCATGCCTATCCCGTCATCGCTCCTCCTACCCCTGCCGTCCAACCATCTGCCGCACCTATCGGATCTCCGGCTAAGGTAGCATCTGATCCTTCCATCATGGAAGTGGACAACACTCCTTCTCAGGAGGTCCCAGATGCTGCAGTGGTGATCCCTTTTGCCGGCGAGCAAGCGATGCAGGAAAGCGCCTCCTCCAAAGTGGCTGAAGCTCCGGCTAAGGATGCCATCGAAAGCGGTAAGGAATTGATGGTGGGAGGCGGATCTGCGTTGACCATGAGTCTGGCGGAGGCCCCTAAGATTATATTTCCAGTACGAGCACCTCTGTCATGGCTCCTGGCACAGCACCGACTTCTCCAACATGCGGCCTTGAGGAGCTTCTCAAACAAGCGGAAATCCTCCGAGTTAACATAGTTGCCTTTGGAAAACTGTTTGTTGATAGCGCCAGCAACCTCAAGATCATTGCATATGTAAGTTTTATATGCCTTTGCATTTCACATGTAGTATCCACTGTAGCCCCCGAGGAATTAGATGGAAAACCATGGTTCTTTTGGTCTGAATGCTCTAAGAGTGACTAAGTAAGGAACTTTGTGTTGTAGCCCCCAAGTATGTACTTTGAATGAATTATTTTGACTAGATACTTTTAGAGTAGAATACACAGTGATTGTAATTTTCAATATTGTAGCCCCTAGGCCTCTAGTTTAAACAAAAACAGTTCCGAATAGATGCTTAAAGAGAGACTAAGAATAGATTTGAATTAAAAAAAACTCGTACTGTAGCCCCGAGCCTCTAGGTGGAACCAAGTAATTCCATCTAGATGCTCCAAGTAGACTAAGTATCCTCTTTGTATTTGCAGAATGAGAATGCTCAGAGGGTGACCGCCAATGATAAATTTCACAAGATGCGCAAGGATCTTGAAGCTGAAAAGGGTAAACATGCCTTCTTGGAGGAACAGGTCGCCAAGGGCAAGAGTCTGTTATCTTTTCAGTTTCCTTCTCGACTTGGTTTTGTGTCTTTGTCTTCCGAATACTCATTGTGTGCTATCATTTCTTCGACTTGCAGAAGTTGTCGCCAAGGCCAAAGAGATTGTCGAGCAGTCCAAGCACATCCAAGAGCTGGATAGCAAAAACAAAATCTTGAAGCAGGAGAGGGATGATACCCTTAAGATTCATGGAGAAGCGCTAGCTGCCATTCAAGAATCTACGAACACGGAGATGAACCGTCTTAAGGAGGGGATTGCGACCCTCAAAGAGTAGAATGCTCAAAAACTTGAGGTGTACAAGACTCTCCGGAAGGAACAGGACTCCATGGCGGAGGTTCTCCAGCAAGCTGAGAGCATCGTCTTTGGTAAGCTTTCTCTGTCTTGTACTTCTATAAGTCAGGTACTTTGATCTGATATGGTGAACTCATGCCCTCGAATGTATTGTCGAAAATGCAGCTCCCATTGTCCTAGCCAAGGATGCTCCTCCGCCAAAAGAGTGTATGGTTCTTGTCAGCAACTTCATCGACACTGCGGCCGCCTAGGCTAAGGAGATTGCCAAGCCCTTCGATATCAACATCAAGGTGGTGGATTTCGTCATCAAGTTCTCGGAGATCCTTCGCCGAGACCCTGAGCGTATCATATGATGGAAAGCTTCATGTACCCGGAATGGCGCTAGGATGGCCTTAGCCATGGTCAAGGCCCACTACAACGATGCCGACATCTACATGGTGACCTCTGGTCTCCCCGACATGAATGAAGACGGAGAAAAGATCGACAACGATGCAATATGGTCTTCTATCGCCGGCTATGACACCAGGGTCGCCCAATTGGTCAAGGTGGACGTCTTCATGCCTCTCGAGGTTATTGATGCTGACCAGGCTAGCTCCGATTCCTCGAATACCATCGACTTTGTTGAATACCAAGATGGATCTCCTGTCGCTGACGACGCAGCTTCAAAGTCCCCTATGCCAGAAGAATGAAAACATTTTGTAATATTTGTTTCTTTTGGAAATTTCTTTATGCGGAAAACAATGTGGTTCACTTAAGGCAGAAAACTTGGCTATGAGCTTCCAGCTACTCAGTAACTAGTTCCAGCATGTATATTTGTATATATTTTTAAGCAAGTGCTAGATTATCCATTACTTTGGTTTTTATGCTTGACCTTTCATGAGTCGGGAGACCCTCAGTCAGAACCATGTGCTCATGTGATGATGCCTAATGGCACCATCAAAAACCTAAGCAAAAAATCGCCGAATTTGAGTGTCAAAAGTCACTACTCCAGAATCCACATAAAAACAACAAAGAACGTGTAGACCAGAAAACTTAAGCTAACGCCTATAGGCAGAATTTTCAGAAGTGCAAATGCAAAGCTTGTGCATAAAGGTTTTATATGATCCAATAATAAATACTAAAGGAGGTAAAAGACTCAGGCATATGAGTGAACCAAAAGTTTTATTTCATTGATCATATAAGAGGTACACCGTAGATAATAAAATATGCTTAGTGTAAAAAGTACGTAGCTGTGCTATGTTCCATGGCTGATCAAGATCCGGGTAGTCATCATCTGGGTCACGTTACTTATGCTTATGATCCTCGTTTGGCCTATCTTCCAACTCACGATTATCAATGAGCTAATAGGAACCATTGAGTAGTACCTTGCTTATGATGAAAAGTCCTTTCCATGGCGGGGATAATTTGTGTGACCTTTTCTACTTATTTCGGAGCACCAGATCCCCTCTTTAAACGAGCGATACCAAACGCGGCGACTATGGTAGCTTCGTAGCTTCTGCTGGTAGATGTTGGATCTCTGGCATGCCGGCACACGCTCCTCCTCGAGAAGGTCCACATCTAAGATCTAGATTCTTTAGCATCGTCCTCATCATAGGCGGCAACTCTTGGTGAATCATGGAGGATGTCGGAAGGTAGGACTGCTTCTGCTCCATATACCATGAAGAAAGGGGTGTAGCCGGTGGATCTGTTGGGAGTAGTTCGTAAACTCCACAAAACAGATGGCAACTCCTCCGCCAAGGCTCCAGCTACACTATGCAGCGGTTCTTCTAAACGTGGCTTTATTCCCTGTAGAATTATTCCATTGGCCCATTCAACTTGACCATTAAATTGTGGGTGAGCCACAGATTCTAGATCAAGGCGGATGCCCTTCTCCCAACAGTAAGCCTCTACTTCTCCGAGTGACAAGTTGTTGCCTTTGTCGGTGATGATGCTATGTGGGAGACCAAATCTCACCACTAAATTCCAGACAAATCTAAGGGTAGTTGTCCCATCAAGCTTTCTAATGGGTTTAGCTTTTATCCATTTTGTGAATTTGTCAACTGCAACTAGCAGATGCGTAAACCCACAAGGTGTCGTCTACAATGGCCCAACCATGTCAAGACCCCAGACTACAAACGGCCAAGTTATTGGTATGGTTCGCAATTCTTGAGCTGGTACATGTGGTTGCCGGGCATAATACTGACACCTAATGCATGTATCGACCAGCTTGTCGGTGTCCGCCTTTGTGGTCAGCCAGTGGAATCCTTGACGGAAGGCTTTGGAGACCAAGGATCGGGGAGCGGCGTGATGCCCGCAATCTCCAAGATGAATCTCACGAAGGATCTCAATACCCTGATGCTGGGAAACACATTTGAGGTATACACATGTGGTGCTTCTTTTGTAGAGCTGCCAATTTATTATGGTATAGCCCTTTTCTCGACATACTATTTGCCAACTTTCGACCTCGTCGATGGGAAAAGTTCCGTGTACGAGATAATCCATGAACGGTTTTGTCCAAGCCGGAGGGACTATTGTTATTGCATTAACAAATGGTCAACTCTATCCGGGTTCTCTGGGTCCACTCTCTTCACGGAAGGTGTCCGTAGATGCTCCAGAAAAACACATGTTGGAATTGGTTTGCACCCTCATCCAAGCTTTGACAATAGATCAGCCACCTCATTTTCCTCCCTCTTGATGTACTTGACTTTGTAGCCTTCGAAGCACTTGGCTATCTCGTCTACTTTGTCTCGATATGCCGCCATCATAGGGTCCCATGCGTTCCAGATGCTAGCCACCTGCTAGGCAACCAAGTCAGAATCTCCACAGCAAACTATGTGTTTGATGCCAATATCCTTGACTACACGAAGTCCGTGAATGAGTGCTTCATATTCCGCCATGTTGTTCATAGACTCAAAGTGAATTTGCAAGACATAGTGCAGTTTTTCTCCTATTGGTGACTGTAGCAGTACACCAGCCCCCGAGCCATTGAGTAGCTTTGATCCGTTGAAGTGCATCACCCAATATTATGGTTCTAGTACAAGAGTATCATTTGGCAATTTTGTCCAATCTGCGATAAAATCCGCCAAGGCTTGAGATTCGATAGTGTCGCGTCTCTTGTAGGTTACTTCGAAGGCGGCAAGCTCAATGCCCCACTTCGCGACCCTTCCTATAGAATCGCTATTATTGATGATGTCGGACAGTGGAGCTTTCCTCACTACTATGATTGGGTGGTTGTAACATCCCAAAAATACTAAACTTGGATCATCAAACTCTAATCATCAAAATTAGGGTTAACAAAAACTTTTCTAAATAAAATTATGGAAGCATGCATGTGAGTATGCATTTCATTTTGAATTCTTTTGAACCACCTTGTTTATGTGTTCCATTGCTTGTAAATGGATGCTTAGGTGAAATAAACATCATCTAAACATTTCCCACACTTTTCCCAAAGACAAGTAAATCAAAACAAATAAAATAAGGGAATGGTCATTTTGACCAATTTAACTCCCATGCCTACTTTGGCTGTCTCAAACTTTTAGAACCTAAAAGAAACTTTTCTAGATCTTTGCACCCCTTGATTGTACTCATAACAAAGTATGAAGGCCCACTTTGTGATCATCCAAAAACTTTCAAATGCATAGTTTAAATGACAATTCAAAATTGAATCTTTATCATATGGGAAGATCCCACTTTTTCAAAAACCACTCAAACAAGCTCAACTTTCAAAACCCAAGCATCTGCAGACTCACCAGCACCAACCTAGCACACCCACCAAAAATCTTTTCAAAATTCAAAACTTGAGTTCTTGCGGCCATTTCATCAAACACTTGGCAGACACAAATCAAACAAAATCCAAACACTATTGTGAGCAGTGATTGAAGCCTAACTTGTTCCCTCTCTGGTTACAACTAGGTTTTAGTATCTCATCTAGCTCAATTGCACACCCTTAGCATCACTGTAAGCTTGGCATTGCCATCAATGGTGAGCAGGCCGAATGCACCCTTGTCACCCCCATGTCGACAGCAAGCTAGGAGGAGAAACAAGCCTAGCCAGCATGTCTGGGAGCAAGCCAACACCCCACCGCCACTCCCTGTCCAGCGCTCGAACGTTGCCAGCCACTGGACCACACGCACGAACCATGCCAACCTCGCCAGCAACCATGCCGAGAGCACGCCCCGTGCGCCACGCTCGACCGACGCCCACAGACCGCGCGCCGCCCTCGCCGCGTGCATACATGATCACCACCGTCCCAGCAACCCCGCAGACACGCTCGTTCGCCGCTGCGCGGACCACGCGCGCTGTGCGCCATTAAATTCTCCGTCGGGCACGCGTAGAGCACCATCACGTTCCGACCAAGCCGCACCGCCCCACGTCTCGCCACCGTGTCGTTGAGCATCGCCAGGGAGCACCGCACCGCCCCCTACCATAGCCCATGCCGATAGCCGTCTGTACCATCGACCACGACGAGCTCACCGTGCGCCCGTCGGTCCCCTCTCGCCACTATAAATAGAGGTCACCCCCAGCCGAATTGAGCACACCATCTCACTCCCCTCTCCTCACTGATCATTCCACCCTGTTCTCGGAGCAAGGCGAGAAGCACTTCGCCAGAATTTCGCCGGAGCCTGCCGACTCTGGAGGAGAAGGGCGCCAGCGATTGGAGCCGCCCAGGAGAAGCTGTCAGTACCAGGATGTTCGCCGTCGTCGACTTCGCCGTTCACCCGCCTCGCCGACCCTTGCCTGAACCCTGGTGAGCCCCCAACGACCCCCACTGGCCGCGCTAGGTTTCTGTCTCGCCGGCGTTGCCCAACGTCAACGATGACCCTCAGCCGTTGGATTAGAACCAGATCGAACACACCACATCGCCCCATACCGCTTCGCACCCCCTGTCTCACTGACGCATGGGGACTGCCACTTACGCAGCCCGCGGAAGCGCTGTGCTTAGCAGGCCGGCCCGTTAGCCTTTCCCACGCAGCCCAGTTATTTGAATTAAACCTTTTCCATTTTATTTCAAACACACTTCTGTACCTAGTTTCAAAAATCAACCCAGGTCGATTCAATGCACCGAATTGAATGAAACTAATTTTTTTAGAAAGGTCTTGAAATGCTGAATCCAAGCCCGTTAGATGCAAGTAATTTGGATCTGTAGATCACCCTTGGTAAAAATAACAAGGCAGAAGCTTTTCTGCATTCAAACATTTTTCAAATTAAAACCATAATAGCTTTTGAGTTGATTCCAACTCTCAAAAATCACATTTAACGATACCTTTCAGAATATATAAAAATATATAGGTTTACTTACAGAAATAATGACCAAGTAATAAAAGAATGCCACCTAGGCATTTCTAGCCACTTTAATTAATTAAAATAAAAGGGTAAAACCTTATTAAATTGTGACACCACTTTAAATCACATTCCCATGGACTAAAATATGTGGTGATAACATGTGTCAATACGATCCCATGTTTGGTTTGGAGAATAGTAAATCTTAAGTAGTTTTTCAATGAGTAGAAATTACTTTTCTAAAAATAAAAAGGAATTAAACCAAGCTTTAATCTTGTAATGTTAGTGATGATGCTAGATCATCTATAGGACCCTTTTGTGTGATTATTGCAAGTAGTTAAGTATTGTTTGGTGATTGTGTACATCGTATTTATTTATAGACGCTAGTACCAACCAAGGATACGAGGAGGAAGGAGGATACTACGAAGAGGAAGCCGAGGGGAACTTCAACCACTGCTCTGCACAAGGCAAGCCTAATACTACTAGTGAATGTGCAAGCTAACCCTTGCAAGATATTCTACTGATGCAAACAAACCCTTACTTGTTACCATGCCAATCCTATGCCTGAAGCATATGTGATGATATCCACTTGTTACCCCCTCCTAGTTTTATTTGCAAGATTTCTATTTTGTTTCTTTATCAAAGCTACTTCCTTAGAGAGTACTCAAGTGACTTGTAGATTCTAGAAAGATATATTTGAAGGTAGCATAAAGAGCATAAAATTTGGCCTAAGCTAGAAAATCTTGATGTCATCCTAAGGCATGAGATTGAACTTAGTTGAAACCCCACTAGTTTACCACCCCTCATTAGTACCTATCCCCACTTATAGATGCTAGTGCTAAGCATAAAACTTGATCAACTTTAGATGGGAATACTTGGTGAAAATGGTTATGAAAACCTTAGAATGATGGATCATTCTACTGAGATGTTTTGACATGTGTTCCTGAACACCAGATGATCTTGGTGATGAAAATGTTGAGGCAGGAGCCTTAGCCCTTTATAAAACTGATGGTTGTCTGGATGCGATACCATTCCAATTTTATCGTACAACCACAATACCCGAAGATTGGGTAGGGCTTGACTGGAAACTTATATACCTTAGTATTAGTTCCCTCACGGCCAAGGTCTGAGCTGAGGCTACCTTGTGAAGATTGTCCACCTGTGCAGTACCCAAGATGACAGTTGGTCATGGTTGGGAGGCCAAACTCACAGGAGAGGTGCTTATACTAGGGTGTGTAATTGAAAGGTTAGGATTGATTATCCGCATACTGAGTATGGTGAATTCAGGATTTGTTCCTGACGGATGTATCGAATGTTGTGGTGAAAGTGTACAATCTCTGCAGAGTGTCAAACTATTCGAATAGCCGCGTCTGCGGTTATGGACAATTGGAGTGGCCATACTGTTCCCCCGTCAGCTGTTTTCAAAATGACTTGGGAAATGGATTGAGACTTTTACTTGACCACAACAGGGTTGTGCTACGAAATACAAGTTCCCACTTAGGTGTTATAAACTTCAACTAGCTCTCTTGCTTCTGAACGTAGTAGGGATAAATCTGGCCTTTGCAAAACAACCCTAGAGCCTAGTGTCCTATTATCCAAAAACCCGTTTACTTGTTAGTATTAGTTTGCGAGTACTTAAAGAGTACTCATGGCTTTGTCCCTGGCTATTCCCGTGGCCAGACTATGAAGAGGAGTACCTGGAGGATGGACCCCAGGAAGGTTTCGACAACTAGGATCATCTCCCATCGTCAGCATTGCCTGTGACCCCAAAGATGGAGCTTCGCCTACGCTACTATTATTATTACGTATTTCGCTGCTTAAAGTTGTATTAAGAATTGGATCATGAGATCCTTATTTGTGTAAGACCTTATGTATGGTTTGTAATGGATGATGTACTGTGGTATCCAATTCTGTTATGTCTCACAAAAATGGTAATCCTAGGATTGCGATGTATGGCATAACAGGCATCTGGGATTAAAAATCCGGGTGTTGACAAGTTGGTATCAGAGCCATCCTGACCATAGGAGACCCTAGTTAGACTGGACGTTTGAATCAAAAACTGAGTTTCAAAACCAAAGGAAGCAAATATTTACAAAAACTTATTCTCATTCTTATCCCTTTGATTCTTTCATGAAAATACATGTTCCTCAAAAATTCTTGCAAAATACATAAAAATTGACACACTTGATTACTCTACTAACTTACTCATCCTATATTCTTATAGATGGACGTGAAGTACAACAAGTTTTATTAGTTGGGGAATGGAGGAGACCTTATCTTTGAGAGGGATTTGGACCAGATTGAACTTCGAGCGTCACTTCGAGTTCTTCGGAGCTCAGCTCAATGATCAAGGAGGAGAAGATCTGCAGTGGCTAATTGTTGCAAGTCTCCGAGGAAAGATTGAACCTCCCACTGCTAAGGGAATTCAGTTTACCTTGAGAGAGAACAACTGGCTCGATGGACTTGCCAGGGCCATGCAGGAAAGTCTTGCCCGTCTGTGTGGGCAGAGCATCAATCAGATCAAGGGAACTCGCTTTGAGTTTTGCCCGAGGCGTGATGCAAATGGACAACCACTGGAAGCACCATACCACCCCGAGCTGAAGACTCAATTGGACCACCTTAGCTTCATGATGTACGATCGTCAGCAGGAGTTGGATAACTGCCGTGACTACTCCAACCACAAGTCTGCCATCATCAAGACGAAGGATCAAACCATCGCCATTCTGGCAAAAGATCGCAAGTCTCGCCGCCGTCAGCTCAACAAGAAGGAGCGCATCATTGCTCGTCTTCGCCACCGCATCTCATCTTTGGAGGAGACCATCCACGAGAGAGACATGCAGTTGGAGAAAAGGGAGAATGCCGGAGAGGACCTTCGTGGAGACCCCTACTCCTATCTCAGCGATGATGATGAATTTCTGGAGGATCAGGCTATGGATTTCTTCACCGATGAGGATGATTTCTCCTTCATCGATGATGAAGATGATGAAGCCACAGATTCCAAGGAATAGTAGCATTTGAGCACTAGCGTAGTGAGTAGTATTCGGTCCCACTGTATTGTAGTTTTCAGAATGGTTCTTAAAACCATATGTTTTTCTTTGTTGTGGTGTGTGTTGTATCGTGTGCTATGATTGAATGAATGAAAAGCAAGTTGCTAGAAAACTCTGAGTCGAACTTTAAAAACTTTTCCAAGTCCCTGAAACCTTATAAATTTCCCTCTTCTCTCATGATCTATCTCAATCTTCAGATGCCACGCGGAGGAAGTGGTTCATTCCCGGACCCGATGTTGCAGATCCTGCAAATGTTGGTTTCGGACCACGAAGCTGAAAGAGCGGAACGCCAAGCCAACCTAGCCACCTTGCAACAGATAGGTCAGCTTGCCCACAACAACCAAGGCCACGGAAATCAGGACAACCATGGATCTAAGCTCAAGAATTTCCAGAATACCAACCCACCTGTTTTCACTAAGTCAGAAGAGCCCCTAGACGCCGATGATTGGTTGCAAACCATGGAAAATAACCTAGAAGTCGCCGGAGTGGAAGCCAACGAGATAGTTCTGTTCGCCACCCACTATCTAGCCAGAGATGCCAGGGCATGGTGGAACAGTGTTAAGCAGAATGACGGAGGCCGATGATGACCAGGAGGAATTCAAGGTCAAGTTCAGCAGAACCCATGTGCCACCGGGTTTGATCAAGAGGATGAGAGACGAGTTCAGAGAACTGAAGCAAGGAAGGATGACTGTAATGGAATACCGTGACAAATTCTTGTCATTAGCTAGGTATGCCCCGGATGAGATTGACACCGAAGCCAATAAGAAAGAGAGATTCTTGAATGGTCTGCATGATGAGATGCAGACGGTGTTAGTCAATATCCCCTTTGCCGATATTGAAGCCCTTGTAGACTCTGCTATCCAGATGGAAGGAAAGATCAACCAAGCCAACGAGAACCACAAGCGTCGCATGATGCATCAGCCAGGAACCCATCAGACCCCAAAGTATCGCCCTAACCCATCTCCAGGATTTGCCCCAAGAACAAACATACCCCCGATGAACTGTCCGACCTATCCCAACCGTGGAAACCCTAGACCCGGAAGAAATCACAACAACCCCGGTAACTCTAGCAATTTCAACCGTGCACCACCAAAGTTCAACACCAACAATGCTGCCACCAACACCAACACTGCCCCTAGGACTGGAAGCAATGCGGTGCCTGTAGCAGCAAAGGACAAGTCGCAAGTGACTTGTTATGACTGTGGAAATAAAGGTCACTACTCCAACGAGTGCCCCAACAAGAATAATGCCGCAACCCCCAATACCAATGCCCTAGCTTAGCAGCAGTGTCGTGTTCAGCCAGGAAGAAGATTTGCCCCAGGGAATTCGCTCAACCGCAACGGCCATCTTTTTCTCATGCATGCTGAAGAAGCTCAGGAAGCACCAGACGTTGTGCTGGGTATGTTTTCTGTCAATTCAGTACTTGCAAGAGTGTTGTTTGATTCTGGTGCATCCCATTCATTTGTCACCGAAGAATTTGCATGCACTAGTAAAATTCAACCAACCAAACTGAAGCATGTCATGATTGTTCAAATTCCCGGATCAACCACCAAGGCTAGGCAAATTTGCAAAGCCGTCCCTATCCGAATCCATGGCATAGATTTTTATGCTAATCTGATAGTACTCGGAACTAAAGGTTTGGAAGTAGTACTAGGAATGGATTGGATGTCCAAACATAAAGGATTGATTGACTGTGCCAAGAAAGCCATAACCATGACCAGTACAGCCGGAATATCAGTCGAGCATATATCTGAAACCTTACCTCGTCAATTCAAGTGCAACAGGAGTATAGCCCAACCTACCATTGACCAAGTCCGGATAGTCTGTGAATACCCCGATGTATTTCCAAATATTTTGCCCGGTATGCCCTCAGATCGGGATATCGAGTTTATCATCGAACTAATCCCCGGAACTAGACCCATAGCCCAGAGACCCTATAGTATGAACCCGTCAGAGCTAGTAGAACTGAAGAAGCAACTGGATGCCATGCTGGAAATTGGATTGATTCAACCAAGTGCGTCACCATGGAGATCACCTGTCTTGTTTGTGGACAAGAAAGATGGAGGTAACCGTTTGTGTACGGATTACCGGAAGTTGAATGATGTCACCATCAAGAACAAGTACCCCTTGCACAAGATAGAAGATTTGTTTGATCAGTTGACCGGTGCCAACATGTTTTCTAAGATTGATCTTAGGACTGGCTATCATCAACTCAAAATTCGTGCAGAGGATATTCCAAAGACTGCCTTTACCACCAGATATGGATTATACGAGTATACAGTCATGTCTTTTGGATTAACCAATGCCCCCGCTTATTTCATGAATCTCATGAATAAGATTTTTATGGACTTCCTGGATAAGTTTGTCGTTATTTTCATTGATGACATTCTGATTTATTCCAAATCAGAAGAAGAACATGAGCTACACCTAAGGACCATTCTTGGAACCCTTAGAGAGCATCAGTTGTATGCCAAGTTTAGCAAATATGAATTCTGGTTACAGGAGGTAGTATTCCTCGGTCACATTGTATCCGCCGGAGGAATTCACTACTAGGAAAACGGCCTTTAGTGGCGCACCTGAAAACATCATCTATGGCGCACTAGCAGTGCGCCACGTGCCTTGCGCTACGGCTATCTCTCAGCCGTGGCGCACTGCCTAGTGCGCCACGGTTGTGTAGAGACAGGCGTAGTGCACCTGCTAGTGCGCCACAGATGTTTGGGCAGGTACGCTACCCCTAGGATCTTCTGTGGCGCACTACCTAGTGCGCCACTAAGCTTCTATAGTGCGCTTTAGGTGTAGTGCGCCACAGAAGGTAGATCATGTGCGCCACATATGTGTTTTTTTTAATTTCTGATCCAGATTATATACAATACAGATTATATACAATATTACAGCAGATATAAACACACAGATACAAGATATAAAATTATATATATAAATACACAATATGAAAAACAAGATTGAAACAAATACATATAGATAAGTCTCATACATGAATACATAGTATAAGTTACATTGTTTCGATCAAGTTACAAAGTAGTAGTTGGTGACATGCGAATACATGTGTCGATCGAACAAGTTAGAGCTCGGAAGCTCGCCTAGACATCTAAACTAGCTAGACACAAACGCGGGATAAACAACCAAAGAAGATAAGCATGATCACCGCCGCGACGAAGGTGTAGGTCTTCATCCGGTTCCTTGTCCTAACTCCCGCTAGATAACGCGTGTATCTAGCTTCCGCCTCTGCCATATTGCTGTACCCTTTGTAGCTATTGCCGCTGAAACGGTGCACCTGTCTCCGGCAGTCTTCCCAATCATCGTAGACTCCGGGAACCCGTCCCTTGTACACGACGTACCACGTCATCTATAAGTTGACAATAATAATTAACCGGTGATTGAAAAGAAACATATATAATTAAAGTCGCATATGAAGATACACTTATAGAAAGTACTCCTAAATTAAAAAGACCAAACTCAAAAAGCATGCCTCATATATAACTAGGTTGTTCGACACAGGAATATGATACGATGGAACTGTTCGTCAAGTAGGATGCACAACACCTGGGCCTGTGCATAGCACAAGGCGAACAATCCCATCGCAGCACATTCACATATAGTGTGCCACGACATTTCAATCATCGGCATTATTCTCGAAAAAGACCAAAGTAACTCAAAAAGCATGCCTCATATATATATACATAGGTCGTTGGACACAAGAATATGCTACGATGGAACCGTACGCCAAGTAGGATGCACAACACCTGGACTTGTGCATAGCACAAGGCGTACAATCCCATCGTAGCACATTCACATATATATTGTGCCACGACATTTCAATCATCGACATTATTCTCGAAAAAGACCAAAGTAGCTCGAAAAGAATGCCTCATATATAACTAGCTAGGTCGTTGGACACAGGAATATGCTATGATGGAATAGTTAGCCAAGTAGGACTTGTGCATATCAAAAGGCTAACTATCCCGTCATAGCACATTCACATATATATTGTGCCACGACATTTCAATCATCGGCATATTCTCGAAAAAGACAAAAATAACTCGAAAAGAATGCCACATATATATACATAGGTCATTGGACACAGGAATATGCTATGACGGAATAGTCAGCCAAGTAGGATGCACAATTCCTGAATTAGCATACTCATTTGTATGTACTTCTTCTTCATGCACAACCATGGAGGGAGGTTGTACATCCATACAAACACGGGCCAAGTGTTGTGCGTGCTGCTCTGGCTACCGAACGGATTGAGTGTATCGGTGCTCGCACCAAGCCTGATGTTCCTCGAATCTCCACCGAATTCTGGGAATTCGAGGTCCAATGCTTTCCACTGGCTAGCATCTGAAGGGTGCGTCAGCAGCTCATCCTTTTCGGGGTCATCATCATCATCTCCTGGCTTCTTCCTTTCCGCATGGCATCGCATGAGCTTCACTTCCTTAGGGTCCGCGAAATAGCGCTGCAGACGAGGAGTGATAGGAAAGTACCATACCGCTTCTCGTGGTGCTTTCTTCCCTTTCTTGTATCGACTCATGCCGCACACCGGACATGTGGTTTTCTCCGCGTCCTCGCCCCGATAAATGATGCAATCATTGATGCATACGTGATATCTAACATGCGGTAGATCGAGAGGACAGACGATTTTCTTGGCGTCCTCGATACTAGTTGGACATGTGTTCCCCTCCGGAAGACGATCGTGCCAGAATGCCATCATATCATCGAAGCTTGCGTCGCTCAATTTGTGTTTTGCCTTCATCTCCATAGCCTTGAGCGTTACATTCAACCGGGTATCATCGGGCCTGCATCCTTCATACAATGGAGTAACCGCGTCTTTCTCAAGTTGCGCAAGCTTGGCTTTCTCTCTAGCGGCATCCCTGGCATTACTCGTCTGCTTGAGAAGCAGCTCTTGCACATAAGGGTCCTGCACCTAGCCTGACGTTGTTCCATCATCGTCTATTCCTCCGGCATCTAGATCATCATCATCCCGGTCTGCTTCCGCACCTTCACCATCTCCAGGAGACTCTTCATCATCTCGCCCGTTCTCGCTGTGATGATGATCATCGTCATGTTGGCCACCTTCACCGTCTCCATCGTCTATGTCATCGCTTATCCAACGAGTGTATCCATCCATGAAACCATGGCGAGCAGTGCGCGCAGATTCTCGAATCGGTCGATCACCCAGTTGAGTTTGCATCTTCTGCACGGACATCTTATATCCGTCTTGTTATTTCGTATCATGTTGGCCGTCACACATTTCAAAAATCTAGCCACAATGCCTTCGCTCATTATGCGGACCATTTTTGCCTGCACGGTGTACACGGTACAATTAGAAGTCTATTAAAACCACATAATGAATGCATGCATGCAATGGTCGATAGAAAATTTTGGCATGACCTATCCTAAAATTAGGACCTTTGCGAAATGCCAAAGTCTTGCCAAAATGGAAATGAATCAACATTTTGGCAAAACAAATGGCAACTTGTTCACATACAAACACAAGAGAGAGAGAGACCGATCCATACACACATGAACATATCATTATCCTCTCCATACACACATGCATGAGCATCATCAATACTCTCCATATACACACACATATGACCATCGATCGATCCTCTCCATACACACATCATGAGCATCGATCATCTACATAGAGCATATCATCCATATACACATGAACACATCCTTACATGGACAACTTACCGAGATGAGAGACCGATCGCGAGAAAGATGGAAAGGAGAGGTGCGCGCGTCGACCGGAGAAGGAGATGAGAGACCGGAGACCTTCCTCTATTACTTATGTAACATCCAAAGCAAGTTCTACATGCTAAAAATGGTGAATGGGTGGAGAAATTGAGGTGGGAAGGAGAAGATCCTAACTAGATCTAAGGAGGAAGAAGAAGGGGAAAGTGAAGTGTGGGGTGGTGGATGTGGTCACATATGTGCACATAAAGTGCTGTCAAAAAAAATCGACACATCCGTGGCGCACTCTGCCCTAGTGCGCCACAGGGAGTAGGAACATCTGTGGCGCACTATGCCATGTGCACCACGGATGTTCCTACTCCCTGTCGCGCACTAGGAAGAGTGCACCACAGATGTTTCTGGACGTTTCACAGTAGAGGGGGCATGCGCTTAGGCGTAGCGCACCCCCCCATGTGCGCCACGATTGGCACTAACAACCGTGGCGCACATGACTATAGTGCACTACAGATGTTTGGCGTGCGGCCAACAGGGCCCTGGCCCACACATATCTGTGGCGCACTATAGTCATGTACGCCACGGTTGTTCTAGTTACTAGTAGGGCACTGCCCATAGGTGAGCCACGCCTGTTTTAGCCGTGGGGCACTTCAACCATGTGAGCCACGGATGTGCTGATTACCTATAGCCATTTTCCTAGTAGTGATTGCCGTTGATCCTGCCAAAGTGAAAGATGTAGAAGATTGGCAAGCCCCAACCACTCAAACCCAAGTTCGTGCATTTCTCGGATTGGCGGGATACTACCGCAAATTCGTAGAAGGATTCTCGAGTATCGCCAGACCTATGACCCAATTGCTGAAGAAATACAAGAAGTTTGAATGGACCGACAAATGTGAAGCGAGTTTTCAAGAACTCAAGAGGAGATTGATTTCAGCCCCAATCTTGATCATGCCGGATATCACGAAGCCCTTCGATGTGTATTGCGATGTACCCAAGATCGGTCTCAGATGTGTGCTAATGCAAGAAGGCAAAGTTATATCTTATCTATCTCGACAATTGAAGCAACATGAGCAAAATTACCCAATGCATGACCTCGAACTCGCAGCCGTAGTTCTAGCCCCGAAGACATGGAGACATTACCCTATGGGAAACCGTTGTGAGATTTATTCGGATCACAAGAGCCTGAAGTATATATTCACTCAGAAGGAGCTGAATATGATATAGAGGAGATGGATTGAGCTAATCAAGGATTACGATCTGGACATTCATTATCACCCTGGTAAAGCCAATGTGGTAGCAGATGCCCTTAGCAGATTGCCGTGCCGCTTGAACTCCATGATTTTGAAGGAGCAACCAAGCTTGCACAAAGAAATGGAAGATTTTCGAATGGAATTAGTGAGTGAAGGATTTTTGGCTAGCATAGAACTCCCGCCCACTTTGATCAGCCAAATCAAAGAGGCGCAGAAAGGAAATGCTAGTATCGACGGAATCAAGCGTCGTATCGGTACAGACAAAGTACCCGTATTCACTGAAGACGAAGAAGGAGTTCTGTGGTACAAAGGACGCCTTTGTGTACCTGCAAATTCTGAGTTAAAAGAAGTGATTCTGAAGGAAGCTCATGATACTCTTTATTCTATCCATCCCGGAGGAACTAAGATGTATCAAGATTTGAAAGAGCAATTTTGGTGGCATAAGATGAAGCGAGAAATCAGAAGCTATATCGCCAAGTGTGATATATGTGAGCGAGTCAAGGAAGGACATCAAAGACCCGCTGGATTGTTGCAACCCTTACAGATTCCGGAATGGAAATGGGATTCCGTTGGAATGGACTTGATCACCGGACTGCCTACTTCTAGTAGGGGAAATGACTCTATCTGGGTCATAGTGGACCAATTGTCCAAAGTCGCCCATTTCTTACCCGTCAAGACCACATATCAGAGTTCGAAACTAGCAGAGTTGTACATCGCTAGAATAGTTAGTTTGCATGGAGTCCCCAAGAACATCGTATCGGATTGAGGAACTCAGTTTACCTCGAGATTCTGGAAGAAAGTCCAAGAAGGTTTAGGAACCCGCCTAGATTTCAGTACTGCGTATCACCCTCAGACAGATGGACAAACGGAGCGAGTAAACGAAATACTCGAAGATATGCTGAGAGCATGTGTGTTAGAATATGGATCCAAGTGGGAAGACTGTCTTCCGTTTGCAGAATTTTCTTACAACAACAGTTATCAGGCTAGTTTGCAAATGGCCCCATTTGAATTCATGTACGGAAGAAAGTGTCGCACCCCTTTGAACTGGTCGGAAGTAGGAGAGAGTCAGATTTTTGGACCTGACATCCTACAAGAAGCAGAAGAGAAGGTTCACAAGATTCGTGAGCACCTCAAGACTGCCCAATCCAGACAGAAGAGTTACGCCGACAAGAGATGTCGAGACCTCGCCTTCAACATAGGAGATTTTTTTTATCTGAAAGTGTCGCCATTGAAGGGAATGCAGCGTTTCCAACTCAAAGGAAAGTTAGCCCCCAGATATATCGGACCTTTCAAGATTTTGAACCGTCGAGGAGAAGTATCATATCAATTGGAACTACCCGAAGAGATGTCCGCAGTGCACAATGTGTTCCATATCTCGTTACTTCGCAAGTGTCTCGAAGTCCCAGAGAAGATCGAAGTGTTCAAGAACATCGACCATCGGACCATAGATATCAACGATGACCTGACCTATCCCGAAGTACCCATCCGTATTTTGGAAGAAGCCTTTAGAATTACCCGAACCCGAAGCATCAAGTATATCAAGATTCAGTGGAGCAACCACACAGAAGAGGAAGCTACCTGGGAGCGCGAAGATCACATCAGGACAGAGTTTCCCGATCTTCAAATCCTAGGTAATCTTTTTCGTCCTTTTTCAAATCTCGGGACGAGATTTTGTTTAAGGGAGGAAGGTTTGTAACATCCCAAAAATACTATACTTGGATCATCAAACTCTAATCATCAAAATTAGGGTTAACAAAAACTTTTCTAAATAAAATTATGGAAGCATGCATGTGAGTATGCATTTCATTTTGAATTCTTTTGAACCACCTTGTTTATGTGTTCCATTGCTTGTAAATGGATGCTTAGGTGAAATAAACATCATCTAAACATTTCCCACACTTTTCCCAAAGACAAGTAAATCAAAACAAATAAAATAAGGGAATGGTCATTTTGACCAATTTAACTCCCATGCCTACTTTGGCTGTCTCAAACTTTCAGAACCTAACAGAAACTTTTCTGGATCTTTGCACCCCTTGATTGTACTCATAACAAAGTATGAAGGCCCACTTTGTGATCATCTAGAAACTTTCAAATGCATAGTTTAAATGACAATTCAAAATTGAATCTTTATCATATGGGAAGATCCCACTTTTTCAAAAACCACTCAAACAAGCTCAACTTTCAAAACCCAAGCATCTGCAGACTCACCAGCACAAACCTAGCACACCCACCAAAAATCTTTTGAAAATTCAAAACTTGAGTTCTTGCGGCCATTTCATCAAACACTTGGCAGACACAAATCAAACAAAATCCAAACACTATTGTGAGCACTGATTGAAGCCTAACCTGTTCCCTCTCTGGTTACAACTAGGTTTTAGTAGCTCATCTAGCTCAATTGCACACCCTTAGCATCACTATAAGCTTGGCATTGCCATCAATGGTGAGCAGGCCGAATGCACCCTTGTCACCCCCATGTCGACAGCAAGCTAGGAGGAGAAACAAGCCTAGCCAGCATGTCTGGGAGCAAGCCAACACCCCACCGCCACTCCTGTCCAGCGCCGAATGTTGCCACCATCGGACCACACGCGACGAACCATGCCAACCTCGCCAAAGAACCATGCCGAGAGCACGCCCGGCGCCACGCCGACAGACGCCTACGCATCGCCCTACCGCCACGCATACGTGATCACCGCCCCAAAGAATCACGCGAGACCACGCGGCCGCGGCGCCGTTAAATTCTCCGTCGGCACGCTGCAGAGCACCGTCGCGTTCCACCAAGCCGCATCACGTCTCGCCACCGTGTCGTTGAGCATCGCCATGGAGCACCGCATCGCCCCTACCGTCGCCCATGCTGATAGCCGTCTGTACCGTCGACCACGACGAGCTCACCTTGCGCCCCATCGGTCCCCTCGCTCCACTATAAATAGAGGCCACCCCCAGCCGAATTGAGCACACCATCTCACTCCCTCTCTCATCGATCATTCCACCTGTTCCCGAGCAAGGCGAGAAGCATCACGAATTTCACGGAGCTCGCCACTGGAGGAGAAGGGCGCCGATTGAGCCGCCCAGAGAAGCCGGTACCAGGAGGTTCGCCGTCGTCGACTTCGTCGTTCGCCCACCTCGCCGACCCTCGCCTGAACCTTGGTAAGCCCCCAACGACCCCCACTGGCTGCGCTATGTTTCTATCTCGCCAGCGTTGCCCAACGTCGACGATGACCCTCAGCCGTTGAATTAGAACCAGATCAAACGCACCACATCGCCCCATACCGCTTCGCACCCCCTGTCTCACTGACGCATGGGGACTGCCACTTACGCAGCCAGAAGCTGCTTTAGCAGGCCGGCCCGTTAACCTTTCCCGCGCAGCCCAGTTATTTGAATTAAACCTTTTCCATTTTATTTCAAACACACTTCTGTACCCAGTTTCAAAAATCAACCCAGATCGATTCAGTGCACCAAATTGAATGAAACTAATTTTGTTAGAAAGGTCTTAAAATGCTGAATCCAAGCCCGTTGGATGCAAGTCATTTGGATCTGTAGATCACCCTTGGTAAAAATAACAAGGCAGAAGCTTTTCTGCATTCAAACATTTTTCAAATTAAAACCATAATAGCTTTTGAGTTGATTCCAACTCTCAAAAATCACATTTAACCATACCTTTCAGAATATATAAAAATATATAGGTTTACTTACAGAAATAATGACCAAGTAATAAAAGAATGCCACCTAGGCATTTCTAGCCACTTTAATTAATTAAAATAAAAGGGTAAAACCTTATTAAATTGTGACACCACTTTAAATCACATTCCCATGGACTAAAATATGTGGTGATGACATGTGTCAACATGATCCCATGTTTGGTTTGGAGAATAGTAAATCTTAAGTAGTTTTTCAATGAGTAGAAATTACTTTTCTAAAAATAAAAAGGAATTAAACCAAGCTTTAATCTTGTAATGTTAGTGATGATGCTAGATCATCTATAGGACCCTTTTGTGTGATGATTGCAAGTAGTTAAGTATTGTTTGGTGATTGTGTACATCGTATTTGTTTATAGACGCTAGTACCGACCAAGGATACAATGAGGAAGGAGGATACTATGAATAGGAAGCCGAGGAGAACTTCAACCACTGCTCTACACAAGGCAAGCCTAATACTACTAGTGAATGTGCAAGCTAACCCTTGCAAGATATTCTACTGATGCAAACAAACCCTTACTTGTTACCATGCCAATCCTATGCCTTAAGCATATGTGATGATATCCACTTGTTACCCCCTCCTAGTTTTATTTGCAAGCTTTCTATTTTGTTTCTTTATCAAAGCTACTTCCTTAGAGAGTACTCAAGTGACTTGTAGATTCTAGAAAGATATAGTTGAAGGTTACATAAAGAGCATAAAATTTGGCCTAAGCTAGAAAATCTTGCTGTCATCCTAAGGCATGAGATTGAACTTAGTTGAAACCCCACTAGTTTACCACCCCTCATTAGTACGTATCCCCACTTATAGATGCTAGTGCTAAGCATGATACTTGATCAACTTTAGATGGGAATACATGGTGAAAATGGTTATGAAAACCTTAGAATGATGGATCATTCTACTGAGATGTTTTGACATGTGTTTCTGAACACCAGATGATCTTGCTGATGAAAATGTTGAGGCATGAGCCTTAGCCCTTTATAAAACTGATGGTTGTCTGGATGCGATACCATTCCAATTTTATCGTACAACCACAATACCCGAAGATTGGGTAGGGCTTGACTGGAAACTTATATACCTTAGTATTAGTTCCCTCACGGCCAAGGTCTGAGCTGAGGCTACCTTGTGAAGATTGTCCACCTGTGCAGTACCCAAGATGACAGTTGGTCATGGTTGGGAGGCCAAACTCACAGGAGAGGTGCTTATACTAGGGCGTGTAATTGAAAGGTTAGGCTTGATTATCCGCATACTAAGTATGGTGAATTCAGGATTTGTTCCTGACGGATGTATCGTATGTTGTGGTGAAAGTGTACAATCTCTGCAGAGTGTCAAACTATTCGAATAGCCGCGTCCACGGTTATGGATAGTTGGAGTGGCCATACTGTTCCCCCGTCAGCTGTTTTCAAAATGACTTGTGAAATGAATTGAGACTTTGACTTGACCACAACATGGTTGTGCTACGAAATACAAGTTCCCACTTAGGTGTTATAAACTTCAACTAGCTCTCTTGCTTCTGAACTTAGTAGGGATAAATCTGGCCTTTGCAAAACAACCCTAGAGCCTAGTGTCCTATTATCCAAAAACCCGTTTACTTGTTAGTATTAGTTTGCGAGTACTTAAAGAGTACTCATGGCTTTGTCCCTGGCTATTCCCGTGGCCAGACTATGAAGAGGAGTACCTGGAGGATGGACCCCAGGAAGGTTACGACAACTAGGATCATCTCCCATCGTCAGCATTGCCTGTGACCCCGAATATGGAGCTTCGCCTACGCTACCGTTATTATTACATATTCCGCTGCTTGAAGTTGTATTAAGAACTAGATCATGAGATCCTTATTTGTGTAAGACCTTATGTATGGTTTGTAATGGATGATGTACTGTGGTATCCAATTCTGTTATGTCTCGCAAAAATGGTAATCCTGGGATTGCGATGTATGGCATAACAGGCATCTGGGATTAAAAATCCGGGTGTTGACAGTGGTCCTGGAAGTAGTGCATTAGCTTCCGAGAAGCAAGGAACAGTCCATAAGCTAGCTTTTGGTAGTGCAGGTAATGCTGTGTGGACTCTGTCAAAACCTCGCTTACATTGTAAACTGGTCATTGTACTCTGTACTCATGTGTTGGTTCCTTCCCCTCCACCACGATGACGATGCTGATAACCCGGTTGGTGGCCGCCATGTAAATCAACATAGGCTCCATTGGCTCAGGTGCTGCAAGTATAGGTGTAGAAGAAATTATTCTTTTTAGCTCCTTAAGCGCAGCGTCAGCCTTGTCTATCCATAAAAATTTGTCCACCTTCTTCAGCAACTTGTATAGTGGCAGAGCCTTCTCTCCAAGTCGGCTGATGAACCGTCTTACTACTGCGATGCAGCCTGTGAGCCTTTGGGTGTCCTTTAGGCATGTCGGACAATTTATATTGAGGATGGCCTTGATCTTTTCCAGGTTGACCTCGATTCCATACTTGAAACGATGAAGCCCAATAGTTTGCCTACTAAAACCCCAAAGACGCACTTCTTGGGGTTAAGCATCATGTTATACTTTTGGAGGTTATCAAAGGTTTCCTTTAAGCCAACGATTAAGTCATTTGACTTTTTAGACATCACCATGATATCATCCACATAATCGTGAACGTTCCGAACAATTTGGTCATGGAGGCAATGTTGCATAGTCCGCTGGTACGTAGCACCTGCGTTTTTCAGCCCAAAGGGCATCGTGACATAGCAAAACGTGCCATAAAGTGTGGTGAATGAAGTGGCCAATTGGTCCGACTTCCTCATATTGATCTAGTGGTATCCTGAGTATGCATCTAAAACACACAGAAGTTCCAAGCCAGCCGTCGAGTCAATGACTTGGTCAATGCGAGGCAAAGCGAACGAATCCTTTGGACATGCTTTGTTCAAGCCGGTGTAATCAACGCACATTCTTAATTATTTGGTTCCCTTTTTGTGCACAAGTACAAGATTGGTGCGGTGACCCAGCATAGCACTGCATGATGTAGTACACTATAATCGTTGACATAACACCAATGAAACACCGTTCACTAGTATTACATCCCTCAGAGTGGCACAACAGAAACACAGCAGGTCCAAGACATAACTATAGGTTACAACTCGACTCTTTACATAAGATACAAAGAACACTCTAGGTTAAAGAGAGAGAAAGAAACTTCTTACGAAGAAGAATCAGAATTAATAGACTCATAACTATCATACTGATAAAATTAGTATCTAAACTATTGGGCTTGCATTGTTGCTATTGCAATACTCTACAGAAGTAGGTTCTATGGCTAGACATTATATTCCTATCTAATCATCAACTTCGTCTTCACTTGAGTTGATGTATATGTTGACTTTCTTGACTTAATTGAAGAGCTTGAGCTTTTGATGATGATTCCTAGATCATAACTTGATGTAGACGTTGTCTTAATGGCTTCAGAATATAGCAAGGGTTAAGAAGATACGTTGAGTACGAGTGTACTCAGCAAGTTCGCTAGAAAAGGAGTGTTTGATGCACTATATCTACAACCACAAACCATAGGTCATAGGCAATGCAGGTTTTCGTAAACATTTCTTCAAAGGTTGCTTTTATTCTGAAAAGCTATGACCGTCAGCCTTCACAGGTTTACCAGAACTATCATGGAGTTCCTTTCCTGTAGCGTTCGGAGCTCCTTCCCGGAACAGGAAGTAACAAGTTATAGTTCTTACACTCTGCAAAGGTGCGTTGATTTACCCATGAGAGATCTTAGCTTTGTTGCACATCCGAGTTCCATTCTCGTCCACACTTCCTTGGTGTGGGGCCCATACTAAGATCCAATCCAATCACTGTCCTTCTCCGCGACCCCGCATATTGTTGGAATTATGGCCTAGAGGCAATAATAAAGATGTTATTATTATAATTCTTCATGATAATGTTTATATTCCATGCTAGAATTGTATTAAGCGGAAACTTTAATACTTGTGTGGTTTGTGAACAACACCGTGTCCCTAGTACGCCTCTATGGACTAGCTCATTGATCAATGATGGTTAAGGTTTCCTAACCATAGACATGAGTTGTCAATTGATAATGAGATCATATCATTGGGTGAATGATATGGTGGACATACCCAAACTAAGCGAAGCAATTAGATCGTGTCATCATGTTCGTCTTTGCGAAGCTTTTCTTATGTCAAATATTGTATTCCTTAGACCATGAGATAATACAACTCCCTGGTATCGGAAGAAAGCTTTGAGGTCATCAAACGTCATCCTATGAGAGGGTGATCATAAAGGTGTATCTCAGGTAATCGGAAAGTATCGGTTGGGTTGTATGTATCGAGATGGAATTTGTCCCTCCCAAGTTGGAGAGATATACTTCGGGCCCACTCGGTAATCGATATCAACACCGCTTGCAAGCATGGAGTTAATCACAAAGTGATATCGGATTACGGAACGAGTAAAGTACTTGCTGTGAACGAGATTGAACTAGGTATGACGGTACCGACGATGGAATCTCGGGCAAGTAAAATATCGCGAGACGAAGGGAATATATATATGGGATTGATTGAATCCTGGCATCGTGGTTCATCCGATATGATCATCTATGAATGTGTGCGAGTCAATATGGGTTTCCAGACCCCGCTGTTGATTATTGATAGAAGATCATGTCTGCATATTCTCGAACCCGCAGGGTCACACACTTAACGTGTCTCGACGCTAGGATAGATTGGATAATTGGTTTATGAGTTTTTGTTCGGAGTCTCGGATGGGATCCGGGACATCACGAGAGGTTCCGGAGTGGTCCGGAGAGTAAGATTCATATAAGGCAGTGCAGTTTTTGGAGTTCGGAATTGTTCCGGGTTAATAGGTATTGTACCGGAAGCTTCTAGAACCTTCCGGAAGGGGACCAACGTGGCCCCACCTTCCGGGAGGGGGCATGGGCCTATGAGGGAGTGCCCTGTCAGATTGATAGGGGCACAAGGCCCCATAGGGCCCAGCCGGCCTAGAGAGGTTTAAACTCTAGATAGAGTTTCTAGAAGGGGGGGTTTCCTTGCCCCCCACTCTTCCTCCTTGGGGCCGCCGGCCTTGGCTTGGGGGAGGGGCTAGGGCTGCGCCCACCCCTCTATATATAGAGGGCTGGGGGAGCACCAACCCCTACACCTTCCCATCCAACCCTAGCCGCCCTGCTGCCCTCCTCTCTCCCTCCCGACTACTTGTAGGCGAAGCCCTGCTGCAGAAATTCTCCACCAATTGCACCACGCCGTCGCGTTGTAGATCCAACCCATCTCTCCACCATACTTGCTAGACCAAGGAAGGAGGAGATGTCGAGGTTCTGCACGTGTGCATCTCACGGAGGCACCGCCACTTGTGGTGCTAGATCGGATCGGATCGCGAGGAGGAGAAGCGAGTACGACTACATCACCCACGTTCCGATTTAACGCTCCGCGCGAATCTTCAAGGGTATGAAGATCTAATCCAATCTCTCTCGTTGTTTGCATCTCCTAGATTAGATCTTGGCTTTCCTCTGCTCGCATCCGTAGAAAATTTTGATTTACTATGCCGCTGAAACCCTTCAAAGGGTATCGAGCTTGATCTATGCGTAGATGTGATTCACGAGTAGAACGCAACATGGTTGTTGCGGGCGTTGATGTTTTCTGTTTCAAGCCTCTTGTTTGTGTTCTTCTTATGACGCGGGATAGTGAGATTGAAGCGGTCTAGGCCAACCTTACGCGATGTCGTTCGCGAGACCGGCTCCGCACTTGACGTGTGGCTTGTTCCACACATGCGGCTGGTGGATGTCAGTTTCTCTCACTATAGTTGTCATGGGATTAACACCGGAGTTTGGCAACCATAATATCACCGTTGTGGCTTTCCGTAGGTAAGAATCGTTCTTAGCATCTACTCCCATAAGCCACATAAAACATGCAACAACAAAGTAGAGGCGTCTAACTTGTTTTTGCAGGGAGTGTTTTCTGTGATATGGTATGGCCCAAGATGTGATGTGTATATTGTATGCGATGATCATGTTTTGTAATGTTTCACGACTTGCATGTCGATGAGTACACAACCAGCAGGAGCCATATGGTTGTCTTTATAATTGTGTATGACCTGCGAGTCAACTTCTTATACGCCATGTAATAGCTTTACTTTATCGCTAAGTAGTTAGCAATAGTTGTAGTTGCTATTCGTGGTGGAGGCAATCATGGTGGAGTGATGGAGATCATGCCGGAACGCACAAGATGGAGATCATTGCGCGAAGATTGGCTATACCATGTCACATAAAGTTATATGCATGTGATGTTTATCCTTTTATGTATCTTATTATGCTTAGATCGTGACGGTAGCATTATAAGATGATTCCTCACTTAAAGATCAAGATAAAAACTGTGTTCTCCCCAAGTATGCACCGTTGCGAAAGTTCGTCATGTCCAAGCATCACGTGATGATCGGGTGCTATAGACTCTACACTCACATACAACGGGTGCAAGCCAGTTTTGCACACGCGGAAATACTTGGGTCTAACTTGACGAGCCTAGCATGTACAGACATGGCCTCGGAACACAAGAACCGAAAGGTCAAGCATGAGTCATATGAATGATATGATCGACACTTCGTTGTCCACCATTGAAACCACATCTCTTCTCGTGATGATCGGATTAGGTGTGGTGAATTTGGATCGTGTTCACTAAACAACTTGAGGGATGTTGAATTTAGTGGGAGTTCATCTAGTAATTTGATTAAGTTGAACTATTTGTCATGAACATAGTCTAAACTGTACTTGCAAATACTGTAGATCACATGGCTAAATCCAACTTCAACTTCAACGTTTTTGCTGAGAAGGAAAAGCTTAGAAACAATGGGTCTAACTTCACCAATTGGTTCCACAATCTAAGAATCATTCTCTCTGGCGGTCAAAAGGACTATGTCCTTGGGAAAGCGTTAGGTGACCCCCGCCGCAAGAATCGCACGGCTAATGAGAAAGCTGTCATCACGCAAGAAAGATGATTATGGTGTGATTAAGAGCACCATGTTGTTTGCTATGGAATCGAACTTCAAAATTGTTTTGAAGACTATCCCGGCCCTTTGAGATTCTCAAGAGCTGAAAACCATGTTTCGACTCAGCCCGCTCGAGAGATATGAGATCTCTGAGAAGTTCTTTAACTGCAAGATGGAGGAAGGGAGTTCTGTTAGTGAGCACGCCATTAAGATGACGGGCTACACTCAACGCCTTGAGCAACTGGAATGCACGATTCCAGAGAAGCTCAAGATTGACAGGGTTCTGCAATCACTCCCTCCCAGCTACAAAAGTTTTGTAGTGACTCACAATCAGATTGGTTCCATCGATACGATCACCGAGCTCTTCAGAAAGTCAAGGCTGCGGAAGTGGACATCAAAAGGATAATCATGTGTTGATGGTCAACAAGCCCACCTTTAAGAAAGGTAAGGAGCAAAGAAGCCCTTCAAGAAGGCGCGGCAAGCGCTGCCCTGCTGAGAAGAAGCTCAAGTCTGGTCCTAAGTCGACCTTCGAGTGCTTCTATTGCAAGGACAAGGGTCCTGAAGGCAATCGTGTCAAGTACTTAGCGGACAAGAAGGCTGGCACCATCAAAGGTATATTTGATATACATGTTATTGATGTTTTACTTACTAGCTCTCGTTGTAGTGCCTAGGTATTTGATCTTTGGTCAGTTGCTAATATTTGTAACTCAAACAGGAGCTACGGAATAGACGGCTGCGTAGGGATGAGGTGACGCGCGCTGCTGGCGTTAACGGATCAAGAGTTGATGTGATGGCCGTCGGCACGCTCTCCTTAGTTTTACCTTCGGGATTAGTTTTAAACCTTAATAAATGTTATTATGTGCCTGCGTTGAGCATGAACATTATTTCTAGATCGTGTTTATTGCAAGACGGTTATTCATTTAAATCGGAGAATAATGGTTGTTCTATTTATATGAGTAACATATTTTATGGTCATGCACCTCTTGTGAATGGTTTATTTCTTCTAAATCTCGAAAGGGATGAAACACACATCCATAATATTGAAGCTAAGAGATGCAAAGTAGATAGTGATAATACTACTTATTTGTGGCACTGTCGTCTAGGTCATATTGGTGTAAAGCGCATGAAGAAACTCCATTCTGATGGACTTTTGGAGTCTCTTGATTTTGAATCATTTGACACATGCGAACCATGCCTCATGGGAAAGATGATCAAAACCCCGTTCTCCGGTATGATGGAGCGAGCAACGGACTTGTTGGAAATCATACATACCGATGTATGCGGACCAATGAGTGTTTCGATGCGCGATGGATATCGCTATTTTCTCACTTTTACCGATGACTTAAGTAGGTATGGGTATATCTATTTAATGAAACATAAATCTGAAACGTTTGAAAAGTTCAAGGAATTTCAGAATGAAGTGGAGAACCATCGTAATAGAAAGATTAAGTTTCTACGATCCGATCGTGGAGGTGAATATTTGAGTTACGATTTTCTCACGCATCTTAAAGCAAGCGGAATCGTTTCGCAACTCACGCCACCCGGAACACCACAGCGCAATGGTGTGTCTGAACGCCGGAACCGAACCCTATTAGATATGGTCCGATCAATGATGTCTCTTACTGATTTTCCGTTATCATTTTGGGGTTATGCATTAGAAACCGCTGCATTCACTTTAAATAGGGCTCCATCTAAATCCGTTGAGACGACACCGTATGAACTGTGGTTTGGTGCTAAACCTAAGTTGTCGTTTCTTAAAGTTTGGGGATGCGAAGCTTACGTCAAGAAGTTGATGTCGGACAAGCTCGAACCCAAAGCGGAGAAATGCGTCTTCATAGGATACCCTAAGGAAACTATTGGGTACACCTTCTATCACAGAACCGAAGGCAAAGTGTTTGTCGCAAAGAACGGTTCCTTTCTTGAGAAGGAGTTTCTCTCGAAAGAAGTGAGTGGGAGGAAAGTAGAGCTAGACGAGGTTATTGAACCTTCTCTTGAGTGGGAGAGTAGCGCATCACCTGAAATTGTTCCAGTGTTGCCTGCACCAACAATAGAGGAAGCTAATGACAAGGATCATGAAGCTTCGGACGATGCTGCTACTGAACGTCGCAGGTCGGCAAGGTCGCGTGCCTCCCCGAGTGGTAATGACAACCTGTCTTGACTGTCTTGTTAGTAGAAGACAGTGAACCTACAAACTATGAGGAAGCGATGATGAGCCCAGACTCTGAGAAATGGCTAGAAGCCATGAAATCCGAATTGGGATCCATGAGCGAAAACCAAGTAATGACTTTGGTGGACCCTCCTAGCGACCGAAAGGCCGTTGAGTGCAAATGGATTTTCAAGAAGAAAACGGACGCGGATGGTAATGTTACCGTCTATAAAGCACGGCTTGTCGCGAAAGGTTTTCGACAAGTTCAAGGTGTTGACTACGATGAGACTTTCTCTCCCGTAGCGATGTTTAAGTCCATTCGGATTTTATTAGCAATTGCTGCGTTTCATGATTATGAAATATCGCAGATGGATGTTAAGACTGCTTTCCTCAATGGCAACATTGATGAAGAGTTGTATATGATGCAACCCGAAGGTTTTATCGATCCTAAGGATGCTGATAAAGTATGCAAACTTCAGCGTTCCATTTATGGACTGAAGCAAGCATCTCGGAGTTGGAACCTTCGTTTTGATCAAGTGATCAAGAGCTTTGGATTTGTTCCAAATTGCTACGAAGCTTGCATCTACAAGAAAGTGAGTGGGAGCTCGGTGACGTTTCTAGTACTATATGTGGATGACATATTGATTATTGGAAATGACATCAACATGCTTAACGATGTGAAGAGTTATTTGAACAAGTGTTTTTCAATGAAAGACCTAGGTGAAGCTGCTTATATATTGGGCATCAAAATCTATAGAGATAGACAAAGACGCCTGATAGCTTTAAGCCAGAGTACATACCTAGACAAAGTTCTGAAAAGGTTCAGAATGGATAAGGCAAAGAAAGGTTCGGTGCCTATGTTGTCAGGTAAGATGTTGAGCAAGGCTCAGTGTCCAGCTACGGTAAATGATAGGGAAGCTATGAGCAAAGTGCCTTATGCCTCGGCCATAGGTTCCATCATGTATGCCATGCTGTGTACTAGACCGGATGTGTCCAATGCTCTTAGTTTGACGAGCAGATATCAAAGTGATCCAAGAGTGGAACACTGGACAGCCGTGAAGAACATCCTAAAGTACTTAAATAGGACTAAAGAAATGTTCTTAGTTTATGGGGGTGATGAACAACTCGTCGTAAAAGGTTACGTCGACGCTAGTTTTGACACCGACAAGGATGATTCTAAATCTCAGACAGGATACGTGTATATTTTGAATGGAGGAGCTGTGAGCTGGAGAAGCTGCAAGCAAAGCGTGATCGCGGGATCTACAGTAGAAGCGGAATACATGGCTGCAGGTTGGCCAAGTGCAGGAGTTTGGATCAGAACTTCATCATCGAAGCTTGGCGTGGTTCCAAGTGCATTGGACCCACTGGAGATATTGTGTGACAACACTAGCGCCATAGCACTCGCTAAGGAACCAAGATATCATCCAAAGACCAAGCATATCAACCGCAAGTTTCATATAATCCGAGATTATATAGCATATGGAGATCTGAAGATTAGCAAAGTACATACAGATCTGAATGTCGCAGATCCATTGACTAAACCTCTTCCACGTGTAAAACATGATCAGACCTCGGCCATGGGTGTGAGATTGTTGCCGATGTAAACTAGATTATTGACTCTAGTGCAAGTGGGAGATCTGGAATTATGCCCTAGAGGCAATAATAAATATGTTATTATTATAATTCTTGTTCATGATAATGTTTATATTCCATGCTAGAATTGTATTAAGCGGAAACTTTAATACTTGTGTGGTTTGTGAACAACACCGTGTCCCTAGTACGCCTCTATGGACTAGCTCATTGATCAATGATGGTTAAGGTTTCCTAACCATAGACATGAGTTGTCAATTGATAATGAGATCATATCATTAGGTGAATGATATGGTGGACAGACCCAAACTAAGCGAAGCAATTAGATCGTGTCATCGTGTTCGTCTTTGCCAAGCTTTTCTTATGTCAAATATTGTATTCCTTAGACCATGAGATAATACAACTCCCTGGTATCGGAAGAAATCTTGGAGGTCATCAAACGTCATCCTATGAGAGGGTGATCATAAAGGTGTCTCTCAGGTAATCGGAAAGTATCTGTTGGGTTGTATGTATCGAGATGGAATTTGTCCCTCCCAAGTTGGAGAGATATACTTCGGGCCCACTCGGTAATCGATATCAACACCGCTTGCAAGCATGTGGTTAAGGAGTTAATCACAAAGTGATATCGGATTACGGAACGAGTAAAGTACTTGCTGTGAACGAGATTGAACTAGGTATAACGGTACCGACGATCGAATCTCGGGCAAGTAAAATATCGCGAGACGAAGGGAATATATATATGGGATTGATTGAATCCTGGCATCGTGGTTCATCCGATATGATCATCGATGAATGTGTGGGAGTCAATATGGGTTTCCAGACCCCGCTGTTGATTATTGGTAGAAGATCATGTCTGCATATTCTCGAACCCGCAGGGTCACACACTTAACGTGTCTCGACGCTAGGATAGATTGGATAATTGTTTTATGAGTTTTTGTTCGGAGTCTCGGATGGGATCCGGGACATCACGAGAGGTTCCGGAGTGGTCCGGAGAATAAGATTCATATAAGGCAGTGCAGTTTTTGGAGTTCGGAATTGTTCCGGGTTAATCGGTATTGTACCGGAAGCTTCTAGAACCTTCCGGAAGGGGACCAACGTGTCCCCACCTTCCGGGAGGGGGCATGGGCCTATGAGGGAGTGCCCTGGCCGCATTGGGCCAGGGGCACAAGGCCCCATAGGGCCCAGACGGCCAAGAGAGGTTTAAACTCTAGATACAGTTTCTAGAAGGGGGGTTTCCTTGCCCCCCACTCTTCCTCCTTGGGGCCGCCGGCCTTGGCTTGGGGGAGGGGCTAGGGCTGCTCACACCCCTCTATATATAGAGGGCTGGGGGCGCACCAACCCCCTACACCTTCCCCTCCAACCCTAGCCGCCCTGCTGCCCTCCTCTCTCCCTCCCGACTGCTTGTAGGAAGCCTGCAGAAATTCTCCACCAATTGCACCGCGCCGTCGCGTTGTAGATCCAACCCATCTCTCCACCATACTTGCTGGACCAAGGAAGGAGGAGACGTCGAGGTGCTGCACGTGTGCATTTCATGGAGGCACCGCCACTTGTGGTGCTAGATCGGATCGGATCTCGAGGAGGAGAAGCGAGTACGACTACATCACCCACGTTCCGACGAACGTTCCGCTGTGCGAATCTTGAAGGGTATGAAGATCTAATCCAATCTCTCTCGTTGTTTGCATCTCCTAGATTAGATCTTGGCTTTCTCTCTGTTCGCATCCGTAGAAAATTTTGATTTACTATGCCGCGAAACCCTTCACATACAGCGCAATTGTTGTATGTCCACACTCAAGGTAGACTCCAGTATAAAATAGCTATACCTTAGTTGGATACACACAACAACCATTAACACTAGAAATATGTCTTTTGTAAGCCTAGATCCAGGATAGACCTTTCCCCGTATAAAACGGCTATACCCATGACCTGCAACTTACAAATGCCTAGAATAGTGTCTAATGCATGCGAGAGGGAGCCGATCCAGCTGACTTCCCCAGAGCCATATAGATCGCATGGTTAACGCGTAACATACGACGCGAGAATCACTGGCGATATTGGTTGTTAAGTCCTAGATTATATATTCATGTGCAGTGGTATTCCAACTGCCAGACTTAATAGATTAGCTAATTACACTGGATCAGTAATCGATACTTCAAGTTTATTATGAAAATAGTGATTTCGGTCTTTTTGAAATGCAGGTGATGAAACACTGGATTTTCAAATTACTTTACAGAAAATAATCAAAGGACATGAGCAAGTGTGAACTTGCCTTTTGTGATTGCAAGATTATGCACTCACAGTCTTCGAGATAATATAAAATCCAATATCTGAAATCAACATCATTGGTCCGGTAAGGACTAATGTTTAAAGAAACAATATGTAGTTATGCATAAGTAATGCTATGAAGTTTGTAAAACTCCCAAAGTGAATCCCCAATACTTTGAGTGAAGTGAATTTAGGTGATTCTTTTAAGAGTTGGTTTATCTTCAAATTTTACTTTAAGAGTAATGACCTTTATAAGGAACTTAAGTGTTAACAATCCAAAATATACAAGTAAAGTATAAAATAATGTGACTATGGTTAATCAATTTGGTGACTATGATAAAAGTCCTTGGGATTAAGTTGTTAAGAGTTGTAGAACTTATTATGAGATTGTTGTTTGAAGTGGCAAAAAGAATAATATTTGAAGAAAAGTTTCCTTACTAAGGTTTAAACAATCTTTATTGTAATAGCATGTGATCTATGTCGTTTGGTGTTTGATTGATTAGTTTGGACTTGGGATGCTTTAGGTCTTAAGTGCAAACAGACCAAAGTGAACTATAAAATACATAATGAAGCCTTTAACATGGTGTTTACAATCTTGTAGACTAAAGTTGATTTTAAAGACATAAATGGACTTAAGGTGTATTGATTATGATAATTGTATTTTTTTAGAGTTTAAAGTCATGTGAGATATGGTCCAAAGGTAAAGATCATTTATCTATAATAGGATTAAATGATGCATACCATTGTTCTTGGTTTAAATTTGATTTAAGGTTTCAAAAGGGTTTTATAAAAGTCATACTTTATACTTAAGTTTTATTATGAATCTTAATTATGGTTTTAGACTTTAGTACTTAGTCGTAGAGGATTTAATATTCATAAAGAAATGTGATTATTTCTTATTTAGGAAATAATTTTAAAGGGTTAACAAATAATTATCTCATTTTAATAAATAGAATAGTTAGAATTTAATTCCTAATAATCTAAAGATATTTTGAAATAATATATTTAGCATTTTTTTGGTAAAATATATTTATTTAAGATCTTAAAAATGATTTTTATTTATTTTTAAGTATTATTCTTATGTTTATAAAATTCCATAAAGGATCAAATGTCTTTAAATATTTACTTAAAATTTTAGAAAAGAATTAAGTTAGTATTTTTATAAAATAGTATATTTATTTTTTATACACAATTTTTTTTTATTAATCTTTAGGATATTTTATTATATTATTATAATTTATTGAGAACTCTAATGGCTTTAATATTTAGTGGTATTTTATTTAACTCAAATAAGTGGTTTTATATTTTTATTAGATAGATCTAATTTTGTGGTTATTTAGATATATTATATATATTTTTATGATTTTTCTAGAGCTTTAAATATCACAAGGGAATTTTGGTAATTTTTATTTTATTCTTCAATTGATCTTTTTAACTAGGCCCAAAGGTTCCACCTAGAGTCTGTTTGGCTGGCCACTTTGGATGGCCCGACCCAGCTAGGCCAGGATTGGGGCACTCCACCTCGGCACGACGCCTATCCTCTCTTCCTCCACGCACGCACACCCTGAACCCGCATGCACACCCCCGTTTCTCCCCTAGATCCAGTCGCCACCGCTACCAGTACAACAGAGCGGCACTGCTCTGGCCGCCTCCATCCGTATCCGACATCGCTGGACACCAGCCCAGCTACAGAACCTTCTCCTCCCTTGATCCCCTAACGTCGCGGTGCCTCCTTGCTCTCTCAATCCTATTCCCATTTAACCCTAGATGTGAGGTTCGGCGCGGCCGCCAGTGCGATTCTGAGACGTCGCGGCTGCTCCCCCTCGATGCCTGCGTCTCCTCTGCAACATCTACGACCCCGGTGCTCCTACTACACAACCCCGACGCCAACACCCAGATCAGGACCCCCATGTCGACCTCTACCACCAACTGCTGTTGCTGACCTGGGCTGGCCGTGACCTCCCTCATCTTGGTGAGGTAGTAGGATCGAATGGCCCCCTTCTCTACTTCACCTATGGTAGTCTTGACACCCACCTCGGCAACGTCTACGATTCAGGTATAATCTTGCTGCGACCGGCCTTCGGGCCGATGAACTATGTTAGGTGTAGTATTGTGGTGATGGCCATTAATCAGTGATGATTGGGATATGGTTGATTGGTATTGGTTGTGGCTAAAGGTTGTGGTGTTGCTAGTAGTTTGGCTAGTGAGCCAAAGTTTGATGCTATTTGATCTTAGGACCTGCTATAGTAGGTTGTCCCATGTGCTTTGTTTTATGGTGCTAGCTTGATACAAATATAATTAGCTAGTTATCTGTATCCAAACTATCTCTAGCCACTGCTCTATTTGGGAATATATGATCTGATGGATATATTTGAATATACCTTGTGTATGTAGGTCATGCACAAGTTGTTTTATGAGTCTTTTTCCATCAGATATAAAATTCTTATGTATGTATTTCGTGGTATTGTAAACTAAATGATCTAATATATGTAGATGAGCGCATCAAGTGTAACCAGGACATGTACACACTATTTTCATCAAACAATTTTATATATGAGGTGCTGAAATGAGCCTAGAGAACAAACATGTGTTGTGGTATAAATAAACTTGTTAGCTTCCATTATCTGTGAGATCAAATAATTGATCAAAATCATGAAAATAAATGGTATACTATTCTTCTACTTGTTGTTTTCAATGTTTTGGCAGTCCTAAATGGGATCTTGTACTATTTCGCATGCTCTACTAGCAGTTCTTGATGATCAAAAATAGATTTCCTGTATAGAAATACTATTTGGAAAAGTATAGATGTTTAGACTTGTAGTTTATTACCAGATAGATGGTTTGGTACTGTTTTAGTGCTCTATGGTTGATTTACTTGCTCCTGGACGGATTTGATTGCTGTCTAGTAGCACTATTAGTGTTCTATACTACCCCTATTATATTTTTTTACTAGAAGTGATCAAGACCAGATCTTTTGCTTGATTCCTTGGTCTAGACTATGATGCAGAGGACTGAGGCACTAAACTCAAATAAGAACATATATTTGCTTTGCGTCTTTTATTATCTGTCATGAGCCTTGCATAGCATTTGTATGCAAGACTAAGAGAAAACTCTCCATCCAATCCTCCTAGTTAAAATCTAGTGGAAGGGTAGATGGGGCTAGTTGATATGTATTATTTACCTTTTATTCCCAAATCTTTATGCAAGATATAAGAACAGATGCTACATGATCTAGTGGTTATTTATGAAGATCTTTACCTGCTACTGTAGAGTCAACAGATGATTTGTGCTAGGGGTTTAGTCTACTCTTGATCAACAAGATCTTCTTGCTCTTAGGCTTGAACTGTTCCACCTTGATATGTTGTGGATCATGGCTTCCTTCTTCTTAGCTACTATTCTGCTCCTCCTCTTGAGCAAGCTTATGATCATGTCCTGATTTTCTTGGTGCTTCTTGTGCTAAATCTTGATCTAGAAATCCATGTGATATTGGTTGGTGATTTGTGTGGATAGATCAGTGATAAACTCATGGTTCTTGGTTGTGTGGTGGAATAAACTTGTGGTGAACTGAGAAGGAGATAGTGGTGGTCGTGTGGTTGTAGCTCTACTCGTGTTCTGTAGTGGAAATGGAGAGTTAGTAACTCTGCTACGGATGTTTTCTCCCTTGTGAACTCCCTATGATGCTTCTGGTGTTGACCGCACAACACCATGTAGATGTGTGAGCTGCTTGGGTGCTTGACTCACTCCCAATGGATCAGATCAAGTAAAACTCGACATTTTTTGATTGTTTATCTTTTTACTATTTCCGATTTGGTGAAATTTTCCCCTTGGCTTATGATGCTTAGACTGAAGCTTTCTTTGATGATAAGAACTAATCCTCCACTTGGCTTCCTCTTTAGATTACTCAATGATGAGTTTAAGCATATCATTTGTATGCTAAATCTGATTGTAAAACTAACACTCTAACCCTTCCTTTTATTCTTTATCTTTGTTTGTCTTTTTTTATGTTTCAGGAATTAAGATCGGGAAAGGATATTTAGGATTAGAAGATTTAGTTGAGGTTTAATTTTATATCTTTGTAATTTTTTTTATTTTATATAATGGAATTGACAATGTAATATTGTATAATATCAATAAAGTTCAGTTTTCTTTCTTGTTGTAATTTGAATCTTGTAATATTTATACCTTATTTATAAATATGAATTCAATCCTTTTTTTTAATTCATAGTTCAATTTCAATTCAATTTTTCTTGTAATATATCTAATTAATTGAGATTTGTAAAATAATAAGACTTTTTGTTTGTAACAGTAATATTTATTATCCTTAATTGTATTCTCTTAATTATTGAATTGTTTGTGTTTGAAATTTTCAATTCAAATACACTTGAATGATATCAATTGTTTATTAAATTCAAATTTGTTTCCCTTAAAATAAAGAAATCAGCAGAAGTGATGGTGCTGATTAGCAGTTCGTTGGAAACCCCAAGAGCAAGGTGTTATGAGCACAGCAGCAAGTCTTCCCTCAGTAGAGACCGAGTTTATTGAACCAGAAGGAGGAAGGAAACGTCACACAGTTGTTGCAAGCAACACGGAGACCTGCACAACACAAACTCAAGACTTTGCCCCAACGAATCAGTCAGGTTGTTAAGCTCATCGGTTTGCTATAACAAAGGATTAAACATATGGTGTGGAAGGTAATGGTTTGCAGCAAGTAAACAAGTAACAGTGGAAGATGTATCAATGGTAAAGATTGGGCCGGGGTCCATAGTTCACTAGAGGTGCTCTCCTTAGGTAAACAACATGGCATGAAGGGTATACAAATTACAGCAGGGCAATTGACAGGAACTGAGCAAGGCATAACAATGCAATTACTAGTCAGAAATATCCTATGAGATTCGATTGGGCAATACAACAAGATACATAGACCGCCATCCAACTACATCTATGACTAGAAGTCCACCTTCAGGTTATCATCCGAACCCCCTCCAGTATTAATTTGCAAGCAATAGACAACTTCTTTAAGCAAAGTGTGTAAGGTAAACAGTCCACATGTTCCATGAACAAGAGCCCGTTGTTTTCTCCCTAGTGGCAACAACACATCTACAACCGAAGAGATTTATATCACTTCCCTTGGAAACTAGAGGCATGAACCCACTATCGAGCATAAATACCCCCTCTTGGAGTCACTAGCAACTACTTGGCCAAGATAGCTACTAACAACGGAGAGCATGCAAGATATCAAAAAACATAGACATGATAGAATCATAAAGACAAAACCATTAATCAAACCAACATAATAATCTCAATATCCATCGGATCCCCGCAAACACAACATGCATGATTACAAATAGATTAGATCTTGATCATGAACGGAACTCACAAGATCTATACATGAAAGCACAAAGGAGGAGATACAACCATCTAGCTACTACATGGACCCGTAGTCGAAGGTGGAACTACTGACGCATCATACCAGAGAGAAGGCCTCCGGGATGATCTCCCCTCCAGTAGGGTGCCGGGAAGAACTTTAGATCCCCCGATCTAGGGACGATGGTGGCGGTGGCTACAGATGGTTTCGTGGAGATTTGATTGGGTGCTTAGGGTTTCTGCATTGGGGGCTTCTTATAGGCGAAGGGGAAGGCCGAGGCGGCGGCCACAGGGGGCAAACCCTACCCAGGCGCGGGTAGGGCCCACCCGCGCCTAGGGGGTTTAGCCGCCCTGGCACGCCTCCTCGTCTCCCCTCCGGACTTCTTGTTCCCCACGGAAAGTAATTGACTTTGATGTTTGTCCCGTCCAATTCCGAGAATATTTCTTTACTAACTTTTCCGAAACCAAAAACAGCATAAAACATGCATCTGGCACTGTTGCAACTTGTTAATAGGTTAGTACCCGAAAACATGTAAAAAGCACCTCAAAGTGTAGACAATCAAAGCAAAGTAGATACAAAACAAGCATGGAGAATCAAAAATTATAGATACGTTTCCGACGTATCAACATCCCCAATCTTAACTCTTGCTCGTCCTCGAGTAGGTAAGTGATAAAAGAATAATTTTTTAGGTGACATGCACCCTCACAATAAGGATCCAACCATTTGCAAGCATTGAAAGCTGGGATCAAAGAACTCTAAACATGTGCATGAAGATGGATTTCTAACAATAGGACATAGTAACTATGCATGCAACATGAAAGGCTACAAACAAAGATCATGAATAATATGCATTGAAAAAAGTTTGTTTGTTTCACATACAGAAAACATGGCATAGTGGCAATCAGCTTGTCCCTCATAGAGTAGCAAATAGATGCATAGGACACCTTCAAAGTTCACAAGGGTGACTAGAAACAAATAGCACAAGAACAAGTAATATCACAATAGGCATCGATTAATAAGCTTTGGAACACTGCACACAGAATGACAACTATGCTCTCTTAATGGTGCCTAAAGGTAGAAGGTGGAGACTCAATAAATAGTGGAAGAAAGGCCTTTTTGTAAAGAAAGCAGGGATTACAAGTTTCAAAAAGAGCTTCCAGAAATTATGGTACTTGTTAGCTTTCATCCCTCATTGCCCCTATCATAAGCATCTTGAAGTGATTAAGGTTAAAGTGGAAAAGGTGGAGTATATGCTTGACAAATAATAAGTTGTCAATCTCAAGTCCCTTGAATACGAGGGCCACACCTCATGCATACTCAACTTTGGGTCCAGGTAAGTTCTTGTCACTGTAAGTATTTGCATATCATTGAGAACCGCCAACGGGGTACCCCTTGCACATGGTACATGAGCTTTCCCATAACCAAAATGACAAGGCAAGCAAACAATGAGCATCTCAACAATCTTTTTATTTACCATATAAATAGCTTTTTATTGAGGATGCTTCATAGATATCTCACTATGGTGATGCTGCAAGTTTCCACCATGATTAGCCATGGCTTAGGCTAGCGGTCCAGGCGTTTCTCTAACACAAGATACAAACTCCATGGACTTACAAGTTCCCTCTTTATTTCACACCGGTGACATCCATAGACAAAAGAACATGATATCAACTAGTTCAAAGTACAAGTGCAATGTTGAAAACGTTCCCCGTGACAGCACGGTTCTGCTAATTCCAACTTATAAGTGCAAGCATATACAACAAAGTTGCCACGATGGTTCAAGTTTATTAGGGGCAAAGAATATAAAGTGTGCCATCAAGTTCGTGAGGGCTTTAATCACTAAGTTTTCACATAAAAACATATTTTTTAATTGGAAGATAGTTGAAAACAAGAATATACTTGGAATGGTGTAACACACCATGCATAGGAGTTTATAGTGGACACTTTGGAATAACTTGGTTTCTTGGGAGTTGGAGGCATGAGTAGAACTTACTCATACAAGTGGAGGCTAGCAAAAAGACTGGGAGCAACCAACTAAGAGAGCATAATGGCCATAATCATGTAGTGCAACAAAGCATACTAATCAAAGCAAAGAGTGGTACTACAAGTCAAGGACTAAATGATCATAGAGGCTATGGTGACTTGTCATAGTCAAACATGGTGTGAGCATGTGCCAAGTCAACCCAAGCAAAGCATCAAAGGAGAATACCATAATACTATGCTTTTGCATGCTAAAACAACGCATAATTTCTTCAAGGCACACTAAGCAATCCCAATTGTTTGGAACAAGACATGCTACAGCAATAATCACTAAGCATAAGGTAAAAAAACACCTAGCATGTCATGCTAAAGTCTAAGTCATAGTCAATGCAAGCTCCTCTTGCACTTCAAGCAAGAACTTACTACTCCTTTCCAACACCAAGCAACTTATTTGCAAAACAACACAGCGAGAACTGGGGTCCAAACTACTTTATTCAAGAAAACTAAACAAGCTAATCAAATCAAACGAAAACTAAGACGCTCCATGAACAACACAACTGTGCATGAAACAATAAAAACGAAGTGTCTAGACACACCTAACCTTTTTATTGATGAAGAAGGGGATGCCTTGGGCATCCCCAAGCTTTGACGCTAGTACCTCTTGGATATTTCTTGGGGTGACACCATGGTGAAATCCCCAAGCTTAAGATTTTGTCCATTCTTCATCTCATTTCATCATTCTCTCTTTTACACCTGAAATTTTTCCTTCATACAGAACTCCACACAATCTTCATTAGCAACATTAGTGTATTCAAAAGATATTAGACCTCTGGAAAAGCTTTGGAATAGCAAGGCTTTTCACTAAAAACACAAGATACTATAGTAATTCCTTCAAAAGCTCAATTCACCTAAAGAGAACTCAAAAAGGAATCAATAAGAAGCAAATGCAAATAATGGCAGAAATCTGTCAAAACAGACCAGCAGGTAGAAACCAATTTTTTCGAACATCTTCTATTGCTCAAATAAAAAAATGTTGAACTAACGAAAGTTAGCTAACATACTGGGGGATGTATTCATAAATTGTGATCTCAATCCGAGTTACAGAGACTCCTCACGAATTGTTTTGGTGGAGGACAGAAATCTGTTTCGGGACAGCAACTCCCCAAATCTTACTTCCCTCTCATTAGAGGTCATTCTTGGCACAAAAAGCAAACAAAAAGGATAAGGAGAGGTCATTACTGAAGTAATAACTTCCAATACTCAAGGAAACTCTTGGGTTATGTCCCAACAAGTACTTTTCTTTAACACCTTTAAGTTAGGCACAAGAAGCAAGAAGAATCAAGTATTTTCAAATGAAGAAGCATTAACATCCATACTTGCAAAATCTTCAACTATGAAAGGTATCTCATCCAAATGGGTTTTGGAGGATCCCTTCTCATCTCTCTTTGGTCTACTACTTTCATCAAAAAGGTTTTCAGGAGCAATCCAATCAAAATTCTTTTCAAAAGCTTCATGCATTCCAACAAGCTTAAAGGGTATGGGTATCTTAAATTCTTCTCTAGGCTTAGTTCTATCAGAACTACCCACACCATCTACACTTGAGCCTAGCATATTGAAACGCTCAAAGACCTTTTTGTCTTCCCTAGCAACATCATGAAATTCTTTTGATAAAGTTTCAAGGATGAATTCCCTCTTTTCGGCATTCTTTTCTTCTTTTAGTTTTAGGAACAAGAATTGTATGAAGGGGTTAAGGCTAACAAACCTAGCCTCCAACATATGAACTAAAGAAGCTACAAAAATCTCATAATTAGGAGCAAGATCTGCTATAGATTTTTCCTCAATATCTTCATGCTTGCTAATATGATTAAAGAATTCTTCAATATTATTTTTCCCAATTATGGAGCCACTACCTATTGCAAGATCTTTCAGGGCGAACTTGGGGAGCAACATGGTGAGCTAGAGCAAGGTGGCAACTAGAGCAGGAACTAATTTTTTTGTGTTTTTGAAAAACGCAAGCAAACCAAACTAGACTATTTTTTTTGGGTTATTTGAAAAGAGGCAAAAAAACCAAGAAAAGAAAACAAAGCAAACTAAAAACAAAGTAAAGAGAAAGGAAGTGAAGGACTCCCCTTGTGAAGACGTCCTTAGCCTCCCCGGCAATGGCGCCAGAAAACTTGTTGATAGTGCTTATTAGCACTTCGTTGGAAACCCCAAGAGCAAGGTGTAATGAGCATAGCAGCAAGTCTTCCCTCAGTAGAGACCGAGGTTATCAAACCACAAGGAGGAAGGAAACGTCAAACAGGTGTTGCAAGAAATGCGGAGACCTGCACAACACAAACTCAAGACTTTGCCCCAACGAATCAGTGAGGTTGTCAAGCTCACCGATTTTCTATAACAAATGATTAAACCTATGGTGTGGAAGGTAATGGTTTGCAGCAAGTAAACAGGTAACAGTGGAAGATGTATCAATGGTAAATATTGGACCGGGGTCCATAGTTCACTAGAGGTGCTCTCCTTAGATAAACAACATGGCATGAAGGGTAAACAAATTACAGCAGGGCAATTGATGTGAATCGAGCAAGGCATAACAATGCAATTACTAGTCAGAAAGATCCTATGAGATTCGATTGGGCAATACAACAAGATACATAGACTGCCATCCAACTGCATCTATGACTAGAAGTCCACCTTCAGGTTATCATCCGAACCCCCTATAGTATTAAGTTGCAAGCAACATACAACTGCTTTAAGCAAAGTGTGTAAGGTAAACAGTCCACATGTTCCATGAACAAGAGACCGTTGTTTTCTCCCTAGTGGCAATAGCACATCTACAACTAAAGAGATTTCTGTCACTTACCTTGGAAACTAGAGGCATGAACCTACTATCGAGCATAAATACCCCCACTTGGAGTCACTAGCAACTACTTTGCCAAGATAGCTACTAACAATGGAGATCATGCAAGATCACAAACAACACAGACATGATAGAATAATAAAGACAAAACCATTAATCAAACCAACATAATAATCTCAATATCCATCGGATCCCCGCAAACACAACATGCATGATTACAAATAGATTAGATCTTGATCATGAACGGAGCTCACAAGATCTATACATGAAAGCACAAAGGAGAAGATACAACCATCTAGCTACTACATGGACCCATAGTCCAAGGTTGAACTACTCACGCATCATACTGGAGAGAAGGCCTCCGGGATGACCTCCCCTCCGGCAGGGTGCCGGTAAGAACTTCAGATCCCCTCCCCCCGATCTAGGGACGATGGTGGCGGCGGCTACAGCTGGTTTTGTGGTGCTTAGGGTTTCTGTATCGGGGGATTCTTATAGGCGAAGGGGAAGGCCGAGGCGGCGGCCAGAGGGGGCAAACCCTACCCAGGCGCGGGGTAAGGCCCACCCGCTCCTAGGGGGGTTTCGCCGCCTAGCACACCTCCTCGTCTCCCCTCTTGACTTCTTGTTCCCCACGGAAAGTAATTGACTTTGACGTTTGTCCCGTCCAATTCCGAGATTATTTCTGTACTAACTTTTCTGAAACCAAAAACAGTAGAAAACAGGAATCTGGCACTGTTGCAACTTGTTAATAGGTTAGTACCAGAAAACATGTAAAAAGCACCTCAAAGTGTAGACAAGCAAAGAAAAGTAGATACAAAACAAGCATGGAGCATCAAAAATTATAGATACATTTTCGACGTATCTGGAAGTCATGTCAAAATTCATCGTACTCATTCTGATGTGTTAAACTATACCATCAGAACGAGAAGAACTCCGATCGCTTTGAATTTTCTTAGTTTTGCCCGAAAATTCTCCAGATTTTCTTATGCATGAATGCAATCCACACACATGCGTCCTCTCTATTTCTAGCTACTAATCCTGGGACGTTACAATCGGCCACCCATTGGGTGTGAAGGACTTCTCGGATAAAACTAGCCTTAAGTAACCTAGCTATCTTTTTGCCAATGGCGCGTCTCTTCTCGTCCCCGAAGGGTCATAGAGGTTGTTTCACCGGTTTGCATTTTGGATCAATATTCAAGCTATGCTCAGCAAGTTCCCTTGGTACACCTTTCATGTCGGTTGGTTGCCAGGCAAAGATGTCCCTATTCTCACGGAGGAACTCGACGAGCGTGCTTTCCTATTTGGGATCTAGGTTCGTTCCAATGTCGGTGACCTTGGAGGCATCGCCTACCACAAGTACCATAGTCTTGGGCTCGATGGCGGCCTTGAATGCAGGATCAAAGTCAGAAATCTGCCTCTTTGATGCCGACATCTTCGAGGCGTCGAACTTGCTTTGGATCTCCTTGGATTCTTCGTTGTAGAGGTGATGCGGCTCAGATCACTATAGAGCTTCATTGGGAAACCCCAAGAGGAAGGTATGATGAGTACAGAAATAAGTTTTCCCTCAGTAAGAAACCAACGTTATTGAACCAGTAGGAGGAAGGAAATGACTCAAAGGTGTTGCTAGCAACTTGTAAACCTGCACAACACAAACTCAAGACTTTGCCCCAACAAACAGTGAGGTTGTCAATCTCACCGATTTGCTGAAAACAAAGGATTAAATGTATGGTGTGGAAGGTAATGGTGGCTTGCAAAAAGTAAACAGTAACAGTGGAAGATGTATCAATGGTAAATATTGGACCGAGGTCCACAGTTCACTAGAGGTGTTATCCTTAAGATAAACAACATAACATGCTGGGTAAACAAATTACAGCGGGGCAATTGACAGGACAGAGCAAGGCATAACAATGCAATACTAGACATTCATGATCCTATGAGATTCAATTGGAAATTACAACAATATACATAGACCTCCATCCGACTGCATCTATGACTAGTAATCCACCTTCAGGTTATCATCCGAACCCCCTCCAGTATTAAGTTGCAAGCAACGGATAACTGCTTTAAGCAATGTGTGTAAAGTAAACAATACAATTGTTCCATGAACAAAAGATTGTTGTTTTCTCCCTAGTAGCAATAGCACATATACAACCTTAGAGATTTCTGTCACTTCCCCAGATTCAATAGAGGCATGAACCCACTATCGAGCATAAATACTCCCTCTTGGAGTCACTAGCCTTAGGTTGGTCTCCATCAAGTTCATCTTGTGCGGTGTATCCAGGTACATGATGTTGATGCTGCTTCCACTATCCACCATGCACTTGGTGAACTCGCAACCGTCAATCAGGGGGTTGATGACCATGGCATATTGGTTTTCTGTTGGAACAAGGTCGGGGTGATCCTTCCTGTCCCATGTGATTGTAACTTCTGACCAGCGTAGGAACTGGGGAACTGGGGGTAGGGTGGCCATCAGTATCCTCAGTGAGGTCTTCTATGCCCGGACAGTTGGGGTACCAAGAAAAGTGTGGTAGACGGGGGCCTTCTTTTCGAAGGGGTTCTTTCCTTTTACATCTCCCTTGTCGGCGTCCTTGGGGTCAACGTCCTCGTCCATGTCACTTGAATCATTGGACTCCTCTTCCTTCTTCTTCCCTTTACCCTTGCCTCGCGGTCGGTTCTTCTGGCTTTGCTTGTAGCCAGATTCTGGGTCTTCCTTCAGATTGTTGACGAACTTGCAATGGTGATTGGTGTGAGTAGCTTTGCCATTAGCATTGAGGTGTACGAGGCACGACATATCGTGGTACTCCTCGTACATCTGGGGAATGCGGAGCGCTGCCGGGGTAGTTTCACTACCGTGCTTCTACCCATGACCAGTTCCCCGGCCTCGGCCACGCTGTCCGCCATAACCTCTGCCTGCAAATGGCGACCATGTCGGAAGCTGGCTTTTCTTCTAGCGGATTCTTACGCTTAGCATTGTTGTTCCTCTTGGCTAGGGTTGAAATGGCGATTGCCGGCAAGGATCCGCAAGCGTCGTCGTCGGCAGCCGCGAACTCACTGGCCAAGGAGATCATCTGATTGAGGTGTAACTTGTGATTGTCCTGCAGGCGCTTCAACTTATGCCGGAGCAAGGTGCCCTTTTCCAAACCATCAATGTAGGCGGCCATAGCAATCTGATCGTGCACTCCTACATAGGAATTTTTCATATCCAGCCAGCGGGAGAGGTAGGCTCGAGAAGTCTTGTCCTTCTCCTGTACTCACCGCTATAGATCGCTGACGGTGTAGGGACGTTTGTACGTACCCTCGAAGTTCTTGGTTAACGCTTCTTTCATGTCCAACCAATTACATATGGAATTCTCTAGCAAGTCATCGATCCATTGGCGGGTTGTGCCCGTCAACATCAGTGGGAGGCACTTGACGGCAATTTTTGGGGTTTCCCCGATGATCTCGACCGCATTGTTGTAATCCTGCAACCACGTAGCTGGCTTGGCGGTGCCGTCATAGATCTTGATCATCTTGTCAATCCGGAAACCCTTGGGGTAAGTTGCAGTCCGTATCATGGGGGCAAAGCAACGTGGTCCCAAGTATTGTCCTTCCCGTGCGTCCTGAATCTTGTACAAGCGTGAACGTGAATCGTATGGCTTCGGGCTTGCTTTTTTCTTATCACCGCTTTGGGAAGGGCTACGTGCACGACGTGGTCCTCCTCTGCCTTGGTGGATGCTCAGTGGCGATGGAGGCGGAGGAAGCGGTGGGTTATCCTTCTTTCTATTGCCCTCTTGTGACTCCTCACGTCTATCGCGATTGTTTGTCGGACGCGGAGGGTCATGGCGCGACCTGCTCCTGTGCCCGTGGTTGCCATTGCACTCCCCGCCATGACGAGGCTGCTCCGCATTGTTGCGGATGACGATGCCGCCCTGAGGGCGTCTAGGAAGAGGCGTGCTCATACGGTGGTGAGCCTTTGGGTTTTTGTGATGCCAGGAAGATCGGGGCGGTGGTGGCGAGTGACGACCCACAAAGTATAGGGGATCGCAACAGTCTTCGAGGGTAGTATTACCCAATTTATTGATTCGACACAAGGGGAGACAAAGAATACTTGCAAGCCTTAACAACTGAGTTATCAATTCAGCTGCAGCTGGAAATAGTTCTTGCTCACAGAAGTTTATCAGTAGCAACAGTTTGTAGTAGCAACAGCAAAGCAACAGCAGCAGCAAAACAAGAGCAATAGTAACATTAGTAGCAAACAGTAGGATATGAGCGTGATAGGCATAGGGATGGATGGACGGGTGTTGCATGGACAATTCTAAACATGTAACTTCAAGATCTAGGGCAATTTCAGATAAATAAGAATAAGCATCCAAGTACTAAACAATCATAGGCATGTGCTCCATATATAGTCATGCGTGCTCACAATGAGAACTTACACAACATCTTTTGTCCTGCCAGCCCGTTGCAGCGGGGCCTCAAGGGAACTAATGGCAATTAAGGTGCTCCTTTTAGTAGAGCACCGGAGCAAAACATTAACACTCCATGAACACATGTGATCCTCACATCACAGCCATCCCCTCGGGTTTTCCCAATTTCTATCACTTCGGGGCCTTTGGTTCCGAACAATGATATATGTACACAACTTGCAGATAAGATCACAAACAATACTATCATAATGAATCAATAATAATTTTAGATCTGAGATCATGGCACTCGGTCCCTAGTGACAAGCATTAAGCACAACAAGTTGCAACAAAGTCAAATATCACTAGGCACCATGCCCTAACAATCTTATTCGATTACATGATAGAACTCATCCAATCCCTACCATCCCCATAGCCTACAGCGGGGGATTACTCACTCATGGATGGACGAAACATGGATGGTTGATGGAGAGGCGTTGGTGATGATGATGGTGATGATCCTATCCAAATTGCCCGTCCCGACAGGGTGCCAGAACGGAGTTTCTGGTTCCGAATCGCGATTTCTGGTGGTGGTGGCGCAGCGGAACTCTTTCTTGAAAAACATCAAACCCCCCTCGGTTTTTAGGTCAAGAGACATCTTATAGGCAAAGACGGAGGCTGAGGGGGTACCTAGGGCAGCCACATCCCCTCCATGCGCGACCTAGGCCCACCCGCGTGGCAGGGGTGTGGGCCCCTCAGGCTTCCCCTATGTCTCGTATTCTGGCTCCGTGAGCCTTCTGGTGAAATAGAATTTTTTGGCATATTTTCCGGGATTTTTCCTGACAGTTGATTTTCTTCACAAAAACTAGACACCAAGGTAATTCTGCTGAAAACAGCGTCAGTCCGTGTTAGTTGTATCCAAATCACACAAGTTTAGAGGAGAAATAATAGCAAAAGTGTTCGGGAAAGTAGATACATTTTGGACGTATCAACTCCCCCCCAAGCTTAGCTTATTGCTTGTCCTCAAGCAATTCAGTTGAAAACTGAGAGCGATAAAATAACTTTCACGAACTCATTTGCTTCATATGATGTATATATTATCAGCGTAGGAGTAGATACTTAAACCATTCATAATAAGAAGTATGCAACTAAGTCTACTCAATAGTCACTACAAGCTATGAAGAGATTCCAACTCAATAATAATAAGTAGCATGAAACATAAACATAAGCAACATTGCAATGCTCATAATAAGGTATGATAGAGTGGTATCTCGCTTGCCTTTGTTTGTAGAGCACAAAATAAATGCCAAGGCACCTCTGAAGTTCACATGAAGACTAGAAGTAAAGATATCAGAGATACAAGCATCAAACTCATGACATAATTAACCAAGTTTTGAGACAAGCAAATTACACTAAGAATGACAACTATGCTCTCAAGAAGGTTCTCATAGAATAAGTGGTGACTCAACAAGGAAGTGAAAAAGGTTTTGAAATGTTTGAAAGGCTTCCAAATGTTGACGGTAAGGTACTCATTAGCTTTGAGCTCTCATTGCCCCTATCATATGCATCTTTAAATGGTTAAGGTGAAAGTGAGGTCTAATATGAGTTATATGATTGACATACCATAAACTAGAAATCTCATGTCCCTTGAGTATGAGGGCCGCTCCTCATGCTATTCAACTTTAGTTACCTCTATGTTCTTGTCATCGTAAATAAATGCATATCACAGAGAATCGCCAACGGGGTACCCCTTGCACATGATACAGGAGCTATCCCGCGATCAAAATGACAAGGCAAGCAGATAATGAGCATCTCAGCGATCTTTTATTTGCTATTTGCATAGGTTTTTATTGAGGATGCTTCATCGATTGCTCATTATGGTTATGCTACAAGTTTCCACCATGATTGGGCATGGCTTAGGGTAGCGGCCCAGGCGTTTCTCTAACACACATATATAACTCCATGAACTCACAAGCTCCCCTTTTATTTCACACCGACGACATCCGCAAACAAAATAGCATGATATCAACTAGATATATATCCATAAGTATTGAAAGCGTTCCCCATGACAGCACGGTTCTGCTAACTCCCAGCCTATAATTTGCAAGCATATAACTTTCATGGACAGTCACAATGGTTCAGGTTTATTAAGTACAAGGAATAAAGTGTGCCATCAAGTTCGTGAGAGCTTTACTAACTAGTTTTCCCAAAACAGCCAGACATTTTATTGGAAGAAAACAAGGCATAGTAAATATGCACGGAATTAGAAAATGATGCTAATAGTTAGGTATGGTGGACACTATTGGCAATATTGATTTTGGGGAGTTAGATGCACAAGTAGAGCTCATACTTAGTGCAAGTGAAGGCTAGCAATAGAGAGGGAGCGACAAACGAGAGAGCAATAACTGTCATAATCATGCTTGCAACAAAACAGGACTAATTATGGCATTAAAGTGATACGAGAACTCTGAGGCAAAATAAATCATCAAGGCTTTCTGACTATTGTTCAGTCATATGCATGTGTTAGCATGTGCCAAGTCGATTAACATGAAACATTCAGAGGAGGATACCACAATATCATACCAATTTATGAATAGATCAATGCAAGCAAACATTCATATGACATGCTACAAACTATTAGCAAGCTGGAGCTAATCATAAGAGAGCAAGGAATACTAAGCATCCATAAATAACATACACCTCACATGATCAGACTGAGCATGCTCACAACGATGAGTATATGTACAAAAATGAAAACAAATAGAGTTTGTTACCAGCCTCTTACCACAACTCAAGCTGTCGTAATCTGCATTATTGCCCTTCACTTGTGTGACTTGAATAATAACATGAAACCAAACTCCATTGAGGACTACTGAACCCTGCAAAGAACTTCACAAAACCAAAGAAGAACAACAAGTATTTTTGGTGTTTTTGATTTTTTAAAGCAAGCACACAAAGCAAAAACAAACAAAGCAAAATCTTTTTGGATTTTTCTTTAAGGCAAACCAAAGCTAAAAAGCAAAGAAACAAACCAAGAGAAACAACGAAAATATTTTTGATATTTTTGTGTTTTAAGAGAGCAGAAACAAAAACCAAAAAGAAAGTGAAACATGGATATACAAAGAATGGACGAAACATGATATATAGATGAGTGTGATGTCGGTGTACCTCCCCCAAGCTTAAGCTTTTGGCCTAAGTGGGGCTCAACTCCATGGTGACCAAGAAGGTGCACCTCCGTAGTATGACGAGGAGGCCCCTTCGTCCTAATATGAGCTCGAGGACTCCCCTGTGTAGTGCACAAAGGGGTCGTATGAGGGGCGCGTCCCCCTGATAGTGTCCATGGAAACCACGAATGCGTAGCTGCTCGTACATCTCCTCCTTGGAGCGTGACCAAGGTCCCTGGGAAATACAGAACAAAGTGGTTTCGGGGAAAGGAATCTCTCTCTTCCCCATCAGTAAATAACATCATATAAACCAAACTCTCAAGGGTAGAGCCAGCAGTAACAAAGTGATGCTCTTTCATGGCAGCAAGATCAAGCCTCTGAGGATCCAAAATTGTATCATTTGGATCAGCAGAAAGTTCTAGGGTAGCAAGAACACGTGCAGCAATAATACCCCCATAAATGGGTCCCATAGCAGCTAAGCGACGAGCAATGAGAGAACCAAGATTGTACCTGGTTTCATTGTTGAGTGCAGCATCTAGGAAGGCCAAATGATAGTTGGAAATATTGCTAGTGTTCTCCCTATCAAGAACACTAGTGGCAAGATAATAAGCAAAATACCTGATAGATGGGAGTTGAATATTTCTTATCTTTCCCCGCTAGGCTATGCGGTTATCATCATTAGTTATCCCGCGGTAGAGCTCCAATAAATCAGAGGGTTGAGCTGGAATCTTCTTCACCGTCCCAGCCATGCCAATACCCAAGATTTCACAAAAATTCTTCAATGTCATGGAGAAAGTCCTGTTATGGATTTTGAAAGACACATCTTGTTTGAAAGGGCTGTTAGAAAAAGAGAAACTCTCCACAAAGGTTTTAGTGAGCGTAGCATACTGCACACTCTCATCCTGCATATAACTCGTTAATCCAACCCTCTGAACCAAGGTTAGGAAATCATTGAGAATCCCTGTAGCCCGCAAAAAGGTTGGACAAGGGAAGGTAGAAGGGTGCGCATCCCCCTCATCTCGCTCGTCGCCAAATCGTGGTGTAATGAGATCCTCATTGTAAGAGGGCCTAGCTCGGGAGGATGATCTTGAAGGCCTTGTACTCCTAGGTGCATCACTCTCAAATATTTCACCAAAGGTGTGGTTGCCATGACCCTTTTTCTGAAATTTTTAGACAAACATCAAACCAAGTGATTTCCAAGTTGGTAAAAGATGAGGAACTACTATAGGAACTTTCTAGAGGGCTAAGCATGCATCAAAATGAAATCTCTAAGCATAGAACAAGCATGCAAGCTCACACAACCTGTCACCTACAGCAGAAAAATACTCAAGATACAATCTATCAATCACAAATCTAATTGGACAAGCGGAGGAGGCACATACCAATGAGAAATCCCTCCAAAAATCAGCAACAAAGATGGGCTGAGCAAGGAGATCGAAAATCGGGAGCAAGAACAGAAGGAACTCGAGCTTGAGAAATTTTTCCGGTGTTTTTCAGGAGAGAGAAAGAAGTGGCTGGGAGGAGACAACTTGGAGGGCCTCAGGTGGGTCCCACCCAGGCCAGGCACCACCAGGGGGTGTGCTGTCCTGGTGGGTCCCCCTGGACCACTCTAGGTGTCCCTCTGGCCCTTTTTTCAAGGAAAATTTTAATATGAATTTTCTAGAAAATTTCGGGAAACTTTATTTTTGGCCAATTTTCAGGGTATGAAAATTGATTTTCTTGCAGAAAAGATTTTTTTAGAAGAAGCAAAAGCAAACAAAAACCAATACTACAGAAGTTCTAAGACACTCTAACAAGCAAACAACTAGCAAAACCAAAGCTAGCAAGAGAAAGAGCAAAGACTAGGAAGGAGAAAAGTAAAAGTGAGCAAGTATAACCACTGTGAAAGCATTATTTTGTTCATAAAAATCCTTTTGTTAACAAGGTTGATCAAGTCTTGTTACCAAAACAATCTTATATGAAATAAAACTTTGAATTCCACAAAGTGATTATGTTACCTCAAATTTGATAGCAACAGTCCCAATCATAATAGTTTCAAAACTTTCTTGTGGAATGGGACAATATATTTCTCCAACTTTGATGCTCTCAATATTTTCAATAGAATTCAGTCAATAGCTCTTATCAATCTTCTTGGGGAAATAGAAAGTATGCTCTTTATCATTAATATTAAATGTTACTTTTTCCTTGATTACAATTGATGACAGCACTTGTAGTATTAAGAAAAGGTCTCCCAAGAATAATAGACATATTATCATCTTCAGGCATTTCAAGCACAACAAAATCAGTTAAAACCAAGCAATTATGAGCCACTTGAACAGGAACATCCTCACATATACCAACAGGAATATTAGTTGACTTATCAGCCATTTGCAAAGATATACCAGTTGGTATCAACTTTTCTAGTTGGAGTCTCTTGTAGAGAGAAAAAGGCATAACACTAACTTCAGCTCCCAAATCACATAAAGCAGTTCTAACATAATTATTCTTAATAGAGCAAGGAATAGTTAGTATACCTAGATCACCAAGTTTCTTTGGAACCTTACCATTGAAGGAATAATTAGCAAGCAAAGTAGAAATCTCCTCATTAGGAATCTTCCTTTTATTAGAGACAATATTATTCATATACTTTGAATAAGGAGGCAACTTAATAGCATCAATCAAAGGAATTTGCAAAAATAAAGGTTTCATCCACTCACAAAACTTGTTGTAGTGTTCTTCCTCCTTTGACTTGTGTTTCTTATTTGGAAAAGGCATTGGTTTCTGCACCCAAGGTTCTCTCCCACTACCATAGTTTTTAGCAATAAAATCTTCCTTAGTGTACCTAGTGTTCTTAGGGTGCTTCTCAAGTTCTTCCTCAACTTCCTCCTTATCTGGAGCATCATTTTTATCATTACCACTCAGTTTCAGCATCAGAGACAGATATACTATTAGGATCTACAGCAGGTTCAATTGGTTCCTCAACTATTTTATGTTTCTTTTTCTTTCTCTTACGAGGACTACCACTACTTTCACCTTGCTGAGAGTCCTGCTCAATTCTTTTAGGGTATCCTTCAGGATATAAAGGATCTTGAGTAGCTATACCACTCCTAGTTCTAATTCCATAAGCATGTTTATCTCCTGAGGCATTAACTAGCATAGCTTTTTGTACCTTAGCAAGTTGATCAATTTGGGTTTGAACCATTTGAAAGTGTTTACAAAGCATTTTAATATCATTAGTAGTTTTTTCCACAATATCTTTCAACTTATTAATAGCTCTAGAGTTTTCCAATAAATGATTCTGAACTTGTTTATTAAAATTCCCTTGTTTAACTATAAAAGTGTCAAGTTCCTCTAAGCATTGATTAGGAGGCTTACCATAGGGAATATCACCTTCATCAAAGTGGAGAGAGTGTACCTCAATAGTAGATGAGTGGGTAATTGCTTGCATAATTCTTCTATAGGAGGTAGATTCTTCACATCTTCAGCTCTAATACCTTTCTCCTTTAGGCATTTCTTAGCTTCCTTCATCACTTTATCATTTAATGCAATTACTCCCCTCTTCTTTGGTGTTGGTGTTGGAACTGGTTCAGGCACAACTGGTTCAGGAGTAATAGGCTCAGGTATATTTAGCTCAGTTGAAGTCCAATCGTCATAATTCTTGCTTATTTTAGCCATTAATTCTTCAGCATCTGTAGGAGTTCTTTTCCTGAAAACACAATAAGCAAAACTATCTAGGTATGTCCTAGAATCATTAGTTAGTCCATTATAATAAATATCAAGAAGCTCATTTTTAGGTAATGGGCATCCAGGATGTGCATGAATCAAGGCACAGAACCTTGTCCATGACTCAGGCAATTTCTCTTCATCTTCCTGTTTAAAATCAAAAAGTATCTACAAAGCAGCATGTCTAGCACTGGGAGGAAAATATTTCTGAAGAAAGAAGCAATCAAACAATCAGGACTATCAATGGATCTAGGAGGTAATCTATTAAACCAAGCTTTAGCTTCCCCTTTTAGTGAAAAAGGGAAGATCTTTGTAACAAAGTACTTGCTTATCTTAAAATCATCAGAGAATAAGGCACTCATAGTGGAAATCTCATTCATATGTGCCACATCGCCCTCACTCTTAGTCCCACAAAAAGGTTGTTTCTCAATAATGTCTAAATAGGATAAATCAAGAGAAAAATCATAATCTTTATCTTTAATATCTATGGGAGAGGTGGCAAACTTAGGATCATAGGACGGTTTAGGAATAATGATACGTCTCTCAAGGAGACTTCTAATAGCACTAGCACCATGTGTGTTTCGGTACTCTTCAATAAAATCATCAGTCAACACAATGTAACCATCATTAATATCATATCTCTCTCTAGACTCAGGTGAGATAACAGGTGTAACCGTGTATTCACTAGGAGTTTCAATATTTCCTAGACTAGCCATAGTAGCATATAGGAAAGGACCTAATGAACCACTCGCATCAAGCACAGTAGAAGTAACATCATGAGTATCAGAAGCAGTTTCAAATTCAGCAGTAATAGCAGTGTGCGTAGCATGAGTATGTGGTGGTGGTGTAACAAGCTTACTTATAACAGACGGTGAATCAAGAGCAGCAGAGGTGTTTAGGATTGTACCTCTTCTTGTAGTGGATGGTAAAATAGGAAACTTTCCATCACGAGGCTTCCCCATGATGAAAGGATTAGCAGTGAACAATAATAGATCCAAGTGAACTTACAAATAAAGCAATGCTCCCCAGCAACAGCGCCAGAAAATAGTCTTGATGACCCACAAGTATAGGGAATCGCAATAGTCTTCGAGGGTAGTGTTACCCAATTTATTGATTCGACACAAGGAGAGACAAAGAATACTTGCAAGCCTTAACAACTGAGTTTTCAATTCAGCTGCACCTGGAAATAGTTCTTGCTCACAGAAGTTTATCAGTAGCAATAGTTTGTAGTAGCAACAGTAGCAGCAAAACAAGAGAAATAGTAACAGTAGTAGCAAACAGTAGGATATGAGCGCGGTAGGCATAGGGAATGGATGGACGGGAATTGCATGGACAAGTCTAAACATGTAACTTCAAGATCTAGGGCAATTGCAAATAAATAAGAATAAGCATCCAAGTACTAAACAACCATAGGCATATGCTCCATATATAGTCATGCGTGCTCGCAATGAGAACTTGCACAACATCTTTTGCCCTGCCAACCCGTTGCAGCGGGGCCTCAGGGGAACTACTGGCAATTAAGGTGCTCCTTTTAATAGAGCACCGGATCAAAGCATTAACACTCCATGAACACACGTGATCCTCACATAACAGTCATCCCCTTAGGTTGTCCCAATTTCTGTCACTTCGGGGCCTTTGGTTCCGGACAATGATATGTGTACACAACTTGCAAATAAGATCACAAACAATACTATCATAATGAATCAATATTAAGATCAGATCTGAGCTCATGGCACTCGGGCCCTAGTGACAAGCATTAAGCACAAGAAGTTGCAACAAAGTCAAATAGCACTAATAGAGATACTAGGCACCATGCCCTAACAATCTTATTCGATTACATGATAGAACTCATCCAATCCCTACCATCCCCATAGCCTACAGCGGGGAATTACTCACTCATGGATGGTTGATGGAGAGGCATTGGTGATGATGATGGCGATGATCCTCTCCAAATTCCCGTCAGGGTGCCAAACGGAGTTTACGGTTCGAATCATGCTGGTGGTGGCGGCGCATCGGAACTCTTTCTAGAAAAACGTCGAACCCCCCCTCAGTTTTTAGGTCAAGAGGCATCTTATAGGCGAAGAGGGAGATTGAGGGGGTGACTGGGGCAGCCACACCCCCTCCAGGCGCGGCCTGGGCCCACCCGCGCGGCAGGGATTTTTCCGAGATTTTTCCTGACTGGGCTGCGTGAGTCTTCTGGTGAAATAGATTTTTTGGCATATTTTCCGTGATTTTTCCTCATAGTTGATTTTATGCACAAAAACTAGACACCAAGGTAATTCTGCTAAAAACAACATCAGTCTGTGTTAGTTGTATCCAAATCACACAAGTTTAGAGGAGAAATAATAGCAAAAGTGTTCGGGAAAGTAGATACGTTTTGGACTCATCAGCGAGCGACGAGGGTGAGGCTTGGCTCCATGGTCAGAAGATATGGGGATAGTGTAGGGTTCGCAGCATAGAAAACAAAAAATTTCCTATGATGGGAACAACTATGTACTAAGATCTATCTACTAGATACAAGCAACGGGTGGATATACATCCATAGAATACATACCCTCAAAGACCGAATAGGGTTAACGAGGTTGTACTCGTGGATGATATAGATGAACGCTTGCTGATCTCAAGATCGTGATGAAGTTCATCTGCTCCAGCCGGTCCAGCACCATCCAGTCTAGCACCACAAAGCAGTGGTGCATCCGTGATCGCACACACGTCCGGGTACCCCGAAAACCTCCGCGCCCTTGCTCCAGCGAAGCAGCGGAAGCAACAAATCCTTCTAGAAAAGCCACCGGGAACATGTATCTCGCTGATCCGAGACCATGGGGAAATTCTAAAGGGGGAGAGATCCTTCGCAAGGAGGTGTGCTTTGAGAGGAGGAGAGGGGGGCCTTTTATAGGGAGAGGGGGGCACCCCAAGGGTCAAGGGGCCCAGCCATGGTGGCTGCCCCCACCTCTTCCACATTCATGTGGGTGGAGCTCCCACTCGAAATGAAAAGCCTCCACTCCCATAAAAGAGCCTCCACTCAAAATTCCAATCACATGCATTAAATTTCCACCAAATTTAATGCAAGCTCTCATTTAAATAAAACTATTTTGTTTATTTATTCAGAATTTTGTTAATTACTTCAATTAACAAAAATTCACATAAAACCCCTTGCTAGTATTCAATTTCACATGCAGAACCAGTTTCAGCAATTTCAACCGAAACAGTTTCGGTGTCTAGTGAAATAAATTCCTGCGCTTTCCTTTTTCTTTCTATGGCATATTATTTGCTCCAAATGGTGTCGGTATCCCTTAAGTGTGTCACCCTATTGTTCATGAATAATGTAGACATGATCAAGACCCCTCTCCGATCAATAATCAGCAGCGGGACCTGGAGATCTGTACTGACTCCCACATATTCAACGATGACTTCTATGATCGTGTGAACCTTATACACATGTAACTCAATCCCTTTGTCTCGTGATATATTACATGTCCGAGATTCGATCATTGGTATCTCCATACCTAGTTTGATCTTGTTACCGACATGTACTCTTTTCTTGTTCCCGTGATATAACATTCTAGTGATCAAATCACTTGCTTGCAAGCTAATTAATGTGATATCACCGAGAGGGCCCAGAGTATATCTATCCGTCATCGGGATGGACAAATTCCACTCTTGATCCATGAGCCTCAACATAACACCTTCGTAGAACTGAACCCATCTTTATAGTCACCCTGTTACGGTGTGACGTTTGATGTTATCAAGATACTCTTCCGGTGTTAGTGATTGACATGATCTCATGGTCTAAGGACTAAGATTACTTCGTACGATGTTATAGCAATATAAACACAGTGACATTGATCGTAATGCTATACTTCGGATGAATGTTCATCACACCATTACACTAATGTTGTGACCTCATTATTAACAACATCCAATGTCCATGATTAGGAAACCTTTGATCATCTTGTTAATCAACGAGCTAGTTTATAAGAGAGGCATAACTATAAACTTCCTTTGTTTATTAAACACACATGTATTAACGTTTCCGTATTAAAACAATTATAGCATGTAAAATAAACATTTATCATAAATAAGGAATACGATAATAACCACTTTATTATTGCCTCTCGGGCATATTCCCTTCAGTCTCCCACTTGCACTAGAGACAATAATCTAGTTTGAAAACTTTGTGTATTGAACACCTATGGCTTGAACACCTATGTTATTGCAAAGTGGTTAACATAATCTGAATTTCGACGCTTTCAGGTCCGTGTGAATATGAGAGGCAATAATAAAGTGGTTATTCACTATCAAAGTGCATGCTAGAGTATCAATAAAGAGTACATGCTCAATATCGTGAAACAAAGGGATTAAGATACAAGCGTAAAAGGTTCCGACGATCACAGGAAAGTCATCGTTGAATGTATGGGAGTCAGTATGGATCTCCAGGTCCCGCTTCTGATTATTGATCAGAGAAGGGTCTCGATCATGTCCGCATTATTCGCGAACCGTAGGGTGCCACACTTCAGGGACACCGACATCCAATTGGAGCAAAAGTTTCATGCCGGAAAGAATAACAAGCGCAGGAATTTATTTCACTAGATACCGAAACAGGTTTTCGGGTGAAATTGCAGAAAGTGTTTTTTCATGTGAAATGAAATACTAGCAAGGGGTTATATATGAATGTTTTTCATTAAAGTAATTGTCTGAATAAATAAAAGGATTTTTATTTAATTAGAGTTTGCATTAAATTTGGTGGAAATTTAATGGGAATTTGAGTGGGTTTTTTGAGTGGAGGAAATTGAAAGGCTTTTGTGTGAGTGGAGTGTCCCCCGCATGAATGAAAGGAGGGGAGGGGGCAGCCCCATGGCTGGGCGCATGGCCCCTTTGTAGGGTTCGCAGCATAGAAAACAAAAAATTTCCTACGATGGGAACAGCTATGTACCAAGATCTATCTACTAGATACAAACAACGGGCAGATGTAAATCCGTAGAGAACATACCCTTGAAGACCGACAAAGCTTAACGAGTAAAACTCATGGTTGATCTAGACGATCTCTTGCCGATCTCAAGATCGAGAGGAAGTCCTAGCGCCGCAAATCAGGAGCGCATCCGTGCTCGCACACACGTCCGAGGCACCGAGCAACCTCCGCCTCCTCGCTCCAGCGATGCAGCGGAAGCACAACTCTTTCTTGCCGAATAGCCACCGGGAACATGTATCTCACTAGTCCGAGACCATGGGGGATAAATTCTAGAGGGGGAGAGAGATCCTTCACGAGGAGGTGTGAGTGAGAGAGAGGGAGAGGGGTGCCTTTTATAGGAGGAGGGGGGCACCCAAGGGGGTGGCACGCCATGGGGCTGCCCCCTCCCCTCCTTCATTCATGTGGGTGGACACTCCACTCACAAAAACCTTTTCATTTCCCTCCACTCAAAATCCCACTCAAACTTGCAATTAAATTTCCACCAAATTTAATGCAAACTCTCATTAAATAAAACTCTTTTTATTTATTCAGAATTTTGTCAATTACTTCAATGACAAACATTCACATATAACCCCTTGATATAATTCTATTTCACATGCAAAAAGACTTTCTGCAATTTCACCCGAAAACCTGTTTCGGTATCTAGTGAAATAAATTCCTGTGCTTGTTATTCTTTTTGGCATGAAAATTTTGCTCCAATTGGATGTCGGTGTCTCTTAAGTGTGTCACCCTATGGTTTGTGAATAATGATGTCATGATCGAGACCCCTCTCAGGTCAATAATCAGAAGCGGGATCTGGAGACCCATACTGACTCCCACACATTCAACGATGACTTTCTTGTGATCGTCGGAACCTTTTACGCTAGTATCTTAATCCCTTTGTTTCGCGATATATTACATGTCCGAGATTCGATCATTGGTATCTCCATACCTAGTTTGATCTCTTTACTGACATGCACTCTTTTCTTGTTCCCGTGATATAACATTCTAGTGATCAAATCACTTGCTTGCAAGCTAACCAATGTGATATCACCGAGAGGGCCCAGAGTATATCTCTCCATCATCGGGATGGACAAATTCCACTCTTGATCCATGAGCCTCAACATAACACCTTCGTAGCACTGAACCCATCTTTATAATCACCATGTTACGGTGTGACGTTTGATGTTATCAAGAAACTCTTCCGGTGTTAGTGATTGACATGATCTCATGGTCTAAGGATTAGGATCACTTCGTAAGTTGTTATAGCAATATAAACTCAATGAATTTGATCGTAATGCTATACTTCGGATGAATGTTCATCACACCATTACACTAATGTTGTGATCCCGTTATTAACAACATCCAATGTCCATGATCAGGAAACCTTGATCATCTTGTTAAGCAACGAGCTAGTTTATGAGAGAGGCATAACTAGGAACTTTCTGATTGTTTATTAAACACACATGTATTAATGTTTCTGTGTTAATAAAATTATAGCATGCAAAATTAACATCTATCATATACTTGGAATACACATAATAAACACTTTATTATTGCCTCTCATGGCATATTCCCTTCAGTCTCCCACTTGCACTAGAGACAATAATCTATTTACATAGTGATGAATCTAACACCCATGGAGTTCTGGTGTTGATCATGTTTTACTCTAGGGAGAGTTTTAGTCAACGGATCTGCTACATTGAGATCCGCGTGTACTTTACAAATCATTATATCTCCATCCTTGACATGCTCGTGGATGGAGTGAAACCGGCGCTTAATATGCTTGGAATTCTTGTGAGACCTTGGTTCTTTGGCATTGGCAATGTCACCATTGTTGTCACAATAGATCACCATTAGGTACAACGCGCTTGCAACCACACCTAGTTCAGATATGAACTCCTTCATCCAAACTGCTTCCTGAGCCGCTTCCGAAGCAGCAACATATTCGGTCTCCGTTGTTGATCCCGCCACCACAGGTTGTTTGGAACTCCTCCAACTAACCGCTCCGCCATTCATGAGAAAAACGTATCCGGATTGAGACTTAGAGTCATCCGGGTCGGTGTTAAAGCTTGCGTCGACATAACACTTAGCGACGAGCTCTTCTTCACCTCCGTATACAAGAAACATATCCTTAGTTCTTCGTAAGTACTTAAGGATATTCTTGACCGCTATCCAGTGTTCCGAACCTGGATCCGATTGGTACCTACTAGTCAAACTAATAGCATGTGCCACATCTGGTCTTGTACATAGCATGGTGTACATTATAGAGCCTATGGCTGAAGCATAGGGGACTTTGTCCATGTAGCCAGACTTTGAGTCTTACTCAATGTCTTGCCTTGCAACATAGGTAAGAACCCCTTCTTACTTCCGTCCATTTTAAACTTCTTTAAAATATTATCAAGGTATGTACTTTGTGATAGCCCTATTAGGCGCCTAGATCTATCTCTATAGATCTTTATGCCTAATATGTATGACGCTTCACCTAGGTCCTTCATTGAAAATTTGTTGTTTAGATAACTTTTAACACTGTTTAAAATATCTATATCATTTCTGATCAATAATATGTCATCCACATATAATATCAGAAATGCCACATTGCTCCCACTCACTTTCTTGTAAATACAAGCTTCTCCATAAGTTTGGACAAATCCAAACTCTTTGATCACCTCATCAAAGCGGAGATTCCAACTTCGTGATGCTTGCTTCAATCCATAGATGGATCGCTGAAGCTTCCACACCTTATTGGCATCCTTAGGATCGACAAAACCCTTTGGTTGTATCATATACAACTCTTCTTCAATATTACCATTGAGAAACGCGGTTTTGACATCCATCTGCCATATCTCATAATTGAAATATGCAGCAATGGCTAACATAATCCTAACTGACTTTAGCATTGCTACGGGAGAGAATGTCTCACCGTAGTCAACTCCTTGAATTTGTCGAAACCCCTATGCGACAAGTCGAGCTTTATAAACGGTCACATTACCATCAGCATCAGTTTTCCTTTTGAAAATCCATTTGTTCTCCACGGCCTTTCGGTCGTGAGGTAATTCCACCAAGTTCCAAACTTGATTTTCATACATGGATTCCATCTCGGATTTCATGGCTTCTAACCATTTTTTGGAATCCGGGCTCATCATCGCTTCTTCATACGTCGTAGGGTCATCAATTTCATCAACCATGAAATTCATAACAGGGTTTCCGTACAGCTCGGGAGCTGCACGCGTCCTGCTAGACCTGCGAGGTTTGGTAGTACTCTCTTTTGGAGTTTCATGATCATTATCATTAGTTCCCTCTTCAACAGGTGAAGCCAACTCCAGAACAACTCCGGCGCTGCGCTACTCGCCATACTTTTAAGAGAAGGTTCAATAACCTCTTCGAGTTCTACCTTCTGACTACTCACACCTTTCGCGAGAAACTCTTTCTCTAAAAAGGATCCATTCTTGGCAACAAAAACCTTGCCCTCGGATCTGTGATAGAAGGAATACCCAATAGTTTCCTTAGGGTATCCTATGAAGAAGCATTTTCCGCTTTGGCTTCGAGTTTATCCGGTTGAAGTTTCTTCACATAAACATCGCATCCCCAAACTTTAAGAAATGACAGCTTAGGTTTGTTTCCAAACCACAATTCATATGGTGTCTTTTCAACGGATTTAGATGGTGCCCGATTTAAAGTGAATGCAGCATTTTCTAGTGCATAACCCCAAAATGACAACGGCAAGTCCGTCAGAGACATCATAGATCGAACCATATCCAATAAAGTACGATTACGATGTTCTGACACACCATTTTGCTGTGGTGTTCCGGCAGTCGTGAGTTGTGAAACAATTCCACACTCTTTCATGTGAGTGCTAAACTCGTAACTTAGATACTCACCTCCACGGTCAGACCGTAGAAATTTGATCTTTCTATTATGATGATTTTCCACTTCAATCTTAAATTCCTTGAACTTTTCAAAGGTTTCAGACTTGTGTTTCATCAAGTAGATATAACTGTATCTACTCAAATCATCCATGGAAGTAACAAACTAACGATATCCACCTCGCGTTGACACACTCATTGGACCACATACATCAGAATGTATGATTTCCAATAAATCTGTCGCCCGTTCCGTTGAACCGGAAAACGGCGTTATAATCATCTTGCCCATAAGCATGGCTCACATGTATCAAATGATTCAAAATCAAGTGATTCCAAAAGTCCATCCGAATGGAGCTTCTTCATGCGTTTAACGCCAATATGACCTAGATGGCAGTGACACATATATGCGGATATATCATCATTAAGTTTAATCCTTTTAGCATCAACATTATGAATATGTGTAACATTATTATCGAGATCCAATAGAAATAAACCATTCATCATCGGTGCATGACCATAAAAGATTTCATTCATATAAATAGAACAACCATTGTTCTCGGATTTAAATGAATAACCACTTCGCATTAAACACGATCCAGATACAATGTTCATGCTTAGTGCTGGCACCAGATAACAATTATTCAAGTTTATTACTAATCCCGACGGCAAGTGGAGAGGTAGCGTTCCGGCGGCGATCACATCAACGCTTGATCCATTTCCGACACGCATCTTGACCTCACCCCTTGCTAGCGGTCGCTTGTTCCGCAGCCCCTGATTCGAGTTACAAATATTAGCAACTAAACCAGTATCAAATACCCAGGTGCTACTGCGAGCACTAGTCAAGTACACATCAATAACATGTATATCATATATACCTTTGTTTGCCTTGCCGGCCTTCTTGTCTGCCAAATACTTGGGGCAGTTGCGCTTCCAGTGGCCGGTCCCCTTACAATAGTAGCACTCGGTATCAGACTTAGGGCCAACTCGGGGTTTCTTTTCAGGCATGGCAACCGGCTTGCCGCCCTTACTTCCCTTCCGTTTTCCCTTCTTGTCTTTCTTGAAACTAGTGTTCCTATTGATCATCAACACTTGATGTTCCTTTTTGATCTCCACTTCTTTAGTTTTAAGCATTGACAGAAGCTCGGGGAGAGACTTCTTCATGCCTTGCATATTATAGTTCATCACAAAGCTCTTATAGCTAGGTGGCAGAGACTACAGAACACGATGGACGCCTAAGTCAATGGGAATCGATATTCCCAAGGACACAAGCTTATCGGCATAACCCGACATCTTGAGTACATGCTCACTTATGGAGCTGTGCTCTTCCATCATGCAGCTAAACGACTTTTCTGAAGCATTGTAGCTCTCTACAGCAGCAAGTGTGTCGAAAATCATTTTCAACTCGCCCATTGTATCAAATGCATTGCCGTTTTCGAAACGCTTTTGAAGTTCCGGCTCTAGCCCATACAATATGCCGCAATGAACTAAGTTGTGGTCCTCCTGACGAGTCTGGTAGACATTCTTCTCCTCGTCAGGGGCATCCTCAAAAGGTGGGGGGCCTAGAGGCTCTTCTAGCACATATTGCTTTTGTGCAGCAGAGAGGAGAATCCTCAAATTCATGGCCCATTCGGTAAAGTTCGTACCATTCATTGCAAGTTTCTCTTTCTCCATGAACACATTCAAATTAAAAGTAGGTGGTGCCATCTACAACAGAATTTGTAAAGTTTAGACTAAGTTTATGATAGATTAAGTTCAACTAATCCACATTACGAATGAACTCCCACTCAAAAACGACATCCCTCATGTATTTTTGGTGATTACATGAACCAAATCCACTACACCAAGTCCGATCATCACGTGAGTCGGTGTAGCTTCAAAGGCGAGCATCAAATGGGCATCATATCTACTATATGACTCATGCTTAACCTTTCGGTCCGTATTCTGAGGCCATGTTTGTACATGATAGGCTCGCCAAGTAAGAACCTTAGTTTGTGTTTAACTGTCTTACACCCGAAATATGGTCATGGATCCAAGGACACCCGACCATCACGTGATGTCTTGGAGCGACGGAAACATAATCGGTGCATACTAAAGGAAGAACACATTCTTATCTTGATATTTAAATGAGGGATCATCTTATTATGCTAATAAAACACCAAACAAGCAATATAAGATGTTATCAAACATCACATGTTTATTAGTGGAATGATATGGTTCCCGCATATGATCTCTATCATGTGCATCGTAGTATGATCTCTATCATACCTTTATGTGTAAGGCCAAGGTCTATGGAACTTACACGTTATGTGTGTTGTAAGAGTATCATCTCATATCTCTACTTACCACATCACCATATCATAAAGCTAGCCCAACAACAATCTAAACTAGACGCCTCTAATTTATCCATTGCAAATTTTACGTGGCTTAGGGCTTTCGAAGATAGAACCGTTCATACCTACGAACATGAACCACAACGAGGATAACCAAATTGTTGACAACTCGTTGCAAAATAGATATTGACTATAGTAGGAGAGACAGACACCCGCTAGCCACTTATGCAAACTAGTTGCATGTCAAGCGTGGAACAGGTCTCATGTGCGAGGACATGTAAAGTTTGTCCGGGCCGCTTCATCCCACTATGCCACCAATATCCAAAATTACAACTAAGGAGCAACAACATGATCATCATCGCCCACATACTCATATGTGTACTACCCCTGTGAAGCATCTACGCATAGATCCGGCTCTGATACCACTGTAGGGTTCGCAGCATAGAAAACAAAAAATTTCCTACGATGGGAACAACTATGTACCAAGATCTATCTACTAGATACAAACAACGGGCGGATGTATATCTGTAGAGAACATACCCTTGAAGACCGACAAAGCTTAACGAGTTAAACTCGTGGTTGATGTATACGATCTCTTGCCGATCTCAAGATCGAGAGGAAGTCCTATCGCCGCAAATCAGCAGCGCATTTGTGCTCGCACACACGTCTGAGGCACCGAGCAACCTCCGCCTCCTCGCTCCAACGATGCAGCGGAAGCACGACTCTTTCTTGCCGAATAGCCACCGGTAACATGTATCTCGCTACTCCCAGACCATGGGGGATAAATTCTAGAGGGGGAGAGAGATCCTTCATGAGGAGCTGTGAGTGAGAGAGAGAGGGAGAGAGGTGCCTTTTATAGGAGGAGAGGGGGCACCCAAGGGGGTGGCCGCCGGCCATGGGGGCTTCCCCCTCCCCTCCTTCATTCATTTGGGTGGACACTCCACTCACAAAAACCTCTTCATTTCCCTCCACTCAAACTTGCAATTAAATTTCCACAAAATTTAATGCAAACTCTCATTAAATAAAACTCTTTTTATTTATTCAGAATTTTGTTAATTACTTTAATGACAAACATTCACATATAACCCCTTGATATAATTCTATTTCACATGCAAAAACACTTTCTGCAATTTCACCCGAAAACCTGTTTTGGTATCTAGTGAAATAAATTCCTGCGCTTGTTATTCTTTTTGGCATGAAACTTTTGCTCCAATTGGATGTCGGTGTCTCTTAAGTGTGTCACCCTACAGTTCGTGAATAATGCTGACATGATCGAGACCCCTCTCGGGTCAATAATCAGAAGCGGGATCTGGAGACCCATACTGACTCCCACACATTCAACGATGACTTTCTTGTGATCGTCGGAACCTTTTACGCTAGTATCTTAATCCCTTTGTTTCGTGATATATTACATGTTCGAGATTCGATTATTGGTATCTCCATACCTAGTTTGATCTCTTTACTGACATGCACTCTTTTCTTGTTCCCGTGATATAACATTCTAGTGATCAAATCACTTGCTTGCAAGCTAACCAATGTGATATCACCGAGAGGGCCCAGAGTATATCTCTCCGTCATCGGGATGGACAAATTCCACTCTTGATCCATGAGCCTCAACATAACACCTTCGTAGCACTGAACCCATCTTTATAATCACCATGTTACGGTGTGACATTTGATGTTATCAAGAAACTCTTCCGGTGTTAGTGATTGACATGATCTCATGGTCTAAGGATTAGGATCACTTCGTAAGTTGTTATAGCAATATAAACTCAATGACTTTGATAGTAATGCTATACTTCGGATGAATGTTCATCACACCATTACACTAATGTTGTGATCCCAGTATTAACAACATCCAATGTCCATGATCAGGAAACCTTGATCATCTTGTTAAGCAACGAGCTAGTTTATGAGAGAGGCATAACTAGGAACTTTCTGTTTGTTTATTAAACACACATGTATTAATGTTTCCGTGTTAATAAAATTATAGCATGCAAAATTAACATCTATCATATACTTGGAATACACATAATAAACACTTTATTATTGCCTCTCAGGGCATATTCCCTTAACCCTTGGGTGCCCCCCTATCCCTATAAAAGGAGCCCCCCTCCCTCTCTCTCACTCACACCTTCTCGTGAAGGATCTCTCTCCCCTGTAGAATTTATCCCCCATGGTCTCGGACTAGCGAGATCCATGTTTCCGGTGGCTATTCGGCAAGAAAGGGTTGTGCTTCCACTGCATCGTTGGAGCGAGGAGGCGGAGGTTGCTCGGTGTCCTGTACGTGTGTGCGAGAATGGATGCGCTGTTGTTTTGCGGCGCTAGGACTTCCTCTCGATCTTGAGATCGGCAAGAGATCGTCTACATCAACCACGAGTTTAACTCATTAAGCTCTGTCAGTCTTCAAGGGTATGTTCTCTATGGATATACAATCGCCCGTTGTTTGTATCTAGTAGATAGTTCCTATCGTAGGAAAAACTTTGTTTTCTATGTTGCAAACCCAATAGTGGTATCAGAGCCGGATCTATGCGTAGATGCTTTGCACGGGTAGTACACATATGAGAATGTGGGCGATGATTATCATTTTATTGCTTCTTAGTTGTACTTTAGATATTGGTGGCATAGTGGGATGAAGCGGTCTGGACAAACTTTACATGTCCTCGCACATGAGACCTGTTCCACGCTTGACATGCAACTAGTTTGCATAAGTGGCTAGCGGGTGTATGTCTCTCCTACTATAGTCAATATCTAGTTTGCAACGAGTTGTCAAAAATTTGGTTATCCTCGTTGTGGTTCATGTTCGTAGGTAAGAACGGTTCTATCTTCGAAAGCCCTAAGCCATGTAAAACTTGCAATAGATAAATTAGAGGCGTCTAGTTTAGATTGTTGCTGGGCTAGTGTTATGATATGGTGATGTTGTAAGTAGAAGTATAAGATGATACTCCTACAACACACATAACGTGTAGGTTCCATAGACCTTGGCCTTACATATAGAGGCATGATAGAGATCATACCACGGTTCACATGATGGAGATCATATGCGGGAACCATATCATTTCACTTACAAACATGTGTTGTTTGATTGCATCTTATATTGCTTGTTTGGCGTTTTATTAGCATAATAAGATGATCCCTCATTTATATATCAACGTAAGAATGTGTTCTTCCTTAAGTATGCACCGATAATGGTTCGTCGCTTCAAGACATCACGTGATGATCGGGTGTACTTGAATCCACGAGCATATCTCGGGTGTAAGACAGTTTTACACACGCAAATACTAAGGTTCTTACTTGGCGAGCCTAGCATTTACAGACATGGCCTCGGAACACGGACCGAAAGGTTAAGCATGAGTCATATGGTAGATATGATGCCCATTTGATGCTGTACTTTGAAGCTACACCGACTCACGTGATGATCGGACTTGGTGTAGTGGATTTGGTTCATGTAATCACCCAAAATACACGAGGGATGTCGTTTTTGAGTGGGAGTTCATTTCTAATTTGGATTAGTAGAACTCAATTTATCATAAATTAAATCGAAGTGAATTTGCATAATTTGTTATAGTCATTGGCATTCGTTCACCACCTTATGCTTAGTTATAATTGAGATAATAGAACTATAGAATTCTGGATATTTACTTTACGAACTGGTATCGTATTGTGTTAAGTGTCAATCTAAAGTTTAAAGTCCTATTGCAAACTTTCAGCAAACTCTGTTTACTCCGTGATATTTAATAATTGGTATTAAATCGAGAGTAACAATTCCAGTGTTAGTATCTTAACTATCATGTTTGCCTCCATGATTCTTGATTTAAATATCGAGATTATCTAGGAGCTGAAAGAGTTGTTTCAGAAACCATCATGTGTGCCAGATATAACGATATCTGAAACAATGTTTTGGTTGCAATATGATAGAGTATAATATATGTTCTCATATTGGATGAGAATTTACAAAGGTTGGAGATGCTAGACATCCTAATCATCCAAAAGGGTTTTTGGAAAGTAATGTTATACTCACGATTTGTCTTTATAAGCTACATTAGCTTGATCATGAAAGTCGTCATGATAAGGATGAATAGAAGATGTATGTAAAGTGTTTACTACACTAAAAGATTACTAAAGAATGGATTTTGAAAGAATGCCGATCATTTTGATGATGGTGATCTACTTCAAAATGCAAGTCCAAAGGTATTATTATTTGAATATACACGCTTTGGACTATGTGTCATGTAGATGGCGCCACTTTTGATGTTGATAGATTATTTTAAAAGGAAAATGAAATGCTGAAAGAGAATCTATAAAATATATTTGGCAGAAAAGAAAATATTGGAAATATCCAATTTAGGTATATGGATTATATACATTTTATGGTTGTATTCTTTGCTTGTTAGACAATATCGTTCTTGGATATTGGATACCGAATTGGTTGGTATGAAATTTCATATAGAGCGACGCAATTCATGAACTACAATGGCCTAAGTAACTAGCAAGAGAATATGTGATGATGTTCATTCAAAACAAACAAACTGTTGTTTGTATTTCTTGTTGACATCAATGCTTGACTTCAAGATTTGTTTTAATAATTGTTATTTAAATCAGGTATTATGTGAACAAAGGTTGTTCAAATAATTACCATACTCCATATAAGATGGATGATTTACAAATCAAGTTGGAGAAATCACATCCATAAAACCTAATGCTAAAATGTCGCAAGAAAAATGATTGAAAGATCACTTACGAAGTGACATCGCTGTTTAAATTATATTCGAAAGAAAACATGAAGATCTCCATATTCATGGATTTTTGGAGTCTTTGATTTGATCCAGTGACGCTTGTGAGACTTTCCTCAGGATAATTAAAACTTCGTTCAAAGACCAAAGAAGAACGATCGACTAAATTATTGGAATTTATACATATCAATGTATGTAGTCCATTATGTATAGTCGTAAGCAATGGATTTCAACTTCATATGCTTTCTCCGGAAATTTGAGTGAATATTCACTTAATGAGAAAGGGTTTTGGAAAGTAACATTATACTCACGATTCGTCTTTATAGGCTACATTAGCATGATCATGAAAGTCGTCATGATAAGGATGAATAGAAGATGTATGTAAAGTGTTTACTACACTAAAAGATTACTAAAGAATGGATTTTGAAAGAATGACGATCATTTTGATGATGGTGATCTACTTCGAAGTGCAAGTCTAAAGGTATTATTATTTGAATATACACGCTTTGGACTATGTGTCATGTATATGGAGCCACTTTTGATGTTGATAGATTCTTTTAAAAGGAAAAGTAAATACTGAGAGAGAATCTAAAAATATATTTGGCAGAAAAGAAAATATTGGAAATATCCAATTTAGGTATATGGATGATATACATGTTATGGTTGTATTCTTTGCTTGTTAGACAATGTGGTTCCTGGGTATTGGATACCGAATTGGTTGGTATGAAATTTCATACAGAATGACGCAATTCATGAACTACAATGGCCTAAGTAACTAGCAAGAGAATATGTGATGATGTTCATCGAAAACAAATAAACCGTTGTTTGTATTTCTCATTGACATCAAAGCTTGACTTCAAGATTTGTTTTAATAATTTTTATTTAAATCAGGTATTATGAGAACAAAGGTTGTTTAAATAATTACCGTATTCCATATAAGATGGATGATTTACAAATCTAGTTGGAGAAATCACATCCATAAAACCTAATGCTAAAATGTCGCAAGACAAATGATTGAAAGATCACTTACGAAGTGACATTGCCGTTTAAATTATATTGGAAAGAAAACATGAAGAATCTCCCTTTTCATGGATTTTTGGAGTCTTTGATTTGATCAAGTGACGCTTGTGAGACTTTCCTCGGGATAATTGAAACTTCGTTCAAAGGCCAAAGAAGAACGAATGACTAAATATTGGAATTTATACATATCGATGTATGTAGTACATTATGTATAGTCGTAAGCGATGGATTTCAACTTCATATGCTTTCTCCGGAAATTTGAGTGAATGTTCACTTAATGAGAAAGAAGTATGAAATATTTGAAAACGTTCAAAGACTTTCAAGATGAAGTAAAAATCATTGTAACAATAAAATAAATGGTTTATGATTTTATCAGAAGGGATTTATTTGAGTTGCAAGTGTAACAAGAAAATAAATGATTTATGATTTTATCATAAAAAGGATTTATTTGAGTTACAAGTGTAGCAAAATACCTAGATTTACATCTCCCGAAACACCATAGAAGTATGGAGTGTTTGAGATTTGTAATGAAACCTTGTTTGACATGGTTGGATTAAAGGAGTTATCTATAAAACAACCATTATGTTTTAAAAAAATTAAAGCTTTAGAGACTACCGCTTTTACACTGAAAAGAGCTCCATCTTGATCTGTTGAAATGACACCATATGAGTTATGGTTTGGGGTAAAACCCAAGTTGTCATTTCTTTAATTTTGGTATGCTAAACGTAAGTAAGATGTTTACAACCGAAGTCGGATGAGCATGTATTTGTAGGTTATTTCGAATAACAATTGGGTATTCCTCCATAACACCAAGGACAAAAGGGTTTGTCACTTGAAATGTGAAGTTTCTTGAAAAAGAAGTTTTTCATAAAAGGTTAAGTGGGAGGACAATAGAACTTTAATAAGATTAACGAACCTTAGCTAAATATGCTGAGTTGCGCAGTGCCGGAAATGGTTCTAGAGGCTGCCATAATGCTCATAGCTTATGTGCCTCAAAGGTTGTGGTCATGGAGGTCTAAAGTTCCTATTGAACCAAGAAGGTCGGATAAACAATCAAATGATTGAGATTTCAGAGTAAATCATTATTGTTTGACAATGATGAACCGACTACAAAGAAGCGATGATGGGCCTTGACTCCGTCAAATGGCTAGAAGCCATAAAATCTGTGATAGTTCCATACACAAGAAATAAAGTTTTGAACTTGGAAGACCCTCTGGAAAGGTGTAAAAACCTATCGGTCGTATTTGGATCTATAAAGAAACAGACGTGGATGTTTCACATATATGAAATAGACATGTCGTAAAGTATTTTACGACAAATGTTCAAGGAGTTGACTATGACCAGATTTGATCTTTCATAGCGATGTTTAGTCTGGACGGATTAAAGTAGCAACCACTACATATAATTTGGTATATGGTAGAAGAATAAATAAAACAAAATTCTTCTAAAAGAATGGTTACCTAGGACGTGTGCATGACACGATACAAAGGGTTTTGGTAATTCAAAGGATGCTAAAAGGGCATGCAAACTTCAATGGTTGAAGTAAGCATCGCGGAGTTGGAATCTTCACCGTGATGAAAAAAAGGAGTTTTTCATCAGGCGACGATGAAGATGCTTGCATTTTCAAGAAATTGAGTGGGAGCGCGGAGACATATTTCTAATACATTATGTGGAGTACATCTTGTTGATTAGAAATGATGTAATTTTTATTGAAAAAGGTTAAGAATTTCATTTTGATGAAAGACTTAGGCAAAACCCGAATATTTAGCATGAATGTCTATAGTGGGTAGACTGTGACGCTAATATGGTTGTGCCAAACATACATATGTGAGATATTGAAGGAGTTCAATATAGAAAAGACAAGAAACGGTTCTTGTCACATGAAAGGAATTGAATCAAGATTCAAGTGTATCGACACTTGATAAGTGAAACAAGATTCAAGTGCTTTGACACTTGATGAGTGAATTCACGAGAATGTTTTGATCAATCATACCATGATATGTACACATCCAGATATGTTCTATGCTCTAAGTGTTATGAGCATATACCAGATTGAATCGTAAAATGATTATTGGACGATAGTAAGGATATTCATATGATCTTTTGGAAGAACTAAGAATATATTTGTGTAGAGGTGCCAAACAATTACAAATAGTTCATTGTAAAGCATTACATTGATACTAGTTTTGTCACCAGATACAAATTAAGTCAATAACGAGGTCACAACATTGGTGTAATGGTGTGATGAACATTCATCTGAAGTATAGCATTATGATCAAAGTCATTGAGTTTATATTGCTATAACAACTTACGAAGTGATCCTAATCCTTAGACCATGAGATCTTGTCAATCACTAACACCGGAAGAGTATCTTCATAACATCAAACATCACACCGTAACTGGGTGATTATAAAGATGGGTTCAAAACTACTAAAGTGTTATGTTGAGGCCCATGGATCGAGAGTGGAATTTTTTCATTCCGATGACGGATAGATATGCTCTGGGCCCTCTAGGTGATATCACATTGATTAGCTTGCTAGCAAGTGATTTGATCACAAGAATGTTATATCACGGGAACAAGAAAAGAGTGCATGTCGGTAACGATATCAAACTAGGTATGGAGATACCGCTGATCGAATCTCAGACATGTAATATATCATGAAACAAAGGGATTAAGATACTAGCGTAAAAGGTTCTGGCGATCACAGGAAAGTCATCGTTGAATGTGTTGGAGTCAGTATGGATCTCCAGGTCTCGCTTCTGATTATTGATCAGAGATGGGTCTCGATCATGTTCGCATTATTCACAAACCGTAGGGTGGCACACTTAAGGGACACCGACATCCAATTGGAGCAAAAGTTTCATGCCAGAAAGAATAACAAGCGCAGGAATTTATTTCACTAGATACCGAAACAGGTTTTCGGGTGAAATTGCAGAAAGTGTTTTTGCATGTGAAATGAAATACTAGCAAGGGGTTATATGTGAATGTTTGTCATTAAAGTAATTGAAAAAGTTCTGAATAAATAAAAGAAGTTTTATTTAATGAGAGTTTGCATTAAATTTGGTGGAAATTTAATGGGAATTTGAGTGGGTTTTTTGAGTGGAGGAAATTGGAAGGATTTTGTGTGAGTGGAGTGTCCACCCACATGAATGAAAGGAGGGGAGGGGGCAGCCCCATGGCTGGGCGCATGGCCCCTTGGGTTCCCCCCTATCCCTATAAAAGGAGCCCCCTCCCTCTCTCTCACTCACACCTCCTCGTGAAGGATCTGTCTTCCCCTCTAGAATTTATCCCCCATGGTCTCGGACTAGCGAGATACATGTTCCCGGTGGCTATTCGGCAAGAAAGGGTTGTGATTCTGCTGCATCGTTGGAGCGAGGAGGCGGAGGTTGCTCGGTGTCTTGTACGTGTGTGCGAGCACGGATGCGCTGCTGTTTTCCGGCGCTAGGAGTTCCTCTTGATCTTGAGATTGGCAAGAGATCGTCTACATCAACCACGAGTTTAACTCGTTAAGCTTTGTCGGTCTTCAAGGGTATGTTCTCTATGGATATGCATTCGCCCGTTGTTTGTATCTAGTAGATAGATCTTAGTACATAGTTCCCATCGTAGGAAATTTTTTGTTTTCTATGCTGCGAACCCAACACCATGTGTCTTTACGTCTTCACGCATCACTCATTCTCCAATGAGATGGCATTGTCTAAATTTGGTCTTTTGGTGAGACCTTTAGTTCCTTGGGGTTAAATCATGTCGATGTCGTGGTATTGCCGACGAGTACGCCATGGAGGGGTCCTCACAGTGCGTGTTTAGAGACGTGGGGTAAGGCGGACGGTTGACGGGTACGAGGTAACACAGCTTACCCAGGTTCAGATCCCACAACAGCGGCGGAATCCTACTCCTACTATAAATCACTATAATGGCAATACGCCGAGTTATAGAGATAGGTTCGCTGTGCAAGGTGTGTGTAAAACGATGCCCTAAAGGCTCCCATCAGCCCGACTTATATAGTCGCCAGGTCCTAGGGTTACAGGGAAAAGTCCTAGCCGGACAGGTTACAGAGTTCTACACCGTCTATTACTAGTCTTGTGTATCTTGCACTCCAAGGCTCCGGGTACGCTGGTGACTCCACCGTAGTCTTCCTTTATCCGGCATGGGCCTCCCTTCTGGATCCACCTAACTGGGCCGTCCAGCAGGCCATAGGCCATGCTACCGACTATGGGCCACCCGGGTTAGTCGGATAAGAGACATGCTATGAGGATACCCATATAGTATATCCCCAACAGTAGCCCCCGGAGGACTCCGAGATCTTGCGTCGTCTTGCCTCTTCCCGTGGAATGCTCCGTCTAGATGGATGTCGGCAAATCGTCAAGCAACATCTTGCAGCCCTGCAAAGGTTTCTCCGTCTTCTATTAGTAAGTCGGAGAAATGCTGAATCTTCCATCGTACGCTCCCGTTGTCGGATTAAATCCGTCCATGCCAGAATCTTCGATGGGACGGCTCATCTACCACGTCAGTTATGGCGACGTAGGCTGTAGGTCAGCGACGCCTCGTAACTCACACATGCAGAGAACGTAATCATATCCGATTTTCCCGCGCGAGCGATACGAACCGTTGGCGGCGACAGTTGGAGACGTGGAGAAATTACCGCGCACGTTCACGAACACGTCGTCTACGCGGCAACCGTCCGATTAGCTGCACGAATCTTGACGCAGCGTAAGATAAATAGTGACCGTGGGACACCTGCCACTTTTTCACCCCATTCTCTCGCGTCATCGTCTTCTTCCTCCGGCCGCACGCCTCCTCGAGCTCTTCGCTGAAAACTTCGAGAAACCCTAGCCTCTCTCTGTGCACCAGTCGCTTTCTCTCCCTCCTCCATGGCTAGCAGCAGCTCATCCCCGTCAATGGCGGCGTCGAGCGAAGCCACGGCGAAGCCGGTGAGCTCCGTCGTCGTGCCCCCAGAGGGTTTGGTCATCCCCGCATCGGCGGTGATAGAAACCACCGGCGGCGACCACAATCTGGCGGCACTGGAGCCCCTGGAAGAGGAGCCAGATTCGCGCAAAGGCGACAGGCGCGGCTCGGACATCACCGGCCGTGACATCCAAGAGATGGTCGATGAGGGTTACCTCCCCGCGACGGAGGGGCTCGCCTGGCGGGCGGCGCCGGCCGGCGAGGTGACCCCTTCTCCCCAAGCCGGAGAGTACCTCAAGGCGCAATTGGTACGCGGCGTTTCTCTTCCCATCTCCCACTTCTTCCTGTCCGTCTTGAATCAATTCAAGGTCCAACCCCACAACCTCTCCCCCAATAGTATCTTAGTGCTTAGCAACTTCGCGGCACTTTGTGAGGGTTACCTAGGGATTAGGCCTAGGTTAGATTTGTTTGTATACTTCTTCACCGTCAAACGTGAAGCCGGACACAGTAGGGAGGAGCTTAGGAACTGCGGCATCATAAGCTTCAAGATCCATCCTGGCCGGCGGTTCCCCGACATCATCGGCCACGAGTCGTGCAAGAACTGGCAGCGGACGTACTTCTACGGCCCCGACATTCCTTTGGCGGGCCGAGAAGTAACGTACCCGGACTTCGTGGATGGAGCCGCTGCCGAAGTCTCCATATGTCGGTCCCATGCCTCCCTTCCCTCCGACCTCGACGCTTCTCGCGCAATAAGGCGGATCGAGTGGTTCGTAGAGACGGGTCTAACCGGCTTGGATCTAGCCATGTGCTGGTTCATCAGGCGGATCCAACCTCTGCAGCACCGCACGAAGTATATGCACGAGTACACCGGCGACCGAAGGGATACCCTCCGGATCTCCGAGGACAACTTCTCGAGCGACTCCGTCAAGTTCCTCCTTAAGGACATCGTCAAGGTGAAGGATAAGAAGCGTGGCTTCACCCTCACCTACGACATGTTCGTAGACGGAAAGTGCCCAAAGGTAGATATTTATTTTCCGTGTATGACATTACTCCAGTTTTTCCGTCGTGCCAATACCATCTTGTCTAACACGATGATTTCTCACTTAACAGCTTAGCGATCTAGAGGAGGGCAACCTGGCTGCCCAAATCTACGATCCCAAGATGAAGAAGTCACGGTCGTGTCCGACGATGATGCCCCGTTGGCGCGAAAGCGGAAGAGCTCCACCTCTGACGCTACCGACGGAGGCAAGAAAAAGAAGACGGAGGGTGGAGCCTCCAAAAAGAGTATTGCCGCCCTGGAGGCGGAAAAGAAGAAAGCCACCGGGATGTTTGCCAAAGCGCCCCCCCCCCTAGTGTAAACTTCTTATTCTTCGACATAGTCTCATTTATCTGTCTTATTTCTGTACTTATGCATTTTGCACGTTTCAGGAAGAAAGCCACAACCAGCCTCAAGAAGTCCTCCAAGACTCTTGGGGCTTCTAGAAATATTAAAGATATGCTGCATCGCGACTCCTCTCCCACCATCGCCCCTGCTACTCCTGCCGTCAAGCCCTCCTCTGCTCCGACAAGCTCCCAAGTCCAGGAGGCACTAGGCCCTTCCGCCATGGAAGTGGACTCTGGCGCCTCAACCGAGCTTGCTGTTGTCGACGAGCAGGCGACGCAGGAGAGTGCTGCTCTTCAAATGGCTAAAGCTGCGGCTAAGGATGCCATCGGTAGCGGCAAGGCGGTGGTGGGGGCTGGTACTTCTGCCGAAGGCGGCGCCTCTACTCCCCAGAAACCCTTCGAGTTTCCGAAGATTATTAACCCGATGCTTACGCCGGGTAACACAACTATGGTTCCTGGAGGAGTGCCGTCATCTCCGACGTGTGGTCTTGAGGAACTACTCCGTCAAGCAGACATCTTGCAAGGAAATAGCATTTCCTTTGGCAAGCTGCTGGCCGAGAGCGCTACAAACCTCAAGATCATCGCACTTGTAAGTTTTACTTTACCTTTTGCATTTCTTATGAGTATCCCACTGTAGCCCCCGAGGATGTAGACGGAAAACCATAGGTTTTGCATCTATATGCTCTAAGAGTGACTAAGTTAGAAAAAACTCTCACTGTAGCCCCCAAGCATTTAGATGGAATGAATTATTCCGACTAGATGCTTTAAGAGTAGCATACACAGTGTTCATAATTTTAAGTGTTGTAGCCCCCAAGCTTCTAGTTGTAACTGAATTAGTTCTGACTAGATGCTTAAAGAAAAGCTAAGCGTTTTCCGAGTTAAAACTTTATACTGTAGCCCCCAAGCCTCTAGTTGAGAACTGAATTAGCTCCGACTAGATGCTTAAAGAAAAGCTAAGCATGTTGCTAAGTTAAAATCTCTCGTTGTAGCCCCCGAGCGCCTAGATGGAAAATCTCCGACTAGGGGCTCCAACTATACTAAACAACGACTTAACTTTGTATTTGCTTCCACAGAACGAGAATGCTCGGAGGGGCATGGCCAACGACAAGTATCAGAAGATGCGCGCAGATCTTGAAGCCGAAAAGGGTAAAACTGCCATCTTGAAGGAACAGATCATCAAAAACAAGAGTCTGTTTTCTTTTTGCGCATTTCCGTCTTACTTTTGTGCCTTCCTTCTTCGAGTAGTCACTGTGTACTTTGTTTTCTCCGACTTGCAGAGCATGTCGCCAAGGCCAAGGATATCGTCGAGCAGTCCAAGCACATCCAGCAGCTGGACAGCGAGAACAAGATCCTTAAGAAGGAGAGGGAAGAAATGCTGAAGATGCACAAGGATTCCATGAAAGCCCTGCAGGACTCCGCCTCTGCAAAGATCAATCGCTTGAAGGAGGAGCTTGTGATCCTAAAGGATCAGAAGCAAGCTGCCGATGAGCAAAACCTTCGCCATAGCGAGGCGTTTAAGCTCCTCCAACAAGAAAAGGAATCCTTGGAGGACGTCGTCTGGCAGGCTAAGGCCAGCATCATCAGTAAGTGTCCTCCGCCTTGTAGTTCTGTAGTCTGGATACTTAGAATTTATTGAACTCATGCAATGCTTGTCGGAATTTTTAGCGCCTATGGGTTTAAACCGCTCGCCTCCTTCGGACAAGGAATGCATGATTCTTGCCGGCAACTTCATCAACACTGCCATCACCCAAGCTAAGGAGATTGCCAAGCCCCTCCAGATTTATATCAAGGCCTCGAACTCCGTGGTGAAGTACTCGGAGATTCTGCGCCGAGCCCCCGAGCGTGTCGCGAGCTGGAAAGCTTCATGCGCATGGGCTGGCACAAGGATGGCGTTGTCCATGGTGAAGGCACACTATGAAGGTGCCGACATCGACACGGTGACATCTGGTATCCCCGACATGGATGATGACGGCAAGGAGATCGATCACGAAGCCATCCTGTCATCACTCGCGGGTTATGACACCAGGGTTGCCGAGTTGGTGGACGTTGACGTCTTCGTGCCCAGGAACTTTCTTGACAATGCCAATCCGGAGTCCTCCGAGTCTCATCACAGCGCCGATGCTGAGGGTGATTCTCCGGCTGGTGGTGATGCGGCCTCCAAGTCTCCTGCGCCCAAAGAATGAAAAACACTTTGTAATTTCTGCTTCACCTCTGGAGTGTGCGCGGGAAAAACTTTGTTGATGTAATCTTAAGGCGGAAAACAATGGTTATCGTATCCTGCTACTTAAGAATTTAAGTTTCAGCATGTATATATTTTTTAAGCAAGTGCTGGCTTATCCATTACTTTGGTTTTTATGCTTGACTTTTCGTGAGTCGGAAGACTCGTTGTCGGAACCATGCGCTTAGGTGATGATGCCTAATGGCACCGTCAATAACCTGAGCACAAAATCGCCGACAATAAGTGCCGAAAGTCACTACTCCAGAATCCACATAAAAACAACAGAGAGCGTGTAGACCAGAAAACTTAAGCTAACGCCCGCAGGCGGAATTTTCACAAGTGCAATCGCAAGGCTTGTGCATAAAGGTTTATATGATCCAAAAATGGACACTAAAGAAGGTAAAAGACTCAGCAATATGAGTGAACCAAAGAGCTTTATTTCATTGATCATATAAGAGTTATACGATTAGATAAAAAATGCTAAGTGTAGAAAGGACGTAGCTGTGCTATGTTCCATGGCCGATCAAGCTCCGAGTAGTCATCATCCGGGTCACGTCTCTTACGCTTATGATCCTCGTTGGGTCTATCCTTGAGTTAACGATTGTCGACAAGGTAGTAAGACCCATTGAGTAGTGCCTTGCTTATGATGAATGGTCCTTCCCATGGCGGGGATAGTTTGTGTGACTTCTTCTGCTTAAGTCGGAGCACTAAATCCTCCTCTTTAAACAAGCGATGCCGAACGCGGCGACTATAGTAGCTGCGTAGCTTCTGCTGGTAGATGGCGGATCTTTGGCATGCCAAAACACGCTCCTCCTCGAGAAGGTCCACATCTAGGCGTCTGGATTCTTCAGCGTCATCTTCGTCGTAGGCGGCAACTCTTGGTGCATCGTGGAGGATGTCGGAAGGTAGGATGGCTTCTGCTCCATATACCATGAAATAGGGGGTGTAGCCGGTGGATCTGTTGGGTCTAGTTCGTAAACTCCACAGCACAGATGGTAATTCTTATGCCCAGGCTCCAGCTGCTCTATGTAGCGGTGCCTCAAGACGTGGCTTGATCCCCTGCAGAACTAATCCATTGGCTCGCTCAACTTGACCATTGGATTGTGGGTGCGCCACAGATGCAAGGTCAAGTCGGATGCCTTTTTCCTGGCAATAGGCCTCCACTTCTCCGAGTGACAAGTTGCTTCCGTTGTCGGTGATGATGCTATGTCGGAGACCAAATCTCACCACTAGATCCCGGACAAACCTGAGGGCAGTTGCCCCATCAAGCTTTCTAATGGGTTTAGCTTCTATCCATTTGGTGAATTTGTCAACTTCTACAAGCAGATGCGTAAATCCACACGGTGCCGTTTGTAACGGTCCCACCATGTCTAGCCCCCAGACTGCAAACGGCCAAGTTATTGGTATTGTTCGCAATTCTTCAGCAGGAACATGTGGTTGTCGGGCATAATACTGGCATCCTGTCCATGTCTCAACCAACTTGTCGGCATCCGCCTTCGCGGTCAGCCAGTAGAATCCTTGCCGGAAGGCTTTCGCGACCAACGATCGAGGAGCGGCGTGATGCCCGCAATCTCCGAGATGGATTTCGCGTAGGATTTCCATACCTTCCAGCTGGGAAACACACTTTAGGTATACACCAGTAGTGCTTATCTTGTAGAGTTGCCCATTGATTATGGTATAACCCTTTGCTCGTCGTACTATTTGCCGTCTTTCGACCTCTTCGTCGGGCAAAGTTCCATGTTCAAGATATTCCATGAACGGTTTTGCCCAAGCCGGAGGGATCTTTGTCACCATGTTGACGAAAGAGTCAGCTCTATCTGGGTTGTCGATGTCAGCACCCTTCACGGATGGTGTGCGTAGATGCTCTAGGAAAACTCCTGGCGGAATTTGCTTGCGCCCTGATCTAAGCTTAGATAGTAGATCAGCCGCCTCGTTTTGCTCCGTAGGCACATACTGGACTTCGTAGCCCAAGAAGCTCTTGGCTATCTCGTCCACTTCATCGTGATATGCCGCCATCATAGGGTTCCGCGCATTCCAGGTGCCAGCCACCTGCTGGGCAACCAAGTCGGAATCTCCACAGCAAACTATGCGCTTGATGCCAATATCCTTGGCTACACGCAGTCCATGAATGAGTGCTTCATACTCCGCCATGTTGTTTGTAGCCTCGAAGTGGATCTGCAGAACGTTGTGCAGTTTGTCTCGTTTTGGTGACTATAGTAGTACACCAGCCCCCGACCCATTGAGGAACTTGGATCCGTCAAAGTGCATCACCCAGTACTCTGGCTCTGGCAGTGGAGTAGGATCCGTCATCTCCGTCCAATCTGCAATAAAATCCGCCAAGGCTTGTGATTTGATAGCGTCGCGTCTCTTGTAGGTGATCTCGAAGGCGGCAAGTTCAATGCCCCACTTCACGACCCTTCCTGTAGCGTTGTTGTTATTGATGATGTCGGACAGTGGAGTCTTGCTCACCACTGTGATTGGGTGCTCCTGAAAGTAATGCCTCAGCTTCCGAGAAGCAAGGAATACTCCATAAGATATCTTTTGGTAGTGCGGGTAACGCTGCTTAGACTCCGTCAAGACCTCGCTTACATAGTAAACTGGTCGTTGAACTCTATGCTCATAGCCCGGTTCCTTCCGCTCTACCACGACGATGATGCTGATAACCCGGTTGGTTGCCGCCATGTAAATTAACAAGGGCTCTCTAGGCTCGGGTGCTGCAAGGATAGGCGCTGAGGAAAGAATCTCCTTGAGCTGCTTTAATGCTGCATCTGCTTCGTCTGTCCATGTGAATTTGTCTGCCTTCTTCAGCAACTTGTACAGCGGCAGAGCCTTCTCTCCAAGTCGGCTGACGAACCGACTAACTGCTGCAACACAACCTGTTAGTCGTTAGATGTCCATTAGGCATGTCGGACGGTTTATGTTTAAGATGGCCTTGATTTTCTCCGGGTTGACCTCGATTCCGCGTTGGGAAACGATGAAGCCCAACAATTTGCCAGCTGGAACCCCGAAGACGCACTTCTTAGGGTTGAGCATCATGTTGTATTTCCGAAGATTATCAAAGGTTTCTTTTAAGTCGGAGATTAAGTCGTTTGACTTTTTAGACATCACCGCGATATCGTCCACATAGGCGTGAACGTTCCGACCAATTTGGTCGTGAAGGCAACGTTGCATTGTCCGCTAGTAGGTAGCACCTGCGTTTTTTAGCCCAAAGGGCATCGTGACGTAGCAAAACGTGTCGTAAGGGGTAGTGAACGAAGTGGCCAATTGGTCTGACTTCCTCATCTTGATCTGGTGGTATCCTGAGTATGCATAGATAAAACACAAAAGTTCTGAGCCAGCCGTCGAGTCAATGACTTGGTCAATGCGAGGCAACGCAAAGGGATCTTTGGGACATGCTTTGTTCAAGCCGGTGTAATCAACGCACATTCTTAATTCAGTAGTTCCCTTTTTGGGGACAAGTACAGGATTGGCCACCCATCGGGTGTGAAGGACTTCTTGGATAAAACCAGCCTTAAGTAACCTAGCTATCTCTTTGCCAATGGCGCGTCTCTTCTCATCTCCGAAGCGTCGTAGAGGTTGTTTCACTGGTTTACACTTTGGATCTATGTTTAAGTTGTGCTCGGCAAGTTCCCTAGGTACACCTTTCATGTCGGCAGGTTGCCAGGCAAAGATGTCCCTATTCTCACGGAGGAACTCGATGAGCGTGCTTTCCTATTTGGGATCTAGGTTCGTCCCAATGACGGTGACCTTGGAGGCATCGCCTACCACAAGTTCCACCAGCTTGGTCTCGATGGCGGCCTTGAACGCAGGAGCGGAGTCGGAGATCTGCTTCTTCGACGCGGGCATCTCTGAGTCATTGACCTTGCTCTGGATCTCCTTGAATTCTTCGTCAGAGAGGATACCGCAACGGCTGCTTCATTGATCTCGCAGTCCCTTGCCTTGGTAAAGCTTCCGGATACGGTGATGACACCATTTGGTCCGGGTATCTTGAGCTTGTTGTACACGAAGCATGGATTGGCCTTGAACGTGTGGAATATGTCGCGGACGAATATGACGTGGTACACGCTCTTGAAGGGGGGCACCTCAAAGGTCATGCGCTCTTGGCGGTAATTATTGACATCGCCAAAGGCTACCTGAAGTGTGATGCACCCAAGGGACCGAGCTTCCCGGCCAGGAACTACGCCATGGAACACGGTGTTGGTCCGCCTTAGGTTTGCCTCCGTCAAGTTCATCTTCTACAGTGTATCCAGGTACATGATGTTGATGTTGCTTCCACTATCCACCATGCACTTGGTGAACTCCACGCCGTTAATCAATGGGTTGATGACCATGGCGTACTGGTTCTCCGTGGGCACAAGGTCTGGGTGGTCCGTCCTGTCCCAAGTGATTGGAACCTCCGACCAGCGCAGGTATTGGGGAACTGGGGGGAGAGTGGCCATTAGGATCCTTAGAGAGGTCTTCTGTTGTCGGACGATGGGGGTGCCAAGGAAAGTGTGGTAGACTGGGGCCTTCTTTGCGAAGGGGTTCTTGCCTGGCGGCGTGCTTGGGGTCAACGTCCTCGTCCATGTCACTTGAATCCTTGGAGTCCTCCTCCTTCTTCTTTCCCTTGCCCTTGCCTCGCGGTCTATTCTTCTGACTTTGCTTGTAGCCGGACTTAGGGTCTTCCTTGAGGTCGTTGACGAACTTGCAGTGTCGATTGGTATGGGTGGCCTTGCCGTTGACATCGAGGTGTACGAGGCACGGCATATCGCGGTACTCCTCGTACGTTTGGGGAACACGGAGCAGCGCCGAGTTGGTTTCACTTCCTCGCTGCTGCCCGCGGCCTGCTCCCCTTCCTCGGCCACGTTGTCCGCCTTCTCCTCGTCCTGCAAAAGTCATGGAGACCATGTCGGTAGATTGCTTTTCTTCTGGAGCGGTTTTCCGCTTTGTACTGTTGTTCCTCCGAGCTTGGGTTGGAACATCTGTTGTCGGCAAAGAGCCACGAGCATCGTCGTTCGGCAGCTGTGAACTCACTAGCTAACTGGATCATCTGATTCAAGTCAAGCTGATGATTTTCCTGCAAGCGCTTCAGCTTATGTCGGAGCAACGTGCCCCTTTCCAACCCATCGATGAAGGCGGCCATGGCGGTCTAGGCGTGCACTCCTGCGCAGGAATTCTTCATATCCAGCCAGCAGGAGAGGTAGGCGCGAGATGTCTCGTCTTTGTCTTGCACGCACCGCTGTAGATCGCCCACAGTGCAGGGACGCTTGTATGTACCCTCAAAGTTCTTGGTGAATGCTTCTTGCATATCCAGCCAGTTGTAGATAGATCTTTCCGGCAAGTCGTCGATCCATTGACGGGCCGTGCCCACCAACATTAACGGGAGGTACTTGACGACGACGTTGGGGTTCCCTCCGGCAATCTCCACCGCGTTGTCGTAGTCCTGCAACCATGTGACAGGCTTGGCGGTGCCGTCATAGGGCTTGATGGTCTTGTCAATCCGGAAACCTTTGGGGTAAGTTGTGGACCGTATTGCAGGTCCAAAGCAACATGGTCCCAGGTATGGTCCTTCCCGGGCCTCGCGGATCTTATCGATCCGCGAACATGCATCATATGGCTCCGGGTTCTTCTTCTTGTTGTCAACAGGGGATGGGCTGCGTGAACGACGCGGGCCTCTTCCGCCATGGTGACTGCTTGGCAGTGACGGAGGTGGAGGTGGAGGTGGCGGTGGGTTAGCCTTCTTGCTGTTACCCTCCTGCGACACCCCACTCCTGTCACGGTTGCTTGTCGGACGTGGAGGGTCGTGGTGTGACCTGCTCTTGTGTCCTTGGTGGCGCTCTTCATCATGACAAGTCTGTGCCGCGTTTTTGCGGATGACGATGCCGCACTGCTTCGGTGGGGGCATATCCGTACGATGGTGAGCCTTGTAATTTTCGTGATGTTGGGGGGATCGGGGCGGTGGCGATGGGCGGCGAGGTTGGGCTCTTTCTCCGTGGTCGGAGGATATGGGGATAGCATCCTTCCTGTTGTGCGCATCCCTCCGTCTTCGTTCTGATGAACCCGTCCGTGATCCGACATCTTGAGGAGATCTGTCCCTTGGCGGTTTGTACTGGCTAGATCGGCAGAGCGCTGGGTCAGACTCAAGCCTTTGAGAGGTGGCCTTTTCCTGCTGCTTTACCGCCTTGGCCACTAGGTCATAGACCTGTTCTACTGCCTTAGGCGATCTATCCTGCTCCAGAAGGGTCTTGGTGACGACGAGGTTAAGGAGTGGGGTGGGCATCACCTGTTTGCCTTCACTGTCAATGTATGGCTTGGCCTGTGCCGGCTTCGAGGGAGCCCATCCTAGGTTGCGCCGTACACCAGGACCGTTGATGACGCGAGCCGGAGCCTTCTTAGCCTTCTGCTGCTATAGCAGAGTCTTGTACTCGGCCTCCATTGCTCTAGCTTTTTCTATGGACTTCTGCGTGTTGACCAGATCTCGATCTAGTTTAGCGCCTTGCTCCGCGATGGCTTGCGCCTCCTCCAGCAGCTGTTGGCGCTTCTCGTCAAGCCGAGTCATGTTCCGGATATGATCAATAGTTAGTGGCTCAACGAGGAGATTGTCGTACATCACTCTATCAGCTGGTGTAACATGGGCTGATGCTGACGTAGATGCTGGAGGCGGCAAGTTTGCGGTGTTGTTGTTACTCGGGCCGGTGTCGAGTTCCTGCGGCTGCTGCACTGGGTTAGGCGGAGGAGGCATGACTTTTGCGCGATCGATGTCAGCATCAATAAGCGCCCCTTCCCCTTATCCAGCGCCGTAGGCGGAGCTTGCCCGGGCTGGTCTTCATCCATCGTCGTCCCAATGGTGACGAACACCCCTCGAGACATGACGGTGTTATTGGCTTGTTCGTCGCGCGAGTACTCCTCCTCCATCTCCTGCATAGCGGAATCTAGCTCTTCTGAACTGAAGTCTATTTCCTCTGAATCTGCACTGGAATCAGCATAAAGCGCGTCAATGACAGAGTCGGAGGGTGCCAGGATTTCCTCGATGACGGGCGGTGGAGGTGCAGCGGCCTCAACGATGACTGGAGGTGGTGGTGCTGCTATGACGATGGCGGCCGAAGGCGGTGGTGGTGGTGGTGGCTGAATCGGGGGGCTCCGTCAATGAGCGCAGGCGCTGTCTGAGCTACCGCTTCAGCCTCCACGTAGTTGTTGACGGTGTTCACCATGCCTTTGAAGGTAAGGCGTCCTGACGCCTATTGCCGTCTTAGAGAATGTCGGAGAAGCGTTCCATGGTCCAGTCCTTCCACAAAGTGATAGATGGCATCATCATTGGGGTAGTTGGTCAGGTCGGCCCGTATACGGAGCCACCTGGCGAGGTAGTCGCGGGGGTTTCGCCCTCTCTGAATGTAGCACGCCAGATCGAAGATGGTAACCACGCCGACGAACTTGGATCTCTGCTCTCCAGACGCACGGACAAAGCCGGCGGATGCAGTGATCCTCCACCTTTATATCCTGCACAGGGGCGGTTTGGGTGGGTCTTGAATTTTTCCGATCTTTGCCGGCAAACTCCAAGGAGAGGTCCGGCATCGATCCTTCCACGAACGTATCCTGCCCGTAGGCGGTCCGTGCGGGTCTTGACGCTCCTCCGACTCCCAGGGAACTAGTGCCCGAGTCGGTTTCGCCGATGAAGAGGTGGATGTCTCCGATAGGAACGATTGAACACCGTGTAGGGTTCATCTTCGCCGGGATCCAGAACTCGTCGGGGGGACGATCGGAACGTTGTCGGAGAAGATAACGCGACCGATGGCTACGGTTTCGCCGATTCCCGCGAAGATTTTGGTCCTCGCCCGCTGAAGAGCCTGAAGCGCCTCTTGCCCCATGGTGGGCGCCAACTGTCGTGGTATTGCCGACGAGTACGCCATGGAGGGGTCCTCACAGTGCGTGTTTAGAGACGTGGGGTAAGGCGGACGGTTGACGGGTATGAGGTAACACAGCTTACCCAGGTTCAGATTCCACAACGGCAACGGAATCCTACTCCTGCTATAAATCACTATAATGGCAATACGCCGAGTTACAGAGATAGGTTAGCTGTGCAAGGTGTGTGTAAAACGATGCCCTAAAGGCTCCCATAGGCCCGACTTATATAGTCGCCAGGTCCTAGGGTTACAGGGAAAAGTCCTAGCCGGACAGGTTACAGAGTTCTACACCGTCTATTACTAGTCTTGTGTATCTTGCACTCCAAGGCTCTGGCACGCTGGTGGCTCCACCGTAGCCTTCCTTTATCCGCATGGGCCTCCTTCGATCCACCTAAGCTGCGCCAAAGGCCATAGGCCATGCTACCGACTATGGGCCACCCGGGTTAGTCGGATAAGAGACATGCTATGAGGATACCCATATAGCATATCCCCAACAGTCGATACTATTGTCGTACAATATATCTTTAGTGTTAGCCCGTTGCGAACCACACCTTAGTTTGATAACAAACTACTTGACACAAATGCCCTCCTTTGCTACTACTATAGCAGTCATATACTTAGCCTTATGTTGTAGTATCCGTCATAATGTCTTAAATTTGGAATTCATCCAAATCCGTCATGGAAACTCCTTTCCATTTCATTGTGCCACCCATAGTTTAAATCGAGATAAACTTAATTTGTATCTTGTGACAAAACTAGTATCAATGTAACGCTTTACAATGAACTATTTGTAATTGTTTTTCACCTCTACACAAATATATTCTTAGTTCTTCCAAAAGATCATAAGAATATCCTCACTATCGTCCAATGATCATTTTATGATTCATTCTGGTATATGCTCATAACACTCAGAGCATAGGACATATCTGGATGTGTACATATCATGGTATGATTGATCAAAACATTCGTGTGATTTCACTCCAAGTGTCAAAGCACTTGAATGTCACATCCCAAAATTCTCCTTGACGAGGTTCGATCTCGTCAATGCCCATTGTTATGGACTTGGGTTTTGGAGAAGATGGGGATGCTGGAGATCATGGAACGGTTAGCAAACAAGCAACACGGGGACACGAGGTTTACCCAGGTTCAGGCCCCCGGAAGGAAAACCCTACTCCTGCTTGTCTGCTCTGATTATGGTGCAACCGAAGGTTACAGTGGTGCGCAGATGCAATCTGGCGTGGAGGTTTGTATGCGAAAGTATGAGGTCAGAGATCTAGGTCGTGCCCTCCTAGCCTTTATATAGAGTTAGGCAGGTCCCAGGCACAGACCGAGTCGGTTACAGGTTTTAGGGTTTGCCCCTTTGAATTTTCTATCTACTCTAGTCTTGCTCTCCAAGGATCCGAAGGCGTCATGGGCCCTGGCCACCTGAAAATCTTCATGGGCTAGCGTATATTTGTCGTGGGCCTTCCTTGGGTTGGACTAGGTATGCTGAAGACGTGTACCCGCGGGGTATAACCATGTCAGTAGCCCCCGAGTGTTCAGTCGAATCGTAGATTCGGCTGAGGAATCTTTAATCCGTCGGGTGCAACTCTGTCCTTCAAGAGAATGTGTAGGGATTGTTGATACGTGTGCCTGACTCTCCCGACGGATCAGGGTCAGTTAACTGTCTTAGGACAAAACAACACGATCTTCTTCAGGTTCGATTCCCTCGACTCGAACCCGGAACATATACTGGCGTAATTCGACTCAGGCCACGGAGGACTTACAGGAGTGGAATCCCAGTGATTTTAAATGATGTACCCAACGCGTCCGTCGGGATTTTTCATCGCGCCTGTTGGCACGGATTCTTACTAGCAGAGCGCAGTCATGTGCATTACCAGGCCATCAGATAATATCTGTAGGTCTTATCTTTGTGTCGCAGACACAGCATCCGAATGTTTATCACCACGGAGGTGTTTTGGGTGGCCAAGGAGGACGTCGCTCACTTAGCGTTTAATGCAGCAGAGTTGCCGAAATTTTTTGCGTGCTGATCCGAAGGATCACAGTCGAAGAATTCATAGGGTGCGCGACCAGCGCTCCCTATGGGAGTAGCCCCCGAGTGTCTGTTCGAGTCGTAGACTCGAGCAGAGACTTTGATGCAGCCGCTGTTCAGCTTCAGGTCCGTAGGACACAAATTTTTCGGATGCTTGAATCCAAGATCCCTATGGGATTAGCCCCCGAGTCCGTAGTGGAGTCGTAGACTCGACGTAGGACTCGAAGGAATAGTTCATTGCCGTAGTGTTTTGTTCATTTTCGGGTGCGCGACCAGCGCTCCTGATAGGAGTAGCCCCCGAGTAGTTAATCGAATCATAGATTCGAGTGAGTACTCTTAGCTTTGTAGCCAAAGAATTGTGACTTTTTGCAAGTATAGCTTTTGATGACGTCAGTGCTGACGATCGGTGACCTCAAGCGTCTGCTGCGCCAGAGATGACTTGACTGGACGAACATGGGTCCCATCTTCTGACCTTGAATTGACGGGTCACGCGCGGTGTGGAGATAATTACGGCGTCTCCTCGATTTCCGCGCGTAATGGACGGCGTGTGAGTGACGGTTCGCTGTGATGCTGACACGTGTATGGTTAGATCTTGTCTTTGGCGTTAGGTCTTCTTGATGGACGGTCATCGTGCATCGTCTTCGTCCTTATAATCATTGGGAAAAATTAGTCTGTTTTCACCGCAGCCATTTTGTTTCACTGCTACATTGTTCTCTGCGATTTCTTGCTGCGCGCTGGAATATCCTCGGACATTTCCTTCTTTGCTCCTACGTTCTCCCCGCCGGCGCCGCCGCACCACAATGGGGAAGCCTAAGAAGTCTTCTTCTGCGGTTGGTACCAGCGCTGCTGGAGGCAAGAAGAGTGATGCCGCTACCCGTGTCACTGACGGTGGCTGGCGGCGATCGGAGACGAGGGAGAGCGATCTCCGCAAGCTTCGTGAGCGGGGCTTAATCCCGCAAGATAGGGAGGCCATCAAACTCCCTGGCAACAAGGTAATTCCCCGTCCCCCCGCTGGGTTTCGGGTTATGTTCCTCGCATTTGTCCTTCGGGGCTTTTACTTCCCAGTCCACAACTTCCTTCGTGGACTGCTTTTTCTTTACGGCATCCAGTTGCATCATCTTTCCCCCAACTCTCTTCTTCACATTGCTTGTTTCATTACTTTCTGCGAGTGTTGGCTCGATATAGAGCCGCACTTTGGCATCTTCCGGAAACTCTATTCCGTGAAGAGGCAATCTGGTTCTGATGGTGTTTATCCCATTGGGGGTTGCATCATCTCCCTTCGATCCAATCTTCTTGTCTTCTCCTTTTCCATGTGCAAATCTGTCCAGTACTGGCGGAGGCGATGGTTTTACATCCGCGACTCCATGGTAGCTGGGCAAGATTTTGGTCTTGCTCCTTTCAACCCCTCCTAGAAAATCGAGCCGAAAAGGTCTTGGAAAACCAGATCTTGGATGGCGAGGTAGCGGAGATAGAGGGGCTCTATCGTCGGGTGGAGGATCTCAAGTTGACTCCGGAGAAGGAGGTGAATGGTGTGGATATCATCCACACCTTTCTCAAACGTCGAGTGCAACCGCTCCAGGCTAGGGCGCACCCGATGTTCCTTTACACTGGTCGTCGTGATCTGACTAGGGTTTCAGCCGAAGAATTCTCCAAGGGAGATCTCGACGGGGCCCTTCGTCCGCTGCTGAAGTTCAAGGCTGGAGAGGATATCCCGGGGAAGTCGCTGACTTCTCTGTTCTCTGCTTCACTTCCTGTTCCACGGGTGTAGATCCAGGACGTGCGCGTAGCGCTATTTCGACTGCATTGTACTTGCCTTTGTTTGCTAACAATTTTTCTTCTTTTGTGCAGGAGTTCAAAGTGCCGGGCATGTCGCCACCGCTTCCCGAATTGTTTTCGGCTGCACCGGACAATGAAGTGGTGGATTCTATGTCCGAGCTGCCATCGGCGCGGTCTCCTGCTGAAGAGGCCAACGAGTCGAGCGAGGACCACACTCGTAAGCGGACACGGAGCTCCAGCGAGTCTTCGGATGCCTCGACTCTGCCGACTCCTAGGAACCCGTTGTGGCTTGAACGTCATAGTGATGGGCATGGAGGCTCTTCCTCTCTGATTCCTGTCGTTCCCGTGCGGGCTGTGGCACCGCACCCGCCGGCGAAGCGGAAGAAGGAAGAAAATAAGGAAGAGAAGAAGGAAGAGAAGAAAGAGGAGAAGAAGGTCCGGAGGACCCCTCCCGTATTCGACTTGAGCGACCTTGACTCGTAAGTTTTCTTAGTCCTTTATTGCCTTTTCTTGCCTGTTTACTTTGTTCGTGTGCTAACTTGTCCTTGTGCAGCCACTCCTCCAACGACTCCTCCAGTGATGGTGGTCGGGAGATGATGGGGAAGTCGAAGGTCGTGCTTCCTCCTCCTCAGACAGTGGCCACCTCTGAAGGCGCTGCTCCAGACCCTTCTCCCCAGGAGGTTCGGGTGGTTGCGCCTCATAAGGCTGCGAGCGGACCTTCGGAGTCGCCGTCGAATCATGTAAGTAATTATGCTTCCTGCTACGGGGGGAGCCCCCGAGCCTTTTTGGATGATCTATTGATTATCTCTTTTCTTCCTACCTCGGGGGGAGCCCCCAGGCATCTATAGGTTAGTTTGTTTGTTCGTTCTTCCTTCGAGTCTCAGGGGGAGCCCCCGAGCGCTTTTATGTGTGTAACTTGCGTCTGATCGTTCTTTTGGGCGTAGCCCTCGAGCTCTTATTTTGACTAGTGGGTCTTTTTTGCAGCCTTTTGTGCAAGGTTCCAACCAACTGGTGCAGCAGCACCTGGCGTTGGAGGCTAGCCTCAAGCAACTTCAAGGTATTGTTATGCCTTGGTCTGTTGTTTCTTCTTGAATTTTGTCCTTCGATCCGACATTTGTATTGCTTGCTGCGGAGGATCACAACGCCTCTCTTCGTGAGATTGATGCTCTCAAAAAGAGCCTTGGTCAAGCGGAGAAGAAGGCCGAGGTCGCCGTTGGTGCAAAGGAGCGCCTCGAGCTACAGTTGGCCCAAGCGGACGAGGCTAAGGAGAGCCTGCAGCAGGAGGCTATGGCGGCTCGCCACCGCCACTGCTTCGCGTGAGAGAGAGGTGGCCAGCAAGCTTATGGCGGCTGCCAAGGCTGTTTCGGGTGAGTATCTCCACTTTCACCTTTTGATTTCCTGGTCTTTCTTTTCCTGTTCTTTTATTTATTCTGCTTCCTTTGTTGTCTTAGATGCCGCGGGCATCAAATTTGACCGCGGTACTCTGGAGCATGGGAGCGCTCTGGATGATGCGACTACGGCGGTCGAAGACCGCTGCAGTACCGTTGTCAACTCGCTTGCCAAGGCCAAAGAGGTCCTTGGGCGCTTCTAAAAGGAGCTTGTCCCCAAGGGCGTGGCCCTCGAGGATGTTGATGCCTTGGCGGAGGCGCTGTTAGCCGACACACCTGCGGCGTGCAAGCGCAAGCAGAAGGGTATTGGCGCATCCGTCGGGCTAGCAATGGCCTTGGCGGCTAGAGCGGAGCTGGACCTTCCCCAGGTCACTTCCCGGATGCCGACGACTGTTGATGGATCCGAGGTAGCCTTCGCCACCTATGCTGCTCGCTGTAAGCGTTACGGGCCGAAGCTGATTGATCTGCTGGCCGAGTACGTGATAAGGCAGCAGGGAGAAGCCAAGGCGAGGCAATCCGGCTCTGAGGCTACTCAGGGTGTAGCTTTGTAGGCGTTGTAGTTATAGGATAGTTGTAGCCTCTTTTGTTGTAAATATTTTGATGAACAATCCTTGTGCCACGTAGTGGCTTTTGCTGCACCTTAATGAATGTGCTGAATTTCGTGTTCCTTCAACTGCTTGTTCATGTCCTTGTCTTTTTGTCAATCTAGGGTCCTTCGGGTGCTGATCCCGTTGACACTTCGCCTGCAGCGCAGCTGCGGCCATCCTTGGATGATGCGTCGCAGCTTGCGTTTCTTCGAGACCATGTTCGTAGCCTCGAGAAAGAGTTGCTTGGGGTGCATGGTCATGCTGACGTTTGGAAATCCAAGGCGGATCGGGTGCTGCCAGAGAGGAGTACTTGATGGCGGAGTTGCTTCGCTTGTCCGAGCAGCTTCAGTGTGAGTTTTTCGAGATGTTGCCCATTACTTCAGATGCGCCTACTGGCCTTGCATTTACTTTTTTGCAAGTATTGCAGGTGCCAACCTTGCTCCAAGGGAGGATAAGGAGCGTGTTGCTGTTCAGGTCAACTGCTTGACTCAGCGGGACATGGAAGCCAGCGGGTTCTTCTGGATGGACCGTGACCGTGACATGGTCCTTGCGACAGTGCAAGATCGTGTTCACCAGGTATCGGGGGTGCTTCGTCAGGTGAAGACTTCACTCGCGTCAGTCCTGCATGTGATGTTTCATTGGATGATGCAATCAACTCTCTCGTTTGCCAAAGTTTTAACGTGCATCATGTCAAGGAATTGCGGCATCAGCTCATCGCTCATCAGCGGGGTGAAGGCTGCCTCCTTGTGTGATTGCATCGTCCTGATGTAGATCTGTACGCTGTAGCGGCTGGGCCACCTCTTCGGCCAGATGGTGGTGAGTGGAATATGCGTCCGCATTACGCGGCTGTAAGGTAGTATGCCGAACAGATCGTAGATCTGTTTGAGCAACGTGCTCAGGTTATTCTTCAGAGTAGGTAGTACCTGTAAAAAAGATAGATATAAAATTTGTATACATTTGGCTGGGCGTGTTTTGGCCTTTGTTATAAAGGTTTGGTTGTTATTTTAGCACGTAGTGCTTTGTTCGTATGCGTGCCCTTTTCGTTAGCCTGACGCGGTCAGCTACTCAGGTGTGCACGCGTTATCCTCAATCGACGAAGTCGTGAGGTGGGGGGAGCCCCCGAGTGCATTTGTAGCATGGAGTAAAAAATGCGAGTAGTAAACAAAATTTTGGGGCGAGATACTTAGCTTTATTCATATTGTAATGGAGGAGGTACATTGTTTGGCTGAGTAGCCTTGGCTGAATAGCCTTATTGAAAGTAAAGAGGGAGGTAGCTAGGGGTAGAACCGTCGCAGTTGTGCGACATTCCGTGGGTTGGAGAATGCGACTCTAGACTCCACGTTCTTGAGGCGATAGGCGCCACCTGGGATGACCTCGGTGACGATGTAGGGTCCTTCCCATGGCGACTCGAATTTCTTCGGTCGTTCTTGCTTGAGTCGCAGGACGAGGTCTCCTTCGACGAAGGACCTTGGGCACAGCCCTCGGCTGTGGTAGTTGCGGAGATCCTGCTGATACACCGCTGATCGAGCTACTGCTATGTCTCGCGCTTCGTCGAGTGTGTCGACGGCGTCCTCGAGTGCAGCCGTGGATTTGGCTTCGCTATAAGCGACAACCCGCGGGGCCTGGTGGCGTACTTCGGCTGGTAGCACGGCTTCGGCTCCGTGCACCATGAAGAATGGCGTGTAGCCGGTTGAACTGTTTGGCGTGGTATGCAGGCTCCATAGGACGGAGGGTAGCTCTTTCGTCCAGGCTCCGGCGAGTCGCTCGAGTGGGCTCATGAGGCGCTTCTTGATGCCAGCGCCGATTAGGCCGTTGGCCTTCTCCACCTGCCCGTTTATTTGCGGGTGCGCCACTGAGGCATATGTGATATTGATTCCGAGGCCTTCGCAGAAGTCCTGGAATTCCTTGGAGATGAAGTTCGATCCGTTGTCGGTGATGATGCTATGCGGCACGCCGAACCTGTAGACAATGGATTCAAAGAACTTGATGGAAGTTTTGCCCTTTTGATTAGTGACCGGCATGGCCTCAATCCACTTGGTGAATTTGTCGACTGCGACCAGGAGGTAGACGTGTCCTCCTTTCGAGGACCTTGGCAGCTTGCCGATCATGTCGAGGCCCCATTGGGCGAAAGGCCAGGCTAAAGGTATGGGCCTGAGCTCCGACCCGGGTGCGTGGGGTTTGTCGGCGAACCTTTGGCACCCGTTGCATCTTCGGACATGTCCTTGGCGTCGTTCATGGCCGTTGGCCAGTAGAATCCAGCTCATAGAGCTTTGGCAACAAGGGAGCGGCTGCCTGCATGATGGCCGCAGATGCCCTCGTGGATGTCTTGGAGGATGGTTTTCCCGTCACCGATGGTGACGCACCTTTGTAGTACACCCGAAATGCTGTGTTTATACAGCTCGCCATTGATGATGGTGAAGGCTTTGGACCGGCAAGATATGCACCGGGCATCCGTCGGGCTGTTAGGCAGTTCCCCGTCTATCAAGTACCGGAGGTATGGCCGTGTCCAAGTTTCTTCGACTGCCATGACCTGCATCAGGTTGACCACGGTGACTTCTGTGTCGAGCTTTTTGGGTCCTTCCTGTCCTTCGGGTAGCGCAGCCCCCGAGTGTTCTGCTTCTTCGGGTGATCCCTTGGGGAATTTCCGCTTGATGGATGGCACGCAGATATGTTCGAGGAACACACCTGGCGGCACCCGTGCGCAGGTGGAGCCAATGTTGGCGAGTCTGTCGGCCTCCTCGTTGCTTTCTCTTCCAACATGCCGAAGCTCGCAGCCGTCAAAGTCTCCTTCGAGTGCGTTGTAGAGTGCGCGGTACGCAATCATGTTGGCGGCGTGTGCGTCGCACTCATTCATCGTCTATTGGACGACGAGGTTGGAGCCACCGTAGATGACCAGGCGCGTTGCGCCGCAGATCTTTGACATCCTCATGTCGTGGATGAGGGCTTCGTATTCGGCCTCGTTGTTGGAAGCTCGGAATTTCATCCGAAGGACGTACTTCATCTTGTCGCCCTGCGGGGAGGTCAGTATGATCCCGGATCCCGCTCCGGCTTCACGCTTGGAGCCGTTGAAATGCATCGTCCATGACTGCGACATGTCTGGGGTGTCTGGTAGCTGCAGCTCCATCCAATGTACAAGGAAGTCCGGGAGGACTTGAGACTTGATTGTGAGTCGCTTCTCGTAGACGATGTCTAGGGGTGACAGCTCGATGCCCCACAGGGCCACGCGTCCTGTGGCCTCCGGATTGTTCAGGATGCTGTTTAGGGGTGCCTCGTTGACGACCATCACCTGGTGCTCCTAGAAGTAATGGCTCAGCCGACGAGCCGTCATGAACACGCCGTAGGCGAGTTTCTGGTAGTGAGGGTACCTCTGCTTTGTTGGCGTCAATACCTTGCTGAGGTAGTAGATTGGGCATTGGACCCCATGGGTCTTGCCCTCTTCGGGTCGCTCGACCACCAGTACGGTGCTCACCACCTGGTGTGTAGCTGCTATGTACAGCAGTAAGGGCTCGCGTTCCTTTTGCGTGACCAAGACGGGCGAGGTAGAGAGCAGCCGCTTTAGATCTTTGAATGCATCATCCGCCTCAGGCGTCCACTCGAATTTGTCTGCCTTGCGTAGCAGTTGGTAGAATGGCAGTGCTTTTTCTCCCATGCGGCTGATGAACCTGCTTATGCCACTATTCGTCCTGCTAGTTGCTGAACACCTTTGATGTTTTTCGGCTTCTCCATGGCCATGATTGCCCGTATTTTCTTCGGGTTCGCCTCGATCCCTCGCTGGGAGATGAAGTAACCAAGCAGCTGACCCGATGGGATGCCAAAGGCGCACTTTTCGGGGTTAAGCTTGATCCTGTAGCGGTCGAGATTATCGAACGTCTCGCGGAGATCGTCGATGAGTGTTCTCGCCTCCCTGGTTTTGATGACTATGTCGTCGACATAGACTTGGACATTGCGACCGATCTGGTCCTTTAGGCATGCCTGCATGCACCGTTGGTACGTGGCACCTGCGTTTTTTAGCCCGAAGGGCATTTTGTTGTAGCAGAACACCCCGAATGGCGTGATGAACGCCGTTTTCTCTTGATCTTCGACCTTGAGTCGAATCTGGTTGTAGCCTAAGTAGGCGTCAAGGAAGGAGAGTTTCTCGCATCCTGCAGTCGAATCGATGATCTGATCGATCCGAGGGAGAGGGAAGTGGTCATTTGGGCAGTGTTTATTCAGCGATGTGAAGTCCACGCACATTCGCAGGATGTCCGTGTCCTTTTTGGGGACCATCACAGTATTGGCGAGCCACTCGCTTTCCTTGATCTTCCTGATGAAGTTTCCAGTGAGTAGTCTGTTGACTTCAATCCCTATGGCTTTGGCCCGGGGTTCGGACAATCTCCGAATGGACTGCTTGACGGGCTTGGTGTCTGGAAAGACGTTGAGTGCGTGCTCGGCGAATTCCCTGGGAACTCCTGGCATGTTCGCAGGACACCAGGCGAAGATTTCCCAGCGCTCACGGAGGAATTCGATGAGCGCACTTTCCTATGCGGGGCTGAGATCGTTGGCGATCAGCGCCGTCTTGGAGGTATCCGTCGGATGGACCTGCACCTTCTTTGTGTTGACTATGGAGTCGAAGGACATATCGGGTGCGTTTTGTCGTGCGATTGGGGGTGCCCCATTGTCCGTCACCTCGCGGAGCCTTACGAGCTCCTCTTGCATGCCGAATGACTGGGAGATTCTGTTGAAGTCCCTGACGCAGTGGTCCGGTCGGGTGAAGCTCCCATGGACCGTGATGACGCCCCTGGGTCCTGGCATCTTGAGTAGCAGGTACGCATAGTGCGGTACTGCCAGGAATCTTGCGAATGCCACACGCCCGAGGATGGCGTGGTATTGTGATGGCCAGTCCACCACTTCGAACTCGAGCCGTTCGCATCGGAAGTTATCCGGCTTGCCGAAGATGACATCGAGCCATATCTTTCCCAGGGGGAATATGCCCTTTCCTGGAACGATGCCATGGAACGTTGTTCGACCGTTCTGTGCTGACAGGATCCGCATTGCTGCTAGGGTGCTAGCGAACATCAGGTTGATGCCGCTGCCGCCATCCATGAAGACGCGGCTCATCTCGAACCCTCTGATCTGCGCCTCAAGCACCAGGGCAGCATGACCTGGGCGAGGGACCTGGCAAGGGTGATCCGAATGGCTGAACGTGATGCAAGACTCCGATCCGCTGAGGTACTCAGGGATGGCAGGTGGAGCTATCACGGCTAGGTTGATCGGACGGGTGATTTTCTTCTGCACCCTATTTGTTGGGCGCCCCTTCTGGATCATCAGTGCTCCTTTCGGCGGGGGTACCCGTGCCCACCGTTATTCTGTGCGGGTGCGATTGGGTGGTCCGGGCCTCCTACGTGTGGCGGTGGAGGAGCTCCATGCGCGATATCACCTGGTGCGGGTGTGTTCCCGAATCCAGGGTTTGGGGCTTGCTGCCTCATCTGAGCCATGCTCTCGCTGAGTTTCTGGAACTCGCGGCAGTCCTTGAGCATGTGGCTTGCCTTCTTCTTGCCATCCTGTTTGTTGATGTAGAAGTGGATGGTACATGGACCCGATAGTTTTTCGTATGCTGAGGGTCTGTCGTCGCGATCGCGGCGCTGCCACGACTGTGTCGGGCGTCCTCCGTCGCGGAAATTGTTTCTGCGGTATCCACCGTTGTTGCGGTTATCATCGTTGCGGCGGTCGGCGTAGCCAGCCGCAACCATGTCGGGTCCGTCGCGATCGTCGTAGACGCGCGATCTTCTCTTGCTACGGCGCTCACGTCGCCGGCCATAGTCATCTTCCTCCTCCGAGTGCGCTCGGTGGAAGGAGTCCTCGCCATCGTCCCACCTGTTGGCGATGTCCATGAGGTGGTCGAGTGTCTTGGGCTTGACGCGCCCAAGTTCTTCCTTGAAGTCCTGGCGTTTGACGCCGTCCTTGAAGGCGTCGATGGCCCTTTCTTCGGAGATGTGCGCTGCGGAGTTCTTGGTGTTGGACCAACGCAGTATGTACGAGAGAATGGATTCGCCCGTTCGTTGGGTGCAGGCTCGCAACTCCTCGATCGAGGCAGGCCTCTTGCTGGTGCCTTTGAAGTTTCGGACGAAACTGTACGCCAGCTCCTCCCAACTGCGGATGGACCCTAAGGATAGGCTGCTTAGCCAGATCCGAGCTGCGCCTGTCAGCTGCAGCTGAAGGCATTGCATGGCGGTTTCTCTGCTTCCGCCATGCAGCTTGACGGATGACAAGTGGTCACTGAGCCACGCCTTGGGGTCCTGCGTGCCGTCGAATTTCGGAGTGTTCGAAGGGAGCTTGAAGTTGCGCGGCATCCGTGTCCGTCGAACAGATCTGCTGAAGCATCGGGCTCCGCAGAGTTCTCCTTCATCTTCGTCCATCTCGGATTCAGATGAGCATACGCCCTTGGCGCGTGCCTTGTCGATCTTGCGCTGCGTTAGCTTGCTTCGAGCGTCGTAGTCACGGCTGCGATGGCGTGAGCTCTTATGCCTTCGAGGAAGGTCATGCTCTTCGTCCTCGGATGAGGGTGTGGGGCTGCGGTTGAATCTGACCGTAGCCTTCTTTTTCGGCTCCATAGGAGCTTCTCCATGGAGCGCAGCTCCGACGAGTCCGAGCCCGGTAAGCGCGGACTTGTGCATGGCCCTCTTCGGGTACCCCTCCGGAGGTGGGTGGGACGCGAGGTACGCTGTGGCTGCCATGATCGCAGCTTGTGGAGTTTTTGGGATGACGTTACCGTCGGTGTCCATCTCCATGAAGGACGCGTTGAGGGCTCGGGTCACCTCGCGGCGTTCTTTGGGGTCCATGTTCTCCATCCGAGAATGGTGCTTGTTCCCGTTGTTGCCGTGTGAGCTGGAGCTGATGCCCATGGCGGAGAGCGCAGCTCGCCACGCACTGGACTCCGAAGCTGCCTGCTTGCGCTTGTCTAGCACTTCCTGCATCTTGATCTGCTTCTTGTGCTCCTCGATGAGGAGCATGTGGTATGCCAACAATAGATCTCGTGATGCATCAGCAGGCAGGATCTTGTTGCCTGCCACGGCCTCGCGTGCTTGAGTCCATCCCTCCTCGTCGAGGTGGATGACCCAATTGTTGTTTTCCCCGTTGGGTGGGGGGGTTGGCTTCTTCTGTTTCCACCGTTTCTACCCTGCGGGTTGGGTGGCGGATTGTGTTCTTGATCCTGGATGACCGCGGCGCACTGGTAGCGCTTGTAGATCGGATCGCTACTGCCGCAGCTTTTGTATCCGGAACCGTAGGTCCCTTCATCCGATGGCGGGTCACACAGATCGGAGTTGCAGCTGTTGCTTTCATATGACTCGTCTGTTGACGATGTGGTGTGTAGCACGGGGTGTGGAGCCCATGAAGCAGGCCTGATCGACGGCAGGGGCACCCGCTCTGGGAGGCGAAGAGTGCCGATCTGCCCACCTGGAAGCAGAAGCTCCCGAACAGGATCTCGAGCCCGTCGCCAACGGGCTCGAAGTCCTTCATGGTGGCTGGTGAGTGGGCGGTGAAGTCGAAGGCGCCGAAGAGGAGATGACTCTCCGAAGCCGCGGAGTTGTAGATTGATCGGGTTCGGACCGTTACGATCGCACAATCAGCGTCCCTAGTTCCCATAGACGGTGCCAATTGACGAGGTTCAATCTCGTCAATGCCCATTGTTATGTACTTGGGTTTGGGAGAAGATGGGGATGCTGGAGATCGTGGAACGGTTAGAAAACAAGCAACATGGGGACACGAGGTTTACCCAGGTTCAGGCCCCCGGAGGGAAAACTCTACTCCTGCTTGTCTGCTCTGATTATGGTGGAACCGAAGGTTACAGGGGTGCGCAGATGCAATCTGGCGTGGAGGTGTGTATGCGGAAGTATGAGGTCAGAGATCTAGGTCATGCCCTCCTAGCCTTTATATAGAGTTAGGCAGGTCGCAGGCACAGACCGAGTCGGTTACAGGTTTTAGGGTTTGCCCCTTTGAATTTTCTATCTACTCTAGTCTTGCTCTCCAAGGATCCGAAGGCGTCATGGGCCCTGGCCACCTGAAAATCTTCATGGGCTGGCGTATATTTGTCGTGGGCCTTCCTTGGGCTGGACTAGGTATGCTGAAGGTGTGTACCCGCGGGGTATAACCATGTCACTCCTAATTTTGGAATGTGAAATAAATAAATAAGTTTGATTGATTGTTTGACTATGTTGAAAATTCTCAAAGAGAAGAAACTTTTTGAATAGAAAATCCTCTCAACCTTGAATTCAAAATCTTATATAATTTTGTTATGACCTAAGTATCCATATAGGCAAAAGGGCATGGATTGATTATGGATTGTAGAATTGGTGTGCAAGATTTCAAAATGAAAATCATGAAGCATTCATAAGCATTTCATTACATCCATGCAAAGTTCTCAAAAACTGAATCCAAATCCTGGTATCTAAATCCTATAGTTGATTCGCCCAAATGTTCCTAAAGGTAATTAAATTGAATTTATAAAACCCACTGTTGCTAAGGCATAAATTATTTATAATTATATCCTAAAGATATCCAATTAATATTACAAAATTTTAAAACAAAATTGAGCTCATTTGGAGCTATTATGAAAAAGTTATGGAATAAATACAAATAAATAAAGATATAAATAAAATGGAATATATAAGGATTTATAAACCCACTACTTGCAAACTAGTAAAAATATTACAAATATGATCCTACAATGATCTATTCAATTTTAGAAAATTTTAGAAACAAGAATCGTGTCATTTGGAGTTCGCATGCAAAAGATATGAGGGAAACAAGTAAATAGAAAAAGAAAAAGAAAAAAAACAACTGGGCCAGCCGAGCCAGCCGGTGGCCCATCTACCGGACCGGGCCCAGCCAGCCGACCGGAGCAGCACGCGCCTACTTGACTCCCAGGTCTGCTTTAAAAAGCGTGCAAAATAGTTTTTGTCAAACCTATATCTATTTAAACTCTTATAACTTTTTATCTACAACTCCGAATCGACTTCCGTTTGTTTATACTTGTTTCCTACTCCAAGACCTATCTCTACACCATTCTAAATTTCCATATAAACTCGTGGAGCCACAGCTGTACGAGTTTCTCTTCTTGAAATCCCGAATCTACACATGTCCGAATCTTATTTCGCTTTTTAACACATCTAGACTTCGTCGTTTGCCTTCAGTCAAAAAACGAAAGTTGTAGATCTCGTCGAAATATTTCAGTCCCGACACACCTCACCTCGTTTCATCCACCACAGCCAGAGAATTTTGCATCGCAATATTTCAGATATTACGGTGTAAATCCAAGATGTACTCGCGCTTGTTTCTTCAAATCCAAATTCCTTTGGTGAGAAGGTAGGACTAATGAGTCCTCACAACTTTCATGTTGTAAGTTTTTCAATTTGACCTACGGATTTGTCTCTCTAACACAGATCTATTTCTTGTCTATTCTGAGCTAAAATCGGGTCAATCTCCTGTCCTAACCACTAGATCTCATCCCAACGGTCAGGATTAGATCGATTCCTCGAAGGGGTACAAGCCAATCAGTTCTCACCATGTGTCAACGTCAGGTCAGCATCTAGTATCAGTCAGCATGCAAAGTCAACCTGTCCAGTCAGCGGAATATTTTCTGGAATATTCCGTTCGAATTTAAAATTGCACATTATAGCTCTAATTGTAAAATTCATTAGAAATTCATACCATGTCCAAAAATTGTGTATAATATATCAAATTAAAGATAATTTTACGTAGAATCATCTTATCATAATAGATCCAACCTTTACATTACGTACTTACTGTAATGATTTAATTAGTTTTAACGGTCTTTTAGGTTAATAAATTCATAGGAAATTATACGTAACTCCGAAAAATATGAACAATATATCAAATTGAAGCTACTATAATGTAGATTAATACTATATGGTTGGATCTAACCTTTGTGGATTGTTTACTCTGTAGCAATTTAATTAGTTTTAATGGCTTTATAAATCATTAAATTCATAGTAAATTAATTGCTTGTCACAAAAATATAAATGATATACCGATGGAAAGCTGGTTCCATGTAGATCATCAATATGCAAATAGTTCAGGCAAATACTGTAAGGTTTCACAGCAATTAAATAAATAGATTAATGGCTTATTTAGAGTATTAAAATCATAGTAATTCGAATACTGCTCAGAAAATTACAAATAATATGTCCCTGGAATCACAATTCCGTGGAGATTACAGATATAATTTAAGTTTGATTTGTAGGCAAAAGAAACTATATGAATCATTTAAAACCCATTAAACACTATTTAAATCATACAAAAAGATCTATAATTGCGATTAGGTTGAATCCAACGCCTACTGGTTCGTATTAACGTCCTCTATCCAATGAACCCAAGAAACAAATTTAATTTGGCAGTTAGAACAGGCGTTACAACAGAACTATTAAAACCCCTATATTGGCAAGTAATTATTAATAACAAGTACTCCATTGCATTAATTTGTCTCTTTCATGCATCATATACTTCTGTATTGTTTAGAGAACTAAACTAACAACCATTGTGACTTATTAAATTGTCATGCATGCATTTGTTGCATTTGTTTGATCTCTATGTGCTATTGTTTATGATTGTATGCAATTGTTTGCTCGATAGATTGCGAGGAGTGCAACGTGCGTGATTGCAACTACTATGATTGCAAGTATTATGGTTATGACGAGTGCAACCATTATATCTATGAGGATTGTGAGGATTATCTAATCGACTACATCTACAACAAAGGTAAGTGGTGCTATCTTGGTCATAAATGTCCTACCATTTTCCTATGCATTGTAGATGTTTTTGTAGAATTGCATATGTAGGAATTGATGTGTATATGAGCTGCTATGTCCCATATTATTCCTTGGTATTCCTTGTTTATGAGCCATCGTATTGGTAGATTGCTTAGCTATGCTATTTAGACGAGGAAGGGAATCATACCATGAAAATTTATTTGTTTTGAAAGGATTTTATTTTCTTAAATGACAAACCAACATGATTTTAATGAACCACCTAGGCGGAATGGCATTGATTGGGTCATCGAGTGTGGATTATGGTGGGGAATGCCGCCCAGGACACTGAGAAAGGATTGGCTTCTTTGTTTGGTAGCTTTCATGTGCAACCATCTGCCAATAATGGAATGGGCGGTTGGTTGGACTCAGTAGGTTGTGGTAACTCGAACCCACGTATCCAGAGATGTAGATAGTGTAGGTTGGACCGGTACGTGTCGGGTTTGGGGAGCTACTTCCCGAACTGTTCCTTTTTGGGCTTCTCCCTATCATCACCCAATATGAGAGTGGTGGTACGAGCTGGGCTGGCCAAGTCACATGGGTAAGGTGTACTAACCCCTGCATGGTGTATAAACTAAGTGCTTAGCCGTGTCCCCGGTTATGGACAATTTGAGCGACCTGATACTGATGCTATGATATTTCTCACTCATCCTTATTTTTTAATTACTTAAAACTTGTTGGGTGAACATAATTGGGTAGGAGCACCTGGGAGTGAACCAGAGTGTCCTATTTACCGTATTGGATAACTACTTTGTTACAAATGTTAGGATAAAACTGTTGATTTATGCAAATGAGCCTGAACTCCACTTGGCCAAATAAGCATGTAGTTGATAGATATGTTGTTAACCACTTTATCCTACTTGCCATACATTCAATGTATTGACCATTCATGGCTGCAGCGTTTCATGTTGCAGGTTATATCGTATCTGAGTGATCGTTCATAGGTCCCGAGACTCCACTAAACAATTGTTCGCCTGTGGCAAATTTGAAAGATGGAGATCTACCGTGTATTCATTTTCCGCTGTGTACTTGAATAAATAATATAAATTCTGGATCACATTCGTTGTATTTATGATGCACAGTTATATTTGGTATCATTTTGTAATGTGTGTGCCAGTGAACTGATCCAGGGATTGACACTATACACATAAACTCAGCCTTATCAGGAAAGGGTGTTACAAGATGGTATCAGAGCTATGCGTTGACTGTAGGATCGTGACCTTAGAAATGGATTAGTAATATAAGACCTCTATTAGGAGAACTATCATATTTTCTACTTACTAGAGTTATTATATTCCTTATATATCTTTTCTAGAACCTCTTCCTATTCGAACATTTATAGTTGTCCATTCTCATGATACCTATATGAGAGTTAGCTAAGTAAAAGAACAAATAGTATGATATAAATAAACATCTTATCAAGTTTGGTTAGGTCTAGACCACCATGTTCTATCTCTTTAGGAGATCATCGCTATCGTGTTAGCATATTGTTCTTACCAACTTATGTGGTATGACAATATAGGTTGCTTGCTTGTTTGTATTGAACCATGTCGTGTGATGCCTTGTTTAGGATCTGTTGTTTTGAAACTCTAAAGTTGCTGGAGTTTTCGTGTGGTTTTAACATTATTTTAATGGTGTGAATTGATTGAAATTTGTGGGATTATTGCTGCAGATTTCTGCCTGACCTGTTATACCGTGCGATTTTTAATATTTTATTGGTAACTCAGAAAAATATGAAAACATAGGATCTGGAGCGTAATTACCTGTAGTACATGCACAAAAATTGGCTAAAATTACTGACGAGCTTAAGTCGGTCAGAAAAATTCGTAAAACCTGCTGTACTGTTTTGACAGATTTAGTTTAGTGCTTATATGTTGCTATGTTTTACTCTAGTATTGTTCCCAATGCTTTCAAACTATTTTGTAGTTATATACTGTTATATTTAGACCCCTGTAATGTTATTATACAAGGGTTATCTTGTGTGTTGATTTCCTTATGATTGTTTGCTTGTTTGTGACATTGATTGCTTCATATAGTTATGGGTAGGATTATTTTCTTAGTCATTTCTTTCCTATAGAATCTATTCTTCCCTATCTTAAACCCTTGGAGATATAATGATGTGTTAAGTGGAAGGTTTGACAACACAATGCATTTAGGAAGGAGAATGCTTTATCTAATGAAAAAAAGATGTGGGAGTATAAAGTGTTAAAATGATGTTATGTAGTAGATTACGCAATCTGAAAGTTGAAGTATCGATAGTTTAGTTTTAGTAGTAGCTTTGTGGATTGAATACATGGGAGTCTACATAGAGCATTAGTTCGTGCCCATGGAAACATTCTTCAAGGCAAGTGAGAATGCCCGAGTGATAGAAAAACATGATTCACCTACCCTCATACAGGGTAATGATTTGGGTGCAGGATGGATTGATCACCATTCCTACTACTCTTATTATTCGCTCTTGTACTGTTGGCTTTGTGAATCTTGAGTGCCCTTTTCAACCTTAGCAGAGAGTCGACGTTGAGCCTAAACCCTAGGATGGTATATTGTTACACCCTTCTAAAAGCATCCATTGCTAAGCATAGGAATGTACGGTAAGGATGAATCTCAACCGTGAATTATGGGCACCGTGAAGTAAACGGTCCCTATTTGCCCACCATGAGAGTTTTGCTAGTTTAAGAAGTGCTTTCTCGGAAACTATCAATCATGATGTTTAGAATGTGCTAGAGACATTGTGCCAATAAAAGTCTAAAGGAGAACCAATCTGAGCTAAGTGAATCCTCGAGAAATGACCTAGTCAATTTTATTTTAAGGGCGGTAGCATCCTAATGGATCCCGAACCTTTCTTTCTTTCTAGCCTTCCAAATCTCGAGACGAGATTTCTTTTAAGGGTGGTAGTCTGTCACATCCCAAAATTCTCCTAATTTTGGAATGTGAAATAAATAAATAAGTTTGATTGATTGTTTGACTATGTTGAAAATTCTCAAAGAGAAGAAACTTTTTGAATAGAAAATCCTCTCAACCTTGAATTCAAAATCTTATATTCTTTTGTTATGACCTAAGTAGCCATATAGGCAAAAGGGCATGGATTGATTATGGATTATAGAATTGGTGTGCAAGATTTCAAAATGAAAATCATGAAGCATTCATAAGAATTTCACTACATCCATGTAAAGTTCTCATAAACTGAATCCAAATCCCGGTATCTAAATCCTATAGTTGATTCGCCCAAATGTTCCTAAAGGTAATTAAATTGACTTTATAAAACCCACTGTTGCTAAGGCATAAATTATTGATAATTATAGCCTAAAGAGATCCAATTAATATTACAAAATTTTAGAAACAAAATTGAGCTCATTTGGAGCTATTATGAAAAAGTTATGGAATGAATACAAACAAATAAAGATATAAATAAAATGGAATATACAAGGATTTATAAACCCACTACTTGCAAACTAGTAAAAATATTACAAATATGATCCTACAATGATCTATTTGATTTTAGAAAATTTTAGAAACAAGAATCATGTCATTTGGAGTTCGTATGCAAAAGATATGAGGGAAACAAGTAAATAGAAAAAGAAAAAGAAAAAAAAACAACTGGGCCGGCCGAGCCAGCCGGTGGCCCATCTACCGGACCGGGCCCAGCCAGCCGACTGGAGCAGCACGCGCCTACGTGACTCCCAGGTCTGCTTTAAAAAGCGTGCAAAACAGTTTTTGTCAAATCTATCTCTATTCAAACTCTTATAACTTTTTATCTACAACTTTGAATCGACTTTCGTTTGTTTCTAATTGTTCCCTACTCAAATACCTATCTCTACACCATCCTAAATCTCCATATAAACTCGTGGAGCAACAGCTGTACGAGTTTCTCTTCTTGAAATCCCGAATCTACACATGCCCGAATCTTATTTCGCTTTTTAACCCATCTAGACTTCGTCGTTTGCCTTCGGTCAAAAAACGAAAGTGATTTCGTCGAAATATTTCTATCTCGACAAACCTCACCTCTTTTCATCCATCACAGCCGGAGAATTTCGCATCGCAATATTTCAGATATGACAGTGTAAATCCAAGATGTACTCGCGTTCGTTTCTTCAAATCCAAATTCCTTTGGTGAGAAGGTAGGACTAATGATTCCTCACAACTTTCATGTTGTAAGTTTGTCAATTTGACCTACGGATTTGTCTCTCTAACATAGATCTATTTCTTGTCTATTCTGAGCCAATATCGGGTCAATCTCCTCTCCTAACCACTGGATCTCATCCTTACGGCCAGGATTAGATCGATTCCTCGAAGGGGTACGAGCCAACCGGATCTCGCCACGTGTCAACGTCAGGTCAGCATCTACTCCCAGTCAGCATGCAAATTCAACCTGTCCAGTCAGCGGAATATTCTCTGGAATATTCTGTTCTTATTTAAAATTGCACATTATAGATCTAACTTGTAAAATTCATTAAAAATTCATACCACGTCAAAAAATTCGTATAATATATCAAATTAAAGATAATTTTACGTAGAATCATCCTATCAGAATAAATCCAACCTTTACATTAAGTACTTACTGTAATGATTTAATTAGTTTTAACGGTCTTTTAGGTTAATAAATTCATAGGAAATTATACGTAACTCCGAAAAATATGAACAATATATCAAATTGAAGCTACTATAATGTAGATTAATACTATCTAGTTGGATCCAGCCTTTGCGGATTATTTACCCCATAGAAATTTAATTATTTTTAATGGCTTTATAAATCATTAAATTCATAGTAAATTAATTCCTTGTCACAAAAATATAAATGATATACCGATGGAAAGCTGGTTCCATGTAGATAATCAATATGCAAATGGTTCAGGCAAATACTATAAGGTTTCGCAGCAATTAAATAAATAGATTAATGGCTTATTTAGAGTATTAAAATCATAGTAATTCGAATGCTACTCAGAAAATTACAAATAATATGTCCCTAGTATCACAATTCCGTGGAGATTACAGATACAATTTAAGTTTGATTTGTAGGCAACAGAAACTATATGAATCATTTAAAACCCATTAAACACTATTTAAATCATACAAAAAGATCTACAACTCCGATTAGGTTGAATCCAACGCCTACTGGTTCGTATTAACGTCCTCTATCCAGTGAACCCAAGAAACAAATTTAATTCGACAGTTAGAACAGGGGTTACAATAGAACTATTAAAAACCCTATATTGGCAAGTAATTATTAATAAAAAGTACTCCATTGCATTAATTAGTCTCTTTCATGCATCATATAGTTCAGTATTTTTTAGAGAACTAAAATAACAGCCCTTGTGACTTATTAAATTGTCATGCATGCATTTGTTGCATTTGTTTGATCTCTATGTGCTATTGTTTATGATTGTATGCAATTGTTTGCTCGATAGATTGCGAGGAGTGCAACGTGTGTGATTGCAACTACTATGATTGCAAGTATTGTGGTTATGACGAGTGCAACCATTATATCTATGAGGATTGTGAGGATTATTTAATCGACTACATCTACAACCAAGGGAAGTGGTGCTATCTTGGTCATAAATGTCCTACCGTTTTTCTATGCATTGTAGATGTTTTTGTAGAATTGAATATGTAGGAATTGATGTGTATATGCTATGCTATGTCCCATATTATTCCCCGGTATTCCTTGTTTATGAGCCATCGTATTGATAGATTGCTTAGCTATGCTATTTAGACGAGGAAGGGAATCATACCATGAAAAGTTATTTGTTTTGAAAGGATTTTATTTTGTTAAATGACAAACCAACATGATTTTAATGAACCACCTGGGCGGAATGGCATTGATTGGGTCATCGAGTGTGGATTATGGTGGGGAATGCCGCCCAGGACGCTAAGAAAGGATTGGCTTCTTTGTTTGGTAGCTTTCATGTGCAACCATGTGCCAATAATGAAATGGACGGTTGGTTGGACTCAGTAGGTTGTGGTAACTCGAACACCCATATATCCAAAGATGTAGATAGTGTAGGTTGGACCGGTGCGTGTCGGGTTTGGAGAGCTACTTCCCGAACGGTTCCTTCTTGGACTTCTCCCTATCATCACCCAATATGAGAGTGGTGGTACGAGCTGGGCTGGCCAAGTCACATGGGTAAAGTGTACTAACCCCTGCAGGGTGTATAAACTAAGTGCTTAGCCGTGTCCCCGGTTATGGACAATTTGAGCGACCTGATACTGATGCTATGATATTTCCCACTCATCCTTATTTCTTAATTACTTAAAACTTGTTGGGTGAACATAATTGGGTAGGAGCACCTGGGAGTGAACCAGAGTGTCCTATTTATCATATTGGAAAACTACTTTGTTACAAATGTTAGGATAAAACTGTTGCTTTATGCAAATGAGCCTGAACTCCACTTGGCCAAATAAGCATGTAGTTGATAGATATGTTGTTAACCACTTTATCCTACTTGCCATACATTCAATGTATTGATCATTCATGGTTGCAACGTTTCATGTTGCAGGTTATATCGTATCTGAGTGATCGTTCATAGGTCGCGAGACTCCACTCAACAATTGTTCGCCTGTGGCACATTTGAAAGATGGAGATCTACCGTTTATTCGTTTTCCGCTGTGTACTTGAATAAATAACATAAATTCTAGATCATATTCGTTGTATTTATGATGCATAGTTATATTTGGTATCATTTTGTACTGTGTGTGCTAGTGAACCGATCCAGGGATTGACACTATACACATGAACTCAGCCTTATCAGGCGAGGGTGTTACAAGATGGTATCAGAGCTGTGTGTTGACTATAGGATCGTGACCTTAGAAATGGATTAGTAATAGAAGACCTCTATTAGGAGAACTATCATATTTTCTACTTACTAGAGTTCTTATATTCCTTATATATCTTTTCTAGAACTCTTCCTATTCAAACATTTATAGTTGTCCATTCTCATGATACCTATATGAGAGTTAGCTAAGTAAAAGAACAAATAGTATGACATAAATAAACATCTCATCAAGTTTGGTTAGGTCTAGACCACCATGTTCTATCTCTTTAGGAGATCATCGCTATCGTGTTAGCATATTGTTCTTACCAACTTATGTGGTATGACAATATAGGTTCCTTGCTTGTTTGTACTGAACCATATCGTGTGATGCCTTGTTTAGGATCTGTTGTTTGAAACTCTAAAGTTGCTGGAGTTTTCGTGTGGTTTTAAAATTATTTTAATGGTGTGAATTGATTGAAATTCGTGGGATTATTGCTGCAGTTTTCTGCCTGACCTGTTATGCCGCGTGATTTTTCATATTTTATTGGTAACTCAGAAAAATCTGAAAACATAGGATCTGGAGTGTAATTACCTTTACTAGATGCACAAAAATTGGCTAAAATTACTGACGATCTTAAGTCGGTCAGAAAAATTCGTAAAACCTGCTGTACTGTTTTGACAGATTTAGTTTAGTGCTTATATGTTGCTATGTTTTACTCTAGTATTGTTCCCAATGCTTTCAAACTATTTTGTAGTTATATACTTCTATATTTAGACCCCTGTAATGTTATTATACAAGGGTTAGATTGTGTGTTGATTTCCTTATGATTGTTTGCTTGTTTGTGACATTGATTGCTTCATATAGTTATGGGTAGGATTATTTTCTTAGTCGTTTCTTTCCTATAGAATCTATTCTTCCCTATCTTGAACCCTTGGAGATATAATGATGTGTTAAGTGGAAGGTTTGACAACACAATGCATTTAGGAAGGAGAATGCTTTATCTAATGAAAAAAAAAAGATGTGGAAGTATAAAGTGTTAAAATGATGTTATGTAGTAGATTACGCAATCTGAAAGTTAAAGTATCGATAGTTTAGTTTTAGTAGTAGCTTTGTTGATTGAATACATGGGAGTCTACATAGATCATTAGTTCATGCCCATGGAAACATTCTTCAAGGCAAGTGAGAATGCCCGAGTGATAGAAAAACGTGATTCACCTACCCTCATACAGGGTAATGATTTGGGTGCAGGATGGATTGATCACCATTCATACTACTCTTATTATTCGCTCTTGCACTGTTGGCTTTGCGAATCTTGAGTGCCCTTTTCAACCTTAGTAGAGAGTCGACGTTGAGCCTAAACCCTAGGATGGTATATTGTTACCCCCTTCTAAAAGCATACATTGCTAAGCATAGGAATGTACGGTAAGGATGAATCCCAACCATGAATTATGGGCACCGTGAAGTAAACGTTCCCTATTTGCCCACCATGAGAGTTTTGCTAGTTTAAGAAATGCTTTCTCGGAAACTATCAATCCTGATGTTTAGAATGTGCTAGAGACATTGTGCCAATAAAAGTCTAAAGGAGAACCAATCTGAGCTAAGTGAATCCTCGAGAAATGACCTAGTCAATTTTATTTTAAGGGCGGTAGCATCCTAATGGATCCCGAACCTTTCTTTCTTTCTAGCCTTCCCAAATCTCGGGACGAGATTTCTTTTAAGTGGTAGAAGTCACATCCCAAAATTCTCCTAATTTTGGAATGTGTAATAAATAAATAAGTTTGATTGATTGTTTGACTATGTTGAAAATTCTCAAAGAGAAGAAACTTTTTGAATAGAAAATCCTCTCAACCTTGAATTCAAAATCTTATATTCTTTTGTTATGACCTAAGTAGCCATATAGGCAAAAGGGCATGGATTGATTATGGATTGTAGAATTGGTGTGCAAGATTTCAAAATGAAAATCATGAAGCATTCATAAGCATTTCATTACATCCATGCAAAGTTCTCACAAACTGAATCCAAATCCTGGTATCTAAATCCTATAGTTGATTCGCCCAAATGTTCCTAAAGGTAATTAAATTGACTTTATAAAACCCACTGTTGCTAAGGCATAAATTATTGATAATTATAGACTAAAGAGATCCAATTAATATTACAAAATTTTAGAAACAAAATTGAGCTCATTTGGAGCTATTATGAAAAAGTTATGGAATAAGTACAAAAAAATAAAGATATAAATAAAATGGAATATACAAGGATTTATAAACCCACTACTTACAAACTAGTAAAAATATTACAAATATGATCCTACAATGATCTATTCGATTTTAGAAAATTTTAGAAACAAGAATCGTGTCATTTGGAGTTCGTATGCAAAAGATATGAGGGAAACAAGTAAATAGAAAAAGAAAAAGAAAAAGAAAAAATCAACTGGGCTGGCCGAGCCAGCCGGTGGCCCATCTACCGGACCGGGCCCAGCCAGCCGACTGGAGCAGCACGCGCCTACGTGACTCCCAGGTCTGCTTTAAAAAGCGTGCAAAACAGTTTTTGTCAAACCTATCTCTATTCAAACTCTTATAACTTTTTATCTACAACTTCGAATCGACTTCCGTTTGTTTATACTTGTTCCCTACTCCAACACCTATCTCTAAACCATCCTAAATCTCCATATAAACTCGTGGAGCCACAGCTGTACGAGTTTCTCTTCTTGAAATCCCGAATCTACACATGCCCAAATCTTATTTCGCTTTTTAACCCATCTAGACTTCGTCGTTTGCCTTCGGTCAAAAAACGAAAGTTATAGATCTCGTTGAAATCTTTCTATCTCGAAAAACCTCACATCTTTTCATCCACCACAGCCGGAGAATTTCGTATCGCAATATTTCAGATATGACGGTGTAAATCCAAGATGTACTCGCGCTCGTTTCTTCAAATCTAAATTCGTTTGGTGAGAAGGTAGGACTAATGATTCCTCACAACTTTCATGTTGTAAGTTTTTCAATTTGACCTACGGATTTGTCTCTCTAACATATATCTATTTCTTGTCTATTCTGAGCCAAAATCGGGTCAATCTCCTCTCCTAACCAATGGATCTCATCCTTACGGCCAAGATTAGATCGATTCCTCGAAGGGGTACGAGCCAACCGGATCTCGCCACGTGTCAACGTTAGGTCAGCATCTAGTCCCAGTCAGCATGCAAATTCAACCTGTCCAGTCAGCAGAATATTCTCTAGAATATTCCGTTCGAATTTAAAATTGCACATTATAGATCTAACTTGTAAAATTCATTAGAAATTCATACCACGTCTAAAAATTGCGTATAATATATCAAATTAAAGATAATTTAACGTAGAATCATCTTATCAGAATAGATCCAACCTTTACAGTACGTACTTACTGTAATGATTTAATTAGTTTTAACGGTCTTTTAGGTTAATAAATTCATAGGAAATTATACGTAACTCCGAAAAATATGAACAATATATCAAATTGAAGCTACTATAATGTAGATTAATACTATCTGGTTGGATCCAGCCTTTGCAGATTATTTACCCCGTAGCAATTTAATTAGTTTTAATGGCTTTATAAATCATTAAATTCATAGTAAATTAATTGCCTGTCACAAAAATATAAATGATATACCGATGGAAAGCTGGTTCCATGTAGATAATCAATATGAAAATGGTTTAGGCAAATACTGTAAGGTTTCGCAGCAATTAAATAAATAGATTAATGGCTTATTTAGAGTATTAAAATCATAGTAATTCGAATACTGCTCAGAAAATTACAAATAATATGTCCCTGGAATCACAATTCCGTGGAGATTACAAATACAATTTAAGTTTGATTTGTAGGCAACAGAAACTATATGAATCATTTAAAACCTATTAAACACTATTTAAATCATACAAAAAGATCTACAACTCCGATTAGGTTGAATCCAACGCCTACTGGTTCGTATTAACGTCCTCTATCCAGTGAACCCAAGAAACAAATTTAATTCGACAGTTAGAACAGGGGTTACAATAGAACTATTAAAAACCCTATATTGGCAAGTAATTATTAATAAAAAGTACTCCATTGCATTAATTAGTCTCTTTCATGCATCATATAGTTCAGTATTGTTTAGAGAACTAAAATAACAGCCCTTGTGACTTATTAAATTGTCATGCATGCATTTATTGCATTTGTTTGATCTCTATGTGCTACTGTTTATGATTGTATGCAATTGTTTGCTCGATAGATTGCGAGTGCAACGTGTGTGATTCCAACTACTATGATTGCAAGTATTATGGTTACGACGAGTGCAACCATTATATCTATGAGGATTGTGAGGATTATCTAATTGACTACATCTACAACAAAGGCAAGTGGTGCTATCTTGGTCATAAATGTCCTACCGTTTTCCTATGCATTGTAGATGTTTTTGTAGAATTGCATATGTAGGAATTAATGTGTATATGCTATGTTATGTCCCATATTATTCCCTAGTATTCCTTATTTATGAGCCATCGTATTGATATATTGCTTAGCTATGCTATTTAGACGAGGAAGGTAATCATACCATGAAAACGTATTTGTTTTGAAAGGATTTTATTTTGTTAAATGACAAACCAACATGATTTTAATGAACCACCTGGGCGGAATGGCATTGATTGGGTCATCGAGTGTGGATTATGGTGGGGAATGCCGCCCAGGACACTGAGAAAGGATTGGCTTCTTTGTTTGGTAGCTTTCATGTGCAACCATGTGCCAAAAATGAAATGGGCGGTTGGTTGGACTCAGTAGGTTGTGGTAACTCGAACACCCATGTATCCAGAGAAGTAGATAGTGTAGGTTGGACCGGTGCGTGTCGGGTTTGGAGAGCTACTTCCCGAACGGTTCCTTATTGGACTTCTCCCTATCATCACCCAATATGAGAGTGGTGGTACTAGCTGGGCTGGCCAAGTCACATGGGTAAAGTGTACTAACCCCTGCAGGATGTATAAACTAAGTGCTTAGCCGTGTCCCCGGTTATGGACAATTTGAGCGACCGACATCGATGCTATGATATTTCTCACTCATCCTTATTTCTTAATTACTTAAAACTTGTTGGGTGAACATAATTGGGTAGGAGCACCTGGGAGTGAACCAGAGTGTCCTATTTACCGTATTGGATAACTACTTTGTTACAAATGTTAGGATAAAACTGTTGATTTATGCAAATGAGCCTGAACTCCACTTGGCCAAATAAGCATGTAGTTGATAGATATGTTATTAACCACTTTATCCTACTTGCCATACATTCAATGTATTGACCATTCATGGCTGCAGTGTTTCATGTTGCAGGTTATATCGTATCTGAGTGATCGTTCATAGGTCCCGAGACTCCACTAAACAATTGTTCGCCTGTGGCACATTTGAAAGATGGAGATCTACCGTGTATTCGTTTTCCGCTGTGTACTTGAATAAATAATGTAAATTCTAGATCATATTCGTTGTATTTATGATGCACAGTTATATTTGGTATCATTTTGTACTGTGTGTGCCAGTGAACCGATCCAGAGATTGGCACTATACACATGAACTCAGCCTTATCAGGCGAGGGTGTTATATTGAATATTATTTCACTTATCAACTGTCAATACAATTGAATCTTGATTCAATTCTTTTCCATGCGACAAGAACCTTTTCTTGTCGTTTCTATATTGAACTCCTTCAATATCACATATATGTATGTTTGGCATAACCATATTAGCGTCACAGTCTATCCATGTAGACATTCATGCTAAATATTCGGGTTTTGCCTAAGTCTTTCATCAAAATGAAATTCTTAACCTTTGTCAATAAAAAAATACATCATTTCTAATCAACAAGATGTAGGGTTTCGTAGCATGGAAAACAAAAATTTTCTATCGCATACAAACAAACAAGCCAAGATATATCTACTAGATTGTAGCAACGAGTCGATGGAATAACTCACCCTCGAAGATTCCAAAGTGTTTAACGAGAGCAGATTCTCGTGGGTGATGTAGTCGATTTCTTCCGATCTCAAGATCGCAGAGACGATCCTTCCAGCCATCGCTCCTAAGCGCTCCCAATCGGTCACACGTCGGTGATTGACGAAGACCTTCCTCTCCTTGTTCCAGAAAATGGAGGTTGTAGCACTCTCCTCGCGATTCCGGCAAAGACAACGGCGTGGTACCTAAGTAGAGGGAGATCTGCAGGCTTCGCTTAAGCCGGTAGTATGGTGGAGCTTATGAGAGAGGCTATTAGTGGTCTAGTAATTAGACACTCCAATTAGAATGCTCTAAACCAATTAGAAGGCTCTAAAACCTGGCTAAAGCAATTAGAAGCTCTAAACCAAAACGGCTCTAAACCGAGGTAGAAGATAGGAACTTGTGTGTGTGTTAGGAGGGAGCCTGCCCGCCTCCTTTATAGGTGGGAGGGCCGGCCAAGGGGAGGAGGAGTCCCTCCCCAACTCGGCCTTGAGGTGGGCGCTGCCAGGGAGGAGGAATCCTCCCCAACTCGGTTTCCACTTCTCCTCCTCTTTCCACTTTCCAAAACTTGTCGTTTGACTTTCAAACTAGCCGTTTGACTTTTCAATTTAGGATTTAAATAAACCCTTTATTTTGGACAGCGAGAACACTTAGTACATGATGCAATCATTCCAATATGTAATGACACATTCATGTACCTTCCCTCCGGAGTGCCGGACATTCCGGACCTTCTAGAATGTTCCCGATGAAAACATCTAACCATTCCCCAACTCCAAACGGACTTTCCTTATATGAATCTTATTCTCCGGACCATTCCGGATCACCTCGTGATATCCCGGATCCCATCCGAGACTCAACAACATTCGTCTTTCATAATACCATAACTACTCAAACAACGTCGAATCCTTAAGTGTGTCTCCCTACGGTTCGTGAATTATGCGGACATGATCGAGACACTTCTAACAATAACCAATAGAGGAATCTGGAAATTCATATGGCTCTACATATTTCTACGATTACTTTGATCGAATGAACCACTTACATACGATACCAATTTCCCTTTGTCTCACGATATGTTACTTATCCGAGGTTATGATCGTCGGTATCTCCGCATACCTAGTTCAACCTCGTTCTTGATAAGTACTCTTTTTCGTTCCGTGATATGTGATCCCTTGTGACCAAGTCACACGCTTGCAAGCTAATTGGATGACATTTCACCGAGAGGCCAGAGTATATCTATCCGTCATATGGATGGACAAATCCCACTCTTGATCCATGTGTTTCAACCAATACTTTCCGAACACTCAATACCACCTTTATAGCCACCCTGTTACGGTGTGGTGTTTGATGACATCAAAGCATCCATCCAAGAAAGGTGATATGCATGATCTCATGGTCGAAGGAATTAGGTTACTATGTATCGTAAAGCATATAGCAATTGAACTATTGAAATGACTTGATCTTTATGCTACGCTTGTCTATAGGAGTATGTCCACCATATCATTCTCCTAACGATATGATCTTGTTGTTAATAACATCTCAATGTTCATGATAGGAAACCACAATCATCTATTAACCAACAAGCTAGTGAAGTATAGAGGCGATACTAGGGACTTCAAATTAAGTTTACAAATCACACAAGTATTAATGGTTTCCTTGTTAATACTATTATAGCATGAATGTAAACATTTATCATAAACACAAAGATATATAATAATAACTACATTTATTATTGCCTCTAGGGCATATCTCCAACAGTCTCCCACTTGCACTAGAGTCATCTAATCTAGATTACATGGTAATATACGAACACCCATGGCAGTTTGGTGTTGGTCATGTTTTGCCCTCGGGAGAGGTTTAGTCAACGGATCCGCCACATTCAGATCTGTGTGTACTTTGCAAATCTTTATATCCCCATCACGGATATGTTCTCGAATAGCGTGGAAGCAGCTTGATATGCTTCTTCTTGTGTGACCTTGGTTCTTGCGCATTGGCTATGGCGCCCATGTTATCACAAGAGATAGACATTGGGTCCAGCGACTAGGAACCACCCAGCTCTGTAATGAACTCTTTCATCCATATCGCTTCTTGTGAAGCCTCAAGCAACCATGTATTCCGATTCAGTTGAAGATCTCGCCACAACGCTTTGCTTTGCACTCCTCCAGCTAAGCTGCTGCACCATTCAAAATAAATACGTATCCAGTTGTGATTTAGAATCATCCGGATCGGTGTTCCAACTAGCATCGGTGTAACCATTAACAACGAGTGTTCATCACCTCCATAAGAAAGAACCATATCCTTAGTTCTTCTCAAGTACTTAAGGATGTTTTTGATCATTGTCAATGATCCACTCTGGATCACTTTGATATCTGCTAGTTAAACTAACGACATATGCAATGTCGGGTCTAGTACATAGCATGGCATACATTAGAGATCCTATGGCTGATGCATAGGGAGTCTTACTCATCCTTTCTCTATCTTACGCCGATGTCGGACTTTGAGTTTTACTCAAGGTCGTATTAAGCAACATGGGCAAGAACCCTTTCTTGCTATCTTCCATTCAAACCTCTTTAGAACTTTGTCCAAATATGTACTTTGTGACAATGATATTTGGCGTTTCGATCTATCTCTATAAATCTTTATGCCTAATATGTAAGCTGCTTCGCCAAGATCCTTCATTGAAAAACTATTATTCAAATATTCCTTGACACTATTAAGAAGGTCTACATCATTCCCAATCAACAATATGTCATCCACATACAGTATTAAGAATGCTCTGAGCTCCCACTCACTTTCTTGTAAATACAAGCTTCTCCATAAGTTTGTATAAAACCAAATTTTTGATTACCTTATCAAAATGTTGATTCCAACCGGGATGCTTGCTTCAATCCATAGATGGACCATTGAAGTTTGCATACCTTGTTAGCATCTTTAGGATCGACAAAACCTTTGGGTTGTATCATATACAACTCTTCATCAATGTCTCCATTGAGGAATGCTTTTTTGACATCCATCTGCCATATCTCATAATCATAATATGCAGCGATTGCTAACATAATCCTCACAGACTTTAGCTTCGCTACTGGTGAGAAAGTCTCATCGTAGTCAACTCCTTGAATTTGTCGAAACCCTTTTGCGACAAGTCGAGCTTTATAGATAGTAACATTACCATCAGCATCTGTTTTCTTCTTGAAAATCCATTTGTTCTCGACACCTTCCGGCCATCCTAAGTCCACCAAAGTCCATACTTGGTTTTCGTACATGGATCCAATCTCGGTTCATGGCTTCTTGCCATTTATTGGAATCTGGGCTCATCGCTTCCTCATATGTCTGGGGTCATCGGTGTTGTCCACCAACATGACATTCATAACGGAATCATACCAATGGAGTGGTACGATTTCTCGTTGACCTCCGAGGCTCAGAGCAACTTCAACGAAGTTTCATGATCACCATCATTAGCTTCCTCTCTTATTGGTGCAGGCACCACAGGAACTTCTTCCGGTCGCGCTACTCATAATTCGAGAGAAGGTTCGACAACCTCGTCGAGTTCTACTTTCCTTCCAGTCACTTCTTTCGAGAGAAATTCCTTCTCTAGAAAGGATCCATTCTTGGCAACGAAGATTTTTCCTTCGGATCTATGATAGAAGGTATACCCAATAGTTTCCTTCGGGTATCCTATGAAGACGCATTTTTCCGCTTTGGGTTCAAGCTTGTCGGTGTAACTTCTTTACATAGGCGCATCCCCAAACTTTAAGGAACGACAATTTAGGTTTCTTCCCAAACCATAATTCATACGGTGTCGTTTCAACGGATTTAGACGGTGCCCTATTTAAAGTGAATGCGGCTGTTTCTAATGCATAACCCCAAAATGATAGCGGTAAATCTGTAAGTGACATCATAGAACGAACCATATCTAAGAGAGTTCGATTACGACGTTCAGACACACCATTCTGTTGTGGTGTTCCCGGCGGTGTCAATCTGAAAGTATTCCACATTTCTTCAAATGCTCGCCAAACTCGTAACTTAGATATTCACCTCCACGATCAGAACGTAGAAATTTAATCTTCTTGTTACGTTGATTCTCTACCTCACTTTGAAACTCCTTAAACTTCTCGAAAGTTTCGGATTTATGTTTCATGAAATAGATATACCCATATCTACTCAAGTCATCCGTGAAGGTAAGAACATAACGATAACCACCGCGCGATGCTATACTCATTGGACCACACACATCGGTATGTATGATTTCCAGTAAGTCCGTAGCTCGCTCCATTATACCAGAAAATGGAGTCTTAGTCATTTTACCCATCAGACATGCTTCGCATCTTTCAAGTGATTCAAAATCAAGTGATTCAAGAAGTCCATCGGAATGGAGTTTCTTCATACGCTTCACTCCAATGTGACCAAGACGACAGTGCCACATATAGGTCGAATTATCGCTTGATTTCAAACGTTTAGCCTCAATGTTGTTGATATGTGTATTTCCACTATCGAGATTCAACAAGAATAGACCATCTATCAAAGGTGCATGTGCATAAAACATATTACTCATATAAATCGAACAACCATTATTCTCGGATTTAAACAAGTAACCGTCTCGCAATAAACAAGATCCCGATATAATGTTCATGCTCAACGCAGGCACCAAATAACAATTATTTAAGTATAAAACTAATATCGATGGTAGATGAAGAGGTAGCGTGCCGATGCGATCACATCAACCTTTGATCCGCTTCCCACGCCGCATCGTCACCTCGCTCTTCACTAGCTTCCGCTTATTCGCAGCTCTGTTTCGAGTTACAAATATGAGCAACCGAACCAAGATCAAATACCCGTGCACTACTACGAATACTAGTGAGATACACATCAATAACATGTATATCAGATATACCTTTCTTCTTGATGTTGCCGTTCTTCAAATCCGCCAAGTACTTTGGGCAATTCCGCCCAAAGTGACCTTCTCCCTTGCAAGAAAGCACTCAAGATCGTGCTTGTCCAGCCTTTGGTCCTCTTCGTCGGCGTGGCAGCTTTCTTACCACCCTTCTTGAAGTGTCCTTTGCTTAGACTTGCCTTTCTTGAATTTGGTGGTCTTATTGACCATCAACACTTGGTGCTCTTTCTTGATCTCCACTGCAGATTTTAACATAGCAAATAGTTCGCAACTCTTTGTTCATGTTCGCATGTTGTAGTTCATCACAAAGTTCTTGTAACTTGGTGGTAGTGATTGGAGGATGCGGTAAACCCCAAAGTATTAGGAATCACTATACCCAAACTTTGAAGTTTATTTGCGTGCCTGCACATCTTAAGCACATGCTCACCGACGAGCTACCTCTTCCATCTTGCAGTTAAAGAACTTTTCGTAAGCTTCATAACTTTCAATTGCCGCATGAGTCTCAAAGATTAATTTGAGATCCTCGACAATATCATATAGATCCGACTCTTCAAACCTTTTCTCAAGCTCGATTCTAAACCATACAAGATAGCACACTGAACTATGGAGTACCGATTCTTCCGAGCGAGGTAAACATTCTTTACTTCATCGGTAGCATCACCAGTGGGTCACCTAGCGGTGCATCCAGCACATAGGTCAAATTACCAGTGAGGACAATCCTCAAATTGTGGAACCAATCCGCGAAGTTGCTTCCATTGTTTTTCAACTTTTCTTTCTCTAGGAACGCATTAAAATTGATGGTAGGGGCTGCCATTGATCTACAACATATTTGCAATAGTTTAGACTAAGTTTATGACAAATTGAGTTCAAATTAATTAATGAAATTAAACTAGGTGAACTCCCACTCAAAACAACATCCCTCACATTGTTTTAGTGATCACACGAACCAAATCCACTACATCAACACCGATCATCACGAGAGTTGATATAGTTTCAATGGCGAACAATCATCATGTTCATCATATCTACTATATGATTCATGCTTTACCTTTCGCCATCCGTGTTCCCGAGGCCATGTCCGTACATGCTAGGCTCACAAGATCAAACCTTAGCTACCGCATAAGCAAATCTGGCTTGCTTACGTTGTATTCACCATGAATCAAGGACACCCGATCATCACGTGGTGCTTCGAAGCAGCAAGTTTTGGCAACGGTGCATACTAAGGGTGAACACTTTAGAACTTGAAATTTATGTGCATGAGGGATCATCTTATAATGCTACCGTCGCCTACTAAGCAATACAAGATGCATAAAGGATTAACATCACATGCAATTCATAATATGTGATATGATATGGCCTTTTCTTCTTTGTGCTTCCGATCTCCATCTTCAAGCACTAACATGATCTCCATCATCACCGCATAGCATCAAGGTCAATGACGCTTCTTCATGGTTGTCGTCCACCAGCTTCAATTATTACAACTATTTTGAATAGACACGCAGGTCTTAACAGAAATTAAAGACAACCATATGGCTTCCCGAGTTGCCAACTTACAATAAGGAACATTGCATACATCAAATATAATCACAATCATGGCCATATCACATCATCAGACACCCCGCAAAACAAAGTTAGACGCCTCGACTTTCTTTGCATATTTTACGTGGTTTGGGGCTTTCAATAAGTGTCGTTCTAACTTACGAACAAGAACCACAACATTGATACTAGCATTGTTGATCACCCGTTGTAAATTGGATCTTTACTATGCTAGGAGAAACAGCACCATAAAGCCACTTATGCAATACGAGTTGCATGTCAAGCGGAGCAAGTCTCATGAACGATGTCATGTAAGGTTAGCCCGGCCGCTTCATCCCAACATACCGCAAGATGCAAAGTACACAAAAGCAATCTACAATAAAGCATCAACGCCCACAATGACCATTGTGTTCTACTCAGCAACAGATCTACATATAGACACGGCCTGATACCAATCGTAGGGTTTCAGAGCATGGAAAACAAAAATTTCTATCGATACAAACAAACAAGCCAAGATCTATCTACTAGATTGTAGCAACGAGTCGATGGAATAACTCACCGAAGATTCCAAAGTGTTTAACGAGAGCAGATTCTCGTGGGTGATGTAGTCGTACTCTTCCGATCTCAAGATCGCAGAGACGATCCTTCCAGCGCCCGCCATAGCGCCTCAGCATCGGTCACACGTTCGCAGACTGACGAAGACCTTCCTCTCCCTTGTTCCAAAGAAAATGAGGTTGTAGCACTTCCTCATGATTCCAAGAAGACAACGGCGTGGTACCGAAGTAGAGGGAGATCCCAGGCTTCGCCTTAAGCCAAAAGTAGTATGGTGGAGCTTATGAGAGAGGCTATTAGTGGTCTAGTAATTAGACACACCAATTAGAAGGCTCTAAACCGCTGGCTAAAGCAATTAGAAGCTCTAGACCAAAACGGCTCTAAACCGGAGGTAGAAGATAGGAACTTGTGTGTGTGTTAGGAGGGGCAGCCCTGCCCCTCCCTTTATAGGTGGAGGGCCGGGCCAAGGGGAGGAGGAGTCCTCCCCAACTCGGCCTTGAGGTGGGCGCCTTGGGAGGAGGAACCTCCCCAACTCGGTTTCCACTTCTCCTCCTCTTTCCACTTTCCAAAACTTGTTGCTTGACTTTCAAACTAGCCGTTTGACTTTTCAATTTAGGATTTAAATAAACCCTTTATTTTGGACAGCGAGAACACTTAGTACATGATGCAATCATTCCAATATGTAATGACACATTCATGTACCCTTCCCTCCGGAGTGGACATTCCGGGACCTTTCTAGAATGTTCCCATGAAAACATCTAACCATTCCCCAACTCAAACGGACTTTCCTTATATGAATCTTATTCTCCGACCATTCCGGATCACCTCGTGATATCCCGGATCCCATCCGAGACTCAACAACATTCGGTCTCTTTCATAATACCATAACTACTCAAACAACGTCGAATCCTTAAGTGTGTCTCCTACGGTTCGTGAATTATGCGGACATGATCGAGACACTTCTCCAACAATAACCAATAGAGGAATCTGGAAATTCATATGGCTCTACATATTTCTACGATTACTTTGATCGAATGAACCACTTACATACGATACCAATTTCCCTTTGTCTCACGATATGTTACTTATCCGAGGTTATGATCGTCGGTATCTCGCATACCTAGTTCAACCTCACATCGATAAGTACTCTTTTCTCGTTCCCGTGATATGTGATCCCTTGTGACCAAGTCACACGCTTGCAAGCTAATTGGATGACATTTCACCGAGAGGGCCCAGAGTATATCTATCCGTCATATGGATGGACAAATCCCACTCTTGATCCATGTGTTTCAACCAATACTTTCCGAACACTCAATACCACCTTTATAGCCACCACATTACGGTGGTGTTTGATGACATCAAAGCATCCATCCAAAGAAAGGTGATATGCATGATCTCATGGTCGAAGGAATTAGGTTACTATGTATCAGAAAGCATATAGCAATTGAACTATTGAAATGACTTGATCTTTATGCTACGCTTGTCTATAGGAGTATGTCCACCATATCATTCTCCTAACGATATGATCTTGTTGTTAATAACATCTCAATGTTCATGATAGGGAAACCACAATCATCTATTAACCAACAAGCTAGTGAAGTATAGAGGCTATACTAGGGACTTCAAATTAAGTTTACAAATCACACAAGTATTAATGGTTTCCTTGTTAATACTATTATAGCATGAATGTAAACATTTATCATAAACACAAAGATATATAATAATAACTACATTTATTATTGCCTCTAGGGCATATCTCCAACAGTCTCCCACTTGCACTAGAGTCATCTAATCTAGATTACATGGTAATATACCGAACACCCATGGCAGTTTGGTGTTGGTCATGTTTTGCCCTCGAGAGAGGTTTAGTCAACGGATCCGCCACATTCAGATCTGTGTGTACTTTGCAAATCTTTATATCCCCATCCTGGATATGTTCTCGAATAGCGTGGAAACGCAGCTTGATATGCTTCAGTTTCTTGTGTGACCTTGGTTCTTGCGCATTGACTATGGCGCCATGTTATCACAAAGAGATAGACATTGGGTCCAGTAGACTAGGAACCACACCCAGCTCAGAATGAACTCTTTCATCCATATCGCTTGTGAAGCCTCCGGCAATGCCATGTATTCCGATTCAGTTGAAGATCTCGCCACAACGCTTTGCTTTGCACTCCTCCAGCTAATCGCTGCACCATTCAAAATAAATACGATCCAGATTGTGATTTAGAATCATCCGGATCGGTGTTCCAACTAGCATCGGTAACCATTAACAACGAAATGCTCATCACCTCCATAAGAAAGAACCATATCCTTAGTTCTTCTCAAGTACTTAAGGATGTTTTTGATCATTGTCCAATGATCCACTGGATCACTTTGATATCCGCTAGTTAAACTAACAAAGATATGCAATGTCGGGTCTAGTACATAGCATGGCATACATTAGAGATCCTATGGCTGATGCATAGGAGTCTTACTCATCCTTTCTCTATCTTCCCGATGTCGGACTTTGAGTTTTACTCAAGGTCGATATAAACATGGGCAAGAACCCTTTCTATCTTCCATTCCAAACCTCTTTAGAACTTTGTCCAAATATGTACTTTGTGACAATGATATTTGCGTTCGATCTATCTCTATAAATCTTTATGCCTAATATGTAAGCTGCTTCGCCAAGATCCTTCATTGAAAACTATTATTCAAATATTCCTTGACACTATTAAGAAGGTCTACATCATTCCCAATCAACAATATGTCATCCACATACAGTATTAAGAATGCTACTGAGCTCCCACTCACTTTCTTGTAAATACAAGCTTCTCCATAAGTTTGTATAAAACCAAAATTTTGATTACCTTATCAAAATGTTGATTCCAACTTCGGATGCTTGCTTCAATCCATAGATGGACCGTTGAAGTTTGCATACCTTGTTAGCATCTTTAGGATCGACAAAACCTTTGGGTTGTATCATATACAACTCTTCATCAATGTCTCCATTGAGGAATGCTGTTTTGACATCCATCCGCCATATCTCATAATCATAATATGCAGCGATTGCTAACATAATCCTCACAGACTTTAGCTTCGCTACCGTGAGAAAGTCTCATCGTAGTCAACTCCTTGAATTTGTCGAAACCCTTTTGCGACAAGTCGAGCTTTATAGACAGAATATTACCATCAAGATCTGCTTTCTTCTTGAAAATCCATTTGTTCTCGACAGCCTTCCGCCATCCGTAAGTCCACCAAAGTCCATACTTGGTTTTCGTACATGGATCCAATCTCGATTTCATGGCTTCTTGCCATTTATTGGAATCTGGGCTCATCATCGCTTCCTCATATGTCTCGGGTCATCGGTGTTGTCCACCAACATGACATTCATAACGGAATCATACCAACTGGAGTGGTACGATTTCGCTGACCTCCGAGGCTCAGAGCAACTTCAACCAAGTTTCATGATCACCATCATTAGCTTCCTCTCTTATTGGTGCAGGCACCACAGAACTTCTTCCGTGCTGCGCTACTCGCAATTTCGAGAGAAGGTTCGACAACCTCGTCGAAGTTCTACTTTCCTTCCAGTACTTCTTTCGAGAGAAATTCCTTCTAGAAAGGATCCATTCTTGGCAACGAAGATTTTTCCTTCGGATCTATGATAGAAGGTATACCCAATAGTTTCCTTCGGTATCCTATGAAGACGATTTTTCCGCTTTGGGTTCAAGCTTGTCCTGTAACTTCTTTACATAGGCTTCAGATCCCCAAACTTTAAGGAACGACAATTTAGGTTTCTTCCCAAACCATAATTCATACGGTGTCGTTTCAACGGATTTAGATGGTGCCCTATTTAAAGTGAATGCGGCTGTTTCTAATGCATAACCCCAAAATGATAGCGGTAAATCAGAAGTGACATCATAGAGCGAACCATATCTAAGAGAGTTCGACACGACGCTCGGACACACCATTATTACGCTGTGGTGTTCCGGCGGTGTCAATCGCGAAAGTATTCCACATTTCTTCAAATGCTCGCCAAACTCAGAATTTAGATATTCACCTCCACGATCGTAACGTAGAAATTTAATCTTCTTGTTACGTTGATTCTCTACCTCACTTTGAAACTCCTTAAACTTCTCGAAAGTTTCAGATTTATGTTTCATGAAATAGATATACCCATATCTACTCAAGTCATCCGTGAAGGTAAGAACATAACGATAACCACCGCGCGATGCTACACTCATTGGACCACACACATCGGTATGTATGATTTCCAAGAAGTCTGTCGCTCGCTCCATTATACCGTAAAATGGAGTCTTAGTCATTTTACCCATCGACATGCTTCGCATCTTTCAAGTGATTCAAAATCAAGTGATTCAAGAAGTCCATCGGAATGGAGTTTCTTCACGCTTCACTCCAATGTGACCAAGACGACAGTACATATAGGTCGAATTATCGCTGATTTCAAACGCTTAGCCTCAATGTTGTTGATATGTGTATTTCCACTATCGAGATTCAACAAGAATAGACCATCTATCAAAGGTGCATGTGCATAAAACATATTACTCATATAAATCGAACAACCATTATTCTCGGATTTAAACAAGTAACCGTCTCGCAATAAACAAGATCCCGATATAATGTTCATGCTCAACGCAGCACCAAATAACAATTATTTAAGTATAAAACTAATCCCGATGGTAGATGAAGAGGTAGCGTCGACCGCGATCACATCAACCTTTGATCCGCTTTCCCACGCCGCATCGTCACCTCGCTCTTCACTAGCTTCCGTTTATTCGCAGCTCTGCTTGAGTTACAAATATGAGCAACCGAACCAAAGATCAAATACCTGTGCACTACTACGAATACTAGTGAGATACACATCAATAACATGTATATCAGATATACCTTTCTTCTTGATGTTGTCGTTCTTCAAATCCGCCAAGTACTTTGGGCAATTCCGCCCAAAGGACCTTCTCCCTTGCAAAGAAAGCACTCAAGATCAGGCTTGTCCAGCCTTGGTCCTCTTCGTCGGCGTGGCAGCTTTCTTACCACCCTTCTTGAAGTGTCCCTTTGCTTAGACTTGCCTTTCTTGAATTTGGTGGTCTTATTGACCATCAACACTTGGTGCTCTTTCTTGATCTCCACTTCGCAGATTTTAACATAGCAAATAGTTCGCAACTCTTTGTTCATGTTCTGCATGTTGTAGTTCATCACAAAGTTCTTGTAACTTGGTGGTAGTGATTGAGGATGCGGTAAACCCCAAAGTATTAGGAATCACTATACCCAAACTTTGAAGTTTATTTATGCCTGCACATCTTAAGCACATGCTCACCGACGAGCTACCTCTTCCATCTTGCGCTTAAAGAACTTTTCGTAAGCTTCATAACTTTCAATTGCCGCATGAGTCTCAAAGATTAATTTGAGATCCTCGACAATATCATATAGATCTGACTCTTCAAACCTTTTCTCAAGCTCCGATTCTAAACCATACAAGATAGCACTGAACTATGGAGTCGATTCTTCCGAGCGAGGTAAACATTCTTTACTTCATCGGTAGCATCACCAGTGGGTCACCTAGCGTGCATCCAGACATAGGTCAAATTACCAAATTGTGAGGACAATCCTCAAATTGCGGAACCAATCCGCTAAGTTGCTTCCATTGTTTTTCAACTTTTCTTTCTCTAGGAACGCATTAAAATTGATGGTAGGCTGCCATTGATCTACAACATATTTGCAATAGTTTAGACTAAGTTTATGACAAATTGAGTTCAAATTAATTAATGAAATTAAACTAGGTGAACTCCCACCAAAACAACATCCCTCACATTGTTTTAGTGATCACACGAACCAAATCCACTACATCAACACCGATCATCACGAGAGTTGATATAGTTTCAATGGCTAACAATCATCATGTTCATCATATCTACTATATGATTCATGCTTTACCTTCGGCGATCCGTGTTCCCGAGGCCATGTCCGTACATGCTAGGCTCAAGATCAAACCTTAGCTACCGCATAAGCAAATCTGGCTTGCTTACGTTGTATTCACGCTGAATCAAAGACACCCGATCATCACGTGGTGCTTCAAGCAAGCTTTGGCAACGGTGCATACTAAGGGTGAACACTTTAGAACTTGAAATTTATGTGCATGAGGGATCATCTTATAATGCTACCGTGCCTACTAAGCAATACAAGATGCATAAAGGATTAACATCACATGCAATTCATAATATGTGATATGATATGGCCTTTCTTCTTTGTGCTTCCGATCTCCATCTTCAAGCACGAACATGATCTCCATCATCACCGCATAGCATCAAGGTCAATGACGCTTCTTCATGGTTGTCGCCCACCAGCTTCAATTATTACAACTATTTTGAATAGACACGCAGGTCTTAATGTAAATTAAAGACAACCATATATTCTCGCCGTTGCCAACTTACAATAAGGAACATTGCATACATCAAATATAATCACAATCATGGCCATATCACATCATCAGACACCCCTGCAAAACAAAGTTAGACGCCTCTACTTTCTTTGCATATTTTACGTGGTTTGGGGCTTTCAATAAGTGTCGCTCTAACTTAACAAGAACCACAACATTGATACTAGCATTGTTGATCACCCGTTGTAAATTGGATCTTTACTATGCTAGGAGAAACAGGCACCCGCAGCCACTTATGCAATACGAGTTTCATGTCAAGCGTGGAGCAAGTCTCATGAACGATGTCATGTAAGGTTAGCCGCTTCATCCCAACATACCGCAAGATGCAAAGTACACAAAAGCAATCTACAATAAAGCATCAACGCCCACAATGACCATTGTGTTCTACTCTGCAACAGATCTACATATAGACACGGCTCGATACCATCGTAGGGTTTCGTAGCATGGAAAACAAAAATTTTCTATCGCATACAAACAATCAAGCCAAGATCTATCTACTAGATGGTAGCAACGAGTCGATGGAATAACTCAAACTCTAAGATTCCAAAGTTTTTAACGAGAGCCTATTCTAGTGGGTGATGTAGTCGCATTTTCCGATCTCAAGATCGGCAGAGACGATCCTTCCAGCGCCACGCTCAAGCAGCGCTCCAAGTCGGTCACACGCTCGTTACTCGACGAAGACCTTCCTCTCCTTGTTCCAGCAGTGCGGAGGTTGTAGCACTCTCCTCGCGATTCGCAAGACAACGGGCGTGGTACCGGAAGTAGAGGGAGATCCCGCAGGCTTCGCCTTAAGCCAAGTAGTATGGTGGAGCTTATGATAGATGCTATTAGTGGTATAGTAATTTGACACACCAATTAGAAGGCTCTAAACCAATTAGAAGGCTCTAGACCAAAACGGCTCTAAACCGGGAGGTAGAAGATAGGAACTTGTGTGTGTGTTAGGAGGCGCCTCCCTTTATAGGTGGGAGGGCCGGCCAAGGGAGGGAGGAGTCCCTCCCCAACTCGGCCTTGAGGTGGGCGCCGGCTTGGGAGGAGGGAATCCTCCCCAACTCGTTTCCACTTCTCCTCCTCTTTCCACTTTCCAAAACTTGTTTGACTTTCAAACTAGCCGCTTGACTTTTCAATTTAGGATTTAAATAAACCCTTTATTTTGGACAGCGAGAACACTTAGTACATGATGCAATCATTCCAATATGTAATGACACATTCATGTACCCTTCCCTCCGAGTGCCGGACATTCCGGGACCTTCTAGAATGTTCCATGAAAACATCTAACCATTCCCCAACTCAAACGGGACTTTCCTTATATGAATCTTATTCTCCGGACCATTCGGATCACCTCGTGATATCCCGGATCCCATCCGAGACTCAACAACATTCGGTCTCTTTCTCATAATACCATAACTACTCAAACAACGTCAATCCTTAAGTGTGTCTCCCTACGGTTCGTGAATTATGCGGACATGATCGAGACACTTCTAACAATAACCAATAGAGGAATCTGAAATTCATATGGCTCTACATATTTCTACGATTACTTTGATCGAATGAACCACTTACATACGATACCAATTTCCCTTTGTCTCACGATATGTTACTTATCCGAGGTTATGATCGCTCGGTATCTCTCGCATACCTAGTTCAACCTCACATCGATAAGTACTCTTTTCGCTCCTGATATGTGATCCCTTGTGACCAAGTCACACGCTTGCAAGCTAATTGGATGACATTTCACCGAGAGGGCCCAGTATATCTATCCGCTATATGGATGGACAAATCCCACTCTTGATCCATGTGTTTCAACCAATACTTTCCGAACACTCAATACCACCTTTATAGCCACCCTGTTACGGTGTGGTGTTTGATGACATCAAAGCATCCATCCAGTAAAGGTGATATGCATGATCTCATGGTCGAAGGAATTAGGTTACTATGTATCAGAAAGCATATAGCAATTGAACTATTGAAATGACTTGATCTTTATGCTACGCTTGTCTATAGGAGTATGTCCACCATATCATTCTCCTAACGATATGATCTTGTTGTTAATAACATCTCAATGTTCATGATAGGGAAACCACAATCATCTATTAACCAACAAGCTAGTGAAGTATAGAGGCTATACTAGGGACTTCAAATTAAGTTTACAAATCACACAAGTATTAATGGTTTCCTTGTTAATACTATTATAGCATGAATGTAAACATTTATCATAAACACAAAGATATATAATAATAACTACATTTATTATTGCCTCTAGGGCATATCTCCAACACAAGATGTCATCCACATAATGTATTACAAATATGTCTCGGCGCTCCCACTTAATTTCTTGCAAATGCAAGCATCTTCATCATCTCCTGATGAAATTAAACTTCTTTAACAGTTTCATCACGGTGAAGATTCCAACTCCGCGATGCTTACTTCAACCATTAAAGTTTGCATGCCCTTTTAGCATCCTTTGAATTAACAAACCCTTTGGACCGTGTCATGCACACGTCCTAGGTAACCATTCTATTAGAAGAACTTTGTTTTGTTTATTCTTCTACCATATACCAAATTATATGTAGTGGTTGCTACATTAATCCGTCCAGACTAAATATCGCTATGAAAGATCCAATCTTGTCATAGTAAACTCCTTAAACATTGTCATAAAATACTTTATGACACGTCAACTATTTCATAGATGTGAAACATCCATGTCTGTTTCTTTATAGATCCAAATACGACCGATAGGTTTTTACACCTTTCCGGAGGGTCTTCCAAGTTCAGAACTTGATTTCTCGTGTATGGAACTATCAAGGATTTTATGGCTTCAAGCCATTTGACAGAGTCAGGGCCTATCATCGCTTCTTTGCATGTAGTCAGTTCATCATTGTCAAACAATAATGATTTATTCTCAAATCTCAGTATTTGATTATTTATCCGACCTACTTGGTTCAATAGGAACTTAGACATCCGTGACCATAACCTTTGAGGCACGTGAGCCATGAGCATTCTGGCTGCCTCCGGAATGTTTTCTGGCGCTGTGCAACTCAGCACATATAGCTAAGGTTCGTTAACCTTATCAAAATTATATTGTCCTCCCACTTAACTTTTGCGAAAAATTACTTTTTCAAGAAACTTCACATTTTAAGCGATAAACCCTTTTGTCCTCGGTGTTATGGAGGAATACCCAATGGTTATTCGAAATAACCTACAGAGACATGCTCATCCGACTTTGGTTGTAAACATCTTTCTTATGCTTAGCATACCAAAATTTTAATAAAGGACAACTTGGGTTTTACCCTAAACTAGGTGTCATTTCAACGGATCAAGATGGAGCTCTTTTCAGTGTAAAAGCGGTAGTCTCTAAAGATTTGATCTTTTAAAACATAATGGTAGTTTTATAAATGACACCTTTGATCCAACCATGTCAAACAAGGTTTCATTACAAATCTCAAACACTTCATATTCCTATGGTGTTTCGGGAGATGCAAATCTAGGTGTTTTTGCTAAACTTGTAACTCAAATAAATCCCTTTATGATAAAATCATAAATTATTTATTTTCTTGTCACACTTGCAACTCAACTAAATCCCTTTATGGTAAAATCATAAATCATTTATTTTCTTGTTACAATGATTTTCCACTTCATCTTGAAAGTCTTTGAACGTATTCAAATACTTATTTCTCATTAAGTGAATATTCACTCAAATTTCCGGAGAAAGCATATGAAGCTGAAATCCGTCGCTTACGACTACACATAATGGACTACATACATCGATATGTATAAATTCCATTATTTTAGTCGATATTTCTTCTTTGGCCTTTGAACGAAGTTTTAATTATCCCGAGGAATGTATCACAAGCGTCACTTGATCAAATCAAAGACTCCAAAAATCCATGAATATGGCGTTTCTTCATGTTTTCTTTCCAATATAATTTAAACGGCGATGTCACTTCGTAAGTGATCTTCCAATCATTTGTCTTGTGACATTTTAGCATTAGTTTTATGGATGTGATTTCTCCAACTAGATTTGTAAATCATCCATCTTACATGGAATGCGGTAATTATTTGAACAATCTTTGTTCAAATAATACCTGATTTAAATAACTATTATTAAAACAAATCTTGAAGGCAAGCTTTGATGTCAACGAGAAATACAAACAACGGTTTGTTTGTTTTCGATGAACATCATCACATATTCTCTTGCTAGTTACTTTAGCCATTGTGGTTCATGAATTGTGTCATTCTGTATGAAATTTCAAACCAACCAATTCGGTATCCAATACTCAAGAACCACATTGTTTAACAAGCAAAGAATACAACCACAACATGTATATCATCTATATACCTAAACTAGATATTTCCAGTCTTTTCTTTTCTGCCAAATATATTTTATAGATTCTCTTTCAGCATTTCCTTTTCCTTTTTAAAAGAACCTATCAACATCAAAAGTGGCGCCATATGCATGACACATAGTTCAAAGCGTGTATATTCAAATAATAATACCTTTGAACTTGCACTTTGAAGTAGATCACCATCATCAGATGATCGGCATTCTTTCAAAATTCATTCTTTAGTAATCTCTTAGTGTAGTAAACACTTTACATACATCTTCTATTCATCCCTATCATGACGACTTTCATGATCAAGCTAATGTAGCTTATAAAGACGAATTGTGAGTATAACGTTACTTTCCAAAACCCTTTTGGATGATTAGGATGTCTAGCATCTCCAACCTTTGCAAATTCTCATCCAATATGAGAACATACATTATACTCTATCATATTGCAACCAAAACATTGTTTCAGATATCGTTATACCTGCCACACATGATGGTTTCTGAAACAATTCTTTCAGCTCCTAGATAAACTTGATATTAAAACAATCAAGAATCACGGAGGCAAACATGATACTTAAGATACTAACACTGGAATTGTTACTCTTGATTTAATACCAATTATTAAATTTCACTGATAGAGTGATATATGGAAATCTACTCGTCGATCCCTTGACCGTGGCCTATATACGGAATGTTTTCCAGCTCGACGAGAAGCGCCAGAAACTACTGCAGGAAGCACATACCATCACGAAGCAGGGCGCAAAGTTAGATGATGGTGGCGGCGGATTTGCGGTGTTGGCGTTGCTTGAACCGGTAGGGAGTTCCTGCGGCTGTTGCACTGGGATAGCTGGAGGGGCATGGACTTCACACGACCATGCCGGTGTCATCGGCTGGCCCCTTCCTGTAGTCCCACGGCTTAGGCGGAGCTGGCCCGGTTTGGTCCTCCTCCATCACACTCCTAATGGCGACAAACACCTGGCGGGATGTGATGGCCTTGTCGTCCCGCTCCTCGCGATTGATCTCCTCCTCCATCTCCTTCATGGCTGAGTCGAGTTCTTACGGTTTGATATCCATATCCTCCGAGTCCATGCTGATGTCGGCATAAAGCGCATCCAGAACAGAGTCGGAGGGTGCGGGAACTTCCTCGATGACAGAGGACGATGGTGAGGCAGCGGGGACATTGGCAGGCGGCAATGACCCGGGTATGGCAGCAAGCGTTGCCTGGGCAACTTCATCAGCATCGGCATAACTATTGACAGTGTTGAGCATATGCTCGAAGGTGAGGATGCCCGCGGCCTGTTGCCGCCTAAGCATATGTCGGAGAAGTGTGCCGCGATCCAGCCCTTCGACGAAGTGGTAAACAACGTCATTGTCCGGGTAGTTCTCCAAATCATCTCATATCCGGAGTCATCTGGCGAGGTAATCTCGGGGGCTTTCACCCTCTCTCTGAACTCAACACCCTAGATCGAAGATGGTTACCACACCGACAAAGTGTGATCGCTTCTTTCCAAATGGATGGGTTAGCCCAATGGATTTGTAGTGATCTTCCAACATTATATCCCGCACATGGGCGGTTTGGATGGGCCTAGAATTTTCCTATCTAAGCCGGCAAACTCCAAAGAGATATCCAACTTCGATCCTTCCGCGAATGTGTCCTACCCGTAGACGGTCCATGTGGGCCTTGACGATCCTCTGACTTCCAGGGAACTAGCGCCCAAGTCAGTTTCGCCGATGAAGAGGTGGATGTCCCCAATTGGAACGATTGAGCAGCGAGTGGGGTTTGTCTTAGCTGGGATCCAGAACTCGTCGGGAGGTACGATCGGAATGTTGCTGGAGAAGAGAACACGACCGATGGCTACAGTTTCACTGATTCCCGCGAAGAGCTTGGACCTCGCCCGTTGTAGAGCTTGAAGCGCCTCTTGCCCCACAGTGGGCGCCAACTGTCGTGGTATTGCCGATGGGTATGCCATGAAGGGGTCCTCACAGTGCGTGTTTAGAGACGCGGGGTAAGGCAGCAAGTTGGCGGGTACGAGGTAGCATAGCTTACCCAGGTCCAGGTTCCACGACGGTGGCGGAACCCTAATCCTGCTATAAATCACTATAAGGGCAATACGCCGAGTTACAGGGATTGGTTCGCTGTGCGCGATATGAGTTGTTTTTCTGCCCTAAAGGCTACCATAGGTCCGGCTTATAAAGACGCCAGGTCCTAGGGTTACAGGGAAGATTCCTAGCCGGACAGGTTACAGAGTCCTACACTAGATCCAACTAGTCTATGTGTCTTGCACTCCAAGGCTCCAAGTATGTAAGTGACTCCATCATAGCCTTCCTTTATCTGGATTGGGCCTCCCTTCTGGATCAGCAGGCCATGGGCCTTGCCACCAACTGTGGGCCACCCGGGTTATCCGGATTAGAGACATGTTATGGTGATACCCAGTTAGCATATCCCGAATAGACTCTGCCACCGTCACACCGCATTCTTATGCGTGCGAAGACAGGAGTGGTGCATCCGAAGACCATCATCATTCTTCATGTTGAGGGTTTATCTCCTCTCCCGAAGACATACCATGGAGTGCTCAAGGACCCTAATTGGCATGCATCGATGGTACGAGTACAATGCTCTTCTCTCCAACAACACTTGGGACCTAGTTGATCCACCTCGCAATGCAAATATTGTCACAGGAAAGTGGATCTTTCGTCACAATTTAAAGTCTGATGGTTCTCTTGATCGATACAAGGCACAATGGGTCTTGCGAGGATTCACGCAACATGAAGGTATTGGTTTTGATGAAACTTCCAGTCCAGTTGTTAAACCCGCCATGATACGGACAATTCTATCACTTGCTTGTTGGGAATATGCCCTAGAGGCAATCATGTATTATGATATTTCCCATTGTATTCATAAAGATATTAAGTTGTCCTTGTATAAACATCTGATGTGTATCATTGAATATGTGATTCGGTTGTGGAACTATACATTCATGTTGTTTGTACTAAATGTCCTTGGTCATCGAGGTTGTGCTGGACACACAACTTAGACCAATGTGAAAGTCGGCTTGATGACTCAGTTCCACTTGTCATGGGCATGGAGATGCTATTCCGACTTACACAGATTCGGCTAAAGAGTTTAGCGAGTCGGATTTAACCATATTGAGGTACAACGAACAAGTTGTCATTTGTATATCTCAATCAATGTAATCCTTAGACCCGAGGTTGTTGCACAGTCCGAGTTGAGGATCACCGACTTAGGTTCTATCAAACGCTAATCCATAATTGGGCAGTTATAAAGGCAGAGTTCGGATCGACTGAGAATCAAGCTGCGTGATGTGAATAACCAAGATGGGATTTTGCCCCTCCACTTGGAGAGATATTCTCTGGGCCCTCTCGGAAGATATGATTCAGAAAGCATGGCCATGCACGACTCGGTTAAGTGCTAACCGAGGCGATCGACTAAGAGTTAGTCGGATGAATCACTTATCTTGGATCGAGAAGAGAGTCGGACTATTTAAGGGATGACAAATATTCGCCTATAGTCTGACAAGGTATATCGTGAGGCAAAATAGAATCGGACGCAAGTCGCATTGAAAAGGCAAGTCGTCATGACTCTTTGGTACTTGGGAGTCGGCACGTTCTGCTAGGAGCCACTACCGACTGATCGATTAAGAGTCGGACTCCAATCATGTCCAAGTAGCCATGAGCCTACGACTTCATACACTTAAGAGCGGGAGCAAATTCGGATTGGATCTGAACCGAAAATCTGGTTGGGTTGGACCCGAGCTGGATTTGTACTGAGTCAGTGAGTCGGACTCACAAGGACTAATATTATATGCCTTTAGTGAATGGGCCACGAGAGTGGAGCCCACGTTCACTCCCTATATATAGTGGAGCATAGTAACCCAGAAGGGTTAATCGTTGATCGGTTAGGTCATTCCATGAGTTGGAAACCCTAGCTCCACAGTAGTCCTGCCGTCGTAAAGAACCTAACAGTTCGCCGTCGGTGCTACTCCTTGTACGTGTGGATACCAGCAGAGGTGTTGTACGATCAGCACCAGGACGATCGGATCGTAAGGACTGCACTACATTCAACAGACGTGCTACATCAGTAATCCGCAACTGTGCGTCTAGTGGTAAACCTCGTGGCCTTCTACCTCAGCTAGATCTTAGGATCACCACGTTAGAGGAAAAAGGTTTGTTTTATCTCTACGTGGCCCAACATTGCTCTTTCCAGTGATTGGCCTATTCATCAACTGGATGTCAAAAATGCTTTCCTCAATGACAAACTTGATGAGGCGGTTTATGCTCGACAACCCTCAGGTTTCATTGATCCCAATTCTCTTGAGAAGGTGTGCCGCCTGAACAAATTCTTGTACGGGTTGAAGAAGGCTCCACTGGCATGGTTTCAACGGTTAGCCTCCTATATTGCATCTCTTGGGTTTCTAAGTGCCAAGACTGACAACTCATTGTTCGTCTATCGTCGTGGCTCCAATATGGCTTATCTTCTGCTATATGTGGATGACAGAATTTTGACTACGTCTTTCTCGACACAGTTGCACAGTTTGATTGCTTTACTCTGTTCAAGTTCACCATGATGGACATGGGTGATTTACATTACTTTCTGGGCATCTTCGTCAAGCGCAGCAAAGACTGTCTCTTTCTCTCGCAAGAGAAGTATGCTATGGACGTCCTTGACCGCACCGGTTTGTTACAGTGCAAGTCTATCTCCACACCAGTTGATACAACTTCTAAGCTGAAAGCTCATTCTAGTGATCCCGTGGCTGATCCTACAGAGTATCGCACTATTGTAGGAGGTATCCAGTACCTTACTTTTACTCGGCCTGATATCTCCTATGTAGTACAGCAGATATGTCTTCATATGCATGATCCACGGGCTAATCACTTGCTCCTTGTGAAGCGTGTTCTATGCTACATCCGTGGAACCACCTACTATGGTTTCACTTTATATCGACGCACCTCGAACAAACTGATGGCCTACTCTGACACTGACTGGGCAGGTTGTCCAAACACTCGACGGTCTACTTCTGGCTATTGTGTGTTCCTTGGCGCAAATTTGGTGTATTGGTCGGCCAAGCGACAACATACTGTTTCATGCCCAAGTGCTGAGGCTGAGTATCAGGCAGTAGCAAATGTGGTGGCCAAACTGTGTTGGCTATGACAACTACTTCAAGAGCTTCATCGACCGCTGCCTGATGCTTTGAGTTCAGTTTACATGACACATAATCCACCAAGCATGTGAAGATTGATCTAAACTTCGTCAGAGATCGCGTGACAACTAGTGAGGCCAGGGTTCTACACGTTCCTAGTTCATCTCAGTTCGCAGACATCTTCACCAAAGGATTACCATCGCCTCTCTTCTTAGATTTTCGGGACAGTCTTAATATTCGTCTACACGTTCCTAGTTTATCTCAGTTCGCAGACATCTTCACCAAAGGATTACCGCCCATTTTCGACCGAAAAAGGGTGTTAGAATATGTGACCGTATCGTATATAGGTATACGGTCATATTGTGTATTCCTTTTGTATATGTTCGTGTTGTATGAGACTAGGACTCCCCTTGTAATCCTCTTATATAATAAATAATACAAGACACCACTACGTATGGTTTTCCCTATATTAACCAAGATAACTGCAAACCTATCATAATACAAATGTAGGGGCCAATTTTCCATTTCTTCCCCACACATGTGGAGGAGAAAAGGCGAAGCGGGGGAGGTAGAAACACTAAGAGGTGAGGAGAGAGAAAAAAATTCACACAAAACACTTAGAGCTTGTAAGCATCCTTTTCACACTTAGCACCATTTATAGGTGTTAAAGCCTCGGATGGTTTCTGAATCTTTTATGATCTTGTAAAAGAAAGAAAACCTTTCTAGGTTATGAAGATGTGGGCCAAAAGACCGAGAAACTGTACAATCTATTGATTGACTAAAAAACTCAAGCTAAGTAACTTACTTGAGTAACTTGCTAGAATGATCACTCAGGCTCTAGTGACCACTTGCCAACCATTAATTAGGGTTATAAAGTATATTATTTAATCTGTGACAAAATTAAAATAATATTTTAGTTAACTTTGAACATGCTAAGTATGATGTCGCATATCAGTTGTCTAACTACAAGAGTCGGATCTTTTCTTTTTAATTAATCTTAAAACCCGAACACCCCAACTTTGAGTCATTTTTATCGAATTCACAAGATTGAGAACTACGATTTAGTGAATAGCCTGAAGATATATTTCTTTTCTTAAGTGAGTTTCAACCTTATGAGATCCATGATTTATAATCTTGCTTGAACAAACTTTAATACTAGTAAAATCCTTGACTTCTGAGTGCTAATCGTTTTTACCTTAGCCTCTATTACCACCACTCTTTAACATTTTTTGGATGCTGGTGCTCGAACGTTTTTTTTTGTTTGTCTCACCAATATTCTCCGCTCTCTCTGCTTCTCTAGTTGTAATAAAACTCAAAAAGAAGAAAACACACAGCTTATCTGGCTTGGCTTGCAAACATTCCCCAGTCTCTCTCTAGAAGCAAAAAAAAAGAAAAAGAAAAAGGAGAACAGACAGCCCATCTCCTCCCAAATCGCCATTGGCTCATCGTCGGCTTCTGCACTCCCCGACTGCCTTCCATCTCTCCCACACACGGCCGCGACACCCCTTTCAAGCCCGCGCAGTCCGCGGCGGGGGTAAGCTCCATGGGTGTGCCCTCGACCGCGGGGAGCTGGGACGCCGAGGACGACTTCCTGCTCAAGAACGCCATCGAGGTAACCGCAATTGAGCCCAGCTCAACCTCCCTTGTCCTTGATCGGAGCCTACTGGATGCTCTTCTCGAGTCTCCACTCGCTCGCGTGGCGCAGATTTCGCGGTTACTCGTGCCAGGGTTGATTGCGGTGTGGTTCCAGTACGCACGGTGGTCTAGTCCGTCGCGCGTCTGGTTGTATATTTTGCAGGCTGAGATTCTCCAGCCGGTTGAGTGGTTTCTGTTGATTTACTGGTCTGTTACAGTTAGAATTTTAAATGCTTTAGGTGGCTGCTTAATAATTTTCTCGAATTCAGTTCGATTCGTGTCGCTATACCTTAATGGTGCGTGTGCAGGCTACCAGGCTGCAGTTTGCTAAGTCCATTTCGCAGAAATCGTGTGTGAATAGTGGCGCTTACTTGGCCCGATGAGCCAGAGATGCTAAAAGTCCTATCGTTAGCAAGGTTTGCAATAAAAGGGCAAATGAGTCTAGGTGGCAAACAGATTTTATTAGATCGCCTGATCTGTTGGTCACTAGGAGGATTGTCAACGGTTCAACGCTAGCTAGTGCGTGATCTAAGGGCAGGTCACCTGCCTGCTGTTGCAATGTTATGCATATTTATACCTGACCTTGTGTATGCATGAAATGAACCAGATAGTGATCGAACAACGTGCCGTTAGGAAGAAGCAAATAAACGATGCATGATAAAGTAAGTATTAATTTTTTTTCCTGAAGAGCGAGACATTGTAAAGTTAGCTATGGTATCATCAGCTTGCGGAAGGCATTTATGTATACCCTTGTGAATGGCCTTCTCTAATTTGTAGCTTTGTTTGCCCTGGTTTTCTTGTTGTCAGAGATGCTAGGGCTAGTCTACTGTTATTCTTATCTGGTAGGTGCTTCGTGAATGGGTCCATCTGTATCATGGTTGGCTTCAGTTGTTGCAACCCCAGTTCTAGCTTCCTGAGGGTGTGAAATTGGATTATTTAACTGTAATGCAGAAGCACTTGTTGCAGGATGTATTGAAGAAACTGGTCATGTAATCTGTCCTATTGGCTGGAAGCTCAACTTGTACGATATTTTGTGCCTGTTTGTTGCTTTTGAGGCTACCATTGTTGTAAATCATAGCATTTTCTGGGGACTGTTTAGTGGATAGGTTTGCATGCAAAGCTATTGCTCTCTTCAAGTTACATGTCACATTACCTAGATTCCCCAAAGCCTAAGAAGTTCAGTCCTAAGTGGTCTTCTGTTTGGTACTAATTAATAAATGCCGTGATACTTTGTTTGTTGGGTTTGGTTTAATTCATTTATTGATCATATCTTATAAGCATGGATCCTGTCATTACTTGAATTGTTCTTAGATATTTCCGTAGTAGCTCAAATGATATGTACAGCTCTGAATCTACCGGTCAAAACTGTTCTCTGACATTAAGTTCACCTCGTTGAAAAGGACAATGATTATATATTATTGTTATCCTCCTTCACGTGTGCAATATGTTATGTGTGGAATTTATGCTTTAAATATGACATGGGAAAATCATTGCAAGTCCAGAATAATGTTCTGGAAGTTAATTCTGGCAGCACCCCAACCCCTCCTTATCTGTAAATTGCAAACTTAACTCAACCTTAATTTAGCATATTGATTTCAGATATCAGAGCTAATTGGCCACTGCTAGATTGACTGCCCATAATACCACCTACCCCCTTCCCACGTTGTCGGCGATGCAACTATTGCAATATTTGTAGCTGTTGGGCATGGCATATTGAACTCCACACATAATGGCATTATTGGTGCTCATACGAATGCTAAAATTGTGGTTTGGTATTTCAGGAATTTATTTGGAATCATTTATTCAGTCGATTTTTGGTTGGTTATATAGATTCAACACCACATATAGCAGAATTGGTTGTGCAACCCACAACTCATGATTATGTCAGCTAAAGCTACATGGCATTCTCATGTCTTGCAATGTGATAACGATTTATATTATTAAATGTTTTACCACCATTTGTAAGTACTATCCTTGTGTATGCTGCTAATGCCACCTCTTCTTATTCTTGTAGGCTGGTGCGTCGTTGGAATCCTTGGCTAAAGGGGCTGTATGCTTTTCCCATAAATTCAGTCTTCAAGAATTGCAGGATCGTTGGTGCTCGTTGCTCTATGATTCAGAGATCTCAGCACAAGCATCTGCTCGCATAGTAGAGTTTGAGACACTGCTTTCAACCTCCAGTCCCGGCAAAACAATTAAACGCTTCAACTCAAAGGGAAAAGTTTATGCACGACGCAAGCGGAAAATAGATAGTGTAAAGCATCAGTATTATTCAAGGAGAAAGAGAGTCTGCCATGAACCATGTTTCTCTGCAGCTTTTGGTTATGCTCTTGCACCCTGTTCATGTATTCCTGATGGCAGTAGTTGTGTATGTGGTGGCTTACTTAAACCTTCGGAAGGCCATTGCTTGGTTCATACCCTTGATCCTGCAGCAGTTTTGGTAAATAATTATGGACAGATTAATGAGAGCTATGGCCGGGGACAAGACGCACACCACAAAGATAATCAAATTTTTTTATTCCATCCAAATCATGCTAATGCTGCTGGGAGCATATTAATAGATGGAACCATCAATGATGAAATCCTGCATGGATGCTCTGATGTAGGTCAGCGGTATAGATGTGACGATCTACAAAAGAATCCTCAGTCAAGTGAAAGGAATATTGCCCCTCTAAAAGACCTCCCTGATCTCCAGGATTATACAAACCCTGAGCAACCAGTTCTTGGCAATCAGTATGAAAATGAAGTGACAGGATCAAAGATTCTTCTGGATACTGACCGAGATGTGAGTAGCCAGCAGTTGTGTTCGGGGATACCTATGATACACACCTGGAGTAAGTTTGAAGATGTTAAGTCGCATGACATGCTGACAGATATGCTTAAAAAGGAAGAACATATTACCTTTGTTTGTGACAAGAAATTGGAAACATTTAGCAGTGACACATTTGCGTCTCTGGTGAATGGCATGTCTGATTCTGGTTTAGACAATGCATCCTTCTCAGAGAATGAATCCATGCATGCCTGTTCAATGAATTGCGGTCAGAGCAAAGACTTTGAGCTCCTCAATGTCAAGAATCTTTCAGGTTCGGTTATTGCTACAGATCAGGATGATTTCGGTGATTTTAGTGCTAAAGTTGTTATGGAGGACATATCTGGAGTGCATCTGCTGGGCCTACGTGATTCTCATTCAAGCAATACATGCGATAATCACATATATCCAATCCATAAGAAACATAGTATGAAAGATGTTTATGGAACCGACATGGGGCCTATATCGTCAGAAGTACCTTTTTCTGGTTGCAGTATTGAGTGCAGGTTAAACACAGAAGATTCTGAAATTCCTTGCAACGATGATGCCCTGATGCATGGCCAGCTTCCTTTAGAGTGCACCTCTACTTCCGACAAGAATTCTAACCACATTATGTGTTTGGTTTCCATGGAACCTACCCCTCCAGAAAATGCTGGTGATTCTAATCACTTCGACTCGGTTCAAGATGGCCAACCTTCCTCAGCAGCAATGAAGATGGAACCATCAACCTTTGAAAAAAAGGAAAATACGGTGGCTTTAAATGAAGCATGCAGTTTAGGAAGTAAGCCATCTGTCATATATAGTCCATCATTCTGCCAAATATGAATGCTTTGGTAACTTAGGAATCTGACTCTGAATATTGCAGATCAAGTGTCAAATGAAATAAACTGTAAGTTTCTTGCTGATAAGCCAGATGTAGGCTGTGAGACTGCTATCCGAAACTCTATGTCATCACATGGGTTACCAGATATAGAATTTCATAATCCCATTGCAACCATGTCCAGTTCAGATCAAGCAGAAGGAGGATCTGATGATGAGAATTGTGTTCCAAACTATTTTGACATAGAAGCTTTGGTACGTATTTCTTTAATTACTTGAGTTTACAAGTCTTTGTTTTCCTTGGTACCTACTTCTGGAACATTTACTGCAGATACTTAATCAAGATCTAATTCCATGGGATCAAGAATCTGATTTCATCCAACCTGAAGGTAAAGTTTATGTGGATATATGCAGTCTATTTTGGTTGTTGCAAAAAAAAATTCTGTTCTGGTAGAAGATTCTCTTAATTGATGCCATTGTTACGCTAAATGGATACTAAAGCGATTTCTTTCCATCTGTATTATTTGCAAGACCAGTTTCAAGGTTTCAGCACCTTGAAAGCAGGAAGGACTTGATACGACTAGAGCAAGGTGCTCGTTCTTATATGAACAGATCTATTATGTCCCAAGGTGCTTTTGCAATTATTTATGGCAGATATCTGAAGTACTACATAAAGGATCCTGAGGTAAGCTTAAGCAGTATTGTAATAAATCATCATTTGCATAGTAGTAGATGTAATGCTAACGACAATCAGTTGATGTATTCCTTTTTTGAGCTTTAAATCAATGTATTGACAATAAACGGTGATTTTGAATAGACCACTTAAATCCCCTCAAAATAAAATAAGATATGCCTGAACTGTTACCCAAATTAGTCACTTTTATATTATTCTTATTTTGCTTTCAGCTAAATTATGTAGTCAATGCTTAACTATCAACACAGAACATCACTCTTGCTAACATATTCATCCATAATTGATGAATTAACATGATTTTGTAATATGTTGGGTGCCATCTTTGGAATCTTACCTAATCTTAACATGTAGGTAACTCTTGGGAGAGAAACAGAAGAGGTACACGTTGACATTGATCTTGCAAAAGAAGGGAATGCCAATAAAATATCTCGTCGACAGGTACTTTCCCACCTTCTATTTTTGTGATTTAAAATATGCCAAATAATGCTGGATTTATGGAAGCTATATGTAGGTTCTACTGATAGGCATTATCATTTTTCAGCTGTTGTGAATAACCACAAATTGTGTATAACAAACTTCTTGCTATTGACAAATACTGCTATCTCATTATGTGCAAATCCTGATTAGGCCGCTGATGAGGTTTGAATTAGTTGATAGTAGCTCTTCGTACATGCATACTGAGTGAACATAGGAGAACTTTTCCTCTGGTGACAGAAATACTTTATTAAATTTGGGACTTATGTATTATTTTCGTGGGTATACTTCTAAGAAAATAAAAACATGTCAAAACAAATCTATTCTATGTAAACTGGTACCGAATATAGCACTTGTTTGTTGAGTAAATTGCACGTGCTCATGAAATTACGAGACAGTGGCATACAACCATGCTGTATGGTCCAAGCCAAGGACAAACGAAATGAAGCACGGCATCCAGGACGCCACATCACAGACAACTTCGGGTTAACCACCTGTTTTGATTACTTGAAGCATTGATCAAGCCTGGGAAGAAGGCCATGTGAAATCATATTTGATATTGGTACTGCAGATTAACACCGGGTGCTCACAATTATCTATTGAATCGACTAGATATATTTTTGGATAATGGAAGAGAATATCTCCCCCAGCTTTTACATCAATAAGTCAACTATATATAGCCCGTAGGATTCTATCTTTCTATACTCTATCCAAACTAAGGAATGTCAAATCTTTCCACACACCATCAACACAACCCTTAACCTTCCCAAATACAGATAATTGGTCATGGTGCAACAATAAGATGGCAGTTCATTCTGTGCATCAGGATGATGTTCTCGTTTATTCCAGTCATGTCACTATTTTGGTTTGTTTTTTGGAACGGAGCATGCAAGTATATCATTCCAGAGTCTGAAAATCTAAATATAAGTTTATCTATTACATGCGTAAAATTATGGGAATGTAATATATACCAGCTACCAGAGTGTGATAGATAATTGTGGGACCAGTTCATTTTAAAGTAATCAGATCTTTAACCTGATCTAATGTTTTTATGTTTATGTTAGGAAACCTTGTAAATCTTGGTATATTGGTATATTATCAGTACCGTGCATTACTGGCCAAATAGATAAGAGCGTCTCCAACAGCTTACCTAAATATGGGTAAGAGGGCAAAAACTACTTTTTTGGGTAAGAAGGGCAAAAACTAGCTCCTTAGGTACCTGCGCGACCGGACTGTGTCGATACGGTCGCGGAGGATCGAGGCGAGCTGGCGCCGGCACGCACGCCCGAGCCGAGCTCGGCGACGGCCACCGACGGCCAAAAATTGGTGCCAGATGACCGAGCGAGGTGGGGCTGAGGCCACGTCCGATGCAGGGAGCTGAGGGTCTGACTGCTTTTTCCTTTTTCTTTTAAGGTCCTAGGCATAAAAAGGTGGCTGCTGTTGCAATTTCTATTTTTCGGAGGACGCGCTTGTGATTTGGGATTTATGGTTCACAATACCAGCCTGTTCCGGCTGGGGTTAATCATGGTCATAAGTAATGTTGGAAACATTTCAAGTTTTTTTACCAGAATTTGTTCTGTGAATGTAACAGCATTCAGTACCTGCCTAGTTATCCATTGCGTAAACTTCCATTACTCTGTCACTATCTTGTTTAAATAAGTGATTTACCAAAAGTTAGATTGTTTGTGAAGATCAATCAGCAACTTATTTTTAGCTACATGATTTGCCTTAGAACATGTCCTGTATTAGCTGCTAACCATTGCATATTCATTGCCTTGCATAAGCATGGAGCACAGTTTTTGTATCTTCTACTATTTTTGATCCACCACTTATTTTAACATGGCCATAGCTGCTTTTTGAGTTTGTCCACTTGAGTTGGAAAATATTACTTGATATTTTAGAATTCTCAACAAGAAATGCTTTGCACAGCAGAGTGGCACACTGAGACTGATTTGTTTTGAAAGCAAGAGTACAAGCAAAACTACTCAAGGAAATGATAGGGTACTATCTGTGAAAGTTGTGCAATGCCCAAAGGATAATATTGTTCAGTTTAAGTTCTTAGTCTGCTAGTCAGCTTCCTTTGATTAATCTATTCTGGGATTTGATGTACATGCAGTTATCAAGATGGACGAAGTTGGATCCTTCCATATAAAAAATATCGGAAAATATACAATCTTTGTTAATGGCAAAGAAGTACCATGTAATAAACGTATTAACTTAATTTCTGATGCACTACTTGAGGTATGACCTCTCTAATATTGTATTACCTTTTTCTGATAGAATTTTTTTCTTGTATGTGACTTCATCATTTGTTGACAAATATGTCATGCCCTAGGGAACTAAGGGGACATGGACTTGACCTTAGGTTGTAGGGTTGCTCTGCAGGAGACTTTGGGTACAGCGTTTAGGAGCTGGTCAGCAATAGGGGCAGGGGGAGAGAGAAAATGGAGAATGATTCATAATTTTTGCATGTCTAATCTGATGAAAGGCCAGGCATATATATAGCCTGCTTACACACCAATGGGGGCTAAACTAACTTGAGAATCAAGGACACAACTAGCGGGCCGTCTATGTCCAAGTCAACTGAGATTTTATAATGTGTTAGTCGATTCTGAAAAGTGCAAGTTCAGTTTAAAGTCTAACTTGCACTTTTTCACCCAGTTGCCCTTTTCTGAAAATTGCAACTCTAAACTGAAGTTGAACTATCCAGAAATCGACTTTGACAAAACTAAATCACAGGCGATTTAGATTGACAAAACCTTTTGCCTAATTGTTACTGTCTGGCTAGCCAAAAAATTTGCCCACTTTCCTCGCCCCTTTTTTCCACAGAAAACTTTTTTCACGAAAACATAAAAGCTTTGTGTTTCGATGCATTGATAGATCAAAAAAGAGTCAATTTACAAGTCCAAAAAGGACCAACACCCGTGCCATACAACTCAACCCAAGGAGGCAGAGCAAAGCTAAGCCAAAGCTAATCTAAGGGAGTATCTGGCACAACCCTCGCGCCCCAGCCTCAGCCCACGACCTAGCCTCAGCTTTGATCGTGTCGACCAGGGTAACCAACGAGGGGTTCTCGTTGTTGAAGACAATCGCGTTCCTATGCTTCCAAATCCACCACGCCGTAAGCATGATCATGGACGAGGTTCCTTTGCGCATCTGATGTGGGCTGGAGCGCACCACCAGCTCCCACCACTCCTCGAAGGGGCCTTCAGCAACCGGAGGTCCAGCGGTAGATCGGATGTGACAGGAATTCATGCCAGATAGTCCATGAGAATGGGCATCCGGTGAGGAGGTGTGACATGGACTCCGTAGACTGGTCGTGACAGCTTTGCAAAGGCCGCTGGGAAGAAGCCGACGCCCAGCCTCTCCGTCAACCAACATCACGACCCGACAAGCGAGCCAGATGAAGAACTTCACCCTAGGTGACGCCCACGATTTCCAGGTCAGCTTCCAAGAACCTGAGACTATGGACCCCTAGAAGAGGGCGTAGTAACAGGACTTGGATGAATACTTTCCATCAGTCGTCCACTACCAGACCAGCATGTCTGGCTCACCCCCCAAGTGCATGCCCTGCAGCTTGTTCCACGTACTGCCACAACGCGAGGGGGCTTATAGCACCTGAGATGTCGGAGATCCAGCTGCGGTCAACAACTGCCTGTTGCACCGTCCGCACCTTCTTGAGCCGTCTTGGGATTAGCGCCAGACGATCCGGCGCTATCTCTCCGATCGACTTCCCGTCCACCCATCTGTCCACCCAGAATAGCGTCTCGCGCTCATTCTTGGTGCACTGCATGTCTAGGCCGTGCCATGGTCGCAAGGGGTCCATATGCAGCCTCCACAACCATCGGGTCCGGAGGCTAGTGGTCATGCGAGCAAGGTCTAGGATCCCCAGCCCTCCGAAGCAGATCGGCCTGCACACCTTCGCCCAGTTGACGTGACAATGACCACCCTCAGCCTCCCTGCCCACCCATAGGAATCCGCGCAGAATCTTATTCACCTGCTTGAGTGCCTTCTTATTGAGGGAGAGCACAATAAGCTGGTGAAGAGGGATCGCCGCGAGCACCACCCGGATCAGGGTGAGCCGCCCTGCTTTAGGCATCATGGAAGCCTTCTAGGTGGGCAGCTTATCCGCGATCCGGTCAATGACTGGTTGGAAGGCTTCAGTCGGCAGCTGGCGAATGGCCAGCGGAATACCAAGGTACTTGACCGGGTAGGGTGTGAGTTGGCACCTCATAACCGCCGCCGCACCGTTGCCCACCTCCGAACAAGCGATCGGGGACACTGAGCACTTCGCGAAGTTCGTGTGCAGACCAGATGCCTGTCTAGGATGCTACGGATCATGCGCAGTTCACCCTCATCCGGGTGACAGAAAATCACCACATCATCCGCGTAGAGCGACACCGAGGTTGTCAGCTCTTGTCGCGCTAAATGCCACAACACGCCCCACTCCATGGCTCTGGCTAACACCCTACTAAGCGTATTCATCATGAGGACGAACGGCGTAGGGGACAGGGGGTCCCCCTGTCTCAGGCCCCTCCTGTGCCAGATGGGGGGGGGGCTGGCTCGCCATTGAGCATCACCCTCATGCTGGCCGTAGATAGCAGGATAGCGACCAGCTCGCAGAACCTCGGACCGAGTCCCGCCTTCCAGAGAACCTGGAAGAGGAAACCCCACGAGACCGAGTCGAAGGCCTTAGCTATGTCCAGCTTTAACATCACCCTAGGTTCCTTCATCCGGTGTAGGAACTTCGCAGTCTGCTGGACCAACATAAAGTTGTCATGGATGCTGCGCTTTCTAATGAAAGCACATTGGTTGTGATCCACCAGCGACTCCATCCTTGGGGCTAGCCTATTAGCCAGGGTCTTCGCTACCAGCTTCGCAAAAATGTGGATTAGGCTAATGGAGCGGTAGTCCCCTAGCGCGTTCGCGTCCGGACGTTTAGGCAGCAGTATGAGCAGGCTTGGTTAAGGCCCTAAAAACCGCGCCCACACATCGTGAACAGCTTGGCGAACGCCGCCATGAAATCATCCTTCACCGTGGCCCAACAACTTTGGAGAAACTCCAACGTGAAACCATCTGGGCCTGGTGCCTTCCCATGGGGGAGGTTCTTCACCCCCCCCCCCCCCAGATCTCCTCCTCATTAAATGGCTCCTCAAGCTCTGACAGGTCCTCTGAGGGCAACCCAAGAAGTCCAAGTCGAGAGTGCTCGCGGTCCAACGAGGTGCCTAGGAGGTCCTGAAAGTGGTCGAAGGAGGCCTCAGCCATGGCCGCATGGTCCGAGATGACCGCGCTGTCGACCTGAAGAATGCACGTTCTTCCGCCTCCCGTGGGAGGCATGCTGGTGAAAGAAAGCTGTGTTAGCGTCACCCTCGCTGAGCCAGGCGATCTTCGCCCTTTGCCACACCATCGTGCGTTCCAGGGAGGCCAGCCCAAGGTAGGTCCGGCGTCATCCTCACTGAGTGCTCGAAGTTGGCGCTCATCCGGGGAGAGCTTCCTTGACTCCCTAGCCAAATCAAACCTCAGGACCACCTCCTGCGCAGTCATCAGCTGCAGCTTAATACACCCCACCTTCTTGTCACTCCAGCTCATAAGCTGTCGCGCCGTGCGCTTGAGCTTAGCGGAAAAATAAGTTCAGGGCAATACAGTTCATCTATCGCGAATAGAGCCTAAACCAAATCATAACTTCCTGTGACAAGGAGATACATGCTTATCCTCCACGGTTTGGTGCGGCTGTAGCAGTTATGGCCCTCTTCTGCGTTCTATAAGTCACGTTCTACATTTTTTTATAAGGGGTGCTTTATTACTCAAAAAGTTTAAGTATTACACTTAGCCTCTGCATAGCTAAGATGCACACAGCCGACACAAGTCCCGATAGCCAAAGTACATGAAAAAAAGGCGTATTACATCTCAAAATGATAAATTGTAAAAAATGCCTAAGGAGCTGAAGGAGGGCCTATCCGCAGATTATGCTGTCATCCATATCGGGTAAACAAATTCCGTACCGTATTCTTTAGACGCGTACACATCTCCCTAAAAAAGGTCTTGATAATCCGCACTATGCAGCACCAACCAGCCCATAGTGTGTTGGCACCGACACAAGTCATGTTCTACATGAGAAAAAAATTGTATTATTTAATATTCCCGTCCTTTTAAGTTCTACCGTACTATTTCATAGTATATGTTATCTGTCTGTAAATTAGGCAGCAGTTGACCATTTTTGACTATACGGATCTGCGTACATATTTGCCTAGTGAACTGTACTGGAAAATTGAAGCGTTCAAACTAGGTGGATGAAGAATCTATGACTCATAACTGAAATCAAAAGTAATGAGAAGAAATACCAATTACCTGTAGTGCTAGCTATATCGTTCCTTCAATATTAGATCTGGATAATGGTGACTAGTTCCAGTATCCACTTAGTTTGCTATTAATTGATTATTCTCTCCGATTCTATTTCACTGGAATATTATGTTAGTGTAGTATTTTCAGCCTTCCGGTGACTTAATTTTTCTCACAGATAAGGGGCATGAAGTTTATTTTTCACGTTGATCCGGAAGCCGTTAGACAACACATCATTCACACTAGGAGAGGAAGATCTCAAGGCAAGACGACGGCGTTTGATTGGGATCAAACCCCATGACTAAAGGACTTTTAAGGTTATGAGCAAGCTCATTTATGGATGATGATCAAATACATCCTCTGTTCCATAATGTAGGATGTTTTGGCAAACTAATTTAGTTTAGTTTGCCAAAACACATGGAACAGAGGGAGTACTACGGAGTACCCTTCCAGATAGACATCTGACTTGGCTTGACCCTTTACATGTAATTCCATGTACCCTTGCCTCTTCTAACATACTTCCTCTGTTCTATAATAGCCTACCAAACGTCTTACATTTTAAAACGGAGGTAGTAATAGGCTGAACTCTTGTTCTTCAGATGTGGAGTATAGTATAGTACCACAGTTTTCTATACAGTATATATCCATAGACTTCTCTTCTCAGTGAACTCTTTATATGGAAGAGTACTGTATGCCCATTGCTTAATGTTATTTGATGGTTATAGATTCAAATATACCAAAAAAAATCTTTGAACCGCTCTTTTATGAAAGGACGTGACACAAAAAGGTCATTGGAGCGTTGCATATGCACATTTGGGTTTGATGGAACATGATGGTTTGAGGGTTTTTTTTAAACAAGGCAAAAGATTTGCTATTTTTATTGGTTAAGGAGAAGTTTTAGAGGTTTTACAAACCAAAGCTCTTGTTCTTAGAGGCCGAGAGCAACAAGAAGCCTACTCTCGCGGCATTACAGTACTCAAGGTTTTGACCTGGCAAGGCCCCACAATGCCGTCTCATTTTTTTAATTTGGATACAAGCATGTTAGAGGTAGAGAAGTTTCTTGCCAAAGCTCTCATGACACCATGGCAAGCGACGCCATGCCTTTTCTTGATTGCCCCCTCTTATGAATCATCTCCTCTCACCATTTTGTTTACGGAGGGCACGGTATGCCAACTATTTGGCTCAACATCATGTAGACCAAGCCACTATTTCACCTTGGACCATATGCGGAAGGTGAACCAACATTTGAAGAGGAGATGCGAGGCGGTTTCTAGCGCTTGGTTACAAAGTTTGCATTTTATACACGGACTTGGACGAGTAGCTTCCAAGTAACTCAATCCGGAGTGTTGGCATCCAAGACATATTGCAACATCTTTGAAAGGTTGTGGAATTGGACAATGTGAGCTGCGGAGAGGGCATCATGAGTATTGATTTGGGAGATCCAAAAATTATCTTCCATAGCTTTACCAACTGTGCATCTTGTTTTGAGGTAGGTGATGGTGTGCACTACAGTGCGATGCATTAAAAAACACATGTAAACTTTGAACCAAGGAAAGCCCAGTAGGAAAATTGCATGATTTGAATTGCATGTTCTCTTCTTCATACACATAAATGCATGTTCAAGAAAACAAAAGGAAAAACACATGGTTACGGTGGCACGTTCTCTTAAAATCCTTTAGGTTTATAAATTTCGAGGAATTTGGATCATACAGTATTTTCACACCAAAAGAATAACAATTTTTTTGTAGCATGAGCTTTGAGTGGATGCAAGCACCCCCCCAATGTAGTCCAAACAAGTCCTTAAAAAAGAGATGTTTTATCTTATGAATCCGGCCCCTTCGTGTATCCCTGCATCCTTGTGATCTTACCCCAAGGATCTGTTGGGTTCGCAATATAGAAAATAAATTTTTTCCTACGATGGGAACAAAGCACCAAGATATATATACTAGATACAAGCAACGAGTGGATATACATCCATAGAATACAACCCTCGAAGACTGTATAGCGTTAACGAGGTTGTACTCGTGGATGATGTAGTCGAACGCTTGTCGATCTCAAGATCGTGATGAAGTCCATCTGGTCCAGCCGGTCTAGCACCATCATGTCCAGCACCGCAAAGCAGTGGTGCATTCGTGATCGCACACACGTCCGGGTACCCCGACAACCTCCGCGCCCTCGCTCCAGCGAAGCAGCGAAAGCAACAAATCCTTCCAGAAAAAGCCACTGAGAACATGTATCTCGTTGATCCGAGACCATGGGGAAATTCTAAATGGAGGAGAGAGATCCTTCGCGAGGAGGTGTGCTTTGAGAGGATGAGAGGGGGGCCTTTTATAGGGAGAGGGGGGGCACCCCAAGGGGCATGGCGCCAGCCATGGTGGCTGCCCCCACCTCCTCCTCATTCATGTGGGTGGAGCTCCCACTCAAAATGAAAAGCCTCCACTCCCATAAACGAGCCTCCACTCAAAAATCCACTCACATGCATTAAATTTCCACCAAATTTAATGAAAGCTCTCATTTAAATAAAACTCTTTTATTTATTTATTCAGAATTTTGTTAATTACTTCAATTAACAAAAATTCACATAAAACCCCTTGCTAGTATTCAATTTTCACATGCAGAACTAGTTTCAACAATTTCAACCGAAACAGTTTCGGTGTCTAGTGAAATAAATTCCTGCGCTTTCCTTTTTCTTTCTCTGGCATATTATTTGCTCCAAATGGTGTCGGTATCCTTTAAGTGTGTCACCCTACGGTTCGCGAATAATGTAGACATGATCGAGACCCCTCCCCGATCAATAATCAGCAGCGGGACCTGGAGATCCGTACTGACTCCCACATATTCAACGATGACTTCTGTGATCGTGAACCTTATACGCATGTAACTCAATACCTTTGTCTCACGATATATTATATATCCGAGATTCGATCATCGGTATCTCCATACCTAGTTTGATCTCGTTACCGACATGTACTCTTTTCTCGTTCCCGTGATATAACATTCTAGTGATCAAATCACTTGCTTGCAAGCTAACTAATGTGATATCACCGAGAGGGCCCAGAGTATATCTATCCGTCATCGGGATGGACAAATTCCACTCTTGATCCATGAGCCTTAACATAACACCTTCGTAGAACTGAACCCATCTTTATAGTCACCCTGTTACGGTGTGACGTTTGATGTTATCAAGATACTCTTCCGGTGTTAGTGATTGACATGATCTCATGGTCTAAGGACTAAGATTACTTCGTATGATGTTATAGCAATATAAACACAGTGACATTGATCGTAATGCTATACTTCGGATGAATGTTCATCACACCATTACACTAATGTTGTGACCTCATTATTAACAACATCCAATGTCCATGATTAGGAAACCTTTGATCATCTTGTTAATCAACGAGCTAGTTTATAAGAGAGGCATAACTATAAACTTCCTTTGTTTATTAAACACACATGTATTAACGTTTCCGTATTAAAACAATTATAGCATGTAAAATAAACATTTATCATAAATAAAGAATACGATAATAACCACTTTATTATTGCCTCTCGGGCATATTCCCTTCAGTCTCCCACTTGCACTAGAGACAATAATCTAGTTTGAAAACTTTGCGTATTGAACACATATGGCTTTTTGGTGTTCCATATACGCAATTGCAAGCGGTTAACATAATCTACAGATCTGACGCTTCATGTTCTTGTGTATTTGCATGTCTTTGCGTCTTCACGTATCACTCATTCTCCAATGAGACGGCATTATATAAATTTGGTCTTTTTGGTGAGACCTTTAGTTCCTTGGGGTTAAATCACGTCGATACTATTTTCATACAATATATCTTTAGTGTTAGCCCGTTGCGAACCACACCTTAGTTTGATAACAAACTACTTGACACAAATTCCCTCCTTTGCTGCTACTATAGTAGTCATATACTTAGCCTTTTGTTGTAGTATCTGTCACAATGTCTTAACTTTGGAATATATCCAAATCCATCATGAAAACTCCTTTCCATTTCATTGTGCCACTCATAGTTTAAATTGATATAAACTTAATTTGTATCTTGTGACAAAACTAGTATCAACGTAACACTTTACAATGAACTATTTGTAATTGTTTGTCACTTCTACAAAAATATATTTTCAATTCTTCCAAAATATCATAAGAATATCCTTACTATCATCCAATGATCATTTTATGATTCATTTTGGTATATGCTCATAACACTTAGAGCATAGGACATATTTGGATGTGTACATATCATGGTATGATTGATCAAAAAATCCTTGTGATTTCACTCATCAAGTGTCAAAGCACTTGAATCTTGTTTCTCTTATCAAGTGTCGATACACTTGAATCTTGATTCAATTCCTTTCTATGCGACAAGAACTGTTTCTTGTCTTGTCTACATTGAACTCCTTCAATATCTCATATATGTACGTTTGGCATAACCATATTAGCGTCACAGTCTATCCACTATAGACATTCATGCTAAATATTCGGGTTTTGCCTAAGTCTTTCATCGAAATGAAATTCTTAACCTTTGTCAATAAAATTACATCATTTCTAATCAACAAGATGTCCTCCACATAATGTATTAGAAATATGTCTCAGCGCTCCCACTTAATTTCTTACGAATACAAGCATCTTCATCGTCTCCAGATGAAAACTCATTTTTCATCACGGTGAAGATTCCAACTCCGTGATGCTTACTTCAACCATTGAAGTTTGCATGCCCTTTTAGCATCCTTTGAATTTAACAAAACCCTTTGGACCGTGTCTTGTACATGTCCTAGGTAACCATTCTATTAGAAGAATTTTGTTTTGTTTATTCATCTACCATATACCAAATTATATGTAGTGGTTTCTACTTTAATCCGTCCAGACTAAATATCGCTATGAAAGATCAAATCTTGTTATAGTCAACTCCTTGAACATTGTCGTAAAAACTTTACCGGCATGTCAACTATTTTATAGATGTGAAACATCCATGTCTGTTTCTTTATAGGTCCAAATACGACCGATAGGTTTTTACACCTTTCTGGAGGGTCTTCCAAGTTCAAAACTTGATTTCTCGTGTATGAAACTATCACAGATTTTATGGCTTCAAGGCCCATCATCACTTCTTTGCATGTATTCGGTTCATCATTGTCAAACAATAATGATTTACTCTCAAATCTTAGCATTTGATTGTTTATCCGACCTACTTGGTTCAATAGGAACTTAGATCTTCGTGACCACAACCTTTGAGGAACATAAGCTATGAGCGTTCTGGCTGCCTCTGGAACATTTTCCGGCGCTGCGCAACTCGGCACATTTAGCTAAGGTTCGTTAACCTTATCAAAGTTCTATTGTCCTCCCACTTAACTTTTGCGAAAAATTCCTTCTTCAAGAAACTTCACGTTTCAAGCGACAAAACCTTTTTGTCCTTGGTGTTATGGAGGAATAACCAATTGTTATTCGAAATAACCTATAAACACATGCTCATCCGACTTTGGTTGTAAACATCTTACTTATGCTTAGCGTACCAAAATTTAAGAAATGACAACTTGGGTTTTACCCCAAACCATAACTCATATGGTGTCATTTCAACGGATCAAGATGGAGCTCTTTTTAGTGTAAAAGCGGTAGTCTCTAAAGCTTTACTCTTTTAAAACATAATGGCAGTTTTATAAATAACACCTTTGATCCAACCATGTCAAACAAGGTTTCATTACAAATCTCAAACACTACATACTCCTATGGTGTTTCGGGAGATGCAAATCTAGGTGTTTTTGCTAAACTTGTAACTTAAATAAATCCCTTTATGATAAAATTATAAATAATTTATTTTCTTGTTACACTTGCAACTCAAATAAATCCCTTATGATAAAATCATAAACCATTTATTTTGTTGTTACAATGATTTTCCACTTCATCTTGAAAGTCTTTGAACGTTTTCAAATATTTCATACTTCTTTCTCATTAAGTGAACATTCACTCAAATTTCCGGAGAAAGCATATGAAGTTGAAATCCATCGCTTATGACTATACATAATGGACTACATACATCGATATGTATAAATTCCAATATTTAGTCATTCGTTCTTCTTTGGCCTTTGAACGAAGTTTCAATTATCCCGAGAAAAGTCTCACAAGCGTCACTTGATCAAATCAAAGACTCCAAAAATCCATGAAAATAGAGATTCTTCATGTTTTCTTTCCAATATAATTTAAACGGCAATGTCACTTCGTAAGTGATCTTTCAATCATTTGTCTTGCGACATTTTAGCATTAGGTTTTATGGATGTGATTTCTCCAACTAGATTTGTAAATCATCCATCTTATATGGAATACGATAATTATTTAAACAACCTTTGTTCTCATAATACCTGATTTTAATAAAAATTATTAAAACAAATCTTGAAGTCAAGCTTTGATGTCAATGAGAAATACAAACAACGGTTTGTTTGTTTTCGATGAACATCATCACATATTCTCTTGCTAGTTACTTAGGCCATTGTAGTTCATGAATTGCGTCATTCTGTATGAAATTTCATACCAACCAATTCGGTATCCAATACCCAAGAACCACATTGTCTAACAAGCAAAGAATACAACCATAACATGTATATCATCCATATACCTAAATTGGATATTTCCAATATTTTCTTTTCTGCCAAATATATTTTTAGATTCTCTTTCAGTATTTACTTTTCCTTTTAAAAGAATCTATCAATATCAAAAGTGGCTCCATATACATGACACATAGTCCAAAGCGTGTATATTCAAATAATAATACCTTTAGACTTGCACTTTGAAGTAGATCACCATCATCAAAATGATCGTCATTCTTTCAAAATCCATTCTTTAGTAATCTTTTAGTGTAGTAAACACTTTACATACATCTTCTATTCATCCTTATCATGACGACTTTCATGATCATGCTAATGTAGCCTATAAAGACGAATCGTGAGTATAATGTTACTTTCCAAAACTCTTTTGGATGATTAGGATGTCTAGCATCTCCAACCTTTGTAAATTCTCATCCAATATGAGAACATACATCATACTCTATCATATTGCAACCAAAACATTGTTTCAGATATCGTTATATCTGTCAGACATGATGGTTTCTAAAACAATTCTTTCAGCTCCTAGATAAACTTGATATTAATATAATCAAGAATCATGGAGACAAACATGATACTTAAGATACTAACACTGGAATTGTTACTCTCGATTTAATACCAATTATTAAATTTCACAGAGTAAACAGAGTTTGCTGAAAGTTTGCAATAGGACTTTATACTTTAGATTGACACTCAACACAATACGATACCAGTTCGTAAAGTATATATCTAGAATTATATAGTTCTATTATCTCAATTACAACTATGCATAAGGTGGTGAACGAATGCCAATGACTACAACAAATTATGCAAATTCACTTTGATTTAATTTATGATAAATTGAGTTCTACTAATCCAAATTAGAAATGAACCCCCACTCAAAAACGACATCCCTCGTGCCTTTTTGGTGATTACATGAACCAAATCCACTACACCAAGTCCGATCATCACGTGAGTCGGTGTAGGTTCAAAGGCGAGCATCCATATGGTCATCATATCAAAACATATGACTCATGCTTAACCTTTCGGTCCGTGTTCCGAGGTCATGTCTGTACATGCTAGGCTCGCCAAGTCGCGTGTGTAACTGTCTTACACCCGAGATATGCTCGTGAATTCAAGTACACCCGATCATCACGTGATGTCTTGAAGCGACGAAACATTGTTGGTGCATACTTAAGGAAGAACACATTTTTATCTTGATATCTAAATGAGGGGATCATCTTATTATGCTAATAAAACGCCAAACAAGCAATATAAGATGCAATCAAACATCACATGTTTGTAAGTGAAATGATATGGTTCCCGCATATGATCTCCATCATGTGTATCGTGGTATGATCTCTATCATACCTCTATGTGTAAGGCCAATGTCTATAGAACCTACACGTTATGTGTGTTGTAAGAGTATCATTTTATACTTCTACTTACAACATCACCATATCATGACACTAGTCCAGCAACAATCTAAACTAGAACCCTCTAATTTATCCATTGCAAGTTTTACGTGGGTTAGGGCTTTCGAAGATAGAACTGTTCTTACCTACGAACATGAACCAAAATGAGGATAACCAAATTGTTGACAACTCGTTGCAAATTAGATATTGATTACAGTATGAGAGACAGACACCCGCTATCCACTTATGCAAAACTAGTTGCATGTCAAGCGTGGAACATGTCTCATGTGCGAGGACATGTAAAGTTTGTCCGGGACGCTTCATCCCACTATGCCACCAATATCCAAAGTACAACTAAGAAGCAATAAAATGATCATCATCGCCCACATATACATATGTGTACTACCCGTACAAAGCATCTACGCATAGATTCGGCTCTGATATCACTGTTGGGTTCGCAGCATAGAAAACAAAAATTTTCCTACGATGGGAACAAAGCACCAAGATCTATCTACTAGATACATGCAACGGGTGGATATACATCCATAGAATACATACCCTCAAAGACCGTATAGCTTTAACGAGGTTGTACTCGTGGATGATGTAGTCGAAAGCTTGCCGATCTCAAGATCGTGATGAAGTCCATCTGGTCCAGCCGGTCCAGCACCATCACGTCCATCACCGCAAAGCAGTGGTGCATCCGTGATCGCACACACGTCCGGGTACCCCGACAACCTCCGCGCCCTCGCTTCAGCGAAGCAGCGAAAGTAACAAATCCTTCTAGAAAAAGCCACCAGAAACATGTATCTCGCTGATCCGAGACCATGGGGAAATTCTAAAAGGGGGGAGAGATCCTTCGCGAGGAGGTGTGCTTTGAGAGGATGAGAGGGCGGCCTTTTATAGGGAGAGGGGAGGCACCCAAAGGGGCATGGCGCCAGCCATGGTGGTTACCCCCACCTCTTCCTCAATCATGTGGGTGGAGCTCCCACTCAAAATGAAAAGCCTCCACTCCCATAAAAGAGCCTCCACTAAAAAATCCACTCACATGCATTAAATTTCCACCAAATTTAATGCAAGCTCTCATTTAAATAAAACTCTTTTATTTATTTATTCAGAATTTTGTTAATTACTTTAATTAACAAACATTCACATAAAACCCCTTGCTAGTATTCAATTTCACATGGAGAACCAGTTTCAGCAATTTTAACCAAAACAGTTTTAGTGTCTAGTGAAATAAATTCCTGCGCTTTCCTTTTTCTTTCTATGGCATATTATTTGCTCCAAATGGTGTCGGTATCCCTTAAGTGTGTCACCCTACGGTTCGCGAATAATGTAGACATGATCGAGACCCCTCTCCGATCAATAATCAGCAGCGGGACCTGGATATCCGTACTGACTCCCACATATTCAATGATGACTTCTGTGATCGTGAACCTTATACGCATGTAACTCAATCCCTTTGTCTCGCGATATATTACATGTCTGAGATTTGATCATCGATATCTCCATACCTAGTTTGATCTCGTTACTGACATGTACTCTTTTCTCGTTCCGTGATATAACATTCTAATGATCAAATCACTTGCTTGTAAGCTAACTAATGTGATATCACCGAGAGGGCCCAGAGTATATCTATCCTTCATCGGGATGGAAAAATTCCACTCTTGATCCATGAGCCTCAACATAACACCTTCGTAGCACTGAACCCATCTTTATAGTCATCCTGTTACGGTGTGACGTTTGATGTTATGAAGATACTCTTCCGGTGTTAGTGATTGACATGATCTCATGGTCTAAGGACTAAGATTACTTCGTATGATGTTATAGCAATATAAACACAATGAAATTGATCGTAATGCTATACTTCGGATGAATGTTCATCACACCATTATACTAATGTTGTGACCTCGTTATTAACAACATCCAATGTCCATGATCAGGAAATTTTTGATCATCTTGTTAATCAACGAGCTAATTTATAAGAGAGGCATAACTAGGAACTTCCTTTTTGTTTATTAAACACACATGTATTAACGTTTCCGTATTAAAACAATTATAGCATGTAAAATAAACATTTATCATAAATAAGGAATACGATAATAACCACTTTATTATTGCCTCTCGGGCATATTTCCTTCAGGATCAACATCCTGTGTCTCACGTCGAGTTGAAAGAAAATTTGCAATTACATGCCCGCTTCTAGACTTACCTACCGTCTTGTTTTGCATAAAACACCACAACTCCCTAATCCCTGAAACGCGACCTGTGCTCTCTCTCCCCTACATCCAGTCTAGGGCTCATGGCCATGTATCCCGTGGCGCCGATCATGGTCGAGGAGACCACGACCGCCGCCGTTCTCCTCTCAAGTTTCTCGGCACACAACTTCAGGGCCGGGGCCTTCTTCGACATCTGCAAGAACCCTCCGCTTGCGCAGGGATCCGACGAGCCTCAGCTTCACCACCGGCGACCGCGAGCTGCTGCCAGAGTAGTCGCCGAGGGGCGCCACCAAAACGGAAGGTGGTAAGACCAGGTGTATCCAGTGGAGAGTTTGCGGCATGGATCAACAAGTCGCCGTAATCGACTTCAGCCCGACGGAGTCCCGTCATGGCTGCAGGTGATGACCTCAAATTTCTTCTGCATTTCCTATATTTAACTGAATTTGTGTACCAATTGAACAACAAATTATGATAAATCTTGTTGGTCAGGTGATGACATGTGTTCCAATCCATTGAAATGCTAATACTTCACGATTCTTTCTACAGGAAAGCTCAGGTGATAGATGTCCTCTTGGAAACAAGATCTCAGAGTTTAATCAGCTAGTCCACCACAATAGATGGCGCCAAGAATTGAACATTGTTGGAATGGGTGGCCACATTGTGTGTGTGTGGAATGTTTTACCTTTCAAACTATCAGATGAAGGTGAACAAATATTCAAGGCAGCCTGAAGTGCACTGTGGGGGAAAACAAAGGACTGTCACAAGCTCTGCAAAACAACACTTGGAGCTATCAGTCCAAACAGTGATTGAGTATATCTCACTTTGGAATCTTATTTAGAGCATGTCGGCTGTTTCAATAGATGAAGATGAATTTCTTGGAGACTGGCGGCAAATGGGGAGTATACACCAGCTTTGGCCTATTGAGTTTTTTTCAGTGGAAATTTTAGGCTGACTACGCACCTGCACTGTAGCATGTAGTATGTATGTATGTATAACTTTGTGTGTGTGCGTGTGGTACCATGCTTGGAGTTTGTACACCTGGGTTTCTCTTGTAAATCCTTTTTTTTCATAAATAAAGTTCTCTTTCTAAAATCTGAGAAGGTCTCGACACAACTTGCAACATGACAACTTTGTAAAGTAAGTTTAAGAACATACACCTGGAAGTTCACTTAACACTAAAACTTTTATCCTGATACCAATTGGCAACTGAACCCTTTCTCTTTTAGGGTCGGCGAAGCAAGAAATCTCAGGTGTCAACACTTAAGCAAGAACTGAAAACTAAGGTACAATCAATGATTCATATCAATTTACTAAGACTTGTTGAAAAATGTTGTTGCTGAAAGCTTACTAACTTGATGGAAAAACTGTAATCCATTGAATCTTCTCACCCCTACGAGAAACAGTTGGACAAAATAATAAGTCGGATACATTACATAAAGACATTGTGTACACTGAATAAACAAAACTATTGATAAGCTAGGCTATTTCTTGCAAGAGTTGCACCGCTTTCATGATGCACCATTTGCATGCATTTCTTGCAGATTCATTTCTTTTTCTTGACCATTTTTGCTGGGGCACTTGCGACTATCATGAAACCCTACTTTCTTGCACGTCATGCACATGCGCACGACATTGGCCTTAGCTTCTTTGTTCTTATTTTTCTGTTCTTCCCCATTCATCTCCTTTCCTCTCCTTATTCTTTTGCTTCTCCCCACCGAACGGACATCATTTGGGGGGTGTATATTAACTTGAGTAGGAATGTTGAAACCAATAAATGCATCATATTCCTCTTAACTAGTGTGCTTGACTGCTGCAGGAACCTTTTGTCTTAGAGGCTCCTCAATGCTTAACACACTTGATAGTAAAAATTCCATGCCTTCATCAGATTGTTTGGCTGTTTGGATTAGTTCTTCGAACTTGTTGCGAACTATTGAAATCTTCTTCCTCGCAGCCGCATCCAAGGAGTCAACGGGCTTCTCTTCTAGAAGATTACCTTGCGCATCATAAACACTTTCTCTAGAAAAATAGGTAAATGTCAATCATATGATTTGCATGAAAGTAAGAGTAGTGATGATGGTTTTTTCTTGTACCTTTTACACCGTTTCTGCAATCTTTCCATGATATAGAAGGTTGGAATCTGTTGTTGATTTTTCCATCCTCATCACTTGGATAATATGGCGGCATGGAATTTCATGGGACTCAAATAACTCGCACGAACAATTAGCTATCATGGTAGACGTGTCATAGTGGAGCTCCCTTACCTTACTAGCACCGGTTCTGAAGGTCACTATCTTTATTCCCTTATTTTGTGTAATGCTTTGAACACAACAATAGTCTCTAGCAGCAATAATTTGTTTCTGAAATTTTTCAAACACCTCATATGTGAATACTTCACTACCTTGTTTCTCGATTGCCCACGGTGTCACTAATTGAGGGTCCTATGGATGCTTGAATTGTCTGCAACCAACTCCTCTTGACATTGGCATTCTAAAGCTGTGTCTAACCTAAGCCAGAACTCAACAAGAGTGAGCTTGCGATGAATGAACCAATTAAAAAATGAATTTGCACTTTCCGACCTTGAAGTTGTTCGGAGAATTCCTGCAAGTGATATATCCATAAAGTAGGCTTGTATCCATGACTCTCGAAGGATAAACCTTTTAGTAAACCACTCATTATCCTCCAAACCAAAGTCTGAAATTACGGAATTCCACTCTAACTCAAACTCGGTCGGGGTTTCTGAACCCCATACACATGTGTTCATCCTCTTCCAAAATTCAGGTTCTTCTCTTATCACCGGTCCAACCTTCTCTGGAAGTTTGTCCATTATATGCCACATGCACAACCTGTGTATTATGTTTGGAAAAACATTATCAATTGCATTCTTCATGCTGCGAGCTTCATCAGTTATGATAAGTCCTGGAGCTTCACCTCCATTGCCCTTAGAAAGGTCCGAAACAACCAAACATATGACTCCTCTACGCAGCACCAAAAAAATACACTTTGTAAGTGATGATTAACCCCTGTGAATGGTGCAAATATCAAGTTGTACTGGTTAGTCGTGTATGTAGAATCAAACGATACCACGCGACCAAAGTGTTTGTAGTTCTTTCTACTTGTGGAATCTGCCCAGAATACATACATCAAATTTCCTTCATCACTCACTATAAAATCATAGAAAAAGGCTGAATTAACTTCCTGCTTTCTAGCTAGCTGGGCAACAAACATTTGGGAATCTGCATTCCTGATTTTATACCTAAGATCACGATAGTAATTTTGCAAGTCTCTCTTTGTGCATCCAACTTTGTCAACCCCACCCTCACTGACCTGGAGGAGCCTATATGCCTGACAGGTGCCGATGCTTGCTTTGTGGCATGTGTATAGTGCATTCTTTGCCCTCTCACTAACTTGACGATTTGATCTGATCAAATGACGCTTATCAGGTGACACAATACCATGATTGTGATGCTCAACCCATGATTCTATCTTGTAGGTATCATCACCACACAACGTTACAAAAATATGTGCATCACAACCACATCTTGTCGATGTGTTCTTACGCCTTTTCTTTGATGGATCATCAATCTCTTTACCCTTCTCAGACTTGAATCCTTCCCTATTACACATGTACCGTTTGGTGCGTACTACTTCATTATCTAACTTCTTTTGTTGTCCAACATGGACTCCAAAACCAGACTCATGTGCATAATCCTTGTAGAACTTCTCCACAGCCTCTAGTCCTTCAAATGTCATCCCTAATTTAGGCTTCAAATTCTTTTCACATTCAGGTGTAAAAGACAAACACTTCAACATAAACAATGAATTAGTAAGCAACATTATGTACAACTAATTTAACTAAATACAACCATGATCGGTGGAAGCAATTGTCTTACAGAGAGAGGAACTCTTGCTTTCTTTACGGACGTGCTAAATCCTCCGTCGTTCAACTGCATTGGCGAGCTATTGATAGAATGCATTACTACACAAAGCCACAAACAGGTACTCCCTCAATTTTAAAATATAAGATGTTTTCGGTTTGTGAAGCAAATGTATCTAGACTTGTTTTAGTATATAGGTTCACTCAACTTAGGAGTGAATCTACACACTAAAAGAAGCCTAGATTTATTTTCTTCACAAACCTAAAACATCTTATATATTAAAACGGAAGGAGTACATAATAAGACTTTGAAACATAAAGCACTCAAAAACGAAATCAAGCTACAGCTAAAGACGTGAGTGTTGCTATCTCAACACTCCTCGCACGCCACCCTATATCGCCCCCTTGACCGTTTTTACCGTGTCATTCCACGATCTGATCAGGTCGTTGATCTATCCTAATATCCTAGGACCAAGTCACAGCTTAGATTATTTATGCTAACAGTTTAACTGAATAAAATACTAATTGTCGAACTCATGGACTAATAACTGAAGTTTTCGTAAGATTGTGAGACATCAACCGCTTAATTGACGCCCATATAGTATTGATATTTCATCATTGGGCCATCTACTTCAATTCTGTATACCCGAGTGTTGGCGTGTTGTGAGTTCGTAGCAAGATAGCTACCTTTTTCTGCTCCCTACATGAGGAATCTAATAACTAGGGGATCTCGCTGCGGTGAGTTTGCATCACAATAAAATTGAGTCATATTGGCGTGCGTACCTTGCTGTGTAAGTGTCGGCGGCCGGGAGATTGGACTGAAGCCAACTACGATCGACATCCCTTGAAGTTTAGGGCGCACGCTGAGTTTCCTGTCTCTATTTGTGGGTCACCGCCATTGTGATCGTAAATCTGTAACTGCAAACGAGATCGCGGGAAGGAACGTGGGGTTTGGCACGGAGGGCTAACTTGTAGAGGCCGTGGGGGTGTTTTTGGAAGATTACATCGGAATTAGCTTTAACTCTAGGATCTTGATCGACTGGCTAGAAATGTTTTAGATGCAGGAGTGCATGAAGGAGACGGATGCATAAGATACGATGCCTTTTATGGTACCCTCAAACAAATAGTAGCCATCTATTTTCCTCAATCTAATGGTCCGTATGTTTTTATACTAGTGGCAAAATGATGAGTAGTATAATTTGTACTAGTGACCTGTCAAGGGAGAAATTTTCTACGTTCACAACAGAGGCCCAGCGGCCCCGACCCAATAGAGCACATCTATGCGTACCATCCAAAAGAAACATTTCTAACCCTAGTCCATAATTCTGTATGACCCCGCCACCGCTGAGCAACAGGCCACCGCGGCCAGCCTCCTCTCTCTTTCGACATCCACGGAGCGTGCGTCGTCGCCTCCGTCCTCTCAACCTACCTCTAAGTACACCACCTGCATGCCAGAGCCTGAAGCACTCTTTGCTAGTTCAGCTAACCTAAGGTCCAGATCACTTGTTTGTAATTTCAGTCAAATTCGAATTTGCCAAATTCCATTAAGTTGTAAGTTGAGACTTGTCTTGTCGCGGCTTCCCTGGGCACTCGTTATAACCGGGGAGAGTGGAAGGTTGGGTGGCGCGATAATGAAACCCTAAAATTACTATGCCTTTCCTCTTGTTCTTCTTCCTCCTGTAGATTACCTTTATCTAGCAATTACTCCTTATGCCAGTTTGATTCCTGCAATTACCTTTCAGTTTTGCATATTCCCAGTTTAATTCCTAGTTTGGGATCTCCAACATCAACGGGATCCTGACAAATGGTATCAAGAGCCTAGATCTTGCGAACAAATTCCTCCCCCCACCCGGGGTTCTCTGGTCACATCAATCCAGAGCGTAAAATTCCTGTTGGGAAAGAACCAGATCCAATTCCTCGATGTCGATTATCCGAACTCATTCACAGGAGCGCCTGGATCGGGAGGCGACCGAGGCGGCTCTGGCAGAGGAAGCGCTTGCACAAGAACGCGAGGAGGAAGAAATTAGCGGCCGGCTACCACAAGAAGTGCTCAACATTAATCAACGCATGCTCCAACAACAACAATCGCTGGACCAGCTGCGTGGCGACATGGTCAATCTCATGACCATGGTATCACAGGTCAACGCATCGCTGCAGAAGCAGCCGGAGAGCACCCCAACCACCACAATGATGCCACCAATGTCGTCCCCTGCCGTGACTCCTCCACCGCAACAACACTTCCTGCCGAATCTGAGCACAATTCTGGAAGTCTCTACATCGATGAATTCATCATCAACTGGATCAACAAGCTCTTTACTCGGCCTCTCTAGTTCGGTAACGCTCAAACCCACCCCTCTACTTTTCCTATGCCCCATGGTTCAGCCTCTGCAACCCAAACCGTCCACGGCTTCAACCAAACACTCACAGTTCCACCTCCAAATTCAACACCTTTACCTCCACCAACCTCAAATCACATACCCCAATCTCACCTACACCATAGTCAGCAAACAACAAACCCAAATACTCAGCCACAATACTACCAACAAGCCCCTCAAACAAACCAAACTCACCACAACAATTACAACCCATACCCATACCCACGCAATAATGCCTACTCCCCACACCCACAACAGTATGCCACCAATTACATCAGCAGCCCATATCAGCTACGTTATACAGGAATTGTGCAACACCAAGCCAACCACAACCCACCCCACTATCCATATATACACCAGCCAACCTATTCAACACCACCAACCATTATAAATCATACACCTTTATACCCACCTTCACATCCACCAAACAACACTGATGCGAGACAACAACACTACTATTACCCTCCCCAGCCAAACCACCAAGAAACCACACATCACCATAACAACACACACACTGGCCAAGAACCTTACATCCGCACTCCTAATGTGGAAATTCCATTATTCCTCGGGGACAATGCAAAAAATGGTTGGAGGAATGTGAAAGCATATTCACGTTGAGTGGAATTTAGAATGAAGCAAATATTAAGTGGGCAAATGCTCACATCAGAGGGAAGGCCAGACTTGGTTAGCAGGAAGCAACTTGAACCTACATTTGCTGAATTGGCAGCAATTCTGTGAACTCCTATGTAAAAGATTCCCGACTGTAGAGGAACACGAGTCAATGGAACAATTCCAGTCCTTAAAACAAAACACCACCGTCAATGCATACATTGATGCCTAATACTGAAGGGTTTCGCAGCATAGTAAATAAAAAAATTTCTACGGATGCGAACAAGAAAGCCAAGATCTAATCTAGGAGATGCAATCAACGAGAGATATAGATGAAATCTTCATACCCTTTAAGAAATCGCAGAGCGGAAATGTTCAACAGAACGTGGTTGATTTAGTCGTACTAGCCGTCTCCTCCTCGCGATCCGATCCGATCCTACACCGCAAGTGGCGGCGCCTCCGAGAGATGCACACGTACGGTGCCACGACATCTCCTACTTCCTTGGTCCAGCAAGTAGGGTGGAGAGATGGATTGGATCTGCAGCACGACAGCGTGGTGCTATGGTGGAGAGTTTCTGCAGCAGGGCTTCGCCTACGCGCAGTCGGGAGAGAGAGAGAGGTGGAGGGCAGCAGGACGGTGGCTAGGGTTGGAGGATTAGGAGGGGGAGGGTGCGCCCCTGCCCACCTTATATAGGGGGATGGCCGCCCCCCTTGGCCCCTCCTCCAAGCCCTAGGGCGGCGTCCCCAAGGGTGGAGTGGGGGGCAAGTTTTCCCCCTTCCTTCTAGAAGGGTTCCCTAGGGTTTCCCCTAGGGTTTGGCCGGCTGGGCCTATGGGGCCTTGTGCCCCTGGCCCAAAGCGGCCAGAGCACTCCCCCTTAGGCCCATGCAGCCCTCCGACAAGTGGGCCCACGTTGGTCCCACTCCGGAACCTTCTAGAACCTTCCGGTATAATACCGAATACTCCGAAACGATTCCGAAATCCAAAAACTTCTTTCCTTTATATGAATCTTATTCTCCGGACCATTCCGGAACCTCTCGTGATGTCCTGGATCTCATCCGAGACTCCGAACAAAAACTCATAAACCAATTATCCATTCTATCCTAGCATCGAGGCACGTTAAGTGTGTGACCCTACGGGTTCGAGAATATGCAGACATGATCTTCTATCAATAATCAACAGCGGGATCTAGAAACCCATATTGACTCCCACATATTCATCGATGATCATATCGGATGAACCACGATGCCAGGATTCAATTAATCCCATATATGTATTCCCTTCGTCACGCGATATTTTACTTGCCCGAGATTCGATCGTTGGTATCGACATACCTAGTTCAATCTCGTTCACAGCAAGTACTTTACTCGTTCCGTAATCCGATATCACTTTGTGATTAACTCCTTAACCACGTGCTTGCAAGCGGTGTTGATATCGATTACCGAGTGGGCCCGAAGTATATCTCCCGACTCGGGAGGGACAAATTCCATCTCGATACATACAACCCAACAAGTACTTTCTGATCACCTAAGAGACACCTTTATGATCACCCTCACATAGGATGATGTTTGATGACCTCAAAGCTTTCTTCCGATACCAGGGAGTTGTATTATCTCATGGTCTAAGGAATACAATACTTGACATAGGAAAAAGCTTCGCAAACATGAACACGATGACACGATCTAATTGCTCTGCTTAATTTGGGTCTGTCCATCATATTATTCTACTAATGAAATGATCTCATTATTAATCGACAACTCATGTCTATGGTTAGGAAACCTTAACCATCATTAATCAATGAGCTAGTCCATAGAGGCGTACTAGGGACACGGTGTTGTTCATAAACCACACAAGTATCAAAGTTTACGCTTAATACAATTCTAGCATGGAATATAAAATTTATCATGAACAAGAATAATAATAATAACATCTTTATTATTGCCTCTAGGGCATAATTCCAACAGTCTCCCACTTGCACTAGAGTCAATAATCTAGTTTACATCTGGCAACAATCTAACACCCATGGCATTAACGTGCTGATCATGTTTTGCTCGTGGAAGAGGTTTAGTCAACGGATCTGCGACATTCAGATCCATATGTACTTTGCTAATCTTCAGATCTCCATCTGCTATATAATCTCGAATTATATGAAAACAGCGGTTGACGTGCTTGGTCTTTGGATGATATCTTGGTTCCTTAGCCAGTGCTATGGCACCAGTGTTGTCGCATAATATCTCCAGTGGGTCCAAGGCACTTGGAACCACACCAAGCTCAGTGATGAAGTTCCTGATCCAAACTCCTTCACTTGACGCTTCTGGAGCAGCCATGTATTTCGCTTCTGTTGTAGATCCCGCGATCACGCTTTGCTTGCAGCTTCTCTAGCTCACAGCTCCACCATTCAAAATATAAACGTATCCTGTCTGAGATTTAGAATCATCCGGGTCGGTGTCGAAACTAGCGTCGACGTAACCTTTTACGACGAGCTGCTCATCACCTCGATAGACCAAGAGCATTTCTTTAGTCCTATTTAAATACTTTAGGATGTTCTTTACGGCTGTCCAGTGTTCTACTCCTGGATCACTTTGCTATCTTCTCGTCAAACTAAAAGCATTGGACACATCCGGTCTAGTACATAGCATGGCATACATGATAGAACCTATGGCCGAGGCATATGGCACTTTGCTCATAGTATCTCTATCGTTTACGGTAGCTGGACACTGAGCCTTGCTCAATATCTTACCTGACAACATGGGAAATGAACCTTTCTTTGCTTTATCCATTCTGAACCTTTTCAGAACTTTGTCTAGATATGTACTTTGGCTTAAAGCTATTAGGCGTCTTTGTCTATCTCTATAGATTTTGATGCCTAATATATAAGCAGCTTCTCCTAGGCCTTTCATTGAAAAACATTTATTCAAATGACTCTTCACATAGTTAAGCATACCAATGTCATTTCCAATAATCAATATGTCATCCACATATAGTACTAAAAATGTCACTGAGCTCCCACTCACTTTCTTGTAGATACAAGCTTCGTAGCAATTTGGAACAAATCCAAAACTCTTGATCACTTGATCAAAATGAAGGTTCCAACTCCGAGATGCTTGCTTCAGTCCATAAATGGAACGTTGAAGTTTGCACACCTTATCAGCATCCTTAGGATCGACAAAACCTTCGGGCTGCATCATATACAACTCTTCATCAATGTTGCCATTGAGGAACGCAGTCTTGACATCCATCTGCCATATTTCATAATCATGAAATGAAGCAATTGCTAATAAAATCCGAATGGACTTAAACATCACAACGGGAGAGAAAGTCTCATCGTAGTCAACACCTTGAACTTGCCGAAACCCTTTTGCGATAAGCCGAGCTTTATAGACAGTAACATTACCATTCGCGTCCGTTTTCTTCTTGAAAATCCATTTGCACTCAACGGCCTTATGGTCGCTAGGAGGTCCACCAAAGTCCATACTTGGTTTTCGCTCATGGATCCTAATTCAGATTTCATGGCCTCTAGCCATTTCTCAGAGTCTGGGATCATCATTGCTTCCTCATAGTTCGGAGGTTCACTGTTGTCTACCAACAAGACGGTTAAGACAGGGTTGCCGTACCATTCAGGAGTGGCACGTGACCCTGTCGACCTGCGAAGTTCAGTAGTAGCATCGTTTGAAGTTTCATGATCCACGTCATTAGCTTCCTCTCTTGTTGGTGTAGACGACACTGGAACAATTTAAGGTGCTGCGCTACTCTCCAACTCGAGAGAAGGTTCAATAACCTCGTCTAGCTCTACCTTCCTCCTACTCACTTCTTTCGAGCGAAACTCCTTCTCAAGAAAGGATCCGTTCTTTGCAACAAACACTTTGCCTTTGGATCTGTGGTAGAAGGTATACCCAATCGTTTCCTTAGGGTATCCTATGAATACGCATTTCTCCGCTTTGGGTTCAAGCTTGTCCGGCATCAACTTCTTGACGTAAGCTTCGCATCCCCAAACTTTAAGAAATGACAACTTAGGTTTAGCACCAAACCATAGTTCATACGGTGTCGTCTCAACGGATTTAGATGGTGCCCTATTTAAAGTGAATGCAGCGGTTTCTAATGCATAACCTCAAAATGATAACGGTAAATCTATAAGAGACATCATTGATTGCACCATATCTAATAGAGTTCGATTCCGGCGTTCAGACACACCATTGCGCTGTGGTGTTCGGGTGGCGTGAGTTGCGAAACGATTCTGCTTGCTTTAAGATGCGTGAGAAAATCATAACTCAAATATTCACCTCCACGATCGGATTGTAGAAATTTAATTTTCCTGTTATGATGGTTTTCCACTTTGTTCTGAAATTCTTTGAACTTTTCAAACGTTTCAGATTTATGTTTCATTAAATAGATATACCCATATCTACTTAAGTCATCAGTAAAAGTGAGAAAATAGCGATATCCACCATGCGTCGAAACACTCATTGGTCCGCATACATCGGTATGTATGATTTCCAACATGTCCGTTGCTTGCTCCATTATTCCGGAGAACGGGGTTTTGATCATCTTGCCCATGAGGCATGGCTCGCACTTGTCAAATGATTCAAAATCAAGAGACTCCAAAAGTCCATCAGAATGGAGTTTCTTCATGCGTTTTACACCAATATGACCTAGACGGCAGTGCCACAAATAAGTTGGATTATCACTATCTACTTTGCATCTCTTAGCCTCAATGTTATGGATGTGCATTTCATTGCTTTCGAGATTCAAAAGAAATAAACCATTCACAACAGGTGCATGACCATAAAAGATGTTATTCATATAAATAGAACAACCATTATTCTCTGATTTAAATGAATAACCGTCTTGCAATAAACACGATCCAGATATGATGTTCATGCTCAACACAGGCACATAATAACACTTATTAAGGTTTAAAACTAATCCCGAAGGTAAAACTAAGGAGAGCGTGTCGACGACCATCACATCAACTTTTGATCCATTGCAAACGCGCATCGTCACCTCATCCCTTGCTAGCCGCCGTCTATTCCGTAGCTCCTATTTCGAGTTGTCGTGGGAATGACCACGGCAGACGCTACAATCGGCAGCAAGTAGTAGAACGAAGGTCAAGGGCGGCCAGCCATCTGTGGTGCGAGATGAGGGCGGAGACACGGGGTTTTACCCAGGTTCGGCCCCCCGGAGGGTAAAGACCTACTCCTTCTAGATTGTATTATGATGTAATTACAAAGGGGCGAGCTCGGCGGCTAGGCGGCAAGTCGCTTGGGTGGATGATGGAACGTATCCTCTACACGCCCTGTAGGGAGGTTTATATAGACTCACCCCCTAGGGTTTACATATCTCAACCGAATCAGTTAAGGATTCGGCACTCGTTTAACCTAATCCGACTGGGCCTATCTATTCTCCTGGGCTTTCAGCTTCCAGTCGCTTGGATCCACGCCAGGCCTTAATCCAGTCGCCGTCCTGCAGGCCCACTCGCCAGTTCCTGGACCAGTCAGAAACGTCCTGCTGGGTATACCCCGGTAGGCATATCCCCATCAGTAGTCCCCAAGACCGTCGTCATTGGGCGCAGGTGTTCGTTGGAAGTCGGAGTATACGGGTCCAATGCGGACGCCTAGTCGAATCGGTGGCAGGCTCCTGAATAAAGGGAAAAACTAATTACTCTGGTCGCAATGACAGTGGTTAATCGGGTCGCAGCTCGACGAACGGGTCGGCGAAATATCTAGTCACTATTGTAGTGATTGGGTCGGTGAGTCGAATGGATGAAGTTGGACCGTCAAACGCAGTCAAAACTAGCCGTTGGGGCAATCCAACGGTAACTTTGGCGTAATCACCGCTTGGTAACGGCTCCCTGATTTGGCCAGTAACAACCGCTATATAATGGAAATGGTAGGCGATCGGGGAGTCATTCCTTCACCACTTCCTCTGATTTTGCCCATCTCTGTTCTCCTCCGCATCACGATCCAACCGATCCAAAATCCCCCGACCTCCACGAACCTTTCCGCCAATGGCCCCCTCCACCGAACCATGGGGCAGGTCCAAGTGCACAAGAGCGCTACTGGCATCCTTCGAGGAGGCCGGGATCCTACACGCTGGCAGGTGGTGCATCCCCGCCGGAGAGGTGACTCCGGATCCGCGCGAGGGAGAATTCGTTTGCTTCGCCAGCCATCTGGAACGGGGGCTGGGGTTCCCCACGTCTCTCTTCTTCCGGCGCTTCTGCACGTTCTACGGGATCCAGCCGTTGTACCTGGGCCCGCACAACATGGAGCAGCTCGCCATTTTCGTGGCGTTCTGTGAGTGCTACCTGGGCTACAGGCCCTACTTTCCCCTATGGCAAGATTTGTTCCACGGGAGGATCAGTCGTGAAGAAGCAGGCGGCCCAATGCTTGCCGCGGGTGGCCTGATGTTTCAGTTGAAGTCGAAGGCCTCCTTCTTTGACCTGATGCTACCTGCCAAGGCGGCGAGTGAGTGGAAGAAGTCCTAGTTTTGCGTCACCGAGGTGACTCCAGACGGCGAGGTGGCGATCCCAAGGTACTTCGTCGACCGGCCCGAACCGCGCCGACTGCAAGTCGGCAAGCTCCCAGTAGACCAGCGGATGGTCGTGGATGAGATGCTTCAAACCATCCGCGGCCTAAAGAAGAAGGGTCTTCAGACCATCAATTTGTATAACTGTTGGCTTGGGCGGCGACTTCGCCCCTGCCGTGACCATTACATGTACGAGTACGGGCGGGAAGACTCGACGAAATCCTGCCTCGCCGAAAGTGGAAACTCGAGGACTACGCCGGCGTTGAAGAAGATCACCCAGCAAGGTACCGGGCCGCGAAGGCGGGTCGCCTACACCGTGGAAGCATCCAGCCTCGACGGTAAGTCACCGCTCACCATTAGCGATCGCGATTGATGCTGTCGCGGTCATCTTGATATTGTCTCATGCCTACCGCAGTTATTTCAAGTGGTGGAAGGTGGCTTCCACGCATGACGAGAACTTCGAGCTCGACGCGTCCAGACGGAGGCGAATCGCCTCTTGCCAAGGGCAGCATCGAGAGCGACAGGAGCGACGATGACAACGAGTCCGAGGAAGAGGTCGTCCCACTGGTTCACAAAACTCGTGGGCAGCATCAGCGCGAACTCGAGGCGAGTAGAAGCCTTGAACGCCATGACGATGACGACGACGAGCTTCCTGAGCACACCTCGCGTCGCGAGGCCACTCCATCGAAAAATAAGAAGAAGAAGGAAGTGAAGGCCCCTCCGAAGAGGAAGACGAAGCCAGCGAAGCAGGCATCTCCGCCTCGTTCGTCGAGTAGTTCCGACGGCACCAGCCTGGCCAGGGATGAAGCGCCGTAGATGACGGCAGCACCGGATGCCACTGCCGCCCTGAGTGAGGTACCTCTGGCCTCGCTTCTCCCCCATTCGCCTCAGTCTCTGGGTTGGGGGCTGCTCCAGCCGCGGCAGCTTCGCCTCCCAGGAGAGCTCCCACCGAGATCGTTTCGGAGGCTCCTATCACGGCCTCGTCAACGAAGAGGCCGTCCGTGTCTTGGGCGCATGATGCTCTGGAGATGGGCCTCAGTCGGAATCTGGGCCCCGAACTGGAGAAGCCGGCTAGCATCCGCACGGGGCTGCGGTTCATACCAGTCGCCAAGTGAGTTTTGTTCACCTGCCTTGCTTTTCATTGTACTCGGACCACTTTGCTCATGTAATCAATTTGCAGGACTGGAGTTAAAAAGATAGGCCACCCGTCCGTGGACAAAGTGCCGCCAGTCGTCGCCGAGGAGGACCCCTCTCAGAAGAGGAAGGCTGATGAGGTCGCTGCCCCCACAGACCGTGCCAAGAAGGCCAAGGGCGACGATTTCATCACGGTGTCTGACGACACGACGACTGCTCCGAGTGATCCTGCGACGGAGGCGGCCTTGGAGATCAAGGAGGGTGCTTCCTCGCCTGGGGTGGCTGAGCCGGCCTCTTTTGGTGTCGGCGCATCCACCGCGACCTTCCCCCGCTTCATGGCGAGAGCGGTTACGGCGAGTGGTACCACGCCATCCAGCCGCTTACCTGGGGTTGCCGAAACGGAGATCGAGCAGCGTCGCGGGCACACTCCGGCTCTTCTCGCATCCGTGGACACACTACAACTCCATGGCATGCTTGGCGCAGCCATCCAGGTATGTCCAGTCCCCGAGGATCGGGCCACTGAATTGCAGTGGTCAGATTCTTTTGGTGTTTTGTTTTTATTTCTCGCGCCCAGTCCCCGAGTGCGCAGTCGCTGAACTTCAACGGGTGGGCACTTAGGATTTTTGATCTCCAGTCCCAGAGTGTCCAGTCGCTGAATTTCAGTGGGTGGGCACTTAGGATTTTTTATCTCCAGTCCCCGAGTGTCCAGTCGCTGAATTTCAGCGGGTGGGCACATAGGATTCCGTTGTTGTTAACTGTTTGACTTTTGCACAGGGTTTGCAGCGTGAATCAGCCGATCGGCTCGCTGCGAAGTGTCGCACGGAGAAGGACCTTGTTGCCGTCCAAGAGGCGAACAAGGCACTCCAGGCAACTGCTGCGAAGGCAGAGGAGGTCCGCCAGGGCCTTGTCATGGCGAGTGACCTGACGGCGGCGCAATCTGCGTTGAGTTCGGCTGAGAAGCGGATCGCCGACCTTGAGCGCGAGCTTAAGGAAGCGAAGGAGGAGGCGAGTTCGGCGGATGGGCGAGCCAAAGCTGCTGTTATGGCCGCCGCTGAAGAGCGTAAGGTCTCTGACGCCCTCGTTGCTGGGCTACAAGACGAATACTCCTCTCTTCAAAGCTTCATCACGGGTCTCTGTCGTCCTTTGATTGGTAAGTGTGCCTGCCTCTGCCTGTAGTAGCTGCATTGCGTGATCTTTGTTGTACTCACTGCCACTGTAGCACCCCGGGTAAATACACTACTAGAAAATCGCCTGTTGTTTATATTTTGTGCATCATCATGACGTCATGCATATTTTTATTTTTCATAAAACTATTTCGTAAAATCCTATGTTGATTTCTAATTAGTCCTCTCCTTTAATTTCAAATTAAAGCCTCGGTCGGTTCAGATCTTGTATTTGTCTAAAAAGTATTTGCAAAATGTTTTTTTAATAAAACAAATAATAAATGTTTATCAGGGGGAGGCCGCCAGCCTGCCAGGCTAAAGGCCCAGCTAGCCAGCAGCCTACAACCCCAGACCAGTTTCCCTCTGCCCTAACCCTAACCCCACTTCCTCAGCAGCCGCCGCATCCCAACCACTGCCGCTGGATGCAACACACACCTGACCACACACGCACTCACACTGTGTACACACGCCACGCCCTAGACCCAACCCGTTTCAAACACCACACACACAACACCATGCACGCACACCACACCTCCCCGACCGGCCCCACCGCTGGCCTCGATCCCCGCATCCCACCCCGCGTTCTCCTCCTCCCCTTTTTCCGCCGCCGCCGCCATCGCTCCATCCCCATCCTCTGCCCCGCTCGTCTCTCCTCCTAGCTCCGCCGCGAATGCCCTTTGCCCCGTCGAGCTCCTCTGCCGGCCACGAACTCCTTCCCCGAAGAGCCTGGCCTCCTCGCGAAGGACCCCGCCGCCGCCAGGAGCGAGGCCTCCGCCCGCTTCACCTCTCCCTGGTCGCCCGGCCGCCAGAGCCCCCGGCCGTGGCTCCTTCTCCTCGTGTGCCACCGCCGGGAGGAGTCCCGCAGCGCCTCGTCCTCCTCCTGTCCCCACCAGCGACCACACCTCCGCCCGTCGTCGACCTTCGTCTTGGGAGACCCCGCCCCCGCAACAACTTGGCATTCCGCCTCCACGGGTCACCTTCCTGCAGAGCGCCGCCGCCGGGCGAGGCCTCCCCGGGCCTGAACCTCTCTGCCAGCGCCTGTCGCCTCCTGCAGCATGCCGTCGGCCACCCCTTGTGATCCCCCGCCCCGTCCTTCAACCACTGTCGCCGCGGGACCCCATCGTCGGTCGCCTCATCCTGAAGCCAGCGTCGGCTTGCTGCTTGAAGCGATTTATTTTGTGACCAAAGCACCTGGGCATGTGTGTCTTCTTTTTCTGCTCATGTCCCTGTAGCCCGATCCGACCACACTGTCCGATTTGTTTTTCCTGATGTCCTGCTTACTGCATCCTCGCTTCTGTTTGAAGGCAAGTCTGTGCTCGTGTGCTCCCAAGCCCGGCTTTCTCCTATGGCATCACAAGATCCTCCTCCTTCGTGTCTAAGCGTTGCAAGATCTCCCTGACACCGACAAGTGATGATACGACCCTAGACCACCGGTGTTGTATCCCAAGGTCTCCGACATGGATTCGACGCACCCGAAGATCGCCTACCCGGAACATCAAGATCTCCCTCACGAAATCTGAAGACCGTCCCTGTCAAGACCAAATCTGAACCCCGAATCCTCAAGATCTTCGGACTAATGTGTGACCCCTATCTTATCCGCCCCTATTTTGTAATATAACATCTATATTGTTGCATAATTAAATTGTCATGCTTGCATACATATTGTGGGTGTTTGGGGTTGTTTCGACGATTCACCTAAATTAAATATGAAGACTATATGCGGGCGAATCTAGTCTAATATTGGTCCCATTTAAATTTGTGCATCGAACCGGTGATATATTTTGCCATGTTAAGACAACATTTAAATTGCGGGGTATCTAAACAACTCGAACCATCTAAGTAAATGTTGGAACCCCGGTCCCGTTTAATATTGCCTAATTGCATCATATCTTTGCCATGTCATACATCATACATGCATCATGCCCGATCTTTTGCCGTAGTATTAAATAGTGCATCCGGTGTTTCTTCTAGTGCTTTGCTTCTTTGCGGATTAGGCCGATGAGTTGATGCGAGTGTCGAACCGATCTTAGGATGAACCTTCGGCATTTTTTTCAGGCGAGCATTCTCCCCCTTCTACCTATTTTACCTTTATAGTATTTATTCCCTCTTGTTGATCTATTGCTATCTGTGTTGCGATGCTCTAGTTTTCGTATCCGAGATATCCCTTGCAGCCTTACATTGCCTTGGACACATCCTATTACCTGTTGTTTGGTAGATAGCTGGACTTGTGCGTCGCAGTCGCTTGCTCAAGTGCTGTTGCGTGTCATCGAGTACCACAGTTGTTGGAGAAATGCCCTATGCTTTATGTTGGAGATGATCATGGCTTTAATTATCGTTTAATAACTAAAATTGAAGTAGGTAAATGCAGAGGCACCGGTGGGCAATAGACAATATTTGGTTTTTAACCGCTCCTTTGGTGTCCGTGGGACCTGAGTTCTTGACACCTGTTCCGAGATCGAGCGCGCTAACCACAGGTGGGGTGTGTGGGCACCCCCATCGATTAGTACCTGATTTCAAAGTACTGTACCGGGGGCCACAAAGTAGTTTGGGGCTTTCTTACTATCCTGTACTTATGCCATGATTTACTGCTTTATTTACTATTGCGCATGGAGCACCTGTACTGTTTTGGAACCAACGTGGAATGTTTTCACGGTATCGACAAGCCCAGTCACACTTTCGGGTTCCCAGTCGTTTACAGCCATTGTCACAAACCTCTGGGTCCATCTCGGAGCCGGCTGACTTCGTTGCGGGTAGCTTAGTGGGGTGGCCCCCCATGTGCTTGCTTTGGGTCTGGGAAACGTCGTGTCCGAAACCCCGTCGACATACCATTGGGTGTATGTTTTGTGATCTTGTACCTACCTGATCTGACAACAAGGATGTAGGTGCGTGTAGAAACTTTGGTGCACCCCTGTAGGGTTAAATATTTTCGAGAAGCCGTGTCCGCGGTTATGGATGACTTGGAGCACAGTTCTCGATCATAGACAACTATAACTAAAGTTTACTGTTATAATTTGACTTGTATCTGATATGACTAGTAATCAGCGTCACTACAACGGAATGGCTAAATAAAAGTACCAACAACTGCTGGGTTTGGGATATCTCATGCTAATTGTATCTGACTAGTAAGTGTTGCAAGTATAACTGAATGGTTAACTAAAAGTGCTCACTGCTTATTATATCACGATGACTATCAATACCTGACTAGTAATTGCTGCAACAACAACTGAATAAATAAAACTACCAACTGTGTGAGTTCCTCGATTGACTTCCTCATTTGGCCTCGAGGGGGAAATACCAGGATGGGTATGTTTGGTGGTAGTATCAGGTTGGTTCTGAATAGGTCTTTATTATCCCTCTCTGATAGCCTACAGTTATATCGAGTCTCTATAGGTTGTTTAGTGCATGCTGCGCTGCCGCTTCAGTACACCATACCTATGTAGGCGAGGACCGCCGAATTCTAGTCTCGCCGTGTACTGGCCTTAATACTGACCGCTCTCTTTTTCCTTTGCCCTTTGTCGGCACCCCTTTTGTTTTTAGCAGGTTTGAGATCGACGTCGTTAGCAGGGTTACCCTTCCGGCTTGGCCTGGGCAGGGTTATGGACGCCATTGGTTATTCTTCAGGGCTCTTAGCCCCATTTGCATCGATCTTGTCCGTAGTCGGACGTTGTATCATTTTCAAGGTGATTTGGATCTTTGGATGGTATATCTGTATTCTTGACTCTTTGAGTCATTGTTGTATATATCTGTTCTGTGGGTTCCATCGTGGACTATTGTGTAATGGTATTACTTCGTTTTCCACCCGCACGAAAGTGCCTGGTGGGCACCTTTGAATCGTTTCTATGCGGGTTTGGCGGGAATCGCTGATACTTGCATAGGGTCGATTCTGAGGGTGTTACAGAGTGGTATCAGAGCTCAGCAGTTACGATACCCCACTGGTCCAGCCTGTAGGATAACCTAGCTAACGGCCCATGTAGAGTCTCAAAACTATTTTGGAAAATTGGTTGGATAGATCTGATTAGGTCTGCTTTTACTCCTTACCCTTTGCTATTCTTCTCTTACCTCTGCGTGTTTTGAATCTACTCTCTTATCCTTTCTTCGAGTCCAGGAATTCTCGTGGTTGGGTTTTCGTCGTACCTTTAGGGTTTCGCTCCCTTCCTCTTGTAACGGTGCTTTGACATCCGACCTTCATGATATCTGATGAATCTTTCATCTGTTGTACCTTTCAGTGGACCGAAAATTCACTAAATTTTTTGTTTCTATACTCCGGTTATTTCCGGTACGACAAAGTCATCTACATTAGATCTCATGAGAATCTACATCCCTCCTTTGTTTCCAAACCTCGCGTGTCGAGATCTTCAGTCTGAATTCTGAGAGTTGGTTGCACGATTATCCTATTCATGTATAGAGTAATGCTTTGGGTGCGCGATGGACTGATCACCATCCGACTACTCTTATCATTTGCTCTTATACCTTGAATGGTGGATCGATGCAATTTTACTCCTTCCACATAAGTTAGAGGTAGCCTTACCTTTTGAGACCTCTACCTTCATCTGTATTTATCCGGAGTGTTCTCTCGTTGGACGGGAGCATTGACCCTTGTTGGTGGTGTCGCGGAATTCAAGACAGAGAAGAACCCTTGTTAGTGGTGTCGTGAGGACCTACGCAAAGCGAGAAGGTTCAGATCGTCGGCCTTATTCCCTGTACCATGAGGCGGATCTCGAGGGCGAGATCCATTGTTAGTGGTGTCGAATTGTAGCACCCGAGGTAAATACACTACTAGAAAATCGCCTGTTGTTTATATTTTGTGCATCATCATGACGTCATGCATATTTTTATTTTTCATAAAACTATTTCGTAAAATCCTATGTTGATTTCTAATTAGTCCTCTCCTTTAATTTCAAATTAAAGCCTCGGTCGGTTCAGATCTTGTATTTGTCTAAAAAGTATTTGCAAAATGTTTTTTTAATAAAACAAATAATAAAATGTTTATCCGGGGGAGGCCGCCAGCCTGCCAGGCCAAAGGCTCAGCTAGCCAGCAGCCTACAACCATAGACCAGTTTCCCTCTGCCCTAACCCTAACCCCACTTCCTCAGCAGCCGCCGCATCCCAACCACTGCCGCTGGATGCAACACACACCTGACCACACACGTACTCACACTGTGTACACACGCCACGCCCTAGACCCAACCCGTTTCAAACACCACACACGCAACACCATGCACGCACACCACACCTCCCCGACCGGCCCCACCGCTGGCCTCGATCCCCGCATCCCACCCCGCGTTATCCTCCTCCCCTTTTTCCGCCGCCGCCATCGCTCCATCCCCATCCTCTGCCCCGCTCGTCTCTCCTCCTAGCTTCGCCGCGAACGCCCTTTGCCCCATCGAGCTCCTCTGCCAGCCACGACCTTCTTCCCCGAAGAGCCTGGCCTCCTCGCGAAGGACCCTGCCGCCACCAGGAGCGAGGCCTCCGCCCGCTTCACCTCTCCCTGGTCGCCCAGCCGCCAGAGCCCCCGGCCGTGGCTCCTTCTCCTCGTGTGCCGCCGCCGGGAGGAGTCCCGCAGCGCCTCGGCCTCCTCCTGTCCCCGCCAGCAAACACACCTCCGCCCATCATCGACCTTCGTCTGGGGAGACCCCGCCGCTGCAACAACCTGGCATTCCGCCTCCACGGGTCACCTTCCTGCAGAGCGCCGCCGCCGCGCAAGGCCTCCCCGGGCCTGAACCTTTCTGCCACCGCCTGCCGCCTCCTGCAGCATGCCGTCGGCCACCCCTTGTGATCCTCCGCCCCGTCCTTCAACCGCTGTCGCTGTGGGACCCCATCGTCGGTCGCCTCATCCTGAAGCCAGCGTCGGGTTGTTGCTTGCAGCAATTTATTTTGTGCCAAGGCACCTGGGCATGTGTGTCTTCTTTTTCTGATCATGTCCCTGTAGCCCGACCCGACCACACTATCCGATTTGTTTTTCCTGATGTCCTGCTTACTGCATCCTCGCTTCTGTTTGAAGGCAAGTCTGTGCTCGTGTGCTCCCAAGCCCGGCTTTCTCCTATGGCATCACAAGATCCTCCTCCTTCGTGTCTAAGCGTTGCAAGATCTCCCAGACACCGACAAGTGATGATGCGACCCTAGACCACCGGTGTTGTATCCCAAGGTCTCCGACATGGATTCGACGCACCCGAAGATTGCCTACCCGGAACATCAAGATCTCCCTCACGGAATCTGAAGACCGTCCCTGTCAGGACCAAATCTGAACCCCGAATCCTCAAGATCTTCGGACTAATGTGTAACCCCTATCTTATCCGCCCCTATTTTGTAATATAACATCTATATTGTTGCATAATTAAATTGTCATGCTTGCATACATATTGTGGGTGTTTGGGGTTGTTTCGACGATTCACCTAAATTAAATATGAAGACCATATGTGGGCGAATCTAGTCTAATATTGGTCCCATTTAAATTTGTGCATCGAACCGGTGATATATTTTGCCATGTTAAGACAACATTTAAATTGCGGGGTATCTAAACAACTCGAACCATCTAAGTAAATGTCGGAACCCCGGTCCCGTTTAATATTGCCTAATTGCATCATATCTTTGCCATGTCATACATCATACATGCATCATGCCCGATCTTTTGCCGTAGTATTAAATAGTGCATCCGGTGTTTCTTCTAGTGCTTTCCTTCTTCGCGGATTAGGCCGATGAGTTGATTCGAGTGTCGACCCGATCTTCGGATGAACCTTCGGCAATGTTTTCAGGCGAGCATTCTCCCCCTTCTACCTATTTTACCTTTATAGTATTTATTCCCTCCTGTTGATCTATTGCTATCTGTGTTGCGGTGCTCTAGTTTTCGTACCCGAGATATCCCTTGCAGCCTTACATTGCCTTGGACACATCCTATTACCTGTTGTTTGGTAGATAGCTGGACACATCCCGTAGGACCCCGAGTTCTTGACACCTGTTCCGAGATCGAGCGCGCTAACCACAGGTGGGGTGTGTGGGCACCCCCATCAATTAGTACCTGATTTCAAAGTACTGTACCGGGGGCCACAAAGTAGTTTGGAGCTTTATTACTATCCTGTACTTATGCCATGATTTACTGCTTTATTTACTATTGCGCGTGGAGCGCCTGTACTGTTTTGGAACCAACGTGGAATGTTTTCGCGGTATCGACAAGCCCAGTCACACTTTCGGGTTCCCAGTCGTTTACAGCCATTGTCACAAACCTCTGGGTCCGTCTCGGAGCCGGCCGACTTTGTTGCGGGTAGCTTAGTGGGGTGGCCCCCATGTGCTTGCTTTGGGTCTGGGAAACGTCGTGTCCGAAACCCCGTCGACATACCATTGGGTGTATGTTTTGTGATCTTGTACCTACCTGATCTGACAACAAGGGTGTAGGTGCGTGTGGAAACTTTGGTGCACCCCTGCAGGGTTAAATCTTTTCGAGAAGCCGTGTCCGCGGTTATGGACGACTTGGAGCACAGTTCTCGATCATAGACAACTATAACTAAAGTTTACTGTTATAATTTGACTTGTATCCGATATGACTAGTAATCAGCGTCACTACAACGGAATGGCTAAATAAAAGTACCAACAACTGCTGGGTTTGGGATATCTCATGCTAATTGTATCTGACTAGTAAGTGTTGCAACTATAATGGAATGGTTAACTAAAAGTGCTCACTGCTTATTATATCAGGATGACTATCTATACCTGACTAGTAATTGCTGCAAGGACAACTGAATAAATAAAACTGCCAACTGTGTGAGTTCCTCGGTTGACTTCCTCGTTTGGTCTCGAGGGGGAAATACCAGGATGGGTATGTTTGGTGGTAGTATCAGGTTGGTTCCGAATAGGTCTTTCTTATCCCTCTCTGATAGCCGATAGTTATATCGAGTCTCTATAGGTTGTTTAGTGCATGCTGCGCTGCCGCTTCAGTACACCATACCTATGTAGGCGAGGACCGCCGAATTCTAGTCTCGCCGTGTACTGGCCTCAGTACTGACCGCTCTCTTTTTCCTTTGCCCTTTGTCGGCACCCCTTTTGTTTTCAGCAGGTTTGAGATCGACGTCGTTAGCAGGGTTACCCTTCCGGCTTGGCCTGGGCAGGGTTATGGATGCCATTGGTTATTCTTCAGGGCTCTTAGCCCCATTTGCATCGATCTTGTCCGTAGTCGGACGTTGTATCATTTTCAAGGTGATTTGGATCTTTGGATGGTATATCTGTATTCTTGACTCTTTGAGTCATTGTTGTATATATCTGTTCTGTGGGTTCCATCATGGACTATTGTGTAATGGTATTACTTCGTTTTCCACCCGCACGAAAGTGCCTGGTGGGCACCTTTGAATCGTTTCTATGCGGGTTTGGCGGGAAACGCTGATACTTGCATAGGGTCAATTCTGAGGGTGTTACAGCCACCCTCTGTCCGCAGGTCGGATTATCGACAGCTCGGAAGAGGCGCAGTCGTATGACGCACGGCAGTGTGTGGCCACTCTGGTCGACTCGGCCACGTTGTCCGCGGCTTGCATTCGGGCGTATCTTCAGGAGATGTGGCCCACGGAAGTGATTCCCAGCGACCTCGTCGAAGTGTGGCGGTATCTGCAGAAGGTGCTGTCCGTCGTCGAGTTCATGACGCGGTCGGCGTTCCGGCGCGGGGCGGCGACTGCGCTTAGCCTTGGGCTCGCCCACTTCCTGGAGGATTTCAATCTGGACGACGTGACGAGTGGCTACCCATCGTCGACGGGCTCGGTGGAGATTGCCGAGGTGCTGAAGCTGACGGACCGTGCCGCGGTATACTCCGATCGTGTCTGGGCGATGGGCGACCTCCTTCCCTATCAGGAGACGATAGTCACGCCCAACGACCCCGAGCCGCCGCACCGAGACTTCAAGATCGAGCAGCCCTTCCGTGCGGCGATGGCGGGTGAGCTGACGACATACCTAACGAACCCGTACACTCCCTTCATTCGCAACCGCAAGGGTGGCGGCGAGTCGACATCGAAGCCTGCGGAATAAAACATTGTGCCTTGGGGCATTAGTAGCAGTTTGGCCATTGGGCGCAACTTGTATTTTGTAACAACTTTGTTCTACTATAATGGGATTTCGCGTTATTTTGTGAATTGTCTTGCGATTGTGATTGATGATTGAACGAGTCCCCGAGCGCGTCCGCCCTTTTTATGGGGTTTACCTCGTTTGTTATGTGTTTGTGGTTTTGAGCGTTTTGTTATTGAGGTCGACTCGCCCGAGCTTGGAAAGCCAGTCGCAGGGCGACTCCCATGAGTGCTCTTTACTTCACCGTTTTCCCTTGCGCGAACGAGGTCGGGTGGCCGAGTCCCCGAGCGTGGTACTTGGTTGTTCTAGTCGCAGCTCTAGGGTGGGTGAGGACTGGGCGCATCAGAGTGAGCGCATCACTCCTGCCTGGCCCGTCGGGTCAGTCGCATGGCGAGTCCTGGGCACGCTCTCATACTTGGCGTTTTCCCTAGCCGCTCGAGCTTAACTGGTCAGTCCCCGAGCATGGTGTTTGGCCGTTCGAGTCGCTGTGTCGAGGATGCGGAGGATCGTGGTCGCTGTGAGGAGCGAGGGCAGTTGTCTTGGCTCGTTAAGCCAGTCGAGCTAGGCGACTCCAATGGGGATCCGGGTAGGTGTTTTTGGTGGACGTGGCGAGTCCTGAGGTGACCCAGTGCCCTCGTAACGCACTACTTGGCCGTGCCGGTCGCTGTACCAGAGGTTGACTTCTGCAGTTAGCTTGACGCTGTTATTACGAGTGCGAGTGGCACAAGACACGGAGAGTAGACGCAATTTGCGGTAACCGATATATTTTATTTCATAGCTAGTGGAGGGTACATGTATGGAGTTCTAGGAATAGAACTTCCGTAGGAGGTTTACATTCCACGGTCGCTTGACGTCGAGTTTCCCGTCTCCGCAGACGTCGGTGAGGTAGTAGGCGTCGTTGCCGAGTACTCGCCCGATGGCGAATGGTCCCTCCCACGGGGGGGAGAGCTTGTGCATGCCCTTCTTGTCCCGGATGAGGCGTAGCACCAGGTCGCCTTCCTGGAAGGTGCGAGTTTTCACCCGCTGGCTATGGTAGCAGCGGAGTCCTTGCTGGTAGATGGCAGTGCGGGAGCGAGCTAGGTCGCGTGCCTCGTCGAGTTGATCGACTCCATCCTGACGTGCGAGTTCGTTCGCAACCTCCGTGTAGTGGACGACCCTTGGCGAGTTGTGCTCTAAGTCGGTAGGCATGACTGCCTCGGCGCCATACACCATGAAGAAGGGGGTGAACCTTGTCGACCTGTTGACTGAGGTGCGGATACCCCAGATGACGGAGGGTAGCTCCTCGACCCAGCACCCGGCAGTGCGCTCGAGTGGTACTTGGAGCCGCGGCTTCAGGCCGTGGAGGATGCTCTGGTTGGCCCGTTCCGCCTGGCCGTTGGACTCCGGGTGGGCGACTGATGCGAGGTCGAGTCGCATGTGATGTTCCTCGCAGAACTCGGCCATGGATCCTTTGGCGAAGTTGGTGCCGTTGTCCGTGATGATGTTGTTTGGGAACCCGTAGCGATATATGAGCTCGCGTAGGAATTTGGTGGCAGTCTTCCCGTCGCATTTCCGGACTGGCTTGGCCTCCATCCACTTTGTGAATTTGTCGACCACGACCAGGAGGTGGGTGAAGCCGGAGGGGGCCTTTTTGAAAGGGCCTACCATGTCCATACCCCACACGGCGAATGGCCAGGTGATGGGGATTGTCTTGAGCGCTGAGCTCGGCACGTGTGTCTGGTTGGCATGCCGGCACCGGCGCACCGCTGGACAATGTCGATGGCGTCTGCGTGTGCGGTGGGCGAGAAGCCATGTCGCATAGCCTTTGCGACCAGAGAAGCGCGGCGCCGTGGTGGCGCGATCGCGGAATGGATGTCGTGAAGGATTTTGCGTCCTTCAGCGGGTTGGACGCAGCGTTGGAAAACGCCGGTCAGGCTGCGCTTGTGGAGCTCGCCGTCGATGATGACGAAGGATTTGCAGCGTCGCGCTATCATCCGGGCGTCTGTTTCGTCTGCCGGCAAGGTGCCTCCCTCCAGGTAGGCGATGTACGGCCTAGTCCAATCTTCTGGCTCGGCGATGAGTGCGACTAGGGCTGCCTCTAGTTGCAGCGGGACTCCGATGTCGATCTCCCTTGGGGGAGAGACGGACGGCTTGGTGATCGAGTCGAGGAAGACGCCGGTGGGTGGTGCGAGTCGAGCTGACCCGATGCGAGAGAGTGCGTCGGCCTCCTCGTTCTTCCCTCTGTCAATCCACTCGACGGAGTAGCCTGCGAAGTGTCCACCCAGCTTGTCCACTACTTGGCGGTATGCCGCCATGGTGGGAGAGACGGCGTCGCAGGTGCCAGCGACTTGCTCAGCGACGAGGTCGGAGTCTCCGTAGCAACGTAGGCGGTTGACATTCATCTCCTTGGCAGCTCGCATGCCGTGGAGTAGTGCCTCGTACTTGGCCATGTTGTTGGTGCAGGGGGTGAAGTCGAGGCAGAGGACGTACAAAGCTTGTCGCCCTTCGAGGAAGTCAACACGATCCCTGCTCCTGCGTCGTCTGCATTCTTGGAGCCGTCGAAGTGCAGGCTCCAGTAGTGGAGGTACGGCAGCTTTTCCGGCTGCTGGGCTTCTTCCCAGTCAGCGATGAAGTCCGCGAGAGCCCGCGACTTAATCTCTTTGCGTGGTTCATACTTGATGTTGTGGACGCCGATTTCGACGACCCACTTGGCGACTCACCCGGTAGCTTCACGGTTGCGGATGATGTCCTGCAACGGTGCAGAGGAGACGACCGTGATCGGGTGCTCCTGGAAGTAGTCGCGATCGCCATTGTGCTCTGAACCCGCGTATACCAGTTTCTGGTATTGCGGGTACCGCTGGCGCGACTCGGTGAGGACCTCGCTGATATAGTACACCGGTCGCTGTACCGGGCGCTCCTTTCCTTCCTCTGGCCGCTCGACGACCATGACGGCGCTGACGACGCGCTCGGAAGCCGCGATGTAGACCAGCATGGGTTCTTTGTCGACGGGGGCAGCGAGTAGCGGTGCTGCGAGTAACACCTTCTTGAGGTCGCGGAGCGCGTCGTCCGCCTCCTTGTCCCACTGGAAGGTGGGGTTCATGCGCATCAGGCGGTACAGGGGCATCGCCTTTTTGCCCAATCGGGGGATGAAGCGACTGAGATCCGCGACTCGCCAGCTTCGCGTCGCGGACTAAACTTTCGGGTTTGCCGAGTCGGGCGATCGTGTCGATCTTGGTGGGGTTCGCCTCGATCCTGCGCTTGGAGACGACGTAGCCCAGTAGTTGCCCTGCTGGTACACCGAAGGTGCATTTGCCTGGGTTTAGCTTTATCTTGTATTTCCGCAGGTTGGTGAATGTTTCCGCCAGATCGGCGAGTAGGTCGCCCTGGTGAGCGGACTTCACTACCACGTCGTCGATGTAGACGTGGATATTGCAGCCAATTTGGCTCGCAAGGCATTCCTGCATGCACCGCTGGTAGGTCGCCCCGGCGTTCTTGAGGCCGAAGGTCATGGCGGTGTAGCAGAAGGCTCCGAATGGCCTGATGAACGTTGTCTTTTCCTCGTCCTCGACAACCATTTTGATCTGGTTGTACCCAGAGTAGGCGTCGATGAAACACAACGACTCCGAACCTGCGGTGGAATCGATTATTTAGTCGATCCGCGGGAGGACGAATTGTTCCTTCGGGCAGGCGCTGTTTAAGTTTGTGTAGTCGATACACATCCTCCAGGTCCCATTTTTCTTCTCGACCAGGACTGGGTTTGCCAGCCACTTGGAGTATTTTATTGGCGGATGAAGCCTGGAGCGGGTAGACGCTGCACCTCCTCGGCGATGGCTCGGCGGCGCTCTTCATTGAAGGGCCTCAGCGACTGCTTGACAGGTCGCACTTTGGGGTCGGTGTTGAGTTTGTGCTCAGCAAGTTCCCTAGGGACACCAGGCATGTCAGAGGTCTTCCATGCGAAGATGTCCCTGTTCTCACAGAGGAACTCGATGAGCGCGCCTTCCTATGCTGGGCTCATGCCCGTCCCGATCGTCACCGTCTGGCTGGAGTCGCCTGGGACCAGCTCTCGCCTCGAAGGCTGAGGTGTTGACGCCCTCCAAATTGGGATTCTTTAGTATGGTGGGGTCGTCGTTGTTGACCCCGCTCGCGTATTTGGCGAGCTTGTTGGCGTGGTTGGTCTGTGTCACGATGACGGCGTCGGCGAGTTCTGCTCGTTTGGCCTCGCACTCGGCGGCCATGTCGGGGTCGCCGTTGATGGTGATGACGCCGCGCGGCCCGGGGAGCTTCATCGCGTTGTACGCGTAGTGGGGCACTGCCATGAACTTGGCGAACGCCTGGCGCCCCAGGACGCAGTGGTAGGGGCTGTTGAATGGTACCAGCTGGAAGACGATCCGCTCGGTGCCGAAGTTTGCTGGTGTGCCGAAGGTGACTGGCAGCGTGACCTTGACGATCGGGTACGCCTTCCGACCGGGGACGATGTCGTGGAACGTGGTGTAGGTTGTCTCGACCATCGACTGCGGGAGCCGCAGTCGCCTGAAGGTGTCCAGGTACAGGATGTTGATGGAGTTGCCGCCGTCCATCAATGTCTTGGGAGCGATGATCTCCACCTTGGCTTGACCACCAGGCGACTTCGTCCTGGGTACTCGATGCGTGGCGAGTGGTCTGGCGGCTCGGTGATGGGCTGCTCCGACCAGTTGAGGCGGGAACGTCCACAGGCCACCGCATTGACGGCTGACGGCGTGGCGATGACCTTCTTCTCGTGCTTCGTGTTGAAGCTTTGTGAAGGTGTGGGCGGCCGCCCACCGCCAATTTTCTGCCGTTTGGCGGGTTGTTGTCGGGGTCCTCCCGCGCTCGCCGTGCCTTCTCGATCTCCTTGAGAGAGTGGCAGTCGGCGGTCGTGTGCGTGGCGGGCTTCTCTTCCCTGCTGTGAAACGCACAAGGTTGGTTAAGGAGGGCCGCGGGGTCGAACCTTGGTTTTGCCTTGTAGTTGCCGCCGTCGCGGCGTTGCCCCCGTCACGGCGAAAGCTGTTGGGCTCGCGCTGCGCGTGCCCAGCGTTGGCGACGAAGTCGACTCGCTCGTCACTGCGGCGCCTGCCGGTGAGGCGAGTGTTGCTGTAGCGTAGGTCGGACCGTCGTCCGTTGTCGTTGCCGTTTGTGCGGCGTTGACCACCCGACTCGTCGTCGGTTTCCTGATTTAGGTCTTCCTCCGCGTACCTTTTGGCGATCTCAAGGAGGTCCGGTATGTTGTCGAGTGTGCGGTATGCTCGTTTGAGCTTGGCGACCAAGGGCTTGTAGCGGCACGATGTCTTGAAGCAGTGGATCGCGGTGTCCGGGTGGATACCGGCCGCGTTGTACCATAGTTCTTGCCATCGTTGGACCCAGCTTCGGGTCAACTCGCAGGGTCCCTGGACGCATCGCTCCAGGTCCTCGATGGTGGTGGCGCGGGTGTAGGAACCCTCGAAGTGCCTGACGAAGGCGTCGCGCATCTCTTCCCAGGAATCGATGCTATCCGAGGGGAGAGTGTTGATCCACTGCCTGCACGCTCCCTCCATCATCAGGGGGAGGTAGCGGGCGGCTAGTAGGTCGGTGTGGCCAGCGATCCCCATCGCCATGAGGTAGGTGTCCAGCCACACGGAAGGCTCGTATGAAGGGTCGTACTTCTCTATTTCCTTCGGCGCTTTGAAGTTCGCCGGGTATTTTTCGCCTCGGATCATCGGTTCGAAGCACCGGGGCCCGAGTCGGCTTAGCGACCCCATCGGCTCACCATCGCGGCGATTGGTTAGGGTGTGTCGCAGGTCATCGGGATGGCGTGCGCGCCAGCTTTGGTTGTTGATGATGTGGGTGCGGGCATCGATGGGCTGACCGTTGGCGGCGACGAAGTTGGTCGCTGACCTGGGGTCGTTGGTGGAGAGTGCCGCGTTCGCGGGTCGGTGTTGGAGCTGCAGTGGTTCGGGTGGCGGGCAGTTAAGGGTGTTTGCCGCCAATGGACAGCCGCTTTAGGCCGCTCTGCTGCCCGACGAACGCGAGTACATCCGACCATGTGAGTCGACGCCTGCGTTTTATTGCTCGACCGCCTTTGCGAGCAGGGCCTTGACGTACTGGATCTGTAGGGCGCCGTCACCGGTGGCCGTGATGTTGTCGGCCGCTGCTCGGCCCGCCAGGAGGTTGTCCATCAGGGTGGAGAACAGTGGTAGGCCGTTCGCGTCTCTCTCCCGTGAGGAGACCACGATCCGTGGCTGGTCCCTGGGGGGTGCTCGGCCACGCGGGCCGGGTCGTTCTCGTCGTCGAAGTTCAGGGCGCGCCCCTAAACGGTGGGGTTCAAGCGCGACCTGATTCGCTGCTGGTGGTAACGTGACAGCTCCTGCGCCGTCACCTGCTCGAGGCGAAATTTTTCGTGCTCGGCTTGCTCCTTGCGGACTGCCTCCGCCAGCTTCAGGCGGAGTTCCTCGACCTCCGTTGCCGTGGCTTTAGGGGGGATCGGGGTGGAGAAGGGATCCTCCGGCGGATCGGTGCCAGTCGCCATGTAGGTCGCGGCATGGCGACCGGTCCCGTCGCGGAGATCGGCGGAGTTTTCCGACCCGGAGTCGAAGTCGAAGATCCCAAGGATGGAGGGATCCTCGAAATCTCCCACGTTGGAGACCAGGGTGATGGAGCCCGGGGGCTAAGCCGCGGTGATGGATCCAGCGAGTGACGCCGGAGTCGCCGAGTCGGCGTCGTCGTTGAGGGCCGCGTCTTCCGCGGCCGTGGTGGTTTCGGCCACGTCGCTGTGGGCCGAGTTGTACTCGGAGGCGAGGCGGTGGATCATGAGGACCTGGCTGTCGGAGAGCCGGTCGCGTGGCGGCGACTCGCGGATGCGAGCCGAGTCCTCCGAGACGATGACGTCGGTGAGGCCGACGAAGAGGCTGATCGTGCCGACTGGCAAGATCATGCTGTGCGTGACGGGTCGCGCCGCCGGGACGTAGCTTCTCGGCAAGATCTGGAGCATCTCACCGATCGCTATCATGCGTCCGGTGGCGACCGTCTCGTTGATGGGAAGATTGGATCTCGCCGTAGAACACCGGCCAGACCGGCCATGCCCCACGGTGGGCGCCACTGTCGTGGGAATGACCACGGCAGACGCTGCAATCGGCAGCGAGTAGTAGAACGAAGGGCAAGGGCGGCCAGCCATCTGCGATGCGAGATGAGGGCGGAGACACGGGGTTTTACCCAGGTTCGTCCCCCCGGAGGGTAAAGACCTACTCCTGCTAGATTGTATTATGATGGAATTACAAAGGGGCGAGCTCGGCGGCTAGCAGCGAGTCGCTTGGGTGGATGATGGAACGTATCCTCTACACGCCCTGTAGGGAGGTTTATATAGACTCACCCCCTAGGGTTTACATATCTCAACCGAATTAGTTAAGGCTTCGGCACTCGTTTAACCTAATCCGACTGGGCCTATCTATTCTCCTAGGCCTTCAGCTTCCAGTCGCTTGGATCCACGCCAGGCCTTGATCCAGTCGCCGTCCTGCAGGCCCACTCGCCAGTTCCTGGACCAGTCGGAAACGTCCTGCTGGGTATACACCAGTAGGCATATCCCCATCACGAGTTACAAATATTAGCAACTGAACCAGTATCAAATACCCAGGCACTACAACGAGCGCTAGTAAGGTAAACATCAATAACATGTATATCAAATATACCTTTAATGGTGCCAGCCTTCTTGTCCGCTAAGTACTTCAGACAGTTGCGCTTCTAGTGACCCTTGTCCTTGCAATAGAAGTGTTCGGCATAGGTCCAGACTTGAGCTTCTTCTCAGCAGGGGCAACGCGCTTGCCTCTGCCTTTCTTGAAGGATTTCTTTGCACCCTTACCTTTCTTAAAGCTAGGGGTCTTGTTGACCATCAACACATGATTATCTTTCTTGATATCCACCTCCGCAGCTTTCAGCTTAGCGAAGAGCTAAGTGGTTGTATCAGTGGAACCAATTTGGTTGTGAGTAACTACAAAACCTTTGTAGCTAGGAGGGAGTAATTGCAGAACTCTGTCAATCTTGAGCTTTTCTGGAATCTTGCAGTCCAGTTTCTCAAGACGTTGAATGTAGCCCGACATCTTAATGGCGTGCTCACTAACGAAACTCCTTTCCTCCATCTTGCAGTTAAAGAACTTCTCAGAGATCTCATATCTCTCAGAACGGGTCTGAGTCTGAAACATGGTTTTCAGTTCCTCAAGTATCTCAAAGGGCCCGGCGAACTCCTCAAAACGATTTTGAAGGTCCGGTTCCATAGCAAACAACATGGTACTCTTAATCACTCCATAATCATCTTTGCTGCCGATAAACAGCTTTTCATTAGCCGCGCATCGATGTAGGCGTCACCTAGCGCTTTCTCTAGTACATAGTCCTTTTGTCCGCCAGCGAGAATGATTCTCAGATTGCGGAACCAATTGGTGAAGTTAGACCCATTGTTCTTAAGCTTTTCTTTCTCAGCAAAAACGTTGAAGTTGAAGTTGGACTTAGCCATTTGATCTACAAAATTTGCAAATACAATTTAGACTATGTTCATGATAACTAGTTCAACTTAATCAAATTACTAGATGAACTCCCACTAAATTCAACATCCCTCAAGTTGTTTAGTGAACACAATCCAAATTCACCACACCTAATCCGATCTTCACGAGAAGAGATGTGGTTTCAATGGTGGACAACAAAGTGTCGATCATATCATTCATATGACTCATGTTTAACCTTTCGGTTCGTGTGTTCCGAGGCCATGTCTTTACATGCTAGGCTCGTCAAGTCAAACCCAAGTATTTCCGCGTGTGCAAAACTGGCTTGCACCCGTTGTATGTGAACGTAGAGTTTATAGGATCCGATCATCACGAGGTGCTTGAACACGCATTTAACTTTCGCGGTGCATACATGGGGAGAACACAATTTTATCTTGATCTTTAAGTGAGGAATCATCTTATAATGCTACCGTCGCGATCTAAGCAAAATAAGATACATACAAGGATAAACATCACATGCATATAATTTTATGTGACATGGTATAGCCAATCTCCACGCAATGATCTCCATCTTGTGCGCGCTAGCATGATATCCATCACTCCACCATGATTGCCTCCACCACGAATAGCAACTACCACTATTGCTAACTACTTAGCGATAAAGTAAAGCTATTACATGGCGTATAAGAAGTTGACACACAGGTCATACACAATTATAAAGACAACCATATGGCTCCTGCCGGTTGTGAACTAGTCGACATGCAAGTCGTGAAATATTACAAAACATGATCGTTGCATACATCATACACATCACATCTTGGGCCATACCATATCACAAAACACTCCCTGCAAAAACAAGTTAGACGCCTCTACTTTGTTGTTGCATGTTTTACATGGCTTATGGGAGTAACAAGCTAAGAACGATTCTTACCTACGGAAAGCCAAAACGGTGATATTATGGTTGCTAACATCCGGTGTAAATCCCATGACTACTATAGTGAGAGAAACTGGCATCCACCAGCCGCATGTGTGGAACAAGCCACACGTCAAGTGCGGAGCCGGTCTCGCGAACGAGGTCGCGTAAAGTTGGCTTGGACCACTTCGATCTCACTATGCCGCCCCATAAGAAATACACAACAAGAGGCTTGCAACAGAAAACATCAACGCCCACAACAATCATGTTGTGTTCTACTCGTGAAACACATCTACGCATAGATCTAGCTCTGATACCACTGAAGGGTTCCACAACATAGTAAATAAAAAATTTCTACGGATGCGAACAAGAAAGCCAAGATCTAATCTAGGAGATGCAATAAACAAGATAGATAGATGAGATCTTCATACCCTTGAAGAAATCGCACAGCAGAAACGTTCAACAGAACGTGGTTGATGTAGTCGTACTAGCCGTCTCCTCCTCGCGATCCGATCCGATCCTACGCCGCAAGTGGCGGCGCCTCCGAGAGATGCACACGTATGGTGCCGCGACGTCTCCTCCTTCCTTGGTCCAGCAATTAGGGTGGAGATATGGATTGGATCTGAAACACGACGGCGTGGTGCTATGGTGGAGAGTTTCTGCAGCAGGGCTTCGCCTACGCGCAGTCGGGAGAGAGAGAGGTGGAGGGCAGCAGGACGACTGCTAGGGTTGGAGGAGTAGGAGGGGGAGGGTGCGCCCCTGCCCACCTTATATAGGGGGCTGGCCGGCCCCCTTGGCCCCTTCTCCAAGCCCTAGGGCGGCGGCCCCAAGGGTGGAGTCGGGGGCAAGTTTTCCCCCTTCCTTCTATAAGGGTTCCCTAGGGTTTCCCCTAGGGTTTGGCCAACTGGGCCTATGGGGCCTTGTGCCCTGGCCCAAAGTGGCCAGGGAACTTCCCCTTAGGCCCACGCAGCCCTCTAACAAGTGGGACCACGTTGGTCCCACTCCGGAACCTTCTAGAACCTTCCGGTACAATACCGAATACTCCGAAACGATTCCGAAATCCAAAAACTGCTTTCTTTATATGAATCTTATTCTCCGGACCATTTCGGAACCTCCCGTGATGTCCTGGATCTCATCCGAGACTCCGAACAAAAACTCATAAACCAATTATCCATTCTATCCTAGCGTCAAGGCACGTTAAGTGTGTGGCCCTACGGGTTCGAGAATATGCAGACATGATCTTCTATCAATAATCAACAGCGGGATGTGGAAACCCATATTGACTCCCACATATTCATCGATGATCATATCGGATGAACCACGATGCCAGGATTCAATTAATCACATATATGTATTCCCTTCGTCAGGCGATATTTTACTTGCCCGAGATTAGATCGTTGGTATCGACATACCTAGTTCAATCTCGTTCACAGCAAGTACTTTACTCGTTCCGTAATCCAATATCACTTTGTGATTAACTCCTTAACCACGTGCTTGCAAGCGGTGTTGATATCGATTACCGAGTGGGCCCGAAGTATATCTCTCCGACTCGGGAGGGACAAATTCCATCTCGATACATACAACCCAACAAGTACTTTCTGATCACCTGAGAGACACCTTTATGATCACCCTCACATAGGATGACGTTTGATGACCTTAAAGCTTTCTTCTGATACCAGGGAGTTGTATTATCTCATGGTCTAAGGAATACAATACTTGACATAGGAAAAAGCTTCGCAAAGATGAACACGATGACACGATCTAATTGCTCTGCTTAATTTTGGTATGTCCATAATATCATTCTACTAATGAAATGATATCATTATTAATTGACAACTCATGTCTATGGTTAGGAAACCTTAACCATCATTAATCAATGAGCTAGTCCATAGAGGTGTACTAGGGACACAGTGTTGTTCATAAACCACACAAGTATCAAAGTTTCCGCTTAATACAATTCTAGCATGGAATATAAACTTTATCATGAACGAGAATTATAATAATAACATCTTTATTATTGCCTCTAGGGCATAATTCCAACAGATACGTCAGAAATGTATCTATAATTTTTGATGTTCCATGCTTGTTTAGTATCTACTTTGCTTTGCTTTGTCTACACTTTGAGGTGTTTTTATATGTTTTCTGGTACTAACCTATTAACAAGATGCCACCGTACCAGTTGCCTGTTTTCTTCCGTTTTTGGTTACAGAAAGGCAAAAAATCAATATTCTCATAATTGGACGGGACAAAATCCAAAGTAAATATTTTACCGAGGGGAACACGGAGCCAGAAGACGAGACGGAGGAGGGCCTCGAGAGAGCCACATCCCCTGGCCGTGCGGGTGGGCCCACCCCGCGCCTGGGAGGGGTGCAGCCGCCTCGGGCACCCCCTCGTCATCCCTCTTTGCCTATAAGAAGCCCCTGATGCCTAAACCCTAAGTGCCCGATCAATATTCCACGAAACTGTCTGTAGCCGCCGCCACCATCGTCCCTAGATCTTGGGGGGGATCTGAAGCTCTTCCCGGCACCCTGCCGAAGGGGAGATCATCTAGGAGGCCTTCTTCTTCATCACCATGCTAGCCTTAGGTATGAAGCGTGAGTAGTTCCACCTTGGACTACGGGTCCATGTAGTAGCTAGATGGTTGTATCTTCTCCTTTGTGCTTTCATGTCTAGATCTTATGACCTCAATTCATGATCAAGATCTCATCTATTTGTAATCATGCATGTTGTGTTTGCTGGGATCCGATGGATATTGAGATTACTATGTCAGATTGATTAATGGTTTTGTCTTATTGATTCTATCATGTCTGTGTTTTTTGTGATCTTGCATGCTCTCCGTTGTTAGTAGCTATATTGTCCAAGTAGTTGCTAGTGACTACAAGAGGGGGTATTTATGATCGATAGTGGGTTCATGACTCTATTTAATCTAAGGGAAGTGACCGAAATCTCTAAGGTTTTAGATGTGTTATTGACACTAGGGAGAAAACAACGGTATCTTGTTCATGAAACAAGTGGATTGTTTACCTTACACGCTTTGCTTAAAGCAGTTGTCTGTTGCTTGCAACTTAATACTGGAGTGGGTTTGGATGATAACCCAAAGGTGGACTTCTAGTCATAGATGCAGTTGGATGGGGGTCTATGTATCTTGTTGTATTGCCCAGTCGAATCTCATAGGATCATGCATGTCTAGTATTGCATTTATATGCCTTGCTTAATCCTGTCAATTGCCCTGCTGTAATTTGTTTACCCAGCATGCCATGTTTGTTTATCTAAGGAGAACACCTCTAGTGAACTATGGACCCCGGTCCAATCTTTACCATTGATACATTTTCCACTGTTTACTATTTACTTGTTGCAAACCACTATTACCTTCCACACCATACATTTAATCCTTTGTTACACCAAACCGGTGAGATTGACAACCTCACTGTTCGTTGGGGCAAAGTCTTGAGTTTGTGTTGTGCAGGTCTCCAAGTTGCTAGCAACACCTTTGAGTCGTTTCCTTCCTCCTACTGGTTCGATAACCTTGGTTTCTTACTGAGGGAAAACTTGCTGTTGTGCTCATCATACCTTCCTCTTAGGGTCTCCCAACGAATTGTTCACGTACTCATCAAGCCTTTTTCTGGCGCCGTTGCCGTGGAGGCTAAGGACGTCTTCACAAGGGGAGTCCTTCTAAACCTTTATCTTTACTTTGTTTTTGTTTTGCTTAGTTTCTTTTGCTTGGTTTTATTTGCCTCTTTTTATTAAAAAATCCAAAAAATTAGTTTAGTTTGGTTTGCTTTCTCTTATAAAAAACAAAAAAAATAGTTCCTACTCTAGTTGTCACCTTGCTCTAGCTCACCATGTTGATCCCCAAGTTCACCCTGAAATACCTTTAAATAGGTAGTGGCTCCATAATTGGGAAAGAAAATATTGAAGAATTCTTTAATCATGTTAGCAAACATGAGGATATTGAGGATAGATCTATAGCAGAACTTGCTCCTAATTATGAAATTGCTGCAGCTTCTTTAGTTCATATGTTGGAGGCTAGGTTTGTTAACCTTAACCCCATGATGCAAATTTTTTTTCTCAAACTAAAAGAAGAAAAGGATGCTGAAAAGAGAGAATTTATCCTTGAAACTTTACTAAAAGAGTCCAATGATGTTGCTAAGGAAGCCAAAAAAGTCTTTGAGCATTTTAATATGCTAGGCTCATGTGTATATGTTGTGGGTACTTTAGATAAAACCAAACCTAGAGAGGAAATTAAGATACCGATACCTTTAAACTTGTTGGAATGCATGAAGCCTTAGAAAATAATTTTGATTGGATTGTTCCTGAAAATCCTTTTGATGAAAGTAGTGAACCAAAGAGAGATGAGAAGGGATCCTCCAAAACTCATTTGGATGAGATACCTTTCCTAGTTAAAGATATTGCAAGTATTGATCTTAATTCTTCATTTGAAAACACTTGATTCTTGCTTCTTGTGCCTAACTTAAAGGCGTTAAAGAAAAGTACTTTTTGGGAGATAATCCAAGAGTTTTCTTGAGTCTTGGAAGTTATTACTTCAGTAATGACCTCTCCTTATCATTTTTGTTTGCTTTTTGTGCCAATAATGACCTCTAATGAGAGGGAAGTAAGATTTGGGGAGTTGCTGTCCCGAAACAGATTTTTGTGCTCCACCATAAAAATTCGTGAGGAATCTATGTAAGTCGGATTGAGATGATATTTTACTAATAAATCCCCCAGTATGTTAGCTAACTTTATGTAGTTCAACACGTTTTGCTTTGAGCAACAGAAGGTCTTCGAAAAAAATCGGTTTCTACCTGCTGGTCTGTTTTGACAGATTTCTGCCATTATTCGCATTTGCTTCTTATCGATTCCTTTTTGGGTTCTTCTTGAGAAATTGAGATTTTTGAGGTAATTGCTACAGTATCTAGTGTTTTTAGTGAAAGTTTTGCTATTCTAAAGCTAAACCCAAGGGTCTATTATCTTTTGAATACACTAATATTGCTAATGAAGATTGTGTGAAGTTTTGTATGAAGGAAAATTTGCAGGTGTAGAGAGAGAATGATGTAATGAGATGAAGAATGGACAAAAGCTCAAGCTTGGGGATGCCACCCCGTGTCACCCCAAGAAATATTCAAGAGGTACAAGCGTCAAAGCTTGGGGATGCCCAAGGCATCCCCTTCTTCATCAATAAAAAGCTCAGGTCTTTCTAGACACTTCATTTTTATTGTTTCATGAACTGTTGTGTTGTTCTTGGATCATCTTAGTTTTCATTTAATTTGCTTAGTTTGATTTAATAAAGTAGTTTAGACCCCCGTTCTCGCTGTGTTGTTTCAAATAAGTTGATTGGTGTTGGAAAGGAGTAGAAAGTTCTTGCTTGAAATAGTGCAAGAGGAGCTTGCTTTGACTGTGACTTAGACTTTAGCATGTCATGCTAGGTGTTTTTTGACCGTATGCTTAGTGATTATTGTTGTATCATGACTTGTTCCAAACAATTGGGATTGCTTAGTGTGCCTTGAAAAAAATCATGCGTTGTTTTAGCATGCAAAAGCATAGTATTGTGGTATTCTCCTTTGATCTTTGTTTGGGTTGACCTGGCACATGCTCACACCATGTTATGACTATGAACAAGTCACCATAGCCTCTATGATCATTTAGTCCTTGACTTGTAGTACCACTTTATGCTTTGATTAGTAATATTTTGTCACTCGGCATGATTATGGCCATTATTGCTCTCTTAGTTGGTTGGTCCCAGTCTTTTGCTAACCTCCACTTATATGAGTAAGCTCTAGTCATGCTTCCAACTCCCAAGAAACTAAGTTATTCCAAAAGTGTCCACTATAAACTCTTATGCATGGTGTGTTACACCATTCCAAGTATATTCTTGTTTTCATCTATCTTGCAATTAAAAAGTATTTTGTTATGTGAAAACTTAGTGATTAAAGCTCTCACGAATTTGATGGCACACTTTATATTTCTTGCCCCTAATAAACTTGAACCATTGTGTCATCTATGTTGTATATGCTTGCACTTATACGTTGGAATTAGCAGAACCGTGCTGTCACGGGGAACTCTTTCAACATTGCACTTGTACATTGTACACAGTTGATATCATGCTCTTTTGTCTATGGATGTCGTCGGTGTGAAATAAAAGGGGAGCTTGTAAGTCCATGGAGTTATGTATGTGTGTTAGAAAAACGCCTGGTCCGCTAGCCTAAGCCATGCCTAATCATGGTGGAAACTTGAAGCATCACCATAGTGACATCTATGAAGCATTCTTCTTATAAAAAAGAGAGACATTTTCAAAAGATGAAAGAGAGAAAAAAGCACCATATTACCATGGTAAATAAGAAGATTGTTGAGATGCTCATTGTCTGCTTGCCTTGTCATTTTGGTTATGGGATAGCTCCTGTACCATGTGCAAGGGGTACCCCGTTGGCGGATCTATGATACACATGTACTTACTATGACAAGAACTTACAAGTGACTAAAGTTGAGTAGCATGAGGAGTGGCCCTCGTATTCAAGGGACATGTGACATGGTTATACCCCACGGGTACAAGACCTTAGCATACCTGGTCCAGCCCAAGGAAGGCCCACAAGAATATACACGGCCCATGAAGACTTTCGGGTGGCCCAAGCCTAGGATGTTTTCGGATCCTTGGAGAGAAAGACTAGAATAGATAGGACATTTAAAGGGGCAAACCCTAAAACCTGTAACCGACTCGATCTGTGTCCGGGACCTGCCTATCTCTATATAAAGGCTAGGAGGGCACGACGAGGAGGGCACTTCATACCACCGCATACACACCTCCACGCCAGATTGCATCTGCGCACCCCTGTAACTTTCGGTTCCGCCGTAATCAAGAGCAGACAAGCAGGAGTAGGGTTTTCCCTCTAGGGGCCTGAACCTGGGTAAATCTCGTGTCCCCTGGTTGCTTGTCTGTTAACCGTTCCATGATCTCTAGCATCCCATCTTCTCCAAAACCCAAGATCATAACAATGGGCATTGACGAGATTAAACCTCGTCAATTGGCGCCGTCTGTGGGAACTGGGGGCGCTGATTGTGCGATCATGACGGTCCCAACCAAAGCGATCTACAACTCCTCGGCGACGTAGCGCCATCTCCACTTCGGCACTTTCGACTTCATCGCCCACTCGCCAGTCACTCTGAAGGACTTCGAGCCCGTTGGCGACGGGCTCGAGATCATGTTCAGGAGCTTCTGCTTCCAGGTGGGGCAGACCGACACTCTCCGTCTCCCAGAGCTGGTGCCCCTGCCATCGATTAGGCCCGCTTCATGGGCTCCGCATCCCGTGCTACGCACATCGCCATCGATAGATGAGTCCTATGACAGCAGCAGCTGCAACTCAGATGTGTGCGATCCACCATCGGAGGAAGGGACCTACGGTTCCGGATCTGAAAGCTACGGCAGCAGCGACCCGATATACGAGCGCTACCAATGCGCCGCAGTCATCCAGGGCGATGTAGATCAGGAACACAACCCGCCACCCAACCCGCAGGGTAGAAATGGCGAGAACAGGAGAAACCATTCCCCCTGCCCAACGAGGAGGACAACGATCCCAATCGGGTAATCCACCTCAGCAAGGAAGGATGGGCTCAGGCACGCGAAGCCGTGGCAGGCAACAAGATCCTGCCTGTGGGTGCCTCACGGGACCTACTGATGGCGTACCACCTGCTCCTCGTTGAAGAGCACAAAAAGCAGGTGAAGATGCAAGAAGTGCTTGACAAGCGCAAGCAAGCGGCCTCGGAGTCCAGTGCGCGGCGAGCTACGCTCTCCGCCATGAGCGGCTCCAGCTCGCACGGCAACCATGAAAACAAGCACCGTTCTCGCATGGAGAACATGGACCCCACTGCACGTCACGAGGTGACCCGTACCCTCAACACGTCTTTCATGGAGACGGATGCCGACGTTAACGTCATCCCGAAGACGCCGCAAGCTGCGATCATGGCAGCCACCACATACCTTGCATCCCATCCACCTCCGGTGGGGGACCCGAAAAGGGCCATGCACAAATCCGCACTAACCAGACTCGGAATCATTGGAGCTGCGCTCCACGGAGAAGCTCCTGCGGAGCCAAAAAAGAAGGCTGCGGTCAGGTTCAACCGCAGCCCCACACCTTCATCCGACGAGGAAGAGCATGACCTACCTCGAAGGCACAAGAGCTCGCGACATAGCAGCCGCGATTACGACGCTCGAAGCGAGCTCACCCAACGCAAGATCGACAAGGCACGTGCCAAGCGCGTATCCTCGTCTGAATCCGAGGAGGACGACAACGAAGGAGAACTCTGCGGAGCTCGATGCTTCAGCAGATCCGTCCGGCGGACGCGGATGCCACGGAACTTCAAGCTTCCTTCGGATACTACGAAGTTTGATGGCACACAGGACCCCAAGGCGTGGCTCAGCGACCACCTGTCGTCCGTCCAGATACACAGCGGAATTAAGAACACCGCCCTGCAATGCCTTCAGCTGCAGCTGATAGGCGCAGCCCGAATCTGGCTCAGCAATCTATCCTCAGGATCCATCCGAAGTTTCATCCGAAACTTCAAAGGCACCAGCAAGACGCCAGCCTCGATGGAGGAGCTACGGGCCTGCACCCAACGAATGGGCGAATCCATTCGCTCGTACATACTATGCTAGTCCAACACCAAGAACTCTGCGGTGCACATCTCTGAGGAGAGAGCGATCGACGCCTTCAAGGATGGCGTCAAACGCCATGACTTCAAGGAAGAACTTGGGAGCGTCAAGCCCAAGACACTCGACCACCTCATGGACATCGCCAACAGGTGGGCAGATGGCGAGGACTCCGTCCACCGAGCACACCCGGAGGAGGAAGATGACTATGGCCGTCAACGTGAACACAGTAGCAAGGGAAGATCGCGCGTCTACGACGACCGCGACGGACCCGACATGGTCGTGGCTGGCTACGCCGACCGCCGTAGAGAAGGCACCCGCAGCAGCGGCGGACACCGTGGAAACAACTTCCACGATGGAGGACGCCTAGCGCAGTCATGGCAACGCCGTAGCCGCGACGATGGACCCTCGGCATACGATAAATTGTCGGGTCCATGCACCATCCACTTCTACATCGGCAAGCAGAATGGTAAAAAGAAGGCTAGCCATATGCTCAAGGACTGCCGCGAGTTCCAGAAACTCAGCGAGAGCATGTCCCAGATGAGGCAACAAGCCCCGAACCCTGGGTACGGGAACGCACCCGCACCAGGTGACATCGCCCACGGAGCTCCTCCACCACCACCCGTGGGACCTTTGAATCATCCAATCGCACCTGCGCAGAACAATGGAGAAAACGGGTACCCCATGCCAAAAGGATCACTGATGATCCAAAAAGGGCGCCCAACAAACAGGGTGCAAAAGAAAATCACCCGTCAGATCAATCTGGTTGTGACCGCTCCACCCGCCATCCCTGAGTACCTCAGCGGTTCAGAGTCCTGCATCACATTCAGCTGTTCGGATCACCGCTGCCAGGTCCCTCGCCCAGGTCATGCTGCCCTGGTGCTCGAGGCGCAGATCGGAGGGTTCGATATGAGCCATGTCTTCATGGACGGCGGCAACGACATCAATCTGATGTTCGCCAGCACCTTAGCAGCGATACGGATCCCGCTGTGCAGCCTAGAACAATCTGATACAACGTTCCACGGCATTGTCCCAGGGAAGGGCATATTCCCCCTGGGAAAGATATGGCTCGACGTCATCTTCGGCAAGCCCGATAACTTTCGGTGCGAGCGACTCGAGTTCGAAGTGGTGGACTGGCCATCACAATACCATGCCATCCTCGGGCGCATGGCATTCGCACGATTCCTGGCAGTACCGCACTACGCGTACCTGCTACTCAAGATGCCAGGACCTAGGGGCGTCATCACGGTCCACGGGAGCTTCACCGGATCGGATCACTGCGACAGGGACTTCAACAGAATCTCCCAGTCATTCGGCATGCAGGAGGAGCTCATAAGGCTCCGAGAGGTGACAGACAACGGCGCACCCCCAGTTGCAAGGCAGAACGCACCAGACATGTCTTTCGACTCCACCATCAACAGAAAGAAGGTGCAAGTCCACCCGACGGACGCCTTCAAGACAGCGCTGATCGCCAATGACCTCATCCCTGCATAGGAAAGCACGCTCATCGAATTCCTCCGTGAGCGCTGGGAAATCTTCGCCTAGTGTCCTGCGGATATGCTAGGAGTTCCTAGGGAATTCGCCGAGCATGCACTTAACGTCTTTCCATACGCCAAGCCCGTCAAACAGTCCATCCGAAGACTGTCCGAGCCACGAGCTGAAGCCATCGGAGTCGAGGTTAACAGACTGTTGGACGCTGATTTCATCAGGGAGATCAAGGAAAGCGCTTGGCTGTCCAACACTGTGATGGTCCCCAAAAAGGACACTGACATCTTGCGGATGTGCGTCGATTTCACATCGCTGAACAAGCACTGCCCAAAGGATCACTTCCCTCTTCCTCGGATCGATCAGATCATCAATTCGACTGCAGGATGCGAGAAGCTCTCCTTCATCTACGCCTACTCAGGCTACAATCCGATTCGACTGAAGGTCGAAGATCGGGAGAAAATGGCGTTCATCACGCCGTTCAGAGTGTTCTGCTACAACACAATGCCCTTTGGGCTGAAGAACGCAGGTGCCACATACCAGCGGTGCATGCAGGCATGCCTGAAAGACCAGATGGGCCGCAATATACAAGTCTATGTCGACGACATAGTAATCAAAACAAGGGAGGCCAAGACACTGATCGATGATCTCCGTGAGACGTTTGATAACCTCGATCGATACAAGATCAAGCTAAACCCAGAAAAGTGCGCCTTCGGCGTCCCATCTGGTCAACTGCTAGGCTACTTCATCTCCAACGAGGGATCGAGGAAAACCCGAAGAAAATCAGGGCCATAATGGCCATGGAGGAGCCGAAGAACCTCAAAGGCATCCAGCAGCTCGCTGGGTGAATCACAGCGTTGAGCAGATTCATCAGCCGCATGGGCGAAAAAGCCCTGCCTTTCTATCAGCTTCTACGCAAGGCAGACAAATTCGAGTGGACGCCTGAAGCGGACGACGCATTCGAAGATCTGAAGCGGCTGCTCTCCACCTCGCCCGTCTTGGTCACGCCAAGGGAGCGCGAGCCTGTAATACATAGCAGCTACACACCAGGTGGTAAGCACCGTGCTCGTGGTCGAATGACCCGAATATGGCAAGACCCATGGGGTCCAACGCCCAATCTACTACCTCGGCGAGGTATTGACGGCGACAAAGCAGAGGTACCCTCACTACCAAAAACTCGCCTACGGCGTGTTCATGACGGCTCGTCGGCTGAGCCACTACTTCCAGGAGCATCAGGTGATAGTCGTCAACGAAGCACCCCTAAACAGCATCCTGAACAAACCGGAGGCCATAAGACGCGTAGCCCTGTGGGGCATCGAGCTGTCACCTCTAGACATAGTCTATGAGAAGCGAGGCTGGAGCAGGAGCCAGGGTCATACTGACCTCCCCGTAGGGCGACAAGATGAAGTACGTCCTCCGGATGAAATTTCAATTTTCCAATAACGAAGCCGAGTACGAGGCCCTCATCCACGGCATGAGAATGGCCAAGATCTGCGGCGCAACACGCCTAGTCATCTACGGCGATTCAAATCTCGTCGTCCAACGGACGATGAACGAGTGCGACGCGCACGCCGCCAACATGATTGCATACCGCGCACTCTACAACACACTCGAAGGAGACTTTGATGGTTGCGAGCTTTGACACGTTGGGAGAGAAAGCAACGAAGAGGCAGACAGACTCGCCAACATCGGCTCCACCTGCGCACGGGTGCCACCAGGTGTGTTCCTCGAATAGATTTGCGTGCCATCCATCAAAAGGAAATTCCCCAAGGGATCACCCGAAGAAGCAGAACCCTCGGGGGCTGCGCTACCCGAAGAACAGGAAGGACCAGAAAAGCTTGACATAGAGGTCGTAGTGGTCAACCTGATGCAGGTCATGGCAGTCGAAGAAACATGGACACAGCCATACCTCTGTTATCTGATAGATGGGGAGCTGCCTGACAACCCGACAGATGCCCGGCGCATATCTTGCTGGTCCAGGCCTTCACCATCATCAATGGCGAGTTGTACAAGCGCAGCATTTCGGGTGTACTCCAAAGGTGCGTCACCATCGGTGATGGCAAAACTATCCTCCAAGACATCCACGAGGGCATCTGTGGCCATCACGCGGGTAGCCGCGCCCTTGTCGCCAAAGCTCTACGAGCTGGATTCTACTGGCCAACGGCTATGAACGATGCCAAGGACATCGTTCGAAGATGCAACGGGTGCCAGGGGTTTGCAGATAAACCGCACGCACTAGGATTGGAGCTTAGGCCCATACCCTTGGCCCTTCGCCCAATGGGGCCTCGACATGATCGGCAAACTTCCCAAGTCCTCGAAAAGAGGCCACGTCTACCTTCTGGTCGCAGTCGACAAATTCACCAAGTGGATCGAGTCCATGCCCGTTACTAACCAAAAGGGCAAAACGACCGTGAAATTCTTCGAATCCATAGTCTACAGGTTCGGCGTGCCACACAACATCATCACCAACAACGGGTCGAACTTCATCTCCAAAGAATTCCAGGACTTCTGCGAAGGCCTCGGGATCAACATAACATACGCCTCAGTGGCGCACCCGCAAACGAACGGGCAGGTCGAAAAGGCCATCGGCCTCGTCGGCGGCGGCATCAAGAAGGGCCTAATGAGCCCAATCCAGCGACTTGCAGGAGCCTGGACACAAGAGCTACCCTCCGTCCTCTGGAGCCTGCGCACGACACCAAACAGCTCAACTGGCTACACGCCTTTCTCATGGTGCACGGAGCCAAAGCCGTGCTGCCTGCAGAAGTGCGCCACAGAGCCCCACGGGTCGTCGCCTACAGCAAAGCCGAATCGATGGCCGCACTCGAAGACGCCGTCGACACACTCGACGAGGCACACGACATAGCTGCGGCTCGATCACCGGTCTACCAGCAGAGCCTCCGCAATTATCACAGCCATCGGCTGCGCCCAAGGTCCTTCGTCGAAGGAGACCTAGTCTTACGACTCAAGAAAGAGCAACCGAAGAAGCTCGAGTCACCCTGGGAAGGATCCTACGTCATCACCGAAGTCATCCCAGGTGGCGCATATCGCCTCAAGCACGTGGAGTCTGGAGTCGCATACTCCAACCCATGGAACGTCGCATAGCTGCGACGCTTCTACCCCTAGCTACCCCCCTCCTTTTACTTTCAATAAGGCTATTCAGCCAAGGCTACTCAGCCGAACAATGTACCTCCTCATTACGATATGAATAAAGCTAAGTGTCTCGCCCCAAATATTATATCTTATTCACATTTTCTTCATGTTACAACACACTCGGGGGCTCCCCTCACCTCACGACTTCGTCGACTGAGGATAACGCGTGTACACCTAAGTAGCTGATCACGTCAGGCTAACGAAAAGGACACACATACGAACAAAGCACCACGTGCTAAAAACAATCCACCTTTATAGCAAAGAGCATTACACGCCCAGTCGAATAAATACAAGTTTTACATCTATCTTTTTACAGGTCCTACCTATTCTAAAGAATCACCTGCGCATGATGCTCAAAGAGATCTACAATTTGTTCGGCATACTGCCTTACAGCCGCATAATGCGGACGCATGTCCCACATGCCACCATCTGGCGGAAGAGGCGGCCCAGCCGCAACAACAGCAAGATCTACATCAGGGCGATGCAGCCACACGAGGGAAAGCGCAGCCTTCACCCCTGCAACCAACTGATGCCGCACCAGCTCCCTAACATGATGCACATCTCGAAACTTCGCCAGCAGGACCCAGAGAGTCAATGGTGCCTCATCCAGGGGAAACATCACATGCAGAATTGATGCCAAAGAAGTGTTCACCTGCCGCATTACCCGCGACACCTGATGAACACGATCCTGCACAGTCGCAAGGACCATGGCACGATCGCGGTCCATCCAGAAAAAGCCGCCAACCTCCATATCTTGTTGGGTCAGGCAGTTGATCCGAACAGCAACACGCTCCTTTTCCTCCCTAGGAACAAGGTTAGCACCTACAACAACTACAAAGTAAGATGAAAAGCCAACAGGCGCATCCAAAAAATGAGCGGCAGCTCAAAGAAACTCACATTGAAGCTGTTCAGCCAAACGCCACAACTCCCCCATCAGATAATCCTCTCTGGTGGCGCCTCGCTCCGCCTTCGACTTCCAAACATCGGCATGACCTCGAACGCCAAGCAACTCCTTCTCAAGACTACGGATGCGGTCACGAAGAAATACAAGCTGCGACGCATCATCCAAGGATGGCCGCAGCTGCAGCGCGGGCGAAGTATCGATAGGATCATTACTCGAAGGCCCCTAGAGGAAAGAAGCAAAGATATAAACAAACGCACAAGTGGGCAAACAGCTCGGAGATTCATTATATATAACAAAATCCACTATGTGGCACAAGGAGTGTTCATAACATATTTACAACAAAAGCAAGCAAAAGCTATCCTACAACTACAAGGCCTAAGCTGCTGCATCCTGAGTGGCCTCGGAGCCGGATTGCCTGCTCTTGGCCTCGCCCTGCTGCCTCACCGCGTACTCCGCCAGCAGGTCAATCAGCTTCAGCCCATAGCGTTTACAGCGGGCGGCATAGAGGGCAAAGGCTACCTCAGATCCATCGGGAGCCGTCTGCATCTGGGAGGTGACCTGATGAAGATCCAGCTCCGTTCCAGACGACATGGCCATCGCTAGCCCCATGGACGCGCCGATACCCTTCTGCTTGTGCTTGTACGCCGCAGGAGCCTCGGCTGACAGCGCGTCCGCCAACAAGTCGACATCCTCGAGGGCGACGCCCTTGGGGACGAGCTCCTTGTAGAAGCGCTGGAGAACCTCCTTGGCCTTGGCAAGCGAGCCGACCACGGTAATGCAGCGGTCTTCGACCGCCCCAGTAGCATCATCCAGAGCACTTCCATGCTCCAAGGCACCGCGGTCAAACTTGATGCCCGCGGCATCTGGATAAAAGGAAGAGGCAAAGAAAGCATCAAATAAAGCCAGAGATACAAAGGGAACTGAAAAAAATCATACAGGCGAAAATTAACCACCCGAAATAGCCTTGGCAGCAGCCATTAGCTTGCCGGCTACCTCCTTCTCACGCGAGGCCTCAGCGGTGGCGAGCTGCTCCTCGCGGTCCGTGGCCTCTTGTTGCAGGCGCTCCTTGGCTGCAGCTACGTCGTCTAGCTCCTGCTCAAGGCGCTCCTTAGCGCCAACGGCATCTTCAGCTTTTTTCTCTGCTCGCCCGAGGCTCTTTTTGAGAGCATCAAGCTCGCGGAGGGTAGTGTTATTCTCGTCTGCAACAAAGAACAAGCATGAGATTCATAAGTAAGCAAGCAACCAAAGAAGTAGAAGATCGATAAAAAAATGAACCTTGAAGCCGCAGAAGGATGGCCTCCAATGTCAGATGCTGCTTCACCAGCTGGTTGACACCTTGAACAAAGGGTTGCGAGAAGATGCAACTTGTCAGGGAAAAGGCTCGGGGGTTGTGCCCAAGAAACGAGCAAGTCAAATCACGCATACTAAAAAGCGCTCGGGGGCTCCCCCCGAGACACGCGCAAAAAGAAGACATGATCCGCAGATCATCCAAAAAATGCTCGGGGGATCCCCCCACGGCAAGAACAAAAGCACTTACATGATCAAATGGTGACTCCGAAGGTCCGGCTGTAGTCTTCTGGGAGACAATCACCCGAGCCTCCTGCAGAGAAGGGTTCGGAGCAACGCCCCCAGAGGTGGCCACCGTCTGAGAAGGAGGAGGTGCAATATTCGACTCCCCCACCATTTCCCGAGCACCATCGCTGAACGAGCCAACGGAGGAGTGGATACAAAAGAAAACATCAGTCAAATACAAGCAATCAAAAATAAAATAGAGAAAAAAGCAACTGACAATACTTACAAGTCCATATCGCTCAAGTTGAAGACAGGCAAGGCCCTCTTGCCCTTCTTCTCTTCCTTCTTCTCATCCTTCTTCCGCTTCGCCGGTGGCTGCAACGCCACAGCCCACATGGGCACGGCCAGAATAGGAGAGGAAGAGCCACCATCACCTCCGCTGTGACGCACAAGGCATGGCGGGTTCCTAGGCGTCGACGGAGTCGAGGCATCCGACGATTCGCTCGAGCTCCTCGTCCGCTTTCGAGTCTGCTCCTTGCTCGACTCAAAGATTTCTTCAGCTAGCGACCGCGCCGAAGGGAGCTCAGACATGGAGTCCACTACCTCATTGTCCGGTGCATCCGGAAAACGTTTGGGTAGTGGAGGCGCCATGCCAGGTACCTTGAACTCCTGCACAAGAGAAAACAAACTTTCAGAATAAACAAACCGCAAGAAAACGCAGTCGAAAAAAGCGCTACGTGCACATCCTAGATCTACACCTGCGGCACCGGTCGAGAGGCCCTGAATGGAAGGGTTAGCGAGCTACCCGGAATGTCCTCATCAGCTTTAAACTTCAGCAGCGACCGGAGGATTCCATCGACGTCCCCCTTGGAGAGCTCTCCAGTCGAAACCCTAGTCGGATCGTGGCGGCCAGAATAAAGGAACATCGGGTGCGCCCTAGCTTGGATCGGCTGCACCCGACGTTGGAGGAAGGTGCGGATGATATCCACACCGTTCACCTCTTTATCCGGAATCACCTGAAGGTCCTCCACTCGACGATAGAGCTCCTCTATCTCCGCCACCTCACCATCCAAGATGCGGTTCTTCCAGGACCTCTTCGGTTGGATTTTCTAGGAGGGGTCGAAGGGATCAAGGCCAAAATTTTGCCCGTCCACTGTGGAGTCGCGGATGTAAAACCATCGCCTCCGCCAGTATTGGACGAACTCAGACATAGAAAAAGAAAATAAGAGAAAGTTGGATTTAAGGGAAATGATGCAGCTCCGATGGGATAAATGCCATCGGAGCCAGATTGCCTCTTCACGGAATAGAGCTTCCGGAAGATGCCAAAGTGCAGCTCGATACCGAGCCAGCACTCGCAGAAGGTGATGAAGCAGGCGATGTGAAGAACAGAATTTGGTGAAAGATGATGGAGTTGGATGCCATAGAAGAGAAGCAATCCACGGAGAAAATCATGGACTGGGAGAGAAAGGCCCCGAAGGACAAAAGTGACAAACATTACCCAAAACCCAGCTGGTGGACGGGGAATTACCTCATCGCCGGGAATCTTGACGGCCTGCTTGTCCTATGGGATCAGACTCCACTCATGGAGCTTGCGAAGATCGCCCTCGCGCATCTCCGATCACTTCCAGCCACCATTGGTGACGCGAGTAGCGGCGGTACCCTTCTTCCACCGGAAGCAGAGCTGGTACCAACTGCGGTGGAAGCCTTCCTTGATTTCCCCATTGCAGTACGATGACAGCGACTAGGAGCGCATGAACGAAGATGGGAAGGATCGAAGAACTTCCAATGCGCGGTGAGGAAAACTCAAGAAGGTGGGAGCAGTGAAACGAGAATGGCTGTGGTGAAAACAAACAAGTTTCCCCCCAATGATTATAAGGACAAAGAAGATACACGACGACCGTTCATCGGGAAGCCCTAGAGCCAACATCAAAATCCAACCGTCCATGTGTCAACACGGCAGCGAACCGTCGCTCGCACGCCGTCCACTATGCATGAAAACCGAGGCGACACCATAATTATCTCCACGTCGCGCGTGACCAGTCAATTCAAAGTCAGAAGGTGGGACCCACGTTCGCCCAGTCACGTCATCTCTAGCGTCGTAGACGCTTGAGTTCACCGATCGTCAGCACTGACGTTATCAAAGCTATACTAGCAACGGTTACAAATCCTCGACTACAACACTAAAAGTACTCACTCGAATCTATGATTCGAGTAACTACTCGGGGGCTACTCCTATTAGGAGCGCTGGCCGCGCACCCAAAATATGACCAAGGTACTACACCACTGAACTATTCTTTGAGTCCTACGTCGAGTCTACGACTCCACTATGGACTCGGGGGCTACTCCCATAGGGAGGATGGATTCAAGCATCCGAAAATTTGTGTCCTACAGACCTAAAAGTCAACAACGACTGAATTAAAAGTCTCTGCTCGAGTCTACGACTCGAACAGACAATCGAGGGCTACTCTCATAGGAGAGTTGGTCACGCATCCTATGAATTCTTCGACTGTGATCCTTCAGATCAGCATGCAAAAACTTTTCGGCAACTTTGCCCCAGTTAACTCCAAGTGAGTAACATCCTCCTTGGCCACCCGAAACACCTCCGCGGTGATAAACATTTGGATGCTGTGTCTGCGACGCAAATATAAGACCTACAGATACCATCTGATGGCCTGGCAACGCATACGACTGCGCTCTGCTGGTAATAATCCATGCCCATAGGCGCGATGAAAATCCTGACAGACTCGTTGGGTACATCATTTGAAAATTACTGGAATTCTACTCCTATAAGTCCTCAATGGCCTGAGTTGAATTACGCCAGTATTTGTTCCGGGTTCGAGTTGAGGGACTCGAATCTGAAGAAGATCGTGTTGTTTTGTCCTAAGATAGTTAACTGGCCCTGATCCATCAGGAGAGTCAGGCACATGCATCAACAATCCCTACACACTAAAATCATTCTCTGATAAACAGGAAACAACTGCACCCGAAAGATTGAAGAGTCCTCAGCCGAATCTACGATTCGAATGAACACTCAGGGGCTACTGACATGGTTAGAACCCAAGGATACAAGACCTTAGCATACCTGGTCCAGCCCAAGGAAGGCCCATAAGAATATACACGGCCCATGAAGACTTTCGGGTGGCCCAAGCCCAAGATTTTTTCGGATCCTTGGAGAGCAAGACTAGAATAGATAGTATATTCAAAGGGGCAAACCCTAAAACATGTAACCGACTCGATCTGTGTCTGGGACCTGCCTATCTCTATATAAATGCTAGGAGGGCACTTCATACCACCGCATACACACCTCCACGCCAGATTGCATCTGCGTACCCTTGTAACTTTCGGTTCCGCCGTAATCAAGAGCAGACAAGCAGGAGTAGGGTTTTCCCTCCGGGGGCCTGAACCTGGGTAAATCTCGTGTCCCCTGTTTGCTTGTCTGTTAACCGTTCCGCGATCTCCAGCATACCCATCTTCTCCAAAACCCAAGCTCATAAAAATGGGCATTGACGAGATTAAACCTCGTCAACATGAGATTGCCAACTTATACTTTGTCAAGCATATACTCCATAGTTTGTTCACTTTAACCTTAACCACTTCAAGATGCTTATGTTAGGGGCAATGAGAGCTGAAAGCTAACAAGTACCATAATTTTTGGAAGATCTTTTTGAGACTTGAAATCCCTTCTTCCCTATATGAAGGGCCTCTCTTCCACCATTATATTGAGTCTCCACCTTCTACCTTTAGGCACCAGTTAAGAGAGCATAGTTGCCATTCTTAGTTCTATGTGCATTGTCCCAAAACTAATTGATTGATGCATATTGTTGTTATTACTTGTTCTTGTGCTATTTGTATCTAGTCACACTTATGAACTTTGAAGGTGTCCTATGCATCTATTTGCTACTCTATGAGGGACAAGCTGGTTGCCACTATGCCATGTTTTCTGTATGTGAAACAAACAAACATTTTTCAATGCATGTTATTCATGATCTTTGTTTGTAGCCTTTCATGTTGCACGCATAGTTACTTTGCCTTACTATTAGAACTCCATCTTTCATGCTCATGTTTAGAGTTCTTTGATCCTAGCTTTCAATGCTTGCAAATGGTTTGATCTTGATTTTGATGGTGCATTTCATCTCACAAATTATTCTTTTTATCACTTACCTACTCGAGGACGAGCAGGAGTTAAGCTTGGGGATGCTTGATACATCAAAAACGTATCTATAATTTTTGATGTTCCATGCTTGTTTAGTATCTACTTTTCTTTGCTTTGTCTACACTTTGAGGTATTTTTATATGTTTTTTGGTACTAACCTATTAACAAGATAGCGCAGTGCCAGTTGCATGTTTTCTTCTGTTTTTGGTTCCAGAAAGGCAGAAAATCAATATTCTCAGAACTGGACGGGACAAAAGCCAAAGTCAATATTTTACCGTGGGGAACATGGAGCCACGGAGCCAGAAGACAAGACGGAGGAGGGCCTCGAGGGGGCCACACCCCCTGGCCACAGTTGTGCCCACTCCACGCCTAGGGGACGGGGGGTGCAACCGCCTTGGGCACCCCCCTCGGCCTCCGTCTTCACCTATAAGAAGCCCCCGATGCCTAAACCCTAAGTACCAGATCAATATTCCACGAAACAGTCTGTAGCCACCGCCACCACCATCGTCCCTAGATCGGGGGATCTGAAGCACTTCCCGGCACCCTTCCGGAGGGGAGATCATCCCGGAGGCCTTCTTCTTCATCATGCCAGCCTCCGGTATGAAGCGTGATTAATTCCACCTTGGACTACGGGTCCATGTAGTAGCTAGATGGTTGTATCTCCTCCTTTGTTCTTTCATGTCTAGATCTTTTGATCTCCATTCATGATCAAGATCTCATCTATTTGTAATCATGCATGTTGTGTTTGCAGGGATCCGATGGATATTGAGATTACTATGTCAGATTGATTAATGGTTTTGTCTTATTGATTCTATCATGTCTGTGTTGTTTGTGATCTTGCATGCTCTCCATTGTTAGTAGCTATCTTGGCCAAGTAGTTGCTAGTGACTCCAAGAGGGGGTATTTATGCTCGATAGTGGGTTCATGCCTCTATTTAATCTAAGGGAAGTGACAAAAATCTCTAAGGTTGTAGATGTGCTATTGCCACTAGGGAGAAAACAATGGTCTCTTGTTCATGAAACAAGTGGATTGTTTACCTTACACACTTTGCTTAAAGCAGTTGTCTGTTGCTTGCAACTTAATACTACAGGGGGTTCGGATGATAACCCAAAGGTGGACTTCTAGTCATAGATGTAGTTGGATGGCGGTCTATGTATCTTCTTGTATTGCCCAATCGAATCTCACAGGATCATGAATGTCTAGTATTGCATTGTTATGCCTTCCTTAGTCCTGTCAATTGCACTGCTGTAATTTGTTTACCCAGCATGCCATGTTTGTTTATCTAAGGAGAACACCTCTAGTGAACTATGGACCTTGGTCCAATATTTACCATTGATACATCTTCCACTGTTTACTGTTTACTTGTTGCAAACCACTATTACCTTCCACACCATACAATTAATCCTTTGTTACACCAAACCGGTGAGATTGACAACCTCACTGTTCGTTGGGACAAAGTCTTGAGTTTGTGTTGTGCAGGTCTCCAAGTTGCTAGCAACACCTTTGAGTCGTTTCCTTCCTCCTACAGGTTTGATAACCTTGGTTTCTTACTGAGGGAAAACTTGCTGCTATGCTCATCATACCTTCCTCTTGGGGTCTCCCAACGAAGTCTTCATGCACTCATCAATGCCTTTGAAGAGTACATGATCAACATGCAGAGAGATCACAGTGGGCTCACGGACAATTTATTCCTGCTGAGATTGATTAGCGGACTCAAAGATACATTTAAGCACGCTATCAAAAGCCACAATCCTTCCACTCTCCAAGCAGCCTACAAAATTGCAAGACAACAAGAGCAAGCTTACCTGGCAACTATCAAAAAACTTGTCACATTAGCAAGCACCCCCAGACCAACCTCATACTCCTCCTTCAAACAACCTCTCCCAGCTAGAGATATGAAACAAAGGCGAGCACTAGATAAAACTAGAGAGAAAGGGAAGTGTTGGTACTGTCCTAAACAATGGTCAGTGGGTCATAAATGCTCCAACATGTGCAGTATTGTCCACGCAATCCAATTATAGGGCCACAGTGACTTAGAGGACAACACTGATCAAGCTGACATTTATCATGATGTAGAGATTACATTGGCAGAGCCTAAATTCCAGCAAACTCTACCTGCTCCAGACCTTGAAAAACCAGTGGGACAGCCTGAAACCTTGATGCACATCTCTGCAGAAGCTCTGCATGGTATCCCTAGAGAAACAACACTTTTAGTGGTTGTTCACATTGGAAGCCACCAAGCTACTGCTTTGATCGACAGCGGCAGCACAAACACCTTTTTGGACACTACATTTGCCCATATGACTAGGCCAAAAGAAGTGTATCCATTACAGTCGAGGGACAACGGTGTACATTGATGGACACAGTAACTCCATTAGCTAAAACCACAATCTCTACCAAAGCCTGCTCCAAACTGTTGCTTAATGGAGCTCAAACATTCCTCGACAGAACACCTACAATGTAAGAAAAGTTGCACTTCCTAATGAAATAGCAAACCAGGGCTCTCCTGAGCTAGTTAAGGACATCTTGGAGCAATACAAGGAAATATTCACTGAACCTTCGGGCATGCCTCCCCATAGAACCTGTGACCATGCTATACCCATTAAAGAAGGATCTAATCCCCCAAATGTGAGACCTTACATGATGCCTCACAAGCAAAAGAACATAGTGGAGTAGCTCATACAAAATATGCTCAAAAACTCAAAAAACAGACTGAGCAACAACCCTTATTCCTCCTCTGCAATATTGGTAAGGAAAAAGGACAAAACATGGCGCCTTTGTGTGGATTACAGGCAGCTCAATGCACTAACTGTCAAAAATAGGTTCCCTATACCAGTCATTGAAGACCTACTAGATGAGCTGCAAGGAACTGCTATATTCTCCAAGCTGGATCTTCGATCTAGGTACCACCAGATTCGAATGCAAGAATCTAACATTGCCAAAATTGTCTTTAGTACTCATCTGGGACACTATGAATACTTAGTAATGCCCTTCGTCCTGACCAATGCGCTAGCTAGATTTCAGCAACTCATGAACAATATATTTTCTGCTTACTTGAGAAAGTTTGTGCTAGTATTTTTCGATGACATACTAGTCTACAGCAGGAACATTAATCAACACAGGAAACACCTCAGTCTAGTGTTGCAAACTCTCAAGTTACACCAGCTGAAATCAAAACTGTCAAAGTGTACCTTTGCCACACCCACTGTGGAATATCTAGGCCATGTGTTGTCTGGTGAAGGAGTAGCCACAGACCCAACTAAGATATCTGAAATCACAAGATGGACTACCCCAAGAAACATCAAGCAACTAAGGCAATTCCTACGCCTCACGGGATATTACAGGAGATTCATTAAAGGTTATGCATCCATTTGTTGACCCCTACATGATGCTTTGAAAAAGGATGCATTTACATGGCAAGAACAACAAGAGGCAGCATTCCAAGAGCTCAAGAAAGCTATGACTTCTCCCCCAGTCCTAGCACTACCCAATTTCCAATTTCCATTCACTTTCTAAACGGATGCTTCAGGAATAGGGCTGGGAGCTATTCTCATGCAGCAAGGAAAAGCCCTGGCTTACTTTAGCAAGGCACTTGGACCCAAAACAAAAGCTCTTTCTATATATGAGAAAGAAGCACTAGCCATATTGGAAGCAGTAAGGAAATGGAGGCATTATCTTTTGGGAAACAAACTCCTTATCAAGACTGATCAAAGGATCCTGAAGTACCTATCTAGCCAAAAGTTGCTAGAAAGTATGGAACACAAGCTAATGCCGAAACTGCTATAATTTTACTATGCTATTGAATACAAGAAGGGGGTGGACAACACTGCAGCTGATGCTCTTTCAAGGAAACATGCCGAACCCAATGAAGATCAATGCATGGCCATTTCTGCAGCTATACCTACCTGGATGCAGGAAATAGCAACCACAAATGAAGGAGATGAGAAGTGCACTCAACTACTCCAAGAATTAGGAGTACACCCAGATAGCAACCCCCAGTACAAACTTGCTTCAGGCATCTTGAGATACAACAATAGAATAGTCATAGGCACTAATACTGATCTGAATGAAGGAATTTTCAACTACTTTCACTCATCAGCATTTGGTGGCCACTCTGGTAGCAGAGTAACATTACATCGACTCAAGCAACTATTCTTTTGGCCTCACCTGAAGGAATACTATGCAGAGAAAATAGCCCAATGTCCCACCTGTCAGATTTCCAAGACTGAAAGAATTCACTAACCTGGCTTACTGGACCCCCTGAGGATTTAGACAACAAAATGGGCAGAAGTGAGTATGGATTTTGTGGAGGGCCTTCCTAAATTAAAAGGCAAGGATGTCATTTTAGTGGTTGTGGACAGACTCACTAAATATGCACATGTCCTTACACTCTCTCACCCCTTCACTGCTCAACAAGTGGCAACATTGGTCATGGATAACATTTGTAAATTACATGGACCCCCTCAAGTAATTGTCAGTGACAGAGAGGATATTCACATCCAAGATTTGGCAAGACATATTCTCTGCACACAAGGTACAGCTACATCTTAGCTCTGCTTACCACCCTGAATCAGATGAACAAACGGAGAGGGTAAACCAATGTTTGGAACAATATCTAAGAAGTATGGCCTTCTAGGAACCTAAACGATGGGTCGAATGGATACCAGCAGCTGAATGGTGGTACAACACTTCTTACCACACATCACTCAAAACATCTCCATTCGAAGCACTCTATGGTTATGCCCTACCCCAAATGCACCAAATTGCAGTTCCCTACAATGCATCACCTGAGGCCCAAGTAACTATCCAGGAAAAGGAACAAATGCTGAAATCCCTACAACAAAACCTGCAACAAGCCCAAAATAGAATGAAGAAGTATGCTGATTTGAAGAGATCTGAGAGGAAATTTGAAGTTGGAGATATGGTTTACCTAAAGATGCAACCCTATAGGGAAACTGCTCTTGGGCTCAGGAATGCTTTGAAACTGTCCTCCAAATACTATGGACCATTCAGAGTACTGCAAAAAGTGGGCAATGTTGCTTACAAAATCCAACTTCCGACGGGTACACTCATCCACGATGTGTTCCATGTTAATCAGCTAAAGAAACACCTGGGTCCTAAAGCAGTACCAAACCCTACCCTGCCATTAGTTACGCCTGATGGAAAAATCAAATGTGCCCCATTGGCAGTTCTGCAATACAGGCAAGTTCCTAGGAATGCTGGAGAATACGACATTCCAGTGGCTCAATGGTTGATTCATTGGGAAAACATGATGCCCACAGAAGCAACCTGGGAGGATGCCAAGTTCATCCAGGCAACATTTCCAACATTCCAGCTTTGAAGTCTGGACTCCTACGGGGAGTATTGTCAGAGCCTAAAGCACTCTTCGCTAGTTTAGTTAACCTAAGGTCCATATCACTTGATACCGTTCCAATAGCACCTGACAGTTGTCTGTAATTTTAGTCAAATTCGAATTTGCCAAATTCCATCAAGTTGTAAGTTGAGACTTGTCTTGTCGCGGCTCTCCTGTGCACTCGTTATAACCGGGGAGAGTGGGAGGTTGGGTGGTGCGATAATGAAACCCTAAAATTACTATGCCTTTACTTTTGTTCTTCTTCCTCATGTAGATTACCTTTACGATGCCTTTTATGGTACCCTCAAATGAATAGTAGCCATCTATTTTCCTTAATCTAATGGTCCGTATGTTTTTATACTAGTGGCAAAACAATGAGTAGTACAATTTGTACTAGTGACCTGCCATGGGAGAAATTTTCTATGTTCACAACAGAGGCCCGACGGTCCCGGCCCAATTGAGCACATCAATGCGTACCGTCCAGAAAAAAAACATTTCTAACCCTAGTCCACAAGTGTGTACGACCCCGCCGCCGCTGAGCAACAGGCCACCGCGGCCAGCCTCCTCTCTCTTTCGGCGTCCACGGAGCGTGCGTCGTCGCCTCCGTCCTCTCAACCTCTAAGTACACCACCCGCATGTCAGAACCTGAAGCACTCTTCGCTAGTTCAGTTAACCTAAGGTCCAGATCACTTGATACCATTCTGATATCATCTGACGGTTGTCTGTCATTTCAGTCAAATTCGAATTTGCCAAATTCCATAAAGTTGTAAGTTAAGACTTGTCTTGTCGCGGCTCCCCTGAGCACTCATTATAACCGGGGAGAGTGGGAGGTTGGGTGGCGCGATAATGAAACCCTAATATTAATATGCCTTTCATTTTGTTCTTCTTCCTCCTCTAGATTACCTTTACGATGCCTTTTATGGTACCCTCAAATGAATAGTAGCCATCTATTTTCCTTAATCTAATGGTCCGTATGTTTTTATACTAGTGGCAAAACAATGAGTAGTACAATTTGTCTAGTGACCTGCCATGGGAGAAATTTTCTATGTTCACAACAGAGGCCCGACGGCCCCGACCCAATAGAGCACATCAATGCGTACCGTCCAGAAAAAAAAACATTTCTAACCCTAGTCCACAAGTGTGTACGACCCCGCCGCCGCTGAGCAACAGGCCACCGCGGCCAGCCTCCTCTCTCTTTCGGCGTCCATGGAGCGTGCGCCGTCGCCTCCGTCCTCTCAACCTCTAAGTACACCACCCGCATGTCAGAACCTGAAGCACTCTTCGCTATTTCAGTTAACCTAAGGTCCAGATCACTTGATACCATTCCGATACCATCTGGCGGTTGTCTGTAATTTCAGTCAAATTCGAATTTGCCAAATTCCATAAAGTTGTAAGTTGAGACTTCTCTTGTCGCGGCTCCCCTGGGCACTCGTTATAAACGGGGAGAGTGGGAGGTTGGGTGGCGCGATAATGAAACCCTAATATTACTATGCCTTTCCTTTTGTTCTTCTTCCTCCTGTATATTACCTTTATCCAGCAATTACTCCTTATTCCAGTTTGATTCCTGCAATTACCTTCCAGTTTTGCATATTCCTAGTTTGGGATCTCCAACACCAACGGGATCCTGACACTGCCACATTGGCCCCGCATGGACAAGCTCCGGCGGCCGCGCCTCTCCTCGCTCGGTCGCGGTAACCGCTCCCTTTGTTGCGCACGTCGGAGTCTTTGCCAGGGGGTCCGGTCGACGCCTTTCGCACCTTCATCGCCAGGAGCGTCGGTCGGCCATCCTACCTCCGCTGCTCGGTCCTCCAATAGCTACAACCCTCTGGTCCCGTTCTTGGCGCATCCGCTCGTCAACGTCGTCCCTCTCTCGGTCGCCGCTCTCCGCCGCCAAGCGCCGTGGCTGCACGGGTGCCTGGGCCTTCGTCTCGACCCGACGGTGCAATTCATCGACGAGAAGGCCGACACCGTCACCAAGCTCGACCTTGATCTGTGATGATCTAAACCTCTATCTTAATTTCTCACATCAACTTCACATTTCACACTGTTCTCTACTAAAACTGAAACCAATCAAGTATGGCAAAGAAAGTAAATAGATTGTTAGCTATGATGTTGTACTGAACATTGGCCTCCCACAGTTCTTTCATCATAGGTTCTTTGGATAATTGTATTCTGTTTAAGTTGGATAGGTCATTGAACACATCGGTGTAGGATAATTATAATTTAAAATACATTACTATCATTGTAGAGTGCTCATATTCTCCCCATTCCATTTCCCTTGGTTGTGACGATTATGTTATTAGAAACCCAACATTACTTTCTTCATTTTGTTTACATTGATTTCCTGGTCTACCAATCATGTTGGCATCCTATTATTTCAATAATGTTAATTTATGTTGCGGTTGAATATGTTGAAGATTTGTATGTTACATATCACACTGCTTCATGGATGATGATTATTCACTGCTAGGCTATGGGTCATGTTAACTTGTCTTTCTTTAAACTTACCCTATGTTACTGGGCCATATATGTCTTACTGTCTATTTAGCCTTCACTTGTGCTATGCTCAAACTGTAACATGAAACTTATTAATTCCTTGTTGATAATCACTTCCTTATTGTTGTTTGTAAATCCATTAAATTAGCTAGATTTTCTCTATCTCATTCTTAATTTTTTAACTCTTTACTTGATTGTAGGAAGTAAAACTGACGAATCAAGTGCGTTTGCTGATCCACTAGCATCGGCAATCAAGGGATGTCAATTAGATGGAATTCGTGTTGCCTTCATAGTAGCCTCATAAAAATCATATGTGCTACCTAGTTCGACACGCTGCAATCATTGAATGCAGTGGTATCCACTACTCCACTTTGACTCCTGATCACAACCATCGAGCCATGACCGTGTTCTATTAATTTAGCTACAGATTCTACACTGTGAGTTTGATAATATATGCTTTTGAAGCTTATGTTTGAGAAATGAGGAATCCACATGGTTTGTTGCTTTGGGTTTAGCTGACGAAAGTAGGATTGGACATACAACTATAATATTTAGATTTTGGTTGTATGATTGGACAAGCAACTATAATATTTGGTTGTGCTATTGTTTATATTTCCCTATCACTTGTCTTGCTGTAATTTATTTTTACACCACAGACTAACAACTTGAAGTTAAGTGATCCATGTTTGAGCAGAAGTACAAGCAACCATGTTCTGTTACTTGTGTAAAATTCTTTGCGGCAAATCATGCTAACTACTTTGTTTCTGGGGACGGAGGGGTTAATATTATAGTTTAGGTATATGACTGGATAACCTTGTTTTTGTACCCTTCGTGGTTTATAGGTGTTCTAAATGGAGGCTCATACATTGTCGCCGATGTACTCTTGTAGCACATCGGGGCTTGTATATGTTTTCAACAGTTGTTATTTATGTATCATTGTTATCATATTATGAGATGTGATCACCTGTAGTCTCGATTCAAAGGGGAACTAAAACCATACACTTAAGCAAAGTAGTCTCCACTAAGTGGTGTGTTGTCTCACTTTTATACAGGAGTCAACACATTCCATTTTCCTTGCAACTCTTTTTCCTCACGGTTATACGAGTGGTTATCCAGTTTATACAAATAAAACTGGAATGAACTCAAATGGTGCAGACTGGGCTGGAGTTCTGATCTTTAGCCGATAATGCTCAATGCAAATTTGCCAAGCTCCCTAATGTTCACCAACAGCAAATGTCCATACAGTAGCATGCATAGACACGTACAAAGGAACATCAAACTTTACCTTTAACCACCCCATACCAGGTGGTTTCCAGGTCACTATTTCATTTTCACTCATATGATGTTCAATCAATTTAGGGAGACAAGCACTTCGCAAATCTGAACTAAAAGTAGAGACCAGAGTTCATTGACGGATCAAGTATAGCCAGCAAAGCATGAGCTGTTGGATTTTCCTGAACTTATATCTCAATTAGGTAATACTGAATTCTCATGTCGTGGTGTTCGAGACAATGGATCAAGTAAGGCAGCGATCAGGACTTCTGCTGGTCTTCCTCTACTCTGCATCGACATCCTGGTACTCCATCTTAATGTTCGCTGAATTAAGAAAATGGTGAGAAAGGGAACAACTGTTTCAGAATAGTACACTTTGAGCAAACATTTTAACATACAACAACTAGGAACACATTAGAGATTTGCATGTGTCATGTGCATGATGGACCAAATCGTACACTGTCGTGAAACTCCAATGACAGATTAGCAAGTATTTTTGATGCAAGACAAGTTAGGCTACATTAAAGGTTCAGGTATACTCCCAACAGGAAGAAAAGGCTCGGGTCTGCCACCAAAACATGTTAAGATTCTTATTCACATAATTAGTTGCAAAGAGTGTTATATTGCATAGGGAAAGCAGTGAAACTAAAAGCTTCAATCTGCATTGTTCTGTTTGAAGCTCATGTTAAATCCATGAACCGGGGCACTGCATATTTGTCCTAATATAGTATAAGATACTCAACAGACATATTTACATGATAATCAAGAAAGAAGTAGAGGAAGCCACCAGCTCTCTAAGTCTAATATAACACAGAATCTTATCCCAATCTAAACAACAGAAGCCACCGGCTCTCTAAGTCTAATCGATGTATTAATTAATCTATCTACTAATTTTCCTTAGGCCTTGTTTACCTCTAGGGTATTCCCACCCCCTAGTGGTTTGGGGATTGGAGGGGATTTGGTGAATCTCTTTCTTTCACCCAATCCCCACACTTCCCCATATTTCCCAATCCTATTTGTTTACTTCAGTTTTCTGGGATGGAAGGGGATTGTGAAGTATTAAGCTTGATAATAAAAACTGAAACTTTACCTCTACATAGACATAGTATCTCAAATAAAAATACAATCTTTGCACTAAATATATGAATATCTATCCAATATTAACACTAAATAAATTTGTACGGAGCTTAAACATCTACTTCCGTGGAGTTTAAATATACCCAGCAAGCAAGACATCAAGATGCATTTATAAAACATTATTACAACTCAATCATGGGCACATCCGTAGCTTCAAAATCTTGATCAAACACTTGATTGCCTTGACAACAAGACAATATCACCCATAAACATTCACTGCCTCATCCTTGGAGTTTATCTTGCAAAGCATCATCCTGAAAAAGAACGGGGAACTGAAACCATCATCCTCATATATAGTATACCGAAAGAAACAACATCAAGATAGAAAGAAGGTCCACCAAAGCAAGTGCATATACAATTAAAACTTTGCCTATGCACCAGTATGTTTCAAAATTGTCAAAATAAGATAGAACAATCAAGGATATATTCGATAGGAAGGTTCAAATACAGCGCATGTAAACTCTGATTGCACGTAATTGAGAAAACTTCCAGTAACCAATTAACTATGCACAATAGCTCAGTAGGTAGGTAGCTTGCTGATCTAGGATGCTAGCATGGTTATCTGAGCGAAACATAAAAAGATTGCACTTATGTTGTTAATTCCACTTACCAAAGGGTGCACTTAGACAATAAGAAATAGTTTCAGGTTCAAATCAACTAATCGGTAATGGATGATTGGACAAAGTATAATAGTTTAGTCACTAAAAGCATAAGTTTGACACTTTGACTACATCACACCTGATGATATGTTCAAAGATTCTCCCAGTTTAATCCCAGCTTTTAAGAACGGCAATCAAATTATCTAAAATTGACCTAGCAGTTAAATATTTCCAGGAAAGTGTTGTGTATTTAAAGCTCCTGTTTTTTGTCTCAGTACTCTACCAATTGGATGAGGCAGAAAAGCTAAACCCAAAAATATTTTTGAAGGCCAGCGAGGTGCGAGCTTTTCTATGTCAAACCTGGAAAAAGCTGTGCATGTCGGGATGATCAGAGAAATTATGTATTTGGAGGTAGAGATGATGCAGGTTGTGATGCACGGCTTTGGTACAGATATAAAAGGCAGCACATAATTAACCAAGAAAATGACGTCTCACAAAATAATGGGACAGCAAGCAACATTCCAGAGTCTACTGGATTATGTTTACGACTTTTTTCCGACACAGGTTAGCGGCAAATAAACTCTGCTTATTGAACAATATGTTCTTGACTTGGAAAGACAAAGCAGAATCTAAATGAGTATCATGACATACAGGCAAAATGTCTAGGCATGATGCAATAGCAAGACTGCATAGCACGATGCAGCTCACTGCACATTATTAACAAACCACGAGCTGAAGGCTCTTAGCCCATACTATGCACGACTGCATAGCCTACTGCACATTATTGATAGATTAATACCCAGTTCACGACCAATGGCTCAAGGCCCTAGCAGCTACACAGCATTGACGATTCAGAGCTCAAGTTGGACTCACAATTCAGAGCTCAAGTTGCAGGTAAGGAAGCTCATATAGTCCCTGTTCTTGGACAGTTGGACAGTTGCAGAACAAAAGGTAAGGAAGCTCATAAACTCCAATGTTGTTTTGTAACTCTACATACGAGGCAGAAACTACTTGGACAGTTGCACTGTACTAGTAGTACAAATTAATTTGTGCAGTACAAAGATTGAAAAGAGATAGGCACCGAGGAAAAGCAAAAGATTCTTGCGATCACTAACCACATATATATTATGCTGTGTCTGAAGAACTAGTAGCAATAGCTTCTCCACTACCCAAAAGCAAGCTGAGCAATGAATAATCGTAGTACAATGATAACAACCAATACTACTACTACTAATGGTGCGCTGACATTATATATATATATATGTAAATATTTATGTGGATGGAAAAATCAACTAACGATGAAGAAAGAGACAAAGGGACAGGCAAGTGCAGCCATACCTGCATCTTCAACTATTAACCATGATGCTGTGCTCGTGGGGAATGCCAAACTGGAGTTTCAGGAGCTTCTGTCCGCAGTCGATGCGGTGCGGCTCGGAGTGATCTCTATCGTGGGATGCAGGGGATTGGGGAAGCTCTCGCAAGGGCGGTCTACAAAGAAGCCAATGTCGCCCCTAACGGATTCTATTGCAAAGCTTGGGTTGTGGTGTCGGAGTACAAGGACAATCTCCAGGGTCTTCTGAACAAGATTCTTGAAGAAATTATTATAGAATCAGAATCAGGCGGCAGTTCCCCCAAGAAACCATCTATGCGGAGCTGCAGAACAAAAGGCCAAGAAAACCTAGCATGTGAGGAGAGGGGAAGAGGCACGGGGCAAGGAGGACTCACCGGAGAGAAGGGCTTGGTGAAGCCGGAGGAAGTGCCCGTCAGCGGCGTCGCCAGGTCGACGCCCGCGCAGTCGCCTCCTGTCCGCACCGTCGCCTTGATCTGCGCCGCCTCCTCCCTGAGCGCTCGCTTTCCTTCCTCGACAATACACGAGGGTAGAGTCGTGTGTGAGAATACACACACTTTGTGCGGGCTGGACCGGTAGCTTCGGGGATGGGCCGGGATGACTCCAGAAAAAACATGAAAAGTAAACAGGGTCGGCGGGATTTTCGGGGATTAGTGGTTGGGCCGGAAAAATACCACCAAACCCAATAAAAATTAGAGAAGTAAACAAGGCCTTAAGGTAGGTTCGTCCGCACTAACTTTGGTTCTGATTTTTACTTTGGACGGTTTTGCACTCGTCTAAAACACAAAATTACCCACCCATGCCACGGCAAGTGGAAAAACGGTTCGAATTTTCTTTTTCCACCCGTCAGGCTGGTTCGACACAGAGATGTTTTCCCCTTTTCATGTTCAGCTCGAAGCTCAAGGACCGCCATCTCCCTCACGCCGGTCAGTCATTGCCGCTTCCGCATCGCCGCTCCGCCTTGACGGGCACCCGCTCCGGCGCCGCCCCATGGGCATGTCCTTTTTATCCTCCCGACACTCCCTTCTCTCTCTAATCTCGTCAACGAGATCCGCGCAGCCTCCCAGCGGCTCCACCCCGTCGAGCGCTGGACTCCACTGCGGCCAGCCGCCAAGCGGCCTGGATGTCCTCCGCTCCTCCTCGCCGGAGGGCCTCCGTCTCTGGCGGCCGCAGCCTGCCGCTGAAGCCGCCTCTCCCCAATCCAGCGAGCCGTTCTCTTCAACAACGCCAGGATCTCCTACCCATATGCCCGCAAATTCCAAGAGGTGGACGAGGTGATTAGGGTGGCCCAGATGCGGAGCTCGATGCGCACACCGATGAGATTTCTTCAACCTTCGTCTCCCCTACTTGGAGAGAGCGTGCTACTCTTCTTCTCTTCTCCCTGCTCCTATCAGCGCTGCCATGGCTCAAGCAGCTGGCAAACAAATTGCAACGAGGTAGGAACATGTACACTGAGCCGCCATGCCTGAAGCAGATGCCAAGGAGGAAAATCAGGCAACAGGACGACTATGCAAAACTGGATTTTTTTAATTGAAGATGTGTTCTGAACAAGAACTAATTTATAAAATTTCTTCGTACTGTATCTCCCAAGATATTTATTTATTTATCGGGGCAATGGGAAAGAGAAGTGCAGTTCAATAGGAAAGAAAGCAGGAGGGAGGAGAGATTTCGAAGCACAAGATAATGACTGATCTGTGCATTCCTCATGTCTGATATTGTTCCTAAAGAAATGAACAGTCAACAACCCTCGTGCCTGATATTGTTCCTACGCTTATAGTTTCCATGTTACCAGTTCTAAAAGGATTATCTTCTTCATAGAATGAAATCTCATCGGCAGTCAAGCTACAAAATTAGTTTTTATTGAACATAAAATAGTGTACCCATAGAATTAGCATAGAGTAGTCCTTATATCCATCTTTTGAGCCTTTAGTAAGGTGCTGGTGCGTAGCCATCGAAACATACGAGACATGTGTATCAATAAAGGAAAAAATTAAGACGCCGTGGCAACGTACGGGTATTCGGCTACTTCAAATAAATCAGAAACGTAACCAATCCATCATCAGTGTTACAGTAGAAGTCCAGTCTATGTTTTTGAACTTACAAATTCGGGGTGGCGGCTGTGTAGGAAGCTATGGAGAGAGGTGAGGGTATTCGGCGGCATTGTACGGGGTGGCATCGGCGGCAACTCCGATCAGGCCGATTTGGAGAACAAAGAGGGGGTAAGGTGGCGTCCAGCAGCTTCAACGGTGGCGGCCACGCGTGAGGGGCGGTGGCGGCCGCAAGCACCGGGGTAGAATCGGTGGCGGCGGCACTCATCGGGGGTTCTGTTCATGGACGTTCTGTTCGGTTCGACCGGTTCTTGTTGGTGAACACGGCCCTCCTCATTTTTTTCCCAAGGAGTTGTTGGGCCTGCTGGGCCAAATCGCTCACGATCAAATTATACTAGTCATGTTTGAGGACTAATAAAAGATACCTAAAAGACACCTAAAAGATACTCTTAGAGGATTTCAACCGTACTGCCTTCATTCACGAATAAGCTTATGTTTAGCTTTGATCTTAACTCAAACTTTCGTAAATTTGACTAATTTTAAATGTAGTTAAATTAGTATATCTTAATAAATTACATTCCAAGATGGATCTAGTTATGCTAATTTAGCTTCATATAAATGTTTCTACTTTGTTGTACGAAGTTGGTCAAAGTTTTTAAAAGTTTGACTTAGGTGTAGCCAAATCATCTAAAAACTCTTATAAATCTATTTAAACCAAAGGAGCAATCTAGCATATACCAAGTGCACATGGTTGTCCCAAGGAATATACAACGACTATATGCATGATCCATGGATACATATCACATGGTTTTTGGTTGGTACTTGGTACGCAAGTATCACTACTTCCTCCGATCCATATTAAGTGTCACTGAATTGCATGTATCTAATACTAAAACATGTCTAAATACATCTATTTATACGATAAGTAATACAAATAGGAGGGAGTAACAGATTTGGCTTCATATCATCTCTAGCCACCGTTTGCCGTGTGGCGAAAGTGAGAGGATTTTCCATCTCTTATTTGGTGTAGAATTATTGGATTTTGGTACGGCAGTGATGCTGTTGAAAAGGTGATGCAAGTATCGCCTTCAATCCTGTTTGGATGCATGAAGATTTGGTTTGGTGTTAGCGCATATGCTTGCCTAGATCGGGGTGGTAACCCCAGCACCCACACCCGATATGCTGGCATGATTGCCAACCGCCGTCGTAAGTGGCGGTTTACTATTGTGGTGGTTTACTATTGTGGAGATTTGTTCCTCTATAGGTCTTTGCAGCTTCAATGTTATCCATTGCTAATGAGAGCTATGGGGATAGCAAGAATTTTAAGATTCATAATCCTCGTTATATATTTTTCCTTTGTTTACGGTTTTTTGTATCTGTGGGTTCAGTTGCCCAATTATCTAGTGGTATACTATGTTCTCTTTCTATAATATATAAACCAGATTTAACAAAAAAAGTTTCAGTAATCCTTCACACTCATAGCTGCAGATTGAAACTATCTTTTTTTAAATGGTTAAACCATCTATATATACGTTAATAAACTATTCCCTCCGATCCATATTACTTTCACGGACCGATTTTTTTAATAATACATTTTTTTTATTTATTCCAGATCTATTATACATTTTTTAGCAATTTACAGATCTAGCACTTTGTCGGCCTGGGGAAGCCAAATGGGACAGTCGGCCAGGCCTTGGCCGACAGCAAGTGCCACCATGCATTCGGCTTGGTTCCACACCTGCAGTCGGCTTGCTCCAGGACGACAGGGGCAATCGGCCAGGCCCAAGCCGATTAGTCCAATCGGTCAGACCCCTAATCGCCTTATCGTCCTGCCTCTAACCAAATCCTGCATGATTAATGCATCCCTAGTTGATCGGCTAATTATTTCACGTTGTTTTTTCACGCCACTCCTTCCCGCCCTTTTTTACCCGCCCCTTTTTCCTGTCTATTCTGTTCGGTGTCTCTATAAATCCGGATAACGAGATGTTATCTCTTCACCCAGTTCATCTCTTCATCCTCTTACTCTCGCATTTCCCTCCTCTCCTCTCCATCATGAGTGCGCCCCGTTCTAACGCAAAGTATAGGGCTAGCAAGCTTTCCACTACGACCGACATGTTTCCATTGAGCTTTTCCATTTAGCTAGAAATGTTACAATAGGCAATAAACCAGCCCAATGGGAGGACCTCCTCGTTTGTGATGATGCTCTCGTTCTGCTTGGTAAGGCACTTCATCGGAAAGGGTGGTAACTAAGGACCCCAAATCAGGTACGAGAAGAGCTTATCAGGATCCAGGCTAGGTGGGACACGCTAGACTTCAAGAGTGAAGCTAACATGATGGAGAAGGCTGAGGCACCTTGGACCTGGATAGAAGAGAGCAAAGATTAGGATGATATCTTCATGCCGCCATCCATTGGAAGCAAGGCGAGAGCTCAGTGGGACAAAAGGCAGGAGAAGAAGAAAGCGCAGGCCAAGAAGAGTGAAGTTGACATGCTACAGAAGGCTGAGTCACCTTGGGCCTGGATAGAAGAGAGCGAAGATGAGGATGATATATTCATGCCACCATCCATTGGAAGCAAGGCGAGAGCTGAGTGGGACAAGAGGCAGGAGAAGAAGAAAGCATAGGCCAAGAAGAGCAATAACAAGAAGAGCAAGGGCGAGGGATCATTGAAGGGAAATGGCGAGGCATCATCGAAGGGAAAGGAAAAGGCATGGTGGTAGGGATAGAGAGCATTGTTATGTATGTACCACAAGTTATGTTGAACTGTGTCGCAAGCTATGTTGAAGTGTTTGTCGAATAAAATCATGAAATAATAGAAAGATGTCTCATACATAGATAGATATATGTCTCATACATAAGTAGATGTCTCATGCATAGATAGACATGTCTCATACATAGATAAATATATGTCTCATATACCGATAGATACGTCTGCCGTATCAGCGACGTCATCTGCCACGACGCTCGGGTGGTGGGTTAGGAGGCGTCGCCCAACCAAACCTATTGGGAGGCCGAACCTATCGGGGAGGAATCACCGACCCATACTCATCGTACTGAGTCTCCTGTGTGGGGTCGGGGGGAGGAGTCTGAAAAATGTTCAGCCAACTGCTCTGCGTCATGAAATCCTGAGTGTTATGATCAGCGTCCTGATCAGTCCATGCGGATCCGAACATATATGACTGATATCCAGGCATAGACCCCTGCAGTCCGAATGCTCCTACACATGAAAACTAAGTATGTAAGAACTTGATATGAACTGAGCCTCGACACTTATCTTGTAAGACGCGTAGTCTGAATGATCCTACACATGAAAACAAAGTATGTAAGAACTTGATATGAACTGAGCCTCGACACTTATCTTGTAAGACGCGTACCCTATGGCTGTGGCTGTGGGAGAAATCCGTAGTTTGGCATGGGAGGGTGACCCCAAGGCTCCTGGTGCTGGTGCTGCCACGACGAACCTCCATCGTGCAAAGGTGGTTGCTGCTGCCAACAGTCGAAAGAAGACTGTTGATGCCACGTCGAACCTCCAGCATGGTCTGGGGGAGGAGGTCTTGGCGTCGTCTATGGTGTAAGCCGTGGACGGGGAGACTGTCGTAGGGGCGAGGGTGGCTGCTGCTGCTGGTGCATCGAGTGCCACGGAGGACGCTGTGGTGCTGGGTGGTGAGAAATGTCCGAAGAGCGGGTGCACGTGATAACCCCGTAGATACGCCGTAGCTTCTCCTCCAGGCGACTCAGCCAGGTCTCCTGGACCTGCTGGTGAAGAAATAGGGGTCCGGACAAAAGAGAGCGTCTGTAATCAGCACTCTCCACCTCAAGATCGACTATCATCTGTGCCTGCAAGTGACACCACAAGGTTCATCATAGATAGATGGGAAATTATGTAATAAATAGGTGCATTAGATGAAGAACATACCGCGTGTTATCTGCTGCCCACAGTAGACTGGCTCGAATAACCATCCCAAGTAGCCGCGCCCGACATCTCCTCTGGATGAGATTGCTGCGCGATGCATAGTCATGTGGCGCTCATGTAGCTATCCAAATACCTGTTGAACTCTTCCATGTCAAACTCGGCATTCGAGTCCCAGACTCGGGCTGTAGCGGTATCCCACTCTTGAACGTACACCCCAACCCTGTGTAGCCAACCCGTGGCGGTCTTGCTACTTTCCTTCCTCGACAACCTAACATTTAACATGGTTAGTGTCATGTCAATAAATCACATTAAGATGGAAGTAATGACTGAAGGTATGACACTCTCCGTAGGACGAGGATCAGCCATCTGGCGAAGACCAAACTGCCTCATTACTCTATGTAGGCTCATCTCCTCTGCCTGCATGTCAAAGATGATCTTCGATTTTGTGAGCCAGTACGCCTCGTCTCTGCCGCATATAATAGAAATATGTATGTTGTCCCCATCCCTCTGGAATCTAGCAGTGACAACTTCATTCGTGTAGGACTCCCATATCACCGAACTCGCGAGCAGTACGTCAAACTGCTCGGACAGTGCGGGGTAGCAACCCCTCACCTGACTGTGAGAAAAGCGTCTCTGCAAAAAATAATTTGTCAGCTCCATGCATAGTTTGTGTCAACTAAATAATGAATGTATCAAGTAATATTGCACATACCTGGCGGTGTGTCCAAACTGAACCAAAAGTAGGTAAGTCGATGAGGTCTGGATCGAACAGTCCAGGCAGAGGGTCGCCCAAAGTAGCCGTACGGTAAGGCATCTTAACCAAAACGTACGGTCGGCCGATAGGAAACCGCTCCCAGGACCAAAGCTGCAATAGTAGTGGGTATCCAAGAAGGCCTAACTTCGGCGCCCTACGTTGGCAACTGCTGCACATACCTCGGTACGTGGCCGCTAAGACCGTAAAACCCCAACTCCTTTGTATAATCATGTTAGCGCTAGTTGCATTGGCGATCTCCAATGCGATATGGATGTAGCGAATGGTGATAGTGGTGACATGGTTCTCGGTGAACATAACCTCCCCGAGAAGCCAAAGTATGTATGCCTCCAAGGACCGAGTAATTTATGCCTCTGTCAACTGGGTCTCTAGATAGCCTAGCTATTGGATCTGCATTAATCAAATATGGTTCGATAAGTAAAACATATGATGGTAATGTGTACTGTCTTACAGATTAAAGAGAAGTTAGCAAACGCACCGGACATCCTAGTAACCAGTCGAACTTGGGCCCGTGTCTTCATACTCCAATGGACCAGTAATACCCTGGAATCGTTGTGCCATATCCTGTTGCCAACGCGCCGGTGCCTTCAGAGGTCCAATGGGCTGTCCAGCCAAAGGAAGTCCCAACAAGCATGCCATGTCTTGGAGAGTAGGAGCCATCTCTCCCCAGCGAAAGTGAAAAGTGTGGGTATCGAGCCTCCAGCGGTCGACCAAGCATGTTCGTTTCCAATCTTGGTTTGTTGCAGGTGCACTCACATGAACTTGGTTTGTTGCAGGTGCACTCACAGGTTGGCCATTGCTCATTTCCAATCTTCACCTCATGTGTCCTTAGTTCATTACCACACCTAAACTTATCGGTGGCTAGCCGCACCTCAAACCTTCTTTCCTCATTACCTATGCACACGACAGTGTGTGACATAGCTTTTGCCATCTTCTTATCCATGTAACTCATAATATTTTCACAGAAGTGTGTGCTTGGATTGTTCATGATATGCATCTGAGCACACTGTCGTTTGTCTCTAAAATATGAAATCATGCCATACAGAATACCCTCGACTATGGCTGTAAGTGGAAGTGCCCTGTTACCTCTGAGGACAAAGTTATATGACTCGGCTAGGTTTGTAGTCATGACACCGTACCTAGCTCCATGTGTGTCGTGTAGCAAAGACGACCTCTCCAAAGGATCATGCTCTATCCACTGTTGGAAGTTCTTGATCGATCTGCCGAGACTTCTCCTGGTACCAGGTGGATCAAATCCAGGCAAGTCACAAAGCCCTACAGGATCTTCCTCCACAGGCGCAGCTCTAGTGGCTACCTGTGTAGCTACTACTGCTTGATGTGCTGCTACGGCTGCGTTTTGCGTAGCTTTCCTTTACCTTACATGTTTCTAAGTGAATTCATCGAGCTTTGCGCGTATGAAATCATACTTCCATTCTTGGTTATACTTGCACAGTTTTTTGAATAGATTCATGAGGTTCTTATTTCTGAACTGTGAGAAGAAATTAGCTCCCAAATGGCGCATGCACCAATGTCTCTGCATGTCAAGCCAAGGTGTTTGCTCTTCTGGCCCTGGCCGTGTCATCCATTTTACGACATTGAGTATACCTGCATGCCTATCGTGAATGATGCACACATTGGGCTTGTATTTCACAACTGCTATTTTGAGCTGCCTGAAGAACCATGTCCAACTGTCAGTGTTTTCGCTCTCCACGAAAGCAAATGCAAGTGGGACTATCTGATTGTTGCCGTCTTGGCCAATGGCGGTAAGGATCTGACCCCTATACTTGCCAGTGAGAAAAGTACCGTCTACACATATCACTGGACGACAATAAGTGAAAGCTTGGATGCATACAGCAAAAGAGAATAACACTCGATGAAGCACCTTCACGGATGGATACTCTGGTATCACATAGTATTAGATGTCGACATGGGTGCCTGAGTTTGTATCCTGCAGTGTCTGAAGTTGTCGGACCATAGATTCATACGAGTCTCTGAACGAACCAAACCTCTCCTTAAGAGCCCTTTGCTTTTCCCTCCAATCCTTGCCATACGAAATGGAGTACTTAAACCTGGTCTTTACTTTCTTATGTATACTGGGTACTATCATCGCTTTGCACTCTACTATGTCCGTGTAAAGCAGCCGAGCTAGAAGTGTGGAGGAGAGGTTAAGATGATCTTTAGGGATATTTTGAAGCTGACATATGTGCAGCATGAAGTCACTCACCAACCAAGTTGTGTCATACACAGGGACATAGGCATGCACCCTGCCTGGACAATTTATATCCATGCATTCCATTGTCAATAATTTCTTAGATGACACCGTTGTTTTCAAAACCCTGTGTGTTGACATTGCCCAAGCAATGACTGCATCTTGCAAATGTTGCTTGTCTTGATATCTGGCACCCTGGGCAATTTTGTTGATGTGATATTCCCACGCAGAATCATGACCATTGTCAACGGTCATTCCGGATGACATGTGTTGATTCCATGAAGCAGGAATCGGCACGTCCTCTCCATTGCCTTCTCCATCAGAATCCTTCGAGTCATCAGAATCACCACTCTCGCCATCCATGTAATCCTCCTCTTCCATCATGTCCTGCATGCCTCCACCTTCCTCGTCCGCATCTGCCTCTCCACTATAGTCTTCTCCACCTCTGGCCTGACTGTTGATGACCCACAAGTATAGGGGATCGCAACAGTCTTTGTGGGTAGTATTACCCAATTTATTGATTCGACACAAGGGGAGCCAAAGAATACTTGCAAGCCTTAACAACTGAGTTGTCAGTTCAGCTGCACCTGGAAATAGTTCTTGCTCACAGAAGTTTATCAGTAGCAATAGTTTGTAGTAGCAACAGCAGCAGTAACATCAATAGTGAAACATGAGCAATGGTAACAGTAAGGGTAACAGCAGGATTCGAGTGCGGTAGGCATAGGGATGGATGGACGGGCGTTGCATGGACAAGTCTAAACATGTAACTTCAAGAACTAGGGCATTGCAGATAAATAATAACAAGCATCCAAGTACTAAACAATCCTAGGCATGTGCTCCAAATATAGTCATACGTTCTCACAATGAGAACTTGCACAACATCTTCTGTCTAGCGAGCCCGTGGCAACGGAGCCTCTAGGGAACTACTGGCAATTAAGGTGCTCCTTTTCATAGATAATCGAAGCAAAGCATTAACATTCTGTGAACACATGTAATCCTCACACCACAGCCATCCCCTCCGATTGTCCCAATTATTGTCACTTCGGGGCCTTTGGATCCGGACAATGATATGTGTACACAACTTGCAGATAAGATCACAAACAATACTATCATAATGATCAATAATAAGTTCAAATCTGAGATCATGGCACTCGGGCCCTAGTGACAAGCATTAAGCACAACAAGTTGCAACAAAGTCAAATAGCACTAATAGAGATACTAGGCACTATGCCCTAACAGATCTTATTCAATTACAGGATAGAACTCATCCAATCCCTACCATCCCCAAGCCTACAACGGGGGATTACTCACTCATGGATGAGGGAAACATCGGTGGTTGATGGAGATGCGTTGGTGATAACGATGGCGATGATCCTCTCCAAATTCCCCGTCCCGGCAGGGTGCCAGAACGGAGTTTCTGGATCCGAATCTTGGTTTCTGGTGGCGCGGTAGAGCGGAACTCTTTATGGAAAACTATCGAACCCCCCTCGGTTTTTAGGTCGAAAGGCAACTTATAGGCGCAGAGGGAGGCCGAGGAGCTGCCTGGGGTGGCCAAACCCCTCCAGGCGCGGGGTCAGGTGGGCCCGCGCCTGGGGTTGGTCTGGGCCCCCTAGGCCTCCTCTCTGTATCCTCTTCTGGCTCCATGGATCTTCTGGTGAAAAATAGTTTTGGCATATTTTCCGAGATTTTTCCTGATAATTGATTTTCTGCATAAAAACAAGACACCAAGGTAATTCTGCTGAAAACTGCGTTAGTCCGTGTTAGTTGTATCCAAATCACACAAGTTTAGAGAAAAAACAATAACAAAGTGTTCGAGAAAGTAGATATGTTTTGGACGTATCAACTCCCCCAAGCTTAGCTTATTGCTTGTCCTCAAGCAATCTATAATATCTATAAAGTTCATCCGCACTAAGATGTATTTAATGTTTGCAAGATGAAATTTGGTGTAGCCACATCACCCTAATTATTCATGTCCATAGGATTCCAAATAGATGGCCTTTGATTATCAGTAGTACTACTAATTAACGTTGGTCAAGCCCCGTCTCATGCAGTCACAAATCTAACTCTCGAGAAAAAGAGTGAAACTGAACATCTTTCCTCTTTTTTTTTCAGTTGCATGCTTCCCAATCCCATTATCTTCTCCTCACCTACCCCACCACACATTTACTCCTAATTAGTCTTTCTTAGTAAGGAAAAATATCCCGCCATGTGTAGAGCAGTAGAGGTGAGTGCAGCAACCAGAAACGTCTACGCTTCGAGTTCCAGTGATTGCTGGTGTAATTCATTATAGCGGCTCCTATAATCGTCTAGCTACCCTTTCACATCCCCATTGCATATATAATTCCCCAATCCATCACCTTCCAAGACGGTGGAAGGACCTAGTGCTGAAAGTTTAGAATACTTTAGGTGTCGTAGAATCTCCCAGCTTCACAAACTTCACATATTATGCTACATCGTCATACTCACTGCTTTAGTTGCCGGCCAACAAGCTACTTACCCTCTGTAGCAATCGATAGCACATACCTTCATGGGGCTCTTTGTCTGCGTCGTGTTGCTGCTCTCTGCCGCAGTGCACCCAGAATCCGCTGGGGTCTTGAGAGAATGGCCGGGTGCAGAGTTAGTGGATCCCGGCGGCGATGTGGCCTAGACCACTATGAAGGTGCCGGACGAGGGGCAGAGTCAAGTCGTCCTAATAGTTACGAGTGCAAGCGCCCGGGTCCCCGGTGGACCAAACCCTCGGAATCATTAGGTAGCAATTGTGATGAGCTCTTATGTATCCGCCATGACGAACGTTGTAGCAAGACACAAATATTGATGTTGGATATTTTGTGCGAAAAGGTTAAGGTGGATGTTTTTTGCGAGGCTTGATAGCAGTAGTCCATAATCAAGTAATTTTCCTTCTTTTCCCCACATATTGTTCTATATCATTGAAAGTGAACTGACAAGCAGTGGCGGAATAAATCTGCTACTAACACCTTATTTTGTGATAATACTTGCATTTTCCTTGGGAAAACTGTTGAACAAAACTAAGCTCCAAGCCATTAGTGGTCCGAAATTGCTACTTTGGACTCTGATGTTCCTCCTTCTCGGCTTCTCTTGGCAAGGATGGTTGGTAGAGGCTCAACCTCAATCGATATACTTCAGTATTTTGTTAACCTTCATACACATGCAAACACCATAAATTTTCTCAAAAAATAAAATGCAAACAACACGAATGAATCACCGTATATGCACACAACCTAAACATAATATAAAGGAATGAGGGCCACAACCCTTCTCCACTAAGATCCACCCTACTTCCAAGCGAGGACAAGATGAAGATATGATGGTACTTGACCGGTTGAGGATGCAGAAAATCTTCACATCAAAGATGAATTCCATGGACTCTAAAAATTTCTCTTAAATTATGTGTTAAAAAAGAGTTACCCGTTGTCAATCAAGACTGAAATAAATTGGGCAACCAGAGGGAACTAAATGCGATATGCTTTCACTTCATAATAATACATGCAAAATACATTATTTTCATAGAACGTAATTGTTATTCCTTGCATAGATGAAAATCATCTCTAATACCCGCGGCAACGCGCGAGGTATCACCTAGTTCAGTTGAAAACTGAGTGCGATAAAAGAACTTTCACGAACACTTTGCTTCATATGATGTAAATATTCTCAGCATAGGAGTAGATGCTTAGACAGTTCATAATAAGGAGTATGCAACTAAGTCTACTCAATAGTCATTGCAAGCTATGAAGAGAAACCAACTCAATAATAATAAGTAGCATGAAACATAAACATAAGCAACATTAAAATGCTCATAATAAGGTATGATATAGTGGTATCTCGCTTGCCTTTGTTTGAAGAGCACAATACAAATGCCAAGGCACCTCTGAAGTTCACATGAAGACTAGAAGTAAGGATATCAGAGATACAAGCATCAAAGTCATGACATAATTAACCAAGTTTTGGAACAAACACAAGAATGTCAACTATGCTCTCAAGAAGGTGCTCATAGAATAAGCGGTGACTCAACAAAGTTGTGAAAACGGTTATGTGAAGGTTTGAAAGGCTTCCCAATGCTGAAAGGAAGGTACTCATTAGCTTTGAGCTCTCATTGCCCCCATCATAGGCATCTTCATGTGGTTAAGGTGAAAGTGAGGTCCACTCTGTATCATATGCTTGACAGACCATAGACTGGAAATCCCAAGTCCCTTCAGTACGAGGGTCGCTCCGCATGCTACTCAACTTTGGTCACCTAAAAGTTCTTGTCATTGTAAATACATGCATATCATCGAGAACCGCCAACGGGGTCCCCCTTGCACATGGTACATGAGCTTTCCCATAACCAAAATGACAAGGCAAGCAGACAATGAGCATCTCAGCAATCTTTTTATTTACCATATGCATAGCTTTTTATTGAGGACGCTTCATAGATGCTCATTATAGTGATGCTACAAGTTTCCACCATGATTAAGCATGGCTTAGGCTAGCGGACCAGGCATTTCTCTAACACAATGTATAAACTCCATGAACTCACAACTTCCCCTTTTATTTCACAGCGTTGACATCCGTAAACAAAAGAGCAAAGAATCAACTGGGTGAGATATCCAACAGGTGTTGGAAGCGTTCCCCGTGACAGCATGGTTCTGCTGACTCCCAGCATATAATAAGCAAGCATAACTTTCATGGACTAGTCACAATGGTTCAAGGTTATTAAGCGCAAGGAATAAAGTGTGCCATCAAGTTCATGAGATCTTTACTAACTAACTTTCTCAAAACAGACAAACATTTTATTTTGGAAGAAAACACGACATATTGAATATGCACCGAAGTAGCAAATGATGCTAATGGGTAGGTATGGTGGACACAACTGACAACATTGGTTTTGGGGAGTTGGAAGCATAGGTAGAGCACATAATCAGTGCAAGTGAAGGCTAGCAATAGAGAGGGAGAGACAAATGAGAGAGCAATAACTGTCATAATGATGCTTGCAACAAAACAGGACTAATTATGGCATGAAAGTGATACAAGAATTCTGAGGAAAAATAAATCATCGAGGCTTACAGACTATTGATTAGTCATATGCATGCGTGAGCATGTGCCAAGTCGATTCACATGAACAGTCAGAGGATGATACCACAATATCATACCAAAGTATGAATAAAACAATGCAAGCAAACATTCATATGACATGCTACAAACTATTAGCAAGCTGGAGCTAATTATAGACAAGCAAGAACTACTAAGCATCCATAATGACATACACCTTACACAAACAGGATAAGCATGCTCACTATGATGAGTATATGTACAAAAAATGAAACAAATAGAGTTTGTTACCAGCCTCTTACCACACCTCGAGTTGTCTTAATCTTCATTATTGCCCTTCACTTGTGTGACTTGAATAATTAACATGAAACCAAAATCCACTGAGGACGGCTGAACCCTACAAAGAACTCACAAAACCAAAGAAGAACAACAAATATTTTTGGTGTTTTCAATTTTTTAGAAACAAGCAAACAAAGAAAAAACAAACAAAAACAAAGCAAACCAAACAAAGCAAAATCTTTTTGGATTTTTCTTTCAAGGCAAACCAAAGCAAAGAAACAAAGAAACAAACCAAGAGAAACAACGAAAATATTTTTGGTATTTTTGGGTTTTTAGAAAGAAGCAATAAAAACCAAAAAGAAAGCGAAACAATGGATATACAAAGAACCGACCGAACATGATAATATATATATATGAGTGTGACGTCGGTGTACCTCCACCCAATCTTAGGCTTTTGGCCTAAGTGGGGCTCAATCCTATGGTGCCCAAGTAGATGCACCTCCATAGTATGTCGAGGAATCTCCCTCGTCCTGGTACGAGCTTGAGGCCTCCCCTGTATAGTGTACCGCAGGGTCATATGAGGGTGCGTCCTCCTGATAGTGCCCGTGGAAGTTGAGAGAGCGCAGCTTGTCATCCATCTCCGCCTTAGTGCGTGACCAAGGTCCCTGAGAAATACTGAACATAGTGGTTTGGGGTAAAGGGATCTCTCTCTCTCTTCCCTGTCAGTAAACAACATTCTATAAGCCAAGTTCTCAAGAGTAGAGCTAGTGGTGACAAAGTGGTGCGCCTTCATGGCAGCAAGATCAAGCCTCAGAGGATCCAAAACTGTATCATGTGGATCAACAGCAATGTCCAAGGTAGCAGCAATACGAGTAGCAATAATTCCACCATAAATGTGTCCCTTAGCAGCTAAACGACGAGCAATGAGGGAACCAAGATTATACTTATCCTCACCATAGAGCGCGGCAGCTAAGAAGGCCAATTGATAGTTGGAGATATTACTAGTGTTCTCCCTACCAAGAACACTGGTGGTAAGATAGTAGGCAAAGTACCTGATGGCTGGAAGTTGAATATTCTTTATCTTCCCTCGTTGAGCTCTGCGGTCATCATCATTGGTTATTCCTCGGTAAAGCTCCAACAAATCAGCTGGAAGAGATGGAATCTTCTTTGATGACCCAGCTGTACCAAGTCCCAGGGCCTTGCAAAATTTCTTCAATGTCATAGAATGAGCCCTGCCATAAATTTTGAAAGACACAGAGGGCTTGAACATGCTATTAGTAAAGGAGAAACTCTCCACAAATGTTTTAGTAAGCGCATCATATTGTGCACTCTCATCCTGCATGAAACTTGTTAGACCAGCCCTCTCAATCAAAGTCATGAAAATCGTTAAGAATCCCAGCAGCTCGCAAGAAAGCTTGGCAAGGAAAGATGGAGGGGTGCGCATCCCCTTCATCTCCCTCGTCACCAAATCGCGGAGTGATGAGATCCTCATTGTATGAGGGTCTAGTACTGGTAGATTACCTTGGAAGCCTTGCCCTTCTAGGTGCATCACTCTCAAATATGTCACCAAATGTGTGGTGGTCCATGACTTCACTTTGCTGAAATTTTTAGACGACCATCAAACCAAGTGATTTCTAAGTTGATAAATGATGAGCAACTACTATAGGAACTTTCTAGGGGACTACACATGCATCAAAAAAAATTTCTAAGCATAGAACAAGCATGCAAGCTCAAACAACCTGTCACCTATAGCAGCAAAATACTCAAGATACAATCTACCAATCACAAATCTAATTGGACAAGTGGAGGAGGCACATACCAAGGAGAAAAACCTCCAAAAATTAGCACTTGAGATGGGCTGAACAAGGAGATCAAAAATCGCGAGCAAGAATAGCAAGAACTCGAACTTGAGCAAGTTTTCTTGGTTTTTTGGGAGAGAGAAAGAAGATGGCTTTGAGGAGGCAGCCTGGAGGGGCCCAGGTGGGCCAAACCCCCCTAGGCGCCACCCCTAGGTAGGCCGCGCCTACCATGGGTGTGGTAGCCCCCTGGGTCACTTCAGGTGTCTCTCTGCCCCCTTTTTTCGAGGAAAAATATATTATGAAATTTCTGGGATTTTTCGGGAAACTTTATTTTTGGCCAATTTTCAGGGTATGAAAATTGATTTTCTCGCAAAAACGGTTTTCAGAAGAAGCAAAAGCAAACCAAAAGCCAAACTACAATATCTCTAAGAAACTCAAAAAAGAAAACAACTAACAAAACTAGAGCTAAAGCAAAGACTAGGAAGGAGAAAGGAAAAAGAAAGCAAGTATAACCATAGTGGAAACATTATTTTGTTCATTAAAATCCTTTTGTTAACAAGGTTGATCAAGTCTTGTTACCAAAACAATCTTATATGAAGCAAAACTTTGCATTCCACGAGGTGATTATGTTACCTCATACTTGATAGCAATGGTCCCAATCATAATAGTTTCAAAATTTTCTTGTGGAATGGGACAATATATTTCTCCAACCTTGATGCCCTCAATATTTTCAATGGAATTCAGGCAATAGCTCTTAACAACCTTCTTGGGAAAATAGATAGTGTGCTCTTTGTCATTAATATTGAATGTTACTTTTCCTTGATTATAATTGATGACAACACCTACAGTATTAAGAAAGGGTCTCCCAAGAATAATAGACATATTATCATCTTCAGGCATTTCAAGCACAACAAAATTAGTTAAGACCATGCAATTATGAGCAACTTGAACAGGAACATCCTCACGTATACCAACAGGGACATTAGTTGACTTATCAGCCATTTGCAAAGAAATATCAGTTGGTATCAACTTTTCTAGCTGGAGTCTTTATAGAGAGAAAAAGGCATAACACTAACTCTAGCTCCCAAATCACATCAAGCAATTCTAACATAATTATTCTTAATGGAGGAAGGAATAGTTGGTATACCTGGATCACCAAGTTTCTTTGGAACCTTACCATTGAAGGAATAATTAGCAAGTAGAGTAGAAATCTCCTCATTAGGAATCTTCCTTTTATTAGAAACAATATCCTTCATATACTTTGAATAAGGAGGCAACTTAATAGCATCAGTCAAAGGAATTTCCAAGAATAAAGGTTTCATCCACTCAGAAAACTTGTTGTAGTGTTCCTCCTCCTTTGACTTGTGTTTCTTACCTAGAAAAGGCATAGGTTTCTGCACCCAAATGTTCTCTCTGTTTACCATGTTTATTAGCAATAAAATCTTCCTTGGTGTACCTAGTGTTCTTAGTGTGCTTCTCAGGTTCTTCCTCACCTTCCTCCTTATCAGGAGCATCGTTATTACCATTACCACTCTCAGTTTCAGCATCAAAGACAGATATACTACTAGGATCTACAACAGGTTCAAGTGGTTACTCAACTTTCTTATGTTTCTTTTTCTTCCTCTTACGAGGACTACCACTATCTTCACCTTGTTGAGAATCCTTCTCTATTCTTTTAGGGTGTCCTTCAGGATATAAAGGATCTTGAGTAGCTATACCACTCCTAGTTCTAATTCCATAAGCATGTTTATCTCCTGAAGTATTAACTAGCATATCCTTTTGTACCTTAGAAAGTTGATCGAGTTGGGTTTGAACCATTTTAAAGTGTTTACAAAGCATTTTAATATCATTAGAAGTTATTTCCACAATATCTTTCAACTCATGGATAGCTCTAGAGTTTTCCAATAAATGATTCTGAACTTGTTTATTAAAATTACCTTGTTTAACAATAAAAATGTCAAGTTCCTCTAAACATTGATCAGGAGGCTTACCATAAGGAATATCACCTTTATCAAAGTGTTGGAGAGAGTGTACCTCAATAGTAGATGAGTGGGGAATTGGCTTACATAACTCTTCTATAGGAGGTATATTCTTCACATCTTCAGCTCTCCTTTAGACATTTCTTAGCTTCCTTCATCACTTCATCATTTAATGCAATAACTCCCCTCATCTTCGTCATTGGTGCTGGAATTGGTTCAGGCATAACTGGTTCAGGAGTAATAGGCTCAGGTGTATTCAGCTCAGTTGAAGTCCAATCATCATAATTCTTGCTTATCTTGGTCATTAATTCTTCAGCATCTGTAGGAGTCCTTTTCCTGAAAACACAATCAACAAAGCTATCTAGGTAGGTCCTACAATCATCAGTTAGTCCATTATAATAAATACCAAGAAGCTCATTCTTAGGTAATGGACATCCAGGATGTGCATGAATCAAGGCACAGAACCTTGTCCATGACTCAGGCAATTTCTCTTCTTCTCCCTATTTAAAATCAAAAAGTCTCTGCAAAGCAGCATGTCTAGAACTGGGAGGAAAATATTTATGGAAGAAAGAAGCAATCAAGCAATCAGGGCTATCAATGGAACCAGGAGGTAATGTATTAAACCAAGCCCTAGCTTCTCCTTTTAGTGAAAAAGGGAAGATCTTAGCAACAAAGTACTTGTGCATCTTAAAATCATCAGAGAATAAAGCACTCATAGTAGAAAGCTCATTCATATGAGCCACATCACTCTCATTTTCAGTCCCACAAAAAGTTTCTTTCTCAACAATATCTAAATAAGACAAATCAAGAGAGAAATCATAATCTTCATCTTTAATATCTATGGGAGAGGTGGCAAACTTAGGATCAGAGGACAACTTAGGCATAATAGTACGTCTAGCAAGGAGACTCTTCATAGCACTAGTACCATGTGTGTTTCGGCACTCTTCAACAAATTCATCAGTGAACTCAATGTAACTATCATTAATATCATAACTTTCAGTAGACTCAGGTGAGCTAACAGGTGTAACAGTGTCTTCACTAGGAGTTTCGATATTTCCTAGACTATCCATAGTACCATCTAGAAAAGTACCTAATAAACCACTCGCATCAAGCATAGTAGAAGTAACATCATGAGTATCAAAAGTAGTTTCAGACTCAGCAGTAGTAGCAGTGTGTGTAGCATGAGTATGTGGTGGTGGTGTGACAAGCTTACTTATAACAGCCGGTGAATCAAGAGCAACAGAGGTGTTTAGGACTGTACCTCTTCTTGTAGTTGATGGTAAAATAGGGAACTTTCCATCACGATACTTCCCCATGATGAAAGGAGTAGCAGTGAACAATATTAGATCCAAGTGAACCTACAAATAAAGCTATGCTCCCCGGCAACGGCGCTAGAAAATAGTCTTGATGACCCACAAGTATAGGGGATCGCAATAGTCTTCGCGGGTAGTATTACCCAATTTATTGTTCGACACAAGGGGAGCCAAAGAATACTTGCAATCCTTAACAACTGAGTTGTCAGTTCAGCTGCACCTGGAAATAATTCTTGCTCACAGAAGTTTATCAGTAGCAACAGTTTGTAGTAGCAACAACAGAGCAACAACAACAGTAACAACAAAAGTGAAACATGAGCAATGGTAACAGTAACGGTAACAGTAGGATTCGAGTGCGGTAGGAATATGGATGGATGGACGGGCGTTGCATGGACAAGTCTAAACATGTAACTTCAAGAACTAGGGCATTGCAGATAAATAATAACACGCATCCAAGTACTAAATAGTCCTAGGCATGTGCTCCAAATATAGTCATAAGTGCTCCCAATGAGAACTTGCACAACATCTTCTGTCCAGTGAGCCCGTGGCAGCGGGGCCTCTAGGAAACTACTGGCAATTAAGGTGCTCCTTTTAATAGAGCACTATAGTAAAGCATTAACATTCCGTGAACACATGTAATCCTCACACCACAGCCATCCCCTCCGGTTGTCCCAACTATTGTCACTTTGGGGCCTTTGGATCCGGACAATAATATGTGTACACAACTTGCAGATAAGATCACAAAAAATACTATCATAATGGTTCAATAATAAGTTCAAATCTAAGATCATGGCACTCGGGCCCTAGTTACAAGCATTAAGCACAACAAGTTGCAACAAAGTCAAATAGCACTAATAGAGATACTAGGCAGTATGCCCTAACATATCTTATTCAATTACATGATATAACTCATCCAATACCTACCATCCCCAAGCCTACAGAGGGGGATTACTCACTCATGGATAAGGGAAACATCGATGGTTGATGGAGATGCGTTGGTGATGACGATGGCGATGATCCTCTCCAAATTCCTCGTCCCGGTAGGGTGCCAGAACGGAGTTTCTGGATCCGAATCTTGGTTTCTGGTGGCGGCGGCGGAGCGGAAATCTTTCTGGAAAACTATCAAACCCCCCTGGTTTTTTAGGTCGAAAGGCAACTTATAGGCGCAGAGGGAGGCCGAGGAGCTGCCTGGGGTGGCCAAACCCCCTCCAGGCGCGAGGTCAGGTGGGACCGCGCCTAGGGTGGGTCTGGCCCCCTAGGCCTCCTCTCTGTCTCCCCTTCTGGCTCCGTGGATCTTCCGGTGAAAAATAGTTTTGGCATATTTTCCGAAAATTTTCCTAATAGTTGATTTTCTGCATAAAACAAGACACCAAGGTAATTCTGCTAAAAACAGCGTCAGTTCGTGTTAGTTGTATCCAAATCACACAAGTTTAGAGAAGAAACAATAGCAAAGTGTTCGAGAAAGTAGATATGTTTTGGATGTATCAACTGCTCTGCCCTGGTTCGTAACCACCACCTCCTCCACCTATCTGGCTGCTCTACCCCGATTCATAACCACCGCCTCCAGCACTGGACATTGAGTACATCCCGTAACTTGAATCAGCAATATGGCCAGAAACATGTAAACCATCGCCTAGAGGCGGATCGATCTCCTTCAAGACAGGAAGCACTAATGCGATAGGGTTTACATGTCTATCCTCGCAACCTTTCAACCACTTAAACCAGTCTTTCTCAGTATCTATATGCCTCAAAGTCCAGAAAATATTTTTTCTTGACTTTGTCCACAATGCTTGCACGCTGACGGTGTACGTCTCGATGTTATAGCCTAAACACAACCATTCCTTCAACTGACTAATACTCCGGGTTTGAGGGGCAGTCAAATCTAACTGCATACACATGAACCCTCCCAGATCTGCTCCAAAGTCATTTGTTTGGATATTACCAGGATCGTAATAAAACACGAACTTCACTAAATTGGTCATCTCTCCTGACATAAAATAAACAACCTAATCAATTAATTATCAACAATGCGTATAACTTTCGACAATGCTTGCAAATATTCTAAAAATATGAGATATTATTGCTACCGGTCAAATATTGCTACTAATCCACCAGCCAAATATTTGTGCCTAATCCACCGGTGAAATATTGCTACTAATCCACCAGCCACATATTCTAATAGACTAACCTGCGTACGTAACCATATACAATAACCGTGATTATCGAGGATTAGAGTTTACCCTTGAAGCAAGAGAAGCCACTCGGTCCAGCAGGCTGAGTTCACCGGACAAGCACCACAACACCCCTTACATAGCCTCAGCTCCACCACAGCTCCACCACCATTGCTCCACCACAGCTCCACCACTGTTCCTCCAACAAACCAACACCAAATCGAGCCTTGAGCTAACCCATCAGTAGATCGGGTTTCCACTACCTCTCTACTGGTTTTAGAATGAAGATTGTGTGGCTAAAACGGGCAAAATCGAGCAAAAATGGTGCTGGAAACGAGAGCGTGTTCGAAAAGAGAGAAAAAGCAGGGCGGCTGCGCGAGGAAGAAGAAGTGCCGCCCGGCCGCACGGCTCGGGGTCGTCCTTATCAGCCCCCCAGTCGGCCTGGCCCACGCCGAGTGAGCAGTCGGCCTCGGCCTGGCCGATTGAGCCTTTCGGCTTGGGCGGGCCCCGTGGCCCCACCGGACGACCTGCTGTCGGCTTGCTCTTGGACGATTGACGTGCTGTCGGCCAGGGCCTGGCCGACTGGCCCATTCGGCTTCCCCCAGGCCGATAAAGTGCTAGATCTGTAAATTGCTAAACACGTATAATAGATATGGAATAAATTAAAAAAAGTGTATTATTTAAAAAAATTCGTCATATTTTAGAGTTAGATACATCCAATCCAATAACAATTAATATGGATCTGAGAGAGTAGCAGTATTGCAAGACAAGTTTGTGCTTGGCATTCCCAAATTGTTCAGCTCAAAATAACTAGTGTCCCTAAACATTGGTTCAGGTTAGTAAGGCAGTCACTTCATTCTAAAGCTGGAATAGATTCTATCTTCTACTGTACTACTTTGTGGCTTTCTGTGATTCTCATCAAGTGTCACGTGGAGGAATTATTTTGAATTTTATATAATTTGCTTAGCTAGCACTTCAATCAATATATACTTATCAACAGTTGTTATTAATATGCAGTAAGGTTCTAAGGTGCAGCCATCTAATGAGCTAAGGTTGTACTACAGGTTGCTCATCGGTGGACTGGTTTGCTAGAAAATATTAAGTTTGATCCATCTGACCAGAAATTGTTTCAGCATTTGCTAGGAAAACATGATAAATCAGGTGCTGAACCTCGCTCATCTATCGATCAGTTGAGGAAGATGATAGTATCTGCTACACCAATCCACATTAACTTCCAGGTTCACCTTCAATTTAGACTTCAAAATACCCAAATATCTCTGGAAAAAATAGATAACTTGCATACAGTAAGACAATATATGTTTCTTTTTTCAATCATGCATCCACATTTTGTAGTTCTGTCAAATACTTCTTTGTGTTATTTTTTTTCCTATTTGGTCTTTTCAGTCAAATGAAAGGTCTGCCGTTTATTAAGTCTAGCAGTATCGTACTGTTGGCACTCGGCAGTACACATTTTCCTTCTATTTCTGTATATTTTTAATACTACGGCCTGGGGGACGTTATTTACAACTTTATGTTGACTGCTTATATTTCTGAACTAATTCAAGCATAGTTTAAAAAGAGAGCATCATCTTTTGTATAACGTTTTATATATTCCCTTTATACTGTACCCACTCGGAAAGTGTCTTGGGCTCCCGAGCTCCACTGCTCTCTTTGTTAAAATTTTTATAAAACTATATTTATAACTTTTAAAAAAATCTAAAAATAAATTCTAGTCATAGTCAAAATTGCAACCCGAATTATTATATTGTGGGTTATACAAAAATAATAAAATCTGATAAAATTTAGAGATGTAAAACTATGTATTGTTAGATCGTCACTTTTGCCATTGTTGTGTAGCTCATAATGTAATGTATTTTAAATTGGTATTTTGCACGTTTGTAGAATAAATCATTGGCTACCTCCTGATTTTTTTCAGAACTTTTAAAACTAAAAAAAAATATGATTTTCAATTTTTATTAAAACCAGGATCACTGGTGTAGCATCCCAATTGTCTAACAATTGTAATGCTACTTGGTATAGTAATATAATGGCTACTTCAAATATATAATTGTTGCATCATCATTATATCATGCTCATGTCATCATGCCACCTTGCATTTGAGCATCATATAAAACCCTTTTTGTTTTGATTCTTCTCTCATATGCATTGTTAAGTGTATTTGCCTCTTGATATTGTATTTGGTTCTTGATATATTGTTTAATGCCCAAGTTGAGTTGGGGGCATATCTCTTATTAACTCCACCACCTTTTTCTTTCACCACCTTATAATTCCACCATCCAACTAAATATGAGCTTGGCATTTACTGGTTTTACTTCTAGCTCATGTGGGTTGGGATGGATCCAATTCTTTGCCACATGCTCTCATCTTGGCATCATGTTGTTTTCACATTATTGATATATGAGAGCCACATGGCCACCTTTGCATGCCTTGTGAGTGGACCCCTCTTCCCTAGCTTCCATATGGATTAATAAGGAATGAAACTCATATTGGGATATTTTTGGGACTATTAATCATCTAGTGGCATATACACACTAGCAAGTCCCATTGTATATCAAAATGGTCATCTACATCTACTCCACATGGGACATCCTTTCTTTTCTTTTGCTTGGCTTTATTCCACCTTTGGAAATGCAAATGAACAATGTCATGTGATAATATTGTTTTCACAATGATTAACATGGCCTTAAATTAGCTTTGCATGGGCCATGCAAGAACCACTTTTGCTTGTCATTTGGATTTTATTTGCATCTTGAGTGAATCCAAACCACACACATCTATCCCTCTCTCTCTCTTTTCACCCTCTCCTTTTCTCCACCATCCATGCATGATCTTGTGTATCCTATCTAAACCCTAAACCATCTTACCCTAATCCTCTATCTAATTCTAAAACCCTACCACCCTTTTCACCTACCCATCTAACCATACCCCCCTCTAAACCTAGTTCTAGCAAACCCTAAACCACCCCATCACCCCTCTCGGCCTCTCTCTCTCCCCTCCTCTTGGCCCCACTGCCACCTGGCCCACCTAGCTGCCACCCCAACCAAACCCTAGCTACACCCGAGCCACACCCCCTCTCTATCCGAGCCTAGCTCCAAACCCTAACCCTACCCGAGGCTACCCCCCCTCTCCCTCTCTTGCTCTCTCTCTCTGCCTAGTGGACCCCAGCCCGAGCCACCCTCCCTGGCCTCACCATGCCCACCGCCACCGCCTGCCTCGCCTGCAGAGCACGTGAGAGGAGGAGAAGGAAAGGTGGCCGAGCCACCTTTATCATCTACCCGGCCCCACACGGCACCTCCCTCCTCTCGCTACCTACCACCTCTCCCACCTCTGCCTCGCCTGCTACCCCCAGATCTACCCAGACCCCCTCTCTCCTCGCTTCCCCGCCACTGCTACACCATCGCTGCCACCGTCTCCACCACCGATCCTCGAACCAGCAAACCAGCGTGGCGTGGAGGTGATCGAGGAGAACGGGAGGACTCGGGAGGCCAGACACGCCTGCCGAGTAGGAGAAGCCAGGCGTCGAGCGCTGCGGCCATGAGCAGGACGCAACCTAGCCGGCCGTCTGTCCGCGTCCTCGTCGATCGCCTGCGCCTCGAGCCGAACCACCGCCACCGACAGCCTCGCGGTGAGCCCCTCTCCCTCCCTGACATGGTCCGCCTCGCCGTGCCGCCCTAGTTCCACCGGACGCTTGCTGCACGCCGGTGTCTGAAGCGCCGCGCTCGTTTCCGCATCGCGTAAGCCCCATCTAGGCCCCGTCCGCTTCCCTGCCACCTAGCCCAAGCCTACCGCAGCGGTCACCGCCGCCGCGCGCGCACGCGAGGTCGCGGGATCGATCCCTGCACCGAGCCGCGGTCGAGCACCGTTTTGTCGTCAGACATATTCAGAGAAGAAGCACAGTGCGGCCTTGTCGTTTTACAGAAACCCCCCTGCCGTTTTGCGCGCGCAACCCGCGGTCCAGCCTGCCCCACCGTCAGCCGCAGTGTCTGTTATGCAGAAACCCCCCCGCTGTTTCAACCACTTAACCCGCGCTCCCTCGCCGCCCACTGGCAGCACCCGTCCGCTGGCGTGTGGACCCGTGTGTCCCGTGGCCCCACATGTCATTCGCTTGAGCTAGTTTAGGCCGCGGTGTAAAACGTTTACTGCGCGCTGTAGCATCCAGTCAGCGTTGGCCCCACCCGTCAGCGTCTGTGTCTGGCTAAACCCGAGTAACAAAAGTTTTTCTGCTATTCTGTTTTATTCAAACTTATTTCAAATTAATTCAAATTCAAAATTAAATCTGTTTTTAATTATCTTTTGAAATATAAATCCAAATATTGCAAATAATATATGTTTTCGAATCAGAAAAATATGAGGAATTCAAATATGCCATTCAAAATATATTTTGAACACTTTAAAATTCCAAGTTTATTTAAATTACAACAAAATGCCCTTTGGCCTTAAATAATTAATAACTTTTGTTTTATAACTCCAAATTTAACAAATGATATGTCTAAAATGATTAGCTCGACGAGACCTTTCTGTTTATGCATTCCATGGTTTGCTTTGAAGCATGCATCATATAAATAAATTATGTACAGCAACTAATATGGGGTTAAAATGGGGCCAAAACTCAATAAAATGCTTTATTATTGTTTTCCACACCTCACCCATGCCATGCTACTTTATTGCCATGCAAATGGTGCATCATTCATCATGGCATGATTGTTTGCTTGATGCATTTATACATATGCTTGTGCACTTTATTTATGTTGGCCCTTGTTTGTTTGGTTCTTCTTCGAATAGACGCTGAGCAGGGGATATATCAAGAGAACCAGGAGCACTACCCAGATCCATCCCTTGCTTCAATCGAGCTGCTGTGCAAGCACTACCACATGCTTGCATATATATAGTACCTATTGCCTCTATCTTACTCTTGCATCATTGAGTCACGATTGCATTAAATTGAATCCCAAGTATTGCATAGCCTTTACTTTTACACCCCACCGAAGCTTGTTCCTCCATCCCATGAGCCATTACTACAGGAGTTGTTTGAGCCATGCGAGTCGTAGAACAGCATGTGTAGGGTATGTGAGTGTCTGATGGATAACGAGGTACCTAAACAACTTGATCTGAGTAGTAATGGGATAACTAATGAAAGCAGCATCGGTGAGCCATATTCGCTATTTGGTTTTTTAGGCTCACTTGTGTCCTGTGAGGACCCCGAGTACTTGATTCCTGTTCCTTGAATATTCAAGGCTATCCACATCCGGGAGGCTTATGAACCCCTGAGCGAGCTTGATTCATTCTTATTTATTGGGGCCACAAACTAGTTTGAGGTTTTATTTACTATCCTGTACTTATGCCATGCTTTACCGCTTTATTTAAATTGTGCGAGGTATCGCACACTGCATCGCTTAGGTCCGTGACCTGCTTTTCGATGTATCGACAAGCCCGCCACACTTTCGGGTTCCCAAATACAGCATACCACACAAACCTTGAGTCCGTCTCGTGAGCCGGCCAGCTTCTATGGTAGCTTAATAGGGTGGCCCCAAATATTTCTGAATCCTGTAATTGCTTTGTCGTGGCCTCGTTGGGTTTTGATTTGGTTTTTCCGAGGCATATCGAGTGTGTGTTGTTATTTGTGCACCTAGGTAAAACTTTCAAAGCCGTGTCCGCGTTATGGACGACTTGGAGCACAGTTTCTCGATCATAGACAAGCATAACTAAAGTACCGCTTTTAATTTGACTAGACTAGGTACCTGACTAGTAAATAGTACAACACTCATGGAATGGTTAATAAAACTGCCAACGGATGGGGGGGGGGGGGTTGTTAGTCCGCTTCCTCGTCGGTAAGCGAGGAGGAGGATGGATCTGTTAAGATTACCGTTATAACTGTTGTTATTAATTCACGGACATCCGTCGTCTGGTTAGGCGGATGGGTAGCAGTATCTATAGAATTGCTAGGGTTTATCTTTTGCTGCAATTCGTCACCCTGTGTTGTGTCCCCTTTAGAGGCATAAAGACTTTCTGAGTACCCCTAGGGTCTCACACGATAAATTATTTGGTTCAGATGAACAGGTACACTCGCAAGATGGATACTGGGTGGAAGAGACGGACGATGTGGGCAACAATCATTCGGTGTAGAGATTCCGGGAACGGGGATCCGTGAGATCTGTGGGCAGGATCTGCTTATTTATGGGGCATCTTATGCCGATTTGCTTCTTATCCGTACTCGGATTTTGTCTTTCGCTTCCGCTTGATACTCTGTTGATTGATGTATGAGGAGATATCCTAAACTATTATATCTATCTAGGACATTTGGATCTTGCCGTATGTCGTTGCTATATTTCCTTTCTTTTTAGTTGGAATGGCTCTGATGTACTGTTGTATGGTGGCTTGCATACATACTCATTTGTGTATGTAGTTGATCCCTTCGCCTGCCGATTACGCCGCCCGTTCTTGTCCCGATGTTTGGAAATGGTTGGGACGGCCGAAAGGTCTACCTGTGAGTGGCATTTGGGCCCCACCGTACTATTTCAACCATTTCTGTTCTTCCAGGCTTGAACTAGGAGCGTAATTCACCGAGGTAGTTACAATTGGTATCAGAGCCATCCCGCCCTTCAGGGTCTCAGCCAAATGGTCGTTGTCTATCTAGCAAATATTTTTGGTAGTTATGTATACTAGGGAAAAACAAAACGCGAGAGTAGGACTGCTTCCACTTTTCTTCTTACCCACCCACCACCCTTTTCTGGTAAGTAAGTGTAACGTTTTCAATCCTCTTCTTAAAATTCAAACTAGGATTCACGTGTTCTGGGTTTCCGTAGTACCATAGAAAGTGTGTGTGTGTAATTCCTTGTCTATCTGTTGCATCCTTTTGTTATCACAATCTGCCTTTGGTTATCAACTGTTGGTACATTCCATATTGACAGGCTTTTGAAAACCGGCGCGATCTATCTGACTCCTTGTTGACCGGTGCCATCTTCTTAAAGGGTGTTCTTCCTTCAAGCAAGCATCAGTTGCTAATCCCTATCTGCTAAGTGATTTTGCGCATCTATTGGTATTTTAAAGCCGAAAATTGCGGAAAATTTTTCTTTGATACATCTGTGTTTCTACACTTTTCACCGTGTGTGAAACATTATCTATCTTCCTTTTATCGGCATGTTCATGCCAACTCATTCTTTTGTCACCGACGCTTAATCCTGGAGTTTCTTTTCATCTCCAATTCTCTGGGGCTAATTACATAACCTGTGTCGATCCGATGCTGGTGATTGTAATTTGGTTCTCGGCATAGCTATATTCCACTCATGATAAGTGTCGATTGGAATATGGAAAATGCTATCAACCGTCACCATCTGGAGGATAAGGTTATCTCCTGTGATTTTGAGTACACCGTGATCATATCTATGCATATTCAAGCATCTTTGGCAATCCGAAGTTTCGCAAAGCACTACGGCGGTCTATCATCTGTCCATCATGCTGCACATCTTTTTCAACCCCCTATCTGCACAATTCTCCTGGATACGAGGGAATTGCATCTTTTCGCTTCCGATAGCTTTGCTTAAGGTATGAGCTATCATCGTGTCTTTATCCCAGATCTCTATCTTTGTAACCGTGATCCGATCGACAATGTGAACCAGTGACATCTCTTTTTCTCCCGAAGGACCAGATAATCTATTCTTCCAAAGGCATCTTCTTCAACACGAACCCGTTTTAATATTGATCTTTCTAAGAGCGTTGAGCTCGTAAAGTGTTTCGGCATTTGTTCGCTTTCTCGCTTTCCGAACTTGGTATTCTGGGAATATCTTGTTAATCCATGGTGGTATATGTTGATAATATGCTTGCCTATTCGATATCAATGGAAGGACATGGAAGATCATCTGTGTCTCTTTCTCTCAAGCTTCGAGAATACTGTCTTTGTGCAAAGTTCTCAAAGCGTAAATTCTGACTTTTCGAAGTCACCTATCTCGACCACGTCCATCTGCTAAATACATTGCTTCAATTCTAGAATTAGCAAGTCCATTGTTAATTCCATCCTCCATCTTCAACCAATCCGGAGTTGTTCTTTGTTGGCAAGTTATCATCGTCGTTCCGCCGAAGTTTTCCTCAAGACTGCTAAATCTCTCTCAATCTTTTCAAGAAGAACATGGAGTTCTTTCACCTTTATCTCGTTAAGTAATATCTTGAAACCCTCTCGATCTATTATCTATGCTCAATCCACCGGAGGCCATGAAGACCTTCCAGATCTTGTTTTTTCCTTCTATTCAAGTTGGTGCTATCTTTTCGGTAGCTGTTGAATCTTGCAGTTGTTCTCCGTAACCTTCCTTCATATCTTTCCGGTGGCTTGGTACTTCTGACATGACGACAACATCATCATCTTTATCTATCTATGAATCCGGTGAATCGTTTGCATCTATCCTTGTTTTCTAACGGAGTTCCATGAGCTCTTCTTATCAATACCTTCAGTCTGATTCGGTAGTTGGGTTGCATTGTTTTCTTATTCATGTGCGGAGTAATGCTTTGAGTGCGGGATGGAGTAGCTACCATACCACTACTCTTATCATTCGCTTTGTACAATGAATTGGAGAATTAATGTGATTCCACTCTTCAACGGAAGTTAGAAGTGGCCTTTATCCCTTGATACTTTTACTTCCGTCCTTGTCTTTCCGGAGTGCTCTCTCGAAGAAAGTAATCAATAATCTCTCGATGATGATCTATCTTTCCTACACGGAGCAAAATCTTCAATTATCTGGTGGAAACAAATGCAAACTCTTTTCGGTCCTCGTCTTTCTACCGGTGCTCGACATCCCCAAACAAGATGAAAGGAAACCCTATCTCTCTTTGTTTCATCAATTCTTTTTCTGTGGTAAAGCCAATTATGGTTGATGCCATCAGCCGCAAATCTATTGCATTAGCCTCAAGGCTAAAGAAAGAAATAAGTATCTCTACAATAAATTCCAGATCCTCTATGTTCTTTGCTTCTCAGCATTCCACCATGATCTGGCTCCACATCCGTCTCTGGAAGTTATATCCGCGCACCCCAATTGCGTGATCCTTTGGTTCTTACCGGCGCAAGAAGAATCTAATCCGACGACGTCTAGCTAAATCTGTCTGTTCATATCAAGGGACTCTATTGTTTGAAGACAATATTGTTTTCGCATTTTTCTCAAATCCGAGAGGATACGATGCTATTGTCATAGTGGTTGAAACCTTTCCAATCTAGCTCTTTTTCTTCCGGCGACACAAAGATCCATCCTCTCTCGTATCGGTAAATCTTTAATCTTAACGGTGTCTTTCTTTATCCAGGATACATCATCTTGTCCTTTCTTTCACAAGTGGTTCTATTCTTTATCATGTTTCTTGCGAAACCGGAGCTATGTCCACCCTATCCTTCTTGTCTCACGACAATCCTTCAACTCTTCTAACCGTTGTTTCTCAAGCAAAACGCAAGACTCGCAACAAGTCTAGCAAGTTTTGCAAGGTGTAGTGGTCGCACCATTCCGTTGTTCATCAACTTGGGAACGTGAGGGTCACCTTCGTTCGAACACCCGCCTTCCTTTTGTGTTGTTTTCTTTTTCCTAGGAATCTCGGGGCGAGATTCTTGTTTAGTGGGGGAGAGTTGTAGCATCCCAATTGTCTAACAATTGTAATGCTACTTGGTCTAGTAATATAATGGCTACTTCAAATATATAATTGTTGCATCATCATTATATCATGCTCATGTCATCATGCCACCTTGCATTTGAGCATCATATAAAACCCTTTTTGTTTTGGTTCTTCTCTCATATGCATTGTTAAGTGTATTTGCCTCTTGATATTGTATTTGGTTCTTGATATATTGTTTAATGCCCAAGTTGAGTTGGGGGCATATCTCTTATTAACTCCACCACCTTTTTCTTTCACCACCTTATAATTCCACCATCCAACTAAATATGAGCTTGGCATTTACTGGTTTTACTTCTAGCTCATGTGGGTTGGGATGGATCCAATTCTTTGCCACATGCTCTCATCTTGGCATCATGTTGTTTTCACATTATTGATATATGAGAGCCACATGGCCACCTTTGCATGCCTTGTGAGTGGACCCCTCTTCCCTAGCTTCCATATGGATTAATAAGGAATGAAACTCATATTGGGATATTTTTGGGACTATTAATCATCTAGTGGCATATACACACTAGCAAGTCCCATTGTATATCAAAATGGTCATCTCCATCTACTCGACATGGGACATCCTTTCTTTTCTTTTGCTTGGCTTTATTCCACCTTTGGAAATGCAAATGAACAATGCCATGTGATAATATTGTTTTCACAATGATTAACATGGCCTTAAATTAGCTTTGCATGGGCCATGCAAGAACCACTTTTGCTTGTCATTTGGATTTTATTTGCATCTTGAGTGAATCCAAACCACACACATCTATCCATCTCTCTCTCTTTTCTTCACCCCCTCTCCTTTTTCTCCACCATCCATGCATGATCTTGTGTATCCTATCTAAACCCTAAACCATCTTACCCTAATCCTCTATCTAATTCTAAAACCCTACCACCCTTTTCACCTACCCATCTAACCATACCCCCTCTAAACCTAGTTCTAGCAAACCCTAAACCACCCCATCACCCCTCTCGGCCTCTCTCTCTCCCTCCTTGTTGGCCCCACTGCCACCCCTGCCCACCTAGTCGCCACCCCAACCAAACCCTAGATACACCCGAGCCACACCCCCTCTCTATCCGAGCCTAGCTCCAAACCCTAACCCTACCCGAGGCTACCCCCCTCTCCCTCTCTTGCTCTCTCTCTCTCTCTGCCTAGTGGACCCCAGCCCGAGCCACCCTCCCTGGCCTCACCTTGCCCACCAGCCAGCTGCCCCGCCTCGCCGCCGAAAGCACGTGAGAGGAGGAGAAGGAAGGTGGCGAGCCACCTTTATCATCTACCCCGCCCCCACACGGCACCTCCCTCCTCTCTCGCTACCTACCACCTCTCCCACCTCTCCGCCTCGCCTACTACCCCCAGATCTACCCCATCACTCTCTCCTCGCTTCCCCGCCACTGGCTACACCATCGCTGCCACCGTCATCCCACCACCGATCCCTCGAACCAGCAAACCAGTGTGGCGTGGAGGTGATCGAGGAGAACGAGGAGACTCCGGGGAGGCCGCCTGTACACGCCGTCGAGTAGGAGAAGCCCAGGAGCGCCGATCGCCTCGAGCCGAACCACCGCCACCGACAGCCTCGCGGTGAGCCCTCTCTCCTCGACACGGTCCGCCGCCGTGCCGCCCTAGTTCTGCCGGACGTTTGCTGCAGGCACTGGTGCACCGACGAGCTGCTGGTTCGCTGCTTCGCATCGCAGAAGCCCCATCTAGGCCCGTCCGCTTCCTCGCCACCTAGCCCAAGCCTACAAGAGTCATCAGCGCCACACAAGACGCGAGGTCGCGGGATCGATCCCTGCACCGAGCCGCGGTCGAGCACCGTTTTGTCGTCAGACATATTCAGAGAAGAAGCACAATGCGGCCTTGTCGTTTTACAGAAACCCCCGCTGCTGGCGGCGCAAATCGCCAGCCCCTGCCCACCGCGGTGTATGTTATGCAGAAACCCCCGCTGTTTCAACCACTTAACCCAAGGCCTCGCCGCCCACTGGCAGCCTGCACCCATTGGCGTGTGGACCTGTGTCCTGTGGCCCCACATGTCATTCGCTGAGCTAGTTTAGGCCGGTGTAAACGCCATCGCGCTGTAGCATCCAGTCAGCGTTGGCCCCACCCATCAGCGTCTGTGTCTGGCTAAACCCGAGTAACAAAAGTTTTTCTGCTATTCTGTTTTATTCAAACTTATTTCAAATTAATTCAAATTCAAAATTAAATCTGTTTTTAATTATCTTTTGAAATATAAATCCAAATATTGCAAATAATATATGTTTTCGAATCAGAAAAATATGAGGAATTCAAATATGCCATTCAAAATATATTTTGAACACTTTAAAATTCCAAGTTTATTTAAATTACAACAAAATGCCCTTTGGCCTTAAATAATTAATAACTTTTGTTTTATAACTCCAAATTTAACAAATGATATGTCTAAAATGATTAGCTCGACGAGACCTTTCTGTTTATGCATTCCATGGTTTGCTTTGAAGCATGCATCATATAAATAAATTATGTACAGCAACTAATATGGGGTTAAAATGGGGCCAAAACTCAATAAAATGCTTTATTATTGTTTTCCACACCTCACCCATGCCATGCTACTTTATTGCCATGCAAATGGTGCATCATTCATCATGGCATGATTGTTTGCTTGATGCATTTATACATATGCTTGTGCACTTTATTTATGTTGGCCCTTGTTTGTTTGGTTCTTCTTCGAATAGACGCTGAGCAGGGGATATATCAAGAGAACCAGGAGCACTACCCAGATCCATCCCTTGCTTCAACTGAGCTGCCAGGCAAGCACTACTACATGCTTTCATATATATAGTACCTATTGCCTCTATCTTACTCTTGCATCATTGAGTCGCGATTGCATTAAATTGAATCCCAAGTATTGCATAGCCTTTACTTTTACACCCCACCGAAGCTTGTTCCTCCATCCCATGAGCCATTACTACAGAGTTGTTTGAGCCATGTAGTCGAGAACAGCATGTGTAGGGTATGTGAGTGTCGATGGATAACGAGGTACCTAAACAACTTGATTCGAGTAGTAATGGGATAACTAATGAAAGCGGCATCGGTGAGCCATATTCGCTATTTGGTTTTTTAGGCTCACTTGTGTCCCGAGGACCCCGAGTACTTGATTCCTGTTCCTTGAATATTCGCTATCCACATCCGGAGGCTTATGAACCCCCCGAGCGAGCTTGATTCATTCTTATTTATTGGGGCCACAAACTAGTTTGAGGTTTTATTTACTATCCTGTACTTATGCCATGCTTTATCGCTTTATTTAAATTGTGCGAGGTACGCAGACGCATCGCTTAGGTCCGTGGACCTGCTGATGTATCGACAAGCCCAGTCACACTTTCGGGTTCCCAGTCGTTTACAGCCGGCCACACAAACCTTGAGTCCGTCTCGTAGCTGGCCAGCTTCGCTATGGTAGCTTAATAGGGTGGCCCTCGAAATATTTCTCAATCCTGTAATTGCTTTGTCGTGGATCGCCTCGTTGGGTTTTGATTTGGTTTTTCCGAGGCATATCGAGTGTGTGTTATTTGTGCACCGCAGGTAAAACTTTCTGAAAGCCGTGTCCGTTATGGACGACTTGGAGCACGGTTTCGATCATAGACAAGCATAACTAAAGTACCGCTTTTAATTTGACTAGACTAGGTACCGACTAGTAAATAGTACAACACTCATGGAATGGTTAATAAACCGCCAACGGATGGGGGGGTTGTTCCGCTTCCTCGTCGAAGCGAGGAGGAGGATGGATCTGTTAAGATTACCGTTATAATCGTTGTTATTAATTCACGGACATCCGCTTATCCTGGTTAGGCGGATGGGTAGCAGTATCTATAGAATTGCTAGGGTTTATCTTTTGCTGCAATTGCGTCACCCTGTTGTGTCCCTTTAGAGGCATAAAGACTTGCCGAAAATTTCTAGGTCTCACACGATAAATTATTTGGTTCAGATGAACAGTACACTCGCAAGATGGATACTGGGTGGAAGAGACGGACGATGTGGGCAACGATCATTCGGTGTAGAGATTCCGAACGGGATCCGTGAGATCTGTAAGGGCAGGATCTGCTTATTTATGGGGCATCTTATGCCGATTTGCTTCTTATCCGCATCGGATTTTGTCTTCGCCCGCTTGATACTCTGTTGATTGATGTATGAGGAGATATCCTAAACTATTATATCTATCTAGGACATTTGGATCTTGCCGTATGGCTGCTATATTTCCTTTCTTTTTAGTTGGAATGGCTCGATGTCTGTTGTATGGTGGCTTGCATACATACTCATTTGTGTATGTAGTTGATCCTTCGACACTTTTGCCATTACGCCCGTTCTTGTCCCGATGTTTGGAAATGGTTGGGACGGCCGAAAAGGTCTACCTGTGAGTGGCATTTGGGCCCCACCGCACTATTTCAACCATTTCTGTTCTTCCGTGCTTGAACTAGGAGCGTAATTCACCGAGGTAGTTACAATTGGTATCGAGCCATCCCGCCTTCGTGGTCTCAAATGGTCGTTGTGTCTAGCAAATATTTTTGGTAGTTATGTATACTAGGGAAAAACAAAACGAGAGTAGGACTGCTTCCACTTTTCTTCTTACCCACCCACCACCTTTTCTCGTAAGGAAGTGTAACGCTTTTCAATCCTCTTCTTAAAATTCAAACTAGGATTCACGTGTGGCTCGTAGTACCATAGAAAGTGTGTGTGTAATTCCTTGTCTATCTGTTGCATCCTTTTGTTATCACAATCTGCCTTTTGGTTATCAACTGTTGGTACATTCCATATTGATGGCTTTTGAAAACCGGCGATCTATCCGACTCCTTGTTGACCGTGCCATCTTCTTAAAGGGTGTTCTTCCTTCCAGCAAGCATCGCTTGCTAATCCCTATCCGCTAAGTGATTTTATGATCTATTGGTATTTTAAAGCCGAAAATTATGGAAAATTTTTCTTTGATACATCTGTTTCTACACTCCTTTTCACCGTGTGAAACATTATCTATCTTCCTTTTATCGCATGTTCATGCCAACTCATTCTTTGTCACCGCGCTTAATCCTGGAGTTTCTTTTCATCTCCAATTCTCTGGGGATAATTACATAACATGTGTAGATCCGATGATGGTGATTGTAATTTGTTTCTAGGCATATCTATATTCCACTCATGATAAGTGTCGATTGGAATATGGAAAATGCTATCAACCGTCACCATCTGGAGGATAAGGTTATCTCCTGTGATTTTGAGTACACCGTGATCATATCTATGCATATTCAAGCATCTTTGGCAATCCGGAGTTTCACAAAGCACTACGGCGGTCTATCATCTGTCCATCATGCTGCACATCTTTTTCAACCCCCTATCTGCACAATTCTCCTGGATACGAGGGAATTGCATCTTTTCGCTTCCGATAGCTTTGCTTAAGGTATGAGCTATCATCGCTTTTATCCAAGATCTCTATCTTTGTAACCGTGATCCGATCGACAATGTGAACCAGGTGACATCTTTTTTCTCCGGCGACCAGATAATCTATTCTTCCAAAGGCATCTTCTTCAACACGAACCTGCGTTTTAATATTGATCTTTCTAAGAGCGTTGAGCTCGTAAAGTGTTTCGAGCATTTGTTCGCTTTCTCGCCTTTCCGAACTTGGTATTCTGGGAATATCTTGTTAATCCATGGTGGTATATGTTGATAATATGCTTGCCTATTCGATATCAATGGAAGGACATGGAAGATCATCTGTGTCTCTTTCTCTCAAGCTTCGAGAATACTGTCTGTGTGCAAAGTTCTCAAAGCGTGAATTCTGACTTTTTGAAGTCACCTATCTCGACCACGTCCATCTGCTAAATACATTGCTTCAATTCTAGAATTAGCAAGTCCATTGTTAATTCCATCCTCCATCTTCAACCAATCCGGAGTTGTTCTTTGTTGGCAAGTTATCATCGCGTTCACCAAGTTTTCCTCAAGACTGCTAAATCTCTCAATCTTTTCAAGAAGAACATGGAGTTCTTTCACCTTTATCTCGTTAAGTAATCTCTTGAAACCCTCTCGATCTATTATCTATGCTCAATCCACCGGAGGCCATGAAGACCTTCCAGATCTTGTTTTTTCCTTCTATTCAAGTTGGTGCTATCTTTCGGTAGTTGAATCTTGCGCTTGTTCTCCGTAACCTTCCTTCATATCTTTCCGTGGCTTGGTACTTCTGACATGACGACAACATCATCATCTTTATCTATCTATGAATCCGGCGAATCGTTTGCATCTATCCTTGTTTTCTAACGGAGTTCCATGAGCTCTTCTTATCAATACCTTCAGTCTGATTCGGTAGTTGGGTTGCATTGTTTTCTTATTCATGTGCGGAGTAATGCTTTGAGTGCGGGATGGAGTAGCTACCATACCACTACTCTTATCATTCGCTCTTGTACACTGAATTGGAGAATTAATGTGATTCCACTCTTTCCACGGAAGTTAGAAGTGGCCTTTATCCCTTGATACTTTTACTTCCATCCTTGTCTTTCCGGAGTGCTCTCTCGAAGAAAGTAATCAATAATCTCTCGATGATGATCTATCTTTCCTACACGGAGCAAAATCTTCAATTATCTGGTGGAAACAAACGCAAACTATTTTCGGTCCTCGTCTTTCTACCGGTGCTCGACATCCCCAAACAAGATGAAAGGAAACCCTATCTCTTTGTTTCATCAATTCTTTTCGTGGTAAAGCCAATTATGGTTGATGCCATCACCAAGAATCTATTGCATTAGCCTCAAGGCTAAAGAAAGCAATAAGTATCTCTACAATAAATTCTAGATCCTCTATGTTCTTTGCTTCTCAGCATTCCACCATGATCTGGCTCCACATCCGTCTCTGGAAGTTATATCCGTGCACCCCAATTGCGTGATCCTTTGGTTCTTACCGGCGCAAGAAGAATCTAATCCGACGACGTCTAGCTAAATCTGTCTGTTCATATCAAGGGACTCTATTGTTTGAAGACAATATTGTTTTCGATTTCTTTTCTCAAATCCGAGAGGATACGATGCTATTGTCATAGTGGTTGAAACCTTTCCAATCTAGCTCTTTTTCTTCCCGACACAAAGATCCATCCTCTCTCAGACGGTAAATCTTTAATCTTAACGTGTCTTTCTTTATCCAGGATACATCATCTTGTCCTTTCTTTCACAAGTGGTTCTATTCTTTTATCATGTTTCTTAAGTAAACCGAGCTATGTCCACCCTATCCTTCTTGTCTCACGACAATCCTTCAACTCTTCTAACGTTGTTTCTCAAGCAAAACGCAAGACTCGCAACAAGTCTAGCAAGTTTTGCAAGGTGTAGTGGTCGCACCATTCCGTTGTTCATCAACTTGGGAACGTGAGGGTCACCTTCGTTCGAACACCCGCCTTCCTTTTGTGTTGTTTTCTTTTTTCCTAGGAATCTCCGGGTAGATTCTTGTTTAGTGGGAGAGTTGTAGCATCCCAATTGTCTAACAATTGTAATGCTACTTGGTCTAGTAATATAATGGCTACTTAAAATATATAATTGTTGCATCATCATTATATCATGCTCATGTCATCATGCCACCTTGCATTTGAGCATCATATAAAACCCTTTTTGTTTTGGTTCTTCTCTCATATGCATTGTTAAGTGTATTTGCCTCTTGATATTGTATTTGGTTCTTGATATATTGTTTAATGCCCAAGTTGAGTTGGGGGCATATCTCTTATTAACTCCACCACCTTTTTCTTTCACCACCTTATAATTCCACCATCCAACTAAATATGAGCTTGGCATTTACTGGTTTTACTTCTAGCTCATGTGGGTTGGGATGGATCCAATTCTTTGCCACATGCTCTCATCTTGGCATCATGTTGTTTTCACATTATTGATATATGAGAGCCACATGGCCACCTTTGCATGCCTTGTGAGTGGACCCCTCTTCCCTAGCTTCCATATGGATTAATAAGGAATGAAACTCATATTGGGATATTTTTGGGACTATTAATCATCTAGTGGCATATACACACTAGCAAGTCCCATTGTATATCAAAATGGTCATCTCCATCTACTCCACATGGGACATCCTTTCTTTTCTTTTGCTTGGCTTTATTCCACCTTTGGAAATGCAAATGAACAATGCCATGTGATAATATTGTTTTCACAATGATTAACATGGCCTTAAATTAGCTTTGCATGGGCCATGCAAGAACCACTTTTGCTTGTCATTTGGATTTTATTTGCATCTTGAGTGAATCCAAACCACACACATCTATCCATCTCTCTCTCTTTTCTTCACCTCCCTCTCCTTTTTCTCCACCATCCATGCATGATCTTGTGTATCCTATCTAAACCCTAAACCATCTTACCCTAATCCTCTATCTAATTCTAAAACCCTACCACCCTTTTCACCTACCCATCTAACCATACCCCCCTCTAAACCTAGTTCTAGCAAACCCTAAACCACCCCATCACCCCCTCTACGCCTCTCTCCTCTCCCTCCTTGTCGGCCCCACTGCCACCTGCCCACCTCGCTGCCCCCCCAACCAACCCCGAGCTACACCCGCGCCACACCCCCTCTCGATCCGCGCCGAGCGCCAACCCCCCCCCCTACCCGACGCAACCCCCCGCTCCCTCTCTTGCTCTCTCTCTGCCTAGTGGACCCCAAATGAGCCACCCTCCCCGGCCTCACCTTGCCCACTGCCACCGCTTACCCCTACCTGCCGAGCACGTGAGAGGAGGAGAAGGAAAGGTGGCCGAGCCACCTTATCATCTACCCCGCCCCACACGGCACCTCCTCCTCTCTCTGCTACCTACCACCTCTCCCACCTCGCCCTGCTACCCCCAGATCTACCCCAGACCGCCCTCTCTCCCTCGCTTCCCGCCACGGCTACACCATCGGCCACCGTCTGTCACCACCGATCCTCGAACCAGCAAACCAGCGTGGCGTGGAGGTGATCGAGGAGAACGAGGAGACTCCGGGGAGGCCGCCTGTACACGCCGTCGAGTAGGAGAAGCCCAGGAGCGCTGGTACCCGCGCGAGGCCGACGCGAAACCCTAGCCGACCGTCTGTCTGCGTCCTCGCCGATCGCGCCGAGCCGAAATAACCACCGCCACCGACAGCCTCGCGGTGAGCCCCTCTCCTCTCGACACGGTCCGCCTCGCCGTGCCGCCCTAGTTTTGCCGGATGTTTCGTGCAGGCACCCTTGCAACACGAGCGCTAGCCGCTCGCTTTCAGATCGCGTAAGCCCCATCTAGGCCCCGTCCGCTTCCTCGCCACCTAGCCCAAGCTTCACCGCAGCGGTCACACACACACAAGACGCGAGGTCGCGGGATCGATCCCTGCGAGCCGCGGTCGAGCACCGCTTTTGTCGCCGACATATTCAGAGAAGAAGCACAAGGCGCTTTGTCGCTTTACGTAAACCCCCGCTGCTTATGCGCACAAGAACTCATGGTCCAGCCTGCCCGCAGAAGTTCTGTTATGCAGAAACCCCCCCGCTGTTTCAACCACTTAACTCAAGGCCTCGCTCGCCCACTCCGGCACCCGTTCAAGGCAGTGGACCTGCGTGTCCTGTGGGTCCCACATGTCATTCGCTTGAGCTAGTTTAGGTCGGTGTAAAACGCCATCGCGGCCAGTAGCATCTAGTCAGCGTTGGCCCCCACCGTCCGTCAGGTTCGGCTAAACCCGAGTAACAAAAGTTTTTCTGCTATTCTGTTTTATTCAAACTTATTTCAAATTAATTCAAATTCAAAATTAAATCTGTTTTTAATTATCTTTTGAAATATAAATCCAAATATTGCAAATAATATATGTTTTCGAATCAGAAAAATATGAGGAATTCAAATATGCCATTCAAAATATATTTTGAACACTTTAAAATTCCAAGTTTATTTAAATTACAACAAAATGCCCTTTGGCCTTAAATAATTAATAACTTTTGTTTTATAACTCCAAATTTAACAAATGATATGTCTAAAATGATTAGCTCGACGAGACCTTTCTGTTTATGCATTCTATGGTTTGATTTGAAGCATGCATCATATAAATAAATTATGTACAGCAACTAATATGGGGTTAAAATGGGGCCAAAACTCAATAAAATGCTTTATTATTGTTTTCCACACCTCACCCATGCCATGCTACTTTATTGCCATGCAAATGGTGCATCATTCATCATGGCATGATTGTTTGCTTGATGCATTTATACATATGCTTGTGCACTTTATTTATGTTGGCCCTTGTTTGTTTGGTTCTTCTTCGAATAGACGCTGAGCAGGGGATATATCAAGAGAACCAGGAGCACTACCCAGATCCATCCCTTGCTTCAACTGAGCTGCCAGGCAAGCACTACCACATGCTTGCATACATATAGTACCTATTGCCTCTATCTTACTCTTGCATCATTGAGTCGCGATTGCATTAAATTGAATCCCAAGTATTGCATAGCCTTTACTTTTACACCCCACCGAAGCTTGTTCCTCCATCCCATGAGCCATTACTACAGGAGTTGTTTGAGCCATGCGAGTCGTAGAACAGCATGTGTAGGGTATGTGAGTGTCTGATGGATAACGAGGTACCTAAACAACTTGATCTGAGTAGTAATGGGATAACTAATGAAAGCGGCATCGGTGAGCCATATTCGCTATTTGGTTTTTTTAGGCTCACTTGTGTCCCGTAGGACCCCGAGTACTTGATTCCTGTTCCTTGAATATTCGCGCTATCCACATCCGGGAGGCTTATGAACCCCCCTGAGCTAGAGCTTGATTCATTCTTATTTCTTGGGGCCACAAACTAGTTTGAGGTTTTATTTACTATCCTGTACTTATGCCATGCTTTACTGCTTTATTTAAATTGTGCGAGGTACTGCACACTGTACTGTTTAGGTCCGTGACCCGTTTTCGCTGTATCGACAAGCCCAGTCACACTTTCGGGTTCCCAGTCGTTTACAGCCGGCCACACAAACCTTGAGTCCGTCTCGTAGCCGGCCAGCTTCGTTGCGGGTAGCTTAATGGGGTGGCCCCCTGAAATATTTCTGAATCCTGTAATTGCTTTGTCGTGACTGCCTCGTTGGGTTTTGATTTGGTTTTTCCGAGGCATATCGAGTGTGTTGCTATTTGTGCACCCCTGCAGGGTAAAACTTTCTGAAAGCCGTGTCCGCGGTTATGGACGACTTGGAGCACAGTTTCTCGATCATAGACAAGCATAACTAAAGTACCGCTTTTAATTTGACTAGACTAGGTACCTGACTAGTAAATAGTACAACACTCATGGAATGGTTAATAAAACTGCCAACGGATGGGGGGGGGGTTGTTCGTCCGCTTCCTCGTCGGTAAGCGAGGAGGAGGATGGATCTGTTAAGATTACCGTTATAACTGTTGTTATTAATTCACGGACATCCGTCTATCCCTGGTTAGGCGGATGGGTAGCGAGTATCTATAGAATTGCTAGGGTTTATCTTTTGCTGCAATTGCGTCACCCTGTGTTGTGTCCCTTTAGAGGCATAAAGACTTGCTGAGTACTCCTAGGGTCTCACACGATAAATTATTTGGTTCAGATGAACAGGTACACTCGCAAGATGGATACTGGGTGGAAGAGACGGACGATGTGGGCAACGATCATTCGGTGTAGAGATTCCGGGAACGGGGATCCGTGAGATCTATGGGCGGGATCTGCTTATTTATGGGGCATCTTATGCCGATTTGCTTCTTATCCGTACTCGGATTTTGTCTTCCGCTTCCGCTTGATACTCTGTTGATTGATGTATGAGGAGATATCCTAAACTATTATATCTATCTAGGACATTTGGATCTTGCCGTATGGCGTTGCTATATTTCCTTTCTTTTTAGTTGGAATGGCTCTGATGTACTGTTGTATGGTGGCTTGCATACATACTCATTTGTGTATGTAGTTGATCCCTTCGCCGATTACGCCTGCTCTTGTCCCGATGTTTGGAAATGGTTGGGACGGCCGAAAGGTCTACCTGTGAGTGGCATTTGGGCCCCACCGTACTATTTCAACCATTTCTGTTCATCCAGGCTTGAACTAGGAGCGTAATTCACCGAGGTAGTTACAACTGGTGCTCATATGCACCAAATCTTCATTCGTAGACACTCCTTTGTTTGCGATAACGTAAAAATCTTTGCGTTTCGATTTATTAATAGAAAAAGAAATTTAATTTATAAGCCTAAGAAAAGTCCGAAGATATTTACACACCAACACTCAAAACAAGACTACGACTAAGCGGCCGAAATCCGTCAAGTGTATTGCCAAGACGCCGCAGAGTGAGTTCCTCTGATAAACATAACCCTTGCCAGCCCAGAAGTTATCCGTTAGAATACCATGAGCCAACAAAGGCTCAGTTGGGAGCATTGTTTCTCCGGGCTCAACCCAAATCTAGACAGCTACCTCCGAGTAACCTCAACATGCGCAAATGTGCAGTCTTTACCAGCCCACCATCAAGCACAAAGGCCAACCCACCACCGCTCATCCGAAGGTTTGCTCGCGTGGTTCGAGAAAGATCCTCTTCACGCAAGCCACCGCGATACCACTCGAGAGGGCGGCACGCCATCACCACAAGACGCCTCCTACGTGGCCAACACCGGAATCCAAGAAGAACTAATGCCCGAACCAGAGTCAAGTACCCAGGACGACACCTCCATGGAGGGTACGACGTCAAAGATGTCGTCGTCTCCTGCTATGGCAAGCCAAATCTACCTAGGACATGAGACACTGGGTAAGGGAGGTGCCGAATTCCTCAGTGACGCCTTAGAGGAAACGATGCCCATAGGAGTCGCCATCATCATCCTCGAAAGGAAGGGTTTTCTCCCGGAGCATGGTGCCTTTTCATCATAACCGAACATCGTAATTTCCTCTCCCGGAGCTACCACATTGGCCCTTACGACTCTGTCAGCAGCATGCTTAGCACGCCAGATCAGGGGGCAGTCATGCCCACAAGGGGACAAGCCGCCTAAGGTCGCAACACCGAACCGCAAGTGGCACAACCACCTCAGAGATGCATCGCCGACCACATAGGACCGCCCAATCACGGGCCACCCAGCACCACCTAATCGCCACCAATGTCGCACGGGTGCTGCGAGCCGTCACGCAAACATGGCATTGGGCTCAACTCAACCCGGCCAGAGCAGTAGCAACGCTGCGCTCAGAGCTAGGGAGAATGGGTGAGGAGAGGAGGTGGCCGCACCCAAGCATGGAGGGCTAGACCGTCCAGATCACCGCCATGACGTCAACTCCAAGTTGCTTCGCCCTCTCGCTGATCCTGATCTCTAATGCTGCATGCTGTGCCCACCGTTCCGAGGACCTAGCCCGCCTCCGTGGCCGGACGAGCTGAGCAGCATGAAGGATGGCAGCTCATTGTACCCCAAAATAAGTGTTGCATACATACCGGGTGAGCTACTCTTCTCTTTGCTTTTCACTCTAACTATAATTGCAAGTTGTCTATTGACCTAAAAGAGATAGATCAAACCTAGAATTGTTTGTTGGCCGAACGATAACAGAAAAGTTATTATTTTTTGTCCCCAAATTTCTCTCAACTAGGGTCCCCAGAGACCCCTTTCGTGGTTTCGGTACACGTCGGCAGGTACCAACCACAATTAGCAAATGTGAAGGCCAAGTGGAATTATGGTACTTGGGTCGCGATTAAAGAAGCACCGGCGCAGATTTGCACTATCCCTGGTATGGTTGCTGCTCTGCGTAAAAATATTGAAATGAGCCGACGCAGACTGCATGGTTCAGCTTCATGGATGAACAACGCAGAAAGGTTACTATAAAGCGTGACAGTTAGAATAGTGGATGTGGAAGTTGCTTCCACTCCTAGTGGCCCTGCTATTCAAGCTCAGGGTGGTCTGACTTGAAGCCCCATTGATGTTAAGAAAAATGTGGTTCCTCTTCTGCACCAAGCTTCGGCAACGCAACCTCATCGTAGGAGTGCCCGGTTTGCCATGGTGCAAGACCCTATTATGGATGCAGGTTGTGCTTCCGTCATGGAATCTGCTGGTGTTGTTGCTCAGCCTGCTACTGACCCAATCCCTACCGCTGTTGCGCAAACTAAGGTTTCGGGAGTGTCGTGGTATTGCTGATGAGTACGCCATGGAGGGGTCCTCACAGTGCGTGTTTAGAGACGTGGGGGAAGGTAGACGGTTGACGGGTATGAGGTAACACAGCTTATCCAGGTTCAGATCCCACAACGGTGGCGGAATCCTACTCCTGCTATAAATCACTATATGGGAAATACGCCGAGTTACAGAGATAGGTTCACTGTGCGAGGTTGTATGAATCGATGCCCTAAAGGCTCCCATAGGCCCGACTTATATAGTTGCGAGGTCCTAGGGTTACAGGGAAAAGTCCTAGCCGGACAGGTTACATAGTCCTACACCGTCTACTACTAGTCTTGTGTATCTTGCACTCCAAGGCTCCGGGTATGCTAGTGACTCCACCGTAGCCTTCCTTTATCCGGCATGGGCCTCCCTTCTGGATCCATCTAACTGGGCCGCCCAGCAGGCCATGGGCCATGCTACCGACTATGGGCCACCCGGGTTATCCGGATAGGAGACATGCTATGAGGATACCCATATAGCATATCCCCAATAGTAGCCCCCGGAGAACTCCGAGATCTTGCGCCATCTTGTCTCTTCATGTGGAATGCTCCGTCTAGATGGATGTCGGCAAATCGTCAAGCAATATCTTGTAGTCCTCCCAAAGAACCCTGCAAGGCTTTCTCAGTCTTCAATATGTAAGTCGGAGAAATGCTGAATCTTCCATCGTACTCTTCCGTAGCCGGACTCGATCCGTCCATGCCGGAATCTTCTGATGTGACGGCTCATCTGCCTATGTCATCTAGGACGACGTAGGCTTAGGTCAGCGATGCCTCGTAACTCACACATGCAGAGAACGCAATCATATATGATTTTCCCGCGCGAGCTATACGAACCGTTGGCAGCGACGGTTGGAGACGTGGCGAAATTTCCGCGCACGTTCGCGAACACGTCATCTACGCGGCAACTGTCTGATCAAGCTGCACGAATCTTGACGCTGGAGATGATAAATAGTAACCGTGGTTGAATTTCTATCTTTTACCTCATTCTCTCCTCGCGTAGTCTTCTTCCTCCAGCGCGTGCCTCCTCGATCTCTCCGCGCAAAACTCGCGAAACACCCTAGCCTCAATCCGCACCAGTCACCTCCAACCTCTCTCCATGGCCAGCATCAGTACCTCTCCTTCCATGACGGCGTCGAGCGAAGCCGCGGCGAAGCCGGCGAGCTCCATCGTCATGCCCCCAGAGGGCCTAGTCATCCCCGCTTCGGCGGTGACTGAGTCCACCGGTGGCGACCACAATCTGGCGGCGCTGGAGCCGTTGGAGGAGGAGCTAGACTCGCACAAGGGCGACTAGCGTGGCTCAGATATCACGGACCGTGATATCCAGGAGCTGATCGCCGAGGGCTACCTCCCTGCGACGGAGGGGCTCGCCTGGCGGGCGGCGCCGGCCGGCGAGGTGACACCTTCTCCCCAAGCCGGAGAAAAAGTGTACCTCCAAGCCCAACTGGTACGCGGCGTCTCCCTGCCCATCTCCAACTTCTTTCTCTCCATCTTAAACCACTATAGGGTCCAGCCCCAGAATCTTTCTCCCAACAGTATCTTAGCGCTTAGCAACTACGGGGCGCTCTACGAGGGTTACTTAGGGATAAAGCCTAGGCTAGACCTCTTCGTGTACTTCTTCACCGTCAAACGTGAAGCTGGAGCTAGTAAGGAAGAACTTAGGAACTGCAGCACCATAAGCTTCAAGATCCGACCTGGCCGGTGGTTCCCTGATATTGTCGGCCACGAGTCCTGCAAAAATTGGCAACAGACGTACTTCTACGGCCTAGAAATTCCTCTGGTTGGCCGACAAGTAAAGTACCCGGACTTCGTTGACGGAGCCGCCGCTAAAGCCTCGTCATGGAGATCCCAGGCCTCCCTTCCCTCCGACCTCGCTGCTTCCCGCGCCATAAGGCGGATAGAATGGTTCGTAGAGACGGGTTTGACCGGTTTGGACCTAGCCATGTGCTGGTTCATCACGCGAATCCAACCTCTGCAGCACCGCGTGAAGCTCATGCACGAGTATACCAGCGATAGAAGGGATAGCCTCCGCATCTCCGTGGACAACTTCTCGAGCGACTCCGTCAGGCTTCGCCTTAAGGACATCGTCAAGGTGAAGGACAAGAAGTGTGGCTTCACCATCACCTACGACATGTTCGTAGACGGGAAGTGCCCAAAGGTAGGTATTTATTTTCCGTGTATGACATATACTCCAGTTCTTCCGTCTTGCAAATGTCATCTCATCTAACACGGCGACTTCTCACTTAACAGCTTAGCGATCTAGAGGAGGACAACCTGGCTGCCCAAATCTACGATCCAAAGATGAAGGAAGTCACGGTCGTGTCTAACGACGATGCTTCGTTGGCGTGAAAGCAGAAGAGCTCCACCTCTGACGCTGCCGACGGAGGCAAGAAGAAGAAAACAGAGGGTGGAGCCTCCAAGAAGACTACCTTCGCCCTGGAGGCGGAAAAGAGAAAAGTTACCGGGATCCCCTTTGCCAAAGCACCCCCACTTGTGTGAGCTTCTCTTCCTCCGACATTGTCTATTTATCTTCCTTGCTCCTGTACTTATGCATTTTGCATGTTTCAGGAAGAAAGCCACGACCAGCCTCAAGAAGACCTCCAAATTGGGGGTTTCTAGAACCATCAAGGACATTCTGTATCGCGACGCATCTCCCGCCATCGCCCCTACCACTCCATCCGTCAAGCCTTCGTCTGCCCGACAAGCTCACAAGCTAAGGAGGCGTCTGGCCCTTCCGCCATGGAAGTGGACTCAGGTGCCTCTACCGAGGTTGCTATCGTCGGCGAGCAGGCGACGCAGGAAAGTGCCGCCCACCAAATGGCTAAAGCTCCGGCTAAGGATGCCATCGATGGCGGTAAGGCGATGGTGGAAGCAGGCACCTCTGTCGTTGGCGGCGCCCCCCACCCAAGGAAACCATAGCCTATCCAAAGATAGTCTATCCGGTACTTACACCGGGTAGCACTACTTTGGTCCCTGGTGCGGCACCGACATCTCCGACGTGCGGTCTATAGGAGCTCCGCCGACAAGCAGAAATCTTGTAAGGAAACAGCGAATCCTTTGGCAAGCTGCTGGCCGAGAGTGCTACAAACCTCAAGATCATCGCACTTGTAAGTTTTAATTGCCTTTCGCATTTCATATGAGTATCCCACTGTAGCCCCCGAGGATGTAGACGGAAAAACCATAGGTTTTTGCATCTATATGCTCTAAGATAGACTAAGTTAGAAAACCTCTCACTATATCCCCCAAGCATGTAGGTGGAATGAATTATTCCGACTAGATGCTTTAAGAGTAGCATACGCAGTGGTTATAATTTTCAATATTGTAGCCCCCAAGCTTCTAGTTGTAACTGAATTAGTTCCGACTAGATGCTTAAAGAAAAGCTAAGCATATATCCGAGTTTAAAAACTTTATACTGTAGCCCCCAAGCCTCTAATCGAAAACTGAATTAGTTCTGACTAGATGCTTAAAGAAAAGCTAAGCATAATGCTAAGTCAAAAACTCTCGCTGTAGCCCCCGATCGTCTAGGTGGAAAATTTCCGGATAGATGCTCCAAGCAGACCAAACAATGTTTTAACTTTGACCTTTTTTCCACAGAACGAGAGTGCTCGGAGAGGCATGGCCAATGACAAGTACCAGAAGATGCGCGCAGACCTAAAAGCTGAAAAGGGTAAAACTGCCTTCTTGAAGGAACAGATCACCAAGAGCAAGCGTCTGTTTTCTTTTTCGCATTCCGACTTGGTTTTGTGCCCATATTATCCGAGTACTCAATGTGTACTTTGCTTTCTCTGACTTGCAGAAACCATCGCCAAGGCCAAGAATATTGTCGAGCAATCCAAGCATATTCAAGAGCTGGATAGCGAGAACAAAATTCTGAAGCAGGAGAGGAAGGACATGCTAAAAATGCATGAGGATTCGATGAAGGCCCTGCAGGACTCCGCCACCAAGGAAATCAATCACTTGAAGGAGGAGATTGCGATCTTAAAAGATCAGAAGCATGCTGCCGATGAGCAGAATCAACACCATAGCGAGGCGTATAAGCTCCTCCAACAAGAGAAATAATCCTTGGTCGACACCCTCTGGCAAGATGAGGCCAGCATTTTTAGTAAGTTTTCTCCGTCTTGGATTTCTATAGTCTGGGTACTTTGAATTGTTGAACTCATGCGCTCCTTGTAGGAATTTGCAGCTCCTATGGGTTTAACCCGGTCACCTTCTCCAGCCAAGGAATGCATGGTTCTTGCCGGCAACTTCATCAACACCGCCATCACGCAAGCCAAGGAGATCGCCAAGCCCCTCCAGATAAATATCAAGGCATCGGACTCCGTGGCAAAGTACTCGGAGATTCTGCACCGAGCCCCCGAGCGTATCACAAGCTAGAAAGCTTCATGTGCACGGGCTGTCGCAAGGATGGCGCTGTCAATGGTGAAGGCACACTACGAAGATGCCGACATCAACACGGTGACCTCTGGCATTCCCGACGTAGACGACGATGGCAAAGAGATTAACCATGAATCCATCTTGTCGTCGCTCACGGGCTATGACACCAGAGTTGCCGAGTTGGTAGACGTCAACGCCTTTATGCCAATGAACACCATCGACAACGGCAACCAAGGTTCATCTGAGTCCCTCCACAGTGCCGACTTCGAGGGTGATTCTCCGGCTGGTGATGATGCTGCTTCCAAGTCACCTGCGCCAAAGGAATGAAGAACAACTTTGTAATATTTGTTTCACCTGAGGTGCATATGTGGAAAAAACTTGTTTATGTAACTTAAGGCGAAAAACAATGGTTGTTATTTCCTGCTGCTCAAGAACTAGTTTCCAGCATGTATATATTGTTTTAAGCAAGTGCTGGCTTATCCATTACTTTGGTTCTTATGCTTGACTTTTCGTGAGTCGGAAGACTCGTTGCCGGAACCATGCACTCAGGTGATGATGCCAATGGCACCATCAATAACCTAAGCACAAAATCACCGATAATAAGTGCCGAAAGTTACTACTCCAGAATCCACATAAAAACAACAAAGAACGTGTAGACCAGAAAACTTAAGCTAACGCCCGTAGGCGGAATTTTCACAAGTGCAATCGCAAAGCTTGTGCATAAAAGGTTTTACATGATCCAAAAATGAACACTAAAGGAGGTAAAAGACTCAGAAATATGAGTGAACCAGAGAGCTTTATTTCATTGATCATATAAGAGGTACACAATTAGATAAAAAATGCTAAGTGTAAAAAGGACGTAGCTGTGCTATGTTCCATGGCCGATCAAGCTCCGGGTAGTCATCATCCGGGGCACGTCGCTTACGCTTATGATCCTCGTTGGGTCTATCCTTCAGTTCATGATTGTTAACAAGGTAGTAAGACCCATTGAGTAGCGCCTTGCTTATGATGAACGGTCCTTCCCATGGCGGGGATAATTTGTGTGACTTCTTCTGCTTAAGTCGGAGCACCAAATCCCCCTCTTTAAACGAGCGATGCCAAACACGGCGAGTATGGTAGCTGCGTAGCTTCTACTGGTAGATGGAGGATCTTTGGCATGCGAAAACACGCTCCTCCTCGAGAAGGTCCACATCCAGGCGTCTGGATTCTTCAGCGTCATCTTCGTCGTAGGCGGCAACTCTTGGTGCATCGTGAAGGATGTCGGAAGGTAGGATGGCTTCTGCTCCATATACCATGAAGTAAGGGGTATAGACGGTGGATATGTTGGGTGTAGTTCGTAAACTCCACAGTACAGATGGCAATTCTTCCGCACAGGCTCCAGCTGCTCTATGTAGCGGTGACTCAAGACGTGGCTTGATTCCCTGTAGAATTAATCCATTGGCTCGCTCAACCTGACCATTGGATTGTGGGTGTGCCACAGATTCAAGGTCAAGTCGGATGCCTTTCTCCCAACAATAAGCCCCCAGTTCCCCGAGTGACAAATTGCTGCCGTTGTCGGTGATGATGCTATGTGGGAGACAAAATCTCACCACTAGATCCCGGACAAACCTGAGGGCAGTTGCCCCATCAAGATTTCTAATGGGTTTAGCTTCTATCCATTTAGTGAATTTATCAACTTCTACAAGCAGATGCGTAAACCCACAAGGTGCCGTCTGTAACGGTCCCACCATGTCTAACCCCCAAACTGCAAATGGCCAAGTTATTGGTATTGTTCGCAATTCTTCAGCAGGAACATGTGGTTGTCGGGCATAATACTGGCATCCCATGCATGTCTCAACCAGGTTGTCGGCGTCCGCCTTCGCGGTCAGCCAGTAGAATCCTTGCCGGAAGGCTTTCGCGACCAACGATCGAGGAGTGGCGTGATGCCCGCAATCTCCGAGATGGATTTCACGTAGGATTTCCATACCTTCTAGCTGGGAAACACACTTTAGGTATACACCAGTAGTGCTCCTTTTGTAGAGTTGCCCATTGATTATGGTATAACCCTTTGCTCGTCGTACTATTTGCCGTCTTTTGACCTCGTCGTCAGGCAAAGTTCTGCGTTCGAGATATTCCATGAACGGTTTTGTCCAAGCCGGAGGGACCTTGGTCACCATGTTGACGAAAGAGTCAGCTCTATCCGGGTTGTCGATGTCGGCTCCCTTCATGGATGGTGTGCGCAGGTGCTCTAGGAAAACTCCTAGCGGAATTTCCTTGTGCCCTGATCCAAGCTTAGACAGCAGATCAGCCGCCTCGATTTGCTCCCTAGGTACATACTTGACTTCGTAGCCCAAGAAGCCCTTGGCTATCTCGTCCACTTCGTCTCGATATGCCGCCATCATAGGGTCCCATGCATTCCAGGTGCCAGCCACCTGCTGGGCAACCAAGTCAGAATCTCCATAGCAAACTATGCGCTTGATGCCAATATCCTTGGCTACGCGTAATCCGTGAATGAGTGCTTCATACTCCGCCATGTTGTATGTAGCCTCGAAGTGGATCTGCAGAATGTAGTGTAGCTTGTCTCCTGTTGGTGACTATAGAAATACACCAGCCCCCGAGCCGTTGAGAAGCTTTGATCCGTCAAAGTGCATCACCCAGTACTCTGGTTCCGGCAACGGAGTAGCATCTGGCATCTCCGTCCAATCTGCAACAAAATCCGCCAAGGCTTGTGACTTGATAGCGTCTCTTGTAAGCGATCTCGAAGGCGGCAAGTTCAATGCCCCACTTCGCGACCCTTCCTGTAGCGTCGCTGTTGTTGATTATGTCAGACAGTAGAGTCTTGCTCACCACTATTATTGGGTGCTCCTGAAAGTAATGCCTCAGCTTTTGAGAAGCAAGGAATACTCCATAAGCTATCTTATGGTAGTGCAGGTAACGTTGCTTGGACTCCGTCAAGACCTCACTCACATAGTAAACTGGTCGTTGAACTCCGTGCTCATAGCCTGGTTCCTTCCGCTCTACCACAACGACGATGCTGATTACCCGGTTGGTTGCAGCCATGTAGATTAACAGGGGCTCACTAGGCTCGAGCGCTACAAAGATAGGCACTGAGGAAAGAATCTCCTTGAGCTGCTTCAATGCTGCATCTGCTTCGTCCGTCCATGTGAATTTCTCCACCTTCTTCAGCAACTTGTACAGCAGCAGAGCCTTCTCTCCAAGTCGGCTGAAGAACCGACTAACTGCTGCAACACAACCCGTTAGTCGTTGAATATCCTTTAGGCATGTCGGACGCTTTATGTTTAAGATGGCCTTGATTTTCTCCAGGTTGACCTCGATTCCGCATGGGAAACGATGAAGCCCAACAATTTGCCGGCTGGTACCCCGAAGACGCACTTGTTAGGGTTAATCATCATGTTGTATTTACGGAGATTATCAAAGGTTTCTTTTAAGTCTGATATTAAGTCATTTGACTTTTTAGACATCACCGCAATATCGTCCACATAGGAGTGAACATTCTGACCAATTTGGTCGTGAAGGCAATGTTGCATTGTCCGCTGGTACGTAGCACCTGCGTTTTCAGCCCAAAGGGCATCGTGACATAGCAAAACGTGCCGTATGGGGTAGTGAACAATGTGGCCAATTGGTCCGACTTCCTCATCTTGATCTGGTGGTATCCTGAGTATGCATCGAGAAAACACAAAAGTTCCGAGCCAGCCATCGAGTCAATGACTTGGTCAATGCGAGTCAAAGCAAACAGAACTTTGGGACATGCTTTGTTCAAGTCGGTGTAATCAACGCACATTCTTAATTCATTGGTTCCCATTTTGGGGACAAGTACAGGATTGGCCACCCATTGGGTATGAAGGACTTCTCAGATAAATCTAGCCTTAAGTAACCTAGCTATCTCTTTGCCAATGGAGAGTCTCTTCTCATCTCCAAAGCGTCGTAGAGGTTGTTTCACTGGTTTGGATTTTGGATCAATGTTTAGGCTGTGCTCGGCAAGTTCCCTAGGTACACCTTTCATGTCGGCAGGTTTCTAGGCAAAGATGTCCCTATTCTCATGGAGGAACTCGATGAGCGCGCTTTCCTATTTGGGATCCAGGTTCGTCCCAATGGCGGTGACCTTGGAGGCATCGCCTACCACAAGTTCCACCGACTTGGTCTCGATGGCAGCCTTGAACGCAGGAGCGGAGTCGGAGATCTGCTTCTTTGACGCGGGCATCTCTGAGTCATTGACCTTGCTCTGGATCTCTTTGAATTATTCGATGTAGAGGACAGCTTCTGCAACGGCTGCTTCATTGATCTCACATTCCCTTGCCTTGGTAATGCTTCCAGATACGGTGATGATACCGTTTGGTCCAGGTATCTTGAGTTTGTTGTAGACGAAGCATGGCTTAGCCATGAACGTGTGGAATATGTCGCGACCGAATATGACGTGGTACACGCTCTTGAAGGGGACCACCTCGAAGGTCATGCGCTCCTGGCGGTAATTGTTAACATCGCCAAAGACAGCCTGAAGTGTAATGCACCCAAGGGACCGAGCCTCCCGACCAGGAACTACGCCGTGGAAGAAGGTGCTGGTCCGCCTTAGGTTTGCCTCCGACAAGTTCATCTTCTGCAGTGTATCCAGTACATGATGTTGATGCTGCTTCCACTATCCACCATACACTTGGTGAACTCCATGCCGTCAATCAGGGGGTTGATGACCATGGCGTACTGTTTCTCCATAGGTATAAGGTCTGGGTGGTCCGTCCTGTCCCAAGTAATTGGAACCTCTGACCAGCGCAGGTACCGGGGAACTGGGGGGAGAGTAGCCATCAGGATCCTCAGAGAGGTCTTCTGTTGTCGGACGGTGGGGGTGCCAAGGGAAGTGTGGTAGACTGGAGCCTTCTTCGCGAAGGGGTTCTTGCCCTTGTCGTCGCTCTTAGCGGCGTGCTTGGGGTCAACGTCCTCGTCCATGTCACTTGGATCCTTGGACTCCTCCTCCTTCTTATTCCCCTTGCCATTGCCTCGCGGTCTGTTCTTCCGACTTCGCTTGTAGCCGGACTCCGGGTCTTCCTTGAGGTCGTTGACGAACGTGCAGTGTCGATTGGTATGGGTGGCCTTGCCGTTGACGTTGAGGTGTACGAGGCACGGCATATCGCGGTACTCCTTGTAGGCTTGGGGAACGCGAAGTGGCGCCGAGGTAGTTTCACTTCCTCGTTGCTGCCCACGACCAGCTCCCCTTCCTCGGCCACGTTGTCTGCCATCACCTCGTCCTGCAAAAGTCATATCGACCATGTCGGTAGATTGCTTTTCTTCTGGAGCGGTTTTCCGCTTTGTACTGCTGTTCCTCCGAGCTTGAGTTGGAATGGCCGTTGCCGGCAAGGAGCCACGAGCATCGTCATCGGCAGCTGCGAACTCACTAGCCAACTGAATCATGTGATTCAAGTCAAGTTGGTGATTGTCCTGCAAGCGCTTCAGCTTATGTCGGAGCAACGTTCCCCTTTCCAAACCATCGATGAAGGCGGCCATGGCGGTCTGAGCGTGCACTCCTGTGCAGGAATTCTTCATGTCCAGCCAGCGGGAGAGGTAGGCGCGAGATGTCTCGTATTTCTCTTGCACGCACCGCTGTAGATCGCCCACAGTCCAGGGACGCTTGTATGTACCCTCAAAGTTCTTGGTGAACACTTCTTGCATGTCCAACTAGTTGTAGATAGATTTCTCCGACAAGTCGTCGATCCATTGACGGGCCGTGCCCGCCAACATTAACGGGAGGTACTTGACGGCGACGTTGGGGTTGCCTCCGGCAATCTCCACCGCGTTTCCGTAGTCCTGCAACCATGTGGCTGGCTTGGCGGTGCCGTCATAGGGCTTGATGGTCTTGTCAATCCGGAAACCTTTGGGGTAAGTTGCAGACCGTATTGCAGGTCCAAAGCAACGTGGTCCCAGATATGGTCCTTCCCGGGCCTCGTGGATCTTATCGATCCACGAATGTGCATCGTACGACTCCGGGTTCTTCTTCTTCTTCTTCTTCTTCTTCTTCTTCTTCTTCTTCTTCTTCTTCTTCTTCTTCTTCTTCTTGTCAACAGGGGATGGGCTGCGTGAACGACGCGGGCCTCCTCCGCCATGGTGACTGCTTGGTGGTGACGGAGGCGGAGGTGGCGGTGGGTTAGCCTTCTTGCTGTTACCCTCCTACGACGCCTCACGCCTGTCACTGTTGCTTGTCGGACGCGGAGGGTCATGGTGTGACCTGCTCCTGTGTCCTTGGTTGCGCTCTCCGTCATGACGGGTCTGCTCCGTGTTGTCGCGGATGACGATGCCGTACTGCTTTGAAGGGGGCATATCCGTACGATGGTGAGCCTTGTAATCTTCGCGATGTTGGGGGATCAGGGCGGTGGCGATGGGCGACGTGGTCGGTCCTTTTCTCCGTGGTCGGAGGATATGGGGATAGCATCCTTCCTGTTGCACGCATCCCTCCGTCTTCGTTCTGATGAACCCGTCTAGGACCCGACATCAAGAGGAGATCTGTCCCTTGGCGTCTTATACTGGCTAGACTGGCAAAGCGCTGGGTCGGACTCAAGCCTCTAAGAGGTGGCCTTTTCCTGCTGCTTCACCGCCTTGGCCACTAGGTCATAGACCTGTTCCACTGTCTCGGGCGATCTATCCTGCTCCAGAAGGGTCTTGGTGACGGCAAGGTTAAGGAGTGGGGTGGGCATCACCTGCTTGCCTTCACTGTCAATGTATTGCTTGGCTTGTGCCGGCTTCAAGGGATCCCATCCTAGGTTGCACCGTACACCAGGATCGTTGATGACGCAAGCCGGAGATTTCTTGGCCTTCTGCTACTAAAGCAAAGTCTTGTACTCGGCCTCCATTGCTCTAGCTTTCTCTATGGACTTCTGCGCGTTGACCAGATCTCGATCTAGCTTAGCGCCTTGCTCCGCGATGGCCTGCGCTTCCTCCAAAGAAGCCGGGCGCTTCTCGTCAAGCTGGGTCACGTTCCGGATATGAGCAACGGTCAGTGGCTCGACGAGGAGATTGCCGTACATCACTCTATCAGCTGGAGTAACTTGGGCTGCTGCAGACATAGATGCCGGAGGCGGCAGGTTTGCGGTGTTGTTGTTGCTCAGGCCGGTGCCGAGTTCCTGCGGCTGCTGTACTGGGTTAGGCGGAGGAGGCATGACCTTTGCGCAATCACCGTCAGCAGCAATAAGTGGCCCTTCCCCTTTTCAAGTGCTGTAGGCGGAGCTCGTCCGGGTTGATCTTCATCCATCGCCGTCCCAATGGTGACGAACACCCCTCGAAACGTGACAGCATTGTTGGCTTGCTCGTCGCGCGTATATTCCTCCTCCATCTCCTGCATGGCAGAGTCTAGCTCTTCTGGACTGAAATCTATCTCCTCTGAATCTGCACTGAAGTCAGCATAAAGCGCGTTAATAACAGAGTCGGAGGGTGCCAGGACCTCCTCGATGACGGGCGGTGGAGGTGCAACAGCTGCGACGATGACTGGAAGTGGCGGCACAGCTGCGACGATGGCGGCCGGAGGCGGTGGTGGTGGTTGCTGAATAGGAGGATCTCCGTCAATGAGCGCAAGCGCTTTCTAGGCTGCCGTGTCAGCCTCCGCGTTGTTGTTGACGGTGCTCACCATCTCCTCAAGGGTAAGGCGTCCTGACGCCTGCTGCCGTCTTAGAGAATGCCGGAGAAGCGTGCCACGGTCCAGTCCTTCCACGAAGTGATACAAAGCATTATCATCGGGGTAGTGGGCCAGATCGGCTCGTATACGGAGCCACCTGGCCAGGTAATCGCGGGGGTTTTCGCCCTCTATCTGAATGCAACACGCCAGATCGAAGATGGTAACCACTTTGACGAACTTGGATCTCTGTTGTCCAGACGCACGGGCGAAGCCGGCGGATTTGCAGCAATATTCCACCTTTATATCCTGCACAGGGGCGGTTTGGGTGGGCCTTGAATTTTTCCGATCTTTGCCGGCAAACTCCAAAGAGAGATCCGACATCGATCCTTCCACAAACGTATCCTGCCAATAGGTGGTCTGTGCGGGCCTTGATGCTCCTCCGACTCCCAGGGAACTAGTGTCCAAGTCGGTTTCGCCAATGAAGAGGTGGACGTCTCTGATAGGAACAATCGGACACCGCGTAGGGTTTGTTTTCGCCGGGATCCAGAACTCGTCGGGAGGGACGATCAGAACATTGCCGGAGAAGAGAACGCGACCGATGGCTACGGTTTCATCGATTCTCGCGAAGATCTTGATCCTCGCCCGCTGAAAAGCCTGAAGCGCCTCTTGCCCCACGGTGGGCCCAACTGTCGTGGTATTGCCGACGAGTACGCCATGGAGGGGTCCTCACTGTGCGTGTTTAGAGACGTGGGGGAAGGCGGACGGTTGACGGGTAAGAGGTAACACTGCTTACCCAGGTTCAGATCCCACAATGGTGGCGGAATCCTACTCCTGCTATAAATCACTATAAGGGCAATACACCGAGTTACAGAGATAGGTTCGCTGTGCGAGGTTGTATGAATCGATGCCCTAAAGGCTCCCATAGGCCCGACTTATATAGTCGCCAGGTCCTGAGGTTACAGGGAAAAGTCCTAGCCGGACAAGTTACAGAGTCCTACACCGTCTATTACTAGTCTTGTGTATCTTGCACTCCAAGGCTCCGGGTACGCTAGTGACTCCACCGTAGCCTTCCTTTATCCGGCATGGGCCTCCCTTCTGGATCCATCTAACTGGGCCGCCCAGTAGGCCATGGGCCATGCTACCAACTGTGGGCCACCCGGGTTATCCGGATAGGAGACATGCTATGAGGATACCCATATAGCATATCCCCAACAGGAAGGCCGCCGCGCTGTTGTGGAATCTATTAGTGTTGTTGCTCATCCTGCTACTGACCCAATCCCTGCTGAAGTTGTGCAAACTAAGGCTTCGGGAAGCCGCCCCGCTGTTGTGGAATCTTCTAGTGTTGTTGCTCAGCCTGCTACTGACCCAATCCCTGCTGCTGTTGTGCAAACTAAAGCTTCGGGAGACCACCCCGCTGTTGTGGAATCTGCTAGTGTTGTTGCTCAGCCTGCTACTGACCCAATCTCTGCTGCTGTTATGCAAACTAAAGCTTGGGGATGCCGCCCCGCTGTTGTGGAATCTGCTGGTGTTGTTGCTCAGCCTACTACTGAACCAATCCCTGCTGCTGTTGCACAAACTAAGGCTTCGGGAGGCCACCCCACTGTTTCCAAATCTGCTAGTGTTGTTGCTCAGCCTGCTACTGGCCCAATACCTGCTGCAGTTGCGCTAACTAAGGCTTCGTGAGGCCCCGCGCTATTTCTATTGCCAGAACTGCTGTCTTGGGTGCTGGTCCTCCTTGAACCCGTGGTGAAGTTCAGCGTGCTGCTGCTGAGGCTACTCCAATACCAATTATTGAGGAGCAAGCCCATGGTCTGGACTCTGATACTGTCATCGAACCTCTCGGTGGTTTTGGTCCTAAGGAAACTGGTGATGGCAAGGTACACTTTTGTATCAGTGTCAAGAAGTTCACTGCAAAATTAGATGATGGCACAAAAAAATTCGTCGATGACATTGATGTGGTCGTTGGCACATACGATCCTGAAGTGGTACAGATATCTGAACTGATAGCAGCGTTACATGAGAAGGTGGAGTGGGGGGGTCCTCCCAGGAAGCACATTTGGCATTTTTTGCTTACAACAGCAAAAGGCTATAGAAGTGAAAGTTGCCAGTGATTTAGCCGTACTGATAAGTAGGATGAGTCGAACTAGACAGGAAGTGTACGTATTCACGCGGCTGCTAACGGTTGGACAGGAATTTGAGGTTGGCAATAATAAAGACGAACTTGTAGAAAACATGATTCACCTGATGGTGGCCTCGCTCGTCATTGTTCGAGTGACAGTAGCTTCAAATAGAGTAAAGACTTATAGGGGAGCAACATAAAGAGGAGCAGGAAGAGCATCCCCAGAAAGAGCACCCCGGAGAAGGGAATCACCAAGCAGACCACGACAGAGAAGAGGACACCCAAGAGTTGCATGAAAAAAGGCACCACGCCGCAGAGTACACCCCTGATATCCTTTCATAATGCAACACCGAACAGTAGCAGTAAAAAATATAGGAGGGCCAGACCAATGGTGAACGAGGTGGTGAACACACCCTAGAGAAGCAGCAAAAAGGCTAAGGTGGCTCACACGGAGGATACCACTCCCAATAGTAGTGGAAAAAATGCTAGCTTGAAGAGGAACACGCCGCAGAGGTCCGGCAATAATGCTGGTGTGAAGGAGAACACACCCAATAGTCGCGGCAAAAATGCTAGAATGAAGAGGAAAACGCTATAGAGGTCTGACAATAATTCCGGCAGGAAGGACAACACATCCAATAGTGGCAGCAAATGGGCTAATTCGAAGGGGAACACGCCGCAGAGGTCCTGCAATGATGCCGGCACGCAGGAGCCAGCAGCCGTGAGGGGAAACTGTCGTTGTATTGTAAACAAGTACGCCATAGGGGGTCCTAAAGGCGTTGAGAATATGGGGTGTGAGACGTTGGATGTTCCAGGAGTGGTGAGCACTAGATTACCCAGGTTCAGATCAGACTGCGGTGATCAGATCCTACTTCTGCTAGCAACCCAGTAATATATCAACACAAGCCGGATGTTACAGCGGATTACAAGAGAGGTTCGCCTATGCGAGTTGTGATTGTTGTTATTGCTATGGTTTTACCCTAAAGGCTCCCATAGGGCTGGTTTATATAGTCACCAGAACCTAGGTTTATAGGAGATACCTATCCGGCTACGTTACAAAGTCGATAACTAGATACAACTTGGACTACAAGTAATACTACATGCCTAAGTCGGTAACTCTTTTGGGCCTAGTCGTAGCCGGAACTGGCTCCTCCAATTTCTCTGACTGGGCCGCCCATGAAGCAAAGCTCTAACCCGTTGGTGGGCCACCCTGGTTAGCGAGTCCTGTGGGTATACCCGAAAAGTATATCCCCAATAGTAGCCCCAGAAGTCTCCAAGATCCAAAGTCGGATAAATCGTCTAGCTTGATGGTTTCTTCGTCTTGAGAATTTTGAAGGGTTCCCGAAAACTTCTTTCAATAGTGTAGGATTACGAGTCAGTTGAGTCGGATATGTTTTGTTCTGACCTTAGTCTTTTCCTTGCTCAGTTTGAAACATGAGCCGGATTTCAAACAGCAGCGTGCTGGCTGGCAACATTTCAGACCAGGTCATGTCACTAACAGGAGTCCCATCAACACGACCATTGGTGGGTCCGCTCCCTACGAAACAGAGCACCGTTTTAATGCTCACACGAGAATAGAGGGGGTGGAGGAGTAGCGAGGAAGCCACCTCCCTCTCTCCTATACGCGTGGTGCAAATCGCACGATTGAAGCACGAATCTTGGTGCGGTGGCAAATAAAAGAGAGGAGAAACCCTTCTCTCCTAGATTCATCTCTCCACTGTTCTCACTTATTGCCTCCTCGTACTCCTTGAGCCCTCCACATCCACTCTTATCTACACACCGCAATAAAAAACTCCTTCCCCCACCAATCCTTCATCTTCCCCAGAGCGATGGCTTCTGCATCTGGCTCTGGAGCGGTAGCGGGTACATCGGCGGCGAAAAAAAGGAAGTTGTGGGGCCTCTGTGTCCCAAGCATTATGGACGACACCGAGCTCCAGGTCATGGAGGATGAGGGCTAAATCGTCGCTGGCGCGTGGCGAAGAGCCTCGGGACACGCCACTCCTACTCCGCGACAGTGAGCGGGTGCTGTTTGGCACGCACATCGACAGTGGCCTCAGCCTGCCACCATCAGACTTCTTCATCGAGGTCCTCAAATACTACGGTGTGCATCTCCATAATATTCCTCCCAACTCCCTGCTAGAGCTTAGCACTCATGCAGCTTTGTGCTTGGGGTTTCTTGGCATTAGGCCAAGTCTCACCCTTTTCCGGTACTACTATGGTACCCGGAAGAATTCCATCAGTGCTGGTGTTCCTTACACCACTAGCACTCTTAGCTTAGTCCTTAGGATAAACCGAGTCTATCCTAGGATTAACGCTAGTTAATTTGTTAAACATTGGGCCAGAAATTTCTTCTACCACAAGGATATTCCGGCTCCTGGAAAGGCGGAAGGTCTTCCGGCCTTTGTCGACGGTGCCGCTCCCCACCAAAAATCATGGGACACGAAGGCACCGGAACTGTCGGCTATCTTGATCCTTGCTAAGAGGCGAATTGAGTTTCTGATGAAGCACAAGGGCCTCCGTGGATCCGACTTGATCCACTGCTGGATGGATCGCCGGATCTAGCCTCTGCAGCATCATGGAGATCGCCTTATGCACACCATCACCAGCGACAAGAAGGACAGCCTGTGGGTCAGCCCAAACCGGATTCTGGCGAAGGATTACAATACCCTTATGCATTAATTGATCAAGGAGAGAGTGGAACAAAAAGTTCCGGATGTCTCCCTGAAGATGTTTTGTCGTTCTTTTCTGTTTCTTTCTCCGACTCTATTTTCGTCGATGCTTTTTGACATTGTCAGCTCAAGAAACTCCCCGTCTGAGGTAGCTCCAGTAGAGTGCTATCTCTCAAACGATTCGGAGGAGACAGAGGATGACGAGGTGCAAGAAGTTCCTGCCTCAGCTTCCAAGAAGCGCAAGTTGAAGGAGATTGTTATCACTGCTGGTAGCCAAGTTCTACCAGTAGTTAAAAAATAGGCACCCTGTCTTTGTTTTCAGTACTTTGTACATTTATTTCTTTCCAAAGCACACCTGATATTCGGATTTGCGTGCTTTAGAGATAAAGCAGTTTTGAAGAGCAAAGTGAGGCGAAGCCAAGCGGTCAAGGTCGCGAAGCTTGTCATCTCCCCACCGATGCCGCCGCCGACTCCAACCAGTATCCCATCATCAGCACCAGAGGTTTCCGCCTCTCGTGATGCCGGCAACATCTCGAAAGCCCTGGTTTACCATTGTTAGCCAGGCAACTAACAAGGGTGAACCCGTCAAGAATAATGATCCCATGGTAATATCTATAGGTCAGTTGGATAAAGTGGCCGTTTCTGCTGCCTCCAGCCTGAAACGGAAGAAGAAGGAGGGGATCCTCAAGCTGGCTTAGTATAGTCTTGAGAAGCAAACCATTACTCCATAGGCAGCGATCCAGGAGATGGAGGACGTGAAGCTGGTCAGCCTCCTGGACCAAATTTTGGTCCGGGACTGTCAACACCCGGATTTTTAATCCCAGATGCCTGTTATGCCATACATCGCAATCCCACGATTACCATTTTTGCGAGACATAACAGAATTGGATACCACAGTACATCATCCATTACAAACCATACATAAGGTCTTACACAAATAAGGATCTCATGATCCAGTTCTTAATACAACTTCAAGCAGCGGAATACGTAATAATAACGGTAGCGTAGGCGAAGCTCCATCTTCGGGTCACAGTAATGTCGACGATGGGAGATGATCCTAGTTGTCGTAACCTTCCTGGGGTCCATCCTCCAGGTACTCCTCTTCATAGTCTGGCCACGGGAATAGCTAGGGACAAAGCCATGAGTACTCTTTAAGTACTCGCAAACTAATACTAACAAGTAAAAGGGTTTTTGGATAATAGAACACTAGGCTCTAGGGTTGTTTTGCAAAGGCCTGATTTATCCCTACTAAGTTCAGAAGAAAGAGAGCTAGTTGAAGTTTATAACACCTAAGTGGGAACTTGTATTTCGTAGCACAACTCTGTTGTGGTCAAGTCAAAGTCTCAAATCATTTCACAAGTCATTTTGAAAACAATGACGGGGAACAGATGGCTACTCTAACTGTCCATAATCATGACGCGGCTATTCGAATAGTTTGACACTCTGCAGAGATTGTACACTTTCACCACAACATTCGATACATCCGTCAGGAACAAATCCTAAATTCACCATACTCAGTATGCGGATAATCAATCCTAACCTTTCAATTACACGCCCTAGTATAAGCACCTCTCCTGTGAGTTTGGCCTCCCAACCATGACCAACTGTCATCTTGGGTACTGCACAGGTGGACAATCTTCACAAGGTAGCCTCTGCTCATACCTTGGCCGTGAGGGAACTAATACTAAGGTATATAAGTTTCCAGTCAAGCCCTACCTAATCTTCGGGTATTGTGGTTGTACAATAAAATTGGAATGGTATCGCATCCAGACAACCATCAGTTTTATAAAGGGCTAAGGCTCATGCCTCAACATTTTCATCACCAAGATCATCTGGAGTTCAGAAACACATGTCAAAACATCTCAGTAGAATGATCCATCATTCTAAGGTTTTCATAACCATTTTCACCAAGTATTCCCATCTAAAGTTGATCAAGTTTTATGCTTAGCACTAGCATCTACAAGTGGGGGTAAGTACTAATGAGGGGTAGTAAACTAGTGGGGTTTCAACTAAGTTCAATCTCATGCCTTAGGATGACATCAAGATTTTCTAGCTTAGGCCAAATTTTATGCTCTTTATGCAACCTTAAAATATATCTTTCTAGAATCTACAAGTCACTTGAGTACTCTCTAAGGAAGTAGCTTTGATAAAGAAACAAAATAGAAAGCTTGCAAATAAAACTAGGAGGGGGTAACAAGTGGATATCATCACATATGCTTAAGGCATAGGATTGGCATGGTAACAAGTAAGGGTTTGTTTGCATCAGTATAATATCTTGCAAGGGTTAGCTTGCACATTCACTAGTAGTATTAGGCTTGCCTTGTGCAGAGCAGTGGTTGAAGTTCTCCTCGGCTTTTTCTTCGTAGTATCCTCCTTCCTCGTCGTATCCTTGGTCGGTACTAGAGTCTATAAATAAATACGATGTACATAATCACCAAACAATACTTAACTACTTGCAATCATCACACAAAATGGTCCTATAGATGATCTAGAATCATCACTAACATGACAAGATTAAAGCTTGGTTTAATTCCTTTTTATTTTTAGAAAAGTAATTTCTACTCATTGAAAAACTACTTAAGATTTAATATTCTCCAAACCAAACATGGGATCATGTTGACACATGTCATCACCACATATTTTAGTCCATGGGAATGTGATTTAAAGTGGTGTCACAATTTAATAACGTTTTACCCTTTTATTTTAATTAATTAAAGTGGCTAGAAATGCCTATGTGGCATTCTTTTATTACTTGGTCAATATTTCTGTAAGTAAACCTATATATTTTCATATATTCTGAAAGGTATGGTTAAATGTGATTTTTGAGAGTTGGAATCAACTCAAAAGCTATTATGGTTTTAATTTGAAAAATGTTTGAATGCAGAAAAGCTTCTGCCTAGTTATTTTTACCAAGGGTGATCTACAGATCCAAATGACTTGCATCCAACGGGCTTGGATTCAGCATTTCAAGACCTTTCTAACAAAATTAGTTTCATTCAATTTGGTGCACTGAATCGATCTGGGTTGATTTTTGAAACTGGGTACAGAAGTGTGTTTGAAATAAAATGGAAAAGGTTTAATTCAAATAACTGGGCTGCGCGGGAAAGGTTAACGGGCCGGCCTGCTAAGCACAGCGCTTCCGCGGGCTGCGTAAGTGGCTGTCCCCACGCGTCAGTGAGACAGGGGGTGCGAAGCGGTATGGGGCGATGTGGTGCGTTCGATCTGGTTCTAATCCAACGGCTGAGGGTCATCGTCGACGTTGGGCAACGCCGGCGAGACAGAAACTTAGCGCGGCCAGTGGGGGTCGTTGGGGGCTCTCCGGGGTTCAGGAGAGGGTCGGCGAGGCGGGCGAATGACGAAGTCGATGACGGCGAACCTCCTGGTACCGGCAGCTTCTCCTGGGGCGGCTCCAATCGTTGGCGCCCTTCTCTCCAAAGAGCGCGGCTTCCGGTGAAATTCGGCGGCGTCGCCGCCTTGCTCCGGGAACGGGGTGGAATGATCAGTGAGGAGAGGGGAGTGAGATGGTGTGCTCAATTCGGCTGGGGGTGGCCTCTATTTATAGTGGCAAGAGGGGACCGACGGGGCGCACGGTGAGCTCGTCATGGTCGATGGTACAGACGGCTATCGGCATGGGCAACGGTAGGGGGCGGTGCGGTGCTCCCTGGCGATGCTCAATGACACGGTGGCGAGACGTGGGGCGGTGCGGCTTGGTCGGAACACGACGGTGCTCGCGCGTCCAGCAGAGAGAATTTAATGGCGGCGCTGGCGTGGTAAGGCTGGGCGAGCAGCGTGGTTCACGGGGTTGCTGGGACGGTCGTGATCACGTATGCACGCGGGCGAGGCGGGCCATGGCGGTGGGCGGCGTCGAGCGCGACGGGCGCGTGCTCGGCATGGTTGACAGAGGCACGGGCGCGATGTTCCTGGGTGCTCTGGTCGATGTCTTCGAGGCAGGGCTGGTCGAGAGGGGACGGTGAGGCATGGGTGATCTCCCAGACAAGGTTGGCACGACTAGTTTCTTTCCTAGCTTGCTGTCTACACTGGGGTGGCATGGTGTGCTTCGGCTGTTCACCATTGATGGCATTGGCGAGATCACAGTGGTGCTAGTGATTATTTAAGTTCGTTAGATGATCTAGTGAGGCTATTGTGAGCTAGAGAGGGAACCAGTTAGGCTCAAAACACTACACACTATAGTATTTTGATTTTGTTAGATTTGAATCTGCAAGGTGGTTGATGAAATGGCCGCATGAATTCAAGTTTTGAATTTTGAAAAGATTTTTGGTGGGTGTGCTAGATTGGTGCTGGTGAGTCTGCAGATGCTTGGGTTTTGAAAGTTGAGCTTGTTTGAGTGGTTTTTGAAAAAGTGGGATCTTCCCATATGATAAAGATTCAATTTTGAATTGTCATTTAAACTATGCTTTTGTTATGAGTACAATCAAGGGGTGCAAATATCTAGAAAAGTTTCTGTTAGGTTCTGAAAGTTTGAGACAGCCAAAGTAGGCATGGGGGTTAAATTGGTCAAAATGACCATTCCCTTATTTTATTTGTTTTGATTTACTTGTCTTTGGGAAAAGTGTGGGAAATGTTTAGATGATGTTTATTTCACCTAAGCATCCATTTACAAGCAATGGAACACAAAAACAAGGGGGTTCAAAAGAATTCAAAATGAAATGCATACTCACATGCATGCTTCCATAATTTTATTTAGAAAAGTTTTTGTTAACCCTAATTTTCATGATTAGAGTTTGATGATCCAGGTTTAATATTTTTGGGATGTTACAAACCTTCCTCCCTTAAACAAAATCTCGTCCCGAGATTTGAAAAAGGACGAAAAAGATTACCTAGGATTTGAAGAGATCGGGAAACTCCGTCCTAATGTGATCTTCGTGCTCCCAGGTAGCTTCCTCTTCTGTGTGGTTGCTCCACTGAATCTTGAGAAACTTGATGCTTCGGGTTCGGGTAGTTCTGAAGGCTTCTTCCAAAATACGGATGGGTACTTTGGGATAGGTCAGGTCATCGTTGATCTTTATGGTCTGGTGGTCGATGTTCTTGAACACTTCGGTCTTCTCTGGGACTTCGAGACACTTGCGAAGTAACGAGATATGGAACACATTGTGCACTGCGGACATCTCTTAGGGTAGTTCCAATTGATATGATACTTCTCCTCGACGGTTCAAAATCTTGAAAGGTCCGATATATCTGGGGGCTAACTCTCCTTTGAGTTGAAAACATTGCATTCCCTTCAATGGCGACACTTTCAGATAAACAAAATATCCTATGTTGAAGGTGAGGTCTCGACGTCTCTTGTCGGCGTAACTCTTCTGTCTGGATTGGGCAGTCTTGAGGTGCTCACGAATCTTGTGAACCTTCTCTTCTGCTTCTCGTAGGATGTCGGGTCTGAAAATCTGAATCTCTCCAACTTCTGACCAATTCAAAGGGGTGGGACACTTTCTTCCGTACATGAATTCAAATGGGGCCATTTGCAAACTAGCCTGGTAACTGTTGTTGTAAGAAAACTCTGCAAACGGCAGACAGTCTTCCCACTTGGATCCATATTCTAACACACATGCTCTCAGCATATCTTCGAGTATTTGGTTTACTCGCTCCGTTTGTCCATCTGTCTGATGGTGATACGCGGTACTGAAATCTAGGCGGGTTCCTAAACCTTCTTGGACTTTCTTCTAGAATCTCTAGGTAAACTGAGTTCCTTGATCCGATACGATGTTCTTGGGGACTCCATGCAAACTAACTATTCTAGCGATGTACAACTCTGCTAGTTTCGAACTCTGATATGTGGTCTTGACGGGTAAGAAATGGGCGACTTTGGACAATCGGTCCACTATGACCCAGATAGAGTCATTTCCCCTACTAGAAGTAGGCAGTCCGGTGATAAAGTCCATTCCAACGGAATCCCATTTCCATTCCGGAATCTATAAGGGTTGCAACAATCCAGCGGGTCTTTGATGTCCTGCCTTGACTCGCTGACATATGTCACACTTGGCGATATAGCTTCCGATTTCTCTCTTCATCTTATGCCACCAAAATTGCTCTTTCAAATCTTGATACATCTTAGTTCCTCCGAGATGGATGGAATAAAGAGTATCATGAGCTTCCTTCAGAATCACTTCTTTTAAATCAGAATCTTCTGGTACACAAAGGCGTCCTTTGTACCACAGAACTCCTTCTTCGTCTTCGGTGAATCCGGGTACTTTGCCTGTACCGATACGACGCTTGATTCCGTCGATAGTAGCATTTCCTTTCTGCGCCTCTTTGATTTGGCTGATCAAAGTGGGCTGGAGTTCTAGGCTAGCCAAAAATCCTTCACTCACTATATTCGAAAATCTTCCATCTCTTTATGCAAACTTGGTTGTTCCTTCAAGATCATGGAGTTCAAGCGGCACGGCAATCTGCTAAGGGCATCTGCTACCACATTGGCTTTACCAGGGTGATAGTGAATGTCCAGGTCGTAATCCTTGATTAGCTCAATCCATCTCCTCTGTCTCATATTCAGCTCCTTCTGAGTGAATATATACTTCAGGATCTTGTGATCCGAATAAATCTCACAACGGTTTCCCATCAGGTAATGTCTCCATGTCTTCAGGGCTAGAACTACGGCTGCGAGTTCGAGGTCATGGGTTGGGTAATTTTGCTCATGTTGCTTCAATTGTCGAGATAGATAAGATATAACTTTGACTTCTTGCATTAGCACACATCCGAGACCGATCTTGGATGCGTCACAATACACATCGAAGGGCTTTGTAATATCCGGCATGATCAAGATTGGGGCTGAAATCAATCTCCTCTTGAGTTCTTGAAAAATCGCTTCACATTTGCCCGTCCATTCAAACTTCTTGTCTTTCTTTAGAAATTGGGTGATGGGTCTGGTGATACTCGAGAATCCTTCTACGAACTTGCGGTAATATCCCGCCAATCCGAGAAATGCACGAACTTGGGTATGAGTGGTTGGGGCTTGCCAATCTTCTACATCTTTCACTTTTACAGGGTCAACGACAATTCCTCCGGCTGATACAATGTGACCGAGGAATCCTACCTCCTGTAACCAGAATTCACATTTGCTAAACTTGGCATACAACTAATGCTCTCTAAGGGTTCCAGGAATGGTCCTTAGGTGTAGCTCATGTTCTTCTTCTGATTTGGAATAAATTAGAATGTCATCGATGAAAACAACGACAAACTTATCCAGGAAGTCCATAAAAATCTTATTCATGAGATTCATGAAATAAGCGGGGGCATTGGTTAATCCAAAAGACATGACTGTATACTCGTATAATCCATATCTGGTGGTAAAGGCAGTCTTTGGAATATCCTCTGCATGAATTTTGAGTTGATGATAGCCAGTCCTAAGATCAATCTTAGAAAACACTTTGGCACCGGTCAACTGATCAAACAAATCTTCTATCTTGAGCAAGTGGCACTTGTTCTTGATGGTGACATCATTCAACTTCCGGTAATGCGTACACAAACGGTTACCTCCATCTTTCTTGTCCACAAACAAGACATGTGATCTCCATGGTGACGCACTTGGTTGAATCAATCCAATTTCCAGCATGGCATCCAGTTGCTTCTTCAGTTCTGCTAGCTCTGACGGGTTCATACTATAGGGTCTCTGGGCTATGGGTCCAGTTCCAGGGATTAGTTCGATGATAAACTCGATATCCCGATCTGGGGGCATACCGGGTAAAATATCTGGAAATACATCGGGGTATTCACAGACTATCCGGACTTGGTCAGTGGTAGGTTGGGCTATACTCTTGTTGCACTTGAATTGACGAGGTAAGGTTTCAGATATATGCTCGACTGATATTCCACAGATCGTCATGGTTATGGCTTTCTTGGCACAGTCAATCAATCCTTTATGTTTGGACATCCAATCCATTCCTAGTACCACTTCCAAACCTTTAGTTCCGAGTACTATCAAATTAGCATAAAAATCTATGCCATGGATTCGGATAGGGACGACTTTGCAAATTTGCCTAGCCTTGGTGGTTGATCCGGGAATTTGAACAATCATGACATGCTTCAATTTGGTTGGTTGAATTTTACTAGTGCATGCAAATTCTTTGGTGACAAATGAATGGGATGCACCAGAATCAAAAAACACTCTTGCAAGTACTGAATTAACAGAAAACATACCCAGCATGATGTCTGGCGCTTCTTGAGCTTCTTCAGCATGCATGAGAAAAAGACGGCCGTTGCGGTTGAGAGAATTCCCTGGGGCAAATCTTCTTCCTGGCTGAACACGATGCTACTGCTAAGCTGGGGCATTGGTATTGGGGGCTGCGGCATTCTTCTTGTTGGGGCACTCGTTGGAGTAGTGACCTTTATTTCCACAGTCATAACAAGTCACTTGCGACTTGTCCTTTGCTGCTACAGGCACCGCATTGCTTCCAGTCCTAGGGGCAGTGTTGGTGTTGGTGGCATCATTGTTGGTGTTGAACTTTGGTGGTGCACGGTTGAAATTGCTAGAGTTGCCGGGGTTGTTGTGATTTCCTCCGGGTCTAGGGTTTCCACGGTTGGGATAGGTCGGACGGTTAATCGGGGGTCTGTTTGTTCTTGGGGCAAATCCTGGAGATGGGTTAGGGCGATACTTTGGGGTCTGATGGGTTCCTGGCTGATGCATCATGCGACGCTTGCGGTTCTCGTTGGCTTGGTTGATCTTTCCTTCCATCTGGATAGCAGAGTCTACAAGGGCTTCAATATCGGCAAAGGGGATATTGACTAACACCGTCTGCATCTCATCATGCAGACCATTCAAGAATCTCTCTTTCTTCTTGGCTTCGGTGTCAATCTCATCCGGGGCATACCTATCTAATGACAAGAATTTGTCACGGTATTCCACTACAGTCACCCTTCCTTGCTTCAGTTCTCTGAACTCGTCTCTCATCCTCTTGATCAAACCCGGTGGCACATGGGTTCTGTTGAACTTGACCTTGAATTCCTCCCAGGTCATCATCTGGCCTCCGATCATTGCGCAAACACTGTTCCACCATGCCCTGGCATCTCCGTCTAGATAGTGGGTGGCGAACAGAACTTTCTCGTTGTCTTCCACTCCGGCGACTTCTAGGTTATTTTCCATGGTTTGCAACCAATCATCGGCGTCTAGGGGCTCTTCTGACTTAGTGAAAACAGGTGGGTTGGTATTCTGGAAATTCTTGAGCTTAGATTCATGGTTGTCCTGATTTCCGTGGCCTTGGTTGTCGTGGGCAAGCTGAGCTATCTGTTGCAGGGTGGCTAGGTTGGCTTGACGTTCCGCTCTTTCAGCTTCGCGGTCTGAAACCAACATTTGCAGGATCTGCAACATCGGGTCCGGGGATGAACCACTTCCTCCGCGTGGCATCTGAAGATTGAGATAGATCATGAGAAAAGAGGGAAATTTCTAAGGTTTCGGGGACTTGGAAAAGTTTTTAAAGTTTGACTCAGAGTTTTCTAGTAACTTGATTTTCATTCATTCAATCATAGCACACGATACAACACACACCACAACAAAGAAAAACAGATGGTTTTAAGAACCATTCTAAAAACTACGATATAGTGGGACCAAATACTAGTCACTACGCTAGTGCTCAAATGCTACTACTCGAAATCTGTGGCTTCATCATCTTCATCATCGATGAAGGAGAAATCATCCTCATCGGTGAAGAAATCCATAGCCTGATCCTCCAGGAAATCATCATCATCGCTGAGATAGGAGTAGGGGTCTCCACGAAGGTCCTCTCCGGCATTCTCCCTTTCCTCCAATTGCATGTCTCTCTCGTGGATGGTCTCCTCCAAAGATGAGATGCGGTGGCGAAGAAGGGGAATGATGCGCTCCTTCTTGTCGAGCTGATGGCGGCGAGACTTGCGATCCTTTGCCAGCATGGCGATGGTTTGATCCTTCATCTTGATGATGGCAGACTTGTGGTTGGAGTAGTCACGACAGTTATCCAACTCCTGCTGACGATCGTACATCATGAAGCTAAGGTGGTCCAATTGAGTCTTCAGCTCGGGGTGGTATGGTGCTTCCAGTGGTTGTCCATTTGCATAACGCCTCGGGAAAAACTCAAAGCGAGTTCCCTTGATCTGATTGATGCTCTGCCCACACAGACGGGCAAGACTTTCCTGCATGGCCCTGGCAAGTCCATCGAGCCAGTTGTTCTCTCTCAAGGGAAACTGAATTCCCTCAGCAGTGGGAGGTTCAATATTTCCTCGGAGACTTGCAACAATTAGCCACTGCAGATCTTCTCCTCCTTGATCATTGAGATGAGCTCCAAAGAACTCGGGGTGCGGGCACTCTAGAAGTTCCGAAAGCTGGTCCAAATCCCTCTCAAAGATAAGGTCTCCTCCATTCCCCAACTGATAAAACTTGTTGTACTTCACTTCCATCTATAAGAATATAGGATGAGTAAGTTAGTAGAGTGATCAAGTGTGTCAAATTTTATGTATTTTGCAAGAATTTTTGAGGAACATGTATTTTCATGAAAGAATCAAAGGGATAAGAATGAGAATAAGTTTTTGTAAATATTTGCTTCCTTTGGTTTTGAAACTCAGTTTTTGATTCAAACGTCCAGTCTAACTAGGGTCTCCTATGGTCAGGATGGCTCTGATACCAACTTGTCAACACCCGGATTTTTAATCCCAGATGCCTGTTATGCCATACATCGCAATCCCAGGATTACCATTTTTGCGAGACACAACAGAATTGGATACCACAGTACATCATCCAGTACAAACCATACATAAGGTCTTACACAAATAAGGATCTCATGATCCAGTTCTTAATACAACTTCAAGCAGCGGAATACGTAATAATAATGGTAGCGTAGGCGAAGCTCCATCTTCGGGGTCACAGGCAATGCTGGCGATGGGAGATGATCCTAGTTTTCATAACCTTCCTGGGGTCCATCCTCCAGGTACTCCTCTTCATAGTCTGGCCACGGGAATAGCCAGGGACAAAGCCATGAGTAATCTTTAAGTACTCGCAAACTAATACTAACAAGTAAAAGGGTTTTTGGATAATAGGACACTAGGCTCTAGGGTTGTTTTGCAAAGGCCTGATTTATCCCTACTAAGTTCAGAAGCAAGAGAGCTAGTTGAAGTTTATAACACCTAAGTGGGAACTTGTATTTCGTAGCACAACTGTGTTGTGGTCAAGTCAAAGTCTAAATTCATTTCACAAGTCATTTTGAAAACAGCTGACGGGGTAACATTATGGCCACTCCAACTGTCCATAACCGCGGACGCGGCTATTCGAATAGTTTGACACTCTGCAGAGATTGTACACTTTCACCACAACATTCGATACATACGTCAGGAACAAATCCTGAATTCACCATACTCAGTATGCAGATAATCAATCCTAACCTTTCAATTACATGCCCTAGTATAAGCACCTCTCCTGTGAGTTTGGCCTCCCAACCATGACCAACTGTCATCTTGGTACCGTGCAGGTGGACAATCTTCACAAGGTAGCCTCAGCTCATACCTTGGTCGCGAGGGAACTAATACTAAGGTATATAAGTTTCCAGTCAAGCCCTACCCAATCTTCGGGTATTGTGGTTGTACAATAAAATTGGAATGGTATCGCATCCAGACAACCATCAGTTTTATAAAGGGCTAAGGCTCATGCCTCAACATTTTCATCACCAAGATCATCTGGTGTTCAGAAACACATGTCAAAACATCTCAGTAGAATGATCCATCATTCTAAGGTTTTCATAACCATTTTCACCAAGTATTCCCATCTAAAGTTGATCAAGTTTTATGCTTAGCACTAGCATCTACAAGTGGGGGTAAGTACTAATGAGGGGTATTAAACTAGTGGGATTTCAACTAAGTTCAATCTCATGCTTAGGATGACATCAAGATTTTCTAGCTTAGGTCAAATTTTATGCTCTTTATGCAACCTTCAAATATATCTTTCTAGAATCTACAAGTCACTTGAGTACTCTCTAAGTAAGTAGCTTTGATAAAGAAACAAAATAGAAAGCTTGCAAATAAAACTAGGAGGGGGTAACAAGTGGATATCATCACATATGCTTAAGGCATAGGATTGGCATGGTAACAAGTAAGGGTTTGTTTGCATCAGTAGAATATCTTGCAAGGGTTAGCTTGCACATTCACTAGTAGTATTAGGCTTGCCTTGTGCAGAGCAGTGGTTGAAGTTCTCCTCGGCTTCCTCTTTGTAGTATCCTCCTTCCTCCTCGTATCCTTGGTCGGTACTAGCGTCTATAAATAAATACGATGTACACAATCACCAAACAATACTTAACTACTTGCAATCATCACACAAAAGGGTCCTATAGATGATCTAGCATCATCACTAACATTACAAGATTAAAGCTTGGTTTAATTCCTTTTTATTTTTAGAAAAGTAATTTCTACTCATTGAAAAACTACTTAAGATTTAATATTCTCCAAACCAAACATGGGATCATGTTGACACATATCATCACCACATATTTTAGTCCATGGAATGTGATTTAAAGTGGTGTCACAATTTAATAACGTTTTACCCTTTTATTTTAATTAATTAAAGTGGCTAGAAATGCCTATGTGGCATTCTTTTATTACTTGGTCAATATTTCTGTAAGTAAACCTATATATTTTCATATATTCTGAAAGGTATGGTTAAATGTGATTTTTGAGAGTTGGAATCAACTCAAAAGCTATTATGGTTTTAATTTGAAAAATGTTTGAATGCAGAAAAGCTTCTGCCTAGTTATTTTTACCAAGGGTGATCTACAGATCCAAATGACTTGCATCCAACGGGCTTGGATTCAGCATTTCAAGACCTTTCTAATGAATCAATCTGGGTTGATTTTTGAAACTGGGTACAGAAGTGTGTTTGAAATAAAATGGAAAAGGTTTAATTCAAATAACTGGGCTGCGCGGGAAAGGTTAACGGGCCGGCCTGCTAAGCACATCGCTTCCGCGGGCTGCGTAAGTGGCTGTCCCCACGCGTCAGTGAGACAGGCGGTGCGAAGCGGTATGGGGCGATGTGGTGCGTTCGATCTGGTTCTAATCCAACGGCTGAGGGTCATCATCGACGTTGGGCAACGCTGGCGAGAAAGAAACATAGCACGGCCAGTGGGGGTCGTTGGGGGCTCACCAAGGTTCAGGCGAGGGTCAGCGAGGTGGGCGAACGACGAAGTCGACGACGGCGAACCTCCTGGTACCGGCAGCTTCTCCTGGGGCGGCTCCAATCGCTGGCGCCCTTCTCCTCCAGAGGTGGCAGGCTCCGGCGAAATTCCGGCGAAGTGCTTCTCGCCTTGCTCCGGGAACAGGGTGGAATGATCAGTGAGGAGAGGGGAGTGAGATGGTGTGCTCAATTCGGCTGGGGGTGGCCTCTATTTATAGTGGCGAGAGGGGACCGACGGGGCGCACGGTGAGCTCGTCGTGGTCGATGGTACAGACGGCTATCATCATGGGCAACGGTAGGGGGAGGTGCGGTGCTCCCTAGCGATGCTCAACGACACGGTGGTGAGCGTGAAGGCGGCGGCTTGGTCGAACGACGGTGCTCGTATGCGCCGACGGAGAATTTAATGGCGCACGACAGCGGGTTACCTGCGGCGTGACGGCCGTGTCTGCAAGGGTTGCTTTGGGACGATGGTGATCACGTATGCACGCGGCGGCGGGCGACGCGGTCTGTGGCGTCGGTCGGCGTGGCGACGGGCGTGCTCGACATGGTTGACAGAGGCACGGGCGCGACGTTCCTGGGTGCTCTGGTCGATGTCTTCGAGGCAGGGCTGGTCGAGAGGGGGCGGTGAGGCATGGGTGATCTCCCAGACAAGGTTGGCACGGCTAGTTTCTTTCCTAGCTTGCTATCTATACTGGGGTGGCATGGTATGCTTCGGCTGTTTACCATTGATGGCATTGGCGAGCTCACAGTGGTGCTAGTGATTAGTTAAGTTCGTTAGATGATCTACTGAGGCTATTGTGAGCTAGAGAGGGAACCAGTTAGGCTCAAAACACTGCACACTATAGTGTTTTGATTTTGTTAGATTTGAATCTGCAAGGTGTTTGATGAAATGACCGCATGAATTCAAGTTTTGAATTTTAAAAATATTTTTGGTGGGTGTGTTAGATTGGTGCTGGTGAGTCTGCAGATTCTTGGGTTTTGAAAGTTGAGCTTGTTTGAGTGGTTTTTGAAAAAGTGGGATCTTCCCATATGATAAAGATTCAATTTTGAATTGTCATTTAAACTATGCATTTGAAAGTTTCTAGATGATCACAAAGTGGGCCTTGATACTTTGTTATGAGTACAATCAAGGGTGCAAAGATCCAGAAAAGTTCCTGTTAGGGTCTGCAAGTTTGAGACAGCCAAAGTAGGCATGGGAGTTAAATTGGTCAAAATGACCATTCCCTTATTTTATTTGTTTTGATTTACTTGTCTTTGGGAAAAGTGTGGGAAACGTTTAGATGATGTTTATTTCACCTAAGAATCCATTTACAAGCAATGGAACACACAAACAAGGGGGTTCAAAAGAATTCAAAATGAAATGCATACTCACATGCATGCTTCCATAATTTTATTTAGAAAAGTTTTTGTTATCCCTAATTTTGATGATTAGAGTTTGGTGATCCAGGTTTAGTATTTTTGGGATGTTACAGGGACGTGAAGATAGAGTCTGGCGAACTCCCAGCGATGGACGTTCCCTCCCTCTCCCTTGTCGAGAAAGTGTTTCACGACACTAAACTTGGTTTTGAGAAGTTGCACCTGGAACACATTGTAAGTTTCTGATTCTTATTTGTAGTGTTTTATTCTCATATCCTCTAGCCCCCAAGCATAAAGCCGGATAAACATTGTTGAATTCGAGTTGATTCTTATAGGATGCAAAAGAACGATGTAGTGTATCCCCCAAAGCTCGTGCTATATTTTTACTTAGTTAAATTTGTAGCCCGAGTCTTAGTAGACGTCTGACGGTATCCCGTCACTTACAGAAAATTGCATCTTGCAACCAGGAATTGCTCAAGAATATTTGAAATAAACGCAAGTAAATCAAAGCCCTGTGCCTTGATAATTCAAAGTTGAAAGTTGAAAAAGATGAAGCAGAAGGTAAAATCATCCGAATTCTTCTTTGTCACTTAGGTATTGTCATAACCAAACTTGTTCTGTCCGACTGATATTTTTCCATTTGCAAAATTTATGTGTGAATCCAACAAGATGGTGGAGCAATCCGAGAACTTCAAGGTCTTGGAGATGGAGAATGCTGAGCTCCGGGACAAGATTGAGAAGCTTACTATTGAGTCGGAGAAATCCGTGAGCGCCGTCCTGGAGTCAAGCAACCATGAGACCATGACGCTCGAGAAGCTGATAGCCCTCCAAGATAAACAACTGGATGATCTCAAGAAGGACTTCGATAGTGAGAGGGATCTAGCCCAGGCCACAAAGAGTGGACTGAACAGCCTCCACGAGGAGCGTGCTCAGTGGAATCATTCTGTGCCAGGTAAGATTTCCGACTTTCTTTATTCGATTATTTTTTCGACTTTATTTTGAGTCATTTTCGATTTTTGATTCTTTCCCAGCCCCCCTAAACCTTTCCGACTCTCCTACCTCCGAACTCCACCTCGAGCGCATAAAGCTTGTCGAAGATATTCTGTTCGACTTCCGCCAGACTCTTGAAGAGGCTGGCGAGTCGGTCTGACTTTCCGACTTGCATAAAATTTCAGCACAAGGGGTGAGGGATAAGACTAAGGAGATTCCGAAGCTTATCGAATACTGGAAGATCTCCTATGATCGGACCGCTGCACAGATAGCCCTTACTATGGTGATGAGCCACCATAGCGATATGGAAATCTAGCACATTACCAAGGGTATCACCGATGAGGACGATGAGGGTAACCCGTAGAACATCAAGGATATCCAAGATTCCTGTGCAGGTTATGATTGCCGTGTGGCGGAGATGACCAATTACATGATGCCTTTCTTCGAATCCGTCGCTGTGCCTCCCTCGCCTCAAGAGCCAGAAGACAGCCTCGCTGACGAAGCTTCCGAGTCTGAGGTCCAGGGCGACGCTGTTGTCGACTCCAGCGCTCCACGCTCTTCATCACCACCGCCTGATTCTACAACATAAACATTTTATAATGCATTATTCTAGACTTGGGCATGTAATGATGGAAACAATATTTTGCTTTTGCAGGTCTATAAGAACTAATGCTTTTACTATCATAGCACTTATATTTGTATATATTTTATGGGTGTGCTTGAAAATTTTCTGAAGCACTACTTTTATGCCTATACTTGTCGTTTTATCTGCCTCTCTGCCTCGTCCCTTTCATGAGCCGACCAACCTTTAGCACAGAAACTTTGCCGAGCAATGGAGCTCAATTGCTAAACCAGTTTAAACTCAGAAACAAACCCGACTTCTAGTACCAACAATTCATTACTCAGATATACCCGCGACTAAGCAATCAGATAAAAAACCAAAGTATAGACAATAAATTAAATCTATTACTCTTAGGGTAACATTTTTAGATATTCAAAAATCATAACCAGAACGAACATGAGCATAAAGTACTTTCAAGCATTCTGGGATTTCTGAAAACGACATGCTCATTTAGAAATAAGATGGCAAAAAACTTATCAAAGATAATATATGAGGAAACTAATACTTTATTTCACTTTGAACATGTACATATATGTTTACAAGGAAATATAACTAAGAATAGAAGGGACGTAGCTGTGTAATATTCCATGGACGGTCTATCTCATCTAGGTCTGTACTACCACCAGCTCTCTTTCTCTTCCGAGTATCTGGTCTTTCCTTGACTGGTCTCATATCGGTTAAATAATATGACCCATTATGCAGAACTCTGCAAATCATAAAAGGTCCTTCCCAAATCGGGAAAAGTTTGTGCTTTCTTTTTTCCACAAGTCAGAGAACCAAATCTCCCTTTATAAAAGAATAGTTCTGTACTCTCTGACTATGATACTTGCGCAACTTTTTCTGATAGGCTATAGATCTCTGCTCAGCAACGACGCGAACTTCTTCGATTATATCGAGATCATCTTGTCGAGAAACTTCTGCATCTTCTTCGATATACACTTTGACTCATGGAGACTGACGAATTAGATCACTTGGAAGAACTGCTTCTGCACCGTAGACCAAGAAGAAAGGAGTGTATCCGGTTGATCTATTAGGAGTTGTATGTAAGCTCCATATCACATATGGTAATTCTTCCGCCCAAGACCCCATAGCACGACGAAGTGGTGCCTTAAGACAAGGTCGAAGTCCTTGTAAAATTAGACCGTTAGTTATTTGGACTTGTCCATTAGCTTGTGGATGCGTGACCGATGCAATATCGAGTCGGATCCCATTGTCAGTAATTATATTGTGCGGATATCAGAACCGGATGATCATGTCCTCAACGAACTTTCTAGCTGTGGCTCCATCGCAACTTGTTACGGGTTTAGCCTCAATCCACTTTGTAAATTTATCCACCATCACCAGTAGGTGAGTACATCAACATTTTGCCGTGCGAAACGGCCCTACCATATCAAGCCCCCAGACCGCAAATGGCCATGTAATAGGGATTGTTTGCAGCTGATCAGCCAGAACATGTGCCTAACAGGCATACTTTTGGCAGCCCTTGCTCGTTTTGACCAGTTTATCGGCATTCGCCTTAGCTGTAAGCCAAAATAATTCGTGTCTAAAAGCTTTTTCCACTAAGGATCTGGCTGCAGCTTGGTGACCGCACTCTCCTTCATGGATTTCTCGTAAGATTTCCACTCCTTCTTCCGGAGAAATAGGTCGCTGAAAAACCCTAGAAACACTCCGCTTATAGATTTCACCATTTATTATTGTGTAGGCTTTCACTTGTCAGATGATCTGCCGGCTCTGGACTTCATCTTCGGGTAATTTTCCGTCTATCAGGAAATCCAGATAGGGTTTTTTCCAGCTAGGAATTACAGCCAGAACTGCTATTAAAGGTGAGTCGGATTTCGTCGGATAGTCCTCATCGATTCCGGTTATGGAAGGGACCTTTAAATGCTCTAAAAAAAGTGCCATCCGGTACTTGTTTCTGATCAGAGCTTATCCTTGATAGAGAATCTGCTTCCTCATTTTCTGCTCGAGGGATGTGTTGAACTTCAAAACCCTCAAACGATTTAGATAATTCATCCACGACACCTTTGTAGGATGCCATGTGCTTGTTTGCATTAGAGAAGCCGGATACTTGCTGAGCAACTAAATCCGAGTCTCCGTCACACATGAGTCTTGTTACGCCAATGTTTTTGGCCATGCGTATTTCATGTAACAATGCTTCATACTTGGCAATATTATTGGTCGTCGTGAAGTGCATTTGTAACACATAAAATAGCCTATCTCCTTGGGGTGATTTGAGCACCACGCCAGCTCCCGAGCCTCCTCGTGCTTTTGATCTGTCAAAATGAAGGTTCCAAAACTCCGAGTCTGGAGGACTTGTATTTTCTGTTGTCTCTGTCCAATCAACAACCAAATCGGCAAGTATTTGGGATTAGATTGCTGTACGCGGATTGTACTCAATGTCGAAAGCTGCAAGCTCTATTCCCCATTTTGCGACACTTCCTGTGGCGTTGCGATTATTAATTATATCTCACAGGGGAGCAGTGCTCACCACTGTGATCTCGTGTTCTTGAAAGTAGTGTCGTAGCTTTCTGGATGCGACGAACATTCCATAAGCTAGCTTTTGATGGTGTGGATACCGTTGTGTCAACTCTGTCAGAACCTCACTTAGGTAATAAGTTGGTCGCTGCACCTTATGCTCATGGCTCTCTTCCTCATGCTCTACTACTGTTACCACACTTATGACCTTGTTGGTCGCTGCAATGTAGAGTAACGTAGGCTCCTGTGGTTCTGGCGCTGCGAGAACTGGTGGGTTTGAAAGTAGGTCTTTCAAAATTTGTAGGGTAGTATCAGCTTCCTGGGTCTAGACAAATTTGTCGGTTTTCTTCAAGAGTTTGTATAAAGGTGTGGCTCTTTCTCCGAGCCAGCTGACGAACCGACTCACTTCTGCGATGCAAATAGTGAGACATTGCACGTCCTTCAGGCGAGTCGGCCTGGTAATGCTAAGTATAGCCTTGATTTTTTCCTGGTTCACCTCTATGCCTCGCTCTGAGACGATGAAACCTAACAATTTTCCGGCTGGAATTCCAAAGAAACACTTCTTCGGATTTAGCATCATATTGAATTTTCGTAGGCTAGTAAATGTTTTCTCCAAGTCGGAAATTAGAGTTCCCTTCTTTTTGGACATAACTACTATGTCATCTACTCATACATGGACGTTGCGTCCGATTTGATCATTGAGACAACGTTGCATAGTACGTTGATATGTTGCTCCTGTGTTATTTAGGCCAAAAGGCATAGTTTCGTAGAAGAAGGTTCGGAAAGGAGTGACGAAAGACGTCTTAATTTGATCCGACTCTTTCATCGGTAATTGGTGATATCCGGAATACGCGTCGAGAAAATAGAGTAATTCTGACCCTGCCGTTGAGTCGATAACTTGATTGATTTTTGGCAAAGGGAACTGGTCTTTTGGGCATGCCTTGTTCAAAGCGGTATAATCAACACACATCCTTAAATCAATAGTGTCCTTTTTAGGGACGATTATAGGATTTGCCATCCAATGTGTGTGGATGACCTCTGTTATGAATCCGACTAAATCTAGTCGAGCTAATTCCTTGGATACTGCTTTGCACTTTTCATCACCAAACTGTCGTAAGGACTGTTTGACAGGTTTACCATCAGGGTACACATTAAGAGAGTGCTCGGCAAGTTCCCTAGGTACTCCGGTCATGTCAGAAGGCTGCCATGCCAAGATATCACTATTAGCTTTGAGGAACTCGACAAGCGCGCTTTCCTGTGTGAGGTCTAAGCCTACCCTAATGTTCGTTGTCTTGGAGGGATCATCTTCCGTTAGCGACATTTTTTTCATCTCTTCCGATGCCTTGAACTGTATGCTTGGCTTTAGCACCTCGTTCTTCATAGCGGGCATGTCGGACGGGTTGATGGTCTTCTTGATCTCCTGGTACTCCTGGCGTGTAGCACTGCTTCGGCAAAGGCAGCAGATCCTTCATCGCACTCTCGTGGTTTCCTCGGATTTTCCCCAGATGGTGATGACGCCCTTTGGACCTAGAAGTTTTATCATATTGTAAATGTAACAGGGACGAGCCATGAATTCCCAGTAAGCCAGACGCCCGAAGATGGCGTGGTAGGTACTTTTGAACGGTACCACCTCAAAAGAAAGTGACTTGGTCCAGTAATTTTCTCGGGTTCCGAATGTCATGTCCAGAGTAATCTCACCCAGAGAATCTGCCTATCTCCCTAGTAAAATGACTTGGAAAGTTACACTGCTGTAACTCAACTAGCTCTCGTGGATCTTCATGCGGTGGAGCATTTTGATATAGAGGATGTTAATGCTACTACCACCGTCCATGAGAGTTTTAGAAAAATCATAGCGATCGATAAGAGGATTGACAACCAGAGGATATTTTCCCTGATGATGTGTTTTCCTCGGGTGATCTGAGCGGTCAAAGGTGATGGTTACATCTGACCAATCCAGAAATTGTGGAACAGCCAGAACCATGGCATTGAGCTCACGGAGAACCGCCTTCTTGGCCTTAGCCGATTGTAAGAACCCAAGTTTGTAATATATGTAATTAGTACTTAAGCATTACATGCCTCTGATTAAATCAATAAAATATATGCATAAGATCAAGTGTGTTGAATTAAATGCAAATCCCAAACCCTAATTTCCCCTTCTCTTTGAAACCACATTCAAATGGTGTTTGGATTTTGAAAACTACAAAATAATGGAGCCCAAAGGGTTTACAAGGGCCTCTGAATATTTTGTAAACTTTACTAAAGTCTCTTGTATTTTTGAATTGTTTAAAATAGAATTCAAATGAAATTTACAAAAGAGAAAACTAAAATCAGAAAAAGAAACTCATTTCTGGAAAAATAAAACAGCAACAGCCGCAGATGGGTCGTGGCCCATCCCCCTCTCCTCTCTCTCTGCCGCGCTGCGCAGCCCGCAGCAGCCCAGCTTGGCCACCCGGGGCCCAGGAGCCGGCCCATACCGCTTTAGCCTCTGTCCTTCGTCATCTTCGCTGCCGACGCCGAAGCCGAAGCTCCTGCGTGTCCGCGCGGCCGTCGCCCGATCCTCACCCCGAATCGCAGCGCCCCGCCGCCCTCTGGAGGGGATAAGACCATCATGTGTCATGATCCTCTTCCCCTCGACCTCTCACTCTTCCCCAGTGCATCCCTCTCTCCCATCCAAGGCCGAACTCTAGCCGCAGGCTAGCCGCCGTTGCTGGCCTCCCCGAGCTTCGCTGACACCGTCACGAGATCCGCCTCGCTCCCCTCTATCTCCCTGCAGAAGGAATCAAAGAGGGGTGCTCTGTATCGCCGCTATCTACCTCATCTTCCTCGTCTCTGGCCGCCATCTCCATTGATGTTACCGACATCGTTTGGCTGCCCCTCTCCTCGCTATCGACTCCGTCCGCTCCAGGGTGAGCTTCTAGTTCTCCCTAGTCCCTCTGCTCACTCCCTCTCCCTCTGTGCCAACGCCGCGACACCGATCTGCAAGCGCTGCCACCATCCGCCATCGTGGAGGGTGCTCTGGTGACCAAGAATCGGAGGCGCCGCCGTAGTTAGGTTCGCCTCTGTGCGCTCTTTCCAACGAGCCGTAGCACGCCTCCTCCCGTGCCCCGTAGCGCCGTCCCTCGCCTTCAGCCGACGTGGATTCTGGCGAGCCTAGGTGGCGCTCGCGTGTCTTCGACGTGGCACCCGCGTGGCTGTGATGTGGCCTTGGGAAAGGTTTTCCATGGTGGCAAGCCTACGTGGCCTTAGGGCCCAGCAGTCAGTGACTGGGGCTAGATCCAGCCCCAGTACGAAATGACCCCCCCACTGTGTGATGTCAGCCCTCTGTCAGCATGACACAATAATTCAATTTAAATTGTTTTAATAATTTCAGAAAATGGTTTAAATCTTACAAATTCAATAACTTATTATTTATAAGTCAGAAAAATATGTATAATATATCAAAATGTTCAGAAAAATTAGAACTATCTAATTACACTTAATCATGCATTGATAAACAACTTTCATGACAAGTTTAATTAGAAGAACCAATTGAACCCCACAGGTGATTCCGAGGATCCCCCTGTTCTAGGGTTTGGAACTCTCGGACCCCGTTTAAAATGACCAAGCATGTTATAGGGTTCATTTCAACACCATTTAACTTGTCATATCATCCATATTGATTGAGCATTGCACATGCCATGTATTAAATGTTGTTTTCTCTTTTCCGGTATTTGGTTCTTCGTGAATAGGAACCGAACCCGAAGCTGAAGTCAACAACACCGAAGATCCATACTTGTCTACTGACGGACAAGGAAAGCGTAGCCTCTCATTCTGAACCTATGATTTATAAAGTATATTACCTTCTCGCTATGATGCACACGATTCCAACGTGGTATTTTGTCAGTAGCTAGAGTTACATATCTGCTGCACAGTTTCCCTTTTGTAGCCTTAAACTCCTGATCCACTGCTCCTAGCATACCTAGGTCTGGCAGTTGAGTGTTGCTAGAGCTATTGTTACCGATAGCTTAGCCATGCATAGTAACAACGTCTGATATGTCCGAATGATAAATCAGAGGTGCCGGAGAATCTAGAAAGGTAGGAGATGGTGACATCATCTAAGGAGTTAACTAAACATGCTAAGGCTTGTATGGGAGGCCACGTTGGGTGTGGTTTTTGTAGTCCCATGCTCGCCACCATTAGGACCCGAGTTCTTGCCTCTTGAACCAAGACAAGCGTACAACCACACGGGGCCTGGAAAACCCCACGAGCAACTAACTTTCCTACTAGATTCCACGAGTCACATAGTTCGGGCTTTCCATTTGGCATACGCATTGAAAACCTTTTCGAACGAGGAGGTGAAGGAGGTGCATCATAACAGGTAGGGAAGCATGGACCGGGTTGCTTGGAGTCGAAGGAGCCCCTGGTGAAACAACCTCGCCTCACATCTTTAGGGACCGGCTTCGGGACTTGACCCGTTATGGCAGAACCATCCCTAGGGCGTGACTCATGATCTCGGCGAAAGCAAGGTAAAGGTCGTGGTCAACCACCCTCTCCGGCCTTCCAAGGAAGAGGGCTAATAACTTGGCATTAAGAGTCGGTTAGTACGTGTGGGTAAAGTTGTACACCCCTGCAGGGTATTAATCTTTTCGAAAAGCCGTGTTCACGATTATGAACGACTTGGGAAAGGACGAGATGATCATAGATAACTATAACCTAAGTAAAACTTGCTGATCCATGTGTGATTAAGGATGCTTCCTCTGGGTCGAGGGGGTGATCCTAGATAGGAGGTTCTGATGAAGCTAGTGGTTATCAAGATATGATGAAGAAGATGAATAAGTCGTTATCTTATCCCCTTTTAAAAGTTTCTGAGTAGACGAGCCTCTTCTCTCTCTTGTTTACAAATAAAGATTGCTTTTCGCAAAAGTAAATCCAGAGAAATCCTTTCTAGCCAGAGCATATAGATACTAGGTTATATAAGTCTTGCGGAGTACATTCTCGTACTCAGCCTTGCGCCATTGTTGTTTTTCTACATATGAACTAGTTGCGACTAAAGGTGGCTTCTTCGTCGACATCAACGAATAGTTGGGGGTCCCAGCTAGCAGCCTAAGGACTATGGGATGGACGTCGCTTCTATTTATGTCCTCTTAGGCCGTTTGCTAAGTTGTTGTGTAGAACAACATAATTTGCTTTCGCTGTGTGATGTAATGTTGGGTCTATGACCTCAGGATTGTAATAACTCTAATATCTTAGTTTGTTAAGAGTTTAAACTTATGCTGTTGAATCCATGTGTTCTGTAATGTTACCGAATCATACTGTGATCTTCCGTGTTTGGAGTTGAGCTTATCTTAGATGATGATCTGAGGTGAGTTGAACCCTAATCCCGGGGGGTGCTACAGGTTTTGGTATCAGAGCAGGACTGCCTGTAGGAAACCCTTTAATTGGTCGATGTTGAGTCTAGAAGTTGACAAAACTATTTGAAAGTTAAAAATTATTTGCAGAAACTCTGACTAGGATTCTTTTTACTCCTTATCTGGTGTGTTTCTTATGCTAGAGTTTTTCTTACCCTATTTGGTTTGAAAAGGTTTTCATTCCTTACCTCATATCTCAAAACTCTTAGGATCGTGGTTTTGGGGTTGATTTTCTAAAATTACTATGTGCTTGGTTGCTATTCTCAGAGTTCCAAGATATCTCAGTTCTGCTTGGTGTGTAACATCTTAGCATTCCATTGTCATGGTTTGTAAGTCAGCTGGTTAGTGTATACATTAGTATGGTTTGATAATACCATGCTTGATAAGATGATACCTTTATATCAAGTACTCCTTGTTCATCTTTCCGTCCTGTTCCTTTGAATCCCCTGTCTAACTCTTTTTGTTCTTTTAGGATGGGTGATACCTCTCGTGCCCGTACCCGTGCTCATGCTCGTGGTGCTGCAAATAAGGGTGAATCTTCCAACCTTCCTCCACCGTCGTCCGTGGTTCAACTCATGGCCATGTACGAAACTAGCCGTGCTGACAACATGAGGCTCCTTGAAAGGATTGAGCGCAACACCGCTCAACGCCAGGACAATCAATTTGGTATCAAGGACTTCACACGTCTCAATCTGCCAGTCTTCAGCTATTCCACTGAGCCACTTGATGCAGACTACTGGCTTTGCACTATGGAGCGCAAACTTCAGGTTGGCCATGTTGCTCAAGCTGATTGGGTGACTTTTGCTACCTATCATCTGGAGGGAGTAGCTAACTCCTGGTGGGAAAATTTCTTGGCTATGCAAGAAGCTCAACATGTTGTTACATGGCAAGAGTTCACTAAAGCCTTCCGAGCTTATCATATTCCGGAGGGTCTGATGGATTAGAAGAGGGAGGATTTCCTCAAGCTGAAGCAGAGCACTGGTTTTGTGTGTGAATACCAGCTCAACTTCAATCGTCTTGCCTACTATGCTACTGAAGAGGTGTCCACTAATTCTAAGAAGCAAGCTCTATTCCGTAAGGGACTGTGCGGTGACCCAGCATACCACTGCATGATGTAGTATACTATAGTCGTTGACATAACACCAATGAAACACCGTTCACTAGTATTACATCCCTCAGAATGGCACAATAGAAACACATCGGGTCCAATACATGGCTAAAGGTTACAACTCACTCTTTACACAAGATCCAGAGAACACTCTAGGTTAAAGAGAGAGACATAACTTCTTACAGAGAAGAATCACAGATAAACAACGCAAGAACTATTATACTACTAAGACTAGTATTTTAACTAAGGGATTGACATTGCTGCTATTGCAATACACTACAGAATTAGGTTCTTTGGCTAGAGATTATATTCCTATCTAATTAGTAACTTCGTCTTTACTTGTGTTGATGTATATGTTGACTTCCTTGACTTCATTGAAGAGCTTTAGCTTTGGATGATGAGTCCTGGACAATAACTTGAGGTAGATGTTGTTTATCCCGGCTTTAGAATCTAGCAAGGGTTAAGAAGATACGTTGAGTACGAGCGTATTTAGCAAATTCACTAGAAAAGGAGTGTTTGATGCACTATAACTGCATCCATATACCATAGGTCGTAGGCAATGCAAGTGTTCGTAAAACATTTCTTCAAAGGTTGCTTTTATTCTGAAAAGCTATGTTCGCAGCCTTCATGGGTTTACCAGAACTTTCATGGAGTTCCTTTCCCGCCGCATTCGCAGCTCCTTCCCGGAACAGGGAGTAACAAGTTACAGTTCTTACACTTTGCAGAGGTGCGTTACTTTTCCCATGAGAGATCAACTCTTTGTTGCACAACCGGGCAGCTTATTCCCGTCCACAATTCCATGATGTGGGGCCCATATGATGATCCAAGCCAATCACTGCCCCCTTCGCGACCTTGCATGCCTCCTTGGTGTACACCATGCCCACATAAAGAATTATGGCAATGGTTTGTACAAACCATTAGATGCCAGAACTATCGTGGGACGTTGAGGGTTCCCACCCATATGCTACATATCCTCTATGAATTACCAATTAATATGCACGCTACGAGGATAACATCCATGACCTGCACATCCGACTTCATGCGAGAGGAAGAAGATATAGCTGAATTCTCTGTCCCATTCCAAATCTCATGGTTAACGCGTAATATACGGCGCAAGAATCACTGGCGACATTGGTTGTTAAGTCCTAGATAATATGTTCCTTTACCACCGGAACTTTTATAGGTAATAACTTATAATCACATTATTATGAAAATAGTGTTTTCGGACATTTTTCAAATGCAGGTGATGTCCTCATTGGATTTGTAAAATACTTTACAGAAAATAATCAAAGGACATGAGCAAGTGTGAACTTGCCTTTTGTGATTGCAAGATTATGCACTCACGGTCTTCAAGATAATATAAGATCCAATATCTGAAATCAGCATCATTGGTCCGGTAAGGACTAATGTTTAAAGAAGCAATATGTTCTTATGCATAAGTAATATGATGCATTTTATAAACGCAAATCCCGGGGATAATGTTGTTTTAGTGTTTGGGAACTAGAAATGATGTATTTGAAATGTGTTGTACTTTTGGATGAGTTTTATACTCGTGCTCCTTATTAAGGCTTGTGAGTGTGTGTGAAACAAACATATAATTACAATATCCTAAAACTATAGGACACACACAAATGTGAGATGATACTCAAGATTGTTTATATAAGAGTTCTTGTTTGAAGTGGCAAAAAGAATAACATTTGAAGAAAAGATTTCTTTTCTAAGGTCTAAACAATCTTTGTGGTTAGTTAGTGATGGTCGATGTTATTTGAGCTTGCTTGAGTAGTTTGGGCTTGAGATGCTTTATGTCTTAACTATATCAGACCAAAGTTAACTATAAAACATATAACAATGCTTATAGTATTATATTTAGATTCTTGTAGACTAAAGTTAACTTTAAAACATAGATAGTTTGAAAGTATAATGCTTATAACATTTGTACCTTGTGTACTTGGTAATGTTGCCTTAAGGTTACTTAAGAATGGTTATATTTTTACTTGTTGTAGTGGTCTCTTGATTTTATAATGGAATAGGATCATTTACCTTTTTAAGGATGAGTGGTTATGTTTTGTAAACAAGGAAATAATATTACTTAACTACTTATAGATTCACTATAATGTTGTGATAGTTTTTTAAAATGATGGTTGAAGTATATGGAAAAGATTGGATTTAACTACAATTATTTTTGGGGTTTTATAATTGTTTATGACCTTTTTAGAAATAATTACTCCTTTGGTTGAAGGATAATTTATAAAAATTGTATTTATAATGTTTTGAACTATTATGACTTCATAATAGGAATATTTAAGACTAATACTATTTATTAGACTTAATTGACTAATTTTTGGAAATATTAACAATTTTTATTTACCCTTATATGAATCATTAGTTAAGTAAATAAGTTTAAATTTGAGTTATTAAAATATTTGAATTTTTTATTTAACTCAAAAGTTCAATATTATATTTTTTTTAACATATAGGTATTATTTTTGTGATAAATTTGGTATATTACACTTATTTTTGTGATTTAAAAATAATAAGATATGATTTTTATAATACTTATTACTTTATAAAGACTTATAAATAACAAATACTTAATTAATTTGAATTATAATGCATGATTAAAATTATAAATTATAATTCTTATTTTTCTAAGATTTTTTTGGTATTTATTTATATTCTTAACATTTTTCATTATTAAAATATGAATTATGAAAGTTTTATTACTTATAAAACCTTTATTAAATAATATTTATTTAAATAATCATCATAATAATATTTGATAATAATTTTAAGTTGTAGATTTTATTTTTCTCCAAATTTTCATCTATTATACACATTTTTCTGAATTATAAATCAAAAGTTATTAATTGAACAAGATTTAATCATTTATTTGATTTCTGGCATATTAATAATTGAGTTTATAACATTTTATTAATTTCTTAAACAGGAAATAACTTTTTACACCGCACCCACACCTAGCCCTAGTCACTAACTAGTGGGCCAGTGACCACCTCAGTGCACAAGTTAAAGAAAATGCATTTGTTACCGACTGGCTGGCTACCCCCAGTCAGTGACATATGGGCCCTAGGCCATGTCATCAGCCACGCGAGACAAAGACTAGGTCAAACACGTTGACGTGGCCAGGTGTGATCTCACCCTGAGTTCACCTCGCTGGTGGCATGGCAAACGACGGTGAGGAGGGCAGTAGCGTGCGAGTAAGCGGGTGTGCAGGGGCTTGTTCGAACCAGAACAACAAGGCAAGTAAGATAGTGGTGGCGCCGCTGGTTTTTGGTCATCAGAGGGCAACCGGCGACGAGCTTATGCGACGGTGCTTGCGGTTGATCACCATGGCGTGGATTTAGGAAGCAAACAAGGCATTTATGCATGCGAGGAGACTCAGTGACTCACCAGGAATGCGATGGTGTGATTGATTTGGCGAGGCGCGATCGGAGACGACGGTGAGGTCGACGAACAACACCAGGAACCGAGGGTGCGATTGGGCCGATTCACGCCTCCTCCGCTAGTGCGAGTTGGGGCAATCGAACGAGAAGAGCACGACGTCTTCCACCATGGTCTTATCGGGCCGAGGTGAGCACGGAATCGCCAGCTTCGGCTCACCTCCGAGCTAGGGTTCTCGGTGAAGAAAAGGAAAACGAGGTAGAAGAGTTTTTAGAGGGGTAAAATGGGGATGAGGATGAGCAGAGGCGTCGCGGTGGCCTCCTTATCCACTCCTGGCGACGGCGGCGTGGATCTTGGCGCAAGGACGACGACGGACGGCCTCAGCCTCGCCACCGAGCTGCTTCCAGCTGGAGGAAGACGACGATGACGGTTTTGCAGAACACCCCCTGGCACTACTTTCCTCTCAACCCGCGATCCTTCCCTGGTCCCACTCGTCAGTCACAGGAGAGAATGAGCTGGGCTGGTTACTGGGCCTTTGTGGGTTGCACAGGGGCGACATGTAAGCATAAAGGAGTTGGGCCACGGTCAGAATTTGTTTTTTATTTGTTTTCCTTTTTTCCTTTTTTTCTTTTTACTTTCAGATTTGAATTTTCCTTATTTGATTTGAATTGTCCTTATAGAATTGATTTGCTGAGTGATTACAGCATTAATAAGGTATATTAAGGTTCTTTTATGAGTTTGTCATATAATGGTGTTATTTCTTTATTTGTTTTCTATCTAAACCCCTTTTATATTATGTAGAAGCCCTTATTATTAATTTTTCTTTCTACATTAAACCATGGCTTCATTATATGATATTTTCTTATTTGTTTATAAAACTTAACTCTAGTTGGCTCATAGTTTGAATAGAAATTTTTATATGTTTAATGATCCTATATCATTATTTGATGGATGAAATACAAAAGAAATTAATATGATTATTACTACTCCCATTGACTTGGGAAATGGCAATGTATAAATTCTATTATGATAAACATAGAAGTTTAGGGTTCTTAATTTAGTTATATTTCTTTGTTGATGTGAGAAAAGATTTAATAACTAAGCATATTGTCTTCTTTTTGTGATATTTGATGACATCACCTTTTAAAATGGAAAGTTATATCTAGAATGTTTTATAGAAAGTAATTAATAAAGATACTCTTAAGCACATATAATTATGATGGTTGGAATTGACAGAGATGTGCTTATGTGATTTCCTATAGGAAAATATTCCTATAAAGTGATATAGACATAAGATGATGGATCAATAACATGAAATGGATATTATGTTTGGTTTGAGATTTAGAGTTGGTTGTTTACCAAGAATGTCTATTTTCCATAATTCACAATCCTGGACCTCTAAATAAGGAATTCCTTTCCTAGATATAATATTTCTTCCTATCCACCATCATGGTTAACATGATGAGCTTTACTTCACAAAAATATTCTTATTCACCTATTATTCTTCTAAACTCATTGATAAATCCAATGAGCTTGACATTGAAGCTTTTATGGTTTCCTCATATTCATTCTGGGTTATATCCACTACTCTACTGTTGATAACCTTCCATCCAACAAGTAGTTCCTTCAAACTCCACTCATAATCTTCCTTAATCATCCATCACTAATATTCCTCCATCAGATGTATGTATCCAACTACCTTTCTCTAAGGCCTACTATCCTTTAAGATGAATAACACTTCTTCCATAACTCCATGCTATACTAGATTTAATTGAATCATACTGTCTTACATTTACTTTACTCTGATAACTCACACTCCAACCTCACATTGTATTAATGTGGCTTGTAATGACCACTCTAGGATAACTTATCTCTACTAGGGTTTCAATCATGTTCTACCCACCAATATCACTTATACTAGATATAGATAGACAATCCTGGTGAGTAAGACATGATGATTATAATCCTTTAATCATGTATAGCTTAGGTTTGCAATGGGCTATCCAAGGCTTCATCAATACTACTTTTCAATTGTATTGAAATTATCTTCTTAGTATCTCATATTGGATTAAGGGTTATTAATGGACTATTCCCTCTTTAAAAGATTTAAGTAGATGCTATGAGAAGATCAAGAAATTGTAGATCAAGTATTGATAGTTAAAGAACTTGTGAATCAATGGTTGATTACTCAATCATTGATGAACAACAGATATTAAGTTAGGTTCCATAAAGATTGATATGGAAAGAAAGATATATGGTGAATGATTTTGACTTAGTCTCTTTCCAACTCAAACTCATTAAAGAGTTAAAGTTAGGTATTACTATGATACTCATAGTAATAATAGCTAAGAATAAGATAGGTCCGTATTAGTCATTACATTTATATTACTTTAGTTGTAATCTTAACTTGGCACTTATGAGTTGTTGTGCTGAATATTATGGTATGATCCTTGAAGGATCAGATATTAATTATTTAAGCAATGTATTATGAGTAACATTTTATTATCTGATCTACCCATAGATCAAATCATGTTTACCCAAATAAGGTTTTAGCAAAGGTTATATTGAAACTTATCACAGTCAACTTCATGATCTACTTCAATTCCATCAAGTTGAGAGAAGCTTCAATCACTTTGACAAGTTTTGTTTAAAAGAGCGAAAATTATTCGGATTTTCTATGCATGAATGAAATGCACATATCTGGGTTCAGCTTATTTCTAGGCTCTAATGCTGGGATGTTACAGAATCTCCCCCTTAAAATAAACTTCATCCTCGAAGTTCGCAAACTCTCACATGTCAGAGTAAGGAATTGACTTGTAGTCGTTGCTACATTTCGCCACTCCATGATGACCTTAAATATAATTATAATTATTTGTAGTATTCTATATCTTGATTAGATATCCTAATCCAATTATTTTTTATTTTATCATCAAACTTTATTACTATGTTAAATACAGTCTAGGGCGTCTCACTAAAACAAGTTTTAAGTTTCTATATACCCGTGTTTGTGGTTACAAGACTATATTTCTATTCTTGTCATAGTATAGTTGATACTGGTACTCCTTCCAAGATTGGATTTGAACTCATTTAGTCCATACCCATTGGAATTTCTTATTCTCTACATATGCCCAATTGGATGTTATCTATTACTTCTTAAGGGTTACTTTAAGAGTTGTTTCTTATAGAATTAGTCAGTTAAGATTAACCTTTATCACCTACAAGCTTTATTTTATTAAGTTTTTAGATAATCTTTCATTATTACCTATAGTACTTCTTCAACTTTCATTCATAATGTCTACTCTCCCCCTTAGGGTTTACTAATAGTCTTTAAATTGTATATATAGCATTTATTGGCTTTATAATTAGAATGTTGGTCTCTGTCCAGTTTATACTTTACCTAATTAGGGTCTGATGAAAGATTGTACAGTGTATCCACACAGTTGTGGATCTCCGAAGCAAATCTTTCAGCATTATATGTCGTACTTACTATTGGGCATTTTCGCTGGGATGAGTCTAACTTTGCGAAACATCTCGAAAGACGATTTCCTTCATTTTTATACTTCCTTAGGTCTTACTTAACTTAGGACAAACTTTATGCTCTTTATGCAACCATTAAGATGATCTAGTTAACTATGTCAACCAACACCGGCTGCGAACAAGATACCGACTGTGGATCGGAATGCCGACTATGGATTAAGTACCAATGGCGGATCATTCTGGGTGGTATGCATTACCTTACAGTTTCCGACCTACTACTGGCATTCTCTCTGAATTGTTAGAGCTTGAATACCATCTTGGTTCCATGATATCTTCCTTGTACTTATTCATGATACTTCCATGAACTTGGTACAACTATTTCATTAACTTCTTAGCATCTTACCTATTTTGATTAAGTTTATTACTTCTTGTTGCTCCATACATCTTCTACAATAAACTTTCTTCCAAAGCTGGCTAGAAATGACCTATGCTTGATCTATCCTCCAAATGGTGTGAATACTCCTTATATCTTGCTTCATCCTTCAAGTAAGTCTTCCTTTTGATCTTTGAAACTCGTCACTCCCTTACACGAATTCTCATTGCTATCTAGATCCATGACATCAAGTAATATCTGGGTGTTACATCATGCATTTGCACACCAAGTCCACTTCATGTACAGATCTAGTCAATCAAGAAAATTCAAGAAGATCCAAAAGTCGATAAACAACAAAACATATACCATGTATTATACATAGGTTTTAAATAATTTACAAATGTACTAGATGTTCCAACGGTTTGCTCCACACCTATTTACATAACTATCTTACAAGAACTTCTTGTTCTTGTGAGTATATCCTCACTTATTTCAGAAAACCTTTCAAACTACGATACGCATTACCCTATATGTACCTTATTCAAGCACTCATCCCTTGGGATGTCGTTCCTTTCTTACTTTCATCTTCCTCTAGTGCTTCCTGGAGTTCCGTCCATGATGACGTGAAGTCTCATTTGCTTTCGGAGGCGTAAGAGCATCCAGGAGGTGCGTATTCTTGATTAGAAGTACCGAGACTGAGATTAGTCATTGAAAAATGACTAGAGTGGGCATAGTCTTCTATAGTATATTCCTGTTTTTCCAGCAATGCTTCCTCATAGTAAGTTGGCTCCTTAGCTTTTTCTTGGATCCAGTCGTACATATTGGTATAGTAGCTATCAGAATACTCTTCTAAGTTGATTGGATTGGTATCACCCCCATATGGTCCATAAGGCTCTCTATGGTTATAGTTGGACTCTTCTTCAATCCCTGTATCACAAGGTATAGGATTTCCTATGGTTCCACCTTGAGATTCTACTTCCCATCCATACTTGTTTGGCTCAGGTTTATTTGGAATAACTCTATTCCATTCCTGTTGTTCGGAGTTGTAGTTGGTCCATAGGTCTTCAGGTGGCTGGGTTTTAGTTTGGTAGTAGGCGTAATTTTCCGAGTTTGGGTCATCAAACTCAGTTTCCTCATACACTTCTCCTGAAGGTATGTATTTGGGATGCCTAGCTTCTTTATCTAACTTCTTCCTACGAGCCATTGCTTTATCAGGATCAGTAAAATCCTCAATGACCGTATCCAGTTCCTGAACTAAGACTTGGTGAGTGTTATGATAAGTGTTTAACAAAGACCGATAACAATCCATATACTCTATAGCTAGAGTAAGTTCTGCTTGAACTAGAGTAGAGTGATCTAACTCATGCTCTGGGTTTGAGGTTTCATGTGGTATAATGGTATGAGTACTACCTTCTAAAGCTTGGGATTTTTGTTCTCAAATCATGGTTATGGCTGCTGCTACGGCAATCTGATATGCAGATGCCATGCACCTGACATCTCCTGATGGCATTTCTCCCTTAAGTACTAACTTCTTGGGTAACATGATCATGACACGGTATTTAGCTAATACCTACCCATCATAGAAACTGTAAATCTTGACCAAAAGTCTCGATTCACATTCCAAACTCCATAGAAGTTGTCGGAGATTATCTGTCCAATCCCCTCCATAGTCGTTCAACGTCCTATTCATCACTTGAACATTCCGAGGTGGATATCAAGGTGCCATGTGGAACTGTGGATAAGAAATTATCATCAGTCACATAGAGTTAAAACTCTTGGGTAATGATCAGAATTTAAATCATATTAAAGAATTATCGCACTAGTAACATAACAGGATTATTCTCAAGTGAATATCCCTCACATCACTAGAGAACTCTTTATTATTGCTAGGATGTGTCCTACAGGTTCTACCCATTTACTAGGTTTCCAACCTAAGGTCAAAGCATATGCTCTGATACCAACTACGATGACCCAGCATACCACTGCATGATGTAGTATACTATAGTCGTTGACATAACACCAATGAAACACCGTTCATGTCGTGGTGATGGCACGACAGATGCCATGGGTAGGCTAAAGTATGGGGCCAATGGATGCTAGAGGGATTCGGGGAGGGAAGATGCAGTGATTTCTACACTCAACAGTTCTACAAGTAAACCTTTATTCCTTCTCTCTAGAAATACAAGTGCTCCTAGAGTTGTCTCCTAGAGAATAAGAACACTATTACACGAGCCTTACGGCATAGAATGAATTGATCCCCCCTCAGGAGCACGCGTCCCCCTTATAAAGGGGTTCCTGGGTTCCTTCTAGGGCTGACGTGGAAAGCATATCCTTGGAATATGCTTGTCCCAATATGGTAACTCGGCGGCCTCCTTTCTGTGTCCCCCTCCTAAGGGCGGCAATGTTCTAGAAACCTTCACATGCGTGCCTCGGGCATCCTCACTGTCACCTCCGTGACGTTTGTCTGCCCTTCTGCTGCTCTGCCCCTTGTCCTTTACGCTTGGCTCTATCTAGATTCCTCTTAGCTAGTGACTAGGGTTTGACTATAGGCACCGCCTTCTCCTGCAAGCTTCACATTATTCAGCCTTGTCTCGCATAACTCGGCTCGGCCTTCACCTGTATTCGAGTTAGTCAGACTCATTCGGCCGACTTACCTCATATGTCGGCCGGATAAGGCGTTACTCATTCTTCATTTGTCACGGCCCTGCTTATCTCGGCCGAATCTTCCATGATTCGGCCGACACAATCAGTAATTCGGCTTACGATGAGGGAAATTCCTTTCGTCTTTCCCCTATCTTGACCCTATCCGGGGTCACCCCCCCACATTAGTCCCCGAAGCTGGTGCGGTCCCGCTGGAAACCTCGGCTGGGCCACATCAGTTTCCCGACATTCTTCTCTCTTTCTTCCGAAGTATTTCTTAGCCGACGTTCTTTATTCGCCACCCTCTTGCTCTTTTCATCTTTTTCCTTCCGTGGATTACTTTTCGAGCTACCCCTCTTTGAGGTGTTCGGTTGGCTTCCTGGGTAAGCCTCGTCCTACGTGTCTCAATCATCATTGTTTTCTAGTTTTTTGTTCCTCTACAGTGACAAGCTACAGTAATTACTGCGCCTGTCGCTTCGGCGCAGTGACGCCTAGAGTCCCGCATCGGTTAGAGGGCCCGATCCTCTCCTGCGCGGTGTGGTCTTCAGTGTTGCTCCACTACTTGCGAACGGTTTCTCCACACGCGCGATTATGCGCTCATCGTGGCACAACCACGATCCCACTACCGCTAACATTACGCGGTTATAAAGAGGGGAGCAGGGCTAGACGATTCACTTTCCCCCCTTGTTTTCCCTTCATCTTCTTCCTCGCGCCGCCGCCTCCGTTCGCGTTCTAGCGGCCGCGCCATCGTCATCCTCCTCGACGGTCACGCTGCTGTTGCTCGGCTCCTGCGACCCCGCCGCAGTGCCCTTGCTGTAGTGTTTCTGCCGGTGAGTTTTCCTACAGCGCCGCCATTAGGACTGTGCGCCAGGAATCTCTCTGGTTTTCTTAGATCCCCCGCGGCGGTTCTTTTTGGGTCCGCCGCCGTGCTTGTTAGAATGACGATAGGGCCCTGTATCTCTAGTCCTCTCCCCGCCGCTAGTCTCTCCTCCGTCGATTCCTCCGACGAGCCTATGTCTAGTTCTGCCAGCGGAGCCCTCGTTGAGGACGATGACTTTGCGTCCGGTCTAGAACGGGGTTCTTGGCAGGGTTCCACTGTTACTCGTCGCGAAGTAGAGTGGTTAATTAAGACGTGCCGGATTCCTGCCGAGGTAAGCTATCGCTTGCCCGGCACGGAATCCTCTCCCGTACTCAACAAAGGCGAGTATGTAGTCTTCATGTCCCACTTTGCTCATGGGTTCGGCCTCCCCCTTAGAGATTTTGCTAGGGGGTTCCTTGATTACTTCGACCTCTAGCCGCATCACCTGCCGGCCAATGCTATTGCCTCTTTGTCGGCTTTTATCTTGGCTTCGGAGGGGTATTTCGGCCTTTGGCCCTCCGTACATGTTTGGTCCAAATTCTTCCAAATCCGATCTAATGTTGTGCCGGACAAATATCTTCATCCTTCTGAGAAATCTCTTACCCATGCGGGGCTGTGTTCATTACACCTCGGAGAAACTCAGAGTTCCCCGTGTCGCCGACCTCGAGTCTTGTAAGAAATGGCATAGATCGTTTTTCTATGTAAAAAATACGGGGAAGGAAGATAAGATTCGGCTCCCCGCTTTCTCTATCGGCCCCCCTTCCAAGAAGAATTGGAACTACAATCCTAGGAAGAGCCATGCTCTGGCCGAGGCATTTGAGATTCGGCTCAAAGAGTTGATCCGCGCCGGGCTCCGTGGTGAAGATCTGATGACCGCATTCATCAGCAGCCGAATCTGCCCTTTTCAGCTTCGCTCTCACAAGATTTGTTACATGAGTGGTCCTCTCGATCCCAACCGAGTTTCTACGGTTGAGATCGACGATTATCACATTTATAAGCGTGTCCGAGCTATCTTCAAGACCGATATGCCGGAGGAATGGGAATGGGGACTGAAGCTATTCACTTGCGGGAATCCCCCTCCTCAGGTAAATTTACGCATTGGTGTTTGGTTCCGAGTTGCCTTTGTGATTGTTCTTTTGCTAATCCTATTCTGTTTTTTCTCTCACAGAGGTTTACGGAGCAAAAGACAGAAGATGCCGAGGTTTTGGCTCTTCCGTGGACTGCAGATCGTAATACCCCGGACAATGGAGAACCTGACTCGGAGGAGTTTGTCCATAAGTCGGATATCGCTCCGGTTCGTGCCTGTGGCAAGACCTGGGCCCACGCGGATGAAGGTGACTCGGATGACGTCCAAATTCTTGAGGTAGTTGCCACGGTGCCTATCTCTTACAAATTTCTGGCTCCTTCTTTCCCAGCTAATCCAACTGGTCAGGTGCACGATGCCGAACCTCTTGCTTCTCAAGCTCCTGCTGCTTCGAAGCGCCGCTCAGCAGATCCCTCGGTCTTTGCCCCCAAGAAGCGAGTCAAGAAGTCTTCGCAGCATATCCCAAGGCGTAAGACCATGTCCGAGGTTACTGGGTGAGTTTATTTTCATTTGTATTTCTTGTTTCTCTCTTTCTGTCTCTTGACTCAACTTTTTTGTCTTTCGCAGAGCTCCTCTCTCCGCAAAGCTAAGCGGTCCAAGTATGACAAGCCATACTACTCGGCAGCCTTCTCCTCCTCCTCCTCCTCCTCCTCCAGAAGATACTCGGGTTCCCAGTCCCTCTCGTGTTGATTCTCCTCCTGCGCCGACCCATATATCGCCTCGATGAGATGTGCCTATTGCTCCCACCCGTTATTGCCGACATAACCCCCACACCAGATCACCCGGTTGAGCCTGTTGCCCTTCTCAAGATCACCGAGGTTTCCCCCAATGATCCTTTGATCACCACAATCCCAGCTGCTACTCCAACTCCAACCGAGGATATCACCATCTCGGCCCCCTTGGAAACTATAGTTCCTCCTGCCCCCAAGGGCGTGATTCCTAGTGCTGAGGTTGATGCCCCTGCCGAAGCCTCTACTAAAAGCAAGAAGGTTGTTGTTACTAAACCTTCGGCATCTCAGAAGGGGCCAGCTAGCTCTTCTCAGCCCAACATAGCTGATGCACTTCGCAAGGGAGCTTTCTCTTCTAAGCCTGGAGCCACCCCTGCTGCCGACACTCAACTTACTCTTCACAAGAGTCCGGCAACGGCGGTAGTCACACAACGGACCCGAGGTAAAGTGTTGACCCGTACTGAGAGCGGAAACAACCTCGGCTCTTTGGTGGAGTATGCCAATAACTAGAACGCCGCCGATCAACTTGAAGGCAATCCGAGTAGCCCGCCATTTCAGCTTTCCGACATTAGTAGTCGCTTGCACATGGCTGCTAAGATTGTCCTTGATAGTGACAAGATGAATGAGGTAAGTGCTTTCGTTGATACTTTGTCTATTATTCAAATGGTATTATATACACACTAGTCCCCGAAGCTTGCAACCGGATAACTTGTCGTTCGTTTGGAAGCTTTGTCAGGCTTCAAATGCATTTCTTGCTAAGTAAACCCCCTTCGTGACTCGGATTAGCCGTGGTCCATGCATATCCGAATCAAGTTTTACTTGATTCGGATTTGCTTTAGCTTTGAATATCTAGCCACTTAGATTCGAGTCAAGTTTTACTTCGGATCTGCTTTTAACTTTGAATATCCAGTCACCTAGATCCGAGCCAAGTTATACTTGATTTGGATCTGCTTTAACTTTGACTATCCGGCCACCTAGATCCGAGTCAAGTTTTAGTTGATTCGGATCTGCTTTAACTTTGAATATCCAGCCACCTAGATCTGAGTCAAGTTACACTTGATTCGGATCTGCTTTAAATTTGAATATCCAACCACCTAGATCCGAGTAAAGTTTTTCTTGATTCGGATCTATTTTAGCTTTGAATATCTAGTCTTGTAACCTTCTTTTATATCTAGGTTGCCCATGATCGGCGGACAACCGAATTTCAAAGGTTGCTCTTCGCCCACAAGAAACTGCAAGAAAAATATGAGAAGGTTGTTCCTGTAGTGAAGAAAACAGGTAATTTAACAAATCTGTGTACTGTTCCTTAAGTTCGTAATATTTCTAGCTTGTCATGCTAATTGACTCTCCGCTGGCGTGTAGCTAGTATCAACAATCTAAATACCCGCCTTACCAAGAAGGTAGACTCTCTTGAAGGTTGGTTCCTCTTTTTGTTTTTTATTTTTTTAACTTTTGTCCGAGATAAATATCGGGTTTCTTACAATCTTCCGGCTTTGGTATAGCCGAGTTACAAACGCTTGCAGAATCACATCAAGAATGCATACCTATGCCTGATATGATGCTGCATTTTTTAGAACAAGCTTCCACTCATTCGGCGCAACTCAAAGAAAAGGACGATGAGATAACTCGGTTACGCGCCGAGGTTGAGTCTCTTAAGCTTTCCCAGAAGTCTGAATTGTAAAAAGTTGACCAGGAATTCTCTGAAGATAAGAATCGACTGAGCCTGCAGTTGCAGAAAGATAAAGAACTTCTTGATGCTGCCGAGCTAAAGAACCGGGCGATGAGCGAGGAAATCACTCGTTTTGAGAAGAGTAAGACCGATTGGTCCCTGGATCTGCAGAAGATGTTGAGTTATATCCATCGTAAGTTTCCGTCCGTGGCCGAGTTATTTTCTTCCCTTTCTTATTTTTAACTGATATGATTCCCTTTCGTGTAGACCATTTTCCAGAAGCGAAATCAGTGAGCTCTAAGGCTGTGATTGCTGCTCGTGAGCGCCGACGTGTTCCCGTTGCTCCAAGTCAAGAATATTCGATGGAAGACTTCCTCATTGTCGTCGGTGCTGCTATTGGACCAATGAAGATTATGGGAAGAGATATGGTGCAAGCAGCTATCCGTGCCTATCATGTTCTCTGGCCGAATTCGCCAGATATCAAGGAAGTTGAAGTGCTTGTGGCGAGGCTAATGGCATCTCAAACCCAACTTAACCTCTAGAGGGAATCTGCTGGGAGGGTTGGTGCTGACATGGCCCTTACGGCCGTGTTGTCTTGGTATGAGGATATTTACCTCGATACTCTGATGCATTTGCGCACTGGCTCTCCTTGGGTTGAAAATCCGGAGTTTGTTGCTCGCCGTCAAGCTCGTGCCTTCCAGCTTATCGAGTATGCTGACTTGCATAATTGGATCGAAGGGCCGAGTTTTCTTCCCAACCTGGCGGATGATGTCGAAGCTGAAGATGCGTCAGGTGGTGACTCGGCCGATCAGGATGAACCGGAGGATGATTCGGATAATGCGCACGATTCAAACGAAAGCTCGGATGAAGATGATGACGCGCGATTGTGCTCTAAAGGGACTGAAACCTCTCGAGCCCAAGTTGATGTCTCTCAGCAGCCGGGGCTTGCCCTCGAGGTTACTATAGCTTCTGTCAAAGTCGAGGTAACTTCTGCTGAGGCGCCAGCTACCTCGGAGCACCCATTTCCTGAAGATACCCTTCTGAAGGAGACCGAGGTCCCTCCGCCAGCGTCCGAGATACCCATGCCTGATGCTCCTGACAATGCTACTGCCCCTTAAGGGTGATTTGGCCTTTTTCGTTGTTGAGGTTTAAAAACTCTAAGTTGTTTTAAGTCCCCGGTATGCCGGGCGTATGATGTCTGTGAAACAATTGTCTGTCTTTTGGTGTGGTGTGAACCTTTTTGCCTTGCGCCGCTGAGGCATTGGTGATGGTAACTATTGTCATTTCATCTAAGTGAATCTATCTGCTTCATATATTTTCTTTGCCCAACTTTAATTTCGTAAAGCCGGATCGTATTCTCCCATGTGTCTAACCTTCGTTCGGCATTTATCTTGCTTGCCCTTTTAAAACTTGGTTGTATAGCTGTTGTTTTCGCGATTTCTACTTGAAGTACAATTCTCTAACCTCATAGATTGGGTTGTATCCCTTATTATACTTCGACTTGCTAAGGTTGTTACTTTTAGAAATCGTTAGTTGTTTCCTCCTTGTTATTCCTTTGTCGATCGAGGCAAGCTTACATTGCATCTTATGAGTTATGATCAGCAAATTGGCTAGTCCTCGAGTTTCTGCTGAAGTTATCGAGCTCTTATGTGTATGTAAAAAATTAATGGGTGGCATAAGTCATTTCCAAGTTATCACTTGGGTTGCTGAAGGTTCACATATGTTCAAAAAAACATCGAATGACATAAAGCATCCCCAAGTTATAAACTGGATTGCCGAAATATAGTTCATAACTCAATGCAGAGAACGCCACGGGGCAGTCCCCGAGTCACTGCTCGAGGTGCCGAGGTTTAATACATAATTCAAAAACGAGGAACAATCATGGGGCAGTCCCTGAGTCACTGCTCGAGGTGTCGAGGTTTAATGCATAATCCAAAATAAGAAATAACATGATGCAGTCCCCGAGTCACTGCTCGAGGTGCCGAGGTTTAATACATAGTCGTAAAAATAGAAACAACATGGTGCAGTCCCCGAGTCGCTGCTCGAGGTGCCGAGGTTTAATACATGCTTCATACTCCGACTTGATGCGTCACATTGCGACGTACAACATGTGCCTTCTAAGTGTAGGACGGGCGAAGTAAGGCTATGTTCCATGGTCTTTTTGATTCGTCTCCGGATTTATTTGCCTTGTTCTTCTCTGGTGGCTGAGCGTCGATCAGGTAATATGCGTCATTGTGCAATGCTTTACTCTTGATGAATGGTCCTTCCCATGGGTTTGAGAGTTTGTGCATGCCGGCTGTGCGTTGTACTTGCCGAAGAACCAAGTCTCCTTCTTTAAAAACTCTCGGATTGACCTTTTTGCTAAGATATCGTCTGAGATCTTACTGATAAACATCTGATCTTGATAACGCCAATTCCCTTCCTTCTTCTAGCAGATCCACATCGTCTTGCCGTGATACTTCATTCACTTCGGCCGTTGTGTACTGGATTACTCTTGGCGAGTCATGCATTATGTCGGCTGGAAGCACAACTTCTGTCCCGTATACTATAAAGAATGGGGTATACCCTGTCGACCTGTTTGGGGTTGTCCTGAGGCTCCACAGTACTGCTGGAAGCTCCTCAATCCAGCATCCTGCCGACCTTTGCAGTGGTTCGATAAGCCGGGGTTTTATTCCTGACAATACCAGTCCATTTGATCTTTATACTTGCCCATTTGATGCCGGGTGAGCCACCAAGGCAACATCTAGTCTTATGTGTTTTTCTTGGCAGAACCTAGCAAAGGCTCCTTCCGCTAAGTTTGTGCCATTATCCGTGATAACACTGTGTGGATATCCATATCTCAAGATAATATCTTTGAGGAATTTTACCGCTGTTGGTCCATCACATTTTCTTATTGGTTTCACCTCGATCCACTTTGTGAATTTGTCCACCATGACTAGAATGTGAGTCATTCCGCCTCGGGCCGGCTTGAACGGACCTACCATGTCCAAGCACCACACAGAAAATGGCCAAGTGATTGGTATCGTTTTTAACTCGGACAAGGGAATATGTATCTTACTGGCGTATCTTTGGAAACCATTACATTTTTCTACTAACTCCTTTGCCTCCTTCAACACCGTTGACCAATAAAATACATGCCTAAATGCTTTGGCCACTAAAGCTCTGGATGAGGCGTGATGCCCGCATTCTCCCTGATGTATATCCAGGAGTATTTCCCGCCCTTCTGCCGAGTCAACACATCGTTGCAGTACGCTCGTGACACTTCTCCTTTACAGCTCATTGTTTATGATTATATAAGCTTTTGCTCTTCTCACTATCTGTCTACCTAGTACCTCATTACTCGGCAAGATTGCTTCCTTAAGGAATGAGAATATGGGTTGCGCCCATATCGGCGTGATTTTCTCTGGGATAGTTTCACTATCAATTTCCATATTTTCCGCCGACATAACAGCTTTGGACTTTTCCGTGTTTGCTCGTGCGTCGACCAGGTTCACCCTTAGAGAGCTCGGGTCACATTCTTTGTCAATTTCCATTGGCACACTTCCTTCTATCAGTTCTGCCGAGATACGAATTGACTCAGATTCTGGTGAGGGTGTAATTGATCGTTTTCTCAGGTGCTCTAGGGAAATGCACGGGGGAATTGATTGCCTAGTTGCTCCGAGTTTTAACAGTGTATCTGCAGCGTCATTTTCCGCTCGAGGTATATGGTGAAACTCGCACCCATCAAAATAACCACTGATTTTTTGCACATGAAATATATATAGGGCCATATTCGCATCTAGTGTGTCCCAATTGCCTAATACTTGCTGTACTACCAGATCTGAATCCCCATAACATAGGATCCGACGTATACCAATCTCTTTTGCCATTTTTAACCCATGGACGAGTGCTTCATACTCGGCCACATTGTTTGACGCGGAAAAATGTATCTGCAGCACATATTTCAAGTGATCTTTTTTCGGCGAAGTTAATACTATTCCTGCCTCAACCCATTTCTCAGCTTGGATCCGTCAAAATGCATTGTCCAATAATTCGGATCTGGTAATGGGGGCTCATATTGTACTTCGTCCCAATCCACAAAGAAGTCATACACTGCCTAAGATTTTATTGCATCTCGCCTATCAAACTGCGGAGCATAAGGTGATAACTCGATTGCCCATTTTGCTATTCGGCCACTTGCATCTTTGTTGCTCAATATCTCGGCTATGTGCGCTTCACAAATCACTTTTATCGGATGTTGTTCGAAGTAGTGTTTGAGTTTTTTCGCCGACATGTATACTCCATAAGCCATCTTTTGGTAGTGCGGGTAGTTCTGCTTCGAGGCCGATAATTACCGTCGATTCATCGAGATGGCTGGTCATTACCGTCGATTCATCGAGAACTTCTCCAGAATTGCGAAGCCGATGACTGATCTTCTTAAGAAGGATAAGAAGTTCGAATGGTCTGATAAGGCTGAGGAAAGCTTCCAGATGTTGAAAACCAAGTTAACAACTGCTCCGGTATTGGTTCTCCTAGACACTAGCAAAGACTTTGTCGTCTTCTGCGATGCTTCTCACCAAGGTCTCGGATGTGTGTTAATGCAAGATGGGCATGTGGTGGCTTATGCCTCCCGTCAGCTAAAACCACATGAGAACAACTACCCGACTCATGTTCTTGAACTTGCAGCTGTTTTTCATGCTCTTAAGCAATGGAGACATTACCTTCTCGGTAGTCGTTGCGAGTTATACTCGGATCATCAGAGTCTGAAGTATCTTTTCACACAACCTGATCTGAATCTCAGGCAAAGAAGATGGTTGGAAATCATCAAAGACTATGATTTGGGTCTCAACTATCAACCTGGCAAGGCCAATGTTGTTGCAGATGCGCTAAGTCGTAAGTCTTATTGCAACAATCTGATGATCAAACAGTCACCACCTTCTCTTCATGAGGAATTTGCTCGATTGAATCTTGAAGTAGTTCCTCATGGATTACTTTCTACCCTTGAGGTGAAATCTTCCATAGAGGATGAAATCAAGCTCGCTCAGAAGAATGACTTTGAAGTTGCTGAGATAAAAGTGTTTCTCTGTTGATAATCAAGGTATTGTTTACTTCGGTAACCGTCTGGTAGTGCCAAAGAGAACAAAGTTGAGGAATTTAATTCTTCGAGAAGCTCATGAATCACCTCTTTCTATTCACTCTGGAGGTACCAAGATGTATCGGGACCTTCATCAAAGATTCTGGTGGTCTGGTATGAAGAAAGATATCGGTCATTTTGTTGCTGATTGTGACGTTTGTCATTGCGTCAAAGCTGAACATCAAAGGACCGCTGGTCTCTTACAACCACATCGTATTCCTGAGTGGAAATGGGATGAAATCGGTATGGACTTCATCACTGGTCTCCCGAAAACTCAAAAATGAAACGATGCAATATGGGTGATCGTCGACTACCTGTCCAAGGTCGTTCACTTTCTTCCCATCAAGGAAAGCCTTCGAGACAGTGAACTGGCTGATCTTTACATCTCTCGGATTGTTGTCCTTCATGGTATTCCTAAGAATATAACATCTGACGTGGAAGTTTGGTCACCTCCAAATTCTCGGAAAGTTTCCAAACTGCTATGGGAACTCATCTCTCCTTCAGTACATCTTATCATCCTAGCACCGGTGGTCAGACTGAAAGGGTGAATCAAATCCTTGAGGACATGCTTAGAGCGTGTGTCATATCTTTTGGTAAGAACTGGGAGAAATGCCTTCCTTTCGATGAATTATCCTACAACAACAGTTTTCAGTCTAGTATAGGTATGGCACCATTCCAATTTTTATATGGAAGAACCTGCCGTACTCCTTTGAACTGGTCAGAAACCGGCGAAATAAAGTTCTTTGGTCCGGATATGATCCAGGAAGCAGAAGATCACGTTTGTATTATTCGATATCGTTTCAAAACTGCTCACTCTCGCTAGAAAAGCTATCATGATCGTCACCATCAACATGTTAAATATGAAGTTGGTGATCAGGCTTATCTTCGGGCCACTCCTTCGGTATCGAAGGCAAACTGGCTCCTCACTATGTTGGTCCTTTTCGTGTTCTGTCCAGGCAAGGTAACCTCGCATACAAGATGGACCTGCCTGCCAACTTTCTTGAGGTGCATGACGTCTTTCATGTGTCTCAGCTCAAGCATTGCTTCAAAGATCCTGTATATGGTGTTGATCACCAAACTCTGGATCTCCAAAAGGATCTGACTTATCGTGAGTATCCTGTTCGTATCCTTGATGAAACTGAGCGCAAGACTCGTCGTCAAAGCATCAAGTTCCTGAAAGTTCAGTGGTCTCATCACTCTAAGGATGAAGCAACCTGGGAACGGGAAGATCGTCTCTGATCTGAGTACCCTGCCTTCTTTTCTAAAACTTAGATATCCCGGGTCGAGATTCTTGTAAGGGGGGTAGAGATGTAACAGCCCAAGTTTGTAATATATGTAATTAGTACTTAAGCATTGCATGCATCTGTTTAAATCAATAAAATATATGCATAAGATCAAGTGTGTTGAATTAAATGCAAATCCAAAACCCTAATTTCCCCTCTCTTTGAAACCACATTCAAATGGTGTTTGGATTTTGAAAACTACAAAATAATGGAGCCCAAATGGTTTACAAGGGACTCTGAATATTTTGTAAATTTTACTAAAGTCTAGTATTTTTGAATTGTTTAAAACAGAATTCAAATGAAATTTAGAAAAGAGAAAACTAAAATCAGAAAAAGAAAATCATTTCTGGAAAAATAAAACAGCAACATCCACAGATGGGCCGTGGCCCATCTCCCTCTCCTCTCTCTCTGTAGGTCTTGGCAGTGCAGCCTAACAACTAGCAGGGCCGAGGCAGCCCATGCTTCAGCCTCAGCCTCATCGCCGTCGTCTTCGCTACCGATGCCGGTGCCGAAGCTCCTGCGTGTCCGCGCCGCCGTTGCCCGATCCTCGCCTCGAATCGCAGCGCCCCGCCGCTCTCTGGAGGGGCTAAGACCATCCTGTGTCGTGCTCCTCTTCCACTCAACCTCTCACTCTTCCCCAGTGCATCTCTCTCTCCCGTTCAAGGCCGAACGCTAGCGGCCATGGCTCTCCCCGAGCTCCGCTGACACAGTCACGAGATCCGCCTCGCTCCCCTCTATCTCCCTGCAGAAGGAATCGAAGAGGGGCACTCTATATCTCCACCATCGACCTCATCTTCCTCGCCTCTGGCCGCCATCTCCATTGACGTTACCGACGTTGTCCGGCTGCCCCTCTCCTTGCCATCGACTCTGTCCGCTCCAGGGTGAGCTTCTGGTTGTCCCTAGTACCTTTGCTCGCTCCCTCTCCCTCTATGCCGACACCGTGACACCGATCTGCAAGCGCTGCCGCCGCCGTCGTGGAGGGTGCTCGGGTGACCAAGAATCGGAGGCGCCGCCGTAGTTAGGTCCAACTTTGTGCGCTCTTTCGAACGAGCCGTAGAACGCCTCCTCCCGTGCCCTGTAGCGTCGTCCCTCGCCGTCAGCCGACGTGGATTCCGGCGAGCCTAGGTGGCGCTCGCGTGTCTTCGACGTGGCGCCTGCGTGGCTGTGATGTGGCCTTGGGCAAGGTTTTCCACGGTGGCAAGCCTAGGTGGCCTCAGGGCCTAGCAATCAGTGACTGGGGCTAGATCCAGCCCTAGTACAAAATGACCCCCCTACTATGTGATGTCAGCCCTCTGTCAACATGACGCAATAATTCAATTTAAATTGTTTTAATAATTTCAGAAAATGGTTTAAATCTTATAAATTCAATAACTTATTATTTGTAAGTCAGAAAAATATGTATAATATATCAAAATGTTCAGAAAAATGAGAAATATCTAATTACACTATAATCATGCATTGCTAAACAACTTTCATGACAAGTTTAATTGGAAGAACCAATTGAACCCCATTGGTGATTCCGCGGATCCCCCTTGTTCTAGGGTTTGGACCTCTTGGACCCCGTTTAAAATGACCAAGCCTGTTCTAGGGTTCGTTTCAACACCATTTAACTTGTCATATCATCCATATTGATTGAGAATTGCACATGCCATGTATTGAATGCTGTTTTCCCCTTTCCGGTATTTGGTTCTTCGCGAATAGGAACCGAACCCGAAGCTGAAGTCAACAACACCGAAGATCCATACCTGTCTACTGACGGACAAGGCAAGCGTAGCCTATCATTCTGAACCTATTTTTTATAAAGTATATTACCTTCTCGCTATGATGCACATGATTCCAATGTGGTCTTTTGTCAGTAGCTAGAGTTACCTATCCGCTGCATAGTTTCCCTTTTGTAGCCTTAAACTCCTGATCCGCTGCTCCTAGCATACCTAGGTCTGGCAGTTGAGCGTTGCTAGAGCTATTGTTACCGACAGCTTAGCCATGCATAGTAACAACGTCTGATATGTCCGAATGATAAATCAGAGGTGTCAGAGAGTCTAGAAAGGTAGGAGATGGTGACATCATCTAAGGAGTTAACTAAACATGCTAAGGCTTGTATGGGAGGCCATGTTGGGTGTGGTTTTTGTAGTCCCATGCTCGCCACCATTAGGACCCGAGTTCTTGTCTCTTGAACCAAGATGAGCGTACAACCACACGGGGCATGGAAAACCCCACGAGCAACTAACTTGCCTAGTAGATTACATGAGTCACATAGTTCGGGCTTTCCATTTGGCATACGCATTGAAAACCTTTTCGAACGAGGAGGCGAAGGAGGTGCATCATAACAGGTAGGGAAGCGTGGACCGGGTTGCTTGGGGTCGATGGAGCCCCTGGTGAAACAACCTCGCCTCATATCTTTAGGGACCGGCTTTGGGACTTGACCCGTTACGGCGGAACCATCCCTAGGGCGTGACTCATGGTCTCGGCGAAAGCAAGGTAAAGGTCGTGGTCAACCACCCTCTGCCGGCCTTCCAAGGAAGAGGGCTAATAATTTGGCATTAAGAGTTGGTTGGTACGTGTGGGTAAAGTTGTACCCCCGCAGGGTATTAATCTTTTCGAAAAGCCGTGTTCACAATTATGAACGACTTGGGAACGGACGAGATGATCATAGAGAACTATAACCTAAGTAAAACTTGCTGACCCACGTGTTATTAAGGATGCTTCCTCTGGGTCGAGGGGGTGATCCTAGATAGGAGTATCTGATGAAGCTGGTGGTTATCAAGATATGATGAAAAAGATGAAGAAGTCGTTATCTTATCCCCTTTTAAAAGTTTCTGAGTAGACGAGCCTCTTCTCTCTCTTGTTTACAAATAAAGATTGCTTTTTGCAAAAGTAAATCCAAAGAAAGCCTTTCTAGCCAGAGCATGTAGATACTAGGTTATCTCAGTCTTGCGGAGTACATTCTCGTACTCAGCCTTGTGCCATTGTTGTTTTTCTACAGATGAACTAGTTGCGACTGAAGGTGGATTCTTCGTCAACATCGATGAGTAGTAGGGGGTCCCAGGTAGCAGCCTAAGGACTATGGGATGGACGTCGCTTCTGTTTATGGCCTCTTAGGCTGTTTGCTAAGTTATTGTGTAGAACAACATAATTTTCTTTCGCTGTGTGATGTAATGTTGGGTCTATGACCTCTACTATCCAAGTGGTGTACACAAGGATTGTTGGCAATGTTGGCCCAGGTATAGGTTCTTCAGGGTTGTTGTTCTCCTCTGCCCTGGATTTGGGAAGTTCCGTGGCCTTGACCCCGACCGCCTCCGTTCCCTCCTCGTCCTTCGGATCTGAATGTTGCGTTAACAGCTGCGTTGTCCAGAGCCGATTTATCTTTCGATTTGTTATTGCACTTCTGAGATTGTTGTTTTGGCTGTTTGGCCGCATTGGGATTGGCCAGACTATTTAGTAGCCCTTCTGAATCATCATCGGCATCAGCATATTTGCTTGCCATATCTATCATTTCTCCAAAATCTGTGACGTGGTCACACTTCAATCTGTGATGCAAAAGTCCGACTTGGAGTCCTGCGATGAAAGATTCTATCGCAGTTTGCACGTTTACTCATTCATAAGAGTTCTTCGTGCCAATCCAGCGTCCGAGGTAATCCCGGCAAGTTTCTCCGGGTATCTTGGTGAAGGGAATATGCCCTGAGAGGCAATAATAAAGTGTTTATTATGTGTATTCCAAGTATATGATAGATGTTTATTTTGCATGCTATAATTGTATTAATACAAAAACATTAATACATGTGTGTTTAATAAACAAACAGAAAGTTCCTAGTTATGCCTCTCTCATAAACTAGCTCGTTGATTAACAAGATGATCAAGGTTTCCTGATCATGGACATTGGATGTTGTTAATAACGGGATCACAACATTAGTGTAATGGTGTGATGAACATTCATCCGAAGTATATCATTACGATCAAAGTCATTGAGTTTATATTGCTATAACAACTTACAAAGTGATCCTAATCCTTAGACCATGAGATCATGTCAATCACTAACACCAGAAGAGTTTCTTGATAACATCAAATGTCACACCGTAACATGGTGATTATAAAGATGGATTCAGAACTAATAAAGTGTTATGTTGAGGCTCATGGATCGAGAGTGGAATTTGTTCATCCCGATGACGGATAGATATACTCTGGGCCCTCTCGGTGATATCACATTGATTAGCTTGCAAGCAAGTGATTTGATCACTAGAATGTTATATCACGGGAACGAGAAAAGAGTGCATGTCGATGTGAGATCAAACTAGGTATGGAGATACTGATGATCGAATCTCGGACATGTAATATATCGTGAAACAAAGGGATTAAGATACTAGCATAAAAGGTTCCGACGATCACAAGGAAGTCATCGTTGAATGTGTGGGAATCAGTATGGGTCTCCAGATCCCGCTTCTGATTATTGATCCGAGAGGGGTCTCGATCATGTCCGCATTATTCACGAACCGTAGGGTGACACACTTAAGAGACACTGACATCCAATTGGAGCAAAAGTTTCATGCCCAAAGAATAAACAAGCGCATGAATTTATTTCACTAGATACCGAAATAGGTTTTCGGGTGAAATTGCATAAAGTGGTTATGCATGTGAAATAGAATTCTAGAAAGGGGTTATTTGTGAATGTTTGTCATTAAAGTAATTGAAAAAATTCTGAATAAAATAAAAGAGTTTTATTTAATGAGAGTTTGCATTAAATTTGGTGGAAATTTAATGGGAATTTGAGTGGACTTTTGAGTGGAGAAAATTGAAGGGCCATTTTGTGAGTGGAGTGTCCACCCACATGATTGAAGGAGGGGAGGGGCAGCCCCCATGGCCGGCGGACACCCCCTTGGGTGCCCCCCTCCTCCTATAAAAGGAGCCCCTCCTCTCACTTGTCTCTCACACCTCCTCGTGAAGGATCTCTCTCCCCCTCTAGAATTTATCCCCCATGGTCTCGGACTAGCGAGATACATGTTCCCGGTGGCTATTCGGCAAGAAAGAGTTGTGCTTCCGCTGCATCGCTGGAGCGAGGAGGCGGAGGTTGCTCGGTGCCTCGAACGTGTGTGCGAGCACGGATGCGCTGCTGATTTGCGGCGCTAGGACTTCCTCTCGATCTTGAGATCGGCAAGAGATCGTCTACATCAACCACGAGTTGAACTCGTTAAGCTTTGTCGGTCTTCAAGGGTATGTTCTCTATGGATATACATCCGCCCGTTGTTTGTATCTAATAGATAGATCTTGGTACATAGTTCACATCGTAGGAATTTTTTGTTTTCTATGCTGCGAACCCCACAGTGGTATCAGAGCCGGATCTATGCGTAGATGCTTTACACGGATAGTACACATATAAGTATGTGGGCGATGATGATCATGTTGTTGCTCCTTTGTTGTAATTTTGGATATTGGTGGCATAGTGGGATGAAGCGGCCCGGACAAACTTTACATGTCCTCGCACATGAGACCTGTTCCACGCTTGACATGCAACTAGTTTGCATAAGTGGCTAGCGGGTGTCTGTCTCTCCTACTATAGTCAATATCTATTTTGCAACGAGTTGTCAACAATGTGGTTATCCTCGTTGTGGTTTATGTTCGTAGGTAAGAACGGTTCTATCTCGAAAGCCCTAATCCACGTAAAACTTGCAATGGATAAATTAGAGGCGTCTAGTTTAGATTGTTGCTGGGCTAGTGTTATGATATGGTAGTGTTGTAAGTAGAAGTATGAGATGATACTCTTACAACACACATAGCGTGTAAACTCCATAGTCCTTGGATTTACACATGTAGGTATGATAGTGATCATACCACGATGCACATGATAGAGATCATCTGCGGGAACCATAACATTTCACTAATAAACATGTGATGTTTGATAGCATCTTATATTTCTTGTTTAGAGCTTTGTTAGCATAATAAGATGATCCCTCATTTAAATATCAAGATAAGAATGTGTTCTTCCTTTAGTATGCACCGATTATGTTTCGTCGCTCCAAGACATCACGTGATGATCAGGTATTCTTGGATCCACGACCATATTTCGGGTGTAAAACAGTTACACACGCGAATACTAAGGTTCTAACTTGGCGAGCCTAGCATGTACAGACATGGCCTCGGAACACGGACCTAAAGGTTAAGCATGAGTCATATAGTTGATATGATGCCCATTTGATGCTCGCCTTTGAAGCTATACCAACTCACGTGATGATCGGACTTGGTATAGTGGATTTGGTTCATGTAATCACCAAAAAGGCACGAGGGATGTCGTTTTTGAGTGGGAGTTCATTCGTAATATGGATTAGTTGAACTCAATCTATCATACACTTAGTCTAAACTTTACAAATTCTGTTGTATTTGGCACCACCTGCTTTTAATTTCAATGTGTTCATGGAGAAAGAGAAACTAGCAACGAACGGTAGCAACTTTACCGAATGGGCCATGAATTTGAGGATTCTCCTCTCTGCTGCACAAAAGCAATATGTGCTAGAAGCGCCACTAGGCCCCCTACCTTTTGAGGATGCCCCTGACGCGGAGAAGAATGTCTATCAGACTCGTCAGGAGGACCACAACTTAGTTCATTGCGGCATATTGTATGGGCTAGAGCCGGAACTTCGAAAGCGTTTCGAAAACGTCAATGAATTTGATACAATGGGTGAATTGAAAATGATTTTTGACACACATGCTGCTGTAGAGAGCTACAACGCTTCAGAAAAGTTCTTTAGCTGCATGATGGAAGAGCACAACTCCATTAGTGAGCATGTACTCAAGATGTCGGGTTACGCCGATAAGCTTGTGTCCTTGGGAATAACGATTCCCATTGACTTAGGCATCCATCGTGTTCTGTAGTCTCTGCCACCTAGCTATAAGAGCTTGGTGATGAACTATAATATGCAAGGCATGAAGAAGTCTCTCCCCGAGCTTCTATCAATGCTTAAAACTGCAGAAGTGGAGATCAAAAAGGAACATCAAGTGTTGATGATCAATAGGAACACTGGTTTCAAGAAAGACAAGAAGGGAAAACAGAAGGGAAGTAAGGGCGGCAAGCCTGTTGCCGTGCCTGAAAAGAAAAACCGAGTTGGACCTAAGTCTGATACCGAGTGCTACTATTGTAAGGGGACAGGCCACTGGAAGCGCAACTGCCCCAAGTATTTGGCAGACAAGAAGGCCGGCAAGGCAAACAAAGGTATATATGATATACATGTTATTGATGTGTACTTGACTAGTGCTCGCAGTAGCACCTGGGTATTTGATACCAGTTCAGTTGGTAATATTTGTAACTCGAATCAGGGGCTGCGGAACAAGCGACCGCTAGCAAGGGGTGAGGTCAAGATGCGTGTCGGCAATGGATCAAGCATTGATGTGATCGCTGTCGGAACGCTGCCTCTCCATTTGCCGTCGGGATTAGTTATAAACTTGAATAATTGTTATCACGGTGCACTGAGCATGAACATTGTATCTGGATCGTGTTTGATGCGAAGTGGTTATTCATTTAAATCCGAGAACAATGGTTGTTCCATTTATATGAATGAAATCTTTTATGGTCATGCACCGATGATGAATGGTTTATTTCTTTTGGATCTCGATAATAATGTTACACATATTCATAATGTTGATGCTAAAAGGATTAAACTAAATGATGATATATCCATATATGTACTTGCCGTCTAGGTCATATTGGCATTAAACGCATGAAGAAGCTCCATTCGGATGGACTTTTGGAATCACTTGATTTTGAATCATTTGATACATGTGAGCCATGCCTTATGGGCAAGATGACTAGAACGCCGTTTTCCGGTTCAATGGAACGGGCGACAGATTTATTGGAAATCATACATTCTGATGTATGTGGTCCAATGAGTGTGTCGGCGCGAGGTGGATATCGTTATTTTGTTACTTTCACGGATAATTTGAGTAGATACGGTTATATCTACTTGATGAAACACAAGTCTGAAACCTTTAAAAAGTTCAAGGAATTTCAGAATGAAGTGGATAATCATCGTAATAGAAAGATCAAATTTCTACGGTCCGACCGTGGAGGTGAGTATCTAAGTTACGAGTTTAGCACTCACATGAAAGAGTGTGGAATTATTTCAGAACTCACGCCTGCCGAAACACCACAGAGAAATGGTGTGTCGGAATGTCGTAATCGTACTTTATTAGATATGGTTCGATCTATGATGTCTCTGACGGACTTGCCGTTGTCATTTTGGGGTTATGCACTAGAAACTGATGCATTCACTTTAAATCGGGCACCATCTAAATCCGTTGAAAAGACACCGTATGAATTGTGGTTTGGAAACAAACCTAAGCTGTCATTTCTTAAAGTTTGGGGATGCGATGTTTATGTGAAGAAACTTCAACCGGATAAACTCGAACCCAAAGCGGAAAAATGTGTCTTCATAGGATACCCTAAGGAAACTATTGGGTATTCCTTCTATCACGAATCCGAGGGCAAGGTTTTTGTTTCCAGAATGGATCCTTTCTAGAAAGAGTTTCTCATGAAAGGTGTGAGTAGTCGGAAGGTAGAACTCGAAGAGGTTATTGAACCTTCTCTTCAAAGTATGGTGAGTAAGCGCTTGTCTAGGAAGTTGTTCGGAGTTGGCTCCACCTGTTGAAGAGGGAACTAATGATAATGATCATGAAACTCCGAAGAGAGTACTACCAAACCTCGCAGTCAAGCGGGGCAGCGTCAGCTCGAGCTGTCTGAGAAATCCTGTCATGAATTTCATGGTTGATGAAAATGATGACCTGCGACGTATGAAGAAGCGATGATGGGCCGGATTCCAACAAATGGTTAGAAGCCATGAAATCCGAGATGGAATCCATGTATGAAAATCAAGTTTGGAACTTGGTGGAATTACCTCACGGAGAAAGGCCGTGGAGAACAAATGGATTTTCAAAAGGAAAACTGATGCTGATGGTAATGTGACCGTCTATAAAGCTCGACTTGTCACAAAGGGGTTTCGACAAATTCAAGGAGTTGACTACGATGAGACATTCTCTCCCGTAGCGATGCTAAAGTCAGTTAGGATTATGTTAGCAACTGCTGCATATTTTGATTATGAGATATGACAGATGGATGTCAAAACCGCGTTTCTCAATGGTAATATTGAAGAAGAGTTGTATATGATACAACCAAAGGGTTTTGTCGATCCTAAGGATGCTAACAAGGTGTGCAAGCTTCAGCGATCCATCTATGGATTGAAGCAAGCATCACGAAGTTGGAATCTCCGCTTTGATGAGGTGATCAAAGAGTTTGGATTTGTCCAAACTTATGGAGAAGCTTGTATTTACAAGAAAGTGAGTGGGAGCAATGTGGCATTTCTGATATTATATGTGGATGACATATTATTGATCGGAAATGATATAGATCTTTTAAACAGTGTTAAAAGTTATCTAAACAACAAATTTTCAATGAAGGACCTAGGTGAAGCGTCATACATATTATTAATAAAGATCTATAGAGATAGATCTTGGCGCCTAATAGGGCTATCACAAAGTACATACCTTGATAAGATTTTAAAGAAGTTTAAAATGGACGGAAGTAAGAAGGGGTTCTTACCTATGTTGCAAGGCAAGACATTGAGTAAGACTCAAAGTCCGGCTTCGGCGGAAGAAAGAGAGATAATGGACAAAGTCCCCTATGCTTCAGCCATAGGCTCTATAATGTACGCCATGCTATGTACAAGACCGGATGTGGCACATGCTATTAGTTTGACTAGTAAGTACCAATCGGATCCAGTTGAACCTTTGGATAGCGGTCAAGAATATCCTTAAGTACTTACGAAGAACTAAGGATATGTTTCTTGTATACGGAGGTGAAGAAGAGCTCGTCGCTAAGTGTTATGTTGACGCTAGCTTTGACACCGATCCGGATGACTCTAAGTCTCAATCCGGATACGTATTTCTCATGAATGGTGGAGCGGTTAGTTGGAGGAGATCCAAACAACCTGTGGTAGCGGGATCAACAACGGAGGCCGAATATGTTGCTGCTTCAGAAGCGGCTCAGGAAGCAGTTTGGATGAAGGAGTTCATATCCGAGCTAGGAGTGGTTGCAAACGCGTTGGTCCCAATGGTGATCTATTGTGACAACAATGGTGCCATTGCCAATGCCAAAGAACCAAGGTCTCACAAGCATTCCAAGCATATTAAGCGCCGGTTTCACTCCATCCGCGAGCATGTCAAGAATGGAGATATAAAGATTTGTAAAGTACATACGGATCTCAATGTAGCAGATCTATTGACTAAAACTCTCCCTAGAGTAAAACATGATCAACACCAGAACTCAATGGGTGTTAGATTTATCACTATGTAACTAGATTATTGTCTCTAGTGCAAGTGGGAGACTGAAGGGAATATGCCCTGAGAGGCAATAATAAATTGTTTATTATGTGTATTCCAAGTATATGATAGATGTTTATTTTGCATACTATAATTGTATTAATACGGAAACATTAATACATGTGTGTTTAATAAACAAACAGAAAGTTCCTAGTTATGCCTCTCTCATAAACTAGCTCGTTGATTAACAAGATGATCAAGGTTTCCTGATCATGGACATTGGATGTTGTTAATAACGGGATCACAACATTAGTGTAATGGTGTGATGAACATTCATCCGAAGTATAGCATTACGATCAAAGTCATTGAGTTTATATTGCTATAACAACTTACGAAGTGATCCTAATCCTTAGACCATGAGATCATGTCAATCACTAACACCGGAAGAGTTTCTTGATAACATCAAACATCACACCATAACAGGGTGATTATAAAGATGGATTCAGAACTAATAAAGTGTTATGTTGAGGCTCATGGATCGAGAGTGGAATTTGTTCATCCCGATGACGGATAGATATACTCTGGGCCCTCTCAGTGATATCACATTGATTAGCTTGCAAGCAAGTGATTTGATCACTAGAATGTTATATCACGGGAACGCGAAAAGAGTGCATGTCAGTAACGAGATCAAACTAGGTATGGACATGTAATATATCGTGAAACAAAGGGATTAAGATACTAGCGTAAAAGGTTTCGACGATCACAAGAAAGTCATCGTTGAATGTGTGGGAATCGATGGGTCTCGGATCACGCTTCGATTATTGATCCGAGAGGGGTCTCGATCATGTCCGCATTATTCACGAACCGTAGGGTGACACACTTAAGAGACACCGACATCCAATTGGAGCAAAAGTTTCATGCCCAAAGAATAAACAAGCATAGGAATTTATTTCACTAGATACTGAAACAGGTTTTCGGGTGAAATTGCATAAAGTGGTTATGCATGTGAAATAGAATTATAGCAAGGGGTTATTTGTGAATGTTTTTCATTAAAGTAATTGACCAAATTCTGAATAAAATAAAATAGTTTTATTTAATGAGAGTTTGCATTAAATTTGGTGGAAATTTAATGGGAATTTGAGTGGATTTTTGAGTGGAGAAAATTGAAGGGCCATTTTGTGAATGGAGTGTCCACCCACATGAATGAAGGAGGGGAGGGGGCAGCCCCCATGGCCGGCGGCCACCCCCTTGGGTGCCCTCCTCCTCCTATAAAAGGAGCCCCTCCTCTCACTTGTCTCTCACACCTCCTCGTGAAGGATCTCTCTCTCCTCCTCTAGAATTTATCCCCCATGGTCTCGGACTAGCGAGATACATGTTCCTGGTGGCTATTCGGCAAGAAAGAGTTGTGCTTCCGCTGCATCGCTGGAGCGAGGAGGCGGAGGTTGCTCGGTGCCTTGAACGTGTGTGCGAGCACGGATGCGCTGCTGATTTGCGGCGCTAGGACTTCCTCTCGATCTTGAGATCGGCAAGAGATCGTCTACATCAACCACGAGTTGAACTCATTAAGCTTTGTCGGTCTTCAAGGGTATGTTCTCTACGGATATACATCCGCCCGTTGTTTGTATCTAATAGATAGATCTTGGTACATAGTTCACATCATAGGAAATTTTTTGTTTTCTATGCTGCGAACCCTACACTTGGTGTAATGTTGCAAGTCTGCGACTGTGCAGGGCCTCCTGTATGTTCCCTCGAAGTTTGAAAAGAACGCACTTTGCATATCATACCAGATATGAATCGAATTCTCTAGTAGTTCATTGAGCCATCATTGAGCCGTCTTCCTCAGCAGAAGCAGGAGGTATCGGACTGCGACCAGACTGTTTCCCCCTTTGGCGATGCAGCAGGCCTAGAAAAAAATCCTAGAGCTAGGTATCTGGCCAAGCCGCATCGTCGTAGGGCTAGATGTGTTTGGCGATACCAAAATCAACCGGAAATTTTATCTGATGGATGCGTGGACCAAGGCACTTGGGTCCCACGTATACGTCTTCTTCCTTGTACCGCCGCACCTCTATGTTTGACTCAATGCGGTGGGGAGCATCATTTGGCGAGAGAGATCTGCGCCTTGGAGGCTCACGGCTTCTGTGCGGCGGAGTCGGATTTCTGCTTCTCCTCTCACCATTGCCGCCTCTGCCCCTACGGCTTCCATGGCTATGATGGGATCCTTCATGGTCGCTGGATGGGGGCGAAGGTGGCCCTGGTGGATTATTTCCGGCTGGGTTACGCGGTGGTGGTGGTGGTGGAGCCTCATTATGATGACTCCGATGTTAGTTTCTTCGGGCCCCATCCCTACTTGATTCAGGACGGTCCGGATCATATCTTCGTCCGGCGTTACCAGCCGGACGGCTTGTTGGTGGCATTCTTAGCCGATCTAGCTCTAGCTGGAGGTGCACTTCCGGGTCTTCTCTATGGCGGTTGTTTTGCCAACAATGGTCCTGATGGGGGACCATTGCCCTGATGGCATCTTTGGACGCAGCCGAAATAACTCTTGCCCAGTCACGTGCGGGCCTGCGAGAGTGGTCGTTTGACCCAATCCTTGAATTTTCTTCTTCTCCCCGGGGACGATAGCGTTGATCCGTATTCCTGCGGGGTATTTCGTCAGCGCTTTGGTTGGCGCTAGTGTGGCAAAATTCCGACTTCGAGGCCAGCTTTCCACTGAATGACGCGTCTGTTTTCTGCTACTTCAATCCTTTGTCTAGCAATGCAACACATTGCCGGACCTGCTCAGGAGATGGATTATTGGCGAGGATAGCTCGAGCTGCTGCAGCATTTTCCAATGGCGTGATGTAGACTCGGATTTTCTCTCCAGTTTTTTCGTTGAATAGATCTCTGTGGATATCCAGGTTCTTATTGGCAAGAAACAGACCTCCTCTTGTCTTGTTTGGTAGTCGCTTGAAATCTGACTGATATTTGGCGGGCTCACTATCTAACTTCTGTTTAAGCTCGATGATGCGTGTGGCCTCTTCGAGTAAAAACAGACGGTGTTTTTCCAGGTCCTCAACCCTTTTCTCCAGCGCATCCGGAGTAAGATCTGAAGCCATTGGGATTGGAATAGTGAGAGCATCTCCGTAAATTTCACGTGCACCCTTGGTGACGACATGTCCATCCACAGGAGGGTCGATAGGCTTGGTATTAATCGTCTATCCTTCCTGCTCCGATCTGGGAAGCATTATGTAATTTTGTGTTTGTTTGCTTTGATTGTTTGCAGGAAGGGAGGGGACCGGGATGTGACAAGTTTGTGTGGATCGAAAAGGCCCTTACAGGTTTTCACAAGGAGCTTGTTTAGGATCCTCGTGATGCTATGTGGGACAAGAAAGAGAAGATCCATGCGCTGGAGCGAGAGATCTGGGAGCTTCTCCAGATGAAGGGGACGCAAGAGCAGGGAGGAGGCGTGTAGGCTAAGTTGCAGAAGCAAGATGGTGAGATAGACGAGCTAAAGATTAGGCCGAAAAGTGGAAACAATTTCCTCATTATCTGGGCATTATATGTTTCCTTTGTTTTTTATGTTGCCATGGCGTTTTCCAGCAGCTGAAATAAATTTTTGCTTTGTGGGATTGTAGCAGCTTAGGACTTGTTTTTCAGCTCAAAACATTTTAATAAGTGTAATGCTAAAAACAGGGATTTAATCTGACTGGCGCAACTAGTAAGTGCTTATGTAAATTATGTATGTGCCACTACCATCCATCGAAGTGGAGAAGCAATCCCCCTCGGCTACGGTGTTGCGATTGTATAGATAGTAGTTGCACATTCACAATTTTGGCTTCAACAAGTGTCTTCATCCATAACCAAATCGCAAGTTGCTACGAGAGCGGGATGACATAGTCAATGAACGGAGAAGTACGATAACGTGAAATAACTCATATTGTCTTAGACACCACTACACACTCGTTTCGCCCAATAATTCCCACGAAAACAACTCCAGAATTTTACCGCATACATAGACAGGTTTGAGATCAACACATTACTGTGATTCTTCTTAGCCAACATTCTTACCCTTCCCGGGTGCCACTTCTTTCCCACTTGTCCTCTGTATTCTTCATTGTCTGCCTTCCTCCACTTCCTAGGTGCCAGCTTTCTTACGTTCACAGACTCTACATCTCCAGGTCGAGGGAAGTCAGGCCAATCAGCATTAGAATCGTGTTCAGCATCATCACTCCACTCATTTTGATTTTCTTCCCGTAGCAAAATCACTGAGTCCACAGTCATATTTCATACCTTGCGCTTCCTGTCAAAAAACAGGACATGGTTAAGCACCTAATATTTACAGAGTTCGACCGATGCTTCCTGTCAAAAAACAGGACATGGTTAGGTACCATATCATACCTAGATTTTGGTGCATTAATAGGACACCCCGCTGCTCTATGGGCTATAAGACGGCAGGTCTTGCGTCGGTTTTTGCCCTTCTTGCTACCACTAAAAGCTGAAGCTGCCCTCTCTAGAAAATTCTTAAAACTCTTCACCTGTGGTCTACCTCTGCCCTTTTTTGACTGGCTGGCATAGCTCAAAACTCTGTTGGACTTGAGTCCACTGAGATGGGTCCGTACAGGGCTCGACGGAACCAGCGTACACAGCTCTTAACTTTTCCAGAGAGAAGTATTCAGAAAAATATTGATCCAAATGTGGTAGAGTTATTTTCTTCACCAAGAAGACCAATGCATTGTCGCATGGTTTCCCGGTATGCTGCCACTCTAAGCAGGTGCATTCCCGCCACTCGGTGTTCACAACATCCCTGTGGCCGTTTTTGGACATATCAACCACCTCACAGCTATTGCTGTTTGACGGGAGAACCCTAAGATGACCAAGCCCTAGGCTTCTCTTATGCAGTTGCTGTACAACATGCGGTAGCATATGGCTTCTAAGTTTGTGACCAATCTCTCTCCTTATATTTAACAGCTTCATGATCATACCCCGTTCGTCCATTAACATATGAATAGGACGGACTTTTATGTCCTTCACCTAGTTATTCAGGCATTCAGCTAGGTTGTTGTTTATGTAATCAAATTTGATGTCAGAGTTGAACTGACTCCTCTTCCATAGCTGTGAATGATGTGCGTCCAAGTACTGGGGAAGATCTAGGGCTTCCACAAAAATCTTGCTCATGAAATATTCGCAGCGCCCAGCTCTGTAAGATCTAGCAGCAGCAAACATGTAACCACATACACTGCCTGCGTAGTGCATGCACGGGTTGAGCATCAGGTGGGCATGGCATTCTATACCGTCAGCTCGCGGGAACACCTCCTTCACTGCATTCGTCAGCCCTTTACATGCATCTATGGATATAGACAATGGATCCATTTGTCCTATTGATCTCCTGAGCTGCCTCATAAACTAGACCCATTCTTGCTCTGTCTCTATATTGAACAACCCGAATTCCACTAGGAACATCCAGTTGTGACCATCCAATGTTGTTGCAGATGCCAGGAAGCCTTTCCATTTGCCAGTTAAGACAGTATTGTCTATGCTCAGATATGGCCTACATCCTTGAATTCCTGGATGCTAGTTTTAAGCGCCATGAAAAATATGTTGAAATAAATTTTACCACCTTCCGATTTAGTGCTGATCTCCACAACACTCCCTGGACACCTACCATATACCTCAGCCTTGAAGTTGAACAGCATCCTGAAGCTATTAGTCCAATCCCCATGCAGAATGATACCATCGGGAAGGATTCAATCAAGAAGGAGGATGTACACAAGAAGATCAAGAGGGTTCTGTATAGTCAAGATGAAATAGAATTTGATTATTGTTTGTCTGCTAATGAACATGTGATGCATGACAGTGTAAGACCACCCCATGTGGTTGCAGCAGCACCAATAGAGCATATGGGAGAAAACAGAGTTGTCGGGGAGGTAGATTGGGCCAATATTCCGGTCCATGTAGGTGCAAATGATGGTGCATCCCCACCACTGGGAGTCAATACGATGTGTGCAGTACTAGTCATTGGTGAGGATGGTGAAGATTCTGAATCATATATACAAGATGGAACTATGGAGCATCAAGAATCCACTAATGATGAGATCGACGAGACACTTATGGATGGGGCTGGCAATACAATTGATGACTTTGGTCCCAATATAGACGATATGATACATGACCACGAGGATCCTATAATTTCATTTGGCACCAATTTTAGCGGCATGCATGAGTTCAGGATGTCATTCCGGCATTTTTGTATCAAGGGGAAGTTCGATGTTCATAGACTGAAGAACACTTCCCAGAGGTATGAGGCGATTTGAAGGTTAGAGTGGAAGAATGGTCAGGTGGTGATACCTTGTCCGTGGAGGATCGCAGCTAGAGCCCTACCCGCGTCAAAGGCAATTAGGGTATCCTGGCAATGAATGGAGAAAACCATTTCAACTTTATCATTTTCACTCTATAATATAAGTAAATTTGATGTGCAAGATCTATCTAGCAACTCCGCTTATGGTGTAAATTAATCTATGTTGCAAGTGAACAAATTGGGCCTTCCCCACATGTGTGCGACAGGGACCATGCTGAAATCCTCGATGACTGATATGGAGTGGGTAGCTTTACAAGCTATGTCAATACTAAATCATAACCCTAGGGAGACCGTGAAAAATATTCAGAATAAAATCATTGCTCAGTACAACATTGTCCTACCATATTACACGGTTCGGAAAGGTAAAGATAAATCTACGAAAATCTTCTCCATCTCGATATCTTCATCAACTTTTTCTTCGTTGGTTTCCTCGACGTCCGGCTCTGTCGGTGTCGGATTCTTGTTCTTCTTCTTCTTTGACCACCCAGTAGCTTTAATGTGTATACTGGTGGCAAAGACGACTTTCGGTCCGGTACCGGGAGATAAACTTCCGTCGGTACTTTCCATAGTAGTTGGCTTGTGGACCTTGGACGAATCTCCGGTATCCATGTCATCCTGCGAGGTGTAGCTTTCATCCATGTTATCATATGGACTGGGGGGATTTTCCTGCTCACCTTGCCTTGGTTTGGAGGCGTGATCTTCTTCATACTCCTCCATCTCCTTCTCGAAGTCCCTGAGTACCTGCGATGTTATTGACTCCTAAGGGGAGCCAGGTAAGTCAGCGTTTTCTTCGACTTCGTCGAGGACTGAATCACTACCAGCTCCAGCATCAACAGAGTCAGATCCAGAGCTTATGTGGTATACGAAATAGTGCCTCTTCTTCATCCTGTGCTTAAAGAGTACTTTTTCTGCTACGACATTGGTAGGGCCGGATCCATAGCGGATATATTCCTCGTCCGTGTATCCGATTTCAACTTATTGTAACTGCGCATAACATACGAGGTTACCGCTCTGATGCCACAGTTGCTGAATTTTCCTGCAGTATTTTCATTGGTCCAAGAAGTCCATCTCGGCATCTTATCACCACACAAACACAACATCTCAGGGTAGTAATCGTAGGGCGTCTTCCAGTACCTGATGGGGGCACCCTCCTGGTGGCGTTGAGCCGACCCTGATTCCGTCCGAGACGAACTACATGAGCTGCGAGCCATGGGCTAGGGGAGCGAGGGTAGAGGAAAGAGGGGACGACGGAGGAGCCTTGGATGTTAGAGCAGGGGAATGGTGAAGCGTGATTTATCCCACCTAGTAACTCGAGGAGAATCCTACCATCCACTTTGGGCTGACAGGTGGGGATCCTCCAAAGCTCGCGCCTTCGTTGTTCAAAGGCCCTTTCGCACTCATTGACCAAATTTTTTTGGCCTCATGCCCGCCTACATATCGCTGGGAGGCCTTTCCGAGTAGCCGTCACACGCCCGGTCCCACAGTTTTCGACCCTCCTCGTACACCCTGGATCAGGAAAAATCTACCTTCATGGCCTGCGGTGGCTATCCATCCACTCCAGCGCTCACGGTCAGGCTCGCTGCGGCGGATCCACCCCTAGATCCTACTATCACAGTACAAAATGGCCATGGTTTCTTGAGCCGAACGTATGTGCCGCATCTTCGATCTCGGCCCCTCCTATCTACAGACACACTTCTCCAGCGTCGAGCTCGAGCAGGAGCCGCCAGGAGCGAAGGGGCTCGATCGTTTCCATCCCCATCCCCTTCATCATTGCTGATTCCGACAAGGAGGAGGATGACGACGAAGCAATGCAAAATGCCATTGAAGCCTCCTTGGCGAAGGGCAAGCCACATGAGGGAGTGGATGTTGCTGGGAAGGGCGTGGAGGGGTCACCAATCGAGGTGGACTCCGACGGCAGTGGCATGATCTAGGTCTAGATGTTGTTTAGGTTGGTTGCAATTTCGGTTCTGTTTAATCCGAGTACAATTATTGTAATGGGTTTGGCGGGCTGCAATGGGAATTATGGATAGCTGTGTTCAGCGCAATAACATGTGCTCGTCCTTCCACAATAGAAATTGTGTATGTGCCCTTTGCAAGCGACATAATCTATGTAGATTCCTCTTAAACAAACCAGCAAAGTCAGATTACCACCATCAGACAAAATGAAGAAAGAATGGCATAAGATAGACGAACAGATGCCCAATTTGTTTCGAGAAGATGCTACTAGTTCAGACTGCAGACCACTTGGTCGACAAATACTATTACATTTTTGTTTCGAGCATTCCCACATACAACTGAAAATCCACGAACATGCTTCAGCTTGGGCTCATACTAGTTTAGACTTCAGACCACTTGGTCGACAAATACTATTACAATTAATAGTAGAGAGCTCAATATGAACAAACCTAGTTTTCACACACATCCATTATCTTCCTAACCTTAGCCCGATGCCCTTCATTCTTCTACTGTAGGGTTTGAACTGTTAGTGCCATCTTTTTGGCATCCTCCTTGCACTTGGTCAGTTCTTTCTCTGCCTTGATCCTCAGGAACCTGTCCATATTGGCAGTTGTGACATTGTGGACTTTCTTCTCGTGCAGTTCAATCCTTGATGCAGTCGGGTTTTTATCTGCTTTAGCCTTCAGGGCCATCGCCACGTCCCTCTTCTTCCCGACTTTGCTAACCTTGGCTTCCAACCTAACGATTTCACGACGAAGGATTGGTGCATCATCAAGGGCCATTAACTTCATCTCAGCACTCTCAAGAAGTGAGCTGACTAAGGCTTCTTTCATCTCAACATTCGTCTCCCATAGTTTTTCTAGCGATTTCTGCATAGACAGTGCCCACTCCGGATCTACCCATTTGACAACGCTGCAACTTTTGGTTGGCCATGCTTCACCCTGCACACACCCTAAAAACCTCCTGCCTGTGTTGCGTCCCTCGAATCTACAAATTTAGCGGCCACAAGCTCATGTTTTTTACAACGGGGAGGACTCTCTCCCTTCGCTAAACCGTGATAATCAGAGTCGTACAAAGTCGTGACGGCCTAGAACACCAGATGTACACGAGTAATTAGAGTAGATCTAGCTTAAAATAAAGAAATCCCCATAAAATGTAAGATATGAGATGACTCACGTCGGTTTCATAGTCTCTGTGATCTTCACGAGTTTCCTGGTCATCTCCCCGCGAAGCCATGACGAGAAGGATGTGGAGGAGCGGGGTGGCGGCGGGAGAGGTCGCTGCTGGGGTGGCGTTCCGCCTGCTAGCGGCTAAGACAGTTTAGTGGACTGGAGTGAGGACAGTGGCTTTGAGGGGAAGGAAGAGAATTAAAGAACGCCAACCGTACCAACAAAATCGAACGGCTATTATAACACGAACACATCTAACGTCTTCTGTAAGCGGCACACGGAAATCGTGACACTGGGAGGTGGAGCACGCATGATTATTAAGGAATACTCCCTCCGTCTGCAAATAAGTGTACTTCTAGCTTTTTCTTAAGTCAAACTTTATAAAATTTGACCAAATTTATAGATAAATATAACAACATGTATTACACCAAGGAGTATTACAGAACTGTGACTAACATACATTCGTCCGACAAGTATGGTCTCCACACCAGACTGGTATTGATTACGGCTTACATTTAAGCACATCATAAGTTCTACAACTCCCTGTCGGTCTTCTCGATGCGAATGCAGAAATTGATCTGCTTGGCCGGTCCAGCATCGACAAGGTACTTGGATGGCACACAAAGGACCGACCTCAGGTCCGTGAACTCCACCTCCCTCGGCGTCGGGCTGATCGGTGACATGGATCTCACGTGCATTGCATCGGACGACGACGGCTAGGCGTGTGGCCACATACTCATAGTGTACATCGGCTATGCGCACGAGACCGACTTGACGCATACCATAAACATGAATGTGGGCCAAGGGACGGTTCTTGGAATGCCAGCGGTGATGGTGGGCCCAGCGACGGTTCCTAGAACGCCAGCGGTGATGGTCAAGACAAAAACAGAGCCGTCCCCCTGCAAAACAAGCTGGAGGCATGCTGACTCAGGGAATGACACCTGCTCTTGGAGAAGAATGGCGTAGCCATAGGAAATCCTAATCACTTCGATTAGGTGATCCATTAAAATGTGGACCACGAGCTTTGCCGGCGGGCCGGTGTAGGTGCAGCCGGGCTCCGTGCATCCATACGCGTCGTGCCGGCATGCGAGCTCGTGCCCTGGGAGCACGTAGTAGGGGTAATGGCGAGATCATCCATGGTGGGAGCACACGATCGCGCACGTCGCCAGGATGTTGCGCGCGAGGATCTCCTCCAGATTCAAGGGCTAGCGATCTAGGTACTCCTTGCTGCATGGCTCCCACATCAGAAGTTCGTCGAGAAATGATAGAATAGATGTGCAGTTAGTTAAGCCGATAGCAGGAATTTATAAGATAAATTCAAATGCTAGTCAAATGATTTCCTAGCTTAAGGTTCAAGTCAGTTGCTGTCGTCCGGGAACGGCGCGCGAAATTCGGTGGTGTCATCCGACACGGCGAGTTGCGGTGGAGAAGGGGGTATGGCTGTGAAAGAGACGTGATCAGTCACGAGCTCTATTGATATAGGGCATAGGGAGGTGCATATAGTAATATATTTGAATATTATAAGCGCGACGAATCATGTCGCAGAACATCCTACTACGGATCGGTCTTACAAAGAAATATCCTAGCGTCCACGTGGCCCGATCAAATGGTCTGTAACCATCGGCACACAGAACCAGCACCCCGAGAAGGGGATGATACGCCCAATTTGCATCACCATTCTATATCATAATTTACCTCTATTCATTGATATTTGTCTTATTATGAGGTATTACTTATGGCTTTTCCTATGTTTATGCATGTTGGACGATTCTTGGAGGATGGACTGCCGGAGTCTGGATTCTGATGAAAAAGAAGGCGTTTCGGTGCAATTTCACAAAGATCAAAAAAATATCAGAAAAATATGGAAACATATTATTTTACCAGAAGACAAAGGAAGCCAGAAGGAGGGACGAAGAGGGGCCTCAGGGGGCCCACACCCGCCTAGGCGCGGGCCCACCTAACCCCGCGCCTAGGGCAGGTGTTGCCGACCTGCCTGGCCTCCGACTCCGCCCCTTCGCCTTTATCTTCCCTTAGAAACCCTAAGGCTCGGGGAGCGACCACAGATATATTTCCGCCGCCTCTGGTGGGAGGAAAACACTAAGAGAGAAAGATCTCTCCGGCAGACAGATTTCTGCCGGGGGAATTCCTTCCCGGAGAGGGGAGACCGTCGCCATCAACACCGTCATCAAGCTAGGGTTCATCGGGATCATCATCATCATCCACACGATCATCTCCTCCAGCACCATCATCACCACTCCATCCCGCTGGAACAATTGTGTTGGATATTGCTTTAGTTCTTACGGGAAACTTTAACGATGTTGATTACTATTGTAGTTGATGCTTGTGAGTGGAACCATTGGATTATTGTTTATGTTCAGATTGTTATCCATTATCATATCATATTTCATCTTGATCCATATGATGTCTTGTGAGTAGTTCATTTAGTTCTTGAGGACATGGGAGAAGTCATGTTGTTAGTAGTGAATCTGTGATGAGTTATTATTCAATGGTTTAGTATCTAAGTTGTGGTGTTATTCTTCTATTGGTGTCATGTGAACATCGACTACATGATACTTCACCATTTATGGGCCTAGGGGAATGCATTGTGTATTTGGATACTAATTGTGGGGTTGCCGGAGTGACAGAAACCTGAACCCCCGTTAGGACACCTTTGCACAAGGGAGCGTAGGATCTCAGAGTTTAAGGATGTCGTTAGATTTATATCTTAATTAATTTCCTGTAGTTACGGATGTTTGTAGGGGGTTTAATCACAAGTATGTATTAGTCCTAGGAAGGGAGGTTTGTTAGCACAGGTTCACCCACACAACACTTACGAACACCAAAGAAGAGTACTCAGCTATTTGAAGCGAAAGCACTTGACAGAATTCCCATGTGTCCTCGATAATGTTTGGTCTTTATAAGTATTTCCACAGGCTTGTCCTTTGCTAAGAAAGGATTGGGCCACTTGCTCCGTTTGTTCATTACTTCTGTTACTTGCTCTTTATTTTATTGCCTTGTTATAAAACCACTAAAAATCCGTTTGCTAAGTATTCACTGGGATTTCCTGCTCCATACCACTGTTCAGCACCTTTTGCTCCTCGTTGGGATCAACACTCCTATTTATCGAAAGTACTACGATACACCCCCTATACTTGTGGGTCATCAAGACTATTTTCTGGCGCCTATGCCAGGGAGTGAAGCGCTATTGAAAAGTGGAACTAGTAAGGGAAACTTTTACTATGACTATTGCTTTTGTTACTGCTTGTTAGTTTGTTTCCAATATGGATAACCCACTTGGTTTTCTGTTTGGGAAAACTACTACCACTGCTAGGGTAGTAGATGAACCACCTCCTGTTGAGATAGATCCTTTTAAGATACCTACAAGTATTGTTAATCGTGTTATGGATAATTATTATTTTGGGGATGGAACTGTCCATCTCGGTGATCACTTGCTTTTTATCCATGAATTATGCGGGGTTTTTAAGTGTGCAGGTATCACAACTAAACATGTGAAGAAGAAGAAGTTAATCTCCATATCCTTGAAAGGGAGAGCTGAAGAATGGTATAAGATGCTGAAGAATGGACAATCCATGGAATGGGAGGAGATGGCATCTCTCTTTTACTCTAAATTCTATCTTCCCAGTGAGATTCATAAGGATAGAAATCTTATATATAACTTTTGGCCTCTTGATGGATAGAGTACAGCTCATGCTTGGGGGATATTGAAGTTACTAATGCTTAAATGTCCTATTCATGAACTACCTAACAATATTATTCTCAATAACTTTTATGCTAGGCTTCCTCTTCATGATAAAGATTTACTAGATGCTTCTCGTGTTGGATCATTCACATGTATGAAGGAAGAAGCTAAATGGGATCTTCTAGATCGAATCCAAGATAACACTGAAGCTTGGGAGAATGACAAAGGAAGAAATTCAGGTATAAACTATGATTACGAATGCATTAAATTTTTTATGGGAACCGGTGACTTCCATGATATTAGTAATGCGTTTGGTCTTGATTCCCAAAGTATTTCCAACTGTTTTAAGGCCTTTGCCTCTTATATAGAGATTCTGACTAAATAGTGGGACAAGTACCATGCTCCTTATAAAGACATCGTTACCCATGTTCCTGCCAGCGTAGAGGTTTGTACCGTTGATCCTATTTTGCCTGAACCTTATATTTAGTAAACTCCTTTTCCTTACAAGGTAAGGGAGCATTCTATTATGGCTAATGTGGTTAGCAAAAGCGCAAAGAAAACTGTAGGGTCCGATGAGGTTATTGATATTGAGCTTGTGGTAGCTATTGTGAAAGATCTTGCCACTAGAAATATAGAGGATGAGCATATTGTCTTCTGTGAAGGTGCTACTTATATTGTTTCTCATCCTAAGAAAGTTAGAAAAGCTAGTGTCCCTGTGCTTTCTGTTAGAATTGGTAGTCATAGCTATTATGGTTTATGTGATATTGGTGCTAGTTCTAGCGCTATTCCTTATGAGCTTTACAGGGAAATTATGCATGAGATTGGTCCTTGTGAGATTGAGGACATTGATGTGGTTATTCATCGTGCTAATAGAGAGCAAGTTTGCCCCATTGGCATTGTAAGAGATGTGTAGGTTCTCTGTGGTAAGATTAAATATCCTGCTGATTTTCTAGTGCTTAATTCAGCAGCTAGCAAAACTTGTCCTATCATTTTTGGTAGACCTTTCTTGAATACTTGTGGAGCTATTATTGATTGTAAGAAGGAAAAAGTTTTAACTGAGTTTGATGGAGATTCTTATGAGTTTAACTTTTCCAAATTTGCCAAAGCTCCTTGTGAAAATAGCTTGCCTAATAAAGATTTCAGGATGGAACAACTTGCTTCTATTGATCCAGTCTATGACCTTGGACCTCTTTTTAATGACTATAAGTATGCTTATTCAGATGATAAAGTTGTTTCAAGTGATAGTTATATTTTCAACTTTATTCAAAGTGCTACTAGAAGTTATTTTGAGAGAGGGAAACATGGTTTTATGCATCTCAATGATGTTAAGCTTCCCCGTTTTATGTTGAAAGCTTTAAAGTTGCATCTGTTTTGTCTTCCTATGCTTGTGGCCTTTTGTTTAAACAATTAGTTTTCTCATTATACCCCCATGCATAGGAAGTGGGTTAGACTCAAGTGTGTTGGTTATTTGCTTCTTGACGCTCTCTTTCATTTCAGATATATATCTCCTATGTGAGCATCTTCGGAAGTTTCGAGCCTAACTCAAAGGCATTAAAGAAAAGTACTTGTTGGGAGATAACCCAAGAGTTTTGTCGAGTTTTGGAAGTTATTACCTCTGTAATAACCGCTCCTTATCCTTTTTGTTTTGGTTTTTGTTTCAAGTTCAACTACTTTTGTGAAGTAGAGGAGTTGTGAAAAGTGGCTGTCCTGGGACAGATTTTTGTGCTGTATTGTAAAAATTTGTGAGGAAGCTAAGTACTTCAGATGGAGCTGAATTTTTCTGAGCTTGTTCTCCAAGTTGTTACCCAACATTCATCAGTTCTGCACTTTTTGATTTGAGCAAAAAAAGGTCTTCGGAAAAATCAATCTTTACCTGCTGGTCTGTTTTGACAGATTTCTGCCATCATTTGCATTTGCCTCTTACACTGTTTTGATGGGTTTTCAGTTGAAGTGCTTACCAAAGGTTTATTGTTTTTGCTTACACTAATGTTCTCATTGAGTTTGTGCAAAGGTTTTGTATGAAGGAAATTCTCCGGAGAAAGAGGAAAGGAATCTGCAGAGTTCGTCTTTGAATAAGTAAAAGTGGTGAAAACAGAAGGTTCGTGAAACCCCAATATTTTTATATTTTTTATGTTTTTAGTACATAAGGGAAGTTACGAGAAGAAACTGAAGAGGAAATGGAGCCCGGGGTGGAAAAATCCACCCAGTGGAACCCATCCTGGCCGCTGAGGGTGTTCAATCCCGAGCTCGACTTTTCTCGTTCCATGTCAAAACCTTCCTTATGCATTGAAACTTCGTAATATATAACCCCTCGGGTTCCCCGAGGTTCATGCATCATGTTCTCATCGTGTTTTTGTTTCAATCTGTTTCTGTCAGGAAATCTTCTCAAGTTTAGAGCACCATGGTCTCCGCCAACGACAAAGGCAAGAAGCCCGAGGAATAAGAACCTCAAGTTCCCAAGGAGGAGGAGATTTCGGTAGGGTATGAAGGTGACATGGAGGAGGACAAGCAACCGGACACTCACGCTACCGTCTCAAGCATTGGTTTGGTGGCACGGCCTACCAAGCTTAAGAGACAGAACAGATGTCTACAGGAGGGAGAACTCCGTGTCATATCCTCGCTCCACGCACACTTACTCCTAGTACCGTTGTTCTAACCGTGCAGGGAAGAAACACTCTAATTTGGAAGAATGGAGAAATAATAACAAGGCCAGGGATCCTTGGTCCGAGTTGATCATGGGCCGCATTGAGCATAATTTGGAGTTAATTCGTACTCTGATCTTCGATATGGAGGATTTTAAGAAACTTTTTGAGGAGCTTATCAAGAGAACACCACCACCACCAAAGGAGTAATTCGTCATCAGGTTTGGCATCCCCTTGGCTCGTTCCAAGCTTGGGGGAGTGCCACGGTATCACCACCATTATCTTTAACTTTTACCTTTTTAGTGGATTCATATCTGGGGTAGACAGGTTATCTTATAGTTTGGTTTGCATGTGGAAGTATCTCTCCTTTAGTTGATTATCTATGTATCCCTTGGTGTGAGTGCCTTTATTGAATATTAATGAGAAGTCTCATCTTTTAATTTTTGCACTTCTTATTTTAGTTTGCAATCTCTATTATATGATGGATCTTGTTGATCAGTATTGGCATCACTTTGGGATCATCAAGTGGATCTAAATTGGTTTTGGCAAACCGAGTTTTGGTCAGTAGTGTTACTATGAAAGAGAAAAAGAAAGAAAAAAGGCTTACAGGTATTTTGTATCATTTTTTTCGTTCTTGTTGGCTCATAAGCTTAGTATTCTTTATTTAAGATTCTTTTGTGTCTTCAAGGAAGATTGCATGTTTGGCTTTATTACTTGTATGTTTGCTTGTTTCTTCCAACTCTCTTGCTTCCTACCCAGACTTGCTTGCCAAAAACCTATTTTGAGAAGGCATACTTCTCATGTTTCCAAAATCCTTTGAACCAAAACTTTTTCCACTTGTGTCCACCATATCTACCTAGTAGCTTTTGCTATTCCAAGCAAATTCTGAAGTTTCATCTACCTATCGAATTAAAAAGTATTTTGTTATGTGAAAACTAGTTAGTAAAGCTCTCACGAACTTGATGGCACACCTTATTTACTTGCCCCTAATAGACTTGAACCATTGTGAACATCGAAGTTGTATATGCTTGCATCTATACGTTGGAATTAGCAGAACTATGCTCTCATGGGGAACGTTTTCAACATTGCACTTGTACTATGTACAAAGTTGATATCGTGCTCTTTTGTCTATGGATGTCAACGGTGTGAAATAAAGAGGGAACTTATAAGTCCATGGAGTCTGTATTCTATGTTAGAGAAACGCCTGGGCCACTAGCCTGAGCCATGCTTAATCATGGTGGAAACTTGCAGCATCACCATAGTGAGTCATCTATGAAGCATCCTCAATAAAAAGCTATGCACATTGTAAATAAAAAGATCGCTGAGATTCTTATTGTCTTCTTGCCTTGTCATTTTGGTTATGGAAAAGCTCCTATACCATGTGCAAGGGGTACCCCATTGGCGGTTCTCAATGATATGCAAATACTTACAATGACAAGAACTTACCAGGGACCAAAGTTGAGTATGCATGAGGAGTGGCCCTCATATTCAAGGGACATGAGATTACCAACTTATATTTCATCAAGCATATACTCCATCTTTGTTCACTTTAACCTTAATCATCTCAAGAAGCTTATGATAGGGGCAATGAGGGCTCAAAGCTAGTAAGTACCATAATATTTTGGAAGCTCTTTATGACTTGTAATCCCTGCTATCCTCTAAGAAGGTACCTTTCTTCCACTTCCAAGTTGAGTCAGTAAACCTACTTCTTCTCTATCTCCAGCAAGCATTTGAGTTGTTGTGTTTCAAGCATTCATATGGTGATTTATTCAATCATGTTCTCTATCTTCCTTGTTTGGACAAAACTCTTATCTATTGAGTATTACTTTGAAAGCCTTCACTTGTGAAAAACCATTTTGAGCAAAGAGTGCTCCTATTTTGAAACTTCTATAAAAAGCTTTTGTGAAACTGTTTACCAGGTGTTCTCTGACCAAGAACAAGTTTTCCAATTCCAATTATGATTTAACTTTATGCATCTCTATTGTGATTGTTGTATTTGGTTGCAAGCTAAGTTATATAATGGTGAGTTGCCTTCTTCTATGAGTTGTGCAATGGTAAGTGTGATGCTTCTTGTTCGTATTCTTTTATCGACACTTCACTCCATAAACCTGTGGACATGTTTAATGAGCTCATTATTCGCTTGGGGACAAGCGAAGTCTAAGCTTGGGGGAGTTGATACACCCAATTTTCATCACCATTCTATATCATAATTTACCTCTATTCATTGATATTTATCTTATTGTGAGGTATTACTTATGGCTTTCATATGTTTATGCATGTTGGATGATTCTTGGAGGATGGACTACTGGAGTCTGGATTCTGATGGAAAAGAAGGTGTTCCGATGAAATTTTGCGAAGATTAGAAAAATACCAGAAAAATATGGAAACATATTATTTTACTAGAAGACGAAGGAAGCCAGAAGGAGGGACGAAGAGGGGTCTCATGGGGCCCACACCCCCTAGGCGTAGGCCCACCTGACCCACGCCTAGGGCAGGTGTGGCTCACCTGCCCAGCCTTTGACTCCGCCCCCTTCGCCTATATCTTCCCTTCGGAACCCTAAGGCTCGGGGAGCGACCACAGATTGATTTCCTCCGCCTCTGGTGGGAGGAAAACAGCGAGAGAGAAAGATCTCTCTGGTAGACAGATTACTTCTGAGGGAATTTCTTCCCGGAGAGGGGAGACTGTCGCCATCAACACCGTCATCAAGCTAGGCTTCATCGGGATCATCATCATCATCCACACCATCATCTCCACCAGCACAATCATCACCACTCCATCCCGCTGGAACAATTGTGTTGGATATTGCTTTAGTTCTTAGGGGAAACTTTCCCGGTGTTGATTACTATTGTAGTTGATGCTTGTGAGATGGAACCATTGGATTATTGTTTATGTTCAGATTGTTATCCATTATCATATCATCTTTGATCTTGATCCATATGATGTCTTATGAGTAGTTCGTTTAGTTCTTGAGGACATGGGAGAAGTCATGTTGTTAGTAGTGAATCTGTGATGAGTTATTATTCAATGGTTTAGTATTTAAGTTGTGGTGTTATTCTTCTAGTGGTGTCATGTGAACGTCGACTACATGACACTTCACCATTTATGGGACTAGGGGAATGCATTGTGTATTTGGCTACTAATTGTGGGGTTGCCGGAGTGACAGAAACCTGAACCCCCGCTAGGACACCTTTGCACAAGGGAGCATAGGATCTCAGAGTTTAAGGCTGTGGTTAGATTTATATCTTAATTACTTTCCTGTAGTTAAGGATGTTTGTAGGGGGTTTAATCACAAGTATGTATTAGTCCTAGGAAGGGTGGTATGTTAGCACAGGTTCACCCACACAACACTTACGAATACCAAAGAAGAGTCCTCAGCTATTTGAAGCGCAAGTGCTTGACGGAATTCCCATGTGTCCTCGAGAACGTTTGGTCTTTATAAGTATTTCCACAGGCTTGTCCTTTGCTAAGAAAGGATTGGGCCACTTGATCCGTTTGTTCGTTACTTCTGTTACTTGCTCTTTGTTTTGTTGCCTTGTCAGAAAACCACTAAAAATATGTTTGCTAAGTATTCACAGGGATTTCCTGCTCCATACCACTGTTCAGCACCTTCTGCTCCTTGTTGGGATCGACACTCCTATTTATCGAAAGTACTACGATACACCCCCTATACTTGTGGGTCATCAGGGGAAGGGGCAGGTCTTCTAAAAGAGATGATCTAATGGCTGCCTTTGGCCACTAGGGTCACGATCCGACAACTTATATTGGTCGTTAGGGTTATGATCCAGGAAACTCTGGATTTCTTCATGGAACCCTGGAATCTCTAGTTGAAGAAGTTGCTTAGAATGCCGAGAGGGAGCTAGTTGATGCGTCGGAAACGTATCTATAATTTTTAATGTTCCATGCTTGTTTAGTATCTACTTTGCTTTGCTTTGTCTACACTTTGAGGTGTTTTTATATCTTTTCTGGAACTAATCTATTAACAAGTTGCCACAGTGCTAGTTGCCTGTTTTCTTCTGTTTTTGGTTCCAGAAAGGCAGAAAATGAATATTCTTGGAATTGGACGGGACAAAAGCCAAAGTCAATATTTTTCCGTGGGCGACACGAATCCAGAAGAAGAGACGAAGAAGCAAACCAGGGCATCCAGACCCCCCTAGGCGCGGCCAGGGGTGGGCCCGCGCCTGGGCACGGTGTGCCCCCTGGTTGCCTCCTGGCCTCGCCTCTTCGCCTATAAGAAGCCACCGACCCAGAAACCCTAAAAAATCCATCATACTTCCAAAAAAAGTTCCGATGTGCCGCCGCCACCGAAGGGGAGATTCGGGGGACATAAAGTCTCTGTTCCGGCACCCTGCCAGGACGGGGAAGCGCCCTCGGAGCCATCTCCATCGATCTCCATCGCCATCTTTATCACCGTTGCTGATTCCCATGATGAGGAGGGAGTAGTTCTTCCTCGAGGCTAAGGGCTCTATCGGTAGCTATGTGTTCATCTCTCCCTCTCTCTATGCATGGTCATATTGTGATCATGAGCTTTATAATCAAGTAATCTACCTTGATACTCAAGTGCTTCAATAGATCTCTACTTTCCCCATGTGTGTGAATGTGACAACGTGCACGCCATGGTGGCACTTAGGTTTGAGTCTACATAAATACTCTTTGTGCTTTAATAGATTTATGCTTTTCCCCACGTGTGTGAAAGTGACAGCATGCATACCGTGTGTGTCACTTTGGCTAGATTGAATAGTTGTTATGAGTTATATTTGGAGTTGGATGTCTCTATGAAATTGTGGTTTTTGTTGGAACCATCTAGCACTCAAGGTGACAGTGGGGTTATCTAGATTGGGGAAGGCGGACTTTGAGGAGTGCTGTTATAGCCCTACCGATGATTAGAGTGTCCAACCAGAGAGTAGTTAAGAGTAGTATCATGAAGAAAGGATATTTATATGAGAGAGTGTTCACTAGTGAAAGTATGATCCCTAGGCCTTGTTTCTAAACATTGAAACACCATTTGCATCTAGATCTATTACATGTTTGCTTGCTTCCAGTCTTTACCTCACCGTCAAGCTCCATCAAAGTATTTTCTGGCACCCACACACGTTACCCCACGTCAACAACAAGTAAGAAGCTATTTTCCGGCACCGTTATCACTTGTATTTCACTATCTCTTCGCCGAACTAGTGCACCTATACACCTGACAAGTATATTGGGTGTGTTGGGGACACAAGAGACTTCTTTTGATTTGAAGATTTGATGAGAAATTGCTCTTTTTATCTACTACTTCTTCACTTCATGTGATAAACCTTGGGTAATCCACTTCAGGGAAACTTGCTACTGTTCTACAAACCTCTGCACTTGGAGGCCCAACAACTGTCTACAAGAATAGAAGTGCGTAGACATCACTAGGTGCCGGATTTGAGCTCAATCCACGTAGTGGATCCACGTTGTGGGCAGTGAGGGGAAGGTCTAGCGTTGAAAGCCATGTTAACTCCTAATCGATAGCCATTCGGGGGGTGTACCGTGTGCCAAAAGTCCAGGTTTGTCTTGTTTATGATTTTATGTTCGTAGTGGGTGACATACAAGGGATACTCAAGCTGGTTTCATATTTTTTTAATTTTTGATGAATTTCCTATTGTCGGGGTTCGAGGGGGCGGGCAAAATCAGCAAACCCGCCGGCGCGTGCAGGCCCGCGAGGTCCATTGCAACCTTGAACCTAGCTACCCCATGGGGCACCCCAAAACATTTTTTCCCGAAAATTGAGGGCCATTTCTAGGGTACCTATAGTTAGAAACCGTAATTACTTGAGCGTAACTCAAGAAAAATATAGTATATGCTTGCACCACGAGATAAGTACCAACCTCCCAGGAATGGCGATCTGCCATGACGTAGCATGTGTGTAAATTTCCTCGAGGCCTAGGCCAAGCTCAATACTCGCACCTCCTTTGCAAAATCGCTAGTTTTTCAAAGTCGGTAAATGGAAGCTCTGGATTTCTTCATGGAACCCTAGAATCTCTAGTTGGATAAGTTGCTTCGAATGCCGAGAGGGAGCTAGGTGCCCGGTTTGGGCTCAATCCATGTACTGGATCTATGTTCTGAGCAGTGAGGGAGAGGTCTAGGGTTGAAAGCCATGTTAACTCCTACTCGATAGCTATCTATGGGTGCGCCGTGTGCCAAAAGTTCCGGTTTATCTTGTTTATGATTTTATGTTGGTAGTGGGTGACATAAAAGGGCTACTCGATATGGTTTTATATATATTTATTTATTTTTGATGAATTTCCTATTGCCGGGGTTCGGGGGTGGGCAAAATCAGCAAACATGCTGGCACGTGCAGGAACGCGAGGTTCGCTGCAACCTTGAACCTAGGAAGATGCCTAGCCTAGGTACCCCATGGGGCACCCCAAAACATTTTTTCCCAAAAATTGAGGGCCATTTCTATGGTACCTATAGTTAGAAACCACAATTATCGGGGCGTAACTCAGGAAAAATATAGTATATGCTTGCACCACGAGATAAGTACCAACCTCTCGGGAATGGTGGTCCGCCATGATGTAGCATGTGTGTAAATTGACTCGGGGCCTCGGCCGCGCTCAATTATCACACCTCCTTTGCAAAATTGCCGGTTTTTCGGAGTCGGTAAATGGAAACTTTGGATTTCTTCATGGAACCATGGAATCTCTAGTTGGATAAGTTGCTTAAAATGCCGAGAGGGAGCTAGATGCCTTTTTTGTGCTCAATCGCGTAGTGTATCCATGTTCTGGGCAGTGAGGTGGAGGTCTAGGGTTGAAAGCCATGTTAACTCCTACTCGATAGCCATCCCAGGGGTGCGCCGTATGCCAAAAGTCCCAATTTGTCTTGTTTATGATTTTATGTTGGTAGTGATTGACATACAAGGTCTACTCGAGCTAGTTTCATGTTTTTTTGATTTTTGACGAATTTCCTAATGTCGTGGTTCGGGGGTGGGAAAAATCAGAAAACCCATCGGCTCGCGCAGGCACGCGAGGTCCATTGCAACCTTGAACCTAGACACGTGCCTAGCCTAGGTACCCCATGGGGCACCCCAAAACATTTTTTCCCAAAAATTGAGATCCATTTCTAGGCTACCTACACTTAGAAACCACAATTACCAGGGCATAACTTTGGAAAAATATAGTATGTACTTGCACCACGAGATAAGTATCAACCTCCCGGGAATGGCGGTCCACCATGATGTCGCATGCGTGTAAATTGCCTCGGGGCCTAGGCCACGCTCAATTCTCGCACCTCCTATGCAAAATCGCCGGTTTTTCGGTCGGTAAATGGAATCTCTAGATTTCTTCATAGAATGCTGGAATCTCTAGTTGGAGAAGTTGCTTAGAATGCCGAGAGGGATCTAGGTGCCTGGTTTGGGCTCAATCTGTGCAGTGGATCCACATTCAGTGCAGTGAGGGAGAGGTCTAGGGTTGAAAGTCATGTTAACTCCTCGTCGATAGCCATCCCGGGGGTGCGCTGTGTGCCAAAAGTCCCGGTTTGTCTTGTTTATGATTTTATGTTGGTAGTAGGTGACATACAGGGGCTACTCGAGCTAGTTTTATATTTTTTTAATTTTTTATGAATTTCCTATTCCCGGGATTCGGGGGGTGGGCAAAATCGGCAAACGTGCTGACGCGCGCAGGCACGAGGTCCGTTGCAACCTTGAACCTAGGCACATGCCCAGCCTACCAAAAGTCCTGATTTGTCTTGTTTATGATTTTATGTTGGTAGTGGGTGACATACAAGGGCTACTCTAGCAGGTTTCATATTCTTTTGATTTTTGATGAATTTCCTATTGTCGGGGTTCGGGGGGGGGGGGGGGGGGGGAAACGGCAAACCTGTTGGCACACACGCGGTCCATTGCAACCTTGAACCTAGGCACGTTCCCAGCCTAGGTACCCCACGGGGACCTCAAAACATTTTTCCCGGTAATTGAGGGCCATTTCTACGGTACCTAAAGTTAGAAACCGCAATTACCGAGGCATAACTCAAGAAAAATACAGTATATGCTTGCACCACGAGATAAGTACCAATCTCCCGGGAATGGCGTTCCGCCACGACGTAGCATGCATGTAAATTTCCTCGGGGCCTAGGCGGCTCTCAATTCTCGCACCTCCTTTGCAAAATCGCCGGTTTTTCGGAGTAGGTAAATAGAAACTCTAGATTTTCTTCATTGAACCTTGGAATCTCTAGTTGGAGAAGTTGCTTAGAATGCCGAGAGGGAGCTAGGTACCGGGTTTGGGCTCAATCTGCGCAGTGGTTCCATGTTCTGGGAAGTCAGGGGGAGGTCTAGGGTTTAAAGCCATGTTAACCCTACTCGATAGCCATCCGTGGGGTGCGCCATGTGCCAAAAGTCCCGGTTTGTCTTGTTTATTATTTTATGTTGGTAGTGGGTGATATACGAGGGTGACTCGAGCTGGTTTCATATTTTTTTGATTTTTGATGAATTCCTATTGACGGGGTTCTGGGGATGGGCAAAATCGGCAAACCTGTCGGCGCGCGCAGGCATGCAAGGTCCATTGCTACCTTGAACCTAGGTACGTTCCCAGCCTAGCTACCCCATGGGGCACCCCAAAACATTTTTTCCGAAAATTGAGGGCCATTTATAGGGTACCTATAGTTAGAAACCGCAATTAGCAGGGCGTAACTCGGGAAAATACAGTATATGCTTGCACCATGAGATAAGTACCAACCTCTCTGGAATGGCGGTCCACCACGACTTAGCATGCGTGTAAATTGCCTCGAGGCCTAGGCTGCGCTCAATTCTCGCACCTCCTTTGCAAAATTTCCGGTTTTTCGGTGTCGCAAAATGGAAACTCTTGATTTCTTCATGGAACCCTAGAATCTATAGTTGGATAAATTGCTTACAATGCCGAGAGGGATCTGGGTGTCGGGTTTGGGCTCAATCCGCGTAGTGGATCCACGTTATGGGCAGTGAGAGGAAGGTCTAGGGTTGCAAGCCATGTTAACTCCAACTCGATAGCCATCCAGGGGTGCGCCATGTGCCAAAAGTCCTGGTTTGTCTTGTTTATGATTTTATGTTGGTAGTGGGTGACATATAAGGGCTACTCGAGCTGGTTTCATATCTTTTGATTTTTGATGAATTTCCTACTGACGGGGTTCGGGGAGGGGGGTGGGAAATATTGGCAAAACTGTCGGCGCGCGCAGGCACACGAGGTCCATTGCAACCTTGAACCTAGGCACGTGCCCAGCCTAGGTACCCCATGGGGAACCCCAAAACATTTTTCCCCAAAAATTAAGGGCCATTTCTAGGGTACCTATAGTTAGAAACTAAAATTACCGGGGCGTAACTCAGGAAAAATATAGTATATTCTTGCACCACGAGATAAGTATGAACCTCCTGGGAATGGCGGTCTGCCACAACGTAGCATGCATGTAAATTTCCTCGGGGCCGAGGCCGCGCTCAATTCTCGCACCTCCTTTGCAGAATCGTCGGTTTTTTGGAGTCGTTAAATGGAAACTCTAGATTTCTCCATGGAACCCTGGAATCTCTAGTTAGAGAAGTTGCTTAGAATACCGAGAGGGAGCTAGGTGTCAGGTTTGGGATCAATCCGAGCAGTGGATCCATGTTCTGGGAAGTGAGGGGAAGTCTAGGGTTGAAAGCCATGTTAATTCCTACTCAATTGCCATCTGGGGTGCGTCGTGTGCCAAAAGTCCTGATTTTTCTTGTTTATGATTTTACGTTGGTAGTGGGTGACATAAGAGGGCTACTTGAGCTTGTTTCATATTTTTTTGATTTTTGTTGAATTTCCTATTGCCGGGGTTCGGGGGTTGGAAAAAATCGGCAAACCCGCCGGCGCGTAGGCACGTGAGGTCCATTGCAACCTTGAACCTAGGAACGTGTCCAGCCTAGGTACCCCATGGGGCACCCCAAAATTTTTTTCCTGAAAATTGAGGTCCAGTTCTCGGATACCTACAGTTAGAAACCGCAATTTACGGGGCGTAACTCAGGAAAAATACAGTATATGCTTGCACCACGAGATAAGTACCAACCTCCTAAGAATGGTAGTCCGCACGATGTACCATGCGTGTAAATTTCCTCGGGGTCTAGGCCGCGCTCAATTCTCGCACCTCCTTTGCAAAATCACCGGTTTTTCGGAATCAGTAAATGGAAACTCTGGATTTCTTCATGGAACCCTGGAATCTCTAGTTGGAGAAGTTGCTTAGAATGCCGAGAGGGAGCTAGGTGCCGGGTTTGGGATCAATCCGCATAGTGGATTCATGTTCTGGGCAGTGAGGGGGATGTCTAGGGTTGAAAGCTATGTTAACTCCTACTCGATAGCCATCCGGGGGGGTGCACCGTGTGCCAAAAGTCCCGGTTTTTATTGTTTATAATTTTATGTTTGTTGTAGGTGACATACAAGGGCTACTCAAGATGGTTTCATATATTTTTTAATTTTTGATAAATTTCCTATTGCCGGGGTTCGGGGTGGGAAAAATCGGCAAACCCGCCGGCACGCGCAGGAATGTGAGGTTCATTGCAACCTTGAACCTAGGCACGTGCCCAGCCTAGGTACCCCATGGGGCACACCAAAACATTTTTTCCCGAAAATTGAGGGCCACTTCTAGGGTACATACAGTTAGAAACCGCAATTAGCGGGGCATAACTCAGGAAAAATACAGTATATGCTTGCACCACGAGATAAGTACCAACCTCCTAGGAATGGTGGTCCACCACGACGTAGCATGCGTGTAAATTTCCTTGGGGCCCAGGGTACGCTCAATTCTCACACCTCCTTTGTGAAATCGCCGATTTTTCAGAGTCGGTAAATGGAAACTCTGCATTTATTCATGGAACCCTAGAATCTTTAGTTGAAGAATTTGATTAGAATGCCGAGAGGGATCTAGGTGTTGGGTATGGGCTCAATACGCGCAGTGGATCCACGTTCTGGGTAGTGACGGGGAGGTCTAGTGTGTGTGTGTTGTGTCTAGGGTTGATATGAAAATGGTAGTACTCAGTTTCCCCCTCTCATGATAACTCGTCCTCACTTTGGTTGGTATGCCCTGATTGGTCAAGACGGTTATCACATGGATCGTGCCCACCCAATGTTGATCCTATGTGATCTAACGGGCAAGATAGCCCCCTCCCCCTCTCTCTCTTTAGAGACAGACCTCTCTATCCACACGAAATAACAAGTTTGCCACTGATACTTTACTTCCATAATCAAATAGAAGGAAAGTGTACAAAGGCGTATAATTTTCGTATATGCATGTCTATGTATTTCCTTTTATTCTCTGAAAATTATAAACTATTTGGATATATATACATGAGGGTAGATAAAATATAAAAAATGTGTGTGTTTTCTAGTGCAGAAAGGGAAAACACGGTGGCACGCTCGTCTAACCGGTTGTAACGCATCCACCATGGCACAAGTACGGTGCACTGTAATGTTGTGTCAGCGGGGGTCGAATGATGCATCCTATGCACGCTTCGTGCCCTTCACATTAGAGTGTGACAACACATGGGCTCGATAGCCATGCTTTAACCGTTGGGTTTTTAGGCGTCCCTCCTTTTGACCCTTCTACGAGAAGAAATCGATCGAGCCATAGATTAAAGAGTACGTCGAGTGGTCATGTCACGCCTATGAAAATCCTACTACCTCTCCAGCTCCAAATAGGAACGGGCCTCAAAGTATCGTGCCTGCAATCTCATTTCCAGCTGGGGCCCATGGCACGAAACGTCCACGCGTCAGCCAGAAGCCGAACACCTAGCTACCGGGGCACTAATTGAGCCTCGAGGCGGAGGGCCCCAGGAGGAGACTTAACAATGTCCCATCCTTAAAACCTACTCTTGTACATCGTCTCCCTCCCATGCATCGACCCATTCTCCCTGATCTAGCAAAACCCACAAACCTCATAGTACAGCTTGAGGCCGAGCAACCACCTTCTCCCTTCTGACGCCATGAAGTGAGTGCTTGTAGGTGAGTCTTCAGGTGTTGCCGTCGGGCTGCCTATGCCTTCCACGGGCGATGCGGCGCCTCCCGCCGCAAATCTGGAGGAGATGCATGCAACCCAGGGCGAGGAGGACGTCCAGTTCAACCGTTATGAGGACTATGTGCTCGTGGGTGCAGAAGACTTCGGAGCCCCCAATGAGAGTGAGGAGTTCGACGAGCACGTTCCTTTTGTGTTCCCGGAGGTACTTTTATCTCTCCATCTTTCTAGTTTACTATTCATATTTTTTGGTTGGGCTATAGATGTACTAGTACTGAATCTGTTCAAGTACTCTTTATTCTACCAATCATGATTAGATGCACCATACAACCCGTAATAAACCTGTAAAATTATGCTATGGAGACAGCCGTAATAAACCTGTAAAATTATGCTATGGTTTTCAAAGTAACTTGAAATGGTTGTTCGAATATCTATGCATGACCGGTAAATGCACTACTAGTTTGTGCAATTTTTTCGAACAAGTAGACTAAGTAAATTTATTTTGCTCATTTCTTTTGCATTTTTTGCATATTATAGGTTGATTCAGGTGAGGTGGACTCTAACAAGGAGTACAGGGACGACAAGAGCCACCACGTATTAAAGATTATCAAGACCAGGAAGGTCCTTTCCGCACTCTACGTGGGGAGCTCAGGTGCCCCTTCTATAGCAAAAAATTCAACCCGAGGATTGACAACATGATTCCGCATGCGGTTGGCATCGGTAAAATCCCCAAGGCTAAGCACGCTGTGTATGGAAAATTCCTGAGGGAGTACGTCAGGACCGGCCTTGTATCCCCATCCTTCGGGATCAGGATTCGCCGCTCCAAGCCAGCCAAGAAGTGACCTTGCTGCCTTCTATGACACCTAATAATTTTAAGTTGTTTCTGCCGTTTCTAGAACATGAGACTATATGTGGTGTGTTGGACCGTATGCAATGTCTTCGTGTGTGCATGTGTGTATGTGTTGCATCCTTGTTTGATCATGCTTGCATAACAATCACGAATAAATTCCGCGGAGCATATTGATGATGACAAATTAATTTACCTCTACATTCTGTCAAGTCATAATTACATCGCATCAGCACTGCGCACCCAATGCACAGTGGCAACAAGATGGGTGGACTCCGTGGTGCGTTATCACGGTATCCGTGTCGCCGCCCTCTCGATCCCCACGCCATCGCCAAGTCGCACGCACACCCTTCCTGCTCGACATGACCATGCAATCGTAGCACTGCGATGTCGAAACTGATGGTGCTCGACCGGTCAAACTTGCTTTGGAGTAGGTATAGACCGTAGTGATGATAAATGTGATTTACCATCCTCGGACCTCCTCCCCCTCCCCTTTTAACGAAGGGCCTCCTGGCCCTGCAGCCCTGCGCTGTGCAAATTCTGTCTGTGCCCTTTGCATGCGGCAGCATCTAGAATGGCCATGCAGCGCCTGGGTTTACTTTCTATGGCTTGAATTTTCTAAAAGTTTGGCCAAACTTTCCGTGGATTGACCTTTCAAAGAAAAATATAGGCCTCAAGCCTTGGGATGGAGGGAGTATTACTGAATATAGCTACCTGAGATTTTGGTGGGATCCACAAGATCAGATGTCGTTGTCCACAAACGGGCACAATCTAAGGACACATTCATAATATAAGATTCTAGCAAACTCGACACATCGTGCTTGGATATAGTGACACATACATAATTTCTGTTATAATGAAGGTTACAGTCATAAACACACCCAGATTATAGTTCGAAAAGGTAATACACAACAGTTCAGAAGTGTTCAGACATAGCTATCACACTTTGTACTTGTGAAAGAACATGTTTTCATAAACATAAAAATCCCCATAGAAACACAACAATCGTGCACTAAAACTGGACATCCTAGCCTGTTAGAATGATTGGCGGAGAAGGCGACCGATACCTGGGTGTCTTCAGGCGCTTGCCCCGGCTGTTAGATTCCTCTCCATTCTGGCATCTGGGGCAAACCCCTTGCCTTGGTGGTGGTTCAAAGGTGCGTTTATTGGAATGAAACAATTGGATCTGGAGGTACATCTCGTGGTTGACATACTCGTCAATAGCAGCGTACTTCAGGTTAGGTTCAGAAAGCGGCTTATCCTCCCAGTAATCGTTCCCTAAGATCCTCCACCAACATATTGGGAATTTTTCCTTCATGTTAGCGTACCATGGGTCGATGAGATCGGCGGCAAGATAAGCCATCCCAGTCCTGCTGACATTCATCATTGGGATCTAGTAAATATCCTGGATGTCCACTCTGTACTCCTTTGGGATGAAAATTATGATAGTCGGGCTAGTAAGCAGGCCAGTGTTAGACCTGGTGTCAACACTAGTAAATGTTATCTGCTGGTTCATTAGAAAGTCACCAAAGAGAAACCTAATTCTTTCGCCCCACCTGCATGAAAATGAATTCAGACAAATAATGTAGCAAGAACTTTTGCAAACAAACGGTTCAGGAACAAATGACAGCAACGGGTACCTCTTCCTATCACCCCCCTTCTCGCAAAAAGGTTGGTAAACGAGGACGTGCTCCTTCATGGAGCATTGCAGCACGGCGATCCTGCAGTGATATCGGCTGTACTCGAGGTCGAGACCCATGAACCTGAACCCGCTTTCTTCTGATGGTAGCAAATTCTTGTACTGGGCAATAGTGCGCTTCACCGTCTTAGGTTCGGTGGTGTCGACGACACTGGCCTTCTTCCCGCCATGGACTTCTATGTCGAAGTACGCAGTCCCTATCATGTCGTTGTTTCGGACATCCCGCTGGTCCATGACTACATGCAAGAGGGAAAGGACATGAAGGAAGAGGGTGATGCCGTGGCGGAGGAAATGGATGGGGCCGTGGAGGAGGAAGACGATGAGGCCGTGGAGGAGGAAAGGAGATGGAGAAGACAGAAACTACTTATTGCAAGATTTCAACCACCCTTCCTAGTATGTGGAACGGTGCATGACCGTTCGTAGTGCGGTGGAAGTGGAGGAAAACAGTGGTTCTACATGGCGACGCTAGCGCTTTCTGAAATTGGTTCTACGCCACTTGCATGCAGTGGAATCAAGGTCTTCCATGCACGATCTAAGTCAAACATAGTCGTGTTCCAACCTTCACTCTCTGACATGTCGGACCCTACATTTGGCAGTCGCATTATAGCATAGTTTTAAAAATCGGACCAGTCAGTGAACCGGTGAGGCGACTGGTTCACTGGTTTTCTGTTTGGACCACTGGTTCATTCGGTTCGATGGCGACAAAAAACATTTCTTTTCGTAAAATTTAAGAAAATTTTATAAAAAATGGCCATAAAAGGTATATATAATGTATATTTTAATATGTAATCAAGAAAACATGGCATGTCCAAGTGGTATTGGGCTTTATTTGTTGATATTTATGGCAAGCATAAGGTTCACAAGTTCAACTATGTATTCCAGTGTCTTACTAGAGATTCCTGACCATGGTTTCACACATGGAGTCCCTAGAGTCATTTGCACACGACCACACACACACTACAATGGATGTGGTGATGCAACTTCTGTCACACCGGTGCATCATTCCATGCGGCAGCTGCATTGTAGTGGCTTTTTGGGTATTTATGACCATGGTTTAACACATGTGTTCTTTTCCAAACAAACTTGATCCACATAAGCACACACGCTCAAATGGATGTGGGGATGCAGCTTCTGCCACACCGGTGCATCACTCCATGTGGCAGTGGCAATGCAGGAGCTTTCTAGGGATTCCTGACCATGGTTTGACACATGGAGTACATATAGTCATTGTATGTATTATTTTCCAAAACACCTTGATGCACACGACCACACACCCTATAATGGTGATGCAACTTCTTCACACTGGTGCATCACTCCATGTGGTAGTTGCATTCTAGGGGCTTTCTAGGGATTTATGACCATGGTTTAACACATGGAGTCCACAAAGTCATTTGCATATGTTCTTTTCAAAACCATAATTATCCACGCGACCACACACACTACAATGGATGTGGTGATGCAACTTCTGTCACACTGGTGCATCATTCCATGCGGCAGCTGCATTGCAGTGGCTTTCTGAGGATTTCTGGCATTGGTTTGACACATGGTGTCCCTTGAGTTGTATCATGTGTTTTTTACCAAACCACAATTATCCACATGACCACACACACTTAAGTGGATGTTGGGATGCAACTTCTGTCACACCGGTGCATCACTCCATGTCGCGGTTCCATTCTAGGGGCTTTCTAGGGCTTTCTGGACATGGTTTGACACATGGAGTCACCAGAGTCATTTCATATGTTATTTACCAAACCACAATGATCCACACGACCACATGTACACTCCAATGGATGTGATTATGTAGCTTCTGTTACACTGGTGCATCATTCCATATTTCCATGTGGCGGTTGCATTGCTAGTGATGCTCTTACATGGCGACGGTAGCGCTGGGTGAAATTGGTTCTGTGCCACTTGCATGCAGTGGAATCGAGGTCTGCCATGCATGATCTAAGTCAAACGTACGCACGTTTGCGCGTGCCCACCTTTACTCTATGACAGGTGGGACCCTACATTCCCCTCACGATTAATTTTTTCACTTCCTTTAGACGGTCCCCGTGCCCACCCTCACTAATTACGACCCCCTTCCTTTCCTTCCACGTGGACGAGACCTGTGTATGCGCAATTAAATTGCATGGTAGGATTTGACACATGATAAGTAGTGATGCATAACACATGAGCTATAGGTGACGCAATGGACAAGACTAAACGACTGATAGCTTGAATTGACGTGACACCACAAGATGCATATATCCTCGTTATTACCCTTTTTAATGAGGGCTCCCTTTAAATATTTGTTTACTCATAAGATGGAATGGCCGCCGCCACGCGTCTCCACAAGTACATTTGAATCGCAGCGACGGTTCCAGCATATCCCCTGTTTGGAAGAAAACCCTATTCTTCTTCCTCCTGTCCTCTGTCTTCTGCTTCCAATTTGTTGTTCTTTCTGTCTTCTCCTTGCCACCACCACACTTCTCCACAAGGATGTATGAATCACAGCGACAGTTCCAAACTTCCTTGTTTTGCTGAAAGCCTTCTTCTTACTTCGTCCCTCTATCTTCTGCATCCCATCTATTGTTCTTTCTATCTACTCCTTGCCTCCATGGAAGGTTACACTCGAGAGACAAGCTTCACTGCCCATGGAAATACAAGATAGATGTCGTCTACACCAACGAGGAGGATGCAGTTATGCGAGTCCTGAGGATGTACTAGGAATGGATTGAGAAAAACGAGGACAAGTTTATCGGATTGGACCTCGAGTACACCAAGGAGGAGGAAGAGTATGAAAACGATGTCGCCGTCTTTCAACTGGCAATGAGGCAACACGTCCTCGTCTACCAGTACTCCTGATTTGTAGATCTGATCTCTTTAGTTTACTACTTTCAGGGTTTTCTTACTTTTAATGGTCACTTGTATGATTTTAATCAGCTGATCTTGCCTTTACTAAACAGTCTTAGTCCCAAATTTTGCTCAAATGTTGTTCTCACAAGTACTGCAATATTTCTATATGCTCATATTGCATTTACTGAATTATGTTAGTACCGAATGAATTATGACTATATAACTTTCAGAGTGTTCACCTTGGATTTACTAAATTTTTGTAGTTTCAATTTTTATTCAGGATATGGTATTGCATTGTCTAAATAGTCATAGTCCCAAATTTTATTATAGTTGGAATCTTGTAAGTACTGCATTTTTGCAACTAGTGAATTTTATTGCGTATGGAATCTATCCATTTGGTCATGTTGCAACTACTGAATTTTATTAGGACCAAAAAAATTATGATAAGCCAATATTGAGAGTCTTGATTTTGCATTTACTAAACTTTTGTACCTTAAAAATATATATTCAGAGATGATGATCTTGCATCGACAAAACATTTGTAGTTACTCGTTGTCATTGTTTTGGTCATGCATTTTATGATGACAAACTACACACTTCTAGGACTGACAAGAAGTGTCCAATGCTGCGCCAATTCCTTCTGCATAAAGGAATTATTTTCTGCACTATCGACAAAACATCTGATTCTGTCAAGTTTTTTTCATGCAGGAATCATAATTCCTGAGCACAAGTGGATCGATATTCAAGATCTTTTCAAGATCAAAGGGGGGTGGAGGAGGGATGGAATGGCTAGTCTCGCGGCTAGAATCATAGATCCGTCGTACACCAAAATGAAGGAAGATTTCCCTAGAGATAGGCATGATTTTTGGGAGGAGAGGCCGTTGTCTGAGATAAACCTGAAGTATGCAGCCATAGATGCTTACATGACCTACCAGCTGTATGCTCAGATCCATTTCTTTCAAAATTTCCTTGCGTTTTTCCCTAGTTGCAAGAGGGAAGACAAGGAAAGGGGAGCCCTTTGTCGGAAATGCAACATAGGTGAGCGTTATGCTGAAACTGCAAAGAGAGAGGCTGCAGCTGAAGCCGCAAACAGAGAGGATGCAGCTAAAGCCGCAAACAGAGAGGCTGCAGCTGAAGATAGGGAAGGCAAGGCCCCTTCCAGGTGGGATGAACTTGCATATCGTCAGAAGTGGGCGGACAATAACACAAGGGATAGATGGAATGATGGCCGTTGGTGTCCTAGAAAAGATGCCAAGCGCATCAAGTGGTCTGATGAGGAGTGAATTAAATTTTACTTCTTTCTATTATGTTTCTGTATATTTCTGGTAGCTTGTCAAAAACTTCTGTTGGTCCTGTGGAATTATTAGTGTACGAACCATGTTTAATATGTATGGGAATCATGACGACTTATTGTGTAATTACATACCTGTGTTTGCGCCATGGTACATAATAATGATAGAATGCATTCTATCTTGCCAAGTTGTTTTTAAAATTTTAAAAATTTCACCCTCAAACTCAAAAACAGGATTTAATTTGTGAAGCAAGTATTAACACTACAATTCGAATCCTTCTAGATGCATGATTGTGTGGTCGTACATCACATTTGGACCCTGGTTTGACCAAACCTTGTAAATTTCATAATAAAATTATAAATTCTCAAAATCTTTTGAAACCTTGAAATTTGGTCATTGTGTGGCAAATACTTTTCAAGGAAAATGACAAACACGTACACTCCAATGGATGTGGTGATGTGATTCTGTCACACTGGTGCATCATTCCATATTTCCATGTGGCGGTTGCATTGCTAGTGATGCTCTTACATGGCGACGCTAGCACTGGATGAAATTGATTCTGCTCCACTTGCATGCAGTGGAATCGAATTTAGCCATGCACGATCCAAGTCAAACGTACTCATATTTGCACGTGCCGACCTTCACTCGCCGACAGGTGGGACCCTACATTTCCCCTCGTGATTAATTTTTGCACCCCCTTTAGACGGTCCCTGTGCCCACCCTCACTAATTATGCCCCCTCCTTGTCTTCCACACGGACATGACTAGGGGTGGAGGTTCCTCACTCCCTACTCGAACAACTTCTTCCCTCCCTGATTCCATCCCCTCACGAATCCATCCGCCTCCGGATCACACTGCCTCTATTAATTTGCCTGATTCGAGCATCCATTTGCCACTATGGGTAAATATTGGGGTAAACATTGGGCTAGCAGCAGGCTGAAGCATAAGGCAGACGATGACGATGACGTGGTTGGCCCTTGCGACCCCCATCGTGAGGATTGGTGATGGAAAAAACCTTAGCGCTGCGAACATGTACAGGGTTGCCAAGGAGTTGGACATCATCTCCGCCGGTCGTGTCGGTCGCTGCATCCCTGGCTTCCGCCCGCCGATCAGGGAAATGGACGAACAACCGTTCGACACGGCATGCCTGCTTTACCCCGATACTAGCGTATGGACAAATGACCATGACAACCACGTTAGTTCCAGTATCTTGCTTATTGATTCAGTCATATCGTTGATTCATATATGCTGAACTTTCATCGGAATCCTATATTCCTTCCGTCAAATGTGTTGTTTGCATGCGCAGTTTGAATGAATTGAACTATTTAAGACTATTCTGTACATAGGAAGATCTGCTGGTACTTGATATTCTGGTATTTTCATAGTGATATAGTCTTAATTTAGGTGATAGCTAAGGTGTCAATTTGGATTTGCAATGGAATGCCTGCTAGGTGATATTCCGTTTTCTAAAAAAATAAACAAACTAGACGATTTAAGACTATTATGTCCCTCGTTTTATGATCACCGTCAAGAGTTTGTTGGGGGGAAGCTTGATAGATGTGAGATTCTACACATTTTTTATGGTTTTTATTGATGGTTTTCATTTGGATTTAATGGTTTTCTAGCTTTACCTAACTCTAATACTTCGCTAGTGAAGAAAACTTGGTTTTTAATGTGTGTTTAAGGTTCTGAACATCACCAGAGGGATTTAACAGCAAAAACACAATATTCAGGCGAAAACAAGAAAGTCCCTTATTGGAAGTAATCGAGGGGAATTTACTACAAGCTTAACGACCAACTATACGGGCCGCCGCCATATAGTTACCCCTGTATAGTTGCCATCTCTTTAGTATTATTAAATGGGACAACTTTCGTGAAGAGGCCAAGGTAAAAACAGAACACACGAGCCTCCATACCATCTAGAAGGGAGAAAGAAGGGATCCGGAGTAGAAGGGGAAGATGTTCTTCATATGGCTCCACGATCTTCGATCTCCTATCCACCACACTTCCATAGCCATCACTTGTACTTGAGAGAGAGAGAGATCTCCACCTTACAAGATTAGGGTTTGACATTGTTCTTCCCATCTTGAATTGTGTTGGATTTATTTCCATTTCTTATTGTGGATCTCCACAGTAATATCAAGAAGAACTCCCTTTATTTAATTATATCGATGATTCTTTCTTATCTCATGTGTGAGTAAGTTTCCTTGGGCGTGGGAGATGTAGGGGATTGGTGAGATGTGATGTTCCTACACAATTTCCATCAAGTTTGTGGTTAATTCTAATTACTATATTATGTGTGCTTGACTATCTGTGGGATGCTTAATGTCTGTTGTCCAATTAAGGGCCCAAACAACATGATGCTTTGTTCAACATAGATAGAATCTTGTTTGCTAGCAGATCGGCGACCCCCGAGTGACATGGGATATCAATGGGAAACTAGTTTGACTCGAGGATAACGAGGAACCATCGAGCTTATTGCATTAGTCTGATCCAAGGAACTTAATTGCTAAGCAACCTAAAGGATCTTAATTGTCTAGTGACTGACCAATGGTTGTGGTAAACAGTCTAGTAGGAGTATTGAAGTTGGGATGAAATCTACCAAGAGGAGTTCCAACTAATTATGGGTTTCTCGTCTACACACATAGTTATAAGATTATAATTGTTACACTTATTACTCATTCACCCGGCATATTCACTATCACCATGAACTGAAACTCCCCGCGCCTACCTTGTCATCTGCAAAAAACAACAAACAAATCGTCCTTTACTTTTTATGCTTTTTATTTCTGAAGTTTATATTTTAGTTTTATTTTAGTACTTCCATTTACACCCAAATTCCATTCTTATTCTCAACACTTGCAGTCAATTCATTCGAAGACCTATGACAACCTCGGGTGTGACAGAGACTTTAACAATAAGCACTTACCTTTGGGCTCCCTGTGGGATCGATATCTGAATTTCAAAACTAGCTACAAATGATCTGTGCACTTGCAGTCATCAAGCTATTTTCTGGCGCTGTTGCTGGGGATCTAAGCGCTAAGTGTTTTGTCTCTCGACATTTCAGGTGTTACTAATAAAAGATGTTCTCCTTAGGAGACAAAGGGTCTACACGCTCTGGTAGGGCTTATCTACCAGATTATTTTGAACGCGTGCCTACTCAGAGGCACGAGGAAATTATTTAAGAACTTTTGAGATCGAATAGAGTTGAAATTGACAACCTAAGTGACTTCATGGAAATAATGTCTGTTCATAGGACAACACCCAAGAAACATCAGAAGGCTCTCAGAGAATATAGTGCTGCAAACTCTGCATTTCTTAAACAACCAATAGAATTTCCTAATCCTGGAGTTAGGGAATATCGATTTTGACTGTGAAATTATTAAAATTTTGAAGGAAAAATCTTTCAGTTGAAGGGAAGATGAGGACCCTGGAATGCATCTTAGAGTGTTCGACGATGTGATAACATCACTTGGACCAAAAGGTTTGCCAAGAGAATTCTCTCGTCTGAAATTATTTCGTTCGTCTCTCAAAGGTAAAGCTCTAAACTGGTTATATTCTCTCTCACCATTATATTAAATGTTGGGAAAACTGCATCAAAAAATTCATAAACAGGTTTAATCCTTTTGCAAAGGTAACAGAACTTAGAAAGAATATAGGCAATTTTAGTCAGAACGTGGGAGAAAACTATCCACAAGCCTGGGAAAGATTTTTTGGAATGATCAATAGTATCCCTAATCATGGCTATTCTGAGTCACCTGTTTGCCACATATTTTACCACGGTATTAATACCCAATGTAGAGAATTGCTAGATTCATCAACAGGAGGATCGATAAATACTTTAACTATTAAAGCATGTTTGGAATTAATGGCTACTAGGGCTAAAAATGATTCTTTATATAATCCCTATTTTGGCACTAATCCGGAAAAGGGAATACTTCGTATAAACCATGATCTTATGCCTGAAGTGAGTAAAGCCATGAAAGAAAAAGGTATACCTTCAGAGCTTGTCAAGGAAAACAAAGTAGATTTATTACAAGTTTTGAAGAAGTTGAAACTAGAAAAGTTTTTCAAGAATTGAAACATTGACAGACAAAGTCTTATAATAACTTGCGTAAGCAATTTCAAAGACATAAAAAGATTTTGGCCAAACTTACAGAAAATTATGAGGATATTGGCCCAGAAATAAAATTATTTAACAAGTACTTCAGTATGATGGAAACCCAATGTGAATAAATAGCATCTAGTTATCAAATTTTTCTTCGTGATGATATAAATATTCCTGTTTCTACTAATGTTATTACAAGAAGAGGTGCAGTTGTTAAATGACCGTTAGTACCACTAGAATATGAAGCTGAAAAAGATCAAAAGGAAAAATCCTTTCTCAAAGCAAGCTAGGAAGATGATACATTGGTGGATCCTCGAGATGAGACTGCTCAAGACACACAAGATCAAACCTTGGAGGAGAAGAATGATACACGGGATGACAATTATAACTCTGATGCAAAGACTGTTGATCTAAGAGAAGAAAAAGACACAAGCAAATAAGATGAAGTTGTTGCAATAGAAAACAAGAAAAATGATAAGCAACAACAAAACAAAGAAACGAAAGATACTGATCCTCCACAAAAGGTAAAATATAAATGGAAGAAACTTCCATATCCAGACCATAAAAATAAAGCACCAGATGAGGCAATCTATGATTCTTTCGCAAAGGCACTTAATGATCTTTGTGTAGAAATTCCATTTGCGGATGCAATAAAAGTGCCTGCCTATTCTAAATTTCTCCGTGACATTCTTAGTAGAAAGAAATAACTGAAACCGTTGCCATGGTGACTAGTTACCCTGCTAATGGGAGACTATTGTCTAAGTTAGGATATCCCGGTATACCAACTATTTCATGTTCAATAGGAAAAGGTGATATTCATAATTCTTTATGTGATTTAGGTGCAGGAGTTAGTGTAATGCCATACTCCCTCTATAAAAAGCTAGGATTAGGGGAATACTCCCCCACTTCTATCACTTTACAGATGGCTGAAAAATCCACTAAACAACCTGTTGGTATGATTGAGGATGTTCTACTTAGAATAGATGAGCATGTTATTCCCACTAACTTTATTATTCTTGAAATGCCGGAAGATGAAAGATCATCTACAATACTTGGAATACCTTTTCTTAGCACTGCAGGAACATCAGTTGATTGTGCTGCAGGGAAAATAATCTTCAATGGTTATGATGCTAAATAATTCGGTATTTTCCAAAGAAACTAGAAGGAGAAAGGTATGTTCCACCGATAAAATGAGTCCATGTGGTAAGTGCCTTTGATAAAGGTCAACCAAAGATAAGAATTCGAGAATAGAGAAGGGATTGAAATATTCAACCATTCTCAATAAAATGCTTAATGGGAGTCAACCCATCATATCAATAAAATAAATTAAAGTTAGACAATAAAGATGTTCATCGCATTCCTACAACTTTTTCATAGACATTTTTGCGGAAGCGCACTCGTAAAGATGCAGCTGTAAAAAATTAGCAAAAATACCGACTGAATAAGCATAGATTTAGAGTAGAAAATAAAGTTTGAGTTTTATATGTAGAAACTGGACTAATAATATTTTTTAGATAAAAAATGCATCTTTGAAAATTTGGGTGAAAAAGCATGTTCCAGGAGTTGTAACGACCAACAATACAGCGGAAATATTTATTCCAGCCGTATAGTTGCGGCCGTATAATTATCGACAAAATGCTCAAAACTTCTGGTTCGAATACAGAAGGTTTGACAACCAACTATACGGTGGGACCATTTGGTCCGGTCGTATATTTGTGGCCGTATAGTTGTGATCTGGCGAAGGGAAACCCTAACCCTCGCCGCCACCACAATTATATGGCGGGAGCTACCTGGCCCAGCCGTATAGCTCCCGCCGTATAGTTTGGCCTAACCACTTAAACGGGCCGGGGCAGGGCAAGGATCTTCCTACCCTCATTATTTATCTCAACCTCTCTCTCTCCAAAAATCTTAAAACCTCTCAAGAACTCTCAATTCTTCGTGGATTTCATTCGTTTGAGTGGGGGAATCAATAGATCGGTATGTTTCTCTCCCTATCCATGCTTTATTTTTAGAATTACATGGTTGAAATCCTCTCATTGATTTAGTGGATGAACTCAAGCTTGATATATTTTCTCTTTTAATTTCTCACGTTAGGATTAAATTTCTCCATGTAGAATCGTTCATATATCATGTAGAAACTATATGCCTAAGGTTTTATGTTGAAATTTCTTAGTGCATCAAGATGAACAAGCTCAGTGGCCTTTTTCACAAGAGCAAGCGCCAACATGGTGAAAGGTCGGGGCTCCGGGCTGAGATCGACAACAAGTATGCCATGGTTTTGGCGAGGAAGGTGTTGTCCACACGATGGGCCGATAACGGCTTTCTTAAGTCAGCAGAGTTGAAGGAGGACTTTGAATACGTGTGTGAAAATGCAAGGCTCGCCGGTCTTGCCAACACCAGCCACTACACCTACGAAGGTCTCACCCATGAGTTCCTCGCCTCCTTCTACAACGACTATAGGGAGAAAGGTAATGCATGGATGATAAATTTTACCGTTAACCAACGGCCATATCAAATTACCTATCAACAATTCTGCAAATGCTTATGGATTCCCTCAAGAAGGGGAACCAACTGTTACAAACCTGTATAGCTTCTCGAGTGAAAATACTTGGGAGGTTGTTTTTGTTAATGGTGGTAGGGACTTCTACCAGAAGAAGATGTCCACCATTCAGAACACAACCATCCGTTACTTTGCTATGTTTCTTGCTAACACTTTGTTAGGAAGAGGAGATACCGGCTCGATGGCTAATGTAGATATGGCCATGATCACCAAGGCACTCTTCCCTAATGCACCGTAGAGTCCCACTCCTACATCTCTATTTCTCCAGCACCTTCGCCACCAGAGCAACAAAAAAAGGTGATATTCGTATCGGTGGAATGGTAACCCACCTAATCCAAGCCCTTGAAATTGCAATTCCTATTGCTCAACCTGCTGATGGCTCCATACTTATGGATGTCAGATATATAACTCCTCATGGCTTCCTCGGTGTTTACCGAACTAACAGGAGGCTCCGAGCATATCAATTTGGTTATCTTAATGATGTGCAGGATGGTCAGATGCCACTGCCTTGCCCGCAATCCTTCGAGGTTCAGGGAAGGGACAACTAGATCCTCACCAAGGATCAAGTGACTGAAATCACGGAGAAACTCTATCCTGACTCTAATGAAGAGGAAGAAGGAGGGCAGCAGGATGAGCAGGAGAAGCAGCAAGAGCAGGAGTACAACCCTGCTTGGGAGGGACAACATCAGCAGCAGGAGGAGCAGCCTTGGGACCAATGGCCCAATCAGCCACAGCAGCAACAAGGGTTCAACAATGTCCCCTGTCAGGATTTTCTGCAGCTCAACAAGCGTGTTGGGTATATCGACCAGACTCTGCATGGAGTAAGTGAAGATGAGAGTGCCTTAACTCACACCTTTGGTAACTTCATGACCTACTTCCCCGACTACTACCAGCAGCACCACCAACCGCCGCCGAACAATGACAACAACTAAGCATGGCAATAGCCTAAGCTTAGGGGAGGTTTTGAAAACGTCCAAACTTGCATTCATATTTTTATTTCTTCTTTTGATTTGTTTTCTTTTCCAAGAATGGCATGTTTACTTTCAGTTTGTATTTTAAAACCAAAAAAACAAAAAATTAGTCGTAACCTTTATTTGCAAATTTGTTTCTTTGTCTTTCTCGGAGATTGCTCAATTTCAGGTGACTTAGCAATAGAGAAATATAGAGAGGATTCGACTCAACGAGAACGAAGCAAGCAAGAGGAGGTATCACATTCCTTTCATCACCTCTCTTGCAACTTTAAATTGATCCTACAATTATTTACTCGCTTGCACTTGAGTCACTCCCCACCTAGCTTATTATCCTTTAAATTATATTCCCTTGCTAGTGTCCTCTCTTAGATTTGAAACAATGAGCAATGAACTTGGTTAAAATACTTCCGACATTTTTATAACAAGAAAAATCATCCAAGAGATGACTTGAGTCGATGTTTATCCCTAAAGATTTGATTTTAGAAACTACTCAATCCCATTGAGCTTAATGTAAATAGACTCGATAACACCCTTGAATGAAATTGTCTGATAAAATGGATACTTCAAAGTAGAATAGATTATGCCACTGCTTTTTCTAATAATTGTAGTAATATATTGCTTTACGCGTGTCACTACAAATACTTACGTACTCCATGGGGAACTATTAACTTCGCTGGCCAACGGACAATCTAAATGTGGGAAACCACTTGATTTCGGTTATTGAGTTATGTAAACGTCTGTTTCTGCAATGCTATGACGTGTAAAAATTTCAGTCTCCTCGTGGTTTTACGTTCCAAGTGAAGTTGTAGTACTTCTCTGACCTACTATTTCTCATCAGATATCTATTGGCATGGTCACGAGTGTGCAACATAGCCCCAATTAACATGTTAAAAATAGTGGCATGATTTCTCTATGAAAAGAGTTGAAGTTTTTGAAAAACAAGGAAAGTAAAAAGGTGCTTTGAGAGTCTTGAAATTTTGACGTGGGAGTAGATGAGCTGTTCTTAAATTAAATCTTCTTGGTGAAAACTTGAGTACTTTTAATTGATTAAAGAAACAAGAGCAAAAAGTTTTCAGCTCTCAACAAGAGAGAAGCCAAAAAGATTTATTTCACTTTCCTAGCTAAACTTTCGACACTCGATCATGCATATGATTTATTTGCTAGCAAGATATACGTGGTTAGGAAGTTAATTCAGTGCAATCTTGTGAATATTTGTATGATCATGTTTAAGATTGCAGGAAATGTGAAGAAAAGAATTTGACACCAATTCAAGCTTGTAAGTTCTTTTATTTAAGTTTCAAATCTCCCCTATGCTTTCTTATTTCCTTGTCACTCGAGGGCGAGCAACATCTAATCTTGGGGGAGTTGATAGCTGTGAGATTCTACACATTTTTGATGGTTTTTATTGATGGTTTTCATTTGGATTTAATGGTTTTCTTGCTTTACCTAACGCTAATACTTTGGTAGCAAAAAAAACTTGGTTTTTAATGTGTGTTTCAGGTTCTGAACATCACTAGAGGGATTTAACAGCAAAAACACAATATTTAGGCGAAAACAAGCAAGTCCCTTTTTGGAAGAAATCGAGGGGAATTTACTGCAAGCTTAACAACCAACTATACGGGCCGCCGCCGTATAGTTCCCGCCGTATAGTTGCCATCTCCTTCGTCTTATTAAAATGGACCACTTTCGTGAAGAGGCCAAGGTCGAAAACAGAACACATGAGCCGCCATACCATCCAAAAGGGAGATAGAAGGGATCCGGAGAAGAAGGGGAAGACATTCTTCATCTCGCTCCATGATCTTCGATCTCCTAGCCACCACACCTCCATAGCCATCACTTGTACTCGAGAGAGAGAGAGATCTCCACCTTGGAAGATTAGGGTTTGAGATTGTTCTTCCCATCTAGAATTATGTTGTATTTATTTCTATTTCTTATTGTGGATCTCCACGGTAATATCAAGAAGAACTCCCTTTATTTAATTATATCGATGATGCTTTATTCTCTCATGTGTGAGTAAGTTACCTTGGGCGTGGGAGATGTAGGGGATTGGTGAGATGTGATGTGCCTACACAATTTCCATCAAGTTTGTGGTTAATTCTAATTACTATATTATGTGTGCTTGACCATCTGTGGGATGCTTAATGCCCGTTGTCCAATTAAGGGCCCAGACAACATGATGCGTTGTTCTACATAGATAGAATCTTGTTTTCTAGCAGATCGGCGACCCCCGAGTGACATGGGGATATCAATGGGAAACTAGTTGATTTGAGGATAATGAGGAACCAAGGAGATTATTGCATTAGTCCGATCCAAGGAGCTTAATTGCTAAGCAACCTAAAGGATCTTAATCGTCTAGTGACTAACCATGGTTGTGGTAAACATGCTAGTAGGATTATTGAAGTTGGGATGAAATCTACCAAGAGGAGTTTTGGATAATTATGGGTTGCTCGCCTACACACATACTTATAAGATTATAATTGTTACACTTATTACACATTCACCCAGACCATTCACTATCAGTATGAACCGAAACTCCCCGCACCTACCTTGTCATCTGCAGAAAACAACAAACAAATCGTCCTTTACTTTTTACGCTTTTTATTTTTGAAGTTTATATTTTAGTTTTATTTAAGTAGTTCCATTTACACCCAAATTCCATTCTTATTCTCAACACTTGTAGTCAATTCACTCGAAGACCTGTGACAACTTTGGGTGTGACGGAGACTTTACCAATAATCACTTACCTTTGGGCTCCCTGTGGGATCGATATCTAAACTTCAAAACTAGCTACAAACGATCTGTGCACTTGCAGTCATGAAATATCTGCTCCTACTTGATATATTGGGTATTTTTGTAGTGACACAGGCACAATTTAGCCGAGAGCTGATGAGAAAGTCGTATATAATACTTTAATCTGAGTGCCTAGGTGTCAAATTATTTACAATGGAATCCATGCTAGGTGATTCTACCAAGTGACAACAAACTTTGCAGAATGTTCATGCAAAACTGATGTTGTTGGATAAATGGTTGTAATCAGTAGTGGTGAATATCAAGGAGATAGAGGAGACGGAAATGGATGATGAGCATAACTGGGTGGGTGGAAACGGCGAGTGGCTGGTCCTTTTAACCCAGGACGGGAGTACTTGGACTCTCAAAAATGTCTACAGATCATTGAGACTTACACTGCCACATTTAGTGGGTGTCGACATTACTGCATTCAACCACGGGTGGCCACCACCAAAATCTGAATTCGCTTACAGGTTCAACATGGCAGAACTTGAGCTCCTAAAGGTACAGCTTCCACATAAGCCTCACCTGGTGTGGCAGAATTTTCACTACGACCTCTTAGCGGTGTTCGACAAGGTAGTCACATTCATTAGATGCCCACATGACAATGAATGGACAGTCTTGCGCGACGACCATCTGCGGCCGGAGAAGTATGTTGACGCCGTCTTCACCTCCAGCTGGTATGACGATACACCACAAGGCATTTATGCGGTCATTGAACCTAGCAGCAACATGTGTGTTTGGGAACCGTTCACCTAGGGTGAGTCATGGTGTCATATAGCATGTAAATTCCCATTCAAAAATCTGCTTACTGACTGAAGGTAACACGCAGGTACACACAGCCCCGTGTGTCATTCCAGCTCCGGTGATCGATGATGTAGTAGTAGATGTTGATCTTGGATCACAGCGCTTTTTCCTTGCACCTCTCAGAGGCGATAGGAACCATGATGCTGAACTCATGTGGATTCATATCAGGGGAGCACTAAACAGCGTTGGTGATACAATAGAACATATGGGGACACAACTTTCTTCATACCCATTGTTGCGGTGTCAAGTTTTATCTAGGTCTACGTGTCCATCAAAAGACCCAGTAGAACAGAGTCGACAATCTGAAGGGACAATCTCTATTTCTTGGGATCAACTACCCTTTCTTCGTCGGAGCCCCTGAAGCTGTTGAACCTGTAATTGCTCAAGCAACCACGGCTCCTGATGATACTGCTATTGCTGGTGGTGGAGCTGACGAAGAACTAGCTGCTACTGCTCCTGGTGAAGCTGACGAAATACTTGCTGCTACTACTCCTGGTGAAGCTGACGAAATACTTGCTGATGCTGTTGGTGAAGCTGATACTTGCTAAGGATGCTGCTGGTGAAGCTGGCGAAATACTTGCTGAGGCTACTGCTGGAGTCCAGGAAGAACATGCTGGTGTTGTTGCTGAGGTGCCAGAACTTCCAGTGTTGATAGCATACTATGTGTTTGATGCGCGCTCACGCGTTAATTATGTTGACACTCTAGATCCGACCTAGAGCCGAATCCACGTCAGGGGGAGGGGGCCTGCCATTGGCTCATCAGTGGGGTCATACAATTTGATAGAGAATGAGAGACGGCCAAACACAGCATTCTGGTTCGTTCCGATGATGCCACCAGCTCCAGAGACCTAGTGCTCAACTGGTAGATCAGATGAGCCATTTATCTTTATCATTATCTTTAGTTCCCCCTAGTTCTACGAAGTAAATGCTTCTTTGGTTAAGACTCAGTTACACTTATTTGTGTAAGACTTCTTTGCTTATTTGTGTAAGAACAAGTTAATACTATGTGTGTAAGGCTAAGTTATGCCTAACTACGTAATATTAAGTGAAGCCCAACTTTTCTTTTCCTGCCCACAACATCAGAATTGCAGCATAGAACATACAAGGGTCATGTGTATACCATACATTTTGCTCGGGATAACAACCACTTCAAGTTAATTGCAATTTCAAGTTTACTATCTAGGAAAGTAAGGTGTCACGATCATATAAAATGAATAGCTCATACAAATAGCTAGCAACACTGCCGACAGTGTTATTGTTATGAATGATACATGGTGTACGTATTTGAACACATCACTAAAATATGCCACCTATTGATGATTGATGATATTGATCTAGCTTATCTTCGCGTATTTGCATTCAATCGCTCATGGATTTGTTCCCATATTTTTGGCAATGGATGATGAACTCCACTCTCTTGGTAACATGTTTTGTCAACGAGCCCTTGTTGATGCAACGCAAAGTACAGACTATGGTCTTCATCGTTATTCTATTTAGGTTCTCTCTTTTTCTTCATCATGGAGCTACTAATTTCAAATGAAAGTCTAGTAAACAACATATCGGTAGATGTTTTCTACCATAATCACAAGAAGAAAACTGAATGGAATTTCACCTTTTTGGTATTGTGCCTAACATAGTGGATGTGGCCTTGGGGTTCGGAGAGTAAGGCGCCCTGGCTGGTGCGGGTGCGACCATAGCGACGGAAAGCTCGGATTCCGGGGTGGACAACATGACCGAAATTGCGTCCCGGTGCCGTGCCATGGGTCGATCTCCGATTTGGTAAGAGGAGGGCGAGACCGATCAAGTATAGCCGGGTGTCGGATCTCACCGCTGAAGGAATTCCCTCCTAGCTACGCGCCATGGCGGCGACCACAGATCTCCCCTTTCGGGAAGAAGAAGGCCGCGTCAAAAAGAACATTTGAACACGAGGGCACCAACGCTGCAAGTCTACATGGCAGCCAGGATGGTAGCGACTTAACGGTCAAAAGTGACAGGAGGGGCCCAATTTGATGGGCGTTAGCAAGTTTTCTCGTGTTCAAACGGTTTATTAATGCATGCCAAAAAATACCCTCTGAGCATTTGGCACGCCAACTCTGGGTATCGCGATCCAATACCGACTAAGTCAGACCCCGCGTTGCCTTGGTGCTTCAACTTTTGGGCCGCAAGTTAAAAATCTCATGTAAATGGTTCATTCGATCACGAAGTAATCATATAAATATGTGGGAGCCATATGAATTTCCAAATTCCTCTATTGGTTATTGATCAGAGAAGTGTCTTGATCATGTCTGCATAATTCACGAACTGTAGGGAGACACACTTAAGGATTCGATGTTGTTTAGTAGATATGGAAATGAGTTAGAGACTTAATGTTGTTTGGAGTCCTTAGATTGGATCTAGGACATCACGAGGAGATCCGGAATGGTCCATAGAATAAGATTCATATAAGGAAAGTCCAATTTCGGGGTTCGGAAATGTTTTCGGTGTTTTCACCAGAATCTTCTGGAAGGTTCTAGAAGGTCCACCACCCCAGAGGGGGGTACATGAATGTGCCATGCCAATGTGGAATGGTTGCATCATACCCTAGGTCACTTTGTTGGACAATGGGAAGAGAAATAATCAAACTCTAGTTTTAATAGTAAAACTCCAATTTGAAAAGTCAATCCCAACATTGAAAGTCAAATTCCAAGTGTAGGGAGGGAAGGAAACCTACATGGGAGAGGTTTCCCTCTCCCTCCCTTGGCGTCGGCCACCAAAGGAGAGTTGGGGGAGGACTTGGCCTCCTCCCCCCTAGCCGTCTTTCCCGTCCATATAAGGAGGGGTGGGGCCGCCTCTCCACCCCACCCCACAAACCCTAGGCCGCCGATTAGATCCCAATCGTCAGCGTCCTATCCTCCTATAAATCATCACCGCCTAGCCTAAACCCTAGCTGTTGGCGCCACCTCCTTCCCTCGATGTCTAAACCCTAGCCATCGAGGGCCTCTCTAAATCCACCATACCCGCTCCGGCTTAGGGAAAGCCCTGTGGGATCTACTCCTCCACCTCCACCACCACACCCTCGTGCTGCTAGAATCGTGAGGAGATCTACAACCTCCGCTACCTGTTGAAACAAGGGAGAGGAAGATCTTCATCGAGTACCAAACGTGTGAACAACTACGGAAGCGTTGTCGGAACACGGCGCTAGAAGGATCGTCTTCATGATCTTTAGATCGTCAAGTGAACAACTACATCAACCACAAGAATACAATCTCGTTAAATGCTTTGGATCTTCGAGGGTTAGTACTCTATGAACTCGTTGCACCGATCTCGTAGATTAGATCTTGGCTTTTGTGTTTTCATGCGATAGATTTTTTTGTTTTCCATGCAACGAACCCCTACAGCCACAGGCGCCGTCGTCACCGGAACACCGACACCCACACGGTGGAGTGCGCATCGCAGCGCCACCTATGCATGATGCCATAGGGAAAGAACATCCATGCCTGGTGAAATATCATGGATGCTTCCTAGAGGGGGGGTGAATAGGCAGTTAAAAACTTTTACGAGATGGTCTTAAAAATGGTGAAATAAAACTATCTTTTTCTTTTGTGAAGTACAAAGCCTATATACTAAGGTTCACCTATGTGCACCAACAACTTATGCTAAGCAAGACAAGCAACAATGTGATAGCAATAAAGAATACTTCAAGCACGAAGGCTATCACAATGTAAAGTGCATAAGTAAAGAGCTCGGGTATAGAGATAACCGAGGCACGCGGGGACGAGGATATTTTACTGAGTTCCTTCCAACATGGAAGTACGTCTTATTGGAGGGGTGGACGGTACTAAGACTACCAATGCCACAAAATGCCTCACCCTATTCTCCCGAGCACCCACCACACGGCAAGCAACTGATCCACTTTGGGACACTTGAGGGCGGTCACCAAACCCGTACGATATTAGAAAAATCTCCACAACTTAATTGGAGGATCCCAATAAACGCCACTAAGGCCACTAGCTTGAGGATAGCTCCACAACTCAATTGGAGGCCCCAAGAACACACCACCAAGGCCACACAACCGTCTAGGGTTCCAAGAAACCAAGAGGGACAAGCTTCAATGAATATCACCAACCAAATCCTCCGAGGAGAACTCAAATCGATGCACCTAATGCAAAAGGCAAGAACACCACAAAGATACTCCAATCCTTCACTCTCAAGTTCCAACAAAGCTACTAAAGCAATTGGGAGAACAAGAGAGAAAGAACCAAAGAGGAACACGAGATCCCCCAAGATCTAGATCCAAAAGACACTCACAAAGAGGTGATTTGGTTTGGTCAAAACATAGATCTAGATCCCCTCTATCTTCCACTGAAATATAGGCAAGAATCATTGGAGGAGAAGAAGTAATCAAGCTTCAAAGGGTAAGAGCAAATGGGGCGAAGCTTAAGAAAAGAGGAAGAAGAAGCACCCAAAAAGAAGGGGAAAGGCTTAAATAGGGTCCAGGGGGAATCTGCCCGTAGGGGCCAATTCGACCTGGACCGGCCGGTAGTACCCGATTGGGCCGGTACTACCGGACTGAACCAATAGCGCCAGGGAGCAAGAAAAGGCGGCCAGCAAGAAAGCACAGCGAGGCAGACGATCAAGCATGCGCAACAGCGAGAGAGCGAGAGAGGGCGTCCTGGAGCGAGAGGGCACGTGCAGGGGATCAGGGCCAGCGGGCGAAGCGTGTGAGGCGAGCGAGCGGCATGGAGCAGGCAGACGTGCGTGCGGAAGCCTGCTAGGCCAGCGGCTGCGAGCTAGGACGACCGGTAGTACCATCCCTCCTGGGCGCTACTACCGGGCTAGGCCGGTAGTGCCGGTTGAAGCCACCGGGCGAGGCAGGAGGATGGGCCACGCGAACAGGAGGGACCGGTAGCACATACCGGTAGAAACACAGGCCCAAAACAAAAAATTCTTTCATGGTATCAGAGCGGTTCGCTTCGCCTAGAGTTTAGCCACCCCTTCTTCCGCGCCTCCCCCGGGGAGACCGTTCTCCGTCGGGGGCCGCGCAATAGTAGATTAGATCTTATTTTGCCAAAATTTTCTTGCCGGCCGCTTGACCGGCGTTTCTTCTTATTTCTCCGATCATAGATCGGATTGCGTCGTGCACAGCCGCATGTCATCACACGTCTCTACTTCAACCTCGGCGTCGACGCATCTCCGGCTACATCGTCATCGACCGCGCCGGATCGTCTTCGCCAACATCAATCGGGACGCATGTCCTAAGTACGCGCCTCACCGTCAACAAAGGGTTGCACCTTCATCACTCATGGTCATCATCGCCAACAACCATCTACACCAACGCCGCCACACCACCAATCGTGGTCATAGTCAACGCCAACAAGTTCTTCTCCACGAGCGACGCCGCGCTCATACAAGCGGAAAATACGGGTCTAATCCCTGAAATTGACTACCGCAACAATTCAATAGTCATCAAGAACTACCTCTTCATCCACCATGACCTTGCTGCCAAAGTTGCAGTCTAATTTTTATTTTGCACTAAATTAATTTTCTTCTTGCAACTACTTCATCTACTCCGACAAATCGGCGGACAACATCTACGCACCGACCGTTCACGAAGAATTTCTCTAATTATTCAAATCTGGCTCTGGCTCGCATGGCTCATGATGGTCCATGTCTTCACACATATTGGCAACATCGACACGTGCCTTCGTCTCCGGCATGCTCCCAAGTTTGGCAAGCTAGGAAAGGCGTGTCGCCTACCTCGACTACTCCAACTCCAGCTACATCTACCTCAACTACTTTGGCGAATTCTGCCAGCTCAACGACGACATCGACCACAACACAACATCATCGACTTAATCAACGACGACAACCTCACCAACGGCACCATCGACCACCACTACAGCGCCTCACTTTCGGCTACATCAACATCGGCATCCACCGACATCATCTCCAGTTCGCGACTTTGGATTATGCTCTAGTCTAACCATCTGCGACGCTCCTGCTGTTCGCGTCGCTACCGATCCGACTGCGAGGGGGGGGTGTTAGAGTATATTACGATTATGTTATATTTGGTAGTTTAAATATTGTAATATAATTCTATCTCTAGTAGTCTTCTTGCCCCCCAAGTCTTCTAGTACTATATAAACAGTCCAAGGGATCACGATGTAATTATTCTTGCAATATCAATACAATCTATACTTCCGAAATCTTTCACAAACAAAGAGGCAAATATTCAAATTGGCATAACTTAAGTTTGGTAACTTCGATTGACCCGAAACCAATTTCATTGGCAAGAGGACAACAAGAGCTATCCAATAAAAAAGAAAATATTGGATACCACCAAGTGAGAATACTTCATGTATTATAAAGTGAGATACCCCCTTGGTGAGAATCCAGAAAACCTTCAAGAACAAAATCGCAACAAGATATAAAAGTGAGATCTGATTTTGATGAATAAGAGCTTGTTATGGAGATTACCACAAGCTATATATCCTCACATGAATAATAGCAATGAACAACCAACAAAGATGATGCTAGAAATGCAAAGTTTTGAGCTCTCTCCGAACGATATGATCGAGTTACTCAATCGAGAGCCCCTCTTGATAGTACGACTATCTATCCTAAACCCGGTTTCCCAACTAACAACATGAGACCGACGAAAGGGAAAACCTATCAAGAATACCTTTGCCTTGAGCATTCCACTTAAGCGCGATGTAGACGATCTTCACCTTCTCAAGATGGAACACCTTTCTTGATTCCTCTTCATCGATCCATGACTACCGAGGATGGCAAGCATCAAACATGAGATCTTCTAGAGATGGCGTATTTTAAGCTTGCACAACACATCTTCTTGTTCATTTTATCTACCTTGAAGCCAACACATGCTCCAAGCGATGCCAATGGACAAATCCTACAAGTGCAACTTAATACACACATTAGTCCATCAAGATTGTCATTAATTACGAAAAACATACATGGGGCCCACATGCTCTTTCACCTGGGTCTCCCGTCGTCGCTGTGAAATCTCCATAGCACCACGGCCAGAACTGCAACTACATAAAATTGCGGCAAGCTCAAGGCTTAGACATAAAGTGCGCAGGGTAGGCACGCTTAGGACGGAGCCCGCCCAACCTAGATTAGGCCCAAATGCAGCCCCGCCATTGCCGCCTCGTGCCGCCACCCGAGCCGAGGGCTCGTCACCACCACACCTTCGCTGGACGGGAGGCCCCGCGCCTCCCTCCGCACACACGGAAAAAGGAGGGTTAGGATTCGCCCGTCGCCTGCGGGGGGCGGGCGAGCGAGCGAGCTATCAGTCTCTCCTGAATAATCAGTTTCTAGAGTTATTGTTAAGACCCACCGTGAGATACTGGCGTATGGTTAATAGGATTGATAGGATAACAACAAATTGCAACTTTTTTTCTGAAGGTCATCTAAAAATAACTCTAGGCTAAGCGTGCTTGGCTGGAGCAATATAAGGATGAGTGACCGACCGGAAAGTTATTTTCGAGTGCGCACCAGTGAGAACAAAGTGCGCAAAAATATTAGTGTTGGCTGTATGGCCAGTCTAGAGATCCTAGAGAGGTGCTATGAGTGATACCCCGAGGAGGGCCTGGTGGAAGTGGTGTTACACACACTCCTCTTTCTTTCTTTATAAAGTGGCGTTTTAAAAGCATATGTTAAAAAATGATTTGTTGTGTTAGTGCATTTCTAAAGCGTAGTTTTTATAGCTTTGCCAGGAGAAGTGTGCTTCCGAGAAGCTAACACTTTTTTTGATAAATGTTCTGCATCAACACCAGCCGCAGACATCGTAGAATTTTTTTGCTTGTTAAGGCAATTATTTATCAGGCCATACATACCATTTTTTATGGATAATTCTACATATTTGAGAAAGTTAGTAAATATGGAATTGATCTTTGTACCACGAGCATCTTCTAATGCTATGGAAAAAAAATATTTTCTTTAAAAAAAGAGTAAATTCCACCTTTTATCTCGTAAAATCAAATTTGTGTTACCTTTTATGTAATTTAACAATAATTTTTCGAAATTACCATATTTAATAAACTTTCTTCCAGTTTTCATCCCAAGCAACCAGAACAACCTTCAGGAACTTAACCGCAAGCAAAATAGCCTCCAGGCGGCAACAGCAAGTGGGACAGAAGACGGTGATCATAGCAGCCTCCTCGCGCTGCCGGCGCTCCAATGCCATACGAAGCCCACGACACAGCAGGTCATGTTAGGAATAGACAAATTATATTTCTCTGGGGGCCAAGGCCACAATATATAGTACAGGTATATGTGCAAATATGCAGGAAGCCCCCTAACATATAGGAAAAATACAATATACAAATATATACATCTAACACCCCCCTCAAACTCAGATCCACAACACTGAGTTTGGAGAGGAAGAAATCATGCTGCGCTCTGGTCTGTACCTTCGTAAAGAAATCCGCCACAAATACCTCTCTCTATTTCAAGTGTATAGAAGCATTTGATCCATGTCCTAGATGTATCCTAGATTTGGTAATGCCCTCTAGTTCTAGGTTGTGGAATTTAGGAGTACTTCCTAAATTCCCTAACTAAGTTTAATAAATTAAATTGCCTCACCTATGGTGGGGCAAACATTTTAACATTACAAAATGTTTCCTTTCTTTTGTTATCTATTCTGTAGGAATGAAGATAAGGAGAAGAAAAGAAGATACAAGATTTAGCTTAGGCCCAATAGTTAAGGTTTTAGTATAGGTTCTTATATTTGTTGTAAATTTTATTTTATCCTTTTATTGCAACAACAATGTAACATTGTCTTATGTAATAAAGTATTCCATTATTGTTTTATTTGTAACTTGTATTTATTAAATGTTTATACCTTACTTATAAATAAGAATTCAATTCTTATTTATTATCAAAATTCATTTCTTAATTGTAATTTACTCTTATTTTTTTATTGTAAAAGAACAATGCAATACTTAATGTATTCTTATAAGAAAGGATTCTTTTATATCAGTATTATAATCATTTCCCTTTACTTAATTATTGCATTATTATTTCTGAATTTCCAAATTCAAAATTAGAATTGAATTTGGAATTCAAAGTAAATTTCAAATTTTACCCCTCCAAAATCACATATAATATTTAAAGGTCATGTCAAAATCTTCCGCACCTGTTCTGATGTTCCTCAGAAAAAGAGAGATATCGATCCCTCTATAGCTTCTTTAGTTTTGCGTGAAAATTCTCCGGATTTTCTTATGCATGAATGCAATGCATAAACATGTGTCCTCTATAATTCTAGGTGCTAATCCTGGGATGTTACAGACTCTCCTCCTTAAAATAAACTTCGTCCTCGAAGTTCGTAAATTCTCACGTTTCAGAGTAAGGAATTGACTTGTATTGGGTACTGTATTTATCCACTTCATGGCAACCTTAAATGGAAGTAATGGTAGTATTCCATATCCAGATCCTTTTCTTGAATTTCTACCATACTTGGCAATCTTTAATCTTGTTGTCTCCAATACTCCAAAGTTCCTTTTACTTTAGTCCCTTAAGGATATGTCTTTATTATAATTCCTTAAATTTGGGGTCTCATCTTTAGTTCCTTATTCTGATTAGGTATCCTAATCCAATTATTTTACTTGATCATAAAACTTCCTTGCTATACTATATAAGGTCTGGGAAGTCTAATTAAAATAGGGTTTTAGATTCTATTAGACAATAGTTGTAACAAAAAGACTAAATTCTTGGTTTGCCATATCAAAATTTATACTGGTGGTCCTTCCGAAGGTTGGATTTGAACTCATTTGGTCCATACACATTGGAATTTCCTTGTTCCTCTACACATGTCCAATTGGATGTGCTATATTACCTCTTAAGGATAACTTAAGAATTGTTTCTTTTAGAATTAGTTTGTTAGGACTATTCTATTTTATTACTTCGAGCGTTTACCTTATTAGGCTTTTAGACAATCCTTTGTTATTATCTTCAGTACTTTTATAAGAATGACTTCCTTTTAACCTTATGAAAATTAAGGCTTGCTGTTGTTGTAGGTTAGTCCTCCATCCTTTATTCGTAAAGTTAGATAATAATACCTTCACTTCTAAGGTTTACTCTCCCTCTTAGGGTTTACTAATGGTCTTAAAAATGTCTAAATAATATTTCTTAATTTTATAAATAGAGTATTGGTCCCTATCCAGCATTATACTCTGCCTAATTAGGGTCTGATGAAAGATTGTACGGTGTATCCACACATTTCTGGATCTCCGAAGTGAATCTTACAGTATTATTTGTCTTACTTACGATGTGGACATTTTCACTTTGATAGGTCAATTTTCACGAAGAGTCTCGAAAGACGGTCTGTTTCAATTTTTATACTCCTTTATGTCTTACTTAACTTAGGCCAAATTTTATGTTCTTTATGCCACTTCTAAGAAGATCTAGTTAACTATGTCAACCAACACCAGCTGCGGACAAGATACCAATTGTGGATCAAATACCAGTTGCGATCCATCCTAGGGTATATGTATTACCCTATGGTTTCCGATATACCTCTGGCATTCTCTCTGAATTGTCAGAGCTTGAATACCATTTTAGTTTCAAAGCTACTTCTTTGTATTTATTCATGATACTTCCATGAACTTGCATATTTACTCCATTAACTTCTTAGCAAAATTACCTATTTTGATTAACTTTAAGTTCATCACTTCTTGTTGCTGACTAATAATGATCTAAGCTTGATCCATCCTCCAAATTGAGTTGATAATCCTTACACTTGGCTTCATTCTTTATGTAAGTCTTCATTTTGCTCTTTGAAATTCGTCACTACCTTACACGAATTCCCTTACTCTATCTAGGTCTATAACATCAAGTAGTGACTAGATGTTGCAACATGCATTTGCACATCAAGTCAAACTTCATGTATAGATCTAGTCAATCAAGAAGATCCAAGAAAAACAAATAAATCCAAATGTGGTACATATAACACACTATATTCTAAGCCTAGAATATAGTAGTTGAGTATAATATCTCTAGAATTCAGGCTTAGTTGTGTAGTATATGACACCTCCTCATATAGGTTTACATTGTGATACTTAGCACATAAAGTCAACTAACCTTTATCTCAATATTTACCCAAATTGCTCATGTGCAACAGGATAATATTAAGCAAAGTGGTCTCAATTTGGTTTTGAATAACCTTTGGTTTCACCTTTGGAATTATTAACTATGTTCAACCTTTCTTTATTAGCCAACTAACCTCACATGATCTCTCCAAATGACTAATCAGATTCTATTTGTTAACTTAAACCAAAGATTATTAGAAATTTTTAGCACCCATGACTTCTATCATAACTCTACTATGTAATTTTCATACTTCTACTCCAAGATAATTCACTAAGTACTTGTCATACTTAAACTTACATCATGGTCTCGGAGCTAATCTCACCATGATCTCATTATGCTTTCCCAATTTATAATGATTTAAAAGCTAATCTCACCATGATGACTTTACTTCCCATAGTATGATCATTGATCTTTGACATAATTTCACTCCTTCATGTAGAATTCCTAAATGAATACCACATGATTACTAGCCAATACAACTATACATATTCTAATGGTCTTCATTATTTTGTCTTTGGATATCAACTAACACTAAGATTCCACTGTCTTACATGAATTCTAGGGTTGGGCTACCCCATTAAGACTACTTCATTTGATGTCTTACACTTTCCTACAGTATCTTGGTGGTTTATGTCTCCCTCAGAAGACACTAAAGAGCAGTATACTTGAGAAAAGATAAAATAATTACTACTAAGAAAGAATGACTTAAGCATCTGCCTTAGGTGTGACAAGGTTATCCTCAAGTGGATACTCATCATAAGTCATATCAATATTTGGTTTAGATGAGATGGCTCCTATAGTCACTATCCAACCTACAGATCTTCCTAAAAGGTTTTCAATTCTAAGGTCAAAGCATATGCTCTGATACCAACTGCGGTGACCCAGCATACCACTGCATGATGTAGTACACTATAGTCGTAGACATAACACCAATGAAACACCGTTCACTAGTATTACATCCCTCAGGGTGGTACAACAGAAACACAGCAGGTCCAAGACATGACTATAGGTTACAACTCAACTCTTTACACAAGATCCAGAGAACACTCTAGGTTAAAGAGAGAGAAAGAAACTTCTTACAAAGAATAATCAGAAATAACAACTCCAAAACTATAATACTATTAAGGTTAATATCTCAACTAATGGTCTAGCATTGCTGCTATTGCAATACACTACAAAAAAAATGGGTTCTAGGGCTAGAGATTCTATTCTTATCTAATCAGCGACTTCGTCTTCACTTGAGTTGCTATATATGTTGACATTCTTGACTTCATTGAAGAGCTTTAGATTTTGATGATGATTCCTGGAGCATGATTTGATGTAGTCATTGTCTGTAATGGCTTTAGAACCTAGCAAGGGTTAAGAAGATACTTTGAGTACGAGCGTACTCAGCAAGTTCACTAGAAAAGGAGTGTTTGATGCACTATATCTACAGCCATAGACCGTAGGTCGTAGGCAATGCAAGTTTTCATAAACATTTCTTCAAAGGTTGATTTTATTCTGAAAAGCTATGTCCGTCAGCCTTCACGGGTTTACTAGAACCTTCATGGGGTTCCTTTCCCGCCGCGTTCGCAGCTCCTTCCTGGAATAGGGAGTAACAAGTTACAGTTCTTACACTCTGCAGAGGTGCGTTACTTTACCCATGATAGACCTTAGGCTTTGTTGCACGGCCGGGATTATGTTCCCATTCAAACTTCCTTGGTTTGAGGCCCAACCTAAGATCTAAGCCAATCACTGCCCCCTTCGTGACCTCGCATGCCTCCTTGTTGTACACCATGCCCACATATTGAATTACGGCAATGGTTTGTACAGACCGTTAGATGCCAGAACTATCGTGGGACGTTGAGGGTTCCCACCCACATGCTGCATATCCTCTACGAATTACCAATTAATATGCACGCTACGAGTGATAACAACCACGACCTGCACATCCGGCTTCATGCAAGAGGAAGAAGATACAACTGACTTCTCTGTCCCATTCCAAATCTCATGGTCAACGCGTAATATACGGTGCAAGAATCACTAGAGACATTGGTTATTAAATCCTAGGTGATATAGTCCTGAACAGTGGTATTCCAACTGCCAGAGTTAATATATTAGCTGATCACCCTGGATCAGTAACCAATAGTTCACATTATTATCAAAAATAGTGTTTTCTGACCTTTTTCAAATGAAGGTGATGTCAACACTTGATTTGCAAAATACTTTACAGAAAATAATCAAAAGGAGATGAGCAATTGTAAAATTTCCTTTTGTGATTGCAAGATTATGCACTCACGGTCTTCGAGATGACATAAGATCCAATATCTGAAATCTGCATCATTGGTCCGGTAAGGACTAATGTTTTAAGAAGCAATATGCAGTTATGCATAAGTAATAATATGCATTTTTTGTAAAACTCCTAAAATGAATCCCCAATACTTTGAGTGAAGTGAATTCAAGTGATTCTTTTCAGATTTTGTTTATCTTCAAAATTTTACTTTACAAGTAATGACCTTTATAAGGAACCTAAGTGTTAACAATCCAAAATATATAAGTATAGTATAAGATGATGTGATTATGGTGAATTGTCATGTGGTGACTATGATATAAGTCCTTGGGATTGATTATTGTTTGAAGTGGCAAAAAGAATAACATTTTAAGAAAAGATTTCCTTCCTAAGGTTTAAATAATCCTGATAGGTTTTAGAATATGATTGATAGAATGTGATTGATGTTGTTTATGCTTGCTTGACTAGTTTGGACTTGAGATGCATTATGTCTTAATTGAAATAGACCAAAGTTAACTATAAAAACATAAGTAGTTTATTAGACATAATGTTTATAAGCTTTTCAGACTAAAGTTAACTTTAAAAGGTTAAGTAACTTAAGATGTAATATATTTAAATTATTCCCCAGTTTTAGATTTATGATAGGTATAACTAAGGTGTGGAATTATTCACTTTATATTTAAGTGAATGATTTAGATTAAATTTGTTTTGCTTATTAAGAAAATACTTTGTATTTATTTAATGGGATCATAATTAGATTATCTTAGTAATTTGAAAGAATTTAAAGTTATGTTAATAATGGTTAAGATATAATGATTATTCACCATATTATATAAATGGGTGATACCCAATGTTTATTTAAAAGGGATTCTTAATAAGATTTTTAAAAGAATAATTTAAAGTTAAAGGCTATACTTAAATTTGATTATGAATTTAAGTTATAGGTTTTGAATTTAGTACAAAGACACTAATTTCTCAAGTTTTTATAAAAATTATGATTATTTCTTACTTAAGAATTGTTTTTAAAGAATTCACAAAATAGGTATTAGGTAAGGATTTATTATTTAAAATATTAGAAACTTTCCTAATAATATATTTAATATTTTCTAGTGTAATATATTTATTCAAGACCTTGAAAATGAATTTTATTTATTTTTAGGTATTATATTTATTTTTATAAAATTCATCAAAAAATTAAGTGTCTTTAATTATTTGTTTTATGTTTTATTTGTAAAACTCTAAGTTAGTATTTTTATAAAATAGTAGAGTTATTTTGATACACAAAAATGATTTTTTATTTATTTTTAGGGTTTTTGTTTTATTTTATAAAATTTCATTTAAGATTTAATGGTGTTAAAAATTGTTTTACTTTATTTTTATTTTAAACAAATAAAGATATATTTTTATTAGGTAGATATTATTTTTGTGAACATTTTGATATACTATATGTATTTTTAGGATTTTTATTTATTTTTCTACAACTAATATTGTATTGAGGCTATCTTAGTAATTATTATCTCCTTTTTCTTTTTAGTTATTTTCTTGATATCATTTTACCTTGGTCCCACCAGTCAGTCTGGCCCATGGTTGGGCTAGACCAACCCGATTGGTGGACCAAGCCGTTCAAACCGACCCACTTGGTCTAGTGCGTCCTCCTCCTCGCTCGAATCCCTCTCTCTCTGTGGGCGATCCCTTGGTGCCACCGCCGCCGTTCCTTGATCCTGGCCGGCTCCGGCCACCACGGCCGCCATCGTGGCGTGAAATGATGCGGTGGATGATGCTGCATTAATGGCCCCAGCTCGATTTGATGCTCGAGCTCTCTCCTAGTCGCGCTTCCCTCTCTGATGGCTAGGGTTTGCGCTATTGCCGAGGATGTGGTGCTCCGACACTCCTCTGGCGTCGCCCTGATGCCTTGGTGAGGAGATGGTGCCATCTTCCTCACTGTGATCCCTATGAACGCGGCTTGGCGCAGGTTGCAGCGCCCTTTGGGTGCTCCCCGTGCCGCCGTGTTCATCCTAGACGCCGGCCACTGCTTCCTCTTCACACTCTAGCGAGGACCACGGGTAAGTTTTCCCCTTTTCACTCTCTGGTCTTCTTTGCTCGAACTGATCTCCCTCTGATGTTGCTTCTGTTTTCGGTGACCAACCTTAGTTAGGGCTGTTACTCTATTGTAGATATTGTATGAATTTATGGCTTGTTGGGTGGAGGTTGGCCATGTCTAACTTCAATAGTAAAACATCTCTATACTCTAGAGCCGATACCAATACTCTAACTAGGCTTATTTTTTACTTATCTGTGTGTGGCATTCATGTTGTTATTTTTGCTGTTATTTGAACATGCTTGGGTTGATCTTGTGAATAGAGTGTTCTTTTGAATATTAATAAAAGCATTATTTAATTTGCATTCACTATATAAGTGATATGTACATAGAATAAGTAAATGTGAAAATAATCTGTCTGTTTCCTAGATACTAAACAGATCAATCTCTTGATCAGACACATGTGTGTGTGGAATGCTGAATTGCTGGATCTACTCTATCTGGTTCAGCTATTGGGTAATCATTAATTCCTTTTGGTCTATAAGCAGGAATATTAGCAGATGAATTAGGTGCTTTAGCAGTATGTGACTGGCTATAGATGATTTTTAAATGAAATTTTTAGTTGAGCTTGAATTCATTGAATCTTTATATCCAGGAATGTTTGTTGTGGCTTCTGGGCTTGTGTCTCATTGTTGTGGTACCTCCAAGGAGGATGCACAGTAATAAGAACATGTGCACATGATCTGTTGCTGCCTCTTAGATCAAATGTGAAGGTGTGTAGTGAGCACCTGAATCTTTGATGCAGTTACTTCTGTTCTAAAATACAGAATGATTCTTGGATGTTCTTGAATATCTAAGAAAGTGACTTATTATTTTACTTGATGTAGAACTGATGTTCTAGTTTAAAGACTAGATTAAGGATGTGGAAAAAGTGAATGAGTGATTGTGCCTGAGGTGCAATTTCCAATTCTTTTGGATTTGTGCCCAGCAATCCTTCATGCTTGATGGTTTATGCAAAGATGGTTTGTAGGATTTTATGGTTTTGGTATGAATGGTATAAGTGTTCTATAGCCCCTGCCTATGATGCAAAGGCTGAGGCCAGATTACAACCAAGAACAGATACTGTTTTGTGGCTTTTATTCTCTATGATGAGCCTTGCATAGCAACTCTATGCAAGACTGAGAGTAACTTGTATTTCAATTCCTACTTGGGATTTTTGAGTATGCAAGCTTAAGTTAAAACCGATAAGAACATAAATTGTGCTCTTGGTATATTCACCTATTGTTTGTAAAGTAGATGCTTCTCTAGTACTTGTGTTCTTGTGGCTGTTCTTGATCAGCTAAGGTGATATCCTTTGATCTGATAACTGTTCCTTGATGATCTTGATCTTGATCAGCTGGTTCACTCCCCTTATATACATAAATTGATTCCTTCATGTCTACTTAATGTTGTGTTGACAACACAACATTTGCATGCTGATGTGTGAGCTGCTTACAACTGGCCCCCACTGGGGTGCAAGTTTCCACCCCTCGATATTTTTCTATTGATAAGATCTAGGAATGATGGATATTTTTTGGTTGTAACATTTTCTTTTCTACTTTACATGCCAGGTGTAAATGTTGATTTAGCTTCTGCTAATGTGGATATTCCTTGTTGGCTGTCATTCTTTATATTTGCTAAACTTGTCACTGTAAGAATTAGCCAGTCTAGCTAATTATTGCTAAACTTGACTAGCATGTATATTTGACTTCTTGTTTCTTTTAAGTTTAAACTTAGCTAGAGCTAGAGGGTATTATAGCTTGCCTAAGATTGGAAAAATTGGTTACTTTGACCCACAGATACCTCTCACTATTTCAAGTGTATAGAAGCATTTGATCCATGTCCTAGATGTTTCCTAGATTTGGTAATGCCCTCTAGTTCTAGGTTGTGGATTTTAGGAGTACTTCCTAAATTGCCTAACTAAGTTTAATAAATTAAATTGCCTCACCTATGGTGGGGCAAACATTTTAACATTACAAAATGTTTCCTTTCTTTTGTTATTTATTCTGTAGGAATGAAGATAAGGAGAAGAAAAGAAGATACAAGATTTAGCTTAGGCCCAATAGTTAAGGTTTTAGTATAGGTTCTTATATTTGTTGTAAATTTTATTTTATCCTTTTATTGCAACAACAATGTAACATTGTCTTATGTAATAAAGTATTCCATTATTGTTTTATTTGTAACTTGTATTTATTAAATGTTTATACCTTACCTATAAATAAGAATTCAATTCTTATTTATTATTAAAATTCATTTCTTAATTGTAATTTACACTTATTCTTTTATTGTAAAAGAAGAATGCAATACTTAATGTATTCTTATAAGAAAGGATTCTTTTATATCAATATTATAATCATTTCCCTTTACTTAATTATTGCATTATTATTTCTGAATTTCCAAATTAAAAATTAGAATTGAATTTGGAATTCAATGTAAATTTCAAATTTTACCCCGCCAAAAACACATATAATATTTAAAGGTCATGTCAAAATCTTTCGCACCTGTTCTGATGTTCCAATCAGAACAAGAGAGATATCGATCCCTCTATAGCTTCTTTAGTTTTGCCCGAAAATTCTCCGGATTTTCTTATGCATGAATGCAATGCACAAACATGTGTCCTCTATAATTCTAGGTGCTAATCCTGGGATGTTACATCAGATGAGGTCGCCACTCTTGTGGCGACCGAGATGGGATGTCAGCTGGCGCCATTCCCGGTGAGATACCTCGGGATCCCCCTGTCTTTGCACCAGATTTCTGCGGCTGCACTTCATCCCCTGGTGGACAGTATCACCAACAGACTACAGACCTGGAAATCTACCATGATGGCGAAGGCAGGACGCCTGGCGCTGGTCGAGTCAGTCCTCATGGCGATCCCCCTCCACCAGATTATCATGCTCGGCCTCAATAAGCAGACGCTCAAACAGATCCAGAAGATAGCACGGAGCTTCCTCTGGGCGGGGAGAGCAAAGGATAATGGTGGCCACTGTCACGTTAACTAGGGGAAGGTCTCGCGTCCAAAGTGCTATGGTGGTTTGGGGGTCCCCGATCTAGCCCGCACGGCGATCAGCCTCCGTGTGCGCTGGATCTGGAGGATGCGTACTGAGCTTCTCTCTGGCGGAACTCTAGGTGTTTGACGCCTATACCATGATGGATGTTGGGGATTGGGCGACGGTGAGGTTCTGGCTTGACTGCTGGCTCGATGGGAGGACCATCCAGGAGCTAGCACCTGAGCTTCTCGCGCTGATTCCCAAACGCGCTAGGTGTAACATCCCAGCATTAGAGCCTAGAAATAAGCTAAGCCCAGATGGGTGCATTGCATTCATGCATAGAAAATCCGAATAATTTTCACGCTTTTAATCAAAACTTGTCAAAGTGATTGAAGCTTCTCTTAGCTTGATGGAATTGAAGTAGATCATCAAGTTGACTGCGATAAGTTTCAATAAGACCTTTGTTAAAATCTCATTTTGGGTAAGAGAGATTTGATATAAGGGTATATCAAATGTACTATAAGTTAAACCTTAATACAATGTGAATTATATTTGATCATTAGGTGATCATGTTATAGTACTCATTATAATCATTCATAAGTACCAAGTTAAAGATATAAAAAAATAATAAGAATGTAACCACAATATCTTAATCCCATCTGCATACATCCTGAGTATCATAGTAACACCTAATCTTAAAAACTCCTTTGATGAGTTGGAGTTTGAAAGAGAATAAGTCAAGATCATCCACTATATAGATATCTTTCTTTCTATAGAATCTTTATAGAACTTATTTCAATATCTGTTGTTCATCAATGTTGGATAATTCCCCATTGATTCACAAATTCTTTAACTATTAATCTTTGATCTATTACTTGATCTTATCAGAACATGTACTTAAATCTTCTAATGAGGGCATAATCCATTAATAACCTTAATCCAATATAAGATACTAAGAAGATAATTTCCAGACAATAAAAGGTAGGATTGATAAAGCCCTGCTCAGCCAACTAAGAACTTCAGTAATAAATGATTAGAGTATTATAATGGTAATGCTTTGGCCACCAATATTAAATGCTTATATTTAGTATAAGTAATACTGGTGGGTAGAGCATGATTGGAACCTTAGTAGAGATAAGTGATCCTAGAGTAGTCTTTGCAAACCACACAAATATAATTCAGGGATTGAAGTGTAAGTCATGAGAGTTAAGTAAATATAGGCTGCTATTATTCAATTAAAGATAGTATAGCATAGAGTTTAGAAGTAGTGTTATTCATCTTAAAAAGATAATCAACCTTAGATAAAGATCAGTGATGGAATATTAAGGAAGATTGTGAGTGAAATTGAAGGAACTACTGGTCGGATGGAAGTATATCAACAGTAGAACAGTAAATACAACCAAGCAAGGATATGAGAAAATTATGAAATACTTTTGTATCAAACTCATTGTATTCATCCATCAGTTTAGAAGAATGATATATGAATAAGAATATTTTAATAAGTAAGCCATCATACTAACCATGATGAGGGATAGGAAGAAGTATTATATCTAGGAAAGGAATTCCTTAATTAGAGATCCAAGATTTTGAAATATAATTATATGTATAAATCATTTTCCTATTTTAATCTGGTTAAGCAATCAACTCTACATCTCAAATCAAGCATAATATCCATCTCATACTGTTGATCCATCGTCTGATGCCTATACCGCTTTATAGAAATATTTCCCTATAACAAATTACATAAGCATATCTCTGTTAATCTCAACCATCATAACTATATGTGCCTAAGTATATTTTTATAAGTTCACTTCTATAAAACACTATAATTATAATTTTCTATTAAAAAGGGAGATTTCATCCAATACTATATACATAAGGCAATATTCTTATTTATTAAATCTTAACTCTTAAAAGGAATCTAAGCTTATACAAAACCCTAAAGCCAAGGGTAGTACTCATAATTCAAAACCCTAAACTTCTTTGTTTATCACAATAGAATATATACATTTCCATTTTCCAAATTAATGGGAGTAATAATCACCATATCAATGTCTTTATATTTCATGCATCAAATAATGGTATATGATGATTATACATATATATAAAGTTTCTATTCAAACTATGAGCTCACTAAGAGTTGAGTTATAAACAAATAAGAATATATTACTCAAGAAATCCCTAACTAAAATAAGGAGAGGAAAATAATAAGAAAAATTTATATAAAATGTTAAGAAGGGGTTTCACATTAAGTAAATAAAATAAATACAAAAAGAGGATATAATAAAAATTCACAAATGAGACTAGGTATATTTTTGTTTTGTTGTAAATATCCAGCAAACAAATTATACAAATAAAGGTTCAAAATATAAATCAAATTCAAATTTGAATAAGAAAACAGAAAATAGAAAAAGGATAAAACAAATAAAAACCAAACCTGGCCGTGTCCCAACACACTTATACTTATCTGACGCCTATGTGCAGCCCACAACAGCCTAGTAACCAGCCTAGGTTCTTTTCTGTCTGTGACTGACAAGTGGGGTCAGCAAAGGACTACGGGTTGAGAAGCAAAGATCGTTAGGGGGTTATCCGCAAAACGGTCATCGTCCCCATCATCACGCACACAGGCAGCTCGCTGGCGGAGCTCGCCGCCGCCCGATGTCGTCATCGTTGTCGTTGCGCCAAGATCAGCGTCGCCGCTGCCAAGAGAGGATAAGAAGGCCACCGCAACACCCCTGCTCGTCCTCATCCCCAATCTCACTTCCTTCCTTCACCCAAAAACCTAGCTCGTCGGAGTTCATCGTCCCGGCCAACTCCGACCACCCCTTGCTTTTTGGTAGCCACCATTCGACGCGTCGTCATGGACTGAACCATCTAGGACCAAGAACGGAGGCCCGCTCGCCGAGAATCATGTGAAATCGAGCGTTCTCTTTCCTCGGCCGCCATGGCCATTACCGTCGATTCTTCGTCATCACGCCTCCCCAAGCCTCCTCGACCACTCTATCATCATCAGGGTGAGTTTCTGAACCTCCCAGTAACATTCTATCGCCGGATCTCGTTATAAATCACCGCTTCACCATGTGCCACCATCGGCCACCATCGGAGCTCATCGGAGCTAAAGCTCCGATGACCATTTCCGAGCGGCGCTGCTAGTATTAGGTTCAGTAGGTTGCGCTTATTCGAACTAGGTCTATTTCGCTTGCTGGGGCGCAGTAGATCGTCGCCGGCGACCAACCTCTGGTGGTGATGGTGATGCTGACACCATCGTGACGTCATGATCGCACCACGTCAGCTAGTTTGACTGGTCTTTGCTAACGTGGCTGATGACATGGCCTAGGGCCCATATGTCATTGATAGGGGGTAAAGACTGGATCGGTAACTAATGCATTTCTTTCATCTGAGAGATGCGGTGGACCATGGCCCACTAGTCAGTGACAGGGTCTAGCTCTTGATGCGGTGTAAAAAGTATTTTCTATTAAGAAATAAATAAAATGTTATAATTCAATTAATAATATTCCAGAAATCAAATAAATGATTAAATCTTGTTTAATTAATAACTTTTGATTTATAATTCAGAAAAATATGTATAATATATGAAAATTTTCAGAAAAATAAAATCTACAACATAAAACTATTATCAAATATTATTATGATGATTATTTAAATAAATGTTATTTAATAAACGTTTTATAAATAATAAAACTTTGATAATTCATATTTTTAAAATGATAAATGTTAATAATATAAATAAAATACCAAAAATATTAGAAAAATAAAAATTCTAATTTAAAACTATAATCATGTATCACTTCATTAAATAATTATTATTTATTAAGTAATTGTGAAGTAATAAGAATTATAAAAATCATATCTTATTATTTAGAAATCACAAAAATAAATGTGATATGCCAAAAGAATCACAAAAATAATATCTACATGTTAAAAATATAATATTCCACTTTTGAATTAAATAAAAAATTAGATATTTTAATAACTCAAATTTAAGCTTATTTACTTCATTAATCATTCATACAAGGATAAATAAATTTTATTAATATTCCTAAAATGAATAAATTAAGTTTAATAAATAATTCTTAGTCTTAAATATTAATAAATGAAGCTTAAATGGTTTAAAATATTATAAATATCTTTTTATTAACTTATCATCAACCCTAAGTGAAGAATTTATTCTAAAAAGATTCCCATCGATAATAAAACCTTCAAGAATAACTTATGAATACACCAAACCTTTTCTATCTATATTAACTACCAAATTACAAAAACTACCACAACATTATATAAACCCATAAGTAGTTAAGTAATAGTCTGTTTTAGATTATAAACTATACTCACTGATCTATAAAAGATAAATGATGTTACTCCATAATAAAATCAAGAAACCATTAACCAAGTAAAAAGAATGACCATTCTTAAGTAACCTAAAGGAAACATTTCAGATACACTAAATACAAATGTTACAAGAATTATACTCCCAAAATCATCTTTTTTTTAAGTTAACTTTAGTCTACAGAATCTTAATACAACACTATAAGCATTACTGCATGTTTTATAGTTAACTTTGGTCTGAAGTAGTTAAATTATAAAGCAACTCAAGCCAAACCATTTGAGAAAACAAATAACATCAACCACCACTAACTAACCACAAAGCTTGTTTAGACCTTAGAAGAGAAACCTTTACTTCGAAGGTTATCCTTTTTGCCACTTGAAATAAGAACTCTTGTATAAGTAATCCTAACTAGTATGTCATAAGTATGTATACTTTACTCCTACATATGTGTTGTCTACAACCACTCATAAACTCTAATAAAAGTACAACTATGAAACTTATCTAAAAGGACCAACACATTCCAAAGTTACCATTTTCGGAATCCAAACCCTAGGACAACGCTATCCCCGGGATTTGCGTGTAGAACGTGCATCACATTACTTATGCATAAAAGCATATTACTTCTTTAAACATTAGTCCTTACCGGACCAATGATGCTGATTTCAGATTTTGGATCTTATACTGACTCGAAGACCGTGAGTGCATAATCTTGCAATCACAAAAGGCAAGTTCACACTTGCTCATGTCCTTTGTTTATTTTCTGTAAAGTATTTTACAAATCCAGTGTTGTCTTCACCTGCATTTGTAAAAGGTCAGAAAACACTATTTTCAATAATAATGAGCACTATTGATTACTGATCCAGGGTGATCAGTTAATATATTAAATCTGACAGTTGGAATACCACGGTTCAGAACTATATCACCTAGGACTTAACAACCAATGTCGCCAGTGATTCTTGCGCCGTATATTACACGTTGACCATGAGATTTGGAATGGGACAGAGAAGTCAGCTGTATCTTGTTCCTCTCGCATGAAGCCGGATGTGCAGGTCGTGGCTGTTATCCTCGTAGCGTGCATATTAATTGGTAATTCGTAGAGGATATGCAACATATGGGTGGGAACCCTCATTGTCCCACAATAGTTCTAGCATCTAACGATTTGTACAAACCATTGTTGTAATTCATTATGTGGGCATGGTGTACACCAAGGAGGCATGCGAGGTCGCGAAGGGGGCAGTGATTGGCTTGGATCATCTTCTGGGCCCCACATCATGGAATTGTGGATGGGAATAAGCTGCCCGGTTGTGCAACAAAGAGTTGATCTCTCATGGGTAAAGTAACGCACCTCTGCAGAGTGTAAGAACTATAACTTGTTACTCCCTGTTCCGGGAAGGAGATGCGAACACGGCAGGAAAGGAACTCCATGCAAGTTCTGGTAAACCCGTGAAGGCTGACGGACATAGTTTTTCAGAATAAAAGCAACCTTTGAAGAAATGTTTATGAAAACTTGCATTGCCTACGACCTACGGTCTGTGGCTATAGCTATAGTGCATCAAACACTCCTTTTCTAGTGAATTTGCTGAAATACGCCATTACTCAAAGTATCTTCTTAACCCTTGCTAGATTCTGAAGCCATTAAAACGATGTCTACATCAAGATATGCTCCAGGACTTATCAAGACCAGCTAAATCTCTTCAATGAAGACAAGGAAGTCAACATATACCTCAACTCAAGTGAAGACGAAAGTTACTGATTATATAGGAATATTATCTCTAGCCAAAGAACCTATTTCTGTAGTGCGCTGCAATAGCAGCAATGCCAACCTCTTAGTCTGAACATTAGACTTAACAGTATAATCATTCTTGCGTTGTTTATTTTTTATTCTTCTCCGTAAGAAGTCTTTCTCTCTCTTGAACCTAGAGTGTTCTCTGGATCTTATGTAAAAGAGTGAATTGTAACCTTTAAGCCATGTATTGGACCCGCTGTGTTTCTGTTGTGCCATTCTGAGGGATGTAATACTAGTGAACGGTGTTTCATTGGTGTTATGTCAACGAATATAGTATACTACATCATGAAGTGGTATGCTGGGTCACTACACTAGGGAGCGTCGGACAGTGAGAGAGGCGCTTCTGGAGCGTCGCTGGATTGCTGATATTCAGGGAGCGCTTAGCCCACTGGCCCTATGGCAGTATGTGCAACTCTGGATCAGTGTGCGAGACTTTGGGCTGACTGCTGAGCCGGATACACTACTCTGGAGGTGGACGCCGGATGCTCAGTACTCGGCCAAATCTTGCTACGAGTTCATGTTCCAGGGATCGATCGCTTCGAGATCTTGTCAGCTCATCTGGAGGACCTGGGCTCCATCTAGAGTCAAGTTCTTCATATGGATGGCCTGCCAGGATTGATGCTCGACAGCTGATCGCCTGGCGAGGAGGGGTCTAGCTGTCAACACCCGGATTTTTAATCCCAGATGCCTGTTATGCCATACATCGCAATCCCAGGATTACCATTTTTGCGAGACATAACAGAATTGGATACCATAGTACATGATCCATTACAAACCATACATAAGGTCTTACACAAATAAGGATCTCATGATCCAGTTCCTAATACAACTCAAGCAGCGGAAATACGTAATAATAACGGTAGCGTAGGCGAAGCTCCATCTTCGGGTCACAGGGAATGCTGACGATGGGAGATGATCCTAGTTGTCATAACCTTCCTGGGGTCCATCCTCCAGGTACTCCTCTTCATAGTCTGGCCACGGGAATAGCCAGGGACAAAGCCATGAGTACTCTTTAAGTACCCGCAAACTAATACTAACAAGTGAAGGGTGTTTTTGTAGTAGGACACTAAGATCTAGGGTTGTTTTGCAAAAAGCCAGATTTACATCTACTAAGTTCAGAAGAAAAGAAAACTAGTCAAATTTTATAACACCTAAGTGGGAACTTGTATCTCATGCCACAACTCTTTTGCTGTCAAGTCAAAGCCTCAATTCATTTCACAAGTCATTTTGAAAACATCTGACGGGGGAATAGTATGGCCACTCCAACTGTCCATAACCGCGGACGCGGCTATTTGAATAGTTTGACACTCTGCAGAGATTGTACACTTTCACCACAATATTCGATACATCCGCCAGGAACAAATCCTGAATTCACCATACTCAGTATGCGGATAATCAATCCTAACCTTTCAATTACACGTCCTAGTATAAGCACCTCTCCTGTGAGTTTGGTCTCCCAACCATGACCAACTGTCATCTTGGGTACTGCACAGGTGGACAATCTCCACAAGGTAGCCTCAGCTCAGACCTTGGCCATGAGGGAACTACTACTAAGGTATATAAGTTTCCAGTCAATCCCTACCCAATTCTCGGGTATTGTGGTTGTACGGTAAAATTGGAATGGTATCGCATCCAGACAACCATCAGTTTTATAAAGGGCTAAGGCTCATGCCTCAACATTTTCATCACCATAAATCCTCTGGTGTTCGGAAACACATGTCCAAAACATCTCAATAGAATGATCCATCATTCCAAGGTTTTCATAACCATTTTTCCACCAAGTATTACCATCTAAGTTGATCAGGTTTTATGCTTAGCACTAGCATCTACAAGTGGGGGTAAGTACTAATGAGGGGTGGTAAACTAGTGGAGTTTAACTAAGTTCAATCTCATGCCTTAGGATGACATAAAGATTATCTAGCTTAGGCCAAATTTTATGCTCTTTATGCAACCTTCAATTATCTTTCTAGAATCTACCATTCACTTAAGTAAACTCTAAGTAATAGCTTTGATAAAGAAATAACGTATAAAGCTTGCAATTAAAACTAGGATTGGTTTATCAAGGGGTTATGATCATATATGCTTAAGGCATATAGTTGGCATGGTAACAAGCAAGTATTTGCTTGCACATTCAACTAGTGGTATTAGGCTTGCATCATTATCAGCATAAGCTTGCTAAATTGCAAGTGTTAGCTTGCCTTGTGCAGAGCAGTGGTTGAAGTTCTCCTCGGCTTCTTCTTCGTAGTATCCTCCTTCTTCCTCGTATCCTTGGTCGGTACTAGCGTCCAGAAATAAATACGAGGTACACAATCACCAAACAATACTTAACTAATTTCAATCATCACACAAAAGGGTCCTATAGATGATCTAGCATCATCACTAACATTACAAGACTAAGGCACTTGACTTAATGATTTTAGTTTTAGAAAAGTAATTTCTACTCATTCAAAAACTACCTAAGATTTAATATTCTCCAAACCAAACATGGGATCATGTTGACACATGTCATCACCACATATTTTAGTCCATGGGAATGTGATTTAAAGTGCTGTCACAATTTAATAAGGTTTAACCTTTTGATTTTAAATAAAATAAGTGACTAGAAATGCCTATGTGGCATTCTTTTATTCCTTGAACAATATTTCTGTAAGTAAACACAAATGTTTTCATATATTCTGAAAGGTATGATAAAATGTGATTTTTGAGAGTTGGAATCAGGTCAAAAGCTTTTATGGTTTAAATTTGAAAAATGTTTGAATGCAGAAAAGGTTCTGCCTTGTTATTTTTACCAAGGGTGATCTACAGATCCAAATGATTTGAATCCAACGGGCTTGGATTTAGCATTTCTAGGCCTTTCTAACAAAATTGTTTTCATTCAATTTGGTGCACTGAATCGACCTGGGTTGACTTTTGAAACTAGGTGCACAAGTGTGTTTGAATTAAAATGGAAAAAGTTAAATTCAAACGACTGGGCTGCGCGGGAACCGATACTGGGTCGGCCTGCTAAGCACAGCGCTTACGCGGGCTGGTTAAGTTGCTGTCCCCACGCGTCAGTGAGACAGGGGTGCAAAGCGGTACGGGGCAACGTGGTGCGTTGGATTAGAAGTAAGATCAACGGCTGAGGGTCATCGTCGACGATGAACTAGTCACCGGCGAGCTTGAACCCTAGCGGTGCAGTAGGGGTCGTGGGAGGCTCACCGAGGCTCAGGCGAGAGTCGGCGATGCGGGCGAACGAAAAAGTCGACGACGGCGAACCTCCTGGTACCGGCAGCTTCTCCTGGGGTGGACGAAATCGACGGCGCCCTTCTTCTCCAGAGGCGGCCTGCTCCGGCCAAATTCTGGCGATGCGCTGCTCGCCTTGCTCCGGGAACGGGGTGGAACGATTAGTGGGGAGAGGGGAGTGAGATGGTGTGAAGAGTTTGAGCGGGGAAGGCCTCTATTTATAGTCTCGATGACGAGACCGAACGAAATGGGCAGGCGACAGTGGCGACATGGCTACGGGCTGCTAGAGGCATGGCCGGCGGTGGCGATCGATCGGTGGTCTCCTAGCGATGCTCTATGGCTTTAATGCGCATGTAGGCGCGGTGGCAAACGGTCGGGAACGCACGATGCTCTGCAAGGCAGAGGCGGCGAACTTGACGGCGAGCGGTGGCTACGGGGCATGGGGTGGCGAACAGGGATGTTTGGCGGTCTCCTGGGACGGTGGTGATCGTGTATGCACGCGGTGAGGGCGGCGCGCAGTCTATGGGCGTGTATCGAGGGTGGCGCTCTGGTGCATGCTCGGCATGGTTGCTGGCGAGCTTGGCATGGTCTGTGCGTGTGGTCCAGGGGCTGGCAAGGTTCGAGCGCTGGACAGGGGGTGGCGGTGGATGGTGGGCTGTGTCCTAGACATGCTGTTTAGGCTTGGTGCTTGCTCTGGCTAGCTAGCCATGGTCGGCTGGCAAGGGGATGCTCGGGTTGGCATGGCATGGGGCAAATGGCAGGGGCTAGGGCTTGTCCAAACACTGGTTGGCACTGAGGGAGACAAGGGTGATCAATGGTGAACATTGCTTAGCCAGATTACTGCTCAAAACAGTGAAGTTAGGCCAGTTTGATTTGTTGCCTCCAAGTGTTTGATGAAATGGCCGCAAGAACTCAAGTTTTGAATTTTCAAAAGATTTTTGGTGGGTCTGCTAGGTTGGTGCTGGTGAGTCCGCAGATGCTTGGGTTTTGAAAGTTGAGCTTGTTTGAGTGGTTTTTGAAAAAGTGGGATCTTCCCATATGATATAGATTCAATTTTAAACTGTCCTTTAAACTATGCATTTGAATGTTTCTGGATGATCACAAAGTGGGCCTTGATACTTTGTTATGAGTAATATCAAGGGGTGCAAAGATCCAAACAAGTTTCTGTTAAGTTCTGAAAGTTAGAGACAACCAAAGTAGGCATGGGAGTTAAATTGGCCAAAATGACCATTCACTCATTTTGTTTGTTTTGATTTATTTGTCTTTGGGAGAAGTGTGGGGATTGTTTAGATGAGTTTTATTTCACCTAAGAATCATTTTACAAGCAAAGAAACACATAAACAAGGCAATTCAAAAGAATTCAAAATGGGATGCATACACACATGAATGCTTTCTCATTTTATTTTAGAAAAGTTTTTCTTAACCCTAAATTTGATGATTAGAGTTTGATGATTCTAGTTTAATATTTTTGGGATGTTACAAACCTTCCCCCCCTTAAACAAAATCTAGTCCCGAGATTTGAAAAAGGACGAAAAGATTACCTAGGATTTGAAGAGATCGGGAAACTCCATCCTGATGTGATCATCGCGCTCCCAGGTAGCTTCCTCTTCTGTGTGGTTGCTCCACTGAATTTTGAGAAACTTGATGCTTTGGGTTCTGGTGGTTCGGAAAGCTTCTTCCAAAATACGGATGGGTACTTCGAGATAGGTTAGGTCATCGTTGATCTCTATGGTCTGGTGATCGATATTCTTGAACACTTCAGTCTTCTCCGGGACTTCGAGACACTTGCGAAGTAATGAGATATGGAACACATTGTGCACGGTTGACATTTCTTTGGGATGTTCTAATTGATACGACACTTCTCCTCGACGGTTCAGAATTTTGAAAGGTCCGATATATCTGGGGGCTAACTTTCCTTTGAGTTGAAAACGCTGCATTCCCTTCAATGGCGACACTTTCAGATATACAAAATCTCCTATGTTGAAGGTGAGGTCTCGACGTCTCTTGTCGGCGTAACTCTTCTGTCTGGACTGGGCTGTCTTGAGGTGCTCACGAATCTTGTGAACCTTCTCTTCTGCTTCTCGTAGGATATCGGGTCCGAAAATCTGACTCTCTCCTACTTCCGACCAGTTCAAAGGGGTGCGTCACTTCCTTCCATACATGAATTCATATGGGGCCATTTGCAAACTAGCTTGATAACTATTGTTGTACAAAAATTCTGCAAACGGCAGACAGTCTTCCCACTTAGATCCATATTCTAACACACATGCTCTCAACATATCTTCGAGGATTTGATTTACTCGCTCCGTTTGTCCGTCGGTCTGAGGTTGATACGCGGTACTGAATTCTAGGCGGGTTCCTAAACCTTCTTGAACTTTCTTCCAGAATCTCGAGGTAAACTGAGTTCCTCGATCCGATACAATGTTCTTAGGGACTCCATGCAAACTGACGATTCTAGCGATGTATAACTCCGCTAGCTTCGAACTCTGATATGTGGTCTTGACGGGTAAGAAATGGGCGACTTTGGACAATCTGTCCACTATGACCCAGATAGAGTCATTTCCCCTACTAGAAGTAGGCAATCCGGTGATAAAGTCCATTCCAACGGAATCCCATTTCCATTCTGGAATCTGCAAGGGTTGCAATAATCCAGCAGGTCTTTGATGTCCTGCCTTGACTCGCTGACATATATCACACTTGGCGATATAGCTTCTGATTTCTCTCTTCATCTTATGCCACCAAAATTGCTCTTTCAAATCTTGATACATCTTAGTTCCTCCGGGGTGGATAGAATAAAGAGTATCATGAGCTTCCTTGAGAATAACTTCTTTCAACTCAGAATCTGCTGGTACACAAAGGCGTCCTTTGTACCACAGAACACCTTCTTCGTCTTCGGTGAATCCTGGTACTTTGCCTGTACCGATACGACGCTTGATTCCATCAATATTAGCATTTCCTTTCTGCGCCTCTTTGTTCTGGCTGATCAAAGTGCGTTGAAGTTCTATGCTAGCCAAAAACCCTTCAGTCACTAATTCCATTCAAAAATCTTCCATCTCTTTGTGCAATCTTGGTTGCTCCTTCAAAATCATGGAGTTCAAGCGGCACGGCAATCTGCTAAGGGCATCTGCTACCACGTTGGCTTTACCAGGGTGATAGTGAATGTCCAGTTCGTAAGCCTTGATTAACTCAATCCATCTTCTCTGCCTCATATTCAACTCCTTCTGAGTGAATATATACTTCAGGCTCTTGTGATTTGAATAAATCTCACAATGATTTCCCATCAGGTAATGCCTCCATGTCTTGAGGGCTAGAACTACGGCTGCGAGTTCGAGATCATGGTTTGGTTAATTTTGCTCATGTTGTTTCAGTTGTCTAGATAGATAAGAGATAACTTTGCCTTCTTGCATTATCACACATCTGAGACCGATCTTGGATGCATCACAATACACGTCAAAGGGCTTTGTGATATCCGGCATGATTAAGATTGGGGCTAAAATCAATCTCCTCTTGAGTTCTTAAAAACTCGCTTCACATTTGTCGGTCCATTCAAACTTCTTGTCCTTCTTTAGCAATTGGGTCATGGGTCTGGCGATACTCAAGAATCCTTCTACGAACTTGTGGTAGTATCCCGCCAATCCGAGAAATGCACGAACTTGGGTTTGAGTGGTTGGGGCTTGCCAATCTTTGACATCTTTCACTTTTGCAGGATCAACAGCAATTCCTCCGGCTGATACAATATGACCGAGGAATCCTACCTCCTGTAACCAGAATTCACATTTGCTAAACTTGGCATACAGCTGATGCTCTCTAAGGGTTCCAAGAATGGTCACTAGGTGTAGCTCATGTTCTTCTTCCGATTTGGAATAAATCAGAATGTCATCAATGAAAACAACGAAAAACTTATCCAGGAAGTCCATAAAAATCTTATTCATGAGATTCATGAAATAAGCGGGGGCATTGGTTAATCCATCAGACATAACGGTATACTCATATAATCCATATCTGGTGGTAAAGACAGTCTTTGGAATATCCTCTGCACGAATTTTGAGTTGACGATATCCAGTCCTAAGATCAATCTTAGAAAACACTTTGGCATCGGTCAACTTATCAAACAAATCTTATATCTTGGGCAAGGGGTACTTGTTTTTGATAGTGACATCATTCAACTTCCGGTAATCCGTACACAAACGGTTACCTCCATCTTTCTTGTCCACAAACAAAACAGGTGATCTCCATGGTGACGCACTTGGTTGAATCAATCCAATTTCCAGCATGGCATCCAGTTGCTTCTTCAGTTCTGCTAGTTCAGACGGGTTCATACTATATGGTCTCTGGGCTATGGGTCATGTTCCGGGGATTAGTTCGACGATAAACTCGATATCCCGATCTAGGGGCATACCAGGCAAAACATCTGGAAATACATCGGGGTATTCACAGACTATCCGGACTTGGTCAATGGTAGGTTGGGCTATACTCTTGTTGCACTTGAATTGACGAGGTAAGGTTTCAGATATATGCTCGACTGATATTCCGGCTGTACTGGTCATGGTGATGGCTTTCTTGGCACAGTCAATCAATCCTTTATGTTTGGACATCCAATCCATTCCTAGTACTACTTCCAAACCTTTAGTTTCGAGTACTATCAGGTTAGCATAAAAATCTATGCCATGGATTCGTATAGGGACGGCTTTGCAAATTTGCCTAGCCTTGGTGGTTGAACCGGGAATTTGGACGATCATAACATGCTTCAGTTTTGTTGGTTGAATCTTACTAGTGCAGGCAAATTCTTTGGTAAAAAATGAATGCGATGCACCAGAATCAAACAACACTCTTGCAAGTACTGAATTAACAGAAAACATACCCAGCACGGCGTCTGGCGCTTCCTGAGCTTCTTCAGCATGCATGAGAAAAAAACGGCCGTTGCGGTTGAGTGAATTCCCTTTCCTGGGGCAAACCTTTTTCCTGGTTGAACACGACGCTGCTGCTGAGCTGGGGCATTTGCATTGGGGGCTGCGACATTCTTCTTTTTGGGGCACTCGTTGGAGTAGTGACCCTTATTTTCACAGTCATAACAAGTCACTTGCGACTTGTCCTTTGCTGCAACAGCCACATCATTGCTTCTAGTCCTCGGGGCAGTGTTGGTGTTGGTGGTAGCATTGTTGTTGTTGAACTTGGGTGGGGCACGGTTGAAATTGTTAGAGTTGCCAGGGTTGTTGTGATTTCCTCAGGGCCTAGGGTTTCCACGGTTGGGATAGGTCGAACGATTCATCGGGGGTCTGTTGGTTCTCGGGGCAAATCCTGGAGATGAGTTAGGGCGATACTTTGGGGTCTGATGGGTTCCTGGTTGATGCATAGGTGTAGCGCCACGTGTTGCCGCAACAGACACCAGATGACGTCATAGGTGACAACCCCGAGGCGCCTAACGCCAACGACACCATTCACCAAGCTGCCTTGCCGGACGCCGAGGGATGTGTTCCCGCCGCGGCACCGGAGCTCCGGTACAGGGGTGGAAGACCATGCCGTTCGTGATCGGCAACGAGACCTTCGAGAAGCTGGGAAGCATCGGCACGGCCGCGAACCTGATGATGTACCTGACGTCAGTCTTCCACATGACCAACGTCGACGCCGCCATGGCGCTCAACGCCTTCAGCGGCACCACCAATCTCGCCACCGTCCTCGGCGCCTTTGCCTCCGACCTTTACCTCGGCCGCTACGCCACCGTCGGCATCGGCTGCATTGCCACCTTAGTCGTAAGCACGACTGATGTTATTTTCCACACCTTATATCTTGTATAATCTGGAATTCGTAGTGATTCTTCTTTCGATGTGGCAACTCTCACTCTCCCAGGGCATGATCATACTGACGTTGACAGCTGCCGTGCCGACGCTGCACCCGCCGCCGTGTGCCGGTGGCGAGGAGCCGTGCGCCGGCGCGATGGGGCGTCAGGTTGCTGTGCTGGTGCTCGCCTTCGTGTTCATCGTGGCCGGCGCTGGCGGCATCCGTCCGTGCAACCTTGCCTTCGGCGCCGACCAGTTCGAACGGCGCACCGAGTCCGGCCGCTGCGGCATCAACAGCTTCTTCAACTGGTACTACTTCACCTTCACCATCGCCGTCTGCATCTCGTCCACGGCGATCATCTACGTGCAGAGCAACGTGAGCTGGTGGGTCGGGTTCGCCATCCCCGCCGCGATCATGCTCGTCTCATGTGCGCTCTTCTTCGCCCGGGCGAGGCTCTACGTCTGGGTGAGCCCCGAGGGAAGCCCGCTCGCCAGCGTCCTCCGGGTCGCCGTAGCCGCGTTTCGGAAGCGGCATGTGGCCTCGCCCGACGACCCCGGTAAGTCGCTTTTCAGGACGCGCCACGCGAGCTCGCTCGTGTCCAGGCTACCCTACACCGACCAGTTCAGGTTCCTCGACAAGGCCGCCGTGGTGGTGGTGGATGTCAAGAACGAGGTCCACCTCGACGGCCTCCCGATAAATCCATGGCAGCTGTGCAGCATGCAGCAAGTGGAGGAGACCAAGTGCATACTCCGGGTCCTGCCGTTGTGGCCTTCGCGCAGACCAACACCTACGTCGTCCTTCAGGCGACGCAGTCCGACCGCCACCTCCGCGCCGGCAGCGGCTTCGAGGTGCCACCGGGCTCGTTCACCATCTTCCCCATGCTCGCGCTCACCGTGTGGATCCCGCTCTACGACCGCCTCGTCGTGCCCTGGATGAAGAGGCTCACCGGCCGCGAGGAGGGCATCACGTTGCTCCAGAGCATGGGCATCGGCATGCTTCTACCCTCCGTGGCCATGCTCGTCTCAGTCCTCGTCGAGCAGCGCCGGCGCGATCTCGCCCTGCTGCAGGCGGCCGCGAGCGGCGGGTCCATGTCGCGCAGTAAAGTGTCGCAGCAGTCGGCGTTCTGGCTGGTGCCGCAGCTCGCGGCGCTGGGCCTGTCGGAGGCGTTCAACCAGGTGAGCCAGATGGAGTTCTACTACAAGCAGTTCCCGGAGAACATGCGCAGCGTCGCCGGCTCGCTTCTGTTCAGCGGCCTGGCGCTATCCAACTACCTCAGCGGGCTCCTCGTGAGCGCCGTGCACCGCACCACCGGCGGCAGCGAGGAGGGGTGGCTCGCCGAGGACCTGAACAGGGGGAGGCTCGACCGGTTCTACTTCCTGATCGGCGCCATTGGGTTGGTCGACCTCGTCGTGTTTCTTGTATGCGCAAACTGGTACAGTACAAGGTCTCCGATGATAGCCACGACCAGGATGCAGATGGAAATCCGTGATATGAGTGAAACGAAGCAGAGCAATAGGAATTATGATCCGATTTTACTGGATTAGTTTGTTTAGATTCTAGGGGCATTTGGATGTCGGATTGATTACTCACGCTAAGTTGAAGATACATGATTGATCTTGGCTCAGTCTTGCACATATTTTCACAACTAGTTCCGCCGGCACCCCCGTATGTTGCTTACAACTCTTCTGATTTCCAAAAATGAATAGATTATGGACGGAGGTTATGATATATATTGTGCACATGTGTTAGGGCCTCGATGGCCAAGACATGGCGGCGGCGGAAGAGGGGTATCGAGGAGGAGCTCGCGAGGCTCAGAGCGATAGTTAGGACAAAAGAAGAAGAACAGTGATGCTGATAATTAAGATTTTTTTATTATGTGTGCCTCCTAGCCATCCACTCCCATCCTTTTATACCGAAAGGATAGGGCCACGCAGTACATTTAATAGAGATTACAGATAACCATAATTAATATGTCTGATTAACTTAAACGCATACATCCAACCGTCTAACTATAGAAGTGGTAATCCTAAGTCTGCACCGTCCGATAAGTGACGAAGATGAACTAGGAGCAGAGAGGGCCTGACATTGCTCCCTCCTTGACTCAAGACTTCAAGGCTTAAACTCTGGAAAGGTGGCTGTAATGTAGGCATCGTCTTCCCATGTCGCCTCTTCACATGTCATATTCTCCCAGTGTATCAACCATTGTGGAATGACGACATCATATTCACCACTAGAGCGAGGTATCTGGTGACATTGCAGAATTGACAAGGGAAAGGCTTTGATTTTACCTGTTGGTGTAACCAGGGGTAGTTTTCGGTTGGGGACAGCTCAAGGTCCGACATGTTTGTTCAACTGATTAACATGGAATACGTCGCCTTGAGGAAGCTGGAGTTGATAAGTGCGTTTGCCCACCAGCTTGATAACTCTGTAAGGACCATACCATTTTGATGCAAGCTTCAGAGGGTTGCCACTGCCCAGTGCATGTTCTCGATGTGGTTGTATTTTCAGATAAACCATATCACCAAGCAAAAAAGGATCTCTCTATTCTAGACTTGTCAGCAAACTTCTTCATTGTACTCTGTGCTTTGGCTAGGTTGTGCTGCAGAGTTCTTAGCATGTTATCTTGTTCTGCTATAGTCTGTTGGGCTTCTGGTGACATTTGGTTGGTAGCAGGTAGGGTGCTCAGCATAGGGGGTCATATTCATATAAGGCCTGGAATGGGGACATCTTAATAGAAGTGTGGTAGCCGTAGTTGTACCACCATTCAGTAGCAGCTAGCCAGTCCATCCATTTCTTTGGTTCACAAAATTCCATGCACCTAAGATAATGTTCCATACATTGATTAACTCTCTTAGTTTGTCCATCTGATTCAGGGTGATAAGTTGTGGAAAAGTGTAAATCAATTTTGAGAGCTGAGAATATCTCTTGCCACAACTTACTTGTGAATATTATGTCCCTATCAGATATGATGAAAGATGAAGGACCATGTAATTTCACCATATTTTCCATGAAGAGATCAGCTACTTTCTTCACTGTATAGGGATGTGCTAAGGGAATGAAGTGAGAATATTTTTTCAATTTTTGCCTTTGGAAGTGGGTAATCCTTCCAGAAAGTCCATGCTGATTCCAACCCACTTTGCCCGTGGAATGTTGAGTGGATCAAGCAGGCCAGGATAGGGTACCTTTTCGGTTTTGGAGATTTGACAAACTCGACACTCAGCAACCATGGAAGTGATCATTTCTCTCATTTTTTTGGCCATTAGAACACTTGTTTAATTATGTGGTTGGTAACTCTGTTTCTTGAATGCCCCCGAAAAATTGAAGAGTGGAAGGAATTGAAGATTTTGACTTTCAGGTTGGAAGCATTTCCATTGTACAGTCTTCCCTTGTATCTTCAGACACCAATTGCAGGCTGTATTTAGGGTTGCTATTGCTTTCAAGAGTGAGCTCTTGGAGTAATCTAGTACAGTGCACGTTTCCAGCATAACAGGCCATTACATCATCTTTCCAAGAGGGAATTTCCATGGTTGTGGCCCAACATTCATCCGTTAGAGTGGAGTTGTTGGCTATTTCTTCATCAGGCTGGAATTGTGTAGACAGGGCATCTACTACTCCATTTTCTACCCCCTTTTTGTACTCAATGGTGAAATCAAACTCCAAATCTTGAGCATTAATTTGTGTTGAATACCCTCCAACAATTTCTGACTGGCCAGGAACTTTAAGCTACATTGGTCTATTTTTGATAATGAGCTTGTTTCCTAAGAAGCAATGCCTCCATTTTTTAGGGCTTCCAAGATTGCCATTGCTTCTTTCTCATAGATTGATTTGGCAGCATTATTTGGGCCCAAACAATTGTTTAAGAATGCAATGTGTATGGCTTGTTGCATGAGGACAGCACCTAAGCCATAATCACAAGCATTAGTTTCCAGTGTGAAGACTATTAAAAAGTCAGGCAGGCTTAGTAGGAGTGGAGAAGACATTATTTTCTTCAGTTCATCAAATGCTTGTTGTTGTGGGGGACCCCATGTGAAGGCATTCTTTTTGAGTATGTTGTAGAGTGGTTGGCAGACTGAGGCATAATTTTTAATGAATCTCCTGTAATACCTAGTCAGTCCCAAAAATCCTCTGAGTTTTCTGAAAGTTTCTGGAGTTGGCCATTTGAGAATGTCTTTTATCTTGGAGGGATATGTCTGTACTCCTTGTCCAGAGATAATATGCCCCAAGTATTCCACTTGTGGTTGTGCAAATATACATTTGGATAGCGGCTCTTAGGGCATGGTTCCTAAATATAGTCATGACAGCAGCCAGGTGTTGTTCATGCTCTTGGCTTGTCTTGCTATAGACCAGGATGTCATCAAAGAATACAATAACAATTTTTCTTAAGAACTTGGAGAAGAGGTTGTCCATGAGATCCTGAAATGTAGCTGGTGCATTGCATATACCAAAAGGCATCACCAAGTACTCATAGTTGCCAAGGTGTGTGGAGAAGGCTGTTTTAGGAATATCTTGTACTTTCATTCTAATTTGGTGGTGTCGAGACCTGAGGTCAAATTTGGAGAATATAGTTGCTTCATTGAGCTCATCTAGCAAATCTTCAATAACTGGGATGGGAAACTTGTTCTTTATTATGAGATCATTTAATCCTCCGAAGTCCACACATAATCTCTAGGACTTGTCCTTTTTTCTGACTAAGATAGCAGGTGATGAGAAAGGGATTTTTTTGGGTCTGATCTCATTGTTTTGAAGCATCTGCTTTATAAGAAGTTCCACTGCATTTTTCTGACTATGAGACATTCTGTATGGTCTGATGTTAGGGGGCTTGGCACTAGGGAGTAGTGGAATTTGGTGATCCTCTTCTCTCTGTGGGGGTATGCATGTTGGTGGTTGAAAGATATCCCGAACTGTTGTAACAGGTTAGAAATAGCCTCTGGCACCTGGTGAGGCTGAGAAACATCAGTAGTGGTTGCATCCTATGAGCTAGTATTTATTAGCATGTATCCATAGATCCTTGTTGTATGAGCTTACTGCATTTATCAGATGATATTAAGAGATTCTTCCTGGGCAGGAGGTGATCCTGGAATGTGTGAAGTGTTCCTTCTATTACAAGAGTTAATTGTCTTACAATGAAATCAAAGGTTACTGGATTGTGTTGCTTGAACCAATTTACTCCAAGGATTATATCAGATCCTTGTAACTCTAGAATTCTGAAGTCATCCTCAAAGTGGTGTCCTTGAATTGAAAATGGACAGTTGTAAGCTATTGAAGTGGATACAAGGATGCCCCCTCCCGCTACCATGACACTTCTTTCCTTGGAAGCTGTTAAGGGAATATTGTGCTGCAAGGCTAAGGCCAAATCCATAAATGTATTGGTACTGCCAGTGTTAGGCCAAATCCATAAATGTATTGGTACTGCCAGTGTTATCCAGTGCCACTGCTTGGCCTATTTATATTGTCAAAAGGAGGGAAATGGTGCTGTCACCAGGACATCCATTATATGCTACTACAGAGATATTCATCAAAGCTTCTTGTGGTATTTCCTCAAGAGCTGTGGGTTGCTATGTGGGAGGGATAGGTTTGTCTGGAATAGACAACAAGTGTATAAGTTGGACAATTTCATCATCAAGTTCCTCATCAGAGTGGCCTTGCATTTGGATGGTGTTAAGAGATCTTTGCATGGATTGGCATTTGTGGCCCACTGACCAATTCTCAGGACAATACCAACATTTCTTGGGTTCTCTGATCCTATCGTTTGGTTGCCTGTTCCTGGGTGGAGGTGCTAGAATTCTATTTTGTGGTGGAAATTGCCTGGTAGCAATGACAGGAGCTATCACTTTCTTAGTGTTGGACAGATGGGCCTTCTCATATTGTCTGGCATACCAGTAAGCAGATAAGAGTGATTCAGGCTTCTGGCATTGAACTGTGTGTTTAATGCTTTCCTTCAAACCACTAATGAATCTGTCAATAAAGAAATCTTGTGGCAAATAGGCTCTTTCCCTCTTCATTTGAGTCATCCATGTTTCATATTGGTCAATGTAAGCATTGACAGAGGTAATTTGTTTCAGCAGCTGGAGCTAATTCATTGGGTCATTTGTCACAAAATCTGGGAATCTATCAAGGAGTACTTGACTGAGCTCAGCCCAAATCATTCTGTTTAGGAAGTACCCAACACTAATGAGACAAGTTTTGGCCTGTCCTCTTATGTGTGCCACTCCCCACTGAACTCTGTTATCTTCAGGTATCTTTACCAAATTGAAGATGTCCTCACATTCTAATAACCATGATCTAGGACAGTCACCCGTGAATATAGGCAGTTCCCACTATAAGAAAAATGTCCTTTTACAATGAACGATTTTAGTGGTTGAAGGTCTATTTTGTGTGGTTGAAAAAACCTTCTATGCAGATGACCATCGTGGTAGAGGCCCCATCACAAATGATTCTACCACGGTTTTTTTCGACCGTGGCGAATCGCACCCTTTAGCCATCAAAATTTGTTGCGTCGTAGATCTGTTCGCCATCCGCGTTCACTGCTGACGTCATGCAAACTGCCACATGGCGAGTTCCATTAATGACCAGTTAACACCGTTAACTATCAATGAAACCGTGGTAGAAGCCAGGCCCAGCCAAGGCCTGGTAATTATTAAGTGGGTCAGCCCATTAAGGAAGCCCAACAGGATCATGGCCCATTACTGTTTCACCATGCACTGTTACCAATGGGCCGGGCCCACTGGTGCAGCCGTAGGCGGCCTGTAAACTTTCTAGCCCATTACTGTTCCTTTCTGCACTGTTTGAATTGGGCCCATTTGTGCTGCTGATCGCGGCCCATATACTTTCGGGCTCGTTACTATTTCAGCCTAGTGAAGGCCCGCTGGGCTCCCTACTGTGCGGCCCATTGGTGTCCCGCGCAATATCAGCCCGGTACTGTTAAGGCCTGCGATTGGTCTGACACTGTTCTTACAAACCGTAATGGGCTACCAACTGATGGCCCATTTGTAGGAAGGACCGTTACTGTTATGGCCCATAAATCTGTCTGCTCATTTTCTAGCATGTTACTGTTCTAAACCAGGAAGGATTTCCGGCATGTTGCTGTTCCGACCTGCTAATGTTCTGCTCACATCGTTTTCTTCACTGCTTGTGACGCTTATGCTTAAGGGTTGTTACTATTCTGGTTTGTTACTGTTGTGGCCTTATACTCTTCTGGCATGTTACAGTTCTGGCCCGTTACCGTTCTGGACTTTTACTGTTCTGGCCTGCTACTATTCTGGCTTGTTACTGTTTTGGCCTATAATTTTGGCCTCTTACTCTTTTGCTATTGACCCGTTATTTTTTTGGCAGGCATAATTTAAGGCCTATGGCAGCTTATGCGGCCTGCCGTGATTTAGGCCTTTTACTGTATATTGAGCCCGTCTGCTGGTCGACATATCATATTCTATAATTATGGCGCAATTCTTCTTTAAAATAGTCTGTTAATATTTTGTCTCATTAATGCGGCACGAGAATCAACATATTACAGCAACATGAAAATACTGAAATTTATTACAGACCAGAATTCAATAGAAACAAAAAGATACAGTACACACATACCACCAGTCATGGGTTGGAACAGGGTTTCTACTAGAGCTTACATCGCCATACAAGTAACAACATGCTTACCATGATCAGTCCAATCTTGTCGATCTTTCAGTTCCAGTATCTGTCTGCATGTAATCGTGATTATTGCATCTGTTTCCTTTGTTTCTTGTTCAATTAAATCAATTGTTTTGAGTGCAGATGTAACACCTCTTTGTGCTAGAATAACTAGAACAGTGGGCCGATGTAAGCAATAACCACTGTCATTATTTCTTTGTAAAATAATCTCAATACTTAACGTAGGAGTCCTTACTTCTACCTCCATAGATTCATGTGCAGCCCGAAACAAAGGAAACAAGTCAGCATAGCATACCAATTGGCAGCCAACTTATATTTAAAATAATTGTAATGCATTATTGGCTCGGAACAATCAATGATGTGCTCCATACATCTCTTTCCAGAATAATAGGAACATTCGACGTCCTGGATCGATGCGAGCATGTTCCTGTATCATAGCCGCTCTGTGGAACAAACAATAGAGATTATTTGTAGGCTAAAACTAATACATATTAAGTTATTGCAGCAAAGCAGGCAAAACAACACTATGTTTGTTGTCAAAGATTTTCAAAATCAGTATTGTCCTAATATAACAAATCAAGCAATCAACATGTGTCATGCAGTCTAACTAAACTTGTTTGAAAGTGAATGTAGTGAACCAAGCAACTACTCTTTCCTTCATAAACAAATCATATCACTGCCTAATTGAAATATAGAAAATATAACAAAGAGAGGTGCCTAGGATCCCTTGAGCTGCTTAGAATTGGTCAAGACAACAGGCATTAACCTATAATATAAAATTAGCTTTAGAAATGGTCTATTGTACGAACTAGCCATATCAGTGTGCAATTTGAGAAATTATGGTTGGACCTCCAACCACAGAAGGTGGCATTATTTTAATCATCAACGAACTATGATAGTACCTTAGAAAAACAAGCAATTGATCAAGTGTGTATCTTAAATAAACTACCATCATATTTTTAGAGAAACAAGATATCAGCCACTGCTTTTCAGTAGCCAGATCATGCAAATATTTTGATCATCGGGTCAGTATATAAAAAAGAAGAGAAACAAGGAGATGAGTCATTTGCTGCCATAACAATAGTTGGATGCAGCCAAAAAGTAGCAGAAACCTTCTTTGTAATGCCTACAACTATTGTATTTCCAACTGTTGACAGTATCATTGTGCATATAACTAGGCAACTAAGAAAATCGAGTAGACAAACAAGCAACTGATACATTGTGCACCTTGCAAGATCAATGAAGTATTTGGACAATGTATGGCTGGTATGAAGTGGAAGATCAAATTAAGCAGAATGTGACATTCTTTTGATAGAAGCACTTTGTTCACCATATAGAGTTGGTAGCTAGGAAATGTAGCAACACTGTATGCATCAAATAAACTGTTATTTAAAAAAAAGATATCCAACATATATAATGTCAAGTAAATATGTACGAGCTCTGTTATCCATATTATATCCATAGAAATCACGACACAATATCGCATTGCTTCAATCATATGTCAACTAAAAATGCAAAGCACTCATAACTAATTAAACCATCTGGTGGCTAATATTAAACTAGCAAGATCATCTATAGATTAAATTGAGCAGACATGAGTTGGAACATATGCATAATGTCTCATGTTTCTTAGTAATCAACAATTTTATTCTCAAAGAAATTGCCATCATTTAAGTTAAGGGAATCATGACATTGCTTTAAATATGCGCAAACTAAAGAATCAAATTGGCAATAGAATCTATATGTGCCTCATGTAGAGTAGCTAGTGAGGTAATGAATTAAGCAATAAAACACCAGGTGTACGATAGACTTCCAGATCATAGTAAGATGATTATAGCACATATATATAGCAACTAAGTATCATACGAAGCTTAACTATGCTTTTCATATCAAGGGAGAATATTGCGTTAATGGTCACCTTGTTCTATTCATTGGCCAACTCATGTGGTGCCAACACTAGACAATGTGACTACCTCTAGGGTTCATACAAACTCTTAATAGCAGAAAAATACTACAATAGACTATAAATTATCAAAAAAGCAGATATACTTAAATTACCACCACATAATAATAGTCTAGTTAACCCATAGATAGATAGATTGATGGTGAGTCAAATATAACAAATAATAGAGCATCATCATGATTGAGTGAGATAATTGTATTACAAATCGAGATATTTACATTTGGTCTTTGTTACGTAGCAGAAAAATATATCATAAAAGTGGATATACATAAATCACCACCACCAAATCATGGTCTAGTTAACGTACATATATAGATAGATAGATGAACATAAGTCAAATATAGAAAGAATAGATCAACGTCATGATCAAGTGAGCACATTAAATTATAATCGAGGGATTCACATTTGGTTTTTGCCTAGTCTTGTTTAAGGTCAATATTGTTCTAATCATTAGCCAACTCATGTGGTGCCTCATACAAACAAGCATCTGACGCTAAGCACATCTCGGTAGAAACAAGTGACTTACTATTTCTCTTTGTGCAGTCCCGTTGGAGGGCACTGTTGTAAGTTCGTTCGTTGAAGACATCCACCACATCCAGCACTTGGATAGACGATTCATCTGCTTTATTATTATTCCTTTGCATATAGGTTCTGACCACTCATTAACATAAAATAGTTTTGCATCCAGCAATAGAAAGAAACAAGTACTAATAAGATTGTAGGGGCGATTCACATTACGATTCTCCGTGTTCCCTGTGAGAGGAAATAATATCAGATAGTGGGTTTTGTTATTTACAAATATCTAGATAGACATTATAGTATAATCACTTGTGAAGAAGTAAAAACGTTGCCAACGGAGGAATGATCTCTCCATTGGTTATACATTGTTAGGTAGGTGAGACACCCGGTTTAATCATGCCTCAGTGGCGACTCGAAAGTCTGCCCATGCTGGGACTCGAACCTAGGCGGGCTGGCCTCCACACCCGGAGTATCAGCTACCAGGCCAGCGCCTGGTTCTCCACTTATGAACAAGTAGAGCAGTGAATGGTGGAATATAAACAAACATTTTAATGACATAAAGTTTGCCATGGCGACAAAATAGAATGCAGATACAGTCAGTCCTTAGCACAAACAAGAGACAAATTACAATGGAAAATGGTTTTAACTTGTGAAATGGGATTGCAAACAAATATGTGAAGTGCCATAACATTTTCCATGATCTACGGAGCAGGAAGTTACTGTATTAACATTAGGATAAACAAGATAGACATTACAATGGTATACCTCGTGAACTTATAGAGCAGGGAATGCAAACACATGTGAAGTGGCCATGAACAACATAATAGAAGGTAGATACTGCTACTCCAGAAATTATAATTGAGAATCTTGAATTTTAGAGCAGGGCATGCAGATAACCATGTTAAGTGCCTTAAAACTTCTCATCTAATACTACATATAATCCAAAAACTAAGGAATATAAAATTTTCACAAGTCAGTCGATGCAAAACTTGACCAAGTTTGTAGAACATAAAAGGAACATCTACCATGCCAAACCAATACCATTTGATACATCAGGACATGTATTTTCATAGTCACAAATGATTCAAATTAACCGTTAATATATTTTATATCGGCTTGGTCAAAGTCATCATTGTTTGACTTTAAAAAGTATAGGCCTTCTTTTAAGGAATGAATGTAGTATATAATAGCAGGCATCTACTGTCGGAGGTTAATTGAAATGAGATAGAAATAATAATGGCATACCTTGTAGAGGGAATGCAAAACCAACAAGTTCAATGGCATAAAATTTGTGATGAATTACATAAAAGAAGACAGTTACTGTGGTTTCTTAGTACACACCAGATTGAAATTAAAATAACATAAATTCTGAACTTCTAGAGCAAGGAATATTAACCTACATGTTCAGTAGCTTAAAACTACCAATGAACTCCAAAATTACATGCATTCGGTGTTGTAGCTACAGACAAAGCAAGTGCACATTATGATGACATAACTTACGAACTTGTAGAACGTGTAGGAAGCTTTAGATGTTTAGTGAATTAATATTTACCATGAACCGCATAACATCAATGAGCTCCAATGATTCTGGTTTTGTACTACCAAAATTGTTTATATATTAAGAGTAATTGTTGGTAAAAAAACACAGAAAACAAGGACGCCTTATTCCTTGAAACAGAGGGAGTAGTTTAATGCCTGGATTTAACATAGACTACACCGGATTTATTAATGGAGAGTCGGATATTAATTAAGCCAGTATTGAGGCAAGAATTTACCACCCATATGGAAATGCAGTTCACTATCGCAGTCTTATACCTACTATACTGAAACAAACTTACCTAGGTCACAACATCGTCTACGCATACACGTCATCTTTGCGGGTCACGTCAAGGATGCCGAGTGTGCCCGGTAGTGGTGAGTCGCTCTAAAGCAGATAGATCACGGCAGCATCGGTGAAGCATATCTATGGAGGTTGTTGATGAGTCTCACTTGCTTGATAAGATTGCCTCTGGAGGAGATCCAGTGTAGTGCATGGCATCGTCGGTGGAGCAGATCTGTTACTACCAATTATGGACTCGAGAGTCTACTCAAGATCGTCGATGAAGCAGATCTGGTGTAGTGGACTGTTGAGTCCGTGAAGCAGATTGAATGCAGCGCACACTGGCGTAGGTGAAGCAAGTCAGGTTCTGTGGACGATGGAGTCAGCGAACTAGGTTCGGTAAGGAGGACGTCGGTTGATCCGGTAGACTGGTGAGGAGTATGTGGTATCACAAGGTATGGCGTGCAAGACGGCGAAGTGTGGCAGTGCAGAAGCCGGAGGTGGGATAGGGGGTTTGGGGTGGCGTGTGGACCGGCGAAGTGCGGCTGGGATGTTCCTGTGCGGTGGTTCAAGAGCTGCAGGTGAGATAGGGGGTTGGGTGGCGTGTAGGGAGGGCTACAGCGGGATGTTCCAGTGCTGTGGTGCAAGAGCTGGAGGTGAGATAGGGGGTTGGGTGGCGAGTAGGACGGCGAACTGGTGCGGGATGTTCCGGTGCGGTAGTGCAGGAGCTGGAGGTGAGATATGGGGTTGGGTGGCATGTAGGCCGGCGAAGCACGGCGGGATACTCTAGTTTGGTGGTGCAGGAGCCGGAGGTGAGATATGGGTTAGGGTTTTTCGGAGTGCTATGGGGCAAATGGATTCAGTGGAAGGTGGACTACCCAGCTTCAGAGCTGTCAGGACCAGGGGGAGAAAAATTACGAAAGATACCCACGACCCGACATTTTGTAGTTAGGCCATTGTTAGGGGTAGAAATGGAATTTTGTATGGATAAAACTTGGCGCATGACCACATGAAATATTTTTATGGAGGTGTGGCAGGAGAATTTGACGCTCTGAGATTTGAATTTGGCTATACAGTACAAAAGATATAGAAAAATAATAACCTACTCCAAGGACTAGAAAAATAATATTTTACTGCAATGTTCTAGGCTTTATAGGTAAAGAGTATTTCCGGACCCATTACTGCACAATTAGGGTCTCTGCCTTTGACTTAATTACGTAAACACATGTTACCCACTATAAAAGCTAGTACCAACACTAGTAACACTTTGTCATTACACTCGCCAATGAATTAATATCTCTTGCATGCATGCATGTGATTAAGCTATTAAAAATTGTTTTTTTGTCTATATATAGCTAATGTACTAGTAGTACCTAAGTACTCCTCATCGGTAACTATAGTTACTTAGTTAAGAGACTCGCATTATTGTGATAAAATGCCTAAGACTGGTCATAGTGGGAATTACGTAGAGTAGCAACATGCATATGTTACTAGTCTAAGTTACTACCTTTATAGTGGAAAATAACTTAGGTATAGTAACATGCAATGTCAAATTAATTAGATTATAGACACATTCTGCCTTGGTATGTGTGATGTTACAGTAACATAGCTAGATACTCAATCTATCCCTCTCTTTTCATTAAATCATTGCCACATAAGCAAAAATGCTTACTTGGACTCTTAGTTACTAGTGAAGTTACCCCCACTATGACCAGACTAAGGCTGGTAAGAGTGGTAACTTGGAGTATGGATATGTTAGCGGGTACATACTACTAGTATTGTGTACGTAGTAGTATTTTGTACACTAGACATATTTTGCATTGAAAATTGCGATGTGATGCTTCTCTCTAGTAAGTTGCACATTTCTTGCACACGTGTGAGAATCAGATAACAGAAGTATGACATATCATTTTTTATATAAAATCGTACTAGATGGTAAGATAAGATGTGCTTTGAGCAGAACACAATTTAAATATAAACGGAGAGAGTACTACTGCTACCATACACAAATGTAGAGTAAAACGCGTCCTTAAAACTGATTCGTAAATATTCCACAGGAGTACGTGGGCGGGGCCGGGGGAAACTGCATACCCTTTGTTTCCACAACCGCTCATGCATGCATGCATCTACCAATCTTCCTAGCGGTTCCTTTCATCTTCTCGATCCCATTCATTTTCTGTCATTTTCCTCTCCCAGCCAAACCCATGAAAAACAAAAGAAGCCGTCAATCATCGTCCATGGCGCTGCCGTTCGACAAGCTGTACCCTTTCCTGGACCCCCGCAACACCACCATACTATGGGTGGCGTATACCAAGAGAGTGTCGGCAGTGAACAATTACATCAAGAAAATCTAGCCGCTCCTGGAGGAAGCGGATGAAAAGATTGTTGGCCTCGATGTTGAGTACACCAATGAGAAATCATCGACACAGAAGGATGCCGTCGTCCAGATGTGTGTGGGCATGGAGTGCCTGGTCTACCAGATCTGCGAGGCCAACAAGCCATGCTCCAAGCTAGAAGAGTTCCTTCCAGACCCTAACATTTCCGTTGTCGGTGTCGACATCGGCAATGATAGTATCAGGATCAGGCATTCTCTAGTGCCAGTGACGAACTCTGTTGACATCCAGAAGAGGTGGAAGCCTACCGGCTCCACGAATGAGATGGATTCTTTGGCTGACTACGCTGTGGCCCTCATAGACAACCATTACAATGTCATAAAGGAGATGAAGAAGGATGTGGACCACAAGCAGTGGGAGAACATGCCCCTGACCAAAGAGAAGATCTAGTATACAAGCCTCGACGCCTACGCGATCTACGAGGTATATAGGAAGATATGGAACTTTGAGAGGGGTCAACAAACTCTCGGAATGTTCAACAAAAAGAAACAACTAAAGGAGAAGGGATAGGGAAAGCGCAAGCAGACCAACGAAGAAGATTCAGAATGGTACACCATGTGAGATATACGAGTAATATCTTTGCGTTTCTCTCTATCCTTGCATGATAATCCGTACAAGTCAAGGCATGTAGTATATATACTACAATAGGAGTACAAGAGTAGTACTACATCATGCAAGGGGCGGAGGTAAGAATTATATGCAAGGAATCACAACAGTTTCTTTTAATTTTCACTGTAGAGTGCTAGGAGTGTAGGTTTAGGCATCGTAGCACACCACCACACTTCAAGGAATCTCAACATTTTCTTTTAATTCTTGGTAGAGACTTTCTTTGAGTAATTCCATTTATTATACCGCTGAAGGAGTAGTAGCAATGTGAACTGGAGTATAAGAGGGAAGACTCATACAAACAAACAATAGCAGTAGAATAGCAATATGAACTTTTGACGATTGCCCGAATGTATGTCGAGTATAAACATACATACCTGCTACTACTACTAGCAAAAAACCACCATCCCTACTACGGAAAGGATATGATTTCTTCCAACCAAACTACAGCTACTACTACTCCACTACCGTACTACCACTAATTAACTACATACTCCATACAACTTACTAGTACTACTCCAAAATCCACCCTTCCTCATATGCCAACGATCTTTCTGCAACTAAACCAATTAGCAGTAGGTTACATAGCCACTAAAAGTCGACGCGAATGAAGAAACGAAGCTCCTTTGTCATAGCAGGACAGAGCAGGTAATGTGGTGGTACCGACAGGTAAGCTTTAAGGTCCTCCATTGCAACGTCGCCCGGCTTACTGGAGCTCGATGCCTCGAAATCCACAGTCATGGTGTCAGTCATCCTCCTTCCGTGAGGCCAGGAGAACACCGGTGGGCATTCCGCCCACATCCTCACCCTGTACACCGGCGAGTTTGACAGCGCAGGCCTAACGCATACTACAGACACGAGAGAGACCACAAATTCTCGACCCCTAGCTTGTGTCTTCATCTTCTTTGCCGAGCTAAGGACCATCGTGTCTAGCATGCAAATCGTCAGGAAAAACACGGCGACGTCCTACTCCTCGACGATGATGAGCCGGCGGAACGCCTCGCCCGCCAGCGGTACCAGCTCCTGGAATGCTTTGTTGGTGGCATACTTGATCTTGTGCATTGGAACCGGGTGGACCGCTGCGAGGTGGGCGATGAGCGCTGGCGGCGGGGGGACGAAGTCGCAGCTGGTCTCCGTGCAAGTACAGGGGGCGTACCGACACGTGATTTCGTGCTGGTGGAGTTCGTAGTAGGGTAGCAAGCTCCCACAGCCTTTGTGGGTGCACTCGACCCTAGCTGCTAATAGGACGCCGTCCATGGAGGGCTCGTGGGTGAATCCTCCGCTAGGGTACTCATCGCCGGACTTGTGATTATATAAGATAGTTGCATGGGCGAACTGACAAAAGAAAAACCAATGGATTTGTGAGGAAGAAAGGGAGCAACCTTGTAGACCCGCCAGGGCTTGAGGGGCTAGGAGCAAGAGGAACAATTGAGCACAGTGGCTTCCATCTGCAGAGTTAGCGTTCCAAGCATTGCGATTTGGGAGGGGGAAATGTAGACACTCTATTTCAGCCTCGAGCCATGCCGTTCTTTTTATACCACCGCTGATAATCAATGACTCATCATGGAAGTTTGAAAAATAAGATAGTTGCATGGATGAACCAACAAAAGAAAAACCAATGGTTTTGTGAGGAAGAAAGGGAGCAACCTTGTAGACCCGCCGGGGCTTGAGGGGCTGGGAGCAGGAGGAACAGTTGAGCACGGTGGCTTCCATCTGCAGAGTTAGTGTTCCAAGCATTGTGATTTGGGAGGGGAAATATGGACTCTCTGATTCGGCCTCAAGCCGTGCTGTTCTTTTTATACCACCGCTGATAATCAATGAGTAAAAAAAGAACGGACTTGAGTATATAAGAGTACCAACCTACACCGGGTCCATGTGAATGCGGTCGTTGCTTCCTTAGTGCATGGTGAGAAATGGAGTAACTTGAGTATATAAGACTAAAATATAGGAAGGCTGGACAGGTCCTAATGAAGTGCATTAAAAAATGTAAGTTGGAATATTTTAAGTGTAAGAGTTCCCAACCTTTAATAAGGTAGAGATCCCTGTGTTTACAATGCTAGTCCCTGGATCAATAGCTAGAATCCATAGTTAAGATGTATTATCAAGAAGCAAAGGTCATAATACAACTTTATAACCAGGAATAAAATAATTCATTACATCTTACATAGCTCATTTGGCTATCATATTACAATGCAGCAGAATATATAGCATGGAGTCCTTCATCTTCAATGTGCCACATGCAATCATGTTGGTTGTAGACTTGTAATCCTATTCAACACACTTCACTAACATCAAACAAACCTGCAACATAATAAGTTGCAGCCACAAGGGTCAATACATTTGAATTGTATTGGCAAGTTTCACTACTATGTAGAATTTAAGTGGATCCTATCATTACATGCATATTTGGCTAAGTGGGGTTAGGCTCATTTGCAGAAATCAATATAGTTTTATCCTATCTTTTCAAAAATAGTTTTGATCTTTTGTCAAATCTTTCTGAACTTCTTGGAAAACCAAGTGCTTCAAATCCCTTGTTGTCACCATTAAGTTTTACTTTGAGAAATTGGAATGTTGAGATCTTCCATAGCTTCAGGCTTAGTTGCTCAGTATTGTCCATAACCGGGGACACGGCTAAGTACTTAGAATTTGATCTTCTGCAGGAGTTGTACACTTTACCCACATGACACAATCTCTTCTTGTTGCCACCAGTGGCCGCTGGATAAGTACTCACCAAAATGGAGTACTGACAGATCGAGAATGTGACAAAGTCTTTCCATAGAAGTCCTCCCAATACACAATGCTAGCTTGTCAACCAGGCACCAATGTAGGGATAAATTTCCCTTACACAATCCTAGTTAACCTGAAGATGCCAATGCATGGGTCTTCCACTATGTAGTTGACTAAGCCAGAGCCCATTTAGCATGTGGCTGTACACGGAAGCCACTGTACGAGAAACATGTTCAATCTCTAAGTCCCTGGGTGGTTTTCTTCTAGTGCACATACAAAAAGAGATAGCCATATAAACATGGTTCCTTTTATTGCCACCTTGTCCAATCTTGAGTATCCTTGTCCACCCAGGTGGTTCATTGAGTACTTGTTTTATTATATAAAACTTATATCTTTTCAACTCTTCATATAATCATAACATGTATGCCATACCAAATATATAGCAGGGCTAAGCATACTATAACTACAATGTTTTCACTAAGGAATATATAAGGGTATCCTATTAGGATTTAGCATAGCATAAAATATAGTAGTCCTTATCATGCATGTTACAAAATCCACTAAGTGTAATGAAAATAGTAGGACATGGATGATAGTGTCACTTGCCTTTTAGTAGAGAATGTTGGTTCACTTCTTGATCTTGAAAATACCACACTTCTTCTAACTTCACTACAATTCAATCAAGCAAAATACAAATTCAACTAGCATTCAAACAATTTGTCACACATAAAATAACAAAAACAAGGTCATGCATGCAAGCATGCAAAAGATAGTTTTATTTATAAAGGTGGTTTCTATTAGGCTCTAAACATTTTCAATCTCATATTGGTCATTTACAAAAGTGGTAAAACCATTTGCAAAAGGTTTTATCTATAAACCATTTTTAAATCAAATCAACATTTTATGTGGTTGAAAATGCTTTTAGCAAAGCAATATTCTTTAAAGGGTTCACCAAATATATTTTAATTCTCAAAACTTTGTGTTTAGGGTCAGAAGGTTTGAATCAAATCATTTCCCAAAGGTTTTACTCAAAAATCATTTCTAAACGAAAAACAATATTTTTATTTGACTAAAAATGTGCTAATTCAAATATTTACTCCTTAGCTTCACAAAATACATTTTTTAATCCATAAGTTGGTTCCTATGGTCAGTAGGTTCACAACAATCCATTTTGCAAAGATTTCATATTAAAAATACTTCTAAAACAATTTTTATATTCAAAATAAGCCTACACAAGTTTCTGCAAATTCAACCAATTTACCATAAGCAAAAGATTAAACAAAGTGCATGGTTGCAAAGTACTTGCTCTTCTGAATCCATTGAAATAAAATTTGCAAAATTTGGACGTGTGGTTTGAAAGTTATGAATTTTACAAAATTGAACAACTAATAGATCAATTCTGTTTTTATTAAAACAGATAGGGCCACGTGGCTTGCTCTGATAGGTTGGTACCGTTTCGTGCGGATCAGCCTCTGTGAGTAGTTGGATCTAAATTAAATCATGCGGCTCTGGTTCATTCCTACCCCTTCGTTAAGTCATCTGTTTCTACGCGTCTGATTTCAATCGAACGGTGCAGAATCGCTTGACCACAAAGTGGCGGCGCTGCGACGGCGACAGGCGGCGGAGCGCTCTAGCGGTGAGCTTGCCGACGAACCAGGAAGCAAGAGGGGAAACGAACGTGCTCACCATGCTCATGGGAGTGTGGAGAAGCTCGAGGTGTGGTTGGCTTGGCGAGGGGCGCACTGGAGCGGCGTGGATTGCTCACCGGAGTCGGTGGCGGCGTCAGGCGGTTCTGTTCGTCGTCGGGGACAGAGCTGCAGATCGCCCTAAGGCAAAAGGAGCACATGGTTAGACGCGCACTGTCCTGGGGATCTTAGGATCATCAACAGGAAGGCTCGGGGCGGTCGGTGTTTACCATGAGAGTTCGCCAGAGCGACAGCAGACGACGGCAGCGTGTTGAGGTTGTCCTTGCCGACGCTCTGGGGAAAGTGCGGCCAAGCTGCTGGTACTGGGAGACGCGTCAGACAATGGGGAATAAGGTTGCGTGCAGTGGGAGGTGAGGGGCGGCCGTGGTTCGCCGGAATTGCTCTGAGACATCGTCGGAGACAGTGAGATGCGAGCTCGAAATTAGAGCAGCCTAGGGGTAGAGATGCGCTGGCAAGTGAGGGGAAAGAGAGAGGGGAATGTGGCGTTTATGTGCGCGTGGTCACTGGAGGATTTAAGGCCGCCATCAACGCGAATTTGATCGCCGCAATCAAAGCAGCAACGGCGAGGGAGACGTGGTCGCGAGGGAGACGATGCTGAGGTGGCGTGGGGTCCGTCTGTCAGCGAGGTGGAGGAAGAGGGAGTGGGGCCGAGCGTTTAGTGACTCAGCGGGTTGATCTCTGGGTGGAAAACATTTCGCTGAGGGGGGGAAAAGATGGGCTGCGAGTGGGCTTGCTGGGCCTGTTTGGTTGGGTCTGTTTGTTTCACTTTTTTATTCTGAAAGCTTTTTCTTTTTCCAATATGAATTTCTGTTTTGATTTTCAAACAAATAATTCAAACAACAAATCAATTCAAACCACCACCAAACTTTGTATTGATTTTAGTTCTGTTTAACATCATAATTCAAAGTCCAAAATAAAATAATTTTTTATTCTTTTTAGGATCCATTAATAATTAAATAAATAGACCTTAGGCATTAATTCAAATAGGATTTGATTTATTTTAAAACTCTATTTGAAATCTAAAATAATACCAAAATCATTTCAGTAGGTTTTATTTGAATAAATAAAACACTTGGAAAACTTATTTAAAATAAATTAACAAGTTTTAGTGTTTATTTAAAATGGAAAAGCCTTTACTTTAATAAAATTGGATATTAATAAATCCTCATTATTTTATTTAAATAAACCCTTTACTCTTTTTATCAAATAGAAATATTTCAAAAGTTTTGCCACGATTTAATTTGGCTCTATAAAATAATCCTTATTTATAATTCTACCTTTGCTTTTGAAAATCAAATCTTTTTATTAAAAGATCTAAAAATAGTGATTCCAACTATCATATTATTTGTTTATCTTTTTAAATCCCTTTAGGATTTTATTTGATCAAAATAGGTTTTGATGTTTCCATTTTGTTTACTTATTTTTCACATTTCAAAATTTGGAAAATTTTGGGATGTGACAGGCTACCACCCTTAAAATAAATCTCGTCCCGAGATTTGGGAAGGCTAGGGTTACAAGTTGGCTTCAAATCAACTAGGGTACTACCACCCTTAAAAGAAAGTCTCATAGGGTTACATTGATGGTTCACTTGACTATGGGTTCAACACTTAATATCCAGACAAGGAATCCTTATTCAACTCAACTGCGTTGACTAGTTCCTGACATCCACTTATTCTATCTCTTCAAAGTTTCCATCCATGTCAATGTGGTTCACATGTCCTTTTTGGGTCACATTAGAGTCATTTCCATTGGCTCTTCTAGCATCCTTTTTCTTTTTCTTCTCAGGACAGTCTGATGCATAGTGTCCAAGTTCCTTACAATTATAGCATTGCAACTGGCTAATGTCTCTCTTCCTGAAAGTGTCATGTTGGTTCTGACCAAGGTCATCTCCATTGCCAGTATCATTTCCATTATTCTCACTTCCATTGTTGTTGTGGTGATACTGATGTGGTTCAGAATCTTCCTTGCTCTTTTTGAATGAATGCTTCTTTTGTGATGATCCTGAGTGATTCTTGAGTTTACGCTTCCTCTTTCTGTTCTCAACTTGATTCATCTTGTTTTCCAAAATGGTGGCTTTGTCACAGAGTGATTGATAAGTTGGGACATAGGCAACAGCTAGCTGCAGGTTCAACTCATCATTAAGTCCTTCAAGCAATTTCTCCTTTCTCTTAGCATCTGTATCAACTTCATCCGGTGCATATCGTGCCAGATTGTTGAATTCTTCAATATACTCATCCACACTGAGGTGACGCTGTTTCAGATTGTGAAACTCCTTTTTCTTCAAGTACATCACTCCAGGTGAGATGTGAGTTGTACGGAAACCATCCTCAAAAATAGCCCAAGTTACATCTTCAAGTAGAGTGGTGATCTGAAAGTTGTCCCACCATGTTGCTGCTGGTCCTTCAAGTAGATCAAAATGGCAGTTGAGGACAAAGAGAAGACGGTGTTCATCACGCCATTCGGAGCCTTCTACTACACTACCATGACCTTCGGCCTAAAGAACGCCGTGGCAACATACCCGCGGTGCATGCATGAGTGCCTTGCGAGCCAAATTGGCCGCAATATCCACGTCTACATCGACGACGTGGTGGTGAAGTCCGCTCGCCAGAGCGACCTACTCGCTGACCTGGCAGAAACATTCGCCAACCTGCGGAAATACAAGATAAAGCTAAACCCAGGCAAATGCACCTTCGGTGTACCAGCTGGGCAGCTACTGGGATACGTTGTCTCCAAGCGCGGGATCGAGGCGAACCCCACCAAGATCGACACGATCGCTCGACTCGGCAAACCCGAGTGCCTGCGTGACATCCAGAAGCTAGCCGGGCGAGTCGCAGATCTCAGTCGCTTCATCCCCTGGTTGGGCGAAAAGGCGATGCCCCTCTACCGCCTGATGCGCAAGAACCCCACCTTCCAGTGGGACAAGGAGGCGGATGATGTGCTCCGCGACCTCAAAAAGGTGCTACTCGCAGCACCGCTACTCGCCGCCCCCGTCGACAAGGAACCCATGCTGACCTACGTCGCGACTTCCGAGCGCGTCGTCAGCGCTGTCATGGTCGCCGAACGACCAGAGGAAGGAAAGGAGCGCCCGGTGCAGCGACCAGTGTACTACATCAGCGAAGTCCTCACCGAATCATGCCAGCGCTACCCGCAATACCAGAAACTGGTATACGCGGTCTTCAGAGCACATCGTCGACTGCCGCACTACTTCCAAGAGCACCCGATAATGGTCGTCTCCTCAGCACCGTTGCAGGACATCATCCGCAACCGTGAGGCGACCGGGCGAGTCGCCAAGTGGGCCGTCGAGATCGGCGTCCACAACATCAAATACGAGCCGCGCAAGGCGATCAAGTCGCAGGCTCTCGCGGACTTCATCGCCGACTGGGAGGAGGCCCAGCAGCCAGAAAAGCTGCCATACCTCCATTACTGGAGCTTACACTTCGACGGCTCCAAGAACGCGGACGGTGCAGGAGCAGGGATCGTGCTAACTTCTCCGAAGGGCGACAAGCTCCGCTACGTCCTTTGCCTCGACTTCACCCCCTGCACAAACAACATGGCCGAGTACGAGGCGCTACTCCACGGCATGCGAGCTGCCAATGAGATGAACGTCAACCGCCTGTGCTGCTACGGAGACTCCAACCTCGTCGCCGGGCAAGTCGCTGGCACTTGCGACGCTGTCTCCCCCACCATGGTGGCATACCGCCAAGCAGTGGACAAGCTGGATGGACACTTCGCAGGCTACTCCGTCGAGTGGATCGACAGGCGGAAGAACGAGGAGGCTGACGTACTCTCTTGCATCGTCTCGGCTCGACTCACACCACCCGCCGGCGTGTTCCTTGACACCATCACCAAGCCTTCCGTCTCTCCCCAAGGGAGATCGACATCGAAATCCCGCTGCAACCACAGGCAGCCCTGGTCGCACTTATCGCCGAGCCAGATGACTGGACCGCGCCGTACACTGCCTACTTGGATGGAGGCACCCTGCCAGCGGACGAAACGGACGCCCGGATGATAGCACGCCGCTGCAAATCCTTCGTCATCATCAACGGCGAGCTCCACAAGCGCACCGTGACTGGCGTGTTCCAGCGCTGCGTTCAACCCGCTGAAGGACGCAAAATCCTCCAAGACATTCACTCCGGCAACTGCGACCACCACGCCGACGCCCGCTCTCTAGTCGCAAAGGCTATGCGACACGGCTTCTACTGGCCCACCGCACACGCAGACGCTGTCGACATTGTCCAGTGGTGCGTTGGATGCCAGAAATACGCCAACCAGACCCACGTGCCAAGCTCCGCGCTCAATACAATCCCCATCACCTGGCCGTTTGCCGTGTGGGGCTTGGACATGGTAGGCCCTTTCAAGAAGGCCCCCTCCGGCTTCACCTAGCTCCTGGTCGCAGTCGACAAATTCACAAAATGGGAGGGACCATTCGCCATCGGGCGAGTCCTAGGCAACGACGCCTACTACCTCACCGACGTCTGAGGAGACGGGAAACTCGACGTCAAGCGACCGTGGAATGTAAACCTCCTACGGAAGTTCTACTCCTGGAACTCCATAAATGTACCCTCCACCTACTATGAAATAAAATAGATCGGTTACCGCAAATTGCGTCTACTCTCCGTGTCTTGTGCCACTCGCACTTGTAATAACAGCGTTAAGCTATTCGCAGAAGTCAACCTTTGGTAAAGCGACCGGCACGGACAAGTAGTGCGGTACAAGGGCACTGGGAGACCCCAGGCCTTGTAACGTCCACAAAAAATGCCAACCCGGAGCCCCATCGGAGTCGCCTAGCCCGACTGGCTTACCGAGCCAAGACAACTGCCCTCGCTCCTCACAGCGACTCGAACGGCCAAGTACCACGCTCGGGGACTAACGTCCAGTCAAATACGAGCGGCTAGGGAAAAATGCCCAGTATGAGAGCGTGCCCAGGACTCGCCATGCGACTGATCCTTCGGGTCAGGCAGGAGTGACGCGCTTACTCTAACGCGCTTAGTACTCACCTACCTTGGAGCTGCGACTAGAACCACCAAGTACAACGCTCGGGGACTCGGCTACCCGACCTCGTTCGCGCACGGGAAAAAGGTCAAGTAAAGAGCACCCATGGGAGTCGCCCTGCGACTGGCTCTCCGATCTCTGGCGAGTAGACCTCAATCCATTAAAAATTTGCAAACACATAACAAACGAGGTAAACCCCATAAAAAGGGCGGACGCGCTCGGGGACTCGTCCAATCAACATTCAAAATTGCGAAACAAATGACAAAACAACACGAATTTCCATTACAGCAGAAGAAAGTCGTTCCAAAATACAAGCAAAGTTTAATGGCTATTTGTTACTAACGCCCTAGGGCACAATGCTTCTACTCCGTAGGTTTCGACGCTGACTCGCCGCCACCCCTGCGGTTGCGAATGAAGGGCACGTACGGGTTCGACGGGTACGTCGTTAACTCACTCGCCATCGCCGCATGGAACGGCTATTCAACTTTGAAGTCGAGATGCTTTGGTTCGGTATCGTTGGGGGCGACAATCATCTCCTGATAAGGGAGGAGGTCGCCCATCGCCCAAATGTGATCGGAATACACCGCGGCTCGGTCCGTCAGCTTCAGCACCTTGGCAATCTCCACAGAGTCCATCGACGAGGGGTAGCCACTCGTCACATCATCAAGGTCGAAGTCCTCCGGGAAATGGGCAAGCCCAAGGCTGAGCGCCGTCGCCGCCCCACGCCAAAAGGCCGACCGCATCATGAAGTCGACGACTGATGGAGCCTTCTCCAGATAACGCCATACCTCTACGAGGTCGCTGGGAATCACTTCCGTGGGCGATATGTCCTGAAGATATGCTCGAATGCAAGTCGCGGACAACGCGGCCGAGTCGATCAGAGTGGTCACACACCGCCGCACGTCGTATGACTGCGCCTCCTCCGAACTATCAATAATCCGGCCTGTGGAAAGAAGCAGGCAGTGAGTACACCAACGCAGTTGTTGCAGGCAGAGGAAAGAGGGAGAAAGGTTTACCAATTAGCGGACGGCAGAGGCCCATGATGAATCTTTGAAGCGAAGAGAAGTCGTTCTGCAGCCCAACAACGAGTGCGTCAGACACTTTCCGCTCTTCCGCGACAGACGTAACAGCAGCTTTCGCTCGCCCCTCCGCCGAGCTCGCCTCCACCTTCGCCTCCTTGAGCTCACGCTCCAGATCAGCGATTCGCTTCTCGGCCGTACTCAAAGCAGATTGTGCTGCCGTCAGGTCACCCGCTGGGACAAGGCCCCAGCGGACCTCCTCCGCCTCGGTTGCAATCGCTTGGAGTCCCTTGTTCGTATCCTGGACGGCAGCGAGTTCCTTCTCCATGCGACACCTTGCTGCAAGCCGATCGGCCGATTCGCGCTGCAGGCCCTGCGCACAAACTAAACAGTCAACGACATTGAAAATCCTAAGTGCCCATCCGCTGAAATTCAGCGACTAGGCACTCAGGGACTGGACATTGAAAATCCTAAGTGCCCATCCGCTGAAATTCAGCGACTAGGCACTCGGGGACTGGAGATTGAAAATCCTAAGTGCCCAACCGATGAAATGCAGCGTCTAGGCACTCGGGGTCTGGACATTGAAAATCCTAAGTGCCCACCCGCTGAAATCCAGCGACTAGGCACTCGGGGACTGGACGATACAAAAACATTAAGAATCCGACCACTGAAATTCAGTGGCCCGATCCTCGGGGACTGGACATACTTGGATGGCAGCGCCCAGCATGCCGTGAAGCTCCAGCGCGTCCACAGACGCAAGCACGACCGGAGTGTGTCCGCGACGCTGCTCGACCTCCGTCTCGGCGACCCCAGGCACCTACCTCGTTGGCGCCGTACCACTCGCTGCGGCCGCCTTCGCCATGAAGCGAGGGAAAGTCGATGTAGATGCCGCGGCGCCACTTGGAGCCAGCTCGGCCACGGCGGGTGAGGCAACAGCCTCCTTGGTCTTCGAGGGCACTTCCGCCGTAGTCGGAGGTTCGCTCGGGGCAATCGCTGTGTCATCAGAAACCGTGACAACGTCGTCGCCTTTCGCCCTCTTGGCACCGTTGGCGGGAGCATCAGCCTCGTCGGGTTTCCTCTTCTGCGAGGAATCCTCCTCGGTGATGACTGGCGGAACCTTGGCCACATAAGGATGGCCGATATTTTTGGCCCCAGTCCTGCGAAACAACGATACAAATAAGACCGTCCGACTACAACGAAAGACAAGCAGATGAACATCACTTACTTAGAGACTGGTATGAACCACAGACCAGTGCAGAGGCTGGCCGACTTTTCCAGCTCGGGTCCCAACTTCCGACTGAGGCCCATCTCGAATACACCGTGTGCCCAAGACACAGAGGGTTTCTTCGAAGACGAGGCTGCGGCAGGAGCCTCCGTGACGACAGCTGCGGGAGCTTTCCTGGGAGGCGAAGCTGCTGCGGCCGGAGTAGCTCCCAACCCATGGACCGGGGTGAATGGAGGTGGCAGCAACTCCAGAGGCACCTCGTCCAGGGGGCGGCAGCGTCCGGCGCCACGGCCGCGCGCGCCTCCTTGCCCTTAGCCGAGCTGGTGGCATTAGTACTGGTCACGGATCGGGACGGAGATGTCTGCTTTGCCGGCTTCGTCTTCCTCTTCGGCGGAGCCTTCACCTCCTTCTTCTCCTTCTTCTTCTTATTCGATGGTGTGGCCTCATGATGTGAGGTGTGCTCGGGAAGCTCGTCGTCATCATCATCGTGAGGCTCGAGGCTTCTACTCGCTTCGAGCTCGCGCTGGTGTTGCCCGCGAGTCTTGCGAACTATTGGGGTGGCGTCTTCCACGGGCTCGTCTTTGTCGTCGTCATTGTCATCACCCTCGTCGCTCCCGACATCGCCTTTGGCGGATGGCGACTCGCTCCCGTCCTAGACGGACGAGCTCGAGTTCTCGTCATCTGCGGGTGGGAGCCAGCCTTCCACCACTTGGAACAACTACAAAAAGCATGAGACAACGTCAGCACAACCGCGAATGCATCATCTGCGACTGCGAGTGGTGGGGAAGTGATGGCTTACCGTCGGAGTTGGGTGCCTTGCAGTATAAGGGGCGACCTCGGCCTTCGCGTCTAGATACATCGCCTGGGTGATTTTCTTCAGGGCCAGGGTGTAGTCTTCAAGATGCCATTCGGCGAAGGAGGACTTGTCGGATCTTCCTTACCCGTGTACTCGTACATGTAGTGGTCGCGGCGGGCCAAGGGCACGAGATGCTACCCGAACCAGCAGTTGTAGAGGTTAATGGTCTGGAGGCCCTTCTTCTTTAGGCCGCGGATGGTTTGCAGCATTTCATCGACAACCATCCGCTGATCCAGCGGGAGCTTGCCGACCTGGAGTCGACGCGGCTCAGGCCGGTCGGCGGAGTACCTTGGAAGCGCCACCTCGCCGTCTGGAGTCGACTCGGTGACGTAGAACCAGGATTTTTTCCATTCGTTTGCCGCCTTGGCGGGCAGCATCAGGTTGAAGAACGACGCCTTCGACTTCAGCTGGAATGTCAGCCCACCCGCGGCCAGCATCGGGCCGCCTGACTCTTCGCGGCTGATCCTCCCATGGAACAGATCTTGCCACAGGGGGAAGTAGGGCCTGCAGCCCAGGTAGCATTCGCAGAACGCGATGAAGATGGCGAGCTGCTCGATACTATGTGGGCCCAGATCCGACGGCTGGATCCCGTAGTAGGCGCAGAAGCGCCGGAAGAAGAGGGAAGTGGGAAACCCCAGCCCCCGCTCCAGGTGGCTGGTGAAGCAGATGAATTCTCCCTCGCGAGGGTCCGGGGTCACTTCTCCGGCCGCGGGGATGCACCATCTACCGGCGTGCAGGATCCCGGCCTCCTCGAAGGACGCCAGTAGCGCCCTGGTACACTTGGACCTGCCCCATGGTTCGTCGGAGGGGGCCATTGGTTGGAAGTTCGCAGAGGTCGGAGCTTTCTGGGCTGGTTGGATCGCTGTGCGGAGTGGAAAACGGAGACGGGCGAGATCGGAGGAAGAACAAATGAGTGTTTCCTCGTTCGCCTGTCATTCTCCTTATATAGCGGTTGCTACCCGCCAATTTCGGGAGCCGTTACTACGCGGTAATTACGCCGAAGTTACCGTTGGATTACCCCAACGGCTAGTTTGACCCCAATTGACGGTCCAACTTCATCCATTCGACTCGTCGCTCCACGCGACTCGACTATTCGCCGACCCGATCACTATAATAGTGACTGAGTACTCGCCGACCCGTTCGCCGAGCTACGACACGATTGGTCGCCGTTATTGCGACTAGAATAACTAGTTTTCCTTTATTCAGGAGTCCACCGCCGATTTGACTGGGCGTCCGCATTGGACCCGCATACTCCGACTGCCAGTGAACGCCTGCGACCAATCAGCGACGGCCTCGGGGACTACTGATGGGGATATGCCTACCGAGGTATACCCAACAGGACGTTTCGTACTGGCACAGGCGCCAGCGAGTGGGCCTGCAGGACGGCGACTGGATCAAGATCTGGCGTGGATTCAAGCGACTGGAAGCTGAAGGCCCAGAAGTATAGATAGGCCCAGTCAGACTAGGTCATGGAATCGCTGATTCCTTAACTGATTCGGTTGAGATCTATAAACCCTAGGGAGGTGAGTCTATATAAACCTCCCTAGAGGACGCATAGAGGATACGTCCCATCATACACCCAAGCGACTCGCTGCCTAGCCGCCGAGCTCGCCCCATTGTACTCTCACCATAATACAATCTAGCAGGAGTAGGTCTTTACCCTCCCGGGGGCCGAACCTGGGTAAATCCTTGTGTCTCAGCCCTCATCTCGCACCGCAGATGGCTGGCCGCCCTTGCCCCATGTTCTAATACTCGCTGCCGATTGCAGCATCTTCCATGGTCATTCCCAGGACAGAGGGCCTCTCTAAATCCACCATACCCGCTCCGACTTAGGCGAAGCCCTGCGGGATCTACTCATCCACATCCACCACCATGCTGTCATGGTGCTGGAATCGTGAAGTGATCTACAACCTCCGCTGCCTACTGGAACAAGGTTGAGGAAGGTCTTCATCGAGTACCGAACGTGTGACCGAGTGCGGAAGCCCTGTCGGAATGCGGCGACGGAATGATTGTCTTCGCGATCTTGAGATCCACAAGTGAACGACTACATAAACCACGATAATCCGATCTTGTTAAACGCTTTGGATCTTCAAGGGTTAGTACTCTATGAACTTGTTGCACCGATCTCATAGATTAGATCTTGGATTTTGTGTGTTCATGCGATAGAATTTTTTGTTTTCCATGCTACGAACACCTAATGTGGTATCGGAGCCGTGTCTATGCGTAGATCTACTGCACGAGTACAGCACAATGATTATTGTGGGTGTTGATGCTTTTGTTGTCTATTTCCTTTTGTGTACTTTGCATCTTGCAGGATGGTGGGATGAAGCGGCCCGGGCTAACCTTACATGTCATCGTACATGAGACTTGATCCACGCTCAACATGCAACTTGCATTGCACAAGTGGTTTGCGAGTGTCTGTATCTCCCACCATAGTGAAGATTCAATTTACAACCGACAATTGACAATACTTGTATCAATGTTGTGGTTCATGTTTGTAAGTTAGAACAGTTCTTATGCGAAATCCCTAGCCACGTAAAACATGCCAAGATCCTTATTGTAAGTTTGCAAACGGCAGGAGCCTTATGGTTGTCTTTAAATTTCGTTTGAGACCTGCATGTCTATTCATCAAAGTAGTTGTAATAGTTGATGTTGGTGGAGGACAACCATGAAGCGGCGCCATTGACCTTGACGCTACGCCAGTGATGATGGAGATCATGTTCGTGCTTGGATACGGAGATCAAGACACAAGTAGAAAGGCCATATCATATCACATATTATGAATTGCATGTGATGTTAATCCTTTTTATGCATCTTGTATTTCTTAGATCGTGATGGTAGCATTATAAGATGATCCCTCTCACTAAATATCAAGTATCAAGGTTATCTAGGAGCAGAAAGAATTGTTTCAGAAACCATCATGTGTGGAAGATATTGCGATGTTTAAAACTATGTTTTGGTTGCAACGTGATAGAGTATAATATGTCAAAATTTATGTTCTCATATTTGATGAGAATTTGCAAAGGTTGGAGATGCTGGTCGTCCTAATCCTCCAAAAGGTTTTGGAAAGCAACTTTATACTCGCGATTCACCGTTGTAAGCTATAGTAGCTTGATCACGAAAATTGTCATGATGAGGATGAATAAAATATGTAGGTAAAATGTTTATGTCACATCCCAAGATTTTCCAAATCTTGTTATGTGAAAAATAAATAAATAAAATAAAACTTTGTTGATTTTCAGGGTGAGAAGAAACTTTTTAATTCCAATTGGAAACCTTCAAACCTATTTTTGATCAAACAAAATCCGAAAGGGATTTGAAAACATAAACAATTAATAAAGAAAATTTTAAATAAGTGAAATTACTATTTTTGGATCCTTTAATAAAAAGATTTGGTTTCAAAAGAAAAGGATAGAATTATAAATAAAGATTCTTTTATAGAGCCAAATTAAATCTTGGCCAAGCTTTGAAATAAAAATATTTCTATTTAATAAAAAGAGTAAAAGTTTATCTAAATAAAATAATGAGGATTTATTAGTAATCCAATTTTGTTAAAGTAAAGGCTTTTCCCATTTTAAATAAACACTAAAACTTGTTATTTTATTTCTAATAACTTTTCCAAGTGTTTTATATTTTCAAATAAAACCTACTGAGTGTTTTTGGTACTATTTTAGATTTCAAATAGAGTTTTAAATAAATCAAATCCTATTTGATTTAATAACTAAGGACTATTTTAATTAATTAATGAATGGATCCTAAAAAGAATAAAAATATTATTTTGTTTTTGACCCTGAATTATGTTGATTAACAAAACTGAAATCAATACAAAGTTTAGCAAGGTTTTGAATTCTTTTGGGTGTTTGATTTGTTGTTTATTCAAAACAGGAAAATCAAATAGAAAAATAAAAGCTTTCAGTATAAAAAAATGAAACAAACAGCAACCCAACTGGCCAGCCCAGCAAGCCCAGCTCCAGCCCAACTAAACCCCCCACGGGCGAATCGTTTTCCACCGAAAAACCCACCAGCATAGTCACAGACGAGTGGAACCCTCTCTCTCTTTCTTCCTCGCTGATAGGCAGGTCCCACAGCGCCACCTCAGCGTCGTCTCCCTCGCGACCGTTCTTCCTGCCGTTGCTACCTTTGATTGCATCGTTGAATTTGCATTACTGCCGCGGTTATACCTCACCGTGACCATGCCCATTTAATCGCCTCTGTCTCCTTTTCATTTCAACTCAAACCCCGCTGCAAGTGAGCCACCAGGCTGCCCCCAATTCCCTTTGCCTTGCCACTGCTCTGACGACATCTTCGACCAAATTCCGGCACCGTCCAGCCTCGCCTCGCCTCCCCTAGCACGCGAGCTTGCCCCTCAGACCAGCGCGCACCTTCCAGTGCCTTGAACTCGCCCGCTAGTGCCCAGAACGTCGACTTCGTCTTCATCTGAGCGCCACCGCGTCTGCCCCTCTCCGGCGACCTCTCCCTGGTAAGTCTCGACCGCCCGGCACCTCCTATTGATGCTCACATCATCAGTATTTCAACCCGCGTCTAACTGTATCGTTGTTTTGCCTCGGAGTGAACCGCTGCGTCGCCCTCGACGACCTCCAGAGCCGCCTGACGCCACCACTCACTCGGGCGAGCAATTGTCGCCGTCCCTGAGCACCCCTTGCCTCCTCGCGACCACCTTGAGCTTCACCTCGACCTTGCGAACACGGTGAGACCCTCCTCTGTCTTCCTTGCTTCCTGTAACTGCCGCTAGCACACGTCGACCAAGGCCGTCACCGCAACCGCCAGCCGCCTTGTTCGGTCGAGCTGCTATGGACCGTAGGATTTAGATCCAAGTGTTGCGATAGATTGACTAATCGAAGGGGTATCGTATGCTCAGAGCCGCACAATGTTATTTAGATCCAACAAACCACAGAGCGCAATCCGCACGAACCGGTACGCGCAAGTAGGAATAAGAGACGTGTCCAGAGACTGTTTTAAAAACAGAAATTTGATCTATTAGATTTGCAAACTTGTAAAATCCATAACTTTTGATCCACACGTTCACAATTTGCAAATTTTATATCAATGGAATCAGTAGAATCATTACTTTGTAACCATGTATTTTGTTTAATGTTTTGCTTCTGGTAAATTGGTTGAATTTGCAGAAACTTGTGTAGGCTTGTTTTGAATATAAGAATTGTTCTACATAAAATTTTAATGTGAAATCTTTGCAAAATGTTTTGTTGTGAACTTACTGACCCAAGGAACCAACTCATGAATTTAAAAATGTACTTTGTGAAGTTTAGGAATAGATAATTGAATTAACTCATTTCTAGTCAAATAAAAATATTGATTTTGATATGGAAATGATTTTTGAGAAAAACCTTTGGAAAATGTTAAACCTACTGACCCTAAACACCAAGTTTTGTGAATTAAAAACTTATTTGTTGAACAATATAAAATTGTTGCTTTGCTAAAAACATTTTCCACCACATGAAATAATGGTTTGATTTAAAAATGGTTTATAGATAAAACCCTTTTGCAAATGGGTTTGACACTTTAGAAAAAGACCCCTTTGAACCTTACAATGTATAGAGCCTAGTAGAAACCACCTTTGCAAATAAAACTAACATTTGCATGCTTGCATGCATGACTTAGTTTCTATTATTTTATGTGTGATGAATTGTTTGAATAATGGTTGGAATGCTAGTTGAGTCTATGTTTGCTTGATTGATTTGTAGTGAAGTTAGAAGAGTGTGATATTAGCGAGATCAAGAAGTGAACCAACATCCTCTACCAAAAAGGCAAGTGACACTATCATCCAAGTCCTACTATTTCCATGACACTTAGTGGATTTTGAAACATGCATGATAAGGACTACTATATTTTGCTATGCTAAATCCTAATAGGATACCCTTATACATTCCTTAGTGGAAACAATGTAGTTGTAATAAGCTTAGCCCTGCTATATATTAAGATGAGATACATGTTGAGATTATATGAAGTTGGGAAAAGACTTATGTTTTATATAATAAAACAAGTACTCAATGAACCACCTGGGTGGACAAGGATACTCAAGTTTTGGACAAGGTGGCAACAAGAGGAACCATGTTTATATGGCAATCTCTTTTTGTTGTGCACTAGAAGAAAACCACCCAGGGACTTAGAGATTGAACATGTTTCTCGTACAGTGGCTTCCGTGTACAGCCACATGCTAAATGGGCACTGGCTTAGTCAACTACATAGTGGAAGACCCATGCATTGGCCTCTTCAGGTTACTAGAATGAGGGAACTTGAAACCCTACATTGGTGCCTGGTAGATAAGCTATCATTGTGTATTGGGAGGACCCTATGGAAAGACTTCGTCACATTCTCAATCTGCCAGTACTCCATCTTGGTGAGTACTTATCCAGCGGCCACTGGTGGCAACAAGATGAGATTGTGTCATGTGGGTAAAGTGTACAACTTCTGCAGAAGATAAAAATCTAAGTACTTAGCCGTGTCCCCGGTTATGGACAATACTGAGCAACTAAGGCCTGAAGCTATGGGAAATCTCGACATTCCAATTTCTAAAAGAAAAACTTGAAAGTGACAACAAGAGACTTGAAGCACTTGGTGGATTCCAAGGAGTTCAGAAAGATTTGACAAAAGATCAAAACCATTTTGAAAAGAAAGGATAAAACTATATTGCTTTCTGCAAATGAGCCTAAACCCCACTTAGCCAAATATGCATGTAATGTTAGGATCCACTTATTTCTACATAGTAGTGAAACTTGCCAATACAATTCAAATGTATTGACCCTTGTGGCTGCAACTTATTATGTTATAGGTTTTTTTGATGTTAAGTGTGTTGATTAGGATTACAAGTCTACAACAACATGACTGCCTGTGGCACTTTGAAGATGAAGGACCCCATGCTTATAGATATTCTGCTGCAATGTAATGTGATAGCCAAATGAGCTATGTAAGATGTAATGAATTATTTTATTCCTGGTTATAAAGCTGTATTATGACCTTTGTTTCTTGATATTACATCTTAACTGTGGATGCTAGCTATTGATCCAGGGACTAGCATTGTAAACACAGGGATCTCTACCTTATTAAAGGTTGGGACCTCTAAAGTTTACTACACTAAAAGGATTACTAAAGAATGGAATTTGAAAGAACGCCAAACATTTGATGATGGTGATCTACTTCAAAGTGCAATTCCAAAGACATTGGTATTTAACTATACACGATTTGTACTATGTGTCATGTGTATGGATCCACTGTTTATGTTGATAGATTCTTTTAAAAAGAAAAGAAGATGCTAAACGAGAATCTCAGATATATTTGGCAGAAAAAGAAAACACTTGAATTGTTAAGCTCAGGTATATAGATGATATACATGTTATGGTTGTATTCTTTGCTAGTTAAACAATGTGGTTCTTGGGTATTGGATACCGAATTTGTTGGTGTGAAATGTCATACAAAACAACACAATTCATGAACTGCAATGGCCTAAGTAACTAGGAAGAGAATAGGTGCTGATGTTCATTGATAACAAACAAAGTACTATTATGGTGCTCGTTAACATCAAAGATTACCTTCAAGATTTGTTTCAATAGTTTCTATTTCGATCAGGTATTATGATAACAAAAGGGTTGTTCAAATAATTGCCGTAATCCATAAAAGATGGATGACTTACAAATATGGTTGGATAAATCACGTCCAAAAAAACTAATGCTAGAAATGTCAAAAGATAAATGACTGAAAGGTCACTTAAGAAGTGACATCTCCATTTAAATTATATTGGAAATAAAACATGAAGAAACTCCATGTTGATGGACTTTTTGAGTCTTTTAATTTTGATCAAATGACGCTTGTGAGACTTTCCTAGAGATAATTAAAACTTCGTTCAAAGGCCTAGAAGAATGAATGACTAACTTATTGGAATTTATACATATTGATGTATGTAGACCATTATGTGAAGTCGAGATCGATGGATTTCAACTTCATATGGTTTCTCCGAAATTTGAGTGAATAAATAAGTATATTTACTTAATGAGGATGAAGTATGAAATATTTGAAAATGTTCAAAGACTTTCAAGATGAAGTGGAAAATCATTGTAACACGAAAATAAAGAAGTTATGATTAGATCATAAAGGAAGATATTTGAGTTACAAGTTTAGAAAAACACCTAATGTAGAGGCCTGAACCCAATAAGGTACAAGTCCCTGTGTTTATAGTGCTAGTCCCTGGATCGAATAGCTAGCACCCATAGTTTCAGATGTAATATCAAGAAACAAAGGTCATATTACAACTTATAACCAGGAATAAAATAGTTAATTACAACTTACATAGCTCATATGGCTATCTTATTACAAAGCAGTAGATATATTTATAAGCATGGATTCCTTCATCTTCATATGCCACAGGCAATCATGTTGGTTGTAGACATGTAATCCCTACTCAACACACTTCACTAACATCAAACAGACCTGCAACATGATAAGTTACATCCACAAGGGTCAATACATTTGAATTGTATTGGCAAGTGATATCATATTGATATGGAGAATCTACCATCTACATGAATATATGGCCAAGAGGAGTTTTGGCTGGCCTTTGCATAAAATAAGTTTTTCCTATCCTTTGTAAATAGTTTTTATATTTTCAAAACACTTCATCAAACATGGCACACTGGAGTCACACCAGGTGCTACCCTTGTTCATCCATCAAGTTTTAACTTAGACAAATTGGGATGAGGAGATTCTTGATCATTCCAATGTCTTTGAGGGTCAAAATGTCCATTACCCGGGACACGGCTAAGTACTTAGGTTTTACCCTCTCGAGAGGTGGTGCACTTTCCCCACAAGACTCGACATGCATCGAGACGAGACTTTTCAGAAGCAATCCCTTAGACCACCATGGACGCGTTCCATCCTATCATCACTACCACCCTCTGTCCATCTGGCTTAGTTCTTGCAACCTAGTTGGTCAAGGCAGAGCCCATATGCCATGTGGCTGAACTTGAAGCTTCTCAACACTAAACATCTCAAATATCTTTGTTCCTGGGTGGCCATCCACAAGTGAGATACACCAGGGTAAACCATGGAAATGGGCCCTGGGTAACCACTCAATACAAACCATACTTCCCATTCCACCCATGTGTTTCATTAACAAGTTGTTTTATTAGTCAAAAACACAGGCATAACTCTTCCATAATATAATAACATGAATTCCCACCCTTGAATTATAATAGCTAGGATAATCATACTAGCATAACATGTCTCTTATCTTAGGAATATTTCTACCAAGATATATTCTATAGGATCTACCATAGCATAGTAATATAGAAAATAGTCCTATCATGCATACTACAAAAATATCACTAATGCATTATTGAAAAGATAGGACTTTGGATGACCAATGTATCACTTGCCTTTTTAGTAGAAAATCTAGGTACTCTCCTTGATCTTACAAATGTCACTCTCCTCAAAGTTCACTACATCACAATCAAGCAAAGCACACATTCAAAACTAGCACACCAAAAATTAACAAAACAAAAACAAGAAAACGAAGAAATGCATGCAAGCATGCAAAAGGTTATTTTATTGAAAATGTTGTTTCTAACAAGGATCTAAACATTAAAAACACCTACTGATATTGTATAAATGTGGAATTTCATTTGAAATCAAGTTAGTGAAAAATAAGTCATATAAATCATTTTTCTTTTGTTAGAAAAGCTTTTATTCAAAGGAATAATTTATAGTGTCAAAAAAATATATTTTTAATTTCAAGTGTTAGTTTTTATGGTCAGAGGGTTCAAAACAAAACCATTTGCAAAAGGATTTACTCAAAAATAATTTCTAAAACACTTTTTATACTTAAAATATCCCTAAACAAGTCTCTTCATCAAACTCTAGTTTTTAAGAAGAAAATGACCAAAGTATGCCATAGATGCAAAGAACACATTTTTATGAATCCATAGACACCAAATTTTTAATTTTTGGAATTACAGATCAAAAGTTATTGATTTTATAAGTTTAAACATCCATTAGATCAAATTCTGGATTTTAAATTAAACTCACAGACACGTGGTGTGATCCGATTGGTCAATACCATTTTGGTTGGATCGAGCGATGCGGGCGGTTAAATCTAAGTGGAAGGCGCGACTCAGATGGATTGATACCCCTTCGTTTAAGTGATCTATCATAGCCTTTAGATCTAGATCCTACAGATCAAAGTGCTCTGACCAGTGATGGGCGGCGCTACTGGCGACTGCGGTCGCAGCGCGTCGGGCGACGGTGGTCTGGCGGCGATAGGGGTGAGGGGAGGGGCACTGGGGCGTTACCGAATCGCGGGGTCGAGGAGGTCGAGCTGGTGGTCACCATTGACGAAGGGGCGCGCTAGTTTGGCCGTTATTGCTCGCCGGAGTAGCTCCCGTTGTCGGGTGCTTGCAGATGGAGATGTTGCAGGAGGACAGCGAATGAGTCAGTGCAGGGCAGGGAACAAGGCGTGGTCGAGGCTCACAGAATTTCGTCGCCGGAGTTGCACGCACCGTCGGTGGTTTTTAGTTGGAGACGGAGCCGAGCCTCTACGGCGTGCGCGAGCATACGAGCAATGTAATTAGGTGCGCACGACAACGGCGATCAAGCTAGCATGAACCAGGGGGCAAGGGAAGGTCGAGGTTCGCCGGAATCGGCGCGGAGCGCGTCGGGTGCTGCGAGCTCGATTAAGGGCAGCCCAGGGCTCTTAGGGCGTGGGGCATGAGGGGAAACGGAGAGGGGGGAGATGGTATTAATAGAGCATGGTCGAGGGAGGGAATTACTGGAGAAGTTAAGCATATTTACGTGGATGAATTCGACCAGAAACGGCGAGGAGAAAGGGGGCGAGTTCAGTGCGTGGTTGAAGACGATGGTGACGTGGAGGTGGGGTCGGCTGGTCAGGGAGGGTGCGTGTCACATCCCAATATTTTCCAAATCTTGTAATGTGAAAAATAAATGAATAAAATAAAACTTTGTTGATTTTCAGGGTGAGAATAAACTTTTGATTCCAAATGGAAACCTTCAAACCTATTTGGATCAAATAAAATCCTAAAAGGATTTAAAAAGTTAAATAAGCAATAAAGTTAAAAATATTTGGAATTACTATTTTGAATCTTTTAATAAAAATATTTGGTTTCAAAAGAAAAGATAGGTTTATAAATAAGGATTATTTTATAGAGTCAAATTAAACCTTGGCCAATCTTTTGAATTAAAATGTTTTGCTTTGATTAAAAGAGTAAAGGTTTATTTAAAATAAAATAATAAGGATTTAATAACCAATTTTATTTAAGTAAAGGCTTTTCCCATTTTAAATAAACACTAAAACTTATTTATTTATTTTAAATAAGTTTTCCAAGTATTTTATATTCTCAAATAAAACCTACTGAAGTGTTTTTGGTTTTATTTTAGATTTCAAAATAAAGATTTTAATAAAACAAATCCTATTTGAATTATTAACTAAGGTCCATTCTTATTTAATTATTAATGGACCCTAAAATAAAAATGTTATTTTAGTTTAAACAAGTTTTCTAAGTATCTTCTATTTTCAAATAAAACCTACTAATTTGGTTGTGATGATATTTAGTTTTCAAATGGAGATTTTTATTAAATAAATCAAAACCTATTTGGAATATTAACTAAGGTCTATTTTAATTAATTATTAAATAGATCCTAAAATGAAATTATTATTTTATTTTGGGACTTTGGTTTGTGTTGATTAAACAGAACCAAAACTCAATACAAAGTTTGGTGGAAGTTGTTTGAATTGATTGTTTGAATTTTATTGTTTGAATTTCAAAACAGAAATTGATTTGGGAAAAAGAAAAAGATTCAGAACTGGAAAAAATATGAATCTGGACGACCCAGCCCGGCCAGCCCAAACAGCCCAGTCCACCTCCCTCGCCTCATCAAGCGTTTTCTTTCGCAAAAGCAACCCACTAGGTCACCGACTTGTGGACCCTAACTCCCTCTCCCACTCCGACGAAAATTTCCCACACCCGAGCCTTCTTCCTCACCCGCCGCGACTTCTTCTTCCCCCCAAACCACGTCGCCGTTTCTGCCATTGAAAGCTCCTTCAATCCCCGTTAATTGCCGCGTTAATTCGCCCAGCCATCACGCAAGGTAAAAGCGCCTGCCTCCCCTCTTCCGTTTCCCCCAAACACCACCCCCTCGCAAGGTAAAAGCGCTTGCGACAACCCCTGTCTCCGACGAACAACCGCGACGATTCCGGCGAGCCCAGCCACCGCCTTGCCCCCTCGACCACCCGAGCGTGATCCCCATCTCCCTACGCATCTCCCAGCACCAACCACTCGTCTGCGCGTGCCCTAGAACGCCGACAACAAACACGACAGAGCGCCACCGTCTTCTGCCATTCTCCGGCGAGTTTCCTTGGTAAGCACCAACCGCCCCAAGCCTTTCCGTGAATGCTCCCGTGATCCCTAGTGTCATACACGTCTAACAGTGTGCTCCATTTGCCTTAGCACGCTCGCAAACTCCGTCTCCGTCAACAACTGAGCAAGCTCGACGCCACCACCAACTCCGGCGAGAAATTCCGCTGGAACAAGAGCGCCCCTCGATGAGCTGACCGCACCTTGAGCATCAGAGCGTCACCGCGATCACTGTAAGCACCCTCACCTCCTCCCTCGCTTCCTAAATAGCCGGCACTGTCCATGTATGACCGCGCCGCCAGTCGCCGCCGCGTCAGCGCCGCTGCCAAATGGTCAAAACAATAGGGTCCATTGGATCACGATCTGACGGATAAGATTATAAATAAGCGAAGAGGTAAGTAGCATCTGCGCGCCGTGCGATATGACTTGATCCAATGGTCTGTGTTAGTCGATCCACGCGAAACGTTTTCGACGAATAGGAATCAGACGCGTGTCCCAGAGTTGGTTATAAAAACAGATTTGAATCTATTAGATTTGTGATTTTGTAAAATCCATAACTTTAGTTCCACACGTCCAAAATTTACAAACTTTATATCAATGGAATCAGTGGAACAAGCCCTAGCCAACCATGCCATTTGTTTAGTAAAAATATTCTGGAAAAATGTTTGTTTTTGCAGAAACAATTGTATGCTTGTTAAGGATGTGAAAATTGTTCAAAAATGATTTTGGGGATAAAATCTTTTGCAAATGGTGTATTTTGAACCTACTGACCACAGGAAACACTTTGTGGTTTCAAAAATGTATTTGGTGAAACAAAAGAATGATTCTTTGATTTAAAACCAAATCTAGTCAAATAAAAATATGGTTTATTTATTAAAAATGGTTTTGGAAGAAAACTTTTGGGAAATGTTTTGTTTTAAACTCTCTGACCCCAAACACCAAGTTTTATGGTTTGAAAACATAATTTTTGAACCCTATAGATTAATGCCTTAGTAAAAATATTTCTACACCACATAAAATGATACCTTGTTTTGAAAATGGTTTATGAAGTGAAATCTTTGGCAAATGACTTTGCCACTTTGCAAAATGACCATTAGGTGTTTTCAAATGTTTAGGTCCCATTAGGAACCACTTTTCCAAATAAAACAATCCTTGGCATGCTTGCATGCATTGTCTTGGTTCTATGATTTTATGTGATGTTTGCTTGATTGGTAGATTGAGATTGTGCCTTGCTTGATTGAATTGTAGTGACTTGAAGAGTGTGATTGTTGCAAGGACAAGGAATGAACTATACCCTCTACCAAAAAGGCAAGTGATGCTTCATACTTTGTCCCATTACTTTCACTATGCATTAGTGATTTTTCTAAGTAAAACTTGCATGGAACTTTTGCTATGTATAAACCTTGCTATAGGAAAACCTAGTAGATGAAACCTTAGTGGAACATTTCCTAAGTTAAGACTCCTACTACTATCATTCTTAGCTTATCTAATAGAAAACAAGGGTGGAAATATATTCACACTATGGAAAATTTCTAAGTCTGAGGACTTGTGTTTTTGTTTAATAAAACAACTAAGTTAATGAATCACCTGGGTGGAATGGTCATTGCTTGGTGGTTTTTGGTTGAGTGGTTCACAAGGCCCATGTTTATGGTTGACCTTGTGTATCTCACTTGTGGATTTCCACCCAGGAACAAAGATATTTGAGATGTCAAATGTTGAGAAGCTTCAAGTGCAGCCACTTGGCATTATGGGCTCTGCCTGGATCATATAGGTTGCAAGAACTTAGCCATATGGACAGTTGGTGGTAGAGTTTGATAGGTTGGAACGCGTCCATTTTGGTCTAAGGGAAGGCTTCTAAAACATCTTGTCTTGGTGAAACCAAGTCTTGTGGGGAAAGTGCACCACCTCTACAAAGTGTAAAATCTAAGTACTTAGCCATGTCCCTGGTAAAGGACAATTTGAGCATCAAGACATGGAAGCAATCAAGAATCTCATCATTCAAATTTCTAAGTTAAAAACTTGTGGTTGAACAAGGGTTAAAGGATCTTCAATCTTTGATTGGGAGAAATGTTTTTGACAAGCAAAAACTTAGTGTTTTCAAATGTTAAGGAAAAATCTATTTTGAGCAATGCAAGCCTAAGCTCCACTTAGCCAAATGCATATAGATGATAGATTCCACTATACTACCATAGTATCACTTGCCAATACAATTCAAATGTATTGACCCTTGTGGCTGTAACTTGTTATGTTGCAGGTTTGATTGATTTAGTGAAGTGTGTTGATTAGGATTACAAAGTCTACAACCAACATGTCTGCCTGTGGCACTTTGAAGATGAAGGACCCCATGCTTATAGATATTCTGCTTCAATGTAATGTATTAGCCAAATGAGCTATGAAAGATGTAATAAATTATTTTATTCCTGGTTATAAAGTTGTATTATGACCTTTGTTTCTTGATATTACATCTTAACTGTGGATGATAGCTATTGATCCAGGGACTAGCATTGTAAACACAGGGGACTCTACCTTATTAAAGGTTGGGACCCCTTACAGATGGTATCAGAGCATTGTGTTGCCTCAGAGATTTGTAAACCTAGGATTGGACAAAAAACCCTTAGAAAAATAGGAGTTGTATTTGTTCCAAAAATTATTTACAAACAATCTTGTAAACTCTTTCCTCAATTATTTTGGTTTTGATTCTACATCTCTTCTATTTCAACTTGATGGAAAAACCTACCCCAGGGCCAAAGACTTCATCATGTGTAAAGGACTTCTTCAACTCTAATGACTTCAACTTCTTCAACTCTAATGACTTCAACATCTTCAGCATATTCACCAAGGACTTCCAACTTGGATATCACTAAGGACAAGTGAGACAAGAAATCTTGCTCAATATTTGGAGACTAAGGAAAGACAAGTTAGAAGGAGCCCACATCACTTGAAGTTTTGTGACCAAAAGTTTTCCTAAGGAAACCATGATCTCATGCAAGAAGAATCAACCAAGAAAGATGGAAAAATCACAAGTGAACCATATAGATGGACCACCATATATAGTTAAGTTAAACACACCAACTTATGTGGTGTAACAAAAATATTTTTGATTGCCTAAAAAAAATGCTTGAAACTTGTTGTTTGAGTGGAATGTTTGTTTGTGATTGCTTGCACATTGCTTGAGTGAATTGTTATGTGTGTGATTAGAATTATTCCCTTAGAAATCTTTTGCCTATTCTAATCCCAATCCAATCCAAACAGATGACTTCTCCAAGAAACTCCAACATCAAGGTTGATGACACCAACAACAACCAAGAGGACAACATGAGAGAACTTATAGCAACCCAAAACCAGTTGAGCCAAGAGACAACTCAGCTTTTAGCCAACAACATTGGACTAGACCCAACCATACAAAGGATTTTGAAACTTCAATCTCAATTGTTGCAAGGATTGGTTACTCAAATGATCAACATGGGAGAAAACTTTTCCCAAAGAGCTAATGACAACAAGAATGACAAAGATGCTATTCTAGAAGGAACCCAAGCTTGCAATATTTGTAAAGACAAGGATCATACACCCAAGGAGCATGAAGATCAATGCCCCAAGAAGAGATAAAGATTTCCCACCTTTGAGGTGAGATATGAAGAACATGAACTAGAAGAACTCCTAGCTTTGTAGAGACCCAAAAAGAAGAAGAAGGACATAAGCCAGTTGCAATGTTACAATTGCAAAGAGATGGGACACTATGCCAGTGAATGCCCAGAAAAGAAGAAGAACCAAAGAAACAAACAATAGGCAATGATACCAAAGGAAAAGAAAGATATCAGCCAAGTGATGTGTTTCAAATGCAAGGAACTAGGCCACTATGCAAACTCCTGTCAGTGAAAGTTACACCAAGATCCCAAGAAGGCCAATATGTACTTTAGATGGAAAATTTATTTTAAGGGTGGTAGTACCCTAGATGCTTTGAGCCAATTTGTAACCCTAGCCTCCCCAAATCTCGGGACGAGATTTATTTTAAGGGTAAATGTCACATCCCAAGATTTTCCAAATCTTGTAATGTGAAAAATAAATGAATAAAATAAAACTTTGTTGATTTTCAGGGTGAGAAGAAACTTTTGATTCCAAATGGAAACCTTCAAACCTATTTGGATCAAATAAAATCCTAAAAGGATTTAAAAAGTTAAATAAACAATAAAGTTAAAAATATTTGGAATTACTATTTTGAATCTTTTAATAAAAAGATTTGGTTTCAAAAGAAAAGATAGGTTTATAAATAAGGATTATTTTATAGAGCCAAATTAAACCTTGGCCAATCTTTTGAATTAAAATGTTTTGCTTTGATTAAAAGAGTAAAGGTTTATTTAAAATCAAATAATAAGGATTTAATATCCAATTTTATTTAAGTAAAGGCTTTTCCCATTTTAAATAAACACTAAAACTTATTTATTTATTTTAAATAAGTTTTCCAAGTATTTTATATTCTCAAATAAAACCTACTGAAGTGTTTTTGGTTTTATTTTAGATTTCAAAATAAAGATTTTAATAAAACAAATCCTATTTGAATTATTAACTAAGGTCCATTCTTATTTAATTATTAATGGACTCTAAAATAAAAATGTTATTTTATTTTAAACAAGTTTTCTAAGTATCTTCTATTTTCAAATAAAACCTACTGATTTGGTTTTGATGATATTTAGTTTTCAAATGGAGATTTTTATTAAATAAATCAAAACCTATTTGGAATATTAACTAAGGTCTATTTTAATTAATTATTAAATAGATCCTAAAATGAAATTATTATTTTATTTTGGGACTTTGGTTTGTGTTGATTAAACAGAACCAAAACTCAATACAAAGTTTGGTGGAAGTTGTTTGAATTGATTGTTTGAATTTGATTGTTTGAATTTCAAAACAGAAATTGATTTGGGAAAAAGAAAAAGATTCAGAACTGGAAAAAAATATGAATCTGGACGACCCAGCCCGGCCAGCCCAAACAACCCAGTCCAGCCCACCTATCCTCGCCTGAAACGCTTTTCTTCGAAAAGCAACCCACTAGGTCACTGACTTGTGGACCCCAACTCCCCTCTCCCACTCCGCTGATGAAACGGCCCCACACCCGAGCCTTCTTCCTCACCCGCCGCGACTTCTTCTTCCCCCCAAACCACGTCGCCGTTTCTGCCGTTGAAAGCTCCTTCAATCCCCATTAATTGCCGCGTTAATTCTCCCAGCCATCATGCAAGGTAAAATCGCCTGCTTCCCCTCTTCCGTTTCCCCCAGACACCGCCCCCTCGCCAGTTAAAGCAGATTGCTCGCGACAACCCCCTGTCTCCGACGAACAACCGCGACGATTCCGGTGAGCCCAGCCACCGCCTTGCCCCCTCGACCACCCGAGCGTGATCCCCATCTCCCTACGCATCTCCCAGCACCAACCACTCGTCCGCGCGTGCCCTAGAACGCCGACAACAAACACGACAGAGCGCCACCGTCTTCTGCCGTTCTCCGGCGAGTTTCCTTGGTAAGCACCAACCGCCCCAAGCCTTTCCGTGAATGCTCCCGTGATCCCTCGTGTCATACACGTCTAACCGTGTGCTCCATTTGCCTTAGCATGCTCGCAAACTCCGTCTCCGTCAACAACTGAGCAAGCTCGATGCCACCACCAACTCCGGCGAGAAATTCCGCTGGAACAAGAGCGCCCCTCGATGAGCTGACCGCACCTTGAGCATCAGAGCGTCACCGCGATCACTGTAAGCACCCTCACCTCCTCCCTCGCTTCCTAAATAGCCGGCACTGTCCATGTATGACTGCCGCCGTCGCGCCACAACAGCCACGCTAAATGGTCAAAACAATAGGGTCCATTGGATCACGATCTGACGGATAAGATTAGAAATAAGCGAAGAGGTAAGTAGCATCTGCGCGCCGTGCGTTATGACTTGATCCAACGGTCTGTGTTAGTCGATCCACGCGAAACGTTTTCGACGAATAGGAATCAGACGCGTGTCCCAGAGTTGGTTATAAAAACAGATTTGAATCTATTAGATTTGTGATTTTGTAAAATCCATAACTTTAGTTCCACATGTCCAAAATTTACAAACTTTATATCAATGGAATCAGTGGAACAATCCCTAGCCAACCATGCCATTTGTTTAGTAGAAATATTCTGGAAAAATGTTTGTTTTTGCAGAAACATTTGTATGCTTGTTAAGGATGTGAAAATTGTTCAAAAATGATTTTGGGGATAAAATCTTTTGCAAATGGTGTATTTTGAACCTACTGACCACAGGAAACACTTTGTGGTTTCAAAAATGTATTTGGTGAAACAAAAGAATGATTCTTTGATTTAAAACCAAATCTAGTCAAATAAAAATATGGTTTATTTATTAAAAATGGTTTTGGAAGAAAACTTTTGGGAAATGTTTTGTTTTAAACTCTCTGACCCCAAACACCAAGTTTTATGGTTTGAAAACATAATTTGTGAACCCTATAGATTAATGCCTTAGTAAAAATATTTCTACACCACATAAAATGATACCTTGTTTTGAAAATGGTTTATGAAGTGAAATCTTTGGCAAATGACTTTTCCACTTTGCAAAATGACCATTAGGTGTTTTCAAATGTTTAGGTCCCATTAGGAACCACTTTTCCAAATAAAACAATCCTTGGCATGCTTGCATGCATTGTCTTGGTTCTATGATTTTATGTGATGTTTGCTTGATTGGTAGATTGAGATTGTGCCTTGCTTGATTGAATTGTAGTGAATTGAAGAGTGTGATTGTTGCAAGGACAAGGAATGAACTATACCCTCTACCAAAAAGGCAAGTGATGCTTCATACTTTGTCCCATTACATTCACTATGCATTAGTGATTTTTCTAAGTAAAACTTGCATGGAACTTTTGCTATGTATAAACCTTGCTATAGGAAAACCTAGTAGATGAAACCTTAGTGGAACATTTCCTAAGTTAAGACTCCTACTACTATCATGCTTAGCTTAGCTAATAGAAAACAAGGGTGGAAATATATTCACACTATGGAAAATTTCTAAGTCTGAGGACTTGTGTTTTTGTTTAATAAAACAACTAAGTTAATGAATCACCTGGGTGGAATGGTAATTGCTTGGTGGTTTTTGGTTGAGTGGTTCACAAGGCCCATGTTTATGGTTGACCTTGTGTATCTCACTTGCGGATTGCCACCCAGGAACAAAGATATTTGAGATGTCAAATGTTGAGAAGCTTCAAGTGCAGCCACTTGGCATTATGGGCTCTGCCTGGATCATATAGGTTGCAAGAACTTAGCCATATGGACAGTTGGTGGTAGAGTTTGATAGGTTGGAACGCGTCCATTTTGGTCTAAGGGAAGGCTTCTAAAAGATCTTGTCTTGGTGAAACCAAGTCTTGTGGGGAAAGTGCACCACCTCTACAAAGTGTAAAATCTAAGTACTTAGCCATGTCCCTGGTAAAGGACAATTTGAGCATCAAGACATGGAAGGAATCAAGAATCTCATCATTCAAATTTCTAAGTTAAAAACTTGTGGTTGAACAAGGGTTAAAGGATCTTCAATCTTTGATTGGGAGAAATGTTTTTGACAAGCAAAAACTTAGTGTTTTCAAATGTTAAGGAAAAATCTATTTTGAGCAATGCAAGCCTAAGCTCCACTTAGCCAAATGCATATAGATGATAGACTCCACTATACTACCATAGTATCACTTGCCAATACAATTCAAATGTATTGACCCTTGTGGCTGTAACTTGTTATGTTGCAGGTTTGATTGATTTAGTGAAGTGTGTTGATTAGGATTACAAAGTCTACAACCAACATGTCTGCCTGTGGCACTTTGAAGATGAAGGACCCCATGCTTATATATATTCTGCTTCAATGTAATGTATTAGCCAAATGAGCTATGAAAGATGTAATAAATTATTTTATTCCTGGTTATAAAGTTGTATTATGACCTTTGTTTCTTGATATTACATCTTAACTGTGGATGATAGCTATTGATCCAGGGACTAGCATTGTAAACACAGGGGACTCTACCTTATTAAAGGTTGGGACCCCTTACAGATGGTATCAGAGCATTGTGTTGCCTGTAGGATTTGTAAACCTAGGATTGGACAAAAAACCCTTAGAAAAATAGGAGTTGTATTTGTTCCAAAAATTATTTACAAACAATCTTGTAAACTCTTTCCTCAATTATTTTGGTTTTGATTCTACATCTCTTCTATTTCAACTTGATGGAAAAACCTACCCCAGGGCCAAAGACTTCATCATGTGTAAAGGACTTCTTCAACTCTAATGACTTCAACTTCTTCAACTCTAATGACTTCAACATCTTCAGCATATTCACCAAGGACTTCCAACTTGGATATCACTAAGGACAAGTGAGACAAGAAATCTTGCTCAAGATTTGGAGACTAAGGAAAGACAAGTTAGAAGGAGCCCACATCACTTGAAGTTTTGTGACCAAAAGTTTTCCTAAGGAAACCATGATCTCATGCAAGAAGAATCAACCAAGAAAGATGGAAAAATCACAAGTGAACCATATAGATGGACCACCATATAGTTAAGTTAAACACACCAACTTATGTGGTGTAACAAAAATATTTTTGATTGCCTAAAAAAAATGCTTGAAACTTGTTGTTTGAGTGGAATGTTTGTTTGTGATTGCTTGCACATTGCTTGAGTGAATTGTGATGTGTGTGATTAGAATTATTCCCATAGAAATCTTTTGCCTATTCTAATCCCAATCCAATCCAAACAGATGACTTCTCCAAGAAACTCCAACATCAAGGTTGATGACACCAACAACAACCAAGAGGACAACATGAGAGAACTTATAGCAACCCAAAACCAGTTGAGCCAAGAGACAACTCAGCTTTTAGCCAACAACATTGGACTAGACCCAACCATACAAAGGATTTTGAAACTTCAATCTCAATTGTTGCAAGGATTGGTTACTCAAATGATCAACATGGGAGAAAACTTTTCCCAAAGAGCTAATGACAACAAGAATGACAAAGATGCTATTCTAGAAGGAACCCAAGCTTGCAATATTTGTGAAGACAAGGATCATACACCCAAGGAGCATGAAGATCAATGCCCCAAGAAGAGATAAAGATTTCCCACCTTTGAGGTGAGATATGAAGAACATGAACTAGAATAACTCCTAGCTTTGTAGAGACCCAAAAAGAAGAAGAAGGACATAAGCCAGTTGCAATGTTACAATTGCAAAGAGATGGGACACTATGCCAGTGAATGCCCAGAAAAGAAGAAGAACCAAAGAAACAAACAATAGGCAATGATACCAAAGGAAAAGAAAGATATCAGCCAAGTGATGTGTTTCAAATGCAAGGAACTAGGCCACTATGCAAACTCCTGTCCAGGAAAGTTACACCAAGATCCCAAGAAGGCCAATATGTAATTTAGATGGAAAATTTATTTTAAGGGTGGTAGTACCCTAGATGCTTTGAGCCAATTTGTAACCCTAGCCTCCCCAAATCTCGGGACGAGATTTATTTTAAGGGTGGTAGCCTGTCACATCCCAAGATTTTCCAAATCTTGTAATGTGAAAAATAAATGAATAAAATAAAACTTTGTTGATTTTCAGGGTGAGAAGAAACTTTTGATTCCAAATGGAAACCTTCAAACCTATTTGGATCAAATAAAATCCTAAAAGGATTTAAAAAGTTAAATAAACAATAAAGATAAAAATATTTGGAATTACTATTTTGAATCTTTTAATAAAAAGATTTGGTTTCAAAAGAAAAGATAGGTTTATAAATAAGGATTATTTTATAGAGCCAAATTAAACCTTGGCCAATCTTTTGAATTAAAATGTTTTGCTTTGATTAAAAGAGTAAAGGTTTATTTAAAATAAAATAATAAGGATTTAATATCCAATTTTATTTAAGTAAAGGCTTTTCCCATTTTAAATAAACACTAAAACTTATTTATTTATTTTAAATAAGTTTTCCAAGTATTTTATATTCTCAAATAAAACCTACTGAAGTGTTTTTGGTTTTATTTTAGATTTCAAAATAAATATTTTAATAAAACAAATCCTATTTGAATTATTAACTAAGGTCCATTCTTATTTAATTATTAATGGACCCTAAAATAAAAATGTTATTTTATTTTAAACAAGTTTTCTAAGTATCTTCTATTTTCAAATAAAACCTACTGATTTGGTTTTGATGATATTTAGTTTTCAAATGGAGATTTTTATTAAATAAATCAAAACCTATTTGGAATATTAACTAAGGTCTATTTTAATTAATTATTAAATAGATCCTAAAATGAAATTATTATTTTATTTTGGGACTTTGGTTTGTGTTGATTAAACAGAACCAAAACTCAATACAAAGTTTGGTGGAAGTTGTTTGAATTGATTGTTTGAATTTCAAAACAGAAATTGATTTGGGAAAAAGAAAAAGATTCAGAACTGGAAAAAAATATGAATCTGGACGACCCAGCCCGGCCAGCCCAAACAACCCAGTCCAGCCCACCTATCCCCTCGCCCCTGAAACGTTTTCTTTACCGCAAAAGCAACCCACTAGGTCACTGACTTGTGGACCCCAACTCCCCTCTCCCACTCCGCTGACGAAACGGCCCCACACCCGAGCCTTCTTCCTCACCCGCCGCGACTTCTTCTTCCCCCCAAACCATGTCGCCCTTTCTGCCGTTGAAAGCTCCTTCAATCCCCGTTAATTGCCGCGTTAATTCGCCCAGCCATCATGGAAGGTAAAAGCGCCTGCCTCCCCTCTTCCGTTTCCCCCAGACACCGCCCCCTCTCTGCCCTCAGGCTGCTCGCATTGCTCGCGACAACCCCCTGTCTCCGACGAACAACCGCGACGATTCCGGTGAGCCCAGCCACCGCCTTGCCCCCTCGACCACCCGAGCGTGATCCCCATCGCCCTACGCATCTCCCAGCACCAACCACTCGTCCGCGCGTGCCCTAGAACGCCGACAACAAACACGACAGAGCGCCACCGTCTTCTGCCGTTCTCCGGCGAGTTTCCTTGGTAAGCACCAACCGCCCCAAGCCTTTCCGTGAATGCTCCCGTGATCCCTAGTGTCGTACACGTCTAACCGTGTGCTCCATTTGCCTTAGCACGCTCGCAAACTACGTCTCCGTCAACAACTGAGCAAGCTCGACGCCACCACCAACTCCGGCGAGAAATTCCGCTGGAACAAGAGCGCCCCTCGATGAGCTGACCGCACCTTGAGCATCAGAGCGTCACCACGATCACTGTAAGCACCCTCACCTCCTCCCTCGCTTCCTAAATAGCCGGCACTGTCCATGTATGACCATCGCCAGCCACCGCTAAATGGTCAAAACAATAGGGTCCATTGGATCACGATCTGACGGATAAGATTAGAAATAAGCGAAGAGGTAAGTAGCATCTGCGCGCCGTGCGATATGACTTGATCCAACGGTCTGTGTTAGTCGATCCACACGAAACGTTTTTGACGAATAGGAATCAGACGCGTGTCCCAGAGTTGGTTATAAAAACAGATTTGAATCTATTAGATTTGTGATTTTGTAAAATCCATAACTTTAGTTCCACACGTCCAAAATTTACAAACTTTATATCAATGGAATCAGTGGAACAAGCCCTAGACAACCATGCCATTTGTTTAGTAAAAATATTCTGGAAAAATGTTTGTTTTTGCAGAAACATTTGTATGCTTGTTAAGGATGTGAAAATTGTTCAAAAATGATTTTGGGGATAAAATCTTTTGCAAATGATGTATTTTGAACCTACTGACCACAGGAAACACTTTGTGGTTTCAAAAATGTATTTGGTGAAACAAAAGAATGATTCTTTGATTTAAAACCAAATCTAGTCAAATAAAAATATGGTTTATTTATTAAAAATGGTTTTGGAAGAAAACTTTTGGGAAATGTTTTGTTTTAAACTCTCTGACCCCAAACACCAAGTTTTATGGTTTGAAAACATAATTTGTGAACCCTATAGATTAATGCCTTAGTAAAAATATTTCTACACCACATAAAATGATACCTTGTTTTGAAAATGGTTTATGAAGTGAAATCTTTGGCAAATGACTTTTCCACTTTGCAAAATGACCATTAGGTGTTTTCAAATGTTTAGGTCCCATTAGGAACCACTTTTCCAAATAAAACAATCCTTGGCATGCTTGCATGCATTGTCTTGGTTCTATGATTTTATGTGATGTTTGCTTGATTGGTAGATTGAGATTGTGCCTTGCTTGATTGAATTGTAGTGACTTGAAGAGTGTGATTGTTGCAAGGACAAGGAATGAACTATACCCTCTACCAAAAAGGCAAGTGATGCTTCATACTTTGTCCCATTACTTTCACTATGCATTAGTGATTTTTCTAAGTAAAACTTGCATGGAACTTTTGCTATGTATAAACCTTGCTATAGGAAAACCTAGTAGATGAAACCTTAGTGGAACATTTCCTAAGTTAAGACTCCTACTACTATCATGCTTAGCTTAGCTAATAGAAAACAAGGGTGGAAATATATTCACACTATGGAAAATTTCTAAGTCTGAGGACTTGTGTTTTTGTTTAATAAAACAACTAAGTTAATGAATCACCTGGGTGGAATGGTCATTGCTTGGTGGTTTTTGGTTGAGTGGTTCACAAGGCCCATGTTTATGGTTGACCTTGTGTATCTCACTTGTGGATTGCCACCCAGGAACAAAGATATTTGAGATGTCAAATGTTGAGAAGCTTCAAGTGCAGCCACTTGGCATTATGGGCTCTGCCTGGATCATATAGGTTGCAAGAACTTAGCCATATGGACAGTTGGTGGTAGAGTTTTATAGGTTGGAACGCGTCCATTTTGGTCTAAGGGAAGGTTTCTAAAAGATCTTGTCTTGGTGAAACCAAGTCTTGTGGGGAAAGTGCACCACCTCTGCAAAGTGTAAAATCTAAGTACTTAGCCATGTCCCTGGTAAAGGACAATTTGAGCATCAAGACATGGAAGCAATCAAGAATCTCATCATTCAAATTTCTAAGTTAAAAACTTGTGGTTGAACAAGGGTTAAAGGATCTTCAATCTTTGATTGGGAGAAATGTTTTTGACAAGCAAAAACTTAGTGTTTTCAAATGTTAAGGAAAAATCTATTTTGAGCAATGCAAGCCTAAGCTCCACTTAGCCAAATGCATATAGATGATAGACTCCACTATACTACCATAATATCACTTGCCAATACAATTCAAATGTATTGACCCTTGTGGCTGTAACTTGTTATGTTGCAGGTTTGATTGATTTAGTGAAGTGTGTTGATTAGGATTACAAAGTCTACAACCAACATGTCTGCCTGTGGCACTTTGAAGATGAAGGACCCCATGCTTATATATATTCTGCTTCAATGTAATGTATTAGCCAAATGAGCTATGAAAGATGTAATAAATTATTTTATTCCTGGTTATAAAGTTGTATTATGACCTTTGTTTCTTGATATTACATCTTAACTGTGGATGATAGCTATTGATCCAGGGACTAGCATTGTAAACACAGGGGACTCTACCTTATTAAAGGTTGGGACCCCTTACAGATGGTATCAGAGCATTGTGTTGCCTGTAGGATTTGTAAACCTAGGATTGGACAAAAAACCCTTAGAAAAATAGGAGTTGTATTTGTTCCAAAAATTATTTACAAACAATCTTGTAAACTCTTTCCTCAATTATTTTGGTTTTGATTCTACATCTCTTCTATTTCAACTTGATGGAAAAACCTACCCCAGGGCCAAAGACTTCATCATGTGTAAAGGACTTCTTCAACTCTAATGACTTCAACTTCTTCAACTCTAATGACTTCAACATCTTCAGCATATTCACCAAGGACTTCCAACTTGGATATCACTAAGGACAAGTGAGACAAGAAATCTTGCTCAAGATTTGGAGACTAAGGAAAGACAAGTTAGAAGGAGACCACATCACTTGAAGTTTTGTGACCAAAAGTTTTCCTAAGGAAACCATGATCTCATGCAAGAAGAATCAACCAAGAAAGTTGGAAAAATCACAAGTGAACCATATAGATGGACCACCATATATAGTTAAGTTAAACACACCAACTTATGTGGTGTAACAAAAATATTTTTGATTGCCTAAAAAAATTTCTTGAAACTTGTTGTTTGAGTGGAATGTTTGTTTGTGATTGCTTGCACATTGCTTGAGTGAATTGTGATGTGTGTGATTAGAATTATTCCCTTAGAAATCTTTTGCCTATTCTAATCCCAATCCAATCCAAACAGATGACTTCTCCAAGAAACTCCAACATCAAGGTTGATGACACCAACAACAACCAAGAGGACAACATGAGAGAACTTATAGCAACCCAAAACCAGTTGAGCCAAGAGACAACTCAGCTTTTAACCAACAACATTGGACTAGACCCAACCATACAAAGCATTTTGAAACTTCAATCTCAATTGTTGCAAGGATTGGTTACTCAAATGATCAACATGGGAGAATTTTTTTCCCAAAGAGCTAATGACAACAAGAATGACAAAGATGCTATTCTAGAAGGAACCCAAGCTTGCAATATTTGTGAAGACAAGGATCATACACCCAAGGAGCATGAAGATCAATGCCCCAAGAAGAGATAAAGATTTCCCACCTTTGAGGTGAGATATGAAGAACATGAACTAGAATAACTCCTAGCTTTGTAGAGACCCAAAAAGAAGAAGAAGGACATAAGCCAGTTGCAATGTTACAATTGCAAAGAGATGGGACATTATGCCAGTGAATGCCAAGAAAAGAAGAAGAACCAAAGAAACAAACAATAGGCAATGATACCAAAGGAAAAGAAAGATATCAGCCAAGTGATGTGTTTCAAATGCAAGGAACTAGGCCACTATGCAAACTCCTGTCCAGGAAAGTTACACCAAGATCCCAAGAAGGCCAATATGTAATTTAGATGGAAAATTTATTTTAAGGGTGGTAGTACCCTAGATGCTTTGAGCCAATTTGTAACCCTAGCCTCCCCAAATCTCGGGACGAGATTTATTTTAAGGGTGAAATTGTCACATCCCAAGATTTTCCAAATCTTGTAATGTGAAAAATAAATGAATAAAATAAAACTTTGTTGATTTTCAGGGTGAGAAGAAACTTTTGATTCCAAATGGAAACCTTCAAACCTATTTGGATCAAATAAAATCCTAAAAGGATTTAAAAAGTTAAATAAACAATAAAGTTAAAAATATTTGGAATTACTATTTTGAATCTTTTAATAAAAAGATTTGGTTTCAAAAGAAAAGATAGGTTTATAAATAAGGATTATTTTATAGAGCCAAATTAAACCTTGGCCAATCTTTTGAATTAAAATGTTTTGCTTTGATTAAAAGAGTAAAGGTTTATTTAAAATAAAATAATAAGGATTTAATATCCAATTTTATTTAAGTAAAGGCTTTTCCCATTTTAAATAAACACTAAAACTTATTTATTTATTTTAAATAAGTTTTCCAAGTATTTTATATTCTCAAATAAAACCTACTGAAGTGCTTTTGGTTTTATTTTAGATTTCAAAATAAAGATTTTAATAAAACAAATCCTATTTGAATTATTAACTAAGGTCCATTCTTATTTAATTATTAATGGACCCTAAAATAAAAATGTTATTTTATTTTAAACAAGTTTTCTAAGTATCTTCTATTTTCAAATAAAACCTACTGATTTGGTTTTGATGATATTTAGTTTTCAAATGGAGATTTTTATTAAATAAATCAAAACCTATTTGGAATATTAACTAAGGTCTATTTTAATTAATTATTAAATAGATCCTAAAATGAAATCATTATTTTATTTTGGGACTTTGGTTTGTGTTGATTAAACAGAACCAAAACTCAATACAAAGTTTGGTGGAAGTTGTTTGAATTGATTGTTTGAATTTGATTGTTTGAATTTCAAAACAGAAATTGATTTGGGAAAAAGAAAAAGATTCAGAACTGGAAAAAAATATGAATCTGGACGACCCAGCCCGGCCAGCCCAAATAGCCCAGTCCAGCCCACCTATCCCCTCACCCCTAAAACGTTTTCTTTACCGCAAAAGCAACCCACTAGGTCACTGACTTGTGGACCCCAACTCCCCTCTCCCACTCCGCTGATGAAACGGCCCCACACCCGAGCCTTCTTCCTCACCCGCCGCGACTTCTTCTTCGCCCCAAACCACGTCGCCATTTCTGCCGTTGAAAGCTCCTTCAATCCCCGTTAATTGCCGCGTTAATTCGCCCAGCCATCACGCAAGGTAAAAGCGCCTGCCTCCCCTCTTCCGTTTCCCCTAGACACCGCCCCCTCTCTGCCCTCAGGCTGCTCGCATTGCTTGCGACAACCCCCCTGTCTCCGACGAACAACCACGACGATTCCGGCGAGCCCAGCCACCGCCTTGCCCCCTCGACCACCCGTGCGTGATCCCCATCTCCCTACGCATCTCCCAGCACCAACCACTCGTCCGCGCGTGCCCTAGAACGCCGACAACAAACACGACAGAGCGCCACCGTCTTCTGCCTTTCTCCGGCGAGTTTCCTTGGTAAGCACCAACCGCCCCAAGCCTTTCCGTGAATGCTCCCGTGATCCCTAGTGTCGTACACGTCTAACCGTGTGCTCCATTTGCGTTAGCACGCTCGCAAACTCCGTCTCCGTTAACAACTGAGCAAGCTCGACGCCACCACCAACTCCGGCGAGAAATTCCACTGGAACAAGAGCGCCCCTCGATGAGCTGACCGCACCTTGAGCATTAGAGCGTCACCGCGATCACTGTAAGCACCCTCACCTCCTCCCTCGCTTCCTAAATAGCCGGCACTGTCCATGTATGACCGCGCCGCCAGTCGCCGCCGCTGCCAAATGGTCAAAACAATAGGGTCCATTGGATCACGATCTGACGGATAAGATTAGAAATAAGCGAAGAGGTAAGTAGCATCTGCGCGCCGTGCGATATGACTTGATCCAACGGTCTGTGTTAGTCGATCCACATGAAACGTTTTCGACGAATAGGAATCAGACGCGTGTCCCAGAGTTGGTTATAAAAACAGATTTGAATCTATTAGATTTGTGATTTTGTAAAATCCATAACTTTAGTTCCACACATCCAAAATTTACAAACTTTATATCAATGGAATCAGTGGAATATCCCTAGCCAACCATGCAATTTGTTTAGTAAAAATATTCTGGAAAAATGTTTGTTTTTGCAGAAACATTTGTATGCTTGTTAAGGATGTGAAAATTGTTCAAAAATGATTTTGGGGATAAAATCTTTTGCAAATGGTGTATTTTGAACCTACTGACCACAGGAAACACTTTGTGGTTTCAAAAATGTATTTGGTGAAACAAAAGAATGATTCTTTGATTTAAAACCAAATCTAGTCAAATAAAAATATGGTTTATTTTTTAAAAATGGTTTTGGAAGAAAACTTTTGGGAAATGTTTTGTTTTAAACTCTCTGACCCCAAACACCAAGTTTTATGGTTTGAAAACATAATCTGTGAACCCTATAGATTAATGCCTTAGTAAAAATATTTCTACACCACATAAAATGATACCTTGTTTTGAAAATGGTTTATGAAGTGAAATCTTTGGCAAATGACTTTGCCACTTTGCAAAATGACCATTAGGTGTTTTCAAATGTTTAGGTCCCATTAGGAACCACTTTTCCAAATAAAACAATCCTTGTAATGCTTGCATGCATTGTCTTGGTTCTATGATTTTATGTGATGTTTGCTTGATTGGTAGATTGAGATTGTGCCTTGCTTGATTGAATTCTAGTGACTTGAAGAGTGTGATTGTTGCAAGTACAAGTAATGAACTATACCCTCTACCAAAAAGGCAAGTGATGCTTCATACTTTGTCCCATTACTTTCACTATGCATTAGTGATTTTTCTAAGTAAAACTTGCATGGAACTTTTGCTATGTATAAACCTTGCTATAGGAAAACCTAGTAGATGAAACCTTAGTGGAACATTTCCTAAGTTAAGACTCCTACTACTATCATGCTTAGCTTAGCTAATAGAAAACAAGGGTGGAAATATATTCACACTATGGAAAATTTCTAAGTCTGAGGACTTGTGTTTTTGTTTAATAAAACAACTAAGTTAATGAATCACCTGGGTGGAATGGTAATTGCTTGGTGGTTTTTGGTTGAGTGGTTCACAAGGCCCATGTTTATGGTTGACCTTGTGTATCTCACTTGTGGATTGCCACCCAGGAACAAAGAGATTTGAGATGTCAAATGTTGAGAAGCTTCAAGTGCAGCCACTTGGCATTATGGGCTCTGCCTGGATCATATAGGTTGCAAGAACTTAGCCATATGGACAGTTGGTGGTAGAGTTTGATAGGTTGGAACGCGTCCATTTTGGTCTAAGGGAAGGCTTCTAAAAGATCTTGTCTTGGTGAAACCAAGTCTTGTGGGGAAAGTGCACCACCTCTGCAAAGTGTAAAATCTAAGTACTTAGCCATGTCCCTGGTAAAGGACAATTTGAGCATCAAGACATGGAAGCAATCAAGAATCTCATCATTCAAATTTCTAAGTTAAAAACTTGTGGTTGAACAAGGGTTAAAGGATCTTCAATCTTTGATTGGGAGAAATGTTTTTGACAAGCAAAAACTTAGTGTTTTCAAATGTTAAGGAAAAATCTATTTTGAGCAATGCAAGCCTAAGCTCCACTTAGCCAAATGCATATAGATGATAGACTCCACTATACTACCATAGTATCACTTGACAATACAATTCAAATGTATTGACCCTTGTGGCTGTAACTTGTTATGTTGCAGGTTTGATTGATTTAGTGAAGTGTGTTGATTAGGATTACAAAGTCTACAACCAACATGTCTGCCTGTGGCACTTTGAAGATGAAGGACCCCATGCTTATAGATATTCTGCTTCAATGTAATGTATTAGCCAAATGAGCTATGAAAGATGTAATAAATTATTTTATTCCTGGTTATAAAGTTGTATTATGACCTTTGTTTCTTGATATTACATCTTAACTGTGGATGCTAGCTATTGATCCAGGGACTAGCATTGTAAACACAGGGGACTCTACCTTATTAAAGGTTGGGACCCCTTACAGTGCGGGTGTGTGCACGGTTGAGAAAAGAAAGTCTGCGGGGAGAGAGGAGAGTGGCCCGGATGGGATGCTTGCTGGGATGGGGTGCTGGGCCAGGGTTCCTGGGCACGTAAGTTTCTCCCTTTTTTCTCTTCAACTATTTTCCTTTTTCTTTTTCTGTTTCTGTTTTTATTCAAATTAATTAATTCAAACCTCAATTTGAAATCAAATAATATCCAAATCTTTTCAGTAGGTTTATACCATTTATTAGTGTGTTATTTAGTCCAAATCAAAATATTTTTACCATTTAGTATTCATTTAAAATTGAGTGAGGCACAAGGCATTTATTTAAATAAAATTTGAATATGGTTCATAAACCCATATAGTTTTATTTAAACAATACTTTATCCTTTTATATTATTTAAATAACTTGTATTCCTTTTATTTATGAATTTAAGCCATGGTTTAAAATGTCTTTGCAACAATTCTTATTTATTTATTTCTTTCTTTGTCTTATAAAATTCATATCTTTTTATTTATAATTCCAAAAATAGTGATTGCAATTTTTATAATTTTATTTAATATTTATTTATCTTTTTAAATCCTTTTAGGATTACTTTGCTCACAATTAAGCATTAATTTTAGTTATGAGCTTTATTAGCTTGGGATACTTTGTTTTGTCTTGCAAAAATCATAAGTTTTTATCCATGGCTCCAAATGGAGTGAAATCAAATCCCATGGTTCTATAATATTTTTGTTTACCATTAATGGTAAATTAGGAATGTTTGTTGCTAAATTTATATATGGAATAATCCATAGTTTTGGAGTGATCTCGATGATGATTTCTTTCATTAGGGTTTAGGTTTTTGGTTTAACTTTTCCAAGTGCTTTAAATTCAGATACATTTCTTGCATGAATGCATTTGATCTGTTTGAAAATTTCTTTGTTTCTTTTTCATTCAAATTTTGTTCAAGTAAGGCTTTGATGTTTCCATTTAGAAGGAAAAAGTTTCTTTCCCCCTAAATTTCAACATTTGTTTCTTTTGTTTGTTTATTTTTCATATTTCAAAATTTGGAAAATTTTGGGATGTGACACCTAAGATTTTAGGAATCGTTCCATAGATTTATGTTTCCCCAAAAGAACCATAGTAGTATGGAGTGTTGGAGATATGTAATGAAACCTTGTTTGACATGGTAAGATCAAAGGTGTAATTTATAAAACTGCCATTATATTTTAAAGATTAAAAGCTTCAGTGACTGTCGCTTTTACACTGAAAAGGGCACCATCATGATCCGTTGAAATGACACCATATACATTTATGGTCTAGGATAAAATCCAAGTTGTCCTTTCTTAAACTTTGGTTTGCTAGGCATAAGTAAGATGTTTACAACCAAAGACGGATGAGCATGTCTTTGTAAGTTATTTCGAATAATAGTTGGATATTCCTCCATAACACCGAAGACAAAAGTGTTTTTTGCTTAGAATGTCATCTTTATTTAGAAGGATTTTTTCGTAAAAAGTTAAGTGGGAGGACAATAGAACTTTGATGAAGTTATTGAACTTTAGCTATATTTGCGGAGTTACGTAGCGCCAGAAAGTGTCTCGGAGGAAGCAACAATTCTCATGACTGACATGCCTTAAAATTTGTGGTCACGAAGGTCTATGTTCCTATTCAACCAAGTAGGTTAGGTAAATAATCAAATACTAAAGATTTGAGAGTAAATTATTGTTGTTTGACAATGGTGAAACAACTATATGCAAAGAAGCAATGATGGACCCTAACTCTATCAGATGGTTTGAAGCCATAAAATCCGTGATAGTTCCATATACGAGAAATCAAGTTTTGAACTTGGGAGACCCTCTGAAAAGGTGTAAGACCTTACAGTTGTATTTGGATCTATAAAGAAATATACATGGATGTTTCACATCTATGAAATAGTTGACATGTCGGGAAATATTTCATGACAATGTTCAAGGAGTTAATTATGACAAGATTTAATCTTTCATAGCGATATTTAGTCTGGACGGATTAATGTAGAAACCAATACATATATTGGTATATGATAGTTGAACAAACAAAACAAGTTCTTCTAATATAAAGGACGTGTGCATGACACGATCTAAAGGGTTTTGTTAATTCAAAGAATGATAAAAGCGTATGCAAACTTCAATGGTTGAAGTAAGCATCGCGGAGTTGTAATCTTCACCATGATGAAACTATTAAAAGGTTTAATTTCATCGGAGATGATGAAGATTCTTGAATTTGCAAGAAATTAAGTGGGAGCGCTAAGACATAGTTCTAATACATTATGTGAAAGAAAATATTGTTGATTGTGTAGGGGTTCGTAGCATGTAAAACAAAAAAATTCTATCGCATGAACACACAAAATCCAAGATCTAATCTACAAGATCGGTGCAACGAGTTGATAGAGTACTAAACCTAGAAGATCCAAAGCGGTTAACGAGATCGGATTCTCGTGGTTGATGTAGTCGTTCACTTCCCGATCTCAAGATCGCGAAGAAGATCCTTCCGGCATCGCGTTCCGGAACCGCTCCCATAGTCCGTCACACGTTCGGTACTCGATGAAGACCTTCCTCTCCCTTGTTCCAGCAGGCAGTGGAGTTTGTAGATTTCTCCTTGCGATTCCAGCAGCACGACGGTGTGGTGGTGCAAGTAGAGGGGAAATCCCATAGGGCTTCACCTAAGCTGGAGCGGTTATGGTGGAGTAGAGAGGGCCCTTGGAAACTAGGGTTTATAGGCCAAGGGTATGGAGGTGGCCGGCGGCTAGAAGAGGGCTAGGCGGCGACTTTAGAGGGGCTCTAGGTGGTGGCGGCTTGAGAGGGGTGGTGGCCAACCTAGGGTTTCAAGTTGTGGGGCAAGGGGGCGCCCCTCCCCTTATTTTATGGGAGGGAGAGGTGGCAAGGGGGAGGGGAGTACTCCCCCAACTCCTCTTCCAAGGACGACAGAAAGGAGATGGAGGAAACCTTCCCTAAGTGGGTTTCCTCACCTCCCTCCAGTAGGCAACCATGTTGGCATTTGACTTCTAAAACTGGTGTTTGACTTTTAAAACTAGAGTTTGATTTCTCTCTTCCCATTTCCTATCCAAGTGACTTAGGACATAACGCAACCATTCCACTTTGGTATGACACATCCATGTACCCTTCCCACTCCAGAGCGGTGGACCTTCTAGACCCTTCTAGAAGATTTCGGTGAAAACACCGAAAACATTTCCGAACCCTGGAATTGGACTATCCTTATATGAATCTTATTCTCCGGACCATTTCGGATCTCCTCATGATGTCCTAGATCCAATCTGAGATTCTGAACGACATTCGGTCGCCAACTCATTACCATATCTACTAAATAACATCGAATCCTTAAGTGTGTCTCCCTACGGTTCGTGAATTATGCAGACATGATCGAGACACTTCTCAAATCAATAACCAATAGAGGAGTCTGGAAATTCATATGTCTCCCACATATTTCCATGATTACTTCATGATCGAATGAACCATTTACATACGATACCAATTTCCCTTTGTCTCGTGATACTTTACTTATCTGAGGTTTGATCGTTGGTATCTCTGCGTACCTAGTTTAACCTCGTTACCGATAAGTACTCTTTACGTGTTCATGTGATATGTGATCCCTTCCGAGCTAGTCACATGCTTGCAATTGAATTGGATGACATTCCACCGAGAGGGCCCAGAGTATATCTATCCGTCATATGTATGGACAAATCCCACTCTTGATCCATGTGCCTCAACACATACTTTTTGAACACTCAATGCCACCTTTATAAACACCCAGTTACGAAGTGGTGTTTGGTGTCATCAAAGAATTCACCCGGTGATGGTGATTAACATTATGTCATGGTTGAAGGATTTAGGTTACTATGTATTTGAAATCTTATAGCAAGTGGAATATTTAAATGACTTGATCTTATGATTTGCTTAACTATAGGAGTATGTCCATCACATCATTCTCCAAATGATATGATCTTGTTATTAATAACATCCAATGTCCATGATCAGGAAACCATGGTCATCTAAAAAAATTCTATTAATTAACATGATAGTCTTACAAGAGGCTTTACTAGGGCCTCTTTTATGTTTACAAAACACACAAGTATTAATGTTTCCGGTTAATACATTTATAGCATGGGATGTAAACATTTATGATAAACATAAAGATATGATAATAACCATTTTATTATTGCCTCTTGGGCATATGTCCAATAGATTGGAAATAATGTATATTTTATTGACACATGTCAAGAATTTCATCTTGATGAAAGACTTAGTCAAAACCCGAATATTTGGCATCAATGTCTATATGGATAGATTGAGACACTAACATGGTCATGCCAAGAGTACATAGATGAGATATTGAAATAGCTCAATATAGAAACTACAATAAAGGTTCTTGTCGCATAGGAAGGATTGAATCAAGATTCATGTGTATTGAAACTTAGTGAGTAAAATCACAAGAATATTTTGATTAATCATGCCATTATATGTACACATCCAGATAGGTCCTATGCTCTAAATGTTATTAGCATATACCATAATGACTCATAAGATGATCATTGGATGATAGTAAGGATATTCTTATGATCTTAATAATAAGTAAGAATATGTTATTTATGTAGAGGTGACAAATAGATAGATAGTTCATTATAAAGTGTTGCATTGATACTGATTTTTTCACAAGATACAAATTAAGTTCATCTCAATTTAAACTATGGGTGGAACAATGTAATGAAAAGGAAGTTCGATAATGGATTAGGATGATTTCCATAGTTAAGACATTACGACATATACTACAACAAAAGGCTAAGGATATGACTTCCATTGTAATAGCAAAAGAGGGCATTTGTGTCAAGTAGTTTGTTATGAAACTAGGTGTGGTTCATAGCAGGATAGTACTATGAAGATATATTGTATGGCAATTGTATCAACATGTTTTAACCCCAAGGAACTAAAGGTCTTACCAAAGGACTGGATTTATACAATGCCATCTCATTGCAGAATAAGTGATGCGTAGATACGCAAAGACATGCAATTACACACATACCTGAAAGTGTCAGATTCGAAGATTATGTTTACCACTAGCAATCGTGTGTATACAACACCAGAAATCCATAGGTGTTGAATGCACAAATGTTTTAAAACTAGATTATCGACTCTAGTGCAAGTGGGAGACGGTTGGAGATATGCCCAAGAGTCAATAATAAAATGGTTATTATTATATCTTTTTGTTTATGATAAATGTTTACGTGCCATGTTATAATTGTATTAACCGGAAACATTAATACTTGTGTGCATTCTAAACATAAAAGAAGTCCCTAGTAAAGCCTCTTGTTGATTAATAGATGATGATGGTTTCCTGATCATGGACATTGGATGTTATTAATAACAAGGTCATATCATTAGGAGAATGATGTGATGGACACACTCCTATAGTAAGCGTAGTGTAAGATCAAGTCATTTAGAAGTTAGTTTGCTGCAAGCTTTTAAATACATAGTAACCTAATCCTTTGACAATGAGATCATGTTAATCACCATCACCGGATGAATGCTTTGATGGCATCAAACACCACTTCCGTAAATGGGTGGTTATAAAGGTGGCATTAGGTATTCTGAAAATATGTGTTGAGGCACATGGATCAAGACTGGGATTTATCCATCCATATGACGGATAGATATACTCTGGCCCTCTCAGTGGAATGTCATCCAATTGGCTTGCAAGCATGTTACTAGGTCACAAGGGATCACATATCATGGAACGATTAAAGAGTACTTATCGGTAACGAGGTTGAACTAGGTATTGGAGATACCGATGATCAAACCTCGGATAAGTAAAGTATCGCGAGACAAAGGGAAATTGGTATCGTATGTAAATGGTTCATTCAATCATGAAGTAATCGTAGAAATATGTGGGAGCCATATGAATTTCTAGATTCCTCTATTGGTTATTGATCAGAGAAGTGTCTCGATCATGTCTGCATAATTCACGAACCATAGGGAGACACACTTAAGGATTCGATGTTCTTTAGTAGATACGGAAATGAGTTAGAGAACAAATTTGTTCGGAGTCTAGGATTGGATCTAGTACATCACGACGAGATCCGGAATGGACCACCGAATAAGATTCATATAAGGAAAGTCCAATTCTGGTGTTCGGAAATGTTTTCGGTGTTTCATTGGAATCTTCTGGAAGGGTCTAGAAGGTCCACCACATCGGAAAGGGGGTACATGAATGTGCGAGGCCAATGTGGAATGGTTGCATCATACCCTAGGTCACTTGGCTGGACAATGGGAAGAGAAATAATCAAACTCTAGTTTGAATAGTCAAACTCCAATTTGAAAAGTCAAATCCCAACATTGAAAGTCAAAGTCCAAGTGGAGGGAGGGACGAAAACCTACATGGGACAGGTTTCCCTCTCTCTCCCTTGCCGCCGGCCACCAAAGGAGAGTTGGGGGAGGACTCGGCCTCCTCCCCCTTGCTTCCTATCCCTCCCATATAAGGAGGGGTGGGGGAGCCTCTCCACCCTACCCCACAAACCCTAGGCCGCCGCCTTGCTCTCAAGCGCTGGCGCCCTAGCCTCCTCTAAACCGTCTCCACCGCCTAGCCTAAACCCTAGATGTCGGCGCCACCTCCTCCCCTTGGTGTCTAAACCCCATCCACTCTAAATCCACCATACCCAATAAACTTATTTTTAGTTCATAGGTATGCCTTGTTATAATAACATGACAAGTGATTCACAAATATCTCCACACTAGGTGTAGGGTGTATTTGTCAATCATATTTTCTTTCTGTAAAAGCATACTTGAAATGTAATGATAATTATCATCAATATCTTTATTTTATGTGAGGAGTCATGTTCCAGAACACATTCCGTTGCACTTCTCAACACTCTAATGATGTTACTTCATTCCATTAACAACATTGTCGAGAATACATTTTCTCGACAATGTACCAAACATTTAGCAATACTAATTTTTCCTTCTTTTGGTTCTAGTAATGGATTTTGTATTCCAAAGTTTCCAATGAATACTCTACAAGCACTAATTCACTATTGTTTTGGTTTTATCATATAACTCCAAAACTTTCACGAATTCCATATTGTTTACTTTATTCTAAATGAGTGTTTGTTATTTCTAATATTGATCTTTAGACAACACTACCACACTTTATTTGGTGTCATCTATTGCCCACATAATAAATATTATTTTTACAAGTATTTACGCCAATAATGTTGAATTTCATTACCATTGATCAAATCGTAGTAATTTGATTCTCTTTTATTTTCAATACCCTTTAATGTTGAAACCTTTGATCAAACCAAATAATTTCATGCTCGTGTTTCATTTGGTAAACTCTTTTATTTAAATCAACAATTACTAAATGACAATCACCACTTTCATTGAAACATGGTACATCGAACATGTATTTTCTTTCAACAATTCATAAAACACTTTGTATTCAACAATACATGGTGTTTAGGTTATCTGGCCAAACATGGGGCTGATGTGTATATGACAAGACATCAAATATCTACAATATCACATATTATCAACATAACCTTTGAATTTTAAGCAATGGTTTCATTCAAAAATGAATATATCACTTAGTTGGGTATTTCATGGAATTTTATTGTTTTACAAATTTTCATGTATTATCAATTAGTTACACAACTCGAAAAATTCACACATAACCAAAAAAAACATATGAACACGATTAGAAATCATTCATAAAAGTAGAACAACTATTTTGTTACAACTTATATGAATAACCGTTTTGCAAAGTGCAAGACAGACTAATAAAGTTCATATTCCACCGATTACAATAATTATATGAAAAATGATAAAATAAGTGATAAATTTCAAGGGAGAGTGTCATTGGCTATCATTACGGTGACCAAGCATACAACTGCATGATGTAGTACACTAGTCATTGACATAACACCAATGAAACATCGTTCCATTAGTATTACATCCCTCAGAGTGGTATAACAGAAACATAGTAGGTCCAACACATGACTATAGGTTACAACTTGACTCGTTACAAAAGATCGAGAAAACACTCTAGGTTATAAAGAGAGAAAGTAATTTCTTACAAAGAAGAACCAGAAATAACAATTCATAAATATCATACTAATAGACTATCATCTAAACTATTTGGATTAGAAATGCTGCTATTGCTTTGCTGTAAGACCTCACCCTTTAAGGTAAAGGCCCCTGTGATTGTAGTGCTAGTCCCTGGATCGAATTGCTAGCACCCACAGTTTAAGATGAAGTACACAGATACAAAGGTTATTATTACATCGAAACTCCAGGAGTACAATAGTTCTTACAACTCACTAGCCCAAGTCTAACGTATAAATAGTTATTATTACATAGCAAATAAATAAAGTCTTCAGCTTCATGTGCCACAGGAAAACATGTTGAGTGTAGACTTATAACCCTACTCACCATCAGAGTAACCTGCAACATAATAAGTTACAGCCACAAGGGGTCAATACAGTTGGGATTGTATTGGTGAGTGATATCATAGTTATATAGTAGAGACTATCAACTATATGAATTTGGCTAACTGTGGATCAGGCTGGCTTTGCTCAAATAAGATTTTACCTACTAGTTTGAAAATACTAAGTTTTTCTTTACAAAACACTAAGGATCCACCAATAGACATTGGTGTACCTGTACCCTTGTTCACACACCATTTTTAACTTAGAGAAATTGGGATGAGGAGATTCTTGACCATTTCAATGTCTTTCATGCTCAAAATGTCGATAACCAGGGACACGACTAAGTACTTAGGTTTTACCCTCTCGAGAGGTGGTGCAAATTCCCCACAAGACTCGACATGCATCGAGACGAGACTTTTCAGAAGAAATCCCTCAGACCACCATGGACGCGTTCCATCCTACCAACTCTACCACTATCTGTCCATCTGGCTTAGTTTTTGCAACTTAGCTGGTCAAGGCAAAGCCCATATGCCATGTGGTTGCACTAGAAGCTCCATGACACAAAACATATCAAATCTCTTTGTTCCTGGGTGGCCATCCACAAGTGTGATACACAGGGTAAACCATAGACATGGGCCCTGTGTAACCACTCAACACAAACCATACAAGTCCCATTCCAACCAGATGTTTCATTAACAAGTTTTTTTCTTAGTCAAAAACATATAGGCATAAACTTTCCATAATATCATAACATGGATATTCCACCCACTAATTCTAATAGAAGCTCTAAGCATTCTAGTATACCATGGCTCCTAACATAGGGAAAATACTACCAAGATAACATCAATAGGATCTACCATAGCATAGCATATACTTTGAAAGTTACCATGGAAATGCTACCAAAAATATCACTAGTGCATTAGGTAAAATAATAGGACAAAAATATGAAGTATCACTTGCCTTGGTAGCTAGGAGAATAGGTACAATCCTCACAATCACACTCTTCACAATCCACAAAATCTACACAACAATTCAAACAACAAAAATATTCACAAATCAAAATACACACAAAAATAATATGAATGCATGAAAAATGTAATGAGATGATTTGCCACACTTTTAAAATCAAACTCTATAGTACCAAAGACAAAGAATACATTCTAAAGTCTAAATAAAACAAAAACCACCTAAAACAATATCCTATAATAATTTTATAGTCAAAATAGCCCTACAAATGTCTCTTCATAAAATCCTAATTTTACCAAAGCAAATGACCAAAGCAAGGCCATAGATGCAAAGTTCACAATTTTCTGAATCCATAGACACCTAATTTGTATTTTTTTGGAATTACAAATCAAAAGTTATGAATTTTGCAATTTTAAACATCTAATAGATAAAATATGGATTTTAAATCAAACTCAAATACATGCGGCAACTTCTGATTGGTGCGTACCGGTTTGCGCGGATCACGCACGCGAGCCGCTGGATCTAAGTGTCATCGTGCGGTCCAGATCTTACCATACCGCTTCGTGATCGCGATCTAATCTAAGCCTCTCGATTCAGATCTAACGGACCACAACGCACTGGCCAGTAAGTGGAGGTGCAAATGGTGACTTCGGTGGCGGCACGTCTATCAACAGCGTGCGCCTAGTGGACAAGGGAGGGGGCACAGTGGGTTACCAGGGTCGCGGCGACGAGGTGGTTCTCAAGGTTGTGGCCTACGGGGGAAGGGCAAAAGGACATGGCCGGAATCGCTCGACGGAGTTCAGCCGAGCGTCGGGTGCTCTTAGGCGACGATGGGGGCGACGCTCTGGAGCACAAGAGGACAAGAGCCATGCATCAGAAGAAGCGCAAGAATAAGGCGAGGACCCTTGTTTGAACCAGAAACAAGGGGGCGCACGGGGCTCACCGTAATCACTCGCCGGAGTTCGTCGGGGGAGCGGCAGTGCGATGGGAAATTGGGGTAGCCTGGTGGCGCTCCGATGGTGTTGAGTGGGGGAAACTGAAGCGGAGGGGGGGTTAAGTATCCGGGGCGAGGGAGGGAATCACATGGCGAATCAATCAGCAATTAAGCCGATTGAATCGGCTTTGAATTGGGAAAACGGCCGCGGCGGAGCTGGTCATGCGCGGAGTTTGGGGACAAAGGGGTGAGGTGGCAGTGGGGGCCACTTGTCAGGGATGGGCTGCGACGCCCGCGCATGAGAAACATAGGGTGAGGGGAGAATCCCGGGTAGGCCTGTTGGGCTGCGAGTGGTGCTGGGATAGATGGATGGCGGCTTCTTTATTTTTCTCTCTTTGCTATTTTCTTTTTCTGTTTGATTTTCCAAATATGATTTGAATAACCAAATAATATCCAAATCACCAAACTTCTGTGAGGTGATCCTAGTATTTAAAAGTGTGTCAAACACAACAAATCACTCCAAAACATTTTGGGGTTATAAAATAAAAATAAAAACATACCACATACATGAAATATAAAAGGTGTATAAAAATAGGGTTTTGCTAGGGTTTAAACTTTTGAAATTTTTGTGCAATGTAAACATGCCATGATGATATGAATGCAATGATGTTGTTTTGGATTTGATGAAATTTGGGATGTTACAAATCTAACCCCCTTAAGATGAATCTCGCCCTTGAGATTCTGATTGGCTAGCAAATAGGTGAGGGTGATCTTTCTGAAGTTCATCTTCTCTTTCCCAAGTTGCTTCTTCCTCGGTATGATGATTCCACTGTACTTTGCAGAACTTGATGGTCTTAGTACGAGTGAATCTTTCTGATGTCTCGAGAATCTTGATAGGTTTCTCTTCATAAGTAAGATCATTCTCTAGTTTAACTTAATCTAGTGCTATAGTGTCTCTTAACGAACTTTATTCCATCTCTGGATGACACTTTTTCAACTGGCTTACATGAAACACATTGTGAGCTGCTGACAGAGATTCTGGTAGTTCTAGCTCATAGGCCACTCCTCCTTTATGTCTCAAAATCTTGAATGGTCCTACATAACGGGGTGCCAATTTCCCTTTGACTCCAAATGTCATCACACCATGAAGTGGTGAGACTCTAAGATAAGCTCTATCACCTACCTCATCGGTGACCTCTCTACATTTTGGATCTGCATAACTCTTCTGTCGGGATTGGGCTATCTTCAATCTATCCTTTACCATTCTAACCTTCTCTTCGGTTTCCTTGATTAGATATGGTCCAAATAAGTTTCTTTCTCCTACTCCAGTCCAAAATAATGGTGTAGTACACTTCCTTGCATAAAGGAATTCAAACGGAGCCATATCTATGCTCGATTGATAGTTGTTATTGTAAGAAAATTCTGCGTATGGCAGACTTTCATCACAACTAGATCCATCGTCTAGTGCACAAGCTCTCAACATATCTTCCAAAATTTGATTGGTCCTTTCTGTCTGTCCATCAGTCTGAGGATGAAATGTTGTGCTGAATTCTAGTCTAGTTCCTAATGACTCATGCAGTTGTTTCCAAAAATGCGAAGTGAACTGAGTTCCTCTGTCAGATACAATACTCTTAGGCACTCCATGTAAACATATAATTCTGTTCATATAGATCTTAGCTAATTTAGAACTTGTATAAGTGGTTTTTACGGGTATGAAATGAGCCACTTTTGTTAAGCGATCCACAACAACCCATATAGAATCGTATCCAGATCTAGTCCTTGGCAATCCTGTGATAAAATCCATACCAATTTTATTCCACTTCCAATGAGGTATTGGTTGTGGTTGTAATAATCCTGCTATTTTCTGATGCTCCACCTTTACTCGACTACGTACGTCACACAAAGCAATGTTCTCCGCAATATATTTCTTTAGATTGTTCCACCAAAATCTTTCCTTCACATGCATGTACATCTTGGTGTTCCTAGGATGAATAGAATATGGTGAATTATGCGCTTCCTGCAGGATCAATTTCCTTAGTTCAGGATCTTGTGGAATGCAGATATGCTTTCCATACCATAAGATTCCTTGTTCATCTTCCTAGAATCCCTTTGCTTTTCCTTTACCAATTTTACTCTTAATCTCTTCTTTTTCCTTGTCCAAAATTTGGGGTTGGTTGAACTTCCAATGACATGAGATATCCTTTAGGCACTATCTCCAATCTTATCTCCTTAAATTGAGCGCACAAATCATCTGGCAGTTCTCCTTTGGTGAGGTCATTCACATAAACCTTGCAGCTTAATGCATCGGCAACGACATTTGCTTTCCCGGGATGGTATTGCAAACTGAAGTCGTAATCCTTGATAAGTTCTAGACATCTTCTTTGTCTCATGTTGTGTTATTTCTGGGTGAAAATGTATTTCAAACTACTATGATCTATGAACACTTCACATCCCTTTCCCAAAAGATAGTGTCTCCATGTTTTGAGTGCATGAACAACAGAGGCTAACTCTAAGTCATGTGTATGATAATTTACTTCACGAGTCTTGAGTTGTCTCGAGGCATAATCCACAACCTTTCCTTCTTGCATTAACACTCCACCCAATCCTTGGTAAGATGCATCACAATAGACTTGGAAGTCTTTCTCTAGATCTGGAAGGCATAAAACTGGTGCTGACACTAGTATTTTCTTCAACTCTTGAAAACTGGTTTCACATCCTTAGGTCCAATCAAACTTCCTTTCTTTATTAAGCAACTCTGTCATTGGCTTAGCTACTTTCGAGAAATTCTCGATGAACCTTCTATAGTACCCGGCCAAGCCTAGGAAACTATGAACTTCTTTAACTGTTTTGGGAGATTCCCACTTTGTTACAGCTGATACTTTTGCGGGATCGACAACTATACCATTCCCAGACACAACATGTCAAAGGAAACCAACTTCATTCTTCCAAAACTCACATTTTCTGAACTTGGCATACAACTTGTGTTCTCTGAGCTTCTCAAGAATCAAACGCAAATGTTCTTCATGTTCTTTGTTGCTCTTGGAATAACTCAATATGTCATCAATGAATACCACAACAAACTTGTCAAGAAACTCCATGAACACTTTGTTCATCATGTTCATGAAATAACCTGGTGCATTAGTTAGTCCAAATGGCATCATAGTATACTCATACAATCCATACCTAGTGGTAAAAGCAGTCTTGGGTATATCTTGTTCTCTAATCTTTAGCTGAAAGTAGCCTGATTGAAGATCAATTTTTGAGAACACACATGCTCCTTCTAGCTGATCAAAGAGATCATTGAATTGCTCAGTTTCTCAAGATGCCACTATGTTTTGATCTTATTCAATTTGTTGTACATAGAATGACTCAATTAGCTAGCTAAAACCCATTCGTTGACTCTCTGTTGACCAGCCACCAGAGGGTAAATGTGAGAATATTGCACATGGCAGTGTTAGTACTGGAGGGCAAAATTGAGTACAACCAAATTGCCAGTGTTATACTAAAGGGTATAACTGAGCACAACTAAGTGGCCAAAGTTAGACACGAGGGGGAAACATGACACACGGTACACGTGTCGCGGTGCATGTGGCGGTAGAGGACGCGTGTGGCCGTGCACGGTGTAGTAGCGTATGAAGTTACGCGGTCCACAGTGGTGCAACGAAACGTCTCCTCCCTTCACCTTTATAGAGGCCTCCTCACTCTCAATCATCACTCGCTCACTCACTCACGCAACCATCTCCACTTTCTCATCACCTTCTGCAAACCCGCAAGAAAACCCCAACTATGCCGGCGATGGAGAAGAATGGCGTGGTGTCCATCATCGCCTCCAAGGCCGCCAACAAGGAGGCCCTTGTCCCCGTATAGTCCCCCGTCAAGGCATCAAAGGCAGTAGCCGGAAAGGATACCCTCGTCCCTATACAGGCCCCCATCAAGGCCATCCCCGTCCAGACCATCATCCCCGCTTCCGCCATAGCTACTGGCGAGGAGGTCCCCGCCGGTCTCCGGCCGACCCCACATGGCTAGGACCCCCTACAAGGAGAACGATTACATCAGGTCGGAGAACCCCTATGATACCAGGTTAGCCGACCCATGGTCGGAGGTAACTAGAGTTTTCTCCCCTTCCTTTGTTCTTCCCCCATTCCCATCGTTGGATGCTAGATCGTGTGTTATTAGGTCTCAGATGTTCGTATTTTCAATCGTTGGATGCTAGGTATTTTTAAAGTAGATAATCTTCTTGTGTTAGATCTCGTATTTCGATGAATGCCCCTAGTTGGGATTAGTACTAGCACTGATTTGTAGTTGGGATCCGTATTAGATTTGGTTAGAGATTTAGGGATTGGGGAATAATCTGGAGATCTCAATCGATTAATTTATGCAAGTAATCAATCCATATAATCAAGGCATGTCAATCATATCCTTATTGCACTCTAATGTTTTTTTCCAACAGGTGGATAGAAGAGACGTCTGCAGCGACGACGAGTCCACGGACACCAAGACTCGTTAGGTGTTGAGGAAGTTGAAGTCCGTCCAGTACAACAACGTCTTCACCGGTGACGTCTATAGGTGACCCTTCTACACCAGTAGCCTCGCCACCGACTTCGAGTCCCTCGTGAGGCATGCCGAGGACGTGAAGATCTGCGGCCTGTCAAAAAACTTCCACGCCTTTAGAGACAAGCACCAGGCGCTCGGTTTTCACCTCCGCAACCTCCAAAAGGTGGCCATTGAGGAGGGTCGCATGCCCACGATCAAGCCCAAGGCGCCCAAGGTCAAGGAACTAGGCAGTAAGAAGTGGAGGAAGCGCTAGAGGGAGGAGGCGGAGGCCCTCCTGGCAGAGGCCATGAGGGGCCACTGATCTTGTGCTGATGTTGTAAAGCAGCTTCTTTCGTTTTGTTGTCTGTGTTGAACTTGTTTGCTGCTGAGCAGTCTAATTGTGGAACCTCATTTAAGTATTGTACTATATATCCTATATTAGTTGCTTTATCTACATTTTCTCTGTTTATATATCCTATATTAGCTGCTTTATCTACATGTGTTCAGTTTATCTACATATTATGGTGCTGGTTAGATTTGCTACTAGATTGGGAAAATACAAGGGCCAAAGGGAACCATGAATGAAGAGAAAAGTGATCTAGATTCGCTGCCTTTTTGGGCAAAAATTAACACAACTGTTAGCGACATAAAGGGGAAAAGGCTCTCTTAAAAAGGCCAACCATAAAAATAACAAAAAATAAATCTTCCAATTTGGCGACAGGGCGCACGTAACTACCAAAAGCGCCCCACATGGTCCCACACCACATCCCCCAAAACGTGTTCCCAACAAGTCGGCCCCATGCAGTCCAACATGGGGGGTCCTACAACAGGACCCGACTAAACATGGCCTTACTTGCCAGCACGTAATGAGGGGTCCTACTTGTCAGCACGTAACAAGAGGGTCCACTATGGGACCCGACTAAATGCGGCCCCACTTGTCAGCATGTAACAATGAGGGTCCACTAACGAGACCCGACGAATAGCGAGTTTCAGACTGATGTGACAGTTTCAGACAAGAAGATGGGCAAAAGTGAGGAAAAGTTAAGCGGTTAGGAAAAGCGAGTATAGCTAACGAACTAGGGGCACAAAAATAGAAATCCCATAAATATATGTCTCATACACCGATAGATAGATACGTCTACCATATCAACGACGTCGTCTGCCATGACGCTCGGATGGTGGGTGAGGGGCGTCGTCCAGCCGAACCTGTGGGGTGGCCGAACCTCTCGGGGAGGAATCACCAGCCCGTACTCATGGTACTGAGTCTCCTATGTGGGGATGGGGGAGGAGTCTCAAAAAGGATCACCCAACTGCTTTGTGTCTTGAGATCCTGAGTATTCTGATCAGTCCATGCGGATCTAGACATAGATGACTAATATCCAAGCATATACCCCTACACTCCGAATGCTCCTGCACACGAAAACGAATTATGTAAGAAATTTATATGAACCAAGCCTCGACACTTTTCGTGTAGCAGCACTAAGTCGCTCACCAACCAAGTTGTGCCGTAAATTGGGACATAGGCATGCACCCTACCTGGACAGTTTATATCTACACATTTCATTGTCAAGAATTTCTTAGAGGACACCGTTGTTTTGAAAAACCTCTATGCTGACAATGCCCAAGCAATGACTGCATCTTGCAAATGTTTCATGTCTTGATATCTGGCACCCTCGGCAATTTTGTTCCTATGATATTCCCACGCAGAATCATGACCATCATTAACGGTCATTTCGTAAGACATGTGTTGATTACATGAAGCAGGAATCAACACGTTCCCTCCATTGCCATCTCCATCAGAATCCTCCGAGTCATCAGAACCACCACTCTCGCCATCCATGTAATCCTCCTCTTCCATCACGTCCTGCATGTATCCACCTTCCTTGTCCGCATATGCCTCTCCACTATAGTATTCTCCACCTCCGGCTTGGCTGCTCTGCCCTGGTTCATAACCACCGCCTCCTCCTCCTCCGCCTATCTGACTACTCTATTCCGATTCATAACCATTGCCTCCAGCATTGGACATTGAGTACATCCCGTAACTGGATTCAGCACTATGGCCAGGAACATGTCCACCATCTCCTCTAGGCGGATCGATCTCCTTCAAGACAAGAAGCACTAATGCGAGAGGGTTTACATGCCTATCCTTGTAGCCTTTTAACCACTTAAACCAGTCTCTGTTATCATCTACATGCCTCAAAGTCCAGAAAATATTTTTCCTTGACTTTGTCCACAATGCTTGCACACTGATGGTGTACGTTTCGAGGTTATAGCCAAAATATCCTATCAGCCATTCCTTCAACTGACTATCACTCCAGGTTTGAGGGGCAGTCAAATCTAACTCTGTATACATGAACTCTCCCAAATCTGCTCCAAACTCATTTGTTTAGATATTACCAGGACCATAGTAAAACACGAACTTCACTAAATTGGTCATCTCTGCTGACATAAGAGAACATACTAATCAATTAATTATCGATAATGCATATAACTATGGACAACTATCATAAAATATTTTAAAAAGTGTGATAATCGTCTGAAAAATATTGGCACTAATCCACCGGTCAAATATTGCCACTAATCAACTAGCCAAATATTCTAATAGACTAACCAAAGCCGAGTAGCCACGTAACCATATACAATAACTGTGATTATCGAGGGATTAGGGTTTACCCTTGAAGCGTGAGAAGCCACTCGGTCTAGCAGCCTTAGTTCACTGGACAAGCAGCACAACAGCTCTCAGACAGGCCCAGCTCCAAGCTCCACCACAGCTCCACAACCATTGTCATTGCTCCACCACAGCTCCACCACCATTCCTCCAAAGAACAAACACAAAATCGAGTCCTAAGCTAACCCATCAGTAGATCGGGCCCTCACTAACTATCTAATGGTTTTAAAACAAAGACTTAGTGGAAGATCGGGCTAAATCAGGCAAAACTTCCTGCTGGAAACAGGAGAGAAAGAGTAGAGCAAGGGCGTTTGCGGGAGGAAGAAGAAACGACTAGGGCTCGCGCACGGCGCGTCGACCTGTTGGGAGGTCCAGTCGGCCTGCTCTACGCTGAAAGGGCACTCGACCTTGGTCTGGCCGACTAGGGCTGTCGGCCGAAGCGCCCCCTGGGCCCGCGCGCTGACCTACAATCGGTTTGCTGTTGGCCGACTCAGGCTCACTTGGCTAGGCCCGTGCCGATTGGACCTTTCGGCTTGGACCGGACCGACAAAGTGCTACTTCTGTAAATTCTAGAAAACATGTAATATATCTGAAAAAATTAAAAAAAGTGTATTATATAAAAAACATTCGCAACAAAGAACACTAGAAATCTGTCTTTTGTAAGACCAGATCCATGGTAGGCTTTCCCCCGAATACACGGTTTACCCACAATCTACAACTTACAAAACACCCAGAACAATGTGTATGGCATGCAAAAGAAAGAAGATCCAGATGCCTTTCCCGTCCCATTCCAAGTCTTATGTTCCTTTACCACCAGAACTGTAATAGTAGGTTATTACCATATGGTAAATAACCCATAATCATATCATTATGAAAATAATGTTTTCTGACCTATTTGAAATGCAGGTGATGACAACACTGGATTTGCAAATACTTGATAGAAAATAACCAAGGGATATGAGCAAGTGTGAACTTTCCTTTGTGATCACAAGATTATGTAATCACGGTATTCGAGACGATATAAGATCCAATATCTGAAAACAACATCATTGATACAGTAAGCACTAATGTTTAAAGAAACAATATGTAGTTATGCATAACTAATGCTATGCATTTTATAAAATTCCCAGAGTGAATCCCCAATACTGAAAGTGAATTGAACTTAGGTGATTTTTTTAAGATGTGGTTTATCTTTAATTTTACTTCACAAGCAAATATATTTATAAGGAACTTAAGTCTTAACATAAAAGATATAATAGTAGAGTACAAATCAATCTATAATTGATATTAACTAACATATGGTATCTAGGATGAAAGTCCATGTGTTGGGTTGTTAAGGGTTGAAAGAACTATTATAGAGTTGTTATTTGAAGTGGCGAAAACAATAACCTTCGAAGAAAAGGTTATTTATGTTTAGTTATTATATTTTTGATGGATTGTAAAATAGACCAAAGTTAATTATAAAAATGTAAATAAACTTTAGACATGATTTTTATGGGATTTGGGAACATATTTAACTATAAAAATGAATCTTAAGGCATGATGTTTTATAGTAATACTATGGTCTAGGGTTTCTCCAAGTTTAATTACGAGTATAAGATTACTTATCCTAATTAAGAATGGATACTATCTTTTATCTTCTAAGTGAATACCTTTTTTGTATTTGGGAAATGTTGGAGCTAGTCTATAAAAAAGTTGAATAACTTAAATACTAAGTTAATATAGCCGAGGATTCAAAGGTAAGTTGCTTGATTTTATATTTGTAAATTACTCAGTATGATTCTTTTGGTATAACATATTTTAATTTGTGTTATAAACAAATAAAATTTAAAGGTGGTTTTTTGTTGAACATAATAATTACGGCTTTGTATGTAGAGGTTCCAACCTGATAAGGTAAAGATTCTGTATTTACAATGCTAGTCCCTGGATTGAATAGCTATCATCCATAGTTTAAGATGTAATATAGAGAAACAAAGGTCATATTACAACTTATAACCAGGAATAAAATAGTTCTTTACATCTTACATAGCTCATATGGCTATCTCATTACAATGCAGCAGATATAACTATATAGCATGTAGTCCTTCATCTTCATATACCACAGGCAATCATGTTGGTTGAGACTTGTAATCCCTACTCAACAAACTTCACTAACATCAAACAAACCTGCAACATAATAAGTTACAGCCACAAGGGTCAATACATTTGAATTGTATTGGCCATTGATACTATGGTAGAATAGTAGTATCTACCATCTATATGAATTTGGCTAAGTGTAGCTTAGGCTTGCTTTGCTCAAAATAAGGTTTTCCTTATTAGTTGAAAACACTAAGTTTTTGTTTATTAAAAACACCCAAGGAACCACCAATAGAAATTGGTGAACCTTTAACCATTGTTCAACCACAAGTTTTTAACTTAGAAGTTGGGATGAGGAGATCCTTGATAGCTTCAATGTCTTGATGCTCAAATTGTCCATTGCCGGGGACACGACTAAGTACTTAGGTTTTACCCTCTCGAGAGGTGGTGCACTTTCCCCACAAGATTGTACATGCATCGAGACAATACCTTTCAGAAGCCTTCCCTTAGACCACCATGGACGCGTTCCATGCTATCACCCTACCACCAACTGTCCATCTGGCTAAGTTATTGCAACCTATATGATCAAGGAAGAGCCCATATGCCATGTGGTTGCACTAGAAGCTTCTCAACGCTAAACATCTCAAATCTCTTTGTTCCTGGATGGCCATCCACAAGTGTTATGCACAAGGTAAACAATAGAAATAGGCCTTGTGTAACCACTCAACACAAACCATTCTTTCCATTCCACCTAGGTGATTCATTCACATAGTTATTTTATTAAGCAAAAATACAAGTCATAGACTTAGAAATATTTCATTGCATGAATAATCCACCCTTGTTTTCTACTAGATAGGGTAAGCATGATAACATGGCAAGTTACCTAACTTAGGATAATTCTATAAGACAGCATAGAGTATTTCCCATGGCATATCTTATACTAAGAAAATTTCCATGCAAGTCCTACTCAAAATATCACTAATGCATAGTAAAAATAATAGGACAAAATATATGAAGCACCACTTGCCTTTTTGTATAGAATCTAGGTACACTCCTTGATCTTGAAATTGCAACACTCTTCAAAGTTCACTACAATTCAATCAAGAAACACACACATTCAAAAACTAGCATTCAAACAATTCACCACATAAAATAATAAAAACAAAGAAATGCATGCAAGCATGCAAGAGGTTTTTTTATTGAAAAAGTGTTTTCTAATAAGGTTCTAAACATTTCAAAACACCTACTGGTCATTTTTAAAATGTGAAAAATCATTTGAAAACAAATTAATAAAAATGACCCTTTTAAATTATTTTTGTTTTGCTAGAAATGCTTTTACTCAAAGTAATAATTTCTAGTGTTAAGAAATTATGTTTTTAAATTCAAAGGTTAGTGTTTATGGTTAGAGAGTTCAACACAAATCAATTTGCACAAGGTTTCAATAAAAAATTATTTTTAAAATAATTTTTATATTCAATATAGTCCTACACATGTTTTCTACAAAAACACCTAATGTTTCAGAAGAAAAATACTAAACTAAGGCCATGCTTGCAAATTTTACATTTTTCTGAATCCGTTGATATATTATTTCTCATTTTTGGACATATAGATTAAAAGTTATGATTTTTACAAGTTTAAACATTCAATAGAACAAAATCTGGTTTTAAATCGAAATCTTGGCCACGTGTCTAAACCTTACTGGTCAATACCGTTTCACGTAGATTGATCAATACAGGTCGTTGGATCTAAGTTGCATCGCACGATACCGCTTTGACTAAACGTTCTATCCTATCAACTGGATCTGCATCTAACGGTTCAGAGCGCAATGACCATAGATGGGCGACGCTGGCTGGCGATGTGCGGTGGTGGCTCTCTGGCGATGGTGGTACGGCTATTCTAGGAAGCGAGAGGAAGGGAGGAGGGTGCTACCGGAGTCACCGTGGCGAGGGCATGCTCAAGGTGGTCTTCGTGGGCGAAGAGGCGCACGGGGTCGGTGTGGATTGCTCGCCGGAGTCGCTATTACTGTCGATACACACGACCGTAGTCGAAGGCGAGTACCTGGGATGCATGCGAGCAAGGTAAGGCATCAGTGAGGTGCGTACGGGTTCGAGAATTGCGGGGAAACTCACTATAGAGCAAGGGGCACACAGGATCGATGGCTATCAATCGTCGGAGATGAGGCAGACGACGGTCGTTTGCAGTCGAGTTTGTTGCCGAGCATTAGGGGCGTGCGTGAGCAAGAAGGGTACGGCAGCAGGTGTTGATTTCTGATTCCTTTTTCTTTTTGTATTTTATTTTCTGTTTTCATTTAAACCAATTTGATTTCAAACTAATTTCAATTCAAATTAATTCCAAATCTCTTAAGTAGGTTTTAATCATGTTATGTGTTGATTAATTAATTCACTTTCAAATATTTCAACTATTTTCTTATGATTTAATATTTATTTAAATTAGGCATTTTGTATTTATTCAAATAAAATTAAATATGGTTCAAACCCATATAATTATATTCAAATAATCTTCTATTTTTATTTGAATTACTTTTATTCCATTTCCTTATGGATTTGGACAAGATTTAAATTGTCATTTAAATATTTATTATTTATTTAATTCTTTCTTTATCTTATAAAATCCATATCTTTTTATTTATAGTTCTAAAATTGGTGATTCCCATTTGTATAATTTTACTTAATATTTGTTTATCTTTTAAAATCCTTTTAGGATTACTTTGCTCACAACTTAGTGCTGATTTTAGTTAGGAGCTTTATTAGCTTTGGAATTTATTTCTTTTATTTTATTAAATTCATAAGTTTTTATCCATGGCTCTAAATGGAATGAAACCAATTTATATGGTTTTATAATATTTTTTTACCATTTTTATCATTTATAAATGTTTGTTGCTAAATTTTTATATGGAACAAAGCCATAGTGTTAGAGTGATTTTGGAAATGATTTCTCTCATTAGGGTTTAGGGTTTTGGTTTAAATTTTGCATGTGCTTTAAATTCAAGATTCTTTCCATGCATGAATGCATTTTATCTTTTGAATATTTGTTTGTTGCTATCTTATTCAAATTTTGTTCAAGTAGGGTTTTGATGTTTCCATTTAGAAGCAAAAAGTTTCTTTTCACCCTAAATTTCAACAATTATTTCTTTTGTTTATTTATTTATTCACATTTAAAAATTTGTAAATTTTTGGGATGTGACATCATCTAAGTAAATTGGATACTTTAGTTTTCTTTACATGTTTTATCCTAGTTATAAAGGTACAAGTAATTTTTTAAGTATACATTTTTTATCTTTAAATTTATTTAATGAAAGGGTATTTATTACTCTAGGAAATAGATTCTAAAGATCTAAATAAAGTTAAAAGGAGTATATTTCAATTTAATAGGTGATATAATAAAATACGTTTAATATTTTTAATAAATATATTTCTTTTATTTTAATAAAAGAAGGACTATCAAGTCAATTTTAACACTTATTTGTCTATAAATGTTAAACTAAATTGAAATTTTTGAATTAGAATTTTTTATAAAATAGTAGGTTTATTTTTATATACAAAAATGAATTTTATTGGTTTTTAGGTCTTTTCATTAGTTTTCTATATTTCATTAAGATTTTTAGTGGCTTTAATATTTAGTTATATTTTATTAAGCTCAAATAAGTAAAGTTATATTTTTCCTCAGTGGTGATTATTTTTATGATCATTTTGATATTGGTGTTTATTTGTAGGATTTTCCTATATTTTTATAGAGCTTATTCTACTTATATATTATTCATATTAATTTCTTATTTATTTTTGTAATTCTTTTCCTTTTTATTTTTAGTATTTTATAAGCCTGTTTGGTTTGATGTTTTGGGTCGGCCCAGCCCAACGGTCCGACCCATTAGGTCTAACCGGATAAGGTCCCTATCCAGCCCAACACACCACCTCTCTCTCTTATTCCTTCTCTCTGATGCTCACATGAACTCCTCGTTCCCCTCTGTGTTTGCACAACGCGCTGCCTCCTGCTGCCCTTCTGGCTGCCGCCAGTAGTCTCCATCACCACCGACTGCGAGTGTCGCCTCATCATGGTTTTTCTCTGACAGTTTCCTCGATCTTTGATGCGAATCCACTCTCGTGCAGGTCCCCACCTCCCGGCTAACCCTAGCTCGTGTGGTATGGGTGCGCCGACACACACATTCGGTTGCTTCCTACACTTTGGCCTCTCTCCTCTGCCCCTTAGGCCATCCATGCATTGACCATGACCTCTTCCTGCCACCCTTCCCGAGGTGGTAGAATACGGCGACCGCTCCTTCTTGCGCCATGATGGCTTCCGCCTCTTGGTGCTCTCCGTCGACCTGGAACTCACCGTCCTCAATTTGACGCTGGCGGTAAGGTGAACAAGGTGCAATCACGGCATCTCCTGCTCCTGATACTAGTGGGACGAAGCTGATAGCGCAACCCCAACGTCTTTGGTGCTTTCTCTGATGTGGTGATGGTGTTGTATAGGGGTTGTTCCATGGCTCTATCAAGCCTATGCTCTAGGTGCTCAGCATCCTTAGTGACCTTCCATCCTTTGTGACCAGCCTTCATGTTGATGTGTGATGGCTGTGAAATATAGCCATCCACGTTCGCATTTAAACTAGATATTATTCATAGTTTTGAGGAAATATCTCTCTAAATCCTGCCACTAAAGCCTAATGATCAAAGGGGTATGAAATCCTTTCTCTATATTTTTCCCTACGCAGATAATGAAGTTTGATGATGGGAATCACTACATTAAAGGCAAAGATACGAGATTTCCAACAACTCAAAGAAACCTGGAGTCGTGAAGTGGAGGCAGTGCCTTTAATGACCAACTATACAACGAGAATTTCATTTCGGCCATATAGTTCCAGCCGTATAGTTGCCACCGAAATCGCCAGGTCAAAAAAACAATTTTCGTGAAGGGACCCCTATATAAAGAGGCCTCGGGCGACGAGAAAAGGGACCTCGACCGTTTCTTCCACATCCCTGCCACCAAAACACACCACACTAGAGGGATAGATCTATATCTAATCTCCAAACCCTTATCCACCACCATAGCCATATTGCACCACTTGTAATAGTAGATATCATCTCCAATTGGCGATATTGTAAGACTATTTCTTATCATTCTCATGATTTACATTACAATGTTTATGGTTGTTCATTTCATCTCTATGTGTGAGTAATTCTCCTTGGGCTAAGGGCTTCGGCCTAGCAATGTATCTTTTGTGCATGTTATTTATCATAGATGGGATCATGTATTAGTTTGTATGACATCATGATTATTGTACCCTCTATTGCCTCAATCTAAGGACTTGTCAGGTACCCAAGACCCTAAGGATTGGTCTAGTTATAGGGAGTGTGAGTAATGACTGATCTGCAGGTTGGGAACCTTAGTGATAGAAGGGGTAGTACGGCTGTATATGAGGGATTTAATTGGGATTAACGGTGACATCACTATGCACATCATTAGTTCTCTTTCTTCTATGTATGAGACTAGTAGGTTATTGCTGTAAGCAGTTGTGGAGGCAATAAAAATTATGGATTTGCTGCCCACATATAATTATCTTTCTGTAACAATTACATGCATACTTTATTACTATCTTTTATTCCCATAATATGTTTTGCACATCTACTAGTGAAACCAAAATCCCCAGGCCCTCTCTCTCCATCATCGACAACAACAAAAGATCGCAAAGTTCTGTTCGGAGTTGCGGGCTGTCTGTACACCCTAATTAATACTTTTGTCTTGGTCTGGTAAAACACAAAAGGAATTCTAAAACTCCTAAAGGTCCATTAAAGTAACCTTACTACACTATCTGCTTCCCGAGGATTCGATAACCTAGGTCTACTTTGGAAAAAGAGCTATACTACATCCATAATCCGGATCGAAGGTATCAACCCTTTTTCTAGCGGCGTTGCCGGGGAAGCAATAGCTACCCTAGTGAGGTTAGTAGGAACCTTGCTAGTTTTAATTCTTGTTTTTAATTTTGTTAGTTTGCTTTCAGTCAATATTTGAAAAACCAAAAAAATTGTTAGTCTTTAAATTCATGTTTTTACTATCATTAGTATTTGTTTAAGAAAATCCAAAAACAAAGGAAATATGGCTGAAAAGAAGCTTGGGGAGTTTGTAACTCCCAACAATGATTATTTGCGTACTCCTATTACACAGCCAGCAATTACTGCTGAATATTATGAAATTAAGCCCCACTATTTAAGTTTAGTTCAACAGAATCAATTTGGAGGCTCTGTTGTTGAGGATCCAGGTATGCACTTAAATACTTTCATTGAAATATGTGATATGATGCGCATTAAAGATGTTGAACCCGATGTGGTCAAGTTGCACTTTTTTACTTTCTCTCTTAGAGGAAGAGCAAAAGAATGGTTGCTATCTTTGCCTAGAAATACTATTGCATCATGGGTGGAATGTAATTCTTTATTTATGACTAAATTCTTTCCACCAGCAAAGACTAGGCAACTAAGATCTAATATTACAGGTTTTAGACAGAAAGAGCGCGAGCCACTAGCGCTTGCATGGGAGAGAATGAAAGAATGCATGAGAAACTGTCCCAGCCATGGGATGGAAAATTGGTTAATTCTCCATTTATTTTATAATGTTCTTAACCCTGTATCTAAGTCTATGCTTAATACTGCAGTTGGAGGAACATTTATAGGTAATCAAATTACTGAAGCAAAGTAACTACTAGACAATATGCAAGACAACCATGCCCAATGGCATGTGGAAAGATCAAACACAAAGAAGGTGAACTCCGTCACACCTCAAGAAAATGAAGAACTTAATGCTAAGTTAGATGAGCTCATATTAGCCGTCAATGGTAAGGAAACCCAGGTAAGAGCTATCCCAGAATAAAATATTGAAGAAATAGACTTCATAGCTTGTAATGATTATAATCCTTCTTGGAAGAACAATTATAATCCAAATTTTTATAAACACTATTGTAGAAGAAGAATTATAATCGAAATTATAATCCTTCTTGGAAGAAGAATTATAATCCTGCTGTAAGTTTGATGAATGATTTGCAGACCCTCCAAGAAAGAACAAGGATTGTTGAGGCACAACTCGGCAAGATAACTGAGAGTCAAACTCTCATTCTACCTAAATTTGCAGGTAAAGTTGAGCCCAATCCAGTTGAAGACCTCAAGATTATAATAATCCAAAGGGAGGATCCTAAAGAACTTGACTATAGTAAAGCTCCTTCATCGAATTACACCATTGAAGATCTTGTAAAAAGGTTCAATATCAAGATTCCGGTAAGTGAAGGAAATGAGGAATCCATGTATCAACAGTTCGTTAATTAGGTAGCAATAAAGATACGTGAGCTTGAGGAGGAGTGTAAGAAAATTGCTGAAAAATTACCTGTTAAGCTTGATGATATATTTTAGCATACTATTAAGATTAAAATTGGGACTAATGAAATAGATGCTCTTTGTGATTTAGGTGCAAGTGTTTCAACAATTCAAAAAAGTCATTTTAATAAGTTAAATCTTGGCTCTTTTGAAATCACAAAGTTAAAACTACATCTAGCAAATTCCACCTACAAACAAGCAGTAGGAATTAAAGATAATACTTTAGTATACATTAAAGGATGTCCTTCTCTTATTGATTTTATTATTGTTGACATGCCTGACGATGCAACTTCTCCTATCATATTAAGCCATCCATTCTTAAGAACTTTTAAGGCTTTGATTAATCTGCATGAAGGGAACGTGAAGCTTCAATTGCTTTCGCGGGATCCTTTTGTTATTCTTTTTCCCAGGAAGAAGAAATCCAAGCATGATGATAAGGAGGCTCTCACTTTAAAGGCCAACTATTTTGGAGTGGGTGTTCCACTCATCTAGCCTAAGTGAGCAACATCAAGGTCAAGCTATTCACCACAAAAGAGCGCTGCATGGGAGGCAACCCATGTGAAATAAAGGTTTCAGTAAAGTTTTTAAGTTTTAGTTTAAGTTTCATGTTGAATAAAGAGTGGTAGAAAACTCCAGTTGAGGAGAAGAGATTCAGCGGTACTAAAATTCCTATTTTATACATGCTAATGTTGGTCGACAATTTAGTCTGTCATTTTTCTGTCAAAACATGGTGTTTCGCTAAGTTTCAGGTTAAAAAGTAATTCTTGAAAAAATAGATTTTTTTTATGACTATAGTACCTTTAACGACCAACTATACGGTGGGAATTAAAATTCCAGCCGTCTAGTTATTTATGCCATCGAAATTTTTTCTTTTCCAGGTACAGAAGGTTTAACGACCAACTATATGGTGGGAACAAAATGTTCCGGTCGTATAGTTCTAGCCGTATGATAGTCGCTAGGAAAAAAACCTAGAAACCCTATTTTTTCTCGTCAGACCAACTATACTGCGGGAACAAAATGTTCTGGCCGTATAGTTGCGACTATATAGTTGCGTCCGACCACTTAAACACACATGAAGGTACACAAAACACCAAAACTTGAATCCTTTTTCTCTCTTCTACCTCCAAACTCTCTCAAAAACTTAAGGGATCTTCATCTCTACTCAATTTCGTTCGATTTCCTCGCACACAAGTGATCTATGGTATGTTTCTTCTCCGATCCTCCAATTACTTTTTGAAATCATCTCTGATCTATTGTCATTATCAATCTTGGGTGAGACTTATTTAGAACTAATTTCCATGTTTATCTTGCCTAGATTATTATTTTAGGAGATTCTTTAGTGTGCTATGATGAGGAATATGCTATGCTTATTATTGTTGGATCAAAAAGTTTTATTTTTGTCTTTCTTATTTATTTTTAGAAGATGAACACAAGGATCCAAATGGGGATACGGTTCAGGAATGAGCTCCAACGTGATCGCTTCAATAAGATCAAGAACCAAGAAGTGAAGTCAACTAAGTGGGCTTGTCCCATTATATTGAACCAACTCGGTATTTATAATGACTTTAATTTACTTTGCAATAGGTTTGGCCTGCAAAACTTTGTATTCCATGATGTGCCTACTTATCGCCGGTTAACTCTTGAATTCTTAAGTTCTTTGACAAGCACCGTTAAAGCATGGCATGGAGAGGACATGATTTATTTCTGACTTATGAACAACAATTATACATTAACACTTGATTAATGGTGCAATTGTCTTAGTTTACCAAACTATGATGATAATGCTTTACACGCGTCCTTTACTTGCATTGACCCTTTCCCAGACCACTATTATAAAAGGATGAGTTTCACTTCTAGAGTCAACAAGGGGAAGAATATTTAGCATCCTTCTATTTGTTATATGTTATTGCTAACACCTTGCAGGAACGAAATGAGTTTACAAGAATCAATGAGGAGGACATCTTAGTCCTCGCAAAAGTTGCTTTCAACAACAACTTGTCACTCAACTTGGGCGCAATTCTTGTGTTCTACCTGGAGCACCAGTCTTCCCAAAGCCAAGGACCAATTACAGGTGGAGGCATCATCACCGTGCTTGCCATTTCCTTAGGAATTGACCTAGGTGAGTTGCAACCATTTGCTAGGTGAGCGACATGTTGGTTTCTCTACTTTGAAATCTTGTGGAATGCTCACTAGGAGAGGTGGTGGTTTTTACTTGCATATTGCAGGAGGTGGGCGTCTCTACCCCGCTCCTTTGCCATATGGTCTCTTATCTACCAAGGAGGGTTGTTTGCTATATGATGTGCAGGTTGAACAACATCAACCCAAGGAGGAGATTCTGGATAAGGATGAGGACCAATAAGAGGAGCAAGAAGTTCCTTATCAAGAGCATCAGCCACCAAACCGGTTCTCTACATATCAAGACTTCCAAGAACTTGGAGGTACTGTGGAGGGGATGCATAATCTCGCCCTGAACCTCCGAGAAACCAAAAGTAACCTATCAAATCAATTTTCAGACTGGAGTTACAACTTTTTCTTGACACATTAGTGATTTGAAGGTGAAATGATAGTATGGGCACCTAGAGTGGGGGGGGGGGGTGAATAGGTGCTACCTCAAATTTTCTTGTTTTTCAAATTAGGGTTTGACAAGAAAGGTAAATTCTCTAGATTATGCAACTAAGGTGAATTTACCTATATGTCAACCTAGCACCAACAAGACAATACTAAGTAAGAACAAGTAAAGTAAAGTGAGGTAAAGGATAGAAGTAACCAAAGTGGTGGACGCGGAGACACAAGGATTTGTTTCGCATAGTTCCTTCCTTTTGAGGGGAAGTACGTCTACATTTGGAGAGGGAGTGGTTTCAAACCACCAACGCCACGAGAGGCCTCCCTTGTTCTCCGATGAACCTCACCCCAAAGGGTTCAATTCACCTCTTCCACTATATCGACAACCTTTGAGGTGGAAGTCGGCACCTTTACAACAAGTTGGGGGGACACATCCACAACCTAATTGGAGGATCCCAAATACAAGCAAGCTGTCGAACAATCAAAGACAAACTTGTAATAACAAAATCAAAAGCTAGGGTTTCCAAAGAAACACTAGAGCATGGGGGCCCTCAAGTGAATGAGGGGGAAACAAAGATCTCTCTTGGTGAAGTTGTAGATCAAGACCTCCTCCTTTGATTCTCCAAAGATCAATGACTTTGGATGGTTGGATGAAGAGATCTTGTTGATTTGGTGGCTCAAATGGGGGTAGTGTTCTTGAGTGGGTCGAGCAGATGGAGGAAGGGGATAAGGTGCTCTATTTATAAGCAGCCCCCTCCACTGAACCGTTTTTTGTCCATCGGAGAAAAGTCATACCGGAGACTCCGGTGTGCAGACCGGAGACTCTAGTATACAATAGAGAATCTGGCCCACCTCCGGACCAGCGTCCGGACCAGCATACAGACTGTCCCTGCCCTTCTGCGAGCCAAGTGGACTGGAGACTCCAGTCCAGCCACACTGGAGACTCCGGTCTGAGGCATGGACAGGTGTCTCCGGACTTTCTCTAGACCTTGCTCCGGACCCCCTTATCAGACTGTCCTAGCCATAATTCTCTAGCCCCTCCGGGGATTCCTGCGAAAACTCCGGTCCACACCAAAGACTCCGGTCTAGAATTTTCAGAAACATCTAAATCTTGCAGGAAACTTTCCATAGAGTAAGGGTCCTTTTCACTTTGCATTATATCAACCTATAGACAGTAGCGTACTATAAAATGATCTACTTGTTGTTAACGAACACCAAAATTGATTATGACAGTAAATGTCCTTTCAATCTCCCTCTTTTTTGTGTTCGATGACAACAAGTGATTTTGCATGGAATAATTTGCATTAAGATAATAAAGCTAAAGCTCCCCTTGACTATGTGCATTAAGGTAAACAAGTAAAACATGCATGATAGGTGGTTCAAAGATAAATCACATAGTTCTCACATGAGTTACAATAATATAGGTGCACAACCACATAGTCACACACAAATAGCAAATAGTCACGCAAGCACATAATAATGCAAATAAAACACGAAGTTTGACATAACAATAAACATCCAATCCCAAAACGATGCAAATCCCGATGATAATGTCTTCTCCCCCTTTGGCATCGAAACACCAAAAAGGGAAAAGACCTAAGCTAGCGCCCCAACAAATCAGTAGTCCTCGTCATCCTCATCCTCGTCCTCCTCCTGATCCTCATCACCCTCATCATAGTCATCATCATCATCACCATCTGGAGCTATAGGCCCTTTGTGAGGGCGAGAAGAGGAGGTACCCTGGTACCCATATCCAGAGGTGACATCAGAAAAGGTCTTCTAGTCAACCAAGCTGTCCTGTTGGGCATTCCATACCCCAAAAGAGAGAGTGTGATCTGACTCGATGGAATGTTGAGCGCCATGCTCATCATTGTACTCATCCTCTCTTTCCTCATCATCATCTTCTCCTCGAGCCTTAATTTCCTTGAGGAGCTTCTCAATGCGCATGTTGCTCTGGTAGGAGGCATGTTGTTGCTTGCGGATGTCTACATTCATGCAACACAGGGTCCTCTCCCAGAAGGAGGCCTTCTTGACCTTCTCATGTACATAGCCACGTGTCATGGGAGGTAGGGGTGCATTGGAGACACTCGTCCTTCGAGCCCTAGTAGGAGAGGGGGCCCTCTCAGTCTTAGTGATCTCCTCCTCCTCATTGCCATAGGTGCGTCTAGGAGGAGGCCCCATGCCCCCCTTCTGTTGCAGTGATACTATAGTGTGACCGGTAAGGTTGGGAGCCAAGCCAAGTGGGGAACCATGCACCTGGGAGTTGATGAGTCTCAAAACAAGTGGTGCATATGGAGGAGACTTCTTGTACATAATGGCATGGAACATATCCTCAAATATGAAATCCATCACATTAATAGGATTTGCATCTGCCTTGGGCCTAGCATTGTGAATCATGTGGGTATGATATAGAAAATTGACCAGCCCACATCTAATAGCATCATCATTTCTAGAACTCGGTAAGATGGTATGACGGAATATCCTCAACATAAGATTGTAGAGGGAATTGAGTCCCTTGGACCCCCCACAACACTCTCGCTGCCATACAAAGGGGCAAGCTTCATCTTGTTCTCCCCAAGAGTTGATGAGTGCATGCGCAACCCAACAGGAGTGGATACTCCATGGAAGGTCTCGAAGATGAGATTAGCAAAGTCATAGAAATTTTCCGAGCAGCGGGTGGTTTCATTCATCCAAGTCATGGTCTTGTCTTGGTCAGATCCAAACAGAACAGTGGCGTAGAACTGCTGCACAAGTGTGATGTTGTAGTCTTCATGGAGCTCCATAAAGTTGGACAGCTCCAACTTCTCACAAATCCACAGTGCATCAGAGAAGTAAGGGCTGGTCCTCATCTTCTCAACACTCATATATTTCTAAGGGCACATATGTGACTTCTTGAGCACACCATAAACGTATTGCATGAACACAGTCTGCTCTTTCCTCCAAAAATGTGGATCCTCGCTGGTACGTGGCAAGTCATAGAAATCAGTCTTCCGCAGCTCACGGTACTCATTATTTGACATGTGGGCCAAAGACTTAAGATTGTCATACTTTGCCCTCCTGTCATGGTTCTCTTGTTCAGTCTTTTCCTGCTCCCTCCTCAAGTATGCTGCATCATGGGCTTGCTATCTCCGGTTGGATGGTGTCACAACATACTGCCCCTGTGACTCATCAAATCGCTTATTAGCCCGCCTTGTCAAGCTCTTAGTGCGAGGAGGACGACAAGAACCAGAACCTGTGAATAGTAGAGAGGGACATAGCATGGAGGTAAGCCTATATGTCCCAAAGATGCAGCACAAGAGCCTTGAGGCATTACTGAACCTATTTGAGTCACCCCACACCAGAGTCTCTGCAGCTCACACTGGAGTCTCCGGCTTATACCGGAGTCTCTGATCCTATGTGTCAGAGTCTCTGGCCCTGGGGCTAGAATCTTTAGTGGGATGCTTGGGCATGAACTAGGAGGCTACTGGAGGGGGTGATTCTAACAGATCGGGCAATGCAACAAGGCTAAAGTACCTGAGTGCACGCTTGTGAGTGATTCCAATGGACAAAACTACACCAATCCTCAAAAACACATCTAGAGATGAACACTAGGAGAAATAGAGGAGGAGAGGTACCAGATCTGTCCATGGGATGGATTCCACCGGTGGGAATGACCGAATAGTGGAGGGGAGAAGGCTAGCCGACAGCACGGCGGATCCCGGGAGCTTCGTGACCTCTGAGGAGGAGTTTTGGAGGAGGAGGCGACGGGTTTGAGAGTGGGGAACGGGGGTGGATGAATGAAACTGATTGATTCAGTTCACCCCGTCCCCCTTTAAGTGGCAGAAAACCGTCTGGAGTAGAGACTCTGGTGCGAGTGCACCAGAGACTCCGGTCCTCCTCGACCAAAAGCTCCAGGTTTTGTTTTTGGGGACATATATGAGAGAGAGTGTGTTTTTAGGACACGAATATGCTTGGGTTAAGTTGACATACTGTGAAAAATCAATAAGAACCATAGAAATCCACAAACATATTCAAGAAAGCTCCAAATAGACATGAACCAAGAACCAACTCTTCATTATGAAGAGGGCGGTGGCCGAGGCCACCATGTAGGATTTTGTGGCATGGTACCGCGAAGAATTATCCTTGTGTTCATAGCCACTACTCATCAATGAAGCTCACATATCCCAAAATGATATTAAGATAATTGAATTTCTTAATTTTGGCATTATGGGGAGAGGGATAGCCCAATGTATTACGACCGCACTCCCCTTATATTCATGCCTGCACCTAAACCAAATAAGGGTCAAGACATAGGTGAGTAAGTATGCCAGGCGATCAAGTCAAGCTCCTTGAATCTATGATATTTAGGTCATTCCTCAAATAACAAAAGCTTGCTTCATCAAGTGGCTTCGTGGAGATGTCGGCAAGTTGGACTTTGGTTGACACATATGATAGCTCAATATCACCTCGAGCAACATGATCCCTAATGAAGTGATGATGAATCTCAATATGCTTTGTCCTTGTGTGATCCACTGGGTTGTAGGCAATATTGATAGCACTTTCATTGTCACATATAAGAGGCAGTTTGTCACAATGGATACCGTATTCCTTTAAAGTTTGCCTCATCCATAGAAATTGAGTGCAAGCACTATCAGCTGCCACATACTAGGCTTCGGCGGTGGAGAGAGATATACAATTTTGCTTCTTATAAGACCAACATACCAAGGACCTACCAAGGAATTGGAAAGCCCCGTATGTTGATTTTTTATCATCCTTATCACCAGCCCAATCCATGTCTGTGTAACTACAAAGAGAAAATGTTGACCCTCGAGGATACCAAATACCATAGTGTGGGTTATGAACCAAATATTGAAAGATTCTCTTGACCGCCATCAAATGGCTTTCTTTAGGATCCGCTTGATATATCGCACATACTCCTACACTCAACACAATATCGGGTCTAGATGCACAAAGTAAAGAAAAAAACCAATCATAGACCGGTATACCTTTTGATCCACATCTTTACCATTTGGATTTAGTTCAATATGAGTCTTTGTGGCCATGGGGGTAGGAGCACCATTTAAATCTTTCATGTTGAATCTTTTGAGCATATCCTGAGTGTACTTGGCTTGGTTGAAGAATGTTCCTCCTCTTACTTTCTTGATCTCAAAACCAAGAAATACTCTCAACTCCCCCATCATAGACATCGAGAACCTATTAGTCATAAGCTTTGAGAATTCATCATTAAAAGCTTTGTTAGATGAGACAAAGATAATATCATCAACTTATATTTGACATACAAAAATATCCCCATTGGCCCTCTTAGTAAAAAGAGAGGGATCGATTTTCCCAACCTCAAACCCACGGTCAAACAACAACTCTGTAAGGTGCTCATACCACGTGGGTGGGGCTTGTTTGAGCCCATATAGCACCTTATAAAGTTTGTAGACCTGTTTTGGGAAGTTGGGATCCTCAAATACTGGGGGTTGCTTTACATATACCAACTCATTCAATGGACCATTAAGAAATGCACTTTCTACATCCATTTGTTGCAACTTAAATTTATGATGTGCCGCATAAGCAAGAAGGATACGGATGGACTCAAGGCGAGCCATAGGTGCATATGTCTCTCCATAATCAATGCCTTCAATTTGAGAGAACCTTTGTGCAACCAATCTTGCCCTGTTCCTTTCTATAATTACATGCTCATCTTGCTTGTTCTTGAATATCCACTTGGTGCCTATAACATTGCGTCAATCCTTTGTCTTCTCAACTAACTTCCATACTTTGTTCTCTCAAAGTTGTTGAGTTCTTTGTGCATTGCTACCAACCAATCCGAACCTTCAAGAGCTTCCCACACCTTCTTTGGTTCAATCATACTAGACCTCTTCAATTGTGCTCTTGTGGATATTCCTCTCCTTAGATCTCCAACCACATTCTCTAGAGAGTGGTATCGTAATTCCAACATCCTATCCATTATACCTTCGCGACGAGTATGGATCTCCTTGTTGTTTCTTGGGGGGGGACTATTCATCATTTTGGTCCTCGTCTTGACCATTAACTTGACATTGATCATCATAGGAATCATTCTATTCATTAAGAGGCAAAGGTTGGCCTTGGTCTTGATCTGGTACATTACTAGATTGGAGTTGAGCTGCTCTTACATATGATTGTATAGATCTTCCTTGTGTAATGGACCGAGCAGAACTAGTCATTCTGGAGAATAGTGACTCAAGCTCCTCCTCACTAGAGATACCACCTTGATCAACATGTTGAGAGTCCAAAGCTTGTCTTTGGCTTGGGTCATTGTCCTCCTCGATATATGGAGCTTGTTGTTGTTGTGAAGATGATGGATCCACTTGAGTAGAGCATAGTTCTTCTTGATCCTCCATAAAGGGTTCCTCAACAGGGCGGATATATCCCACACCCATTCTTCCTATGGCATCCTGAGGCATTTCATCATCTGCATCACAAGCATCAACACGCCCCCCTTGGGGACCATCATATTCTTCGAAAGTCACACTAAAAGATTCTATGAAAGCTCTAGAGATCTTATCATCATCAATAAAGACGGCAAAGCCCATCTTTCCAAGAGCACGGACTGAAAGTAAATTGTAACCAAGGGTCTCAACAAGCATGACGTCCACGAGTGTAATATCGTGGGCAACCACTACTTTTCAAAAAGCCATTACCTTAGACTTCAACTTGTCGGCATATGTCACGGATATTTGATCATCATTTGGCCTTAATTCCTTGAAAATAGAAAAGCTTCTGGTCATATGACTTGTGCAACGACTATCAAGCACCCACTTTGACCCTCCGGAAGCATATGTCTACAAAAGATCAAGCTAGTTTTTTAGGTACCCATTTTTCAATGGGTCCTCTTTTGTTAGCAACAAGGGTCTTGGGGACCCAAATAGACCAAGCAATATAACCATCAAATAGGCCAATATATTGTGCATACACATCACCATAATGATCACGCATTAAAACATAGTGAGGGTTAGGACTTCCCGCAAAATCATCATGAGACATAGTTTTGCCACTTGTGGTCTTACTTCCCACAATGGCCTTGTCTTTCTCTTGTGCGAGCTTGGCTTTCTTCTTCTTGGTGTTCTTCTTCTTGGCTTTGGAGACAAAACCAATGCCCCTTTCTCACCATTTGACCTTTTATCACTCAACATGTCATCAATGGACTTGTTTCCTTTTGTAGAGGTGGCCTTAGCTAGCTCCCCCTTCAACCTAGCATTTTCTTCAAGGATAGTTGTACTACTAGAGGGAATGAAATTACTAGGTGAAAGAATATTGGTCAATTGAGTTTGAAGCTTTTCATGGGACTTTGTGAGTGACAAGAGTTCACTTTCCAAAGCCTTGCGAGCCTTGTCAAGCAAACTAAAGTCCTAGGCAAGTTTTTCATGAACCACACCAAACTCAATCTTGTCCTTTTTAGCCCTTTTATATGTAGTAATATAATGGTCTCGCTCCTTAACGAGTATATTCAAAATTAAATCATTAGCCCCATCAAGCCCTTTAAGTTTTAGTTCAAGGGACATCCTAGTCTCTTGTTCTTCTTCTAGAGCATTATTTAGGCTTCTACCTCAATCATGTGTTCTCTTCCTAGTTTACATCTTTCATCAAGAAGCTCTTGGGTGTGAGAGAGTTGATTTAAGAGGTCCACAAAATGTCTCTTGTGTTCCCCTTGCAATTTATACACGAACTCATCAAAAGCAATTATTTCCTTTTTGACCTCAAGAGACATTTCATCATCAATTTCATCATTACTCAAGAGGGTGGGATGAGATGATGAAGATACATCCGTTACTCTTGCCATAAGGAAAGTGACGTTCTTGTTGGAGAGATTCTCATTTGGAAAGTCGAAGAGGGAGCATGTGGGAGTAGAAGTAGTGGCAAGAGAAGCCACACCACTTGATGTTTCCTCTTCGTCATATTCATTGTCAGAGGATAATTCTTCATGAGTGATCAACACAATTTCACCCGAATTCTTGTTGATGGGATTCTTCTTGATGAAGGGTTTCTTGTAAGGAGCTTTGGAAGTTTTCTTCAACACAAGTTTACCCCCATGATCTTCTCTCTTCTCATAGGGATAACCCGCCACAAAGTGATAGCGGTCACCACAATTGAAGCAAGTTCTCAATTTAGTGACATTTTCTCTTATTCCATTTGGGTTGCTTCTTCGTTGCATTTCCATCTTGGCCTTGGTGGGGCATTTCCAAAAGTTCTTTGCATAGAAGGCCATATATTCACCATGAGAAATCTTGACATCATCGGGGTGGCTCAAGGATAGACCTTCATCACTATCATCTTCATCCACATGCTCCACAACTTTGGCCTTTAATGAAAGGTTCACAACATTGCTCATTCCAAGTGCACGAGCATGGGCATCTTTAGCATTCTTGGCGGAAACCTTGAAAGAGGCCATCTCTTGCATAACTTCATTGGAGGTCATGAGGTGGTAGTTGTGTCGTCCTTGTAGGCTCTCCAAGTCGGTGGGCTCAAAGGGCATGAGTGCACTCACATATTTCCTTTTTATCCAAGCATCATCGACATGTGAGGCACCCACATTCCTAAAAGCAGTAGGGGTGGTCTTGAGCCTACGATACATGTCTTCATGATCTTCACCTTCCTTCATATAGAAGCCTTCTGCTTCATTGCTTAGTGCACCATACCAGTTCCTTCTCATGCTCTCATTTCCAACATACAATTCCGTGAGAGCATCCCAAGCTTCCTTGGCGGTGTTGAGGTGCTCAATGTGAGTATAATATTTTGTACCCAATCCTTGTTGTATCATGTGTAAAGCGGTGGAATTTCGTTGGCTATTGACAACTTCTCTTCGAGTCAAGTTGGATGGATACCCAATATAGAGTCCTTCTTCAATGATGTTCTATAAATCAATACAAGAGCTACGCACATGAGATTTCATGAGACATTGCCATTGAGCAAAAGTAGATGCAGCTAGCTTTGGTGGGTCTCCTCTATTGTTTATATGAGGGTGAGGAATTGGAGGGTCGGGAGTGTACCATCCTCGAGAGTCATGGTCATCTCCCTTCCACCATCCCTTTTTGTGGTGGAATTAGTGTTGTCTTGATTACCCCCCACCACCATACCCGTGTGTGATACCGGGGCATTCACCTTAGGTAATGATGGAGGTTCCTCTTGAGGAGAAGGGGATGATGAGCCACCTTTATCTTTCACAAGTTGATCAAGTAGCTTGTGAAATTGTTTGATCTCGTTGGACAAGGTGGAGGTCAATCTTGTTTCCAAGTTTTTGATATCCTCAAAGGTCACCGAGGTGATAGCCTCATCATCACCTTCCCCATCTTGGCTACCCATATACTCTTAGGCAGTAAAGCCCGAAGAAAGAGCCGAGGCTCTGATACCAATTGAAAGGATCGTATGGGCGCCTAGAGGGTGGGGGGTGAATAGGTGCTACTTCCAATTTTCTTCTTTTTCAAATTAGGGTTTGACAAGAAAGGTAAATTCTCTAGATTATGCAACTAAGATGAATTTACCTATATGTCAAACTTGCACCAACAAGCACAATACTAAGTAAGAACAAGTAAAGTAAAGTGCGTTAAAGGATAAAGGTAACCAAAGTGGTGGACACGGAGACACAAGGATTTGTTTCCCCTTGTTCCTTCCTTTTGAGGGGAAGTATGTCTACGTTTGTAGAGGGGGTGGTTTCAAACCACTAACGCCACGAGAGGCCTCCCTTGTTCTTCGATGAACCTCACCCCAAAGGGTTCAATTCACCTTTTCCACTCTATCGGCAACCTTCGAGGTGGAAGCCAGAACCTTTACAACAAGTTTGGGGCACACATCCACAACCTAATTGGATGCTCCCAATGTAACATCCCTAAAATCATGTTTAAAACTCATGCATATCATCCATGCATCCATGATCATATAGAGTTCATCTCAAACAAATCAATTCAAAAACAGGAGCATATGAGCTCATTATTTTATGTGATCAGCATTTGAAACAAGTACAAATCTCCAATGTGAGATAGATGTTCATGAAACCAAACCTTGTTGTCTTATTTCTCTCAGGTTGTATTACTAGGTTTCTAAGATTTAAACCAAAGTTTCAAAACAAATTTGATTTGAAAACAAGTTTCAAAACCTATTCAAACTAGTACTATGCCGCTGCTTATTTATCTTTTTCCAAGTGACCAAGCCAATTCAAAGTGACCACTTGGTTTTATGCCCAGAATTGTGATTGTTGCACACTGCAAAAATCCAGAAAAGATTTGAATTCAAAGAGGTTTTGAAATCATTTCAAATTGATTCCTGAAATTGAAAACAGAAAAAGAAAAAGAGAAAAGAATTGGAAAAGGGCATGCGCCACCTATCTAGCCCAACGACGAATTCAGCCCACTAAGCCCACCCGGGTTCCCCCTCTCTCTTTCTCACTCGCAGACGAACCCACCCAAGTCATTGACCACACGACCCCACCTCCTCTCTGTTTCACTCGCTGACAAGTGGACCCTGCGACCACGTCGTCGTCATCAATCATGCGCGGTCCCGACGCTCGCTCCTCCGTTACCTCGCCACAGTCACTGCGGGCTTAATTGCCATTGATTCTGCGCTTAATCGCCGCTCCCCTTCTGCCTACATAACCCCCTCTGCACCGCGGCCATTTCCCCTCACCTAGCGCCACCTCTCTGCCACCAGTCGCCTGCAAGAATCGCCTTTGCGCAGCTGGGCAGACAGACGACTCCGGCGACCAATCTCGGAGTATCGATCGCCGCCTGTCTCTGGTTCAAACCATCGTAACCAGCACGTCCTTGCGCGTTCAATGATGCCCTCTGTTTGCTTTCTCGTGACCCAGAACAACGTCTTCGTCCACACCCGCGAGCACCTGAGCCGCCGCTCGACTCCGACGTGCGATTCAGGTAAAACGAGGCCACCCCTCGCCTTCCCTTTGGTACTGTCCTGATCGCCAGGCCTTTGTGCATCTCCTAAACCATCTGGCTCGTGCTAGGTCGATGTAGAACCTCGGCAACGTCTTCGACAGCAAGCAACTGACGCCGCCAGCAACTCCGACGAGCTCCCTCGGCCACTACAGCGCTCCCCTTGACCAGCCATCGCCACCTTGAGCATCAGCATCGCACGGCGATCTTGGTAAGCCCCTTCCCCCTCTCCCACGCGACCTTAACGCCGGTAGCAGTTCTGACAGAGGCGTCGCCGCCTGTCGCCGCCGCCAGCGCTGCCACTGGATGGTCGAGTGCTGAGCATCGTTAGATCTAGATCCTGCGGATACGATAGAACCTGGACGAAGTGGTACGATTCAATCTGAGCCGCGCAATTAAGTTAGATCCAGCGGCTCAGGAGCGTGATCCGACGCGAACCGGTACGCACCAATCAGAGCGTGACGCGTGGCTAGAGATTAGATTTAAAAACAGGATTTGAATCTATTAGTGGTTTGAAATTGTTTTAGCTATAACTTTTGATCCCCACGTTCAAATTTGACAAATTTTATATCAATGGAATCAGGAGAACAAGCCCTTTCTAAATATGCAATGTGTTTAGTGATTTGCTTCTGTTAAAATGGTTTTATTTACAGAAACATGTGTAGGGCTATTTTGAGTTTATGAATTGTTTGAGAAATGTTTTAAGGTTTAAATAAATGTTGTTTGGCAAGTTTTGAACTTTTTTATGAACCAGTACTATGCACTTGTCTTGTTGTGTTTAGAAAATCATCACATATCATATTGCATGCATTCATATATTTTTTTTGTATATATTTTGTATGTGATTTTTTGCTATGATTTTATTTGTAGATTTTGGTGCCAATAGTGATTGTGATTGTGAGGAGTGTAAATACTCTCCAAACTACCAAGGCAAGTGGTGCTTCATGATATTTTCATCCCTATGTTTTCTACTAAGCATTAGAAATATTTTGCTAGTCTTGCATGTTATATTTTGCTTATATGCCATGTTGGGAAATCCTAGTAGTTGTAGAATTGCTAGGAAATTTCTAAGTTAAGCTGCTTATCTATGCCATGCTTAGCCTAGCTAGTAGCAACCAAGGGTGGTGAAATATACATGCTATGATGAAAATATTTCTAAGTCTTTGGACTTGTGTTTTGCCTAATAAAACAACTAAGTGAATGAAACACCTGGGTGGAATGGAAGGAATGGTTTATGTTGAGTGGTTACGCAAGGCCCATTTCTATGGCTTACCTTGTGTATCTCACTTGTGGAAAGCCACCCAGGAACAAAGAGATTTTAGAGGCCAAATGTAAAGAAGCTTCTAGTGCAGCCACTTGGTAATATGGGCTCTGCCTGGATCACATAGGTTGCTAGAACTTAGCCATTTGGACAGTTGGTGGTAGTGGGATGATAGGTTGGAACGCGTCCATTTGGTCTAAGGGAAGGCTTCTGAAACGTCCTGTCTTGGTGAAAATCAAGGCTTGTGGGGAAAGTGCACAACCTCTGCAAATGGAAGAATCTAAGTACTTAGCCATGTCCCTGGTATTGGACAACTTGAGCATCAATTCATGGAAGCTATCAAGAATCTCATCATCCAAATTTCTAAGTAAAAACATGTGGTTGAACAAGGGTGAAGGTCCCCAATGTCTATTGGTGGTTCCTTGGGAAAAGTTTTGACAAAGAAAAACTTAGTGATTTTCAACTAATAGGCAAAACCTATTTTGAGCAAAGCAAGCCAAAGCTACACTTAGCCAAATTGCATATAGTATCTAGTCCACCAAAATTATACTAAGGTATCACTTGCTAATACTATTCCAATATATTGACCCACTGTGGCTGTAACTTGTGATGTTGCAGGTTACTCTGATGAGGATTAGGAGTCATGAGTCTACACTCAACATGTTTGCCTATGGCACATGAAGATGAAGACTTTTATCTATTTACTTATTTAAACTCTTGTACTAGGCCTGTGGCCTTGGAGTTGTAAAGACTATGTTTGTCTCTGGAATGACTGTAATAATGACCTTTGTTTCCGTGTACTTCATCTTAAACTGTGGATGCTAGCATTGATCCAGGGACTAGCATTGCAATCACAGGGATCCTTTTCATTTATAAAGGAGGGATCTTACATATGGTATCAGAGCACTGTGTTGCCTGTAGGATTATGACCCTAGGATTGGAAACCACTAAGGAAATTTTTTCAACAACTTCTACACTTGTCTATTCTTCTCGTAAACTTTTCTAATCTTCTTTCTCATCGCCATTTGTAGATGAACTCCATCAACGAAGCCGTAAGGAAAGGACCACTCATGACAATGACTTTGGAGTGTGAGACAGAATTCCCAAAGGCTCTCAAGGACCTCATGGTTGCAATGGAAATACATGGTGCAACTGTGTTCAAAGGCTTTCCTGTGATGGATGAAGGAGTTGAGTACTAGTGGGTGCAACTTCACTTGTATAAAAACAAGGAAGACAACCACAAGGAATCAGGATTCTGCATGTTCACCAATTCAGTGATGCACCCTACATTCTTTGATTCAGCAAGGGATGCAGCTTGGAAGACCATCAAAGAACTTGGTGATAGAGTCAAGTGCAGAATGTTCAACATCCAAAATAGCCTAAAAGAAGAGAAGAAGCATACCCAAGAGTTGGAGGCTACCAACCAAACCTTAAGAGGAGACATTATAGACTTAGTAATGGAGTCATGTGTTCAAGATAGAGTGATTGATTCTAGAAATATTGTGTTAGCCAACATATCTAGTGAGTTGAGATTGTAACTTACTTCATTAGTTGGACCACCACTTATCACCTTATTTTCCAAATGTTGCTTAAAATAAGTTGAACCTTGGTTGTTGTAATGGATCCATGTATGCCATGACTTGTGTTTTTTATTTCCAAGGATATGCATGTGATGCTTTGCTTTGTGTTTTATCTTAATTGTGTTGTTCTAACTTTTTCTATCTTATAAATAGATGCCTAATGTTACCATCAGCACTGTTGAGGAGTTCCAGGGAACTCGCTTTGGTCCTCGTATTATTGAGCTCACTACTTTGCTCAATCTCCCTCTTCCTACCATCATGTTGTTTCCCCTCACCAAGTTTGAGAGGAAAGACCTTTGGGGTTTCAAGGTCAATCAGCCCAGACGCCAGACTGAGCCTACCACGGAGGCTATCATCTTCAAGCTCATGCACGATGACAAGGAGAGAGGCCTAGAGGTAGTCATGCAGGACTTGATTGGACGTCTGTTAGGGAGACACTCTCGACAGGTTAGAGGTACTCACTTCCACGTCTTTGGTAGACGTGATGAGGATGGAGAGGCCATCGACTTCGAGGACACTTCGAGGGATACAGCTGAGCCGATTCGCCTATACCTCCAGGACTTAGAGGTTCTTCTTAGGCACGTGGACACTGATAGGACCAACGTCATGCTTAGCAATGACGAACTTCAGGTGCAGCTTCGTGAGAAGGACAAGATCTTCACGGAGCAAGATGAGATAGTCAAGGAGATGGAGGCAAAGTTCGAGAGCCAGGACAGAAAGTTCAAGAGTCGGGAGACGCGAGTCCAAGATAGGAACAAGAGCATTCGGGACATGACTGAAGAACTGCAGGCCAAGGACTTCGAGCTCGAGCATCAGCAGACTGTGATTGAGAGGCTTCGTTCTTAGAAGAGGGCTGTCAAAGCCAAAGTAGAGACCTTGACCACCAATGTCGAGGAATACAAGACCGCGATGGAGAATGTAGGTCTTACCTTTGTTGTGGAGGAGGTTGATGCCGAGGAGTAGTCATGACTACTCATTTATCATTTATTTATCATACTTTATTTGTGTCACAATGACCATCCAACATGTGGATGGCTTGTTATTGGTGTGTTTACTTTGCAAACTTGTCGTTTTTGTTGTTGAACTATTATTATTATGATGCATGCTTGGTGGTTGTTTATGTGATGTATTGTGCATGATAGCATCTATGGGTATCTCATTCTTATCTCTATTGAACAAACCACAGATGCCTCCCCATCGTGCCAATCCCAACCCCAACAACAACAACAACATCACCCCTGAGATGCAGCAAATGATGAAGGCTCAGACTCAGCTAATGCAAATGATGACCACGTTCATCCAGAATCAGAACAACAACAACAACAACAATAACAACAATAACAACAACAACCCACCGGGTTTTGACATGCTTACCAGGTTCTTGAGATTGAGGCCAGCAAAGTTCTCAGGAACAACTGATCCAATGGTAGCCAATGATTGGCTACGCTCTGTGAACAAGGACTTGGTAACTGTAATGTCTTGATGCGAAAAAGTTAGATTTGCGTAACATTTGTTGGAAGGACCAGCCACTTGGTGGGATCACTTCAGTCACCACTCCCATCGAAGATGTGACATGGGCTATTTTTGAAGATGGCTTTCGTACTGCTCACATCTCATCCAGAGTGATGAGTTTGAAGAAGAAAGAGTTCCATAATCTGAAGCAGCGCCACCGCAGCGTGGCTGAATATATTGAGGAGTTCAACAATCTGGCGCGTTACGCACCAGATGAAGTTGAAACTGATGCTAAGAGGAAGGAAAAGTTTCTTGAAGGGCTGAATGATGAACTGAACTTGCAGCTATCAGTGGCCTATGTTCCCACTTATCAGTCTCTTTGTGACAAGGCTGCTATTTGGAGAACAAAATGAAGCAAGTTGAGAGTAGAAAGAGAAAGCACTCAGACAAGCACAGCTCGGGATCGTCTCACAAACGTTCCCATTATGATGATAGTGGAAGCTCAGGATCCCACAAGCATGGGAAATTCAACAAGCACCACAACCACAACCGTCATCATGACAACAAGCATCACCGTAGTCATGACAATGACAAGTACAAGAACCACAAGGGTGGATATAAGAGCCACCACAGTGGTAGTGGAAGCCAGCCTGTCAAGAAGGATATTAGTCAGGTTGAGTGTTTCAAGTGTAAGAAGATGGGGCATTATGCTAATGAATGCCCAGAAAAGAAAGTTGAAGGACCTAACAAGCCCAACTCTTTTCAAAAGGGACAAGTGAACCACATCAATGTGGAGGAAATCTATGAGGAGCCTCATGCTGTTGCTGGTAAGTTCAAACTCAATTCCGTTCTAGCATTTGTTCTCTTTGATACTGGTGCATCTCATTCATTCATATCAAGAGCATTTATTGAAAGAAATGAACTGCCGGTAGAAACTATTGGGTGCCCTATAAAAGTAAGTTCTCCTGGCGGAGAAATGATAGTGAATTCAGGATGTCATGATCTAGTCATAGAGTTTGGGAAGTATAAGTTTCCCGTTAACTTGATAATCCTAAATTCCCAAGGATTGGATGTCATTTTGGGAATGTACTAGATGACTAAGAACAAGGGAGTGATAGATTGTGCCAACCATACTGTCTCACTCACAACTCCAGAAAATAAAAGGATCAGATTCAAGGCTAATTTTGAAGCAAAAAGGAGTAAGCTAAATTCTCTTAAGGGGGTTAGCATAGACAGTGTGCCAATTGTGAGTGAATATCCGGATGTGTTTCCGGAAGAATTGCCGGGAATGCCACCAGATAGAGATGTGGAGTTCCTTATTGATTTGCTACCAGGATCGGGACCTATAGCAAAGAGACCGTACAAGATGTCAGTTGATGAACTGAAAGAACTCAAGAAACAACTTGGAGAGCAGTTGCAGAAAGGATTTATTCAACCAAGTTCTTCATCTTGGGGAGCCCCAGTTTTGTTTGTGGAGAAGAAAGATAGAAGCCAAAGGTTATGCATAGATTACCATTCACTCAATGAGGTGACTATCAAGAACAAATACCCTTTGCCAAGAATCAATGACTTATTTGATCAACTAGAAGGAGCTTGTGTATTCTCAAAGATTGACCTTCGGTCAGGTTATTTCCAACTCAAGATAAGAGAACAAGACATACCTAAAACAGCTTTCACCACAAGGTATGGATTGTATGAGTATACCGTGATGCCATTTGGGTTGACCAATGCACCAGCATACTTCATGAATATGATGAACAAGGTGTTCACGGAATTTCTTGATAAGTTTGTTGTCGTTTTCATCGATGACATTTTGATCTACTCCAAGAGCAAAGAAGAACATGAAGGACATTTGCATTTGATACTTGAGAAGCTTAGAGAGCATAAACTATATGCCAAATTCAGCAAGTGTGAATTCTGGTTGAATGAAGTTGGATTTCTTGGACACATTGTGTCAGGAGATGGTGTAGCAATTGATCCTGCTAAAGTTTCACCAGAATCGAATGGGAATCTCCCAAGTCAGTGAAAGAAGTTCGTAGTTTCCTTGGCTTAGCAGGTTATTACAGAAGATTCATTGAGAATTTCTCCAAGGTGGCTAAGCCTATGACAGAGTTGCTAAAGAAGGACAAGAAATTTGCTTGGTCTGAAGGTTGTGAACTCAGCTTCCAAGAATTGAAGAAGAGACTTGTGACAGCACCAGTCTTATGTCTGCCAGATTTGGAGAAGGATTTCCAAGTGTATTGTGATGCATCTCATCATGGATTGGGTGTAGTACTTATGCAAGAAGGGAAAGTTGTGGCCTATGCCTCGAGACAACTCAAAAATCATGAGGTAAACTATCCTACTCATGATTTAGAGTTAGCCTCTGTTGTCCATGCACTCAAAACATGGAGACACTATCTTTTGGGAAAGCGATGTGAAGTGTTCACAGATCACAAGAGTCTGAAGTATATCTTCACCCAGAAGGAAATTAACATGAGACAAAGAAGATGGCTAGAACTCATCAAGGACTACGACTTGAGTTTGCAATACCACCCCGGTAAAGCAAATGTTGTAGCAGATGCTCTAAGCCGTAAGGTTTTTGTGAATGGCCTTACTAAGGGAGAACTGCCAGATGATCTGTGTGCCCAATTTAGAGACTTCAGATTGGAGATTCTGCCTGAAGGACATCTCATGTCTTTGGATGTTCAACCTACCATGTTGGACAAGATCAAAGAAGCCCAGAAGACTGATAAGGAAGTTGGAGATATTAAGGAAAAGATTGGTAAAGGAAAAGCCAAAGGATTCCATGAAGACGAACAGGGTACTTTATGGCATGGAAAACGTATCTGTGTTCCACAAGATCGAGAGCTTCGGAAACTGATTTTGCAAGAAGCACACAACTCACCATATTCCATTCATCCGGGTAACACCAAAATTTACATGGATATGAAGGAAAGATTTTGGTGGAATAATCTCAAAAAGGACATCGCCGAACATATTGCTTTGTGTGATGTGTGTAGTAGAGTGAAAGCGGAACATCAGAAACCAGCAGGTTTGCTTCAACCACTACCTATTCCTGATTGGAAGTGGGACAAGATTGGTATGGATTTCATTACCGGATTGCCAAGGACCGGTCAGATATGATCCTATTTGGGTAGTAGTGGATCGCCTACGAACTAAAGTGGCCCATTTCATACCCGTGAAGACAACCTACACTAGTGCTAAGTTAGCCATGATATATATGAGTAGAATTGTATGTCTACATGGTGTACCCAAGAGTATTGTGTCAGATAGAGGAACCCAATTCACTTCCCATTTTTGGAGGCAATTACATGAGTCATTGGGAACGAGGTTGGAATTTAGTACTGCTTTTCATCCTCAAACTGATGGACAGACAGAAAGTACTAATCAGATTCTTGAAGACATGTTGAGGGCATGTGCCCTAGACTATGGAGCTAGTTGGGATGAAAGTCTTCCTTACGCAGAATTTTCTTATAACAACAGCTATCAAGCCAGCATTGAGATGGCACCATTTGAGTTTCTCTATGGGAGAAAATGTACCACCCCATTACTATGGAATGGTGTGGGAGAAAGAAGTTTGTTCGGACCAGAACTTATCAAAGAAGCTGAAGAGAAGGTCAAGTTGGTTAAGGACAGATTGAAGATAGCCCAGTCCCGACAGAAAAGCTACGCAGATCCTAAGCGTAGAGAAGTCACCTATGAAGTTGGTGATAGAGTTTATCTTAGAGTGTCACCACTTCGTGGAGTGAAGAGGTTTGGAGTCAAAGGGAAGTTGGCCCCAAGATATGTTGGACCATTCAAGATTTTGAGTCGTAAAGGAGAAGTTGCTTATGAAATTGAATTGCCAGAGTCTTTGTCAGCTGTTCATAATGTGTTTCATGCAAGTCAGCTTAAGAAATGTCATCCAGAAATGGAAGAAACTTCTTTGAAGGATACTATACCTTTGGAAGAGGTTCAATTGCAAAGTGATCTCACTTTTGAATAGAAACCTATCAAGATTCTTGAGACTGCAGAAAGAGTTACACGGACTAAGACTATCAAGTTCTGCAAAGTTCAATGGAATCATCATTCCGAACAGGAAGCAACATGGGAAAGAGAAGATGATCTTCGGAAAGACCACCCTCACCTATTTGCTAGACAATCCGAATCTCGAGGGCGAGATTCACCTTAAGGGGGTTAGATTTGTAACATCCCTAAAATCATGTTTCAAACTCATGCATATCATCCATGCATCCATGATCATATAGAGTTCATCTCAAACAAATCAATTCAAAAACAGGAGCATATGAGCTCATTATTTTATGTGATCAGCATTTGAAACAAGTACAAATCTCCAATGTGAGATAGATGTTCATGAAACCAAACCTTGTTGTATTATTGCTCTAAGGTTGTATTACTAGGTTTCTAAGATTTAAACCAAAGTTTCAAAACAAATTTGATTTGAAAACAAATTTCAAAACCTATTCAAACTAGTACTATGCCACTGCTTATTTATCTTTTTCCAAGTGACCAAGCCAATTCAAAGTGACCACTTGGTTTTATGCCCAGAAATGTGATTGTTGCACACTACAAAAATCCAGAAAAGATTTGAATTCGAAGAGGTTTTGAAATCATTTGAAATTGATTCCTGAAATTGAAAACAGAAAAAGAAAAAGAGAAAAGAATTGGAAAAGGGCCTGTGCCACCTATCTAGCCCAACGACGAATTCAGCCCACTAAGCCCACCCGGGTTCCCCCTCTCTCTTTCTCACTCGCAGACGAACCCACCCAAGTCACTGACCACACGACCCCACGTCCTCTCTGTTTCACTCGCTAACAAGTGGACCCTGCGACCACGTCATCGTCGTCGTCAATCACGCGCGGCCGCGACGCTCGCTCCGGCGTTACCTCGCCACAGTCACGGCGGGCTTAATTGCCATTGATTCTGCGCTTAATCGCCGCTCCCCTTCTGCCTACATAACCCCCTCTGCAACGCGCCATTTCCCCTCACCTAGGGCCACCTCTCTGCCACCAGGCTGCCCGCAATCGCCCTTGCGCCGCCGCAGACAGACGCACTCTGGCGACCAATCTCGGTGAGTAATGACCGCCCCCTGTCTCTGGTTCAAACCATCGTAACCAGCACGTCCTTGCGCGTTCACTGATGCCCTCTTTTTTCTTTCTCGTGACCCAGAACGACGTCTTCGTCCACACCCGCGAGCACCTGAGCTGCCGCTCGACTTCGACGTGCGATTCAGGTAAAACGAGACCGCCCCTCGCCTTCCCTTTGGTACTGTCCTGATCACCAGGCCTTTGCGCATCTCCTAAACCATCTGGCTCGTGCTAGGTCGATGCAGAACCTCGGCAGCGTCTTCGACAGCAAGCAACTGACGCCGCCAGCAACTCCAGCGAGCTCCCTCGGCCACTACAGCGCGCCTCTTGACTAGCCATCTCCACCTTGAGCATCAGCATCGCACGGCGAGCTTGGTAAGCCCCTTCCCCCTCTTCCACGCGACCTAGAACGCCGGTAGTAGTTCTGACAGAGGCGTCGCCGCCTGTCGCCGCCGCCAGCGCCGCCACTGGATGGTCGAGTGCTGAGCGCCGTTAGTTCTAGATCCTGCGGATACGATAGAACCTGGACGAAGCGGTACGATTCAATCTGAGCCGCGCGATTAAGTTAGATCCAGCGGCTCAGGAGCGTGATCCGACGCGAACCGGTACGCGCCAATCAGAGCGTGACGCGTGGCTAGAGATTAGATTTAAAAACAGGATTTGAATCTATTAGTGGTTTGAAATTGTTTTAGCTATAACTTTTGATCCCCACGTTCAAATTTGACAAATTTTATATCAATGGAATCAGGAGAACAAGCCCTTTCTAAATATGCAATGTGTTTAGTGATTTGCTTCTGTTAAAATGGTTTTATTTACAGAAACATTTGTAGGGCTATTTTGAGTTTATGAATTGTTTGAGAAATGTTTTAAGGTTTAAATAAATGTTGTTTGGCAAGTTTTGAACTTGTTTATGAACCAGTACTGTGCACTTGTCTTGTTGTGTTTAGAAAATCATCACATATCATATTGCATGCATTCATATATTTTTGTTTGTATATATTTTGTATGTGATTTGTTGCTATGATTTTATGTGTAGATTTTGGTGCCAATAGTGATTGTGATTGTGAGAAGTGTAACTACTATCCAAACTACCAAGGCAGGTGGTGCTTCATGATATTTTCATCCCTATGTTTTCTACTAAGCATTAGAAATATTTTGCTAGTCTTGCATGTTATATTTTGCTTATATGCCATGTTGGGAAATCCTAGTAGTTGTAGAATTGCTAGTAAATTTCTAAGTTAAGATGCTTATCTATGCCATGCTTAGCCTAGCTAGTAGCAACCAATGGTGGTGAAATATACATGCTATGATGAAAATATTTCTAAGTCTTTGGACTTGTGTTTTGCCTAATAAAACAACTAAGTGAATGAAACACCTGGGTGGAATGGAAGGAATGGTTTATGTTGAGTGGTTACACAAGGCCCATTTCTATGGCTTACCTTGTGTATATCACTTGTGGAAAGCCACCCAGGAACAAAGAGATTTTAGAGGCCAAATGTTAAGAAGCTTCTAGTGCAGCCACTTGGCAATATGGGCTCTGCTGGATCACATAGGTTGCTAGAACTTAGCCATTTGGACAGTTGGTGGTAGTGGGATGATAGGTTGGAACGCGTCCATTTGGTCTAAGGGAAGGCTTATGAAAGGTCTTGTCTTGGTGAAAATCAAGGCTTGTGGGGAAAGTGCACAACCTCTGCAGATGGAAGAATCTAAGTACTTAGCCATGTCCCTGGTATTGGACAACTTGAGCATCAAGACACGGAAGCTATCAAGAATATCATCATCCAAATTTCTAAGTAAAAACATGTGGTTGAACAAGGGTCAAGGTCCCCAATGTCTATTGGTGGTTCCTTGGGAAAAGTTTTGACAAAGAAAAACTTAGTGATTTTCAACTAATAGGCAAAACCTATTTTGAGCAAAGCAAGCCTAAGCTACACTTAGCCAATTTGCATATAGTATCTAGTCCACCAAAAATTATACTAAGGTATCACTTGCCAATACTATTCCAATGTATTGACCCACTATGGCTGTAACTTGTGATGTTGCAGGTTACTCTGATGAGGATTAGGAGTCATGAGTCTACACTCAACATGTTTGCCTGTGGCACATGAAGATGAATACTTTTATCTATTTACTTATTTAAACTCTTGTACTAGGCCTGTGGCCTTGGAGTTGTAAAGACTATGTTTGTCTCTAGAATGATTGTAATAATGACCTTTGTTTCTGTGTACTTGATCTTAAACTGTCGATGCTAGCACTGATCCAGGGACTAGCATTGCAATCACAGGGATCCTTTTCCTTTATAAAGGAGGGATCTTACACCCAAATACAAGCAAGTTGTCGAACAATCAAAAACAAGCTTGTAAGAACCAAATCAAAAGCTAGGGTTTCCAAAAAAATACTAGAGCATGGGGGCCCTCAAGTGAATTAGGGAGAAATGAAGATATCTCTTGGTGAAGCTGTAGATCAAGGCCTCCTCCTTCGATTCTCCAAAGATCAATGAGTTTGGATGGTTGGATGAAGAGATCTTGTTGATTTGGTGGCTCAATTGGGGGTAGTGTTCTTGAGTGGGTCGAGCAGCTGGAGGAAGGGAATAAGGTGCTCTATTTATAAGCAGCCCCCTCCACTGAACTATTTTCTGACCGTTGGAGAAAAGTTAGACCGGAGACTCCGGTGTGGAGACCGGAGACCCCGGTCTACACCGGAGAATCCAGCCCACCTCCGGACCAGCCTCCGGACCAACATACAGATTGTCCCAGCCCTTCTGCGAGCCAAGTGGACCGGAGAGTCTGGTATGAGGCATGGACAGGAGTCTCCGGATTTTATCTGGACCCCCTATCAGACTGTCCTAGCCCGAATTTTGTAGCCCCCTCCGGGAATTCCTGCGGAGACTCCGGTCCACACCGGAGACTCTGGTCCAGCCAGACTGGAGACTCCGGTCTGGAATTTCTAGAAACATGCAAATCTTGTAGGAAACATTTCGTAGAGTAAGGGTCCTTTTCAATTTGCATTATATCAACCTATAGACAGTAGCATACTATAAAATGATCTACTTGTTGTTAACGAACACCAAAATTTATTATGACAGTAAATGTCCTTTCAGAAGGGCTTGCAAAAGCCTAAACTTGGGAAAGTTTTCTATTTATTTTTATTTGGCGTTCATTTGCTTTATTTTATTTCGAGGTTATGCTTTTTATTTGAGTTTATAAGCAGTTGTGTTGGTTTCCCCAACACTTTATCTATAGTTATTTTATTTTGTTTTCAATATTTTCAAGCCGAGCTTTGCCGCCAATTTTCTATTATTCAATTTCCTCTCTCAAAAACAACAAAAATATTTTCCATTTATCTTTATTTTCCCTCTTTCTTTTCTTTTCTCCACGAGGTTCTCACATATTTGCAGGAGAGTGATCGAATTCGAGTTTCCAAGAAACAAATCAAATGGGAAGAGAGAAATGGAACCAAACATCAGAGGTATGCCTTATGACTCCCATTTTTTGAATTTTGAGAAACCCATGCTAGTTAGTAGTAAATGTTAAGATATTATATTTGTGGAGTGATTTTTTATATTGTAGTAAAATTTTGTTTGCATGGGTATTTAGTTGAGTATGTTTTGTTCCATCTCTTGTAGTTAACCAAGTCTTGCATAAAAATTTGCTAAAAAATTGTAATAAGAAAAATTCTCATAATTGAAGGCTTGCGTGTTGTAGTGTTTAGTCTTGAAATCTTATTCCTAGAGACACACAACACCACATAAAATAATGATTCGCTTGATATCTCTCTTTGAAAGGATTTTTTCAACTGAATCAATGTTTAGCGGTTTTTGTGAGCATGCCAAAGTTTGACTTGTGAATCATAAGAATCATATAGCTTTATGCGTGTCAAACTTCATGGTATGCCAACAACTCCTCTAGCCTACGAACGATCTTCATGGAGGAAACTCCTAGATTTTGGCTCTGAGTTGATTAAACATATGTAGCAGCAATGCTATAACGGGTAAAATTCTTGGCACTCCCAGGTAGATATGTTCATGATGGAATCACTCCTCTGTATGATATGAGTAATCCTTATGCACAACGAACAAAAACCTCAGTGATGCCACACGTGTCCATCACAGCCTGATAAACTAATGAAGTTTTTTGGCATGCTCCCAATTACTTAAGAACTAAAATTCTAGAAGGACAATGAATAGAAAGGTAGTTCTTGAAAAGTCTTGATTTATTGATGTGGGAGAATTGAGATACTTTAGTGTATATGCTTTTCATGAAAAACTCTTGCACTCTTAATTTTACATGATTATACTTTATTGTTCAAAGGCAAGCTTATGAGTTGATTATATGACATGGAATAGGGTTTACACAATTGAATCATCCATCCTAACAATAATTTTGTTGCGCTATAAGGATTCATGAAACCCAAATGATATGATTGCCATTAATCTATCTATGCTGAAGTTTTTCTGTCACATCCCAAATTTTAGATTTGGTTCTGCATATCATTCATATCATTGCATCATGTTCTTCCATGCAAAACCTTCGATTGAAATGATACGGCAAAACGCTATTTTCAAAACCCTATTTTATATTACTAAAATGATCCTACGGGAGGGTCTACTAGGATATGTGTTTTCCACCCTTGTAGACTAGTGGTTTCACTCACCACTTGACCCTAGATTGATCCCCTGGATTTTAGAAAAATTTAAAAACAAGAATCGTTCGATTCGGAGCTCGCATGAAAAAGTTACGGAGTTTTTGCTAATAGGAAATTGGAAAAGGAAAAGAGATAAAAAAGGCGAATCGGCCATGACTGGGTCAGCGCTGCCCATACCAGCGCCAGCAGACGCCTGCACTGCCGCTCATGGGCAGCTCTATCCGCTGCCCCGCGCCAGGCCACCGACAGGTGGGCCCCACCTATCGGCGCTGACATCGCCACCACCGCGTCCGTATCGGACTCCGCAACCACCGCGCGCGCCGTCTCCGCCTCGGGCCCGCGTGGGGCCCTTCTTAGCCGCCTCGCCCACGACCCGTGCCTCCCCATCGTGCCCGCACCCTCGCGATCCGCCGCTCTCCCTCTCTCTCGCCGCGAGCGCGCCGCCCCGCGAGCGCGCCTCCCCGCGACCCGCCGCCCCTGACCGCCGCCTCTCCTCCCCCGCAGGCCGACGCCCGCCGACGCCGACCCCGCCGCCTCGACGTCCGCCCGCGCCCGCCGCTCCATCTCCGCGCTGACAGGACCTCGCCGCGCCGCCGTCCCTCCGCGCCGATCCCGCTGCTAGACCGCCACCCCGCCGCCGAACCGCCGCCCCGCCGCCGCCCGCCGGTAAGCCCCGCCGCCGCACCACCTCCCTGGCTGCCGATCTGCGATCCAACGGCCCAGATTGGGCATGGACTAGTCAGACCGCGCGGTTGACTGGTCAACAGCCAGTCAACCCGCGCTGAGTCAACGATGAGTCAGCAGGGAATATTCCCAGAATATTCCCTTTTGATCTAAATCGATTTAGAAATTGAAGAATTTTGTAGAATCTTGTAAATTGCATAGAAATTAATCTACTGGGCCAAAAATTGCAAATAAAATATGTGTAGATTCAGTAAGTCGTGTAGAACCTTGCTGTACCATTGTTTCACACTTTTGTAGCAAGTTTTTGTCCAGATTAATTAAATGAGTTAATGGCCTTTTTGGGGTAATTAATTCGTAGAAAAAGATCTGTAAATCCAAAAATTGCATATGATATGTCCCTGGATTCAGTAGAACAAGGGGAATCAATACAAATTTCTCTTCGAGTCAAGTTGGATGGATACCCAATATAGAGTCCTTCTTCAATGATGTTCTATAAATCAATACAAGAGATACGCACATGAGATTTCATGAGAGATTGCCATTGAGCAAAAGTAGATGCAGCTAGCTTTGGTGGGTCTCCTCTATTGTTTATATGAGGGTGAGGAATTGGAGGGTCGGGAGTGTACCATCCTCGAGAGTCATGGTCATCTCCCTTCCACCATCCCTTTTTGTGGTGGAATTAGTGTTGTCTTGATTACCCCCCACCACCATACCCGTGTGTGATACCGGGGCATTCACCTTAGGTAATGATGGAGGTTCCTCTTGAGGAGAAGGGGATGATGAGCCACCTTTATCTTTCACAAGTTGATCAAGTAGCTTGTGAAATTGTTTGATCTCGTTGGACAAGGTGGAGGTCAATCTTGTTTCCAAGTTTTTGATATCCTCAAAGGTCACCGAGGTGATAGCCTCATCATCACCTTCCCCATCTTGGCTACCCATATACTCTTAGGCAGTAAAGCCCGAAGAAAGAGCCGAGGCTCTGATACCAATTGAAAGGATCGTATGGGCGCCTAGAGGGTGGGGGGTGAATAGGTGCTACTTCCAATTTTCTTTTTTTTGAAATTAGGGTTTGACAAGAAAGGTAAATTCTCTAGATTATGCAACTAAGATGAATTTACCTATATGTCAAACTTGCACCAACAAGCACAATACTAAGTAAGAACAAGTAAAGTAAAGTGTGTTAAAGGATAAAGGTAACCAAAGTGGTGGACGCGGAGACACAAGGATTTGTTTCCCCTTGTTCCTTCCTTTTGAGGGGAAGTATGTCTACGTTTGTAGAGGGGGTGGTTTCAAACCACTAACGCCACGAGAGGCCTCCCTTGTTATTCGATGAACCTCACCCCAAAGGGTTCAATTCACCTTTTCCACTCTATCGGCAACCTTCGAGGTGGAAGCCAAAACCTTTACAACAAGTTTGGGGCACACATCCACAACCTAATTGGAGGCTCCCAATGTAACATCCCTAAAATCATGTTTAAAACTCATGCATATCATCCATGCATCCATGATCATATAGAGTTCATCTCAAACAAATCAATTCAAAAACAGGAGCATATGAGCTCATTATTTTATGTGATCAGCATTTGAAACAAGTACAAATCTCCAATGTGAGATAGATGTTCATGAAACCAAACCTTGTTGTCTTATTGCTCTCAGGTTGTATTACTAGGTTGCTAAGATTTAAACCAAAGTTTCAAAACAAATTTGATTTGAAAACAAGTTTCAAAACCTATTCAAACTAGTACTATGCCGCTGCTTATTTATCTTTTTCCAAGTGACCAAGCCAATTCAAAGTGACCACTTGGTTTTATGCCCAGAAATGTGATTGTTGCACACTGCAAAAATCAAGAAAAGATTTGAATTCAAAGAGGTTTTGAAATCATTTCAAATTGATTCCTGAAATTGAAAACAGAAAAAGAAAAAGAGAAAAGAATTGGAAAAGGGCATGCGCCACCTATCTAGCCCAACGACGAATTCAGCCCACTAAGCCCACCCGGGTTCCCCCTCTCTCTTTCTCACTCGCAGACGAACCCACCCAAGTCATTGACCACACGACCCCACCTCCTCTCTGTTTCACTCGCTGACAAGTGGACCCTGCGACCACGTCGTCGTCGTCAATCACGCGCGGTCGCGACGCTCGCTCCTCCGTTACCTCGCCACAGTCACTGCGGGCTTAATTGCCATTGATTCTGCGCTTAATCGCCGCTCCCCTTCTGCCTACATAACCCCCTCTGCACCGCGGCCATTTCCCCTCACCTAGCGCCACCTCTCTGCCACCAGGCTGCCCGCAATCGCCCTTGCGCCGCCGCAGACAGACGCACTCCGGCGACCAATCTCGGTGAGTCTTGCCGCTTCGCCTCAGGTTCAAACCATCATAACCAGCACGTCCTTGCGCGTTCACTGATGCCCTCTGTTTGCTTTCTCGTGACCCAGAACGACGTCTTCGTCCACACCCGCGAGCACCTAAGCCGCCGCTCGACTCTGACGTGCGATTCAGGTAAAACGAGGCCACCCCTCGCCTTCCCTTTGGTACTGTCCTGATCGCCAGGCCTTTGCGCATCTCCTAAACCATCTGGCTCGTGCTAGGTCGATGTAGAACCTCGGCAACGTCTTGACGACAAAGAAGCCCGACGCCCAGCAACTCCAAGCTCCTCGGCCCCTACCACTCTGCGCTCCCCTTGACCAGCCATCGCCACCTTGAGCATCAGCATCGCACGGCGAGCTTGGTAAGCCCCTTCCCCCTCTCCCACGCGACCTAGAACGCCGGTAGCAGTTCTGACAGAGGCGTCGCCGCCTGTCGCCGCCGCCAGCGCCGCCACTGGATGGTCGAGTGCTGAGCATCGTTAGAGCTAGATCCTGCGGATACGATAGAACCTAGACGAAGTGGTACGATTCAATCTGAGCCGCGCAATTAAGTTAGATCCAGCGGCTCAGGAGCGTGATCCGACGCGAACCGGTACGCACCAATCAGAGCGTGACGCGTGGCTAGAGATTAGATTTAAAAACAGGATTTGAATCTATTAGTGGTTTGAAATTGTTTTAGCTGTAACTTTTGATCCCCACGTTCAAATTTGACAAATTTTGTATCAATGGAATCAGGAGAACAAGCCCTTTCTAAATATGCAATGTGTTTAGTGATTTGCTTCTGTTAAAATGGTTTTATTTACAGAAACATGTGTAGGGCTATTTTGAGTTTATGAATTGTTTGAGAAATGTTTTAAGGTTTAAATAAATGTTGTTTGGCAACTTTTGAACTTTTTTATGAACCAGTACTATGCACTTGTCTTGTTGTGTTTAGAAAATCATCACATATCATATTGCATGCATTCATATATTTTTTTTTGTATATATTTTGTATGTGATTTGTTGCTATGATTTTATGTGTAGATTTTGGTGCCAATAGTAATTGTGATTGTGAGGAGTGTAAATACTCTCCAAACTACCAAGGAAAGTGGTGCTTCATGATAGTTTCATCCCTATGTTTTCTACTAAGCATTAGAAATATTTTGCTAGTCTTGCATGTTATATTTTGCTTATATGCCATGTTGGGAAATCCTAGTAGTTGTAGAATTGCTAGGAAATTTCTAAGTTAAGCTGCTTATCTATGCCATGCTTAGCCTAGCTAGTAGCAACCAAGGGTGGTGAAATATACATGCTATGATGAAAATATTTCTAAGTCTTTGGACTTGTGTTTTGCCTAATAAAACAACTAAGTGAATGAAACACCTGGGTGGAATGGAAGGAATGGTTTATGTTGAGTGGTTACACAAGGCCCATTTCTATGGCTTACCTTGTGTATCTCACTTGTGGAAAGCCACCCAGGAACAAAGAGATTTTAGAGGCCAAATGTAAAGAAGCTTCTAGTGCAGCCACTTGGTAATATGGGCTCTGCCTGGATCACATAGGTTTCTAGAACTTAGCCATTTGGACAGTTGGTGGTAGTGGGATGATAGGTTGGAACGCTTCCATTTGGTCTAAGGGAAGGCTTCTGAAAGGTCCTGTCTTGGTGAAAATCAAGGCTTGTGGGGAAAGTGCACAACCTCTGCAAATGGAAGAATCTAAGTACTTAGCCATGTCCCTGGTATTGGACAACTTGAGCATCAATACATGGAAGCTATCAAGAATCTCATCATCCAAATTTCTAAGTAAAAACATGTGGTTGAACAAGGGTGAAGGTCCCTAATGTCTATTGGTGGTTCCTTGGGAAAAGTTTTGACAAAGAAAAACTTAGTGATTTTCAACTAATAGGCAAAACCTATTTTGAGCAAAGCAAGCCAAAGCTACACTTAGCCAAATTGCATATAGTATCTAGTCCACCAAAATTATACTAAGGTATCACTTGCTAATACTATTACAATATATTGACCCACTGTGGCTGTAACTTGTGATGTTGCAGGTTACTCTGATGAGGATTAGGAGTCATGAGTCTACACTCAACATGTTTGCCTGTGGCACATGAAGATGAAGACTTTTATCTATTTACTTATTTAAACTCTTGTACTAGGCCTGTGGCCTTGGAGTTGTAAAGACTATGTTTGTCTCTGGAATGACTGTAATAATGACCTTTGTTTCCGTGCACTTCATCTTAAACTATGGATGCTAGCATTGATCCAGGGACTAGCATTGCAATCACAGGGATCCTTTTCATTTATAAAGGAGGGATCTTACATATGGTATCAGAGCACTGTGTTGCCTGTAGGATTATGACCCTAGAATTGGAAACCACTAAGGAAATTTTTTCAACAACTTCTACACTTGTCTATTCTTCTCGTAAACTTTTCTAATCTTCTTTCTCATCGCCATTTGTAGATGAACTCCATCAACGAAGCCGTAAGGAAAGGACCACTCATGACAATGACTTTGGAGTGTGAGACAGAATTCCCAAAGGCTATCAAGGACCTCATGGTTGCAATGGAAATACATGGTGCAACTGTGTTCAAAGGCTTTCCTGTGATGGATGAAGGAGTTGAGTACTGGTGGGTGAAACTTCACTTGTATAAAAACAAGGAAGACAACCACAAGGAATCAGGATTCTGCATGTTCACCAATTCAGTGATGCACCCTACATTCTTTGATTCAGCAAGGGATGCAGCTTGGAAGACCATCAAAGAACTTGGTGATAGAGTCAAGTGCAGAATGTTCAACATCCAAAATAGCCTAAAAGAAGAGAAGAAGCATACCCAAGAGTTGGAGGCTACCAACCAAACCTTAAGAGGAGACATTATAGACTTAGTAATGGAGTCATGTGTTCAAGATAGAGTGATTGATTCTAGAAATATTGTGTTAGCCAACATATCTAGTGAGTTGGGATTGTAACTTACTTCATTAGTTGGACCACCACTTATCACCTTATTTTCCAAATGTTGCTTAAAATAAGTTGAACCTTGGTTGTTGTAATGGATCCATGTATGCCATGACTTGTGTTTTTTGATTTCCAAGGATATGTATGTGATGCTTTGCTTTGTGTTTTATCTTAAATTGTGTTGTTCTAACTTTTTCTATCTTATAAATAGATGCCTAATGTTACCATCAGCACTGTTGAGGAGTTCCAGGGAACTCGCTTTGGTCCTCGTATTATTGAGCTCACTACTTTGCTCAATCTCCCTCTTCCTACCATCATGTTGTTTCCCCTCACCAAGTTTGAGAGGAAAGACCTTTGGGGTTTCAAGGTCAATCAGCAGACGGGCCTTGAGCCAGCCTACCACGGAGGCTATCATCTTCAAGCAAATGCACGATGACAAGGAGAGAGGCCTAGAGGTAGTCATGCAGGACTTGATTGGGCGTCATTAGGGAGACACTCTCGGAGTTAGAGGTACTCACTTCCACGTCTTTGGTAGACGTGATGAGGATGGAGAGGCCATCGACTTCGAGGACACTTCGAGGGATACAGCTGAGCTGATTCGCCTATACCTCCAGGACTTAGAGGTTCTTCTTAGGCACGTGGACACTGATAGGACCAACGTCATGCTTAGCAATGACGAACTTCAGGTGCAGCTTCGTGAGAAGGACAAGATCTTCACGGAGCAAGATGAGATAGTCAAGGAGATGGAGGCAAAGTTCGAGAGCCAGGACAGAAAGTTCAAGAGTCGGAGGCGAGTCAAGATAGGAACAAGAGCATTCGGGACATGACTGAAGAACTGCAGGCCAAGGACTTCGAGCTCGAGCATCAGCAGACTGTGATTGAGAGGCTTCGTTCTTAGAAGAGGGCTCTCAAAGCCAAAGTAGAGACCTTGACCACCAATGTCGAGGAATACAAGACCGCGATGGAGAATGCAGGTCTTACCTTTGTTGTGGAGGAGGTTGATGCCGAGGAGTAGTCATGACTACTCATTTATCATTTATTTATCATACTTTATTTGTGTCACAATGACCATCCAACATGTGGATGGCTTGTTATTGGTGTGTTTACTTTGCAAACTTGTCGTTTTTGTTGTTGAACTATTATTATTATGATGCATGCTTGGTGGTTGTTTATGTGATGTATTGTGCATGATAGCATCTATGGGTATCTCATTCTTATCTCTATTGAACAAACCACAGATGCCTCCCCATCGTGCCAATCCCAACCCCAACAACAACAACAACATCACCCCTGAGATGCAGCAAATGATGAAGGCTCAGACTCAGCTAATGCAAATGATGACCACGTTCATCCAGAATTAGAACAACAACAACAACAACAATAACAACAATAACAACAACAACCCACCGGGTTTTGACATGCTTACCAGGTTCTTGAGATTGAGGCCAGCAAAGTTCTCAGGAACAACTGATCCAATGGTAGCCAATGATTGGCTACGCTCTGTGAACAAGGACTTGGTAACTGTGGGCTGTACTGATGCAGAAAAAGTTAGATTTGCAGAACATTTGTTGGAAGGACCAGCCGCCACTTGGTGGGATCACTTCCAGGTCACCACTCCCATCGAAGATGTGACATGGGCTATTTTTGAAGATGGCTTTCGTACTGCTCACATCTCATCCAGAGTGATGAGTTTGAAGAAGAAAGAGTTCCATATTCTGAAGCAGCGCCACCGCAGCGTGGCTGAATATATTGAGGAGTTCAACAATCTGGCGCGTTACGCACCAGATGAAGTTGAAACTGATGCTAAGAGGAAGGAAAAGTTTCTTGAAGGGCTGAATGATGAACTGAACTTGCAGCTATCAGTGGCCTATGTTCCCACTTATCAGTCTCTTTGTGACAAGGCTGCTATTTGGAGAACAAAATGAAGCAAGTTGAGAGTAGAAAGAGAAAGCACTCAGACAAGCACAGCTCGGGATCGTCTCACAAACGTTCCCATTATGATGATAGTGGAAGCTCAGGATCCCACAAGCATGGGAAATTCAACAAGCACCACAACCACAACCGTCATCATGACAACAAGCATCACCGTAGTCATGACAATGACAAGTACAAGAACCACAAGGGTGGATATAAGAGCCACCACAGTGGTAGTGGAAGCCAGCCTGTCAAGAAGGATATTAGTCAGGTTGAGTGTTTCAAGTGTAAGAAGATGGGGCATTATGCTAATGAATGCCCAGAAAAGAAAGTTGAAGGACCTAACAAGCCCAACTCTTTTCAAAAGGGACAAGTGAACCACATCAATGTGGAGGAAATCTATGAGGAGCCTCATGCTGTTGCTGGTAAGTTCAAACTCAATTCCGTTCTAGCATTTGTTCTCTTTGATACTGGTGCATCTCATTCATTCATATCAAGAGCATTTATTGAAAGAAATGAACTGCCGGTAGAAACTATTGGGTGCCCTATAAAAGTAAGTTCTCCTGGCGGAGAAATGATAGTGAATTCAGGATGTCATGATCTAGTCATAGAGTTTGGGAAGTATAAGTTTCCCGTTAACTTGATAATCCTAAATTCCCAAGGATTGGATGTCATTTTGGGAATGTACTAGATGACTAAGAACAAGGGAGTAATAGATTGTGCCAACCATACTGTCTCACTCACAACTCCAGAAAATAAAAGGATCAGATTCAAGACTAATTTTGAAGCAAAAAGGAGTAAGCTAAATTCTCTTAAGGGGGTTAGCATAGACAGTGTGCCAATTGTGAGTGAATATCCGGATGTGTTTCCGGAAGAATTGCCGGGAATGCCACCAGATAGAGATGTGGAGTTCCTTATTGATTTGCTACCAGGATCGGGACCTATAGCAAAGAGACCGTACAAGATGTCAGTTGATGAACTGGAAGAACTCAAGAAACAACTTGGAGAGCAGTTGCAGAAAGTATTTATTCAACCAAGTTCTTCATCTTGGGGAGCCCCAGTTTTGTTTGTGGAGAAGAAAGATAGAAGCCAAAGGTTATGCATAGATTACCGTTCACTCAATGAGGTGACTATCAAGAACAAATACCCTTTGCCAAGAATCAATGACTTATTTGATCAACTAGAAGGAGCTTGTGTATTCTCAAAGATTGACCTTCGGTCAGGTTATTTCCAACTCAAGATAAGAGAACAAGACATACCTAAAACAGCTTTCACCACAAGGTATGGATTGTATGAGTATACCGTGATGCCATTTGGTTTGACCAATGCACCAGCATACTTCATGAATATGATGAACAAGGTGTTCACGGAATTTCTTGATAAGTTTGTTGTCGTTTTCATCGATGACATTTTGATCTACTCCAAGAGCAAAGAAGAACATGAAGGACATTTGCATTTGATACTTGAGAAGCTTAGAGAGCATAAACTATATGCCAAATTCAGCAAGTGTGAATTCTAGTTGAATGAAGTTGGATTTCTTGGACACATTGTGTCAGGAGATGGTGTAGCAATTGATCCTGCTAAAGTTTCAGCTGTAACTGAATGGGAATCTCCCAAGTCAGTGAAAGAAGTTCGTAGTTTCCTTGGCTTAGCAGGTTATTACAGAAGATTCATTGAGAATTTCTCCAAGGTGTCTAAGCCTATGACAGAGTTGCTAAAGAAGGACAAGAAATTTGCTTGGTCTGAAGGTTGTGAACTCAGCTTCCAAGAATTAAAGAAGAGACTTGTGTGACACAGTCTTATGTACACTTGATTTGGAGAAGGATTTCCAAGTGTATTGTGATGCATCTCATCATGGATTGGGTGCAGTACTTATGCAAGAAGGGAAAGTTGTGGCCTATGCCTCGAGACAACTCAAAAATCATGAGGTAAACTATCCTACTCATGATTTAGAGTTAGCCTCTGTTGTCCATGCACTCAAAACATGGAGACACTATCTTTTGGGAAAGCGATGTGAAGTGTTCACAGATCACAAGAGTCTGAAGTATATCTCCACCCAGAAGGAAATTAACATGAGACAAAGAAGATGGCTAGAACTCATCAAGGACTACGACTTGAGTTTGCAATACCACCCCGGTAAAGCAAATGTTGTAGCAGATGCTCTAAGCCGTAAGGTTTTTGTGAATGGCCTTACTAAGGGAGAACTGCCAGATGATCTGTGTGCCCAATTTAGAGACCTCAGATTGGAGATTCTGCCTGAAGGACATCTCATGTCTTTGGATGTTCAACCTACCATGTTGGACAAGATCAAAGAAGCCCAGAAGACTGATAAGGAAGTTGGAGATATTAAGGAAAAGATTGGTAAAGGAAAAGCCAAAGGATTCCATGAAGACGAACATGGTACTTTATGGCATGGAAAACGTATCTGTGTTCCACAAGATCGAGAGCTTCGGAAACTGATTTTGCAAGAAGCACACAACTCACCATATTCCATTCATCCGGGTAACACCAAAATTTACATGGATATGAAGGAAAGATTTTGGTGGAATAATCTCAAAAAGGACATCACCGAACATATTGCTTTGTGTGATGTGTGTAGTAGAGTGAAAGCGGAACATCATAAACCAGCAGGTTTGCTTCAACCACTACCTATTCCTGATTGGAAGTGGGACAAGATTGGTATGGATTTCATTACCGGATTGCCAAGGACCCGGTCAGGATATGATCCTATTTGGGTAGTAGTGGATCGCCTAACGAAAGTGGCCCATTTCATACCCGTGAAGACAACCTACACTAGTGCTAAGTTAGCCATGATATATATGAGTAGAATTGTATGTCTACATGGTGTACCCAAGAGTATTGTGTCAGATAGAGGAACCCAATTCACTTCCCATTTTTGGAGGCAATTACATGAGTCATTGGGAACGAGGTTGGAATTTAGTACTGCTTTTCATCCTCAAACTGATGGACAGACAGAAAGTACTAATCAGATTCTTGAAGACATGTTGAGGGCATGTGCCCTAGACTATGGAGCTAGTTGGGATGAAAGTCTTCCTTACGCAGAATTTTCTTATAACAACAGCTATCAAGCCAGCATTGAGATGGCACCATTTGAGTTTCTCTATGGGAGAAAATGTACCACCCCATTACTATGGAATGGTGTGGGAGAAAGAAGTTTGTTCGGACCAGAACTTATCAAAGAAGCTGAAGAGAAGGTCAAGTTGGTTAAGGACAGATTGAAGATAGCCCAGTCCCGACAGAAAAGCTACGCAGATCCTAAGCGTAGAGAAGTCACCTATGAAGTTGGTGATAGAGTTTATCTTAGAGTGTCACCACTTCGTGGAGTGAAGAGGTTTGGAGTCAAAGGGAAGTTGGCCCCAAGATATGTTGGACCATTCAAGACTTTGAGTCGTAAAGGAGAAGTTGCTTATGAAATTGAATTGCCAGAGTCTTTGTCAGCTGTTCATAATGTGTTTCATGCGAGTCAGCTTAAGAAATGTCATCCAGAAATGGAAGAAACTTCTTTGAAGGATACTATACCTTTGGAAGAGGTTCAATTGCAAAGTGATCTCACTTATGAATAGAAACCTATAAAGATTCTTGAGACTGCAGAAAGAGTTACACGGACTAAGACTATCAAGTTCTGCAAAGTTCAATGGAATCATCATTCCGAAGAGGAAGCAACATGGGAAAGAGAAGATGATCTTCGGAAAGACCACCCTCACCTATTTGCTAGATAATCCGAATCTCGAGGGCGAGATTCACCTTAAGGGGGTTAGATTTGTAACATCCCTAAAATCATGTTTCAAACTCATGCATATCATCCATGCATCCATGATCATATAGAGTTCATCTCAAACAAATCAATTCAAAAACAGGAGCATATGAGCTCATTATTTTATGTGATCAGCATTTGAAACAAGTACAAATCTCCAATGTGAGATAGATATTCATGAAACCAAACCTTGTTGTCTTATTGCTCTCAGGTTGTATTACTAGGTTGCTAAGATTTAAACCAAAGTTTCAAAACAAATTTGATTTGAAAACAAATTTCAAAACCTATTCAAACTAGTACTATGCCACTGCTTATTTATCTTTTTCCAAGTGACCAAGCCAATTCAAAGTGACCACTTGGTTTTATGCCCAGAAATGTGATTGTTGCACACTGCAAAAATCCAGAAAAGATTTGAATTCAAAGAGGATTTGAAATCATTTGAAATTGATTCCTGAAATTGAAAACAGAAAAAGAAAAAGAGAAAAGAATTGGAAAAGGGCCTGCGCCACCTATCTAGCCCAACGACGAATTCAGCCCACTAAGCCCACCCAGGTTCCCCCTCTCTCTTTCTCACTCGCAGACGAACCCACCCAAGTCACTGACCACACGACCCCACGTCCTCTCTGTTTCACTCACTGACAAGTGGACCCTGCGACCACGTCGTCGTCGTCGTCGTCAATCACGCGCGGCCGCGACGCTCGCTCCGGCGTTACCTCGCCGCAGTCACCGCGGGCTTAATTGCCATTGATTCTGCGCTTAATCGCCGCTCCCCTTCTGCCTACATAACCCCCTCTGCACCGCGCCATTTCCCCTCACCTAGCGCCACCTCTCTGCCACCAGGCTGCCCGCAATCGCCCTTGCGCCGCGGCAGACAGACGCACTCCGTCGACCAATCTCGGTGAGTAATGACCGCCCCCCTGTCTCTGGTTCAAATCATCGTAACCAGCACGTCCTTGCGCGTTCACTGATGCCCTCTTTTTTCTTTCTCGTGACCCAGAACGACGTCTTCGTCCACACCCGCGAGCACCTGAGCTGCCGCTCGACTTCGACGTGCGATTCAGGTAAAACGAGACCGCCCCTCGCCTTCCCTTTGGTACTGTCCTGATCACCAGGCCTTTGCGCATCTCCTAAACCATCTGGCTCATGCTAGGTCGATGCAGAACCTCGGCAGCGTCTTCGACAGCAAGCAACTGACGCCGCCAGCAACTCCAACGAGCTCCCTCGGCCACTACAGCGCGCCCCTTGACCAGCCATCTCCACCTTGAGCATCAGCATCGCACGGCGAGCTTGGTAAGCCCCTTCCCCCTCTCCCACGCGACCTAGAACGCTGGTAGTAGTTCTGACAGAGGCGTCGCCGCCTGTCGCCGCCGCCAGCGCCGCCACTGGATGGTCGAGTGCTGAGCGCCGTTAGTTCTAGATCCTGCGGATACGATAGAACCTGGACGAAGCGGTACGATTCAATCTGAGCCGCGCGATTAAGTTAGATCCAGCGGCTCAGGAGCGTGATCCGGCCTTGAACGATGCAGCCAATCAGAGCGTGACGCGTGGCTATAGATTAGATTTAAAAACAGGATTTGAATCTATTAGTGGTTTGAAATTGTTTTAGCTATAACTTTTGATCCCCATGTTCAAATTTGACAAATTTTATATCAATGAAATCAGGAGAACAAGTCCTTTCTAAATATGCAATGTGTTTAGTGTTTTGCTTCTGTTAAAATGGTTTTATTTACAGAAACATGTGTAGGGCTATTTTGAGTTTATGAATTGTTTGAGAAATGTTTTAAGGTTTAAATAAATGTTGTTTGGCAAGTTTTGAACCTGTTTATGAACCAGTACTGTGCACTTGTCTTGTTGTGTTTAGAAAATCATCACATATCATATTGCATGCATTCATATATTTTTGTTTGTATATATTTTGTATGTGATTTGTTGCTATGATTTTATGTGTAGATTTTGGTGCCAATAGTGATTGTGATTGTGAGGAGTGTAACTACTCTCCAAACTACCAAGGCAGGTGGTGCTTCATGATATTTTCATCCCTATGTTTTCTACTAAGCATTAGAAATATTTTGCTAGTCTTGCATGTTATATTTTGCTTATATGCCATGTTGGGAAATCCTAGTAGTTGTAGAATTGCTAGTAAATTTCTAAGTTAAGATGCTTATCTATGCCATGCTTAGCCTAGCTAGTAGCAACCAATGGTGGTGAAATATACATGCTATGATGAAAATATTTCTAAGTCTTTGGACTTGTGTTTTGCCTAATAAAACAACTAAGTGAATGAAACACCTGGGTGGAATGGAAGGAATGGTTTATGTATAGTGGTTACACAAGGCCCATTTCTATGGCTTACCTTGTGTATCTCACTTGTGGAAAGCCACCCAGGAACAAAGAGATTTTAGAGGCCAAATGTAAAGAAGCTTCTAGTGCAGCCACTTGGCAATATGGGCTCTGCTGGATCACATAGGTTGCTAGAACTTAGCCATTTGGACAGTTGGTGGTAGTGGGATGATAGGTTGGAACGCGTCCATTTGGTCTAAGGGAAGGCTTCTGAAAGGTCTTGTCTTGGTGAAAATCAAGGCTTGTGGGGAAAGTGCACAACCTCTGCAGATGGAAGAATCTAAGTACTTAGCCATGTCCCTGGTATTGGACAACTTGAGCATCAAGACACGGAAGCTATCAAGAATCTCATCATCCAAATTTCTAAGTAAAAACATGTGGTTGAACAAGGGTCAAGGTCCCCAATGTCTATTGGTGGTTCCTTGGGAAAAGTTTTGACAAAGAAAAACTTAGTGATTTTCAACTAATAGGCAAAACCTATTTTGAGCAAAGCAAGCCTAAGCTACACTTAGCCAATTTGCATATAGTATCTAGTCCACCAAAAATTATACTAAGGTATCACTTGCCAATACTATTCCAATGTATTGACCCACTGTGGCTGTAACTTGTGATGTTGCAGGTTACTCTGATGAGGATTAGGAGTCATGAGTCTACACTCAACATGTTTGCCTGTGGCACATGAAGATGAATACTTTTATCTATTTACTTATTTAAACTCTTGTACTAGGAATGTGGCCTTGGAGTTGTAAAGACTATGTTTGTCCCTAGAATGATTGTAATAATGACCTTTGTTTCTGTGTACTTCATCTTAAACTATGGATGCTAGCATTGATCCAGGCACTAGCATTGCAATCACAGGGATCCTTTTCCTTTATAAAGGAGGGATCTTACACCCAAATACAAGCAAGTTGTCGAACAATCAAAGACAAGCTTGTAAGAACCAAATCAAAAGCTAGGGTTTCCAAAAAAATACTAGAGCATGGGGGCCCTCAAGTGAATTAGGGAGAAATGAAGATATCTCTTGGTGAAGCTGTAGATCAAGGCCTCCTCCTTCGATTCTCCAAAGATCAATGAGTTTGGATGGTTGGTTGAAGAGATCTTGTTGATTTGGTGGCTCAAATGGGGGTAGTGTTCTTGAGTGGGTCGAGCAGCTGGAGGAAGGGAATAAGGTGCTCTATTTATAAGCAGCCCCCTCCACTGAACTTTTTTCTGACCGTTGGAGAAAAGTTAGACCGGAGACTCCGGTGTGGAGACCGGAGACCCCGGTCTACACCGGAGAATCCAGCCCACCTCCGGACCAGCCTCCGGACCAACATACAGATTGTCCCAGCCCTTCTGCGAGCCAAGTCTGGTCTGAGGCATGGACAGGAGTCTCCGGATTTTATCTGGACCCCCTATCAGACTGTCCTAGCCCGAATTTTGTAGCCCCCTCCGGGAATTCCTGCGGAGACTCCGGTCCACACCGGAGACTCTGGTCCAAAGACTGAGACTCGTCTGGAATTTCTAGAAACATGCAAATCTTGTAGGAAACATTTCGTAGAGTAAGGGTCCTTTTCAATTTGCATTATATCAACCTATAGACAGTAGCATACTATAAAATGATCTACTTGTTGTTAACGAACACCAAAATTTATTATGACAGTAAATGTCCTTTCAGAAGGGCTTGCAAAAGCCTAAACTTGGGGAAGTTTTCTATTTATTTTTATTTGGCGTTCATTTGCTTTATTTTATTTCGAGGTTATGCTTTTTATTTGAGTTTATAAGCAGTTGTGTTGGTTTCCCCAACACTTTATCTGTAGTTATTTTATTTTGTTTTCAATATTTTCAAGCCGAGCTTTGCCGCCAATTTTCTATTATTCAATTTCCTCTCTCAAAAACAACAAAAATATTTTCCATTTATCTTTATTTTCCCTCTTTCTTTTCTTTTCTCCAAGAGGTTCTCACATATTTGCAGGAGAGTGATCGAATTCGAGTTTCCAAGAAACAAATCAAACGGGAAGAGAGAAATGGAACCAAACATCAGAGGTATGCCTTATGACTCCCATTTTTTGAATTTTGAGAAACCCATGCTAGTTAGTAGTAAATGTTAACATATTATATTTGTGGAGTGATTTTTTATATTGTAGTAAAATTTTGTTTGCATGGGTATTTAGTTGAGTATGTTTTGTTCCATCTCTTGTAGTTAACCAAGTCTTGCATAAAAATTTGCTAAAAAATTGTAATAAGAAAAATTCTCATAATTGAAGGCTTGCGTGTTGTAGTGTTTAGTCTTGAAATCTTATTCCTAGAGACACTCAACACCACATAAAATAATGATTCGCTTGATATCTCTCTTTGAAAGGATTTTTTCAACTCAATCAATGTTTAGCGGTTTTTGTGAGCATGCCAAAGTTTGACTTATGAATCATAAGAATCATATAGCTTTATGCGTGTCAAACTTCATGGTATGCCAACAACTCCGCTAGCCTACGAACGATCTTCATGGAGGAAACTCCTAGATTTTGGCTCTGAGTTGATTAAACATATGTAGTAGCAATGCTATAACGGGTAAAATTCTTGGCACTCCCAGGTAGATATGTTCATGATGGAATCACTCCTCTGTATGATATGAGTAATCCTTATGCACAACGAACAAAAACCTCAGTGATGCCACACGTGTCCATCACAGCCTGATAAACTAATGAAGTTTTTTGGCATGCTCTCAATTACTTAAGAACTAAAATTCTAGAAGGACAATGAATAGAAATGTAGTTCTTGAAAAGTCTTGATTTATTGATGTGGGAGAATTGAGATACTTTAGTGTATATGCTTTTCATGAAAAACTCTTGCACTCTTAATTTTACATGATTATACTTTATTGTTCAAAGGCAAGCTTATGTGTTGATTATATGACATGGAATAGGGTTTACACAATTGAATCATCCATCCTAACAATAATTTTGTTGCGCTATAAGGATTCATGAAACCCGAATGATATGATTGCCATTAATCTATCTATGCTGAAGTTTTTCTGTCACATCCCAAATTTTAGATTTGGTTCTGCATATCATTCATATTATTGCATCATGTTCTTCCATGCAAAACCTTCGATTGAAATGATACGGCAAAACACTATTTTCAAAACCCTATTTTATATTACTAAAATGCTCCTGTGGGAGGGTCTACTAGGATTTTTGTTTTCCACCCTTGTAGACTAGTGGTTTCACTCACCACTTGACCCTAGATTGATCCCCTGGATTTTAGAAAAATTTAGAAACAAGAATCGTTCGATTCGGAGCTCGTATGAAAAAGTTACGGAGTTTTTGCTAATAGGAAATTAGAAAAAGAAAAAAGATCAAAAAAAAAAGGGCGCAGTCGCGCCGGCCAGTCAGCGCCCAGCGCGCACGCGCGCGCGCTCCTGCAAGCCGCCGCCCGTGCGACAGGCTCTATCCGCCGCCGCCCCGCGACAGGCCACCGACAGGTGGGCCCCACCTGTCGGCGCCGACATCGCCGCCGCCACGTCCGTATCGGACTCCACAACCACCGCGTGCGCCGTCTCCGCCTCGGGCCCGCGTGGGGCCCTTCTTAGCCGCCTCGCCCGCGACCCCTGCCTCCCCATCGCGCCCGCACCCTCGCGATCCGCCGCTCTCCCTCTCTCTCGCCGCGCCTTGCCGCCCAGCGCCTCCCGACCCACGTCGCCTGACCGCCGCCTCTCCTCCCGCGGGCGCCCTTGACGCGACCCGCGCCACTGGCGTCCGCTCCATCTCCGGCACGTGGGACCTCTCCAACGCTGTCCCTCATGCCCGCCGCCACCTCCCCACCCGCCCGATCTGCGATCCAACGGCCCAGATTGGGCGTGGACTAGTCAGACCGCGCGGTTGACTGATCAACAGCCAGTCAACCCGCGCTGAGTCAGCGCTGAGTCAGCAGGGAATATTCCCAGAATATTCCCTTTTGATTTAAATCGATTTAGAAATTGCAGAATTTTGTAGAATCTTGTAAATTGCGTAGAAATTAATCTACTAGGCCAAAAATTGCAAATAAAATATGTGTAGATTCAGTAAGTCGTGTAGAAGCTTGCTGTACCATTGTTTCACACTTTTGCAGCAAGTTTTTGTCCAGATTAATTAAATGAGTTAATGGCCTTTTTGGGGTAATTAATTCGTAGAAAAAGATCTGTAACTCCAAAAATTGCATATGATATGTCCCTGGATTCAGTAGAACAACGGGAATCTCAAAGTGAATTAAAAGGATAGGCTTACAGTAAAAACTTCTGCAGAAACTATCTAGTGGCTTTCTGCAGTGTTTTAATTATTCAGTGAGTTTTATAATTCCTTTTTGAGTAATTCCAGTTGGTACTGTTCCTAAATAGCAGTGCCTATACAGTAGAATTTTCCCAAGATTTTACAAACAGTATACTATTGGTAGTGAATTATTTGGGTTCTAGCTCTAGTTTTGAGCATTATATTTTGCATAATAGTTTTTCTTGCGCTAAAACTATTTTCCATGCATGCAATCAGTAGCTTTACTGAAAGGATTATGTGGTGCTGCTGTAACATCAATTCACTTGTCATGCATGCATTCATGCATCATCTTTGTTGCATATGCTTGTGGATTGTTTGTTTATGATTGCAATTGTATCATGTAGATTGTGACGAGTGCAACGCTTGCTCGTGTGTGGATTGTTCTTTCGACCGCTAGAACCAAGTCAAGTAGATGCTACTTTGTTCATGAATATTTTCCTACTATTTTCAATGCATTGTCGTGTATTTTGTAGACGTATGTGTAGGATGATACTATCGCTATGCTATGTCCTATTATGTGGTAGGGCCTTCCTTGTAGATGAACCATTGTTGGTAGATGTGCTTAGCCATGCTATGATGAACGAGGGCTCGGTTACATCACTGAAAGTTGTTTCTAAAAGTGTTGGTTTGTGAAAACTAAAACAACTTAATCAATGAACCTCCTGGGTGTGATGGGATTGATAAATTTTGGTGGTTTCATTGTGGAAAGGCACCCAGGTATCAAGAGAAAATGATTGGCATCTTTATTCTGTAGCTTACGTGTACAACCATGTGCCAATAATGGAATGGGCGGTTGGACATAGTAGGTTGTGGTAACTCGAACCCGCGTATCCAGAGATGTAGAATTTTGGTAGGTTGGACCGGTGCGCGTCGGGATTGGGGAGCTACTTCCCGAACAGTCTCTTCTTGGTCTTCTCCCTATCATCACCCAAAATGAGAGTGATGGTACGAGCTGGGCTGGCCAAGTCACATGGGTAAAGTGTACTAACCCCTGCAGGGTGTATAATCAAATTGATTATCCGTGTCCCCGGTTATGGACATCTGAGTTGCTCGATATTGATTCCATGACATGTTTCTCGCTCATTCTAATTTCATAATTGTTTTAATGTTTTTGGGTTAACTTAATTGGGATCTTTTCAAAGAAAATCAAAACTGTTTATGAAAGTAGGACAAAGGTATTTGCAAATGCAAGCTAGCCACAGCTCCACTTGCCAAATATGCATGTAGATGATAGCATTATTGTCTCCTTTACTAGCTCTACTTGCCATACATTCCATGTATTGACCCTTCGGGGCTGCTACGTTTGATGTTGCAGGATATTCCGATTCTGAGTAATCGATATAGGCCACGGTACTCCACTCGGCACTTGTTCACTTGTGGGCACTTTTGAAGAATGGAGGATTTGCTTTATTTATGTTGCTACCTGAATAATTTGAGCCAGCCTTGGGCTAAGCTTTTATTGTAATAATGGTACTCTGGATCTTCGCTATTTATGATATACGGATATTTTGCTATGTTATTCATCTTATTCTATTGTGGGCCAATGAACCGATCCAGGGATTGGCATGTCACATAGAAGCTACGGTCTTTTCAGAACCGTGGTGTTACAAAATGGTATCAGAGCCCGTGTGTCGACTGTAGGATCGTGACCTAGGATTGGATTAGGAAGCCATAGAATTATTAAAGCTTATGTTAACTCTGTCTTTCATCTTATGCCTTTCCTTCTCGTAAGTCCTTATCACATGCTATTCTCACACTTTCCTCTTTTAATTGATAGATGGGAGAAGTCAGGACTGAGTATGCAACCATGGAGTCACTAAGGCCCTTTGCAATACAGTTAGCACAACTCTCGCAGTCATTGGGATTGCCACTGCCCATGTTCAAGGGAAGAAGGCTGTACACCTATGGATATGGTGAGGATGCATGGGAGATCACCACCTTCATCTTCAGGGATGCCGCCTTGCCAAACCCTGTGCATCTGATCTACACCAAGACATACTGCAACTGGGGACTTGGAATCAACTTGGCCATACATGAAGCCCTGTCTCGCCAGTGCCATCATGTCCGACACCTATTGCTAGCAGATTCACCCTACCGTGACTATGGGAGGCGTGATGAAGATGGGCACATTGTGGTTACCCCGGGCGACAGGAACAACATGCCGCCCCGTCGGAGGCACATAGAGGACATGGAAAGGGAGAATGGAGCTCTAGCTGAGAAAGTGATGATGATAAAGGAGATTGCAGATTTTGCTAGCAATGGTATGGTAGTCCAAGGACAGGAGATTGACACCTTGCATGAAGCTGTGGGAGTTTTGGAGAATGCCCTGATAGCCAGAGATGCAACCATAGCTCATCTTCATGGTACTGTGCAGGAGAACACCCAGAACATACAACAGTTGCAAGGGACCGTCCAGGATAGGGATCAAACTATTGAAGCTATGGCAGCCCAGATTGCCGCTCTCCAATCCCAGCTAAATCCACCCTCTGATGATGACAATGGAGATGATGGCAACAATGGGGATGATGATGACAGTGGGAAAGATGATGATGATGAGGACGAGAATGATGATGATGGAGACAATGATGGTGGAGGAGATGAAGCAGTTGCAGTTGCAGCTGAGAGTGAAAAAGAAGAGGAGGATCCAGAAGAGGTGGAGTTTGAGATCTCAAGTGATGACTCAGGAGAGGTGTATACTCCGCCTCCATGGTTGAACCGTGGACAGAAGAGCCAACACGTGAGTGCAAGGACCTACCACAACCTCTTCAAGAAGTAGATAGAAGTCCACCAATTAGACCTCGTTAGGTAAAATCATTAGGATTAGTCTCAATCGATGTGAAACTTAATTACTGTTAGTTCAAGAGTGTTTAGTTGCTTATTTTTGTACTCCAATATCCCAGGAATTATTTGTGCGAATTTTATGAAAGAGTTATGGCAAGTTTGGTTAATATCTGTGTTATTTTCGCTGCAGTTTTCTGCTGATACAGCAGTACTGTACGATTTTTCATATTTTTCTGGTATCTGGGAAAAATCTGAAAAAAATAGGGCTGGTGCAAAACTCTCTTTACTGTATGTGCAAAAATCAGAATAATTCTCTGACGAGTCTAAGTCAGGTAGAAAAATTCGTGAACGCTGCTGGACTGTTCTCGCAGATTGCTGTTTTTGTTGCTTAGTTGATCAACTGTTTAGTTAACCATTGCCAACTCTTGTAAAACTATTTCAGTAGGTATATACTGCTAGGATAACCCCTGGGATGTTGTTGGATCGCTTGTTTGTTGATGTGTTGCTTGCTTGAGACTGTCTGCTATTGTTTGTCGTTGTTTGATCATTATGCATGGGTAGAATCCTATTATCGTAGTTGATTCTTTCTAAGCTTACATGTGCTGAAGCGCAGATGCCTCCCCGCCGTCAACCCACTGAGTTGGAGCAGCTCATGGCAGCTCAGGCACAGCTGACCCAAGTTATGACTGAGTTCATGGAAGCTCAGAACAACAACAACAACAATGGAAAAAACCAGCCTCAGGGAGATGCTCTCACCAGATTTCTGAGGCTAAGGCCAGCTAAGTTCTCTACTGCAACGGAACCAATGGTTGCTCTCGACTGGTTGCGTTCAGTCAATAAGGATCTGGTAACTGTTGGATGCACTGATGCTGAGAAGGTGAGGTTTGCCGCTCACCTACTGGAGGGACCAGCCGCTTCTTGGTGGGACACTTTTTAGATCACCCACCCGCTGGACACTGTGACTTGGGCAATGTTTGAGGAAGGTTTCAGGACCAACCACGTGTCTTCAGGAGTTCTGAGCCTGAAGAGGAAGGAGTTCTGCAACTTGCGCCAAACCAATCGCACCGTGGCTGAGTACATTGTGGAGTTCAACAACCTGTCCCGTTATGCACCTGAGGATGTTGACACTGATGCAAAAAGGAGGGAGAGATTCCTGGATGGCCTCAGTGATGAGCTTTCAGTGCAGCTACTGGTGGTCTATTGCCCCACTTTCCAGCAGCTTATGGGCAAGGCCAGGATCTTGGAAGGGAAACAGAAGCAGGTGGAGAACCGCAAGAGGAAGAGTAACAATCACCACTCTGGTTCACACCACAAGTCTCGCACTTCATATGATGGATACTCCAAGCATGGAGGGAGTGAGCATGGGATCCATGATCGCCACCACCATGGAGGCGATGGACATCGCCATGACAACCACAAGAGCAGCCACCACAGCCACAAGGGAGGACACTCTCACCACTCTGGAGGACACGGTGGACATGACCGCAACCGTGATCGCAGCTTTGTGAAGAAGGATCTGAGTGAGGTGACATGCTTCAAGTGTGGACAGAAGGGACACTATTCTAACAACTGTCCGGAGAGGAAGGGACTGAAGCCAACCAACAACCAGAAGGCCACAGTGAACCACATGAATGTGGAGGAGATCCCAGATGAGCCTGACCTTGTGATTGGTAAGTTTCCAATCAACACTCACCCTGCACTTATACTTTTTGATACTGGAGCATCGCATTCATTCATATCAAGGGCATTTGTGGATAAGTATAAGCTACCTACTGAGTCCATGAAAGAGTCCATTAGAGTGAGATCACCTGGAGGAGATATGATAGCTAGCGCGGGATGCCGCGACTAAACTGTGAGGATTGGAACACACAACTTCATTGCACATCTGGTAGTGTTGGAATCACAAGGGTTAGATGTTATTCTGGGTATGGATTGGATGTCTATGCATGGGGGACACATAGATTGTGCACAACGAGCTGTTTCTCTCAAAACCCCGGATGGTAAGAGAATTAGATTCAAGTCGGCCGTGCGACCGGGAAGGTGTAAGATAAATTCTCTTAAGGTGGTTAGCATGGATACTGTGCCAGTGATTAGGGATTACCCCGACGTGTTTCCGGAAGAGCTGCCAGGAATGCCACCTGACAGGGAAGTGGAGTTTCTCATCGACTTGATGCCGGGAACAGGACCTATAGCAAAGAGACCATATAAGATGGATGTGGATGAGTTGAAAGAATTGAAGAAGCAGCTGAAAGAGCAGTTGGACAAGGGATTCATTCATCCTAGTTCATCGTCATGGGGTGCACCTGTTCTGTTTGTGGAGAAGAAAGACAGCAGTAAGAGGTTAGTGGTGGACTATCGCTCGCTGAATGAAGTGACCATCAAGAACAAATACCCCCTGCCGAACATAAATGATTTGTTTGATCAACTGGAAGGAGCGAAGGTGTTCAGCAAGATTGATCTGCGATCATGCTACTTCCAACTAAAGATCCGGGAGGAGGACATACCAAAAACCGCTTTCACTACTAGGTATGGTTTATATGAGTATACAGTTATGTCATTTGGACTAACGAATGCCCCGGCATATTTCATGACCATGATGAACAAGGTATCTGTGGAGTACTTGGACAAGTTCGTGGTGGTGTTTATTGATGACATACTGATATATTCCAAGCATGATGCTGAGCATGAGAAACATCTGCGACTGATTATGGAGAAGCTGAGGGGACACAAGTTGTATGCCAAATTCAGCAAGTGTGAATTCTGGCTTAACACTGTTGGATTTCTTTGGCACGTGGTGTCAGGAGAAGGAGTCGCTGTTGATCCAAGCAAAGTGACTGTAGTAACTGAGTGGGAAGCACCTAAGAATGCAGGAGAGATACGAAGCTTTTTGGGACTTGCTGGATATTACAGGAGATTCATTGAAAACTTCTCCAAGATTGCTAAGCCGATGACTGGACTTCTGAAGAAGGAGAGGAAGTTTGAATGGACGGATGTGTGTGAAGCCAGCTTTCAGGAACTGAAGCGTCGACTAGTAACCGCGCCCGTTCTGTGTCTACCAGACCTTCAGAAGGATTTCCAAGTGTACTGTGATGCTTCTCGACAGGGACTTGGGAGTGTGCTGATGCAAGATGGGAGAGTAGTGTCATATGCCTCGCGGCAACTTAAGCACCATGAGCGGAATTACCCCACACACGACTTGGAGTTAGCGTTAGTGGTTCATGCGCTCAAGGTATGGAGGCACTACCTGATGGGGAAACACTGTGATGTGTACACCGACCACAAGAGCCTCAAGTACATATTTACACAGAAGGAGCTGAATATGAGGCAAAGGAGATGGTTTGAACTTATCAAGGATTATGATATGAATCTGCAATACCACCCAGGAAAGGCCAATGTAGTAGCAGATGCTCTGAGCCGGAAGGTTCATAATCGATGACGGTTGCTTGGGAATTGCCCGAGGATTTGTGCAAGCAATTCAAGGACCTTAGACTGGAGGTAGTATCTGAAGGATATTTGGCGGCAATGGAAGTCTAACCAACGCTACAGGACAGAATCAGGAAGGCTCAAGTGGGATACAAAGAGATTGAAGAGATAAAGGAAAAGATGAAGGAAAATCGTGAAAAGGATATTCGCGAGGATGAGCATGGTACCTTGTGGTATGGAGATCGTTTGTGTGTGCCCAGCGACCCAGAGATAAGGGAGTTGATTCTGCAGGAGGCTCATAACTCGCCATACTCCATACACCCGGGCAACACAAAGATGTATATGGATTTGAAGAGCAGATTTTGGTGGAACAACATGAAGGGAGACATCGCCAAGCATATTGCCCTATGTGATGTGTGTAGCCGAGTGAAGGCGGAACACTAGAAGCCAGCAGGACTGCTACAGCCGTTGCCCGTGCCAGATTGGAAGTGGGATAGAGTGGGAATGGATTTTATCACAGGATTGCCCAGGACCAGGTCATGATATGACTCCATTTGGGTAGTGGTCGACCATTTGACCAAGGTAGCCCACTTTATGCCGGTGAAGACGACCTATACGAGTGCAAAGCTGGCCAAGATTTACATGGACAGGATTGTGTGCCTACATGGATTTCCCAAGAGTATAGTATCTGATAGAGGCACCCAATTTACCTCACACTTCTGGCGCCAGTTGCACGAGTTGCTTGGGACTAGATTGGAGTTTAGCAAAGCGTTTCACCCACAGACTGATGGACAGACCAAGAGGGTGAATCAGATTTTGGAAGACATGCTGAGAGCTTGCGCTTTGGCTCATGGTTCTAGTTGGGATGAGAATTTGCCGTACGCCGAGTTTTCCTACAACAACAGCTATCAAACCAGCATCAAGACGTCACCGTTCGATGTACTGTATGGGAAACGATGCCGGACACCGTTGCTATGGGATGGAGTAGGAGAACGTCAGTTGTTTGGACCTGATTTGATCAAGGATGCTGAGGAGAAGGTCGCCTTGATTAGGGACAGACTGAAGGTAGCACAATAAAGGCAGAAGAGCTACGCCGACGCCAATCGCAAGGAAGTGGTATATGAGATAGGTGATAAAGCATACCTCAGAGTGTCGCCACTTCACGGTATCAAGAGATTTGGAATCAAGGGTAAGCTGGCACCTCGGTTTATTGGGCCGTATCGGGTCTTGGCACGCAAAGGAGAAGTTTCTTACCAATTGGAGTTGCCAGAAGCTCTGTCCGCTGTTCACAATGTGTTCCACGTGTCCCAGCTGACGAAGTGCCATCCGGAGATGGTGGATACACCGTTGAGAGACACTGTGCCACTAGAGGAGGTTCAGCTTGAGAACGACTTGACCTATGAGGAGAAGCCGGTCAAGATTCTGGAGACAGCGGAGAGGATTACCCGTACCAAGACGATCAGGTTTTGCAAGGTGCAGTGGAGCCACCACACCGAAGAGGAAGCCACTTGGGAGCGTGAGGAAGACATCCGAGAGGACTACCCACACCTATTTGCTAGCCGCGCCGAATCTTGGGGACGAGATTCATCTTAAGGAGGTTAGTCTTGTCACATCCCAAATTTTAGATTTGGTTCTGCATATCATTCATATCATTGCATCATGTTCTTCCATGCAAAACCTTCAATTGAAATGATACGACAAAATGCTATTTTCAAAATCCTATTTTATATTACTAAAATGATCCTACGGGAGGGTCTACTAGGATTTATGTTTTCCACCCTTGTAGACTAGTGGTTTCACTCACCACTTGACCCTAGATTGATCCCCTGGATTTTAGAAAAATTTAAAAACAAGAATCGTTCGATTCGGAGATCGTATGAAAAAGTTACGGAGTTTTTGCTAATAGGAAATTGGAAAAAGAAAAGAGATAAAAAGGCGCCGCATGACCTCTTGAGCGCGTCGGCCCGGCCAGCGCCAGCCTGTAGCCTGCAAGCCGCTGCCCGCGCGGCAGGCTCTATCCGCCGCCGCCCCGCGCCAGGCCACCGAAAGGTGGGCCCCGCCTATCGGCGCCGACATCGCCGCCACCGCGTCCGTATCGGACTCCGCAACCACCGCGCGCGCCGTCTCCGCCTCGGGCCCGCGTGGGGCCCTTCTTAGCCGCCTCGCCCGCGACCCGTGCCTCCCCATCGTGCCCGCACCCTCGTGAACCGCCGTGCTCCCTCTCTCTCGCCACGAGCGCGCCGCCCCGCGAGCGCGCCTCCCGACCGCCGCCCGACCGCCTCTCCTCCAAGAGCGATGCCCGCCGACGCCGACCCCGCCGCCCCGACGTCCGCCCGCGCCCGCCGCTCCATCTCCGCGCCGACGGGACCTCGCCGCGCTGCCGTCCCTCCGCGCCGACCCCGCCGCCGGACCGCCACCCCGCCGCCGGACCGCCGCCGCCCGCCGGTAAGCCCCGCCGCCGCAGCACCTCCCTGGCCGCCGATCTGCGATCCAACGGCCCAGATTGGGCGTGGACTAGTCAGACCGCGCGGTTGACTGGTCAACAGCCAGTCAACCCGCGCTGAGTCAGCGCTGAGTCAGCAGGGAATATTCCCAGAATATTCCCTTTTGATTTAAATCGATTTAGAAATTGCAGAATTTTGTAGAATCTTGTAAATTGCATAGAAATTAATCTACTGGGCCAAAAATTGCAAATAAAATATGTGTAGATTTAGTAAGTCGTGTAGAACCTTGCTGTACCATTGTTTCACACTTTTGCAGCAAGTTTTTGTCCAGATTAATTAAATGAGTTAATGGCTTTTTTGGGGTAATTAATTCGTAGAAAAAGATCTGTAACTCCAAAAAGTGCATATGATATGTTCCTGGATTCAGTAGAACAAGGGGAATCTCAAAGTGAATTAAAAGGATAGGCTTACAGTAAAAACTTCTTCAGAAACTATCTAGTGTCTTTCTGCAGTGTTTTAATTATTCAGGGAGTTTTATAATTCCTTTTTGAGTAATTCTAGTTGGTACTATTCCTAAATAGCAATGCCTATACAGTAGAATTTTCCCAAGATTTTACAAATAGTATACTATCGGTAGTGAATTATTTGGGTTCTAGCTCTAGTTTTGAGCATTATATTTTGCATAATAGTTTTTCTTGCGCTAAAACTATTTTCCATGCATGCAATCAGTAGCTTTACTGAATAGGATTATGTGGTGCTGCTGTAGCATCAATTCACTTGTCATGCATGCATTCATGCATCATCTTTGTTGCATATGCTTCTGGATTGTTTGTTTATGATTGCAATTGTATCGTGTAGATTGTGACGAGTGCAACGCTTGCTCGTGTGTGGATTGTTCTTCCGACCGCTACAACCAAGGCAAGTAGATGCTACTTTGTTCATGAATATTGTCCTACTATTTTCAATGCATTGTCGTGTATTTTGTAGACGCATGTGTAGGATGATACTATCGCTATGCTATGTCCTATTATGTGGTAGGGCCTTCCTTGTAGATGAACCACCATTGGTAGATGTGCTTAGCCATGCTATGATGAACGAGGGCTGGGTTACATCACTGAAAGTTGTTTCTAAAAGTGTTGGTTTGCGAAAACTAAAACAACTTAATCAATGAACCTCCTGGGTGTGATGGGATTGATAAATTTTGGTGGTTTCATTGCGGAAAGGCACCCAGGTATCAAGAGAAAATGATTGGCTTCTTTATTCTGTAGCTTACGTGTACAACCATGTGCCAATAATGGAATGGGCGGTTGGTTGGACTTAGTAGGTTGTGGTAACTCGAACCCGCGTATCCAGAGATGTAGAATTTTGGTAGGTTGGACCGGTGCGCGTCGGGATTGGGGAGCTACTTCCCGAACAGTCTCTTCTTGGTCTTCTCCCTATCATCACCCAAAATGAGAGTGATGGTACGAGCTGGGCTGGCCAAGTCACATGGGTAAAGTGTACTAACCCCTGCAGGGTGTATAATCTAATCGATTAGCCGTGTCCCCGGTTATGGACATCTGAGTTGCTCGATATTGATTCCATGACATGTTTCTCGCTCATTCTAATTTCATAATTGTTTCCATGTTGTTGGGTTAACTTAATTGGGATCTTTTCATAGAAAATCAAAACTGTTTATGAAAGTAGGACAAAGGTATTTGCAAATGCAAGCTAGCCACAGCTCCACTTGCCAAATATGCATGTAGATGATAGCATTATTGTCTCCTTTACTAGATCTACTTGCCATACATTCCATGTATTGACCCTTCGGGCTGCTACGTTTCATGTTGCAGGATATTCCGATTCTGAGTAATCGATATAGGCCACGGTACTCCACTCGGCACTTGTTCACTTGTGGGCAATTTGAAGAATGGAGGATTTGCTTTATTTATGTTGCTACCTGAATAATTTGAGCCAGCCTTGGGCCAAGCTTTTATTGTAATAATGGTACTCTGGATCTTTGTTATTTATGATATACGGATATTTTGCTATGTTATTCATCTTATTCTATTGTGGGCCAATGAACCGATCCAGGGATTGGCATGTCACATAGAAGCTACGGTCTTTTCAGAACCGTGGTGTTACATTTTTAGATTAATAAAGTGGAGGAAACATGAGACTTCCAATCATGAGTATGATCATCATCTAGTTATTTTAGTTTAAATGTTGAGTTCCATTTTGGTTTTGGTTTTATTGCTCGAGGACGATCAAGTTTAATCTTGGGGAGGTTGAGGGCTGTGAAATATAGCCATCCACGTCCGCATTTAAACTAGATATTATTCATAGTTTTGAGGAAATATCTCCCTAAATCCTGCCACTAATGCCTAATGATCAAATGGGTATGCTATCCTTTATTTCTATTTTTTCCTGCATAGATAATGATGTTTGATGATGGGAATCACTACATTAAAGACAAAGATACGATATTTCCATAAACTCAAAGAAACATAGAGTCCAAAAGTGGAGGCAGTGCCTTTAACGACCAACTATACGGCGGGAATTTTATTATGGACGTATAGTTCCGGCCGTATAGTTGCCACCGACATCGCTAGGTCAAACAGAACAACTTTCGTGAAGGGACCCCTATATAAAGAGGCATCGAGCAATGAGAAAAGGGCCCTCGACTCTTTCTTCTGCATCCCTGCCACCAGAAGCCACCACACCGGAGGGATAGATCTAGATATAATCTCCAAACCCTTCTCCACCACCATAGCCATATTCCACCACTTGTAATAGTAGATCTCATCTCCAATTGGCGACATTGTAAGACTATTTGTTATCAATATCATGATTTCCATTAAAATGTTTATGATTGTTGATTTCATCTCTATGTGTGAGTAATTATCGTTGGGCTAAGGGCTTCGGCCTAGCGATGTAGCTTTTGTGCATGTTATTTATCATAGATGGGATCATGTATTAGTTTGTATGACATGATTATTATTGTACCCTCTATTGCCTAAATCCAAGGAATTGTCAGGTACCCAAGACCCCAAGGATTGATCTAGGTATAGGGAGTGTGAGTAATGATTGATCTGCAAGTTGGGAACCCCAGTGACAGAAGGGGTAGTATGACTATATGTGAGGGATTTACTTGGGATTAACGGTGACATTACTATGCATATCATTAGTTCTCTTTCTTCTATGGATGAGACTAGTAGGTTATTGCTGTAAGCGGTTGTGTAGGCAATAGAAATTATGTATGCACTACCCACATATAATTATCTTGCTCAAACAATTATATGCATACTTTATTACTATCTTTTATTCCCATAAGATGTTTTGCACAGCTACTGGTGAAACCAAAAGCCCCAGGCCCTATCTCTCCATCATCGTCAACAACAAAAGATCGCAAACTCTTGGTCCATAAAATACAAAAGGAATTCTAAACTCTAGAAGGTCCGTTAAAGTAACCTTACTGCGCTTTCTGCTTTCCGAGGATTCGATAACCTAGGTCTACTAGGGAAAAGGAGCTATATTATATCCGTATTCTGGATCGAAGGTATCAATGTGTTGCGCCATGTGTAAAATTTGGGTGGTGTTTTTATTGTTGCGAGATCATGTTTCTGGTGGTGATCTATTATTGTTTTGTGAAATGTTGTGATGTACAATTTTTCTACTAACAAGACAACTAAGAGGTACTTAAATTAGATTGTAATGCTGGCTCATATTTAAGTTCTATATGATTCTATTAATTTTGCTCTTAAGTTGGATTTCTAAATTAATTTATTAACCTTGTCCGTGAATACAAATAGTGGTCAGTGGTTTGTGATGTATGTAGTTCAAGGCGGATGATTATCTACTAGCTGAATTACTTGATCTAGTTGGTATTATTGGTCCTTAAACTGATGTATTGCTAGTGATTGATGTTCTAATTAGGCTTGGAGTTAATTAAGTGGTTGATAAATGTTTTGGCACAGCTGCTATGCCTTAATAACTTGTATTGGACGTTTTTGGAATGGTATACTGTTTGCGTTCACCCTGGTTAGTCTGTTGGGGATGTTGTATGATTTGGTCACTACAATATAACTAGTCCATGAATTAGAACTATGATCTAGTTCCACATAACTAAATTTAAAAAGTAAGTAGATAGCTAGGTTTATGGAATTTAGTGATAGGTTCCTAAACATTCTATACTATACTTAATCTAATGCCACACTTTGTATGATTGAATCATCTCTGTCATACATGGTATGGTCCACTAGTTGTTTAATGTGATCTGGTCCTAGAAGATTTGTTTGGTAAACTGAACGCTCAAGGCTGCTAAATGTTAAGTTGGCTAGACATAAAACATGTATGATGAGCTGAACCTCGGTGCAATGATGATCTTGGTTTTATAAGATGAATTAAAAAACCATGTTGTCTGTCAGAAACTACTAAAAATGATTCCTAGGAATTTTTGCTAGGAAAATTATTTAATGTATGGTTGTATGAATTTAACAAGTGAGCTATCTAAATGTATCAAGTTGTGGATCTGCTCTAGTGGATTCTATGATTGTGATTGACATGATTGACTAATGTGGTATCTCTTAAGAGTGTGCCTAGTAGCAAAATCATAATCATATGATCTACTGTTGGAGATTAGCTCCACCAAGATATGGATGTGCTAGAATAAACTAATTCCATCCCATGATGAAGAAGCTGAGGGTCTTGCATGATAAAGATAGATACTATGATGTGGCTATTAATTACCTATGAGGAACTTGCGTAGCTCTTCTATGTAGGACTAACGAAAACTTTCCCCCTTTTCTATCTATTATATCACTTCCCTGTTCTAGCCCCTTTTATCTAAGACTATTAACAAATATGGAATATACCAGACTTGTATTCTCTACCTTGAGCTTCCTAGAGTTTGTTCTTCTAAACTTGGCTTCTGAACCCTGAATACTCACTTATTATACTACTAGATTACAGATCTTTGTGGTAAGGCTTGTTTCTCCTGATTTATACTAGTGGTCTACTCATACTCTTCTTCTCCTTATAGATCAACTCCAACTAATCTATGTTGTACAATTTGTCAGTCTATTCCCTTGGACTGATGTTTAGTCTACTTCTTGATTTGCTAGACTAAACCGTTTCTTCTATTGGATCATGGTGCGTGTGGTGTTACTGATGGGAATGCACCAATTTATGTGTTCTTGTGTTCTATAGTGGAAATGGAGAACATGGATATGGTTAGCTATGAAACTATGACAAGCAGCTGTGCTACGGCTCTATCTTCCCTTTTATGAACTTGGTTGCTCCCTCATCTACCTCCTGGAGTTGCTACTGTGTTGACAACACACAACCTGCATGCAGATGTGTGAGACTGCCAGCTTGCTCCAAATGCCTTATCTCATAGGGAGGATAATTTTCCTAGCCTGGAAGCTATTCCCTCGTGGATGGGCTCGGCTAGATTGGGTATTATGTTGGATAGGTCTTTATTTTTTGGGTGCCATGTATTAATTTGCCCCTCTAGCTAATGATACAAAAGGCTAAAGCACTGCCTGATAAGAATAGATACTATGATTTGGTGAAACTTTCCCCATCAAAATTAAGCTCAATGATGAGACAAAACAGCGCACTTCACTATTGATATCTGTGTAGGGTTTCGTAGCATGGAAAACAAAAAATTTCTACCGCATACAAACAAACAAGCCAAGATCTATCAACTAGATTGTAGCAACGAGTCGATAGAATAACTCACCCTCGAAGATTCCAAAGTGTTTAACGAGAGCGGATTCTCGTGGGTGATGTAGTCGTACTCTTTCCGATCTCAAGATCGCATAGACGATCCTTCTGGCGCTGCGTTCCGGTAGCGCTCCTGCAGTCGGTCACACGTTCGGTACTCGACGAAGACCTTCCTCTCCCTTGTTCCAGCAGGCAGCGGAGGTTGTAGCACTCTCCTCGCGATTCCGGCAGCACAACAGCGTGGTACCGGAAGTAGAGGGGAGATCTCGCAGGGCTTCGCCTTAAGCCGGAGCGAGTATGGTGGAGTATGAGAGAGTCCCTCGGTGTTCTAGGGTTTAGACACACCAAGGAGGGGGCAAGCCGGCGGCTAGTGTTTAGCTAGGCGGCGGCGGTTTACCCTAGGGCCGGCGGCGGCTATGGAGGCGGAGGCGGCTTGGTGCTAGGGTTTGGAGGAGAGGATCTTGTGTGTGTCTAGGAGGGAGCCCTGCCCCTCCTTATATAGGTGGAGGGGCCGGCCGGCCAAGGGGAGGGAGAGGAGTCCCTCCCCAACTCGGCTTGGGTGGGCGCCGCCGGTTGGAGGAGGGAACTCCTCCCCAACTCGGTTTCCCCTTCCTCCTCTTTTCCTCTTTCCAAATTTAGCCGTTTGACTTTTCAAACTTGCTATTTGACTTTTCAAACTAGGATTTGAATTAATCCTTTATTTGGTTCAGCGATGACACTTAGTACATGATGCAATCATACCAACTTGATACAACACATTCATGTACCCTTCCCCTCCGGAGTGCCGGACATTCCGGAACATTCTAGAACATTCCCGATGAAAACACCGGAACCATTCCCCAACTCCGAAACGGGACTTTACTTATATGAATCTTATTCTACGGACCATTCCGGATCTCCTCATGATATCCCGAATCCCATTCGAGACTCCGAACAACATTCGGTATCCTTCTCATCATTCCATAACTACTCAAACAACGTCGAATCCTTAAGTGTGTCTCCCTACGGTTCGTGAATTATGCGGACATGATCGAGACACTTCTCCGAACAATAACCAATAGAGGAATCTGGAAATTCACATGGCTCCCACATATTTCTACGATTACTTTGCGATCGAATGAACCACTTACATACGATATCAATTTCCCTTTGTCTCACGATAGTTTACTTATCCGAGGTTATGATCGTCGGTATCTCTGCATACCTAGTTCAACCTCGTTACCGATAAGTACTCTTTTCTCGTTCCCGTGATATGTGATCCCTTGTGAGCCAGTCACATGCTTGCAAGCTAATTGGATGACATTTCACCGAGAGGGCCCAAAGTATATCTATCCGTCATATGGATGGACAAATCCCACTCTTGATCCATGTGTTTCAACCAATACTTTCCGAACACTCAATGCCACCTTTATAGCCACCCAGTTAAGGTGTGGTGTTTGATGTCATCAAAGCATCCATCCGGTAAAGGTGACATGCATGATCTCATGGTCGAAGGAATCAGATTACTATGTATCAGAAAGCATATATCAATTGAACTATTAAAATGACTTCATCTTTATGCTATGCTTATCTATAGGAGTATGTCCATCATATCATTCTCCTAACGATATGATCTTGTTGTTAATAACATCTCAATGTTCATGATAGGGAAACCACAATCATCTATTAACCAACAAGCTAGTATTATATAGAGGCTTTACTAGGGACTTCAAATTAAGTTTACAAATCACACAAGTATTAATGTTTCCTTGTTAATACTATTATAGCATGAATGTAAACATTTATCATAAACATAAAGATATAATAATAACTATATTTATTATTGCCTCTAGGGCATATCTCCAGATCTCCCACTTGCACTAGAGTCATCTAATCTAGATTACATGGTAATATACCGAACACCCATGGCAGTTTGGTGCTGGTCATGTTTTGCCCTCGGGAGAGGTTTAGTCAACGGATCCGCCACATTCAGATATGTGTGTACTTTGCAAATCTTTATATCCCCATCTTGGATATGTTCTCGAATAGCGTGAAAACGTAGCTTGATATGCTTCAGCTTCTTGTGTGACCTTTGTTCTTGCGCATTGGCTATGGCGCCCATGTTATCACAGTAGATAGACATTGGGTCCAGCGCACTAGGAACCACACCTAGCTCTGTAATGAACTCTTTCATCCATATCGCTTCTTGTGAAGCCTCCGAAGCAGCCATGTATTCCGATTCAGTTGAAGATCTCGCCACAACGCTTTGCTTTGCACTCCTCCAGCTAACTGCTGCACCATTCAAAATAAATACGTATCCAGATTGTGATTTAGAATCATCCGGATCGGTGTTCCAACTAGCATCGGTGTAACCATTAACAACGAGATGTTCATCACCTCCATAAGAAAGAACCATATCCTTAGTTCTTCTCAAGTACTTAAGGATGTTTTTGATCATTGTCCAATGATCCACTCACGGATCACTTTGATATCTGCTAGTTAAACTAACGGCATATGCAATGCCGGGTCTAGTACATAGCATGGCATACATTAGAGATCCTATGGCTGAGGCATAGGAGTCTTACTCATCCTTTCTCTATCTTCTGGCGATGTCGGACTTTGAGTTTTACTCAAGGTCGATATAGCAACATGGGCAAGAACCCTTTCTTGCTATCTTCCATTCCAAACCTCTTTAGAACTTTGTCCAAATATGTACTTTGTGACAATGATATTTGGCGTTTCGATCTATCTCTATAAATCTTTATGCCTAATATGTAAGCTGCTTCACCAAGATCCTTCATTGAAAAACTATTATTCAAATATTCCTTGACACTATTAAGAAGGTCTACATCATTCCCAATCAATAATATGTCATCCACATATAGTATTAAGAATGCTCTGAGCTCCCACTCACTTTCTTGTAAATACAAGCTTCTCCATAAGTTTGTATAAAACCAAAACTTTTGATCACCTTATCAAAACGTTGATTCCAACTTCGGGATGCTTGCTTCAATCCATAGATGGACCGTTAAAGTTTGCATACCTTGTTAGCATCTTTAGGATCAACAAAACCTTTGGGTTGCATCATATACAACTCTTCATCAATGTCTCCATTGAGGAATGCTGTTTTGACATCCATCTGCCATATCTCATAATCGTAATATGCAGCGATTGCTAACATAATCCTCACAGACTTTAGCTTCGCTACTGGTGAGAAATTCTCATCGTAGTCAACTCCTTGAATTTGTCGAAACCCTTTTGCGACAAGTCGAGCTTTATAGACAGTAACATTACCATCAGCATTTGTTTTCTTCTTGAAGATCCATTTGTTCTCGACAGCCTTCCGGCCATCCGGTAAGTCCACCAAAGTCTATACTTGGTTTTCGTACATGGATCCAATCTCGGATTTCATGGCTTCTTGCCATTTATTGGAATCTGGGCTCATCATCGCTTCCTCATATGTCTCAGGGTCGTCGGTGTTGTCCACCAACATGACACTCATAATGAGATCATACCAATCTGGAGTGGTACGAGTTCTCGTTGACCTACGAGGCTCTGTAGCAACTTTAACCGAAGTTTCATGATCATCATCATTAGCTTCCTCTCTTATTGGTGCAGGCATCATAGGAACTTCTTCCGGTGCTGCGCTACTCGCAATTTCGAGAGAAGGTTCAACAACCTCGTCAAGTTCTACTTTCCTTCCAATCACTTCTTTCGAGAGAAATTCCTTCTCTAGAAAGGATCCATTCTTGGCAACGAAGATTTTTCCTTCGGATCTATGATAGAAGGTATACCCAATAGTTTCCTTCGGGTATCCTATGAAGACGCATTTTTCCGCTTTGGGTTCAAGCTTGTCCGGCTGTAACTTCTTTACATAGGCTTCGCACCCCCAAACTTTGAGGAACGACAATCTAGGTTTCTTCCCAAACCATAATTCATACGGTGTCGTTTCAACGGATTTAGACGGTGCCCTATTTAAAGTGAATGTGGCTATTTCTAATGCATAACCCCAAAATGATAGCGGTAAATCTGTAAGTGACATCATAGAACGAACCATATCTAAGAGAGTTCGATTACGACGCTGGGACACACCATTACGCTATGGTGTTCCCGGCGGTGTCAACTGTGAAAGTATTCCGTATTTCTTCAACTGCTCGCCAAACTCGTAACTTAGATATTCACCTCCACGATCAGAACGTAGAAATTTAATCTTCTTGTTACGTTGATTCTCGACCTCACTTTGAAATTCCTTAAACTTCTCGAAAGTTTCGGACTTATGTTTCATGAAATAGATATACCCATATCTACTCAAGTCATCCGTGAAGGTAAGAACATAACGATAACCACCACGTGATGCTACACTCATTGGACCACACACATCGGTATGTATGATTTCCAATAAGTCCGTAGCTCGCTCCATCATACCAGAAAATAGAGTCTTAGTCATTTTACCCATCAGACATGCTTCGCATCTTTCAAGTGATTCAAGAAGTCCATCGGAATGGAGTTTCTTCATACGCTTCACTCCAATGTGACCAAGACGACAGTGCCACATATAGGTCGAGTTATCGCTCGATTTCAAACGTTTAGCCTCAATGTTATTAATATGTGTATTTCCACTATCGAGATTCAATAAGAATAGACCATCTATCAAAGGTGCATGTGCATAAAACATATTACTCATATAAATCGAACAACCATTATTCTCGGATTTAAACAAGTAACCATCTCGCAATAAACAAGATCCCGATATAATGTTCATGCTTAACGCAGGCACCAAATAACAATTATTTAAGTATAAAACTAATCCCGATGGTATATGAAGAGGTAGCGTGCCGACCGCGATCACATCAAACTTTGATCCGTTTCCAACGCGCATCGTCACCTCGTTCTTTGCTAGCTTCCGTTTATTCTGCAGCACCTGTTTCGAGTTACAAATATGAGCACCGAACCAGTATCAAATACCCAGGCACTACTACGAGTACTAGTGAGATACACATCAATAACATGTATATCAGATATACCTTTCTTCTTGATGTTGCCGTTCTTCAAATCCGCCAAGTACTTTGGGCAATGCCGCTGCTCGTGACCTTCTCCCTTGCAAAGAAAAGCACTCAAGATCGCTTAGGTCCAGCCTTGGTCTTCTTCGTAGGCGTGGCAACTTTCTTACCACCCTTCTTGAAGTGTCCCTTCTGCTTAGACTTGCCTTTCTTGAATTTGGTGGTCTTATTGACCAACAACACTTGGTGCTCTTTCTTGATCTCCACTTCTGTAGACTTCAACATGGCAAAGAGTTCTGACAATGTCTTGTTCATGTTTTGCATGTTGTAGTTCATCACAAAGTTCTTGTAACTTGGTGGTAGTGATTGGAGGACACGAAATCCCCAAAGCATTGGGAATCACTATACCCAAGCTTTGAAGTTTGTTTATGCGTGCCCGGACATCTTAAGCACATGCTCACGATGAGCTGCCTCTTCCATCTTGCGCTTAAAGAACTTTTCGAAGCCTCATAGCTTTCAATCGCCGCATGAGTCTCAAAGATCAATTTGAGATCCTCGACAATATCATATGGGTCCTAATTCTCAAACCTTTTCTCAAGCTCGATTCTAAACCATACAAGATAGCACACTGAACTGTGGAGTATCGAGTCTTCCGAGTGAGGTAAACATTCTTTACTTCATCGACAAAGATCAGCTGTGGGTCACCCAATGTGCATCCAGACATAGGTCAAATTACCATGTGAGGACAATCCTCAAATTGCGGAACCAATCCACTAAGTTGCTTCCATTGTTTTCAACTTTTCTTTCTCTAGGAACGCATTAAAATTGATGGTAGGGGCTGCCATTGATCTACAACATATTTGCAATAGTTTAGACTAAGTTTATGACAAATTGAGTTCAAATTAATAAATTTAATCTAGGTGAACTCCCACTCAAAACAATATCCCTCACATTGTTTTAGTGATCACACGAACCAAATCCAACACATCAACACCGATCATCACGAGAGTTGATATAGTTTCAATGGCGAACAATCGACATGTTCATCATATCTACTATATGATTCATGCTTTACCTTTCGGTGATCCGTGTTCCGAGACCATGTCTGTACATGCTAGGCTCGTCAAGATCAAACCTTAGTTTCCGCATGAGCAAAGCTGGCTTGCTCATGTTGTATACACTTGCGGAATCTAACACACCCGATCATCACGTGGTGCTTCGAAACAACAAGCTTTAGCAATGGTGCTAACTAAGGGTGAACACTTTATGACTTGAAATTTATGTGCATGAGGGATCATCTTATAATGCTACCGTTGTCTACTAAGCAATACAAGATGCATAAAGGATTAACATCACATGCAATTCATAATATGTGATATGATATGGCCTTTCTTCTTTGTTCTTCCGATCTCCATCTTCTAGCACGAACATGATCTCCATCATCATCGGCATTGCATCAAGGTCAATGACGCTTCTCCATGGTTGTCGTCCACCGGCTTCAACTATTACAACTACTTTGAATAGACACGCGGGTCTTAACATAAATTAAAGACAACCATATGGCTCCTGCCAGTTGCCAACTTACAATAAGGAACATTGCATACATCAAATATAATCACAATCATGGCCATATCACATCACAAGACACCGCAAAACAAAGTTAGACGCCTCTACTTTCTTTGCATGTTTTACGTGGTTTGGGGCTTTTCAATAAGTGTCGTTCTAACTTACGAACATGAACCACAACATTGATACTAGTATTGTTAATCACCCGTTGTAAATTGGATCTTAACTATGTTAGGAGAAACAGGCACCCACAAAGCCACTTATGCAATACAAGTTGCATGTCAAGCGTGGAGCAAGTCTCATGAACGATGTCATGTAAGGTTAGCCCGGGACGCTTCATCCCAACATCCCGCAAGATGCAAAGTACACAAGAAGCAATCGACAATAAAAGCATCAATGCCCATAATGACCATTGTGTTCTACTCGTGCAACAGATCTACATATAAATATGGCTCTGATACCACTGTAGGGTTTCGTAGCATGGAAAACAAAAAATTTCTACCGCATACAAACAAACAAGCCAAGATCTATCTACTAGATTGTAGCAACGAGTCGATAGAATAACTCACCCTCGAAGATTCCAAAGTGTTTAACGAGAGCGGATTCTCGTGGGTGATGTAGTCGTACTCTTTCCGATCTCAAGATCGCGTAGACGATCCTTCCGGCGCTGCGTTCCGGCAGCGCTCCCCGCAATGGTCACACGCTCGTTTCACGAAGACCTTCCTCTCCCTTGTTCCAGCAGGGTGGAGGTTGTAGCACTTCTCATGATTCCGCAAGAAGACAACGGCGTGGTACCGAAGTAGAGGGAGATCTCAGGCTTCGCTTAAGCCGGAGCGAGTATGGTGGAGTATGAGAGAGTCCTCGGTGTTCTAGGGTTTAGACACACCAAGGAGGGGCAAGCCCGGCTAGGGTTTAGCTAGGCGGGCGGCGGCTCTAGGGGGCGGAGGCTATGGAGGCGGCAGCGGCTTGGTACTAGGGTTTGGAGGAGAGGATCTTGTGTGTGCTTGGAGGGAGCCCTGCCCTCCTTATATAGGTGGAGGGGCCGGCGGCCAAGGGGGAGGGAGAGGACTCCCTCCCCAACTTGGCTTGGAGTGGGCGCCGCCGGTTGGAGGAGGGAACTCCTCCCCAACTCGGTTTCCCCTTCCTCCTCTTTTCCTCTTTCCAAATTTAGCCGTTTGACTTTTCAAACTTGCTATTTGACTTTTCAAACTAGGATTTGAATTAATCCTTTATTTGGTTCAGCGATGACACTTAGTACATGATGCAATCATACCAACTTGATACAACACATTCATGTACCCTTCCCCTCCGGAGTGCCAGATATTCCGGAACATTCTAGAACATTCCCGATGAAAACACCGGAACCATTCCCCAACTCCGAAACGGGACTTTCCTTATATGAATCTTATTCTTCGGACCATTCCGGATCTCCTCGTGATATCCCGAATCCCATTCGAGACTCCGAACAACATTCGGTCTCCTTCTCATCATTCCATAACTACTCAAACAACGTTGAATCCTTAAGTGTGTCTCCCTACGGTTCGTGAATTATGCGGACATGATTGAGACACTTCTCCGAACAATAACCAATAGAGGAATCTGGAAATTCATATGGCTCCCACATATTTCTACGATTACTTCGCGATCGAATGAACCACTTACATACGATATCAATTTCCCTTTGTCTCACGATAGTTTACTTATCCGAGGTTATGATCGTCGGTATCTCTGCATACCTAGTTCAACCTCGTTACCGATAAGTACTCTTTTCTCGTTCCCGTGATATGTGATCCCTTGTGATCCAGTCACATGCTTGCAAGCTAATTGGATGACATTTCACCGAGACGGCCCAGAGTATATCTATCCGTCATATGGATGGACAAATCCCACTCTTGATCCATGTGTTTCAACCAATACTTTCCGAACACTCAATGCCACCTTTATAGCCACCCAGTTACGGTGTGGTGTTTGATGTCATCAAAGCATCCATCCAGTAAAGGAGATATGCATGATCTCATCGTCGAAGGAATCAGATTACTATGTATCAGAAAGCATATAGCAATTGAACTATTAAAATGACTTGATCTTTATGCTATGCTTATCTATAGGAGTATGTCCATCATATCATTCTCCTAACGATATGATCTTGTTGTTAATAACATCTCAATGTTCATGATAGGGAAACCACAATCATCTATGAACCAACAAGCTAGTATTATATAGAGGCTTTACTAGGGACTTCAAATTAAGTTTACAAATCACACAAGTATTAATGTTTCCTTGTTAATACTATTATAGCATGAATGTAAACATTTATCATAAACATAAAGATATAATAATAACTATATTTATTATTGCCTCTAGGGCATATCTCCAACAATCTGAGAGTTTAATTAATAGAGTAACCCCTTATTCCTTTACTTTTGTTTTGTTTTATTTCGAGTTGTTTTGCAAGTACAAAAGAATAATAAGAAAAGAAGACACAAGAGATAAATAGGAAATTTAGTTTAGAATTAGTTTTAGGTTTTTACTTTATTCTTTTGTAATTTCATTTTCTAATTTGGAAGCATGTAAATATAATATATTCTTGTGTGTTATTTCCCTTGTTGTAATTGCATTATACATTACTTAATAATTCCATTTTCTTTTATTTAACTATTTTTGTAATTTGATTCTTTCTTGTAATTGTAAAAAAACATTTTAATATAAATTAATTTTTTGCTCAATTATTTGTATCTTGGAACTTATAAATATTTGTATCTTTATTTAAGAATACAAATTCAATTATTTATTGAGAGACAATGTACTATTATATTAAGTAGTGAAGTTTAAATCTTTTCTTTTATTTTTATTTTCTAATAACCATGTATTCTTATTATTATAAAATATATATTATTTATTCATAATTGTGTTTCAATTCTGAAAGGCCGTCATTATTCATAATAATTTCATTTTGTTTTCAATTCAATATAATATTAAAATATTCCAAATTTAATTGTTTTATACAAGTCAAAGGATTCAACAAGGTTCATGTCTAAAATCACCGCACTTTCCCTAATGTTTCCATTAGCACAAAGAGATCTCGAACTCCTTATACTCTTTTAGTTTTGCGCAAAAATTCCGTGGATTTTCTTATGCATGAATGCAATGCACACACATGTGGCCTCACTATTTCTAGGTGCTAATCCAGGGATGTTACACTCTCTCCCCCCTTAAAATCAACTTTGTCCCCTAAGTTCGTACTCTCTTTTGTTTCAAAAGGGAAGACTAACCTTAGTGGATCATAGTGGCTATTTTAACCCGTGATGAAGATAATTGATGTATCTACATTTAAACTTTTCCTTCAATCCTCTGCTCGTTTAAAATTGGCCAACTATAAATCTCAATTGATATAGGGATTACCTTTGAATTCAACACTGTTGTCTTGACCTTTTTTGTGTGTTCGGAATAGGACATCTATTCGAGAAATGTTTTGAGTTCTAGAAAGTATTTACTATAATACGATTTTGGTTGAAACTTTGGCCAACTATAGACTTGGCTCTAATATTAACCTACTTATGGTATGCTTGACCCTTATGGATTACTTACTAATAATGATTTGGAATCATTTAGTCCAACCCACTCATAGTTTCCTATTCCTTATTACAAGATATTTTTTGGTACTCTATATTCAAACTAAGAGTAATTCAATTCTTAGTTACCTTTTGTTTGGCCTTTCGAGGTTAAATAACTTTATCTATAGCTTAACAAAACTTCCTTTTATGTTCAAATTGAAGATCTCTCTCTTACTATCTTGAGGTATAAATCTCAATTTCCACATTGTCATACTCCCATGAGTCCCATTAACTTTATGAAAATAAGGTCTGGTTGGTTCATAGTTTAGGATTTATCTTTAAACTTACTCCAAATATCGAATATCAACGATTCTTTATTATTTACACTCCCCCTTAGGTTTTCTAACACTCTCTAACTACTGAATATACAACCATATGTTTACATGGTTAGGACCTTGGTCTATTTGAAAGCCTGACTTCACGAAGCGTCTCGAAAGGCGATTGCTTTAATTTCATACTTCTTTATATATTATTTAACTTAGGCCAATTTTTATGCTCGTTAAGTCATACAAAGATGACCTGGTTAGCTAAACCAATAGGATACCAGCTGCAAATCATCCTAGGGTGTATGGACTATGAATTACCATATAAGTTTTCAAATTATATTGCTCCCGGTATTCTCTTTGACATTTCAGAGCTTGGGTACCATTCTTGTTCCAAACTTCTTTGCACCATTTCCTGATTCTTCCATGAACCTAGTTATTACTACTTCATCACTTCCTTAACAGTATCTCCTACTTGAAGTAAACTTAAATTCATCACTTCATGTTGGTCCATACCTTTTCTGCACTAATATTCCTTCTTGTTGCTAACTAATAGTGATCTGGAGTTGATCCATCCTTCAAAGTAGTGTTAATACTCTTTATACTTTGCTTCTTTCTCCAAGCAACTCTTCATCTTGACACTTAGAGCTCGTCACTCCCTTACACGAATTCCCTTATCTATCTAGGTCTATAACATCAAGCAATAACTTGATGATGCAACACGCATTTGCACATCAGGTCCAACTTCATCTACATATCTAGTCAATCAAGTTGATCCAAGAAAAACTAATAAATTTAAATGTGGTACATATAACACACATTATTTTAATCCCTTAATATCATAGTTGAGTAGAACATCTCTAGAATCTAGGCTTAGTTGTGTAGTATATGACACCTCCTAGTATAGGTTTTTATCATGATACTTAGTACTTATGTGTTAATAAACTACTCTTTGTCTCAATATTTACCCAAATTGCTTAATTGCAACAGGATAATTTTGAGTAAAGTGGTCTTACTTTGGTTTAAACTAACACATTACCTCCCTTTTGGGCCCACTTATGACCATTATCCTTCCATTATATGGTAAATTATCCTCACCAGATATCTTCAAATGGCTAACCAGATTATGTTGACTACCTTAAACAAAAGATTATCAGAGATTTATAACATCTATAACTTATATCATGGTCCTACACTGTTCTTTTCTTACTCTACTTCAAGATTATTTACTAAGTATTTGTCATTATTACACATCCATCATGGATTCGGAGCTAATCTCACCATGATGACTCTTCTTTTTTATTATGATATTATTAATTATAGACAAATTTTCATTCTGAGTCATAGACTTCTCAAATTAATCTCACATGATTTACTCCCCATTACATCTATCATGCCCTAATGGTCTTCATTATGTTGTCTTTTGTTATCAATTAACAATAAGATTCTACTTCCTCCGTTTCGAAATATAAGATGTTTTAGGTTTGTGAAGAAAATGTATCTAGACTACTTTTAGTATGTAGATTCACTCAGGTTTGGAGTGAATCTACACACTAAAACAAGTCTAGATACATTTTCTTCACAAACCTAAAACATCTTATATTTTGAAACGGAGGGAGTACTATCTTACATGGATTCTATTTATAAGAATAAACCATTATTATTACTTCATAAAATTTCCTTAATTAAGTCATAGTATACTAAATTGACTTACTTAAGATATATTATGGGTGTTATACCTTCTTAGAAATAGTACTACCCCGAGAAATGATGGATAACTACTCATAAGAAAGATGACCGAAGCATCCAACTTAAGTTTGACAAGGTTATCCTCAAGTGGATACCCATCACAAGTCATAAGAACATTTGGTTTAGATAAGATGGATTCCTATAGTTACTATACAACCTACAGATCTCCTGAAAGGGTTTTAATCCTAAGGTCAAAGTATATGCTCTAATACCAGCTGCGGTGACCCAACATACCACTACATGATGTAGTACACTATAGTCGTTGACATAACACCAATGAAACATTGTTCCATTAGTATTACATCCCTTAGAGTTGTACAACAAAAACATAGCAGGTCCAAGACATGACTATAGGTTACAACTCGACGCTTTCAAAATATCCAGAAAACACTCTAGGTTATAGAAATAAAGTAATTTCATACAAAGAAGAAACAACAATAACAACTCATAACTATCATACAAATAAACTATCATCTAAAATATTTGGCTTGTAGATGCTACTATTTCATTGCTCTATAGAAGTAGGTTATATGGCTAGAAATTATAATCCTATCTAATTAGCAACTTCGTCTTCAATTTAGTTGATGTTTATGCTGACTTCCTTGACTTCATTGAAGAACTTGAGATTTTGGTGACGATTCCTTTGAGTATAAGTTGTTGTAGACGTCGTATTTATTTGCGTCAAAATCGAGCAAGGGATAGGAAGGTACGGTTGAGTATGACCATACTCAGCAAGTTCACTAAAAAGGAGTTTTTGATGCACTAGCTACAACCATAGACCAAAGATCATAGGTTATGTTGGTTTTCGTAAACATTTCTTTAAAGGTTGATTTTATTCTAAAAAGCTACGTCGATCAGCCTTCACAGGTTTGCCAGAACATTGTGGACAAGTTCACTAAAAAATAGTGTTTGATGCACTAGCTACAACCACAGACCAAAGATTGTAGGTTATGCAGGTTTTCATAAACATTTATTTAAAGGTTGCTTTTATTCTGAAAAGCTATGTCTGTCAGCCTTCACAGGTTTACCAGAACTTGGTGAAGTTCCTTTCCTACCGCATTCATAGCTTCTTCTCGGAACAGGGAGTAACATTCCACAATTTTTACACTCTGCATAGGTGCGTTAATTTTCCCATAAGAGACCTTATCTTTGTTGACATCTAAGTTGCAGGCTCGTTCACACCCGCATGAGGCCCAGCCTAAGATCCAATCCATTCGCTGCCCTTCTTCGCGACCCCGCATACCCGCAATTTTTGTGCTATCAGCACTCAAGGTAGACTTTCTCTCGGTAATACGACTTTATCTTAGTCTGATACACATGATAACCAAAAACACTAAAAATATGTCTTTTGTAAGCCCAGATCCACGCTAGGCTTTCCCCTAAATACACGACTTTTGTCATGGTGGTATCATGGCAGATGCCATGGGTAGGCTTAAGTTGGGGGACGAATGGACGCTTGTGGTAACCGGGGAGGGAGTGCACGGTCTAGCCGCACACAAAGAACAAGATGAACTCTCCACACTTAGGATTTTTATTGATCCAAGAAGTTTACAAGTGCTCCTAGAGTTGTTCGAGCATTGCCTCGGGGCACTAGTTTCCTACTTGGTCCAACCTCCTCAAACCCTAGCTATTCCCCTCCTTATATAGGTGATGGCCAGCTAGGTTACAGCCCTCTGGGTCCTAGGGTTACTCTCTGGATCTTGGTCCTTACTATGCGGGTCGGGTCATGGGCTAGCCCTGAGCCCTTGACCAAGTCCACAAAGCCATCATGCTAACGGTGACTTTGTACGTCAGCCCTTGCTTTGGGCATCACCCGGCTCCTTTTGTGTCACCCGATGTTTCCCTTCTCTTTTGACCACGCTTTACCATGGTCCCTCCTGATTCTTACTCAGAAAGCTGCCGCGCGTCCTTTTTCACTCGGCCTTCCCTGATGAGACTCGGCTCATTGCTTCCTGCAAGGTAAAAAAATTTGTCTTATGCGGGCCGACATAATTCTTATGTCGGCCACACAAGACCTTCATACCCAGCCGTTGTTACCCGGCATGAGACATCGTCATAAGCCAAGCTGGGCAATGTATTACCCCTTATGACCCTACCGGGGTTATCCCCCCCCCCCCGACATTAGTCCTCGAAACAGGTGAGGCCTAGCAGTTACTTGCTGTTAGGCATCTCCAGGTTCCTTTGATGTACATGGAACTTCTCTTTCTCTCAGCATTTACTGCTTAGGGTGCACTATTTGGCGCAACCTCGATCTTTGCCGAGTCTGTCTTGCTCCTTTCGAGTCTCATCTTTGACTTTCTGGGTCATTTTTTGCCTCGTGCCGAGTCACTTTCAACACTGCCGAGTCATTCTGGGCTTGCCTTAGTCACTGAAAGGTTGTAATCATGATTGCTTGCCTCAAATTTTGTCTCAAATCCTGACTGCACAGTGAAGGCGGCGCAGTAACTCCCGTCACTGTGGCAGTCCCATCGCTCAGCGCCTCATGTCCTGCACAGCGTGACATGGCTCTGGATTTTCCGTGTATTGCCTACACGTGGCGCTCACTGATACAATCACTCGGCAGAATACACGGCAACACAGTGGCCACACGGCGCAAAGGGATCCCATGCCGGGTTTTTTTACTCTCCTTAAGTAGGGGTGCGGGGTACTTAACTGCCTTTGCCTGTTCAGTTTCCCCCTTGCCTTCTTCTTCTTCCTTGCGCCTCCCAATCCTAAACTGCCCCTTGGTGTTCCTCTCTGACGGGTCCTTGTGTTTCCAGGCCTCTTCCAATGGCGGAAGAGCCCAAATCGCGTGATATTATGGATGCCCGCGATGTCGGTGAGGAGGTGGAGGAGCATGAGGCCGTCGGCGAGAGCGATGGCTAGGAGGGCTCCAAAGTCACGGTGGAGGAGCTTGAGTGGATGCGCTCCACCAGGCGCATTCCGCTCGAGGTCGATTGTCGCATGCCCCTAGGTGAGATCCTTCCCAAGCCCGAGCCCAACAAGAGGGTGGTTTTTCTTTCGCACCTTGAGCATGGTTTTGCTTTCCCCGTTAGCAATTTATTCATGTCTTTTCTATCCACCTTCCAACTGCAAACCCATCATCTGCCTGCCAATGCCATTGGCTCTCTCTCTTGTTTCATCTCTGCCTGCGAAGGATATATTGGTATCTGGCCCACTGTTCTTCTTTGGGCCAAGTATTTTAATTTAGGAATCTAGGTTGTTCCTGATCCCGGCGTTCCTCGCACTGAGAAGAGTCCCACAAGGTGTGGTGCTTCTAGCATCACTCCCAGGAGGGATTTTGTCTTTCCCCGGGTCACTGGTATTGACTCGTGTAAGAAATGGCATACAAATTTTTTCTATTTCAAGAACAGCGGGTCCAATGACTACATCCGGATTCCCCCCTTCAAGGATGTGGTTCCCAGCAAGGAGCTTTGGAAGCTTAACCCGTGTGAGAAGAATCCTGCGGTGAACGAAGCTCACGGAATCATCGAGAGGCTTCTTGACCCGGATGAGAAATTCCACCTTACCCAGGAGGACCTCATGTCTGCCTTCATCGCGCGCCGAGTCAGCCCATCCAGGCCAGAAGCCATAAGATGTGCTTCATGAGTGGCCCGTGGGATCCTACCTTGCACTCCACTCTAGAGCATACCAATGACTCAGTGGCCCGCCGAGTCAGCTCGATCTTCAAGATGAACTTAGCAGAAAACTGGGCCTGGAGTTGCCCCCTTTTCAGCCGAGATAGGCTTGTCTCGTGGTTGAGCGTCCGAGACATTGAATCGCTACCGACATAGCTTTCCTTGCGTTTACTCGATGTTCTGTTTCTTTACTAATTTCATTATGTTTGTCTTTCACAGAATCTCATTTACCAGGTTGATGACAGTACCGTCCCTCCTGGTACTTATTTTGATGATCGTTCAGACTCTGATAGAGTATGATTTGGAGTGCTTCATGCCGATCCCGCATGTTGTTGCTGCTCCTGCTTCGGGTAAGACCTATACTCGAAATCCTTTGCGAGATTGGTCAGACAATGATGATGTGGACTGTGAAGTCTTGGAGGTACTTGTCCTTCGACCGAACTTTCTGACTTGTCCCATTGAGTTTTTATTTATTGATGCAGCTGGCCAGGTACACGAGGAACCTCCTCTCGCCGTAGGCGGATATGGCAAGCTCCCAGCTTCTAAGCAGAATAAGCGGCGCGGGGTCTACTCCAGCACTCATCCCTCCAAGAAGCGCTGAGTCGATCCTGCCGCTCCTTCTGCAGCCACATCTTCCCAGTCTCGCAAGACCACCACATGCCAAGTCACTGCTCGTCGTGCCGCGCGCGATATGACCATCTCCGGGTAACTTTAGTTGTCTGTTACCTTTCATTCTCCTTTTCCTTTCTGTGTTCAATCTCTTATGGACCTTTGTTTTTATTAACAGCGCTGCTATGTCCTCCAATCAAGCTTCTCCTAGTATGACTTCTTCCCAGTCAAGGCCTATTTCTCCTCCTCGCTTTGATCCTATCGTGCAGAGCCTCGTTCGGGTCACTGCCTCCATCCCTGAGACTCATGAGTATGAAAGTGGGGATGATCCGGAGGCGCGCCCGACTGAGGAGATCCGTCCTCCCTCTCTAGTTGCTCTCTCCGATCAAAACCTTGAACCTGGCGCTAGCAATATCAGCGCCGAGAAAACCCATGTTGTCAGTTCTCATGTTGTCAGTTTTCTAATTGATCCAGTCGTTGCTCGTCTGTTATTTGTTGATCCCGCTCATTTGGCTCCTTTCTCGTCCTCAACGAGTTCCAGACCTACACCTTCTGCCTTTTTGGCTAAAGACAAGACCCGACCTGCTACTCAAAGCCAAACTCGCTCCGCGCCAAGCAAGCCATCATCTTCCAAGCAGATGACCTTGATTCACGCCCCAGGTTCCACTCCACAGATTCGTGCCACACCACCAACAATGACACCTTCTCCTACGGGTCAGTTGGGCGATTCTGCCATTGCAGGGTCTGGCAGCATTTCCAAGGCTGGTGCCTTGCATACCAGTGCCACCGCTACTCGTGCCGGGGTAGGGACTAGCCTGAAGAAAGGGCAAGTACTTACTCATACACTTAGCGGGCAAGGCCCTGGCTCTGCAGAGCGCTATGCGATAGCCTGGAATGCGGCCGGCGAGCCAGAAGTGAGCTCCGGTTCTAGCCAGAAGCTGAAACTGGGCTCCAAGGCTGTCTCCGAGATGACCCAACAGGCCATCGCACTGATGGCCAAATAATATCAAGTGAATGAGGTATGTGTTTTCCTTAATCTTTTGCATACTGAGTATTTTTATATTATACATGTTCCCTAGTCCCCGAGGTTACTGCCGAGTAAGGCACTTATTCGGCTATAAGCTCCGAGTTAGAACCTATCCTTTGTTTCCTCCTGCCAAGTTTGCTTGTCGGATTTTCGATCCCTAGTCCCCGAGGTTACTGTCGAGTAAAGAATTTATTCAGCTCTAAGCTCAACCATTCGCATACATCTTCTGATTAGATCTTTTTGTGTAGCTCACGCATAACGAGCGTACTAAGGTGCATCATGCTCTCATCCTGGAGGATCAAAAGCTTGAGCTTGATCACCAAGATTTGAAAGTTAAGGCTCGGGGCCAAGGTATTATTCCTAATCGACTTGATTTTATTCGACAGACCTATTCTGTTTCATCTTCTTGATTTTTTCTCGTTGTCTTTCCACAGCTTCTGCCCAATCCACCATCGATGCACTTCATAAACAGATCAGCGACACCGAAAGCAATTCCCTTTTCTTTGAAATTTTGTGACTGCTTCGCATTTATGTTTACTCATTTTCCTTTTTTATCTAGTAAAATCCGATATGGCTTGTTGTTACTGACGAGTCACATGTTCTGAATAAGCAGATCAGAACCAAGTCGTGCTCCAGAAGCAGCGAGACGAGGTGACCCGGCTGAAGCAGCAGGTGGCGGATATGGAGCAGAAGCACCAGTCCGAGTTGAAGGGCCTGCGCAAAGAACTTGCCGAGAGATATGGTCAACATGCTACCAGTGCTGAAAAGACTAACCAACTTCTCAAGGAGGCCGAGTTAGCAGTTAAGTCGGCTCATCAAGATCTGGAAGCTCTTCAGGCCAAGGCTAAGGTCTGGCAGAACAAGCTCGGCACGATCAACTCATTCCTCGGTAGTGAGTTCTTACCCTTTTCATTGTGCCTATATCCTTACTATTTACCCCTTTTCCACTGTTTTTTTATGTTCGTCCATTTTTGCAGAGAATTTCCCTGAGGCCGACATGTTCGCCTTAAGGGCAATGAAGAAAGTGCGAGATGAATCTGGAGCTCTAGCAGACGGTGAAGTCACCATCGACGAGCATCTTGCCGCGCTCTCAGAGTGTGTGACCACACTAAAGTAATGCGGTGTTGACTTACTTAAGTCGGCAATCCATGCATTTAGGATGATCTGGCCAGATGGAGATGTACCTACGCTGGTTGAGCCCCTGTCTGCCAAACTACTTCTCACCAAGGAAAGGCTTGATCAGTGGCGCGAGTCGGCTAATCGTGTCGCAGCGGACAAGGATCTTTCTTTTTTCTCTCATGGTATGAGGATATCAACCTTGATGTTCTACAACACATGAGGGCTGAAGGAAAGTGGATCCACGAGCCTGAGCTCATCAATAAACGCCAAGAGAGAGCTTATGCATTGGTGGAGTATGTTTTGGTGCACGCTTGGTGCGATGGGCCTAGCTACCTCGATCTTGGTGAGCCGCTTACCGAGATTGTTGATGATGATGGTGCTGAAAGCGAGGCCAACGAGTCAGATGCTCTAGGAGACTCTGTTGATGCACCTGACTCGGCCGACGCCCCAGATGACGCTCCCAGTTTCAGCCCCAAAAATGCTCCTTCGAGTCCAGCTGCCACTTAAGATGGTTGTATCAAAAACACTTAATTCTAATGAGATCCCCGGTATGCCGGGTGCAGATGTAAAATATTCCGCACTTATTTTGGGTGTGCCCCTTTGCTAAGGCTTAAACTTCTATTTTGCTTGAGTGAAAATCATCCTGGGAAAGTCCCCGAGTTTCATTTGCTGTTTTCCTTGTCCTTGAATTTGTCTCTTGTCTACCTTTTTTGGCGTTCGACATTAGAGTCTCAAAGATCTAAGGATTCAGTTAGCTGATATGAAACTAGACAACTTAACCTAGGGTCATTCGACACAGAAGCCGATAATATCCTGCAATGGGTTAGGTAAACACATACATAGAGCCGACTCGCTTTTCCTCCTTTACTTATCCGTTGTTCATGTTTACTCGTCATTGATCCTTTTCTCTTGCTTGCCATGAAGCCGTGTTTTTGGACAACAGCATAGTCAAAGAGTTGATTCCATACGAGTAAACATTACTTATTCCGAGATAAGTTTAAGTGTCAACAGCAGTTGACATAAAATTTGCAAGAGTAAACATAAGGGGCAGTCCCCGAGTGAATTTTTCGAGTCATACCATTTTATTATTAGCACATAGCCAGCATGAGTATCCGACATATAAGAGTTCAAGATATACATACATTGCTTCTCCTAGGTGTAGAAAGGATGGAGCAATGCCGAATTTGACAGCCTTTTGGTCTCATCACCCAATCTGTCCGCCTTGTCTTTTGTGCTTCACGAGCATTTATTAGATAATATGAATCATTGTGCAATGCTTTGCTTACAATGAATGGTCCTTCCCATGGGGGTGATAGCTTATGCATCCCAGTTGTGTGTTGCACTAGTCTGAGCACCATATCCCCTTCTCGAAAGACACGAGGTTGGACTTTCCAGCTATGATAGCGTCGGAGACTTTGTTGATATATGGCGGACCTGGATAATGCCAATTCTCTTGCTTCTTCGAGTAAGTCAACTCCGTCTTCTCGGGCCTCTTTTACCTCGGCTTCCGAGTATTGTATAACTCTTGGCGAGTCATGCTCTATGTCGGCAGGCAAAACTAATTATGCCCCATACACAAGGAAGAATGACGTATAGCCTGTTGATCGATTTGGAGATGTCCTTAAGCTCCATAACACTGAGGGTAGTTCCTCGATCCAGCAACCAGGTGCTCTCTGGAGTGGTTCCATTAGGCAGGGTTTTATCACGGATAGAACTAAGTCGTTATCTTGTTCAACTTTCCATTTGATTCTGGATGGGCGACTGCTGCTTCGTCAAGTCTTATTCGATTTTTTCCACAAAATCGAGCGAAATCTCCTTCGGAAAAATTTGTGCCATTGTTTGTGATCACATTGTGTGGGTCACCATATCTTAGGATTATGTCTTTTAGGAATGTGACAGTTGTTTTTTCATCTAGGTTTTTGATGGGCTTCACTTCTATCCATTTGGTAACCTTGTCAACCATCACCAATTTGTGATTCATGCTGCCCCTCGCTGGTTTGAACGGTCCTAGCATATCCAGGCACCATAGTGCAAATGTCCAGGTGATTGGTATAGTTTTCAACTCAGACGTTGGTAAATGTGACTTTGATGCGTAGTATTGGCAGCCGTTGCATTTCCTTACTATGTCTTGCGCTTTTGCCAGTGCACTTGGCCAGTAGAACCCATGTCGGAATGCCTTGGCTACCAATGTGCGGTGACCCAGCATACAACTGCATGTGTAGTACACTATAGTCGTTAACATGATATCCAAAGAACACCGTTCCGTAAATATCACATCCCTTAGAGTGGCACAACAGAAACATTGCGGGTCCATATTACAAACATACACACATTATTATTCTTACAATACCAGAAGTTCAAGACTTCAAAAGATTCAACTTACAAACCAAAATATAAAGTGTTTCACCGGAAGTTGAAAGTAACAACTCCATCCCAGAGTTGAGCTCAACAACTTATTATATAAGGTTCATGCTGCTCGGCTCAATTGATTACTAATAACTAAGGCAACTAATCTGACTCGTTGTCGTCCAGTCCATATCGGATATCGTAGTCCACTCCTTCAACACCTCCTGACAGGTCAGGCTCCTCATAGAAGACATCATATTGACATTCTGCTGCATACATTGGGATATCTTCTGGATCCTTAGAGTCTAAGCAGGGGATCAAAGGAAAGGGTGAGTAACAGTGTTACCCAGCAAGTTCATTATAAGCAAGGTAGGAAGTTTGATGCTCTATCTACAATCTCGGACTATAAGTCCTTGGCACTATGCAGTTTTCGTCAATCTTTCTTCAAAGATTGATTTTATCGTGAAAATCTATGTCCATCAGTCTTCACAGGTTTACCAGAACTTTCATGGAGTTCCTTTCCTGCCGTGTTCGTAGCTCCTTCCCGAAACAGGGAGTAACAAGTTACAGTTCCTACACTCTACAAATGTGCGTTACTTTACCCAAGAGAGATCAACTCCTTGTTGCACAACCAGGCATACTTTCTAGTCGACAATTCCTTGATGTGGGGCCTAGTAGGTGATCCAAGCCAACTACTGCCCCCTTCGCGACCCCGCATGCCTCCTTGGTGTACACCATGCCCACCCATTGAATTACGACAATGGTTTGTACAGACCATTAGATGCTAGAACTATCGTGGGACGATGAGGGTTCCCACCCATATGCTGCATATCCTCTACGAATTACCAATTAAATGCACGTTACGAGGATAATATCCACGACCTGCACATCTGACTACATGCGAGAGGAAGAAGATACAGCTGACTTCTCTGTCCCATTCCAAATCTCATGGTTAATGCGCAATATACGACGCTAGAATCACCGATGTTAGGGGTTGTTACATTCCTGATGATTATCACCATTGCAAATAGAACCCTAAGTTCAATTTCTTCTATATATCATCAATTAGGATGATATCATCATTTTATTTGTTTAAGAAAATACTATTTTCTTTACTTGAACATAGATGATAACACACAATTTGTAAATACTTTGGTAAGGACTCTTCAAAAGGACATGTGCAAGTGATGAACTTGCCTTGTGATTGCAAGGTAGTGAAGTCGGATTCTTGCACTGGACCTTGAGCGTCTATGTCATATATTATTAATAGAGTTAAAATCCAAAGATTTTATTTATTATAAGGAACTCCTGTATTTATTTGTTTAATAATTCCGTTTAAAAATTAGTATTTAAATAAAATTTCTTTTGGTAACTCTAAATATTTATATAGTATTTTTCTAAAATACTACAATAATAAAATATAATAAAAGTTACTTTTATTTATTTTTTTCCTTTTTCTTTCATTTTATAAAATTCCATAAGGAATATATATATTATAAAATTCTTGGTTAAAATTTATATATATATAAATTATCTCTTAATTTATCTAAATAGGTGGGATTATTATGAATCTAAAATATATTATTTCCAATTTTTAGATATTTATTTTATTCTCTAAAATTTTATTCATTTCTAGGGGTATTTTGGTCTTTTTTTAATTACTAAATTTCTTTTAAGTTTTTGGGCTAACCCTTTAGGCTTATTGGGCCAAACTGGCCCAATTGTCTTGGCCAAAAGATCTCGTCGTAGGGGTCTGGCCCTATCGGCCCATTCTCTCTATCTCTCCCTCTCTTGACCTTACCTCTTCTCCTCCTCGCCCCCTTGGTCGCTGGCGCCGCCGCCGAGCGATGCCCGGCGCCGTGGTGTATGGGGAGGTTATCGACCATGCTCCTTCATCTGCTCTGACTCGATTTGGTTCTAGGGACCTCCTATGGCTAGGCTAGCCCCATCCTGAACCCTAGGTTTTGGGTGGTGATGTAAACGCTCCCGCCGATGCTCCCGTGGTGATGTGCAGTGCTCGTGCGCCCTCGTGTGCTGCCGTGGATGCCGCCGTGGCTGGTTGCGGGTTGCAGCACCCTCTGGGTTGCTCCTCGTGTCGCCGCGAGCTCGTCGACCCTTCTGCTTCCTCTTCAATTCTCCAACGAGGACCACATGTGATATGGTTATTTGTTATCACCCGTGCCTCTGTCTACTTAGAGTATCTCTATGTGTAACTAGTGGCTATCCTTCATTAGGGTTCATACTGGTTCTAGGGTTCATCCCTGGTGTAAGACCCCACCTTTATAAGGTAAAGGTCCCTATGATTGCAATGCTAGTCCCTGGATCAAATGCTAGCATCCACAGTTTAATATGAAGTACACAGATACAAAGGTCGTTATTACATCGTCATTATAGAGATAACATAGTCTTTTACAACACAACAGACAAAGGCTAGTACACGAGTTCATAACATAAAGTAAATAACTATAAGTCTTCATCTTCATGTGCCACAAGCAAGCATGTTGAGTGTAGACTCATAACCCTAATCCTCATCAGAGTAACCTGCAAGATCATAAGTTACACCCACAGTGGGTCAATACATGTGGAATTGTATTGGCAAGTGATACCATAGTAGAATAGTAGTATCTAACATCTATATGAATTTGCTCAAAATAGGTTTTTCCTATCAGTTGATAACACTAAGTTTTTGTTTATCAAAACTCCCAAGGAACCACCAATAGACATTGGTGAACCTTTACCCTTGTTCAACCACAAGTTTTAACCTAGAAATTGGGATGAGGAGATCCTTGATAACTTCAGTGTCTTTGAGGCTCAAATTGTCCGTTCTAGGGGACACGGCTAAGTACTTAGGTTTTACCCTCTCAAGAGGTGGTGCACTTTCCACATAAGACTCGACATGCATCGAGATGCGACCTTTTAGAAGCCTTCCCTTAGACCACCATGGACGCATTCCATCTTATCACCCTACCACCAACTGTCTATCTGGCTAAGTTATTGCAACCTATATGATCAAGAGAGAGCCCATATGCCATGTGGTTGCACTAGAAGCTTCTCAACACTAAATATCTCAAATCCCTTTGTTCCTGGGTGGCTTTCCACAAGTGAGATACACAAGGTAAACCATAGACATGGGCCTTGTGTAACCACTCAACATAAACCATCATACCATTCCACCTAGGTGATTCATTCACTTAGTTGTTTTATTAAACAAAACACAAGTCAAAAGACTTAGCAAAATTTCCATAGAATGAATATATTCCACCTTTCTTTGCTACTAGCTAGGCTAAGCATGATGACATAACAAGTATCTTAACTTAGAGCAAATTCTACCAAGTATACAACTACTAGGATTTCCAAAGGCATAGCACGGTATATGTAGCACCTCGGGTAAAACCACTACTAGAAAACCGCCTGCATTTATATATGTGCACCATCATCATATCTGCATGCATGTTTTAACTAAAACTGTTTTAAAAAGCCCCTCTTTGTTTCTAGATATTCCCCATCTTCATTTCAAATATAAAACCCCGGTGTTTCCGGATGTCTCTATTTGTCAAAACCCTATTTGTAAATGTTTTTATTTTAAAAGAAATAAAATAAATAAATAAATATAATTTTTTTTTTGGGAGGCAGCCGCAGGACAGGCCCGAAATCCTAGCCCACAGCCACCTACTACCCGACCAAACCCTAACCCTTTCAGTCCTGAACCAAACCCTAGCTATCCTACCTAACCCTAATCCTCTAAGCCGCAACACCCCAATCCCGCACCCTCACCTGCCACCACCACACTCACCACCCAGCCATAGACCCAGCGACCGAGCCTACCCCGCGCCCTACAGCCCGACCCCACCCCGTGTCCCCCCGCTTCCTCTCTCTCCACAGCGTCACACCACAAACGCACGCACGGACTCCTCTTGGAACCAAACGGACCCGACCACCCCGCTCTCCCGCTGTCACGTTGCCTCTCGCACTCAACCACCGCCATACCAACGCGACGCTCCCCCTGGCCCCACCCCATATCGCTCGCTCCCTGTCCGTCCTACGACTCCCTCGCCCAACATCCTCCCCCCCTCCCGCCCCCGCGACCCCGTCGTCCCCTGCTTCTCGGCTTCCTCAACCACCACCAGGGGCGTCCTCACCTCCCTACCAGGCCCCTCCCTCCTCCACCGCCGAACGCGTCCCCCAGAGCGTTGTCTAAGCCGGCTTCCGTCCTCGACGCCCCCGCGACCGTCCTCTACTGACGCCCGTGCCGCTGCCAGTCTCCATCCCTTGCAGTGCCATCACCCTCGTCGGTCAACGCCGTCGCCTTTCCCTCTCTCGCCACATCCCCGACCCCCGCCACGCATCACCGTCGACCTGCAGCTCCCGACCCTGCCGCCAGGAGAGCTCGCCACCGACTCGCTTTGTCGGCCCCTCCTCTACCTGCATCACGCGGCCTCGCGTCCGTCGCTGCCAGGCACCACCACCGGCAACCGCGGGACCCCGCCTCCTCGCCCTCCTCCATTGTCCGTCCCGCCTCTATGGTTCAGTAGCCGTACGTGCCCACGTGCACAATGCCTCTGCATCTGGCCAAGCTCGCCGTGTCCGTCGCCCTGCTGATCGTCAAGCCAGGCACTGCCTCGTGCCCTTTGTCCGTGCCTATGTTGTGCCTCTGTCCATTCTTGTGCTGCCATATATTTGGCTAAAGCACAATTTGAACCGTTCCTATTTTGTCATGTTTGTTATTTTGGAACGTCGCCTAGATCTCCTTCCTGGACCCGAAGGCCCCGACGCCCCGATCCGAAGACCGTTCCCGGCGTTCAAAGACCGACCCCCCTTCGACCTCTCCAAACCCTCAAGATCTCCGATCCGGCATGTGTGACCCCTATCTAAGACCACTATTTTTATAATATGACATTATGAATTATTGCATGTAAATCATTCATACTCGTATGCATATTGTGTGGTTTGGGGGCCTTATGCCGATTCACCTCATAATTAAATATGGATGCCATATGCGGGCTATTCTAGTCTTATTTTTCCTCCATTTAAATTTGTGTAGCGAACCGACGTCATGATTGCCTTGTTAATACAACATTAAATTATGGGTAACTAAACAACTAGAACCATATAATTAAATGTCGGGACCCCGGTTCCGCTTAATATTTCCTAATTGCATCGCATCTTTGTTATGTCATACATCATACATGCATCATGCCCGATCTTTTTCCGTAGTATTAAATAGTGTATCCGGTGTTTTCTCTAGTGCTTTGCTTCTTCACGGATTAGGCCGATGAGTTGATGCGAGTGTCGACCCGATCTTCGGATGAACCTCCGGCAATATTTTTAGGCGAGCATTCTCCCCTTTCTACCTATCTTACTTTTATAGTCTTTATTTCCTCCTGTTGATATATTGCTATCCGTGTTGCGATGCTTTAGTTTCCGTACCCCTGTTATAATACTTGCAGCCTCTATATTGCCTTGGACACTTCCTATTGCATGGTGATTGATAGACAGTCGGCCTTGCGAGTCGTAGTTGCTTGCTCAGATGCTGCTACGCATCGTCGATGTTCCACCGTTGTTGGGTGGTTGGCACATCCTTAATGGTTGATATGATCATGGATTTAATTACTTTTTAATAACTAAAATTGAAAGTAGGTAAATGCAGAGGCACCGATGGGTAATAGACAATATTTGGTTTTTAACCGCTCACTGGTGTCCCGTAGGACCCCGAGTTCTTGACACATGTTCCGAGATCGAGCGCGCTAACCACAGGTGGGGTGTTTGGGCACTCCCATCGATTAGTACCTGATTTAAAAGTACTGTACTAGGGGCCACAAAGTAGTTTGGGGCTTTATTACTATCCTGTACTTATGCCATGCTTTACTACTTTATTTACGATTGCGCGTGGACCGCCTGTACTGTTTAGGAACCCCCGTGATAAGTTTTCGCTGTATCGACAAGCCCAATCACACTTTTGAGTTCCCAGTCGTTTATAGTCGTCGGCACAAACCCTGGGTCCGTCTCGGAGACCGGCCGACTTCCTTACGGGTAGCTTAGTGGGGTGTCCCCCCGTGCTTGCTTTGGGTCTGGGAAACGTCGTGTCCGAAACCCCGTCGACATACCGTTGGGTGTATGTTTTATGATCTTGTACCTACCTGATCTGACAACAAGGTGTAGGTGCGTGTAGAAACTTTGGTGCACCCCTGCAGGGTTAAATCTTTTCGACAAGCCGTGTCCGAGGTTATGGACGACTTGGAGCACAGTTCTCGATCATAGACAACTATAACTAAAGTTTACTGTTATAATTTGACTTGTATCCGAAATGACTAGTAATCAGCTTCACTACAACGGAATGGCTAAATAAAAGTACCAACAACTGCTGGGTTTGGGATATCTCATGCTAATTGTATCTGACTAGTAAGTGTTGCAACTACAACGAAATGGTTAACTAAAAGTGCCCACTACTTATTATATCAGGATGACTATCTATACCTGACTAGTAATTGCTGCAACGATAACTGAATAAATAAAACTACCAACTATGTGAGTTCCTCGGTTGACTTCCTCGTTTGGTCTCGAGGGTGAAATACCAGGATGGGTATGTTTGGTGGTAGTATCAGGTTGGTTCCGAATAGGTCTTTCTTATCCCTCTTTGATAGCCGACAGTTATATCGAGTCTCTATAGGTTGTTTAGTGCATGTTGCGTTGCTGCTTCAGTCCATCATACCTATGTAGGCGAGGATCGCCGAATTCTAGTCTCGCCGTGCGATCTTGACCGCTCTCCTTTTTCCTTTGCCCTTTGTCGGCACCCCTTTTGTTTAAGCAGGTTTTGAGATCGACGTCGTTAGCATGGTTACCCTTCCGGCTTGGCCTGGGCAGGGTTATGGACGCCATTGCTTATTATTCAGGGCTCTTAGCTCAATTTGCATTTTGTCCATACTCGGACACTGTATTGTTTTCAAGGTGATTTGGGTCTTTGTACTCTATATCTGTATTCTTGACTTTTTGAGTCGTTGTTGTATATATCTGTTCTGTGGGTTCCATCGTGGACTATTGTGTAATGGTATTACTTCGTTTTCCACCCGCACGAAAGTGCCTGGTGGGCACCTTTGAATCGTTTCTATGCGGGTTTGGCGGGAATCGCTGAAACTTGCATAGGGCCGATTCTGAGGGTGTTACAGAGTGGTATGAGAGCTCAGCAGTTACGATACCCCACTAGTCCAGCCTGTAGGATAACCTAGCTAACGGTCGCTTTAGAGTGTCAAAACTATTCTGCAAAATCGGTTGGATAGATCTGATTAGATCTGCATTTACTCCTTACCCCTTTGCTATTCTCCTCTTACCTTGACGTGTTTTGAATCTGCTCTCTTATCTTTTCTTCGAGTCTAGGAATTCTCATGGTTTGGTTTCTATCGTACCTTTAGGGTTTCGCTTCCATCCTCTTGTAATGGTGCTTCCATAACTGGTCTTCATGCTATCTGAGGAATCTTCCTCTGTTGTACCTTTTAGTGGACCGAAAATTTCACTATTTTTTGTTTGTTTGTATCTTCCGGTGTTTTTCAATGCGACGACCTCATCTGCATCATGTATGATGAAGAACTTACATCATTCTTTTGTTTCCAAATTTCGACTGTCGAGATCTTCAGTCTGATTCTGAGAGTTGGTTGCATAATCCCCTATTCATGTGAAGAGTAATGCTTTGGGTGCGCGATGGACTGATCACCATCTGACTACTATCATCATTCGCTCTTGTATGTTGAATGGTGGATTGATGCAATTATACCCCATCTATGGAAGTTGGAGGTGGCCTTACCTTTTGAGACCTTTACCTTCGACTTTGTTCTCCGGAGTGCTCTCTCGACGAACGTCAGCAACAACCCTTGTTGGTGGTGTCGCCAATTTCAAGATGGATAAGGAATCTTTGTTAGTGGTGTCGCGAATATCTACACGAAGCGTAAAGGTTTAGATCATCAGACTTCTTCCCCGTACAATGAGGAGGATCTCGAGGGCGAGATCCATTGTTAGTGGTGTCGAATTGTAGCACCCCGGGTAAAACCACTACTAGAAAATCGCCTGCATTTATATATGTGCATCATAATCATATCTACGTGCATGTTTTAACTAAAACTATTTTGAAAAGCCCCTCTTAGTTTCTAGATATTCCCCATCTTCATTTCAAATATAAAACCCCGGTGTTTCCGGATGTCTCTATTTGTCAAAACCCTATTTGTAAATGTTTTTATTTTAAAAGAAATAAAATAAATAAATATATAATATTTTTTTCGGAGAGGCAGCCGTAGGCCCGGCCCGAAAGCCCAGCCCGCAGCCACCTACTACCCGACCAAACCCTAACCCTTTCAGTCCTTAACCAAACCCTAGCTATCCTACCTAACCCTAGTCCTCTAAGCCGCAACACCCCAATACCGCACCCTCACCTGCCGCCACCACACTCACCACCTAGCCCTAGACCCAGCGACCGAGCCTACCCCATGCCCTGCAGCCCGTCCCCACCCTGTGTCCTTCGCTTCCTCTCATTCCACAGCGTCACACCACAAACGCACGCACGCACTCCTCCTGGAACCAAACGCACCCGACCACCCCGCTCTCCCGCTGTCACATTGCCTCTCGCACGCAACCACTGCCACACCAACACGACGCTCCCCTGGCCCCACCCCAGATCGCTCGCTCCACATCCGTCCTACGACTCCCTCGTTCGACATCTTCCCTCCCCCCTGCGACCCCGTCATCCCCTGCTTCTCGGCTTCCTCCGCCGCCACCAGGGGCGCCCTCACCTCCCTACCAGGCCCCTCCCTCCTCCACCGCCGAACGCGTCCCCCAGAGCGCTGCCGAAGCCAGCTTTCGTCCTCGACGCGCCCGCGACCGTCCTCTGCTAATGCCCACGCCGCCGCCAGTCACCATCCCTCGTAGCTCCATCGCCCTTGTCGGTCGACGCCGTCGCCTTGCCCTCTCTCGCCGCGTCCCCAACCCCCGCCACGCATCACCGTCGACCTGCAGCGCCCGACCCCGCCGCCAAGAGAGATCGCCACCGACTCGATTCGTCAGCCCCTCCTCTGCCTGCCTCCCGCGGCCTCGCGTCCGTCGCTGCCAGGAACCAACACCGGCAACCGCGGAAGCCCGCCTCCTCGCCCTCCTCCCTCGTCCCGTCCCGCCTCTCCAGTTCACTAGCCGTACGCGCCCACGTGCACGATGCCTCTGCATCTGGCCAAGCTCGCCGTGTCCGCCGCCCCTGCTCATCGTAAAGCCAGGCACTGCCTCGTGCCCTCTGTCCATGCCTGTGCTGTGCCTCTGTCCATTCTTGTGCTGCCATATATTTGGCTAAAGAACAATTTGACTCGTACCTATTTTGTCATGTTTGTTATTTTGCAACGCCGCCAAGATCTCCTTCCTGGACACGCAGGCCCCGACGCCCCGATCTGAAGCCCGTTCCCGGCATTCGAAGATCGACCCCCCTTCGACCTCTCCAAACCCTCAAGTTCTCCGATCCGACATGTGTGACCCCTATCTAAGACCACTCTTTTTATAATATGACATTATGAATTGTTGCATGTAAATCATTCATACTCGCATGCATATTGTGTGGTTTGGGGGCCTTATGCCGATTCACCTTGTAATTAAATATGGAGGCCATATGCGGGCGATTCAAGTCTTATTTTGGCTCCATTTAAATTTGTGTAGCGAACCAACGTCATGATTGCCTTGTTAATACAACATTAAATTATGGGTAACTAAACAACTAGAACCATATAATTAAATGTCGGGACCCCGGTTCCGCTTAATATTGCCTAATTGCATCGCATATTTGTCATGTCATGCATCATACATGCATCATGCCCGATCTTTTACCGTAGTATTAAATAGTGTATCTGGTGTTTTCTCTAGTGCTTTGCTTCTTCACGGATTAGGACGATGAGTTGATGCGAGTGTCGACCCGATCTTTGGATGAACCTTCGGCAATATTTTTAGGCGAGCATCCTCCCCTTTCTACCTATATTACTTTTATAGTCTTTATTTCCTCATGTTGATCTATTGCTATCCGTGTTGCGATGCTTTAGTTTCCGTACCCCTGTTATAATACTTGCAGCCTCTATATTCCCTTGGACACCTCCTATTGCATGTTGATTGATAGATAGTCGGCCTTGCGAGTCGTAGTTGCTTGCTCAGATGCTGCTACGCGTCGTCGATGTTCCATCGTTGTTGGGTGGTTGGCACATGCTTAATGGTGGATATGATCATGGATTTAATTACTGTTTAATAACTAAAATTGAAAGTAGGTAAATGCAGAGGCACCGGTGGGTAATAGACCATATTTGGTTTTTAACCGCTCACTGGTGTCCCGTAGGGCCCCGAGTTCTTGACACCTGTTCCGAGATTGAGCGTGCTAACCACAGGTGGGGTGTGTGGGCACCCCCATCGATTAGTACCTGATTTCAAAGTACTGTACTAGGGGCCACAAAGTAGTTTGGGGCTTTATTACTATCCTGTACTTATGCCATGCTTTACTGCTTTATTTATGATTGCGCATGGAGCGCCTGTACTGTTTAGGAACCCCGTGATACGTTTTCGCTGTATCGACAAGCCCAGTCACACTTTCGGGTTCCCAGTCGTTTACAGCCGTCGACACAAACCCTGGGTCCGTATCAGAGACCGGACGACTTCGTTACGGGTAGCTTTGTGGGGTGGCCCCCCGCGTGCTTGCTTTGGGTCTGGGAAACGTCGTGTCCGAAACCCTGTCGACATACCATTGGGTGTATGTTTTGTGATCTTGTACCTAACTGATCTGACAACAAGGGTGTAGGTGCATGTGGAAACTTTGGTGCACCCCTGCAGGGTTAAATCTTTTCGAGAAGCCGTGTCCGCGGTTATGGACGACTTGGAGCACAGTTCTCGATCATAGACAACTATAACTAAAGTTTACTGTTATAATTTGACTTGTATCCGAAATGACTAGTAATCAGCTTCACTACAACGGAATGGCTAAAAAGTACCAACCACTACTGGGTTTGGGATATCTCATGCTAATTGTATCTGACTAGTAAGTGTTGCAACTACAACGGAATGGTTAACTAAAAGTGCCCACTACTTATTATATCAGGATGACTATCTATACCTGACTAGTAATTGCTGCAACGATAACTGAATAAATAAAACTACCAACTGTGTGAGTTCCTCGCTTGACTTCCTCGTTTGGTCTCGAGGGGGAAATACCAGGATGGGTATGTTTGGTGGTAGTATCGGGTTGGTTCCGAATAGGTCTTTCTTATCCCTCTCTGATAGCCGACAGTTATATCGAGTCTCTATAGGTTTTTTAGTGCATGTTGCGCTGCCGTTTCAGTCCACCATACCTATGTAGGCAAGGATCGCCGAATTCTAGTCTCGCCGTGTACTGGCCTCAGTACTGACCGCTCTCCTTTTTTCCTTTGCCCTTTGTCGGCACCCCTTTTGTTTAAGCAGGTTTTGAGATCGACGTCGTTAGCAGGGTTACCCTTCTGGCTTGGCCTGGGCAGGGTTATAGACGCCATTGGTTATTCTTCAGGGATCTTATCTCAATTCGCATATTGTCCGTACTCGGACGCTGTATTGTTTTCAAGGTGATTTGGGTCTTTGTACTGTATATCTGTATTCTTGACTTTTTGAGTCATTGTTGTATATATCTGTTTTGTGGGTTCCATCATGGACTATTCTGTAATGGTATTACTTCGTTTTCCACCCGCATGAAAATTCCTGGTGGGCACCTTTGAATCGTTTCTATGCGGGTTTGGCGGGAATCGCTGAAACTTGCATAGGGCCGATTCTAAGGGTGTTACAGATTATAACTTAGAAAATTTTCAATGGAGCCCTATTCAAAATATCAAGAGTGCATATTCAAAATAATAGGAAAAAATATATGAGGCACCACTTTCCTTGGTAGTTTGGGGAGTAGCAACAATCCTCACACTCACAATCACCACTAGCACCAAAATCTACACATAAAATGATAACACCAAATTCACATTCAAATATTCAAGCAAAAATGATATGAATGCACGCAAATGCAATGAAAAGACTTATCTATACTAAACAAGTAAAATCAAAATAGTACTAAACACAGAGTGATCTATCTAAAGTCTAAATAATCTCAAATTTGCTTTAAAATCATTTTATAAACATTATATATAGTCAAAATAAGCCTATACTTGATTCTGCAAATAATCCTATTTTTCCAGAAGAAAAATACAAATTTAAGCCCACGGTAATGTAGAGCTCAATTTTCTGAATTCAATGGTATATTATTTGCATTTTTGGATAAACATAACAAAAGATATGAATTTTAAAAGTTTGCAAATCTAATAGATTCAAAAACAGATTTTAAATCTAATTCTCAGACACGTGGATGCATCTGATTGTCCCGTACCGCTTCGCACGGATCGACCAACATGGGCCATAGGATTTAAGTGACGATGCATGGGCTAGATCTATCGATACTGATTCGTTAAGTGATCTGTTCTACGCCTTTAGATCTAGATCAAACGGTGCTCGATCAAGCGACCATGGATGGGCGGCGCAAATGTCCACTAGCGGCAGCGGCGCTATGTAGCATCCCAATTGTCTAACAATTGTAATGCTACTTGGTCTAGTAATATAATGGCTACTTAATATAAATAATTGTTTCATCATAAATATATCAGGCTCATGTCATCATGCCACCTTGCATTTGAGCATCATATAAAACCCCTTTTTGGTGTTGGTTCTTCTCTCATATGCATTGTCAATTGTATTTGCCTCTTGATATTGTATTTGGTTCTTGATATATTGTTTAAATGCCCAAGTTGAGTTGTGGGAATATCTTTTATTAACTCCACCACCTTTCTTGTCATCACCCCTTCACTCCACCATTCCACCATATATGATCATTGCAACTTATTTTGGTTTTACCTCTAGCTCATGTGGGTTGGAATGGATCCAATTCTATCTCCACTTGCTCTCATATATGCACCATATTGTTTCCACACTATTGGTTTGTGAGAGCCACATGGCCACCTTTGCATGCCTTGTGAGTGGAACCTTTCCCTAGCTTCCATATGGGTTGTTTTGGGGTTATTATCATGTTGGGGTATTTTTGGGTCTTACTAAATATCTAGTGGAATATACACACTAGCAAGTCCCAATTATAATCAAATGTGATCATCTCCATCTATTCCACTTGGGACTCTCTTTTAAATTCTTTTGCTTGGCTTTATTCCACTTTTGGAGATGCATAATGATAATGCCATGCTATTATTTTGTTTTCATAAGGTTAAAACATGGCATTAATTATTTTTGCATGGGCCATGCAACCATTTCCACCTTTGGTCCTCCTTGTTTTTATTTGGATTTTTGGGTGAACCATCTCATCTCTCATCTCTCTCTCCCTCCTTTTGGCTTGGTCTTATTTGATCTTGCTTAAACCCTCACCACCTCATCTCACCCTCTCTTTTTCTTGTCTAGATCTTGTTTGAGCTTGGCATGTTCTTGATTGATCTTGTCAAAAGAAAAACCACTCCACCTAATCTCTCCCTCTAAACCCTAAGTCCCCTCCCTCATCTCTCCTCTCTCTAGCCGACCCACCACCACCATGACCTACCCCATCTACCTTTCCCTCTCTCACCCTCCCTCTCCTTGCCAGCAGGCCCCACCTGGCCACCCTGGACCCACCTAGCTACCACCACCCCCATTCCCTAACCCGAGCCACTACCCTACTCCAACCCTAGCTCCATACCGAGCCTCTTTCTCTAGCTCTCTCCCTCTGTCGTGCGACCGCACCAGCCCGAGCCTCCCCCTGCCTGCCGTCCAGCCCGAGCCCTACCTGCCCATCACCTACCCTGCTCCTGCCCGAGCTCCAGCTCGAGCACGTGAGGAGGAGAAGGAAAAGTGGCACCCGAGCCACCTTTTCCATCTACCCCGCTCCCACACGCCATCTCCCCCTCTCCCTCCTTTTTCCCTTTCCCATGACACCTCTGCATCCCCCAGATCTCTCCAGGCCGCTCCCCTCTCTCCCTGCCTTCCCTCACCACCGGATACACCGACGCCGGCTACCGTCTGCTCCACCGACGCTTCTTCGATCCAGCCGACGAGCGCGACGTGGAGGTTGTCGGGGAGGACGAGGAGGACTCTCTGCTTCAACCAGTACCTGTCGCGAAGGAGGAGAAGGGCTGGAGCCGAAGATCACCGCCGCCACCGACTCCAAACCCTAGCTCCGCCGGCATCTGCTTCGTCGACGATCCGCTGCTCCCCAAGCCGATCCGGCCACACCGATCACTCCACGGTGAGCATCTCCATCTCCCCGACATAGTCCGCCTCGCCATCACCGTCTAGTGCCATCGGACCAACCGTCGAGCGCCCTCAGTGCACCGCCGTTCGCTGCTGTCTGCTCGCTCCCGCACCGCATAGCACCATAACTAGGCCGCGCCTGACCCCCTAACAACTACCCCGCCCTAGCCCAGCGGTGGCCGCCTCCGCGCGCACGCCCAGGTCACGGGTTCGAGCCCCACCGCGGCGCTCTGTCCGCTGTCGTGCACGGACCGGTCGTCAGTAGATTCAGAGAAGAGGAACAGTGCACGCGTTGACACTTTGCGCTTACCCCCCCACCTTTTTGACTCCTGTAACCCGCGCTCCTCTCGGTCCCACTAGTCAGCCTCCGTGGCCTTCTTCCAGAAAACCCCATGGCCTCTTTTAATCTCAACCCGCGCTCCAGCCCTAGCCCCACCTGTCAGTCGCTGCAACCCCCACCCTTGACATGTGGTAGAGTGGCCAGCTTGTCAAGCGTGGGTTAGCCAGAGCCATGAGAAAAAAGTTTTTCTGCGGCGTGGCCCATTCGTTTGACCCACCCCGTCAAGGCGTGGCTCTGGTCTGCGAGTATAAAAAGGATTTCCGTTTTCTGTTTTGATTTAAACCTTTTTCAAATTAATTTAAATTCAAATTTAAATCTGTTTTTAAATAACTTTTGAAATATAATTCCAAATTAAACATATGATATATGTTTTGAAATTAGAAAAATGTGAGGAATTTAAATATGCCCTCCAAAATATATTTTGAACACTTTAAATTCCAAGTTGATTAAAAATTACAATAAAATGCCCTTTTAGCTTAATTAATTAATAACTTTTGTTTTATAACTCCAAATTTGACAAATGATATGTCTAAAATGATTAGCTCGACGAGGCCTTTCTGTTTATGCATGCCTTTATCTGTTTTGCAGCATGCATCATATAAATATAAAGTATACAGCAACTAATTTGAGTATAAAGTATGATTAAAACTCCATAAAATGCTTACTTCTTGTATTCCACACCTCACCCATGCCATGCTACTTTATTGCCATGCAAATTGTGCATCATTCATCATGGCATGATTGTTTGCTTGTCGCATTTAATTCATATGCTTGTGCACTTTATTTATGTTGGCCCTTGTTTGTTTGGTTCTTCCTCGAATAGACGCTGAGCAGGGGATATATCAAGAGACCCAGGAGCACTACCCAGATCCTTCTCTCGCTTCAACTGAGCTGCCAGGCAAGCACTACCACATGCTTGCATACATACAATACCTATTGCCTCTATCTTATTCTTGCATCATTGAGTCGTGATTGCATTAAATTGAATCCCAAGTACTGCATAGCTTTTACTTTTAAGCCCCACCGAAGCTTGTTCCTCCATCCCATGAGCCATTACTACAGGAGTTGTTTGAGCCATGCGAGTCGTAGAACAGCATGGGTAGGGTATGTGAGTGTCTGATGGATAACGAGGTACCTAAACAACTTAACCTGAGTAGTAATGGGATAACTAATGAAAGTGGCATCGGTGAGCAATATCTGCTATTTGGTTTTTCATGCTCACTTGTGTCCCGTAGGACCCCGAGTACTTGATTCCTGTTGCTTGAATATTCACGCTATCCACATCCGGGAGGCTTATGAACCCCCCTGAGCCAGAGCTTGATTCATTCTTATTTCTTGGGGCCACAATTAGTTTGGGGCTTTATTACTATTCTGTACTTATGCCATGCTTTACTACTTAATTTAAGATTGTGCGAGGATGCACCTGTACTGTTTAGGTCCGTGACACGTTTTCGCTGTATCGACAAGCCCAGTCACATTTTCGGGTTCCCAGTCGTTTACCGCCGTCCACACAAACCTTGAGTCCGTCTCGGAGTCGGCCAACTTCGTCGCGGGTAGATTAATGGGGTGGCCCCCTGAAATATTTCTGGATCCTGTGATCGCTTTGTCGTGACTGCCTCGTTGGGTTTTGATTTGGTTTTTCCGAGGTTGATCGAGTGTGTGTTGCTATTTGTGCACCCCTACAGGGTAAAACTTTCTGAAAGCCGTGTCCGCGGTTATGGACGACTTGGAGCACAGTTTCTCGATCATAGACAAGTATAACTAAAGTACCGCTTTTAAATTGACTAAGTACCTGACTAGTAAATAGTGCAACTCTCATGGAATGGATAATAAAACTGCCAACGGATGGGGGGGTTTGTTCGTTCGCTTCCTCGTCGGTAAGCGAGGAGGAGGATGGATCTGTTATATTACTGTTATAACTATTGTTATTAATTCACGGACATCCGTCTATCTCTGGTTAGGCGGATGGTTAGCGAGTATCTATAGAATTGTTAGGGTTTATCTTTTGCTGCAATTGCGTCACCCCAGGTTGTGTCCCCTTTAGAGGCATAAAGACTTGCTGAGTACCCCTAGGGTCTCACACGATAAATTGTTGATTCAGATGAACAGGTAAGCTCGCAAGATGGATACTGGGTGGAGGAGACGGACGATGTGGGCAACGATCATTCGGTGTAGAGATTCCGGGAACGGGGATCCGCGAGATTTGTGGGCGGGATGTGTTTATTTATAGGGCATCTTATGCCGATTTGCTTCTTATCCGTACTCGGATCTTGTTTTCCGCTTCCGCTTGATACTCTGATGTTTGATGTACGAGGAGATATCCTAAACTATTATATCTATCTAGGATATTTGGATCTTGCCGTATGGCGTTGCAATATTTCTATTTCTTTTAGATGGAATGGCTCTGAGAACTATTGTATGGTGGCTTGCATACATACTCATTTGTGTATGTAGTTGATCCCTTCGCCTGCCGATTACGCCGCCCGTTCTTGTCCTGATGTTTGGAAATGGTTAGGACGGCTGAAAGGTCTACCTGTGAGTGGCATTTGGGCCCCACCGTACTATTTTAACCATTTCCGCTCATCCAGGCTTGTAACTAGGAGTGTAATTCACCGAGGTAGTTACAATTGGTATCGAAACCATCCGCCCTTGAGGTCTCAGCCAAATGGTCGTTGTCAGTCTAGCAAATATTTTTGGTAGCTATGTATACTAGGGAAAAACAAAACGCGAGAGTAGGACTGCTTCCACTTTTCTTCTTACCCACCCACCCACCCTTTTCTGGTAAGGAAGTGTAACGTTTTCAATCCTCTTCTTAAAATTCAAACTAGGATTCATGTGTTCTGGGTTGCCGTAGTACCATAGGTTGTGTGTGTGTGTGTAACTCCTTGTCTATCTGTTGCATCCAACTTGTTATCTTTATCTGCCTTTGGTTATCAACTGTTGGTACATTCCATACCGACAGGCTTTTGCAAACCGACGCGATCTATCTGATTCATTGTATACCGCCGCGATCTGTCTTACTCTTTGTTATCCGACGTTATCTTCTTTGGGGTGTTCGTTTCTGTAGTTACTAATCTTTAGGTTCATCGTGAGAAGAAGGTGTTGGGATATGTGTTTTACTTATTCATGTGCGGAGTAATGATTTGAGTGTGGGATGGAGTCGCGACCATACCACTACTCTTATCATTCGCTCTTGTATATTGAATTGGTAGAGACACTAATCTTGATTCGTTAAGTGATTTTGCGCATCTATTGGTATTTTAATGCCGAAATTTGCGGAAAATTTTTCTTTGATATTTGTGTACCACACTCCTTTTCAGTCGTGTGCGATATGCTTAATATCTTCTAGGTGCTTTGAACTTTGTTGATATTTTAATATCATCTTAGTAAATTGTATCCTTTAATCTTGATTAATTCCATCTTGGTACTATTTTGGATTATTATTATTCTCCACCATAGTACTGGCTTGTGTTTTATATCAATAATAGGATGGCACCACCACGCCGTTCTGAGGAGGACATACAACCTGAACTGGGGGCAGCGTTGTCAAACATCGCCAATGCCTTGGCAGCAATGCAGCAGAACCAGCAGCGTTTTGAAGAAAGTGTCAGGAGGAATGAGTTTGTTCCGCTACCTCCACCTCCCAAGCGAGGAGACATCAAAAGTTTCCTGAAGTTCAACCCACGCCAGTTTGATGTTTCTGATCAACCACTTGATGCTGATGATTGGTTGCGTGAGATGTCAAGGCTGCTGATGACTGCTGATGTTCCTGAGCAAGAATGGGTAAAGTGTGCTACTCACCTTCTGAAGGAGATGCAGCTCTGGTGGGAGAATTACACGAAGGCAAAGCACCGGTTTTCAGCCTACTTGGGACAGTTCACTTTGGAACTTTCAAAGAGCAAGATTCATCGAGAAATTGTCATGGAGAGGATGAAGGAAGTGTTTCTCAACCTCAAGCAGGGCAATGACAATGTCAATACCTACATCAGAAACTTCATGAACCTTTCTCGTTATGGTGGCGATGAGATCTCTGATGACAAGAAGAAGCAAAAGAGGTTCCGGCAAGGGCTCAATGCATCGATTAAGTATGCAATCACACATGCAAGGCCGGCGTCTTTTCTGGAACTTCAGCATACAGCTCTGCAGGAAGAGGCAAGTAGGCAAGTGTTTGAGGAGTCAAAGAAACACAGCCGTGATGCAGCAAGCTCTTCAGCTATGTCAACTCCTTCTAAGCGTGGTATGGGTTCCTAACACCCCACCGTCGCTCTCGGCTCCACCAAGACCTTCAAGCTACGCGGCAAGGCCACCAAACTTCCTCACTGCTGCTCCCAGGGGCTACAACCACCACTACCCTGGAGCGCCTGGCGGAGTCCCTGGCTACGTTGCTCCACGTCCACCTGGTGCTTGTTACACTTGTGGAGACACTGGGCATCAGTACTGGAACTGTCCGATGAAAAACAAAGCTCTTCCTCCACCACCTCCAAGATCTGCGGCAAGCTCTCCTATGGTTCGTGCACCACCACCTCGGGCTCTCAACATCAACACCAAGCCCGGGTCTCGTTGCTTTCGTGCCAATCGTGTCAACGCCGCTCAAGCTGAGCATGCACAGGTTGTGATGGGTATGCTTCCGTTAACTCAGTCCTTCAAGAGTTTTGTTTGATTACGGTGCTTCGCATTCTTTTGTTTCGCATAATTTTGCATGAGCATGATCTGGGTATGGTTCCTTATCACATCGTCTGTGGTACAATCTCTGGTTCAAACATGAGGGCTGCTCATATCAGCCATGGCAATCAAATTGAGATTGGTGGCTCTTCGTTCTCGTCCTTAATTGTCGGGCAATTCGACATTGATGTCATCTTGGGCATGGATTGGTTGTGACAAATGCAGCTGTGATTGATTGTCTTTGAACGCTCGGTTCTCTGAAGATTCCTGAAGGCCATATAGTCTATTCTCCAAGTCGACTCCTGCTATCCAGCTTTTCTCTTTGGTGGCTCGAATGATGCTATGGAAGCTATTCAGAGTGTTCCGGTGGTCTGTGAGTTCCCAGATGTCTTTCCTGAAGAGTTGCCAGGTATGCCTCCGGATCGTGAGGTTGAGTTTGTAATTGAGCTTGAACCTGGCACGACTCCTATCTCCAAGCGGCCTTATAAAATGGGTCCTGCTGAGTTGGCTGAACTCAAACGTCAACTTGATGAACAAGAGAAGTTGGGTTTCATTCAACATAGTACTTCTTCTTGGGGTAGCCCAACAATCTTTTTGAAGAAGCGAGACAAGACTGATAGACTTTGTGTTGACTATCGGGCTCTCAACGCTAAAACCATCAAGAATAAATATCCCCTTCCGCGGATTAATGATCTCTTCGATCAGCTAGCTGGAGCTGTGGTATTCTCTAAGCTTGACTTGAGAAGTGGTTATCACCAAATCAAGATTCGCAAGGAAGATGTTCCTAAAACAGCTTTCACCACCCGCTATGGCCTGTATGAGTACACGGTCATGTCTTTCGGTCTCACCAACGCACCTGCCACCTTCTCGAGGCTCATGAACTCGGTTTTCATGGAGTATCTTGATAAGTTCGTTGTGGTCTATCTGGATGACATCCTAGTCTATTCTAAGTCTAAGGAAGAACATGAAGAACACCTTCGGAGTGTCCTAAACAAGCTTCGCGAGAACCGCTTGTATGCAAAGTTCTCCAAGTGTGAGTTTTGGCTGCCTCAAGTAACCTATCTTGGTCACGTCATCTCTGCCAAGGGCATTGCCGTCAACCCGGAAACTGTGAAGACAATTGTTGAATGGCTTCCTCCTGTAAATGTCAAAGAAGTGCGGAGTTTCCTTGGTTTGGCTAGTTATTGCCGTCGCTTCGTTCAGAACTTTTCGAAGATAGCGAAGCCTCTTACCGATCTCCTCAAGAAAGGCAAGAAATACCTTTGGACTCCTGCATGTCAAGCAAGCTTTGATACACTCAAAGAGAATCTCACTTCCACACCAGTCTTGGTTCCTCTAGACACATCCAAGCCTTTCCAGATATTCTGTGATGCCTCTTTGCAAGGATTGGGTGCGGTCCTTATGCAAGAAAAACAAGTTGTTGCTTATGCCTCTCGACAGTTGAAGATGCATGAGATCAACTATCCTACACATGACCTCGAGCTCGCAGCAGTTGTCTTTGCTTTGAAAGTATGGAGGCACTACTTGCTTGGCAACCGTTGTGAAATCTTTTCTGATCACAAGAGTTTGAAGTATATCTTCACTCAGCCTGATCTCAACCTTCAGCAGAGGAGATGGATTGAAGCAATCAATGATTTTGATTTGACAATCAACTACACTCCGGGCAAAGCTAATGTCATGGCCGATGCTCTCAGCCGCAAAGCGTATGTCAACAACCTCATGATGGAAGAACAACAGCCTCTCTTGTGCGAGGAATTCCGTCAGCTCAACCTTGAAACTGTGGAACAAGGGTATCTCCTGAACCTTCTGGCAACTCCTCTCTTGGAAGAGAAGGTTCGCTCCTTTCAGCTTGGTGATCCGTACACCAGAAAGATCATCTCCAACCTTCAGCTTCCGAAGTATGAGTCCTTCCACGTCGATGACCAAGGCACGCTTTTCTTTGAACACCGGATGTTTGTTCCAAACTACCCGGGTTTGTGAGAGCGAGTTCTCAAGGAGGCGCACGATTCTGTTCTTTCTATCCACCCTGGCAGCACAAAGATGTACATGGACTTGAAAACACAATATTGGTGGCCGGGATTGAAACGATATTGTGCCAAGTATGTCTCGGAGTGTGATGTCTGCCGCAGAGTTAAAGTTGTCCATCAGAAACCTTCTGGTCTTCTACAACCATTGAAACCCCCGGAATGGAAATGGGAGAAAGTAGAGATGGACTTCATCACTGGTTTTCCAAGGTCACAGAAGGGCAACAATGCAATCTTTGTTGTCATTGACAGGCTTTCTAAAGTGGCTCACTTCTTCCCTGTCAAGGAAACAATTTCTGCAATTCAGTTGGCTGAGCTCTATATCAACAGAATTGTCTCTCTCTATGGGGTTCCGCTTGAGATCAGTTCAGACCGTGGAAGCATCTTCACTTCCAAGTTCTGGGAAAGTTTCCAAAATGCTTTGGGAACAAAATTGAACTTCAGCACAGCTTACCACCCTCAGTCGCAAGGACAAGTTGAAAGGATCAATCAGATTCTAGAGGATATGCTCCGTGCTTGCGTCATCTCCTTTGGCATGAAGTGGGAAGAATGTCTTCCTTATGCTGAATTCTCTTACAACAATAGCTTCCAGAAAAGTCTAAAGATGGCACCATTTGAGGCTCTCTATGGTCGCAAATGCAGAACTCCGATTGGTTGGTCGGGTGCAGGAGAAAGAATATTGTTTGGCCCTGACATTGTAACTCAAGCGGAGGAGAAAGTGCACATCATTCTTGAAAATCTGAAGATTGCTCAAAGTCGCCAGAAGAGCAATTATGATAGAAAGCACACGGACATGGAGTATGTCCCTGGTGATCTCGTTTACCTTCGTGTCACTCCCATGAGAGGCACGCACCGCTTTGGTATCAAAGGAAAGCTGGCTCCTAGATACATCGGTCCATTCGAAATTCGTGGAAGAAGAGGAGAAGTTGCTTATGCTCTTGAGCTCCCGGAAAAACTCAAGGTCCATGATGTTTTCCACATCTCATAGCTCAAGAAGTGCTTCAAGGATCCCGGCAGGACCGTGGACCATGAGCTTATCAATCTCCAAGAAGACCTGTCTTATCAAGAACACCCCACAAAAATCCTTGAAGTCGCAGAAAGAAGGACTCGCAACAAGTCCATCAAGTTCTGCAAGGTGCAGTGGTCGCACCATTCTGTTGATGAAGCCACTTGGGAACATGAAGATGAGCTCCGTGCCGAGTATCCTACCCTCTTTGAGTCTTCTTCTTCTTCCTAGAATCTCGGGGCGAGATTCCTGTTTGGTGGGGGAGAGTTGTAGCATCCCAATTGTCTAACAATTGTAATGCTACTTGGTCTAGTAATATAATGGCTACTTAATATAAATAATTGTTGCATCATAAATATATCAGGCTCATGTCATCATGCCACATTGCATTTGAGCATCATATAAAACCCCTTTTTGGTGTTGGTTCTTCTCTCATATGCATTGTCAATTGTATTTGCCTCTTGATATTGTATTTGGTTCTTGATATATTGTTTAAATGCCCAAGTTGAGTTGTGGGCATATCTTTTATTAACTCCACCACCTTTCTTGTCATCACCCCTTCACTCCACCATTCCACCATATATGAGCATTGCAACTTATTTTGGTTTTACCTCTAGCTCATGTGGGTTGGAATGGATCCAATTCTATCTCCACTTGCTCTCATATATGCACCATATTGTTTCCACACTATTGGTTTGTGAGAGCCACATGGCCACCTTTGCATGCCTTGTGAGTGGAACCTTTCCCTAGCTTCCATATGGGTTGTTTTGGGGTTATTATCATGTTGGGGTATTTTTGGGTCTTACTAAATATCTAGTGGAATATACACACTAGCAAGTCCCAATTATAATCAAATGTGATCATCTCCATCTACTCCACTTGGAACTCTCTTTTAAATTCTTTTGCTTGGCTTTATTCCACTTTTGGAGATTCATAATGATAATGCCATGCTATTATTTTGTTTTCACAAGGTTAAAACATGGCATTAATTATTTTTGCATGGGCCATGCAACCATTTCCACCTTTGGTCCTCCTTGTTTTTATTTGGATTTTTGGGTGAACCATCTCATCTCTCATCTCTCTCTCCCTCCTTTTGGCTTGGTCTTCTTTGATCTTGCTTAAACCCTCACCACCTCATCTCACCCTCTCTTTTTCTTGTCTAGATCTTGTTTGAGCTTGGCATGTTCTTGCTTGATCTTGTCAAAAGAAAAACCACTCCACCTAATCTCTCCCTCTAAACCCTAAGTCCCCTCCCTCATCTCTCCTCTCTCTAGCCGACCCACCACCACCATGACCTACCCCATCTACCTTTCCCTCTCTCACCCTCCCTCTCCCTGCCAGCAGGCCCCACCTGGCCACCCTGGACCCACCTAGCTACCACCACCCCCATTCCCTAACCCGAGCTACTACCCTACTCCAACCCTAGCTCCATACCGAGCCTCTCTCTCTAGCTCTCTCCCTCTACCGTGCGACCCCACCAGCCCGAGCCTCCCCCTGCCTGCCGTCCAGCCCGAGCCCTACCTGCCCATCACCTAGCCTGCTCCTGCCCGAGCTCCAGCTCGAGCACGTGAGGAGGAGAAGGAAAAGTGGCACCCGAGCCACCTTTTCCATCTACCCCGCTCCCACACGACATCTCCCCCTCTCCCTCCTTTTTCCCTTCCCCACGACACCTCTGCATCCCCCAGATCTCTCCAGGCCGCTCCCCTCTCTCCCTGCCTTCCCTCACCACCGGCTACACCGACGCCGGCCACCGTCTGCTCCACCGACGCTTCTTCGATCCAGCCGACGAGCGCGATGTGGAGGTGGTCGGGGAGGACGAGGAGGCCTCTCTGCTTCGACCAGTACCTGTCACGAAGGAGGAGAAGGGCTGGAGCCGAAGATCACCGCCGCCACCGACGCCAAACCCTAGCTCCGCTGGCCTCTGCTTAGTCGATGATCCGCTGCTCCCCAAGCCGATCCGACCACACCGATCACTCCACGGTGAGCATCTCCGTCTCCCTGACATAGTCCGCCTCGCCATCACCGTCTAGTGCCGCCGGACCAACCGTCGAGCGCCCTCAGTGCACCGCCGTTCGCTGCTGTCTGCTCGCTCCCGCACCGCATAGCACCATAACTAGGCCGCGCCTGACCCCCTAACAACTACCCCGCCCTAGCCCAGCGGTGGCCGCCTCCACGCGCACGCCCAGGTCACGTGTTCGAGCCCCACCGCGGCGCTCTATCCGCTGTCGCGCATGGACCGGTCGTCAGTAGATTCAGAGAAGAGGAACAGTGCACGCGTTGACACTTTGCGCTTACCCCCCACCTCTTTGACTCCTGTAACTCGCGCTCCTCTCAGTCCCACTAGTCAGCCTCCGTGGCCTTCTTCCAGAAAACCCCCTGGCCTCTTTTAATCTCAACCCGCGCTCCAGCCCTAGCCCCACCTGTCAGTCGCTGCAACCCCCACCCTTGACAGGTGGGCCATAGCCGCTGGGCCCGCTTGTCAACCGCGTGGGTTAGCCAGACCCGCGGTAAGAAAAGTTTTTCTGCGCGCGTGGCCCATTCCGTTTGACCCCACCCGTCAGCGTCAGTGGCTGGGTCTGTCTGAGTATAAAAAGGATTTCCGTTTTCTGTTTTGATTTAAACCTTTTTCAAATTAATTTAAATTCAAATTTAAATCTGTTTTTAAATAACTTTTGAAATATAATTCCAAATTAAACATATGATATATGTTTTGAAATCAGAAAAATGTGAGGAATTTAAATATGCCCTCCAAAATATATTTTGAACACTTTAAATTCCAAGTTGATTAAAAATTACAATAAAATGCCCTTTTACCTTAATTAATTAATAACTTTTGTTTTATAACTCCAAATTTGACAAATGATATGTCTAAAATGATTAGCTCGACGAGACCTTTGTGTTTATGCATGCCTTCTTCTGTTTTGCAGCATGCATCATATAAATATAAAGTATACAGCAACTAATTTGAGTATAAAGTATGATTAAAACTCCATAAAATGCTTACTTCTTGTATTCCACACCTCACCCATGCCATGCTACTTTATTGCCATGCAAATTGTGCATCATTCATCATGGCATGATTGTTTGCTTGTCGCATTTAATTCATATGCTTGTGCACTTTATTTATGTTGGCCCTTGTTTGTTTGGTTCTTCTTCGAATAGACACTGAGCAGGGGATATATCAAGAGACCCAGGAGCACTACCCAGATCCTTCTCTCGCTTCAACTGAGCTGCCAGGCAAGCACTACCACATGCTTGCATACATACAGTACCTATTGCCTCTATCTTATTCTTGCATCATTGAGTCGCGATTGCATTAAATTGAATCCCAAGTACTGCATAGCTTTTACTTTTAAGCCCCACCGAAGCTTGTTCCTCCATCCCATGAGCCATTACTACAGGAGTTGTTTGAGCCATGCGAGTCGTAGAACAGCATGTGTAGGGTATGTGAGTGTCTGATGGATAACGAGGTACCTAAACAACTTAACCTGAGTAGTAATGGGATAACTAATGAAAGTGGCATCGGTGAGCAATATCTGCTATTTGGTTTTTCATGCTCACTTGTGTCCCGTAGGACCCCGAGTACTTGATTCCTGTTCCTTGAATATTCGCGCTATCCACATCCGGGAGGCTTATGAACCCCCGAGCAGAGCTTGATTCATTCTTATTTCTTGGGGCCACAATTAGTTTGGGGCTTTATTACTATTCTGTACTTATGCCATGCTTTACTGCTTAATTTAAGATTGTGCGAGGATGCACCTGTACTGTTTAGGTCCGTGACACGTTTTCGCTGTATCGACAAGCCCAGTCACATTTTCGGGTTCCCATTCGTTTACCGCCGTCCACACAAACCTTGAGTCTGTCTCGGAGTCGGCCAATTCGTCGCGGGTAGATTAATGGGGTGGCCCCCTGAAATATTTCTGGATCCTGTGATCGCTTTGTCGTGACTGCCTCGTTGGGTTTTGATTTGGTTTTTCCGAGGTTCATCGAGTGTGTGTTGCTATTTGTGCACCCCCTGCAGGGTAAAACTTTCTGAAAGCCGTGTCCGCGGTTATGGACGACTTGGAGCACAGTTTCTCGATCATAGACAAGTATAACTAAAGTACCGCTTTTAAATTGACTAATTACCTGACTAGTAAATAGTGCAACTCTCATGGAATGGATAATAAAACTGCCAACGGATGGGGGGGTTTGTTCGTCCGCTTCCTCGTCGGTAAGCGAGGAGGAGGATGGATCTGTCATATTACTGTTATAACTGTTGTTATTAATTCACGGACATCCGTCTATCTCTGGTTAGGCGGATGGTTAGCGAGTATCTATAGAATTGTTAGGGTTTATCTTTTGCTGCAATTGTGTCACCCCAGGTTGTGCCCCCTTTAGAGTCATAAAGACTTGCTGAGTACCCCTAGGGTCTCACACGATAAATTGTTGATTCAGATGAACAGGTAAGCTCGCAAGATGGATACTGGGTGGAGGATACGGACGATGTGGGAAACGATCATTCGGTGTAGAGATTCCGGGAACGGAGATCCGCGAGATCTGTGGGCGGGATGTGTTTATTTATGGGGCATCTTATGCCGATTTGCTTCTTATCCGTACTCGGATCTTGTTTTCCGCTTCCGCTTGATACTCTGATGTTTGATGTATGAGGAGATATCCTAAACTATTATATCTATCTAGGATATTTGGATCTTGCCGTATGGCGTTGCAATATTTCTATTTCTTTTAGATGGAATGGCTCTGAGAACTATTGTATGGTGGCTTGCATACATACTCATTTGTGTATGTAGTTGATCCCTTCGCCTGTCAATTACGCTGCCCGTTCTTGTCCCGATGTTTGGAAATGGTTAGGACGGCCGAAAGGTCTACCTGTGAGTGGCATTTGGGCCCCACCGTACTATTTTAACCATTTCCGCTCATCCAGGCTTGTAACTAGGAGCGTAATTCACCGAGGTAGTTACACGCTACTAGCGGTGGTGCTCCGGCGATTCCTAAGGGGGCTAGGGGTGGTGCAGTAGCTTACCAGCATCGCACGGTTGTGAGGATGCTCAAAGTGGCTTCGGCTTGGACAGGGGTGTGCTGCTGCGGCCGGAAAAGCATGTCGGAGTTGCAGGCAGCGTCGTGTTCTAGCAAACGATGACGGAGGCTACGACATGGATCACCCGAGCGCAAACAACGTGCATCAAGACACACGCAAGGACAAGGCGCACATGTTGGCTTGGTTCATAGGTCAAGGGGCGGCGATTCATACCAGGATTACTTGACGAAGTTGGTGGTTGCCTCGGGTGCTCGCAGTGCTTGACGGAGTCGACGAACTAGGCCAGTACAAGATGAACTAGTGGTGTCAGAAGAAGCGCAAGGAGTAGAGGAACAACACTATATGAATGAGGTGCAAGGGGGTTCTTGAGGCTCACCGGAATAGCTCGTCAGAGATGCTCAGGCAGCGGTGACGCAAGCGCGAATACGGCCAGCCTAGGGCCGCTCTGGTGATGGTGGTTGGGGGTAAATGGCCGTAGTGGTGTGGGGGTTAAGTAGCAGGCGTCGGTGGCGAGAATTATGCAGGCATTGATCGTCAATTAAGCGCAAATAAACGTCGCAGTGATGGAGGTAACGACGACGACGAAGGTTTCTAGGCGCGGGATTTGGGGAAGAAGGAGCTGAGCTGGCTCGGTCCCAATGGCAGTGGCTGCGGGGTAGGTTGAGCGCGGGTGAGAGAGGGGGTAGAGGGGGAAACGACCCGGGTAGGCTTTTCGGACTATTCTGGTGCTGGGCCGAAAGACTGGCGTGGTTTTTATTCTTTTCTCCTTTTCTTTTTCTAATTTTATTTTCAGGAATGTTTTTTAAACCCTAATTCAAACAAGTTTGAATTCAGATTTTTTCTAGATTTTTGTATAGTGAACCTTGTATTCTAAAGAGTGTCAAACACCTATGTCCACTCAAAAACACATTGGTCCTTTGAAAATAAAAATAAAACCATGCCTCATATGTTTAATAAAATGGGCATATTAATGGTTTTATTTGGAATTTTGGTTTGAAAATTTTGGTGCAAGACAAATATGCTATGCTTATATGAATGCAATGCATGCTTTTACAATTCATGAGCTTTGGTATGTTACAAATCTAACCCCCTTAAGGTGAATCACGCCCTCGAGATTCAGATTGGCTAGCACCATAGTCTAGGACACATGCCCTCAACATATCCTCTAAAATCTGATTGGTCCTTTCTGTCTGTCCATTAGTCTAGGGGTGAAAAGCGGTGATGAAATCTATTCTTGTTCTCAATGATTCATGCAGTTGTCGCCTGTAACATCCCTAAAATCATGTTTCAAAACTCATGCATATCATCCATGCATCCATGATCATGTAGAGTTCATTTCAAAAATCAATTCAAAAACAGGAGCATATGAGCTCATTATTTTATGTGATCAGCATTAAATCAAATGCTACTCTCCATCGAGAGATTATTGTTCATGAATCAAACCTTGTTACTCTCAGATTGTTTTGCTTGATTGCTAGAGCATAAACCAAAATTTGCAAAACAAATATGGATATTTAAACCAAATTCAAAACTTGATCAAACCAAGTGCAATGGCACTGTTTATTTTATTTGACCAAAAGAACCAAGCTTGTACAGAGAGACCACATGTTTTTATGCACAGAATTATGAATGTTGCACCCTACAAAAATCCTGAAAAGGTTTGAATTCAAATAGCTTTTGAAATCATTTGAAAATGATTTCTGAAAATGCAAACAGAAAAAGAAAAGGAGAAAAGAAATGGAAAAGGGCCGGCGCCACCTTTCCAGCCCAACAACAGAAACGGCCCAAAAGCCAGCCCACTCGGGATTTCCCTCTCCTCCTATTTTTCTCACCGCACCCGCGCTACCTAATGAGTCACTGACCGGTGGACCCTCCGCCATCACTGCCGCATTGTAAAACCCGAGTTATTTCCGGCGTTTCCTCGCGTGATTCTTGCCCCCGCTATGGCTATAATACCCCCTCCCCTCGCCGCTCATTTCCCCTCACTTAGCATAGACACCACGCCACCAGGCTGCCCATAATTCGCCGAACTCCGCCGCGGTACCGACGAACTCCGGCAGCAAATTCCGGTGAGCTCTCCGTGCCCCTTGACTTCTAACCTTGCCAGTATAATCACTGCAACCTTGCGCATATCCTAACCCCTCTGGTGCATGCTAGCATCATCCAGAGCTCGTCAACATCGACGACAGCACGAGTCCGATGAAACCATCAACTCCGGCAAGCTTTCCTGGTTAGTTCTGACCGCACCTTGCCCTCTCCTTGATACTCGCATGACCAGCACCACTTTGCGCATCTGACGCACTGTTTATTTTGCCCTGGCATGATCTGTACCTTCGCCAACGTCAACGAGCAGCCGTACCCGATGCCTTCGCGAACTCTGACGAGGAATCCCTGACGGTTCCGAGCGCCCCGCCGTCAACAAAGACCACCTTGAGCATCAGCATCGTCACTCGATCTCGGTGAGCCACCCCACGATCTCTCTCGCTTCCTGTATTGGACGGAACCCCATCACCTGAACGCGCCGCCGCCACTCGTCGCAGCCAGCGCCTCCAGTTAGTGGTCGATAGATCCACAGCCATTAGATCTTGATCCATCGTCTAGGATAGAATCACTTAAGTGAAGGGGTATGCTAGATCTGGGACGCACGATCCTCTTTAGATCCAACGCTCCACGTAGCGTGATCCACGCGAACGGGTACGCACCAATCAGAACATGACGCGCGGCCTGAGTTTTATTTAAAAAGACAGAAACTTTTCTATTATAAGTTCAAACTTGCAAAATTCATAACTTTTGATTACCACGTCCAAATTTGACAAATTTTATATCAATGGAATCAGGAGAGAAATCCATTTCCATATATGCAATGTGTTTAAGGTTTTGTTTCTGTTAAAATGGCTATTTTTACATAAACATGTGTAGGCCTATTTTATGTATAACAAATATTTTAGAAATGTTTTAATGTTCAAATAAAATTTGTTTGGCAAGTTTTGAACTCTTTTATGATTCAGTAATGTGCACTGGTAATGTTTTGTGTAGAAAATCATCACATGTCATATTGCATGCATCCATATATTTTTGCTTGTATTTATTTTGTATGTGATTTGGTGTTATCATTTTATGTGTAGATTTTGGTGCAAATAGTGATTGTGATTGTTAGGATTGTAGCTACTCTCCAAACTACCAAGGCAAGTGGTGCTTCATGACTTTATTCCTATATTTTTCAAATATGCATTAGAAATATTTTTGCTAGACTTGCATGGATAAATTTTTGGTCTATATATGCTATGCTTGGGAAATCCTAGTAGTTGTAGAATTGCTAGAAATTTCTAAGTTAAGATGTTTATCTATGCCATGCTTAGCCTAGCTAGTAGCAACCAAGGGTGGTGAAATATTCATGCTATGATAAAATATTTCTAAGTCTTTGTACTTGTGTTTTGCTTAATAAAACAACTAAGTGAATGATACACCTGGGTGGAATGGAAGGAATGATTTATGTTGAGTGGTTACCCAAGGCCCATTTCTATGGTTTACCTTGTGTATCTCACTTGTGGAAAGCCACCCAGGAACAAAGGGATTTGAGAGGCCAAATGTTAAGAAGCTTCTAGTGCAGCCACTTGGCAATATGGGCTCTGCCTGGATCATATAGGTTGCAATAACTTATCCATTTGGACAGTTGGTGGTAGTGGGATGATAGGTTGGAACGCGTCCATTTGGTCTAAGGGAAGGCTTCTAAAAGGTCCTGTCTCGGTGAAAATCAAGTCTTGTGGGGAAAGTGCACAACCTCTGCAGATGGAAGAATCTAAGTACTTAGCCATGTCCCTGGAAAAAGGACAACTTGAGCATCAAGACATGGAAGCTATCAAGAATATCCTCATCCCAATTTGTAAGTAAAAACTTGTGGTTGAACAAGGGTGAAGGACCCCAATGTCTATTGTTGACTCCTTGGGAAAAGTTTTGACAAAGAAAAACTTAGTGTTTTCAACTAATAAGCAAAACCATTTTGAGAAAAGCAAGCCTAAGCTACACTTAGCCAAATTGCATATAGTATCTAGTCCACCAATATTCTACTAAGGTATGACTTGCCAATACTATTCCAATGTATTGACCCACTGTGGCTGTAACTTGTGATGTTGCAGGATATTCTGATGATGATTAGGAGTCATGATTCTACACTCAACATGCTTTCTTGTGGCACATGAAATGAAGAATTATTTATCTTATTACTTATTTAAACTCTTGTACAAGGCCTGTGGCCATGGAGTTGTAAAAGACTATGTTTGTCTCTGGAATGACTGTAATAATGACCTTTGTTTCTGTATACTTCATCTTAAACTGTGGATGCTAGCATTGATACAGGGACTAGCATTGCAATCACAGGGATCCTTTTCCTTTATAAAGGAGGGATCTTACATCGCCAAAAATGCGAAGTGAACTGAGTTCCTCTATCAGACACAATACTCTTAGGCACTCCATGCAGACATACAATCCTGTTCATATATATCTTAGCTAACTTAGCACTTGTATAGGTAGTATTCACGGGTATGAAAATGAGCCTTTTTAGTTAGGCGATCTACAACAACCCATATAGAATCATATCCGGATCTAGTCCTTGGCAGTCCGCTGATGAAATCCATACCGATCAATCCCACTTCCAATCAGGAATAGGTAGTGGTTGCAATATCCTGCCGGTTTCTGATGTTCCGCTTTCACTCGGCTACATACGTCACATAAGGCGATATGTTCCGCAATATCCTTTTTGAGATTGTTCCACCAAAATCTTTCCTTCACATCCATGAACATTTTGGTGTTACCCGGATGAATAGAATATGGTGAATTGTGTGCTTCCTGCAGAATCAGCTTAGGAAGTTATGGATCTTGTTGAATGCAGATACGCTTTCCATACCACAAGGTACCTTGTTCATCTTCATGGAATCCTTTAGCCTTTCCTTTGCTAATTTTGCCTTTAATATCTTCAATTTCTTTGTCCAACTTTTGAGCTTCTTTGATCTTGTCCAACAATATGGGTTGAACATCCAATGACACGAGATATACTTCGGGCACTACCTCCAATCTGAGATCTTTGAATTGAGCACATAGATCATCTTGCAATTCTCCTTTAGTGAGTCCATTCACATAAACCTTTCAGCTTAAAGCATCCGCTACAACATTTTCTTTACCGGGATAGTATTGCAAACTCAAGTCATAGTCCTTGATAAGCTCTAGCCATCTTCTTTGTCTCATATTGATTTCCTTCTGAGTGAAGATATATTTCAAACTCTTGTGATCCGTGAACACTTCACAACATTTTCCCAAAAGATAATGTATCCATGTTTTGAGTGCATGGACAACAGAGGCTAACTCCAAATCATGAGTAGGATAATTCACTTCATGAGTTGTCTCGAGGCATAAGCCACAACTTTCCCATCTTGCATCAAAACTCCACCCAATCCTTGGTGAGATGCATCACAATAAGCTTGGAAATACTTCTCTAAATCTGGCAGACATTAGACTGGTGCTGATACACCTATTTTTCAATTCTTGGAAACTGACTTCACAACCTTCAGTCTAGTCAAACTTCTTATCTTTCTTAAGTAACTCCGTCATTGGCTTGGCTACCTATGAGAAATTTTCAATGAACCTTTTATAGTATCCTGTCAATCAAGGAAACTACGAACTTCTTTAATTGACTTGGGAGATTCCCAATCAATTACAGCTAACACCTTTGCGGGATCGATAGCTATACCATCTCCCGACACAATATGTCCGAGAAATCCAACTTCATTCAACCAGAGTTCACACTTGCTGAATTTGGCATACAACTTGTGCTCCCTGAGCTTCTCAAGTATCAAACGCAAATGTTCTCCATGCTCTTCTTTGCTCTTGGAATAGATCAAAATGTCGTCGATGAATACGACAACAAACTTGTCGAGAAACTCCATGATCACTTTGTTCATCATGTTCATGAAATAGGCTGGTGCATTTGTCAAACCAAATGGCATCACAGTATACTCATGTAATCCATACCTAGTGGTGAAAGCAGTCTTAGGTATATGTAACACAACGGTTCTGAAAAGACAGTAGCTTCTATGTGACATGCCAATCCCTGGATCGGCTCATTGGCTCACAATAGAATAAGACGAATAACATAGCAAAATATCCGTTTATCATAAATAACGAAGATCCAGAGTATCATTATTACAATAAGAGCTTAGCTCAAGGCTATCTCAATGTTATTCAAGTAGTAACATAAATATAGTAAATCCTCCATCCTTCAAATTGCCCACAAGTGAACAAGTGCCGAGTGGAGTACGGTGGCCTAAATCGATTACTCAGAATCGGAATATCCTGCAACATGAAACGTAGCAGCCCCAAAGGGTCAATACATGGAATGTATGGCAAGTAGAGCTATTAAAGGAGACAATAGTGCTAACATCAACATGCATATTTGGCAAGTGGAGCTATGGCTAGCTAGCATTTGCAAATACCTTTGTCCTACTTTCATAAACTGTTTTTGATTTTCTTTGAAAAGATCCCAATTAAGTTAACCCAACAACATTAAAGCAATTATGAAATTAGAATGAGCGAGAAACATGTCATGGAATCAATATCAAGCAACTCAAATGTCTATAACCGGGGACACGGCTAATCGATTAGATTATACACCCTGCAGGGGTTACTACACTTTACCCATGTGACTTGGCCAGCCCAGCTCGTACCATCACTATCATTTTGGGTGATGATAGGGAGAAGTCCAAGAAGAGACCGTTCGGGAAGTAGCTCCCCAAACCCGACATGCACCGGTCACCTACCAAAATTCTACATCTCTGGATACGTGGGTTCGAGTTACCACAACCTACTGAGTCCAACCAACCGCCCATTCCATTATTGGCACATGGTTGCACACGTAAGCTACACAATAAAGAAGCCAATCATTTTCTCTAGAAACCTGGGTACCTTTCCGCAATGATACCACCAAAAATTTCAATCCCATCACACCCAGGAGGTTCATTGATTAAGTTGTTTTAGTTTTCACAAACCAACACATTTAGAAACAACTTTCAGCGATGTAACCCAGCCCTCGTTCATTATAGCATGGCTAAGCACATCTACCAACGGTGGTTCATCTATAGGGAAAACCCTACCACATAATAGGTCATAGCATAGCGATAGTAATATCCTACACATGCATCTACAAAATACACGACAATGCATTAAAAATAGTAGGACAACATCATGAACAAAGTAGCATCTACTTGCCTTGGCTGTAGCGGTCGGAAGAACAATCCACACACGATCAAGCGTTGTACTCGTCACAATCTACACGATACAATTGTAATCATAAACAACCCATCCACAATCAAATGCAAACAAATATGATGCAAGATGCATGCATGAAAAGTGATATAACGCTACAGCAACATCACATAATCTTATTCAGTATAACTACTGTATGCATGCATGGAAATTATTTTGAATGCAAAAGAAAACAAGGCATGCAATTTATAATGCTCAAATAATAGAGCTAGAAACTAAATAATTAGCCACTACTAACATACTATTTGTAAAACCTTGGAAAATTTCCTCTGTGTAGGCAACTCTAAATAGAAACAGTACCAATTGCAATTTCTCAAAAAGGATGTATATAAATCCCTGAGTAATTAAAAATCTACAGTAAGCCTTTAATTAGATTCTGCAAAAATTATTACTGTAAGCCTAACTTTTTAATTCACTTTGAGATACCCCTTGTTCTACTGATTCCAGGGACATCTTATTTGCAAATTTTGCAAGTTACAGAACTTATCCTATGAATTTATTACTCTAAAAAGGGCATTAACTCATTTAATTATTCAGGACAAAACCTTGCTGTAAATGTAAAACAATGGTACAGCAAGATTCTACGTGAGACACTGAATCCATACATATTTTATTTGCAATTTTTGGCCCAGTAGATCTAAAGTTATGGATTTTACAAGTTTTAGCTAAATTCTATCGATTTAAATCAATTTAAATTACACAGTCAAAGTTGACTGGTCAGACCGCTCTGACGTGGCAGCTGACGTGGCAGTTGACTAGTCAGCTGCCCACGCTGACTCTTCCACGGTCCCTCTGGACCGTTGGATCGGAATCGGGCTGCTGGGAAGGCACGTGAGGGGAGGCTCACCGGAGCTGGCGGCGGCGGCGAGGTCGGTGCGGCGGCGGTGGCGGTTTCCAGCGGCGGCGGGAGGTCGGACGGTGTTGGGGAGGTGATGGCGAAGCTCCTCGTGGCGGTGGCAGCGGTCGGCGAGCGCGAGGCAGACGACGGCGAGCGGCTGGGTGCGGGCAGCGTCGTCGTCGGCTTCGGCGGCAGCGTCGGTCCTGCGGGGGAAGGAGAGGGGAGAGGCGGTCAGCGGCGGCGGGGGCGAGGTCGCGGGGTCGCGAGGCGAGGGAGCGAGGTCGCGGCGGCGGCGCGAGCTTACCTTGCTCGGTGGCGGCGGCGGCGGTGTCGGCGGCGGCGGCTGGCGCGCGAGGGCGAGGCGGGCGAGACAGAGGGGGGTGGCGGCGCGCGGCTATGTAGAGAGGGGGGCCCACGCGGGGTCGGTCGCGGACTCCGCGGGAGACGCGGTGGCGGTTGCGGCGTGTCCGGGGTGGACTCGGTTGCGGGCGCTGTGAGTGGGCCCAGTGTCGGTGGTAGGCGGCGCTTAGTCGGCGCCAGCAGCAGCGTCTTGCTCTTGCTGCGCGGGCTGCGGCGGCTGGGCCTGTGCCGTGGGCAGGCCGCTGGCTGCTGCGCGCCCTTTTTTGATTCCTTTCCTTTTTTTTCTTTTTCTCAGTTGATTTTTCCCTAACTGAATTTTTACAGAACTGTCCAGATTTTGAGGCAAAATTCAGATTTGCATAACTTTTGCTACGGAGCTCCGAATTGAGTGAATCAAAGTGCTACGGGTTCGTGACAGAACCCTCTATGTACCATTGCCTTCCATACGCTCAAAATATAAGGTTTTTCACAGCAGCATGGTAAAATCAAGTGTTCATGTGTAGGTGTCAAAATGCAGATGCAAGCGGTTGGTTTTGCCAAAATCTTTTCATACTGAAATTTTGCATGGATGATCATGATGCAATGCCATGAATGTTATGCAGTACTAAAACTAAAATTTGGGATGTGACAAGACTAACCCCCTTAAGATGAATCTCGTCCCGGAGATTCGGCGTGGCTAGCAAATAGGTGCGGGTGGTCCTCTCGGATGTCATCCTCACGCTCCCAAGTGGCTTCCTCTTCGGTGTGGTGGCTCCATTGCACCTTGAAAAACCTGATCGTCTTGGTACGGGTAATCCTCTCCGCTGTTTCCAGTATCTTGACCGTCTTCTCCTCATAGGTCAAGTCATTCTCAAGCTGAACCTCCTCTAGTGGCACCGTGTCTCTCAGTGGTGTATCCACCATCTCCGGATGGCACTTCTTCAGCTGGGACACGTGGAACACATTGTGGACAGCGGACAGAGCCTCTGGCAACTCCAATTGATAAGCAACTTCTCCTTTGCATGCTAAGACCCGATATGGCCCAATAAACCGAGGTGCCAGCTTACCCTTGATTCCAAATCTCTTAATTCCACGCAGTGGCGACACTCTTAGGTATGCTCTATCACCTACCTCATACACCACTTCCTTGCGCTTAGCGTCAGCATAGATCTTCTGCCTTGATTGTGCTACCTTCAGCCTGTCCCTAATCAAGGCGACCTTCTCCTCAGCGTCCTTGATCAAATCAGGTCCAAACAGCTGACATTCTCCTACTCCATCCCATAGCAATGGTGTCCGACACCGTTTCCCGTATAGCACATCGAACGATGACGTCTTGATGCTGGTTTGATAGCTGTTGTTGTAGGAAAACTCAGCATACGGCAAATTCTCATCCCAACTAGGTCCATGAGCCAAAGCGCAAGCTCTCAGCATATCCTCCAAAATCTGGTTTACCCTCTCGGTCTGTCCATCAGTCTGGGGGTGAAATTATGTGCTAAACTCCAACTAGTCCCAAGTGACTCGTGCAGTTGGCGCCAAAAGTGCGAGGTAAATTGGGTGCCTCTATCCGATAGAATGCTCTTGGGAACTCCATGTAGGCACACAATTCTGTCCATATAGATCTTGGCCAACTTTGCACTTGTGTAAGTCGTCTTCACCGGTATAAAGTTGGCTACCTTGGTCAAATGGTCGACCACTACCCAAATGGAGTCATATCCCGACCTGGTCCTGGGCAATCCTGTGATAAAATCCATTCCCACTCTATCCCACTTCCATTCCGGCACAGCCAATGGTTGTAGTAGTCATGCTGGCTTCTGGTGCTCCGCCTTCACTCGGCTACATACATCACATAGGGCAATATGCTTGGCGATGTCTCCTTCATGTTATTCCACCAAAATCTTCCCTTCAAATCCATATACATCTTTCTATTACCCGGATGTATGGAGTATGGCGAGTTATGAGCTTCCTGTAGAATCAACTTCCTTATCTCCGGGTCGCTGGGCACACACAAACGATCTCCATACCACAAGGTACCATGCTCATCCTCGCGAATATCCTTTTCTCGATTTTCCTTCATCTTTTCCTCTATCTCTTCTATTTCCTTGTCTCCTACCTGAGCCTTCCTGATCATGTCCTGTAGCGTTGGTTGGACTTCCATTGCTGCTAAATATCTTTCTGACACTACCTCCAGTCAAAGGTCCTTGAATTGCTGGCACAAGTCCTCGGGCAATTTCCCAACAGTCAATCCATTGGCATAGACCTTCCGGCTCAGAGCATCTACTACTACATTTGCCTTCCCTGGGTGGTACTGCAGATTCATATCATAATCCTTGATAAGCTCCAACCATCTCCTTTGCCTCATGTTTAGTTCCTTCTGTGTAAATATGTATTTCAGGCTCTTGTGGTCGGTGTACACATCACAATGTTTTCCCATTAGGTAGTGCCTCCATACTTTGAGCGCATGAACAACTGATGCTAATTCCAAGTCATGCGTGGGATAATTCCTCTCATGGTGTTTAAGTTGCCGCGAGGCATATGACACCACTCTCCCACCTTGCATCAGCACACTCCCAAGTCCCTGTCGAGAAGCATCACACTACACTTGGAAATCCTTCTGAAGATCTGGTAAACAAAGAACAGGTGCGGTCACTAGTCGACGCTTCAGTTCCTGAAAGCTGGCTTCACACGCATCCGTCCACTCAAACTTCCTCTCCTTCCTCAGAAGTTCTGTCAATGGTTTAGCAATCTTGGAGAAATTTTCAATGAACCTCCTGTAATATCCACCAAGTCCCAAAAAGCTCCGAATTTCTCCCACATTCTTGGGTGCTTCCCACTGAGTTACTGCAGTCACTTTACTTGGATCAACAACAACTCCTTCTCCTGACACCACGTGTCCAAGAATCCCAACAGTGTTAAGCCAGAACTCACACTTACTGAATTTGGCATACAGCTTGTGCTCCCTCAGCTTCTCCATAATCAGTCGCAGATATTTCTCATGCTCAGCATCATCCTTGGAATATATCAGTATGTCATCAATAAACACCACCACGAACTTGTCCAAGTACTCCATCAATACCTTGTTCATCATGGTCATGAAATATGCCGGGGCATTTGTTAGTCCAAAAGACATAACTGTATACTCATATAAACCATACCTAGTAGTGAAAGCGGTTTTTGGTATGTCCTCCTCCCGGATCTTCAATTGGAAGTAGCCCGATCGCAGATCAATTTTGCTAAATACATTTGCTCCTTCCAGTTGATCAAACAAATCATTTAAGTTCGGCATGGGGTATTTGTTCTTGATGGTCACTTCATTCAGCGAGCGATAGTCCACCACTAATCTCTTGTTGCTTTCTTTCTTCTCCACAAATAGAACAGGTGCACCCCATGACGACGAACTAGGCTGAATGAATCCCTTGTCCAACTGCTCCTTTAGCTGTTTCTTCAGTTCCTTCAGCTCATCCACATCCATCTTATATGGTCTCTTGGCTATTGGTCTTGTTCCCGGCATCAGATCGATGTGAAACTCCACATCCCTGTCAGGTGGCATCCCTGGCAGCTCTTCCAGAAACACATCAGGGTATTCCTTAATCACAGGCACAGTATCCATGCTAACCCCCTTAAGAGAATTCAGCTAACACCTTCCCGGTCGCACAACCGACTTGAACCTAATTCTCTTACCATCCGGGGTTTTGAGTGAAACAGCTCGTTGTGCACAATCTATGTGTCCCCCATGCATAGACATCCAATCCATACCTAGAATTAGATCTAAACCTTGTGATTCCAAAACTACCAGATGTGCAATAAAATTGTGTGCTCCAATACTCACAGTTAAGTCGTGGCATCCGGCGCTGGCTATCATATCCTCTCCAGGTGAACTCACTCTAATATACCCTTTCAGTGACTCCATAGGTAACTTATACTTATCCACAAATGCTCTTGATATGAATGAATGTGATGCACTAGTATCAAAAAGTATGAGTGCAGGGTGAGTGTTGATTGGAAACTTACCAATCACAAGGTCAGGCTCATCTGGGATCTCCTCCACATTCATGTGGTTCATTGTGGCCTTCTGGTTGTTGCCTGGCTTCAGTACCTTCTTCTCCGGACAGTTGTATGCATAATGTCCCTTCTGGCCACACTTGAAGCATGTCACCTCACTCAGATCCTTCTTCACAAAGCTGCGATCACGGTTGTGGTCATGTTCACTGTGTCCTCCAGAATGGTGAGTGTGTCCTCCCTTGTGGTTGTGGTGGTTGCTCTTGTGGCTATCATGGCAATGTACATCGCCTCCATGGTGGTGGCGGTCATGGCTCCCATGGTTCCCATGGTCACTCCCTCCATGCTTGGAGTATCCATCAAAAGAAGTGCGAGACTTGTGGTGAGAACCAGAGTGGTGATTGTTGCTCTTACTCTTGCGGATTTCCACCTGCTTGTGCTTCCCTTCCAAAATTCTGGCCTTGTCCATAAGCTCCTGGAAAGTGGGGCAATAAACCACCAGTAGCTGCACTGAAAGCTCATCACTGAGGCCATCCAGGAACCTCTCCCTCCTTTTGGCATCAGTGTCAGCATCCTTAGGTGCATAACGATATAAGTTGTTGAAATCCTCAATATACTCGGCCACAGTGCGGTTGGTTTGGCGCAAGTTGCGAAATTCCTTCCTCTTCAGGCTCAGAACTCCTGAAGATACATGGTTAGTCTTGAAACCTTCCTCAAACATTTCCCAAGTCACAGTGTCTAGCGGGTGGGTGATCTGAAAAGTGTCCCACCACGAAGCGGCTGGTCCCTCCAGTAGGTGAGCGGCAAATCCCACCTTCTCAGCATCTGTGCATCCAACAGTTACCAGATCCTTGTTGACTGAACGCAACCAGTCGAGAGCAAACATTGGTTCCGTTGCAGTAGAGAACTTCGCTGGCCTTAGCCTCAGAAACCTGGTAAGTGCATGTCCCTGAGGCTGGTTGTTCCTATTGTTGTTGTTGTTCTGATCTTCGATGAACTGGGTCATAACATGGGTCAACTGTGCCTGAGCTGCCATGATCTGCTCCAACTCAGTGGGTTGACGGCGGGGAGGCATCTGCGGTTCAGCACAGGTAATCTTAGAAAGAATCGATTACGAAAACAGGATTCTACCCATGCATTATGACCAAACAAGAACAAAACAATGACAGACAATCTCAACCAAGCAACACATCAGCAAACAAATGATCCAGCAACATCCCAGAGGTTATCCTAGCAGTATATACCTACTGAGATAGTTTTTAGAAGAGTTGGCAGTAGTTATCAACACAACAGGTCAACAAAGCAATAAAAATAGGAATCTTCCGGAACACTCTAGCAATGTTCACGAATATTTCTACCTGACTTATACTCGTCAGGAATTTTTGCTGTTTTTTTGTATATAGTACAGAGAGTTTTGAACCAACCCTATTTGTTTCAGATTTTTCCCAGATATCAGTAAAATATGAAAATTCGTGCAGTACTGCTGTGTCAGCAGAAAACTACAACAGGAATAACTCAGATATTAACCAAACTTGCCATAACTCATCCATAAAATTCGTACAAATAATCCTGGGATATTGGAGTACACATAGGAGCAACTAAACACTCTTAAAGTAACAGTAATTAAGTTTTACATCGATCGAGATTAATCCTAACGATTTTACCTAATGAAAACTAATTGGTGGACTTCTATCTACTGCTTGAAGAGGTTGCAGTAGGTCCTCGCACTCATGCGTTGGCGCTTCTGTCCATGAACCGACCATGGCGGCGGAGTATACAACTCTCCTGTGTCATCACTTGAAATCTCAAACTCCACCTCTTCTGGATCCTCCTCTTCTTCCTCATCCTCTGCTGCAGTTGCAACAGCTTCATCTCCTCCACCATCATCGTCTCCATCATCATCATCCTCGTCCTCATCATCATCATCGTTCCCACTGTCATCATCATCATCATCATTGTTGCCATCATATCCATTGTCATCGTCAGAGGGTGGATTCAGCTGTGCTTGGAGAGCAGCAATCTGGGCTACCATATCTTTAATAGTTTGATCCCTTTCCTGGACGGTCCCTTGCAACTGTTGTATGGTCTGGTTGTTTTCCTGCACAGTTCCATTAAGCTGAGCTATGGTTGCATCCCTGCCTACCAGGGCATTATTCAAAACATCCACAGCTTCATACAAGGTCTCTATCTCCAATCCTTGGACCACCATACCATTGCTGGCAAAATCTGCTATCTCCTTTACCATCATCACTTTCTCAGCTAGAGCTCCATTCTCCCTTTCCATATCCTCTATGTGCCTCCGACGGGGCGGCATGTTGTTCCTGTCGCCCGGGGTAACCACAACGTTCCCATCCTGATCACGCCTCCTGTAGTCATTGTAGGGTGAGTCTGCTGGTAGCAGGTGTCAGACAAGATGGCACTGGCGTGACAGGGCTTCATGCAGGGCCAAGTTTATTCCAAGTCCCCAGTTGCAGTATGTCTTGGTGTAGATCAGATGCACAGGGTTTGGCAAGGCGGCATCCCTGAAGATGAAGGTGGTGATCTCCCATGCATCCTCACCATATCCATAGGTGTACAACCTCCTTCCCTTGAACATGGGTAGTGGCAATCCCAACGACTGCGAGAGCTGTGCTAACTGTCTTGCAAAGGTCCTTGGTGACTCCATGGTTGCATACTAAGTCCTGACTTCTCCCATCTATCAATTAAAAGAGGAAAGTGTGAGAATAGCATATGGTAAGAATTTACAAGAGTGAAAGGCATAAGATGAAAGACAGAGTTAATATAAGCTTTAATAATTCTATGGCTTCCTAATCCAAACCTAGGTCACGATCCTACAGTCGACACACGTGCTCTGATACCATCTTGTAACACCACGGTTCTGAAAAGACCGTAGCTTCTATGTGACATGCCAATCCCTGGATCGGTTCATTGGATCACAATAGAATAAGACGAATAACATAGCAAAATATCCGTGTATCATAAATAACGAAGATCCAGAGTATCATTATTACAATAAAATCTTAGCTCAAGGCTAGCTCAATGTTATTCAAGTAGTAACATAAATATAGTAAATCCTCCATCCTTCAAATTGCCCATAAGTGAACAAGTGCCGAATGGAGTACCGTGGCCTAAATCGATTACTCAGAATCGGAATATCCTGCAACATGAAACGTAGCAGCCCTGAAGGGTCAATACATGGAATGTATGGAAAGTAGAGCTATTAAAGGAGACAATAGTTCTAACATCAACATGCATATTTGGCAAGTGGAGCTGTGGCTAGCTAGCATTTGCAAATACCTTTGTCCTACTTTCATAAACTGTTTTTGATTTTCTTTGAAAAGATCCCAATTAAGTTAACCCAACAACATTAAAGCAATTATGAAATTAGAATGAGCGAGAAACATGTCATGGAATCAATATCAAGCAACTCAGACGTCCATAACCGGGGACACGGCTAATCGATTAGATTATACACCCTGCAGGGGTTAGTACACTTTACCCATGTGACTTGGCCAGCCCAGCTCGTACCATCACTCTCATTTTGGGTGATGATAGGGAGAAGTCCAAGAAGATACCGTTCGGGAAGTAGCTCCCCAAACCCGACACGCACCGGTCCAACCTACCAAAATTCTACATCTCTGGATACGTGGGTTCGAGTTACCACAACCTACTGAGTCCAACCAACCGCCCATTCCATTATTGGCACATGGTTGCACAAGTAAGCTACACAATAAAGAAGCCAATCATTTTCTCTAGATACCTTGGTGCCTTTCCGCAATGGTACCACCAAAATTTTCAATGCAATCACACCCAGGAGGTTCATTGATTAAGTTGTTTTAGTTTTCGCAAACCAACACATTTAGAAACAACTTTCAGCGATGTAACCCAGCCCTCGTTCATCATAGCATGGCTAAGCACATCTACCAACGGTGGTTCATCTACAGGGAAAGACCTACCACATAATAGGTCATAGCATAGCGATAGTAATATCCTACACATGCATCTACAAAATACACGACAATGCATTAAAAATAGTAGGACAAAGTAGCATCTACTTGCCTTGGCTGTAGCGGTCGGAAGAACAATCCACACACGAGCAAGCGTTGCACTCGTCACAATCTACACGATACAATTGCAATCATAAACAACCCATCCACAATCATATGCAAACAAAGATGATGCAAGATGCATGCATGACAAGTGGTATAACGCTACAGCAATATCACATAATCTTATTCAGTATAACTACTGTATGCATGCATGGAAATTATTTTGAATGCAAAAAAAAACAAGGCATGCAATTTATAATGCTCAAATAATAGAGCTAGAAACTAAATAATTATCCACTACTAACATACTGTTCGTAAAATCTTGGAAAATTTCCTCTGTGTAGGCAACTCTAAATAGAAACAGTACCAATTGCAATTTCTCAAAAAGGATGTATATAAATCCGTGAGTAATTCAAATACTACAGTAAGACTTTAATTAGATTCTGCAAAACTTATTACTATAATCCTAACTTTTTAATTCACTTTGAGATTCCCCATGTTCTACTGATTCCAGGGACATCTTATTTGCAAATTTTGGAGTTACATAACTTATCCTATGAATTTATTACTCTAAAAAAAGCATTAATTCATTTAATTATTCAGGACAAAACCTTGCATAAAAGTGTAAAACAATGGTACAGAAAGATTCTAGGTGAGACACTGAATCCATAGATATTTTATTTGCAATTTTTGGCCCAGTAGATCTAATGTTATGGATTTTACAAGTTTTAGCTAAATTCTGTCGATTTAAATCAATTTAAATTACACAGTCAAAGTTGACTGGTCAGACCACGCTGACGTGGCAGTTGACTAGTCAGCTACCCGTGCTGACTCTTCCACGGTCCCTCTGGACCGTTGGATCGGAATCGGGCGGCTGGGGAGGCACGCGAGGGGAGGCTCACCGGAGTTGGCGGCGGGCAGCGGCGGCGAGGTCGGTGCGGCGGCGTTGGCGGTTTTTGGCGGTGGCGGGAGGTCGGACGGCGTCGGGGAGGTGACGGAGAAGCTCCTCGTGGCGGTGGCGGTCGGCCTTGAGCAGGCAGCCAGCGGCTGGCGGTTGGCGGCGTCGTCGTCGGCTTCGGCGGTGGCGACGTCGGTCCTGCGGGGGAAGGAGAGGGGAGAGGATGTCAGCAGCGGCGGGGGCGAGGTCACAGGGTCGTGAGGCGAGGGAGCATGGTCGCGGCGGCTTGAGCACCTTGCTCGATGGCGTGGCGAAGGCGGAGGTAGCGGCTAAGCTGAGCGGCGAGAGCGAGACAGATGGCGGCGCAGCTATGTAGAGGGGGCCACGGGTCGGTCACGGACTCCACGGGAGACGCGGTGGCGGTTGCGGCGTGTCCGGGGCGGACTCGGCGGCGGCGGCGCCGACAGGTGGGCCCCACAGCCGGTGGTGGGCGGTGGCGGCGCTTAGTGCGCATGGCGCCAGCGTCTTCTTCTTGCTGCTTCTGCGCTGGGCTGCAGCGGCTGGGCCTAGGCCGCGTGCAGGCCGTTCTCTGCTGCGCGCCCTTTTTTTATTCCTTTCCCTTGTTTTCTTTTTCTCAGATGATTTTTCCCTAACTGAATTTTGTCAGAACTGTCCAGATTTTGAGGCAAAATTCAGATTTGCATAACTTTTGCTACGGAGCTCCGAATTGAGTGAATCAAAGTTCTACGGGTTCGTGACCGAACCCTCTATGCACCAGTGCCTTCCATACATTCAAAATATAATGTTTTTCACAGAATCATGGTAAAATCAAGTGTTCATGTGTAGGTGTCAAAATGCAGATGCAAGCGGTTGGTTTTGCCAAAATCTTTTCAAACTGAAATTTTGCATGGATGATCATGATGCAACGCCATGAATGTTATGCAGTACCAAAACTAAAATTTGGGATGTGACACTTGCTCTCTAATCTTTAGCTGAAAATGCCATGATCAGAGATCAATCTTTGAGAACACACGGGCTCCTTCCAGCTGATCAAATAGACCGTTGATTCTAGGAAAAGGTTACTTGTTATTTATAGTCACCTCATTGAGTGAACGGTAATCTATGCATAACCCTTGACTTATATCCTTCTTCTCAACAAACAGAACTAGTGCACCCCAAGACGAAGAACTTGGTTGAATAAATCCTTTCTGCAACTGTTCTCCAAGCTGTTTCTTGAGTTCTTTCAACTCATCAACTGACATCTTGTAGGGCCTCTTTTCTATTGGTCCAGATCCTAGTAGTAAGTCAATCAGAAACTCCACATCTCTATCTGGTGGAATTCCTGATAATTCTTCCAGAAACACATTCGGATATTCCTTCACAACTGGTACACTGTCTATGCTAACCCCCTTAAGAGAATTTAGCTTACTCCCTTTAGATTCAAAGTTAGACTTGAACCTAATCCTTTTCTTATCCAGGGTTGTGAGTGTAACAGTACGATTGGCACAATCTAGTACTCCTTCATACTTAGTCATCCAATCCATACCCAAAATTACATCCAATCCTTTGGAATCTAGAATTATAAGACTAACTGGAAACTTATACTTTCCAAATTCTATCACTAGATCACGACATCCAAAATTCACTATCATCTCTCCACCGGAGAGAGCTTACTTTAATAGAACACCCAATAGTTTTAGTTGGAAGTCCATTTTTATCAACAAATTCTCTTGATATGAATGAATGCGATGCGCCGGTATCAAAAAGAACAAGTGCTGGAAAAGAATTAAGCTTGAACTTACTAGCCACAACATCAAATTCTTCATAAATTTCTTCCACATTGATGTGGTTCACTTGTCCCTTCTGGAAAGGTTTGGGCTTGGTGGGTCCTTCAACTTTCTTTTGTAGGCATTCATTTGCATAGTGCCCAGTTTTCTTGCATTTGAAGCACTCAACCTGACTGATGTCTCTTTTTGCAGACTGGTTCCCAATGCCATTTCCACTGTGGTGGCTCTTGTGTCCACTCTTGTGGTTCTTATACTTATCGTTGCCATGGCTTTATGGTGGTGCTTATTGTCATGGTGACGGTTACTGTTGTGGTGGTTGTTATACTTCCCATTCTTGTGGGACCTAGAACCGCCACTGTCGTCACCATGGGAACGCTTGTGAGACGATCCCAAGCTATGCTTGTCAAAGTGATGCTTCCTCTTCATGTTCTCAACCTGCTTCATCTTGCTTTACAAAATGATGGCCTTGTCACCTAGTGATTGATATGTTGGGACATAGGAAACAGATAGCTGTAGGTTCATCTCATCATTCAATCCCTCGAGGAACTTCTCCTTCCTCTTGGCATCAGTATCAACCTCATCCAGTGCATAGCGCGCCAGATTGTTGAACTCCTCAATGTATTCAGCCACACTGCAGTGATGCTGTTTCAGATTGTGGAACTCCTTCTTCTTCAAGTTCATCACTCCCGATGAGATATGGGCAGTGCGAAAACCAACCTCAAAAATAGCCCATGTCACATCCTCGATAGGAGTGGTGATCTGGAAGTTATCCCACCATGTTGCTACTGGCCCTTCAAGCAGATGTGCTGCGAATCTGACCTTTTCCTCATCGGTCCATCCAACTGTGACTAAGTATTTGTTCACAGAACATAATCAGTCATTGTCTACCATTGGATCAGTGGTTCCCGAGAACTTGGCTGGCCTCAACCTCAGAAACCTTGTAAGCATGTCAAAGGCTGGTGGGTTGTTGGGATTGTTGTTGTTATTGTTATTGTTCTGGTTCTAATTGGCCATAAAATGGGTCATCATCTGCATTAGTTGAGTTTGAGCTGTCATCAACTGCTGCATCTCGGGATTGACGTTATTGTTGTTGTTGTTTTGGTTGGGATTGGCATGATGGGGAGGAATCTGTGGTTTCAATAAGGATAAGTAATGAGATATAACCCATAGATGCCATGCACAATACATCACATAGCAACAATCACAATAAACAAACGCAAGATAAACATAGAGTTTAAACAATGTAAACAACAAGTTTTGTAAAAGTAAACATAATAGCAAGCCATCCACATGTGTATGATCATTGCGACACAATAAATCAAAGGGTGATAGATAAATAGATAGCTGAATAATCAACTCTACTCCTCCATGTCGACCTCAACATCCACAAGAGTAAGTTTGGCTGTCTCCATGGCTGACTTGTACTCCTCTACACTAGTGGTCAAGTCCTCAATTTGGCGTGAAGGGCTCTCTTCTACAAGCGAAGCCTCTCTATCACTCCCGGTTGAGTCTCTAACTCAAAGTTCTTATTTCTATCCTCAACTCTCTTCTCCTGATTCTTGAACTTCTTGTCCTGGCTCTCGAATCTAGCCTACATCTCCTTGATGATCTCGTCTTGCTCCACGAAGATCTTGTCCTTCTTCCTCAACTGAACTTGGAGATCGTCATTTCTAAGCATGACATTGGTCCTATCGGTGTCGAGGTGTATAACGAGACTCTCTATGTCTTGGAGGTAGAGACATACAGGCTCAATCGTCTCTCTAGTAGCGTCATTACACACTATAGCCTCACCCTTCTCGTCACGTCTCCCGAACGGGTGAAAGTAGAGGCCCCGGAGCTCGGTGGAGTGTCGTCTGCAGAGGCATCCAAGTAACTCCTGCATGACTACATCTAGTCCCTTCTACTTGTCTTCATGCATCATCTTGAAGGTGATCTCCTCCGTGAGTGGCTCCGTATGGCGTCCCGACTGTGAGACTCTAAAGCCCCAAAGATCCTTCCTCTCCAACTTGGTGAGCTGAAGTGCCTTAATACTAGGAAGTGGGAGGTTGATCACACTTTTGAGCTCCACAAGATGAGAACCGAAACGAGTTCCCTTGAACTCCTCGGCCGTGCTGATAACAACGCTAGGAATCTATTGCATAATATAGAGAGAAAAATTAGAAACAACAATACAAATAGAAAGAAAAACACATGATAGTGAAACAAGAGTCAAGCATACATTCAACAACAAAACTTACAAGTCAAGTCATACAAAATCTACCACAAGCACTAAGGTTCAATCATAACTTAGAAATTTTTTTGTGAGAAAACAACAAGTGTGGCGGTCCAACTATTGGAATACGTCCCAATTCTCACTCATATGCTAAGTCTATGATATCTGCCCTTAGACATTTTATGGCGGTCTCTAAGTCTTGGGTATACTTCTTCTCCTCAATAAGGTCATTTTGAGTGTTGAGCATTCTACACTTTAGTCTTTCACCAAGCTCCTTGATAGCATTCCATGCTGCATTTCTTGCAGCGTCAAAGAATGTCGTATACATTTCTGAGTTGGTGCCCATGTAGAATCCCGACTCTTTGTGGTTGTCTCCCTTGTTTTTGTACAAGTGAAGTTTCACCCACCAATATTCTTATCCTTCATCCATCACTGGAAAACCCTTATATACGGTCTCACAATGTATTCCCAAGATAACCATAAGGGTTTTGAGTGCTTTGGGAAACTCCGTCTCACATTCTAAAGTCATGGTCATGAGTGGTCTCTTCTTGACGGCTTTGTTGATGGTGGCCATCTACAAATTGAGATGAGAAAGAAGATTAGAAGAGGTTTACGAGAAGAAAAGACAAGTGTGGAATTTGCAAAAAATTGCATTTTTCCTTAGTGGTTTCCTTAGTCTAATCCAACTCAGGGTCATAATCCTACAGGTTGTAGGGTTCATAGCATAGAAAAAACAATTCCTACGATGGGAACAACTATGTACCAAGATCTATCTATTAGATACAAACAACGGGCGAATGTATATCCATAGAGAACATACCCTTGAAGACCGACAAAGCTTAACGAGTCAAACTCGTGGTTAATGTAGACAATCTCTTGCCGATCTCAAGATCGAGAGGAAGTCCTAACGCCGCAAATCAGCAGCGCATCCGTGCTCGCACATACATCCGAGGCATCGAGCAACCTCCGCCTCCTCGCTCCAGCGATGCAGCGGAAGCACATCTCTTTCTTGCCGAATAGCCACCGGGAACATGTATATCGCTAGTCCGAGACCATGGGGGATAAATTCTAGAGGGGGAGAGAGATATTTCACGAGGAGGCGTGTGTGAGAAGTGAGGAGGGGGTGCCTTTTATAGGAGAGGGGGGACACCAAGGGGGTGGCCGGTGCATGGGGGCTGCCCCTTGCTCTCCCATCTTCATGTGGGTGGACACTCCACTCACAAAATTCCTTTAAATTCCATCCACTCAAAATCCAACTCAAACTTGCTATTAAATTTCCACCAAATTTAATGCAAACTCTCATTAAATAAATCTCTTTTTATTTATTCAGAATTTTGTCAATTACTTTAATGACAAACATTCACATATAACCCCTTGCTAGAATTCTATTTCACATGCAAAAACACTTTCTGCAATTTCACCCGAAAACCTGTTTTGGTATCTAGTGAAATAAATTCCTGCGCTTGTTATTCTTTCCGGCATGAAACTTTTGCTCCAATTGGATGTCGGTGTTTCTTAAGTGTGTCACCCTACGGTTCGTGAATAATGCGGACATGATCGAGACCCCTCTCGGATCAATAATCAGAAGCGGGATTTGGAGACCCATACTAACTCCCACACATTCAACGATGACTTTCTTGGGATCATCGGAACCTTTTACGCTAGTATCTCAATCCGTTTGTTTCGCGATATATTACATGTCCGAGATTCGATCATCGGTATCTCCATACCTAGTTTGATCTCCTTACTAACATGCACTCTTTTCTTGTTCCCGTGATATAACATTCTAGTGATCAAATCACTTGCTTGCAAGCTAACCAATGTGATATCACCGAGAGGGCCCAGATTATATCTATCCATCATAGGGATGAACAAATTCCACTCTCGATCCATGGGCCTCAACATAACACTTTATTAGTTTTGAACCCATCTTTATAATCACCATGTTACGGTGTGACGTTTGATGTTATCAAGCAACTCTTCCGGTGTTAGTGATTGACATGATCTCATGGTCTAAGGATTAGGATCACTTCGTAAGTTTTTATAGAAATATAAACTCAATGACTTTGATCGTAATGCTATACTTCGGATGAATGTTCATCACACCATTACACTAATTTTGTGATCCTGTTATTAAAAACATCCAATGTCCATGATCAGGAAACCTTGATCATCTTGTTAATCAACGAGCTAGTTTATGAGAGAGGCATAACTAGGAACTTTCTGTTTGTTTCTTAAACACACATGTATTAACATTTCCGTATTAATACAATTATAGCATGCAAAATAAACATCTATCATATACTTGGAATACACATAATAAACACTTTATAATTGCCTCTCAGGGCATATTCCCTTCAGACTCCCACTTGCACTAGAGACAGTAATCTAGTTACATAGTGATGAATCTAACACCCATGGAGTTCTGGTGTTGATCATGTTTTGCATAGGGAGAGTTTTAGTCAAGTGATCTGCTACATTGAGATTCGTGTGTACTTTGCAAATCTTTATATCTCCATCCTTGACACGCTCGCGGATGGAGTGAAACCGGCGCTTAATATGCTTGGAATTCTTGTGAGACCTTGGTTCTTTGGCATTGGAAATGGCACCATTGTTGTCACAATATATCACCATTGGGTCCAATGCGCGTGCAACCACATGTCACATCCCAAAATTTTCCAAATTTTGAAATGTGAAAAATAAATAAACAGAATAAATAATTGTTGAAATTTAGGGTGAAAAGAAACTTTTTGATTCCAAATGGAAACATTAAAACCCAGCTTGAACAAACTTTGAATAATATTTGAATCCAACTAAATTCAAATCAACTAAAATGCATTCTTCATAAATACATCTTGAAATTTAAAAACTTGGAAAAGTTAAACCAAAACTCTAAAACCCTGAAGGAAGAAAATCATTTCCAAGAGTACTCTAAGACTATGGATTTGATCCATATAAAAATTTGTCAACAAACATTTATAAATGATCAAGGATGATAAATAAAAATATTATAAAACCATAGGAATTGATTTCATTCAATTTGGAACGTTGGATAAAATCTTATGAATTTAGTAAGATAAAGAAATTAAATTTCCAAAGCTAATAAAGCCCCTATCTAAAATCCATACCAAAGTGTGAGCAAACTAATCCTAAAATATTTAAAAGGATAAGGAAATATTAAATAAAAATATACAAATTGGAATCACCAAGTTTGGATCTTTAAATAAAAAAGATATGGATTTTATAAAACAAAGAAAGAAAGAAATAAATAGGAATATTTAAAAGCCAAATTAAATCTTGACCAAATCCATAAGAAAATGGAATAAATATAATCAAAATCCAAATAAAATAAAGGGATAAAGAATATTCAAATAAATAAAATGGCCTTAACCAAATTCTATTCCATTTGATTAAAGACAAATCCCTAATAAGAATGATTAATTAAATCATGGGAGAATAATAATTAGAATTTACCCAAGTGGAATAAAAGTTATTTAATTAACTTAAATGGAATCAAAGAAATCATCTAAATAAAATTTCTGGAATTAAAACCATATTTGATTTTATTGGAATAAAGACATTTGCCCAAATTAAATGATTAATAATCATATTAAAGTACTTTAAATAATTCAAAGTGAATTATTTAACCCCCTATTAAATAAATAAAACCTACTGAAAAGGTTTAGTGAAAATTAGAATTCAAATAAGAGTTTGAAAATATATTTAATCTTATTTGAATAAAGGCAAGTACTTATTTTAATAAAGAATAAAACCATAAAAAGAATAAAGAAATTATTCTAAAAATTATCTTTAAAAGACATGTTTAAACAGTGTAGAAACTATTGAATAATTTTGAAAATATTTGATAGATAAATCTAATTAAAATAAGAGTTTGAATTTGAAAACAAAAAATCAAAATGGAAAAAGAAAAAGAAAACATAAGAAGAAGAAAAAAACCAGCCCAACCCAGCTAAGCCCATCTGGCCCAGCAGCGCAGCCCACTCCCTTCCCTCCCGAATCATTTTCTGTCACCCACAAAGCAACCCGCAGAGGCACTGACCAATGGACCCCACCCCTTCTCTCTCTCTTACGCTAACGAAGCAGCCCCACTCGTCAGTCGTCTTCCTCACCCGCGCGACGATGACGCCCGACCGTTTCCTCCATTGATTGCACACTTCAATTCGTGATAATGGCCAATGATTAACGCCCGCGTCCACGCTCGATTTATCGCCCAGTATTCCTCTCCATTTCTCCCCAGAAGTCACCCACCCTCTGCCACCAGGCTGCTCGGAATTTGCTCGAGAACTCCCTCTACTCCGACGAGCTCCATCTCTGATTCCGGCCAGCCCTCATCGCCCCACCGCCCCCAGAGCACATGAGAGTGATCCCCATCGCCCCTGCATCTCCTGGTAGCTCTAGCTAGCCCGCGCACATTCTAAAGCATTGGCAATGACGACAACCAAGAGCGCCGCCTACTACTTCCACTCCGGTGACCCCCCATGGTGAGACCTTACCGCCCCCTCCTCACTGTTTGCTACTCCTACAACCCCCGTTCTCGCACGCATCTAACGGCACCCCTGGTTTGTCTTAGGCGCCATACAGCCTCGACGACGCTTAGAGCTAAACTTGCCCGGCCTTGATAACATCTCCAGCGAGAGATTGACGACGACTCTATTTGCCCCTTGACGAACGGCTTCTATGTTGAGCATCTACTCACCATGGCGATCTCGGTGAGCCACCCCATGTCCTCTCTCGCTTCCTGTATTAGCCGGAACACCATCGCCTGAACACGCTACCGCCACTCGCCGCCGCCAGCGCCGCCCATTCCTAGTCACACGCGCTGTAGCCGTTGGATCTTGATCGCATGGTTAGGATAGATTCACTTAAGCAAAGGGGTATGCTAGATTAGAGCCACACGATCTGTTTAAAATCTAACGCTCCACATTTCCTGTTCCGAACGAAACGGTATGGACCAATCAGAACACACCACGTGGCCAGTGTTTTGATTTAAAACCAGAAACTTTTCTAATAGATGTTTAAACTTGTAAATTTCATAAATTTCGATCCACATGTCCAAATTTTGTAAATTTTATATCAATGGAATCAGCAAAACAAATACTTTCCAACCATGCACTTTGTTTAATGAATTGCTTCTAGAAGATTGGTTGTATTTGCAGAAACTTGTGTAGGCATATTTTGAATATAAAAATTATTCTAGGAATGTTTTTAAGGTAAAATCTTTTGTAAATGGGTTGTTTTGAACCTACTTGCCATAAAAACCAACTTATGGATTTAAAAGTGTATTTTGTGAAGCTAAAGAATAAATCTTGGATTAAAGCATTTCTAGTTAAATAAGAATATTGAATATGTTTTAAAATGCTATTTGAGTAAAACCTTTTGAAAATGGTTTGATTTAAACTCCCTGACCCTAAACAACAAGTTTTGAGATTTAAAAATATATTTGGTGAACCCTATAAAAATATTACTTTGTTTAAAGGCATTTCCCACAACATAAAATATTGCTTTGGTATAAAAATGGTTTATAGGTAAAACATTTTGCAAATGGTTTTAATAATAAACACATGACCATAAAACACTAACATTTGTGTTTAAAAAGGTATTTGTCAAACACTAGAAAATAATACTTGATTAAATCATTTCTAACAAAACAAAAATGATTTAAAGTGGCCATTTTACTAACTTAATATCAAATGATTTTGCCACCTTTATAAATGACCAATAGGTGTTTTATAATGTTTATAACCTATTAGAAACCACTTTTGAAAATAAAACAATCTTTGGCATGCTTGCATGCATTGCTTTGTTTTTATTATTCTATGTATTGAATTTCTTGAATGGTAGATTGAATTGGTGCCTTGCTTGATTGAATTGTAGTGGAATTTGAAGAGTGTGACTATTGCAAGATCAAGAAGTGAACTTATATTCTCTACCAAAAGGCAAGTGGTACTTCATACTTTTGTCCCATTATTTTCATTATGCATTAGTGTTATTTCCACGTAGGACTTGCATGGAAATTTTGCTAAGTATAAACTATACCATGGGAAATCCTAGTAGATGAAACCTTAGTAGAATTTTCCTAAGTTAAGATTCCTACTACTATCATGCTTAGCTTAGCTAGTAGAAAACAAGGGTGGATTATATTCATGCTATGGAATATTTCTAAGTCAAGGACTTGTGTTTTGTTTATTAAAACAACTAAGTGAATGAAACACCTGGGTGGATTGGTAATTGCTTGGTGGTTTTTTGTTGACTGGTTACACAAAGCCCATTTCTATGGTTTACCTTGTGTGTCTCACTTGTGTATTGCCACCCAGGAACAAAGGGATTTGAGATGCCAAATGTTAAGAAGCTTCAAGTGCAGCCACTTGGCATTATGGGCTCTGCCTGGATCATATAGGTTGCAGTAACTTAGCCAAATGGATAGTTGGTGGTAGGGGATGATAGGTTGGAACGCGTCCATTCTGGTCTAAGGGGAGGCTTCTGAAAGATCTTGTCTTGATGCATGTCGAGTCTTTTGGGGAAAGTGCACCACCTCTGAATAGTGTAAAAAATATAAGTACTTAGCCGTGTCCCCGGCAATGGACAATTTGAGCATCAAGACATGGAAGCTATCAAGAATCTCCTCATCCCAATTTCTAAGTTAAAAACTTGTGGTTGAACAAGGGTTAAAGGGTCACCAATTTGTATTGGTAGATGCCTTGGGTGATTTTGACAAACAAAAACTTAGTGTTTTCAAATGATAAGAAATATCTATTTTGAGCAAAGCAAGCCTAAGCTCCACTTAGCCAAATGCATATAGATGATAGTTACCACTATACTACCATAGTATCACTTGCCAATACAATTCAAATGTATTGACCCTTGTGGTTGTAACTTATTATGTTGCAGGTTTGTTTTGATGTTAGTGGAGTGTGTTGATTAGGATTACAAGTCTACAACCAACATGATTGCCTATGGCACTTTGAAGATGAAGGACTCCATGTTATATAGTTATTTCTGCTGCATTGTAATGAGATAGCCAAATGATCTATGTAAGATGTAATGAATTATTTTATTTCTGGTTATAAACTTGTATTATGACCTTTGTTTCTTGATATTACATCTTAACTATGGATGCTAGCTATTGATCCAGGGACTAGCATTGTAAACACAGAGATCTCTACCTTATTAAAGGTTGGGACCTCTACACCACACCTAGTTTGGATATGAACTCCTTCATCCAAACCGCTTCCTAAGCCGCTTCCGAAGCAGCAACATATTCGGCCTCCGTTGTTGATCCCGCCACCACAGGTTGTTTGGAACTCCTCCAACTAACCGCTCCACCATTCATGAGAAATACGTTTCCGGATTGAGACTTAGAGTCATCTAGGTCGGTGTCAAAGCTTGCATCGACATAACACTTAGCGATGAGCTATTCTTCACCTCCGTACACAAGAATCATATCCTTAGTTCTTCGTAAGTACTTAAGGATATTCTTGACTGTTATCCAGTGTTCCGAACCTGGATCCGATTGGTACCTACTAGTCAAACTAATAGCATGCGCCACATCCGGTCTTGTACATAGCATGGCGTACATTATAGATCCTATGGCTGAAGCATAGGGGACTTTGTCCATTATCTCTCTTTCTTCTGTCGTAGCCGGACTTTGAGTCTTACTCAATGTATTGCCTTGCAACATAGGTAAGAACCCCTTCTTACTTCCTTCCATTTTAAACTTCTTTAAAATATTATCAAGGTATGTACTTTGCGATAGCCCTATTAGGCACCTAGATCTATATCTATAGATCTTTGGGCCTAATATGTATGACGCTTCACATAGGTTCTTCATTGAAAATTTGTTGTTTAGATAACTTTTAACACTGTTTAAATGATCTATATCATTTCCGATCAATAATATGTCATCCACATATAATATCAGAAATGCCACATTGCTCCCACTCACTTTCTTGTAAATACAACCTTATCCATAAGTTTGGACAAATCAAAACTCTTTCATCACCTCATAAAAACGGAGATTCCAACTTCGTGATGCTTGCTTCAATCCATAGATGGATCGCTGAAGCTTGCACACCTTGTCAGCATCCTTAGGATCGACAAAACCCTTTGGTTTTATCATATACAACTCTTCTTCAATATTACCATTGAGAAACGCGGTTTTGACATCCATCTGCCATATCTCATAATCGAAATATGCAGAAATTGCTAACATAATCCTAACTGAATTTAGCATCGCTACGGGAGAGAATGTCTCATCGTAGTCAACTCCTTGAATTTGTTGAAACCCCTTTGCAACAAGTCGAGCCTTATAGACGGTTACATTACCATCAACATCAGTTTTCCTTTTGAAAATCCATTTGTTCTCCATGGCCTTTCGGTCGTGAGGTAATTCCACCAAGTTCCAAACTTGATTTTCATACATGGATTCCATATCGTATTTCATGGCTTCTAACAATTTTTTGGAATCCAGGCTCATCATCGCTTCTTCATACGTCGCAGAGTCATCAATTTCATCAACCATGAAATTCATAACAGGGTTTCCGTACAGCTCGGGAGCTGCACGCGTCCTGCTAGACCTACGAGGTTTGGCAGTACTCTCTTTCAGAGTTTTATGATTATTATCATTAGTTCCCTCTTCAACAGGTGAAGCCAACTCCAGAACAACTTCCGGCGCTGCGCTACTCGCCATATTTTGAAGAGAAGGTTCAATAACCTCTTCGAGTTCTACCTTCCGACTACTCACACCTTTCGCGAGAAACTCTTTCTCTAGAAAGGATCCATTCTTGGCAACAAAAACCTTGCCCTCAGATCTGTGATAGAAGGAATACCCAATTGTTTCCTTAGGGTATCCTATGAAGTCGCATTTTTCCGCTTTGGGTTCGAGTTTATCCTGTTGAAGTTTCTTCACATAAACATCGCATCCCCAAACTTTAAGAAATGACAGCTTAAGTTTGTTTCCAAACCACAATTCATACGGTGTCTTTTCAACGGATTTAGATGGTTCCCGATTTAAAGTGAATGCAGCAGTTTCTAGTGCATAACCCCAAAATGACAACGGCAAGTCCGCCAGAGACATCATAGATCGAACCATATCCAATAAAGTACATTACGACGTTCCGACACACCATTTCACTGTGGTGTTCCGGCAGGTGTGAGTTGTGAAACAATTCCACACACTTTCTTGTGAGTGCTAAACTCGTAACTTAGATACTCACCTCCACGGTCAGAACGTAGAATTTTGATCTTTCTATTATGATGATTTTCCACTTCATTCTAAAATTCCTTGAAATTTTCAAAGGTTTCAGAATTGTGTTACATCAAGTAGATATAACCGTATCTACTCAAATCATCTGTGAAAGTAACAAAATAACGATATCCACCTCGCGCCGACACACTCATTGGACCACATACATCAGAATGTATGATTTCCAATAAATCTAGCGACCGTTCCATTGAACCGGAAAACGGCGTTCTAGTCATCTTGCCCATAAGGCATGGCTCACATGTATCAAATGATTCAAAATCAAGTGATTCCAAAAGTCCATCTGAATGGAGCTTCTTCATGCGTTTAACGCCAATATGACCTAGACGGCAGTGCCACATATATGCGGATATATCATCATTATGTTTAATCCATTTAGCATCAACATTATGAATATGTGTAACATTATTATCGAGATCCAATAGAAATAAATCATTCATCATTGATGCATGACCATAAAAGATTTCATTCATATAAATAGAACAACCATTGTTCTCGGATTTAAATGAATAACCACTTCGCATCAAACACGATCCAGATACAATGTTCATGCTTAGTGCTGGCACCAGATAACAATTATTCAAGTTTATTACTAATCTCGACGGCAAGTGGAGAGGTAGCGTTCCGACGGAGATCACATCAACACTTGATCCATTGCCAACACGCATCTTGACCTCACCCCTTTCTAGCGGTCGCTTGTTCCGCAGCCCCTGATTCGAGTTACAAATATTATCAACTGAACCGGTATCAAATACCCAGGTGCTACTGCGAGCACTAGTCAAGTACACATCAATAACATGTATATCATATATACTTTTGTTTGCCTTGCCGGCCTTCTTGTCTGCCAAATACTTGGGGCGATTAAAGCTTCGATGGCGATCCCCTTACAATAGTAGCACTCGGTGTCAGACTTAGGTCCAATTCAGGGTTTATTTTCAGGCATGGCAACCGGCTTGCCGCCCTTACTTCCCTTCCGTTTTCCCTTCTGGTCTTTCTTGAAACCAGTGTTCCTATTGATCATCAACACTTGATGTTCTCCACTTTTGCAGTTTTAAGCATTAACACAAGCTCGGGGAGAGACTTTTTCATGCCTTGCATATTATAGTTCATCACAAAGATCTTATAGCTAGGTGGCATAGACTACAGAACACGATGGATGCCTAAATCAATGGGAATCGATATTCCCAAGGACACAAGCTTATCGGCGTAACCCGACATCTTGAGTACATGCTCACTTATGGAGTTGTGCTCTTCCATCATGTAGCTAAAGAACTTTTCTGAAGCATTGTAGCTCTCTACAGAAGCATATGTGTCGAAATCATTTTCAACTCACCCATTGTATCAAATGCATTGACGTTTTCGAAACGCTTTCGAAGTTCCGGCTCTAGCCCATACAATATGCCGCAATGAACTAAGTTATGGTCCTCCTGACGAGTCTGATAGACATTCTTCTCCTTGTCAGGGGCATCCTCAAAAGGTGGGGGTCCTAGCGGCGCTTCTAGCACATATTGCTTTTGTGCAGCAGAGAGGAGAATCCTCAAATTCATGGCCCATTCTGTAAAGTTGCTACCGTTCATTGCAAGTTTCTCTTTCTCCATGAACACATTAAAATTAAAAGCAGGTGGTGCCATCCACAACAGAATTTGTAAAGTTTAGACTAAGTTTATGATAGATTGAGTTTAACTAATCCACATTACGAATGAACTCCCACTCAAAAACGACATCCTTCGTGTCTTTTTGGTGATTACATGAACCAAATCCACTACACCAAGTCCGATCATCATGTGAGTCCATGTAGCTTCAAAGGCGAGCATCAAATGGGCATCATATCTACTATATGACTCATGCTTAACCTTTCCGTCCGTGTTCCGAGGCCATGTCTATACATGCTAGGCTCGCCAAGTAAGAACCTTAGTATTCACGTGTGTAACTGTCTTACACCTGAAATATGGTCGTTGATCCAAGAACACCCGATCATCATGTGACTTCTTGGAGCGACGAAAACATAATCGGTGCATACTAAAGGAAGAACACATTCTTATCTTGATATTTAAATGAGGGATCATCTTATTATGCTAATAAAACGCCAAACAAGCAATATAAGATGCTATCAATCATCACATGTTTATTAGTGGAATGATATGGTTCCCGCATATGATTTGTATCATGTGCATCGTGGTATGATAACTATCATAACTTTATGTGTAAGGCCAAGGTCTATGGAACTTACACGTTATGTGTGTTGTAAGAGTATCATACAACATCACCATATCATAACACTAGCCCAGCAACAATCTAAACTAGACGCCTCTAATTTATCCATTGCAAGTTTTACGTGGCTTAGGGCTTTAGAGATAGAACCGTTCTTACCTACGAACATGAACCACAACGAGGATAACCAAATTGTTGACAACTCGTTGCAAAATATATATTGACTATAGTAGGAGAGATAGACACCCGCTAGCCACTTATGCAGACTAGTTGCATGTCAAGCGTGGAACAGGTCTCATGTGCGAGGACATGTAAAGTTTGTCCGGGCTGCTTAATCCCACTATGCCACAAATATCCAAAATTACAACTAAGGAGAAAAAACATGATCATCATCACCCACATACTCATATGTGTATTACCCGTGTAAAGCATCTACGCATAGATCCGGCTCTGATACCACTGTAGGGTTCGCAACATAGAAAACAAAAATTTTCCTACGATGGGAACAACTATGTACCAAGATCTATCTACTAGATACAAAAAACGGGCGGATGTATATCCGTAGAGAACATACCCTTGAAGACCGACAAAGCTTAATGAGTTAAACTCGTGGTTGATGTAGACGATCTCTTGCCGATATCAATATCAAGAAGAAGTCCTAGCGCCGCAAATCAGCAGCGCATCCGTGCTCGCACACACGTCCGAGGCACCGAGCAACCTCCGCCTCCTCGCTCTAGCGATGCAGCGGAAGCACAACTCTTTCTTGCTGAATAGCCACCAGGAACATGTATCTCGCTAGTCCGAGACCATGGGGGATAAATTCTAGAGGGGGAGAGAGATCCTTCACGAGGAGGTGTGAGTCAGAAGTGAGAAGGGGGTGCCTTTTATAGGAGAGGGGGAACCCCAAGGGGGTGGCCGGCGCATGGGGGCTACCCCTTGCCCTCCCCTCTTCATGTGGGTCGACACTCCACTCACAAAATTCCAATAAATTCCATCCACTCAAAATCCCACTCAAACTTGCTATTAAATTTCCACAAAATTTAATGCAAACTCTCAATAAATAAAACTCTTTTTATTTATTCAGAATTTTGTCAATTACTTTAATGACAAACATTCACATATAACCCCTTGCTAGAATTCTATTTCACATGCAAAAACACTTTCTGCAATTTCAACCGAAAACCTGTTTCGGTATCTAGTGAAATAAATTCCTGTGCTTGTTATTCTTTCCGGCATGAAACTTTTGCTCCAATTGGATGTCGGTGTCTCCTAAGTGTGTAACCCTACGGTTCGTGAATAACGCGGACATGATCGAGACCCCTCCCGGATCAATAATCAGAAGCGGGATCTGGAGACCCATACTAACTCCCACACATTGAGCGATGACTTTCTTGTGATCGTCAGAACCTTTTACGCTAGTATCTCAATCCATTTGTTTCGTGATATATTACATGCCCGAGATTCGATCATCGGTATCTCCATCCCTAGATTGATCTCATTACTAAAATGCACTCTTTTCTCGTTCCCGTGATATAACATTCTAGTGATCAAATCACTTGCTTGCAAGCTAACCAAAGTGATATCACCGAGAGGGCCCAGATTATATCTATCCATCATAGGGATGAACAAATTCCACTCTCGATCCATGGGCCTCAACATAACACTTTATTAGTTTTGAACCCATCTTTATAATCACCATGTTACGGTGTGACGTTTGATGTTATCAAGCAACTCTTCCGGTGTTAGTGATTGACATGATCTCATGGTCTAAGGATTAGGATCACTTCGTAAGTTTTTATAGAAATATAAACTCAATGACTTTGATCGTAATGCTATACTTCGGATGAATGTTCATCACACCATTACACTAATTTTGTGATCCTGTTATTAAAAACATCCAATGTCCATGATCAGGAAACCTTTATCATCTTGTTAATCAACGAGCTAGTTTATGAGAGAGGCATAACTAGGAACTTTCTGTTTGTTTATTAAACACACATGTATTAACGTTTCCGTATTAATACAATTATAGCATGCAAAATAAACACCTAGCATATACTTGGAATACACATAATAAACACTTTATTATTGCCTCTCAGGGCATATTCCCTTCCAAGGCAACACAGTGCTCTGATACCATCTGTATAAGGTAAAGGTCCTTGTGATTGCAATGCTAGTCCCTGGATCAAATGCTAGCATCCACAGTTTAAGATGAAGTACACCGATACAAAGGTCGTTATTACATCGTCATTCCATAGATAACATAGTCTTTTACAACACAACAACCAAAGGCTAGTACAAGAGTTCATAACATAAAGTAAATAACTATAAGTCTTCATCTTCAGGTGCCACAAGCAAGCATGTTGACTGTAGACTCATAACTCTAATCCTCATCAGAGTAACCTGCAACATCATAAGTTACAGCTATAGTGGGTCAATACATTTGGAATTTTATTGGCAAGTGAGACCATAGTAGAATAGTAGTATCTAACATCTATATGAATTTGGCTAAGTGTAGATTAGGCTTGATTTTCTCAAAATAGGTTTTCCCTATCAGTTGATAACACTAAGTTTTTTTTATCAAAACTCCCAAGGAACCACCAATAGACATTGGTGAACCTTTACCCTTGTTCAACCACAACTTTTAACTTTAGAATAGCAGTCACTTGATACCTTCAATGTCTTTGAGGCTCAAATTGTCTATTGCCGGGGACACGACTAAGTACTTAGGTTTTACCCTCTCGAGAGGTGGTGCACTTTCCCCACAAGACTCGACATGCATCAAGATGAGACCTTTTAGAAGCCTTCCCTTGGACCACCATGGAAGCGTTCCATCCTATCACCCTACCACCAACTATCCACCTGGCTAAGTTATTGCAACCTATATGATCAAGGCAGAGCCCATATGCCATGTGGTTGCACTAGAAGCTTCTCAACACTAAATATCTCAAATCCCTGTGTTCCTGGGTGGCTTTCCACAAGTGAGATTCACAAGGTAAACCATATACATGGGCCTTGTGTAACCACTCAACATAAACCATCGTACCATTCCACCAGGTGATTCATTCACTTAGTTGTTCTATTAGACAAAACACAAGTCAAAGACTTAGCAAAATTTCCATAGCATGAATATATTCTACCCTTGTTTGATACTAGTTAGGCTAAGCATGATGACCTAAAAATTATCTTAACTTAGAGAAAATTCTACCAAGTCTACAACTACTAGGATTTCCCAAGGCATAGCTTAGTATATAACTTAGAAAAATTTCCATGCAGCCCTATTCAAAATATCACTATTGCATAGTCAAAATAATAGGACAAAATATATGAAGCACCACATTCCTTGGTAGTTTGGGGAGTAGCAACAATCCTTACACTCACAATTACCACTAGCACCAAAATCTACACATAAAATGATAACACCAAATTCACATTCAAATATTCAAGGAAAAATAATATGAATGCATGCAAATGCAATGAAAATAATTTTCTATACTAAACAATTAAAATCAAAACAGTACTGAACACAAAGTGATCTATCTAAAGTCTAAACAAACTCAAATATGCTTTAGAATCATTTTATAAACATTTTATATAGTCAAAATAAGCCTATATTTGATTCTGCAAATAATCCTACTTTTCCAGAATAAAAATACAAATTTAAGACCACAGTAATGTAGAGCTCAATTTTCTGAATCCAATGGTATATTATTTGCATTTTGTGGATAAACAGAACAAAAGATATGAATTTTACAAGTTTGCAAATATAATAGATTCAAAAACAGATTTTAAATCTAATTCTTAGACACGTGGACGCATTTGATTGGCCCGCACCGCTTCACGCGGATCGACCAACGTGGGCTGTAGGATTTAAGTGACGATGCACATGCCATATCTATCTATAGACATGGTCCTTGTGTAACCACTCAACATAAACCATCATAACATTCCACCCAGGTGATTCATTCAATTAGTTGTTTTATTAAACAAAACACAAGTCAAAAACTTAGCAAAATTTCCATAGCATGAATATATTCCACCTTTTTTTCCTACTAGCTAGGATAATCATGATGATATAACAATTATCTTAACTTAGAGAAAATTCTACCAAGTCTAAAACTACCTAGATTTCCCAAGGCATAGCATAGTATATAACTTAGAAAAATTTCCATGCAACCCTACTCAAAATATCACTAGTGCATAGTCAAAATAATAGGACAAAATATATGAAGCACCACTTTCCTTGGTAGTTTGGGGATTAGGAACAATCCTCACACTCACAATCACCACTAGCACCAAAATCTACACATAAAATGATAACACCAAATTCACATTCAAATATTCAAGAAAAAATAATATGAATGCATGAAAATACAATGAAAAGACTTTTCTATACTAAACAAGTCAAATCAAAACAGTACTGAACACAAAGTGATCTATCTAAAGTCTAAACAAACTCAAATTTGCTTTAGAATCATTTTATAAACATTTTATATAGTCAAAATAAGTCTATACTTGATTCTGCAAATAATCCTATTTTTCTCAAATCAGAATACAAATTTAAACCCACAGTAATGTAGAGCTCAGTTTTCTGAATCTAATGGTATATTATTTGCATTTTTTGGATAAAGAGAACAAAAGATATGAATTTTCCAAGTTTGCAAATCTAATAGATTCAAAAACAGATTTTAAATCTAATTCTCAGACACGTGGACGCATCTGTTTGGCCCGTACTGCTTCGCGCGGATCGACCAAGGTGGGCCGTAGGATTTAAGTGACGATGCACGGGCTAGATCTGTAACATCCCTAAAATCATGTTTCAAACTCATGCATATCATCCATGCATCCATGATCATATAGAATTCATTTCAAACAAAACAATTCAAAAACAGGAGCATATGAGCTCATTATTTTATGTGATCATCATTTGAAGCTACTCTTTCTATGAGAGGTTGTGGTTCATGAAACCAAACTTTGTGCCTTGTTGTTTTCAGATTGTGTTGCTAGATTGCTAAGGATCAAACCAAGATTTCAAAGCAAATACAATTTGAAAACCAATTTCAAAACCAAATTGAAACAAGTGCTATGTCACTTTTATTTTGTCTTTCCAAAAATGACCAAGCCAATTCAAAGTGACCACATGGTTTTATGCCTAGAATTGTGACTGTTGCACACTGCAAAAATCCTGAAAAGATTTGAATTCAAATAGAGTTTGAATTCATTTGAAAATCATTCTAGAAAATCAAATTATAAAAAGAAATGGAATAAAGAAAATGGAAAAGGGCCGGCGCTACTATTCTGGCCCAACAGCGAAACCAGCCCAGCTAGCCCACCCGAGTCCCCTCTCTCACGCTGCTTGAGCACCCAGTCGGCGACACTCGGACCCCCTCCCCTCTCATTTATTTCGCTGACAAGTGGACCTCTCCACGTCAACTCCTTCTTCCCCAATTCTCGCGCGCAGATGCTGTCGCCGCTGGCCGTTGCTGCGTTGATTCCGCGGCATAATTGCCATTGATTCGCCGAGCGTTCCTTGTCGAGCTCCTTCCTATTTAAACCCCTCCCTCTCGCGGCCATTTCCCCTCACTCACCAACCACAGAGCGCCCCCAGGCTGTGAGTATTTCTCGGCGCAACTCCGCTGTTCCGACGACCTCGCCGACGAATTCCGGTGAGCACCGTGCCCCCCTCTGTCCATGGTTCATACTAGCATGCTCTGCAGATCTGTGCGCATCTACTGACACCTTCCTTTTGTGCGCGCATGGTCTGTAGCCTCGGCAACGACAACGACTGAACGCTGCCACTCTCTGCTCGAACTCCGGCAACCTCTCCCCGTAAGTACCAGCCGCCCCTTGCCCTCTGGTTGATATGCCTAAGATCCCCATCGTCTTGCGCATCTAACGGTGCCCTCCTTTTGTCTTAGCGACGCGAAACCTCATAACGTCGACCAGCGGCGGCCGAAGCGTCGTGAACTCCGGCGAGAATCCCGGCGACTCTGGCGCCTTCGCCAACCGAGACACGTTGAGCTTCACCTCACGGCGGTTCTGGTAAGCATCCTCCCCTCCCGGGCGACCTAGAACGCCCGGCACCGCGCTGATGACACGCCGCCCGATCGCCGCCGCTAAGCGCCGCTATCTATGGTCAAAGCAACGCGGCGTTAGATGTAGATCCTGCGGTTTAAATTAGATCTGGCGAAGCGTTTTCTTTGAATCGCGTTGGATCAAACTTGATCGGCGGGCGCGGAAGGGTGATCGAGAAGCGGTATCGGCCAATAGGAAACAGACGCGTGGCTAGGGTTTGGTTTTAAAAACAGAATTTGAATCAGATTTATATCCAAATTTGAATTAGCTATAACTTTTGATCCCCACGTTAGAATTTGACAAATTTTATACCGTTGGAATCAGGAGAGCAAGCCCTTTCTATTTATGCAATGTGTTTAATGTTTAGCTTCTGTTAAAATGATTTTATTTGCAGAAACTTGTGTAGGACTTATTTGAGTATATGAAATGTTTAGGAAATTGTTTTTAGTGTCAAATAAACTTGGTTTGGCAAGTTTTTGACTTGTTTGAGATTTAGTACTATGCACTTACTTGGTTGAGTTCTAAAAAAATCATCACATAGCATCTTGCATGCATGCATATATATTTTTGGTTGAATATATCTTGTATGTGATTGTGGCTATATTCTATGTGTAGATTTTGGTGCTAGTGATTGTGATTGTGAAGAGTGCTACTCTCCCAACTACCAAGGCAAGTGGTACTTCATGAATATTTCTATCCCTATATTTTTTTACTAAGCATTAAAAATATTTTGCTAAGTCTTGCATGTTATTATTTTTGCCTAATGCCATGTTGGGAAATCCTAAGTAGTTGTAGAATTGCAAGGAAATATCTAAGTTAAGTTACTATCTATGCCATGCTTAGCCTAGCTAGTAGAAAACAAGGGTTGGTGAAATATACATGCTATGATGAAAATATTTCTATGTCTTTGGACTTTTGTTTTGCCTAATAAAACAACTAAGACAATGAATCACCTGGGTGGAATGGGACTTGATTGGTGGTTTTGGTTGAGTGGTTACACAAGGACCATGGCTATGGTTTACCTTGTGTATCTCACTTGTGGAAATCCACCCAGGAACAAAGGGATTTTAGAGGCCAAGTGTTGAGAAGCTTCTAGTGTAGCCACTTGGCAATATGGGCTCTGCCTGGATCACATAGGTTGCTAGAACTTAGCCATTTGGACAGTTGGTGGTAGTGGGATTGATAGGTTGAAGCGCGTCCATTTGGTCTAAGGGAAGGCTTCTGAAAGCTCCTGTCTTGGTGAAACCAAGTCTGGTGGGGAAAGTGCACAACCTCTGCAGATGGAAAAAATCTAAGTACTTAGCCAAGTCCATGGTAATGGACAACTTGAGCATCAAGACATGGAAGCTATCAAGAATCTCATCATTCCAACTTCTAAGTAAAAACTTGTGGGTGAACAAGGGTGAAGGACCTCAATGTCTATTGATGGTTCCTTGGGAAAAGTTTTAACAAAGAAAAACTTAGTGATTTCAACTAATAGGAAAAACCTATTTTTGAGCAAAGCAAGCCAAGATACACTTAGCCAAATTGCATATAGTAATATAGCCCACCTAAATTTTACTAAGGTATCACTTGCTAATACTATTCCAAAGTATTGACCCACTACGGCTGTAACTTGTGATGTTGCAGGTTACTCTGATGAGGATTAGGTGTCATGAGTCTACACTCAACATGTTTGCCTGTGGCACATGAAGATGAAGACTTACATTTATTTACTTATTCAAACTCTTGTATTAGGCCTGTGGCCTTGAGTTGTAAAGACTATGTTTATCTCTGGAATGGATGTAATAAATGACCTTTGTATCTGTGTACTTCATCTTAAACTGTGGATGCTAGCAATGATCCAGGGACTAGCATTGCAATCACAGGGATCCTTTTCCTTTACAAAAGAGGGATCTTACAGATGTGTTGCCTGTAGGATTATGACCCTAGGATTGGAAACCACTAAGGAAAAAATTTCAACTTCTACACTTGTCTATTCTTCTCGTAAACTTTTCTAATCTTCTCTCTCATCTCTATTTGTAGATGAACTCCATCAACGAAGCCGTGAGGAAAGGACCACTCATGACAATGACTTTGGAGTGTGAGACAGAATTCCCCAAGGCTCTCAAGGACCTCATGGTTGCATTAGAGATACAAGGTGCAGCAGTGTATAAAGGTTTTCCTGTGATGGATGAAGGAGTGGAATACTGGTGGGTGCAACTTCACTTGTATAAAAACAAGGAAGACAACCATCAGGAAAAAGGATTCTGCATGTTCACCAATTCAGTGGTGCACCCTACATTCTTTGAATCATCATGGGATGCAGCTTGGAAGACCATCAAAGAACTTGGTGATAGAGTCAAGTGCAGAATGCTCAACCTCCAAAATGATCTAAGGAAGGAGAAGGAACATACCCAAGAGTTGGAAGTTACCAACCAAACCTTAAGAGGAGACATTATAGACTTAGTGATGGAATCATGTGAGCAAGATAGGCTGATTGCTTCTAGAAACATTGTGTTAGCCAACAGATCCAGTGAGATAGGATTTTAAACGTACTTCGTTAGTTGGACCACCACCTATCACCTTATTTTCCAAAATGTTGCTCTAAAATAAGATTGAACCTTGGTTGTTGTAATGGTTCCATGTATGCATGACTTGTGTGTTTTTCTTCCCAAGGATATGTATGTGATGTTTCGTCTTTTGTTTTATCTTGATTTGTGTTGTTCTAACTTTTCTATCTTATAAATAGATGCCTATTACCATCAGCACTGTTGAGGAGTTCCAGGTTACTCGCTTTGGTCCTCGTATCATTGAGCTTACTACTTTGCTCAATCTCCCTCTTCCCACCATCATGGTGCATCCCCTCACCAAGTTTGAGAGGAAGGAACTCTGGGCTTCAAAGTCAACTAGCCCGGACGTCAGACAGAGCCTACCACGGAGGCCATTGTCTTCAAGCTCATGCACGATGACAGGGAGAGAGGTCTTGAGGTAGTTATGCAGGATCTGATAGGACGTCTGCTAGGGCGACACACCCGACAGGTTAGAGGTACCCACTTCCACGTCTTCGGAAGACGTGATGAGGATGGAGAGTCCATCGACTTCGAGGACAATTCGAGGGACGCAGCAGAGCCGATACGCCTGTACCTCCAGGACTTAGAGTCTCTCATTAGGCATGTGGACACTGACAGGACCAATGTCATGCTCAGCAATGACGAGCTCCAGGTGCAGCTTCGCGAGAAGGACAAGCTCTTCGCGCAGCAAGACGAGATAGTCAAGGAAATGGAGGCGAAGTTCGAGACCCAGGACAGGAAGTTCAAGAGTCAGGAGAAGCATGTCCAGGATAGGAACAAGAAGATCCGGGACATGACTGAAGAACTGCAGTCTAAGGACTTCGAGCTAGAGCAGCAGCAGACGGTGATTGAGAGGCTTCGTTCCCAGAAGAGGGCTCTCAAGGCCAAGATAGAGAACTTGACCACTAGCATCGAGGAAAACAAGACCGCGATGGAGAACACAGGTCTTACCTTTGTCGAGGAGGAGATTGATACCGATGAGTAGATTTGACTACTCATTTATCTTTTATTAATGTACTTGTTATTTGAGAACTTGTTATTTTGACCATCCGACATGTGGATGGCTTGCCACTTGTGTGTTTTACTTTGTGAACTTGTTATCTTGTTGTTGAACCTTTATCTTTGTGTTGCATGCTTTATGTTTGTTTATGTGATGTAATGTGCGTGAAAGCATCTATGGGTATCTCATTCTTATCTCTATTTGAACAAACCACAGATGCCTCCCCGTCGTGCAAACCCCAACCCCAACAACAACAACATCACTCCAGAAATGCAGCAAATGATGACTGCTCAAACACAACTGATGCAGATGATGACAACGTTAATCCATAACCAAAACAATAACAACAACAACAATAACAACAACAATAATAACAACAACAACAACCCTCCGGGCTTTGATATGCTTACCAGATTCTTGAGATTGAGGCTAGCAAAGTTCTCAGGAATGACTGATCCCATGGTGGCCAATGATTGTCTACGGTCATTAAACAAGGACTTGGTAACCGTGGGCTGTACGGATGCTGAAAAGGACAGATTTGCAGCACATCTGCTGGAATAAGGGCCAACCGCCACTTGGTGGGACAACTTCCAGATCACCATTCCCATAGATGAAGTGACATGGGTTATCTTTGAGGATGGCTTTCGCACTGCTCATATCTCATCTGGAGTGATGAGTCTGAAAAAGAAAGAGTTCCACAATCTGAAGCAGCGCCACCGCAGCGTGGCTGAATATATTGAGGAGTTCAACAATCTGGCGCGTTATGCACCGGATGAAGTTGACACTGATGCCAAGAGAAAGGAAAAATTTCTTGAAGGCTTGAATGATGAGCTGAATCTGCAATTGGCTGTGGCATATGTTCCCACTTATCAGTCGCTCTGTGACAAGGCTGCTATTTTGGAGAACAAAATGAAGCAAGTTGAGAGTAGAAAGAGAAAGCACTCCAACAAGCACAGCTCGGGATCGTCTCACAAACGATCTCATTATGATGACAGTGGAAGCTCGGGATCCCACAAGCATGGGAAATTCAACAAGCACCACAACCACAACCGTCATGACAACAAGCATCACCGTAGTCATGACAATGACAAGTACAAAAACCACAAGAGTGGACATAAGAACCACCATAGTGGTAATGGAAGTGGAAGTGGAAGTCAGCCTGTTAAGAGAGACATCAGTCAGGTTGAATGCTTCAAATGCAAGAAGATGGGGCATTATGCAAATGACTGCCCGAAAAGAAAGTTGAAGGACCTAACAAGCCCAACCCTTTTCAGAAGGGATAGGTAAACCACATCAATGTGGAGGAGGTCTATGAGGAGCCTGATGCTGTTGCTGGTAAGTTCAGACTCAATTATATTCCAGCATTTGTTCTTTTTGATACTGGAGCATCGCATTCATTCATATCAAAAGCATTTGTTGATAGAAATGGGTTTCCAACTGAAAACATTGGGTGTCCAATAAAAGTTAGTTCTCCGGGTGGAGATATGATAGTAAGTCTTCGATGCCGGGATCTAGTAATAGAGTTTGGAAAGCATAAATTTCCAGTGATTCTGATAATCCTAGATTCCCAAGGACTGGACGTAATATTGGGAATGGTTGGATGGCTAAGTATGAAGGAGTACAAGATTGTGCCAATCGTACTGTTGCACTCACAACCCCGGAAAGAAAAAGAATTAAATTCAAGTCCAACTTTGAATCCAAAGGAAGTAAGCTAAATTCTCTTAAGGGGGTTAGCATGGATAGTGTGCCAATTGTGAGTGAGTATCCGGATGTGTTTCCGGAAGAATTGCCGGGAATGCCACCAGATAGAGATGTGGAGTTTCTTATAGATTTGGTACCAGGGTCTGGACCAATAGCAAAGAGACCTTATAAAATGTCAGTTGATGAACTGAAAGAGCTCAAGAAACAACTTGGAGAACAGTTGTAGAAAGGATTTATTCAACCAAGTTATTCATCTTGGGGAGCCCCAGTTTTGTTCGTGGAGAAGAAAGATAGAAGTCAAAGGTTATGCATAGATTACCGTTCACTCAACGAGGTAACTATCAAGAATAAATACCCTTTGCCTAGAATCAATGACTTGTTTGATCAGCTAGAAGGAGCTTGTGTGTTCTCAAAGATTGATCTAAGGTCAGGCTACTTTCAACTCAAGATAAGAGAGCAAGACATACCTAAGACAGCCTTCACTACCAGGTATGGATTGTATGAGTACACCGTAATGCCTTTTGGGTTGACCAATGCTCCACCATACTTCATGAATATGATGAACAAGGTGTTCATGGAATTCCTTGACAAGTTTGTTGTCGTTTTCATCGATGACATCTTAGTCTACTCCAAGAGCAAAGAAGAGCATGAAGGACATTTGCGTTTGATACTTGATAAGTTACGGGAGCATAAACTTTATGCTAAATTCAGCAAGTGTGAATTCTGGTTGGATAAAGTCGGATTTCTTGGTCATGTTATGACAAAGGATGGTGTAGCAGTTGATCCTGCTAAAGTTTCAGCTGTGACGGAATGGGAATCTCCCAAGTCCGTGAAAGAAGTTCGTAGTTTCCTTGGCTTAGCAGGTTACTACAGAAGGTTCATTGAGAATTTCTCAAAGGTTGCTAAGCCTATGACAGAATTGCTAAAGAAAGACAAGAAGTTTGCTTGGACTGAAGGTTGTGAACTCAGCTTTCAGGAATTGAAAAAGAGACTTGTGACGGCACCAGTCTTGTGTCTACCAGATTTGGAGAAAGATTTCCAAGTATATTGTGATGCATCTCATCAAGGTTTGGGTGCAGTACTTATGCAAGACGGTAAAGTTGTGGCTTATGCCTCGAGACAACTCAAAACTCATGAAGTGAACTATCCTACTTATGATTTAGAGTTAGCCTCTGTTGTCCATGCACTCAAAACATGCAGACATTATCTTTTGGGAAAGCGTTGTGAAGTGTTCATAGATCACAAAAGTTTGAAGTATATCTTCACCCAAAAGGAAATTAATATGAGACAAAGAAGATGGCTAGAACTTATCAAGGACTATGAATTAAGTTTGCAATACCACCCCGGTAAAGCAAATGTTGTAGCAGATGCTCTAAGCCATAAGGTTTTTGCGAATGGCCTTACCAAAGGAGAACTGCCAGATGATTTGTGTGCCCAATTCAGAAAACTCAGATTGGAGATCGTGTCTGAAGGACATCTCATGTCCTTGGATGTTCAACCCACTTTGTTGGACAAGATCAGCGAAGCCCAGAAGACTGATAAGGAAATTGAAGAGATTAAGGAAAAGATTGGCAAAGGAAAAGCCAAAGAATTCCATGAAGACGAACAAGGTACTTTATGGCATGGGAAACGTATCTGTGTTCCACAAGACCCGGAGTTGCGGAAAGTGATTTTGCAAGAAGCACACAACTCTCCGTATTCCATTCATCCGGGTAACACCAAAATGTACATGGACATGAAAGAAAGATTTTGGTGGAATAATCTCAAGAAGGACATCGTCGAACACATTGCTTTGTGTGATGTATGTAGTAGAGTGAAAGCGGAGCATCAGAAACCAGCAGGGTTACTGCAACCACTACCTATTCCTGATTGGAAGTGGGACAAGATTGGTATGGATTTCATTACCGGATTACCAAGGACCCGGTCAGGATACGATTCTATTTGGGTAGTAGTGGATCGCCTAACTAAAGTGGCTCATTTCATACCCGTGAAGACAACCTATACAAGTGCTAAGTTAGCCAGAATCTACATGAGTAGAATTGTATGTCTACATGGAGTGCCCATGAGTATTGTGTCTGATAGGGGAACTCAATTCACTTCCCATTTTTGGAGACAGTTACATGAGTCATTGGGAACGAGGTTGGAATTCAGTACTGCTTTTCATCCTCAAACCGATGGACAAACAGAAAGGACTAATCATATTCTTGAAGACATGTTGAGGGCATGTGCCCTAGACTATGGAGCCAGTTGGGATGAAAGTCTGCCTTACGCAGAATTTTCTTATAACAACAGCTATCAAGCCAGTATTGAGATGGCACCGTTTGAGTTTCTCTACGGAAGAAAGTGTACCACCCCATTACTATGGAATGGTGTGGGAGAAAGAAGTTTATTCGGGCCAGATCTTATCAAAGAAGCCGAAGAGAAGGTCAAATTGGTTAAGGACAGGTTGAAGATAGCACAGTCCCGACAGAAAAGCTATGCAGATCCTAAGCGTAGAGAAGTCACCTACGAAGTTGGTGATAGAGCCTATCTTAGAGTATCACCACTTCGTGGAGTGAAGAGATTCGGAGTCAAAGGAAAATTGGCACCAAGATATGTTGGGCCATTCAAAATTTTGAGTCGCAAAGGAGAAGTTGCCTATGAAATTGAACTGCCAGAATCTCTGTCAGCTGTCCATAATGTGTTTCATGTGAGTCAACTTAAGAAATGTCATCCAGAAATGGAAGAAACTTCTTTGAAGGATACTATACCTCTGGAGGAAGTTCAACTAGAAAGTGATCTCACTTATGAAGAGAAACCTATCAAGATTCTTGAAACTGCAGAAAGAGTCACAAGGACTAAGACTATCAAGTTTTGCAAAGTGAAGTGGAATCATCATTCCGAAGAGGAAGCAACATGGGAAAGAGAAGATGATCTTCGGAAAGACCACCCTCACCTATTTGCTAGCCAATCCGAATCTCGAGGGCGAGATTCACCTTAAGGGGGTTAGATTTGTAACATCCCTAAAATCATGTTTCAAACTCAAGCATATCATCCATGCATCCATGATCATATAGAATTCATTTCAAACAAAACAATTCAAAAACAGGAGCATATGAGCTCATTATTTTATGTGATCATCATTTGAAGCTACTCTTTCTATGAGAGGTTGTGGTTCATGAAACCAAACTTTGTGCCTTGTTGTTTTCAGATTGTGTTGCTAGATTGCTAAGGATCAAACCAAGATTTCAAAGCAAATACAATTTGAAAACCAATTTCAAAACCAAATTGAAACAAGTGCTATGTCACTTTTATTTTGTCTTTCCAAAAATGACCAAGCCAATTCAAAGTGACCACATGGTTTTATGCCTAGAATTGTGATGCACCTTTGCAAAAATCCTGAAAAGATTTGAATTCAAATAGAGTTTGAATTCATTTGAAAATCATTCCAGAAAATCAAATTAGAAAAAGAAAAGGAATAAATAAAATGGAAAAGGGTCGGCGCTACTATTCTGGCCCAACAGCGAAACCATCCCAGCTAGCCCACCCGGGTCCCCTCTCTCTCACACACGCAGAAGCACCCCCAGAGTCGCTGACACTCGGACCCCACTCTCCCTCTGTTTATTTTGCTGACAAGTGGACCTCTCCACGTTGACTCCTTCTTCCCCAATTCTCGCGCGCAGACGCCGTCGCCGCTGGCCGTTGCTGCGTTGATTCCGCGGCGTAATTGCCATTGATTCGCCGAGCGTTTCTTGTCGAGCTCCTGCCTATTTCCCTTCTAGCGGCGATTTCCCCTCCCTCTAGCGGCGATTTCCCCTCACTCACCAACCACAGAGCGCCCCCAGGCTGCGAGTATTTCTCGCCGCAACTCCACTGTTCCGACGACCTCGCCGATGAATTCCGGTGAGCACCGTGCCCTCCTCTGTCCATGGTCATACTAGCATGCTCTGCAGCTCCGTGCGCATCTACTGACACCTTCCTTTTGTGCGCGCATGGTCTGTATCCTCGGCAACGACAACAACTGAACGCCGCCGCTCTCTGCTCGAACTCCGGCAACCTCTCCCCGTAAGTACCAGCCGCCCCTTGCCATCTGGTTGATACGCCTAAGATCCCCATCGTCTTGCGCATCTAACAGTGCCCTCCTTTTGTCTTAGCGCGATGCAGAACCTTGCCAACATCGACCAGCAGCCGTACCCGACGCGTTCGTGAACTCCGGCGAGGAATCCCCGACGACTCCGAGCGCCCCTTCGCCAACCAGAGACACGTTGAGCTTCACCTCGACACGGCGGTTCTGGTAAGCATCCTCTCCCCTCCCCGGGCACCCTAGAACACCGGCACCTCCGCTGCCAGACACGCCGCCGCCAGTCGCCGCCGCTAGCGCCGCTAGGCTATGGTCAAAGCAACAACAGCCGTTAGATGTAGATCATGCGGTTTAAATTAGATCGGAGCAAAGCGTTTTCTTTGAATCTGGCGTGTTGGATCTAACTTGATCTGACGGCGCGGAAGGGTGATCCAGAGTGAAATGGTATCGGCCAATAGGAAACAGACACGTGGCTAGGGTTTGGTTTTAAAAACAGAATTTGAATCAGATTTATATCCAAATTTGAATTAGCTATAACTTTTGATCCCCACGATAGAATTTGACAAATTTTATACCGTTGGAATCAGGAGAGCAAGCCCTTTCTGTTTATGCAATGTGTTTAATGTTTAGCTTCTGTTAAAATGATTTTATTTGCAGAAACTTGTGTAGGACTTATTTGAGTATATGAAATGTTTAGGAAATTGTTTTTAGTGTCAAATAAACTTGGTTTGGCAAGTTTTTGACTTGTTTGAGATTCAGTACTATGCACTTACTTGGTTGAGTTCTAAAAAAATCATCACTTAGCATCTTGCATGCATGCATATATATTTTTGGTTGAATATATCTTGTATGTGATTGTGGCTATATTCCATGTGTAGATTTTGGTGCTAGTGATTGTGATTGTGAAGAGTGCTACTCTCCCAACTACCAAGGAAAGTGGTACTTCATGAATATTTCTATCCCTATATTTTTTACTAAGCATTAAAAATATTTTGCTAAGTCTTGCATGTTATTATTTTTGCCTAATGCCATGTTGGGAAATCCTAGGTAGTTGTAGAATTGCTAGGAAATCTCTAAGTTAAGTTACTATCTATGCCATGCTTAGCCTAGCTAGTAGAAAACAAGGGTTGGTGAAATATACATGCTATGATGAAAATATTTCTAAGTCTTTGGACTTTTGTTTTGCCTAATAAAACAACTAAGTCAATGAATCACCTAGGTGGAATGGGACTTGATTGGTGGTTTTGGTTGAGTGGTTACACAAGGCCCATGGCTATGGTTTACCTTGTGTATCTCACTTGTGGAAAGCCACCCAGGAACAAAGGGATTTTAGAGGCCAAGTGTTGAGAAGCTTCTAGTGCAGCCACTTGGCAATATGGGCTCTGCCTGGATCACATAGGTTGCTAGAACTTAGCCATTTGGACAGTTGGTGGTAGTGGGATTGATAGGTTGGAGCGTGTCCATTTGGTCTAAGGGAAGGCTTCTGAAAGCTCCTGTCTTGGTGAAACCAAGTCTGGTGGGGAAAGTGCACAACCTCTGCAGATGGAAAAAATCTAAGTACTTAGCCAAGTCCATGGTAATGGACAACTTGAGCATCAAGACATGGAAGCTATCAAGAATCTCATCATTCCAACTTCTAAGTAAAAACTTGTGGGTGAACAAGGGTGAAGGACCTCAATATCTATTGATGGTTCCTTGGGAAAAGTTTTAACAAAGAAAAACTTAGTGATTTCAACTAATAGGAAAAACCTATTTTTGAGCAAAGCAAGCCAAGATACACTTACCAAATTGCATATAGTAATATAGCCCACCTAAATTTTACTAAGGTATCACTTGCTAATACTATTCCAAAGTATTGACCCACTACGGCTGTAACTTGTGATGTTGCAGGTTACTCTGATGAGGATTAGGTGTCATGAGTCTACACTCAACATGTTTGCCTGTGGCACATGAAGATGAAGACTTACATTTATTTACTTATTCAAACTCTTGTATTAGGCCTGTGGCCTTGAGTTGTAAAGACTATGTTTATCTCTAGAATGGATGTAATAAATAACCTTTGTATTTGTGTACTTCATCTTAAACTGTGGATGCTAGCAATAATCCAGGGACTACCATTGCAATCACAGGGATCCTTTTCCTTTACAAAGGAGGGATATTACAAGATCTATCTATAGACATGGTCCTTGTGTAACCAATCAACATAAATCATCATACCATTCCACCCAGGTGATTCATTCACTTAATTGTTTTATTAAAAAAAACACAAGTCAAAGACTTAGCAAAAAATTTCCATAGCATGAATATATTCCACGCTTGTTTGATACTAGTTAGGCTAAGCATGATGACCTAACACTTATCTTAACTTAGAGAAAATTCTACCAAGTCTACAACTACTAGGATTTCCCAAGGCATAGCATAGTATATAACTTAGAAAAATTTCCATGCAGCCCTATTCAAAATATCACTAGTGCATAGTCAAAATAATAGGACAAAATATATGAAGCACCACTTTCCTTGGTAGTTTGGGGATTAAGAACAATCCTCACACTCATAATCACCACTAGCACCAAAATCTACACATAAAATGATAACACCAAATTCACATTCAAATATTCAAGCAAAAATAATATGAATGCATGAAAATGCAATGAAAAGACTTTTCTATACTAAACAAGTCAAATCAAATCAGTACTGAACACAAAGTGATCTATCTAAAGTCTAAACAAACTCAAATTTGCTTTAGAATCATTTTATAAACATTTTATATAGTCAAAATAAGCCTATACTTGATTCTGCAAATAATCCTATTTTTCTAGAATCAGAATACGAATTTAAGCCCACAGTAATGTAGAGCTCAATTTTTTGAATCCAATGGAATATTATTTTCATTTTTTGGATAAACAGAACAAAAGATATGAATTTTACAAGTTTGCAAATATAATAGATTCAAAACAGATTTTAAATCTAATTCTCAGACACGTGGACGCATCTGATTGGCCCGTACCGCTTTACGCGGATCGACCAACGTGGGCCGTAGGATTTAAGTGACGATGCATAGGCCATATCCGTCTATAGACATGGTCCTTGTGTAACCACTCAACATAAACCATCATACCATTCCACCGAGGTGATTCATTCACTTAGTTGTTTTATTAAACAAAACACAAGTCAAAAACTTAGCAAAATTTCCATAGCCTGAATATATTCCACCCTTGTTTCCTACTAGCTAGGATAAGCATGATGATATAACAATTATCTTAACCTAGAAAAAATTCTACCAAGTCTAAAACTACTAGGATTTCCTAAGGCATAGCATAGTATATAACTTAGAAAAATTTCCATGCAGCCCTATTCAAAATATCACGAGTGCATAGTCAAAATAATAGGACAAAATATATGAAGCACCACTTTCCTTGGTAGTTTGGGGATTAGGAACAATCCTCACACTCACAATCACCACTAGCACCAAAGTCTACACATAAAATGATAACACCAAATTCACATTCAAATATTCAAGCAAAAAAATATGAATGCATGAAAATGCAATAAAAATACGTTTCTACACTGAAAAAGTCAAATCAAAAAAGTACTGAACACAAAGTGATCTATCTAAAGTCTAAACAAACTCAAATTTGCTTTAGAATCATTTTATAAACATTTTATATAGTCAAAATAAGCCTATACTTGATTCTGCAAATAATCCTATTTTTCTTGAATGAGAATACAAATTTAAGCCCACAGTAATGTAGAGCTCAGTTTTGTGAATCCAATGGTATATTATTTGCATTTTTTGGATAAACAGAACAAAATATATGAATTTTCCAAGTTTGCAAATCTAATAGATTCAAAAACAGATTTTAAATCTAATTCTCAGACACGTGGACGCATCTGATTGGCCCGTACCGCTTCACGCGGATCGACCAAGGTGGGCCGTAGGATTTAAGTGACGATGCACGGGCCAGATCTATCTATAGACATGGTCCTTGTGTAACCAATCAACATAAACCATCATACCATTCCACCAAGGTGATTCATTCACTTAGTTGTTTTATTAAACAAAACACAAGTCAAAGACTTAGCAAAAAAATTCCATAGCATGAATATATTCCACCCTTGTTTGATACTAGTTAGGCTAAGCATGATAACCTAACAATTATCTTAACTTAGAGAAATTTCTACCAAGTCTAAAACTACTAGGATTTCCCAAGGCATAGCATAGTATATAACTTAAAAAAATTTCCATGCAGCCCTATTCAAAATATCACTAGTGCATAGTCAAAATAATAGGACAAAATATATGAAGCACCACTTTCCTTGGTAGTTTGGGGATTAGGAACAATCCTCACACTCACAATCACCACTAGCACCAAAATCTACACATAAAATGATAACACCAAATTCACATTCAAATATTCAAGCAAAAAAAATATGAATGCATGAAAATGCAATAAAAATACTTTTCTACACTAAAAAGTCAAATCAAAACAGTACTGAACACAAAGTGATCTATCTAAAGTCTAAACAAACTCAAATTTGCTTTAGAATCATTTTATAAACATTTTATATAGTCAAAATAAGCCTATACTTGATTCTGCAAATAATCCTATTTTTCTAGAATCAGAATACAAATTTAAGCTAACAGTAATGTAGAGCTCAATTTTCTGAATCCAATGGTATATTATTTGCATTTTTTGGATAAACAGAACAAAAGATATGAATTTTACAAGTTTGCAAATATAATAGATTCAAAAACAGATTTTAAATCTAATTCTCAGCAGTGGGTCGATTGGCCGATCATTGGCTTGGCGGATCGACCAACATGGGCCGTAGGATTTAAGTGACGATGCAAAAGCGAGATCTATCTATAGACATGGTCCTTGTGTAACCAATCAACATAAACCATCATACCATTCCACCCAGGTGATTCATTCACTTAGTTGTTTTATTAAACAAAACACAAGTCAAAGACTTAGCAAAATTTCCATAGCATGAATATATTCCACCCTTGTTTGCTACTATCTAGGCTAAGAATGATGAAATAACAATTATCTTAACTTAGATAAAATTCTACCAAGTCTAAAACTACTAGGATTTCCCAAGGCATAGCATAGTATATAACTTAGAAAAATTTCCATGCAGCCCTATTCAAAATATCACAAGTGCATAGTCAAAATAATAGGAAAAATTATATGAAGCACCACTTTCCTTGGTAGTTTGGGGATTAGGAACTATACTCACACTCACAATCACCACTAGCACCAAAATCTACACATAAAATGATAACGCCAAATTCACATTCAAATGTTCAAGCAAAAATAATACGAATGCATGCAAATGCAATGAAAAGACTTTTTTATACTAAAAAATTCAAATAAAAAAGTACTGAACACAAAGTGATCTATCTAAAGTCTAAACAAACAAAAATTTGCTTTAGAATCATTTTATATAGTCAAAATAAGCCTATACTTGATTCTGCAAATAATCCTATTTTTCCAGAATTAGAATACAAATTTAAGCCCAAATTAATGTAGAGCTCAATTTTCTGAATCCAATGGTATATTATTTGCATTTTTTGGATAAACAGAACAAAAGATATGAATTTTCCAAGTTTGCAAATCTAATAGATTCAAAAACAGATTTTAAATCTAATTCTCAGACAAGTGGATGCATCTGATTTGCCCGTACCGCTTCGCAAGGATCGACCAACGTGGGCCGTAGGATTTAAGTGACGATGCACGGGCCAGATCAATCGATACCGATTCGTTAAGTGATCTGTTCTACGCCTTTAGATCTAGATCCAATGATGCTCGATCAAGCGACCACTGATGGGCGGCGCAAATGGCCACTGGCGGCGCCGGCGCTACTGGCGTTGGTGCTTCGGCGATTCCAGAGGAGGCTAGGGGCGGTGCAGTAGCTTACCAGCATCGCACGGTTGCGAGGATGCTCAAAGTGGCTTCAGCTTGGACAGGGGCGTGCTGCTGCGGCCAGAAAAGCACGTCGGAGTTGCGGGAAGCATCGGGTTCTAGCAAACGACGACGGAGGAGATGACCTGGATCACCCCAGTGCAAACAAAGTGCATTAGGACACGCACAAGGACAAGGCGCACAGGTTGGCTTGCTTTAGAGTACAAGGGGCGGGCGATTCATACCAGGATTGCTCACCGGAGTTGGTGGTTGCCTCGGGTGCTCGCAGTGCTTGACGTAGTCGACGACCTGGGCCAGTAAAGGACAAACTAGTGGTGTCAGAAGAAGCGCAAGGAATAGAGGAACAACACCATATGAACAAGGGGAAAGGGGGCGCTCGAGGCTCACCAGAATAGCTCGTCGGAGATGCTCGGGCAGCAGCGACGCAAGCGCAAATACGTCCAGCCTAGGGTCACTCTGGTGATGGTGGTTGGGGGAAAATGGCCACAATGGTGTAGGGGTTAAGTAGCAGGCGTCGGGGGCGAGAATTATGTAGGCATTGATCTTCAATTAAGCGCGAATCAACGCAACAGTGATGAAGGTAACGGCAGCGACGACGGGGTCTGGGCACGTGATTTGGGGCAAAAGGAGCTGAGCTGGCTCGGGCCCAGTGGCAGTGGTTGCGGGGTAGGTTGAGCGTGGGTGAGAGAGGGAGTAGAGGGGGAAACGGCCCGGGTGGGATTTTGGGCCTGTTCTGGTGCTGGGCTGAAAGACTGGCGCAGGGTTTTTCTTTTTCTCTTCTCCTTTTCTTTTTCTAATTTTATTTTCAGGAATGTTTTTCAAACCCTAATTCAAACAATTTTGAATTAAATTTTTTTCTAGATTTTTGTACATTGAACCTTGTATTCTAAAGTGTGTCAAACACCTCTGTCCACTCAAAAACACATTGGTCCTTTGAAAATAAAAATAAAACCATGCCTCATATGTTTAATAAAATGGGCATATTAATGGTTTTATTTGGAATTTTGGTTTGAAAATTTTGGTGCAATACAAATATGCTATGCTTACATGAATGCAATGCATGCTTTTACAATTCATGAATTCTCGGATGTTACACCTGGTTCTAGGGTGCATCTCTCTGTGTGCTTGTATGATGATGATTTGATTACGAAGTGTTGCCTTGTAGGAATTGTGCCCATTGTAATTTAAGGCTGACTGTCATGATTTGGTTGTCTGATGCCACTATGAATTTTATGCTAGTGGTTAAATAATGTTGCCTCTGATTGGTGATTAAGCTGGTTAACCTGATGGCATAATTGTGAAATCTGTTGGGTGAGATTGATGCTTAGTGTGTTCACTTGTTGTCATTACTTTGATATCGATGCTGCTGGTTGTTCCATCGCATTGGGGTGTTGTCTTATATGTTTATCAATATACTGAACTTAATCATTAGAGCCTAATGATACTTTGAAGATAGATGGATATATTAGTTGATCTCTGAGTTTAATCTTAGGGAAATGATAATTGTTGGCTTACCGGTTTATTCATGAAAGCTAGAATAACTGTTTGGCTTGGTTGTAGGATTTATTCTTGTGACACCATCTTAGAATGGCACACAAGTTGATTCTACTACTAGCTTTACTATGATCAGTACTTGAGATTGGATAGATGCCTAAAAATAAGTTGAAAGCTTTTCTTGATATCTATGCCTATGATGTTGGTCTGAGGCTCTAGGAACTAGATTCCTATCTTTCTGTCCATTTCAAATATGTTAGAATATCATGGTTGCTCACTGGATCTTGGATCCTAGTTGGTTAATATGATTGGTTTTTTGTAACTTATGAAATCTGAGGTGCTACTCTTTTTAGGAGATGTTCGCGGATTTTATAAGAACAAATGATAAAATATATAAGTTGTTTTTTTGGTATCACAAGATCTATGATGCTGGTATGAGATTTTGGTGTGTTTAGTAGAGTTTACTCCTAGTCTTTATATTTCAAATCCTCAAGGATAGGTTTACCCCACTTGGGTGATCACTGAGAGGTTAATCCTAAAATAACACATGCTTTTCTATTTGGATAAGATGAATAGAATCTGTGGATTTTTTATGATGTTCACCACACAGTTAATGATTTGTGATGGTTATTGGTTGATCTGTGGCTTGATCTTTCTTATTATGTTGTTATCTTCATCTTGCCCTTCACCTCCTGATGCTGCCCTTGATACTTTTGGTTCCTGTGCTTGGCCTTGATCAGCCCTGCACCTCCTAGCTCCTATGAGCTTGACCTTGCTATCCACCTGATTCTCCGCCTCCTTATATCACCATTTGGTGATGCTTGGATGGTTTGGTATGAGGTTTTGGCTGGTGGTTTGCTTACCTATGCTAAACTGAGTGTTCTTGGTGTTGTGTTGAAAATGCAGAGATGCACTAGTGGCTGCCCACGGTTGTTCTTGGTCCTTTTACTTTGTGATATGTTGTGGCTGTGTCAACAGCACACCCATGCAGTTTGGTGAATGAGCTGCATGGATGTTTGTTGCATAGTTGTGGATGAGATCAGTGAGGTGTCTCACCCCTTTGATCTTTTTACTATTATCCTGCCTGGTGAAACTTGCCCCTTTTACTTGATGTGATCATTTGACTTATGGCTTAATTTTTATGAAAGATCAAATTATTTCATATTGGTGAAACTTGCCCCTAAAAGATTTATTCAATGATGTAATCTTGAGCAGTGCAACTCACTGCTCTCTACTGAGAGTAAAATTAATAATTTAACTTTCATTTTCCTTTTTGTTTGTTATTTATTTTGTAGGTACAAGATCTGGAGATTAAAGATTTAGTATAGGATTATTTTAGATAAATAAATTCCTTTGTAATTTTATTTCATTCTTTTGTAATAAAATTGTAATAATCTATTCATATAGACATCTTTCTCTTTTTATAATTTGCTTACTGTAATGATTCTTTATTAACTCCATGAGTTAATCTTTGTAATTTGTTTATGGAATAAAGATAAGGAATAAAAGATTCATTTCTTATTTGAATTTCTATTACTATTCATTATTTCTTGATTAAATTAAATAATATTTCTAAATCATTTTGAAACTCTATCTAAAATATCAAGCCTTAACTTTAAAATATAAACTCCAAGTTCAAATTTGAATTCAAATTATTTTCCTCCCAAACATGCTAATTCATAAAGATCATGTCAAAATTTATAACGATCACCCTCCATAGCTATTCCTTTACTTAGAGAGTAAAAACAACTCTAATCACTTTAGGTTTTTATTTGGCGAAAAATTACCCACATTTTACAGATGAATGCATGCATATGCACAAATCCCTAAATCTACCCTTTGTTGGTTCCTAAATGCTGGGATGTTACAGACTTCCCCCCTTAAATTAAACTTCGTCTTGAAGTTTGCTGAAGTTTACCTGAATAGTTATGGATAGGCTTCTCTTAAGTCATCCTCTTTCTCCCATGTGGCTTCTCTCTCCAGGTGATGCTCCCACTGTACCTTATAGTACTTGATTGCCCTATTTCTTAACCTCTTCCAGTTTTCTTCCAGAATTTCACAGGGTTTTCCAACATAAGTCAGGTCTGCTTGTAATTCTACCTCGTGATCTGTGATTGCATCATCAGGAACCTTAAGACATTTCCGGAGTTGTGAGACATGGAAAACATTGTGAACTTGATCCAATCTTGATGGTAACTCTGAAGCATAAGCTGTGGTCCTGTTCTGACTCAGTACTTTGAATGGTCCTATATATCTCGGACTCAATTTTCCTTTAACTCCGAACCTCGTAACTCCTTTCATTGGCTTATTTTGAGATATACCATGTCTCCTACTTCAGGATGCCATGATCTTCAACTTAGGTCAGCATAACTTTTCTGCCTACTTTGAGCTATTTTTAATCTATCCTTGATTTTATCGATGATATCTTGCCTTTCCTTGATATAGTCTGTCGCAAATTCTTTGCTACTCCCAGGCTCATACCAACATATTGGTGATCTACATTTCCTTCCACAAAGTACTTGATATGGAGCTGCCTTCAGACTACTCTGATAGTGTTATTGTAGGAAAATTCTGCCAATGGTAGATGATCTTCCCACGAACCTCCAAAATCTAATGCACAAGCCCTAAGCATGTATTCCGGTATTTGATTGGTTCTTTCAGCCTGACCCCCAGTTTCTGGATGATAGGCTATGCTAAAATCCAACTTTGAACCAAGTGCTCATGTAATTGTTTCCAAAATGCTGAAGTAAACATCGATCCCCTATCAGGTACGATCTTCTTGGGCGCTCCGTGCTTACTTACTATCTCCTTGATGTAAACTTCTACTAACTTCTCTGGAATAAAATGTGCACTTTTAGTGAGTCTATCAACAATTACCCATATCATATCCTTCTGTTTTTGCGTCATGGGTAATCCTGTGCTGAAATCCATACCAATTTCCTCCCATTTCCACTCGGGAATTTCCACGGGTTGTAATGGTCCTGCTAGACTTTGATGTTTAGCTTTTACTCTTTGACAAGTATGGCATTCTGACACATATTTTGCAATGTCTCTTTTCATGTTATTCCACCAGAATAATTCTTTCAAATCGATGTACATCTTAGTACTTCCTGGATGAATGGAATATGGTGTTTCATGTGCCTCTCAAAGTATCACTTCACGAATTTCTGACACATCTGGAACACAAAGATGATATTGGAACCATAAAGATCCATAATCTCCTAAGCAAAAAACTGATGCTTGTCCTTGAGATATCCTCCAAATTTCTTCAGCAATAAAAGGATCATTTGCTTGATGTCTGAAATTTTCGTGCTTGAGATCTCTATTCTGTTCTGCAACCACCCGCATAGTAGCTAATCCTCCAAGAGTCTCTGTTCTTATGAATTGAAGCTCCAATCTTTCCAGATTGAAGCTCTAATCTTTACGACTTAAAGCGTCTGCTACAACATTTGCCTTTCTAGTGGTATAATTGATTGTCTCTAACCAACGCTTCTGTCTCATATTCAATTCCTTTTGAGTGAAGAAATAGTTGAGACTTTCGTGGTCATTGTATAACTCACATCTGGCTCCATAAATTAAATGCATCCATCCTTTCAAAGCAAAGACTACTGCTGCTAATTCCAAATCATGGGTTGGATAATGGACTTCATGTGGTTTCAGTTGTCTTAATCCGTAAGCAATTACTTTATGATCTTGCATTACCAGACAACCCAAGCCTTCTTTAGATGCATCACAATATACTGTAAAGTCCTTCCCTATTTCAGGAACTACTAAAATTGGAGCGGTAGTTAATCTAGTCTTTAACTCCTAAAATAATTCTTCACACTTCTCATCCCAGATGAACAGTGTATTCTTCCTTAACAATTTGGTCATTGGTCGAGCTATCTTGGAAAAACCTTCAATGACCCTCCGATAATAACCAGCCATTCCCAAGAAACCGCGAATTTGTTTCACATTGGTTGGTGCAGTCCATTCGAATATTGATTGAACCTTGGATGGATTTACAGCAATCCCATCCTTATTGATCACATGACCTAGGAATTCTACCTCATCTAACTAGAATTCACACTTAGCATAAAGCTTATGTTCTCTTAGGATCTGCAATGCTATTCTCAAATGATCAGCATGCTCTCCTTATCCTTGGAATATATCAGAATATCATCAATAAACACTATGACAAACTTGTCCAAGTATGGCATGAAGATTTTTTTTCATCAAATTCATGAATATTGCTGGTGCATTGGTCAATCCAAACGGTACGACAAGATACTTATGATGTCCATACCTTGAGACAAATGCTGTCTTCGGAACATCTTCCAATTTGATTTTTATTTGGTGGTATCCGGATCTTAGATCAATCTTAGAAAATACTCCATCTCCTTTAACTTGATCAAACAGATCCTGAATTCTAGGTAATGGATACTTATTCTTGATGTTAACATTGTTGAGATTTCTATAGTCCCCACACATCCTTCTTCATCCATCTCTTTTATCTAGAAAGATCACCGGAGTTCCCCATGGAGAAACACTTTCTTGAATGAATCCTTTTCTAGCTAACTCATCAATTTTCTCTTTAAGTTATTTTAATTATTTTGGACCCATCTTGTATGGTGCTTGAGCTATTGGTGCTGTACCCGGAATTAGATCAACAGTGAACTCTATTTACCGATCTGGTGGCATTCCTGGTAGCTCTGCTGGAAAAACATCTTGAAACTCATTTACTACAGGAATATCCTCCATCTTGAAACTCATTGAATTCAACTGAATATCCACCATGATATGACTATGATTATCAGCTTGATAAACTATCCTTGCTCCACGTGGAGTCTTGATTGAGACAATTTTATCCTCACAATTGATCTGAGCCCCATGTTTCGTCATCTAGTCCATACCCAGCGCTAATACAATTCCCTTCAAAGGAATCACATAAAGGTCCGCAAAGTAGGTAGAACCACAGATCGAGATAACCTGATCTTGTTTAATTCCCCCTGCCATCACCATGGTCATAGGGTTTTCTATCGTTGCCCTTATAATCCTGAATGTATCACAAAATTCTTCAGAAATGAATGAAGTAGTTGCACCAGTATCAAACAGAACTTTTCCGGGATGGGTAAGGATATTGAGAGTACCTATTACTGCATGCTCTGAGTTATCCACCTCCTCCAAGATTGCATAATTCAGCTTTCCGATGGGTCTATTTCTCTTGCCATTGTTGTTCTTGACATAATTTCCTCCTCGGTTGGGATATCCATTACCTCCACTGGCTTATCCTCCACTCTTTGTAGGCCAACCACCTGGTTGTTTACTCGGACAATTAGGCTTGATATGACCTTTCTGGCCACAACCGTCACAAATAACTACTGGCTTTTTGCATTCTCTCTGGAAATATCCTAGAAGTCCACAATTGTTGCAAATAACATTTCTCCTGGGATTGGACTGATTTCCACAATTGCCCTTGTTATTGTTATTGTTATTGTTGCTGTAAGCTTTGTTCCTGGGTTTGAACTCCATATTTGGTCTAGGTTTACTTGATTGAATCCTCTTTGTCTCTTTCTTGGCTCTCTTCCTTCGGTCCTCTTGGAAATTCTTGTAGTCATCTTCAAAAGTGATGGCTGCATCCAGTAACTGCTGAAAAGGTTGTTTATTGGCCAACCTCAACTGCATCTTCACGAATGGGTTTAACCTCGCAGAAAACACTTCTTTCTCTTTTCTTCAGTACTCACTTCATATTCAGCATAACGAGACAACTCGCTAGACTCCCGAATGTACTTCATGACACTAGTATAACCTTGTTGAAGCTCCTCAAAATCCCTGTATACTGCAGGTCCTGTCAAAATATGAGTTGCATACCTCAGCTTTTCCTCATCATTACAACCTATAGTCTTCAGCTTTCTCTCCGTATCTGCTAGCCAATCTTCTGCATCCATTGGTTTAGGGGCTGATGTAAAAGGTAACGGCCATGCAATATGTAAGTCGTAAAGACTAACTCCTCCACCTTCAGGTGCTCTCTGGTTTCCAGCTCGTCCCAACAACTCTTTCATGAACTTGTTTTGGTTTTCTTGCATCATTTGCATGCACTGTATAAAATTCTGCTCCATTAACGGCCTCATTTGTGGTGGTGGTGGTAATGTTCCCTGATTTCCGGCATCTGCATCTTCCTTCTCCTTGGCCTCGCGCTCCATGCGCTACTGCTCAGATTCGGTTTCTACACCCGATTCCATGACCCCCTAGTCCTGCAACATAAAGCGAATACTCATAATTACATCATGCACATGTGTTCTAAGCTCAAATTTACGCATAGAACTAGTCATACAATGGAAATCAAAATCCAAATAAAATCCAAATATGCATTTTACATATTATACCTTACAAACAACTTAGTAATACAAAGTCATTACAACATGTACCATGTAAGTACATTAAAACTTAACAACACTTCCTCATTTATTTAGCTACATCATTCTCTCGGATTACAATACGCCATACCCGATACTTCCTAATAAGTAGCCTGCTTCTAGTATCCGTGATGCTCATCATACATGCCTGAAGTTCAGCTGTGATGTCATCACGTCCGTCGCACAGTTTGTGGAACAAATGGCCTTCCAGAAGGAACATACTTAGTATCTGAAGTATCTGGACTTGAGTCATTACTCATCCTGAGTGTATTGACTCTATCCAGCTCAGCTGAAAAGTCTTCAGAACCCTGTTCAGCACTGTCTCCCACTTTCATATCCTGAGCTTCATTCCTAGAGTTGTCAACAGAATACGCAGATTCTGATGCTCCCTAGGTGCTCTGTTGAGCAAGATAATTAAACACTAGATAATGTATATTCCCTGGGTTTTGAGAAGATGTTGATGATTCAAACACTCTCTCCTCGGGATCTTCTTCCTCATCCTGATCATGTACGAATATGGTATTTCTACTACTGTTATTAGGATTGGTTCTTGCACCCATCCAACTAGATTATCCAACATTTCTGTCAGACCTATCTATGGACATCTGATTCTCTTGGGATCCTTCAATTGACCCTATTGTCCATCCATCAGAATTATGGATAGGAAGTTCCGAATCGGACTCTTCCTTCGAACCCTGTGGCACAAAATACCTCATATCTAATGTAGGAGCATGGGTAGGTTCTGGTCTGGGTGAATAAGGATAGGGTGTAAAAGATTGAGGATCTATGGGTATATCATTAAAAATTGGTTTTACACTACTCCTTCTTTCTCCAACTGGAATGCTAACTGCTTCCTTCTTTCAGGATCAGTTAGATCCTCTAACATGTCATTTTATCTTCAACTATAATTTGATGTGTCTTATAAAAAGACGCAACAACTGTTCGGTATCGATCCATCAACTTGGAAGCTAACTTGGTATGTTTCTTCACCAAAGTATGATGATCCGGTACTGGCTCCGAGTCTACAGAATCATGAGGAATCACAAAAATGTGCTCCCTTCTAACTCCTTGGCTTTATGCTCCCTCATATTGGCTATCGCCTCCACAACTTCAACATGATATGCCGCTAAATGACTCCTGCCTTCACCTATGGGTAGATCATGATATAATCAAAGCTCCTCTAGAAGTCGAATACTCACACGATACTTGAATAACATCTGACCGTCATAATAGGTTATGGGATTCACTAGAATTTTAGTTGGACAACTAAAAATCCTTAAGAGTTAACGAAGCTAATCAGTGAATGATCCTTGGGAGTCATCTAGAGTCTCCTCTTTCCTTACCAAAGTTTGTTTTGGAAACTTTGGTGCCATAAATCTGTATATCAAAAATATTTTTATTAGTAACCAACAATATATTGCATCATAACAAAGAATTATCGCACTAAAACATAGAATGGAATATTCTCATTTGAATACCCATTATACCCTTTTAGATAATTCTTTAACGTTGATATACACTCCTGCAGGTAATACCCTTTACTAGGTTTCCAACCTAAGGTCAAAGAAATTTTCTCTGATACCAACTGCGGTGACCCAGCATACCACTGCATGTGTAGTACACTATAGTCGTTGACATGACATCCACAGAACACCGTTCCGTAAATATCACATCCCTCAGAGTGGCACAATAGAAACATTGCGGGTCCATATTACAAACATATACATATTATTATTATTACAATACTATAATTTCAAGACTTCAAAAGATTCAATGTACAAAAAAAAATATAAAGTGTTTCAGCGGAAGTTGAAAGTAACAACTCCATCCCAGAGTTCAGATGAACATCTTATTATATAAGGTTCATGCTGCTCGTCTCAATTGATTACTAATAACTAAGGCAACTAATCTGACTCGTTGCCGTCCACTCCGTATCGGATCTCGTAGTCCACTCCTTCAACACCTCCTGACAGGTCATGCTCCTCATAGAAGACATCATCTTCACATTCTGCTGCATACATTGGGGTATTTTCTGGATCCTCAGAGTCTAAGGAGGGTATCAAAGGAAAAGGGTGAGTAACAGCATTACCCAACAAGTTCATTATATTCAAGGTAGGAAGTTTGATGCTCTATCTACAATCTCGAACTATAAGTCTTTGGCACTATGCAGTTTTCGTAAATCTTTCTTCAAAGATTGATTTTATTGTGAAAATCTATGCCCATCAGTCTTCACAGGTTTACCAGAACTTTCATGGAGTTCCTTTCCTGACGCGTTCGGAGCTCCTGCCCGGAATATGGAGTAACAAGTTAAAGTTCTTACACTCTGCAGAGGTGCGTTACTTTACCCACGAGAGATCAACTCCTTGTTGCACAACCGGGCGTACTTTCCCGTCCACAATTCCTTTATGTGGGGCCTAGTAGGTGATCCAAGACAATCACTGCCCCCTTCGCGACCCCACATGCCTCCTTGGTGTACACCATGCCCACCCATTGAATTACGACAATGGTTTGTACAGACCGTTAGATGCCAGAACTATCGTGGGACGATGAGGGTTCTCACCCATATGTTGCATATCCTCTACGAATTACCAATTAAATGCACGTTACGAGGATAACAGCCATGACCTGCACATCCGGCTACATGCGAGAGGAAGAAGATACAGCTGATGTAACATCCCAATTTCAGCAACCCTGATTAAATGTCCAAAAGGCAAAAATCAGGGGGAACAAAAACTTTTTCTTGCAATGTCTGCTTACTTGTTTTCTTGTGCTCAAGCAACTGCTTGTGTATTAGTTTTCTACTCCTCATCTCAACACTAGTTTACAAAAACTATTTTTACAAAATAAATGTCTTGGCTCATCTTCCATATTCTCAAATGTTCTGGCATTTCAAAACCTGAGCCAAGATGACTTTGACCCAACAAATTACTTGACTAGTTTCTATCGCCCAACCTATGGAGACATATATGTACTCTCCTTATGGTTTCAAGACAGAACCTTCATCTACTCTTATCCCTAGGTTTTCCAAAACCTTTAGTAAAACCTTTTCATCTCAATCTTGGTAGAGATACCAAGATGGTACTTATCTTACTTCAAAACTAAACCCCTTTCAACATACCCATCCTTACCTCAAGCTAGGCTTGAAGGTAACCCTAGTAGTAGCTAGATAAGTAGTAAGATGAATTGCCTTGATCTGCTGTCTGATGAATTGCCTTGATCTGTTGTCCAATGAATTGCCTTGATCTGCTGATTGCCTTGTTTGCTTAGGAACTAGATTGAGCTAGTCTAGTAGCTCATCTCCTAGTACCCCAATCCTTGCTTGTGATCATCACTCTCAAGCTAAGCATCCTAGTTTGGATCTATCCTAAGCCACTAAAGTGATCATCTCATCTCCTGCTTACATCAATCCTAGGACAACCCTTATGGATGGTTTCCAACTCATTAAAGACCCAATCTAAGCAGGGATAATATATAATTGTCCATAAAATCAACATCCTCCATATGATCATGAGATTGGAACCTAGCATCCCCTCAAAATCATCTACACTTGCACTCTAGTCAAAATCTCCAAAACTACCAAAATGGCTAAGTCTGGATTTCTTATCTAGATTCAATATTTGGAGCTCTACCTTTTACAACCCATGTGCATTCCCTTGGATAAGCCATTCTATCTCCCACTCGTCCATAATGGTTTTGTAGTCAAGTTAATAATCTTTTCTGCAAATCTTATCATCTTGCCTACTTTGGCAGAAGTGCACATCTATATGCCACCTCCCCTTGAACAACTCTTTGCATAGTTAGGACCTACTAACCATGGCCTATCAACCCCCACTTCACTTGTTTCCATTGGATCTTTGTGCTTCTTAAACCCACATGGTTTAGGAGGCTACCTGAAGTATCTGTTATGGCAGCCTTATTTTCAACAAAGTTTGCCAGCTCTCCAAAACCACCTCCAATGCAACTAAGCCTAACCCTTGATTCCATGATCATATATATTACATGGTCTATCCATCCATATACCCCTTGTACCAAGGTGAGCTCTAAGCCCCCTAGTCCATCCCTATTTAGATGGCATCAGATTAACTAAACCCTAGATCCTCCAAGAATCTAGTTTCCACCCTTTTCATCACTTTTCTTCAAAATCAAGTTTTAACTTGATGCCCACATCAAGTTTAAATCATATACCTTGGATATAAGCATCCCCAAATAATTCCCACGATTATTTGGATTATTAAACTATTTAAATTCCCCTATTTACCAATTTCTCCAAATCCTTGGCTATTGAGGCAAGTTTGTTTTTCTCCAAATCACTTTGCCAACTCAATGTATATTTGAGTTCCCCATATCATATCCCATCTCTCAAACTCAAAAATAAATATTTTCGAGATCCTTTATTATTTCTTTTTGCCCTTTTTCTTAAATGGCAGAAAAAACAAATAATCCGCCAAAAATAATTTTACACTTCAATAAATCCCAATAAAATTCTCCAATGTGTGTTATGGTATTTAGGACCATATCACATCAAAAACCAAGATTTTACAATATAAAAATATCATCTAAGCTTCCATAATATATTCACTTTTTGAAGAAGTGCATTTAAATAGGATTATAATCATCAGAAAAATCCCGCTTAAATCATGAAGAGATTATTTGACCTATACCATCTACCAGTACCATTTCCACCCTTTGTATAATACAAGTTTTGCAACTTCCTTCACAGACCTCAGAATGATCAACTTTGCCAAAACAATCAAAACTTGATCCAAACCCCAACCAAACTAGCTCCAATCTTCCCTAGTACTACTCCACAGGAGCACACACATCCCTCTAGACGACCAGCACTGTAAAACGGCCCCACACCCCTTGTCCCACATGGTTGTTTAAGAGGGAAACAAAGGCAAGGTCTTGTCAATCCCCATTTCTTTACCCCTTGCATCCCTATACTCCCTCTTGCTCCATGCACGACCACAAGAACCCCCTACACTCCCCCCACCGCCCTCATCACCCAATGGGGAGGCCATGGACTAACTCCACGCTCCTCCATGAGCCACACCACCATAGACCACTCCCTCTAGGTTTATAATACCACAAGGCCAACCAGCACCCTCCCTTGCAGCTCATTTACCCTTCTCCACCCCAAGACACTCCCCAGAGCTCCCCTTATCTCTCCCTGCTCTGTTCTGCTTGAGGGTGAAGGAGAGAGAAGAATCGGCCATGGAAAGGACAAGCGAGCCCCGAGCACCACCCCTTCTCCCTTCCTCTATGCATGTCTTGCCCCAGGAACACCTATGAACACCTACCCGACGTGCTCCTCCTCGGTCGCCAACGCGCGAGCACCTCCCCGATGACGAATCGTCTAGTGCCGCCCATCCCTGGACTCGCCGTCATCGACCGCGTCGCCTCCCCGACCTCTCCCAAGCCCCCGGTGAGCTCCCCTTTTTCTCCGTGGCCCGCCCTAGGGTTTCTCTCGCCGGCAAGCCTGTCCCGCGAGGACGACGCCCCTTACTAGTCAGATCTCTCTAGATCCAACGGCGGGGAGGCCTCGATACCGCTTCGCTTCGCGGGCCAGCAGCTGGGCCATAGCCATTTGAGCGCCGCCAGCTTGCACGCGTTGCCGCTGAGCCAGCCTGCCCTCGCCCAACCCACCTCCTCTCCGGATCTGGCCCAAGAGCCTCCAGCCCACCCCCTTTTTTCTATTTATTTTCATATCTGAAATGAACACTCTGGTTTAAATCCAAATAAAAATGCAAAAGCCTGCAAAACCTCTAGATCTAAAATCCCTCAAGTGCCTGGAGGTTTTCCCTAACATGCAGACCAGGTTTTACACCAAAATAGTCCTTACAATAAATATGATAAATATTCTTCTTGGATCTATCCATAACACTAGATAAATTCTCCAGGAATATTTACAAATCCAAATGACCTAAACTCAATTGATAATGAAATGTACTACCCATACCCTTCCATTCCCACAGGTCCCATAGTCACTTGCTTCCTAAATTACCCCTAGCAAAAATAACAAAAAACAGATACTTTCTGCCTTTAGGATTTTCCCTTGGTCAAACCAAATGAGGTTTGGACCTAAATCCAACTCTCAATAAACACATATAACTATATCTTCCTAAATCGTACCTCATAATTTTATGAGTCTCTGATAAATTTTAGTGAAATAAATCCTTCTATGCATGGTTTATTCACTAACAAATTCACCACAGTAACTTTATAACTCCAAAAAGGTTGATTCCAATTTCTACAGAAAGGTACTCTCAGTACCTAACATGTGTCCTTGGAATCAACTAAAAATCTTCTGTGAAATAAATCTGATGAAAAAGACAAATCTTGTCTAGTACTGCCTGTGGGAATTTCTCAACGGCATTCTGGTAATTGTTTTGAGGAGATTCCAACTCCTCTGGATTCAGTCCACGAAACACTACCTTTCAACCCCAGTAAATAATTTTTGGAACTGCAGAGATGTTCTCGTGAATTATTTGCTTAGACTAGAGATTTAATCACTATAAAATCCATTATAAATCAAGGGAAATTGATAAAATAGTGAAACCACTTTTGTTGACTTCATTTTATCAATACCTATCTGATGGTATCATTTTTATACACAGATATCATACATATCAAATCTTGGTTCAAAAACCCCTCACTTAGGTTGTTCTAAAACTAGAAATCCAAAGGGAGCCTTTTTCATAAAGCCTCCAAATCCTTAGCTAATCTCATCAACCCACCATCCCACATCCCACTACCTCATATCATGAATCTATCCTTTACTTGTTGTGTGGTTTGATGCTTGTATGCCTTGTATTGATTGGTGTATTGTTTGCTTGCATGCCTGCTCGGTAACGGCAATAGTTGCGTTTGCGAGATGCCGAGAAGAAGAAGGATTGGGGTTATTCTTATTATTGATATTATTGGTATTCTGGTTATCTAACGCTGCCAAGGGACTTCTCGCTAGTCCCAGGCAAGCCACCATTCCTAAACTCCTATATTTACCCATTTTTGTTTATCAACTGTTTTATATCTCGTTTATAAATTGCATGATCACAAACATGGTTTTATTCAAGCAAAACAGACGTGAGTAACTTGGCTCCTCCAAGTTATGAATGAGTGTCCATTAGACACTTACCCTATTTAATCCTATCTTTACCCCTTAGAACGAGGCTAAGATGATCAGCATCTTCCCTCTTGGAAACCCACGGATTTTAAATGATAAAACTATTTTGGGTTTCTACCCCACTACTAAGTTTTCAAAATAAAACCCTTGGAAAGAGGCATCGTTTCCGAGTGGAAGTTTAACCAAACAAAAGATGAGGTGAATGAATAGAAATTCAATCAAGATAAAGGAAGGGATGTTCTAAGCCAATGTCAAGAAAAAATTTATCTCTGCATCCACATGACCCACTCGCTGGGGCTTAGCTCATAGTTTGTGTTCTTTAGCCGGGGCTACTCTTACTCGCTAAAGGGGAGAAATCCCCTGAAATCTAGGCAGCCATGGGAAGGTACCGATGCAACAATTGGGCCTCTCGTGTATGGTATGCTTTTAGGTAGCACGCATGGAAGATTTGTCACTATTGCTATCTGCCAGACTTCGGTCTGGAGATAGGGGTCAGTACGGGATGAAGGACCAGGGTCGGGAACCCCATACTCGTACCAGAGAGATAAACCCAAAAGGAAAATCCGCTGTTGCTAGGGATCGACAAATGAAAAGTTTAAGTTTGATTATCCGAACCCCTGTCTACCGTGTGTAGGAGGCCGTGGTTTTATCACGGTGGATGTATTGATTCTTGTGGGTAAAGTGCACAAACTCTGCAGAGTGTAATCTATTCGAATATCCGTGTCCACGTACAAGGACGGTTGGAATGGCAGGAGCTAGGAGTACCCTTCAGTTAAGTTGAGTTAAGATAAAGGACATGACTTGGTCACGAGGAAAAGATAAGTATAAAATGTGTTCTGGCTAGAGATGGTCGATAAGGTTTTAAAAAGGGTTTTACAACAAAATGTTTTCTAAAACTTTTTAACAAGGATGTGCAGATGGCCATATTTTCAAAAAGGAGACATATTTTCCAAGAACTCTTTTTTCAACAGAGATATAGAGGTTCCATTGATAGGACTTTCAAAAGCAACTATATTGTAGAGCTATCTCGCCACAGCCAGATATGCATTTTCTTATCTCCCTTGTCTCGGTGGTTTGCGAGTACATTCAATGTACTCACCGGCTTTGTCCCTGGCTATTTACTTGGCCAGATTGCAGATGATAATAAGGACGAAGGAGTCCACGTCTATGCGAGCTAGGCCGTCTTCCCAGTCAGTTGCCTGTGGTTAAGGCACGGGCTCTGCGCTGAAGAATTCCACTACTTATGTTGTAATCGCCATAAAGGCCTCCTTGTAAGTTGTTGTATTCGTTAAGTACGATGTAATGATACTAGTCGGTTATGCTCACGGCTCACTGATCATGGGAACATGAATTATATGCATAACGGGTATTCTCGGACCGTAAATCCGGGGTTCCATAGACTTGGTATCAGAGCCATCATGATTGTAGGAGACCTTAGCTAGCATGGACATTAGACAGGACAACCGCTATTTCTGAAAACACTGACCTTCGAAAACTATTTCTCAAAAGCTTTTCAAAATAATGCTTATCTCATCTTCCCTGAATTAAACAATTTAAAAATGGATTACGCAACATCTCCTCTACTTCAAATGTTCCGCTTTCAAAAACAAAGTCCGACTTAGAGACTATGAAGATGGAGACCCCGGAACAAGGAGACACTGAGGCAAGCAAAGAAAAGAAGCTACCAACAACGACAAGACACTACATGATCGCCCCACCTACGGAGTCCTTCACCATCCCCAAATAAAATCAAGTACGGCACCGACGACAAAATACGGCAAGACAGAAGTTAAGACCTTCGCAACGTCCGTACTTAGGAATTATCATCCTAGAAATAGGATCCCCACTATGGCGTGTAGTCACCTTCTTAGTACTTTTGGTATGCCTCATTGCTTGACATGTGCGTGATTGACATTTGAAATGTGCTGCTTGTCTGCCTTGGATCATCCGATACATTTGTTTTGACCACCTAGTTGGTAGATTCCGATGCTAACTCTTGCAACCCTTAGCCGGAAACTTCTCCTCAGCAGGATGGCTACCTAAGAAAACCTCGACAACCCCAAGTAAAATCCTTAAGGTGGAAAGACTGCGTCTTTCCACTCAACTCCAATAAACCTGTGTTGACATATCATCCCATCTTCACCCAATATTATATCCCATCAATAACCTCTGCCCTCGCACTTGAAAGACTAACTTCGTAGCCTATTTCTTTCCGCAGCCAAAGAACCTTCTCCCCCAAGATGCCCCCCCCCGCCCGCTCTGAAAGCATCATCGTGGGAGACAGTTTCTGGCCCTTCGAAGAGCAACTGCATGAGCTACTGAAGATCGTCTGTCGTCCCCAACCTAAGATCGAAGGGACAGAGCTTCCCCACAGCAACTCAAGCATATCCCAGTGGGTCATCAAGGCCACCATCCGGCACATGAGAATGACCCACAACCCATCATATTCACCTTTATCGACCACAACTGGGTAGACGGAGTCGTGCGAGCGATACAACAGATCATGGCACGCCTCTGCAAGATCCATGAAGAAGAGCTGAAGGATACCCCTTACCACCTCTTTGAGAAGCGTGATAAGGATGGTCTCCCCACCGAATCCTTCCTCACCTGCTGCATTGCAAGTCAGCTCGAGAATATGGAATATCTCCTGCAATGCCACCAAGAAGATCTCAACAAGACCCGCCATCAGAATATCCTCATGCAGATGGACATTGACATACTTTGAACCCGGGAGAAGAGTCTACAAGCTGCCAATGCTTGCCTGGAAACAAGAGTGGCTTCTCTAACCTCTGAAGGTGTCAACTCCGAGACGGAGAATGAGGAGCTGTCCTTCTATGAGTACCAACCTATCTTCCCATTGCCCCAAGATGTAACATGTCCCTCCACCCACCTTCCCGAAGCTGAAGAAGAAGCCAAGGAGAAGTCTCCTGAAGCCCCCACTGGCGGCAACTAGCCTAGCATGGTACCGATATATCGTAGTACCTATGTATCGCCCTAGAACCTGTTTTGTAAAGCTCTAAGTGCCTTGTCGCCCCGTGGAACAGACCTGTTTTGTAAACCCTCCAGTACCTCTGCCACCGACCGGTTCGAAAATGTTTAATGTATGGATGCTATGCAAGCATGATATTCTTCTTTGCATGTTTTACCCACGATGTTGCATCAGACCAAACCGGAATGACCCCATTCCAAAGGACCTCGTACCTAGACCGCCAAAACACTAACGACACCCACCCAACCGTCGGACCCGTACCCGCTCAGAACTAACTCCCCGGAAGCTGGTAGACGCCCTCTCCAATAGACCGTCTAACTCCTGAAGTGGTTCCGACGATGTCGACAGAAGATAACTACCCTGAAGGAAGAATGTAGCGCCCTTCCCTGACATCAGCATACGACTCTAACCCTGAAAATTGGCAACTTCACCAAGAACCCCTAGTGTCGCTCTAAGGGGGAAAGACTGCATCTTTCCCGCCCAAAAACCTATTAGACCCATGGAGTTGACCCCTAGTTACCGTTAAAGGATAACCACCCCTCCAACCCCCAAAGAATCGACCCTGCAAGAAGAATGACGTTCCGCATATCTCCGGAATCAGAAGATAATTCAAGAAACTCCTCCACTCCAAGCTCGACCATCAAGCCAACCTCCCGGTGTATCAAGACCTGAAGAAAGAAAGTCGAACCCTAGGCGAAATAATAAAGAAGATTCAACTCGCCACCTCGACTCAAGAAGGAAGTACCTCGCCAATGCTAAACCTACCTAGACTTGTCCTAAGGGGAAAAGACTACCTCTTTACCACTTGTTTCATCTGAAACCACCCGATCCAAAGCCACTCAGCTCCGAGATGTAACTAACCATGTAGGATATTTATAAAACCTGTTAACTCCTCTTGTTTCCATCGCTGAAATTATTAAGCGGATGTTATTACCCCAACCCTACTCCTCCCTAATATCGGGACGACATTAATTTAAGGGGGAAAGGTGTGTAACATCCCAATTTCAGCAACCCTGATTAAATGTCCAAAAGGAAAAAATCAGGGGAACAAAAACTTTTTCTTGCAATGTGTGCTTACTTGTTTGCTTGTGCTCAAGCAACTGCTTGTGTATTAGTTGTGTACTCCTCATCTCAACACTAGTTTACAAAAACTATTTTTACAAAAGAAATGTATTGGCTCATCTTCCATATTCTCAAATGTTCTGGCATTTCAAAACCTGAGCAAAGATGACTTTGACCCAACAAATTACTTTACTAGTTTCTATTTCCCAACCTATGGAGACATATATGTACTCTCCTTATGGTTTCAATACAGAACCTTCAACTACTCTTATCCCTAGGTTTTCGAAAACCTTTATTAAAACCTTTTCATCTGAACCTTGGTAGAGATACCAAGATGGTACTTATCTCACCTTAGAACTAAACCCCTTTCAACATACCCATCCTTACCTCAAGCTAGGCTTGAAGGTAACCCTAGTAGTAGCTAGATAAGTAGTAAGATGAATTGCCTTGCTCTGCTGTCTGATGAATTGCATTGATCTGTTGTCTGATGAATTGCCTTGATCTGCTGATTGCCTTGTTTGCTTAGGAACTAGATTGAGCTAGTATAGTAGCTCATCTCCTAGTACCCCAATCCTTGCTTGTGATCATCACTCTCAAGCTAAGCATCCTAGTTTGGATCTATCCTAAGCCACTCAAGTGATCATCTCATCTCCTACTTACATCAATCCTAGGACAACCCTTCTGGATGGTTTCCAACTCATTAAAGACCCAATCTAAGCAGGGATAATATATAATTGTCCATAAAATCAACATCCTCCATATGATCATGAGTTTGGAACCTAGCATCCCCTCAAAATCATCTACACTTGCACTCTAGTCAAAATCTCCAAAACTGCCAAAATGGCTAAGTCTGGATTTCTTATCTAGATTCAATATTTGGAGCTCTACCTTTTCCAACCCATGTGCATTCTTGAGAATGTATTTGAACCATATTGTAGTACATCTTTATTACTACCAAATCCCACTATTTACCTTGGCTAAGCCATTGTATCTCCCACTCGTCCATGATGGTTTTGTAGTCAAGTTAATAATCTTTTCTGCAAATCTTATCATCTTGCCTACTTTGGCAGAAGTGCACATCTATATGCCACATCCCATTGAACAACTCTTTGCATACTTAGGAACTACTAACCATGGCCTATAAACCACTACTTCACTTGTTTCCATTGGAGCTTTGTGCTTCTTAAACCCACATGGTTTAGGAGGCTACCTGAAGTATCTGTTATGGCAGCCTTATTTTCAACAAACTTTGCCAGCTCCCCAAAACCACCTCCAATGCAACTAAGCCTAAACCTTGCTTCCATGATAATATATATGACATGGTATATCCATACATATACCCCTTGTACCAAGGTGAGATCTGAGCCCCCTAGTCCATCCTTGTTTAGATGGCATTAGATTAACTAAACCCTAGATCCTCCAAGAATCTAGTTTCCACCCTTTTCATCACTTTTCTTCAAAACCAAGGTTTAACTTGATGCCCACATCAATTTTACATCATCTACCTTGGATATAAGCATCCCCAAATAATTGCCACCATTATTTGGATTATTAAACTATTTAAATTCCCCTATTTACCAATTTCTCCAAATCCTTGGCTATTGAGGCAAGTTTGTTTTTCTCCAAATCACTTTTCCAACTCAATGTATATTTGAGTTCCCCATATCATATCACATCTCTCAAACTCAAAAATTAATATTTTCGAGATCCTTTATTATTTCCTTTTGCCATTTTTCTTAAATGGGAGGAACAATAAATAATCCCCCAAAAATACTTTTACACTTTAATAAATCCCAATAAAATTCTCCAGTGTGTGCTCTGGTATTTAGGACCATATCACATCAAAAAGCAAGATTTTACAATAGAAAAATATCATCTAAGATTCCATAATATATTTCTGCACTTTTTGAAGAAGTGCATTTAAATAGGATTATAATCATCAGAAAAATCCCATTTAAATCATGAAGAGATTATTTGACCTATAACATCTACCAGTACCATTTCCACCCTTTGTCCAATGCAAGTTTTGCAACTTCCTTCACAAACCTCACAATGATCAACTTTGCCAAAACAATCAAAACTTGATTCAAACCCCAACCAAACTATCTCCAATCTTCCCTAGTACTACTCCACAGCAGCACACACATCCCTTTGGAAGACCAGCACTATAGCATGGCCCCACACCCGTTGTCCCACATGGTTGTTTAAGAGGGAGACAAAGGCAAGGTCTTGTCAATCCCCATTTCTTTACCCCTTGCAGCCCTCTACTCCCTCTGGCTCCATGCATGACGACAATGACCCCCAACACTCTCCCCACCGCCCTCAGCAGCCAATGGGGAGGCCATGGACTAACTCCACGCTCCTCCATGAGACACACCACCATAGACCACTCCCTCTCGGGTTATAATACCCCAAGGACCACCAGCACCCTCCCCTGCAGCTCATTTGCCCCTCTCCACCCCCAGACACTCCCAGAGCTCCCCTTCCCTCTCCCCTGCTCTCTTATGCTTGAGGGTCGCATAGTCACTTGCTTCCTAGATTACCCCTAGCAAAAATCACAAAAACAGATACTTTCTGATTTAGGATTTTCCCTAGGTCAAACTAAATGAGGTTTGGACCTAAATCCAACTCTCAATAAACAAATATAACTAAATCTTCCTAAATCTAGTAGCTCATAATTTTATGAGTCTCTGATAAATTTTAGTGAAATAAATCCTTCTATGCATGGTTTATTTACTAACAAATTCACCACAGTAACTTTGTAACTCCAAAAAGGTTGATTCCAATTTATTCCGACATGTACTCTTAGTACCTAACATGTTTCCTCGGAATCAACTAAAAAGCTTCTGCAAAAAAATCTGATGAAAAAGATAAATATTGTCTAGTACTGCCTTTGGGAATTTCTCAAGGGCATTATGGTAATTTTTTTGAGGAGATTCCAACTCCTATAGATTCAGTCCACCAAACACCACATTTCAACCCTAGGAAATAATTTTTGGAAATCCAAAGAAATTCTGGTGAATTATTTCCTTACACTAGAGATTTAATCACTATAAAATCCATTATAAATCAAGGGAAATTGATAAAATAGTGAAACCACTTTTGTTGGCTTCATTTTATCAATACCTATCTGATGGGGTCATTTTTATACAATGATATCATATAGATCAATTCCTGGATCAAAAACCCTTCACTTAGGTTGTTCTAAAACTAGAAATCCAAAGGGAGCCTTTTTCATAAAGCCTCCAAATCCTTAGCAAATCTCATCAAACCACCATCCCACATCCCACTACCTCATATCATGAATCTATCATTTATATGTTGTGTGGTTTGATGCTTGTATGCCTTGTATTGATTGGTGTATTGTTTGCTTGCATGTCTGCTCGATAACGGTGATTGTTGCGTTTGCGAGACGTCGAGAAGAAGAAGAAGGATCGGGGTTATTCTTATTATTGATATTATTGGTATTCTGGTTATCTAACGCTGACAAGGGACTTCTCTCTGGTCATAGGAAAGCCACCATTCCTAAACTCCTATATTTACCCATTTCTGTTTATCATCTATTTTATATCTCGTTTATAAATTGCATGATCACAAACATGGTTTTATTCAAGCAAAACAGACGTGAGTAACTTGGCTTCTCCAAGTTATGAATGAGTGTCCATTAGACACTTACCCTATTTACTCCTATCTTTACCCCTTAGAACAAGGCTAAGATGATCAACATCTTCCCTCTTAGAAACCCACAGATTTTAAATGATAAAATTATTTTGGGTTTCTACACTACTACTAAGTTTTCAAAATAAAACCCTTGGAAAGAGGCATCATTTCCTAGTGGAAATTTTACCAAACAAAAGATGACATGAATGAAGAGAAATTCAAGCAAGAGAAAAGAAGGGATGTTCTAAGCCAATGTTTAGAGCAATTTTATCCTTGAAACCACATTACCCCAGTCGTTGGGTCTTAGCTCGTAGTTTGTGTTCTTTAGCCAGGGCTGCTCTTACTCGCTAAAGGGGAGAAATCCCCTCAAATCTGGGCTGCCATGGGCAGGTACTGGTGAAACAATTGGGCCTCTCGCGGACGTTATGCTTTTAGGTAGTACGGATGGAAGATTTGTCACTATTGCTATCTGCCAGACTTCGGTCTGGAGATGGAGTCAGTATGAAAGGAAGGACCAGGATCGGGGACCCCATACTCGTACCAGAGAGATAAACCCAAAAGGAAAAGCCGCCGTTGCTAGGGATCGACAAATGGAAAGTTTAAGTTTGATTATCCGAACCCCTGTCTACCGTGTGTAGCTGGGCGTGGTTTTATCCCGGTGGATGTATTGATTCTTGTGGGTAAAGTGCACAAACTCTGTAGAGCGTAATCTATTCGAATAGCCGTGTCCACGGACAAGGACGGTTGGAATGCTAAGAGATAGGAGTACCCTTCGGTTAAGTTGAGTTAAGATAAAGGACGTGACTTGGTCACGAGGAAAAGATAAGTATAAAATGTGTTCTGGCCAGAGATGGTCGATAAGGTTTTAAAAAGGGTTTTACAACAAAATGTTTTCTAAAACTTTTTAACAAGGATGTGGAGATGTCCAGATTTTCAAAAAGGAGACATATTTTCCAAAAACTCTTTTTTCAACAAAGGTATAGAGATGGCATTGATAGGACTTTCAAAAGCAACTATAGTGTAGATGTTATGGTCGGGCTCCAGTATACACGAAAGAGGCCCAATTAGGGGCTTAGCCCAAGTTATCTAGGGTTTAGAGGAGCTGTCCTCCTATATAAACGCATGTACCCCTTTGATTATAATAAAAAAATAAACATATTCTGTTGTCGTCTCCCTCAGGAGACGGGAGCCCCAAACCCTAGCCGCCGCTTCCTCTCAGCTGACGCCGGCGTCTGCGCCTCCAGCCTCTCCGCCCTCACTTCCACCCCTATAATCTACATCCGAGATCTGGTAGAACCGTAGCCTCTACCAATTTGGTATCAGATTGCTCTGGTTCGATGAGTTCTTCCGGCCTCCCTACCACCGCTGCCGCCTCCACCGGAGCGGCCACCGCCACCTCGCAGCAGACGCCGCCGCTGGCCACCTCGGGTCCGCCCGCCTCGGGCGCCATGTCCCTGGCAGCCGACGCGGACACCGTCCTCTCTCCGGCGGAGATGTCGTCGGTGATCCGCGACCTCACCCCTGGCGGTCTTGAACCTACGGACCTTCCTATAGGCTCCCTACGCGCCACCGCCCCCGCCGGCGGTGCCCCTCGCACCAACACCACCGTCCACCGCCGCGCCCCAGGGAATCCCGATCACCCAGATCAGGTTCCCATCGTCGCCGTCCCCGCTGCTGACGTGGATCGACAAGCCGATCTACACGTCGGCGCCGCCACAGCCGACGGTGCTGCCGCCGCCCGCCACCACCTTCGGCGGGTATACTGACCCATACGCCAGGAGCTCCATGGTGCCGCAGTACTCTCCTCCCACCGCGACGGATCGTCACGAGAGCGCCTACATGGCCTCGCCGCACGTACAGCAACCGCCTCGCTTCACCAAGATGGAGTTCGCCACCTATGACGGAACCGTCGACCCCCTGAACTGGCTCAATCAGTGCGACCAGTTTTTCTAGGGGCAGCGGAGCATGGCGTCCGACCGCACATGGATCGCCTCCTACCACCTCCGTGGCGCCGCACAGACGTGGTACTACGCCCTCGAGCAGGACGAGGGCGGGATGCCTCCGTGGGAGCGCTTTCGCGACCTATGAGTCCTCCGGTTCGCCCCCCCCATACGTGGGAGCCGCCTGGCCGAGCTCGGTCGCCTCCCCTTCACTACCTCGGTGCAAGACTTCGCCGACCGCTTCCAGACGTTGGCCTGCCATACGCCTGGCGTACGGCTCGCCAGCGCGCCGAGCTCTTCGTCAGCGGCCTCCCCGACCACATCTGCGTCAACGTCGATATGCGTGACCCCCAGGACCTGCAGACGGCCATGTACTACGTGCGCATACGAGCAGCGCGCCAACGCCATGCAGCAGGCGTTCCTAGGCTGTGGCGCACGTCCCCCGACCCGCCCCGCACCGCGCGCCACCGACGCCGCTTCTGCCGCTGCCGCTTCTGCCGCCGCTTCGCGCCAACACGTACCTTCCGGCGCTTCACCGAAAAGCTTGCAAGGGCCTGTGCTTCAACTGCGATGAGCCGTATGCGCTGGGTCATACGTGCGCCCGCCTATTCTACTTGGATACCGTCGACGACGCGGAGGTAGAGGCCCTAACCGCGGAGCTCGACACCACCACACTCTCCGAGGCCGGTGTCACGACCTACGGGCCGGTCGATGCGACCGCCTTCGTCGTCTCCCTTCATGCCTTGGCAGGCATCAAGATGGCGAAGACGATGCTGCTTCCGGTGATGATCAACAGGGAGCGTCTCACCGCGCTCGTGGACACGGGCTCGACGCACAACTTCCTGTCCAGGGACGCCATGCGCCGCCTCACACTTCAGCCGGCGGGCGCGTAGAAGCTTAGCGTCACCGTCGCCAACTGGGACCGCCTTACTTGCCATGACGTGGCGCGGCAGGTTCCCGTCCTCATCGGCGACGATCCCTTCTCCATCAACTGCGCTGGCATCGACCTGGGCTGCTACGACTTCATCCTCGGCGTCGATTTCCTATCCACACTAGGCCCCATCCTTTGGGGCCTCGACGTACTGTCCCTCATCTTCTAGCGCGCGGGGGGTCGTCGCGTTAAGTGGACAGGCATCAGCAGCTCCAGCACTGCGACCCCGCAGCTTCAGTTGATGGCGGCCACACTTGACGAGGCGCATCCGCTCCTGGCCGACCTCCTGCAGCAGCACAGCGACATCTTCGACGAGCCACAGGGCCTCCCACCCGCACGGCCCTGTGACCACCGCATCCACCTGCTGCCGGACACGGCGCCTGTCGCAGTGCACCCGTACCGGTGCCCCCAGCTGCAGAAGGACGAGCTCGAGCACCAGGTGGCGGTCATGCTCGCGCAGGGCATCATCCGGATTTCGACATTGCCGTTCTCCGCCCCGGTGCTCCTTGTGCGCAAGCCCGACGGCACATTGCGCTTCTACATCGACTACCGCACCCTCAACGCCATGACGTCCAAGGACAAGTTCCCCATCCTCGTCGTGGATGAGATCTTGGACGAGCTACACGGGGCGCACTTCTTCACCAAGCTCGACCTACGCTCGGGCTATCATCAGGTGCGCATGCACCCGGACGACATCGAGAAGATGGCGTTCCGTACTCACCATGGCCACTTCGAGTTCCTGGTGATGCCGTTCAGCCTCTCCAACGCGCCGGCAACCTTCTAGGCCCTGATGAACGACGTGCTCAGCCCATACTTGCGTCGTTTTGTGCTTGTTTTCTTTGATGACATTCTTATCTACAGTTCATCCTGGGCAGAGCACCTGCAGCACGTGGCCATCATCTTCAACGAGCTTCGAGCGCATCGTCTCCACCTCAAGAGCTCGAAGTGCTCGTTCGGCACGACCTTCATCGCGTACCTGGGGCACGTCATCTCGGCGGAAGGTGTCGCGATGGACGCAGACAAGGTCGCCGCCGTCGCCCCGTGGCCGACCCCGCGGTCCCCGCGGGCTCTCCGCGGCTTCTTGGACCTCGCTGGCTACTACCGGAAGTACATCCGGGACTTCAGCCTCATTGCCGCGCCACTGACGCACCTCCTTCACCGCGATGCCTTCTCCTGGGACGAGGAGGCGACCACGACGTTCGAAGCTCTCCAGCGGGCGCTCACGACGGGACCCGTTCTCCAGATGCCGGACTTCGAGATGCCGTTCGTGGTGGACTGCGACCCCTCCGGCATCGGTTTCGGCGTCGTCCTCCACCAGGGCGAAGGGCCGCTGGCCTTCTTGAGCCGCCCCTTCGCTGCTCGCCATCACAAGCTCGCGACATACGAACGCGAGCTTATCGGGCTGGTCCAGGCAGTGCGCCACTAACGACCTTACCTTTGGGGCCGGTCGTTCCGTGTGCATACGGACCACTACAGCCTCAAGTTCTTGCTGGACCAGCGCCTCTCCACCGTCCCGCAACACCAATGGATCAACAAGCTCTTCGGCTTCGACTTCACCGTCGAGAACCGCCCCGGCCGTCTCAACACGGTCGCCGACGCCTTGTCTCGCCGCGACACTGAGGATGTCACAGAATACGTTGCCACGGCGGCCGCCGTCCTGTGCATCCGCTCCGGGCCGTCCTTCGCCTTCATCGACGACATTCGCCGGGCAACTTCTACTGCCGCTGACACGCAAGCGCTCCACGGGTGCCTTGACACCGGCGAGCTAGGAGCGCCCTGGCGCCTGGACGATGGGCTGCTTATACACGGGCGCCACCTCTTCGTGCCCAACCACGGTGACCTGTGCCACCAGGTCTTGTCCCTGGCACACTCTGCAGGACACGAGGGCGTGCAGAAGACCCTCCATCGCCTCCGTGCTGATTTCTACATTCCCGGTGATGGTGCGCTGGTCCGTGACTAGGTGAGGTCATGCGTGACATGCCAGCGGAACAAGACGGAGACACTGCGACCCGCGGGTCTGCTACAGCCACTGGACGTACCCTCCCTGGTGTGGGCAGATATCTACATGGACTTCATCGAGGGCCTTCCCAAGGTGGGCGCCAAATCCATCATCCTCACGGTGGTTGACCGCTTCTCCATGTACGTCCACTTCATCGCCCTTGGTCACCCCTATACAGCCGCATCCGTGGTGCGGGCCTTCTTCGACGGCATCGTCCGCCTCCACGGGTTTCCTTCGTCCATCGTCAGCGACCGTGATCTTGTGTTCACGGGTCACGTGTGGCGGGATCTCTTTCGGCTGGCTGGCGTGAAGCTCCGCATGAGCACGGCGTTTCACCCTCAGACGGACGGTCAGTCCGAGGTGGTCAACAAGGTGATCGCCATGTATTTGCGCTGTGTTACGGGTGATCGTGCACGAGCTTGGGTAGACTGGTTGGCGTGGGAGGAGTACTGCTACAACACCTCCTATCACTCCGCCCTGCATGTCACGCCTTTTGAGGTAGTCTACGGGTGCCCACCTCCGGCGATGCTTCCTTTTGAGCCTGGCACGGCTCGGTCCGAGACGGCAGGCGACTTACTCCACACCCGCGATGAGATCCTGACTGAGGCATGCCAGCGTCTTCTCCAAGCACAACAGCTGACCAGGAAGTACTATGATGCTCATCATCAAGAGGCGGAGTTCGCGGTGGACGATTGGGTGTGGCTGCGCCTCCTTCACAGCTGGCCAGGAAGTACTACGCCGGTCCCTTTCGTGTGCTGGAGCGTGTTGGCACACTTGCATACCGCCTTGAGCTGCCAGCTGGGTCTTGCCTCCACGACGTCTTCCATGTTGGCTTACTGAAGGCCTACCGCGGGGACCCTCCTGCAGCGCCACCGGCCCTTCCTCCTACTTCGGATGGCCGACTTCTGCCGGCTCCTGCGAAGGTGGAGAAGGTGATGCAGGCACAGCAGCGTCGCAGCGTGTGGCATGTCTTGGTGCAGTGGGCTGGCCTGCCCGAGGAGGAAGCAACTTGGGAGCAGTTCGACAATTTCCGCCAGCAGTTTCCAGATGTTCAGCTCGAGGACGAGCTGTTTGAGAAGGCGGGGAGAGATGTTATGATCGGGCTACAGTATACACGAAAGAGGCCCAATTAGGGGCTTAGCCCAAGTTATCTAGGGTTTAGAGGAGCTGCCCTCCTATATAAACGCATGTACCCCTTTGATTATAACCAGACAATAAACATATTCTGTTGTCGTCTCCCTCAGGAGACGGGAGCCCCAAACCCTAGCCGCCGCCTCCTCCCTCTCGCAGCGACGGCGCCCAGCCGCCGGCGTTTGCGCCTCCATCCTCTCCGCCCTCACTTCCACCCCTATAATCTACGTTCGAGATCTGGTAGAACCGTAGCCTCTACCAATAGAGCTATCTCGCCACAGCCAGATATGCATTTTCTTATCTCCCTTGTCTCAGTGGTTTGCGAGTGCATTCAATGTACTCACCGGCTTTGTCCCTAGTTATTTACTGGGCTAGATTGCAGATGATAAGAAGGACAAAGGAGTCGACGTCTATGCAAACTAGGTCGTCTTCCCAGTCAGTTTCATGTTGTCAGCACCCAGATTTTTAATCCCAGATGCATGTTATGCCATACATCGCAATCCCAGGATTACCAGTTTTGCGAGACATAACAGATTTGGATATCATAGTACATCATCCATTAAAAACCATACATAAGGTCTTACACAAATAAGGATCTCATGATCCAGTTCTTAATACAAGTCAAGCAGCGGAATAACGTAATAATAAAGGTAGCGTAGGAGAAGCTCCATCTTCGAGGTCACAGGCAATGCTGACGATGGGAGATGATCCTAGTTGTCATAACCATCCTGCGGTCCATCATCCTGGTACTCCTCTTCATAGTCTGGCCACGGGAATAGCCAGGGACAAAGCCATGAGTACTGTTTAAGTACTTGCAAACTAATACTAACAAGTTAAGGGTGTTTTTGTAGTAGGACACTAAGCTCTAGGGTTGTTTTGCAAAAAGCCAGATTTACTTCTACTAAGTTCAGAAGCAAGAAAACTAGTTGAATCTTATAATGCCTAAGTGGGAACTTGAATTTCATATCACAACTCCGTTGTGGTCAAGTCAAAGTCTCTATTCATTTCACAAGTCCTGTTGAAAACATCTGACGGGGGAACAGTATGGCCACTAATCGTCCATAATCATGACGCGGCTATTCGAATAGTTTGACACTCTATAGAGATTGTACACTTTCGCCACAACATTCGATACATCCGTCAGGAACAAATCCTGAATTCACCATACTCAGTATGCGGATAATCAATCCTAACCTTTCAATTACACGCCCTAGTATAGGCACCTCTCCTGTGAGTTTGGCCTCCCAACCATGACCAACTATCATCTTGGGTACTGCACAGGTGGACAATCTTCACAAGGTAGCCTCAGCTCAGACCTTGGCCGTGAGGGAACCCATACTAAGGTATATAAGTTTCCAGTCAAGCCCTACCCAGTTTTCGAGTATTGTAGTTATACGAAAAAATTGGAATGGTATCGCAACCAAACAACCATCAGTTTTATAAAGGGCTAAGGCTCATGACTCAACATTTTCATCATCAAAATCATCTGGTGTTTGGAAAAACATGTCAAAACATTTCAATAGAATGACTCATCATTCCAAGGTTTTCATAACCATTTTTACCAAGTATTCTCATCTAAAGTTGATCAAGTTTTATGCTTAGCCCTAGCATCTACAAGTGGGGTAAGTACTAATGAGGGGTAGTAAACAAGTGGACATTAATTAAGTTCAATCTCATGCCTTAGGATGACATCAAGATTATCTAGCTTAGGCCAAATTTAATGTTCTTTATGCAACCTTCAATTATCTTCCTAGAATCTACAAGTCACTTAAGTAAACTCTAAGAGAAAGATTTGATAAAGAAATAAAGTATAAAGCTTGCAAGTAAAACTAGGATTGGGTATCATCAAATGTGTCCAACCAAGAATCCTTAGTGCAATGCATAGGTTATCTAACTTTCATAATTGCAAGTGTTAGCTTACAAGGTTTCAAGTATTGGCTTGCATAAGTATCAGTATAAGCTTGCCTTTAGAAGAGTAGTGGTTGAAGTTTTCCTCGGCTTCTTCCTCGTAGTATCCTCCTTCCTCCTCGTATCCTTGGTCGGTACTAGCGTCTATAAATAAATACGAGGTACACAATCACCAAACAATACTTAACTATTTTCAATCATCACACAAAGGTGCACTATAGATTATCTAGCATCATCACTAACATTACAAGATTAAAGCTTTTGTCTTATTTATTTTATTTTTAGAAAAGTAATTTCTACTCATTGAAAAACTACTTAAGATTTAATATTCTCCAACTCAAACATGGGATCATGTTTACACATGTCATCACCACATATTTCAGTACATGGGAATGTGATTTAAAGTGGTGTCACAATTTAATAAGGTTTAACCTTTTTATTTTAAATAATTAAAGTGACTAGAAATGCCTATGTGGCATTCTTTTATTACTTTAACATTATTTCTGTAAGTAAACACATATGTTTTTATATATTATGAAAGGTATGATCAAATGAAATTTTTGAGAGTTGGAATCAACTCAAAAGCTATTATGGTTGAATTTTGAAAAATGTTTGAATGTAGAAAAGCTTCTGACTTGTTATGTTTACCAAGGGTGATCTACAGATCCAAATGATTTGAATCCAACGGTCTTGGATTAAGCATTTCAGTACCTTTCTAACAAAATTGGTTTCATGCAAGTTGGTTCACTGAATCAAGATGGGTTGATTTTTGAATCTAGGAACATAACTGAGTTTTAATTAAAATAGAAAAATATAAATTCGAAGCGGTACGGGGCTGTGTGGTTCGTTGGATTAGAAGGAAAATCAACGGCTGAGGATCATCGTCGACGATGAACATGTCACCGGCGAGCTCGAACCCTAGCGGCTCAGCGGGGGTGCATATGGGGCATACTAGGGCTCCAGCGATGACGGCGAGGCGGGCAAACGAATGAGTGGTCGACGGCGAGCTCAGGGATGGTCGAGGCAGCTCCGGGGGTCTTCAAAATCAACGGCTCCATTCTTCTCTAGAGGCGTCCTGCTCCGGCGCAATTCCGGTGAGCTAGTGCTCCTCATGCTCCGGCTAGAGGGTGGAATGATCAGTGAGGTGAGGGGAGTGGAATGGTGTGCTTCAAATGGCTAGGGGTCGCCTCCTTTTATAGGCTCGACGGCGAGACCGATAGGGATGGGCAAGCGATGGTGGCGACATGGCTACGGGCGGCTAGAGGCATGGCTGAGGTTGGCGATTGATGTGATGTCTCTTGGCGATGCTCTAGGACTTGAATGCGCGCTTAGGGGAGGTGGCAAACGGGTGGGAACATGCGGTGCTTTGAGCGGTACCGACGGCAAACTCCGCGACGTGCGGTGGCTACGGGGTATGGGCTAGGAAACCATCATGTCTAGTGGTCTCCTGGGACGGTGGGGTTCATGCTGGCGGGCGGCAAGGGCTCGAGGTGGTCAGGTAGAGTGGGAACGGTGCGTTCACGGTGGTGCGCGTCGGATTCGTCTCATCTTCGATCTAGGGCTGGTCAAGAAGGGGCGGTAAGGTGCTGGCTACCTCCCAGACAAGGTTGGCAAGGCTAGGGTGGCTGCTAGCTGGCCGACGACAATGGGGTGGCATGGTGAGGCTCGGCCTACTCACCATTGATGGCAAGGAAAGCTCACAGTGGTGCTAGATGTTTACAAATGAGCTAGATGATCTACTAAGGACTACTTGCAACTAGAGAGGGAACAAGTTAGGCCAAATTTACTGCACACTGTAGTGTTTGTGATTTGTTTGATTTGAATCTGCAAGCTGTTTGATGAAATGGCCGCAAGAAACTTACTTTTGAATTTTGAAAATATTTTTGGTGGGTGTGCTAGGCATGTGCTGAGGACTCTATGGGTGCTTGGGTTTTGAAAATTAAACTTGTTTGGGTGGTTTTTGAAATAGTGGGATCTTCCCATATGAGATAGATTCAATTTTAAACTGTCATTTAAACTTAGCATTTGAATGTTTTTGGATGATCACAAAGTGGGCCTTGGTACCTTATTATGAGTAGTAACAAGGGGTGCAAAGATCCACAAATGTTTCTGTTGAGTTTTGAAAACTAGAGATAGCCAAACTAGGCATGAGAGTTAATTTGGCAAAAATGACCATTCACTTCATTTGTTTATTTTGAGTTGTTTGTCTTTGGAAAATTTTTGGGGATTGTTTAGATGATGTTTATTTCACCTAAGAATCCTTTTACAAGCAAAGAAACACAGAACCATGGCAATTCAAAAGAATCCTAATTTTGAATACACACACATATGAATGCTTTCATATTTTTAGTTGGAAAAGTTTTTGTTAACCCTAATTTTGATTATTTGAGTTTGATGATCCAAGTTTAATATTTTTGATATGTTACAAACCTTCCCCCCTTAAAAAAATCTCGTCCCGAGATTTGAAAAAGGAGAAAAAAGATTACCTAGGATTTGGAGAGATTGGAAAACTCCGTCCTGATGTGATCTTCGCGCTCCTAGGTAGCTTCTTCTTCTGTGTGGTTCCTTCATTGAATCTTGAGAAACTTGATGCTTCGGGTTCTGGTAGTTCTGAAAGCTTCTTCCAAAATACGGATGGGTACTTCAGGATAGGTCAGGTCATCATTGATCTCTATGGTCCGGTGATCAATGTTCTTGAACACTTCAGTCTTCTCCGGAACTTCGAGGCACTTGCGAAGTAATGAGATATGGAACACATTATGCACTGCTAACATCTCTTCTGGCAGTTCCAATTGATACGACACTTATCCTCGACGGTTCAGAATCTTGAAGGGGCCGATATATCTGGGGGCTAACTTTCCCTTCAGTTGGAAACGCTACATTCCCTTCAATGGCGACACTTTCAGATACACGAACTCTCCGATGTTGAAGGGGAGGTCTCGACGTCTCTTGTCGGCGTAACTCTTCTGTCTTGACTGGGCGGTCTTGAGGTGCTCATGAATCTTGTGAACCTTCTCTTTTGCTTCTCGTAGGATGTCGGGTCCAAAAATCTGACTCTCTCCTACTTCCGACCAGTTCAAAGGGGTGTGACACTTTCTTCCATACATGAATTCAAATGGGGCCATTTGCAAACTAGCTTGATAACTGTTGTTGTATGAAAATTCTGCGAACGCAAGACAGTCTTCCCATTTAGATCCATACTCTAACACTCATGCTCTCAACATGTCTTCAAGTATTTGATTTACTCACTCCATTTGTCCATCGGTCTGAGGGTGATAAGCTGTGCTGAAATCTAGTCGGGTTCCTAAACCTTCTTGGACTTTCTTCCAGAATATTGAGGTAAACTGAGTTCCTCGATCAGATACGATGTTCTTGGGCACTCCGTGCAAACTGACGATTCTAGCGATGTATAACTCCGCTAGCTTCGAACTCTGATACGTGGTCTGGACTGGTAAGAAATGGGCGACTTTGGACAATCTATCCACTATGACCCAGATAGAGTTATTTCCCCTACTAGAAGTAGGCAATCCGGTGATAAAGTCCATTCCAACAGAATCCCATTTCCATTCCGGAATCTGCAATGGTTGCAACAATCCTGCGGGTCTTTGATGTCCTGCCTTGACTCACTGACATATATCACACTTGGCGATATAGCTTCCGATTTCTCTCTTCATCTTATGCCACCAAAATTGCTCTTTCAAATCCTGATACATCTTCGTTCCTCCGGGGTTGATAGAATAAAGATTATCATGAGCTTCCTTCGGAATAACTTCTTTCAACTGAGAATCTGCTAGTACACAAAGGCATCCTTTGTACCACAGAACTCCTTCTTCGTCTTCGGTAAATCCTAGTACTTTGGCTGTACCGATACGACACTTGATTCCATCAATACTAGCATTTCTTTTCTACGCCTCCTTGATCTGGCTGATCAGAGTGGGTTGAAGTTCTATGCTAGCCAAAAATCCTTCACTCACTAATTCCATTCGGAAATCTTCCATTTCCTTGTGCAAGATTGGTTTCTCCTTCAAAATCATGGAGTTCAAGCGGCACAGAAATCTGCTAAGGGCATCTGCTACCACATTGGCTTTACCGGGGTGATAGTGAATGTCTAGGTCATAATCCTTGATTAGCTCAATCCATCTTCTCTGTCTCATATTCAGCTTCTTCTGAGTGAATATATACTTCAGGCTCTTGTGATCCAAATAAATCTCACAACGGTTTCCCATCAGGTAATGCCTCCATGTCTTCAGGGCTAGAATATGGCCGCGACCTAGAGGTTATGGGTTGGGTAGTTCTGCTCATGTTGTTTCAGTTGTCGGGATAGGTAGGATATATCCTTTCCTTCTTGCATTAGCACACATCCGAGACCGATCTTGGATGCATCACAATACATGTCAAAGGGTTTCGTGATATCCGACATGATTAAGATTGGGGCTGAAATCAATCTTCTCTTGAGTTCTTGAAAACTCGCTTCACATTTGTTCGCCATTCAAACTTCTTGTCCTTCTTCAGCAATTGGGTCATGGGTCTGGTGATACTCGAGAATCCTTCTACGAACTTGCGGTAGTATCCCGCCAATCCGAGAAATGCACGAACTTGGGTTTGAGTGGTTGGGGCTTGCCAATCTTCGACATCTTTCACCTTTGCAGGGTCAACGGCAGTTCCTCCAGCTGATACAATGTGACCGAGGAATCCTACCTCCTATAACCAGAATTCACATTTTCTAAACTTGGCATACAACTGATGCTCTCTAAGGGTTCCAAGAATGGTCCTTAGGTGTAGCTCATGTTCTTCTTCTGATTTGGAATAAATCAGAATGTCATCGATGAAAACAACGACAAACTTATCCAGTAAGTCCATAAAAATCTTATTCATGAGATTCATGAAATAAGCAGGGGCATTGGTTAGTCCAAAAGACATGATAGTATACTCGTATAATCCATATCTAGTGGTAAAGGATGTCTTGGGAATATCCTCTGCACGAATCTTGGGTTGATGATAGCCAGTTCTAAGATCAATCTTAGAAAACACTTTGGCACCGGTCAACTGATCAAACAAATCTTCTATCTTGGGCAATGGGTATTTGTTCTTGATAGTGACATCATTCAGCTTCCGATAATCCGTACACAAACGGTTACCTCCATCTTTCTTGTCTACAAACAGAACAGGTGATCTCCATGGTAACGCACTTGGTTGAATCAATCCAATTTCCAGCATGGCATCCAGTTGCTTCTTTAGTTCCGCTAGTTCATACGGGTTCATACTATATGGTCTCTGGGATATGGGTCCTGTTCCGGGGATTAGTTCAATGATAAACTCGATATCCCGATCTGGGGGCATACCGGGCAAAACATCTAGAAATACATCGGGGTATTCACAGACTATCCAGACTTGGTCAATGGTAGGTTGGGCTATACTTTTGTTGCACTTGAATTGACGAGGTAAGATTTCAGATACATCCTCGACTGATATTCCGGCTGTACTGGTAATGGCTATGGCTTTCTTGGCATAGTCAATTAATCCTTTATGTTTGGACATCCAATACATTCCTAGTACTACTTCCAAACCTTTAGTTCCGAGTACTACCAGATTAGCATAAAAATCTATGCCATGGATTCGGATAGGGACGGCTTTGCAAATTTGCCTAGCTTTGGTGGTTAAACCGGGGATTTGAACAATCATAACGTGCTTCAGTTTGGTTGGTTGAATCTTACTAGTGCATGCAAATTCTTCGGTGACAAATGAGTGCGATGCACCAGAATCAAACAACACTCTAGCAAGTACTGAATTAATAGAAAACATACCCAACACGACATCTGGCGCTTCCTGGGCTTCTTCAGCATGCATGAGAAAAAGACGGCCGTTGCGGTTGAGCGAATTCCCTGGAGCAAACCTTCTTCCGGGCTGAACACGATGCAGTTGCTGAGCTGGCGCATTTGCATTAGGGGCTGCGGCATTCTTCTTGGGGCACTCATTGGAGTAGTGACCCTTATTTCCACAGTCATAACAAGTCACTTGCGAATTGTCCTTTGCTGCAACAGGCACAACATTGCTTCCAGTCCTTGGGGCAGTGTTGGTGTTGGCGGCAACATTGTTGTTGTTGAACTTGGGTGGTGCACGGTTGAAATTGTTAGAGTTGTTGGGGTTGTTGTGATTTCCTCCGGGCCTTGGGTTTCCGCGGTAGGGATAGGTCGGACGGTTCATTGGGGGTCTGTTGGTTCTCGGGGCAAATCCTGGAGATGGGTTGGGGCGATACTTTGGGGTATGATGGGTTCCTGGCTGATGCATCATGCGGCGCTTGCGGTTCTCATTGGCTTGGTTGATCTTTCTTTCCATCTGAATGCCAGAGTCGACAAGGGCTTCAATATCAGCAAAGGGGATATTGACCAACACCATCTGCATCTCATCGTGTAGACCATTCAAGAATCTTTCTTTCTTCTTGGCTTCAGTGTTGATCTCATCCGGGGCATACCCAGCTAATGACAACAATTTGTCACAGTATTCCACTATGGTCATCCTTCCTTTCTTTAGTTATCTGAACTCATATCTCATTCCCTTGATCAAACCCGGTGGCACATGGGTTCTGCTGAACTCGACCTTGAATTCCTCCCAGGTCATCATCTGTCCTCTGGTCATTGCACGAATGCTTTTCCACCATGCTCTTGCATCTCCGGCTAGATAGTGGGTGGCGAATAGAACTTTCTCGTTAGCTTCCACTCCGGCGACTTCCAGGTTGTTCTCCATGGTTTGCAGCCAATCATCTGCGTCTAAGGGCTCTTCCGACTTAGTGAAAACAGGTGGGTTGGTGTTCTGGAAATTCTTGAGCTTAGATCCATGGTTGTCCTGGTTTCCTTAGCCTTGATTGTTGTGGGCCAGCTGAGCTATATGCTGAAGGGTGGCTAAGTTGGCTTGACGTTCGACTCTTTCAGCTTCGCGGTCAGAAACCAAAATTTGCAGGATCTGCAACATCGGGTCCGGGGATGAACCACTTCCTCTGCGGGGCACCTGAAGATTGAGATAGATCACGAGAAAAGAGGGAAATTTCTAAGGTTCAGGGACTTTGAAAAGTTTTTTAAAGTTTGACTCTGATTTTATAGCAACTTGCTTTTCATTCATTCATTCTTAGCACACGATACAACACACACCACAACAAAGGAAAAATATATGGTTTTATGAACCATTGTGGAAACTACGATATAGTGGGACCGAATACAACTCACTACGCTAGTGCTCAAGTGCTACTACTCCTTGGAGTCGGTGTAATCATCATCCTCATCATCCTCATCATCATCGATGAAGGCGAAATCCTCCTCATCGGTGAATAAGTCCATGGCCTGATCCTCCAGAAAATCATCATCATCACTGAGATAGGAGTAGGGGTATCCACGAAGATCATCTCCGGCATTCTCCCTTTCCTCTAACTGCATGTCTCTCTCGTGGATGGTCTCCTCCAAATCTGAGATACGGTGGCGAAGACGGGCAATGATGCGCTCTTTCTTGTCAAGATGACGGCAGCAAGACTTGCGGTCCTTCCCTAGCATGGCGATGGTCTGATCCTTCGTGCTGATGATGGCGGACTTGTGGTTGGAGTAGTCATGAGCATTGTCCAGTTCCTGCTGACGATCATACATCATGAAGCTAAGGTGGTCCAATTGAGTCTTCAGCTCGTGGTGGTATGGGGCTTGCAGTGGCTGTCCCATAGCATCACCCCTTGGACAAAACTCAAAGCGGGTACCCTTGATCTGGTTGATACTCTGCCCACACAGACGGGCAAGAGCTTCCTGCATGGCCCTGGCAAGTCCATCGAGCCAGTTGTTCTCTCTTAAGGTGAACTGAATTCTCTCGGCAGTGGGAGGTTCGATCTTTCCTCGGAGACTTGCAAAAACTAGCCATTGTCGATCTTCTCCTTCCTGATCATTGAGCTAGGCTCCGAAGAAGTCGGGGTGCGGACGCTCTAGAAGTTCCGAAAGCTGGTCCAAATCCCGCTCAAAGATGAGGTCTCCTCCATTCCCCAACTGATAAAACTTGTTGTACTTCACGTCCATCTATAAGAATATAGGATGAGTAAGTTAGTAGAGTGATCAAGTGTGTCAAATTTTATGTATTTTGCAAGAGTTTTTGACGAACATGAATTTTTATGAAAGAAACAAAGTGATAAGAATGGGAATAATTTTTTGTAAATATTTGCTTCCTTTGGTTTTGAAACTAAGTTTCTGATTCAAACGTCCAGTCTAACTAGGGTCTCCTATGGTCAGGATGGCTCTGATACCAACTTGTCAACACCCGGATTTTTAATCCCAGATGCCTGTTATGCCATACATCGCAATCCCAGGATTACCATTTTTGCGAGACATAACATATTTGGATATCACAGTACATCATCCATTACAAACCATACATAAGGTCTTACACAAATAAGGATCTCATGATCCAGTTCTTAATACAACTCAAGCAGCGGAATAACGTAATAATAAAGGTAGCGTAGGCGAAGCTCCATCTCTGGGGTCACAGGCAATGCTGACGATGGGAGATGATCCTAGTTGTCGTAACCTTCCTGCGGTCCATCATCCTGGTACTCCTCTTCACAGTCTGGCCACGGGAATTGCCAGGGACAAAGCCATGAGTACTCTTTAAGTACTCGCAAACTAATACTAACAAGTTAAGGGGGTTTTTGTAGTAGGACACTAAGCTCTAGGGTTGTTTTTCAAAAAGCCAGATTTACCTCTACTAAATTCAGAAGCAAGAAAACTAGTTGAATCTTATAATGCCTTCTTGAGTTCCTCCTGCCGGGTTCCTCCTTCTTGAGTTCCTCCTGCCGGGTTGTCCTTCTTGCCTTTCTCGGCCTACATTTTCTTGGTTCTCATTTCCCTGAGCGACGTTCCTTCGTGTTCCCTGCGCACAGGCCGGGTTTCCTTGAACCACTGCAGGGTCATAAGAAACCATCTTCTTGTTCCTTCCTGAATCTACACTCTTTTCCTTTCTCTGTCTCAGCGCCGCTCCTGGTGAGGAGGCTGTATGGCCTGATAATCTTGCCGGGATTGGAGTTGCCGAGTGAACAAGCTGTGACCTCCCAGCTATACCTGGATTTTCCCTATAGTACGCTTCATTCAGCATTCTTGCTTCTCTTACCAACTGTAACATCCCAGCATTAGAGCTTAGAAATAAGCTGAACACAGATGTGTGCATTGCATTCATGCATAGAAAATCCGAATAATTTTCGCGCTTTTAAATAAAAACTTGTCAAAGAGATTGAAGCTTCTCTCAACTTGATGGAATTGAAGTAGATCGTCAAGTTGACTGCGATAAGTTTCAATATGACCTTTGCTAAAACCTTATTTTGTGTAAGGGAGATTTGATCTAAGGATAGATCAAATGTAATAAAAGTTAAACCCTAATTCATGACTTAATGAATTATATTTGATCCTTAGGTGATCATATTATAATATTCATTACAACAACTCATGAATACCAAGTTATAAATATAACTTAAGTAATAGGAAAGTAGTAACTAAATATTGATATACCTTAATCTCATCTACTTATACCATGAGTATCATGGTAATACCTAATCTTAACACTTTAGTGAGATTGAGTAAGAAATAAACCAAGTCAAGATCATTCACCATATATCCTTCTTTCCATGTCAATCCTTATGGAATCATATCCTTATAATTGTTGTTCATCAATGTTGAGTAATCAACTATGGATTCACAAATTTTTAAACTATCAATTCTTGATCTATCAACTCTTGTTCTTATCATAGCATTCACTTCTGTCCTTTAGAAAAAGAAGTAAGAAGAGGTAAATAGTAATGCTAGTTTGAAATATCATCTATAGGATGGGAGAGTTAGAAGAGAATAAGATCAATGTGATAATTGATGGAGTTAATTCACCCCTGTAATGATAGAAGAGTTAATTGGAATATATATTCATATGGTAACAAAGAGGATTCCAAGGATGAATATTGAAGATAGTTACCAAGGAGTAGTCCTATTGGATCAAGTAGGTATAGTCAATGAATTATATCTCTTAATCCAATAGAGATAAACAGAAGATAATTATAATACAACTGTAATGTTGTATGGAAGGAAGCCTTGATTAGCCAACTGGAAACCTAAACCATAAAGGATCAAAGGATTATAATGGCCATTCCTTATTCACCAAGATTGAATGCTTATATCATGTATAAGTGGCATTTGTGGATAAAACATGATTGAAAACCTAGTATAGATATGTTATCCTAGGTTAGCGATGACAAGTCATATTAATATAATGTGAGGTTGGAGTATTAGATACTGGAGTCAAGTAGAGACAATATAGTAAGATCAAGATGATGCTAGAGTAACATTGGATTATAGAAGTAGTAGTTTCCTTTTGGAAAATACTAACACTTGAGGTGCAGTAGTTTGATATAGACATCTACTAGAGAAATATTAGTGATGGATGATTAAAGAGGAGTACGAATGGAGTTAGAAGTAACTACTTGTTTGATGGGAGAGTATCAGCAATATAGTAGTTGATATAACCAAGTCTTGATAGGTGAAGATTATGAAAAGCTTTAGTGTCAAGTTCATTGGATTTATCAATGGGTTTAGAAGAATAAAAGGTGGATAAGAATATTCTTGTGAAGTAAAGCTCATCATGTTAACACATGATGATGGATAGGAAGAAGTAGAATATCTAGGAAAAGAATTCCTTAATTAGAAGTCCACGATTGTGAATCATGGTAGATAGGAATTCTGGGTAAACATTAAACCCTAAATCTATAATCAAGCTTAACATCCATCCCATATGTTGGAGCAATCATCTTGTTCCCACAATGGTTGATAGGAATAATTTCCTACATCAAATCACTTCAACACATCTTTGACATTCTCCACCATCATTCTCATAGGTACTTAGGAACTATCTTTATCAATTCTGTCTCATAAGCTAGCCTAGAAAACAATCTCACTATTTTAATTTAAATGGTGATATCATTCTAGATCACAAAAATAAAAACAATTTGTCTTAGCCATTAATCTTTATTCACAACAACAGAAGAATATAAGTATATTAAGAACCCTAACCCCTAGGGTTAGACTTTGCAATTCAATCCCTAACTTCTATGTTAGATATAATAAAATATCTAAATTGCTATTTCTTAAATTTATGAGAATAATAATAACCATATTAATTACTCAAAACTCTATGTATCAAATAATAATGAAGGATCAATATATATAAAAGTTTATTTAACATTATAAAACAATAAGAATCAAAACTCCTGGTGTCACATCCCAAGATTTTCCAAATCTTGTAATGTGAAAAATAAATGAATAAAATAAAACTTTGTTTGATTTTCAGGGTGAGAAGAAACTTTTTGAATCCAATTGGAAACCTTCAAACCAATTTGGATCAAATAAATCCTAAAGGTATTTAAAAAGATAAACATTTAATAAAGGAAAATAAAATATTTTGAAATTACTATTTTGGATCTTTTAAATAAAAAGATTTGGTTTCAAAAGAAAAGATAGATTTATAAATAAGGATTATTTTATAGAGCCAAATTAAACCTTAGCCAAGTTTTTGAAATAAAATGTTTTGTTTTGATAAAAATAGTAAAGGCTTATTTAAATCAAATAATAAGGATTTAATATCCAATTTTATTTAAGTAAGGGCTTTTCCCATTTTTAATAAACACTAACACTTATTTATTTATTTCAAATAAGTTTTCTAAGTATTTTATATTCTCAAATAAAACCTACTGAAGTTTTGGTTTTATTTGGATTTCAAATAAAGTTTTTAAATAAAACAAATCCTATTTGATTTAATAACCAAGGTCCATTTTATTTAATGGAACCTAAAATAAAAATGTTATTTTATTTTAAACAAGTTTTCCAAGTATCTTATATTTTCAAATAAAACCTACTGATTTGGTTTTGAAAATATTTGGATTTCAAATGGAGATTTTATTAAATAAATCAAACCCTATTTGATTAAATAACTAAAGGTCCATTTTATTTAATTAATGAATGGATCCTAAAAAGAATAAAAATATTATTTTATTTTGGGATTTGGTTTATGTTGCTAAACAGAACCAAATTCAAAGTTACAAAGTGTGGTGATTGTTTGATTTGTTTTGAATGTTGTTTGCTTGTTTGAAATTTAAAACAGGAAATAGAAATAGAAAAAGAAAAAGGATTCAGAACAAAAAAATATGCAAAGGACCCAGCCCAACCGTCTGGCCCAGCTCCAGTATGACCCAGCAAGCCCACCTGTTTCCTCGCCCCCGAACCGTTTTCTTCACCGCAGAAGCAACCCGCGAGGACGCTGACAAGTGGACCCCTCCCCCTCACTCCTTTTCTCACTGACCAGCCGACCCCACCCCTCCTGCTCATCGTCCTCACCCGCAGCGACCTGTTCTTCCCCGCTCCTGCCGTTGATTCCTCAGGATTAATTCGTCTTAATGCGACCACCATTACTCGCTTTGATCACGCAAGCTTAAACGCCCATGCCTCCTCTCCATTTCCCCTCTCTCACCCCGCATTAGCATGCCCCCAGGCCGTCATGATTCTTCTCTGAACCTCACTGCCACCGACGAGCCTTTCCCTCGATTCCGGCCGTGTCTTGCCACCCCTCGCCTCCTTGACCACACTCGCATACTCCCCAAGCCCTGGCGCACCTTTTCAGATCGCTACCACTCACACATGAAGCTCTGCAGTTCGAGAAGGCGTCACCTCGAGCCAGCGCCTCCTGTAAACCAGACCTCCCCTCTCTTCTCCGTGGATATGATGATGATCGCCATGCTCTTGCGAACCTAACGGTGTCTCCCTTTCGTCCTAGGGTGCCCCCTATCCTCGCCCTCGACGACCTCCAGAGCCGCCCGAGGCCCAGCTCATCTCCGGCGAGCAATCAAGCCCGCTCCAGTGCGCCCCTTGACAAGGCGGCATCACCTTGAGCTTCCCCAGGCCTCTGCGAACGCTTTGAGTACCTCCCCAGCCACCCTTTCTTCCTGTATCGCCGGCGCCGCCACCGTCTGGCCGCTCCGCCGCCAGCCACCGCCACAGTGCTGCTCGTTTAGGGTCGAGCTCACAGCAGCCGTCCGATCTTGATCTGGTGGATAGGATAGAAAGTAAGCGAATGGGTACGCACGCTTCTGAGCCGCATGATTCAACTTGATCCAACGCGCTAGAATAGCCGATCCGAGTGAAGCGGTACCGACGAATGAGAATAGGACGCGTGGCACCAGACGATTTAAAATAGAATTTGAAATCTGATTTAGATGCCATTTTGAAACCCTTGTAACTTTCAAACCACACGTGCAAAAATTACAAATTTTATACCAATGGAATCAGCAAGACAAGCCCTCGCCAACCATGCCTTTTGTTTAATAAAAAGCCTCTGGTAAAATGGTTGTTCTTGCAGAAACATTTGTATGCTAGCTAAGGATGTAAAAATTGTTCAAAAATGTTTTTGGGGATAAAATCCATGGCCAATTGTGTGATTTGAACCTACTAACATTAGGAAACACTTTGTGGATTCAAAAATGAATTTGGTGAAACAAAATAATGACTCTTTGATTTAAAACCTTTTCTAGTCAAATAGAAATGTGGTTTATTTATTAAAAATGGTTTTGGAAGAAAACTTTTGGAAAATGTTTTGTTTTAAACTCTCTGACCCTAAACACCAAGTTTTATGGTTTTAAAACATATTTGGTGAACCGTATAGATTAATGCCTTAGTAAAAAAATATTTCTACACCACATAAAATGATGCTTTGTCTTGAAAATGGTTTAGGAAATGAAACCTTTTGCAAATGACTTTGCCACTTTATAAAATGACCATTAGGTGTTTTCAAATGTTTATGACCCATTAGGAACCACTTTTTCAAACAAAACAAAGCTTGGCATGCTTGCATGCATTACTTTGACTTTGTCATTTTATATGATGTTTTGCTTGATTGGTAGATTGAGTTTGTGCCTTGCTTGATTGAATTGTAGTGACTTGAAGAGTGTGATTGTTGCAAGGACAAGGAGTGAACCTATACCCTCTACCAAAAAGGCAAGTGATGCTTCATACTTTTTGTCCCATTACTTTCACTATGCATTAGTGATTTTTCTAAGTAAAACTTGCATGGAATTTTGGTAAGTATAAACCTTGCTATATAAAACCTAGTAGATGGAACCTTAGTAGAAATGTTCCTAAGTTAAGATTCCTACTACTATCAAGCTTAGCCTAGCTAATAGAAAACAAGGGTGGAATATATATTCACACTATGGAAAAATTTCTAAGTCAGAGGACTTGTGTTTTTGTTTAATAAAACAACTAAGTTAATGAATCACCTGGGTGGAATGGTAATTGCTTGGTGGATTTTGGTTGAGTGGTTCACAAGGCCCATGTCTATGGTTTACCTTGTGTATCTCACTTGTGGATGGCCACCCAGGAACAAAGAGATTTGAGATGTCAAATGTTGAGAAGCTTCAAGTGCAGCCACTTGGTATTATGGGCTCTGCCTAGATCATATAGGTTGCAAGAACTTAGCCATATGGATAGTTGGTGGTAGTGTTTGATAGGTTGGAGCGCGTCCATTTTGGTCTAATGGAAGGCTTCTGAAAGATCTTGTCTTGGGAAACCAAGTCTTGTGTGGAAAGTGCACCACCTCTGCAGAGTGTAAAATCTAAGTACTTAGCCATGTCCCTGGTAAAGGACAATTTGAGCATCAAGACATGGAAGCAATCAAGAATCTCATCATTCAAATTTCTAAGTTAAAATCTTGTGGTTTAACAAGGGTTAAAGGATCTTCAATCTTTGATTGAGAAAAATGATTTTGTCAAGCAAAAACTTAGTGTTTTCAAAATGATAAGGAAAATCTATTTTGAGCAATGCAAGCCTCAACTCCACTTAGCCAAATGCATATAGATAATAGACTCCACTATACTACCATAGTATCACTTGCCAATACAATTCAAATGTATTGACCCTTGTGGCTATAACTTGTTATGTTGCAGGTTTGATTGTTTTAGTGAAGTTGATTGATTAGGATTACAAAGTCTACAACCAACATGTCTGTCTGTGGCACTTTGAAGATGAAGGACCCCATGCTTATAGTTATTCCGCTGCAATGTAATGTAATAGCCAAATGAGGTATGTAAGATGTAATAAAATTATGTTATTCCTGGTTATAAAGTTGTATTATGACCTTTGTTTCTTGATATTACATCTTAACTGTGGATGCCAGCTATTGATCCAGGGACTAGCATTGTAAACACAGGGGACTCTACCTTATATTAAAGGTTGGGACTCTTACATATGGTATCAGAGCATTGTGTTGCCTGTAGGATTTGTAAACCTAGGATTGGACAAAAAACCCTTAGAAAAATAGGAGTTGTATTTGTTCCAAAACTTATTTACAGAACACTCGTAAACTCTTTCCTCAACCATTTTGGTTTCAACTCTACATCTCCTCTATTTCAACTTGATGGAAAAACCTACCCCATGGCCAAGGACTTCACCATGAGCAAAGGACAACATCAACCCTAATGACTTCAACTTCTTCAACTCCAATGACTTCAACATCTTCAGCATATTCACCAAGGACTTCCAACTTGGATATCACTAAGGACTACAAGAGAGACAAGGAAATCTTGCTCAAGATTTGGAGACTAAGGGAATGCAAAAGTTAGAAGGAGCCCACATCACTTGATGTTTAGTAACCAAGGAGTTTTCCCAAAGAAACCATGATCTCAAGTAAGAAGAATCAAACAAGAAGGATGGAAAGATCACAAGTGGACCACATAGATGGACCTCCATATTTTAGTTAAGTCAAACACACAAACTTATGTGGTGTAACAAAAATATTTTGTTGCCTAAAAATGTGATTGAACTTTGTTGTTTGAGCGGAATGTTTGTTTGTGATTGCTTGCACATTGCTTGTGTAAATTGTGATGTGTGTGATCAGAATTATTCCCTTAGAAATATTTTGCCTATTCTAATCCCAATCCAAACCAAACAGATGACTTCTCCAAGGGACTCCAACATCAAGGTTGATGACAACAACAACAACCAAGAGGACAACATGAGAGAACTTATAGCAACCCAAAACCAGTTGAGCCAAGAGACAACTCAGCTTTTAGCCAACAACAATGGACTAGACCCAGCCATACAAAGGATTTTGAAACTTCAATCCCAATTGCTGCAAGGATTGGTTACTCAAATGATCAACATGGGAGAAAACTTTTCCCAAAGAGCTAATGACAACAAGGATGACAAGGATGTTATTTTAGAAGGAACCAAGGCTTGCAATACTTGTGGATACAAGGATCATGCATCCAAGGAGCATGAAGATCAATGTCCAAAGAAGAGATAAAGATCTCCCACCTATGAAGAACATGAACTAGAAGAACTCCTAGCTTTGGAGAGACCCAAAAAGAAGAAGAAGAAGAAATACCCCAACCCTAACAAGGAGGATATTACTCAAGTGCAATGTTACAATTGCAAAGAGATGGGACACTATGCCAATGAATGCCCAGAAAAGAAGAAGAACCAAGGAAACAAACAAGAGGCAATGATACCAAAGGAAAAGAAAGATATCAGCCAAGTGATGTGTTTCAAATGCAAGGAACTAGGCCACTATGTAAACAATTGTCTAGAAAGGATGAAGAACAAGTTAAACAAGCCTATGAAGGATCTCAACCTTGGCCCATGAGTCAAGTGTGGAAACAAAGGACACTATGCAGATGTTTGCCCAGAGAAGTTCCCCAGAAGGCCAATATGTAAACTAGTTGGAATTTTTTTAAGGGTGGTAGTACCCTAGATGCTTTTGAGCCAACTTGTAACCCTAGCCTCCCTAAATCTCAGGACGAGATTTATTTTAAGGGTGGTAGCCTGTCACATCCCAAGATTTTCCAAATCTTGTAATGTGAAAAATAAATGAATAAAATAAAACTTTGTTTGATTTTTAGGGTGAGAAGAAACTTTTTGAATCCAATTGGAAACCTTCAAACCAATTTGGATCAAATAAATCCTAAAGGTATTTAAAAAGATAAACATTTAATAAAGGAAAATAAAATATTTTGGAAACTATTTTGGATCTTTTAAATAAAAAGATTTGGTTTCAAAAGAAAAGATAGATTTATAAATAAGGATTATTTTATAGAGCCAAATTAAACCTTAGCCAAGTTTTTGAAATAAAATGTTTTGTTTTGATAAAAATAGTAAAGGCTTATTTAAATAAAATAATAAGGATTTAATATCCAATTTTATTTAAGTAAGGGCTTTTCCCATTTTTAATAAACACTAACACTTATTTATTTATTTTAAATAAGTTTTCTAAGTATTTTATATTCTCAAATAAAACCTACTGAAGTTTTGGTTTTATTTGGATTTCAAATAAAGTTTTTAAATAAAACAAATCCTATTTGATTTAATAACCAAGGTCCATTTTATTTAATGGAACCTAAAATAAAAATGTTATTTTATTTTAAACAAGTTTTCCAAGTATCTTATATTTTCAAATAAAACCTACTGATTTGGTTTTGAAAATATTTGGATTTCAAATGGAGATTTTATTAAATAAATCAAACCCTATTTGATTAAATAACTAAAGGTCCATTTTATTTAATTAATGAATGGATCCTAAAAAGAATAAAAATATTATTTTATTTTGGGATTTGGTTTATGTTGCTAAACAGAACCAAATTCAAAGTTACAAAGTGTGGTCATTATTTGATTTGTTTTGAATGTTGTTTGCTTGTTTGAAATTTAAAACAGGAAATAGAAATAGAAAAGGAAAAAGGATTCAGAACAAAAAAATATGCAAAGGACCCAGCCCAACTGCTGCCCAGCTCCATTAGCAGAGACCAGCAAGCCCACCTGTTTCCTCGCCCCCGAACCGTTTTCTTCACCGCACAAGCAACCCGCGAGGACGCTGATAAGTGGACCCCTCCCCCTCACTCCTTTTCTCACTGACCAGCCGACCCCATCCCTCCTGCTCATCGTCCTCACCCGCAGCGACCTGTTCTTCCCCGCTCCTGCCGTTGATTCCTCAGGCTTAATTCGTCTTAATGCGACCAACATTACTCGCTTTGATCACGCAAGCTTAAACGCCCATGCCTCCTCTCCATTTCCCCTCTGTCACACCGCATTAGCATGCCCCCAGGCCGTCCTGATTCTTCTGCGAACCTCACTGCCACCGACGAGCCTTTCCTTCGATTCCGGCCATGTCTTGCCACCCCTCGCCTCCTTGACCACACGCGCATACTCCCCAAGCCCTGGCGCACCTTTTCGCATCGCCAGCTCACCCACGCGAGCTCTACAAGTTCGACAGCGTCACCCCGAGCCAGCGCTGCTGTCTGTCTTCAACTGCGGCGACGTCTCCCAGGTAAACCAGACCTCCCCTCTCTTCTCCGTGGATACGATGATGATCGCCATGCTCTTGCGAACCTAACGGTGTCTCCCTTTCGTCCTAGGGTGCCCCCTATCCTCGCCCTCGACGACCTCCAGAGCCGCCCGAGGCCTAGCTCATCTCCGGCGAGCAATCAAGCCCGCTCCAGTGCGCCCCTCGACAAGGCGGCATCACCTTGAGCTTCCCCAGGCCTCTGCGAACGCTGTGAGTACCTCCCCATCCACCCTTGCTTCCTGTATCGCCGGCGCCGCCACTGTCTGGCCACTCCGCCGCCAGCCACCGCCACAGCGCCGCTCGTTTAGGGTCGAGCTCACAGCAGCCGTCCGATCTCGATCTGGTGGATAGGATAGAAAGTAAGCGAATGGGTACGCACGCTTCTGAAACACATGATTCAACTTGATCCAACGCGCCAGAATAGCCGATCCGAGTGAAGCGGTACCGACGAATGAGAATAGGACGCGTGGCACCAGACGATTTAAAATAGAATTTGAAATCAGATTTAGATGCCATTTTGAAACCCTTGTAACTTTCAAACCACACGTCCAAAAATTACAAATTTTATAACAATGGAATCAGCAAGACAAGCCCTAGCCAACCATGCCTTTTGTTTAATAAAAAGCCTCTGGTAAAATGGTTGTTCTTGCAGAAACATTTGTATGCTTCCTAAGGATGTAAAAATTGTTCAAAAATGTTTTTTGGGATAAAATCCTTGGCCAATGGTGTGATTTGAACCTACTAACATTAGGAAACACTTTGTGGATTCAAAAATGAATTTGGTGAAACAAAATAATGACTCTTTGATTTAAAACCTTTTCTAGTCAAATAGAAATGTGGTTTATTTATTAAAAATGGTTTTGGAAGAAAACTTTTGGAAAATGTTTTGTTTTAAACTCTCTGACCCTAAACACCAAGTTTTATGGTTTTAAAACATATTTGGTGAACCCTATAGATTAATGCCTTAGTAAAAAAATATTTCTACACCACATAAAATGATGCTTTGTTTTGAAAATGGTTTAGGAAATGAAACCTTTTGCAAATGACTTTGCCACTTTATAAAATGACCATTAGGTGTTTTCAAATGTTTATGACCCATTAGGAACCACTTTTTCAAACAAAACAAAGCTTGGCATGCTTGCATGCATTACTTTGACTTTGTCATTTTATATGATGTTTTGCTTGATTGGTAGATTGAGTTTGTGCCTTGCTTGATTGAATTGTAGTGACTTGAAGAGTGTGATTGTTGCAAGGACAAGGAGTGAACCTATACCCTCTACCAAAAAGGCAAGTGATGCTTCATACTTTTTGTCCCATTACTTTCACTATGCATTAGTGATTTTTCTAAGTAAAACTTGCATGGAATTTTGCTAAGTATAAACCTTGCTATAGTAAAACCTAGTAGATGGAACCTTAGTAGAAATGTTCCTAAGTTAAGATTCCTACTACTATCAAGATTAGCCTAGCTAAGAGAAAACAAGGGTGGAATATATATTCACACTATGGAAAAATTTCTAAGTCTGAGGACTTTTGTTTTTGTTTAATAAAACAACTAAGTTAATGAATCACCTGGGTGGAATGGTAATTGCTTGGTGGATTTTGGTTGAGTGGTTCACAAAGACCATGTCTATGGTTTACCTTGTGTATATCACTTGTGGATGGCCACCCAGGAACAAAGAGATTTGAGATGTCAAATGTTGAGAAGCTTCAAGTGCAGCCACTTGGTATTATGGGCTCTGCCTAGATCATATAGGTTGCAAGAACTTAGCCATATGGACAGTTGGTGGTAGTGTTTGATAGGTTGGAGCGCGTACATTTTGGTCTAAGGGAAGGCTTCTGAAAGATCTTGTCTTGGGAAACCAAGTCTTGTGGGGAAAGTGCACCACCTCTGCAGAGTGTAAAATCTAAGTACTTAGCCATGTCCCTGGTAAAGGACAATTTGAGCATCAAGACATGGAAGCAATCAAGAATCTCATCATTCAAATTTCTAAGTTAAAATCTTGTGGTTTAACAAGGGTTAAAGGATCTTCAATCTTTGATTGAGAAAAATGATTTTGTCAAGCAAAAACTTAGTGTTTTCAAAATGATAAGGAAAATCTATTTTGAGCAATGCAAGCCTCAACTCCACTTAGCCAAATGCATATAGATAATAGACTCCACTATACTACCATAGTATCACTTGCCAATACAATTCAAATGTATTGACCCTTGTGGCTGTAACTTGTTATGTTGCAGGTTTGATTGTTTTAGTGAAGTTGATTGATTAGGATTACAAAGTCTACAACCAACATGTCTGCCTGTGGCACTTTGAAGATGAAGGACCCCATGCTTATAGTTATTCCGCTGCAATGTAATGTAATAGCCATATGAGCTATGTAAGATGTAATAAAATTATGTTATTCCTGGTTATAAAGTTGTATTATGACCTTTGTTTCTTGATATTACATCTTAACTGTGGATGCTAGCTATTGATCCAGGGACTAGCATTGTAAACACAGGGGACTCTACCTTATATTAAAGGTTGGGACTCTTACACCTGGATTAAATAGTAATACATTCATTAATAAGCTTATGGACATTAGACAAATTAAACTCATATCAAAAGACCCTACAAATACAAAAACAAAAATATATACATATATCTATAAGAAAATAAAGAAGTGATAATCTTATATAATAAAAATATACACAAAATATAAATACACTTCATTAGTGTTGCAGCTATTTAGCAAATAGTTCTATAAATAAATTTGCAAACAATTGTGTAATTATAAGTTTAGAAATTAAAACAGGAAATAGAAAATGTATAATTAAACAGAAAAAACGAAACCAGGCCTGAGGCCCATTCCCTCTCTCTCTTATCCATCACCCACAAGCAGCAGCCGTCATCTTCCTCTTCTTCCCCATGGCCCACCTAGCCCACGAGCGGCCCGCATACCCCTTCAAACTATTTTTCCTTTCTTCCTCCTTGTGACAGAAGGCATCATCGAGGAAGAAGCTCGGTGGAGCTCCGGCGACAGCCCGATCAACCCCACGATGCGCGCCGCTGCTCCAGAAGCTCTATAAGAGGGCCGCAGCATCGCGTGGAGAAACCCTGCACGCCATCCCTTCCCCTATCCCTTCCTCCTATCAAATTCCCCTTCTGCCGAAACCCTAACCCGCCATGGCTCGAGCTAGAGCTCGCTTCCGGTCGTCCCGAGCCTCGCCGTAAAGCTTGGAAGACTCGCCATGTTCGACTCCATCGATTGCCCCCGTCAGCACAAGCAGGTGAAGTCCCATACGCTTGGATTGAGACCCCGTCCCAACTTCGGCCACCGTCCTCCCCATTGATTCCGGCTACCCTGAGCCTTCCCCAGCTCACCATGTCATCCAGGTGAGCCGCCGGTTCTTCCAGTACCTCTTGTACTCTGTAATTCGCCTTAACTTTCTCCCACCACAAGCACCCGACATCGTCGCCGTCGGCCACCGTTGTGCACCGTGATCCAGCGACCAAAAACTAATCGCGTCGCCACTATTTGGCTCTCCATCGCAACCTCTTTCTAGCAAGCCCAGTCTCGGTCGAACGCGTGCACTCAATCATACAATCGTCGTTTGATCTGAGAGTATCATCCGTGGATGAGGTCAGCATGACAGCATGCTGATGTCACCCCCAGCCCTGTCAACAAATTTGACTTGGTTTGTGCCTATGTGGCAGATGAGGTGTACTCGACCCCACTGGTCACTGACCTTGGGTAGGTTCTGTATTGGTATAAAAAGATGTTCTCTATTTAGAAAATTAGATAAAACATTATAAAATTAAATATAAATATTTCCTAAAATGTAATAAATTGATTAAATCTTGTTTAATTAATAACATTTGATTCATAACTCAGAAAAATGTGTATAATATATGAAAATTTGTAGAAAAATAAAAATCTATAACTTAAAACTATTATCAAACAATATTATGTTAACAATTTAAATAATTGTTATTTAATAAAGAATTTATAAGTAATAAAACTTTGATAATTCATATTTTAATAATGATAAATGTTAAAAATATAAATAAAATACCAAAAATCTTAGAAAAATAAGAAATATAATTTAAATCTATAATCATTCATTATTATTTCACTTATTAAATATTTATTATTTATTAAGTGTTTATAAAGTATTAAACATTGTAAAAATCATATCTTATTATTTATAAATCATTAAAATAAATGTAATATACCAAACTAATCCCAAAAATAATACTACATATTATAAATATAATATCCTACTTTTGAGTTAAATAAAAATTCAAACACTTTAGCCACTTGAATTTAAACCCATTTCCTTAATTAATAATTCATATAAAGGTAAATAAAATTTGCTAATAATTCTAGAAATTAGTCAATTGAGTCTAATAAATAGTATTAGTCTTAAATATTGATAGTATGAAATCAAAATGAATTAACACACTTCAAATACAATTTTATTAAATTATCTCTCAACCATTAATGTAGATTATTTTATAAAAGCATCCTTATCCAATCTAAAATCTCCAAGAATAATTGTAATGAGATAAAAACCATTCCTTTACTTTAACCACAAGTTTATAAACAAATCAAAACACTATAAGTGAGTTCATAAGTAGCAAATAATATTGTTTACTTATTCATAAACCTTAACCACACCCTTATAGGGAGGTAAATCCCTTTATACATTTATAATGTAAAGAAACCAGTACCAAATACAAGTAATACCATTCTTAAGTAACTTTAAGAAACCTTATGAAGTACACAAGGTACAAATAACATAAGCAATATACTCTAAGTTCATCTATGTCTTTAAAGTTAACTTTAGTCTATAATACTTTAAATAATGATAAAGACTTTATTATATGCTTTATAGTTAACTTTGGTCTGTTATAGTTAAGTTATAAAGTATCTTAATACCAAAATCACCAAGTTAAAAACCAAGATAGATAAGTCTCAAATACTAATGATGTCATTATTCAAATGGAGCAATTCTTTCTTACTTAAAAATTATAACTAGTAAGAACACCTAATAAGGTTAACTTAAAATTTAAGTACTTTCCCTTAGCAAAGTAAGATTTTCTTCAAAAGTTATTCCTTGAAGGAACATTATAAAGTAAGACATAAGCATTTTTATGAAAGCTATAAATGATGAACAAACCTTATATACATATTCTATAGATACATTTCCCACTTGAGTATTCCATTATTGTGTATGCTTATTTATACTTACATGTTGTTTCACACACACTCACAAGCCTTAATAAGAAGCACATGTATGAAACTTAATCTAAAAGGGCAACACATTCAAAGGAAACCCTTTCCAGTATCCAAACTCTAGAACAAAGTTACCCCGGGATTCGATTTTATCAACTTGCATTACATTACTTATGCATAAAAGCATCTTGCTTCTTTAAACATTAGTCCTTACCGGACCAATGATGTTGATTTCAGATACTGTATCTTATATTATCTTGAAGACCGTGAGTGCATAATCTTGCAATCACAAAAGGCAAGTTCACACTTGCTCATGTCCTTTTGATTATTTTCTGTAAAGTATTTTGCAAATCAAGTGTTGTAATCACCTGCATTCCAAAAAGGTCAAAAAACACTATTTTTGATAATAATGTGAACTATTGGTTACTGATCCAGGGTGATCAGCTAATCTATTAAATCTGGCAGTTGGAATACCACTTCTTAGTAATATATCCTCTAGGACTTAACAACCAAGGTCGCCAGTGATTCTTGTGCCGTATATTACGCGTTGACCATGAGATTTGGATTGGGATAGAGAAGTCAGCTGTATCCTTTTCCTCTCGTATGGAGGCAACACGACCTTAACGTGACGTTGTGATTCCTTGTGCGGATCCAACATATGGGTGGGCACCCTTACGCCCCAAACTTTTGGTGTGTAGATTATCTATGGATGGTGTTTAGTGGATGGACAATTTAATATGGAACTTGCCAGGGCAACACCAGGTCATAGAATCTTCGAGAAATCATCATGGTTTTATCCTGCCCGAAAGGGGGCTTAACGAAGGTGAGACATCCCCAAAGGATCATGCAGACATATGAGGTTAAGGAGAGGGCAGTGAATGCCTTGGATCTTAGGTTGGGCCTCAAACCATGGAAGTTTGAACGGGAACATACTCCCGGCCGTGCAACAAATCTTAAGATCTCTCATGGGTGAAGTGACGCACCTCTGCAGAGTGTAAGAACTGTAACTTGTTACTCTCTGTTCCGGGAAGGAGCTGCGAACGCGGCGGGAAAGGAACTCCATGAAAGTTCTGGTAAACCCGTGAGGGCTGACGGACATAGATTTTCAGAATAAAAGCAACCTTTGAAGAAATGTTTATGAAAACTTGCATTGCCTACGAACTATGGTCCGTGGCTATAGATATAGTGCATCAAACACTCCTTTTCTAGTGAACTTGCTGAGTACACTCATACTCAACGTATCTTCTTAACCCTTGCTAGATTCTGAAGCCATTAAGACGACGTCTACATCAAGTCATTGCTCTAGGAATCATCATCAAAATCTAAAGCTTTTCAATGCAGTCAAGAAAGTCAACAGATACATCATCTCCAGTGAAGACGAAGTTACTGATTAGATAGGAATATAATCTGTAGCCATAGAACCTATTTCTGTAGCGTATTGCAATAATAGCAATGCCAGACCATTAATTAAAATACTAGTCATAATAGTATGATAGTCTTGAGTTGTTTATTTCTGATTCTTCTTTGTAAGAAGTTTCTTTCTCTCTCTTTAACCTAGAGTGTTCTCTGGATCTTGTGTAAAGAGTTGAGTTGTAAACTATAGTCATGTCTTGGACCTGCTATGTATCTGTTGTACCACTCTGAGGGATGTAATACTAGTGAACGGTGTTTCATTGGTGTTATGTCAATGACTATAGTGTACTACATCATGCAGTTGTATGCTGGGTCACCGCTGTTGGTATCAGAGCATATGCTTTGACCTTAGGATTAAAACCCTTTTAGGAAGATCTGTAGGTGGATAGTGACTATAGAAGACATCTTACCTAAGCTAAATATTTTTATGACTTGTGATGAGTGTCCAATTGAGGACAGCTTTGTCACTAGATACTTAAGTCATTCTTTCTTAGTAGTAATTATTTTATCTTCTCTCAGTATAGTGCTATTTATTGTCTTCCGAAGGAGACATAACCCACCAAAATACTGTAGGAAAGCCAATTGACCACAGTAGATTAGGATCAAGTGCAATACATAAATTGAAGTAGTCTTAATAGTGTAGTGTAAACCTAGAATTTATGTAAGGCAGTTGAATCTTATGGTTAGTTAATAACCAAAGACAACATGGTGAATATCATTAGGATAAAGGTTGATGTAATGAGTACTAATCATGTGGGATTCACTTGAGAATTCTACGTGAGGAAGTGAAATTATGTTAAGACTTAATAAAAGTGTAGTGTGAAACAAAGTCATCATGGTTAGATTAGCTCTTAAATCATGATAAAAAAGACAAAACATAACAAGATCATGGTGAGATTAGCTCCGAAACCATGATGTAAGTGTAAGTATAATAAGTACTTAGTGAATTATCTTGGAGTAGAAGTATGAAAATACCATGGTAGAGCTATGATAGAAGTTTTAGGTGCTGAAAATTTCTAATAATCTTTGGTTTAAGTTAGAAAATAGAATCTGGATTTGGAGTGACCATGTGAGGTTAGCTACTAATAAATGATAGGTTGGTTATATTATCCATTCCAAGAGCGAGACTAAAGTTTAGTCAAAACCAAATTGAGACCACTTTGCTTAAAATTATCATGTTGCACTTGAGCAATTTGGGTAAATATTGAGATAAAGAATAGTTTGACCTATGTGCTAAGTATCACAATTTAAACCTATATGAGGAGGTGTCATATACTACACAACTAAGCCTAAATTCTGGAGATAATATACTCAACTATTATATTTTGGGCTTAGAATATTGTGTGTTATATGTACCACATTTGGATTTATTGGTTCTTCTTGGATCTTCTTGATTGACTAGATCTATACATGAAGTTTGACTTGGTGTGCAAATGCATGTTGCAACATCCAATTACTACTTGATGTTATAGACCTAGATAGGAATGGGAATTCGTGTAAGGGAGTGACGAGTTCCAAAGATCAAGATGAAGACCTACATGAAGAATTAAGTCAAGTGTAAGGAGTATCACAACACAAATCAATGTTTGTCCATTATAAGAAGGAAGATTAGTGTAGGAAATATATGGAACAACAACAAGGGATGAACTTAAGATTCACTCAAAGTAAGTGATGTTATTAAGAGGTTAATAAAGTAGTTGTACCAAGTTCATGGAAGTATCATGAACTAGTACAAAGAAGAAGCTTTGGAGAAAAATGGTATTCAAGCTCTGATAATTCAGAGAGAATGCCAGTGGTATGTTGGAACCCGTAGGGTAATACCTACAACCTAGGATGATCCGCAACCGGTATTTGATCCATAGTCGGTATTTGATCCACAATTGGTATCTTGTTCGTAGCCGGTGTTGGTTGACATAGTTAACCAGATCATCTTAAAAGTTGCATAAAAAGCATAAAACTTGGCCTAAGCCAAGTAAGAACGAAACGAGTATAAAATTTTATGCGATCATCTTTCGAGACTCTTCGCGAAGTCACATATATCAAAGCAAAAATGACCAAGTAGTAAGTAAAACTAATAATGATGAAAGATTTGCTTTGGGAATCCACAATTGTGTCGATACACCGTACAATCTTTCATAAGACCCTAACTAGGTAGAGTATAAGCTGGATAGAGACCAATATTCTATTTATAAAGCCAAGAAATACTAAATAGATAGTTTGAAGACTATTAGTGAACCCTAAGGGGGAGAGTAAACATTATAAATGAAAGTTGAAGAAGTACTATAGGTGATAATGAAAGATTATCTAAAGCTCAATAAGGTAAAAGCCTGAAGTAATAAAATAGAATAGTCCTAACAGACTAATTCTAAAAGAAACAAATCTTAAGTGAACTTGAAGAAGAAATAGAGCACATTCAATTAGAAGAATGTAGATGAACAAGAAATTCCAATGGGTATGGACTAAATTAGTTCAAATCCCATTTTGGAAGGATTACCAGTACAAATCATACAATGATAAATCAAAGACTATTCTTTTAGCCTCAATTATTGTCTAATAGAATTTAAAAACCCCGTTTTAGTGAAACTTCCTAGACCTTGCATAATACAGTAAGGAAATTCGATGATCAAGTGACGGAGTTAGATTAGGATACCTAATTAGGATAAGGAACTAAAGAAGAGACCCCAAATTAAGGAGTTTATAATAAGGAAATATCCCTAAGGGATTAAAGAAAAAGGAACTTTGGGTATTGGAGACAACAAGTTGGAGATTGCCAAGTATGTTATGAATTCAAGGAAATTGTTTGGATATGGAAAACTAAAATTATTCCCATTTGAGGTTACCATGGAGTTGAGAAATGTTGTAACCAATACAAGTCAATTCCTCATTTTGAAACATGAGAGTATACGAACTTCGAGGATGAAGTTTATTTTAAGGGTGAGAGTCTATAACATCCCAACATTAGAGCTTAGAAATAAGAGGAACACAGATGTGTGCATTGCATTCATGCATAGAAAATCCGAATAATTTTCGTGCTTTTAAATAAAAACTTGTCAAAGAGATTGAAGCTTCTCTCAACTTGATTGAATTGAAGTAGATCATCAAGTTGACTGCGATAAGTTTCAATATGACCTTTGCTAAAACCTTATTTTAGGTAAGAGAGATTTAATCTAAGGGTAGATCAAATGTAATAAAAGTTAAACCCTAATTCATTACTTAATGGATTATATTTGATCCTTAGTTGATCATATTATAATATTCATTACAATAACTCATGAATACCAAGTTATAAATATAACTGAAGTAATAGGAATGTAATATCTAAATCTTGATATACCTTAATCTCATCTACTTATACCATGAGTATCATGGTAATACCTAATCTTAACCCTTTAGTGAGATTGAGTAGGAAAGGAACCAAGTCAAGATCATTCACCATATATCCTTCTTTCATATCAATCCTTATGGAATCCTATCCTTATAATTATTGTTCATCAATGTTGAGTAATCAACTATTGATTCACAAATTCTTAAACTATCAATTCTTGATCTATCAACTCTTGTCCTTATCATAGCATTCACTTTAGTCCTTTAGAGAAACAAGTAAGAAGAGGTAAATAGTAATGCTAGTTTGAAATATCATCTATAGGATGGGAGAGTTGGAAGAGAATAAGATCAATGTGATAATTGATGGAGTTAATTCACCCCTGTAATGATAGAAGAGTTAATTGGAATATATATTCATATGGTAACAAAGAGGATTCCAAGGATGAATATTGAAGATAGTTACCAAGGAGTAGTCCTATTGGATCAAGTAGGTCTAGTCAATGAATTATATCTCTTAATCCGATAGAGATAAACAGAAGATAATTATAATACAACTGTAATGTTGTATGGATGGAAGCCTTGATTATCCAACTAGAAACCTAAACCATAAAGGATCAAAGGATTATAATGGCCATGCCTTATTCACCAAGATTGAATGCTTATATCATGTATAAGTGGCATTGGTGGATAAAACATGATTGAAAACCTAGTATAGATATGTTATCCTAGGTTAGTGATGACAAGTCATATTAATACAATGTGAGGTTGGAGTATTAGATACTGGAGTCAAGTAGAGATAAGATAGTATGATCAACATGATGCTAGAGTAACATTGGATTATAGAAGTAGTAGTTTCCTTTTGGAAAATACTAACACTTGAGGTGAAGTAGTTTGATATAGACATCTACTGGAGAAATATTAGTGATGGATGATTAAAGAGGAGTATGAATGGAGTTAGAAGTAACTACTTGTTAAATGGGAGAGTATCAGCAATATAGTAGTTGATATAACCAAGTCTTGATAGGTGAAGATTATGAAAAGCTTTAGTGTCAAGCTCATTGGATTTATCAATGGGTTTAGAAGAATAAAAGGTGGATAAGAATATTCTTGTTAAGTAAAGCTCATCATGTTAACACATGATGATGGATAGGAAGAAGTAGAATATCTAAGAAAGGAATTCCTTAATTAGAAGTCCAGGATTGTGAATCATGGCAGATAGGAATTCTGGGTAAACATTAAACCCTAAATCTATAATCAAGCTTAACATCCATCCCATCTGTTGGAGCAATCATCTTGTTCCCACAATGGTTGATAGGAATAATTTCCTACATCAAATCACTTCAACACATCCTGGACATTCTCCACCATCATTCTCATAGGTACTTAGGAACTATCTTTATCAATTTTGTCTCATAAGCTAGCCTAGAAAACAATCTCACTATTTTAATTTAAATGGTGATATCATTCTAGATCACAAACATAAAAACAATCTGTCTTAGCAATTAATCTTTATTCACAACAACAGAAAATATAAGTATGTTAAGAACCATAAACCCTAGGATTAGAATTTGCAATTCAAACCCTAACTTCTATGTTAGATATAATAAAATATCTACATTGATATTTATTAAATTTATGAGAATAATAATACTAACCATATTAATTACTGAAAACTCTATGTATCAAATAATAATGAAGGATCAATATATATAAAAGTTTCTTTAACATTATAAAACAATAAGAATCAAAACTCTTGGATTAAATAGTAATACATTCTTTAATAAGTTTATGGACATTAGATAAATTAAACTCATATCAAAAGACCCTACAAATACAAAAAGAAAAATATATACATATATGTATAAGAAAATAAGGAAGTGATAATCTTATAATAAAAATATACACAAAATCTAAAAACACTTCATTAGTGTTGCAGCTATTTAGAAAATTGTTCGATAAAGAAATTTGCAAACAATTGTGTAAATATAAGTTTAGAAATTAAAATAGGAAATAGAAAATGTGTAATTAAAAAGAAAAAATGAAACCAGTCCTAAGGCCCATTCCCTCTCTATCTTATCCATCGCCCACAAGCAGCAGCCGTCAGCTTCCTCTTCTTCTTCCCCATGGCCCACCTAGCCCATGACCGGCCCGCATACCCCTTCGATCTCTTTTTCCTTTCTTCCTCCTTGTGACAGCAGGCCTCGCCGGCGAAGCATCTCGGTGGAGCTCCGATGATCGCCCGATCAATGCCACGATGCGTGCCGCCGCTCTAGAAGCTCTATAAGAGGAACGCAGCATCGCGTGGAGAAACCCTACACGCCATCCCTTCCCCTATCCCTTCCTCCTATCAAATTCCCCTTCTGCCGAAACCCTAACCCGCCATGGCTCGAGCTAGAGCTCGCTTCCGGCTGTCCCGAGCCACGCCGTGAAGCTTGGAAGACTCGCCATGTTTGACTCCATCGATTGCCCCCGTCAGCACAAGCCGGTGAAGTCCTAGACGCTCGTATTGAGACCCCGTTCCCAACTCTGGCCACCGTCCTCCCCATTGATTCCGGCTACCCCGAGCCTTCCCGAGCTCATCGACGGCATCCTGGTGAGCCACTGGTTCTTCCAGTATGTCTTGTACTCTATAATTCGCCTTAATTTGCTCCCACCACAAGCACCCGACATCGCCGCCGTCGGTCACCGTCGTGCACCGTGCTCTAGCGACCAAAAACTAGCCGCGCCGCCACTATTTGGCTCGCCATCGCAGCCTCTTTCCAGCAAGCCCAGTCTCGGCCGCGCACGTGCACTCAATCATCTGATCGTCGTTTGACCTGAGAGGATCATTCGTGGATGAGGTCAGCATGACAGCATGCTGATGTCACCCCTAGCCCAGTCAACAAATTTGACTTGGTCTGTGCCTATGTGGCAGATGAGGTGTACGCGACCCCACTGGTCAGTGACCTTGGGTAGGTTCTGTATTGGTATAAAAGATGTTCTATGTTTAGAAAATTAGATAAAACATTATAAAATTAAATATAAATATTTCCTGAAATGTAATAAAGTGATTAAATCTTGTTTAATTAATAACTTTTGATTTATAATTCAGAAAAATGTGTATAATATATGAAAATTTGTAGAAAAATAAAAATATATAACTTAAAACTATTATCAAACAATATTATGTTAACAATTTAAATAATTGTTATTTAATAAAGAATTTATAAGTAATAAAACTTTGATAATTCATATTTTAGTAATGATAAATGTTAAAAATAGAAATAAAATACCAAAAATCTTAGAAAAATAAGAAATATAATTTAAAACTATAATCATTCATTATTATTTCACTTATTAAATATTTATTATTTATTAAATGTTTATAAAGTATTAAACATTGTAAAAATTATATCTTATTATTTATAAATCATAAAAATTAATGTAATATACCAAATTAATCCCAAAAATAATACTACATATTATAAATATAATATCCTACTTTTGAGTTAAATAAAAATTCAAACACTTTAACAACTTGAATTTCAACCCATTTCCTTAATTAATAATTCATATAAAGGTAAATAATATTTGCTATTAATTCTAAAAATTAGTCAATTGAGTCTAATAAATAGTATTACTCTTAAATATTGGTAGTATGAAATCAAAATGAATTAACACGCTTTAAATACAATTTTATTAAATTATCTCTCAAACATTAATGTAGATTATTTTATAAAAGGATCCTTATCCAATCTAAAATCTCCAAGAATAATTGTAATGAGGTAAAACCCATTCCTTTACTTCAACCACAAGTTTATAAACAAATCAAAACACTATGAGTGAGTTCATAAGTAGTAAATAATATTGTTTACTTTTTCACAAACCTTAACCACACCATTATAGGGAGTTAAATCCCTTTATACATTTATAATGTAAAGAAACCACTACCAAATAAAAGTAATAACATTCTTAAGTAACTTTAAGAAACCTTATGAAGTACACAAGGTACAAATAACATAAGCAATATACTCTAAGTCCATCTCTGTCTTTAAAGTTAAATTTAGTCTATAATACTTTAAATAATGCTAAAGACTTTATTATATGCTTTATACTTAACTTTGGTATGTTATAATTAAGTTATAAAGTATCTTAATACAAAAATCACCAAGTTAAAAAGCAAGATAGATAAGTCTCAAATACTAATGATGTCATTATTCAAATGGAGCAATTCTTTCTTACTTAAAAAATATAACTAGTAAGAACACCTAATAAGGTTAACTTAAAATTTATATACTTTCCCTTAGCAAAGTAAGATTTTCTTCAAAAGTTATTCCTTTAAGGAACATTATAAAGCAAGACATAAGCATTTTTATGAAAGCTATAAATGATGAACAATCCTTATATACATAGTCTACAGATACATTTCCCACTTGAGTATTCCATTATTGTGTGTGCTTATTTATACTTACATGTTGTTTCACACATACTCACAAGCCTTAATAAGAAGCACTTGTATGAAACTTAATCTAAAAGGGTAACACATTCCAAGGAAACCCTTTCCAGTATCCAAAATCTAGAACAACGTTACCCCCGGGATTCGAGTTTATCAACTTGCATTACATTACTTATGCATAAAAGAATCTTGTTTATTTAAACATTAGTCCTTACCGGACCAATGATGCTGATTTCAAATACTGGATCTTATATTGTCTTGAAGACCGTGAGTGCATAATCTTCCAATCACAAAAGGCAAGTTCACACTTGCTCATGTCCTTTTGATTATTTTCTGTAAAGTATTTTTCAAATCAAGTGTTGTCATCACCTTCATTCCAAAAAGGTCAGAAAACGCTATTTTTGATAATAATGTGAACTATTGGTTACTGATCCAGGGTGATCAGCTAATCTATTAAATCTAGAAGTTGGAATACCATTGCTAAGGAATATATCCTCTAGTACTTAACAACCAATGTCACCAGTGACTCTTGCACCTTATATTACGTGTTGACCTTGAGATTTGGAATGGGATGGAGAAGTCAGCTGTATCCTTTTTCTCTCGTATGGAGGCAAGACGACCTTATCGTGATGTTGTGATTCGTTGTGTGGATCTAACATATGGGTGGGCACCCTTACGCCCCACACTTTTGGTGTCTAGATTATCTATGGATGGTGTTTAGTGGATGGACCATTTAATATGGCACTTGCCAGGGAAACACCAGGTCATAGAGTCTTCGGGAACTCACCAGGGTTTTAGCCTGCCCGAAGGGGGCTTAACGAAGGTGAGCCAGCCCCGAAGGATCGTGCACACATATGAGGTCGCGGAGAGGGCAGTGATTCTCTTGGATCTTAGGTTGGGCCTCAAACCATGGAAGTTTGAACGGGAACATACTCCTGGCCGTGCAACAAAGATTCAGATCTCTCATGGGTAAAGTGACGCACCTCTGTAGAGTGTAAGAACTGTAACTTGTTACTCCCTGTTCCGGGAAGGAGCGGCAAACGCGGAGGGAAAGGAACTCCATGAAAGTTCTGGTAAACCCGTGAAGGCTGACGGACATAGCTTTTCAGAATAAAAGCAACCTTTGAAGAAATGTTTATGAGAACTTGCATTGCCTACGACCTATGGTCCGTCGCTGTAGATATAGTGCATCAAACACTCCTTTTCTACTGAACTTGCTGAGTACGCTCGTACTCAATGTATCTTCTTAACCCTTGCTAGATTCTGAAGCCATTAAAACGCCGTCTACATCAAGTCATTGCTCTAGGAATCATCATCAAAAGCTAAAGCTCTTCAATGCAGTCAAGAAAGTCAACATATACATCAACTCTAGTGAAGACGAAGTTACTGATTAGATAGGAATATAATCTCTAGCCATAGAACCTATTTCTGTAGCATATTGCAATTGCAGCAATGCCAGACCATTAATTAAAATACTAGTCATAATAGTATGATAGTCTTGAGTTGTTTATTTCTGATTCTTCTTTGTAAGAAGTTTCTTTCTCTCTCTTTAACCTAGAGTGTTCTCTGGATCTTGTGTAAAGAGTTGAGTTATAAACTATAGTCAAGTCTTGGACCTGCTGTGTTTCTATTGTACCACTTTGAGGGATGTAATACTAGTGAACGGTGTTTCATTGGTGTTATGTCAACGACTATAGTGTACTACATCATGCAGTGGTATGCTGGGTCGCCGCACCAACTCACTTACTTGTTCCTGTTGTTTTTTCTTTGCCTCACCCGTTAGATGGGGTAACTCGGCCATTGCTTCCTCTGCGGCTCACAAATTTGCTGCTGCCGTGTTGTATGTTGGCCGCATGGCTGTTTCGTTGTTGTTCTCTGGTGTTATTTTAGATGTTGCATCTGCCAGGTCTTCATTGAGGTTCCTTCCTCTTAATCTTGCTGCATCAAGCCGGGTCTTAGCGCCCTTGACTCGATTTGCTGAGTTATACTCTCAGATCATGATATCCATATCCTGCTATAACTGCGCTAATTCATTTGCCTTCTCGAAAACCTTTTTCCTGGCCTCCTCTAACTCGACCTGCATGCGCACCGGATCAGCTGTTGGCGCTACTGGCTCTGCTAGTTTTTCTATTGCTTCCTGCAACTCCTTGGCTTTCTTACTCCTAGCTATGTTCTCTGGCTTATCCAGCGGAGATTTCACAGTTCTTGTTTCCCTTGGCGTCCCTTTTGGGTTTTCTCCCTCAGCATTCTCATTCACTACAGGAGATGGGGGGTGCGATGGGTTTGGAGCTGTCATCGTTACCTCGACATAGACGAGTTGATGAAGCTTTCCTGTGGCATGAACCGCAGGTGGATCCGGCGCTAGGATACGCGCTCCACGCACACCGCAACGTAGACATGGCGCTCGCCGAACTTGATGAAGCGACCGCCCCCTGGGAACGGCTTGGTCCCGAAGCAGCCCGCGTTGTCGCTGATGTAGTTGAGTGCCCTGGACCTCTGGATAAGGGTAGAGTAGACGCGTTCGCCCGTCTTGGTGATGATGTTGCCCGTCCGGATGAAACTCCAGCAAGCGCCTGCTTCTGCCCCACTGTGGGCACCAACAGTTACGATTTTTATTGATCCAAGCAGTTTACAAGTTCTCCTAGAGCTGTTCAAGAATTGCCTTAGGGCACTAGTTTCCTACTTGGTCCAACCTCCTCAAACCCTAGATATGCCCCTCTTTATATAGGCGATGGCCAACTAGGTTACATCCCTCTGGGTCCTAGGGTTACTGTTTGGTTTTTGGTCCTTACTATGCGGGCCGGGTCATGGGCTAGCCTTGAGCCCTGGACCTAGTCCAGAAAGCCATCCTGCTAACGGTCTTCTTGTACGTAGCCTCTAGCTCTTTTGGCGCCATACGGTGACTTTGTACGTCAGCCCTTGCTTTGGGCATCAACCGGCTCCTTTTGTGTCACCCGGCGTCGCCCTTCTGTTTTGACCATGCTTTACCATGGTCCCTCATGAGTCTTACTCGGAAAGCTGCCACGCGTCCTTTCTGACTTGGCCTTCCCTCGTGAGACTCGGTTCGTTGCTTCCTACAAGGTAAACAAATTTGTCTTATGCGGGACGACATAATTCTTATGTTGGCCACACACGAAATTCATACCCAGCCATTGTTACCCGGCCTAAGACATCTTAGATTCGGCATAAGCCAAGCTAGGCAATGTTTTACCCCTTATGACCCTACCGGGGGTTATGCCCCTCACAGCTTTACCCATGATCTGCAACTTACAAAACGACTAGAACAATGTCCATGACATGCGAAAGAAAGAATATCTAGATGACTTCGCCGTCCCATTCCAAGTCCTATGGTTAACGTGTATTATACGGCACAAGAATCACTGGCGACATTGGCTGTTAAATCCTAGATATTATGTTACTTTACCATCGGAACTGTAATAGTAGGTTATTACCATATGGTAGATAACCCATAATCATATCATTATGAGAATAGTGTTTTCTGAAATTTTTGAAATGCAGGTGATGACTGTTGGGGTTCCGGGCAGAAAGTCAAAATATTTACTACGACGAATAGCCCCGATGCCCAAGATCTATCTACTAGTAATGTAGTAACCGCCGAGAGGTTTTGGACACATACCCTTGTAGTCCAAAAATGGTTAACTTTCTAAGTGGAACATGGTTGATGTTGGCGTGCTCGTAGCCGACTGATCCGTCGGAAACGTATCTATAATTTTTGATGATCCATGCTTGTTCAATATCTACTTTTCTTTGATTTGTCTACACTTTGAGGTGTTTTTATATCTTTTCTGGAACTAAACTATTAACAAGTTGCCACAGGGCCAGTTGCATGTTTTCTTCTGTTTTTGGTTCCGGAAAGGCAGAAAATCAATATTCTAGGAATTGGACGGGACAAAAGCCAAAGTCAATATTTTACCGTGGCGGACATGAATCCAGAAGACGAGACGGAGAAGAAAACCAGGGCAGCCAAACCCCCCTAGGCGCGGCCAGGGGTGGGCCCACGCCTGGGCAGGGTGTGGCCCCCTAGTCGCCTCCCGGCCTCGCCTCCTGTGCCTATAAGAAGCCCCCGGGGATAAAACCCTAAGGAATCCATCATACTTTCATAAAAACCTCCGTAGCACCGCCGCCACTGAAAGGAAGATTCGGGGGACAGAAAGTCTCTGTTCCGACACCCTGTCGTGACGGGGAAGTGCCCCCGGAGCCATCTCCATCGATCTCCATCACCATCTCCATCGTCGTTGCCGATTCCCATGATGAGGAGGGAGTAGTTCTTCCTCGAGGCTAAGGGCTCTACCGGTAGCTATGTGTTCATCTCTCTCTATGCATGGTCATATTGTGATCATGAGCTTTGTAATCAAGTAGATCTACCTTGCTACTCAAGTGCTTTAATAGATCTCTGATCTCCCCATGTGTGTGAAAGTGACAGTGTGCACGCCATGGTGGCATTTAGGATTGAGTCTACATAAATACTCTTTGTTTTTTAATAGATCTATGCTTTTCCCCACGTGTGTGAAAGTGACAGCATTCATACCATGTGTGGCACTTTGGCTAGATTGAATATTTGTTATGAGTTATATTTGGAGTTGGATGTCTCTTTGAAATTTTGGTGTTTGTTGGAACCATCTAGAACTCAAGGTGATAGTGTGGGGTTATTTAGATTGGGGAAGACGGACTTTGAGGAGTGTTGTTATAGCCCTACAGATGATTAGAGTGTCCAACCGGAGAGTAGTATCATGAAGAGAGGATATTTATATGAGAGAGTGTTCACTAGTGAAAGTATGATCCCTAGGTCTTGTTTCTAAACATTGAAACACCATTTGCATCTAGATCCGTTGCATGTTTGCTTGGTTTAGCCTTTACCTCACTGTCAAGCTATTTTCTGGCACTGTTACCACTTGTATTTCACTATCTCTAACACCTAACTAGTGCACCTATACACCTAACAAGTGTATTGGGTGTGTTGGGGACACAAGACACTTCTTGTATCTTGATTGCAGGATTGTTTGAGAGGGAATACCTTTGACCATTTCCTCCCTGAGTTTGATAAACCTTTGGTAATTCACTTAAGGGAAACTTGCTGCTGTTCTACAAACTTCTGCACTTGGAGGCCCAAGAACTGTCTACAATAATAGAAGTGCGTAGACATCAAGCTCTTTATTATGCTGTCGGGAGGTATAAAAGGTACTCACATCCTCCGGTGTGAGTGCTCGAAGTAATTTCCTTTAGATTCTGCAATTTTGTCTTTTTGCTTCTTGTTTTCACTAGTTAGGCTTAATGGAAAACAAAAAAAATTAGAGAGCTTTATAGCATTTATCTTGAGTTAGGACATGAAGTGTTTTAAGAGAAAATTAAAAAACCTATGGAACTTTATTTGCATGCTAATAGCAATGTTATTGGTATGAATTCTTTGAACACCATTATTGCTAATTATATGGAAACGTCTAAGCTTGGGGAGCTAGTTCTTATGAAAATGATCTTTTAGTCCCCCAGCTTTGGAAGATAGCTATTCTGTAAGACCCCACCTTTATAAAGGTAAAGGTCCCTATGATTGCAATGCTAGTCCCTGGATCAATAGCTAGAATCCATGGTTTAAGATGTAATATCAAGAAACAAAGGTCATAATACAACTTTATAACCAGGAATAAAATAATTCATTGCATCTTATATAGCTCATTTGGCTATCACATTACAATGCAACAGAAATAACTATATAGCATGGAGTCCTTCATCTTCAAAGTGCCACAGGCAATAATGTTGGTTGTAGACTTGTAATCCTAATCAACACACTTCACTTAACATCAAACAAACCTGCAATATAATAAGTTACAGCCACAAGGGTCAATACATTTGAATTGTATTGGCAAGTCATACTATGGGAGAAGAGTGGTGTCTATCATCTATATGCAATTTGGCTAAGTGGATCTTAGGCTTGCTTTGCTCAAAATAGATTTTCCTTATCATTTTAAAACACTAAGTTTTTGTTTGTCAAAATCACCCAAGGCATCTACCAATAGAAATTGGTGATCCTTTAACCCTTGTTCAACCACAAGATTTTAATTTAGAAATTGGGATGAGGAGATTCTTGATAGCTTCCATGTCTTGATGCTCAAATTTTCCATTGCCGGGGACACGGCTAAGTACTTAGATTCTTCCTTCTGCAGAGGTGGTTCACTTTCCCCACAAGACTCGACATGCATCGAGACAAGACCTTTCAGAAGCCTTCCCTTAGACCAAAATGGACGCGCTCCAAACCTATCACCCCTACCACAAACTATCCATTTGGCTAAGTTATTGCAACCTATATGATCCAGGCAGAGCCCATATTTCCATGTGGTTGCCCTAGAAGTTTCTTAACATTTGACATCACAAATCTCTTTGTTCCTGGGTGGCTTTCCACAAGTGAGATACACTAGGGTAGGCCATAAATATGGGGCCCTGTGTAACCACTCAACATAATCCATACAAGTCCCATTCCACCCAGGTGATTCATTCACATAGTTGTTTTATTAAACAAAACACAAGTAATTGACTTAGAAATATTTCATAGCATGAATATAATCCACCCTTGTTTTCTACTAGCTAAGCTAAGCATGATAGTAGTAGGGATCTTAACTTAGGAAAATTTTACTAAGGCATCATCTACTAGGATTTCCCAAGGCATAGCAGACTTAGTAAAATTCCATGCATGTCCTACTCAAAACATCACTAATGCATAGTGAAAATAATATGACAAAAATATGAAGCACCACTTGCCTTTTTGGTAGAGAATGGTGAAAATAATAGGACAAAAATATGAAGTTCACTCCTTGATCTTGAAATGGTCACACTCTTTAAAGTTCACTACAATTCAATCAAGGCACCAATTCAATCTAGCATTCACACAATTCATCACATAGAATGATAAAAACAAAACTATGCATGCAAGTGAAGGGAATATTACCTGAGAGGCAATAATAAAGTGTTTATTATGTGTATTCCAAGTATATTATAGATGTTTATTTTGCATGCTATAATTTTATTAATACGGAAACGTTAATACATGTGTGTTTAATAAACAAACAGAAAGTTCCTAGTTATGCCTCTCTCATAAACTAGCTCGTTGATTAACAAGATGATCACAGTTTCCTGATCATAGACATTGGATGATGTTAATAATGAGATCACAACATTAGTGTAATGATGTGATGAACATTCATCCGAGTTATAGAATTAATATCAAAGTTAATGATTTTATATTGCTATAAACAACTTACAAAGTGATCCTAATCCTTAGACCATGAGATCATGTCAATCACTAACACCGGAAGAGTTTCTTGATGACATCAAACGTCACACCGTAACTGTGTGATTATAAAGATGGCTTCAAAACTACTAAAGTGTTATGTTGAGGCTCATGGATCAAGAGTGGAATTTGTTCATCTCGATGATGGATAGATATACTTTGATCCATATCGGTGATATCACATTGGTTAGCTTGCAAGCAAGTGATTTGATCACTAGAATGTTATATCACGGGAACGAGAAAAGAGTGCATGTCGGTAACGAGATCAAACTAGGTATGGAGACACCGATGATCGAATCTCGGACATGTAATATATCGTGAAACAAAGGGATTAAGAAACTAGCATAAAAGGTTCCGAGGATCACAGGAATGTCATCGTTGAATGTGTGGGAGTCAGTATGGATCTCTAGGTCTCGCTTATGATTATTGATTGGAGAAGGGTCTCGATCATGTCCGCATTATTCGTGAACCGTAGGGTGACACACTTAAGGAACACTGACATCCAATTGGAGCAAAAGTTTCATGCCGGAAAGAATAACAAGGGCAGGAATTTATTTCACTAGATACCGAAACAGGTTTTCGGGTGAAATTGCAGAAAGTGTTTTTGCATGTGAAATGGAATTCTAGCAAGGGGTTATATGTGAATGTTTGTCATTAATGTAATTGACAAAATTCTGAATATATAAAAAGAGTTTTATTTAATGAGAGTTTGCATTAAATTTGGTGGAAATTTAATAGCAATTTTGAGTGGGATTTTGAGTGGAGGGAATTGAAGAGATATTTGTGAGTGGAGTGTCCACCCACATTGTAACATCCCAAAAATATTAAACTTGGATCATCAAAATTAGGGTTAACAAAAACTTTTCCAACTAAAAATATGAAAGCATTCATATGTGTGTGTATTCAAAATTTGGATTCTTTTGAATTGCCATGATTCTGTGTTTCATTGCTTGTAAAAGGATTCTTAGGTGAAATAAACATCATCTAAACAATCCCCAAACTTTTTCCAAAGACAAACAACTCAAAATAAACAAATGAAGTGAATGGTCATTTTTGGCAAATTAACTCTCATGCCTACTTTGGATATCTCTAGTTTTCAAAACTCGACAGAAACATTTGTGGATATTTGCACCCCTTGTTAGTACTCATAATATGGTACGAAGGCCCACTTTGTGATCATCCAAAAATATTCAAATGCTAAGTTTAAATGACAGTTTAAAATTGAATCTATCTCATATGGGAAGATCCCACTATTTCAAAAACCACTCAAACAAGTTCAATTTTCAAAACCCGAGCACCCACAAAATCCTTAGCACATTCCTAGCACGCCCACCAAAAATATTTTCAAAATTAAAAAGTAAGTTTCTTGCGGCCATTTCATCAAAGAGCTTGCATATTCAAATCAAACAAATCACAAACACTATAGTGTGCAGTAAATTTGGCCTAACTTGTTCCCCCTATGGTTGCAACTAGTCTTTAGTAGATCATCTAGCTCATTTGTAAACATCTAGCACCACTGTGAGCTTGCCTTGCCATCAATGGTGAGCAGGCCGAGCCTCACCATGCCACCCCATTGTCGCCGGCCAGCTAGCAGCCACCCTAGCCTTGCCAACCTTGTCTGGGAGGTAGCCAGCACCTCACCGCCCCCTCTCGACCAGCCCTAGCTCAAAGACAGAGAAAAGATCCGCCAAGAACACCGTGCCCGGGCCGCTGTCGACCATGCCGATGCGCACCACAGTGCATGCATCGTCCCACTCAACCCGACCACCTCGAGCCCTTGCCGCCCGCCAGCATGAACCCCACCGCCCCAGGAGACAACTAGACATGATCATTTCCTCGCCCGTACCCCGTAGCCACCGCACGCCGTGGAGTTCGCCGTCAGTACCGCTCAGAGCACCGCACGTTCCCGACCATTTGCCACCGCCGATAAGCACGCATTCATGTCCTAGAGCATTGCCAGGAGACAGCACGTCGATCGCCAACCTCAGCCATGCCTCTAGCCGCCCGTAGCCATGTCGCCACCATTGCCTGCCCATCCCTCTCGGTCTCGCCATCGAACCTATAAAAGGAGGCGACCCCTAGCCATTTTAAGAACACCATTCCACTCCCCGCACCTAACTGATCATTCCAACCTCTAGCCGGAATTCGCAGGAGCCGGAAGCCGCCTCACGGAGAAAAGGGAGTCGTTGATTTCGACCACCCCTGGAGCTGCCTCGACCATCCCTGAGCTCGCCGTCGACCACACGTTCGTTTGCCCGCCTCTCCATCGTCGCTGGAGCCCTGATATGCCCCCTATGCACCCCCACTGAGCCGCTAGGGTTCGAGCTCGCCGGTGGCATGTTCATCGTCGACGACGATCCCCAGCCGTCGATCTTCCTTCTAATCCAACAAACCACACACCCCCGTACCGCTTCGCGTGTTATGAGCCATTGATTGGTCGAACCCCCTGCCAGCTGAGCCCCGCGCTGCTGAGTGACATTGGGCCGGCCCATTAACCTTTCCCGCGCAGCCCAACCGTTTGAATTTAGATTTTCCAATTTTATTTCAAACTCAGTTCTGTTCCTAGATTCAAAAATCAACCCAGCTCGATTTAGTGAACCAAATTGCATGAAACCAATTTTTTTAGAAAGGTACTGAAATTCTTAATCCAATACTGTTGGATTAAAATCATTTGGATCTGTAGATCACCCTTGGTAAAAATAACAAGTCAGAAGCTTTTCTGCATTCAAACATTTTTCAAAATTCAACCATAATAGCTTTTGAGTTGATTCCAACTCTCAAAAATCACATTTGATCATACCTTTCAGAATATATAAAAACATATGGGTTTACTTACAGAAATAATGTTCAAGTAATAAAAGAATGCCACATAGGAATTTCTAGTCACTTTAATTATTTAAAATAAAAAGGTTAAACCTTATTAAATTGTGACACCACTTTAAATCACATTCCAATGTACTGAAATATGTGGTGATGACATGTTCAACATGATCCCATGTTTGAGTTGGAGAATATTAAATCTTAAGTAGTTTTTCAATGAGTAGAAATTAATTTTCTAAAAATAAAATAAATAAGACAAAAGCTTTAATCTTATAATGTTAGTGATGATGCTAGATCATCTAGTGCACCTTTGTGTGATGATTGAAAATAGTTAAGTATTGTTTGGTGATTGTGTACCTCGTATTTATTTATAGACGCTAGTACCGACCAAGGATACGAGGAGGAAGGAGGATACTACGAGGAAGAAGCCGAGGAAAACTTCAACAACCTTGCAAGCTAACACTTGAAATTATGAAAGTTAGATAACCTATGCATTGCATTAAGCATGCTTGGTTAGACCCATTTGATGCTACCCAATCCTAGTTTTACTTGCAAGCTTTATACTTTATTTCTCTATCAAAGCTTTCTCTTAGAGTTTACTTAAGTGACTTGTAGATTCTAGGAAGATAATTGAAGGTTGCATAAAGAGCATTAAAATTGGCCTAAGCTAGATAATCTTGATGTCATCCTAAGGCATGAGATTGAACTTAATTAATCTCCACTTGTTTACCACTCCTCATTAGTACTTACCCCCACTTGTAGATGCTAGTGCTAAGCATAAAACTTGATCAACTTAGATGGGAATACTTGGTGGAAATGGTTATGAAAACCTTAGAATGATGAGTCATTCTACTGAAATATTTTGACATGTGTTCTCGAACACCAGATGGTTTTGATGATGAAAATGTTGAGGCATGAGCCTTAGCCCTTGATAAAACTTATGGTTATCTGGATGCGATACCATTCCAATTTTACCGTACAACCAGAATACCCGAAAATTGGGTAGGGCTTTACTGGAAACTTATATACTTTCGTATGGGTTCCCTCACGACCAAAGTCTGAGCTGAGGCAACCTTGTGAAGATTGTCCACCTGTGTAGTACACAAGATGACAGTTGGTCATGGTTGGGAGGCCAAACTCACAGGAGAGGTGCCTATACTAGGGAGTGTAATTGAAAGGTTAGGATTGATTATCCGCATACTGAGTATGGTGAATTCAGGATTTGTTCCTGACGGATGTATCAAATGTTGTGGTGAAAGTGTACAATCTCTGCAGAGTGTCAAACTATTCGAATAGTCAGCGTCATGAGTTATGGACGATTGGAGGCCATTTCCCCCGTCAGATGTTTTCAAAAGGACTTGTGAAATGAATTGAGACTTTGACTTGACCACAACAGAGTTGTGATATGAAATTCAAGTTCACACTTAGGCATTACAAGATTCAACTAGTTTTCTTGCTTCTGAACTTAGTAGAGGTAAATCTGGCTTTTTGCAAAATAACCCTAGAGCTTAGTGTCCTACTACAAACCCCCCCCTAACTTGTTAGTATTAGTTTGCGAGTACTTAAAGAGTACTCATGGCTTTGTCCCTGGCTATTCCCGTGGCCAGACTATGAAGAGGAGTACCAGGATGATGGACCGCAGGAAGGTTACGACAACTAGGATCATCTCCCATCGTCAGCATTGCCTGTGACCCCGAAGATGGAGCTTCGCCTACGCTTCCTTTATTATTACGTTATTCCGCTGCTTGAGTTGTATTAAGAACTGGATCATGAGATCCTTATTTGTGTAATACCTTATGTATGGTTTGTAATGGATGATGTACTGTGATATCCAAATCTGTTATGTCTCGCAAAAATGGTAATCCTGGGATTGTGATGTATGGCATAACAGGCATCTAGGATTAAAAATCCGGGTGTTGACACGCATGAATGAATGAGGGGTGGGGGTAGCCCCTATGGACGGCGGCCACCCCCTTGGGTGCCCCCTCCTCCTATAAAAGGCACCCTTCTCCTCTCTCTCACTCACACCTCCTCGTGAAGGATCTCTCTCCCCCTTTAGAATTTATCCCCCATGGTCTCGGACTAGCGAGATACATGTTCCCGGTGGCTATTCGGCAAGAAATTCTTGTGCTACCGCTGCATCGCTGGAGCGAGGAGGCGGAGGTTGCTCGTTGTCTTGTACATGTGTGCGAGCATGGATGCGCTGCTGCTTTGCGACGCTAGGACTTACTCTCGATCTTGAGATCGGCAAGAGATCGTCTACATCAACCACGAGTTCAACTTGTTAAGTTTTGTCGGTCTTAAAGGGTATGTCGTCTATGGATATACATCCGCCTGTTGTTTGTATCTAGTAGATAGATACTGGTACTTAGTTCCCATCGTAGGAATTTTTTTGTTTTCTATGCTGCAAACCCCTACAGTGGTATCAGAGCCGGATCTATGCGTAGATGCTTTACACGGGTAGTACACATATGAGTATGTGGGCAATGATGATCATGTTGTTGCTTCTTAGTTGTAATTTTGGATATTGGTGGCATAGTGGGATGAAGCGGCCCGGATAAACTTTACATGTCCTCGCACATGAGACCTGTTCCACGCTTGACATGCAACTAGTTTGCATAAGTGGCTAGTGGGTGTTTGTCTCTCCTACTATAGTCAATATCTATTTTGCAACAAGTTGTCAACAATTTGGTTATCCTTGTTGTGGTTCATGTTCATAGGTAAGAACAGTTCTATCTTCGAAAGCCCTGAGCCACGTAAAACTTGCAATGGATAAATTAGAGGCATCTAGTTTAGATTGTTGCTGGGCTAGTGTTATGATATGGTGTTGTTGTAAGTAGAAGTGTGAGATGATACTCTTACAACACACATAACGTGGAAGTTCCATAGACCTTGGCCTTACACATAAAGGTATGATAGTGATCATACCACGATGCACATGATAGAGATCATATGCGGGAACCATATCATTTCACTAATAAACATGTGATGTTTCATAGCATCTTATATTGCTTGTTTAGCGCTTTATTAGCATAATAAGATGATCCCTCATTTAAATATCAAGATAAGAATATGTTATTCCTTTAGTATGCACCGATTATGTTTTCGTCGCTCCAAGACATCACGTGATGATCGGGTGTTCTTGGATCCACGACCATATTTCGGGTGTAAGATAGTTACACACGCGAATACTAAGGTTATAACTTGACGAGATGAGCATGTATAGCCATGGCCTTGGAACATGGACCGAAAGGTTAAGCATGAGTCATATAGTAGATATGATGCCCATTTGATGCTCGCCTTTGAAGCTACACCGACTCACGTGATGATCGGACTTGGCATAGTGGATTTGGCTAATCACCAAAAGGCACAAGGGATGTCGTTTTTGAGTGGGAGTTCATTCGTAATGTGGATTACTTGAACTCAATCTATCATAAAATTAGTCTAAAATTTACAAATTCTGCTGTAGATGGCACCACCTGCTTTTAATTTCAATGTGGTTATGGAGAAAGAGAAACTTGCAACAAACGGTAGCACCTTTACCGAATGGGCCATGAATTTGAGGATTCTCCTCTCTGCTACACAAAAGAAATATGTGCTAGAAGAGCCTCTAGGACCCCCACCTTTTGAGGATGCCCCTGACGAGGAGAAGAATGTCTATCAGACTCTTCAAGAGGACCACAACTTAGTTCATTGCGGCATATTGTATCTGCTAGAGCCGGAACTTTGAAAGCGTTTCTAAAACTGCAATGCATTTGATACAATGGGTGAGTTGAAAATGATTTTCAACACACATGCTGCTGTAGAGAGCTACAATGCTTCAGAAAAGTTCTTTAGCTACATGATGGAAGAGCACAACTCCGTTAGTGAGCATGTACTCAAGATGTCGGGTTACGCCGATAAGCTTGTGTCCTTGGGAATATCGATTCCCATTGACTTAGGCGTCCATCGTGTTCTGCAGTCTCTGCCACCTAGCTATAAGAGCTTCGTGATGAACTATAATATGCAATGCATGAAGAAGTCTCTCCTCGATCTTCTGTCAATGCTTAAAACTGCAGAAGTGGAGATCAAAAAGGAACATCAAGTGTTGATGATCAATAAGAACACTGGTTTCAAGAAAGACAAGAAGGGAAAACGGAAGGGAAGTAAGGGCGGAAAGCCAGTTGCCGTGCCTAAAAAGAAACCCTGAGTTGGCCCTAAGTCTGATACCGAGTGCTACTATTGTAAGGGGACTGGCCACTGGAAGCGCAACTGCCCCAAGTATTTGGAAAACAAATGTATATATGATATACATGTTATTGATGTGTACTTGACTAGTGCTCGCAGTAGCACCTGGGTATTTGATACTGGTTCAGTTGCTAATATTTGCAACTCGAATCAGGGGCTGTGTAACAAGCGAACGCTAGCAAGGGGTGAGGTCAAGATGCGTGTCGTCAATGGATCAAGCGTTGATGTGATCACCTTCGAAACGCTACCTCTCCACTTGCCGTCGGGATTAGTAATAAACTTGAATAATTGTTATCTGGTGCCAGCACTGAGCATGAACATTGTATCTGGATCGTTTTTGATGCGAAGTGGTTATTCATTTAAATCCGATAACAATGGTTGTTCTATTTATATGAATGGAAACTTTTATGGTCATGCACCGATGATGAATGGTTTATTTCTATTGGATCTCGATAATAATGTTACACATATTCATAATGTTGATGCTAAAAGGATTAAACTTAATGATGATATATCCGCATATATGTGGCACTACCGTCTAGGTCATATTGGCATTAAACGCACGAAGAAGCTCCATTCGGATGGACTATTGGAATCACTTGATTTTGAATCATTTGATACATGTGAGCCATGCCTGATGGGCAAGATGACTAGAACGCCATTTTTCGGTTCAATGGAACGGGCGATAGATTTATTAGAAATCATACATTCTGATGTATGTGGTCCAATGAGTGTGTCGGCGCGAGGTGGAGTAGATACGGTTATATCTACATGATGAAACACAAGTATGATACCTTTGAAAAGTTCAAGGAATTTCAGAATGAAGTGGAAAATCATCGTAATAGAAAGATCAAATTTCTACGGTCCGACCGTGGAGGTGAGTATCTAAGTTACGAGTTTAGCACTCACATGAAAGAGTGTGCAATTGTTTCACAACTCACACCTTCCAGAACACCATAGCGAAATGGTGTGTCGGAATGTCGTAATCATACTTTATTGGATATGGTTCGGTCTATGATGTCTCTGACGGACTTGCCGTTGTCATTTTGGGGTAATGCACTAGAAACTGCTGCATTCACTTTAAATCAGGCACCATCTAAATCTGTTGAAAGGACACCGTATGAATTATAGTTTGGAAACAAACCTAAGCTGTCATTTCTTAAAGTTTGGGGATGCGATGTTTATGTGAAGAAACTTCAACTGGATAAACTCGAACCCAAAGCGAAAAAATGCGTCTTCATAGGATACCCTAAGGAAACTATTGGGTATTCCTTCTATCACAAATCCGAGGGCAAGGTTTTTGTTGCCAAGAATGGATCCTTTCCAGAGAAAGAGTTTCTCATGAAAGGTGTGAGGAGTCGGAAGATAGAACTCGAAGAGGTTATTGAACCTTCTCTTCAATGTATGGCGAGTAGCGTAGCGCTAGAAGTCGTTCCGGAGTTGGCTTCACCAGTTGAAGAGGGAACTAATGATAATGATCACGAAACTCCAAAAGAGAGTACTACCGAACCTTGCAGGTCTAGCAGGACACGTGCAGCTCCCGAGCTATACAGAAATCCTATCATGAATTTCATGGTTGATGAAAATAATGACCCTGCGACGTATGAAGATGCGATGATGAGCCCGGATTCCAACAAATGGTTAGAAGCCATGAAATCCGAGATGGAATCCATGTATGAAAATCAAGTTTGGAACTTGGTGGACTTACTTCACGACCGAAAGGCCATGGAGAATAAATGGATTTTCAAAAGGAAAACTGATGCTGATGGTAATGTGACTGTCTATAAAGCTCGACTTGTCAAAAAGGGGTTTCGGCAAATTAAAGGAGTTGACTACGATGAGACATTCTCTCCCGTAGCGATGCTAAAATCAGTTAGGATTGTGTTAGCAATTGCTGCATATTTTTATTATGAGATATGGCAGATGGATGTCAAAACCGTGTTTCTCAATGGTAATATTGAATAAGAGTTGTATATGATACAACCAAAGGGTTTTGTCGATCCTAAGGATGCTAACAAGGTGTGCAAGCTTCAACGATCCATCTATGGATTGAAGCAAGCATCACGAAGTTGGAATCTCCGCTTTGATGAGGTGATCAAAGAGTTTGGATTTGGCCAAACTTATGGAGATGCTTGTATTTACAAGAAAGTGAGTGGGAGCAATGTGGAATTTCTGATACTATATGAGGATGACATATTATTGATCGGAAATTATATAGATCTTTTAAACAGTGTTAAAAGTTATCTAAACAACAAATTTTCAATGAAGGACCTAGGTGAAGCGTCATATATATTAGGCATAAAGATCTATAGAGATAGATCTAGGCGCCTAATAGGGCTATCGCAAAGTACATACCTTGATAAGATTTTAAAGAAGTTTAAAATGGACGAAAGTAAGAAGGGGTTCTTACCTATGACACAAGGCACGGCATTGTGTAGGACTCAAAGTCCGGCTACGTCGGAAGAAAGAGAGATAATGGACAAACTCCCCTATGCTTCAGCCATAGGCTCTATAATGTACGCCATGCTATGTATAAGACCAGATGTTGCACATGCTATTATTTTGACGAGTAGGTACCAATTGGATCCAGGTTCGGAACACTAGAAAGCGGTCAAGAATATCCTTAAGTACTTGCGAAGAACTAAGGATATGTTTCTTGTATACGGAGGTGAAGAAGAGCTCGTCGCTAAGTGTTATGTCGATGCTAGCTTTGACACCGATCCGGATGATGCTAAGTCTCAATCCGGATACGTATTTCTCATGAATGGCGGAGTGGTTAGTTGGAGGAGCTCCAAACAACCTATGGTGGCGGGATCAACAACGGAGGCCCAATATGTTGCTGCTTCAGAAGCGGCTCAGGAAGCAGTTTGGATGAAGGAGTTCATATCCGAACTAGGTGTGGTTGCAAACGCGTTGGACCCAATGGTGATCTATTGTGAAAACAATGGTGCATTGCCAATGCCAAAGAACCAAGGTCTCACAAGCATTCCAAGCATATTAAGCGCCGGTTTCACTCCATCCGCGAGCATGTCAAGGATGGAGATATAAAGATTTGTAAAGTACATATGGATCTCAATATAGCATATCCGTTGACTAAAACTCTCCCTAGAGCAAAACATGATCTACACCAGAACTCCATGGGTGTTAGATCCATCACTATGTAACTAGATTATTGTCTCTAGTGCAAGTGGGAGACTGAAGGGAATATGCCCTCAGAGGCAATAATAAAGTGTTTATTATGTGTATTCCAAGTATCTAATAGATGTTTATTTTGCATGCTATAATTGTATTAATATGGAAACGTTAATACATGTGTGTTCAATAAACAAACAAAAAGTTCCTAGTTATGCCTCTCTCATAAACTAGCTCGTTGATTAACAAGATGATCACAATTTCCTGATCATAGACATTGGATGTTGTTAATAACGAGATCACAACATTAGTGTAATGATGTGATGAAAATTCATCCGAAGTATAGCATTACGATCGAAGTCATTTAGTTTATATTGCTATAAACAACTTACGAAGTGATCCTAATCCTTAGGCCATGAGAATATGTCAAATCACTAACACCGAAAGAGTTTCTTGATGACATCAAACGTCACACCTGAACTGGGTGATTATAAAGATGGATTCAAAACTACTAAAATGTTATGTTGAGGCTCATGGATCAAGAGTGGAATTTGTTCATCCCAATGACGGATAGATATACTCTGAGCCCTCTCGGTGATATCACATTTGTTAGCTTGCAAGCAAGTGATTTGATCACTAGAATGTTATATCACGGGAACAAGAAAAGAGTGCATGTCGGTAACGAGATAAAACTAGGTATGGAGATACCGGTTATCGAATCTCGCACATGTAATATATCATGAAAAAAAGGGATTAAGATACTAGCGTAAAAGATTCCGACGATCACAGGAAAGTCATCGTTGAATGTGTGGGAGTCAGTATGGATCTCCAGGTCCCGCTTCTGATTATTGATTTGAGAAGGGTCTCGATCATGTCCGCATTATTCGCGATACATAGGGTGACACATTTAAGGGACACTGACATCCAATTGGAGCACAAGTTTCATGCCAGAAAGAATAACAAGCGCAGGAATTTATTTCACTAGATACCAAAACAATTTTTCAGGTGAAATTGCAGAAAGTGTTTTTGCATTTGAAATGGAATTCTAGTAAGGGGTTATATGTGAATGTTTGTCATTAAAGTAATTGACAAAAATCTGAATAAATAAAAAGAGTTTTATTTAATGAGAGTTTGCATTAAATTTGGTGGAAATTTAATAGCAATTTTGAGTGGAGGGAATTGAAGAGATTTTTGTGAGTGGAGTGTCCACCCACATGAATGAATGAGGGGAGGGGCAGCCCCCATGGCCGGCGGCCACCCCCTTGGGTGCCCCCTCCTCCTATAAAAGGCACCCCCTCTCCTCTCTCTCACTCACACCTCCTCGTGAAGGATCTCTCTCCCCCTCTAGAATTTATCCCCCATGATCTCGGACTAGCGAGATACATGTTCCTGGTGGCTATTTGGCAAGAAAGGGTTGTGCTTCCGCTGCATCGCTGGAGCGATGAGGCGGAGGTTGCTCGGTGTCTTTTACGTGTGTGCGAGCACGTATGCGCTGCTGCTTTGCCGCACTAGGACTTCCTCTCGATCTTGAGATCGGCAAGAGATCATCTTCATCAACCACGAGTTCAACTCGTTAAGCATTGTCGGTCTTCAAGGGTATGTTCTCTACGGATATACATCTGCCCGTTGTTTGTATCTAGTAGATAGATCTTGGTACTTAGTTCCCATCGTAGGAATTTTTTTGTTTTCTATGCTGCGAACCCCTTCAGCAAGCATGCAAAAGATTGTTCTATTTGGAAGAGTTATAAAAGTTGGTCATTTATAAACACATATTGGTCATTTATAAAAGTTGCAAAACCATTTAAAATCAAGTTAGTGAAGATGGGCACTTTAAATCATTTTTGTTTTGCTAGAAATGATTTAAATCAAAGTAATAATTTCTAGTGTTTGCAAAATATATTTTTAAACACAAATGTTAGTGTTTATTGTCAAAGTGTTTAAAAACAAAATCATTTACAAAAGGTTTCACTCAAAAACCAATTTTAAATCAAGCACCATTTTTATTTTACTAGAAATGCTTTTATTCAAGGAATAATTCCTTGTGTTTAACAAAATATATTTCCAAACCCAAAAGTTTGTTGTTCTGGTCAGTAGGTTCAAAACAAATCATTTACAAAATATTTTACCCTAAAATCATTTTTAGAACAAATTTTATACACAAAATAGGCCTAAACAAGTTTCTACAAAAACAATCAATTTTACAGAAGCAAAATGCTAAATTAAGTGCATGGTTGCAAAGTATTATTTTTCCTGATTCCAATGATATAATATTTGTAAATTTTGGACGTGTAGATCAAAAGTTATGGAATTTACAAATTCAAACAGCTAATAGGATAGTTTCTGTTTTTAAAAGATCAGGCAGGGCCACGAGTCAAGTTGTTACTGGACGGTACCGGTTCGTTTTTTCGAGCGTTACAGAGCGTTGGATCTAAATTAAATCGTGTGGCTCAGAGTGCTTGATACCATTTTAGTTAAGTCATCTATCTACGCTGGATCTAACGGTTGATGAGCAAGCGACCACAAACTGGCGCTTGGCGATGGTGCGCGGCAGCGATGCTCGGCTAGAAGCGTTCTGGTGACTACAGGAAGCAAGGAAGGATGTGGAGTAGCTCACCGAGTTCGCAGTGACGAGAGTATGCTCGATTTGGTCGTCATCGTCGAAGGGGCGCACGGTGTTGATCTGAATTGCTCGCCGGAGACGTCTCTGTCGACATGCGAGCTTGGAAACGTCGTTGGCGAGGCTGTGGTGCGCGCTAAGACAAACGAATGGCACCGTTAGGTTTGTAAGAGAGTCATGTGTACAGGAGCATAAAAGATAGTGGAAGGGGAGGTCTAGGCTCAACAGTAGAGCTTGTCGGGGTGGAGGCAGACGGCGAAGGCGTACTGTCATCGAGGTTGCTGAGCCTCTGGGGTTTGCGGAGGCGAGTGGGAGGTACTGGGAGACGCGTAGGGAGGTGGGGAGCATGTTCTCTTGATCTAGGGTAGTAGGGTGACTGGGTTGTCCAGAATTTGACCGGAGAAGCTCGACGGAGCAGCGACAGTGTGGTCAACGATTTGGGCAGCCTGGTGGCAAAGAGGAGTTGGCGCGTGAGGGGAAAGGTATAGCGGAGGCAGGTGATTATGTATGTGTGATTACTGACGGATTTACTCGCGGCATTTAGGAAAATTAAAGATGGCATTAATCGGCAGAAAAAGTAGCAAGGTGACGGGGAACGAGTCGCACGGGGTTGATGATGATGACCTGGATGTGGGGCAGTGTTGTCAGTGAGAGATAGGGGGTATGCGATGGGGTCCAAGCGCTAGTGACTGCGTGGGTGCGAGTTCTGGTGAAAAAACGTTTCAGGGAGGGGAGAGAGGTGGGCTGTGCTGGGCTGGTTGGGCTGGGCTAGTTCTTTCCCTTTTTTAATTTGTTTTCTTTTTCTTTTTCCTTTTCTAATTTCTCTTTTGATTTTATTTAAATGTTTCAAACACATATTTTATTTCAAAAATTTCCAAACTTTTAGTAAGTTTTAATACTGTTTATCAATGTATTTTAAAGACCATTTTGGAATAATTCTTTTATTCATTTATGGTTTATTATTTATTTATAATAGGCACTTGCCTTTATTCAAATAAGATTTTAATTATATTTTCAAACTCTTATTTGGATTCTAATTTTCACCAAACCTATTTCAGTAGGTTTTATTTATTCAATAGTGTGTTAAATAATTCATTTTGAATTATTTAAAATATTTTAATATGATTTATTAATCATTTAAATTGGCATTTGTCTTTATTCAAATGAAATCAAATATGGTTGTCCATATAAATTTTAATCCAATAATGTTTATTTCTTTATTTTATTTGGATTCTCTTTATTTCATTTGCTTATGGATTTAATTCAAGGTTTAAATTGTCTTCTAAATAATTTTCTTGGAATTTATTATTTAGATTAGGCAACTTGTCTTTATTTAAATAAAATTGGATATTGTTAATCCTTATGATTTTATTTAAATAATCTTTACCTATTTTTTATTATTCAATATCTTTATTTGGTTATGGATTTGGCCAAGATTTAATTTGGTTTTTTGAATATTCCTTATTTATTTTCTTTCTTCCTTTGCCTTATAAAATCCATATCTTCTTAATTTTAGATCCAAATTGGTGATTCAAATTTCTATAATTTATTTAATTTTTTTTTATCTTTTCAAATCCTTTTAGGATTATTTTGCTCATAATTTGGTATGGATTTTAGATAGGATCTTTATTAGTTTAGGAATTTATTTTCTTTATCTTATTAAATTCATAAGTTTTTATCCATGGCTCCAAATTAAATGAAACCAATTTCTATGGTTTTATAATATTTTTATTTGTCACTTTTGATCATTTTAAAATGATTGTTGCTGAATTTTTCAAATGGATCAAATCCATAGTCTCAGAGAGATCTTGGAAATTATTTTCTTCCATTAGGTATTTAGGGTTTTGGTTTACTTTTCCAAATGTTTAAATTTCAAGATACCTTCATTGATGAATGCATTTCACCTGATTGGAATTTTGTTTGATATCATTTTATTCAAAGTTTGCTCAAGAAGGGTTTTGATGTTTCCATTTTGAAACAAAAAGTTTCTTTTTACCCTAAATTTCAACAATTATTTATTTTGTTTATTTATTTTTCACATTTCAAAATTTGGAAAATTTTGGGATGTGACAGGCTACCACCCTTAAAAGAAATCTCGTCCCGAGATTTGGGAAGGCTAGAGGTTACAAGTTGGCTTCAAGACAACTAGGGTACTACCACCCTTAAAAAGGTTTCCAACTAGATTACATCTTGGCTTACTTGGGATCTTGATGTAACTTCTATGGACAGTTGTTTGCATAATGGCCTAGCTCTTTGCATTTGAAACACATAAATTGGCTAATATCCTTCTTTTACTTTGGTATCATTGCCCCTTGTTTGTTTCCTTGGTTCTTCTTTATTTTTGGAAATTCACTGGCATAGTGTCCCATCTCTTTGCAATTGTAACATTGCACTTGGATTTTTTCTCTCTTCTTCTTTTTGGGTCTCTCCAAAGCTAGGAGTTCTTCTAGTTCATGTTCTTCATATTTCACCACAAAGGTGGGAAATCTTTCTCTCTTCTTAGGGCAGTTACTAGAGATGTGACCTTCTTCTCCACAAGAGTAGCAACACTTTGTGGTCACTTTGGATGTGGCTTTATGAGGTATGGTTTTGATTTTGCCTTCATCCTTTATGGAGGTTTCTGAACATTTGATGCATTCCATCTTTCTTCATTTGTTGAACTATAGGATAGATGGGGCATTGGATAGGGACATGATTATTTCCTGCACATAGGAAACAAGTCACTTGAGATGTGGGGCATTGTTTAGTTAGATGTTTCTCTTCACAATTAGGGCATTGATCATCATGCTCTTTGTAAGTGTGTCCTATGTCTCCACAAATATTGCAAGCTTGAGTTACTTCTATAATATCATCCTTGACATTATTGTTGTCACAATATCCTTGGGAAAGGTTGTCTCTCATGTTGATCATTTTATTGGTCATCCTTTGCAACAATTGGGATTGGATTTCCAAAAAATTTTGCATGGTTGGGTCTAACTCATTGTTGTTGGCTAAAAACCGAGTTTTCACCTGATTCAACTGGGCTTGGGTTGCTAGAAGATGTTATCTCATGTGCATCTCTTGGTTGTTGTTGTCACCATCCTTGATGGTGGAGTTTCTTGGAGAAGTCATCTGTTTGGGTTGGATAGGGATTAGAATAGGTAAAAGATTCTAGAGGAAGAATTCTACTCACACACAACAATTCACACAAGCAATCACAATCAAACATTCCACTCAAACAACAAGATTTAAGCACATTTTTAGGCAACAAAATATTTTTCCTACACCACCTAAGTTGGTGTCATCAATAATTTGATTTATCTAAACACTAGTATGGTGGTCCAACTATAGGATTCCACTTGATATCTTCCCATTCTTCTTGGTTGTTTCTTCATGAATAAGACCATTGGTTTCCTTGGAAAAATTCTTACATCTTGGTCACAAAACTTCAAAGGTGATGATGGTTCCTTCTAAGTTGTGTTTCTTTAGCCTTCAAGTCTTGAGTAATATTTCTTGTCTCACTAGTAGTCCTTAGTGATGTCCAAGTTGAAGTCGTTCGTGAAACTAAAGTTGAAGTCATTGGTGATGTTGAAGTTGAAGTCATTTGTGTTGGTGATGTCCTTTTCTCAAGTTAACGTCTTTGCTCATGGTGGAGGCTTTGTCCAACAAGTTTGAAAAGGAAGAGATGTAGAATCAAACAAGAAGGTTGAGGAAAGAGTTTACAAGGTTGTTTGTAAATAAGTTTTGGAACAAATACAACTCCTATTTTTCTAAGGGTTTTTGTCCAATCCTAGGGTTACAATCCTACAGGCAACACAGTGCTCTGATACCATCTGTAAGACCCCACCTTTATGAAAGTAAACGTCCCTGTGATTGCAATGCTAGTCACTGGATCAATAGCTAGCATCCACATTTTAAGATGTAATATCAAGAAACAAATGTCATAATACAACTTTATAACCAGGAATAAAATAATTCATTACATCTTATATAGCTCATTTGGCTATCACAATACAATGCAGCAGAAATAACTATATAGCATGGAGTCCTTCATCTTCAAAGTGCCACAGGCAATAATGTTGGTTGTAGACTTGTAATCCTAATCAACACACTTCACTTAACATCAAACAAACCTGCAACATAATAAGTCACAGCCACAAGGGTCAATACATTTGAATTGTATTAGCAAGTGATACTATGGTATAATAGTGGTGTCTATCATCTATATGCAATTTGGCTAAGTGGATCTTAGACTTGCTTTGCTCATAATATATTTTCCTTATTATTTGAAAACACTAAGTTTTTGTTTGTCAAAATCACCCAAGTCATCTACCAATAGAAATTGGTGATCCTTTAACCCTTGTTCAACCATAATCTTTTAATTTAGAAATTGAGATGAACAGATTCTTGATAGCTTCCATGTCTTGATGCTCAAATTATCCATTGCTAGGGACACGACTAAGTACTTAGATTCTTCCTTCTATCGAGGTGGTGCACTTCCCCACAAGACTCGACATGCGTCGAGACAAGACCTTTCAGAAGCCTTCCCTTAGACCAAAATGGACGCGCTCCAAACCAATCACCCCTACCACCAACTATCCATTTGGATAAGTTATTGCAACCTATATGATCCAGGCAGAGCCCATATTGCCATGTGGTTGCACTAGAAGCTTCTTAACATTTGACATCTCAAATCTCTTTGTTCCTAGGTGGCTTTCCACAAGTGAGAAATACTACGGTAGGCCATAAATATGGGGCCCTGTGTAACCACTCAACATAATCCATACAAGTCCCATTCCACCCAGGTGATTCATTCACATAGTTATTTTATTAAAAAAAACACAAGTCATTGACTTAGAAATATTTCAGAGCATGAATATAATCCACCCTTGTTTTCTACTAGCTAAGCTAAGCATGATAGTAGTAGGGACCTTAAATTGGAAAATTTTACTAAGGCATCATCTACTAGGATTTCCCAAGGCATAGCATACTTAGTAAAAATTCCATGCAAGTCCTACTCAAAACATCACTAATGCACAGTGAAAATAATAATACAAAAGTATGAAGCACCACTTGCCTTTTTGGTAGAGAATATAAGTTCACTCCTTGATCTTGAAATGGTCACACTCTTCAAAGTTCACTACAATTCAATCAAGGCACCAATTCAAACTAGCATTCAAACAATTCATCACATAAAATGATAAAAACAAAACTATGCATGGTATCATGCAAAAGATTGTTTTATTTGTAAAAGTGGTTTCTAATAGGCTATAAACATTTGAAACACATATTGGTAATTTATAAAAGTTGCAAAACCATTTAAAATCAAGTTAGTGAAAATGGCCACTTTAAATCATTTTTGTTTTGCTAGAAATGATTTGAATCAAAGTAATAGTTTCTAGTGTTTGCCAAATATATTTTTAAACACAAATGTTAGTTTTTATGGTCAAAGTGTTTAAAAACAAAATCATTTACAAAAGGTTTCACTCAAAAACCATTTTTAAATCAAGCACCATTTTTATTTTACTAGAAATGCTTTTATTCAAGGAATAATTCCTTGTGTTTAACAAAATATATTTACAAACCCAAAAGTTTATTCTTATGGTCAGTAGGTTCAAAACAAATCATTTACAAAATATTTTACCCTAAAATCATTTTTAGAATAAATTTTATACACAAAATAGGCCTAAACAAGTTTCTGCAAAAAACAATCAAGTTTACAGAAGAAAAATGCTAAAGTAAGGGCATGGTTGCAAAGTATTCTTTTTCCTGATTCCAATGATATAAAATTTGTAAATTTTGGACATGTAGATCAAAAGTTATGGAATTTACAAATTCAAACATCTAATAGGATAGTTTATGTTTTTAAAAGATCAGGCAGGGCCACGTGTCAAGTTGTTACTGGACGGTACCGGTTCGTTTGGATCAAGCGTTACAGAGCATTGGATCTAAAGTAAATCGTGCGGCTTAGAGTGCTTGATACTGTTTCAGTTAAGTCATCTATCTACGCCGCTGGATCTGGATCTAACGGTTGATGAGCAAGCGACCACTAACTGGCGGCGCTTGGCGACGGCGCGTGGCGGCGACGCTCGTTTCGGTGACTACAGGAAGCGAGGAAGGATGTGGAGTAGCTTACCGAGTTCGTAGTGACAAGAGGATGCTCGAGTTGGTAGTCATCGTCGAAGGGGCGCACGGTGTTGATCTGAATCGCTCGCCGGAGTCATCTCTGTCGACAGGCAAGCTTGGCGACGTCGTAGGCGAGACTGTGGTGCGCACTAAGACAAACGGAGGGCACCGTTAGATTCATAAGATAGTCATGTGCACAGGAGCATAAAAGAGAGGGGAAGGGGAGGTCTGGGCTCACCAGTAGAGCTCGTCAGAGTGGACGCAGACGGCGGAGTCATTCTGTCATCGAGGTTGCCGAGCCTCTGGGGTTGCGTGGGAGAGTGGGAGGTACTGGAAGATGCCTAGGGAGGTGGAGAGAGTGTTCGTTTGATCTGGGGCAGTGGGGTGACTAGGTTGGCCAGAATTTTATCGGAGAAGATCGACGGAGCAGCGACGGTGTGGTCAGCGATTCGGGCAGCCCGGTGGCGAAGAGGAGTTGGCGTCTGAGGGGAAAGGTAGAGCGGAGGCAGGAGATTATGTATGCGTGATTGCTGACGGATTTATTCGCGGAATTTAGGCGAATTGAAGCTGGCATTGATCGGCAGAAACGGTAGAGAGGTGAGGGGGAACGAGTCGTGCGGGGTTGATAACGATGACCTGGCTGTGGGGCAGTGTTTTCAGCGAGAGAAAGGGGGTATGCGGTGGGGTCCAAGCATCGGTGATTGCGCGGGTGCGAGTTCTGGTGAAAAAAACGTTTCGGGGAGGGGAGAGAGGTGGGCTGCGCTGGGCTTAGTTGGGCTGGTTCTTTCCCTTTTTTCCTTTTCTAATTTCTGTTTTGAGTTTATTTAAATGTTTCAAATACATATTTTATTTCAAAACTTTTCCAAACTTTCAGTATGTTTTAATACTGTTTATTTATGTATTTTAAAGACCATTTTGGAATAATTATTTTATTCATTTAAGATTTATTATTTATTCATAATACGCACTTGCCTTTATTCAAATAAGATTATAATTATATTTTCAAACTCTTATTTGGATTCTAATTTTCACCAAACCTTTTTCAGTAGGATTTATTTATTTAATAGTGTGTTAAATAATTCATTTTGAATTATTTAAAATATTTTAATATGATTTATTAATCATTTAAATTGTGCATTTGTCTTTATTCAAATGAAATAAAATATGGTTATCCATATAAATTTTAATCCAATAATCTTTATTTCTTTATTTTATTTGGATAAGCTTTATTTCATTTTCTTATGGATTTAATTCAAGGTTTAAATTGTCTTCTAAATAATTTTCTTGGAATTTATTATTTAGATTAGGCAACTTGTCTTTATTTAAATAAAATTCGATATTGTTAATCCTTATGATTTTATTTAAATAATGTTTACCCATTTTTTATTATTCAATACCTTCCTTTGTTTATGGATTTGGCCAAGATTTAATTTCGTTTTTTGAATATTCCTTTTTTTCTTTCTTTGCCTTATAAAATCCATATCTTTTATTTATAGATCCAAAATTGGTGATTCAAATTTGTATAATTTTATTTAATATTTGTTTATCATTTCAAATCCTTTTAGGATTATTTTTCTCATAATTTGGTATGGATTTTAGATAGGAGCTTTAATAGCATTTGAATTTAATTTCTTTATCTTATTAAATTCATAAGTTTTTATCCATGGCTCCAAATTAAATGAAACCAATTTCTATGGTTTTATAATATTTTTATTTATCACTTTTTATCATTTTAAAATAATTGTTGCTGAATTTTTTATATGGATCGAATCCATTGTCTTAGAGAGATCTTGGAAATTATTTTCTTCCATTAGGTTTTTAGGGTTTTGGTTTACTTTTCCAAATGTTTAAATTTGAAGATACCTTCATTGATTAATGCATTTCACTTGATTGAAATTTTGTTTGATTCCATTTTATTCAAAGTTTGTTCAAGAAGGGGTTTGATGTTTCCATTTTGAAACAAAAAGTTTCTTTTCACCCTAAATTTCAACAATTATTTATTTTGTTTATTTATTTTTCACATTTCAAAATTTGGAATATTTTGGGATGTGACATATTCTATTTATTATGATGATACCAAACCTCCCATTTATGATGATTACAATGATTAATACGATATTTTCAGTCCACCTAGTATCGAGGAGAAAATTATTTATGATTACAGTCTGCCTCCTATATTTGATGATTATGGTGATGATAATAATAGTGATATCTATGTTGTTGAATTTTCTCCCACTACAATTAATAAGAATGCCTTTGCTTATGTGGAGAGTAATAATCATTTTATGCATATGGTTCATGATAAGAATGTTTTATGTGATAGTTATATTGTTAATTTTATTCATGATGCTACTGAAAGTTATTATGATAGAGGGAAACGTGGTCTTATATATCTAGACAATATTAAGTTTCCCCTCTTTATGTTGAAAAACTTGAAGTTGCACTTGTTTTTCTTTCCTATGCTTGTTGCTTTGTGATTTCATGACATGTTTCTTTACACGATTCATATGCATAGGAAGTGGGTCAGGCTTAAATATGTTTTGAATTTGCTTCTTGATGCTCTCTTTTACTTCAATTCATATTTCTTATGTGAGCATCTTCTCAAACTATCAAGCCTAACTTAAAGGCGTTAAAGAAAAGTACTTGTTGGGAGATAATCCAAGAGTTTCCTTGAGTCTTGGAAGTCATTACATCAGTAATGACCTCTCCTTATCATTTTTGTTTGCTTTTTGTTCCAAGAATGACCTCTAATGAGAGGGAAGTAAGATTTGGGGAAGTTGCTGTCGTGAAATAGATTTTTGTGCTCCATCGTAAAATTTCGTGAGGAATCTCTATAAGTCAGATTGAGATGATATTTTGTGAGTAAATCCCCGAGTATGTTAGATAACTTTCATTAGTTCAACACTTTTTCTTGTGATCAATAGAAGGTCTTTGAAAAAATAGGTTTCTACCAGCTGGTCTGTTTTGACAGATTTCTCCCATTATTTGCATTTGCTTCTTATTGATTCCTTTTTGGGTTCTTTTTGGGAAATTGAGCTTTTTGAGGGAATTTCTATAGTAGTTTGTGTTTTTAGTGAAAGTTTTGCTGTTTCAAAACCAAAACCCAAGGGTCTATTATCTTTTGAATACACTAATGTTGCTAATGAAGATTGTGTGAAGTTTTGTATGAAGGAAAATTTGTAGGTGTAAAGAAAGAATGATGTAATGGGATGAACAATGGACAAAATCTCAAGCTTGGGGATGCCACCCAAGTCACCCAATGAAATATTCAAGAGGTACAAGCGTCAATGCTTGGGGATGCCTGAGGCATCCCCTTCTTCATCAATGAAAAATCTCAGGTCTTTCTAGACACTTCGTTTTTATTGTTTCATGCACAGTTGTGTTGTTCTTGCAGCGTCTTCGTTTTTGTTTTTAGTTTTATTTTGTTTAGTTTTCTTGAGTTAAGTTGGTTGATCACAACAAACTTCTTTTGGGGAGAGACACACTCTATTTTCATTGCCTAGAACACTCTAGTTTTCACTCTTATTGTTCTATGAGTGTTCACTTTTGCTAGCACTGTGTTTAGCCTTAGTTTTCTTGTGATTTAAGCTTAGAAATTTTTAGTTCTTCTTTGTGGATTTGTGAGACAAGCTCACTGATCTTTCTTGATTATTATCTTTGTGAGATGTTTCAAAGAAGTTGATTGGTGTTGGAAAAGAGTAGGAAGCTTCATGCTTATAGTGGTACAAAAGGGAGCTTATTTTGACTGTGGCTTAGAATTTAGGATGTCATGCTAGGTGTTGTTTTGACCTTATGCTTAGTGATTATTTCTGTAGCATGACTTGTAATAAACAATTAGGATTGCTTAATGTGCCTTGAAAGAATCATGCGTTGTTTTAGCATACAAAATCATAGTATTATGGTATTCCCCTCTGATGCTTTGTTTGGGTTGACTTGGCACATGCTCACACCATGTTATGACTATGAACAAGTCACCATAGCCTTTATGATCATTTAGTCCTTGACTTGTAGTACCACTCTATGCTTTGATTAGTAATGTTTTGTTGCTCTGCATGATTATGGCCATTATTGCTCTCTTAGTTGGTTGCTCCCAGTCTTTTGCTAGCCTCCACTTGTATGAGTAACCTCTACTCATGCTTACAACTTGCAAGAAATCAATTTATTCCAAAGTGTCCACTATAAATTACTATGCATGGTGTGTTACACCATTCCAAGTATATTCTTGTTTTCAGCTATCTTCCAAATAAAAACTATTTTGTTATGTGAAAACTTAGTGATTAAAGCTCTCACGAACTTGACGGCACCCTTTATATTCTTTGCCCTTAATAAACTTGAACCATTGTCTCATCTATGTTGTATATGCTTGCACTTATACGTTGGAATAATCAGAACCGTGCTTTCACGGGGAACATTTTCAACATTGCACTTGTACTTTGTACTCAGTTGATATCATGCTCTTTTGTCTATGGATGCCACCGTTGTGAAATAAGGAGGGAACTTGTAAGTCCATGGAGTTTGTATTTTGTGTTAGAGAAATGCCTGGGCCACTAGCCTAAGCCATGCCTAATCATGATGGAAACTTGCAGCATCACCATAGTGAGCTATCTATGAAGCATCCTCAATAAAAATCTATGCACATGGTAAATAAAAAGATTGCTGAGATGCTCATTGTCTTCTTGCCTTGTCATTTTGGTTATGGGTTAGCTCCTATACCATGTGCAAGGGGTACCCCGTTGGCCGTTCTCTATGATACGCATGTACTTACAATGACAAGAACTTACAAGTGACTGAAGTTGAGTAGCATGAGGTGTGGCCCTCGTATTCAAGGAACTTGAGATTGCTAACTTATACTTTTTCAAGCATATAGTCCATAGTTTGTTCACTGTAACGTTAACCACTTCAAGATGCTTATGATAGGGGCAATGAGGGTTGAAAGCTAATAAGTACCATAATTTTAGGAAGCTCTTTTTGAAACTTGAAATCCCTGCTTCCTTTATGAAATGCCTTTTTTCCACCATTATTTGAGTCTCCACCTTCTACTTTTAGGCACCATTAAGAGATCATAGTTGTCATTCTGTGTGCAGTGCCCCAAAACATATTGATTGATGCATATTGTGATATTACTTGTTCTTGTTCTACTTGTCTGTAGTCACCCTTGTGAACTTTGAAGGTTTCCTATGCATCTATGTGCTACTCTATGAGGGACAAGCTGATTGCCACTATGTCATGTTTTCTGTATGTGAAACAAACAAACGTTTTTCAATGAATGTTATTCATGATCTTTGTTTGTACCCTTTCATGTTGCATGCATAGTTACTACGTCCTATTTTTAGAACTCCATCTTTCATGCACATGTTTAGAGTACTTTGTTCCCACCTTTCAATGCTTGCAAATGGTTTGATCTTGGTTTTGATGGTGCATGTCACCTAAAAAATTATTCTTTTTATCACTTACCTACTCGAGGTCGAGCAGGAGTTAAGCTTGGGCATGCGTGATACGTCGGAAATGTATCTATAATTTTTGATGCTCCATGCTTGTTTAGTATCTACTTTGCTTTGCTTTGTCTGCACTTTGAGGTGTTTTTATATCTTTTCTGGAACTAACCTATTAACTAGTTGCCATAAAGCCAGTTGCCTGTTTTCTTCTGTTTTTGGTTCCAGAAAGGCAGAAAATCAATATTCTCAGAATTGGACGGGACAAAAGCCAAAGTCAATATTTTACCATGGCGGACATGAATCTAGAAGACGAGACAGAGAAGAAAACCAGGGTAGCCAAACCCCCTAGGAGCGGCCAGGGGTGGGCCCACGCCTGGGTAGGGTGTGGCCCCCTGGTCGCCTCCCGGCCTCGCCTCCTGCGCCTATAAGAAGCTCCCGGGGAGAAGACCCTAAGGAATCCATCATACTTCCATAAAAAGTTCCGCAGCGCCGCCGCCACCAAAGGGGAGATTCGAAGGACATAAAGTCTTTGTCCCGGCACCCCGCCGGGACGAGGAAGTGCCCCTGGAGCCATCTCCATCTATCTCCATCACCATCTCCATCGCCGTTGCTGATTCCCATGATGAGGAGGGAGTAGTTCTTCCTCGAGGCTAAGGGCTCTACCGGTAGATATGTGTTCATCTCTCTCTCTATGCATGGTCATATTGTGATCATGAGCTTTGTAATCAAGTAGATCTCCCCATGTGTCTGAAAGTGACAGCGTGCACGCCATGGTGGCACTTAGGTTTGAGTCTACATAAGTAATCTTTGTGCCTTCATAGATCTATGCTTTTCCCCACGTGTTTGAAAGTTACAGCGTGCATACCGTATGTGGCACTTTGGCAAGATTGAATATTTGTTATGAGTTATATTTGGAGTTGTATGTCTCTATGAAATTGTGGTATTTGTTGGAACCATCTAGCACTCAAGGTGATAGTGTGGGGTTATCTAGATTGTGGAAGGCAGACTTTGAGGAGTGTTGTTATAGACCTCCATATGATTAGAGTGTCCAACCGGAGAGTAGTTAAGAGTAGTATCATGAAGAGAGGATATTTCTATGAGAGAGTGTTCACTAGTGAAAGTATGATCCCTAGGCCTTGTTTCTAAACATTGAAACACCGTTTGCATCTAGATCTGTTTAATGTTTGCTTGCTTTAGTCTTTACCTCACCGTCAAGCTATTTTCTGGCACTGTTACCACTTGTATTTCGCTATCTCTTCGCCAAACTATTGCACCTATACACCTGACAAGTGTATTGGGTGTGTTGGGGACACACGAGACTTCTTGTATCTTGATTGCAGGATTGCTTGAGAGGGAATACCTTTGACCACTTCCTCCCTGAGTTCGATAAACCTTGGGTAATCCACTTAAGGGAAACTTGCTGCTGTTCTACAAACCTCTGCACTTGGAGGCCCAACAACTGTCTACAAGAATAGAAGTGCGTAGACATCACCGACCTCAAGGTCGCGAAGCTCCTGCAGGTCACCCCTTTCTGCAACACCGTACAACAGTCCGGCTCACGACATCCAAAGTGCCCCAAGTGTTGCACCTCATGGCTTCGCACACATACGGTGTATGAAGAGAACCTCTGTCTCCCCAATCACGCCGGGAGTATGTTTCGGAAGTAGATCTCCGGCTATGGAATCCTTGCAGCGCAATGGCATTCTTTGGATTCATCGTCTCTTGCGCGAACAACCCTAGGCCGTGCCAGCAGGCAGAGACAACTAGAGATACACATATTGGAGAGTAGGAGGAGGAGTTCCCAAATGTAACACCCTCTGATCGGCCCTATGCAAGTTTTACCGATTCCCGCCAAAACCTGCATAGAAACGATTCAAAAGTGCCCACCAGGCAGTTGCATGCGGGTGGAAAATGAAGTAATATTATTACACAATAGTCCACGATGGAACCCACAGAACATATATATACAACAACGACTCCATGAGCCAAGAATAGAGATATACAGTACAAAGATCCAAATCACCTTGAAAACGATACAGCGTCCGAGTACGGACAAGATGCAAATTGGGGTAAGATCCCTGAAGAATAACCAATGGCGTCCATAACCCTGCCCAGGGCAAGCCGGAAGGGTAACCCTGCTAACGACATCGATCTCAAAACCTGCTAAACAAAAGGGGTGCCGGCAAAGGGCAAAAGAAACAGAGAGCGGTCAGTATAGAGGCCAGTATACGGTGCGGCAGTCCTCGCCTACATAGGTATGGTGGACTGAAGCGACAACGAAGCATACACAAACAACCTATAGAGACTCGGTACAACTGTCGGCTAGCAGAGAGGGATAAGAAGGACCTATTCGGAAACAAGCTAATTCTACCACCAAACATACCCATCCTGGTATTTCCCCCTCGAGACCAAACGAGGAAGTTCTGCCGAGGAAACTCACACGGTTGGCATTTTGATTCATTCTTTCCATGGTGGTTATCCAACTTACTAGTCATATCAGATACAAGTCAAATTATAACAGTAAACTTTAGTTATACTTGTCTATGATCGAGAACTGTGCTCCAAGTACTCCATAACCGCGGACACGGCTTCTCGAAAATATTAAACCCTGCAGGGGTGCACCAATGTTTCCACACGCACCTACACCCTTGTTGTCAGATCAGGTAGGTACAATATCACAAAACATACACCCAACGGTATGTCGACGGGGTTTCAGACATGACGTTTACCAGAACCAAAGCAAGCACATGGGGGCCACCCCACTAAGCTACCCGTAACAAAGTCGGACGGTCTCCGAGACGGACCCAGGGTTTGAGCCAATGGATGTAAACAGCTGGGAACCCAGAAGTGTGACTGGGCTTGTCGATACCACGAAAAAATTCCACATTTGTTCCTAAACAGTACAAGCACTCCACGCGCAATATTAAATAAAGCAGTAAATCATGACATAAGTACAGGCGCTCCACTCGCCGGAGACGTCTCTGTCGACAGGCGAGCTTGGTGACGTTGTTGGCGAGGCTGTGGTGCGCGCTAAGACAAACGGAGGGCACCGTTAGGTTCGTAAGAGAGTCATGTGCACAGGAGCATAAAAGAGAGGGGAAGGGGAGGTCTTGTCGTGGTATTGCCGACCAGTACGCCATGGAGGGGTACTCATAGTGCATGTTTAGAGACGTGGGGGAAGGCGGACGGTTGACGGGTACGAGGTAACACAGCTTACCCAGGTTCAGATCCCACGACGGTGGCAGAATCCTACTCCTGCTATAAATCACTATAATGGCAATACGCCGAGTTACAGAGATAGGTCCACTGTGCGATGTTGTATGAATCGATGCCCTAAAGGCTCCCATAGGCCCGACTTATATAGTCGCCAGGTCCTATGGTTATAGGGAAAAGTCCTAGACGGACAGGTCACAGAGTCCTACACCGTCTATTACTAGTCTTGTGTATCTTGCACTCTAAGGCTCCGCGTACGCTGGTGACTCCACCGTAGCCTTCCTTTATCCGGCATGGGCCTCCCTTCTGGATCCATCTAACTGGGCCGCCCAGCAGGCCATAGGGCATACTACCAACTGTGGGCCACCCGGGTTATCCGGATAAGTGACATGCTATGAGGATACCCATATAGCATATACCCAATAGTAGCCGTCTTGCCTCTTCAGATGAATGTTCCGTCTAGTTGGATGTCGGCAAATAGTCAAGCAATATCTTGTAGTCCTTCCAAAGAACCCTGCAAAGCTTTTCTCTGTCTTCAACTTGTAACCCGAAGAAATGCTGAATCTTTCATCGTACTCTTCCGTAGTCGGATTGGATCTGTCCATGGCGGAATCTTCGAGGTGACGGCTCATCTACCCATGTCAGCTAGGACGACGTAGGCTTAGGTTAGTGACGCCTCGTAACTCACACATGTAGAGAATGCAATCATGTCCGATTTTCCCGCGCGAGCGATACGAACCGTTGGCGGCGACGGTTGGAGACGGGGCAACTGTCTGATCAAGCTGCACGAATCTTGATGCTTGGAGATGATAAATAGTAACCGTGGGGAAATTTTCACTTTTGACCTCATTCTCCTCGCATCATCTTCTTCCTCCAGTCGCGTTCCTCCTCGAGCTCTCCGCGAGAACTCTCGAAAAACCCTAGCTCCAATCTGCACCAGTCGCACCCAGCCTCACTCCATGGCCAACAACAACACTTCTCCATCAATGGCGGCGTCAAGCGAAGCCGCGGCAAAGCCGGCGAGCTCCATCGGCGTGCCTCCAGAGGGCCTAGTCATCCCCACCTCGGCGGTTATCGAGTCCTCCAGCGGCGACCTTAATCTGGCGACGCTCGATCCGTTGGAGGAGGAACCAGACTCGCATAATGGCGACTGGAGCGGCTCGGATATCACAGACCGTGATATCTAAGAGATGATCGCCGAAGGCTACCTCCCTGTGACGGAGGGGATCGCCTGGTGGGCGGCGTTGGCCGGCGAGGTGTCACCTTCTCCCCAAGCCGGACAAAAGGTGTACCTCAAAGCTCAACTGGTACGTGGCGTCTCCCTGCCCATCTCCAACTCCTTCCTCTCCGTCTTGAACCATTATAGGGTCCAGCCCCAGAACCTTTCCCCCAATAGTATCTTAGTGCTTAGCAACTACGCGGCGCTCTGCAAGGGATACTTAGGGATAAGACCTAGGTTAGACCTTTTTGTGTACTTCTTCACCGTCAAACGTGAAGCCAGACATAGCAAGGAAGAGCTTAGGAACTGCGGCACCATAAGCTTCAAGATTCGACCTGGCTGGCGGTTCCCCGACATCGTCGTCCACGAGTCCTGCAAAAATTGGCAACGGACGTATTTTTACGGCCCAGACATCCTGCTGGCTGGCTGACAAGTTACGTACCCGAACTTTGTTGATGGAGCCGCCGCTGAAGCCTCGTCATAGAGATCCCAGGCCTCCCTTCCCTCCAACCTCAATGCTTCTCGTGCCATAAGGCGGATCGAATGGTTCGTGGAGACGGGTTTGACCGGCTTGGACCTAGCTATGTGCTGGTTCATCAGGCGAATCCAACCTCTGCAGCACCGCGCGAAGCTCATGCACGAGTATACCAGCGACAGAAGGGATAGTCTCCGCATCTCCGTGGACAACTTCTCGAGTGACTCCATCAAGATCCGTCTTAAGGACATCGTCAACGTGAAGGATAAGAAGCGTGGCTTCACCATCACCTACGACATGTTCGTAGACGGCAAGTGCCCAAAGGTAGGTATTTATTTTCCGTGTACGACATATACTCCAGTTCTCCCGTCTTGCAAATGCCATCTTATCTAACACGGTGATTTCTCACTTAACAGCTTAGCGATCTAGAGGAGGGAAACCTGGCTGCCCAAATCTACGATACAAAGATGAAGGAAGTCACGGTCGTGTCTGATGACGAGCCTCCGTTGGCACGAAAGCGGAAGTGCTCCACCTCAGACACTGCCGACGGAGGCAAGAACAAGAAGACGGAGGGTGGAACCTCCAAGAATACTACCGCCGCCCTGGAGGCGGAAAAGAGAAAAGTTACCGGGAACCCCTTTGCCAAAGCACCCCCACATGTGTAAGCTTCTCATTATCCGATATTGTCTATTTATCTGTCTTGCTCCTGTACTTATGCATTTTGCACGTTTCAGGAAGAAAGCCACGACCAGCCTCAAGAATACCTCCAAAATATCGGGGGCTTCTCGAAATATCAAGGACATGCTACATCGCGCTGCCTCCCCCGCTATCGCCCCTGCCACTCCTGCCGGCAAGCCCTCATCTGCCCCTACAAGCTCACAAGCTAAGGAGGCATCAGGCACTTCCTCCATGGAAGTGGACTTTGGCGCCTCTACCGAGCTTGATGTTGTCGGCGAGCAGGCAACACAGGAGAGTACCGCCCAACAAATGGCTGAAGCTCCGGCTAAGGATGCCATCGGTGGCGGCAAGGCGATGGTGGAAGCTGGTACTTCTGCCGCTGGCGGCGCCCCCACACCCAAGAAAACCATAGCCTATCCAATGATAGTCTATCCGGTACTTACACCGGCAAGCAGAAATATTGCGAGGAAATAGCGAATCCTTTGCCAAGCTGCTGGCCGAGAGTGCTATGAACCTCAAGATCATCGCACTTGTAAGTTTTCTTTTCCTTTTGCATTTCATGTGAGTATCCCACCGTAGCCCCCGAGGATGTAGACGGAAAAACCATAGGTTTTTGCATCTATATGCTCTGAGAGTGACTTAGTTAGAAAAACTCTCACTGAAGCCCCCAAGCATTTAGATGGAATGTATTATTCCGACTAGATGCTTTAAGAGTAGCATACGCAGTGTTTATAAATTTCAGCATTGTAGCCCCCAAGCTTCTAGTTGTAACTGAATTAGTTTCGACTAGATGCTTAAAGAAAGCTAAGCATATGTCCGAGTTAAAAAAATTTATACTGTAGCCCCCAAGCTTCTAGTTGTAACTGAATTAGTTCCGACTAGATGCTTAAAGAAAGCTAAGAATATTGTTAAGTTAAAAAACTCTCGTTGTATCCCCCGAGCATCTAGGTGGAAAATTTCCGGCTAGGTGCTCCAAGCATACCAAACAACGTTTAACTTTTTCCTTTTTTCCACAGAACGACAATGCTCGGAGGGGCATGACCAATGGAAAGTACCTGAAGATGCGCTCAGACCTGGAAGCTGAAAAGGGTAAAACTGCCTTCTTGAAGGAACAGATCACCAAGAGCAAGCGACTGTTTTCTTTTTCGCATTCGACTTGGTATTGTGCCCATATTCTCCGAGTACTCACTATGTACTTTGCTTTCTCCAACTTGCAAAAACCATCGCCAAGGACAAGAATATTGTCGAGCAATCCAAGCACATTCAAGAGCTGGATAGCAAGAACAAAATTCTTAAGAAGGAGAGGAAGGACATGCTGAAAATGCATGAGGAGTCAATGAAGGTACTGCAGGACTCCGCCGCCGAGGAAATCAATCGCTTGAAGGAGGAGATTGCAATCTTAAAAGATCAGAAGCAAGCTGCCGATGAGCAAAATCAACGCCATAGAGAGGCGTATAAGCTCCTCCAACAAGAGAAAGAATCCTTGGCGGACACCCTTTGGCAAGCTGAGGCCAGCATCTTCTGTACGTTTTCTCCGTCTTGGATTTCTGTAGTCTGGGTACTTTGAATTGTTGAACTAATGCGCTCCTTGTCGGAATTTGCAGTTCCTATGGGTTTAACCCGACCGCCTCCTCTAGCCAAGGAATGAAGGGTTCTTGCCGGCAACTTTACCAAAACCGCCATCACGCAAGCCAAGGAGATTGCCAAGCCCCTCCAGATAAATATCAAGGCATCTGACTCCGTGGCGAAGTACTCGGAGATTCTGCACCGAGCCCCCGAGCGTATCACAAGCTGGAAAGCTTCATGTGCATGGGCTGGCGCAAAGATGGCGTTGTCAATGGTGAAGGCACACTATGAAGATGCCGACATCGATACAGTGACCTCTGGCATCCCCGACGTCGATGATGATGGCAAAGGAATTAACCATGAAGCCATCTTGTCATCACTCGCGGGCTATGACACCGGACTTGCCGAGTTGGTGGACTTCGACGTCTTCGTGCCCATGAACATCATCGACAACGACAACCAAGTTTCCTCTGAGTCCCACCACAGCGCCGACTTCGAGGGTGGCTCTCCGGCTGGTGATGATGCTTATTCCAAGTCACCCGTGCCAAAGGAGTGAATAACACTTTGTAATATTTGTTTCACCTTTGGTTTATATGCGGAAAAAACTTTGTTTATGTAATTTAAGGCAGAAAACAATGGTTGTTATTTCCTGCCACTCAAGAACTTTGGTTCTTATGCTTGACTTTTCGTGAGTCAGAAGACTCGTTGTCGGAACCATGTGCTTAGGCGATGATGCTCAATGGCACCGTCAATAACCTGATCCCAAAATCGCCGACAATAAGTGTCAAAAGTCACTACTCCAGAATTCACATAAAAACGACAAAGAACGTGTAGACCAGATAACTTAAGCTAACGCCCATAGGCGGAATTTTCACAAGTGCAATCGCAAAACTTGTGCATAAAGATTTTACATGATCCAAAAATGAACACTAAAGGAGGTAAAAGACTCAGAAATATGAGTGAACCAGAGAGCTTTATTTCATTGATCATATAAGAGGTATACAATTAGATAAAAAATGTTAAGTGTAGAAAGGACGTAGCTGTGCTATGTTGCATGGCCGATCAAGCTCCGGGTAGTCATCATCCGGGTCACGTCGCTTACGCTTATGATCCTCCTTGGTCTATCCTTTAGTTCACGATTGTCAACGAGGTAGTAAGACCCAATGAGTAGCGCCTTGCTTATGATGAACGGTCCTTCCCATGGCGGGGATAGTTTGTGCGACTTCTTCTGCTTAAGTCAGAGCACTAAATCCCCCTCTTTAAATGAGCGATGCCGAACGCGGCGACTATGGTAGCTGCATAGCTTCTACTGGTAGATGGCGGATCTTTGTCATGCAAAAACGCGCTCCTCCTTGAGAAGGTCCACATCTAGGCGTCTGGATTCTTCAGTGTCATCCTCGTCGTAGGACGCAAATCTTGGTGAATCGTGAAGGATGTCGGAAGGCAGGATGGCTTCTGCTCCATATACCATGAAGTAAGGGGTGTATCCGGTGGATCTGTTGGGTGTAGTTCATAAACTCCACAACACAGATGGCAATTCTTCCGCCCAGGCTCTAGCTGCTCTATGTAGCGGTGCCTCAAGACGTGGCTTGATTCCCTGCAAAATTAATCCATTGGCTCGCTCAACCTGACCATTAGATTGTGGGTGTGCCACAGATGCAAGGTCAAGTCGGATGCCTTTCTCCCAACAATAAGCCTCCACTTATCCGAGTCACAGATTGTTGTCGTTGTCGGTGATAATGCTGTGTGGGAGACCAAATATCACCACTAGATCCGGGACAAACCTGAGGGCAGTTGCCCCATCAAGCTTTCTAATGGGTTTAGCTTCTATCCATTTAGTGAATTTATCAACTGCTACAAGAAGATGCATAAACCCACAAGGTGCCATCTGTAACGGTGCCACCATGTCTAGCCCCTAGACTGCAAACGACCAAGTTATTGGTATTGTTCGCAGTTCTTCAGCAGGAACATGTGGTTGTCGGGCATAATACTGGAATCCCATGCATGTCTCAACCAGATTGTCGGTGTCCTCCTTCGTGGTCAGCTAGTAGAATCCTTGCCGGAAGGCTTTCGCGACCAACGATCGAGGAGCGGCGTGATGCCCGCAATCTCCGAGATGGATCTCGCGTAGGATTTCCAAACCTTATAGCTGGGAAACACACTTTAGGTATACACCAGTAGTGCTCCTTTTGTATAGTTGCCCATTGATTATGGTATAACCCTTTGCTCGTCGTACTATTTGTCGTCTTTTGACTTCGTCGTCAAGCAAAGTTCCGTGTTCGAGATATTCCATGAACGGTTTTGTCCAAGCCGGAGGGACCTTAGTCACCATGTTGACGAAAGAGTCAGATCTATCTGGGTTGTCGATGTCGGCTCCCTTCACAGATGGTGTGTGCAGATGCTCTAGGAAAACTCCTGGCGGAATTTTCTTGCTCCCTGATCCAAGTTTAGATAGTAGATCAGCCGCCTCGTTTTGCTCCCTAGGTACATACTTGACTTCGTAGCCCAGGAAGCTCTTGGCTATCTCGTCCACTTCGTCTCGATATGCCGCCATCATAGGGTTCCGCGCATTCCAGGTGCCAGCCACCTACTGGGCAACCAAGTCGGAATCTCCACAGCAAACTATGCGCTTGATGCCAATATCCTTGGCTACACGTAGTCCGTGAATGAGTGCTTCTTACTCTGCCATGTTGTTTGTAGCCTCGAAGTGGATCTGCAGAACGTAGTGTAGCTTGTCTCCTGTTGGTGACTGTAGCAATACACCATCCCCCGAGCCGTTGAGCAGATTTGACCCGTCAAAGTGCATCAGCCAGTACTCTGGTTCTGGCAACGGAGTAGCATCTGGCATCTCCTTCCAATCTGCAAAAAAATCCGCCAAGGCTGGTGACTTGATAGCGTCGCGTCTCTTGTAGGTGATCTCGAAGGCGGCAAGTTCAATGCCCCACTTCGCGACCATTCCCATAGCGTCGTCGTTGTTGATAATGTCGGACAGTGGAGTCTTGCTCACCACTGTGATTGGGTGCTCCTGAAAGTAATGCCTCAGCTTGCGAGAAGCAAGGAATACTCAATAATCTATCTTCTGTTAGTGCGGGTAACGCTGCTTGGACTCCGTCATGACCTCGCTCACATAGTAAACTGGTCGTTGAACTCCGTGCTCATATCCTAGTTCCTTCCTCTCTACCACGACGACGATGCTGATTACTCGGTTGGTTGCCGCCATGTTGATTAACAGGGGCTCACCAGGCTCGGGTGCTGCAAGGATAGGCGCTGAGGAAAGAATCTCCTTGAGCTGATTCAATGCTGCATCTGCCTCATCCGTCCACGTGAATTTGTCCACCTTCTTCAGCAACTTGTACAGCGGCAGAGCCTTTTCTCCAAGTCGGCTGACGAATCGACTAACTGCTGCAACACAACCTTTTAGTCGTTGAATGTCCTTTAGGCATGTCAGACGGTTTATGTTTAAGATGGCCTTGATTTTCTCCGGTTTGACCTTGATTCCGCGTTGGGAAACGATGAAACCCAACAATTTGCCGGCTGGAACCCCGAAGACGCACTTCTTAGGGTTAAGCATCATGTTGTATTTCCGGAGATTATCAAAGGTTTCTTTTAATTCGGAGATTAAGTCATTTGACTTCTTAGACATCACCACGATATCGTCCACATAGGCGTGAACGTTCCGACAAATTTGGTCGTGGAGGCAACGTTGCATTGTCCGCTGGTATGTAGCACCTGCGTTTTTTAGCCCAAAGGGCATCGTGACATAGCAAAACATGTCGTACGGGGTAGTGAATGAAGTGGCAAATTGGTCCGACTTCATCATCTTGATCTGGTGGTATCCTGAGTATGCATCAAGAAAACACAAAAGCTCCGAGCCAGCCGTCGAGTCAATGACTTGGTCAATGCAAGGCGAAGCAAACGGATCTTTGGGACATGCTTTGTTCAAGCCGGTGTAATCAACGCACATTCTTAATTCATTGGTTCCCTTTTTGGGGACAAGTACAGGATTGGCCACCCATCGGGTGTGAAGGACTTCTCGGATAAATCTAGCTTTAAGTAACCTAGCTATCTCTTTGCCAATGGCACGTCTCTTCTCGTCTCCGAAGCATCGTAGAGGTTGTTTCACTGGTTTGCATTTTGGATCAATGTTTAAGTTGTGCTCGGCAAATTCCCTAGGTACACCTTTCATGTCGGCAGGTTGCCAGGCAAAGATGTCCCTGTTCTCACGGAGGAACTCGACGAGTGCGCTTTCCTACTTGGGATCCAGGTTCATCCCAATGGCGGTGACCTTGGAGGCATCGCCTACCACAAGTTCCACCGGCTTGGTCTCGATGGCGGCCTTGAACGCAGGAGCTGATTCGGAGATCTGTTTCTTCGATGCGGGCATCTCTGAGTCATCGACCTTGCTCTGGATCTCTTTGAATTCTTCGCTGTAGAGGACAGCTTCTGTAACGGCTGCTTCATTGATCTCGCAGTCACTTTCCTTGGTAAAGCTTCCAGATACGGTGATGACACCGTTTGGTCCGGGTATCTTGAGTTTGTTGTAGACGAAGCATGGCTTGGCCATGAACATGTGGAATATGTCGCGGCCGAGTATGACAAGTTACACGCTCTTGAAGGGGACCACCTCGAAGGTCATGCACTCTTGGCAGTAATTGTTAACATCGCCAAAGGCAACCTAAAGTGTAATGCACCCAAGGGACCGAGCCTCCCGACTAGGAACTACGCCGTGGAAGATGGTGTTGGTCCGCCTTAGGTTTGCCTCCGTCAAGTTCATCTTTTGCAGTGTATCCAGGTACATGATGTTGATGATGCTTCCACTATCCACCATACACTTGGTGAAATCCACGCTGCCAATCAAGGGGTTCATGACCATGGCGTACTGGTTCTCCGTAGGTATAAGATCTGGGTGGTCCGGCCTGTCCCAAGTTATTGGAACCTCCGACCAGCGCAGGTACTGTGGAACTGGGGGGAGAGTGGCCATCAGGATCCTCAGAGAAGTCTTCTGTTGTCGGACGGTGGGGATGCCAAGGAAAGTGTGGTAGACTGGTGCCTTCTTTGTGAAGGGGTTCTTGCCCTTGTCGTCGCCCTTGTCGGCGTGCTTGGGGTCAACATCCTCGTCCATGTCACTTGATTCCATGGACTCCTCCTCCTTCTTCTTCCCCTTGCCCTTGCCTCGTGGTCTGTTCTTCCGACTTCTCTTGTAGCCGGACTCCGGGTCTTCCTTGAGGTCATTGACGAACTTGCAGTGTCGATTGGTATGGGTGGCCTTACCGTTGGCATCGAGGTGTACCAGGCACGGCATATCACGGTACTCCTCGTAGGTTTGGGGAACGCGGAGCGGCGCCGAGGTGGTTTCGTTTCCTCGTTGCTTCCCACGACCAGCTCCCCTTCCTCGGCCACGTTGTCCGCCTTCACCTCGTCCTGCAAAAGTCATAGCGACCAGGTCGGTAGATTGCTTTTCTTCTGGAGCATTTTTCCGCTTTGTACTGCTGTTCCTCCGAGCTTGAGTTGGAACGGCTGTTGCCGACAAGGTGCTGCGTGCATCATCGGCGGCGGCTGCGAACTCACTAGCCAACTGAATCATCTGGTTCAAGTCAAGCTGGTGATTGTCCTACAAGCGCTTCAGCTTATGCCGGAGCAACGTGCCCCTATCTAGCCCATCGATGAAGGCGGCCATGGCGGTATGAGCGTGCACTCCTGCGCAGGAATTCTTCATGTCCAGCCAGCGGAAGAGGTATGCGCGAGATGTCTCGTCTTTCTCTTGCACGCACCGCTGTAGATCGCCCACAGTGCAGGGACGCTTGTATGTACCCTCAAAGTTCTTGGTGAATGCTTCTTGCATGTACAACCAGTTGTAGATATATTTCTCTGGCAAGTCGTCGATCCATTGACGGGCCGTGCCTGCGACATTAATGGGAGGTACTTGACAGCAACGTTGGGGTTTCCTCCGGCAATCTCCACCGCATTTCCGTAGTCCTGCAACCATGTGGCTGGTTTGGCGGTGCCGTCATGGGGCTTGATGGTCTTGTCAATCCGGAAACCTTTGTGGTAAGTTGTGGACCGTATTGCAGGTCCAAAGCAATGTGGTCCCAGGTATGGTCCTTCCCGGACCTCGTGGATCTTATCGATCCACGAACGTGCATCGTACGGCTCCGGGTTCTTCTTCTTCTTGTCAACAGGGGATGGGCTGCGTGAACGACGCGGGCCTCCTCCACAATGGTGACTTCTTGGTGGTGACGGAGGCGGAGGTGGCGGTGGGTTAGCCTTCTTGCTGTTACCCTCCTGCGACGCCTCGCGCCTGTCACGGTTGCTTGTCGGACGTGGAGGGTCGTGGTGTGACCTACACCTGTGCCCTTGGTTGCGCTCGCCGTCATGACGGGTCTGCTCCGTGTTGTCGTGGATGACGATGCCACACTGCTTTGGTGGGGGCATATCCATACGATGGTGAGCCTTGTAATCTTCGCGATGTCGGGGGGATCAGGGCGGTGGCGATGGGCGACGAGGCCGGGCCTTTTCTCCGTGGTCGGAGGATATGGGGATGGCATCCTTCCTGTTGTGTGCATCTCTCCGTCTTTGTTCTGATGAACCCGTCTGGGACCCGACATCAAGAGGAGATCTGTCCCTTGGCGGCTTATACTGGCTAGACTGGCAAAGCGCTGGGTCGGACTCAAGCCTCTGAGAGGTGGCCTTTTCCTGCTGCTTCACCGCGTTGGCCACTAGGTCGTAGACCTGTTCCACTGCCTCAGGCGATCTATCCTACTCCAGAAGGGTCTTGGCGACGGTGAGGTTAAGGAGTGGGGTGGGCATCACCTGCTTGCCTTCACTGTCAATGTATGGCTTGGCTTGTGCCGGCTTTGAGGGAGCCCATCCTAGGTTGCGCCGTACACCAGGATCGTTGATGACGTGAGCTGGAGCTTTCTTAGCCTTCTGCTTCCTCAGCAAAGTCTTGTACTCGGCCTCCATTGCTCTAGCTTTCTCTATGGACTTCTACGCGTTGACCAGATCTCGATCTAGTTTAGCGCCTTGCTCTGCGATGGCCTGCGCTTCCTCCAGCAGCTGCTGGCGCTTCTCGTCAAGCTAGGCCACGTTCCGGATATGAGCAATGGTCAGTGGCACGACAAGGAGATTGCCGTACATTACTCTATCAGTTGGAGTAACTTGGGCTGCTGTAGACGTAGATGCTGGAGGCGGCAAGTTTGCGGTGCTGTTGTTACTCGGGCCGGTGCCGAGTTCCTGCGGCTGCTGCGATAAGTGGAGGCATGACTTTTGCGCGATCATCGTCAGCAGCAATAAGTGGCCCCTTCCCCTTTTCTAACGCTGTAGGCGGATCTCGTCCGGGTTGATCTTCATCCATCGCCGTCCCAATGGTGACGAACACCCCTCGAGACGTGATGATATTGTTGTCTTGCTCGTCGCGCGAGTACTCCTCCTCCATCTCCCGCATAACGGAGTCTAGCTCTTCTGGACTAAAATCTATCTCCTCTGAATTTGCACTAAAATCAGCGTAAAGCACGTCAATGACAAAGTCGGAGGGTGCCAGGACTTCCTCGATGATGGGCGGTGGAGGTGTAAAGGTGGCGACGATGACTGGAGGTGGTGGTGCAGCTGCGACGATGGCGGCCGGAGGTGGTTGTGGCGGTGGCTGAATCGGAGGTTCTCCGTCGATGAGCGCGAGTGATTTTTGGGCTTCTGCGTCATCCTCCGCGTAGTTGTTGACGGTGCTCACCATCTATTCGAGGGTAAGGCGTCCTATTGCCTGCTGCCGTCTTAAAGAATGTCAGAGAAGCATACCACGGTCCAGTCCTTCCACGAAGTGATATAAGGCGTTATCATCGCGGTAGTGGGCCAGATCTGCTCGTATACGGAGCCACCTGGCCAGGTAATCGCGGGGATTTTCGCCTTCTCTCTAAATGCAGAGCGTCAGATTGAAGATGGTGACCACGCCGACAAACTTGGATCTCTGATTTCTAGACGCAGGGCGAAGCCGGCGGATTTGTAGTGATCTTCCACCTTTATATCCTGCACAGGGGCGGTTTGGGTGGGCCTTGATTTTTCCGATCTTTGCCGGCAAACTCCGAAGAGAGATCCGACATTGATCCTTCCGCGAACGTATCCTGCCCGTAGGCGGTCCGTGCGGGCCTTGATGCTCCTCCGACTCCCAGGGAACTAGTGCCCGAGCCGGTTTCGCCGATGAAGAGGTGGATGTCTCCGATAGGAACGATCGAACACCGCGTAGGGTTCGTCTTCGCCGGGATCCAGAACTCGTCAGGAGGGACGATCGGAACATTGCCGGAGAAGAGAACACGACCGATGGCCATGGTTTTTTCGATTCCCGCGAAGATCTTGGTCCTCGCCCGCTGAAGAGCCTGAAGCGCCTCTTGCCCCACGGTGGGCGCCAACTGTCGTGGTATTGCCAACGAGTACGCCATGGAAGGGTCCTCACAGTGCGTTTTTAGAGACGTGGGGGAAGGCGTACGGTTGACGGGTATGAGGTAACATAGCTTACCCAGGTTCAGATCCCACAACGGTGGCAGAATCCTACTCCTGCTATAAATCACTATAATGGCAATACGCCGAGTTACAGAGATAGGTTCGCTGTGCGAGGTAATATGAATCGATGCCCTAAAGGCTCCCATATGCCCGACTTATATAGTCACCAGGTCCTATGGTTACAGGGAAAGTCCTAGACGGAAAGGTCACAGAGTCCTACACCGTCTATTACTAGTCTTGTGTATCTTGCACTCTAAGGCTCCGGGTACGCTGGTGACTTCACCGTAGCCTTCCTTTATCCAGCATGGGCCTCCCTTCTGGATCCATCTAACTGGGCCGCCCCGCAGGCCATAGGCCATGCTACCAACTGTGGGCCACCCGGGTTATCCGGATAAGTGACATGCTACGAGCATACCCATATAGCATATCCCCAATAGGTCTAGGCTCCAGTAGAGCTCGTCGGAGTGGAGGCAGACGGCGGATATGTTCTATCGTCGAGGTTGCCGAGCCTCTGGGGTTTGCGCGGGCGAGTGGGAGGTATTGGGATATGCGTAGGGAGGTGGGAAGCGTGTTCGCTTGATCTGGGGCAGTGGGGTGACTGGGTTTGCCGGAATTTGATCGGAGAAGCTCGATGGAGCAGCGACGGTGTGGTCAGCGATTCGGGCAACCCGGTGGCGAAGAGGAGTTGGCGTTGAGGGGAAAGGTAGAGCGGAGGCAGGCGATTATGTATGCGTGATTGCTTAAGGATTTACTCGCGGCATTTAGGCGAATTGAAGATGCAATTGAACGGCAGAAAGGGCAGCGAGGTGAGGGGGAACGAGTCGCGCGGGGTTGATGAGGATGACCTGGCTGTGGGGAAGTGTTTTCAGCGAGAGAGAGGGTGTATGCGGTGGGGTCCAAGCATCAGTGACTGCGCGGGTGCGAGTTTTGGTGAAAAAAACTTTTCGGAGAGGGGAGAGAGGTAGGCCGCGCTGGGCTTAGTTGGGCTGGGCTAGTTCTTTCCCTTTTTTTATTCTGTTTCCTTTTCCTTTTTCCTTTTATAATTTCTCTTTTGATTTTATTTAAATGTTTCAAACACATATTTTATTTAAAAACTTTTCCATACTTTCAGCAAGTTTTAATACTGTTTATTAACGTATTTTAAAGACCATTTTGGAATAATTCTTTTATTCATTTATGGTTTATTATTTATTTATAATAGGAACTTGCCTTTATTCAAATAAGATTTTAATTATATTTTCAAACACTTATTTGGAATCTAATTTTCACCAAACCTTTTTCAGTAGGTTTTATTTATTCAATAGTGTGTTAAATAATTCATTTTGAATTATTTAAAATATTTTAATATTATTTATTAATCATTTAAATTGGGCATTTGTCTTTATTCAAATGAAATCAAATATGGTTGTACATATAAATTTTAATCCAATAATCTTTATTTCTTTATTTTATTTGGATTATCTTTATTTCATTTGCTTATGGATTTAATTCAAGGTTTAAATTGTCTTCTAAATAATTTTCTTGGAATTTATTATTTAGATTAGGCAACTTGTCTTTATTTAAATAAAATTGGATATTGTTAATCCTCATGATTTTATTTAAATAATCTTTACCCATTTTTTATTATTCAATACCTTCATTTGTTTATGGATTTGGCCAAGATTTAATTTGGTTTTTTGAATATTCCTTGTTTATTTTCTTTCTTTCTTTGCCTTATAAAATCCATATCTTTTTCTTTATAGATAAAAAATTGGTGATTCAAATTTGTATAATTTTATTTAATATTTGTTTATCTTTTCAAATCCTTTTAGGATTATTTTGCTCATAAGTTGGTATGGATTTTAGATAGGAGCTTTATTACCTTTGGAATTTATTTTCCTTATCTTATTTAATTCATAAGTTTTTATCCATGGCTCCAAATTAAATGAAATCAATTTCTATGGTTTTATAAAAAAATTATTTATCACTTTTGATCATTTTAAAATGATTATTGCTGAATTTTTCAAATGGATCAAATCCATTTTAAAATTATTTTCTTCCATTAGGTTTTTAGGGTTTTGGTTTACTTTTCCAAATGTTTAAATTTCAAGATACCTTCGTTGATGAATGAATTTCACCTGATTGAAATTTTGTTTGATTCCATTTTATTCAAAGTTTGTTCAAGAAGGGTTTTGATGTTTCCATTTTGAAACAAAAAGTTTCTTTTCACCCTAAATTTCAACAATTATTTATTTTGTTTATTTATTTTTCACATTTCAATTTTTTTAAAATTTTGGGATGTGACAGGCTACCACCCTTAAAATAAATCTCGTCCCGAGATTTGGGAAGGCTAGAGGTTACAAGTTGGCTTCAAGACAACTAGGGTACTACCACCCTTAAAAAGGTTTCCAACTAGATTACATCTTGGCTTACTTGGGATCTTGATGTAACTTCTCTGGACAGTTGTTTGCATAATGGCCTAGATCTTTGCATTTGAAACACATCAATTGGCTAATATCCTTCTTTTCCTTTGGTATCATTACCTCTTGTATGTTTCCTTGGTTCTTCTTCTTTTTTGGACATTCACTGCCATAGTGTCCCATCTCTTTGCAATTGTAACATTGCACTTGGATTTTGTCTCTCTTCTTCTTTTTGGGTCTCACCAAAGCTAGGAGTTCTTCTAGTTCATGTTTTTCATATTTCACCACGAAGGTGGGAAATCTTTCTCTCTTCTTGGGGCAGTTACTAGAGATGTGACCTTCTTCTCCACAAGAGTAGCAACACTTTGTGGTCACTTTGGATGTGGCTTTATGAGGCATGGTTCTGATTTTGCCTTCATCCTTCTTGGTAGAAGTTGTTCCTTTATGGAGGTTTCCAAACATTTGATGCATTCCATCTTGCTTCATTTGTTGAACTATAGGATAGATGGGGCATTGGATAGGGACATGATTATTTCCTTCACATAGGAAACAAGTCACTTGAGATGTGGGGCATTGTTTAGTTGGATGTTTCTCTTCACAATTAGGGCATTGATCATCATGCTCTTTGTAAGTGTGTCCTATGTCTCCACAAACATTGCAAGCTTGAGTTCCTTCTATAATATCATCCTTGACATTATTTTTGTCACGATCTCCTTGGGAAAGGTTATCTCTCATGCTGATCATTTGATTGGTCATCCTTTGCAACAATTGGGAATGGATTTCCAAAAACCTTTGCATGGTTGGGTCTAACTAATTGTTGTTGGCTAAAAACTGAGTTTTCACTTGATTCAAATGGCTTGGGTTGCTAGAAGTTGTTCTCTCATGTGCATCTCTTGGTTGTTGTTGTCACCATCCTTAATGTTGGAGTTTCTTGGAGAAGTCATCTGTTTGGGTTGGATTGGGATTAGAATAGGTAAAAGATTCTAGAGGAAGAATTCTACTCACACACAACAATTCACATAAGCAATCACAATCAAACATTCCACTCAAACAACAAAATTCAAGCACATTTTTAGGCAACACAATATTTTTCATACACCACCTAAGTTGGTGTGATCAATAATTTTATTTATCTAAACACTAGTATGGTGGTCCAACTATAGGATTCCACTTGATATCTTCCCATTCTTCTTGGTTGTTTCTTCATGAATAAGATCATTGGTTTCCTTGGAAAAATTCTTGCATCTTGGTTACAAAACTTCAAAGGTGATGATGGTTCCTTCTAAGTTGTGTTTCTTTAGCCTTCAAGTCTTGAGTAATATTTCTTGTCTCACTTGTAGTCCTTAGTGATGTCCAAGTTGAAGTCCTTGGTGAAACTAAAGTTGAAGTCATTGGTGATGTTGAAGTTGAAGTCATTTGAGTTGGTGAAGTCCTTTGCTCATGTTGAGGTCTTTGCTCATGGTGGAGGCTTTGTCCAACAAGTTTGAAAAGGAAGAGATGTAGAATAAAACCAACAAGGTTGAGGAAAGAGTTTACAAGGTTGTTTATAAATAAGTTTTGGAACAATTACAACTCCTATTTTTCTAAGGGTTTTTGTCCAATCCTAGGGTTACAATCCTACAGGCAACACAGTGCACTGATACGATCTGTAAGACCACACCTTTATGAAGGTAAACGTCCCCGTGATTGCAATGCTAGTCCTTGGATTAATAGCTAGCATCCACAGTTTAAGATGTAATATAAAGAAACAAAGGTCATAATACAACTTTATAACCAGGAATAAAATAATTCATTACATCTTATATAGCTCATTTGGCTATCAAAATACAATGCAGCAGAAATAAATATATAGCATGGAGTCCTTCATCTTCAAAGTGCCACAGGCAATAATGTTGGTTGTAGACTTGTAATCCTAATCAACACACTTCACTTAACATCAAACACACCTGCAAGATAATAAGTTACAGCCACAAGGGTCAATACATTTGAATTGTATTGGCAACTGATACTATGGTAGAATAGTGGTGTCTATCATCTATATGCAATTTGGCTAAGTGTATCTTAGGCTTGCTTTTCTCAAAATAGATTTTCCTTATCATTTGAAAACACTAAGTTTTTGTTTGTCAAAATCACCCAAGGCATCTACCAATAGAAATTGGTGATCCTTTAACCCTTGTTCAAGCACAAGCTTTTAATTTAGAAATTAGGATGAGGATATTCTTGATAGCTTCCATGTCTTGATGCTCAAATTGTCCATTGCCGGGGACACGGCTAAGTACTTAGATTCTTCCTTCTACAGAGGTGGTGCACTTTCCCCCAAGACTCGACATGCATCGAGACAAGACGTTTTAGAAGCCTTCCCTTAGACCAAAATGGACGGTCTCCAAACCTATCACCCCCTACCACCAACGGTCCATTTGGCTAACTTATTGCAACCTATATGATCCAGGCAGAGCCCATATTGCCATGTGGTTGCACTAGAAGCCTCTTAACATTTGACATCTCAAATCTCTTTGTTCCTGGGTGGCTTTCCACAAGTGAGACCTGTGTAACCACTCAACATAATCCATACAAGTCCCATTCAACCCAGGTGATTCATTCACATAGTTGTTTTATTAAACAAAACACAAGTCATTGACTTAGAAATATTTCATAGCATAAATATAATCCACCCTTTTTTTCTACTAGCTAAGCTAAGCATGATAGTAGTAGGGATCTTAACTTAGGAAAATTTTACTAAGGCATCATCTACTAGGATATACCAAGGCATAGCATACTTAGTAAAAATTCCATGCAAGTCCTACTCAAAACATCACTAATGCATAGTGAAAATAATAAAACAAAAGTATGAAGCACCACTTGCCTTTTTGGTAGAGAATATAAGTTCATTCCTTGATCTTGAAATGGTCACACTCTTCAAAGTTCACTACAATTCAATCAAGGCACCAATTCAAACTAGCATTCAAACAATTCATCACATAAAATGATAAAAACAAAACTATGCATGCAAGCATAAAAAAGATTGTTTTATTTGGATAAGTGGTTTCTAATAGGCTATAAACATTTTAAACACATATTGGTAATTTATAAAAGTTGCAAAACCATTTAAAATCAAGTTAGTGAAAATGGCCACTTTAAATCATTTTTGTTTTGCTAGAAATGATTTAAATCAAAGTAATAGTTTCTAGTGTTTGCCAAATATATTTTTAAACACAAATGTTAGTGTTTATGGTCAAAGTGTTTAAAAACAAAATCATTTACAAAAGGTTTCACTCAAAAACCATTTTTAAATCAAGCACCATTTTTATTTTACTAGAAATGATTTTATTCAAGGAATAATTCCTTGTGTTTAACAAAATATATTTCCAAACCCAAAAGTTTGTTCTTATGGTCAGTAGGTTCAAAAAAAATCATTTACAAAATATTTTACCCTAAAATCATTTTTAGAATAAATTTCATACACAAAATAGGCCTAAACAAGTTTCTGCAAAAACAATCAATTTTACAGAAGCAAAATGCTAAAGTAAGGGCATGGTTGCAAAGTATTCTTTTTCCTGATTCGAATGATATAAAAATTTTAAATTTTTGGACGTGTCGATCAAAAGTTATGGAATTTAAAAATTCAAACATCTAATAGGATAGTTTCTGTTTTTAAAAGATCAGGTAGGGCCACGAGTCAAGTTGTTACTGGACGGTACTGGTTTGTTTGGATCGTGCGTTACAGAGCATTGGATCTAAAGTAAATCGTGCGGCTCAGAGTGCTTGATACCGTTACAGTTGAGTCATCTATATATGCCGCTGGATCTAGATCTAATGGTTGATGAGCAAGCGACCACAAACTGGCGGGGCATGGCGACGGCGCGCGACAGCGACACTCGGCCAGAAGCGTTCCGGCGATTACACGAAGCGAGGAAGGATGTGGAGTAGCTCACCGAGTTCGCAGTGACGAGAGGATGCTCGAGTTCCTCGTCATCGTTGAAGGGGCGCACAGTGTTGATCTGAATTGCTCGCCGGAGTCGTCTCTGTCGATAGGCGAGCTTGGCGACGTCATTGGCGAGGATGTGGTGCGCGCTAAGAAAAACAGAGGGCACCGTTAGGTTTGTAAGAGTCATGTGAACAGGAGCATAAAACAGAGGGGAAGGAGAGGTCTGGGCTCACCAGTAGAGCTCGTCAGAGTGGAGGCGTTCTGTCGTCGAGGTTGCCGAGCATCTGAGGTTGCGCGGGCAAGTGGGAGGTACTGGGAGATGCGTAGGGAGGTAGGGAGCGTGTTCGTTTGATCTGGGGCAGTGAGGTGACTGGGTTGTCCGGAATTTGATCAGAGAAGCTCGACGGAGCAGCGACGATGTGGTCAGCAATTCGGGCAGCCCGGTGGCAAAGAGGAGTTGGCGTGTGAGGGGAAAGGTAGAGCGGAGGCAGGCGATTATGTATGTGTGATTGCTGACGAATTTACTCGCGGCATTTAGGTGAATTGAAGCTTGCATTGATCGGCAGAAACGGTAGAGAGGTGAGGGGGAACGAGTCGGGCGGGGTTGATGATGATGACCTGGCTGTGGGGCCGTGTTGTCAGCGAGAGAGAGGGTGTATGCGGTAGGGTCCAAGCGTCAGTGACTGCGCGGGTGCGAGTTCTAGTGAAAAAAACATTTCGGGGAGGGAGAGAGGTGGGCTGCGCTGGGCTTAGTTGGGACGGTTGGGCAGGGCTGGTTCTTTCCCTTTTCTTCCTTTTCTAATTTCTGTTTTGGTTTTATTTAAATATTTCAAACACATATTTTATTTCAAAACTTTTCCAAACTTTCAATAAGTTTTAATACTGTTTATTAATGTGTTTTAAAGACCATTTTGGAATAATTATTTTATTCATTTATGGTTTATTATTTATTTATAATAGGCACTTGCCTTTATTCAAATAAGATTTTAATTATATTTTCAAACTCTTATTTGGATTCTAATTTTGACCAAACCTTTTTCAGTAGGTTTTATTTATTCAATAGTGTGTTAAATAATTCATTTTGAATTATTTAAAATATTTTAATATGATTTATTAATCATTTAAATTGCACTTTTGTCTTTACTCAAATGAAATCAAATATGGTTGTCCATATAAATTTTAATCCAATAATCTTTATTTATTTATTTTATTTGGATTTTCTTTATTTGATTTGCTGATGGATTTAATTCAAGGTTTAAATTATCTTCTAAATAATTTTCTTGGAATTTATTATTTAGATTAGGCAACTTGTCTTTATGTAAATAAAATTGGATATTGTTAATCCTTATGATTTTATTTAAATAATCTTTACCCATTTTTTATTATTCAATACCTTCATTTGTTTATGGATCTAGACAAGATTTAATTTGGTTTTTTGAATATTCCTTATTTATTTTGTTTCTTTCTTTGCCTTATAAAATCCATATATTTTTATTTATATATCCAAAATTGGTGATTCAAATTTGTATTCTTTTATTTAATATTTGTTTATCTTTTGAAATCCTTTTAGGATTATTTTGCTCATAATTTGGTATGGATTTTAGATAGGAGCTTTAATATCATTGGAATTTAATTTCTTTATCTTATTAAATTCATAAGGTTTTATCCATGGCTCCAAATTAAATGAAAGCTATTTCCATGGTTTTATAATATTTTTATTTATCTTTTTTGATCATTTTATCTTAGAGAGATCATGGAAATTATTTTCTTCCATTAGGTTTTTAGGGTTTTGGTTTACTTTTCTAAATGTTTAAATTTCAAGATACCTTCATTGATTAATGCATTTCACTTGATTGAAATTTTGTTTAATTCCATTTTATTCAAAGTTAGTTCAAGAAGGGTTTTGATGTTTCCATTTTGAAACAAAAAGTTTCTTTTCACCCTAAATTTCAACAATTATTTATTTTGTTTATTTATTTTTCACATTTCAAAATTTGGAATATTTTGGTATGTGACATATTCTATTTCTTATGATGATACCAAACCTCCCATTTATGATGATTAGAATGATTAATATGATATTTTAAGTCCACCTAGTATTGAGGAGAATAATAGTGATAGCTATGTTGTTGAATTTGCTCCCACTACAATTAATAAGAATGCCTTTGCTTATGTGGAGAGTAATAATCATTTTATGCATATGGCTCATGATAAGAATGTTTTATGTGATAGTTATATTGTTAATTTTATTCATGATTTTACTGAAAGTCAAACTATCAAGCCTAATTTAAAGGCGTTAAAGAAAAGTACTTGTTGGGAGATAATCCAAGAGTTTCCTTGAGTCTTGGAAGTCATTACATCAGTAATTACCTCTCCTTATCCTTTTTGTTTGCGCCAAGAATGACCTCTAAAGAGAGGGAAGTAAGATTTGAGGAAGTTGCTGTCCCAAAACAGATTTTTGTGCTCCACCGTAAAATTTCGTGAGGAATCTCTATAAGTCGGATTGAGATGACATTTGGTGAATAAATCCCCCAGTATGTTAGCTAACTTTCATTAGTACAATACTTTTTCATTTGATCAACAGAAGGTCTTCGAAAAAATCGTTTTCTACCAGCTGTTTTGTTTTGATAGATTTCTTCCATTATTTGCATTTGCTTCTTATTGATTCCTTTTTGGGATCTTTTTGGGAAATTGAGCTTTTTGAGGGAATTTCTACAGTAGTTTATGTGTTTTCGTGAAAGTTTTTCTATTTCAAAACCAAAACCCAAGGGTCTATTATCTTTTGAATACACTAATGTTGCTAATGAAGATTGTGTGAAGTTTTGTATGAAGGAAAATTTGCAAGTGTAGAGAAAGAATGATGTAATGAGATGAAGAATTGACAAGCTTGGGGATGCCACCTCATGTCACCCCATTAAATATTCAAGAGGTACAAGCATCAAAGATTGGGTATGCCTGAGGCATCCCCTTCTTCATCAATAAAAAGCTCAGGTCTTTCTAGACACTTCGTTTTTATTGTTTCATGCACAGTTGTGTTGTTCTTGGAGCGTCTTCGTTTTTGTTTTTAGTTTTATTTTGTTTAGTTTTCTTGAGTTAAGTTGGTTGATCACAGCAAACTTCTTTTGGGGAGAGACACAATCTATTTTCATTGCCTAGAACACTCTAGTTTTCACTCTTATTGTTCTGTGAGTGTTCACTTTTGCTAGCACTGTGTTTAGCCTTAGTTTTCTTGTGATTTCACCTTAGAAATTTTTATTTCTTCTTTGTGGATTTGTGAGACAAGCTCACTGATCTTTCTTGATTATTATCTTTGTGATTTGTTTCAAATAAGTTGATTGGTGTTGGAAAATAGTAGGAAGCTTCATGCTTATAGTGGTACAAAACGGAGCTTGTTTTGACTGTGGCTTAGACTTTAGGATGTCATGCTAGGTGTTGTTTTGACCTTATCCTTAGTGATTATTGTTGTAGCATGACTTGTAATAAAAAATTAGGATTGCTTAATGTGCCTTGAAAGAATCATGCATTGTTTTAGCATACAAAATCATAGTATTATGGTATTCCCCTTTGATGCTTTGTTTGGGTTTACTTGGCACATTCTCACACCATGTTATGACTATGAACAAGTCACCATAGCCTTTATGATCATTTAGTCCTTGACTTGTAGTACCACTCTATGCTTTGATTAGTAATGTTTTGTTGCTCTGCATGATTATGGCCGTTATTGCTCTCTTAGTTGGTTGCTCCCAGTCTTTTGCTAGCCTCCACTTATATGAGTAAGCTCTACTCATGCTTCCAACTCCCAAGAAATCAAGTTATTCCAAAGTGTCCACTATAAATTACTATGCATGGTGTGTTAGACCATTCCAAGTATATTCTTGTTTTCAGCTATCTTCCAATTAAAAACTATTTTTTATGTTAAAACTTAGTGCTTAAAGCTCTCACGGACTTGATGGCACACTTTATATTCTTTGACCCTAATAAACTTGAACCATTGTCTCATCTATGTTGTATATGCTTGCACTTATATGTTGGAATTAGCAGAACCGTGCTGTCACGGGGTACGTTTTCAACATTGCACTTGTACTTTGTACTCAGTTGATATCATGCTCTTTTGTCTATGGATGTCACCGGTGTGAAATAAAGAGGGAACTTGTATGTTCATGGAATTTGTATTTTGTGTTAGAGAAACGCCTGGGCATCTAGCCTAATCCATGCCTAATCATGATGGAAAGTTGCAGCATCACCATAGTGAGCTATCTATGAAGCATCCTCAATAAAAATCTATGCACATAGTAAATAAAAAGATCAATATGTTGAAGGGTAGCTGGATTTGGATGATTTGTAACAAAGCCATTATTTCTCTTGAATCTGATGGTGCGAGCTAATAAGAACATGTGCTGCATGATCTAATTTATATTTTGGACTTGTACCTGTTGCTGGTGGTCTATTGGGGATCTTGATCTTCTACTACTTTCCCGTCTGGTTCTGGTTGCATCTCCTCCTTAATCTTCTCGTGCTCTTCTTCTTGTGATACTAATCTACTCCTCCTTGTGATGTTGTTGATCTTGATCTACTCCTCCTTGTGATTTTCCTAATCTTGATCTACTCCTCCTTGTCCTAGCTATTGGATGGCTTCTTGAAGCAACCATAAGTTGGGTGATGGTTTGGTAGAAAGATCTGGGATTCTCATTGATGTCGAAATGGTGATTTGCTACTCTAGTGAAGAACAGTGATGCATGTGGATGAAGTCCCTGTGAGCAGAAATGGTGGTGTCTATGGTTGCTACCTCAGAGCTGGTTGTTTTGGTTCCTTTTTCTCACTCTCATGTGTGTTGACAACTCACTGAGTGCATGTGTGAATAAGGTGCTTGTGAGCTGTGTGCTTGCTTCATCGATGGATCTGTTCCTATCCAGAGTGTGCATTAGCAATCTTTGCTACAAGCACCCAATGTTTATCCACTTACCCTACCATACCTTCTCTCTATAATTTAATTTTTTTGAATCCATTGCCAATGAAGTTAAGATGAGGATGATATACTGATAAGAACATATATTTACTCTTGGCACCTTATTTGGGATTAGCTCTATGATGATTTGAATAGGTGCATTACAAGCACTCTTTCTAACACTAACCTCTCTTCTTCCGTTATCTTTGTTTGTCTTTCTTTTTGTTTTACAGATATCAAGATCAAGGAGTAGCTCAAGACATTAGATAGGAAAAGTCGTGTAGGATTGTATATTCCATTTACCGTTTGTAACAATCTTTTATTTTATTATTGTAAAGAATAGTGTAACCATGTATTCTCTATTTTTGAATTATTTGTAATATTCCTTCTATTCTTTTATTCTTTATGGTAATTCTTCATTTTTATTTAGAACTTAATAAAAATTGCGTAATGTTTGTATATTGTAATAAAATGACTCCTCTCTATTTCATTTGTCTTACTATCCCTTTTGTGCATTATTGTAAAAATAATAATGTAATATTATGGGATGTAAGTAAGATAGTATTTATCAATTCTTGTTAACTAGTTCTTTATTGGAATACATTACATTACTCCGGTACTCATTTCATTTATGTAAGTTCTGTTATTTTTAGTTATGAATTGTAAGTATTGTATCTTATTCATAAATAAGAGTTCAACTCTTATTTATTATTACAATTCAATTTCCATTTATTATTTCATTTCAAATCCTTTGTGGATTCAAATTTATCAACTGAATATTCAAATTTGATTTGATGTTCCCTCAGACACAAGAATACAATAAAGGTTATGTTGAAATGTGGCGCACTTGTCTGGACGTTTCCCTCAGAACATGAGAGATTTCGATTCCTCTATAGCTCTTTTAATTTTGCGCGAAAATTCCCCAGATTTTCTGATGCATGAATGCAATGCCCAAACATGTGTCATGTCTATTTCAAGGTGCTAATCCTGGGATATTACAGACTCTCCCCCTTAAAATAAACTTCATCCTCGAAGTTCGTATACTCATGTTTCAAAATGAGGAATTGACTTGTATTGGTTACTTCACTTCTCAACTTCATGGTAACCTCAAATGGGAACAATTGTGACATCCCATATCCAAATCATTTTCTTGAATTATCATCATACTTTGAAATCTCCAACTTATTATCTCCAATAGTCCAAAGTTCCTCTTACTGTAATCCCTTAGGGATATATTGTGATTATAAAATCCTTAAATTGAGGTCTCTTCTTTAACTCATTACCCTGATTAGGTATCCTAATCCAACTCCTTTACTCGATTATCGATCTCCCTTACTATACTATGTAAGATCTAGGAAGTCTCACTAAACAGAGTTTTCAATTTTTATTAGACACTAGTTGTGGCCAAAAGACTAACTTTTTTTCTTCATGATATGGTTATACTAGTATTCCCTCCGAATATTGGTTTTGGACACATTTAGTCCATACCTATTAGAATTTCTTGTTCCTCTACACATGTCCAATTGGACGTTCTTTAATCCCTCTTAAGGATCACTTAAGATTTGTTCCCTTCAGAATTAGTTTATTAAGATTAATATATTTTATCACCTTAAGTACCTCTTCAATTTACATTTATTACTTATCTTAAGTTTTGAGTACTACTATCTTGATGTATACTTTGATCTTTTATCTAGACATACTTATGAAGGTAATTTTATAGTAATGACTTCTTTTAACCTTATGAAAATAAGGCTTGATGTAGTCATAGGTTAGTACTTCTTCTCCAACCTTTACTAGGAAAGTCATATAACAATACTTCCATTTTTGCGTACTCATTTATGTCATACTTAACTTAGGCCAAGTTTTATGCTCTTTATGAAATAACAAGATAATCTGGTTAACTAAGTCAACCGAATACCAGCTGCAGACCATCCTAGGGTGTATGTATTACCCTACGGTTTCCGATGTACTATTGGCATTCTCTCTGAATTGTCAGAGCTTTAGTACCATTTTCTCCGAAACTTCTTATTTGCACTTATTCATGATACTTCCATGAACTTGGTACAACTACTTTATTAACTTCATATCAACATGACCTATTTTGAATGAACTTAAGTTCATTACTTCCTGTTGCTCCATATATCTTCTATACTATTTTTCCTTCTTTTCGCTAGCTAATAATAATCTGGACTTGATCCTTCCTTCAAATTGTGTTGATACCCCTTATACTTGGCTTTATTCTTCATGTAAGTCCTTCATCTTGGTCTTTTGAAATTTGTCACTTCCTTACACGAATTCTCTTTTCTATCTAGGTCTGTAACATAAAGTAGTAACTGGATATTGCAACATGCATTTCCATACCAATACAAACATCATGTGCAGATCTAGTCAATCAATAAGATCCAAGAAAAACCAATGAATCCAAATGTGGTACATATATCACACAATATTCTAAACCTGGAATATAGTACTTGAGTATAGTATCTCTAGAATTCAGCTTTAGTTGCGTAGTATATGACACCTCCTCATATCGGTTTACATTGTGATACTTAGCACTTAGGTCAAACTATTGTTTGCCTCAATATTTACCCAAATTCCTCATGTGCAACAAGATAATCTTCAACAAAGTGGTCTCAATTTGGTTTCGACTAACCTTTGGTCTCACTTTTGGAGTGATTAATTATAACCAACCTTTATTTATTTAGTAACTAACCTCACATGATCTCTTAATTCATCTAATAAGTTACCATTGAGCACCTAAAACTAAATTTTATCAGGAATTATGTGACCTATGACTTCTATCATAGTTCTACCAAGCTATTTTCCTACTCTACCTCACGATAATTTATTAATTACTTGTCACTTTTACACCTATACCATGGTTTCAGAGCTAATATCACCATGATCTCATTTTGATTTGCCTATTGATCATGATTTAAGAGCTAATCACACCCTGATGACTCTACTTATTATATTACTATCGTTGATTCTTAACAAAATTTCACTCCTACACGGAGAATTCTCAAGTGAATCCCACATGATTTCTACCCATTATAAAAATACATGATATAATGGTTTTTATTATGTTATCTATTGTTATCAACTAACAATGAGATTCTGCTGACTGACATAAACTTCATGGTTAGACTATACCATTTAAACTACTCCATAAGATATCTTAACTTAGTCATAATAAACTTTGATGTTTTAGCTTACTTAAGACATCTTAATGGTGCTCCACCTTCTTAGAACTAGTACTATACCGAGAAAAGGTGATAACTTCTGCTAAGAATAATGACCAAAACATCCAATTTTAAGTGTGACAAGGTTTTCCTCAAGTGGATACCCATCACAAGTCATAAGGATATTTGATTTAGATAAGATGGCTTACTATAGTCACTATCCAACCTATAGATCTCCTAAAAGGGTTTTAATCCTTAGGTCAAACCATATGCTCTAATACCAGCCGCCGTGACCCAGCATACCACTGCATGATGTAGTACACTATAGTCGTTGACATAACACCAATGAAACACCGTTCACTAGTATTACATCCCTTAGATTGGTACAACAAAAACACAACAGGTCCAAGACATGACTATTGGTCACAACTCTGCTCTTTAAAAAGATCCAGAGAACACTCTAGGTTAAAGAGCGAGAAGGAAACTTCTACAAAGAAGAATCAAAAATATTCAACTCAAATCTATCATACTTATAAGACTATATCTGAACTACTGGCTTGCATTGTTTCTATTGCAATACTCTACAGAAATAGGATCTATGGCTAGAGATTATATTCCTATCTAATCAGCAACTTCATCTTCACTTAAGTTGTTGTATCTGTTGACTTCATTGACTTCATTGAATAGCTTGAGCTTGTTGATAAAGATTCCCTTGAGCATAAGTTGATGTAAATATCATCTTATTAGCTTCAGAATCTAGCAAGGGTTAAGAAGATACATTGAGTACGAGCATACTCAGCAAGTTCACTAGAATAGGAGTGTTTGATGCTCTATATCTATAGCCACAAACCATAGGTCGTAGGAAATGCAAGTTTTCATAAACATTTCTTGAAAGGTTGCTTTTATTATAAAAAGCTATGTCCATCAGCCTTCACAGGTTTACCAGAACTTTCGTGGAGTTCATTTTCTGCAGCGTTCGTAGCTCCTTCCTAGAACATGGAGTAAAAAGTTATAGTTCTTTACACTCTGTAGAGGTGCGTTGCTTTACCCATGAGAGATCCTTATCCATGTTGCATATCCGAGCGGCCAACCCGTTCATACAGCGCAATTGTTGTATGTCCACACTCAAGTTATACCCCCATATTAAACAACTATACCTTAGTTGGATACACACAACAACCATTAACATTAGAAATCTGTCTTTTGTAAGCCCTGATCCACGATAGACTTTTCCCGGTATAAAATAGCTATACCCATGATTTGCAACTTACAAATACCCAGAACAGTGTCCGATGCATGAGAGAGGGAGGCGATCCAGCTGACTTCCCTAGAGCCATATAGATCTCATGGTTAACGCGTAATATACAGCACAAGAATCACTGGCAACATTGGTTGTTAAGTCCTGGATAATATATTCCTTTACCACCGAAACTTTCATAGTAGGTTATTACCTCATGGTAAATAACCAATAATCATATTACTATGAAAATATTGTTTTCTGACCTTTTTGAAATGCACGTGATGATAACACTGGATTTGCAAAATACTTTACAGAAAATAATCAAAGGACACGAGAAAGTGTGAACTTGCCTTTTGTGATTGCAAGATTATGCACTCACGGTCTTCGAGACAATATAATATCCAATATCTGAAATCAACAACATTGGTCCGGTAAGGACTAATGTTTAAAGAAGCAAGATGCTATTATGCATAAGTAATGTAATGCAATTTGATAAACTCGAATCCCCACAATAACGTTGTGTTAGGGTTTGGATACTAGAAATGGTTTCTTTGTAATGTGTTGTTCTTTTAGATAAGTTTCACACTTGTGCTTCTTATTAGGGCTTGTGAGCGTGTGTGAAACAACATGCATGTATAATAAAGTACACACAAAAATAGTATATTCAATTGTGGAATCGTATCTAAAGATTCCTTATATGAAGGTTGTTACTTAAGTAGATTTATTTTGGAATGCTTAAGAATTACTTTTGGTGTATCATAAAAGAATAACTTTTGAAGAAAAGTTCACTTAACTAAACAAAAACATTTAAACTTTAAGTATTAACAATCTAAGTAAAGTATAAAGTAATGTAATTATGATTAATTGTCACCTGGTGACTATGATAAAAGTCTTTAAATTTAGTTGTTAAGACTTAGAGATATTATTACAAAAAAATTGTTTGAAGTGGAAAAAAGGATAACCTTTGAAGACAAGATTCTTTTCTAAGGTTTAAACAATCTTTATGGTTTATAGAATGTGATCGATGTTTCTTGGTGTTTACTTGGTTACTTTGGTATTTAAGATCCATTAGGTCTTAATTTAAACATACCAAAGTAAACTATAAAACACATAATAAAACTTTTAACATGGTGTTTATAGCCTTGTATACTAAAGTTTAACTTTAAGGACATAAATGGTCTTAAGATGTAATGCTTATGATATTTATACTTTGTTCACTTCATAATGTTTCTGTAGAGTTACTTAAGAATGGTAATTATTCTATTTAAGAAGTGGTTTCTTAATATTATAATGGAATAGAATTAGTTATCCTCTTATAAAGGTGTGTTTATGGTTAATTAAACAATTTTATTTACTACTTATAGATGAATGATAATTCAATAAAAAATGTATTTTTTAATTGTGCTGTATTCTTTTGATTTCATATTATCAATATTTAGAACAAATACTATTTTTAAACATCAAAGGGATAATTTTAGAAATAGTAGAAATTTTTATTTATCTTTATACTAATTATCATTTAAGGAAATAGTTTTAAATTCAAGTTATTAGAGTTTCTAATTTTTATTTACTTCAAAAGGGGAATGCTATATTTTTAACATGTAGATATTATTTTTGTGATCATTTTGGTATATTATATATATTTTTATGAATTTTAAATAATAAGATATAATTTTTATAAGGTTTTTTCTTTATAAATACTTAATAAAAAATAAATATTTAATTAGGTGAAATAATAATACATGATTATAGTTTTGAATTATAATTTCTATTTTTCTAAGAATTTTGGTATATTATTTTTTTAGCATTTACCATTTATGAATTATAAAGGTTTTATTACTTATAAAACCTTTATTAAATAATATTTATTTAAATAGTTATCATAAAAATATTTGATAATAAACTTAATTTGTAGTTTTTATTTTTCTAAACATTTTCATATATTAATATATATTTCGAAATTTTTAATTATTTTGCTAGAACTAATATCATATTAAGGCTATTTTGGTGATTCTTATTTCCTTTTCTTTTTTATTTATTTTCTTGATATTACTTTATATTGGACTCACCAGTAAATCTGTCCTACAGTTGGGCTAGACCAACCCGGATTCAGTTCGTCTTCCCCACTCTATTTAGTTCGTCTTCCCCATACGAACCGACCCACTCGATTCGGTTCGTCTTCCGATCCACTCAATTCAGTTCGTCTTCCCCATACGAACCACCTTGCTCTCTTGCGCCTGGGACGGATCGACGCTGATGTCGCTCGATTCTGGCGAGCACAGCCCATAGTGGCTGCCGCTGCCGGTCGTATTCGACGCGCCCTATCAGGATCTACCTATCATTCCAATATGATTTGGAAACCTTGATCACCTTTGGCCATCCTCATCTTTTGGTGTTTCTAGGGTTTCGGCTCTACTCCACCCCCGCCTTCTGCCGCCGGTTGGACGACATCTTCTGCAACCCCAGCGGTTCCTACAATGGAATTGCTGCTTGGATGTTGGTGTCGTGCTGGTGGGGTGGCTTGGCGACATGATGTTCACGACTAGGTGCAGGTCCAGCACCCCGTGCCCATGTGCCGTCATGACGTGGCCTCCATCGCTCACTGTTTCTTCGCCCTATCCTGCTTCCTCTCCAGCAAGTTGTGACTTGACACAGGTTGGTGTTTCTCTCTCTGCCTCTCTTCTCTCTGTGTTGATTTCTAATTAGGGATCCCCTAATATATTCTAGAAACGGTTCTCTAATGAATATTTGATAACCTTAGCAAGTTGTTATGGTTGTTCATTTACTTAGGATGGATATCTTGCTTATGGTTTAAAATCACCGAACTCTGAACTTTTTGGTTCAGGGTGTTGTTGGCAATGCTTCTGTCCTTAACTTGACAGTGGTTAATAGCAGACTTGATTACTAATTGTAATTAGGGAATCTGATTACCTGAGGCTTAATTATTTTATGATTCTCCTAGTTGCTGGACATTGAATAGGCCAGGCATTAAAAATGTATGTTGAGATGAACATGACTTCAGTGGTGCCTTTTTTGTTGAATAACCAGACATTTGTCTCTATGTGCGGAACATTTGTTTATATGTTGAACTGAACCTATGGTTCAGTAATGATCTTGGTACCTTATTGTATATATTTACATAGAATGATTCCTAACCAAAGGTGGCTAGGAAAATGATTTAAAATCATATTTGTTTAAAATTGATGTTGGATGCAAGTAATTAGTGGCTTCTGCTATCATGTGACCATGGAAATTGTATTGAAATGAGTCCTAGAAACACCTTCTAGGAAAATGGCTTGTTTGCTGTCAAATCTATCAGTGAGTTAAGGTGCAGCTTTGATTCCTAGAATTACAGCTAGGAAAATGATAAGTACTATTTGGGTAATATTTGTAAGTGTAAATGGATGGCCACTATGAGTATTCTGTCAATATGACAACAATAATTTAAATGATTCCTAAATATCTTTAGGGAAATGATTTGTGGGTTTTACAAAATGGTCTTGAGCTTGTACTCAAGAAACTCTGAATCTTCTAGGTACAGAGGTGCTACCCCTTGGGGATGTGCCCTGTAACCAAGCACCTGTGGTTATGTTTTTCTAGTAAAACTAGATAATATGCTAATGATGTTGGTCTGAAGCCAAATAACTCAGAGATGATACGTACATGGTTTTCTATGTGGATCTGAGAGTTTTCTCTTTCCTAAACCTCCTCCTAGATACATGATTGAGATCAGATACTATGGTTGATTCTTGAGGAGGCAGTTCTTGACCAAGCCTATGATGGAAAGGCTGAGGCACTATTGGATAATAAGAAAAGATATTTATTTTTGGTGGCTTTCATTCTCTGTGATGAGCTTGCATAGCATCCCTATGCATACTGATAGAAGTCTCCTTCTAATCCTTCTAGACAACCTCTAGTTGAAAGGTAGCTGGATTTGGATGATTTGTCACAGCCATTTTTTCTCTTGACTCTGATGGTGTAAGCTAACAAGAACAGGTGTTGCATGATCTAATTTATATTTTGGACTCGTACCTATTGTTGGTGGCCTATTGGGGATCTTGATCTTCTACTACTTTCCCTTATGGTTCTGGTTGCATCTCCTCCTTAATCTTCTCCTGCTCTTCTTCTTGTGATACTGATCTCCTCCTCCTTGTGATGCTGCTGATCTTGATCTACTCCTCCTTGTGATGCTGCTAATCTTGATCTACTCCTCCTTGCCCTGGCTATTGGATAGATTCTTGACAAAACCATAAGTTGGGTGATGGTTTGGTAGAAAGATTTGGGATTCTTATTGATGTAGAAATGGTGATTTGTTGTTATAGTGAAGAATAGTGATGCGTGTGGATGCAGTCCATGTGAGCAGAAATGGTCGTGTCTATGGTTGCTACCACAAAGGTGGTTGTTTTGGTTCCTTTTGCTCACTCTCCTGTGTGTTGACAACCCACTGAGTGCATGGGTGAATAAGGTGCTTGTGAGCGGTGTGCTTGCTTGATCGATGGATCTGCTCCTATCTAGAGTGTGCATTAGCAATCTTTGCTACAAGCACACAATGCTTATCCACTGATCCTACCTTCCTTCTCTCTATAATTCAATTTTTTGATCCATTGCCAATGAAGTTAAGTTGAGGCTGGTATACAGATAAGAACATATATTTACTGTTGGCACCTTATTTGGGATTAGTCTTTGAGGATTTTAATAGGTGCATTACACCTATATATATGAGAGCACTCTTTCTAACACTAACCTATCTTCTTCTGTTATCTTTTTTTGTCTTTCTTTTTTTTTACAGATATCAATATCAAGGAGTAGCTCAGGACATTAAATAGGAAAAGTCGTGTAGGATTGTATATTCCATTTGCCTTTTGTAACAATCTTTATTTTATTATTCTAAAGAATAGTGAAACCTTGTATTCTCTATTTTTGAATTATTTGTAATATTCCTTCTATTCTTTTATTATTTATTGTAATTCTTCATTTTTATTTTGAACTTAATAAAAATTGTGTAATGTTTGTATTATTGTAATAAAATGATTCCTCTCTATTTCATTTGTCTTACTATCCCTTTTGTGCATTATTTAAAAAATAACAATAATGTAATATTATGGGATGTAAGTAAGATAGTCTTGATCAGTTCTTGTTAACTTGTTCTTTATTGGAATACAATACATTACTCCAGTACTCATTTCATTTCTGTAAGTTCTGTTGTTTTTAGTTGTGACTTGTAAGTATTGTATCTTATTCATAAATAAGAGTTCAACTCTTATTTCTTATTACAATTGAATTTCCACTTATTATTTGATTTCAAATCCTTTGTGGATTCAAATTTATCAATTGAATATTCCAATTTGATTTGATATTCCCTCAAACACAAGAATACAATAAAGGTTATGTCGAAATGTGGCGCACTTGTCCGGACGTTTCCCTATAACATGAGAGATTTTGATTCCTCTATAGCTCTTTTAATTATGCGCGAAAATTCCCCATATTTTCTGATGCATGAATGCAATGCTTAAACATGTATACTGTCTATTTCGAGGTGCTAATCCTAGGATATTACAATTGCTCGATGCATCAGCCGTTTATTCAGGATGATGGGTCCCATACGTAAGCCTCACATTAGAAGAATAGTGTGTATATGATTGAATTTTTTCTTCTCTAGCGCTACCCTGATCCAAACTAGATAGAGTTACCCGACGAATATGCCATTTGGTCACGCAGCTGGGTCCCACGTATCAGCATCTCATTAAAAGAACGTATGTATGTTCGACTTTTTTCTCATCCGTGCCTCCGTGTTTCGGACATGGCAACATTGCTTTATGCATCAGCCGTAAATACTGGATTTGGGACCCACGTGTCAGCATATCATTAGAAGAAACTTGGGAACGTTACTCGATGCATCAAACGTTTATACAGGCTGGTGGGTCCCCCATGTCATTCTCCCATTAGAAGAAACATGTGCACGTTGGACTTTTTTCTTGCTAGTTCCTCCATATTTCGAACTTGGCAACATTACATCATCCGTTTATACATGCTTTGGATCCCACATGTCATCATCTCATTAGAAGAAACATATGCATGTTGGACTTTTTTCTCACTCGCGTCTCCGTGTTTCGAACTTGGCAACATTTCTCGATGCATCAGCCGTTTATATAGGCTGGTGGATACCCCATATCAATCTCCCATTAGAAGAAACAGTTGCATGCTGAACTTTTTTCTCGCTAGTTCCTTCGTTTTTCGAACATGGCAACGTTGCTCGATGCATCAGCCGTTTATACAAGCTGATGGGTCCCCCATGTCAGTCTATCATTAGAAGAAACATGTGCATGCTGGACTTTTTTCTCGCTCGCGCCTCCCTATTTCGAACTTGGCAATGTTGCTCGATGCCTTCACTATATATGGTATCTTTGCTGGACCCCACATGTCCGCCTCCTCCTTACAGGAAACATGGGTATGTTGAACATTTTTTCAATCGCCTCTACCGGTTTGACCAACGCTGCTCGATGCGGCAGATGTGTATGTCTTGCTGCTGGGACCCACGTGTCAGCCTCTCTCTTGTATAGTAAGATTGATGGGAGCTAGCGGCAAGCAGATGGGTCGGCCATGTTAGCCTCTCAGTACAAAAATATTGCTACGGATAAAATGGTAATCTACATAGCAACACTATAAGTGTAGGATTCGAACTTCAAACTTGAGACTTCATAACAGGTAAATTGTATGTCTTACCACTACGCAAATAAAAAGTTATGCTTTTATAAAACATTAATAAATGTATTATAACATCGTATATAATTTATTTATTGTCTCCTGAATTTTCTAGTCCATGTGCTACGCGTGATTGCTGACAGCTCAACTAAACAATGCTATACATAATGTAGTACGTAGTAGTTTCTGCTTAAAAAACATGGATAGGCGGATTTTTCAGGGGTGGGGATACAATGCTCAAAAAGGCCGAATCGAATAAAAAAGGGCTAGGTAGGCACTGATGGGATATTTTCCATGGGCTATATTCCATGGTCTCTTTGCGGTGGCCGAGTGACCTAGAAAAGTCTGAATTAGAATGTCTTGGGCTATAATAAGGCAGTATGGGCTAATTTCTCCGGGTTGATAGTTAAAATCCCAATTCACGTGCTAGGATCGGCCGGATTTGAAAAAAAAGACGTCTACTAGGAAAAAACAAGGTATAAAGTATTCACTAATATTTTTGGTAATTATGTTTACAAACTAGGACAAACACCCAGCGCCCGCCAAAACTTTCCGTCGTAGATGAACCGGATTAGAACCAAGACGCAAACTTCTCCACACGCCTTTAAAAAAACTTCTCGACGAATTTCTATCAGCAGTTCCGGCCTACCACGATTGGCCGTGTCGTTCTTCATGAGACGCACCGGTGGGCGGTCAGCTGGATTCAGTCACTAGACATTCTTCTTGGCTTTGGTTTGGACTCCACCTGTCCTAGATATAGTTAAATCTTCTGACCATGTAGATTTACGTGATGCTTGCAGATTTGTCTAGATAAATCTAGAGTAAAGCTCTAGAAAGAGTTGGAAAACATCTTCAATGGACTTGGAAGAGATCCAATGAAATCTTTTCACCTGGTATATTCCCCATCATTCTTTGATTCGATGGAGCATTTGGTTGTTGATGTACCTGACGAGAAAGTACTTAGAGGTAAAATACAGTATGGATGGATGTACCCTATAGAACATCCACTTCGCATTTCCAAGGAGCGGGAAGATATCCTTAGACAGATTGCTAAGTGAGTGTTATGCAAAGACATCTTCATATATAAGTAGGCTGTACAAAATTTAGATATATTCAGATATCTGACTTGGCTATGTTTTGTAGGTTCTTTAGAGAAATAAAAGTACCAGCAAATTTCGTTCCACCAATAAAAAGACCGGATGGACTAATAAGGTCTAAGGATCATGTAAGACGCTCAAATTGCACTATGAATTGTCCACATGGGATAACCTCTTGTCTATTTTTTTAAACTAGGTTTCAGAGCTGAATTTTTGGCCCTTATTTGTGGTCCTGATGATAGGAGTATAACACCAGCTTCAGCAAGAATTTCCAATGGTGTTTTCCATAGCGCTGATGTACCTTCTGTGGAGACTGGTGCAGCTAGAGGTTGTCCTGATGAACCTGCACTAGATTGCATTTAAACTCGAAATCCTGCACTTGACATTGTCATCCCACGGAAAATAAGGTTGTGGATCTAGTATACCACCTTCTGTAGAACAAGATGCTGGAGGTGATGATTTCCTATGGTAAACCCTATCATTCTATGACTTGTACGAGTAGTTATCTTAATGTAATTGAATTGCATGTCCCACTCTATCAATGAAAATGGAAATTCTTTTGACTTGTTTCAAAAAAATAATCGCATGTCTCCTTGTGTTAGTGGATCCAAAGAAGATACGGTTTTATGTTCAAGTCATGTGAACAAATATGTTTGTATGTAGAGTCATAAAAGACGATTGGATTGTTTCAAGAAAAAGTCGATTGGGTAACAAACAAATTCAGCACAAAGTTGTCAGATCATTAACACGATCATAATGACATTAAAAGAATAGGAACATAACCATCTTCTCACCGTGCTTGTGAAAATGAGATGAGACAGGAACCATGCCTGGAAGTGGTAGAGGCCAATTCCTGTGCATCTCAGTTAGCATTTCTTTATCATCGATAATACTTAAGCATCGAAATATGGTTACATACTTGGAGTAGTTCCAGTTCCACACTATAGTTCAACAACCAAAAGCGTAAGGTATCTCCATAATACAGGTTCCAGAGAAACGCATACAAATCATAAGAGAGACAGCTCCACATCATAGTTCACCACCTTTAGGTGCAATAGTGTCTGTAGATTGTAAACCCAATTCGCCACCTCCTTCTGGTGGCATGATGATTTTGGGAGCAGGATCAGTAGCACCAACAGCAGCGCCATCATTGGTAGCATGAGTGTCCACAATATGGGAACTATCCAGCACCAACATGTTCCTGGAGGATCTTCACTTCCAGCTCTAGCCGTACGAGTCTCAGCCGATGGTAAAACCAATCCACCACCTCCATCGTATGGCACGAAGATGGCAGGTGCAGGCTCATCAGTACCAGTTGCACTTGTGTCAGTCTCCATAGAAGGTAAACAAGGTGGCGTCTCCGCAGAAGGTGAACAAGGTGGCATCTTAGGTGTAGCAATCTGACATCCATTTTCAACAATGTCATCAGGAAACTGGAGTCTTCTTCAACTTTGTACTTTTTCAGTTACAATATAAAACCAAAGCATCTGCGAGGGATGCAAGAACATAAGCATCTACGAGGGATGCAAGAACATATGTCATTCTATTGATTTACCTTGTCATCCGATATAGCAGAATTCACAGAATTGGAAACTATTTCATCAAGAATCCTCTTTTTGGCCTATCCCCTAACTCCTTCTGCAGTAAGTTGTAATATTATGAACAAATTACTACACGATGTTGATTTTCAAACATATGCAAATGTAGAAAAGTTTGCGCTGTCGAACTGCCAAATTTGAACGGATCCCCACTGTTTTCAGTTATGGGGTCTATACCATAAACCAAGCTTCCATGCAATCCTAGTGTACAAAAAAGGATGCATACTCGAGATAATAACTATTCTACACATAAAAATGTTGCGCAATAGACAATATAATTTTAACTGCATCATCAACTCTATCATGTAAGTTTGGAGTGAATCTAGATACACTCTTTCACAAAAGCTAAAACATCTGATATTATGAAACAGAGGGAATAGGTACGAGTGTTGAAGTATTTCACAAACCACCGTTGCCACCGCGGGACAGGGATGACAGATGTGCCACCGCCCTACAGAAGGTTTCCGCACCGATCTCGCCACCACATGTGGAGGACGGAGCCGAGGAGCTGGTAGGAAACAATATGGAGAGAGAGGCCAGAGCGCGGCATGGAAGAACAGACTGACTTATGTGCATGGGGCGAGGCCGGTGAGGGAGTTGAATCCAACTTGTCTCGGAACACGCTACCGCGTGCATCGTCCTGTGCAAAACATCCTCCTTCTCTCTCTTCTGTGGCAATTACTAACTCCAGCTAGCTTCATCATAACTAGCACACCGTCGTACAGTATTGTCTTGTCAAATCAGTAGCGATGCCATAATGAGCGACATGTTTTCACTGGTAAACCTAGAAACTTCGTGTTCAACCACATGCAGTTAGAGCGTAGTACCAACACGTCCAACTTACCTACAATAGCTTGTTACTGGACCTAATCTACAGTGAAAAAAGAAACAAAACTATGGAACTACTATACAACTAGTATACTGGAGGAGTACAATATTCTGCAAGAAATTAGGTAGTACTAGTAGAGTTACAACTGTACTCCTAAATAAGGTTATTTTACGAGCTTGGTGAAACATACATACTGCAAAAACTACCAAGTTTACAAAAGGAGTTTGGTCATACGGAGTATTTTACAAGCCGGACCGGGTGCAAAACTAAATGTTGGGTACTACTTACATCAGCTAAACCAGCCAAAAGAAAGAGTTTCAAAAAAGGCCAAGAAAAAATAAGCTATCCTTGAACCGGCTCGTTCCACTCCAGGGCGTTTGAGAAGCTTGGTATGAACCAAATTGGAGTCTCCGACCATATCTAGCAACCTTTGGTGTGGAAACCAATAGCTGCATCACCATTGAGATTAAAGCGGGAAATTTTAGGATGTGTCTTGTACTCACAACCAACTGCTTGGTGTGAGGTGTAAACATAGTTCCTTCTCGTCAGATGTCCTGGCGGATCATTTGCACCGCCTACTGCAATGTTAATCGGATAGATCACGTCGAGGAAAAGAGAATATGATCCATTGTCAGTAACCCTTTTCCATAGGTTAGCTGCATGTAACTGGCTTTTGTTCATCGAGAACACCATGCAGTCAAACCCAGAAGGATAGGTGTGAACAATGCGACCATAGTGAACAACACTAGTATCATTAGCAATTGAATTGCCTAGTAAACCTGATGTATAGACCAGAAGAAGTCTTGAACCATGGGGAGATCTTTCTAACCACCACATACCAAGATCATCCTCCTCATCGTCATTAGAAAGCTCATATGTCACGTAAAGCATATTGCGTGGCGACTAGATAAGCAAATGACCTTCAAAGGGAAAGGAAATGTAACATGAAAATAAAAGTGATATTGATTTGACATTGTAGAAGTTGATATACTATTTTCAAAAATCTGGATTATAGTTAGGATATTTGATTGCGTAAATAAATCCTACCTTGGGAGATGCAATGGAAATTCTCCTTTTTTCGAAATGGGGATATGCTGGAAATTCTTCTATCACATTGTTTGATTCATAGGATCAAACAAAATAGGAAATAATCCTATAGGATCTTAGAATATAAAGTTCAAAAGAAAAAAAGCAAAGGTTCGGTCTACAAGATTTTGGTGTGTTGTATACCAAAGGAGAACCAAAAAGGATTTTTTGTAGGAGGTTTACTATCTTACATTATCTTATCTTACCACTCAAATGACCATGGTAGGAAAATTTCCCATAGGATTGAGAAAATTGCAGTTAACACCAACATTTGTTGCATTTGTTGCACAAAACACAGAAACAATGTCGTTTTTATACATATCACAGTTTGTGGCTTAAATTTTTGGACCTGGCCCAAATGAGCAACTTAGCCTTGTTAACTAGCTGGTCGTGCCTCCAGTTTCTCTTGCAGCATAACATTCAAAACATATATACTTTAAAATAAATATATTACCAAACAATATTTTTGACACAGGCACAAAAAATCTATTACCAATAAATAAATATATTATGAAAATAAATATTTACAAGTATTTCTATGTCTCTTAAAACATACAAATGCATATACATGTGTAGTATGTATGGACAAATTTGCATCAAAATATATTTTCACATTGGACATAAAAAAGGTTGAAATAAAATGAGGTCTTTTTTTCATTTTCATATACACGATTTTGTGATTTTTATGTAGCCTATTGTCAACACCCGGATTTTTAATCCCAGATGCCTGTTATGCCATACATCGCAATTCCAGGATTACCATTTTTGCGAGACATAACAGAATTGGATACCACAGTACATCATCCATTACAAACCATACATAAGGTCTTATACAAATAAGGATCTCATGATCCAGTTCTTAATACAACTTCAAGCAACGGAATACGTAATAATAACGGTAGCGTATGCGAAGCTCCATCTGCGGGGTCACAGGCAATGCTGACGATGGGAGATGATCCTAGTTGTCGTAACCTTCCTGGGGTCCATCCTCCAAGTACTCCTCTTCATAGTATGGCCACGGGAATAGCCAGGGACAAAGCCATGAGTACTCTTTAAGTACTCGCAAACTAATACTAACAAGTAAACGGGTTTTTTGATAATAGGACACTAGGCTCTAGGGTTGTTTTGCAAAGGCCAGATTTATCCCTACTAAGTTCAGAAGCAAGAGAGCTAGTTGAAGTTTATAACACCTAAGTGGGAACTTGTATTTCGTAGCACAACTCTGTTGTGGTCAAGTCAAAGTCTCAATTCATTTCACAAGTCATTTTGAAAACAGCTGACGGGGGAACAGTATGGCCACTCCAACTGTCCATAACCGCGGACACGGCTATTCGAATAGTTTGACACTCTGCAGAGATTGTACACTTTCACCACAACATTCGATACATCCGTCAGGAACAAATCCTGAATTCACCATACTCAGTATGCGGATAAACAATCCTAACCTTTTAATTACATGCCCTAGTTTAAGCACCTCTCCTGTGAGTTTGGCCTCCCAACCATGACCAACTGTCATCTTGGGTACTGCATAGGTGGACAATTTTCACAAGGTAGCCTCAGCTCAAACCTTGGCCGTGAGGGCACTAATACTAAGTTATATAAGTTTCCAGTCAAGCCCTACCCAATATTCGGGTATTGTGGTTGTACGATAAAATTGGAATGGTATCGCATCGATACAACCATCAGTTTTATAAAGGGCTAAGGCTCATGCCTCAACATTTTCATCACCAAGATCACCTGGTGTTCAGAAACACATGTCAAAACATCTCAGTAGAATGATCCATCATTCTAAGGTTTTCATAACCATTTTCACCAAGTATTCCCATCTAAAGTTGATCAAGTTTTATGCTTAGCACTAGCATCTACAAGTGGGGGTAAGTACTAATGAGGGGTAGTAAACTAGTGGGGTTTCAACTAAGTTCAATCTCATGCCTTAGGATGACATCAAGATTTTCTAGCTTAGGCCAAATTTTATGCTCTTTATGCCAGCTTCAAATATATCTTTCTAGAATCTACAAGTCACTTGAGTACTCTCTAAGGAAGTAGCTTTGATAAAGAAACAAAATAGAAAGCTTGCAAATAAAACTAGGAGGGGGTAACAAGTGGATATCATCACATATGCTTAAGGCATAGGATTGACATGGTAACAAGTAAGGGTTTGTTTGCATCAGTAGAATATCTTGCAAGGGTTAGCTTGCGCGTTCACTAGTAGTATTAGGCTTGCCTTGTGCAGAGCAGTGGTTGAAGTTCTCCTCGGCTTCCTCTTCGTAGTATCCTCCTTCCTCCTTGTATCCTTGGTCGGTACTAGCGTCTATAAATAAATACGATGTACACAATCACCAAACAATACTTAACTACTTGCAATCATCACACAAAAGGGTCCTATAGATGATCTAGCATCATCACTAACATTACAAGATTAAAGCTTGGTTGAATTCCTTTTTATTTTTAGAAAAGTAATTTCTACTCATTGAAAAACTACTTAAGATTTAATATTCTCCAAACCAAACATGGGATCATGTTGACACATGTCATCACCACATATTTTAGTCCATGGGAATGTGATTTAAAGTGGTGTCACAATTTAATAAGGTTTTACCCTTTTATTTTAATCAATTAAAGTGGCTAGAAATGCCTATGTGGCATTCTTTTATTACTTGGTCAATATTTCTGTAAGTAAACCTATATATTTTCATATATTCTGAAAGGTATGGTTAAATGTGATTTTTGAGAGTTGGAATCAACTCAAAAGCTATTATGGTTTTAATTTGAAAAAATGTTTGAATGCAAAAAAGCTTCTGCCTTGTTATTTTTACCAAGGGTGATCTACAGATCCAAATGACTTGCATCCAATGGGCTTGGATTCAGCAATTCAAGACCTTTCTAAAAAAATTACTTTCATTCAATTTGGTGCACTGAATCGATCTGGGTTGATTTTTGAAACTGGGTACAGAAGTGTGTTTAAAATAAAATGGAAAAGGTTTAATTCAAATAACTGGGCTGCGCGGGAAAGGTTAACGGGCCGGCCTGCTAAGCACAGCGCTTTTGCGGGCTGCGTAAGTGGCTGTCCCCACGCGTCAGTGAGACAGGGGGTGCAAAGCGGTATGGGGCGATGTGGTGTGTTCGATCTGGTTCTAATCCAACGGCTGAGGGTCATCGTCGACGTTGGGCAGCAGCGCAAGACGAAACCTAGCAGACGGTGGGTCGTTGGGGGCTCACGGGGTTCAGGCGGTCGGCGGAGAGGCGAACGTCGGCGACGGCGAACCTCCTGGTACGGCTTCTCTGGGGCGGCTCAATCGCTGGCGCCCTTCTCCTCCAGCAGCGGGCTCCGGTGAAGTTACGGCGTGCTGCCGCCTTGCTCGGAGGCAGGTGTAATGATCGGTAAGAGGGAGTGAGATGGTGTGCTCAATTGCTGGTGGCCTCTATTTATAGTGGCGAGAGGGACCGACAGGCGCCGGTGAGCTCATCGTGGTTGATGTACGGCACGGCCGCATGCATGGCGGTGGGAAGCGGTGCGGTGCTCCCTGGCGATGCTCAACGACACGGTGGCGAGACGTGGGGCGGTGCGGCTTGGTCGGAACGCGACGGTGCTCTGTGCGTTCCCGATGGAGAATTTAATGGCGCACAATGCGTCTTGGCGGCGGAACGATGGTGATCACGTATGCATTGGCGAAATGCAGCGTATCGGCGTTCGGCGTGGCGCCTGCAGGCGTGCTCTCGGCATGGTTGCTGGCGAGGTTGGCATGGTTCGTGCGTGTGGTCCAGTGGCTAGCAACGTTCGAGCGCTGGACAGGGAGTGGCAGTGGGGTGTTGGCTTGCTCCCAGACAAGGTTGGCACGGGTAGTTTCTTTCCTAGCTTGTTGTCTACACTGGGGTGGCATGGTGTGCTTCGGCTGTTCACCATTGATAGCATTGGCGAGATCACAGTGGTGCTAGTGATTAGTTAAGTTCGTTAGATGATCTACTGAGGCTATTGTGAGCTAGAGAGGGAACCAGTTAGGCTCAAAACACTGCACACTATAGTGTTTTGATTTTGTTAGATTTGAATCCGCAAGGTGTTTGATGAAATGGCCGCATGAATTCAAGTTTTGAATTTTGAAAAGATTTTTGGTGGGTGTGCTAGATTGGTGCTGGTGAGTCTGCAGATGCTTGGGTTTTGAAAGTTGAGCTTGTTTGAGTGGTTTTTGAAAAAATGGGATCTTCCCATATGATAAAGATTCAATTTTGAATTGTCGTTTAAACTATTCATTTGAAAGTTTCTGGATGATCACAAAGTGGGCCTTGATACTTTGTTATGAGTACAATCAAGGGGTGCAAAGATCCAGAAAATTTTCTGTTAGGTTCTAAAAGTTTGAGACAGCCAAAGTAGGCATGGGAGTTAAATTGGTCAAAATGACCATTCCCTTATTTTATTTGTTTTGATTTACTTGTCTTTAAGAAAAGTGTGGGAAATGTTTAGATGATGTTTATTTCACCTAAGCATCCATTTACAAGCAATGGAACACACAAACAAGGTGGTTCAAGAGAATTCAAAATGAAATGCATACTCACATGCATGCTTCCATAATTTTATTTAGAAAAGTTTTTGTTAACCCTAATTTTGATGATTAGAGTTTGATGATCCAGGTGTCGTATTTTTGGGATGTTACAAACCTTCCTCCCTTAAACAAAATCTTGTCCCGAGATTTGAAAAAGGACGAAAAAGATTACCTAGGATTTGAAGAGATCGGGAAACTCCGTCCTGATGTGATCTTCGCGCTCCCAGGTAGCTTCCTATTCTGTGTGGTTGCTCCACTGAATCTTGAGAAACTTGATGCTTCGGGTTCAGGTAGTTCTGAAGGCTTCTTACAAAATACGGATGGGTACTTCAGGATAGGTCAGGTCATCGTTGATCTCTATGGTCCGGTGGTCGATGTTCTTGAACACTTCGGTCTTCTCTAGGACTTCGAGACACTTGCGAAGTAACGAGATATGGAACACATTGTGCACTGCTAACATCTCTTTGGGTAGTTCCAATTGATATGATACTTCTCCTCGATGGTTCAAAATCTCGAAAGGTCCGATATATCTGGGGGCTAACTTTCCTTTGAGTTGGAAACGCTGCATTCCCTTCAATGGCGACACTTTCAGATAAACAAAATCTCCTATGTTGAAGGCGAGGTCTCGACGTCTCTTGTCGGCGTAACTCTTCTGTCTGGATTCGGCAGTCTTGAGGTGCTCACGAATCTTGTGAACCTTCTCTTCTGCTTCTCGTAGGATGTCGGGTCCGAAAATCTGACTCTCTCCTACTTCCGACCAGTTCAAAGGGGTGCGACACTTTCTTCCGTACATGAATTCAAATGGCGCCATTTGCAAACTAGCCTGATAACTGTTGTTGTAAGAAAATTCTGCAAACGGCAGACAGTCTTGCCACTTGGATCCATATTTTAACACACATGCTCTCAGCATATCTTCGAGTATTTGGTTTACTCGCTCCGTTTGTCCATCTGTCTGAGGGTGATACGCGGTACTGAAATCTAGGCGGGTTCCTAAACCTTCTTGGACTTTCTTCCAGAATCTCGAGGTAAACTGAGTTCCTCGATCCGATATGATGTTCTTGGGGACTCCATGCAAACTAACTATTCTAGCGATGTACAACTCTGCTAGTTTCGAACTATGATATATGGTCTTGACGGGTAAGAAATGGGCGACTTTGGACAATCGGTCCACTATGACCCAGTTAGAGTCATTTCCCCTACTAGAAGTAGGCAGTCCGGTGATAAAGTCCATTCCAACGGAATCCCATTTCCATTTTGGAATCTGTAAGGGTTGCAACAATCCAGCGGGTCTTTGATGTCCTGCCTTGACTCGCTGACATATGTCACACTTGGCGATATAGCTTCCGATTTCTCTCTTCATCTTATGGCACCAAAATTGCTCGTTCAAATCCTGATACATCTTAGTTCCTCCGGGATGGATGGAATAAAGAGTATCATGAGCTTCCTTCAGAATCACTTCTTTCAACTCAGAATCTGCAGGTACACAAAGGCGTCCTTTGTACCACAGAACTCCTTCTTTGTCTTCGGTGAATCTGGGTACTTTGCCTGTACCGATACGACGCTTGATTCCGTCGATACTAGCATTTTCTTTCTGCGCCTCTTTGATCTGGCTGATCAAAGTGGGCTGGAGTTCTAGGCTAGCCAAAAATCCTTCACTCACTAATTCTATTCAAAAATCTTCCATCTCTTTGTGCAAACTTGGTTGCTCCTTCAAGATCATGGAGTTCAAGCGGCACGGCAATCTGCTAAGGGCATCTGCTACCACATTGGCTTTACCAGGGTGATAGTGAATGTCCAGGTCGTAATCCTTGATTAGCTCAATCCATCTCCTCTGTCTCATATTTAGCTCCTTCTGAGTGAATATATACTTCAGGATCTTGTGATCCTAATAAATATCACAACAGTTTCCCATCAGGTAATGTCTCCATGTCTTCAGGGCTAGAACTACGGCTGCGAGTTCGAGGTCATGGGTTGGGTAATTTTGCTCATGTTTATTCAATTGTTGAGATAGATAAGATATAACTTTGCCTTCTTGCATTAGCACACATCCGAGACGGATCTTGGATGCGTCACAATACACATCGAAGGGCTTCGTAATATCCGGCATGATCAAGATTGGGGCTGAAATCAATCTCCTCTTGATTTCTTGAAAACTCGCTTCACATTTGTCCGTCCATTCAAACTTCTTGTCTTTCTTCAGCAATTGGGTCATGGGTCTGGAGATACTCGAGAATCCTTCTACGAACTTGCGGTAATATCCCGCCAATCCAAGAAATGCACGAACTTGGGTTTGAGTGGTTGGGGCTTGCCAATCTTCTACATCTTTCACTTTTGCAGGGTCAACGGCAATTCCTCCGGCTGATACAATGTGACCGAGGAATCCTACCTCCTGTAACCAGAATTCACATTTTCTAAACTTGGCATACAACTGATGCTCTCTAAGGGTTCCAAGAATGGTCCTTAGGTGTAGCTCATGTTCTTCTTCTGATTTGGAATAAATCAGAATGCCATCGATAAAAACAACGACAAACTTATCCAGGAAGTCCATAAAAATCTTATTCATGAGATTCATGAAATAAGCCGGGGCATTGGTTAATCCAAAATACATGACTGTATACTCGTATAATCCAGATCTGATGGTAAAGGCAGTCTTTGGAATATCCTCTGCACGAATTTTGAGTTGATGATAGCCAGTCCTAAGATCAATCTTAGAAAACACTTTGGCACCGGTCAACTGATCAAACCAATCTTCTATCTTGGGCAAGGGGTACTTGTTATTGATGGTGACATCATTCAACTTCCGCTAATCCGTACACAAACGGTTACCTCCATCTTTCTTGTCCACAAACAAGACAGGTGATCTCCATGGTGACGCACTTGGTTGAATCAATCCAATTTCCAGCATGGCATCCAGTTGCTTCTTCAGTTCTGCTAGCTCTGACGGGTTCATACTATAGGGTCTCTGGGCTATGGGTCCAGTTCCGGGGATTAGTTCGATGATAAACTCGATATCCCGATCTGGGGGCATACCAGGCAAAATATCTGGAAATACATCAGGGTATTCACAGACTATCCGGACTTGGTCAATGGTAGGTTGGGCTATACTCTTGTTGCACTAGAATTAACGAGGTAAGGTTTCAGATATATGCTCGACTGATATTCTGGCTGTACTGGTCATGGTTATGGCTTTCTTGGCACAATCAATCAATCCTTTATGTTTGGACATCCAATCCATTCCTAGTACTACTTCCAAACCTTTAGTTCCGAGTACTATCAGATTAGCATAAAAATCTATGCCATGGATTCGGATAGGGACGGCTTTGCAAATTTTCCTATCCTTGGTGGTTGATCCGGGAATTTGAACAATCATGACATGCTTCAATTTGGTTGGTTGAATTTTACTAGTGCATGCAAATTCTTTGGTGACAAATGAATGGGATGCACCAGAATCAAACAACACTCTTGCAAGTACTGAATTAATAGAAAACATACCCAGCACGACGTCTGGTGCTTCCTGAGCTTCTTCAGCATGCATGAGAAAAAGATGGCCGTTGCGGTTGAGCGGATTCCCTGGGGCAATTCTTCTTCCTGGCTGAACACGACACTGCTGCTGAGATGGGGCATTGGTATTGGGGGCTACGGCATTCTTCTTGTTGGGGCACTCGTTGGAGTAGTGACATTTATTTCCATAGTCATAACAAGTCACTTGCGACTTGTCCTTTGCTGCTACAGGCACCGCATTGCTTCCAGTACTAGGGGCAGTGTTGGTCTTGGTGGCAGCATTGTTGGTGTCGAACTTTGGTGGTGCACGGTTGAAATTGCTAGAGTTGCCGGGGTTGTTGTGATTTCCTCCGGGTCTAGGGTTTCCACAGTTGGGATAGGTTGGACGGTTCATCGGGGGTTTGTTTGTTCTTGGGGCAAATCCTGGAGATGGGTTAGGGCGATACTTTGGGGTTTGATGGGTTCCAGGCTGATGCATCATGCGACTCTTGCGGTTCTCGTTGGCTTGGTTGATCTTTCCTTCCATCTGGATAGCAGAGTCTACAAGGGCTTCAATATCGGCAAAGGGGATATTGACTAACACCGTCTGCATCTCATCATGCAGACCATTCAAGAATCTCGCTTTCTTCTTGGCTTCGGTGTCAATCTCATCCGGGGCATACCTAGCTAATGACAAGAATTTGTCATGATATTCCACTACAGTCATCCTTCCTTGATTCAGTTCTCTGAACTCGTCTCTCATCCTCTTGATCAAACCCGGTGGCACATGGGTTCTGCTGAACTTGACCTTGAATTCCTCCTAGGTCATCATCTGGCCTCCGGTCATTGCGCGAACACTGTTCCACCATGCCCTGGAATCTCCGGCTAGATAGTGGGTGTCCAACAGAACTTTCTCATTGGCTTCCGCTTCGGCGACTTCTACGTTATTTTCCATGGTTTGCATCCAATCATCGGCGTCTAGGGGCTCTTCTGACTTAGTGAAAATAGGTGGGTTGGTATTCTGGAAATTCTTGAGCTTAGATCCATGGTTGTCTTGATTTCCGTGGCCTTAGTTGTTGTGGGAAAGCTGAGCTATCTGTTGCAGGGTGGATAGGTTGGCTTGACGTTCCGCTCTTTCAGCTTCGCGGTCTGAAACCAACATTTGCAGGATCTGCAACATCGGGTCCGGGGATGAACCACTTCCTCCGCGTGGCATCTGAAGATTGAGATAGATCACGAGAAAAGAGGGAAATTTCTAAGGTTTCGGGGACTTGGAAAAGTTTTTAAAGTTTGACTCAGAGTTTTCTAGCAACTTTCTTTTCATTCATTCAATCATAGCACACGATACAACACACACCACAACAAAGAAAAACAGATGGTTTTAAGAACCATTATGAAAACTACGATACAGTGGGATCGAATACTACTCACTACGCTAGTGCTAAAATGCTACTACTCCTCGGAATCTGTGGCTTCATCATCTTCATCATCGATGAAGGCGAAATCATCCTCATCGGTGAAGAAATCCATAGCCTGATCCTCCAGGAAATCATCATCATCACTGAGATAGGAGTAGGGGTCTCCATGAAGGTCCTCTCTGGCATTCTCCCTTTCCTCCAATTGCATGTCTCTCTCGTGGATGGTCTCCTCCAAAGATGAGATGCGGTGGCGAAGACGGGAAATGATGCGCTCCTTCTTGTCGAGCTTACGGCGGCGACAATTGCAATCTTTTGCCAGCATGGCGATGGTTTGATCCTTCGTCTTTATGATGGCAGACTTGTGGTTGGAGTAGTCACGGGAGTTATCCAACTCCTGATGACGATTATACATCATGAAGCTAAGGTGGTCCAATTGAGTCTTCATCTTGGGGTGGTATGGTGCTTCCAGTGGTTGTCCATTTGCATCACGCCTCGGGCAAAACTCAAAGCGAGTTCCCTTGATCTGATTGATGCTCTGCCCACACAAACGGGCAAGACTTTCCTGCATGGCCCTGTCAAGTCCATCGAGCCAGTTGTTCTCTCTCAAGGTAAACTGAATTCCCTCAGCAGTGGGAGGTTTAATCTTTCCTCGGAGACTTGCAACAATTAGCCATTGTAGATCTTCTCCTCCTTCATCATTGAGCTGAGCTCCAAAGAACTCGGGGTGCGGACGCTCCAGAAGTTCCGAAAGCTGGTCCACATCCCTCTCAAAGATAAGGTCTCCTCCATTCCCCAACTGAGAAAACTTGCTGTACTTCACGTCCATCTATAAGAATATAGGATGAGTATGTTACTAGAGTGATCAAGTGTGTCAAATTTTATGTATTTTGCAAGAATTTTTGAGGAACATGTATTTTCATGAAAGAATCAAAGGGAAAAGAATGAGAATAAGTTTTTGTAAATATTTGCTTCCCTTGGTTTTGAAACTCAGTTTTTGATTCAAACGTCCAGTTTAACTAGGGTCTCCTATGGTCAGGATGGCTCTGATACCAACTTGTCAACACCCGGATTTTTAATCCCAGATGCCTGTTATGCCATACATCGCAATCCCAGGATTACCATTTTTGCGAGACATAACAGAATTGGATACCACAGTACGTCATCCATTACAAACCATACATAAGGTCTTACACAAATAAGGATCTCATGATCTAGTTCTTAATACAACTTCAAGCAGCGGAATACGTAATAATAATGGTAGCGTAGGCGAAGCTCCATCTTCGGGTCACATGCAATCTTGTGATGGGAGATGATCCTAGTTGTCGTAACCTTCCTGGGGTCCATCCTCTAGGTACTACTCTTCATAGTCTAGCCACGGGAATAGCCAGGGACAAAGCCATGAGTACTCTTTAAGTACTCGCAAACTAATACTAACAAGTAAACGGGTTTTTGGATAATAGGACACTAGGCTCTAGGGTTGTTTTGCAAAGGCCAGATTTATCCCTACTAAGTTCAGAAGCAAGAGAGCTAGTTGAAGTTTATAACACCTAAGTGGGAACTTGTATTTCGTAGCACAACTCTGTTGTGGTCAAGTCAAAGTCTCAATTCATTTCACAAGTCATTTTGAAAACAGCTGATGGGGGAACAGTATGGCCACTCCAACTGTCCATAACCGCGGACGCGGCTATTCGAATAGTTTGACACTCTGCAGAGATTGTACACTTTCACCACAACATTCGATACATCCGTCAGGAACAAATCCTGAATTCACCATACTCATTATGCGGATAATCAATCCTAACCTTTCAATTACACGCCCTAGTTTAAGCACCTCTCCTGTGAGTTTGGCCTCCCAACCATGACCAACTGTCATCTTGGGTACTCCACAGGTGGACAATCTTCACAAGGTAGCCTCAGCTCATACCTTGGCCGTGAGGGAACTAATACTAAGGTATATAAGTTTCCAGTCAAGCCCTAGCCAATCTTCGGGTATTGTGGTTGTACGATAAAATTGGAATGGTATCGCATCCATACAACCATCAGTTTTATAAAGGGCTAAGGCTCATGCCTCAACATTTTCATCACCAAGATCACCTGGTGTTCAGAAACACATGTCAAAACATCGCAGTAGAATGATCCATCATTCTAAGGTTTTCATAACCATTTTCACCAAGTATTACCATCTAAAGTTGATCAAGTTTTATGCTTAGCACTAGCATCTACAAGTGGGGGTTAGTACTAATGAGGGGTAGTAAACTAGTGGGGTTTCAACTAAGTTCAATCCCATGCCTTAGGATGACATCAAGATTTTCTAGCTTAGGCCAAATTTTATGCTCTTTATGCAACCTTCAAATATATCTTTCTAGAATCTACAAGTCACTTGAGTACTCTCTAAGGAAGTAGCTTTGATAAAGAAACAAAATAGAAAGCTTGCAAATAAAACTAGGAGGGGGTAACAAGTGGATATCATCACATATGCTTAAGGCATAGGATTGGCATGGTAACAAGTAAGGGTTTGTTTGCATCAGTAGAATATCTTGCAAGGGTTAGCTTGCGCATTCACCAGTAGTATTAGGCTTGCCTTGTGCAGAGCAGTGGTTGAAGTTCTCCTCGGCTTCCTCTTCGTAGTATCCTCCTTCCTCCTCCTATCCTTGGTCGGTACTAGCATCTATAAATAAATACGATGTACACATTCACCAAACAATACTTAACTACTTGCAATCATCACACAAAAGGGTCCTATAGATGATCTAGCATCATCACTAACATTACAAGATTAAAGCTTGGTTTAATTCCTTTTTATTTTTAGAAAAGTAATTTCTACTCATTGAAAAACTACTTAAGATTTAATATTCTCCAAACCAAACATGGGATCATGTTGACACATGTCATCACCACATATTTTAGTCCATGGGAATGTGATTTAAAGTGGTGTCACAATTTAATAAGGTTTTACCCTTTTATTTTAATTAATTAAAGTGGCTAGAAATGCCTATGTGGCATTCTTTTATTACTTGGTTAATATTTCTGTAAGTAAACCTATATATTTTCATATATTCTGAAAGGTATGGTTAAATGTGATTTTTGAGAGTTGGAATCAACTCAAAAGCTATTATGGTTTTAATTTGAAAAATGTTTGAATGCAGAAAAGCTTCTGCCTTGTTATTTTTACCAAGGGTGATCTACAGATCCAAATGAATTGCATCCAATGGGCTTGGATTCAGCAATTCAAGACCTTTCTAAAAAAATTACTTTCATTCAATTTGGTGCACTGAATCGATTTCGGTTGATTTTTGAAACTGGGTACAGAAGTGTGTTTAAAATAAAATGGAAAAGGTTTAATTCAAATAACTGGGCTGCGCGGGAAAGGTTAACGGGCCGGCCTGCTAAGCACAGCGCTTCCGCAGGCTGCATAAGTGGATGTCCCCACGCGTCAGTGAGACAGGGGGTGCGAAGTGGTATGGGGCGATGTGGTGCGTTGATCTGGTTCTAATCCAACGGCTGAGGGTCATCGTCGACGTTGGGCAACGCCAAGCAGATGAAACCTAGCGCAGTGGGGGTCGTTGGGGGCTCACCGGGGTTCAGGCGAGGGTTGGCGAGGCGGGCGAACGACGAAGTCGACGACGGCAAACCTCCTGGTACCGACAACTTCTCCTGGTGTGGCTCCAATCGCTGGCGCCCTTCTCCTCCAGCAGCGGTGGGCCCGGTGAAATTCCGGCGAAGTGCTGCTCGCCTTGCTCCGGGAACAGGGTGGAATGATCAGTGAGGAGAGGAGGAGTGAGATGGTGTGCTCAATTCGGCTGGGGGTGGCCTCTATTTATAGTGTAGAGAGGGGACCGGCGGGGCGCACGGTGAGCTCGTCGTGATCGATGGTACATACGGCTATCGGCTTGGGCGACGGTAGGGGGTGGTGCGGTGTTCCCTGGCGATGCTCAACGACACAGTGGCGAGACGTGGGGCGGTGCGGCTTGGTCAGAACGCGACGGTGCTCTGTGCGTGCCCGACGGAAAATTTAATGGCGCACAGCGCGCGTGGTCCGCACGGCGGCGAACGAGCGTGTCTGCGGGGTTGCTGGGATGGTGGTTATCATGTATGCACGCGGCGACGGCGGCGCGCGGTCTGTGGGCTTCGGTCGAGCGTGGCGCACTGGGCATGCTCTCGGCATGGTTGCTGGCGAGGTTGGCATGGTTCGTGCGTGTGGTCCAGTGGCTGGCAATGTTTGAGCGCTGGACAGGGAGTTGGCTTGCTCCCAGACAAGGTTGGCACGACTAGTTTCTTTCCTAGCTTGCTGTCTACACTGGGGTGGCATGGTGTGCTTCGGATGTTCACCATTGATGGCATTGGCGAGCTCACAGTGGTGCTAGTGATTAGTTAAGTTCGTTAGATGATCTACTGAGGCTATTGTGAGCTAGAGAGGGAACCAGTTAGGCTCAAAACACTGCATACTATAGTGTTTTGATTTTGTTAGATTTGAATCTACAAGTTGTTTGATGAAATGGCCACATGAATTCAAGTTTTGAATTTTGAAAAGATTTTTGGTGGGTGTGCTAGATTGGTGCTGGTGAGTCTGCAGATGCTTGGGTTTTGAAAGTTGAGCTTGTTTGAATGGTTTTTGAAAAAGTGGGATCTTTCCATACGATAAAGATTCAATTTTGAATTGTCAATTAAACTATGCATTTGAAAGTTTCTGGATGATCACAAAGTGGGCCTTGATACTTTTTTATGAGTACAATCAAGGGGTGCAAAGATCTAGAAAAGTTTCTATTAGGTTATGAAAGTTTGAGACAGCCAAAGTAGGCATGGGAGTTAAATTGGTCAAAATGACCATTCCCTTATTTTATTTGTTTTGATTTACTTGTCTTTGGGAAAGTGTGGAAAATGTTTAGATGATCTTTATTTCACCTAAGCATCCATTTACAAGCAATGGAACACACAAACAAGGTGGTTCAAGAGAATTCAAAATGAAATGCATACTCACATGCATGCTTCCATAATTTTATTTAGAATAGTTTTTGTTAACCCTAATTTTGATGATCCAGGTTTAGTATTTTTGGGATGTTACACCTATAATGCAACATATTATGTACCAAAACTATGCAAATAATTAAGTCACAAACTATGCTAGCTATAATTTTTTTTCTTATTTATGTTATTTGTGCAATAAATACAACAAGGACTAATGTTAACTGCAATTTTCTGTCATATAAGATGTTATCAAGGCTAAGTTGTTAATTTAGGCTGGTTGCAAAGAATTAATCAATAAACTATGCTAGCTGCAAAAGATGGTTTTGTTTTCGTGTTTTGTGTAACAAACGCCACAAAGGGTGGTGGTAGCTGCAATTTTCTCCATAGCATTTAATCCTACAAATTTCCTATGCAAATCCTTTGAATCAAACAGGCCCTAAATATGCACCCATACTTTATAGATGTCGATCAAATTTATAAATTTTTGATCTTTACCTATTATAATACTACTTGTCGTGGCAATGTCCACCGCAAACGCCACCATGGATAGAGAGTAGTAGGATTTGGGGCAAGAGCAATCAACCATCTACGGAGCGAGATGAGGGCTAAGACACAGGGATTTACCCAAGTTCGCCCCCCCCCCCCCGTAGGGTGAAGACCTACTCCTGCTAGATTGTATTATTGCTTGAGTACAATGGTGGCGAGCTCAGTAGCTAGGCGGTGAGTCGATGGGGTGTATGATGGAATGTGAGTATAGAAAGTACCCTAGGGAGGTTTATATAGGGGTACCTTGCTAGGGTTTACAGATGTACAACTGAGTCTGCTAAGGACTTAGAGGTTTGACCTATTCCGACTGTGCCTATCTACACTTCTGGACCTCCAGCTTCCAATTGCCAGGTCCCTCCTTCAGTCGTGATCTACTTGTCGTCTTGGAGGCCCACTCGCCAGGAGCTTGGTCCAGTAGGAAACGTCCTGCTGGGCATACCCCATTCGGCATATCCCCATCACTTGTCCCCAAGGACATCATTCATCAGTTGATACCCCTTATACTTGGCTTCATTCTTCATGTAAATCCTTCATCTTGGTCTTTTGAAATTCATCACTTCCTTACACGAATTCCCTTTTCTATCTAGGTATATAACATCAAGTAGTAACTGGATATTGCAACATGCATTTGCATACCAAGCCAAACTTCATGTGCATATATAGTCAATCAATAATATCCAAGAAAAACCAATAAATCCAAATGTGGTACATATACCACACAATATTCTAAACCTGGAGTATAGTACTTGAGTATAGTATCTCTAGAATACAGGTTTAGTTGTGTAGTATATGACACCTCCTCATATAGGTTTACATTGTGATACTTAGCATTAGGTCAAACTATTCTTTTACTCAATATTTACCAAAATTCCTCAAGTTCAACAAGATAATCTTCAACAAAGTGGTCTCAATTTGGTTTTGACTAACCTTTGGTCTCACTTTTGGAATGATTAATTATAACCAACCTTTATTTATTTAGTAACTAACCTCACATGATCTCTTAATTCAACTAATAAGTTACCATTGAGCACCTAAAACTAAATTTTATCAGGAATTATGAGACCTATGACTTCTATCATAGTTTTACCAAGCTATTTTCTTACTCTACTTCACGATAATTTCTTAATTACTTGTCACTTTTACACCTATACCATGGTTTTGGAGCTAATATCACCATGATCTCATTTTGTTTTACCTATTGATCATGATTTAAGAGCTAATCACACCCTGATGACTCTACTTATTATATTACTTCCCATTATAACTATACACGCTCTAATGGTTTTTATTATGTTATCTATTGTTATCAACTAACAATGAGATTCTGCTGACTGACATAAACTTCATGGTTAGACTATACCATTTAAACTACTCCATAAGATATATTAACTTAGTCATAATAAACTTTGATGTTTTATCTTACTTAAGACATCTTAATGGTGCTCCACCTTCTTAGAACTAGTACTATACCGAGAAAAGCTGATAACTTCTGCTAAGAAGAATGACCAAAACATCCAATTTAAAGTGTGACAAGGTTATCCTCAAGTGGATACCCATCACAAGTCATAAGGATATTTGATTTAGATAAGATGGCTCACTATAGTCATTATCCAACCTACAGATCTCCTAAAAGGGTTTTAATCCTAAGGTCAAAGCATATGCTCTGATACCAGCTATGTGACCCAGCATACCACTTCATGATGTAGTACACTATAATCGTTGACATAACGCCAATGAAACATCGTTCACTAGTATTACATCCCTCAGAGTGGTACAACAGAAACACAACAGGTCCAAGACATGACTATAGGTTACAACTCGGCTCTTTAAAAAAGATACAGAGAACACTCTAGGTTAAAGAGTGAGAAGGAAACTTCTACAAAGAAGAATCAAAAATATTCAACTCAAATCTAGCATACTTATAAGACTAGTATCTGAACTACTGGCTTGCATTGCTGCTATTGCAATACTCTATAGAAATAGGTTCTATGGCTAGAGATTATATTCCTATCTAATCAGCAACTTCATCTTTACTTAAGTTGTTGTATTTGTTGACTTCCTTGACTTCATTGAAGAGCTTGAGCTTGTTGATGAACATTCCCTTGAGCATAAGTTGATGTAAATGTCGTCTTATTGGCTTCAGAATCTAGCAAGGGTTAAGAAGATATGTTGAGTATGAGAGTACTCAGCAAGTTCACTAGAAAAGGAGTGTTTGATGTGCTATATCTGTAGCCACAAACCATAGGTCGTAGGCAATGCAAGTTTTCATAAACCATAGGTCAAAGGTTGCTTTTATTCTGAAAAGCTATGTCCGTCAGCCTTCATAGGTTTACCAGAACTTTCATGGAGTTTCTTTCATGCAGCGTTCGCAGCTCCTTCCCGGAACAGGGAGTAACAAGTTACAGTTCATTACACTCTACAGAGGTGCGTTTCTTTAACCATGAGAGATCCTTATCCATGTTGCACATCCGAGCGGCCAACCCGTTCATACTTCCTTGGTATGAGGCCCTGTATAAGGATCCAAGTCATTCACTGTCCTTCTCCGCGACCCTGCATACAACGCAATTGTTGTATGTCCACACTCAAGGTAGACCCCCGTATTAAACAACTATACCTTAGTTGGATACACACAACAACCATTAACACTAGAAATCTGTCTTTTGTAAGCCCAGATCCATGGTAGACTTTTCCCCGTATACAATGGCTATACCCACGATCTGCAACTTACAAATTCCCAAAACAGTGTCCGATGCATACGAGAGGGAGCAGATCCAGCTGAATTCCCTGGAGCCATATAGATCTCATGTTTAACGCGTAATATACGGCGCAAGAATCACTGACGACATTGGTTGTTAAGTCCTAGATAATATATTCCTTTACCACCAGAACTTTCATAGTAGGTTATTACCTCATGGTAAATAACCAATAATCATTTTATTATGAAAATAGTGTTTTCTGACCTTTTTGAAATGCAGGTGATGATAACACTGGATTGGCAAAATACTTTGCAGAAAATAATCAAAGGATATGAGCAAGTGTGAACTTGCCTTTTGTGATTGCAAGATTATGGACTCACGGTGTTCGAGCGAATATAAGATCCAATATCTAAAATCAGCATCATTGGTCCGGTAAGGACTAATGTTTAAAGAATCAAGATGCTATTATGCATAAGTAATCTAATGCAATTTGATAAACTCGAATCCCCAGAATAACGTTGTCTTAGGGTTTGGATATTAGAAATGGTTTCTTTGTAATGTGTTGTTCTTTTAGATAAGTTTCACACTTGTTCTTCTTAATAGGGCTTATGAGCGTGTGTGAAACAACATGCATGTATAATAAAGTACACACAAAAATAGTATATTCAATTGTGGAATTGTATCTAAAGATTCCTTATATGAAGGTTGTTACTTAAGTAAATTTATTTTGGAATGCATAAGAATTACTTTTAGTGTATCATAAAAGAATAACTTTTGAAGAAAAGTTTACTTCACTAAACAAAAGCATTTAAACTTTAAGTATTAACGATCTAAGTAGAGTATAAAGTAATGTAATTATGATTAATTGTCACCTGGTGACTATGATAAAAGTCCTTGAATTTAGTTTTTAAGAGTTAGATATATTATTACAAAATTTGTTGTTTGAGTGGCAAAAAGGATAACCTTCGAAGAAAAGGTTTCTTTTCTAAGGTTTAAACAATCTTTATGGTTAATAGAATGTGGTCGATGTTTCTTGGTGTTTACTTGGTTAGTTTGGTCTTTAAGATCCATTAGGTATTAATTTAAACAGACCAAAGTAAACTATAAACCACATAATTAAACCTTTAACATGGTGTTTATAGCCTTGTATACCAAAGTTTAACTTTAAGGACATAAATGGTCTTAAGATGTAATGCTTATGATATTTGTTCTTTGTTCACTTCATAATGTTTCCATAGAGTTACTTAATAATGGTACTTATTCTATTTAAGAATGGTACTCCATAATATTATAATGGAATAGAATTATTTATCTCCTTATAAAGGTGTGTTTATGGTTTATGGTTGATTAAACAATATTATTTACTACTTATAGATGAATGATAATTCACTAAAAATTGTATTTTAATTGTGTTGTATTCTTTTGATTTCATATTATCAATATTTAGAACTAGTACTATTTTTAAACCTCAAAGGGATAATTTTACAAATATTAGCAATTTTTATTTATCTTTATATGAATTATCATTTAAGGAAATAGTTTTAAATTCAATTTATTAGAGTGTCTAATTTTTATTTACTTCAAATTGGAATGCTATATTTTTAACACGTAGATATTATTTTTGTGATCATTTTGGTATATTATATGTATTTTTATGAATTTTAAATAATAAGATATGATTTTTATAATATTTTTTTCTTTATAAATACTTAATAAAAAATAAATATTTAATTAGGTGAAACAATAATACATGATTATAGTTTTGAATTATAATTTCTATTTTTTTAAGAATTTTGGTATATTATTTTTTTAGCATTTACCATTTATGAATTACCAAGGTTTTATTACTTATAAAACCTTTATTAAATAATATTTATTTAAATGTTATGATAAAAATATTTGATAATAAATTTAATTTGTAGATTTTATTTTTTAAACATTTTCATATATTTCGAATTTTTTAATTATTTTGCTATAACTAATATCATATTGAGGCTATTTTGGTGATTCTTAATTCCTTTTTCTATTTTTATTTATTTTCTTGATATTACTTTATATGGGACCCACCAGTCAGTCTGGCCTACGGTTGGGCTAGACTAACCCGGTCAGTAGTCTGAGCCGGTCAAACCGACCCACTCGATTCAGTTCGTCTTCCCCATACGAGCAACCTTGCTCTCTTGCACCTGGGACATCTTGATGCGGATGTCGCTCGATTCCGGCGAGCATAGCCCGTAGTTGCTACCGCTGCCGTTCGTATTGGACGCGCCCTGTCGGGATCTACCTATCTGTTCAATCTGATTTGGAAACCTTCCTCACCTTTGGTCGCCCTCATCTTTTGGTGTTTCTAGGGTTTCGGGTCTACTCCACCCCTGCCTTCTGCCGCCGGTTGGACGGCATCTTCTGCAACCCCAGCGGTTCCTACGATGGCGTTGGTGCTTGGATGTTGGTGTCGTGCTGGTGGGGTGGCCTGGTGACATGATGGTCGCGACTAGGCGCAGGTGCAACACCCCGTGCCCCTGTGTCGTCGTGCCGAGGCCTCCATCGCTCACTGTTTCTTCGCTGTATCCTGCTTCCTGTCGGGCAAGTTGTGACTTGCCATAGGTTGGTCTTTCTCTCTCTGCCTCTCTTCTCTCTGTGTTGATTTCTAATTAGGGATCCCCTAATATATTCTAGAAACGGTTCTCTGATGAATATTTGATAACCTTAGCAAGCTGTTATGGTTGTTAATTGACTTAGGATGAATATCTTGCTTATGGTTTAAAATCACTAAACTCTGAACTTTTTGGTTCAGGGTGTTGTTGGCAATGCTTCTGTCATTAACTTGACAGTGGTTAATAGCAGACTTGATTACTAATTGTAATTAGGGAATCTGATTACCAGAGGCTTAATTATTTTGTGATTCCCCTAGTTGTTGGACATTGAATTGGCCAGGCATGAAAAATGTATGCTGATCTGAACCTGACTTCAGTGGTGCTTTTTATTGTTGAATAACCAGACATTTGTCTCTATGTGCGGAACTTTTGTTTATATGTTGAACTGAACCTATGGTTCAGTAATGACCTTGGTACCTTATTTTATATATTCACCTAAAATGATTCCTAACCAAAGATGGCTAGGAAAATGATTTAAAATCATATTTGTTTAAAATTGATGTTGGATGCAAGTAATTAGTGGCTTCTGCTATTATCTGACCATGGAAATTGTATTGAAATGAGTCCTAGAAACACCTTCTAGGAAAATGGCTTGTTCAGTGTCAAATCTGTCAGTGAGTTAAGGTGTAGCTTTGATTTCTAGAATTATAGCTTGGAAAATAATAAATACTATTTGGGTAATATTTGTAAGTGTAAATGGATGGCCAATATGAGTATCCTATCAATATGACAATAATAATTTAAATTATTCCTAAATCTCTTTAGGGAAATGATTTGTGGATTTTAGAAAATGGTCTTGACCTTGTACTCAAGAAACTCTGAATCTGCTAGGTACAGAGATGCTACCCTCTAGGGATGTGCCCTATAACCTAGCAGGAGTGATTATGTTTTTCTAGTAAAAACTAGATAATAGGCTAATGATGTTGGTCTAAACCCAAATAACTCAGGGATGATACGTACATGGTTTTCTATGTGGATCTGAGAGGTTTCTCTTTCCTAAACCTCCTTCTAGATACATGATTGAGATTAGATACTATGGTTGATTCTTGAGGAGGAAGTTCTTGACCTAGCCTATGATGAAGAGGCTGAGGCACTATTGGATAATAAGAAAAAATATTTATTTTTCGTGGCTTTCATTCTCTGTGATGAGCTTGCATAGCATCCCTATGCAAACTGAGAGAAGTCTCCTTCTAATCCTCCTAGACAACCTCTAGTTGAAGGGTAGCTGGATTTGGATGATTTGTCACATAGCCATTATTTCTCTTGAATCTGATGGTGCAAGCTAATAAGAACAGGTGTTGCATGATCTAATTTATATTTTCAACTTGTACCTGTTGTTGGTGGCCTATTGGGGATTTTGATCTTCTACTACTTTCCCTTCTGTTCTGGTTGCATCTCCTCCTTAATCTTCTCCTGCTCTTCTTCTTGTGATACTTATCTCCTCCTCCTTGTGATGCTGCTGATCTTGATCTACTCCTCCTTGTGATGCTGCTGATCTTGATCTACTCCTCCTTGTCCTAGCTATCGGATGGATTCTTGAAGAAACCATAAGTTGTGTGATCATTTGGTAGAAGGATCTGGGATTCTTATTGATGTAGAAATGGTGATTTGCTGTTCTAGTGAAGAACAGTGATGCGTGTGGATGAAGTCCCTGTGAGTAGAAATGGTGGTGTCTATGGTTGCTAACTCAGAGGTCGTTGTTTTGGTTCCTTTTGCTCACTCTCTTGTGTGTTGACAACTCACTAAGTGCATGGGTGAATAAGGTGCTTGTGAGCGGTGTGCTTGCATCATCGATGGATCTGTTCCTATGCAGAGTGTGCATTAGCAATCTTTGCTAAAAGCACACAGTGCTTATCCACTCACCCTACCTTACCTTCTCTCTATTATTAATTTTTTTCGATTCATTGCCAATGAAGTTAATTTGAGGCTGGTATACTGATAAGAACATATATTTACTGTTGGCGCCATATTTGGGATTAGCTCTATGATGATTTTAATAGGTGCATTACACCTATATATCTGAGAGCACTCTTTCTAACACTAACCTCTGTTCTTATGTTATCTTTGTTTGTCTTTCTTTTTGTTTTACAGATATCAAGATCAAGGAGTAGCTCAGGACATTACATAGTAAAAGTCGTGTAGGATTGTATATTCCATTTACCTTTTGTAACAATCTTTTATTTTATTATTGTAAAGAATAGTGTAACCTTATATTATCTATTTTTGAATTATTTGTAATATTCATTCTATTCTTTATTGTAATTCTTCATTTTTATTTAGAACTTAATAAAAAATGTGTAATGTTTGTATTATTGTAATAAAATGATTCCTCTCTATTTCATTTGTCTTAATATCCCTTTTGTGCATTACTGTAAAAATAATAATAATGTAATATTATGGGATGTAAGTAAGATAGTCTTTATCAATTCTTGTTAACTAGTTCTTTATTGGAATACATTACATTACTCTGGTACTCATTTCATTTCTGTAAGTTTTGTTATTTCTAATTGTGACTTGTAAGTATTGTATCTTATTCATAAATAAGAGTTCAACTCTTATTTCTTATTACAATTCAATTTCCATTTATTAATTCATTTCAAATCCTTTGTGGATTCAAATTTATCAACCGGATATTCAAATTTTATTTAATGTTCCCTCAAACACAAGACTACAATAAAGGTTATGTTGAAATCTGGCGCACTTGTCCGGACGTTTCCCTAGAACATGAGAGATTTCGATTCCTCTACAACTCTTTTAATTTTGCACGAAAATTCCCCAGATTTTCTGATGCATCAATGCAATGCTCAAACATGTGTCCTGTCTATTTCGAGGTGCTAATCTTGGGATATTACGATTGTTCAATGCATCAGCCGTTTATTCAGGCTGGTGGATCCCATATGTCAGCCTCACATTAGAAAAATCGTGTGTATATGATTGAATTTTTTTCTTCTCTAGCGCTACCCTGATCCAAACTAGATAGCGTTGCTCGATGAATCTACCATTTGGTCACGCAGCTGGGTCCCACATATCATCATCTCATTAGAAGAATGTATGTATGTTTGACTTTTTCTCGTCCGCGCCTAAGTGTTTCGAACTTGGCAACGTTGCTTGATGCATCAGCCGTAAATACAGGATTTGCGTCCCACATGTTAGCATATCATTAGAAGAAACGTGTGAATGTTGGACTTTTTTCTCGCTCGTACCTTCGTGTTTCGAACTTGGCAATGTTGCTCGATGCATCAGACGTTTATACAGGCTGGTGGGTCCCCCATGTCATTCTCCCATTAGAAGAAACATGTGCATGTTAGACTTTTTTCTCGCTAGTTCCTTCGTGTTTCGAACTTGGCAACATTGCATCATCCGTTTATACAGGCTTTGGATCCCACATGTCATCATCTCATTAGAAGAAACATATGCATGTTGGAATTTTTTCTCACTCGTGCCGCCGTGTTTCGAACTTGGCAACATTTCTCGATGCATCAGCTGTTATATAGGTGAGAGGGCATCAGCCTCCTCGTTCTTGCGCCTACCAATCCACTCGACGGAGTAGCCGGCGAAGTGCCCCCCAGCTGGTCCACCACTTGCCTGTTTGCTGCCATGGTGGGGGAGATGGCGTCGCATGTATCATTGACTTGTGCAGCGACAAGGTCGGAGTCGTGTAGCACCTTAGGCGATTGATGTTCATCTCCTTGGCGGCCCATATGCCGTGAAGGAGGGCCTCATATTCGGCCATGTTGTTGGTGCAGAGCGTGAAGTCGAGGTGTAGCACATAGAAGAGCTCGTCGCCCTTGGGGAGATGACTACGATCCCAGCCCCTATGTCGTCCGCGTTCTCGGACCCGTCGAAGTAGAGCAACCAGTATTGGAGATAGGGCAGCTTCTCTGGCTCCTCTGCTTCTTCCTAGTCTGCCAAGGCTTGCGACTTGATTTCTTTGCATGGCTCATACCTGATGTTGTGGATGCCGATTTCGACGTCCCACTTAGCGACTCTCCCAGTCGTGTCGCGATTGCCGTTGATGTCCTACAGTGGCGCGGAGGAGACGACCGTGATGGGTGTAGGGGTTCGTAGCATGGAAAACAAAAATTTTCTACCGCATACAAACAAACAAGCCAAGATCTATCTACTAGATTGTAGCAACGAGTCGATGGAATAACTCACCCTCGAAGATTCCAGAGTGTTTAACGAGAGCGGATTCTCGTGGGTGATGTAGTCGTACTCTTGCCGATCTCAAGATGTAGACGATCCTTCCGGCGCTGTGTTCTGTCAGCGCTTCCACAGTCGGTTACACGTTGGGTACTCGACGAAGACCTTCCTCTCCCTTGTTCCAGCAGGCAGCGGAGGTTGTAGCACTCTCCTCGTGATTCCGGCAGCATGACGGCGTGGTACGGGAAGTAGAGGGGAGATCTCGCAGGGCTTCGCCTTAAGCCAAAGCGAATATGGTGGACTATGAGAGAGGCCTCGGTGATCTAGGGTTTATACACACCAAGGAGAGGGGGCTAGGCCGGCGGCTAGGGCTTGGGGAAGCCCAAGTCGGCGGCTAGGGTTTGCCCTAGAAGGCGGCGGCAGCAGCAGGATGTGGTGGCGCCGGCGACTTGGGGCTAGGGTTTTGCGGAGGCAGGGTGTAGTCTTGGAGGGGCAGCCCTGCCCGTCCTTATATAGGTGGGAGGGCGCGGCCAAGGGGAGGGGAGTTCCTCCCCAACTCAGCTTCCAAGGCCGGCGGTGGAGGGAGAGGGACTTCCTCCCCAAGTAGGTTTCCTACTCTCCCTCCACCAAGCAAACTTGCCGTTTGACTTTTCAAATTGGCGTTTGACTTTTCAAACTAGGATTTGATTTATCCCTTTATTTTGCTCAGCGATGACACCTAGTACATGATGCAACCATTCCAACTTGTTATGACACATTCATGTACCCTTCCCTCTCCGGAGTGCCGGACCTTCCGGAAACTTCTAGAACATTCCCGATGAAAACACCGGAACCATTCTCCAACCCCGAAACAGGACTTTCCTTATATGAATCTTATTCTTCGGACCATTCCGGATCTCCTCGTGATATCCCGGATCCCATCCGAGACTCCGAACAACATTTGGTCTCTTACTCATCATTCCACAACTACTCAACAACATTGAATCCTTAAGTGTGTCTCCCTACGGTTCGTGAATTATGCGGACATGATCGAGACACTTCTCCGAACAATAACCAATAGAGGAATCTAGAAATTCATATGGCTCCCACATATTTCTACGATTACTTTGCGATCGAATGAACTACTTACATACGATACCAATTTCCCTTTGTCTTACGATAGTTTACTTATCCAAGGTTTTGATCGTCGGTATCTCTGCATACCTAGTTCAACCTCGTTACTGATAAGTACTCTTTTCTCGTTCCCGTGATATGTGATCCCTTGTGAGCCAGTCACATGATTGCAAGCCAATTGGATGACATTCCACCGAGAGGGCCCAGAGTATATCTATCCGTCATATGGATGGACAAATCCCACTCTTGATCCATGTGTCTCAACCAATACTTTCCAAACACTCAATGCCACCTTTATAACCACCCAGTTACGGTGTGGTGTTTGATGTCATCAAAGCATCCTTCCGGTGATGGTGATAAGCATGATCTCATGGTCGAAGGAATTAGGTTACTATGTATCAGAAAGCATATAGCAATTGAACTATTAAAATGACTTGATCTTTATGCTACGCTTATCTATAGGAGTATGTCCATCATACCATTCTCCTAACGATATGATCTTGTTGTTAATAACATCTCAATGTTCATGATAGGGAAACCACAATCATTTATTAACCAACAAGCTAGTATTATGAAGAGGCTTTACTAGGGACTCTAATTTAGTTTACAAATCACACAAGTATTAATGTTTCCTTGTTAATACTATTATAGCATGAATGTAAACATTTACCATAAACACAAAGATATAATAATAACTATATCTATTATTGCCTCTAGGGCATATCTCCAACAATGGGGTGCTCCTAGAAGTAGTGCGGGAGCCGTCGCTAGGCTCTGAATACCGCATATACCAGTTTCTGGTATTGCAGGTAGAGCTGTCATGAGTCCTTTAAGGCTTCACGATGAAGAGCAGGCGCTACAGGCGTTCCTTGCCCTCCTCGTCAGCCGGCGACCATCACGGCGCTGACGACTCGTGTGGTGGCCGCGATGTATATTATCATTGGCTCCTTGTCGATAGGGGTGGTGAGTAGTGGTGCCGCAAGTAGGACTTCTTTGAGTGCGTTTAGCCCGTCGTCTGCTTCTTTGTCCCATTGGAACATGGGGTTCTTGCGCATCAGGAGGTAGAGAGGCATTGCCTTCTTGCCGAGCAGGGGGATGAAGCGGTTAAGGGACGCGCCTGGACGAGCCAGTTTTTGGACGTCGCGGAGCCACTCGGGTTTTCCGAGTCGGCGTTCCTTTCCCTCCTCTGGCCGCTCGACGACCATCACGGCGCTGACGACTCGTGTGGTGGCCGCGATGTATATTATCATTGGCTCCTTGTCGATAGGGGTGGTGAGTAGTGGTGCCGCAAGTAGGACTTCTTTGAGTGCGTTTAGCCCGTCGTCTGCTTCTTTGTCCCATTGGAACATGGGGTTCTTGCGCATCAGGAGGTAGAGAGGCATTGCCTTCTTGCCGAGCAGGGGGATGAAGCGGTTAAGGGACGCGCCTGGACGAGCCAGTTTTTGGACGTCGCGGAGCGACTCGGGTTTTCCGAGTCGTGCGATGGTGTCGATCTTGGTGGGGTTCGCTTCGATGCCCCAATTGGAGACCACGTACCCGAGGAGCTGTCCAGTAGGCACGCCGAAGGTGCACTTCCCTAGGTTGAGCTTGACCTTGTACATCTGCAGATTTGTGAAGGTTTCAGCCAGGTCGGTGAGCAGGTCGCTCTAGCGAGTGGATTTTACCACCACCACGTCGTCGATGTAGACGTGGATGTTACAGCCAATTTGGCTCGCGAGGAACTCCTGCATGCACCACTAATAGGTCGGGCCCACGTTTTTGAGGCCGAACGTCATGTCGGTGATGAACACCGTCTTCTCCTCGTCCTCGACCGCCATCTTGATCTGGTTGTAACCAGAGTAAGCATCGAGGAAGCACAGCAACTCAAATCCCGTGACCGAGTCGATGATCTGGTCGATGCACATTCTCTAGGTCTTGTTCTTCTTCATGAACAAGACTGGGTTTGCCAGCCACTTGGAGTACTTGATGGGCCAGATGAATCCCGCGGCGAGTAGACGCTGCACTTTTTTGACGATTGCTCGGCGGTGCTCTTAATTGAAGGGCCACAGCGACTGCTTTACAGGTCGCAATTTGGGGTCGGCATTAAGCTTGTGCTCGGTGAGTTCCCTCGGGACACCTGGCATGTCAGATGGCTTCCATGCGAAGATGTCACGATTCTCACGGAGAAACTCGATGAGAATGCTTTCCTATGCGGGCCTGATGCCTGTCCCGATGGTGACCGTCTGGCCGGAGTCGCTCGGGACTAGCTCGACGGTGCGGGTGTGCGTGGAAGCTTCGAACGCCGTCGACCCGGCATTTTCTGCATTTGGGATTCTTCAGGATCGTGGGGTCGTCTTTGTCGATGCCACTCGTGTATTTGGCAATTTTGTTGGCATGGTTGGTTTCCGTCGCGATGACGGCGTCCGTGAGTTTAGCGCCTTTTTCCTCGCATTCAACGGTCATATCGGGGTTGCCGTGGACGGTGATGATGCCACATGGCCCAGGGAGCTTCATCATGTTGTACGCATAGTGTGGTGCCGCCATGAATTTGGCGAATGCTTGTCTCCCTAGGATGCAGTGGTAGGGGCTGCAGAAGTTCACTAGCTCGAAGACAATCTGCTCGATGCGGAAGTTGGAGGGAGTTCCAAAGGTGAAGGGTAGCGTCACCTTGTAGATCGGGTAGGCCTTCCGACCGGGGACGATGCCGTGGAACGTGGTGAGGGTCGACTCGACTGCGGGAGCTTGCAGCCGTCTGAACGTGTCCATGTAGAGGATGTTGATGGAGCTCCCGCCGTCCATCAGTGTCTTGGGGAGCCAGCAGTCAGCCACTTTGGGCTTGACCACCAGGGCGACTCGCCCAGGGTACTCGATCCCTGGCGCGTGGTCCTCGAGGCTCCACGTGATGCGCTGCTTAGACAAGTTGAGGAAGCATGGGATGTAGGCTTGGGTCACCGTGTTCATGGCGACTGCACGGGCGAGCACCTTCTTCTCGCGCTTGGTGCCAAGCTTGGTGCATGTGTGTAGTGAGCCGACGTCGTTGCCGAACCTGCCGCAATTGTTGTTTGGCGGTTTGATGTTGGGGCCTTCCCTTGCTCACCTTGCCTTCTTGTTCTCTTTAAGGGAGTGGCAATCGGTGGTGGTATGAGTGGAGGGTTACCCCTCCCTGCTATGGTAGACATAGGGCTGGTTGAGTACGGTAATTTCGGCCTCGTGCGGTAATTTCCACTGTCGCGATGGAGGTTCTTCGGGTCGCGTGGCCCATAGTCGGTGTTGGCGACGAAGTTCACTCGCCCATCACCGCGTCGCTTGCTGGTGAGGCGAGTGTTTTTGTAGCACATCTCGTGCTGCCTCCCGTTGTCGTGGCTGCTTGAGCGTCATCTTCCACTCGACTCGTCGTTGGATTCTTGGTTGGGGTCTTCCTCCGTGTAGAGCTTGGCGATTTCGAGGAGGTCGGGGATGTTGTCGAGCGTCCGTAAACCCTCTTGATCATGGCAACCAAGGGTTCGTGCCGGCACACGTTCTTGAAATCAATGGATCGCGATGTCTGGGTGGATGCCGGAGGCGTTGATCCACAGATCCTACCACCGCTATACCCAGCGGCGGGTCGACTCACGCATTCCCTGGATGCAGCACTCTAGGTCTTCGATGGTGGTGGCACGGGCGTAGGAGCCCTCGAAGTGTCTGACGAAGGCCTCACGCATGTCCTCCCACGAGTCGATGCTATCCGGGGGGAGGGTGTTGATCCATTGTCGGGTTGCTCCCTCCATCATTAGGGGGAGGTAGCGGGCGGCAGGCGGCGAGCAAGTCGGTGTGGCCTGTGATCCCCATCGCCATGAGGTATGTGTCGATCCACACCGTTGGATCGTACGTAGGGTCATACTTTTTGATCTCCTTCGACGCCTTGAAGGTGGCGGGGTACTTCTCGCCTCGGATCATTGGTCCGAAGCACTAGGGGACGACTCGGCTGAGGGAGCCTCTTGGCTCGGGGTCGCCGTGGTTGGTGAGGGTGTGCCTGAGGTCGTTGGGATGGCGTGTCCGCTAGGTTTGGTTGTTGATGATGTGCATCCGTGCGTCGACCGTGTTGTTTGCCGGTCACGTATTGTTACTGGAGAGCGCAGGGTGCGTGGCCCGTGATTGTTGCTATGGGGCTCGGGTGGTGGGAAGTTGAGGGTGTTGGCGACTGTAGGGTGGCCATTCGAGGTAGCCCTGCTTCCGGACAAGCAGGTGTACATCCTCCCCTGCGTGTCGACTCCTGCAGCTTGCTACTCGATGACCCTGGAGAGTAGGGCCTTAGCATTCTTGACCTATAGTGCACCCTCTCCCGTGATGTTGAGGTTGGCGACTGCTGCCTGCCCTGCGATGACATTGTCCATTGGGGTGGAGTACAGCGGGAGCCCGTTCGCGTCACGGCCTTGTGGAGAGATGATAACCCTTGGTTGTTTAGGAGGGTTGCATGACCCGAGGGTGGCGGACGAACCCAGTCGCTGGCGATCTAGGTGGGGCGCGACTGCTGCCTCCCAGTGGCGTGTTCTCGCAGAACTCGCGATCGTCCATGCGGGCGGGGTCGTTGGCATCCCTGAAGTTTAGGGCACGACCCTGAACGTTGGGGTTCAGGAGGCTCCTGATGTGGCACTGGTGGTAGAGCAACAGCTCCTGCGCCGTTTCTTGCTCGAGGAGGAATTTCTTGCACTCGGCTTACTCTTTGCGTGCCGCCTCCTCAAGTCACACGCGCACTTCCTCGAACTCTGTCGCCGTTGCGGTCGGCGGGATCAGTGTGGAGATGGGATCTGGCAGGGTGTTCGTGCTTCCCTCCATATAGGTCACGACGAAGCGACTGGTTCTAGCGCGAAGGTCGCTAGAGAATTATGACCCGAAGTCGGAGTCGAAGATATCGTGGATGGACGGGTCCTCAAAATCCCTAGTGTTGGAGACTCACGCGATGGATACTTCAGGCGACACAACGGTGATAGAACCGGTGACCGAGGCGGGGGTCGCTGAGTGGGTGTCGTCGTGGAGGGCCGCATCATGCGGTCATGTCGGTTCCGATCACGTTGCTGGCGGTCGAGTCGTACTCGGAGGCGAGGCGGTGAATAGTGCGGATCTGGCCTTCCAAGAGCAGATCGCGTGGCGGCGTTCAGCCGATGATCACCATCTCTCCAGAGGCAATGGCGTCCGTGAAGCCGATGAACAAATTGATGGTGCCGACTAGCATTATGGTGTTGTACGTAGCTGCTGGGCAAGATCTGGAGGATCTCACCGCACACGATCATACGGCCAATGGCGATCGACTGGTTGGTTGGCGAACAGGTTCTCGCCGCAAAAATCAGGCCGGATCGGCCATGCCCCCATAGTGGGTGCCACTGTCATGGGAATGGCCACGGCAGATGCTACCAGGGCTAACAAGTAGTAGGATTTGGGGCAAGAGTGATCTACCATTTGCGGAGCGAGATGAGGGCTAAGACACAGGGGTTTACCAAGGTTCGGCCCCCCGTATGGGTAAATACCTACTCCTTCTATATTGTATTATTGCTTGAGTACACTAGTGGTGAGCTCGGCGGCTAGGCGGCAAGTCGATGGGGTGTATGATGGAACGTGAGTACAGAGAGTACCCTAGGGAGGTTTATATAGGGGTACCTTGCTAGGGTTTACAGATGTACAACCGATTTAGTTAAGGACTCGGAGGTTTGACCTAATCCTACTGGGCCTATCTAAACTTCTGGGCCTCCAGGTTCCAATCGTCAGGTCCCTCCTTCAGTGGTGATGCAGTCGCCGTCCTACAGGCCCACTCTCTAAGAGCTTGGTCCAGTAGGAAACGTCCTACCGGGCATACCCCATTCGCCTACTCGGGGACTCGCCACCACTACCAAAATAAAAACATGGAAAAATCACTCACCAAGAAGCGGTCGGCAGTGTTATGTGACAAAATTCTCTAGGGATGGCAGCTGATTTTGCAAACCAGCAATGAGTGCGTCGGAGACCTTCTGCTCACCCTGCACCGCGACGATCGCAGACTTTTCCCTCTCTTCCAAAGAGGTCATCTCCTTCCTTGCCGCCTCCAGCTCCTTTGCCAATCAGGCGATCCGCCCCTGCCCTGTCGTCAGCATCGACTTCACAGACTCTAGTTCAGCGACCGGAACATAAGCCTCACAGGCCCTGGCGATCACAAAGGTGTGATCCTCTAGCGGAATGAAGAATGCAGTCATATACTCGCACAACAACAAGAATACAAATCAATAGAGGTGTCTTCAACTCACCTGCAGTCGCCTGCAACTGTTGATTAGCATCTTGCATGGCCCGCAGGTCGTGCTCCAGGCATTCCTTCGCGGCCTGCCGATCGGCCGCTTCCTGCTGAAGACCCTGCAAACATAAGACCACATATGAGCAAATGACTAAAAGTTCTAAGTATCTAGCCGCTGCAATTCTGCGACTAGACACTCGAGGAATGGACAACAAAATTTCTAAGTATCTAGCCACTGAAATTCAGCGACTAGACACTCGAGGACTGGATAATAAAAGATCTAAGAATCTAGCCGCTAAAATTCAGCGACTAGATCCTTGGGGACTGGACATACCTGGATGGCCCCACCTAGCATGCTATGGAGCTCGATGGCATCGGCCGACGGCAACACGAATGATGTACGCCCGCGTCGCTGCTCGGAATCACCGTCAACGACTTTAGGAACTTGAGGCGACTGCGTTCGAGTAGTCACGGCAGATGCTCTCGCCGTGAAGCGAGGGAACATTGCGTTCGTGGCCACTGGAGCGCTAGCCGCGGGCACCGACGCCCCTACCGGAACGGTCGACTCGCCTAGCTGTGAGCTCGAGAGTGCCTCACCATCCAAGGCAACGGTGGTTCCGACTGGCGCCTTGACCGGTGCGTCAACTGGCCCTTCCGCCATAGAAGCGGAGTCGCCCTCCTTCTTCTTCTTCTCGCCTTCGACTGGCGCCTCAATTGCATCACCCTTCCTCTTCTTGGAAGGGTTGGCCTCCCCTCTAGGAGACTGGAGGAACCTTGGCCACCAAAAGGTGACCGATCTTCTTAGCACCGGTTTTGCAAAATGACATGGTCAGCGATCCACTAAGAGACCCCGAAAACTACTACGGGCCCACCGGTGAAAACTTACTTGGCGACAGGAATGAAGCACGGACTAGTGCTGATGTGAGCCGGCTTCTTCAACTCCGGGCCTAGCTTGCGATTGATCCCCCTCTTGAACACAATCGTGGCCCATGACACTGCGAGCTTCTTCGACAATGAGGCCGCAGTCACCGACACCTCCAGCCTAGGAGATGTAGGCACCCCTCCCTCGGTGGCGAGGACTTCGGCTCCGTGGCCACGGCAGCCCCTGACCCCGGGACCACCAAGAATGGTGGCGGGATCTCACCCTCCACCATGGCCTCGACTCCCGATCCCTTCATTGGAGTGGGATCCTCCGGAACCCTCGTCGAGTCCCGCGTCGTCGGGATCCTTATCCAACTCAAAAACCACCGCCGATCTAGGCGGCGATGCCACCTTCAGTAGCCACGCGCTGTGAGCTATGCTCCTGCACGTCTCCTTCATCACTGTTATGCTCTTCGAGGCTCTGACTCGCCTTGATTTCGCTGCTTCTACCCGCAGGTCTTCCTAGCCACGGGCGCAAGCACGGCGACCTCCACTGCTTCGTCCTTGCTATCGGAGGACTCGTTCGAATCCTCTCCAAGATCCTTGGGAATCTCCTCGTCGACAGGAGGGAGCCAGTTCTCCAAGACCTGAAACAACTGACAATGACAAACAACATCAAGAAACTGCGACTGCACCTCTACGACTATGAAGTCAAGGAAGAAACTCACTGTTGGTGTCTGGTACTTCCCCATGGAGGTATATGGAGCGAGTCCAGCCTTTAGGTCGGCGTACTCCGCCTCTGTAATCTTCTTCAGGGCGGCGGTGTAGTCGCCGGCATCCCAGTTCACCAAGCACGCCTTTGTTTCATCATCCTTGCCGGTGTACTGGTACATCCAGTGTGTCCGACTAGCCAACATCACTAGTCGCCGACCAAGCCAACAATTGTATAGATTGATGGTTTCCAGACCCTCCTTCTTGAGCATCTGGATCTGTGTCAACATTTCTTCCACGACCATCCTATGGTCGGTGGGAATCTTGGTCGTCAGCAGCTGGCGCGCCTTGCTTCTCTCGGCGATATACATAGGGAGCGACACCTAGCCATCCGGCGTCGACTCACTCACGTAGAATCAGCTCTGTTTCCACTCGCTGGTGGCTTTCTTCGGGAGCATGAGGTCAAAGAAGGTGGCCTCCGTATTGAATTGGAAGGTAAGGCCGCCCGCCGCTAGGATTGGGCCTCCTGCCCCTTCGCGGCTGATGCGGTCGTGAAACAGATCCAGTCACAGGGAAAACTAGAGGGCGACACCCCAGATAGCACTCGTAGAACGCCACGAAAATGGCGAGCTGCTCGAAGCTATGCGGCCCCAGATCTGACGGATTGATCGTGTAATACGCGCAGAAGCGTCGGAAGAGGATCAAAGTGGTGAAGCTGAGCCCCCTCTCCAGGTGACTCAAGAAAGATATGAACTCTCCAGGGCGGGCCTTGGACTCCGTCTCCCCGGTCGCAGGGATTCGCCACTGATACGTTGAAAACGTATCTATAATTTTTGATGTTCCATGCTTGTTTAGTATCTACTTTGCTTTGCTTTGTCTACACTTTGAGGTGTTTTATATGTTTTCTGGTACTAACCTATTAACAAGATGCCACAGTGCTAGTTTCAAGTTTTCTTCTATTTTTTGGTTCCAGAAAAGGTAGAAAAACAATATTCTCAGAATTGGACGGCACAAAAGCCAAAGTCATTATTTTACCCGGCACGACACAAAACCACGAAGCAGAGATGGAGGAGGACACCAGGGTGGCCACACCCTAGGTGGGCGCAGGCCAGCCCTGGTGGCGACCATAGGGGTGTGGGCCCCCTGGAACTCCATCGAACTTGCCTCCTTTGCCTATAAGAAGCTCCCGAATCAGAAACCCTAAATCATCGACCAAAAATCCATAAAAAGTTCCACAGCGCCGCGACCACCGAAGGGGAGATTCGGGGGACAGAAAGTCTCTGTTCCTGCACCCTGCCGGGAAGGGAAAGTTCCCCCGGAGCCATCTCCATCAATCTCCACCACCATCTCCATCGCCGTTGCTAATTCCCATGATGAGGAGGGAGTAATTCTTCCTCGAGGCTAAGGGCTCTACCGTTAGCTATGTGTTCATCTCTCTCTCTATGCGTGATCATATTATTGTCATGATCTTTGTAATAAAGTAGATCTTCTCTGCTACTCAAGTTCTTTAATAGATCTCTGGTCTCCCCATGTGTATGAAAGTGACAACGTGCATACCGTGGTGGCACTTAGGATAGAGTCTACAAAAATACTCAAGTGCTTCAATAGATCTCTGATCTCCCCACGTGTGTAAAAGTGACAGCGTGCACGCCGTGGTGGCACTTAGGTTAGAGTTCATAAATATTTATCATGAGTATAATTGGATTTGGATGTCTTTATGAAATTGTGGTGTTTGTTTGAACCATCTAGCAACCAAGGTGATAGTGTGGGGTTATCTAGATGGAGAAGGCGAACTTTGTGGAGTGTTGTTATAGCCCTGCCATGGATTAGAGTGTCCAACCGGAGATTAGTTAAGAGTAGTATAATGAAGAGAATATATTTATTGAGAGTGTTCACTAGTGAAAGTATGATCCCTAGGACTTGTTTATAAACATTGAAACACCATTTGCATCTAGTTCTATTACATGTTTTCTTGCTTCCATCTTTTTGCCTTTAGTCTTTTCCTCCCCGTCAGAAGCTCTTTTCTGGCACCATTACCACTTGTATTTTACTATCTCTTCGCCGAACTAGTGCACCTATACACCTGACAAGTGTATTAGGTGTGTTGGGGACACAAGAGACTTCTTGTATCTTGATTGCAGGGTTGCTTGAGAGGGATACCTTTGACCACTTCCTCCCTAAGTTCGATAAAACTTGGGTAATCCACTTAAGGGAAACTTGCTGCAGTTCTACAAACCTCTGAACTTGGAGGCCCAACAATTGTCTACGAGAATAGAAGTGAGTAGACATCAACCAATTCCCCTTGCAAAGTATCCCCACTTCCTGGAAGGATTTCAGCAAGGCCGCGGTGCATTTGGATTTCCCCCACAGATCCTTCAAAGGTGCCATCAATAATATCAAGACTCGCTTGCTCCGTAAATTCTGGATCGGGAGAAGGTGGAAGACTGAGGATGCGCAGGGTCGGAGAAATGCAAAGAAGATTCGCAGCTCCCCTCGTCACTCTCCTTATAAAGGGAAGCTTACCACCAGTCACGGAGGAGCCATTACCTCGTGGTAATTACGCCAATATTACCTTTGGATTACCCAACATCTAGTTTGACCAAGATGACGGTCCAACTTCACTCACTCGACTCGCCGACCCATTCGCCAATGCTGCGATTTGACTGGACGCCAATGCTGCGACTGAAGATACACACAGGAGATTCCTTCCTTCATTGAGGGAGTCCACTGCCTATTCGACTGGGCGTCCAAATTTGACCCGCATACTCCGACTGCTAAAGAACACCTGCGCCGAACCAACGACGGCCTCGGGGAATACAGATGGGTATATGCCGAATGGGGTATGACCGGAAGGACGTTTCCTACTGGACCAAGATCATGGAGAGTGGGCCTGCAGGACGACGACTGGATCATGACTGAACGAGGGACCTGGCGATTGGAAATCCTAGTCGGATTAGGTCAAACCTCCGAGTCCTTAAGTGACTCGGTAGTACATCTGTAAACCCTAGCAAGGTACCCCTATACAAACCTCCCTAGGGTATTCTCTGTACTCATGTTCCATCATACACACCATCGACTCACCGCCTAGCCACCAAGCTTGCCACCATTATACTCAAGAAATAATACAATCTAGCATGAGTAGGTCTTTACCCCACGGGGGCCGAACAACCCCTGTGTCTTAGCCCTCATCTCGCTCCGTAGATGGTTGATTCCTCTTGCCCCAAATCCTACTACTCGCTACCCCTGGTAGCATCTTCCATGGCCATTCCCACGACACTACTATATAGCGATGATATGTCATACGTCTAGTATCGAAGTCTCATGTAAGTACTACTAGTAGAAACCATATTTTTGATAGTATGTACTAGGAGACAAAGCAATACTACCAACAGAACTCAATCCTATGAATGAAACTACTTAAATGTAATAAAACTTCATAAAGATTGCATTTCTCTGAAATTCCTAGGAAATTCCTGCCAAACAAAGAGGCTAAAATTCGTACTAACCAATGAAAGTTTAGAAAAATTAGCTTACATGAATTCAGGAATAATATCGGAATCTCACCTAAGTACTACAAGTAGATATCACATTTTCCATGGGATGTAGTAGGAGCAAAGCAATACTATGAGAAGAACTCAGTCATATAAACCAACTACTTATATGTAAGAAAACTTCCCAAAGATTGCATTCCTCTAAAATTCCTAGGGAATTCCTTCGAATCAAAGAGGCGAAAATTCCTACTAACTAGTGAAAGTTCAAAAACTTTAGCTCACATCAATTCAGGAATAATATCTGAATCTCGTGTAAGGACTACAAGTAGATATCAAATTTTCCATGGGATGTACTAGAAGGAAAGAAATACTATCAGCAGAACTCAATCATATGAATCAAACTACTTATATGTAAGAAAACTTCCCAAAGATTGCATTTATATGAAATTCCTAGGGAATTCCTTCGAATCGAAGAGGCTAAAATTCATATGAAATTCCTACTAACTAATGAAAGATCAGAAAAATTAGCTTACATTGATTCAGGAATAATATCTTAATCTCGCGTTAGTACAAGCAGATCTCATATTTTTGGGAGGATGTACTGGGAGCAAAGCAATACTATTTGCAGAACTCAATCATATGAATCAAACTACTTATATGTAAGAAAACTTCCCAAAGATTGCATTCTTCTGAAATTCCTAGGGAATTCATTTGAATCAAAGAGGCTAAAATTCCTACTGTGTGAAATTCCTACTAACCAATGAATGTTCAGAAAAAATAGCTTACATCAATTCAATAATAAAGCTAATAAAATACATATGGAGAAGAATTTACCAAGTTTCGGAGGCTTCAATGCATAAACATTGCCGTTCTCGGTCAGAGCAAACACATGGTCATGTTGGATAATAGCATCGCAGTATCTAAAGTAGCGATGGAACTCGTTCACACAAACTGACCATCCATTACTATCATTCCCTTTAAGAAAAGCAATATTGAATTCGAAGATGGCGACAAGATAGAAATCATTGTATCCCCCAATAGCTGACGGAACTTGGCAAATGACTATCTTCTGTAGTTCAGTACCTCGACCTTCATCAGCGTCATCCTAGAATGTAAGTGCAGAACTTTCTATCGTTTCAACCCCCGACACTTGCGGAAGAACAATATTGCGACGAGTGTACACATTGACAAGGTCCCATATAAAATTGAGCCCAACCATGACAATCCAATCTCCATTGCCGCCTGCTCACTGCTCATCAAAACCATTTGGCATCACAACATCGGAGGAGAACCTGTCCACCGACGTCAGCTTGCATGGGATGCCTCCCACTTTGATATAGTTTTTGGATTCCCATGGTATCACTGTCGGGTGAGAATGAAGAAAACATGGGAGACCAAATAGATGAGAAATAGGCGCAGTTGCGCTCTCTTTTGCTGATTGAAGAATATGTTTGGACGAACCGATGAGGCTTGCGGCGGTGATGGCATCACAATGGTTGATGAGTACGTGAAGGGGGCCTTCGGTGAACACGTTCTGAAACTGATTAGGATCTTTACTGACCTTGCTCGATCTCACCATGGAAGGAGGCTCCGAATGGTATTTTAGGTTTTTTGTGGGTGGGTGGGAGGGAGGGGACGAGAGGGAATATCGTTGGCGGGAGCTGGCGGACGGGGTGAGATGGAGAAGACAAAGGCTAATGGGGCGTAGTACTAGTCCAGTAGAAGGTGGGCGAGTGGGCAGTGGGACTCCAATTGAGGCTAGTTGCACAAACCTCCAACATATACTAGAGGCGTAGTTTCAAGGAGCTCCAACTAGACTTCCTCTCTCAGAAAAAAAGGAACTCCACATCATGGAGAAGGAAGGTGCAATGTGACGAGAGTAGCTACTAGAGTAGTACTACTGTCTAGTAGCTGTAGGGCCTCATCATAGAATGTTATTAGTGGAGTAGCTACTAGAGTTGCAGGTGCCTCGTAGGAAAGAAAAGGTAAACCTCTGCAGGTAATAAATGGCCATGGTAATTTTATAGATAGACTATCTTTTGCTTGCTCATTTTGATCTAGGTGACAGCCGGAGGCTAGAGGACTACCAACTGTCTCGTGTCTTGAGCCAGTGAGTTGGAGTAGAAATTTGGATATCTCATTGCTCCTAGCATGCAGCTTGACCAAACACACTTATTGCACTACTTTACTATGCGTCCGAAAAAATACGGTGTATAATACTACTACTAGTAGTAGTATAGTAATATTACACAGAGAGTTCCACATTCATTCATCCTATACCGCCAAAAGCAGAAATTATGCCGGCAGTACTATACTAGTCACATCCAGGTTTCCCTATATGAAAAAAAACTAGCACGATGAGCAACAAAACCTATCTACTCCTCCTAATGTATTTGTGTAGAAGTACTCAGGAACGGGACGAGCGTGTGCTAGGCGGTCTCCCTAACGGACAATCTACCCCACTAGTGCGCATCCGCACGTACCCTAAACCCTAATCCCTAAACCCTAAACCCTCGACCCATAAATAACCCTAACCAACCAGGTATGATGCACTTATAGATCAAAATTTGAGATACTTTCATTAAATTGCGCTAACACCATTCTAATTCACTAAATCTCGAACATTATTGCAGATTCCCTATCCCTAACTGCCTAAAGCCTAAATCATAAGCCCTATAACCCTAGAAACCCTCAACCCCTGACCCTAAGCTCAGACAAATTATTGAAAAATTCCTAAAACCTAAACCCTAAACTACCCATAGAAAACCAAAACCCTAAACCCTCAATATTAAAACCCTAAACCCTCGACCCATAAACAACCCTAACCAACCAGGTATCATGCACTTATAGATCAAACTTTGAGATACTTTCATTAAATTGCGCTATCACCATTCTAATTCACTAAACCTCGAACATTATTGCAAATTCCCTATCCCTAACCCCTAAAGCCTAAACCATAAGCCCTATAACCCTAGAAACCCTCAACCCCTGACCGTAAGCTCAGACATATTATTGAAAAATTCCTAAACCCTCGACCCATAAACAACCCTAACCAAGCAAGAAAGTACCATGCACTCATTGATCAAAATGTGAGATACTTTCATTAAATTGCGCTAACACCATTCTAATTCAAGAAAGCTCGAACATTATTGAAAATTCCCTAAACCCTAACCCCCCAAATCCTAGACCCTAAGCCCTATACCCCTAAAAACCCTAAACCCTCAACCCCTGACCCTAAGCCCGGACATATTATTGCAAAATTCCTAAAACCTAAACCCTAAACTACCCTAAAAAACAAAACCCTAAAACCTCAATACTAAAACCCTAAACCCTTGACCCATAAACAACCATAACAAGGCAAGAAAGTATCATGCACACATTGATCAAAATTTGAGATACTTTCATTAAATTGCCCTAACACCATTCTAATTCACGAAAGCTAGAACATTATTGAAAATTCCCTAACCCAAAACCCCCTAAAGCCTAAACCCGAATACTTATACCCCTAAAAACATTAAACATACCCTCAACTTGTAACCGTAAGCCCGGACATATTATTGAAAAATTCCTAAAACCTTAATCCTAAACTACCCATAAAAAACCAAAACCCTAAACCCTCAATACTAAAACCCTAAACCCTTGACCCATAAGCAACCCTAACCAAGCACGTATCATGCACTCGTAGATAAAAATTTGAGATAGTTTCATGAAATTGGGCTAACGCCATTCAAATTCATGAAAGCTCGAATATTATTGAAAATACCCTAAACCCTAACTCCATAAAGCCTTAACCCTAAGCCATATACCCCTAAAAACTCTAAACCCCTCAACTCGTAACCCCAAGCTCAGGCATATTATTGAAAAATTCTTAAACCCTAAACCCTAACTACCCCTAAAAAAGCAAAACCTAAACCCTCAATACTAAAACCATAAACCATTGGCCCATAAACAACCCAAACAAAGCAGGTATCATGCACTTATATATAGATCAAAATTTGAGATACTTCCATTAGTAAATTGTTGCTAAGTCATTCTATTCTGTGAATATATGCATAAAGCTTGAACTTTATTGAAAATTTCCAAAACCCAAAACCCTAAACCCCTAAATACCTAAAACCAAAACCCTAAAACCTGCAACACTAAACCCCTAACCCTAAAACCCGAAACACTAAACCCCTAAATCTCGACCAAGAAGCTGTCATGCACACTTATCAATCAAATTTTCACATACTTCTATTAATTCTGGTAACACCATTTTTTTCGACGAATATATAGGAATAAAGCTTGAACATTATTCAAAAATTCCCTAAACCCACAACCCTAAACTACCCCTAAAACTTAAACCCTAAACCCATAAATACTAGAACCCTCAACCCACATACACCCTAACCAAGCATGTATCATGCACTTATAGATCAATATTTGAGATACTTTCATTAACTTGTCGTAACGCTATTATATTCCATGAATATAAGCAAAAAGCTTGAACTTTATTGAAAATTATCTAAACCCTAAACCTTAAACTCCTCAACCCATAATTAAATCCTAACCAAGCAGGTATCATGCACTTATATATATATATATATTCAAATTTGAGATACTTTCATTAAATTACGGTAACGCCATTCCATTCCATGATTAAAAGCATAAAGCGGCTTGAACATTATTGAAAAATCCCGAAACCATGAAACCCTAAACAATAAACTCCTAAACCCTGACCAAACAAGTATCATGCACTTGTAGATCAAATATGAGATACTTACATTAAATTAAGCAACACAATTCTATTCGACGAATATAAGCATAAAGCTTGATCATTATTGAAAATTTCCTAAACCCTAAAAAACATTCCCTAAATCCCCAATCTATAAATACTAAAACCCTAAGCCTTAAAACCTCAACCCAAAATAAACCCTAACTAAGCAGGTATCATGCACTTATAGATTCAAATTTGAGATACTTTCATTAAATTACAGTAACACCATTCTATTCCACGACAAAAAGCATAAAGCGGCTTGAACTTTATTGAAAATTCCTGAAACCATAAAACCCTAAGAACTAAACCCTGACCAAGAAAGTATCATGAACTTGTAGATCAAATTTGTGATACTTACATTAAATTGGGCAACGCCATTCTATTTGACGAATATAAGCATAAAGCTTGAACATTATTGAAAATTCCCTGAACCCTAAACCACTAAATGGCCCTAACTAAGAAGATATATCATCGACTTATAGAACAACATTTGAGATATAATTTCATTAAATTGTGCTAACCGTCATTCCATTCCATGAATCTAAGCTTAAAGCTTGAACATTATTGGAAATTCCTAAAACCTGAAACTTAAACCCCCCATAACCCTAAACCTTGACCAAGCGGGTATCATGCACTTATAGATCAAAATTTGTGATACTTTTGTTAAATTTTGCTAATGCCATTCTAATTCACGAAAGCTCGAACATTATTGAAAATTTCCTAACCCCTTACCCCCTAAAGCCTAAACATTAATCCCCATACCCCTAAAAACCCTAAACATACCCTCAATCCCTTAACCTAAGCTCGGACATATTATTGAAAAATTTCTAAACCCTAAACTACATACCCCTAAAAAACCAAAACCCTAAACCCTCAATACTAAAACCCTAAACCCTAAACTACGTACCCCTAAAAAAACAAAACCCTAAACCCTCAATATTAAAACCCTAAACCTTTGACCCATAAACAACCCTAGCCAAGAAAGCAGGTATCATGAACTTATAGATCAAAAATTGATATACTTTCATTAAATTGTGATAACGCTATTCTAATTGACAAAAGCTCGAAATTCCCTAGACCCTAAGCCCCCTAAATCCTAAATCCTAAGCCTATACCCCTAAAAACCCTACACCCTCAACCCGTAAACGTAAGCTCGGACATATTATTGAAAATTTCCTTACCACTAAACCCTAAACTACCCCTAAAAAGAAAAATCCTAAACCCTCAATACTAATTAAAACCCTGAACCATCGGCCCATAAACATCCCTAACCAATTCAGAACATATCATATAGTTATATATAGATCAAAATTCGAGATAATTTCATTATTAAATTGTTGCTAAGTCATTATATTCCATGAATATATGCATAAAGCTCCAACATTATTGAAATTTCCCAAAACCCTAAACCCTAAACATTAAACCCCTAATTTGGAGATACTTTCATGAAATTATGGCAACGCCATTCTATTCCACGATTAAAAGCATAAAGCGGCTTGAAAATTATTGAGAAATAACGAAACCATAAAACCCTAAACACTAAACCCCTAAACCATGACCAAGCAAGTATCATGCACTTGTAGATCAAATTTGATATACATACATTAAATAGGTCAACACAATTCTCTTCGACGAATATATGCATAAAGCTTGAACATTATTGAAAATTCCTTAAACCCTAACAAACAACCCCTAAACTCTAATCCCTAAATCCTAAATACTAAAACCCTAAAACCTTCAACCCATAATTAAACCCTAACCAAGCAGGATATCATGCACTTATAGATCCAAATTTGAGATACTTTTTTTACATTGTGGTCACACCATTATGTTCCACGATTAGAAACATAAAGCTTGAACATTATTGAAAATTCCCTAAAACCTAAACCCTAAACCCTAAACCCCTAAACGACCATGACTAGGCAGGAGTATCATCCACTTGTAGTGGTATGGTATTGTAAGAGATAAGACAAGATAAATATAAGATAAGCAGTACTAATGTGATGGCGGATATTTTGAATAACCTTCCCTCCCAATGATTGGGAAGCAAGTGATAATTTCTCAACTGGAAAAGTTTGAATTTTTTTGCCGCCAAGGCCCAAAGTGGGTTCCTTCCTATATACTACTCCTACTCCACACCAACGTTGTTGCCGAACACGCCAGAGAAACAGAGCTGCCCCCTCAAAAGAAGAAGCAGAGCCGCCATACCGAGGCACACATGCGTAGTGCCACACTGTGTACGAGGGAGAGATCAGCCGGGCCGGTGCGCGAGGGGAGAGGGGTGGAGAGATCAGAGGCATCGAAGGAGAGAGAAAACACACTTCAATTTTTTTGCATGCATAGGTCCTAAATTTACTACTAGTAGAGTGTAAATTGTAAAGGCGGCAGGAGTACCTAGTGTCAGGAACCCATCATAGTAATAAAATTTGCTCTGATATTGAACCGCCTTCAACTCATCTTCTCTCTTTGCTGCTGCCCTCTTCCCCTGCATACGTTTTATTCTCTCTACATGTACGGCGCATGGACAGAGGTGAGCATATGTCCAAGAAAAAGAAATATACTACTACTAGTAGTATTACTAAGCTCCACCATTTAGACAGTGTCCAAACGAGACGATTCGTCGGACCCCCTAAACTGAAGATGTCTACATAGAATTTTTATAGCTTGGTCATACATTGCCAAGTGGGCCCATTATTTGCTTTTTTTTCCTTAGGGCATCCTCAATGTGTAAAAAAAGCACACCTTAAGGCATATAGTAGTACATTGTGGAGAAAATAAAGTTACCTCAACCTTGTGGGTTTCGCATAGGGTATAGAAAAATCATTTCCCCTTGCATGCAACAATATGACAAGCTATGTGGGTCCCACCTTGTGGCAAATGCTGACCTTATACATTGTGGTAATTTCCATAAGTCAGGTGGGTCCTACATTACGAATGCCCTTAGACAATTGTTCCTTCTACTCCCGTTTCCACTGCGCTAGAATTTTTTTTTTGCAAAATTCATTTAACTGTCATAGTTAGATAGGACGCATGATCCACTATATGTGTGAAAAATCCCAGTTTCAACATTGCTTGCTACCCCAAGATGCACCCATCTAGTGTGGGAACTCTATCGAGTCGTAAACTCTGATGACGATCAATATGGCCTTGACAACCTTGGTCGTTTGGGTTCAAACCAAATAATGTCCATACATGATAGGACAATACTGCAAAACAACTTTTTCAAAACTCGTCAAATCCTATGGCTACCACTAAAACCCTAAACCCTAAACAACACCGGAAACCTAAGCCCTCAACCCCTAAATATTAAAACAGTAAACCCTAAAATCCTCAACGCATAATTAAACCCTCAGCAAGTATCATGCACTTATAGATCCAAATTTGAGATACATCCATTAAATAAGGCAACGCCATTCTGTTCCACAAATATAAGCATAAATCTTCAACATTATTGAAGATTCCCTGAACCCTAAACCCCCAAACCCTAAACCCCTAAACGACCCTGATTAAGTAGATATATCATCGACTTATAGATCAACATTTGAGATATACTTTCATTAAATTATGCTAACGTCATTCCATTCCACAAATCTGAGCATAAAGCTTGAACATTATTGAAAATTCCCTAAAACCTAAATCTTAAACCCTAAAACCCTAAACCCTGACCAAGAGGGTATCATGCACTTATAGATCAAATTTTGTGATACTCGCGCTAATGCCATTCTAATTCATGAAAGCTCAAACATTAATGAAAATTCCCTAAACCCTAACCCACCTAAATCCTAAACCCTAATCCCTATACCCCTAAAACACTAAACATACCCTTAACCCCTTACCCTAAGCTCGGACATATTATTGAAAAATTCCTAAACTCTAAACCCTAAACTACCCCTAAAAAACAAAACCCTAAACCCTCGGCCCATAAACAACCCTAAGCAAGCAAGAAAGTATCATGCACTTATAGATCAAAATTTGATATACTTTCATTAAATTGCGCTAACGCCAATTTCTTTAAATTATTAAAAAGTTTGAATTTTGAAAATTCCCTAAAACCTAAACCCTAAACCCCTAAACGACACTGACCAAGCAGGTATATCATCCACTTAAATATGTATATTTGAGATATACTTTCATAAATTACGCAAATGCCATTCCATTCCACGGATCTAAGCAAACGTAAACCTTAAACCATATAACCCTAAACTCCTAAATGACCCTATGCAAGAAGGTATATATCATCCACTTATAGATTAACATTTGAGATATACTTTCTTTAAATTATGCTAAATACGTTCCATTCCATGAATCTAAGCATAAAGCTTGAAAACTATTGAAAATGTACTAAAACCAAAACCTTAAACCCCTAAACACTAAACCCTTTAACCCTAAACCCTAAACAAGCAGGTATCATGCACTTATAGATCAAAATTTGAGATACTTTCATTAAGTTGCGCTAACACCTTTATATTTCAAGAATATATGCATATAGCTCGAACATTATTGAAAATTAACTAAATCCTAACCCCCTAAAACCTAAACCCTAACCCCTATACCCCTAAACCCTCAACCCCTAACCCTAACCAAGCAGCTGGTATCATGCACATATAGATCAAAATCTATATCCCTAAAGCCCTAAACCCTAAATTTTCACATAGTTTTTTAATTTGGGTAACGCCATTCTATTCGATGAATAGAAGGATAAAGCTTGAAAATTATTGAACATTCCCTAAACCCTAAAACCTCAAACCAAAACAGCCTGTAACCTTAAACCCTTGACCCACATACACCCTAACCAAGCAGCTGGTATCATGCACTTATAGATCCAAATTTGGGATACTTTCATTAAATTGCGATAGCGATATATTCCATTAATCCATGAATATAAGAAGAAAGCTTAAACATTATTGAAAATTCCCTAAACTCTCTATCTTATCTTATCTTATCTTATTTTATCTTATCTTATCTTACCACTATATAATGTACAAATAACTTTGAATATTGACCGTTGGATCAAGACTCGTGAATCCCCACATTGCCAGCTGTCGGGTCTTCTTTTCCATTCAATTAGCATCTGATGCTACAAGATACTATTGATATAGTCTTTTGTACAAAAAATGCTATGCAAAAACCTCAAAATAAACTTCCCCATCGTTCTAAAGTCTTCTCCATCATTTCTCTAGACCATGTTACCAAAATTGACATGTTTTTAGTAAATTTTCATATTGTCAATTTATGGCAAGAATTTAGCCAGTAAGATTGAATCGGTTTATCCATTAAATATGTTACTTTGTGTGACAATAGGCACGATGTCATATTGATCCACAATATTTGAAGTTGCTTCACAACCAAAAACAATGACTTGGAATTTTTTTTAAATGAAATTTGAATTTCCCTTTGTAAGTAAAGCTTGAATGGCCAAGGTGCATCCAATGTATGGAGTACAAAACATGGACACGGTGTCAGCAACTATGGCCGTGCAAGTCAAAAAAAATCAACTATTGCTGTAACATTGGTCATCTTGTTTAAAAGACGATAGGTGTCTATCAACTCATTAAATGCTCGAAAGTGTATAGACGTCTGGGTCCATCTGATGGTGACAACATCCCCAAGTGGGAGTGGGAGTAGCGTACCTTAGACACTTCACCCTGAAAATTTCGAGAGAGTGCCAAAATATCCTGCCGATCCATTCAAACACCCCGCCCATTCATTCAATCATCTATCCCCAAAAATCAATTTATTGCACAAATTTAGCCTGGAAGCTTGAAAGGGCGTTTACATTTCAAGGTTATACTTTTTATGCAAAAAGGGGGCGGTGGAATTTTGAGCCATCATAATTGTAGTATCTTCACAATAAAAACATGTTAGAAGCTTCTACATCAACATTTGGGTGCGAAGTTAGCTAGGAAGCTTGAAAATCATACTGTAGTACTAAAAACGTTGGTAATTATAAGAAACCATGGTCCAATTTGTCTAATAATTGGGACAGTGTCATTTTTCTCTAATTTTGGTTGGTCCCCGTAGGAGCTAGGTTCTTTGTTAACATGGTCGGTGGAAGTACAAGTTACATCAAGGACCTCATAACACAATTAAAATTATATACAAGTCCATGCATTTATCACAAGGACCCTAAAACTAAGCAATCAAGTGTGTATTCTACATATCATAGAGCCAGATTTTGTTCTAAAATAATATATATTAGCTTTTACAACTAGTAGTAAACAAGAACAAGTAAAACAAAGTGATTGTACTCTCTCTATTTGAGTAGTAGCTTGGATACATTGTTCAATACTCCACTACTTAGTAGTCTACTACTCCTATTAATTTCTCAATTATTGGAATAGAGGGAGTATACTAGTAGTGATACACTATAGTACAAAGTGTACTAGTACTGCTACTGATCCCTCAATACCAAAAAAGTTAATTTCAGATTGGTGTCAAAGACATGCATGCAGTCCTCGATTTCTCTCTTATAGCATTATACACTCTGCACCAGGCCCCAGGCTCTTCTGTCTCTCTCTAGCAGTTGATCTTGTTGCCTCTCACGTGGATCTGTTTGTCCAATATAGTATCACGTGACGCCTGCTTTACTCACCTGTCAACTTTCTGCAGCCTTTTTTTTGTTTTGACGAAGCAGGGAGAAGCATGGTGTGAAGTGGTTATAGAGGCAGGGCAAGTTTCCTAGCATATTCCTGTAAGTATAGTACCAAACTCAATCATTATAGTCCTCAGCAAACGCAATGCAGGTTTTCTGTCTGGCGGGCACTATGTTGGCGAGCCGATCTTCCCCCTATAACCACTTCCACAAGTGCGTGTACTGCGGGCCGGCGGATTCGACCACGGGCCAGCGGATATGGACATCGTTGAGTCTGTGGCGATGATTGCCCCTATGAAGACTGCTTTAGCTTGTTCGCCCTCAAAGAGCTCGACGAGCATAAGATCGCATGCCCGCATGGCCCATGCTCCTGCATGGATCCCGCCTATCGTTTCATCGCCTCGCCGGCAGGGCTCCTTCCCCACATGAATGAGGCCCACGGGATCATAGTAACTAGGACCATCTACGGCCTCGCCTTCTTTTGCATGATGACGATTCCGCCACCAGCAAGCACGAGGGGATTCACGCACATCCTCTATGGGGATGATGGTATCGTGTTCGACCTGACTATCAGCGCGCTTGGCCCCGTCGCCGTCGTGTCCTTGGTGTGCATCAGGCAGGACAGGTGCTTGTGGTCGCAGTACACATTGAAAATATGTGTGCCTGGCCTGCTGGGGTCGGTGGACTTCTCGATGGTCGAAACACTTATTGCGGTAATCAAGCTGCCAAGCAGCTCGTCGCTGGACAACTTCCCGTCCGACGAGCTCACGACGTACCTCGGGGGGGGGGGGGGGCGCCGTGGTTCCTGCTGAAGGGTAGAGAGTCCAACCATGTCTCTTTCTAGGTTTGCATCGACAAGTAAAAATGATCTTAATCTACGGCTAATGATCCCAGCAAGACTGTAATGGTGTATTAGCAGATAGTACTACTAGTAGTACTTAGTACTATTTTACTACTCAAGTTTACTAGTACTAGTAGTAGTCGCATGTATGTTCTCTTTTGCTACTAGAAAGGATACAGTTTTGATGTAAACTAAGTTTGGTGCTAATGTTATTACGGAGTATTGAGGAGTTTATTACGACCTTTATGTAATTGAATTCTATGGCATGGACGAGAGATAAACACATATAACTGTTCATACCGTGCTTCGATTTAGTCCTCTAACTTAGTGATTAAATTTTTTTTCTCACCTTTATTAACATCTGATTTGTGTTACTCCTAATTAATTAGCCCTTGGCAATGGCTACACAATAACCATTCTTCTTGGAGATTCCTGAACATTGGGTGTACGACCATGGATGATCAGTTGAGGACTAGAGGTGCTGGACTAATAAACATAGAGGGAGTACGGTCTTGGATTCTTGAATAGAGAGGGAGTACGCCTTGGATGCTTGAGCAGAGATGGAGTACATGGACCATGACCAAATTAACAACAAAAATAGAGCGGTAAAATCTCCCCTCTATCCGGACATAATTGGTGCCCCAAAATTTTAGATATTTCGAAATTCCCATTGGACCCCTAGTGAATTCGTTAGTTGGGGCTTCACTCGTATTTTTCCCAGAAGAATACTAGAAGTAGAAGTAGTTCCCTCGCGGAAAGCCCCCCACCCGACCACCCCCTTCCCCCACCCCACCCCCAAACACACAAACACCAAAAACCCTACCCCCTCTCTCCTCTAGAAATACGTCACCGGCCTGAACATCCCCACTTTACCTAAGCTGGCGTACTCGCCACACTTGATCTACTCAACTGGCCCTCTCATCAGGCATGGAGAGCACGTCATCGACCGCCCCAGATATACTCCACGGACGCTATGGCCAAATGCTCTGCTTCTATCCTCGCCCGCTCAAGATCTGCTTCCCCATCGCCAACACCCACTATAACCGCAACACCTTTGGCAACCTCGACGTGATAAGCAACGATGCGGAGGAGGCCTAGATACCGCCCTGATCGAGGTAACCTGTAACATCCCAAATATCATTACTTACAGAAGTTATCATATCATTCATGCATTCATAGCATTTGGTTTGCACCAAATTTTCCCAAACAAAATTTCAAATAAGAAACCATATGATGCCTACTATTTTATGTGACTAAGGCAATGGTTTTATTTTTATTTTTCAAAATGTGAAAGTGAATTTCATTAATCAGTGATGTTTTATACACAAAGGGGTGCAAGGCTTGCACTACAAAAATCTAGAATTAGTTTGAAATCAAAACCATTTAGATTTGATTCGATTTGGTTTCCTGAAAATCAAAATAGAAAAAGAAAAAGAATAAAGAAAGGGAAATAGGCCTGCGCCACCGTTTTAGCCCAACACCAGAAACAGCCCATGAGCCCACCCGACCACTTTCCCCCTCTTCCTCTTGTTGGGCCACGCATAGATAAAACAAAAAGTTTTTCCTCTAACGTGGTGATCCCAAGATCTAGCTAAGGTAGAAGGCCACGAGGTTTACCACTAGACACACAGTTGCGGATTACTGATGAAGTGCGTCAGTTGATGCAGTGAAGTCCTCACGATCTGGTCGTCCTGGTGCTGATCGCACAACACCTCTGCTGGTATCCACACGTACAAGGAGGAGCGCCGGCGGCGAACTGCTAGGTTCGTAACGACAGCTGGACTGCTGTGGAGCTAGGGTTTCCAACACATGGAATGACCTAACCAAACAACGATTAACCCTTCTGGGTTAAGGTGCTCTACTATATATACGGAGTGAACGTGGGCTCTGCTCGCGCGACCCATTCACTAAAGCCCATATAACATTAGTCACCGTGAGTCCAACTCACTAACTCAGTCCTAATCTGGTTTAGGTCCAACCCAACCAGATTACAGGTTCAGATCCAATCCGAACTTGCTCCCGCTCTTAAGTGTGTGACCCCGCAGGCTCATGGCTACTTGGACATGATTGGAGTCCGACTCACAATCGATCAGTCGGTAGCGGCTCCTAGCAGAACGTGCCGACTCCCAAGTACCAAAGAGTCATGACGACTTGCCTTTGCAATGCGACTTACGTCCGAGTCCCTTTTGCCTCACGATATACCTTGTCAGACTATAGGAGAATATATGTCATCCCTTAAATAGTCCGACTCTCTTCTCGATCCGAAATAAGTGATTCACTCGACTAACTCTTAGTCGATCGCATCGGTTAACACTTAACCGAGTCGTGCATGGCCATGCTTTCCGAATCATATCTCACAAGAGGGCCTAGAGAATATCTCTCGGAGTGGAGGGGAAAAATCCCATCTTGGTTATTCACATCACGCAGCTTGATTCTCAGTCGACCCGAACCCTGCCTTTATAAGTGCCTAGTTATGGATCAGCATTTGACAGAACCTAAGTCGGTGATCCTCAACTCGGACTGTGCAACAACCTCAGGTCTAAGGATTACATTGATTGAGATATACAAATGACAGCTATTTCGTTGTACCTCAATATGAGTCAATTCGACTCGCTAAACTCTTTAGCCGAGTCTGTGTAAGTTGGAATAGCATCTCCATGCCCATGACAAGTGGAACCGAGTCATCAAGCCAACTTTCACATTGGTCTAAGTTGTGTGTCCAACACAACCTCAATGACCAAGGATATTTAGTACAAACAACATGAATGCATAGTTCCACAACCGAATCACATATTCAATGATACACATCAGATGTTTATACAAGGACTACTTAATATCTTTATGAATACAATGGGAAATATCATCATACATGATTGCCTCTAGGGCATATTCCCAACAGTGTCCCACTTGCACTAGAGTCAATCTTCCGACATCACATGTCTAAGCATCTAATGCCCATGGCTCTCAGGTGCGCCTCATGCTTTGGCTGTGGTAACGGCTTTGTCAACGGATCCGAAATATTTGCATCTGTGTGTACCTTGCATAACTTGATATCACCCTGATCCACGAACTGGCGGATCAGGTGGTACCGCATGAGTATGTGCTTGTTCTTCTGGTGCTGTCTAGGTTCCTTGGCTTGTGCAATAGCACCATTGTTGTCACAATAGACGTCTAACGGATTGGACGAGCCCTGAACGACACCGAGATCCATGAGGAAATTCCTCATCCAAACAGCTTCCTTTGCTGCCTCCGAGGCGGCAATATACTCAGCCTCTGTTGTGAGCATACGCCTCTTGCTTGGAACTCTTCCAGCTCACAGCACCTCCGTTTAAAATAAACACGTATCCGGATTGAGAGCGAGAATCATCAGAGTCGGTAAGATAACTCGCATCCGTGTAACCCTTTACACTGAGTTCATCTTCACCACCATAAACCAAGAACATATCCTTAGTCCTTCTGAAGTACTTTAGGATATTTTTAGTCATCGATGGATCTCTCCAGGATCAGCCTGGTATCTCTCACAACACTTAGAGCATAGGAAACATCCGCCTAGTACAAATCATGGCGTACATGATGGATCCATTGAGAAGCATATGGAATCGCACTCATCCGACTTCGCTCATCAGTTGTCGAAGGACACTGAGTCTTGCTAAGTTTTACACCATGGGACATCGGTAAGAACCCCTTCTTAAACGATTCCATGTTGAACTTCTTCAACACTTTGTCCAAATAAGTACTCTGACTCAATCCAATGAGCCTCCTTGATCTATCTCTATAGATCCGGATTCCGAGGATGTATGTTGCCTCACCCAAGTCTTTCATTGAGAAACTCCTTTCCAATGATTCCTTGGTTTCTTGCAACATCTGGACATCATTTCCAATCAGTAATATGTCATCCACAGATAAGATTAGAAAATTTACTTTGTTCCCACTAAACTTCTTGTACAAACAAGAATCATGATCACTCTTGATGAAGCCAAACGATTTGACTACCTCATCAAAGCGAATATTCCAACTCCGAGATGCTTGCTTTAACCCATAAATGGATTTCTGAAGTTTGCACACTTTGTCAGCATTAGCTGGATCAACAAAACCCTCGGGCTGTATCATATACACGTCCTCGGTTAAATTTCCGTTAAGGAAAGACGTTTTGACATCCATCTGCCATATCTCGTAGTCGAAATAGGCCGCTATAGCTAACATGATCCGAACTGATTTAAGCATCGCTACGGGCGAGAAAGTCTCATCGTAATCAACTCCTTGAACTTGTTAGAACCCCTTCGCGACAAGGCGTGCTTTATAGACGGAAACATTCCCATCCATATCAGTTTTCTTCTTAAAGACCCATTTGCACTCGACGGGTCTTGCACCGTCTGGCAGATCAACCAAGTTCCAAACTTGATTTTCATCCATGGACTTTATCTCGGATCTCATGGCTCCAAGCCATGACTCGGAATCAGATCCCACCATCGCTTCCGAATAATTCGCCGGCTCATCACTGTCTAACAGTAACACATCACGAACACTCCGTAATCTTGCCGATCTTCGTAGTACAGGTGCTGCTACCGGCTCAGCTGCCACGACCGGCTCAACCTCCAAGGTTTTTGCCGACTCGCTACTAGCCGGTTCCTCTCGAATTTCTTCGAGTTGCACCGTGCTCCCACTCCCGAGAAACTCTTTCTCAAGGAAGACACCGTTCCGAGCGACAAACACTTTGCCCTCTTCTTGGTTGTAGAAGTAGTAACCCAAGGTTTCCCTCGGATACCCCACGAAAATACACTTATCCAACTTAGCTGTAAGATTGTCCGACTGGAGTCGCTTGACAAAAGCTTCACAACCCCAAATCTTAAGAAAAGACAAACTCGGCTTTTTGCCTGTCCACATCTCATGCGGTGTCTTCTCTACTGATTTTGATGGTACTCTGTTTAGTGTGAACGCCGCTGTTTCTAGACAATAACCCCAAAATGATAAAGGCAGATCTGTCCGACTCATCATTGATCGTACCATGTCCAACAAGGTCCGATTCCGCCTTTCCGAAACACCATTCCTTTGTGGCGTTCCTGGCGGAGTAAGTTGAGGAACTATTCCACAACTTTTTAGATGGTCATCAAACTCATGGCTCATGTACTCGCCTCCTTGGTCCGACCGAAGAAACTTTATTTTCTAGCCGAGTTGATTCTGTGCTTCATTCTGGCATTCTTTGAACTTTTCAAAAGCTTCTGACTTATGTTTCATCAAGTAGATATATCCATACCTACTCAAATCATCAGTGAAGGTAATGAAGTACTCATAACCACCCTCGGTCGTGCTCATTGGTCCACATACATCACTATGTACTAGTCCCAACAAGTCGGACGCCCTTTCGCAACTCTTTGCAAAAGGTGTCTTGGTCATTTTGCCGAGTAGGCAAGATTCGCATGTCTCGAACGACTCCAAGTCGAACGAAGTTAGGATTCCATCATCATGGATCTTCTTCATGTGTTTCCAACTTATATGACCAAGCCGACAGTGCCAAAAGTAAGTCATATTCAGATCATTTGGTTTCAACCTTTTAACATTTATGTTATAAACCGACTCACCATCAAGATTCAAAATAAATAACCTGTACTGGACGGGTGCAAAGCCGTGAAACATATCATTCAAATACAAAGAACAACCATTATTCTTGATATTCGACTCATAGCCTTGCCTCATCAAACATGAAGCAGAAATAATGTTTCGATCGAAACCTTTGGAACATAATAACAATTATTCAGTTCCATAATGAATCCAGAAGGTAAATGAAGTTGCATCGTGCCGACTTCCAACGCAGCAACTCTTGCTTTGTTGCCGACTCGAATATCAATCTCGCCTCTTGCTATGCTCCTAGTTCTTACCAGTCCCTGCAATGAGTTGCAGATGTGAATAACTGATCCGGTATCATATACCCAAGAACTATTAGGTGCATCAGAAAGATATATGTCTATAACATTGCAAACAAGTGTACCTGAGTCGGAAGTCATACCTCCACTCTTGGCTTTGTCGGCCAAGTACTTGCTGCAGTTCCTTTTCCAGTGGCCATCCGCCTTGCAGTAGAAGCAAGTGGATCCGGCTGAAGGAGATGGTTTAGCCCCTGAGGAAGCGCTTGGGACCGGGTCCTGAGCCTGCTTTCCTCCTGACTTAGCCTTCTTCTTAGTCCAAGAACTCTTCTTGAACTTAGCCTTATTCTGCACCATCAACACTTGACTGGTGCCCTTCTTGAGATCCGCCTCTGCCTGCTTGAGCATCCCATGCAATTCAGTGAGCTTCTTATCCATACCATGCATGTGGTAGTTCGAAATGAACTGCCCATATGCACTAGGAAGAGAGTTCAGAATTATATCCGTAGCGAACTCTTCGCTTATGGGGTATCCAAGCCTCTCCAAAGACTGCACGTAACCAACCATTTTGATCACATGCGGACTCAGTGGATCACCATCCTTAAGCTTGCAACTCAGCAAAGCCTGAGAGACTTGATACCTCTCAGTCTTCGCCTGAGCCTGGAACATACTTTTGAGGCTTTAGATCATATCGTAGGCCTCAACATGCTCGAACTGCTTTTGCAAGTCCGGTTCCATGTGAGCAAGCATAAGGCAGCTAATATCCGTGGACTCATCCTTAGCCCGACGGTAGGCATTAGTGGCTGCGATAGTCGCATTCTCATTTGGCTCATCTGGAATTGGGTTGTCTAGGACATGGTCCTTCTTTTCTTGTTTGAGAACAATTCTCAGATTTCGATACCAGTTGGTAAAATTAGTGTCGTTCAGTTTATCTTTCTCAAGAATGGTTCTCAAGGCAAATCCGGATATCTGAGAGTGACTGCTACTTGGTGCCATGATCTACAACAGAAAATATGCAAAACACTTAAGACATGTATTCATAAAATAGCAAGCATATTAAGCATTTTAATATTTTATGCTCCCACTAGAACCAACACCCCTCCGATGGTTGCTTAGTGATTCAGGATCCTAAATAAGCAAGTCGGCTAGTGAGCTTTAGCATCACCGCTAGCCGCCAAGTGATCTAGGTAGACAACTCCTTGTCAATCGCATCTCATGCGACTCCTGTTGGACGGGTGGCATCACATGCCCCGGCTCCCATCCGACTTTTCCCCGAGTCCCACAACCGTTGTGATAGACCCGTCTAGCTTACCGAGTGTTTCTACAGTAAGAGTCCGACTCGAACCCACCTAGTTGGAAACAATTGGCAGCACCTCAATTTTATGAGCCCACTACCAAAAATGTCCGACTTGTGATGGTGCAAACACTGGCGGGAAAACCGACTAGACTTCTTTGAGGGATTAAATTTTACCGACTATCTAATAGAGGTAAAACTGAGACATAACAATAACACAAAATAAAGCAATTATAATGTGAAATGGTATGGCTCTCTTCATGGCGATCTCCATCTCCACAAAGCCTGTAATCCGACTCGTGCCAACTCTTGTCACTTGTCGTCTTACTCCATGTCGCCGACTTGTACAACGCCTTGCATGCCTTCCGGGTTCTCCAAACAGCTACACTAGCTTAGTAAAGTAAATTACAAGGAGAATCCGACACGTAGGTCGTTATACAATAAAATGACAGCGCCTAGGCTCCAGCCAGCTCACAAAAAACCGTGATTCGCAGATCACGTATGGATTACACACATACATCACATGCACATGAACCATACCATTCACAACTTCCTGCAAAAACAAGTTATGCATAGATAGAATATCTACCGGCGTTGTGAAACTCGCAACGACAGGGCGAAGCCGACTGTCCCCGATGATCCGGACATGGATTCCGACCATCATTCTGATTCGATCAAACTCCTTGACCTTCGATCACCGCTTCTGGATTTACGTGTCACCGTCTACCCCGATGGCGGAAGCCGACCGGTAGGGGTATGTCGTTCCATGACCTTAGCAGTATGATCACGGAAATCAGATCTACCATTCCCCGAGTACCGTTGATCCAATCAACTTCGTACAAAACCAATCTATCTCATAGATCGACCACCAAACAGCATATAGATCTCATCTACATCCTACCGCATATCACATATGCGAGATCTCGAGCCTAAAACCAGAAGCTATTGCTCTGATACCACTGTTGGGCCATGCAGAGATAAAACAAAAACTTTTTCCTCTAACGTGGTGATCCCAAGATCTATCTAAGTTAGACGGCCACGAGGTTTACCACTAGACGCGCAGTTGCGGATTACTGATGAAGCGCGTCAGTTGATGCAGTGAAGTCCTCACGATCTGATCGTCCTGGTGCTGATCGCACAGCACCTCTGCTGGTATCCACACGTACAAGGAGGAGCGCCGGCGGCGAACTTCTAGGTTCGTAACGATGGCTGGACTGCTGTGGAGCTAGGATTTCCAACACATGGAATGACCTAACCGAACAACGATTAACCCTTCTGGGTTAAGGTGCTCCACTATATATAGGGAGTGAACGTGGGCTCTGCTCGAGCGACCCATTCACTAAAGCCCATATAACATTAGTCACCGTGAGTCCAACTCACTAACTCAGTCCTAATCTGGTTTAGGTCCAACCCAACCAGATTACAGGTTCAGATCCAATCCGAACTTGCTCCCGCTCTTAAGTGTGTGACCCCGCAGGCTCATGGCTACTTGGACACTATTGGAGTCCGACTCACAATCGATCAGTCGGTAGCGGCTCCTAGCAGAACGTGCTGACTCCCAAGTACCAAAGAGTCATGACGACTTGCCTTTCCAATGCGACTTACGTCCGAGTCTCTTTTGCCTCACGATATACCTTGTCAGACTATAGGCGAATATATGTCATCCCTTAAATAGTCCGACTCTCTTCTCGATCCGAGATAAGTGATTCACTCGACTAACTCTTAGTCGATCGCATCGGTTAACACATAACCGAGTCGTGCATGACCATGCTTTCCGAATCATATCTCACGAGAGGGCCCAGAGAATATCTCTCCGAGTGGAGGGGCAAAATCCCATCTTGGTTATTCACATCACGCAGCTTGATTCTCAGTCGACCCGAACCCTGCCTTTATAACTGCCCAGTTACGGATCAGCGTTTGACAGAACCTAAGTCGGTGATCCTCAACTCGGACTATGCAACAACCTCAGGTCTAAGGATTACATTGATTGAGATATACAAATGACAGCTAGTTCGTTGTACCTCAATATGGGTCAATCCGACTCGCTAAACTCTTTAGCCGAGTCTGTGTAAGTTGGAATAGCATCTCCATGCCCATGACAAGTGGAACCGAGTCATCAAGCCAACTTTCACATTGGTCTAAGTTGTGTGTCCAGCACAACCTCAATGACCAAGGATATTTAGTACAAACAACATGAATGCATAGTTCCACAACCGAATCACATATTCAATGATACACATCAGATGTTTATACAAGGACTACTTAATATCTTTATGAATACAATGGGAAATATCATCATACATGATTGCCTCTAGGGCATATTCCCAACACCTCTCTCTCACCCGCATGCGGTGTACCCCTCTCGCTGATAGACATGGCCCACTGCCACCTTAGCTCATCCTCTCCGCGTGACCCGCTCCCCTCTTCCTCGCTGTCATTTCCTGCAATGAAATTGCGGCATCAATTAGCGTTGATTGCGCTAGTGATTCGCGCCGCGACCATGCCCTACTTAAGCGCCCCTTCCCCCTCCCCACTTCCCCTTACTCAGCACACCCTCTCCGCCACTAGGCTGCTAGGATTTCTAGCTGCGACGCCGCTGCCCCGACGCTCTCTCGCGATCGATTCCAGTGAGAACTCCCTGCCCCTTGCCCTCTCGATCTTGCTGTCGTGTTTGCCACACTCCCGCGTGTCGAACTCTGCTAACGGACTTCCTTTAGGTGGCTTACAGCATCGTCTTCATCGATGACCGCAAGTGCCCAATGACGTGCTCTACTCCGGCGAGCGACTACGGTAAATCTAGCCCTCTCCTCCTCTCTGGTTCACGCACGCACAGTCACGGTCCCAGTGCGCGTCTAACGCCACTTTTTATTTTCTTTCCCGTGCCTTGTAGCGCCGCCAACGTTGATGCCCGAGCACACCCGAAGCCGTCCTCACCTCCGGCGAGGAATTCCCGACGGTCCCGCACGCTCGCGTCTCCACCTCGTCGACCATCGTCATCACCTCGTCTCCACGCTTCGGTAATGAACCACACCTTCCCCACTTGCCCTCTAGCACCTCCATTGCACCGCCGGCAGAAGTGTCGACGCCGCTCTGGCCATTCGCGCCGCCACTCGATGGTCAAAGCATCATGGACTGTTAGATCTAGATCTAGGGGTTAGAATTAGAAGTTAGCGTGAAGAGGTACGGTACGACCTGGACTGCACGATCTAACTTAGATCTAACGGCACACAGGACCGATCCGCACGAAGCGGTACCGGCCAATGAGATCGTGCCGTGTGTCAGTGTTTTCTATTTAAAAATCCAGAAAAGGTTTTAGAAAGTTTAAACTTGTAAAATTCATAACTCTTGTTCTGTTTATCCAAAAAATGCAAATAATATATCAGTGGATTCAAAAAAATAAATCCTATACTACTGTGGGCTTAGTTTTGAATTTTGCTTCTGTAAAAATGGGTTTTCCTGCAGAGACAATATAGTCTTATTTTGACTATATAAATTATTTTGAAAATGTTTTTAAGGTCAAATTGGGTTCATTTAGACTATAAAAGTTTATTTTTGTGTTCAGTACTATTTTACCTGTCTTGTTTAGTTTATAAAATCATCACATGGCATTTGCATGCATTCATATATTTTTGATTCATTGTTTTGAATGTAAATTTGGTGCTATCATTTCATGTGTAGATTTTGGTGCTAGTGGTGATTGTGATTGTGAGGATTGTTGCTACTCCCCCAACTACCAAGGCAAGTGGTGCTACATGTATTTGTCCTAATTTTTTGACTATGAACTAGTTTTATTTTATATAAAGCTTGCACAAAATTTTTCTAAGTATATATATGCTATGATTGGGAAATCCTAGTAGTTGTAGTCTTGGTAGAAATATTCTCTAAGTTAAGATACTTGTTGATATCATGCTTAGCCTATCTAGTAGCAAACAAGGGTTGTTTTTATACACATGCTATGAAAAATTCCACTAAGTCTTTGACTTATGTTTTTCTTAATAAAACAACTAAGTGAATGAAACACCTGGGTGGAATGGTAGTTGCTTGGATGGATTTATTTTGAGTGGTTACATAAGGCCAGGAAGCTAGTGAAAACTTGTGTATCTCACTTGTGGAAATCCACCCAGTAACAAAGAGATTTGAGATGCCAAATGTTAAGAAGCTTATAGTGCAGCCACATGGCAATATGGGCTCTGCCTGGATCATATAGGTTGCAATAACTTAGCCAGATGGACAGAAGGTGGTAGGGGGTGATAGGATGGAACGCGTCTATTTGGTCTAAGGGAAAGCTTATGAAAGATCTTGTCTCGATGCATGTAGAGTCTTGTGGGGAAAGTGCACTACCTCTCGAGAAGGAAAAATCTAAGTACTTAGTCGTGTCCCCGGCAACGGACAATTTGAGCATCAAGACATTGAAGCTATCAAGGATCTCCTCATCCCAATTTCTAAGTTAAAAACTTGTGGTTCAACAAGGGTGAAGGTTCACCAATGTTTATTGGTGGTTCCTTGGGAGTTTTGACAAACAAAAACTTAGTGATTTCAACTAATAGGAAAAACCTATTTCGAGCAAAGCAAGCCTAAGCTACCCTTAGCCAATTGATAGCTACTATTCTACTATGGTATCACTTGCAAATAGTATTCCAATGTATTGACCCACTATGGCTGTAACTTATGATGTTGTAGGTTACTCTGATGAGGATTAGGGTTATGAGTATACACTCAACATGCTTGCCTTTGGCTATGGAGTTGTAAAAGACTAGCCTTTGGCTATGGAGTTGTAAAAGACTATGTTTATCTCTGGAATGACGATGTAATAAAGACCTTTGTATCTGTGTACTTCATCTTAAATAGTGGATGCTAGCATTTGATCCAGGGACTAGCATTGCAATAACAGGGACCTTTACCTTTATAAAGGTAGGGTCTTACAGATGGTATCAGAGCACTGTGTTGCCTGTAGGATTATGACCCTAGGTTAGATTAGACTAAGAAAACTACTAAGGAAAAATGCAACTCTTCCCAAACTTGTCTTCTTCCTCTCGTAAACCTTTCCTAATCTTCTTTCTCATCTCTATTTGTAGATGGCTGCCATCAACGAAGTCGTCAAGAAGGGACCACTCATGACCATGAATTTAGAATGTGAGACAGAGTTTCCCAAAGCACTCAAAACCCTTATGGTTAGCTTGGGAATACATGGTAAGGTCATGTACAAAGGATTTCCAGTAATGGATGAAGGAGAAGAATATTGGTGAGTGCAACTTCACTTGTACATGAACAAGGGAGAAAACCACAAAGAGACAGGATTCTACATGGGCACCAACTCAGAAATTTATACAACATTCTTTGACTCTGCAAGAAATGCAGCATGGAATGCTATCAAGGAGCTTGGTGAAAGACTCAAGTGTAGAATTATCAACACTAAAAATGATCTCGAGGAGGAGAAGAAGTATACCCAAGACTTACACTACTAGAAAAAAGCCTATTCGTGGCGCACCTGAAAAGGCCTTCCGTTGCGCACTAGCAGTGCGCCACGGCCTTCTGGCTATCTAAGAGCCGTGGCGCCTTTGCATGGTGCGCCACGGTTATATCGAGATAGGCGTGGCGCACTACCAGGTGTGCCACGGGTAGGGGTACAGGTGCGCCACGGATGTTTTTTTCAAAAATAAAAAAAAGCAAAAAAAACACCCTCGTTTTGAATTGCAAAAGCAATCGGGTCCGCATCACCGCCGTCGTGTCGCCTCGCTGGAGCATGGTGGCCGTGGCCACGACCTACCACCGCAGGGAGGTGCGGGAGGCCGTGGCCGTGCTACTCCTCGCCGGCATCGAGGAAGAGAGGGAGAAGGAGGTGTGGCTGGAGAAGGGAGGAGGTCGCCGCAAGGAGAAGGAGGTCGTCGGAGGTCGTCGGAGCTCGTCGGAGCTCTTCGTGACTGCAAGGAGGAGGAGGCCGCAAGGAAGGAGGTCGTCGCCGTCGTGAATGCAAGGAGGAGGAGAAGGTCGCCGCCGCCATCGCCATTGTCACTGCAAGGAGAGGAGGATGCCGGAGCAAGGAGGAGGAGAAGGCCACCGTCGCCATCGTTAGTGCAAGGGAAGGAGGAGAAGGAAAGGAGGAGGAGGAGGAGGAGAAGAGAGAAGGAAAAGGAGGAGGGAGGAGAATGAAAAGGAGAAGAGGGAGGGAATAGGGGTAGGTGGGCGGGGTGGGGATTTGAAATTTGAATCCCGCCCAAGCTTATCCGTGTCGCACTAGGTGGTGGTGCGCTACGGGTAAGTCACCCTCTTTTTTTTTTGCAGGAAAAAACGGTCTTTTGACCGTAAATTTTTACTCTTTTCGAATTTTGAAAATCTAAAAAATCGCTAAACGACCGGCACTGCCCATAGGTGAGCCACGCCTGTTTTAGCCGTGGGCACTTCAACCATGTGAGACACGGATGTGCTGATTACCTATAGCCATTTTCCTAGTAGTGTTAGAGACCACCATAAAACGTCTAAGGGAGGATATCATAGACTTAGCACATGAGTGAGAATTGTAACGTACTCCGCTAGTTGGACCACCACACTTGTCGTTTTTCTCGCAAAATTTTGTCTAAGTTATGTTGAACCTTAGTGTTTGTATTGGATTGTGTATGCCATGACTTGTATGTTTTATTGTTGATAGTGTGCTTCTGTTTTAATGTCTTGTGATTTTCTCTACTTGTATTGATTCTAACCTTTCTCTATCTTATACAATAGATGCCTAGCATTGTTATCAACACTGTCGAGGAGTTCAAGGGAACTCGTTTCGGTTCTCGTCTCGTGGAACTCACTAGTGTGCTCAACCTCCCACTTCCTAGTATTACGACAGTCCAGCTCACCAAGTTTGAGAGGAAGGAACTTTGGGGCTTTAGAGTCACACACCGAGGATGCCAGACAGAGCCACCCACGGAGGACATCATGTTCAAGATGATGCATGATGACAAGGAGAATGGCTTAGATGTAGTCATGCATGAGTTACTTGGACGCCTGGTTGGGAGGCACTCCACCGAGCTTAGAGGCCTCTAGTTGCATCCGTTCGGGAGGCGTGACGAGCAGGGTGAGGCAGTAGAGTACGATGACGCTACTAGAGAGACGATTGAGCCAGTTTGTCTATACCTTCAGGACCTAGAGGGCCTTATTATACACCTCGACATGGAGAGGACCAACGTCATGCTTAGCAATGATGAGCTCCAGGTTCAGTTGAGGGAGAAGGACAAGCTCTTCGCGGAGCAAGACGAGTTCGTCAAAGAGATGGAGGCCAGATTCGAGAGCCAGGACAAGAAGTTCAAGAGTCAGGAGAAAAGAGTCCAAGATAGAAACAAGAAGATCAGGGAGATGAAGGCTGAGTTAGAGGCCAAGGACTTCGAGCTCGAGCACCATTAGGGAGTGATCGAGAGGCTACACTCACAAAAGAGAGATCTCCGCGTGAAGATCGAAGCCTTGACCACTAATGTAGATGAGTACAAGGCCGCCATGGAGAATGCAGGTCTTGCTCTTGTTGACGTGGAGGTCGACATGGAGGAGTAGTATAGACTACTCGGCTATCATTTATCTATCATACTTTGATTATTGAGTCGCAATGACCATCCAACATGTGGATGTCTTGCTATTGTGTGTTTGCATTTTCAAAACCTGTTGCTTATGTCGTTCAAACTCTATGTTATTTTGAGCTTGGTTATTGTTATTGTTTCCATGTGATGAATTGTGCATGATTAGCATCTATGGGTATCTCATTCTTATCCTTTTTGAAACAACAGATGCCTCCCCGTCGTGCCAACCCCAACCCAAACAACAACAATAACGTCGCTCCCGAGATGCAGAAGTTGATGACAGCTCAAGCTCAACTGATGCAGATGATGACTCATTTCATCCAGAACCAAAATCAGAATCAGAACGACGACAACAAAAACAACAACAACAATCAGAATAATCCTCCGACATTTGACATGCTCACCAAATTTCTGAGACTGAGGCCTACAAAGTTCTCGGGAACAACTGATCCAATGGTAGCCAATGACTGGCTACATTCGGTGAACAAGGACGTAGTGACTGTTGGATGCACCGACGAGGAAAAAGTCAGGTTTGCAGCACATCGACTCGAAGGACCAGCAGCAACCTGGTGGGATAACTTTCAGATCACCAATCCCCTTGAGGATGTGACTTGGGTTATTTTTGAGGACGGTTTCCGTACAGCTCACATCTCATCCGGAGTGATGAACTTGAAGAAGGAGTTCCACAATCTGAAGAAGCGTCACCGCAGTGTGGCAGAGTACATTGAGGAGTTCAACAATCTGGCGTTATGCACCAGATGAAGTTGACACTGATGCTACGAGGAAGGAGAAGTTCCTCGAAGGATTGAATGATGAATTGAACCTGCAGCTTGATGTTGCCTATGTCCCAACATATCAATCACTCTGTGAAAAGGCCACCATCTTGGAAAACAAGATGAAATAGGTTGAGGGCAGAAAGAGGAAGCATAACTTTGATAAGCACAGCTCGGGATCGTCTCACAAGCGTTCTCATCATGATGATAGTGGAAGTTCTGGATTCCACAAGCATGGGAAATACAACAGCCACCACAACCACAACCGTCATCATGACAACAACCACCATCGCAATCATGATAATGACACGTATAAGAGCCACAAGAGTGGACACAAGAGCCACCACAGTGGATGTGGTAATGGGAGTCAGCGTGCAAAGAGAGATATCAGTCAGGTTGAGTGTTTCAAGTGTAAGAAGATGGGGCACTATGCCAATGAGTGCCCAGAAAAGAAAGTCGAAGGAGCCAACAAGCCCAACCCTTTCCAGAAGGGACAAGTGAACCACATTAGTGTGGATGATATCTATGAGGAGTATGATAATGTGGCTAGTAAGTTCAAGCTCAATTCTTTTCCATCACTTGTTTTTTTTGATACTGGCGCATCGCATTCATTCATATCAAGAGCATTTGTTGATAAAAATGGACTTCCAACTGAAAATATTGGGTGTCCTATAAAAGTATGCTCTCTTGGTGGAGAGATGATAGTGAGCGTTGGATGTCATGGTCTAGTGATATAATTTGGGAAGCATAAGTTTCTAGTTAGTTAGATAATCCTAGATTCCCAAGGGTTGGATGTTATTCTGGGCATGGATTACATGACTGAGTATGAAGGAGTACTAGATTGTGCCAATCGTACTGTCACACTCACAACCCCGGGTAAGAAACGGATTAGATTCAAGTCTCATTTTGAATCTAAAGGTAGTAAACTAAATTCTCTTAAGGGGGTTAGCATAGACAGTGTGCTAATTGTGAGAGAGTATCCGGATGTGTTCCCAGAGGAATTGCCTGGAATGCCACCAGATAGAGATGTTGAGTTCCTGATTGACTTACTGCTAGGATCAGCACCAATAGCAAAGAGACCCTATAAGATGTCAGTTGATGAGTTGATAGAACTCGAGAAACAACTTGAAGAACAGTTTTAGAAAGGATTTATTCAACGAAGTTCTTCATCTTGGGGTGCACCAGTTATGTTTGCTGAGAAGAAAGATAGAAGTCAAAGGTTATGCATAGATTACCGTTCACTCAATGAGGTGACTATAAAGAACAAGCATCCTTTGCCTAGAATCAATGATCTGTTTGATCAGCTAGAAGGAGCCCGTGTGTTCTCAAAGATTGATTTCCGATCAGGCTACTATCAACTTAAGATTAGAGAGCAAGACATACCGAAGACTGCTTTCACCACTAGGTATGGTTTGTATAAGTACACTGTGATGCCATTTGGTTTGACAAATGAACCAGCCTATTTCATGAACATGATGAACAAAGTGTTCATGGAGTTTCTTGACAAGTTCGTTGTTGTATTCATCGACGAAATTTTGATCTACTCCAAGAGCAAAGAGGAGCATGAAGAGCATCTATGTTTGATACTTGAGAAGTTCAGGGAGCACAAGCTATATGCCAAATTCAGCAAGTGTGAATTCTGGTTGAATGAAGTAGGATTTCCCGGACATATTGTGTCAGGATATGGTGTAGCTTTCTATCCCGCAAACATGTCAGAGGTAACTGAGTGGGAGTCTCCTAAGTTAGTCAAAGAAGTTCGTAGTTTCCTCGGCTTGGCAGGATACTATAGAAGATTTATTGAGAATTTCCCAAAGATAGCTAAGCCAATGACGGAGTTACGTAAGACAGACAAGAAGTTTGACTGGACTGAAGGATGTGAACTCAGCTTCCAGGAATTGAAGAAGAGACTAGTGACAGCGCCAGTCTTATGTCTGCCGGATTTGGAAAAGGATTTCCAAGTATATTGTGATGCATCTCACCAAGGATTGGGTGGAGTTTTGATGCAACAAGGGAAAGTTGTAGCTTATGCCTCGAGACAACTCAAAACTCATGAGGTGAATTATCCTACCCATGACTTAGAGTTAGCCTCTGTTGTCCGTGCACTCAAAACATGGAGGCATTATCTTTTGGGAAAACGTTGTGAAGTGTTCACAGATCACAAAAGTTTGAAGTATATCTTCACTCAAAAAGAAATTAATATGAGACAAAGAAGATGGCTTGAACTCATCAAGGACTATGACTTGAGTTTGCAATACCATCCCGGTAAAGAAAATATTGTAGCGGATGCTTTAAGCCGTAAGGTTTATGTGAATGGCCTTACTAAGGGAGAATTACCAGATGATCTGTGTGCCTAATTCAAAGATCTCAGATTGGAGATAGTGCCTAAGGGACATCTCATGTCATTCGATGTTCAACCCACCTTGTTGGACAGAATCAGGGAAGCCCATAAGTTGGACAAGGAAATTAAAGACGAACAGGGTACCTTGTGGCATGGAAAACGTATCTGCATTCCTCAAGATCCGGAGCTTCGGAAACTGATTCTTCAAGAAGCACACAACTCCTCATATTCCATTCACCCAGGTAATACCAAAATGTTCATGGATATGAAGGAAAGATTTTGGTGGAATAATCTCAAAAAGGACATCACAAAACATATTGCTTTGTGTGATGTGTGTAGTCGAGTGAAAACGGAACATCACAAGCCAGCAGGATTGTTACAACCACTACCTATTCCTGATTGAAAGTGGGACAAGATTGGCATGGATTTCATCACCGGACTGGCAGGAACTAGATCAGGATATGATTCTATTTGGTTCGTGGTAGATCGCCTAACTAAAATCGCTCATTTCATACCCATAAAGACAGCCTATACAAGTGCTAAGCTAGCCAAGATTTATATGAATAGGATTGTGTGTCTGCATGGAGTACCCAAGAGTATTGTGTCTGCTAGAGGAACTCAGTTCACTTTGCATTTCTGGCGACAACTACATGAATCATTGGGAACAAGATTTGAGTTCAGCACAACTTTTCACCCTCAAACTGATGGACATACATAAAGGACCAATCAGATTCTGGAGGATATGTAGAGGGCATGTGCCCTAGACTATGGTGCTAGTTGGGATGAAAGTCTGCCTTATGCAGAATTCTCTTACAATAACAGCTATCGAGCCAGTATTGAGATGGAACCGTTTGAATTTCTCTATGGAAGAAAGTGTACTACGCCATTTCTATGGAGTGGTGTTGGAGAAAGAAATTTGTTCGGGCCAGATCTAATCAAGGAAGCTGAAGAGAAAGTCAAGTTGGTAAAGGACAGTTTGAACATAGAATAGTCCCGACAGAAGAGCTACGCAGATCCAAATCATAGAGAAGTCACCTATGATATAGGTGATATATCTTATCTTAGAGTCTCACAACTTCGTGGTGTGAAGAGATTTGGATTCAAAAGAAAATTGGCACCAAGGTATGTTGGACCTTCAAGATTCTGAGTCGCAAAGGAGAAGTGGCTTATGAGATCAAATTGCCTAAATCACTGTCTGCCGTACACAATGTGTTTCATGTAAGTCAGTTGAAGAAATGCCATCCAGAGATGGAAGAAACTTCTTTGAAGGATACTATACCTTTGGAAGAGGTTCAGTTAGAGAGTGACCTCACCTATGAGGAGAAACCTATCAAGATTCTTGAGACTGCAGAAAGAGTTACTCGTACCAAGACTATCAAATTCTGCAAAGTTCAGTGGAACCATCATTCCGAAGAAGAAGCAACATGGGAAAGAGAACATGACCTTCGGATGGATCACCCACACCTATTTGCTAGCCAATCCGAATCTCGAGGGCGAGATTCATCTTAAGGGGGTTAGATTTGTAACATCCCAAAAATCATGACTTACAAAAGTTATCATATCATTCATGCATTCGTAGCATTTGGTTTGCACCAAATTTTCCCAAACCAAATTTCAAAGAAGAAACCATATGATGCCTACTATTTTATGTGACTAAGGAAATGGTTTATTTTTTTTTCAAAATGTGAAAGAGCATTTGATTGATCAATGATGTTTTATACACAAAGGGGTGCAACGCTTGCACTACAAAAATCTAGAATTAATTTCAAATCAAAACCATTTGAATTTGGTTTGATTTGGTTTCCTGAAAATCAAAATAGAAAAAGAAAAAGAATAAAGAAAGGGAAACAGGCCGGCGCCACCGTTTCAGCCCAACACCAGAAACAGCCCACAAGCCCACATGGCCACTTTCCCCCTCTTCCTCTCTCTCACCCGCACGCGGTGTATCCCTCTCGCTGACAGACATGGCCCACTGCCACCTCACCTCATCGACTCCGCGTGACCCGCTCCCCTCTTCCTCGCTGCCGTTTCCTGCAATGAAATCGTGGTGTCAATTCGCGTTGATTGCGCTAGTGATTTTCCCCACGACCACGCCCTACTTAAGCGCCCTTTCCCCCTCCCCATTTCCACTCACGCAGCACACCCTCTCCGCCACCAGGCTGCTAGGATTTCGAGCTGCGACGCCGCTGCCCAGAATGCTCTCCGGGGACCGATTCCAGTGAGAACTCCCTACCCCTTGCCCTCTAGATCTTGCTGTCGTGTTTGCCACACTCGCACGCATCTAACTTTGCTCCCGGACTTCTTTTTGGTGGCTTACAGCGTCGTCTTTGTCGACGAACGCAAGTGCCCGACAATGTGCTCTACTCCGGCGAGCGACTATGATAAATCTAGCCCTCCCCCTCCTCTCTGGTTCACGCACGCACACTCATGGTCCCAGTGCACGTCTAATTCTGCTTTTTATTTTCCTTCCCATGCCTTGTAGCGCTGCCAACGTTGACGCCCGAGCACACCTGAAGCCGTCCTCACCTCCGGTGACGAATTCCCGACGGTCCCGAACGCCCGCGTCTCCACCTCGTCGACAATCGTCATCACCTTGTCTCCATGCTTCAGTAATGACCCACACCTTCCCCACTTGCCCCTAGCACCGCTAGTTCACCTTCGGCAGAAGCGTCGAACCAGCTCTGGCCATTCGCACCGCCACTCGATGGTCAAAGCATCGTGGACCGTTAGATCTAGATCTAGGGGTTAGAATCAGAAGTTAGCACGAAGAGGTACAGTCCGATCTGGACCGCACGATCTAACTTAGATCTAATGGCGCACATGCCCGATACGCACGAAGCGGTAACGACCAATAAGATCATCATGCGTGTCAGTGTTTTCTGTTTAAAAATCCAAAAAAGGTTTTAGAAAGTTGAAACTTGTAAAATTCATAACTCTTGTTCTATTTATCCAAAAAATGCAAATAATATATCAATGGATTCACAAAAATAAATCATACACTACTGTGGGCTTAGTTTTGATTTTTTCTTCTGTAAAAATGGGTTTTTATGCAGAGACAAATATAGGCTTATTTTGACTATATAAATTATTTTGAAAATGTTTTTAAGGTCAAATTGAGTTCATTTAGACTATAAAAGTTTAGTTTTGTGTTGAGTACTGTTTTACTTGTCTTGTTTAGTTTATAAAAATCATCACATGGCATTTGCATTCATTCATATATTTTTGCTTGATTGTTTTGAATGTAAATTTGGTGTTATCATTTCATGTGTATATTTTGGTGCTAGTGGTGATTGTGATTGTGAGGATTTTTGCTACTCCCCCAACTACCAAGGCAAGTGGTGCTACATGTATTTGTCCTAATATTTTGACTATGCACTAGTTTTATTTTGTATAAATCTTGCATGAAATTTTTCTAAGTATCTATATGCTATGGTTGGGAAATCCTAGTAGTTGTAGTCTTGGTAGAAATATTATCTAAATTAAGATACTTGTTGATATCATGGTTAGCCTAGCTAGTAGAAAACAAGGGTGGTTTTTATACACATGCTATGAAAAATTCCACTAAGTCATTTGACTTATGTTTTTCTTAATAAAACAACTAAGTGAAATAAACACCTGGGTGGAATGGTAATTGCTTGGATGGATTTATGTTGAGTGGTTACACAAGGCCAGAAAACTGGCGAAAACTTGTGTATCTCACTTGTGGAAAGCCACCCAGGAACAAAGAGATTTGAGATGCCAAATGTTAAGAAGCTTCTAGTGTAGCCACATGGCAATATGAGCTCTGCCTGGATCATATAGGTTGCAACAACCTAGCCAGATGGACAAAAGGTGGTAGGGGGTGATAGGATGGAACACGTCCATTTTGTCTAAGGGAAGGCTTTTGAAAGATCTTGTCCCGATGCATGTCGAGTCTTGTGGGGAAAGTGCACCACCGCTCGAGAAGGAAAAATCTAAGTACTTAGCCGTGTCCCCGACAATGGACAATTTTAGCATCAAGACATTGAAGTTATCAAGGATCTCCTCATCCCAATTTCTAAGTTAAAAACTTGTGGTTCAATAAGTGTGAAGGTTCACCAATGTTTATTGGTGGTTCCTTGGGATTTTTGACAAACAAAAACTTAGTGATTTCAACTGATAGGCAAAACCTATTTTGAGCAAAGCAAGCCTAAGCTACACTTAGCCAAATTCATGTAGAAGTTAGAAGCTACTATTCTACTATGGTATCACTTGCCAATACTTGCCAATTCATGTAACTTATGATGTTGCAGGAAGATGAAGACTTCCTGTGGCACATGAAGATGAAGACTTTACTTTATTTTATGCTATGAATTCTTGTACTAGCCTTTGGCTATGGAGTTGTAAAATACTATGTTTATCTCTGGAATGCCGATGTAATAAAGACCTTTTTATCTGTGTAATTCATCTTAAACTGTGGATGCTAGCATTTGATCCATGGACTAGCATTGCAATCACAGAGACCTTTACCTTTATAAAGGTGGGGTCTTACATAACCTGATCTCCCTACGCGAGTTTCTTTGTTTGGCTATATACTGTATTCATGCTAAATTTACTAACCAATAGTTTCTTTACTTGATATACTTGTAATTTACTAAATTAAGTCGTTGTGGTTAGGCTTAAACTCTACGCATTGAACTATTTTTACGTATATCTATTTGTGAATTATTAGTCACTTAACATATTTGTTTACATTCTTTGTTGTACCTGTCCACATAAGATATGATTATACAATGTCTTTCTCATTGGCCGATTTAAGAGTATTTTCCATCCTGCTATCTTGTACTAATTGTTTGGTGTTATTATGCAACGAGCAGCCCCAGTTTCCACAGATTATCATAGAGTGAATGGATCCTATAATATCATTAGACCCCATCACTTTTGTTTCACTTCATGCCTACTTATATCATGATGGAACCTGATTGTATTTAGAGTTTGCCTTACCTTTATGCAGAGGAGCAACAATAGAGTATATAGATCGCCCATCCATAGCAGCCACCATAGAACTCGTGCAACGCCTACCGTAAGCCCTCCTACACAAACCCAAAGTTTGGCAGCCAAAGTTTGGTCCTTTCCACATTTGATTGCTTAAATTTACCATTTTTCTGTATTGTTTTCATTTTTTTGGCCAACAATTTGCATCAAACATTTTAGCTCAACAATGGTCTGCTTTTGTTCCATCTGCTTAGTTCAATCTCCTGGATGTCGAGAGACCAGGTGTATTGCATCTGAGTTCACTGATAATAAGAACAAGGCCACACTACCAATTAGATCTTGTATAATACATATGTATCATAATGAACTCTATGCCCTTCATCCCACTCTTGTATCTACTGTGTATCATAGATACATGAACTGACCATTTTAATACGAGGGACATGATGGTTTGGTTTGTTTTGTTCTGAGGCCGCTAAACAGTTGAAATGATATGGCTGTTCATGAATAACCCAATGTATGATAGTTTGTTTCATTGTTTTTCTGGAATGATGTGGCTAGTATATTCGAGGCACACAATTGGTCTGTTTTGGTTGATTGAGGTACTATTTTACCCCTGTGGTTAAAACAGTGGCAGCTTTTATTGTGTAGTCCCTAGCTAGTTTATGAGAAACGTAATGGCTTAGGCCTAGTTTGGTGGCAAAGTTTTTCTAAAACTGAAGTATTCTAAAACCAAAGTATTTCAACACCTCACAAACAAATACTACAATTTTCTCCTTTCTCAGTTTCAGAAAAAAGACGGTTAGACATTCTTCTCAAATACTTTAAAAAACCATAGTTTTGGAGGATGCTTTAGTTTTAAAACAATAGTATTTGTTTGATCCAAACACCTTGAAGTATTCAATACTTTAGTATTTTAAAAAACTGAAGTATTCTCTAAATACTTTGCATCCAAACTAGGCCTTAGTTTTAATATTCGTTTATTTCAAAATACTTAAAAAATATTTTAGTTTGATCAGTCTGCATCAGGTACTTTGGTTGATTAATCGCATTCTTATTTTCATATGGTGAAATCTTTTCAAATTTATTCGAAATGAACTTGTAGCTTGTTTACCAAGTCATATGTTGAAGTAACTTGATTTGTCTTGGCCTCAGCCATCTTCTAGTAGAGCAGTCATTTCATACAGCAGCACATGCTCGCATCGCTCCATGGCGTCAACTGGTCCAGTTATTCAAGAAGAAATAGATGTATGAGCCACCACTGTTAATTGCTTCGTTCCTTATATCACCGTATTGACACATTTAAAATCCATAGTGATGTGATTGCTTGGTAATGCTATTATAACGTGTTTTGTGTTTGTTTCAGGCTACAAATATCCCTCTTAATGCCGAACAAAGAATCACGTCTGCAAGTTTAGATTTTGTTTCAGACAGTAGTAATGACAATACCTATTGATCATGGCACACTGCTTCGACTGACCCTCTTATTCCATCCGAACGATTATTTGGGGATGCCATCCAAGATACCCTTGATATTGTTGAGAAAGAATCCAACAAAATAGATTCAGTAATCACCCTAACATGCAAAGACTTGAATGAATTAAAAAACAGCCAAACTTTGACGTAGAACAAACTACTAGGAAAATGGCTATAGGTAATCAGCACATCCGTGGCTCACCTGTGGGCAGTGCCCTACTAGAAACTATAACAACCATGGCGCACATGGTCATAGTGCACCACAGATATGTGGGCCAGGGCCCTGCTGGCCGCATGCCAGATACCCGTAGTGCACATATGGTAGGTGCTCTACGCTTGTTAGTGTTAACTATGGCGCACATGGAGGGGGTGCGCTACGCCTAAGCGCATGCCCCTCTGCTCTATAAACGGGCAGACACATCCGTGGCGCACTCTGGAATGTGCGCCACGGTTGTGATTATTCCCTGTGGCGCACTGGGGCCATGTGCGCCACTGATGTGTCGACCCTTTTTTTTGGCAGCTCCACTTTGTGCACATGTATGATCATCCACCACCCCACACTTCACTTTCGCCTTCTTCTTCCTCCTTAGATCTAGTCGGGATCCTTCTCCTTCCCACCTCAATTTCTCCACTCATTCACCATTTTTAGCATGTAGAACTTGCCTTGGATGTTACATACGTAATAGAGGAAGCTCTCTGGTCTCTCATCTCCTTCTCTGGTCTCACGCGCACCTCTCCTTTACATCTTCTCGCGATCGGTCTCCCATCTCGGTAAGTTGTCCATGTAAGGATGTGTTCATGTTTATATGGATGATATGCTCATATGTATGTAGATGATCTATGCTCATGATGTGTGTATGGAGAGGATCGATGGTCATGTGTGTGTATATGGAGAGTATCGATGATGCTCATGCATGTGTGTATGGAGATGATAATGATATGTTCATGTGTGTATGGATCGGTCTCTCTCTCTTGTGTTTGTGTGTGAACAAGTTGCCATTTGTTTTGCCAAAATGTTGATTCATTTCCATTTTGGCAATACTTTGGCATTTCGCAAAGGTCCTAATTTTAGGATAGGTCATGCCAAAATTTTCTATCGACCATTGCATGAATGCATTCATTATGTGGTTCTAATAGACTTATAATTGTACCATGTACACCATGCAGGCAAAAATGGTCCGCATAATGAGCGAAGGCATTGTGGCTAGATTTTTGAAATGTGCGACGGCCGACATGATACGAAATAACAAGATGGATATAAGATGTCCATGCAGAAGATGCAAACTCAACTGGGTGATCAACCCAGATTTCAGGAATCTGTAGGCGCACCTGCTCCGCCATGGTTTCATGGATGGACACACTTGTTGGATAAGCGATGAAAAATACGATGGAGACGGTGAAGGTGGGCAAGATGACGATGATCATCATCACGGCAAGAACGCGAGAGATGATGAAGAGTCTCCTGGAGATGGTGAGGGTGCGAAAGCAGACCGGGATGATGATGATCTAGATGCCAGAGGAGGAGATGACGATGGAACAACGTCAGGCTGGGTGCGGGACCCTTATGTGCAAGAGCTGCTTCTCAAGCAGACGAGTAACGCTAGGTCTACCGCTAGAGAGAAAGCCAAGCTTGCGCAACTTGAGAAAGACGCGGTTACTCCATTGTATGAAGGATGCACGCCCGATGATACCCGGTTGAATGTGACGCTCAAGGCTATGGAGATGAAGGCAAAACACAAATTGAGAGACGCAAGCTTCAACGATATGATGGCATTCTGGCACGATCATCTCCTGGAGGGGAACACATGTCCAACTAGTATCGAGGACGCCAAGAAAATCGTATGTCCTCTCGATCTACCGCACGTTAGATATCACGTATGCATCAACAATTGCATCATTTATCGGGGCGAGGACGCGGAGAAAACCACATGTCCGGTGTGCGGCGTGAGTCGATACAAGAAAGGGAAGAAAGCACCTCGAAAAGTGGTATGGTACTTTCCTATCTCTCCTCGTCTACAGCGCTATTTCACGGACCCTAAGGAAGCGAAGCTCATGCGATGGCATGCGGAAAGGAAGAAGCCAAGAGATCGCGATGACCCCGAAAAGGATGAGCTGCTGATGCACCCTTCAGATGCTAGCCAGTGGAAAGCATTGGACCTTGAATTCCCAGAATTCGGTGGAGATTCAAGGAACATCAGGCTTGGTGCGAGAACCGACGGACTCAATCCGTTCGGTAGCCAGAGTAGCACGCACATCACTTGGCCCGTGTTTGTATGGATGTACAAACTCCCTCCATGGTTGTGCATGAAGAAGAAGTACATACAAATGAGTATGCTAATTCAAGGGCCGAAACAACCTGGTACCGACATCAATCTGTATCTCGGGCTGTTGAAAGAGGAGCTAGCCACGTTATGGGAATCTGGAGCCAATACTTACGACGCCGTCGCACAAGATTATTTCACTATGAGAGCCGCGTTGGTCACTATGGTGCAAGACTATCCAGGTTTCGGGTATATCTCGGGCAGGTTATCCAAGGATTCTGCGCATGCGTTAGGTGCATGGATAACACAAGCTATCTCCAACTAGAGAAAGATCCAGGGTCTTCGAAAACCGTGTTCATGGCGCACCGGAGGTGGCTCGGCAAGAATGATCCATGGAGAAAACGTGGAGACCTGTTCGATGGCAAATCCGAGACCCGAGGAATCCCAGAGCGTAGGAGTAGCGAAGAAGTGGAAGAGTTGCTGAAAAACTGGAAAGATTGTCCTACGCCTGGAAAGAAGCGAAAGAGGCAGCAAGACAATCCGCTGATGAAGGTATGGAAAACAAGTTCTGTTTTCTGGGAGTTGCCATACTGGAAGTTTCTCCGCACGCCTCATAGCCTCGACATCGTGCATATCACGAAAAACGTGTGCGAGAGTCTGGTCTCCACCATAATCAACATGCCAGATAGGACGAAAGATGGTCCGAAAGCAAGGCACGACCTGGTATTCATGGGTATCTGGAAGGAGCTTCATGGAGGACGCACTACTCTTGATGATCAGGAATATGACGATGATCATGAGTCGGAGACGACACAAGGTCGTCAGAAGGGTAAAAAGTTCAAGAAGAACGAATATTACTGTCCTCCTTCTTGCTTCACTCTAAGACAGGATGAGATCAAACAGTTTTTCAAGTGCCTTCTAGGAGTCAATTTTCCTTACGGCTACATGCGCAAGATAAGCAGATACCTAGACGAGGCGAAGCAGAGGTTCAGTGGCATGAAGTCTCAGGATTGTGCCGTGCTAATGACGCAGGTACTTCCGGTTGCACTAAGAGGGATAATGGACGAGCACGTTTGTGAAACGTTATTTGGCCTCTACAAGTTTTTCGACATCATCTCTAGGAAGTCGATTGGCGTGAATCAGCTCGGGAGGCTACAGGACGAGATCGTGGTGAAACTATGCGAGCTTGAGGTCTACTTCCCACCCGCATTCTTCGACATTATGGTGCATCTGCTGGTCCATGTCGTGGAGGACATCATCCTACTCGGGCCGATGTTCCTCTGCATCATGATGGCGTTCGAAAGGATATGTTCGCAACAGGTCCCGTCCAGATGGAAGCATAGCCAAGGGCTTTCTGGCCGAAGAGTGCATCTCTTTCTGCACGAATTATCTAGACATCGAGAACCCTGTCGGTCTTCCCGTCAAGAGGCACCTTGGAAAGCTCGACGGATCTGGTCACCGAGAGGGTCGCAAATACGCATGCAGACTTACGTTTGAACCGTTTTGATCGAGCAAACCTCGTCGCGCTACAACATTTAGAACCGGTCGATCCTTGGGTACAGAACCACAAAAGGTTAATCGAGAAGAAGTACAGTGACTGGGGTATACAGAGGACACAGGGAGAAATAATCAAAGAGTGCAACTCAGATTTCACGCGTTGGTTTAGGCAGACGCTCCTTGATAATCCCCCGCGATCGCATTCTTCTAACACGGAAAAGATCATATTCACCTTGTCGCAGGGACCGATGCAAAACCTGGTGACCTATCATGCGTATGATGTCAACGGCTACACATTCTACACAGAGGAAAAGGACAACAAGTGTGATTATCAGAACTCAAGCGTAACGTCAGAATTCTACACCGATGACAACATGAAGGAAAGATTTTACGGAAGAATTGAGGAGATCTGGGAGCTCGACTACTATGGAGAAAAGGTGCCGATGTTCCGTGTCAGATGGGAAAAGAGCGTCGAAAGAGAAGACCGATATTTCACAACCATGGTTATACCCGAAGCAGCCAAATCCAAGGCCGCCGGTGCGAACGTGGCCGCGAAAAATGAACCGTGGGTACTGGCTACCAAAGTGGACCAATGTTTTTTCATTACCGACCCGACAAAGCCTAGCCGTGTTGTCGTGAGGAGAGGAAAAAGAAACATCATCGGAATGGATGGAGTCGCCAATGAGCAAGACTTCTACCAGTACGGCGATCCAAAGATTGAAGATGACGACGACTACGACGCAACAACATACATCACAAGAAGAAAAAGGACAACTCTACCCAAAAAAGGTAGCCCGTTCGAAAGAAGAAACATATTGTAAAAGAAGGGAAAAAAGATTGTTGGGGCTAATTATTCAACCGCGATAAAGAAGGGAAAAAAGATTGTAAAACGCTAGCTCAAAAAATATTGTAAAACGCGTGGTCGAAAAAGATTCTAATATTCATGGACAAATTATTATGACATATTTGTATCTTGGACAAATTATTATGACATATTTGAATCATATTTATACCACTTTTATGACATATATTATCACCTTTGGGCATTTTGGAATATCTAAAAGTATTTTAAAAACAAAAAAACTTTTATGGCACATATCACCACTTTTGGGCATTTTTTGGAACATTTAAAAATATTTTTAAAATAAAAATAAAAAAGGTGGGCACCAGCATTCGAACCTGGGTGCTCACAGGTTTAGAATAGAGCAGTGGTTAGAACCAGTGGGATAAGGCGTGCTAGTGGTAACTATGGGGGTGGCAGCCCTCTTATCTGACTAGTCCTACCCACTTAGGCGTAGCGCACCCTGGCCAAGTGCGATACAGTTATTCATAGCGCACTTGGCCAGGGTGCGCTACGCCTAAGTGGGTAGGAATAGTCACTGTGAGCCACACCCTCCTCATTGTCCTCAGACATAGGTCGGTGGTGGCGAGGTTCCTGCAGAGTCGGCTCCGCTCCTCCGGCGGCAAGGTGCTCTACCGCTCCCTCCCCCTCAATACCTCGTCCGCCAGCCCTCGTCATCCTCATCTCAGAAGTGAGCGCCGCCCCTCCTCTCTCTCCTTATCTCCCTCTCTCCTCACGAGCTATGGTTAGGTTTAGCACCTGATGATTCAATTGATGCCTCTGAAAGCTCCAGAACACTGGAATTGACATTTTTTCCTAATGGAATTGCATGGTTAGGGATTCTCTGTACTAGATGGTTCTAATTTAGGTTTAGGTTTAGCAAATTTTAGCAATGTACTAGATGGTTAGGGTTTGGCAGTGAGAAAATTATGTTCTTGTGCATTATGTTTGACAGTGAGCTTACAGTGATCTTCCACTGTGTTAGATAAATCTTGATGGTCGATTGGATGTTAGATAAAATTTGGCCTAACATGTTACTTTCATCATACAGTGGGCATACTGTTATCTTTCACAAGTAGATAAATGACCCATGATCTAAGACACATGTTACTGTTGAGGCAATGTAGATGCTACTGTCATAAAATTTGGCCAAATTTAAGACACATGTTATTGTCATAAAATTTAAGACACATGTTACTGTCATAAAATTTGGCCAAATTTTATCTATAGTGTGACTTATTTGTAGATGTCATACTATTATATTTCACAAGAAGTCAGTGCTACTTGTGGAGGCATTTATCTAACACTAGTGATCTTCTCTGACTTCTTGTAGAACATCTACAGATGTTACTTTCATCATACAGTGGGCACAACTAGTTGGTCTGCATTTTACTTGTGCATTTTAATTGGTTAGATTCTGTGTAGAACATGTTGCTAAATTTATTGTAGTTGATTTGTTTAGTCTGCAGTAGGTTAGCTTGTAAGATTTATTTGTTCTACTTGTAGTTAGTAGTAGCTTGCAATATACCTGGCAGTAGGTTAGCTTGTAGGTAGCAGTAGGTTAGCTTGCAGTTGCTGTAGTAGGTTAGAAGTAGTAGGTTAGCAAGAAATGTAGTAGTAATTACTGTAGTAGTAGTTGCTGTAGTAGGTAAATTTTCTGCTTGCCATACTTCTGTAGTGCATCAGCTCCAATTAATAGTTCTTATATGTAGTTGCTGTAGTTAGTTTTTTAAATGTGCTAATATTCAGTGCTAGTTTTCAATTTTTAAATGTGTTCTTAATTAAATATGTGGCTGCTTTCATTGTTGCCATTTACTTTCCAGTAATTGAATAATTGGCTGCTTTCATATAGTAACTTTCCAGTAGCAGAGTGCTGGCTGTGCTCATAATAAGCTTGCCATTTATTTCTATACCTGGTAATGTGGTGGTAATGTGTTGTGCCGGCTATGTTGGCCATTTATTTTTATATACCTGGTAATGATTTTGTGCTTGATGTGCTGATAATGTGCTGGCTATGCTGGCTGTGATGGTTATGCTTGTGGTTGTATGAAGCACTTTCTTATGTCGTGTATGCAGGTTCTTGTATGAAATGAGTCCTGATTTTCGCCGGAATGTTGATTAACTTCCGTTTCGGCAGAAATCGGGCACTCCTAGTTTAAGAAAATTAGCAAAGGTCATGCCGGATTTTTCCGTGCATTTAACCAATTATTTGTTTTTTATTAGTGCAAAGATGTGTGACAACGACGAGGCTGGATGTTCTAAGCGCATCAGCGCTGAAGGAGAACTCAGACCTCCGAATAAACAATTGACATTCTGGGAGGCGGCGCAACGGCTAGAAGACAATGAAGAATACCATCCTTCGGAGAGAGAGGATGATGAGATGGAAGACGCGGAGGAAGAAGTCGAAGGAACGGCGGGTGATGAAACCACTGATGGCGGCGAGGGCACAGGGAGTGGTAGCAATCCTCCTAAGAAGAAGAAGCCGAAGGAACGGCACCCAAACATGGTCGGCACCGTCAGGGAGGAAACTACCGAAGTGAGCCCAAAAGTGGTTCCTTTGGAGCCCGACCTTGTCGTCAAAGGGTACGGTGGGCAAGTGGCGGCGATCACCCGGACAACCATCTCGATCAACACCGAGAACCTCCGGCATAAATATAATGGCCACTTGCGCACACTCCTCTTCGAGAAGTTGCATGCAAGATACAAGTTCCCCACTAAGTATCAGAACACAAATTATCATGGGAACAAAGTAAACAAATCCGCCTTCACAAAGATGAGCACCGCCCTCGCCAGCTGGAGAACCCGGATAAAGAAGAAGATCTATAAAGAAGGCAAAAGTCTCGAGGAGATCCAGAAGATTGACCCGCAGATCACCGAAGATTAGTTCCGGGAGTTGAAGGAGAGGTGTGAATCCGAAAGAGCCCTGGCCAATAGTAATTGGGAAAAGGTGCTGCAGGCGATGAATATAGGTCATCACCATCTCGGATCTGGTGGATACAGAACCGCAGAGGCCAAATGGAATAAGGAGGATGGAGAGTATAGATCCAAGGGGATAGAAAACCCCTTTGCGAAATTCGAACCCGGGCAGGTTCGAAACTTCATCAGGGCCCATTACCACGTGGAACCAAAAACCAAACAACTCACCGCGGGTCCTGCGTTGAAGGAATTCAAGGAAATTGTGGTAAGTAATCTAATTACCGCGGATCAACTTGATTGCATTCTAATCGATGATCTAAATGATTCACTATTACTTCTTCTGCAGGAGGAGGAAATTGTTGCTAGTCATGGATCACAGGGTTCCTCATCCCAGGGGTCGACGGCCACCCTGTGGGATAACCCTTTTAACAGGGCGATGCACCGGGCCAAGAAAATAGAGCCGGTTACGAAGAAGCCGTCGTCGGCTGGGCTTCTGGCCGGCCTCGGGGGGCAAGAATTGGGTGGATCATTTTGGTCCACCGCCGAGGACGCATGTGGCGCCGTCGGGAAGGAGCGAGGAGGAAAACCGCGAGGTTCAAGAACTTAAGGAACAAGTGGAGCGGATCCTGCAGATCGTCCAAGACAACCTGGCAATCACCCTCATGTCCATCCTGCCTACCTTGGTGGAGTCAATAGCGAATTGGAGTGCGGGTGGTTGAGTAGGGCCTTTCCCAATTCCAAGCATGGTCAGCAGCCACTCGAACAACACGGCGCCAACGAATCAGGCGAACTACGTGTTCGTGACTCCGCCCGCTAGCACCGCGGCACCGCAAGTGTTGGTGACTCCCCCTGCCATCAACGCGGTGCCGGACATGTTGGTGGCCCCCCTGCCATCGTCGCGAAATACATCTTCTCATGTATGTCCCTCTCATCCATGCTTGGTCCATCATTCCTAAGAGTAATAAATACATCTGATTTAGGCAGCATCATATTCTCATGTATGTGAGGAATAGTTCCAAGAAACGAAAGTACCTGATAGTTAAGTTGTTTGGCACGAGATCTTGTGATGGGTCCTTGTATGTGTGTAGCTGTAGGTACAACGGTTGTATCAATAGAAGGGATATCCACATCATCACTGGAGTTCCAAGCACCCGGTAGGTAGAATACACCAGCGGCCAGCACCGCACCATCAAGCAGCCCTTCCGTCTCTTGCACGCCCGTCGCCATATGCGGTGCCGCGACATGTAGCCGATATTGATGCCATCACGGTAAACAAATTTCTTTACCGCCTTTAACGCCATCTATTACTATTATGGCATCTCTGACGATGCCATACATGTTTTCCGCAGACGGATGTTCCTTCCACTCTCTTATGCTACGTGAACAACGAGTTGAGGGATGTTGCCAAGGGTACCATCGTTCAACCCTTGCAGCACATGTTCCACTCAAGGCTGATGCTAGATAGCGTGCACAGGGTTAAAATTAGTCGGGTGCTAAGGGGCTGCGACGACCTGGAACCTCCCATTCAACCCCCAGGAGCGGATGAAGAAGAGCCGGCTGTCCTCAGAAGTTGCTTCGGATTATTCTTGCAATGGCCAAAGAGCATGATCCGTTTCGGGACGGCGGGGGCCATCACGCCACAAACAACAGCACCTCCTGTCGTGCCAGCGACAAGCGGTCACAAGGCCCCCTTACCGCCCTCGCTGTCACCTCCACGCGGTGGGTCGGATGATCATGTTGATGATATGCACATGGCGCAGGATCTGGCTGAGGACGACGAAGACTGGAATGATCACTTCTTCAACACTCAGTTTAGCAACGAAGACCTAGCTGGTGGCCCCATAGAGAAAGCCACTATCACCAAGCATCTGTTTGGTTCTCAGGAGACGGCTCCAGCTTGCGCCTTTACAGAGCCAGCTGATACAACCAACCGTCCCTTTATTCTAAGCCCTGACACACTACATAGGGAGGCCGGTGCTCAGATTGCGGTGCCTGCCCGCTCTCCAAAAGGAAAAAAGGGCAGGAAAAGAAAATCTAGCAGCTCAAGCCAGCCGGTGGCGTCAACTGCGAATCCGATCAGGTTTCGGGACGGGACACCTAACCCGAGGGCATTATGTGGAGGATTCATGTGGCGGGTGAACCCATGCTACCTAAGAATTTGCGGAGGCTCGCTAGTTCGGAACTGCAGAGTGTGCATGACGGTGTGCTGACGATAGAGAGACGCCTTCTATCGGAGAAAGATCCCTCGCATCCGGTATTCGTGGTTAAGGTGCTACCAGGCTTGGGCTTCGTCAACAATGCCCCTGCGGATCTGTTCTTCGTGCGGTTCGACGACATCTTCAATATGTTCCACCTATACCCGCTGCACTATACCATGGTCCACCTGTTTTCTCTCAGCCTGGCCATGCAGATCATTAGAGAGAACACACCGGGCGTCGCTATAGTGGACCCCTACTACATGCGTGACGGCTTCTTGGGTTCCCCCGCTGAACGACGTATCGTGGCCTCGTACCTAAAAAGAATCCTCGTGGCGAACAAGACAAAGGAATACATTCTCGTGCCTTACTTTCCCGAGTAAGTCGTTATTCACTCGCCACCGGTGATTGGCTTTATTAGATTATCATCATTATTTTTCTAACACATTCCATTTGATTTTTTTGCGCAGAGATGAACACTACACGCTCATATCCTTATCGCCGAAGCATTCCCACGCCAAGTATTTCGACTCGGGGAGTCTAGAAAAGAAGAAATACTACGACAAGATCAAGGAAGTTCTAGATGATGCTCTCACTGGCTATGACTCGACGGAAGGCACCACCTTCATGCGTACGAAGGTCAAGTTCGGCAGGCACGTCTTCAACCACGTAACAGAGTTCCCCAACATGAAACAGCCGGAGAACAGTAAGAAGGAAGCCTACTACGCACTCCATCACATGAGGGAGTTCCTACTTGACCAGCAGAATTCTACGCTGCTAGATCATCTCAAAGAGTGGGCCGAAGCAAAGGCCAAGATCACTGATTCAGATATTATACAAGAGATGTATCACATCCAGCAGCAGTTTGGGGCAATCATCTTTCGTGATGTCATGACTTCGGGCGGGATCTTCTGTGGAGGAAATATCCCGAATAACCGTGACATAGAAGATCGCCTAGAGATGCAGGGTGACTATAGGAAGTTAATGATGAGACAAGGCGTCCTCCCTTTCCCAAAGCCGAGCCAGAAGGCTTGATGTTGGCCTAGTTATAGTTACAAATTATAGATGACCTTTGTGTGTATGTGGACAAGTGTACATGCTACTATACTTAACTTATTAGGTTTATGAATCATCGCTTACTTCTTTTGCTTATTATTATTATATATCAATCAATGCTTGGTTTTTTTGCTTACTCTATGGTCCTTTTCTCATTTTGGTCCTTCTTTTTTTCCTTACTTTATTAGTCTTTTTTCGAGAATAATGCCGATGATTGAAATGTCGTGGCACACTATATATGTGAATGTGCTACGATGGGATTGTGACCCTTGTGATATGCATAAGTCCAGGTGTTGTGCATCCTACTTTGCTCATAGTTCCATCGTAGAATATTCCTGTGTCCAACGACCTATGTATATATATATGAGGCATTCTTTTTGACTTACTTTGGTCTTTTTCGAGAATAATGCCGATGATTGAAATGTCATGGCACACTATATATGTGAATGTGCTGTGATGGGATTGTAAGCCTTGTGTTATGCACAAGTCCAGATGTTGTGCATCCTACTTGGCTTACGGTTCCATCATAGCATATTCCTATGTCCAACGACCTAGCTAGTTATATATGAGGCATTCTTTTCGAGTTACTTTGGTATTTTTCGAGAATAATGACGATGATTAAAATGTCGTGCCACACTATATATATGAATGTGCTGCGATGGGATTGTTCGCCTTGTGCTATGCATAGGTTGGCGAACAATTCCGTCTTAGCATATTCCTATGTCCAATGACCTAGCTAGTTATATATGAGGCATTCTTTTCGAGTTACTTTGGTATTTTTCGAGAATAATACCGATGATTGAAATGTCGTGGCACACTATATATGTGAATGTGCTGCGATGGGATTGTTCGCCTTGTGCTATGCATAGGTCCAGGTGTTGTGCATCCTACTTGGCGAACACTTCCATCGTAGCATATTCCTGTGTCGAACAACCTAGTTATATATGAGGCATGCTTTTTGAGTTACTTTGGTCTTTTTCAAGAATAATACTGATGATTGAAATGTCGTGGCACACTATATATGTGAATATGCTGCGATGGGATTGTCCGCCTTGTGCTATGCACAGGTCCAGGTGTTGTGCATCCAACTTGGCGGACAGTTCCATCATAGCATATTCCTGTATCGAACAACCTAGTTATATATGAGGCATGCTTTTTGAGTTTGGTATTTTTGATTTAGGAGTACTTTCTATAAGTGTATCTTCGTATGCGACTTTAATTATATATGTTTTTTTTTAATCACCGGTTAATTATTATTGTCAACATGTAGATGACGTGGTACGTCGTGTACAAGGGACGAGTTCTCGGAGTCTATGATGATTGGGAAGACTGCCGGAGACAGGTGCACCGTTTCAGCGGCAATAGCTACAAAGGGTACAACACTATGGCAGAGGCGGAAGCTAGATACACGCGCTATCTAGCGGGAGTTAGGACGAGGAACCGGATGAAGACCTACACCTTCGTCGCGGTGATCATGCTTATCTTCTTTGATTGTTTATCCCACATTTGTGTATAGCTAGTTTAGATGTCTAGGCGAGCTTCCGAGCTCTAACTTGTTCGATCGACACATGTATTCGCATGTCACCAACTACTTTGTAACTTGATCGAAACAATGTATAACTTATGTATTCATGTATGAGACTTATCTATATGTATTTGTTTCAATGTTTTTTGCAAATTGTGTATTTATATATATAACTGTATATCTTATATCTGTGTGTATATCTTCCTATAATATTGTATATAATCTGTATTATATATCATCTGACCCTGAAATTAAAAAAAAGACACTCGTGGCGCACATGGCACAGCTTCTGTGGCGCACTACAACTAAAGCGCACATGCGCAGCTTAGTGGCGCACTGCAATGTGCGCCACAGAAGATCCAAAGCGTAGCGCACCTGCCAACATATCCGTGGCACACTAGCAGGTGCGCTATGCCTATCTCGACATAACCGTGGCGTACCAGGCAGTGCGCCATGGCTACAAGATAGCCGTAGCGCAAGGCCCGTGGCGCACCCCTAGTGCTTCACAGATGATGTTTACATGTGCGCCACAGACGACCGTTTTCCTAATAGTGACATACTTAAAAATCTCATATGCAACATTAATTCATAGAGCCATGCAAGCTCCATAGAGACCTTTTTTGTAACACCATTTATTGTGTTTTTTCAGTTGTGATGGACTCTGATGCAACATTAATTCGTTGTTGTAAGTTTACCGAGGAATGTAATAATCTACTATAATTCGCTATTGTAAGTTGTTTGAGGATTGTAATAATCTACTATAATTCACAGTTTAAGTTGTTTGAGGATTGTAATTTGCAGTCATAAGTTGTTTGAGGATTGTTACAAACCGAACACGTATCAGAATTACTACACACCGATGACTGCAAGTGCACGTCGTTTGTAGCTAGTTTCGAAATAGAGATATCGATCCCATAGAGAGCAGGAGTCTGAAGTCTAATAACTCTTAAAATAAATACTAAAATAGAAATGCTAAATAAAGTTATAAGTAATAAGATAAAATGCGAGTGTTGTATACAAATGTATTTTTTGGGATTTTGGTATAAGAGAAAAATGAGTAAAGTAAACAAAACTGAATAAATAAAGTAAGTATCGCGTATGTAAATGAGATTTGAAACATCAGTGGAAAAAAGCGTTCTTAGGGATTAGCGGATACACCACTAGCATTATAAAAGGATAAGTTAAATATTATTATCATGAACATTCTCAACTATGTATGTGTGGGAGGAACTTCGTATTTGGACAAATAGGTAGAAACCACCGCTCACATCATCCTCATAACCACAGCAGACAACAATCAACATCAACTGAATTATTGCGCTATTAAGGGACTTAATCCCGTAGGACGTATCCTATTGCATCAATAGTGTTTCGTGAGTTTCCTCGGTTCCCAAGTTGATATATAAGGAGTGCCAACAACTTTATAGTCACTGTAAGTGCTAACACACCTTTGTCTACCAAAAAGTAGTTCCCTCCATCAAGTCCCCACAAGAGGCAAATATTGAGAGGTTGACTTCTCCCAACATCAAGATGAAGACAATCTAACACATGGTCACAGCGATGAATATCATAAAAAACTTTATCTTATTTCAATATCATGCTAGGGTTTCTTCATATCCCCAAGAACTAATGATCTACTTAGACATGGAAGCAATCAACATCAAGGCAAAGACAATGGAATATATCATAGATGAATAGTACTTGTATAAATACACAACGAGTATGGAAATTACAACAAGATCTAGACAAGATGTAGATGGGATGGATGGAGATGATGGTGAGGCAGCGGTTGATGATGAAGATCGATGCCTTAGCCTCCTGGATCTGCATAGGGGAATGATGGATCCCTAGTGGATGGTTTCACCCTCCATATGCCTTCCGAAGGTGAGGTTTCGGTGATTTCTAGGTGTTCTGTCTGTGGTCTCTCCGATCCAGTTGCACGGGGTGAAACTATTTGAGGAGGTGGTGTCGGTGCCAACTATATGGCGGGAACTATACGGCCGGAATATTTATTACCACTATATAGTTGGTCATTAAACCCAGTATATCCTCCAATTTCTTCGGGTTTTCTTCTGGTGTTATTAATATTTCCCAAATAAGCAATTTACATTGTTTTGGCTCCTTTTCACTCCAATATAACTGGTCCAAGAATTGTGTCCATCGTAGCCAAAATCTGATCTGATCCTGGTGAAAATAAACATAAAAGGTGCGTGCGAACGCCGTAAAATACCAAGATCCTACCACTACAATGCAAAATAATAATATAAAACATGATGCAAATATGCACTCATAAACTTCCCCACGTTTAGACTCTTGCTCGTCCCGAGCAAATTTATCTTAATGGACGTGATCCTCATAATCATGAAGCTGAGTCGATAAAATAAATGAGGCAGTTGCAGCATGTGTTTATCATTTAGGATACATAGAAATAAGTTCATCGATAGTACCTTACTCGAACCATCCGAATAATATTAGCAGGCTTCCACACCTTTGCAATTAATAGTTCACAAAATATTACTCTCAACATGATGTAAAAGTATTTGGTTCGACCGAATGAGTTAGTGAGGTAGTCCCAAGTGTTTTAGGATTAACATATTCACTTGGGATTCAAAATCTCAAATGTCTCTTTGACTTACTACAATATAGTGGTATATGCTTATTTGCTCTTTGCAAATTCGCTCTTTTTGTTTCTCTTTCTTTTATTATTTCTTTATATATATATTCGTTCTCACACTTTTGTTTAAGTGCCGTGCAAAGGATCTAGCCATACATTCCACTTCATGTAGGAGTCCAAAGTTTAACAATATCAATTAACAAAGTCCAAATGTATATGAAGCATCTTTATAACTTGAATATTCTACCTCAACTTGTTCTCACTCTATTTGATAGAAATTTTGATTTCTCCTGTGCAAGGTTTTCCTTTTTCAACTTAACTAATTAGATAATTTCTCCTTCTTGTAAATCAAACCATTGACCTACAACATATTTATCAAATTATCTGTGTATGTTCCGTTAATACCAGTGGTGTGGAATACTCCTATTACTATCATCAAGTTCAAGTAAAATGATACTCAAGCCATTCATATATCCAATAAGACAAACTCAAACTCAATAATGCTCCATATATTATAATAAACTCAGAATTTCATAAAAGGGATCGCCTATTCCTGAATGAAATTATGCGGTGACCCAGCATACCACTGCATGATGTTGTATACTGTATTTGTTGACATAGCACCAATGAAACACCATTCACTAGTATTACATCCCTCATAGTGGTACAACAGAAACACAGTAGGTCCAAGACATGACTATAGGTTACAACTCAACTCTTTACACAAGATCTAGAGAACACTCTAGGTTAAAGAGAGAGAAAGAAACTTCTTACAAAGAAGAATCAGAAATAAAGAACTCAAAAACTATCATACTATTAAGAATAGTATTTTAACTACTGGTCTGGCATTGCTGCTATTGCAATATGCTACAGAACTGGGTTCTATGGCTAGAGATTATATTCCTATCTAATCGGTAACTTCGTCTTCACTTGAGTTGATGTATATGTTGACTTCCTTGACTTCATTGAAGAGCTTTAGCCTTTGATGAGGATTCCTGGAGCATCTCTTGATGTAGATGTTGTCTTAATGGCTTCAGGATGTAGCAAGGATTAAGAAGATACGTTGAGTACGAGCGTACTCAGCAAGTTCACTAGAAAAGGAGTGTTTAATGCACTGTATCTACAGCCACAGACCGTAGGTCGTAGGCAATGCAAGTTTTCATAAACATTTCTTCAAAGGTTTCTTTTATTCTGAAAAGCTATGTCCGTCAGCCTTCACGGGTTTACCAGAACTTTCATGGAGTTCCTTTCCCGCCGTGTTCGCAGCTCCTTCCCGGAACAGGGAGTAACAAGTTATAGTTCTTACACTCTGCAGAGGTGCGTCACTTTACCCACGAGAGATCTTAGCTTTGCTGCACATCCGATTTGCATTCTCGTCCACACTTCCTTGGTGTGGGGCCCAGACTAAGATCCAAGCCAATCACTGTCCTTCTCCGCGACCCCGCATACCCGACGGATTGCACATCAGTCCTAGGATAAAACTTGTTTCCATTATCAGCCTAAGGTGGATAACCCTCATAGATACCAGAAGTCGTGGGACATTGAGGGATCCCACCCATAACCTGCTAACCCTCTACAAGAGAAGTTGCAACAATGGCCTGGTCATCCGTTGGTGTGCGAGAGAGAGTCGATCCAGCTGACTTCTCTGTCCCATTCCAAATCTCATGGTTAACGCGTAATATACGGTGCAAAAATCACTGGCAACATTGGTTGTTAAGTCCTAGATAATATGTTCCTTTACCACTGGAACTTCCATAGAAGGTTTTTACCTCATGGTAAATATCCTATAATCATATTATTATGAAAATAGTGTTTTCTGAACTTTTTCAAATTCAGGTGATGACAATACTGGATTTGCAAAATACTTTACAGAAAATAATCAAAGGACATGAGCAAGTGTGAACTTGCCTTTTGTGATTGCAAGATTATGCACTCAGGGTCTTTGAGACGATATAAGATCCAATATCTGAAATCAACATCATTGGTCTGGTAAGGACTAATGTTTAAAGAAGCAAGACACAATTATGCATAGGTAATGAAATGCATTTTGGAAAACTCCCAAAGTGAATCCCCAATGCTCTGAGCGTAGTGAATTTAGGTGATTCTTTTAAGAGTTAGTTTATCTTTAAATTTAACTTTATAAGTAAGGACCTTTATAAGGAACTTAAGGGTTAGCAATCCAACATATACAAGTAAAGTATAAAATAATGTGATTATGGTTAATGGTCATTTGGTGACTATTGATAAACATCCTTGGAATTGAGTTTTTAAGAATGGAAGAATTTATTATAAGATTATTGTTTGAAGTGGAAAAAAGAATAACATTTGAAGAAAAGATTTCCTTTCTAAGGTTTAAACAATCTTTATTGTTGATAGAACATGATCAATGTATTTTGGTGTTTGATTGATTAGTTTGGATTTGAGATACTTTATGTCTTAATTGATATAGACCAAAGTTAACTATAAAAACATAAGTAGTGTATTAGACATGATGTTTATAAGCTTTGAGACTAAAGTTAACTTTAAAAGGGTAAGTAACTTAAAGTTTAACATGTTTTTTTAATTACTCCCAAGTTTTAAATTTATGATAAGTATGACTAAGGTGTGGAATGATTCACTTTATATTTAAGTGAATGATTAGATTAAATTTGTTTTGCTATTATGAAAATACTATGTAATTATTAAATGAAAGTATAACTTGGATGATATTATTAATATTTTAGATTTAAAGTCATGTTAATTATTATTTAGATTTTGAGATTATTCCCCCTTAATATCAGTGAATGATGTATAAAGTTATTTTGAAGGTTGGGGTTTTGAATTTTTATTTAAGGTTTTGAAATATACTATAAAGTTAATAATTTACACTTAAGTTTTATTATAACCTTAGTTATGGTTTAGAACTTTAGTAATTTGATTTTAAGGTTTTAATATTTCTAGAGAAATACAATTATTTCTTATTTAAGAAATGTTTTTAAAGAATTTTCAAAATAGGTAATAGACAAGGATTTATTACTTTAAAATATTAAAAACCTTTCTAATAGTATATTTAATATTTTTCTAGTGTAATATATTTATTCAAGATCTTAAAAATGATTATTTACTTATTTTTAAGTTTATTCTTATTTTTATAAAATTCCATAAAGGATCAATTTGTCTTTCAATATTAACTTAAAATTTTATTTATAATAGAATTAAGTTAGTATTTTTATAAAATAGTAGATTTATTCCTATACACAAAAATGATTTTTATTAATTTTTTAGGATATTTTCTTATATTTTTATAATTTATTGAGAAGTCTAGTGACTTTATTATTTAGTGGTATTTTATTTAACCCCAACAAGTAGTCTTATATTTTTCTTAGATGGATTTCATTTTTTGTGGTTATTTAGAAATTATATATATATATTTATGATTTTTCTATATTTTTCTAGATGTTTAAAGATCACAAGGGTATGTTGGTATCTTGATAATTGTTTTGTAAATTTAACTTTACTAATATGTCTGAAAATGAGCCTGACCCATGGACCGGCCCATCTCTGTCTCAGCCCAGCCCAACAGGTTGGTCTCAACCACCCCTTGCGGTCTACTGGGTCGGTCGATCCGACCCCCTCCCCTTCGTGCTTTCTCTCGCCCCTCTGCTCCCGTGGATCCTTTTCCTTCCTCATGCAACACAGTGGTGTTGCCACCGTTGCCGCCTATCTCCGGCGTGCTCCAGCTTTCTCGGCCGCTGCTGTCATTGATAAAATATGCGGTCCTATCTTCCCTACACTCCTGTCCAGTTCGATTTGGAAATCGGGCCTTCTTATGGTCGCCCCCTTATTTATGGTGGAGCTAGGGTTTTGGACGTCGTGGCTTTGCCGTGCTCCGGTGACCTTACAAGGTTGATCGTTGGGTTAGTGGTGTGGTGTTGGTGTTCGTTGATTGTTGTTTATTTCCCTTGGGTGTTATTGGTAAGGCTTGGCACGGGTTGAGCGCCACCGGTGGTGCTCGTGCCGCTACACCAATCTTCACCGCCGGTCTGCTTCCTTTCCAGTATCTAAGCGAGGACCACGGGTAACTGGGGATTCTCCTTTTCTTTTCTCCGTTTGAATCCTCTCCGGAGTTCTCTCTGTGATGATAGGATTATCCTAAGTAGCACAAATGCGATGTCCTAGTGTTTGTATGATAAGGATCTGGTTTCCTTTGAATTGCCAAGTGGAGGAAATTGTGTTGATGAAATATATTGAATAGCTTGTGAAATTTATTGTTAGAAGAGAGGTTTGTGATTACTGTTATCCTCAGGTCTAAAATGTGGCACAGGTGTCTCAATTTCATAGTACCAGTACTTGGTAGTTGTTACTTGTACAGCTACCTTTGGCTGTTAGTCTGATCAGAAAACAAATGGTTTTGCTAAAAGAATGTGGTTAAATTGGTAGCTGGTTAAGATGATAATATGCTAGGCTTTGAGTTATTGAACCTTTGGTTCAATGATGATCCGAAGTCTGTATTGAACTAAACTTAGCTATCTCTATTGACAGCTAGTTTTAAAATGATTCCTGGAAGCAAGTATTCAGGGAAATGATATAAGTAAACTTCCTGGATTTATTACAAAATCTATGTGATGCTCTTGAATTGAATTAAAATATGTGTAAGCTATGCATTAGCACTGCCAATCTAATCTTGTGGTGGTACTCATATTTTTTTTATAAGTTATGGATTCATAATGCTCAACTGAATGCTATGGCTGTCAATATGACAGAGTTGTTACACACAAATGATTCCTAGCCATATAGCTAGGAAAATTATCTAAAATTTTAATGTTGGTTGCTTGCAGATGGCTTTTAATGAGCTATTGATGATCATATCTTACAAAGGCATGTCCTTGTACAAATATGAACTGGAATATACAATGTAGATTCTCTTTATCTACCAATTTCTTGATAACTGGATAAATGATTTCCTAAATGGTTGACTAGGTAAATCATAAGAACTCTTTGGTGATTACCTGCAAGTGAAATTGGTTGCTTAAGCTATACTGTCGATATGAGAAAGTATATTGGCAATGATTCCTAGCAATTTAAGATAGGAATATGACTTGTAAACTTTTATATGTTTCCGTATCACTTACTATCTATCAAGCAGTCATATTTATGACCAGTGTCCCTTAGAATAGTGGCTTCTGCTAACTGGAATTAACTACTATGGTGCCTCATTAAGGAGTGTGCACGGTAGTGAATCTTAATTAGCATAAACTGTTGTTGGAAAATACTACTATGATGTAACCTGAGTGGTATAGTATGGAGATAGGGCTTATAGATAGTGATGCAAAAGTCTGAAGCTATAGTGGCATATGTGGATAGCTTAATCTGCTGTTTTAAACTGGCTAGCTAAGAATTAAGATATGACTGCGAAAGGTGCATAGCCTGAGAAACTAGGGGTAATAAGAAAAAATGCTACAGTTTATAATCCTAGCTCAATGATGATACTAGTGTAGCACTTCTACACCAGTTTGAGAGCTCTCTCTCTCCATCCTCATGCTCTAAACAAAATGATAAGAACAGATACTAAGAGTTGACTTGATAGACTGATATAATGGATATGTGCTTGATTCCTTGGCTCTGCCCATGATGCCTAGGCTAAGGCTTTGATGATGTTTGTATACAAAAGTTACTGCTTGCTTATGAAAATTATTCAATGATGATCTTGTACTCCATTCGAGTACAGATCTGAGGATTTTCTATTTCCCCATCCATTTTCTAAGATGAAATAATAAGAACATATACAAAGGCATGATATTAGATGGATAACCAATTGTTTTGGAGTTATGGTTTCTCTTGTGGTTATTATTGACTCAACTGCTGGTGCCAACCCTCTCCTTGTAACATCCCAGATTTTATAATAGGATGTTATTAGAAGCATGCATCCTACAAATGAAGTTGCAACAAAACCCTAACATCTAAACCTACCAAAAACCTAATAAAGATTCCCCTAAGTTAGCAATAATGATGTAATCATGCTTGACCTTTCTAAAAGCTATGTAAAAATAATAATCTATGGCTCTATGATGACCATATTATTTTTACAAAAATTTGGAAACAAGTTTCAGTAAGTTTGAAGTTGCTATGCAAAAGTTATTGAGGTATTAGTAAAATAGAAAAAGAAAAGAATAAATAAAACCAAAAAAGGGGCGTCCTAACTAAGCTGGGCCGCTTAGCTTAGCCCACTCCACCTCTGACACCTAACCTGCCAAAGACCACGCCAGCCACCACACCGCTCCCGCTGACACCGGCCCCCACCTGTCATCCCTCTCTTCCCCCCGGCGAGAATCTGAACTGAATCCTCGCCGGCCATGATCTCCCCCCGTCTCCGTGTCTAGCCAGGACTCCCCCAGGCAGCATATAAAAGCCCAGCGCCGCGACCCTTTTTCTACACCTGCAAAGATTTTAACCCTAGCCCTCTGTCCCCAATCTCGCAAACTCGAGCCACTGCCGACCTCGGTGAGTTCGTGAACCAACGACAGGAGCTATCTCCCCCTGTCTCCTTTCCCCTATATTGAACCTCACGCTTGACAGCTTCGACTCACCCCTCCTAATCGGTTTTTACTGCAGCCTGGTGCCCTCGATTTCTCGCCGGAGCCGTGGGAGGGTCGACATCGCTGCCACCACTCGAGGAGGAGAGGCCTCTATCCGAGACCACGGTCGAAACCGTGAGGAGGAGGCGACCACCCGTACCTACATCATCCTCCCCAAGGACGCCGAATCTGCGCCACCCGCCGCTAGTCACCACCGCCAGCAAGGAAGGTGAGCCTGTCCTTGCTTCTTAGCCCTTAGATCTAGGATGGATGGCGAGGATTAGAAGCTTAAAACAAAGGGGTGTCGGCAAATCCCACGGTGCCGCATGGAGAGTCGCGACAGCGTGCCGCGTCAGCGCCTCCTTGCTTAGCTGGCCCAATCAGATGCTGCCACATGTCGCGTTCTCGTTAGGGTTAGATTTAAATTGGCATATTATAGGTAAAACTTGGGAAATTCGTAGAAATTCAACCGTTTGGCCAAATTTTGCGTATAATATACCGACAAAATTGTGTAGAACACAGATATGTAATAATATTACAAGTTTGCAGTAGGTTTTTCTGTGTAGAATTTAATCTCTAGATTAGAGTGTTTAATCCATAGAAAAATAATTAAAACCCCGTTTTAGCTGATTCTTGTTGTGATGACTTTTTTCACAACACCTACTGAACAAAATTATGGAACCTTGCTTAAGAGCATTAGATCTGATTTGGGGCTAATTAGATGGTTGGATCTTCTAGTGAGCCTCTGAATTATAATAATGATCCAAATTAGTTTAAACCCATGGGAAATCAATACTAATAACATCCCTAACACAATTGCAATCCAATTAGACTACCTTGGTCAATTTTGAAAACAAATCTTGCATAAGTACCATGTTGCATGCATGCATGTTATCTTTGTGGCATATTTTGCGCAAATTGTGATTAGATCTATGTTTGTGTTTCGTTAGATTGTTCGGAGTGCGCTGAGGAGTGCTGCTCGGATCAAGGCAAGTTACACCACTTGTTCATATCTTTTGTCCCAGTATTGATTTTATGCATGTGATCTTCAAAATTCTGTAGTATGCATGTGTAGGATGTTCTAGTAGAATTTTTCCTTAGTATTATTTTGCAAGTGCAATGATTTTTTAGTAAGCCATGAGTAGCTATGTACTTAGGATTTCTCCTCCTAATAGGTTCCCCTGTTTTACTATGTATTGTTTGTTATGCTATATATATGTAAAGTACTGCTGGGGGTTTCAAAATACAATGAATTTTTCTAAGTATAAAGGCTCTCTTGAGCAAACCTTTCTTCTCAAATCCACTTCAAAATAAAACTAAGTTTTCATCTGGGCAGAATGGTTGTCGGGACAACGAGTGAGATTTTGGTGGAGGACGGACGCCTAGGAATCAAAGAAGTCTGCCATGTTTTAGAATTCAGAAGCTTCCAGTGCAACCACAATACATATGGGCTCTGTCTTGGCCTAGTACTTAGTGGGAAAACTCGCCTGGGTACCAACATTTGGAGGTTCTTGGCACGGTTGGATCCAGAAGGTAGAGGGGCTACTAAGGGAAAGCCTAGCCATGATCTTTTCTGTAAAAGGACTTGATCGTGGATTGTGGGTAAAGTGCACAAACTCTCGAGAGTATTGCAATATGATCGATCAGCCGTGTTCACGGAAATAGAACAACATTGAGCCTCTAAAGGATGCAGCCTCTGAAGGATATTCATTTCTCTCTCTTTCAAAACTTAAAGTTTTCTAAAAACCCAAGGCGTGAGTCATATCTCTATTGGGAGGGTTTTGGGAACTTGGTGAGTAATATCCAAGTGTTAGGTTGTTTGGAAACTTGGTGAGTAATATCCTCGTGTGCCATTCGACCATATATTACTTAAACAAAAGTTTACAAAGTAGGGAAAATCTTCTCTTCTTCTCCATACTTAAGAAAACTAGCTTTGAGCAAATAAAATCTATAGCCTAAACTAGCCTTGCATGTAGAGTTAGTCCTTTCTTTCCTTTGTGTAATTTTCTAATACATTCAAAGTATTGACCCAACTTGTTGGCTGCACGTCTTATGTGTAGAACCCGAAGATTGAAAGGTCTGTAGGGATCGCGAGTCTACACCCGACAAGACTGGGGCGTTGATGGACTCAAGCTGCTTTTATGTTTCCGTTGTTATTTGAGCTAGCTTAATGCTAAGCAAATTTGTAATAAATTCATACTCTGGATTCTCCGTGTAATAATGACTTTGTGTTTTACATGATATTAATCGACTGTGAGTGCTAGCTATTGATCCAGGGACTAGCATGTAAGTCACAGGGACTTAGGATCTTTATTGATCCAAGGTCGCTACAAATGGTATCAGAGAACATCGTTGCCTGTAGGACGTGACCCTAGGATTGGAACCACCTTTAACTTATGTGCCTTACTTGCTTTTCCTTCTAAGTTTTTTTCACACTTCTAGTACCTGCTTTCATCTACTTGTTTAAGTATCTAATCTTCACTCTTCTAACTTAAGGATGACAAGCTTCCTCTACGACACTGTCGTGGACATCGAGCCCCTTCGCTTTGGTGGATGCCTCATGGACCTTCTCACGCGTTTGGACCTTCCCTCCCAATAATCCAGGGAAGCACAATGAAGAAACTCCACAAGGACGGATGCTGGGGAGTCAAAATCATCCAACCAGGACAGGAGCGAGGCAAGAACCCGGAGGAGGACATAGAAATCCACATTGTTAGCGATTCCAAGGAGAAGGCCCTTAGCATCAGCTTGTAGCAGCTCATTGGTTGCCTATGTGGATGCCATAATGAGGCTCTCCAAGGACACTGTGGTGGCCTCTTTGGAAGATGAGAGGAGGAAGGAATTCCCATGGAGTTAACCTTTGAGGAAAGGACTTCTACCAAGCGCCGAAGGACCCAATATCAGGACTTGGAGTGCCACATCCATGACCTTGAAAAAGGTAGCTTCCTCGAGATGTTAAGGAACGATGAGCTAAGCTCTCTCATCAAGGAGAAGGAGGAAATGATCAAGCAGCAGGAGGACGCAATGAAGCTCCAAGAGATAAAGTTCCAAGACCAAGAGAAGAAGTTTGCTAACCAAGAGAAGTGGGTGATAAATAAAAACAAGAGGATTAGGGAACTCAAGCAGGAGATCGATGGAACTGAAGTGCAAACCGAAGGCCTTTGCAAGCTAATCAATGATGTGTGTGCTTCCAAGAGGGACTTGGCAAAGCAACTTGAAGTCGCAAAGAAGTCAAGTCTAGTGGAGGAACTACAAAGCGAGAAGGAGGGACTTCAGGAGCGGCTAGAAGCCACTACCAAGAAGCTGCAGGATGAGATAAAGAACCTCCAAGAGAAGCTTGAAGCCACCACAAAGGAGATGGATCTGTACAAGATAACCCTAGAGCAGGAAGGCTACTCGTTCAAGGACGAGGAAGAGGAAGGAGTGGAAGATGTGTAGTAGTTGGACCACCTTTAAATTCTATAGTATAACGTTATTCGCGATTGTAATAAATACCAAGACATTTTTGGTTTAGTTAAAGTTGGATGATTTCCGTGTTAAGTTTGTGCTTTTGTGTCTTGTGTGCCTTGTGTGTTTTCATAAGGGTAGGAGTTTACTACTTAGTCTTTCTGTCTATTTCTTAACTTGTCTCTCAAACCCCACAGATGGCGCCAAGACGTGTGAACACCGAAATTCCTCTAGAAATTGCACAACTTCTCGCCACTCAAAACCAGTTGATCCAACTGCTCACTCAGAACATGCAAAACAACAACAACAACAACAACAACAACACGCCACCTCTGCCACCGCCACCACCACCTCAACAGGATCGCTTGACTCGGTTTTTGAGGTTGAACCCACCTACCTTCACTAGCAGCGATGAACCAATCATCGCAGATGACTGGCTCCGTATGATTAACAAGAAGTTGGACACCGTGCAAGCTGTCGGAGCTGATAGGGTGCGTTGTGCCACGCACCAGCTTGAAGGACCTGTTGCAGAATGGTGGGATAACTACCAAGTCACCCACCCGGACATTGATGCTATCACTTGGGACCAGTTTGAGTTAGATTTCCGCACTCATCATGTGGCTGCCGGTGTCATGACTCTGAAAAGGCGCGAGTTTCGCGACCTACACCAGCTGCACCGTTCTGTCACCGAATATGGAGAGCTTTTCAACAAGCTAGCCCGTTATGCACCCGATGATGTTTTCACTGATGCCAAGACGCAGGAGGAATTCTTAAGAGGACTCAATGATGAGATATCCATTCATCTTGTGGCTCAGAAATTTGACAACTTTCAGGAACTCCTGGACAGAGCCATTGTGGTTGAATCCAAAAGAAAGAGCATAGAAAGCCGCAAGAGGAAGTCTAACCCTCACAAGCACTCTATTCCGCACCAGAAGCAGCGCACTTCTTCACCACCACCTTATAACAATAATGGCCACAACCATAACGGTCATCACCATGGCAGCCACAAACACAATGGGCATAAAAACCGCAATGGAAATGGCAACAATGTAAAGGATATCAGTGAGGTGACATGCTTTAAGTGCAATAAGACAGGGCACTATGCAACCACTTCCCCCGATAAGAAGAATGGCAATGGCAATGGGAATGGAAATGGACACAACCATGGCAATGGAAGTGGGAAGAAGCCAAATCCGTTTGTCAAAGCCACGGTGAATCATGTCTCTATGGAGGATGCTTGTGACACACCGGACTCCATGATTGGTAAGTTCAAGCTCAATTCTATTCCCACAGTTGTTCTTTTGATATCGGTGCATCGCATTCATTCATATCAAGGGTATTTTTGGATAGAGGCAAGATACTTACAAAGACTATAAACTCTCCTCTAAGGGTAAGTTCTCCTGGAGGAGAAATAGTGGCAAACTCTGGTTGTCGAGGTTTAGAACTATGGATTGGGACACACATCTTTCCCACAAGTCTATTAGTTCTGGAGTCACAAGGATTAGACATAACCTTGGGCATGAATTGGATGACCAAATATGAAGGAGTCATAGATTGTGCCAAAAGGAATGTCACGCTCACAACACCGGAGTGGAAGAGGATTCGTATCAAGTCAAATTTCGCACTTAAGGAAGTCATGGTGAACTCTCTTAAGGGGGTTAGCTTGGAGGATGTACCTATTGTGAAAGAATACCCAGATGTATTTCCAGAAGAGTTACACGGGATGCCTCCCGACCGTGATATCGAGTTCCTCATTGACTTGGTGCCAGGCACAGGGCCGATAGCTAAGAGACCATACAAGATGGATGTGGACGAGTTGAAGGAACTCAAGAAACAGCTTAGGGAATAACTGGACAAGGGATTCATCCAACCCAGCGCGTCATCTTGGGGAGCACCTGTCCTATTCGTGGAAAATAAGGATAAAACCAAGAGGCTGGTTGTGGACTACCACTCATTAAATGAAGTGACGATCAAGAATAAGTACCATCTGCCTAACATCAATGACCTGTTTGACCAGTTAAAGGGAGCCAGTTTGTGCTCAAAGATCGATCTGTGATCAGGCTACTTTCAGCTAAAAATTCGAGAACATGATGTGCCCAAAACAACTTTCACCACAAGATACGGATTGTATGAGTACACCGTGATGTCGTTTGGTCTAACCAATACCGCGGGATACTTCATGACCATGATGAACAAGGTGTTCATGGAATATTTGGACAAGTTTATCGTGGTATTCATAGATGATATACTCATATACTCCAAGGATGAGAAGGAACATGAGAAACATTTGCGCCTAATTATGGAGAAACTAATAGATTACAAGTTGTATGCCAAATTCAGCAAATGCGAATTCTGGTTAAAGGAAGTGGGATTCCTTGGTCATGTTGTGTCGGCAAAAGGAGTTTCCGTAGATCCCAGTAAAGTAGCTTCCGTAACGAAATGGGATTCACCCAAGAATGTGGGAGACATTAGGAGTTTCTTGGGCCTCGCAGGATATTACCGGAGGTTCATTGAATACTTTTCCAAAATAGCAAAACCCATGACGGAACTATTGAAGAAGGAAAATAAATTCCTATGGACCGAGGCATGTGAAGCAAGCTTTCAAGAGTTGAAGAACGCCTAAACGGCACCAGCCAGGTTCCACTTTGATATCCAAAAGGATTTTCAAGTCTATTGTGACGCTTCTCGACAAGGACTTGGAAGTGTATTGATGCAAGATGGGAAAGTGGTATCCTATGCCTCTTGACAACTTAAGAACCACGAACACAACTACCCCACACATGATTTGGAACTTGCGTCTGTGGTACATGCACTCAAGGTATGGAGACACTACCTCATGGGAAAACATTGTGATGCGTTCACAGATCATAAGAGTATGAAGTACATATTCACCCAAAAGGAGTTGAATATGAGGCAAAGAAGATGTCTTGAACTGATTAAGGATTATGACTTGGATTTACAGTACCACCCCAGAAAGGCAAATGTGGTGTCCGATGCCTTAAGTCGTAAGGTATATGTGAATGGACTTACCGTAGGGGAACTCTCAGAGGATTTATGCATGAAATTCAAGGATCTCAGGCTAGAAATAGTTCCGAAAGGACACGTAGCAACTATGGAAATAGTGTCTACTTTTCAAGAGAGAATCAAGGAAGCACAAAAGGGAGATAAAGAGTTGGAAGAAATAAGAGTCAAAATAAGTGAAGGAAAGACAAAATAATTTCGTCTGGATGAACAAGGGACCCTTTGGTATGGAAAGCGTGTGTGCATTCCCAATGACCCCGATATCAGGAAGTTGATCTTACAAGAATCTCACGATTCACCTTACTCAATTCATCCAGGTAACACGAAGATGTACATGGATGTGAAGGATAGATTTTGGTGGAATAACCTAAAAAGAGAAATTGTCGAGTATATTTCTCTATGTGACGTATGCAATAGAGTTAAGGCCGAGCATCAGAAACCGGCCGGATTGCTACAACCACTACCTATACCCGACTGGAAGTGGGATAAGGTAGGCATGGATTTTATCACGGGGTTGCCCCGGACTCGTTCAGGATTTGATTCTATCTGGGTAGTGGTGGACCACTTTACCAAGGTGGCTCACTTCATCCCCGTAAAGACCACATATACAAGTGCTAAGCTTGCCAAGATATATATGTCAAGGATTGTAAGTCTGCATGGTGTCCCTAAGGGGATTGTATCAGATAGAGGCACCCAGTTCACTTCAAAGTTTTGGTGACAGTTACATGAGTCTCTTGGAACCATACTAGAATTTAGTACTGCTTTCCACCCTCAAACAGATGGCCAAACGGAAAGGGTGAACCAGATTCTGGAAGATATGTTGAGAGCTTGCGCACTAGACTATGAGTCTAGTTGGGATGATAACCTGCCATATGCTGAGTTCTCATACAACAACAGCTACCAGACAAGTATCAAGATGGCTCCGTTTGAAGTTCTGTATGGCAGGAAGTGTAGGACTCCGCTGTTATGGAGTGGAGTTGGTGAACGTAGTATTTTTGGACCTAAATTGATAAAGGATGCCGAAGAAAAGGTACGACAGATTCAGGATAGGCTAAAGGTAGCCCAATCCCCACAAAAGAGTTATGCTGGTTCCAAACGCAGAGATGTGGCTTATAAAATAGGGGACTGTGCGTATCTCCGAGTTTCACCACTGCGAGGAGTTAAGAGGTTTGGAATCAAGGGTAAGTTAGCCCCACGATTCATAGGACCATATAAGGTTCTAGCCCGTAGAGGAGAAGTTGCTTATCAGTTGGAGTTACCAGACGGACTGACAGTTCATGATGTGTTTCACGTGTCACAACTAAAGAAGTTCCACCCGGAAATGGCTGAAACACAGCTAAGAGATACAGTACCCCTGGAGGAGGTTCAATTGGAGAATGACCTTACCTATGAGGAAAAACCCATCAAAATACTGGAAACAACCGAAAGGATTACCCGCACCAAGAGTATAAGATTCTGCAAAGTACAATGGAACCACCACTCCGAGGAAGAAGCCACGTGGGAGCGTGAAGAAGATTTGAAGGCAGAACACCCACACCTATTTGCTATCTAGCCCTAATCTCGGGGACGAGATTCTTCTTAAGGGGGGTAGGTTTGTAACATCCCAGATTTTATAATAGGATGTTATTAGAAGCATGCATCATCCTTGCATCATTGCATCCTACAAATGAAGTTGCAACAAAACCCTAACATCTAAACCTACCAAAACCCTAATAAAGATTCCCCTATGTGAGCAATAATGATGTAATCATTCTTGACCTTTCTAAAATCTATGTAAAAATAATAATCTATGGCTCTATGATGACCACCTAATTTTTACAAAAATTTGGAAACAAGTTTCAATAAGTTTGAATTTTCTATGCAAAAGCTATTGAGGTATTAGTAAAATAGAAAAAGAAAAGAATAAATAAAACCAAAAAATGGGGCGGCCTAACTAAAATTGGTCGGCTGCTTGCCACCTGCCTTCGTCAGGGCACCTAACCTGCCCACGCCGCTAGCCCACACCGCCGCTCCCGCTGACACCGGCCCCCACCTGTCATCCCTCTCTTCCCCCCCCCGACGAGAATCTGAACTGAATCCTCGCCGGCCACGCTCTCCCCCCGTCTCCATGTCTAGCCAGGACTCTCCCAGGCAGCATATAAAAGCCCAGTGCCGCGACCCTGTTTCTAAACCTGCAGAGATTTTAACCCTAGCCCTTCGTCCCCGATCTCGCAAACTTGAGCCACCGCCGACCTCGGTGAGTTCGTGAACCAACGACAGGAGCTCTCTCCCCCTGTCTCCTTTCCCCTATATTGAAACTCACGCTCGACAGCTTCGACTCACCCCTCCTAATTGGTTTTTACTACAACATGGCGCCCTCGATTTCGCGCCGGAGCCGTGGGAGGGTCGACGTCGCTGCCACCACTCGAGGAGGAGAGGCCTCTATCTGAGACCACGGTCAAAACCGCGAGGAGGAGGCGACCACCCGTACCTACCTCATCCTCCCCAAGGACGCCAAATCGACGATGCCGACCACCACTGCGCCACCCGCGGCTAGTCGCCGCCGCCAGCAAGGAAGGTGAGCCTGTCCTTGCTTCTTAGCCCTTAGATCTAGGATGGATGGCGAGGATTAGAAGCTTAAAACGAAGGGGTATCGGCAAATCCCGCTGTGTCGCGTGGCGATTCGCGATAGCATGCCGCGTCAGCGCCGCCTTGCTTAGCTGCCGAATTAGATGCTGCCACATGTCGCGTTCTTGTTAGGGTTAGATTTAAATTGGCAGATTATAGGTAAAACTTGGGAAATTCATAGAAATTCAACCGTTTGGCCAAATTTTGCGTATAATATACCGTTGGATTCATAAAATTGTGTAGAACATAGATCTGTAATAATATTACAAGTTTGCAGTCGGTTTTTCTGTGTAGAATTTATTCTCTAGATTAGAGTGTTTAATCCATAGAAATATAATTAAAACCCCGTTTTAGTTGATTGTTGTTGTGATGACTTTTTTTTCACAACACCTACTGAACAAAATTATGGAACCTTGCTTAAGAGCATTAGATCTGATTTGGGGCTAATTAGATGGTTGGATCTTCTAGTGAGCCTATGAATTAGAATAATGACCTAAATTAGTTTAAATCCGTGGGAAATTAATACTAATAACATCCCTAACACAATTGCAATCCAATTATACTACCTTGGTCAATTTAGAAAACAAATCTTGCTTAAGTACCATGTTGCATGCATGCATGTTATCTCTGTGGCATATTTTGTGCAAATTGTGATTAGATCTATGTTTGTGTTTTGTTAGATTGTTCGGAGTGCGCTGAGGAGTGCTATTGTGTAGAGTGCTGCTCGGATCAAGGCAAGTTACACCACATGTTCATATCTTTTGTCCCAGTTTTGATTCTATTCATGTGATCTTCAAAATTTTGTAGTATGCATGTGTAGGATGTTCTAGTAGAATTTTTCCTTAGTATTATTTTGCAAGTGCGATGATTTTGTAGTAAGCCATGAGTAGCTATGTACTTAGGATTTCTCCTCCTAATAGGTTCCCCTTTTTTGCTAAGTATTGCTTACTATGCTATATATATGTAAAGTACTGTTGGGGGGTTCGAAAGACAATGAATTTTTCTAATTATAAAGGCTCTCTTGAGCAAACCTTTCTTCTCAAATCCACTTCAAAATAAAACTAAGTTTTCATCTAGGCAGAATGGTTGTCGGGAAAACGAGTGAGATTTTGGTGGAGGATGGCCGCCCAGGAATCAAAGAAGTCTGCCATGTTTCAGAATTCAGAAGCTTCCAGTGCAACCACAATACATATGGGCTCTGTCTTGGCCTAGTACTTAGTGTCAAACCTCGCCTGGGTACCAATATTTGGAGGTTCTTGGCACGGTTGGATCCACAAGGTAGAGGGGCTACTAAGGGAAAGCCTAGCCATGGTCTTGTCTGTAAAAGGACTTGATCGTGGATTGTGGGTAAAGTGCACAAACTCTCGAGAGTATTGCAATCTGATCGATCAGCCATGTTCACGGAAATAGAACAACATTGAGCCTCTGAAGGATGGAGCCTCTGAAGGATCTTCCTCTCTCTCTCTCTCTCTCTCTTTCAAAACTTAAAGTTTTCTAAAAACCCAAGGCGTGAGTCATATCACTATTGGGAGGGTTTTGTTAACTTGGTGAGTAATATCAAAGTGTTAGGTTGTTTGGACACTTGGTGAGTAATATCCTCATGTGCCATTCGACCATAGATTACTTAAACAAAATTTTAAAAAGTAGGGAAAATCTTCTCTTCTTCTCCATACTTAAGAAAACTAGCTTTGAGCAAATAAACTCTACAGCCTAAACTAGCCTTGCATGTTGAGTTAGTCCTTTCTTTCCTTGGTGTAATTTGCCAATACATTCAAAGTATTGACCCAACTTTTTGGTTGCACGTCTTATGTGCAGAACCCGAAGATTGAAAGGTGCGTAGGGATCGCGAGTCTACACCCGACAAGCCTGGGGCGTTGATGGACTCAAGCTGCTTTTATGTTTCCATTTTTATTTGAACTAGCTTAATGCTAAGCAAATTTGTAATAAATTCATACTCTGGATTCTCCGTGTAATAACGACTTTGTGTTTTACATGATATTCATCGATTGTGAGTGCTAGCTATTGATCCAGGGACTAGCATGTAAATCACAGGGACTTAGGATCTTTATTGATCCAAGGTCGCTACACTCCTCTTATCTCCTGACTTGATCTATTGAATTTGCTACTGCTTCTTTTTTGGTAAGCCTGCTCCTCCTAGCTCTAGGCCATCTTCTGGTGCTCCTGGATGGCTTCCCCAAGCAACCAGGGTGCTGGAGGAGGTTTTGGTGTTGAACCATGTACTCTAGAGTTGATGATAAGATGGTAAGATAGTAAGATGGCGAATGTGCTCTGAAGTGTGGAGGTGGAATGGTAGCTTGTTGCTACGACTGTGCTCTCCCTTTTGTACTTCCTGTGATGCTCCTGGTGTTGACAACACCACATGGTTGCATGTATGTGTAAGCTTCTTACAGTTGGGCCCCATATGGTGCAAGTTTCCATCTGTGGAACTTGTGCTTATGGATCAGCTCTGCTTGGAAGATATTTTCTATGGATCACTTTGGCTGGAAGTTTGGTATTATCTTGAGTTGGTTTAATAATTTGATGTTTCCAAGTGGATTACTAAACACTAAATGGTGAAACTTGCCCTGGGCTTATGATGCTAAGCCTGAAGCCATTCTCTTGATGATAAGAATAGATTCTATTTGGCCCCTTTTTTTATTACTACTCAATGATGATCCAACAATGCCTTTCATTGCCAACCTGAGAGTACTATGACCCCCCATAACCCCCTGTTTTCCCTTTCTTTTTTTATTGTTTGTCCTTTGCAGGGTGAAGAATAAGGAGAGTTGAAGAACAGAAGACATAGGACTAATTAGGAAAATATTTTAGGTTTTATTTTTTTATTCTTTTGTAAAAAATTATATTATTCTTGAACTGTAAGACATTGTAATTTATTATTATGGTAGTAAAATAAATCCTTTCTTCCTCAATTTCTCTTCGACTTTCCTTTTCTATTTGGGAAATGGTAAATACATTGTAATATCGTTTATCTAAATAAGTTTACCTTTTCCATTAATTCATTCCTCTAGTTTTGGGTGATTGTAAAGATAATGTAATGTTTAATTTTTTTGTTTCCTTTGTAATTTTAGAATTGTAAATTTTGTATCTTGTTCATACATAAGAACTCAATTCTTATTTCTTATTGCAATTTAACTACCATTTATCATTCCACTTACATATAAATTCAATTATATATTTATTTTCTTATTTGTAATTACTTTATTGTATATTATTATTATTTATCCTTAATTTCAAATCTTACTAATTCTATTTGTATTAAAGATTATAAATACCAACCTTTTATAAGTTTTAATTATTTCATATTTAAAATTCAAATACCAGTTTAAATTATTTCTCCCTCAAAACATAAAGATTCAATAGAGGTCATGTCGAAATCCATCGCACCTGCCTTGACGTTTCCATCGAAACAAGAGAGATATTGATCCCTTTATAGCTTCTTTAGTTTTTGTGCAAAAATTCCCCGGATTTTCTGATGCATGAATGCAATGCACACACATGTGTCCTGTAAATTTTTAGCTGCTAATCCTGGGATGTTACAAATTCTAATAATGCAAACTCTATTTATGACCTCGAACTAATGCAAAACTAGAATAGTAATAAAAACTAATAAGATAGATTACAAGGTCTTAAATATCTCCCCAAGCTTGGAATCAAGCCAGGCGGGATAAAATAGTCCCTCGCGATTATTCGATACCGTGATTTGTTCGCAGATCACTGTGGCGCCATGGCATGTAGCACCATGGTGCGTAGCTTCTTGTTGGTGTCCTCTAAAGCAGTGATGTGGCTATAGCACCTGCGCAAATCAGATTGCAAGGTGCCCAACCTATCTTCAAGTTTAGTCACCAATGGGAGAAGATCATCCTTCTTCTCTATCTCCTTGAGGCGGTGACGGAATTCAACGCGATGGAGTAGCTCCTTCTCATATATATCTAGTGCCTGCAGATGATCCTTTGTCCTGGGGACAACTTCTTCTTCCTCATCCATTATTGATGGATCGGGGAAGTAGAAAATATTCCTCTACTCTTCTTGAGGCTACACCCTCATATGAGCGCCAGTGGTAGGCCTTGAGCGAGGCAACCCCGGTTCCTTGCTAGCACCTGCACCAATGCTAGGTATTTGCTTATGCCTGTGCGTCCTAGGGTCCGTGGTGATGAACTTGATTCGTCTCCACACGCCCTTTTCCATGCGGCTTGTGGCCTTCCCTCTCTACTTGCAATTATCTTCATCGCCGCCCAGTCAATCTCTGGGGGATCATAGACGTCGCGACTGATGCAAATGTCGCTCCAGCCTTCATTACGGATCGCTGTTGTAGAATTTTGGCTCAACGTACTCTGTGTACCTCAGGCTAAACCTCTCCACCTCCTCATCCCCTTCCTTGATATACGGGCTGCTAGAAAGGCCCCTCGGAGCAATGAGTCCCAGGGATTTTCCATGGCCTGGGATGGGATAGCGCATGGCTAGATTTGTTCCTAGTGATTGTGATTAGAGAGAGGCACAATGGCAGTATATAAGAGGGGTCAGAGGTCTGTATATATCGTGAGAAACACCAAATTCATGCCCAAGAAAAGAAATCTAAAAGAATAGAAAAATAAATCACGATTTTGGAGGAGTCCTGATGCGTAACTACCAACTATACGGTCGCGGCCCGTAATAGCTCTGCCCATATTGTTGGTTTCGGACAGGTACTTCCAAAAATCTAGAGTATAGGTCGGTTAGATTACCGACTAGGAATCGACATTTTTTTTCATATGAATAAATAAGAACGAAAAAGGGTCGATGATACAGAAGCTTTAACGACCAACTATATGGCGGGAGATTTTTCTCCGGCCGTATAGTTGCGCTCGTATAGATACTGGACATCATAAAATATTTCACAAGGGGGTACAGTACCTTTAACGACCAACTCTACGATGGGAGATTTTTCTTCGGTCATATATTTGCGCCCGTATAGTTACAAAAACCCCTAAAAACTTCAGAAAAAGAAGAGGAATTGAAAGGCAAAAAAAATTAGAAGTAAACCTATGAAGACAAAGCACTTATTAGAGTAAGAACACTTACCATTTATTTAGTCGGGAGTGACAAGCTCTTCCAACAACAAGGACTTCTTATTTTTGGGAGGAGTTGACCTTGGTTCGTCTAATAATTCTTGAAAACAAAAATCACCACGACTAAAGATCCTCTCAATAAGATTGGTGTCTTGTTGGGCAAATATAGATGCTGCATCCACTACCTCTGCTTCTTGTCTCTGCATAATTTGCAACTTAAATTCTTGAAGTAAAAGGATCCAACGGATCAGTCTTGGCTTATGAATATTCCTCTCGAGGACTTCTTTTAAACCATCACTATCCATATGAAATCTTACTTTTGCATCAACTATATAAGAACGAAATTTATCGCATGAGAAAATATAGCAAATAGTTCTCTTTCTTCATTAGGATAATTCTTTTGAGCACTATTGAGAGTTCTACTAGCATGATGTATAATATTAAATCTGCGACCTATGTGTTGTCCCAGAGTTACTCCTACAACATCATCACTATCTTCACATATTAAATCAAAAGTCATATCCCAAATAGGTGGTTTAATGATAGGGGCATGAGATAAAGCATTTTTAAGTTTATCAAAGGCAATAATGCATTTATCATCAAAATTAAATCTTACTCCCTTTTTCAACAAATTAGTTAAAGGTTTAGAAATTCTAGAGAAATTCAGAATGAACCTTCTATAAAAACCCACATGATCAAGAAAACTTCTTATACCTTTTATGTCCCTGGGTTGTGGCATTCTCTCTATTGCTTCAGCTGTAGCCCTATCCACTTCAATACCCTTACCTGATACCTTATGTCCAAGGACTATGCCTTCTTTTACCATAAAATGGCACTTCTCCTAGTTTAGAACAAGATTGGTTTCTTTGCAACACTTCAAAATTCTTTGAGATTATCCAAGAAACTAGTAAATGAAGTTCCATAGGCACAAAAATCATCCATAAATACTTCCATTATTAGTTCGATAAAATCTGCGAAAATAGCATTCATGCATCTTTGAAAAGTAGCTGGAGCATTACATAAACAAAAAGGCATGCATCGGTAATCATGTAAACCATAAGGACTAATTAAAGTTGTTTTAAGTTGGTCATCAGGATGAACAACTATTTGGGAAAAACCAGAGTATCTATCCAAGTAGCAAAAATGAGTGTGGTTTCCTATCCTCTCTAAAGTTTGATCTATGAACGGTAAACGATAGTGATCTTTCCTAGTTTCTTTATTCAATTTTCTGAAATCTATGCACATCCTATGTCCAACAATAGTTCTAGTAGGTACCAACTCATTGTTTTCGTTAGGAACAATAGTAAAGCCGCCTTTCTTAGGAACATAATGAACATGACTTACCCATTCAATTCCTTTACAGGATAGATTATACCTGCATCTAGTAGGCATACTATTTCTTTTCTTACCACTTCCTTCATTTCAGGCTTCAGCCTTCTATTGAATTCCACAATTGGTTTAGCACCTTCCTCCATGAATATTCGATCGACAGTTATCATGGGACTAATGCCCTTCTAATCGTCCATTGAGTACCCAAAGGCCTTGCGATGCTCCTTAAGTATTTTCATGAGTTGCTCTTCTTCATCCCCTGAAAGTTTAGTACTAATAATAACATGTAATTTATTAGTATTGTCCAAAAATCTATATTGAATATTATTTGGTAAAGTTTTTAATTCTTGGGGTGGTAATTCTTCACCCCCTCTCTTTTCTGGGTCTTCAAAAGCCTCATCAGTTGGAGGTTCTAAGATGGGAAGTGAATCAAATTCACTTTCTAATTCTTCTAGAAACCTATCCTCCATAATTATTTCTTCACAGTTTGATTCTTCATTTATTTCTTCTTGATTACTTAAGAAAAGAGCTGTCATCTCCTCAATAGTTTTCTCTTTCCCTTCTTCTTGTACAAGTAGAGGTTTGTCTTTAAATTTGGAAAAGTGGAATTCTTTTTCCACTTTCCCAAGCTTAAGGGATACAATCTCCTTTACGAAGTCGACTATGGCACCTACATCACTCAAAAAGTTTGTTCCAAATATACTTGGGCAAAGAGTGTCATTTGACATATCAACAACTATAGAATCGATAGGAAAAATTTTATTGCCAATCGTGATAGTTGCATCTTCAACTACTCCCATTGGAATTCTAAAAAATTTATTGTCTAACATGATTGTCATATTAGTATTTTCTATCAGAGACGGTGCTATCTCTTCTTTTATTTCTAAATAAAAATCATAAGATATAACATTAAATGTGGTGCTAAGATGACATAAACCGTAATGCAAGGTTTCTTTAAATATGCAGGGAAGAATAGGCTTACCCACATATTTTTACCTTAGTTTTACCTTCAACCAATACGAAAGTCTGTTCGTCAAGTTCAACCATGTTACAATGTGCATACATAGCCATAATTGCTTCCTTTGTTACCTCTTCATCTTTGGTTTCATCTAGATGTTCTTCAAATTTTGGCACACTTTCCTCTTCTTTCTTCTCATGTACTGCTTTAACCTATTCATATTCCAAAATATGCTTCTGTGCAGTGTTAGGGAAAGGTATCTCATACATTAGTTCTAGGGAATCCAATGTTGCTTTAACTTCTCTCTTCTTCTCAGGTTCGGGTGGTGGATCATACTTGGCCGAACCCTCTTTTGTAGCTTTGATGTGTTCTATAAAATCTTTAACAACATGCAACACAAGATCTGAATCCAAGTAAAGTTCTTTAGGTAATTTATTAACATGGCCCTTTTTATTATAGTCATGAAAACAATCATAATATATTTCTATGCCTCCTTCACTTCCTAGACCAAAATTCCATGAAACTCTATGATCAAGAATTCTGTTAATTAAATCCCAAGCTTTAGTTATGGGAAGATTCAAAAAATATCCTCTCGCGCAAGAGTCTAGTTCAATTTTATTAGGTTCAATTAAACCGCCATAAAAGATATGAAATAAATACCATTCAGGCAAATCATAATGAGGACATTGATCTTATATAACCTCTTACTAGTCCTTCATTAGGACGGTTCCTCCAAGTCATTATAAGATGCCTGATTCCATAATATTTTGATAATGGATAATATTTGGATAGAAATTCACAAGCTAAATTATCCTAGGTAGTAGTGCCTTGTTAGGTAAAATATTTATACCATGAGAGAGCTGTGCTAGTCAAAGTCTGACTAAAAAGTTTAACCCTTACCTCATTGGTGGTATACCCCAGAAGTTGGAAAGTTCCACATATATCTTTGAAGCATGCAATATGCTCATATGGATCAGGATCTTCTTCATCTCCTTGGAAATTGCTTCTTGTGTAGGATTCCAAGTAGTAGAGGATTTATTTCAAACCCCCTTGTCTTCTCATTGGAGTTGTCTCTTTTATAAATATCACTGGGCTTCCCAAAGTGGCTGAGTAGGTTAGCACAAGTCAAATGCTCAAACTCCATCATGTTGGTGGAAACCTATAACTCAAAACAAAACTTACAAAGACTAAAATAAATAAGAAAAAACTAAAACACCTACATCGCTTAGCTCCCCGGCAATGGTGCCAAACAATAGCTTGATGACTACAAGTGCATAGATCGTTTGTAGCTAGTTTCAAAATAAAGATATCGATCCCATAGGGAGAAGGATTCTGAAGTCTAATAACTCTTGAAATAAATACTAAAATAGAAATGCTAAATAAAGTTCTAAGTAACAAGATAAAATGCGAGTGTTGTATAAAAAGTTGTTTTGGGGGGTTTTGGTATAAGAGAATAATGAGTAAATTAAATAAAATTGAATACAAAAAGTAAGTATCGCGTATGTAAAAGAGATTTGAAACTTCAGTGGGGAAAACAATTCTCAGGGATTAGCGGAAACACCACTAGCATTATAAAGGTAAAGATTATTATCATGAACATTCTCAACTATGTATGTGTGGGAGGAACTCCATATTTGGAAAAATATGTAGTAACTACTGCTCACATCATCCTCATAAACATAGCAGACAGCAATCAACATCAATTAAATTACTATGCTATTAAGGGACTTAATCCCACAGGACGTATCCCATGGCATGGATAGTGTTCCATGAGTTTCCTCGATTCCCACGTTGATACGTAAGGAGTGCCAATAACTTTATAGTCACTGTAAGAGCTAACACACCTCTGTCTACCAACAAGTAGTTCCCTCCATCAAGTCCGCACAAGAGGAAAATATTGAGAGGTCTACTTCTCCCAACATCAAGATGAAGACAATCTAACACATGGTCACAACGATAAATATCATAATAAACTTTATCTTATTTCAATCTCATGCTAGGGTTTCTCCATCTACCCAAGAACTAATGATCTACTCAAATATGGAGGCAATCAACATCATGGCAACGACAATGGAATATACCATAGATGAATAGAAACTTGTATAAATCCACAAGGAGTACGGAAATTACAACAACATCTAGACAAGATGTAGATGGGATGGATGGAGATGATGGTGATACAGTGGTTGATGATGAAGATTGATGACTTGGCCTCCTGGATCTGCGTAGGGCAAAGATGGATCCCCGGTGGATGAGTTTGCCCTCTATATGCCTTCCGGAGGTGAGGTGAGGCGACTTCTGGATGTTCTAACTGGCATCTCTCTGATCTAGTTGAACAGGGTAAAACCCTTTGAGGAGGCAGTGTTGGTGCCAACTATACGGCAGGAACTATACGACCGGCAAATTTATTCCCACCGTATAGTTGTTCGTTAAACCCACTTTATCCTCCAATTGATTCAGTTTTTCTTCTAGTGTTATTAATATTTCCCAAACAAGCAATTTACGTTGTTTTTGGCTTGTTTTCACTCCAATATAACTGGTCCAGGAATTGTGTCCATCGTATCCATCATCTGATCTGATCCTGGTGAAAATAAACATAAAAGGTGCACGCAAACATCGTAAAATACCAAGATCCTACCACTAGAATGCAAAATAATAATATAAAACATGATGCAAACATGCGCTCATCACACACAAATAGAAAAAACAGTGAAACTGAAAGAGGTGCAACGCATGATCTTTTTTAAACATAGAACATCCATTGTACTATGGGCACACCATACAACTTGCACTTTCATATAATTCATAGATAGAGAATACAACAGGACTAGACCCACATGATCCATCAATCTGACGGGTAGTCGTCGTAGTAATCATAGTGGGTGGTACCATATTCGCCATAAGGCGGCACCATCTGTAGATGAGAATGCTCGAATATTATGCAATACTCCGCCAGCAATCGATCGAGTTTGAAAGGACAGTCATTGATCCATAATACTCCTACTCCATACCCATAGACAACCCTTGACTCCTCTTCCCACGCAAGAGCCTCAAAGTTGTAAGATCTAATATGGGATAGGTCCGGATAGTAGATGCTATCGGCCTGCACCGTGGGTACCCTGGCGATGTCGATGTAGATGCACCGATTGTCAACAACGAAGAGAGCACGGCTGCTAATGCCTCTGACCGGCTGAAGGACACAGTTCTGTTTGTCCACTCGGTAAACAATGGGCCTGCCCCCATAGACCATTCCACTCACAACAAACAACAACTCTCCATCGGACTTGACAAGGTAAAAACTATTTTTCGAGTACCGGCAACCTAGATCAGGGCCTGCAACGGTGGCATGCACCTTCAGGGTCTATGCGGAGCGCTGCATCTAAACATCTCCATGAGAAGCACCAGGCATAGTCGAGAGGACATACCTGTATCTGTCTGCGACGAAAACATCACCGACATAAGAAGTCATGCTTTGTAGTTCTGCAAACTCATTCAGTGTGTACCACCCTTCACCAAAGATCGGGCGACTGCATTCCTCCATGCCCTCATCTGCCCACCAAATGATGGTGTTCCGATGGTTTGATGTAAACACCATCAACAATGGGAACATCGTCACAGTGACAGAAGGCGCCTTCTCGGTCGGTATCTCCATCTTCAGGCGCTTGATAGCGCCCGAGAAGGGGTTGTACAACTATGTCTTTTATGGCTACACCCTCTGTCCAAGAACAAGGAGGCCGCCGGTTGTGCTACCGACCTAAAAGTACCTTCCAGAGACACAGAGATGGAGAGAGAGAGGAGAAGCAGAGATTCTATCAAGGTAAACAAGTAGATAAAGAAACAGAACTAGAAAAACATATCGTATAGGAGGTGAATGCAAAAAAAGGATTGAACATATAAAGATGAATATCAATATAACACCTTCAAATAACCCTACTAGTCTTCTTATCAAGGTGGCGGCCAGTTCTCACGTTCAGCAACATGATGGCGGCATCATGTACCCGATAATCCTCTGACAACTAGTGCTCTAGAACAATCCAGTTGGCTGGCATAAAGCGCTCCTCCGTGAAGTTGCGCCAGGCGCTGTAGACTGCCTGGAAGGTAGGATAGTAGTCGATGTCGTCCTTCGACAGGAAGATGCCTCCTATATTCTACACTACTCCCTCTGGGACATCAGGCCATGGCGAATCCTGCTGCTTGTTGGCTACCATGGATGATGGTGTTCATTTGGTCTCAGTCCCATAGAATGGTAGAGGAAGCGGTTCCAGAGACAGACATTTATTAATGAAGGCCTGGTAATGCCAAGGGAAGCGTGTGGAATCGAGACGATCGCATGCACACAACAACTGCAAGCGCAACCGCCAACGATCCTTTCCCATTCATCGTGCACGGTCTTTTCGATCTCCTTACCCTTCCCGCATGCAATCTCTCTCTTCGGTTCAGTTCCTGGCAATTTAATGCGAGGGGTTGCTACACATGGGCAAAAAAAGTTCCAACTAATGATTCTATGCATGATATGCAACACAATATGGAAATTCCTAGAAAAACTACTTCCTCCGACTCATATTAGTGGACTTGGATTTGTCAAAATTTGGATGAACCTAACAAAATGGACAGGAGGGAGTGACTACTAATCTACTCACGTGTGGTCATGGATGATCAGTTGATGTGACTCTCAACCATGAATTCATGACCAGATAGTCGTACGGTCTATCACCTTAATTTTTTACTAGTAGTAGTACTACTCTACTAGTGCATGGATGCTAGCCAAATTCAAAATCTCAATCAAGCGGCAAAATCACCCACCAACCTTGCAGCATTTCCCGCCCCACCGTTTCAAAATATTTAAGGCCAAATCTCCCACCTGGCGAGTACCATTAGTCTATTATTATTATATGTACTCTAGCCAAATTCAAATTCTTAGTCGAGCGGAAAAATTGCATACTAACCTTGTAGCATTTCACGCCCCTCCATTTCAAAAAGTTTTAACTTTAAAATTACCATTTTACCCATTGTCCAGACGCCCTATGGGAAAGCTACATTAGGAAGCTTGGGGGCATGATCATAAATATTTTTCTTTTCACCTCTATTGTTCCTAATTCGTGCAGTTTTTCACGCTGGCCCCTCCCAAAAATCCCAGGCTCCTCCCCACGCCCTCAGCTTCACGACCACTGCGTGCACCGGCCGATAGAAATTCAACGGCGGCATGAGCCGCTTGAGCTGCGGTCTCATGCACCACCGTGGAGCCGCTTCACCGATACCCACCCCAACGGATCTAGTTCACCGGGTCTCTCTACCATTGAACTGGAGATGTGGTCTCGCTTACCGCGCCAATGGCGTCGTTGACCTCTCAAGCTCTTCTTCCCCTCCACCGAAATCTACCCAACCGTACCAGAGCCACTTCACCGGTGTCCACTGAACGAGATCTAGTTCAACGAGTTCTCTATCCAGCACTCCAGACCAGCTGCACGGGTGTTGCTGTTTGCCACACCGCATCTTCCTCAACGACGCTCTCGTCCACCGCGCTCAAGATGGCATCGACCGCCCAAGATCTGCTTCCGTGACCGCCAAGATCTACTTCCGCGATCGCCCAAGATCTGCTTCGATGACCGCCCAAGATCTGCTTCCCCGCAACCACAACACCCTCGCTTACCTGGACGTCACCTGCACGGTACCGATTATGCTTATACGCCTCTCCGACAAAGGTAACCAAATCTCCAACCCCTTTTTGTTTTCTCAGCAGTATAGCAGGTTAAATCCAGTTGCAGTGAACTATATTTTTGTAATTGTGCTAGTACACACAAGTTACTGGGCATGACTGTTCTTTGTGCTACATACAGGGTCATTGGACAAGTTGGTTTGCATTCGCTGCTCTAGAAATTTCAAGTCATGCACATGTTTGTTATTTTGTCATGCACATGTTCTGACCTACTCCCTACAATAGTACTTGCCTGCTATTGTGTAGTTCTTGCAAAATGTAAAGATAGTGGAAAATATTAGTATGAATTCCCTACTCCCCAGTTACTGAATCTACTTGGTTCGTCTCGAGCTAAGTTCGTGCTATTATTTCCTCTCTTGCATTGTTCTGTTATCCTGTAGTACCCTTTTAAACTCATTGTACTAGTTAGATTATAATTTTGTTGTTTCTATCTGGATCTTTAAGAAATGTCTTTACTTTAGTAAATTCTTTTGTATGAAGCTTGAGTCAAGTCTAGTCTACTATTTGTTTTTTCTTTGCATAGAGCTCAAAAAGGAACACAAAAAATGTTGGTTTGCAAAACCTCTTCTACAGGTTCACAAGCGTGATGTCATTGTTTTCTTATCTGGTGCTGGTTCATCCTAAGCAACGACATAACTATCCTCTACTGTGTAGTTCAATAGTGGTTTGCATTTCTGCTCTACAAGTTCTCGCATGATGCCATATAATTTCGGTCTCGTTCATTATTAGCTACGAAAGTAACTGCAGGCCCATTGTGTAGCTCACCGCAAATTTTGAGTCACCCAACGTCTCTTGCATTCCAGGATATACTGCTGCTTCCATATATATTTGTTGAAATGACCTGGCTAGTTTGTATTAGCTGAAATTCTAGGAAACACTCTATTTGATTGCTCAATTCAATTGTAGGCACACTTGTGCAATGCTTTCTTGTCCTGTTCTATAGGTCCAGAAGCAATGCCATTATATTTAATATCTAATGGTTCGTCCTAAGGAGCGACATAGCTATCCTCTACTATATATAGTTCATTTGTAGTTTGCATTCTTGCTCTACAAGTTCTCTTATGATGCCTTTATAATTTATATGCGGTTCCTAGCTACGATAGTAACTGCATGACCATTGTGTAGCTCACCGCAAATTCTGGGTCACCCAACGTCTCTTGCATTCTTGGATAAAAGACTTCTTCCATATATATTTGTTGAAATGACCTGGCTAGTTTATATTTGCTGAAATTCTAGGCACACATGTCTAATGCTTGCTTGTCCTCTTCTATAAGTTCGCAAGAGTCGCCATTTTATTTCTAATATGTGCTAGTTCATCCTAAGCAACAACATAACTATCCTCTACTGTTTAGTTCATTCGTGGTTTGTGTTCCTACTCTGCAAGTGCTCGCATGATGCCATTATAATTTCTATATCATTCATTCTTAGTTATGAAAGTAAATGCATGCCCATTGTGTAGCTCACCACAAATTCTGAGTCACCCAACTTCTCTTGCATTGCAGGATATACTACTGCTTCCATATATATTTGTTGAAATGACCTGGCTAGTTTATATTTGTTGAATTCTAGGAAACACTCTATTCGATTGCTCAAGTTATTTGTTGGCACACTTGTGTAATGATTCCTTGTCCTTTTCTATAGGTTCACAAGCAATGCCATTATATTTCATATCTAATGGTTCCTCCTAAGCAGTGATATAGGTATCCTCTACTGTATATATATAGTTCGTTCGTAGTTTGCATTCTTGCTCTATAAGTTCACTTATGATGCCTTTATAATTTCTATGTGGTTCCTAGCTACGATAGTAACTACATGCCCATTGTGTAGCTCACCGCAAATTCTGGATCACCCAATGTCTCTCGCTTTTTAGGATAAACGACTGCTTCCATATATATTTGTTGAAATGACCTGGCTAAAATTCTAAGAAACACTTTGATTAATTTCTCATTTCATTATAGACACACTTGTCTAATGCTTTCTTGTCCTCTTCTACAGGTTCGCAAGGGACTCCATTATATTTCTAATCTGGTGCTGGTTCATCCTAAGCAAAAACATAACTATCCTCTACCGTGTAGTTCATTCGTGGATTGCGTTCCTTCTCTACAAGTTCTTGCATGATGCCATTATAATTCCTGTCTGATTCATTCTTAGATACAAAAGTAAATGCATGCCCATTGTGTAGCTCACCGCAAATTCTGAGTCAACCAACATCTCTTCCATTCCAAGATATACTACTGCTTCTATATATATATTTGTTGAAATGACTTGGCTAGTTTATATTTGCTGAAATTCTAGGAAACACTTTGTTTGGTTGCTCAATTCATTGTAGAAACACATTTGTAAGACTTGCTTGTCCTGTTCTACAGGTTCACAAGCAATGCCATTATATTTCATATCTAATGGTTCGTCCTAAGTAGTGACATATCTATCACCTATATACAGTTCATTCGTGGTTTGCATTCTTGCTCTACAACTTTTCTTATGATGGCATTAGGTTCATAGCTACGATTGTAACTACATGCCCATTATGTAGCTCACCGCAAATTCTAGGTCACCAAACGTCTCTTGCATTCCAGGATAAACGACTACTTCCATATATATTTGTTGAAATGACTTGGCTAGTTTATATTTGCTAAAATTCTAAGAAACACTTTGATTGATTGCTCATTTCATTGTAAGCATACTTGTCTAATGCTTCCTTGTCATATTCTATAGGATCGCTAGAGACGCCATTATATTTCTAATCTGGTGCTGGTTCATCCTAAGAAACGACATTACTATCATCTACTGTGTACTTCATTCGTGCTTTGCATTCCTACTCTGCAAGTTCTGGTATGATGTCATTATAATTTCTATTTGGTTCATTCTTCGGTGCGACAGTAACTGCATGCCATTGTATAGCTCACTGCAAATTCTGAGTCAACCAACGTCTCTTGCTTTCTAGGATATACAACTGCTTCCATATATATTTGTTGAAATAACCTGGCTTGTTTATAATTGCTGAAATTCTGAGAAACACTTTGTTTGATTGCTCATTTCATTGTAGGAACACTTGTCTAATGCTTGCATGTCATGTTCTACAGGTTCACAAGCGACACCATTATACTTCGTATCTGGTTCTAGTTCGTCCTAACCAACGACATAACTATCCTCTACTATATAGTTCATTTGTGGTTTGTATTCCTCATCTACAAGTTCTCGCATGATTCCGTTATTATTTCTGTCTCGTTCATTCCTAGCTACGACAGTAACTACATGCCATTGTCTAGTTTATTTTTCTATATTTATATTTGTTTATATGACCTGGCTAGTTTATATTTGCTGAAATTCTAAACCACGCACATTTTTATATTTCTTGTATCACAGTAGGCACACTTGTTTAATGTTTGTGTGACCTATTTGTTTGACGTGGTGGTCAATATATTTAAACCATTGACCAATAGTAAACTCCAAGTCATAGCTCCTGTTGTATTAGTTAAATGAGTAGTTTACCTTATTTGATGTATTAACTTATTATTACTTAGTTTCAAACTACAATTATTGCTATCTCCACCAAAGAGGGGCCTGCAAGATCATGTCTCAAGGTTGTTTTCGAATGTAGATGTCACTCAAAAGGGAGATGAAGGTGATACATGGAGAAAGCAAATTGAGGAATTCTATCAACTCGATTTTCAATTGAAATGCTGAATTTTGTTTCCCTTGAGTTCATAATATGAAATAGTTTTAAGTAGTATGCATTTGATGTAATATCTAGATAAATCGCATAGGCCATATAGTAATTTAGTTGATGCTGTCCACACATAGCGGTAGGCGGTTCCAAACCTGTGCTAGCCAGGTCGATTAGGGTACAATATCGTGTTTTGTGTTTCTCGTCTTGTATTAGGCCAACGACGAACAGTAAAAAATGCTCACAACTTGTACATCTTTTATGATATCGGAAATGGCTCAATAAATGGAGAAACTATAAAAGTAATGGGCCCGAACCACAGGCGTGCTTAGTAACAGTGAGAACAGTAACAAGCCGAAACAGTAACCGATAAAAGAAGTCATAGGCCAAAACAGTAACAGACCGAAATAGTATCCAACAAGAACAGTAAAAGGACAAAATAGTAATAGCCTGAGAAAAGTAATGGACAAGAACAATAAATGGGTCAGAAGCTTAAATGGCCAAAACACTAACGGGCCAGGTCAGAAAAGGCCAGGATCGTAGCAGACCGGAACAGTAACAGGCCGAGATGCACCATAAAGGAACAGTAACCGGTCGAGAAACCTACCAGGAGAAAACAATAATAGGATAGAACATGTGCAGGGCATTTATGGGCCTGAATAATAATGTAACATCCCAAAAATAATATTTCAAAACTCATTCATATCATCATTGCATCCTTCATCCATTTAGGGTTTTTCTCAAAATCATTAGAGACAGATAGTTGAGCTATCATTTCATGTGTGCAAAATTCAACTCAATTGGCCATCACCCATTGAGGTTGGATTGTTTAGGAACTTGTTTGCTTGCCTCCATTGTTGGAAAGATTAGGTGTAGCATTTTAACCCAAGTTTCCAATTTAGAGATATTTTCAAACCCTACTTCAAACATTTTCAAACTAGAGACAAAGTCTCTGTTTATTTCAAAGCCCAAGTTTGACCAGACCCTTGCAAGGTAACCACTTGGTGAATTGACTGTTTTTGAAACCACAGTACCCTGCAAAATCCCCAGAATTTTTTGAATTCAAAAGGATTTGAATTCATATCAAAATCATTCCAGAAAATAGAATTAGAAAAAGAAAAGAAGCTAACAAAGGAAAAAGGCCGCGCGGCTGGAATCTGGCCCAGCAGTGAAACAGGCCCAACTAGCCCACCCGGGATTTCCTTTTCCCTCTCTCACGCGCGAGAGCACACACCCAGTCGCTGACAGCCAGATCCCACCTTCACCTCGCACACTTCGCTGACGAGCGGGCCCGGTCCACGTCGTCCTCGTCTTCCCCAAACCATGCCTGCGACCACGTCGCTGCTGCAGTCACTGCCGGTAATGGCGCGGCGTAGTTGGGCATTAAACCGCGAGCGTTTCATATCGAGCCTCTGGATATAAGACCCTCACTGCCTCGCGAGCATTTTCCCCCAAACGCCTCGCTCACTCCGCCACCAGGCTGCTCTCAATCATCCTCGCACCGCCGCAGGCAGAGCCCACTCCGGCGATCGATTCCGGTGAGCCTCGTGTTCCCCTCTGCCTCTCGTTCTTGCTATCTTGCTCAGTGAGCCTTTGCGCACCTCCTGACCTCACTAGTTCGTCCTGTACTGCCCCAGGTCGCTGGTTCCACTCGACACCGCATGCACCGACGGAAACATCAACTCCGGCGAGCTCTAGTGGTAAGACCAGACTGCCCCGAACCTTGTCGTTCACGCACGCGTGTTCTCCGTAATCTTCTGCATCTAACCACACCTCCCGTTTGCATCCTAGTGATCTACATCGTCGCCTCCGACCTCGAACAGAACCGCCGTTGCCAGATCCAACTCCGGCGAGAAATCTACCGCAACCCTGAGCGCCCCTTGCCGAGCTGACTACACTTCGAGCACCCCCACGTCCTTGCGATCTCGGTGAGTATCTTCCCTATCATCCTAGCGAGCGATCTGTACGCCGCGCCATCATCGTCGATGCCGTCGCCACTGATAAGCGCCGCCAGATTTTGGCTGGATGATTTAGATCATTGGATCTGTATCGTAGGGCTAGGATAGAATTTTAAACGAAGAGGTACGCGCACGTCTGAGCCGCCAGATCTAAGTTAGATCCTACGGTCCGCATCTGTCGATCCGACCGAAACGGTACGCGCCAATCACGTCATGATGCGTGGCTAGGGTTAGATTCAAAAACAGAATTTAAACCAGATTTTGATCCAGATTTCAAATGCCTATAACTTTTGAATGTCACGTTGGATTTTTGCAATTTTTATACCGTTGGATTCAGTAAAACAAGACCTTTCTGCCTATCCAATGTGTTTATCAAATAGTAGCCATTAGATTGACTTTATTTGTAGAAACTTGTTTAAGGCTAATTTGAGAATAGTTTTAGTTTAGTAATTTGTTTTAGGGTTAAATATGATTAGTGGGAAAATTTGTGACTTGTTTAGTTTCTGTAAACTTGCACTTGCTTGGTAGAGTTTTCAAAAAATCACCACTTGGTAGATTCATGCATGCATGCATTCATATTATTTTTGTTTGTATATATTTGTGTGTAATTGTGTGCTACCACTTTGTGTGTAGATTTTGCTAGTGATTGTGATTGTGACGAGTGCTACTCTCCACATTACCAAGGCAAGTGATATCTTCATGAATATTCCCTACCCATATTTTATACTTGCATTAGATATTTTTGTTAAGACATGCATGCTACTTTTGTCAATTGATATGTTGGGAAATCCTATGTAGATTAGAATGGTAGAATTGCTAGGAAAATTCCCTAAGGATAAGTTGCCATGCCATGCTTAGCCTAGCTACTAGAAAACAAGGGTGGTTTATATATTCACACTATGGAAAAATATTCTAAGTCTGAGGACTTGTGTTTTATATAACAAAACAACTAAGTTAATGAATCACCTGGGTGGAATGGAAGGAATGGTTTATGTTGAGTGGTTCACAAGGCCATGGACTTGGCTTGTGTATCTCACTTGTGGATGGCCACCCAGGAAACAAAGAGATTTGAGATGTCAAATGTTGAGAAGCTTCAAGTGCAACCACTTGGCAATATGGGCTCTGCCATGATCTTAGGTTGCTAGAACTTAGTCTCTTGGACAGTTGGTGGTAGTGGGAATGATAGGTTGGAACGCGTCCATTTGACTAATGAAGGCTTCTGAAGGATCTTGTCTTGGGAAACCAAGTCTTGTGGGGAAAGTGCACCACCTCTGCAAAGTGTAAAACCTAAGTACTTAGCCATGTCCCTGGTAAAGGACAATTTGAGCCTCAAGACATGGAAACTTCAAGAATCTCATCACTCCAATTTCTGAATAAAACTTGTGGGTGAACATGGGTTAAAGGATCTTCAGTCTATGATTGGTAGATGCCTTGAGAGGATCTTCAGTCTTTGATTGGTAGATACCTTGGGTGTTTTGTGTCAAACAAAACATAGTGTTTTCAAATGTTAAGGAAAAATCTATTTTGAGCAAAGCAAGCCTAAACTCCACCTAGCCAAAATGCATATAGTATTATAGTCCACTTAAATTATACTAAGGTATCACTTGCCAATACTATTCCAAAGTATTGACCCTCTGTGGCTGTAACTTGTAATGTTGCAGGTTACTCTGATGATGATTAGGAGTCATGAGTCTACACTCAACATGCTTGCCTGTGGCACATGAAGATGAAGACTTATGTTTATTTACTTATTCCATAAACTCTTGTATTAGGCCTTTGACCCTGAGTTGTAAAAGACTATGTTTAATCTCTGGAATGACTGTAATAAACGACCTTTGTTGAAGACTATGTATTAGCATTGCAATCACAGGGATCTTTTCCTTTAATAAGGAGGGATCTTACAGATGGTATCAGAGCACTGTGTTGCCTGTAGGATTATGACCCTAGGATTGGAAACCACTAAGGAAAATTTTTTAACTACTTCTACACTTGTCTATTCTTCTCGTAAACTTTTCTAATCTTCTCATTCTCATCTCTATTTGTAGATGAACTCCATCAACGAAGCCGTGAAGAGAGGACCACTCATTACCATGACCTTGGAGTGTGAGACTGAGTTTCCCAAGATTCTCAAGGACCTCATGGAGACAATGGGAGCACATGGTGCAGCTGTGTACAAGGGCTTTCCAGTGATGGAGGATGGAGTGGAGTATTGGTGGGTGCAACTTCACTTGTACAAAAACAAGGAAGACAAACACAAAGAAAAAGGCTTCTACATGTACACCAACACTTTTATGCACACCACATTCTTTGAGTCAGCAAAAGAAGCAGCTTGGAAGACTATCAAAGAACTAAGTGCTAGAGTCAAGTGCAGGATGCTCAACCTCCAAAAAGACTTAGAGAAAGAGAAGGAACATACCCAAGAGTTGGAAGCCACCAACCAAACCTTACGGGGAGATATTATAGACTTAGTGATAGAAGCATGTGAACAAGATAGGCTGATTGCCTCTAGGAACATTGTGTTAGCCACCAGATCCAGTGAGATAGGTTTGTGAACGCACTTCGCTAGTTGGACCACCACCTATCACCTTATTTTCCAAATGATACCTTAAATAAGTTTGAACCTTGGTTGATGTAATGTATTCATGTATGCATGACTTGTGTGATTTTGTGTTCCATGGATTTGTATGAATGTTTGACTTGTTTATCTTAAATTGTGTTGTTCTAACTTTTTCAATTTTATAAATAGATGCCTATTGCCATTAGCACCGTTGAGGAGTTCCAAGCTACCCGTTTTGGTCCTCGTATCATAGAGCTTACTACTTTACTCGATCTCCCTCTTCCTATCATTACGGTGCACCCACTCACCAAGTTTGAGAGGAAGGACCTCTGGGGCTTCAAGGTGAACCAGCCAGGACGCCAGACAGAGCCTACTACGGAGGCCATCGTCTTCAAGCTTATGCACGATGACAGGGAGAGAGGCATGGAGGTTGTCATGCAGGACCTGATAGGACGACTGTTAGGCCATCACTCTCGACAGGTTAGAGGTACTCACTTCCACGCCTTCGGAAGGCGTGATGATGACGGAGAGTCCATCGACTTTGAGGACGACTCGAGGGTCATAGCAAAGCCGATACGCCTGTACCTCCAGGACTTAGAGACTCTTATTAGGCACGTGGATACTGACAGGACCAACGTCATGCTTAGCAATGACGAGCTCCAGGTGCAGCTTCGCGAGAAGGACAAGCTCTTCGCGCAGCAGGACGAGATAGTAAAGGAGATGGAGGCAAAGTTCGAGGCCCAAGACCGTAAGTTCAAGAGTCAAGAGAAACGTGTCCAGGAGAGGAACAAGAGGATGCGGGATATGACCGAGGAACTGCAGTCCAAGGACTTCGAGTTAGAGCAGCAGCAGACAGTGATTGAGAGACTTCGTTCCTAGAATAGGGCTCTCAAGGCCAAGATCGACTCCTTGACCACTACCATCGAGGAGAACAAGACCGCAATGGAGAACGCAGGTCTTACCTTTGTCGAGGAGGAGATTGATGCTGACGAGTAGACTTGACTACTCATTTATCTTTATTTATCGTACTCGTTATTGTGAACTTATTATTGGACCATCCGACATGTGGATGGCTTGCCACTTGTGTGTTTGTACTTTGAGACTTTAGTTATCTTGTTATTGAGCTTTTATCCTTGTGTTGCATGCTATGTGTTTGCTTGTGCGATGTATTGTGCATAAATCATGTAAGGGTATCTCATTCTTATCTCTATATGAATAAACCACAGATGCCTCCCCGTCGCGCAAACCCCAACCCCAACCCCAACATTACCCCAGAAATGCAACAGATGATGAATGCGCAGACACAGCTTATGCAAATGATGACGACATTCATCCAAAACCAGAACAATAACAACAACAACCCCAATAACAACAACAACCCTCCGAGTTTTGATATGCTCACCAGATTTCTGCGTCTGAGGCCAGCTAAGTTTTCAGGAACGACTGATCCCATGGTGGCCAATGATTGGCTACGTTCTGTGAACAAAGATTTAGTGACCGTGGGCTGCACGGATGCTGAAAAAGTCAGGTTCGCGGCACATCTGTTGGAAGGACCAGCCGCCGCATGGTGGGACAACTTCCAGATCACCACTCCTATCGATGAGGTGACTTGGGCTATCTTTGAAGATGGTTTTCGCACTACTCATATCTCACCAGGAATGATGAGCCTGAAAAAGAAGGAGTTTCACAACCTGAAGCAGCGCCACCACAGCGTGGCTGAATATATTGAAGAGTTCAACAATCTGGCGCGCTATGCACCGGATGAGGTTGACACTGATGCCAAAAGGAAGGAAAAGTTTCTGGAAGGCCTGAATGATGAGCTGAATCTGCAGTTGTTTGTGGCATATGTTCCAACTTATCAGTCGCTGTGTGACAAGGCTGTTATTGTGGAGAATAAAATGAAGCAAGTCGAGAGTAGAAAGAGGAAACACTCCGACAAGCACAGCTCGGGATCGTCTCATAAACGATCTTACTATGATGATAGTGTCACCAGATCCCACAAGCGGGAAATTTAACAAGCACCACAACCACAAATCATGACAAAGAAGCATCATCGCAGTCATGACAATGATAAGTACAAAAATCACAAGAATGGACATAAGAGCTACCATAGTGGGAGTGGAAGTGGAAGTAGAAACCAGCCTAAAACGGACATCAGTCAGGTCGAATGCTACAAATGCAAGAAGCTGGGGCATTATGCTAATGAGTGCCCTGAAAAGAAAGTTGAAGGACCTAACAAGCCCAATCCTTTTCAGAAAGGACAGGTTAACCACATCAATGTGGAGGAGGTCTATGAAGAGCCTGATGCTGTTGCTGGTAAGTTCAGACTCAATTCCATCTCAGCATTTGTACTCTTTGACACTGGTGCATCTCATTCATTCATATCAAAAGCATTTGTCGAAAGAAATGAACTACCGGTAGAAACCATTGGGTGTCCTATAAGAGTAAGTTCTCCTGGTGGGGAAATGATAGTAAACTCAGGATGTCACGACTTAGTCATAGAGTTTGGAAAACATAAGTTTCCAGTGAACCTAATAATCCTGAATTCCCAAGGATTAGATGTGATTTTGGGAATGGATTGGATGGCTAAGTATGAGGGAGTACTAGATTGTGCCAATCGTACAGTTGCACTCACAACCCCTGAAGGTAAGAGGATAAAATTCAAGTCCAATTTTAAATCTAAAGGAAGTAATCTGAATTCTCTTAAGGGGGTTAGCATGGACACGGTGCCAATTGTGTGTGAGTATCCGGATGTGTTTCGGGAAGAGTTACCGGGAATGCCACCAGATAGAGATGTAGAGTTTATAATAGATTTGGTACCAGGTTCTGGACCAAGAGCTAAGAGCCCTTATAAAATCTCAGTTGACGAACTTAAGGAACTCAAGAAACAGCTTGGAGAACAATTACAGAAGGGATTCATCCAGCCAAGTTCTTCATCTTGGGGAGCTCCAGTTTTGTTCGTAGAAAAGAGAGACAGAACACAAAGATTATGCATAGATTACCGTTCTCTCAACGAGGTAACCATCAAGAACAAATATCCTTTGCCAAGAATCAATGACTTGTTTGATCAGCTAGAAGGAGCTTGTGTATTCTCGAAGATTGATCTTCGGTCAGGCTATTTTCAACTCAAGATAAGAGAGCAAGACATACCTAAAACAACATTCACCACAAGGTATGGATTGTATGAGTACACGGTGATGTCTTTTGGTTTAACCAACACTCCAACATACTTCATGAATATGATGAACAAAGTGTTCATGGAATTTCTCGACAAGTTCATTGTCGTTTTCATTGATGACATCTTGGTCTACTCCAAGAGCAAGGGAGAGCATGAAAAACATCTACGCTTGATACTTGAGAAACTAAGGGAACATAAGCTTTATGCCAAATTCAGCAAGTGTGAGTTTTGGTTAGAGGAGGTTTGATTTCTTGGTCACGTTATGACAAAGGATGGTGTAGCAGTTGATCCTGCTAAAGTTTCAGCTGTGATAGAATGGGAATCTCCTAAGAACGTAAAAGAAGTCCGTAGTTTTCTTGGTTTAGCAGGTTACTACAGAAGATTCATAGAAAAAATTTCAAAGGTTGCTAAACCAATGACAGAATTGCTAAAGAAAGATAAGAAATTTGCTTGGTCTGATGGTTGTGAACTTTGCTTTCAAGAATTAAAGAAGAGACTTGTGTCAGCACCAGTTCTGTGCCTACCAGATTTGGAAAAGGATTTCCAAGTGTATTGTGATGCTTCTCATCAAGGATTAGGTGTCGTACTTATGCAAGGCGGAAAAGTTGTGGCTTATGCCTCGAGACAACTCAAAACTCATGAAGTAAATTATCCTACTCATGACTTAGAGTTAGCCGCTGTTGTCCATGCACTCAAAACATGGAGACATTACCTTTTGGGAAAACGTTGTGAAGTATTCACCGATCATAAGAGTTTGAAGTATATCTTCACCCAGAAGGAAATCAATATGAGACAAAGGAGATGGCTAGAACTTATCAAGGATTACGACTTGAGTTTGCAATACCACCCCGGTAAAGCAAATGTAGTAGCAGACGCTTTAAGTCGTAAAGCGTTTGTAAATGGCCTTACCAAAGGTGAATTGCCAGATGACTTGTGTAAGCAATTCAAGGAACTCAGGTTGGAGATTGTGGCAGAAGGACATCTCATGTCTTTGGATGTTCAACCCACTCTGTTGGATAAGATTAAAGAAGCCCAAAAGACGGATAAAGAAATCGAAGAGATTAAGGGAAGGATTAGCCAAGGGAAGGCTAAAAGTTTCCATATGGACGAACAAGATACTTTATGGCACGGGAAACGTATTTGTGTTCCACAAGATCCGGAAATGCGGAAACTGATTTTACAAGAAGCCCATAACTCTCCATATTCTATTCACCCGGGAAACACCAAAATGTACATGGATATGAAAGAAAGATATTGGTGGAACAATCTCAAAAGGGACATCGCCGAACACATTGCTTTGTGTGATGTGTGTAGTAGAGTGAAAGCGGAGCATCAGAAACCAGCAGGTTTACTTCAACCAATGCCTATTCCTGAATGGAAGTGGGAAAATATTGGTATGGATTTCATTACCGGATTACCAAGGATCAGGTCAGGGTATGATTCCATATGGGTAGTAGTAGATCGCCTAACTAAAGTGGCTCATTTTATACCCGTAAAGACAACTTATACCAGTGCCAAGTTAGCCAAAATCTACATGAGCAGAATTATATGCCTTCACGGTGTGCCTAAGAGTATTGTGTCTGATAGAGGAACTCAGTTCACTTCTCATTTTTGGAGACAGCTTCATGAATCTTTAGGAACGAGGTTGGAATTCAGCACTGCTTTTCATCCTCAAACTGATGGACAAACAGAAAGGACTAATCAAATTCTTGAAGACATGTTGAGGGCATGTGCCCTAGACTATGGATCAAGTTGGGATGAAAGTCTGCCTTACGCAGAGTTCTCCTACAACAACAGTCACCAATCTAGTATTGGGATGGCACCGTTTGAGTTTCTTTACGGAAGAAAGTGTACCACCCCATTGCTATGGAATGGTGTGGGAGAAAGAAGTTTGTTTGGACCAGATCTTATCAAAGACGCCGAAGAAAAAGTCAAATTGGTTAGGGACAGGTTGAAGATAGCACAGTCTCGACAGAAAAGCTACGCAGATTCTAAGCGTAGAGAAGTCACCTACGAAGTTGGCGATAGACCTTATCTTAGAATATCACCACTTCGTGGAGTGAAAAGATTTGGAGTCAAAGGAAAGTTGGCACCAAGATATGTTGGACCATTCAACATTCTAAGTCGTAAAGGAGAAGTTGCATATGAAATCGAACTGCCAACATCTTTATCAGCAGTCCATAATGTTTTTCATGTGAGTCAGCTTAAGAAATGTCACCCGGAAATGGAAGAATCATCTTTGAAGGATACCATACCTTTGGAGGAAGTTCAACTAGAAAGTGATCTCACCTATGAAGAAAAGCCTGTCAAAATTCTTGAGACCACAGAAAGAGTCACAAGGACAAAAACTATCAAATTTTGCAAAGTACAATGGAACCATCATTCCGAAGAAGAAGCAACATGGGAAAGAGAAGATGATCTTCGGAAAGACCACCCACACCTATTTGCTAGCCAATCCGAATCTCGAGGGCGAGATTCATCTTAAGGGGGTTAGATTTGTAACATCCCAAAAATCATATTTCAAAACTCATTCATATCATCATTGCATCCTTCATCCATTTAGGGTTTTTCTCAAAATCATTAGAGACAGATAGTTGAGCTATGATTTCATGTGTGCAAAATTCAACTCAATTGGCCATCACCCATTGAGGTTGGATTGTTTAGGAACTTGTTTGCTTGCCTCCATTGTTGGAAAGATTAGGTGTAGCATTTTAACCCAAGTTTCCAATTTAGAGATATTTTCAAACCCTACTTCAAACATTTTCAAACTAGAGACACAGTCTCTGTTTATTTCAAAGACCAAGTTTGACCAGACCCTTGCAAGGTAACCACTTGGTGAATTCACTGTTTTTGAAACCACAGTACCCTGCAAAATCCCCAGAATTGTTTGAATTCAAAAGGATTTGAATTCATATCAAAATCATTCCAGAAAATAGAATTAGAAAAAGAAAAGAAGCTAACAAAGGAAAAAGGCCGCGCGGCTGGAATCTGGCCCAACAGTGAAACAGGCCCAACTAGCCCACCCGGGATTTCCTTTCCCCTCTCTCACGCGCGAGAGCACACACACCCGATCGTGACACCAGATCCCACCTTCACCTCAGACACTTTCCGACGAAGCGGCCCGGTCCACGTCGTCCTCGTCTTCCCCAAACCACGCCTGCGACCACGTCGCTGCTGCAGTCACTGCCGGTAATGGCGCGGTGTAATTGGGCATTAAACCACGAGCGTTTCCTATCGAGCCTCTGGCTATAAGACCCTCACTGCCTCGCGAGCATTTTCCCCCAAACGCCTCGCTCACTCCGCCACCAGGCTGCTCTCAATCATCCTCGCACCGCCGCAGGCAGAGCCCACTCCGGCGATCGATTCCGGTGAGCCTCGTGTTCCCCTCTGCCTCTCGTTCTTGCTATCTTGCTCAGTGAGCCTTTGCGCACCTCCTGACCTCACTAGTTCGTCCAGTACTGCCCCAGGTCGCTGGTTCCACTCGACACCGCAAGCACCGACGGAAACATCAACTCCGTCGAGCTCTAGTGGTAAGACCAGACCGCCCCGAACCTTGTCGTTCACGCACGCGTGTTCTCCGTAGTCTTATGCATCTAACCACACCTCCCGTTTGCATCCTAGTGATCTACATCGTCGCCTCCGACCTCGAACAGAACCGCCGTTGCCAGATCCAACTCCGGCGAGAAATCTACCGCAACCCTGAGCGCCCCTTGCCAAGCTGACTACACTTCGAGCACCCCCACGTCCTTGCGATCTCGGTGAGTATCTTCCCTATCATCCTAGCGATCTGTATCGCCGGCGCCGCCATCGTCCGACCGTCGCCGCCAGATTTTGGCTGGATGATTTAGATCGTTGGATCTGTATCGTAGGGCTGGGATAGAATTTTAAACGAAGAGGTACGCGCACGTCTGAGCCGCCAGATCTAATTTAGATCCTACGGTCCGCATCTGTCGATCCGACCGAAACGGTACGCGCCAATCACGTCATGACGCGTGGCTAGGGTTAGATTCAAAAACAGAATTTAAACCAGATTTTGATCCAGATTTCAAATGCCTATAACTTTTGAATGCCACGTTGGATTTTTGCAATTTTTATACCGTTGGATTCAGTAAAACAAAACCTTTCTGCCTATCCAATGTGTTTAGCAAATAGTAGCCATTAGATTGACTTTATTTGTAGAAACTTGTTTAAGGCTAATTTCAGAATAGTTTTAGTTTAGTAATTTGTTTTAGGGTTAAATATGATTAGTGGGCAAATTTGTGACTTGTTTAGTTTCTGTAAACTTGCACTTGCTTGGTAGAGTTTTCAAAAAATCACCACTTGGTAGATTCATGCATGCATGCATTCATATTATTTTTGTTTGTATATATTTGTGTGTAATTGTGTGCTACCACTTTGTGTGTAGATTTTGCTAGTGATTGTGATTGTGACGAGTGCTACTCTCCACATTACCAATGCAAGTGATATCTTCATGAATATTCCCTACCCATATTTTATACTTGCATTAGATATTTTTGTTAAGACATGCATGCTACTTTTGTCAATTGATATGTTGGGAAATCCTATGTAGATTAGAATGGTAGAATTGCTAGGAAAATTCCCTAAGGATAAGTTGCCATGCCATGCTTAGCCTAGCTACTAGAAAACAAGGGTGGTTTATATATTCACACTATGGAAAAATATTCTAAGTCTGAGGACTTGTGTTTTATATAACAAAACAACTAAGTTAATGAATCACCTGGGTGGAATGGAAGGAATGGTTTATGTTGAGTGGTTCACAAGGCCATGGACTTGGCTTGTGTATCTCACTTGTGGATGGCCACCCAGGAAACAAAGAGATTTGAGATGTCAAATGTTGAGAAGCTTCAAGTGCAACCACTTGGCAATATGGGCTCTGCCATGATCTTAGGTTGCTAGAACTTAGTCTCTTGGACAGTTGGTGGTAGTGGGAATGATAGGTTGGAACGCGTCCATTTGACTAAGGAAAGGCTTCTGAAGGATCTTGTCTTGGGAAACCAAGTCTTGTGGGGAAAGTGCACCACCTCTGCAGAGTGTAAAACCTAAGTACTTAGCCATGTCCCTGGTAAAGGACAATTTGAGCCTCAAGACATGGAAACTTCAAGAATCTCATCACTCCAATTTCTGAATAAAACTTGTGGGTGAACATGGGTTAAAGGATCTTCAGTCTTTGATTGGTAGATGCCTTGAGAGGATCTTCAGTATTTGATTGGTAGATACCTTGGGTGTTTTTGTGTCAAACAAAACATAGTGTTTTCAAACGTTAAGGAAAAATCTATTTTGAGCAAAGCAAGCCTAAACTCCACCTAGCCAAAATGCATATAGTATTATAGTCCACTTAAATTATACTAAGGTATCACTTGCCAATACTATTCCAAAGTATTGACCCTCTGTGGATGTAACTTGTAATGTTGCAGGTTACTCCGATGATGATTAGGAGTCATGAGTCTACACTCAACATGCTTGCCTGTGGCACATGAAGATGAAGACTTATGTTTATTTACTTATTCCATAAACTCTTGTATTAGGCCTTTAGCCCTGAGTTGTAAAAGACTATGTTTAATCTCTGGAATGACTGTAATAAACGACCTTTGTTTCTGTGTACTTCATCTTAAACTGTGGATGCTAGCATTGATCCAGGGACTAGCATTGCAATCACAAGGATCTTTTCCTTTAATAAGGAGGGATCTTACAAATAATGGGCCCGAAATTTTATGGGCCACAGCCGGTTGCATTAATGGGCCTGCTCGAATAGTGTAGACCTGTATAGTAATGGTCCAGAATGGTTATGGGACAAAGCGGACTGGCCAAACTGGCCGAATTTATACAGTACAAGGTAGAACATCAATGTCCCTACATTTTACGGGCCTTACAAATGGGCCCATATCAAACAGTCCAGGTTGAAACAGTAATGGACCGAAAAGTCTATGGGCCACAGCGGGCAGCACCAGTGGGCCCATTTGTAACAGTGCATTACGAAACAGTGACATGCCATGATAATGTTGGGCTCTCTTAATGGGCCGACCCACTTAATAATTACCAAGCCTTGGCTGGGCCTGGATTCTACCATAGTTTCATTAATAGTTAACGGCATTAACTAGCCATTAATGGTGTTCGCCACATGGCAGTTTGCATGAAGTTAGCAGTAAACGGGGCTCGCGAATAAATGTGCGAAGGAACGAATTTTTGTGGCTGAAGCTGCGATCCGCCACGGTCAAAAAAATAGTGGTAGATTCATTTGTGACGGGGCTTCTACCACGAAGGGCATCCCTCGTAGAAGGATTTTCAGCCACGAAAAACGGACCTTCAACCATGAAAATCGTCCATTCTAAAAGGACATTTTTCTTGTAGTGATTGGTTGTTAAATACGAGGTATTATGTTCATTTACCACCGGAACTATAATCATATCATTATGAAAATAGAGTTTTCTGGCATTTTTGAAATGCAGGTGTTGACTATTGGGGTTCCAGGCAGAAAATCATCAAATTTACTACGACGGATCGCCCCGATGCCCAAGATCTATCTACTAGTAATGCAGTAATGGCTGATAAGTTTCATATACATACCCTTGTAGTTCGAAAACAGTTAACATTCCGAGTGGAACGTGGTTGATGTAGTCGTGGTCATAGCCGACCTCAAGGTCGCGAAGCTCCTCACAGATCACCCCTTGCTCCAACACCATGCCCCAAGTGTTGCACCTCGTGGATTCGTACACATATGGTGTACGATGATAACCTCTGTCTCCCGATCACTCCGGGAGTACGTTGCGTAAGTAGATCTCCGGTTATCGAATCCTTGCAGCGCAACAACGTGCTGCAGATGCGCGAACAGCCCTAGGCCATGCGCGAACAACCCTAGGCCATGCCAGCGCACGGAGACAACTAGAAAGATAGATTGGAGAGGAGGAGTTCCCAACTCATGGGATCAATCATATTGGTATGTTCTACAAAGGGGAGAGGGTGCCTCCTTATATAGGGGGGAGGGGGCAGCCTTGCCCCTCCCCAAAGCCATCTAGGCAGCGGACCAAAGGGGGAAGGAGGTGGCGACCAAGGGGGCATCCCTAAGACAACCCAAACCTGAACCATAGCCACTATATAGGGAGGATGCAAGCCCTAGGTGCCAAACCCTAGGTGCCAGGGCCCTTCTCACCCTTCCGGTTTCCCTCATGGTCCCTTTTTCCCTAGGGAACTTGGCCTATTAGTAGAATAACCTTTCAAATTAGATTTTATTATTAATTACATTAATTAATATGTAAAGACATATTACCAAATCCGATTCGACCCAAAACACCTTTTGATTCCCCTTCTATATCCTTCGAACAGCTTTGGAACTTCCGGAACGATTCCGGACCTCTCAGCGGAACTTTTCCGGTTTCCTTTCTTTCTCGAAACAACTTCAGATCTCTCTCCACGGAACAATTCCGGTTTTCTCTTTCTCTACTATCATTCTAATTTATGTAAAAACTCAAGCTCATCACATCCTTAAGTGTATCCCCTCATGGATCAGGAACGGCACAAACATGACCAAGACTCCTCTTGTGTCAATGATCAACATCGGGACCGTCATGTCCATAATGATCCCTGTGCTTTCCAGATTGACGATGTCATTTGAACCATAAATGTCAAGTCCATTTCCCTTTGTTTCTTCGTTACTACTTGTCCGAGATCCGATTGTTAGGTATCTCCATACCTTGTTCAATATCGTTACTGTCAAGTAATGTTTACTTGTTACCGCGATATTACATCACCGTGACCTAGTCATATGTTGCACAATTTATGGATGTAATATCACCAAGTCGACCTAACTGTATCTTACCCGTCACTGGGTGAACAAAATCACGCTTTTGACGTAATATCTTCAACATGTTCCTCTGGATAACCAATGACACCTTTATGATCATCATTTCACTGAGTGACGCTAAGTGCCATCAAAGTAACCTCAGGAGATAATCTTTTGATATGGTCTCACAGACTAAGGAGAAGGAGACTTCATTTCTAACTATTGCAACGATGAACTTTGTAACTTGATCATGTCACAATCTTTGAGGAATGTCCCTCATATCATTCACCAATGATATGACCTTGTTGTCAACCAGCGTTATCACTTCATGATCAGGAAACCTTGATCATCATGTTCCCCCCCAAATTAGTATCTATAGAGGCTACTAGGGACTTATGTTTCATATCACACCTATATCGATGTTTCCACTTGATACAATTATAACACAACATGAAACTATCACAAACTTATTGGGATATGATAATAATAAAACTTTTATTATTTTCCTCTAGGGCATATTCCCTTCAGTCTCCCACTTGCACTAGAATACAAATAATCTAGCTGGTATTTACTAATCATAAACCATATTCCCATATGCGTTTATTAATCATGCTGCTCATGAGAAACGTCATGTCCCTGTTCTGTTTTAGCATATCGGCATGTCTTTTGCAAATCATTAATTTCCTTGTAATTTTTACATTCCCTCCATTATCTCATAATTGGTTATAAAGAGAGAAAGTAATTTCTTGTAAAGAAGAAACAAAAACAACAACTCATAACTATCATACAAATAGACTATCATCTAAACTATTTGGCTTGCAAATGCTACTATTGCATTGCTCTACAGAAGTAGGTTCTATGGTTATAAATTATACTCCTATCTAATCAGCAACTTCTTCTTCACTTTAGTTGATGTTTATGTTAAGTTCCTTGACTTCATTAAAGAACTTGAGCTTTTGGTGATGATTCCTTTGAGTATAAGTTGTTGTAGACATCGTGTTTATTGGCTTCAAAATCTAGCAAGGGTTAAGAAGGTACGGTTGAGTACGAGCGTACTCGGCAATTTCACTAAAAACGAGTGTTTGATGCACTAGCTACAACCACGAACCAAATATCGTAGGTTATGCAGGTTTTCGTAAACATTTCTTTCAAGGTTGCTTTTAGTCTGAATAGCTATGTCCGTCAGCCTTCACAGGTTTACCAAAACTTTGTGGACAAGTTCACTAAAAAGGAGTGTTTGATGCACTAGCTACAACCACATACCAAAGATCGTAGGTTATGCAGGTTTTCGTCAACATTTCTTTAAAGGTTGCTTTTATTCTGAAAATCTATGTTTGTTAGCCTTTAGAGCTTTACCAGAACTTTGTGGAGTTTCTTTTCTATCGCATTCGTAGCTCCTTCCCGGAACAGGGAGTAACATGTCACAATTTTTACACTATGAAGAGGTGCGTTACTTTTCTCATAAGAGACCTTAGCTTTGTTGCACATCCGAGCTGCAGGCTCGTTCACACTTCCTTGGTATGAGGCCCAGACTAAGATCCAAGCCATTCGCTGCCCTTCTTCGCAACCCCGCATACCCGCAATTGTTGTGCTATCAGAACTTAAGATAGACTTTCCCCCGGTAATACGACTTTACCTTAGTCTGATACGCACGATAACCAAAAACACTAAAAATCTATCTTTTGTAAGCCTAGATCCATGCTAGACTTTCCCCCAAATACACGTCTTTACCCATGATCTGCAACTTAAAAAACGCCCAAAATAATGTCCATGACATGTGAAAGAAAGAAGATCTAGATGACTTTCCTGTCCCATTCCAAGTCTTATGGTTAACTTGTATTATACGGCGCAAGAATCACTGACGACATTGGTTGTTAAATCCTAGGTATTATGTTCCTTTGCCATCGGAACTGTAATATTAGGTTATTACCATATGGTAAATAATCCATAATCATATCATTATGAAAATAGTGTCTTTTGACATTTTTTAATGTATGTCATAACTGTTGGGGTTCTGGGCAGAAAATCAAAAAATTTACTATGACAGATCGCCCCGATGCCCAAGATCTATCTATTAGTAATGCAGTATTGGTCGAGAGGTTTCGGATACCCACCCTTGTAGTACAAAAACGGTTAACGTTCCGAGTGGAACGTGGTTGATATAGTCGTGCTGGTATCCAACCTCAAGGTCAACAAGCTCCTCGCAGGTCACCCCTTGCTCCAACACCATGCAGCAGTCCGGCTCATGACATCCAAAGTTACCCAAGTGTTCCACCTTGTGGTTTCGTACACATACGGTGTATGAAGAGAACCTCCGTATCCCTGATCATGTCGGGAGTACGTTGCGAAAATAGATCTCTGTCTATGGAATCCTTGCAGTGCAACGTCATGCTACGAATGTGTCATCTCTTGCGCGACCAGCCCTGGGTCGTGCTAGTGCGTGGTGACAACTAGAGAAGAGAGATTGGAGAAGAGGAGGAGTTCCCAACTCATTGGATCAATCATATTGGTGTGTTCTACAAAGGGGATAGGGGAGCCTCTTTATATAGGGGGAGCGGGTAGCCTTGCCCCTCCCCAAAGCCATCTATGCGGCGGCCCAAAAAGGGGGAAGGAGGCGTCAGAAAAGGGGGGCAGCCCTAGGGCACCCCAAAACCTGATCCTCGCTGCCGCACAGGGAGGGGGGAAGCGCTAGGCGCCAAGGCCCTTCTCTCCCTTTCGGATTCCCTCATGGTCCCTTTTTCCCTAGGGAAATTGTCCCATTAGTGGAATAACCTTTCACATTAGATTTAATATTAATTACATTAATTAATATGTAAATACATATTACAAAATCCGATTCAACCCGAAACACCTTTCGGTTCCCCTTCTATATCCTCCGAACAGCTTTGGAACTTTCAGAACGATTCCGGACCTCTCACCGGAACATTTCCGGTTTCCTTTCTTTATCTAAACAACTTCCGATCTCTCTCCATAGAACAATTCCGGCTTTCTCTTTCTCTAATATCATTCCAATTTATGGAAAACCTCAAGCTCATCGCACCCTTAAGTGTATCCACTCATGGATCAGGAATGACACAGACATGACCAAGACTCCTCTTGTGTCAATGATCAACATCGGGACCGTCATGTCCATAATGATTCCTGTGCATTCCAGATTGACGATGTCATTTGAACCATAAATGTCAAGTCCATTTCCCTTTGTTTCTTTGTTACTACTTATCCGAGATCCGATCGTTAGGTATCTCCATACCTTGTTCAATCTCGTTACTGACAAATAATGTTTACTTGTTACCGCGATATTACATCGCCGTGATTCAGTCACGTGTTGCAACATTCATGGATGTAATCTCACCAAGTCGACCTAACTGTATCTTACCCGTCACTGGGTGAACAAAATTCCGCTTTTTACGTAATTTCTTCAACATGTTCCTATGGATAACCATTGACACTGTTATGATCACCATTTCACTGTGTGACGTTAAGTGCCATCAAAGTAACCTCAGGAGACAATGATTTTATATGGTCTCACGGACTAAGGAGAAGGAGACTTCGTTTATAACTATTTCAATGATGAACTTTGTGACTTGATCATGTCACAATCTTTGAGGAATGTCCGTCATATCATTGACCAATGATATGACCTTGTTGTCAACCAGCGCTATAACTTTATAATCAGGAAACCATGATCATCATGTTGCCCAACAAACTAGTATCAATACAGTCTAATAGGGACTTATGTTTCATATCACACATGTATCAATTTTTCCACTTGATACAATTATAGCACAACATGAAACTACTAAGAACTTATTGGGATATGATAATAATAAAACTTTTATTATTTTCCTCTAAGGCATATTCCCTTCATTCTCCCATTTGCACAAGAATACAAATAATCTAGCTGGCATTTACGAATCATAAACCATATTCCCATATGAATTTAGGGATCATGCTGCTCATGAGAAATGTCATGTCCCTGTTCTATTTTACCAAATCAATATGTCTTTTGCAGACCATTAATGTCCTCCTAATTTTCACATTCCCTCCATTATCTCATAACGGGTTCAAGTATTGTAACATCCCAAAAATATTAAACATGGATCATCAAACTCTAATCATCAAAAATTAGGGTTAACAAAAACTTTTCCAACTAAAAATATGAAAGCATTCCTATGTGTGTGTATTAAAATTTGGATTCTTTTCAATTGCCATGGTTCTGTGTTTCTTTGCTTGTAAAATGATTCTTAGGTGAAATAAACATCATCTAAACAATCCCCAAACTTTTCCCAAAGACAAACAACTCAAAATAAACAAATGAAGTGAATGGTCACTTTGGCCAAATTAACTCCCATGCCTACTTTGGCTATCCCTAACGTTCAGAACTTAACAGAAACATCTGTGGATCTTTGCACCCCTTGTTAGTACTCATAATAATGTACCAAGGCCCACTTTGTGATCATCCAAAAAAATTCAATTACTAAGTTTAAATGACAGTTTAAATTTGAGTCTATCTCATATGGGAAGATCCCACTATTTCAAAAACCACACAAACAAACTCAATTTTCAAAACCCAAGCACCCATAGAATCCTCAGCACATGCCTAGGACACCCACCAAAAATCTTTTCAAAATTCAGAAGTAAGTTTCTTGCGGCCATTTCATCAAACAGCTTGCAGATACAAATCAAACAAATCACAAACACTATTTTGAGCAGTGTTTTGGCCAACCTTGTCCCCTCTCTAGCTCACAGCAAACATCTAGTAGATCATCTAGCTTAGTTAGTAACCTCCAGCATCACTGTGATCTTGCCAATGCCATCAATGGTGAGAAGGCCGAGCCTCACCATGTCACCCTAGTGTGGACAGTAGGCCAAAGGCCACACTAGCCTCGCCGACCTTGTCTGGGAGGTAGCCCATGTCTCACCGCCCCCTCTTGACCATCCCTAGCTCAAGAACAGAGACCAGAACCGCCATCAATGCCGCGCCCGCGCCGCTATCGACCATGCTGATGCGCACCCGAGTGCACGCGCCGTTCCCACGCAAATCCTCCCAATAATCTTGGAAATTCCAAAATTCTATGATCATTATCAAATTGTTAATTTTAACTACGAGTTCCCAATAACCATATATTGCTTGTGCAAATCCAGTAGACTCCAGCATCACTACTTATGTAGTCAACTCCTTAGATTTGTCCATAACATCCTTTTTGTGACAAATCAAGCTTGATGTCTTTCATTCATTTCTTTCTCATGACTTTGTAGTCATTAAGAAATATTAAGTGAACCTCATTACTTAAAAAGATCAAGTAACACATTACTTTTCAATCTTGAATGTAACTTAACAGGATTTCATGACTCCTAGTCATTTCTCGCATTTAGGTCCATCACGCTTCTTTGTATTTCGTAGGTATGACTTGTTCAAATAACATGCCAAGTGAATCAAAATATAATTATGCTAACTTGCAAAATATATATTTTTGAATCCTACTTTATTTTGTAAAAGTATTCGCTAAAACCTTATGATCATTATAATTAGTTTCGCCTCTATTTGTAGAGTTTGTTTTCATGAAATAGATTTTGCTGCGCCACTAAATAATCAAGAGCTAAGGTCAACTACCTTGTTTTGTACTTTTACTTTCTTCCACCTGCATTTTCATCAACACACATAAACTTAGGACAACAGCAGTTTTTCCCTCTGTGGAACATGTATTCATAGTTGCCTAAGAATACGCTACAAAGACTTGTTTATTCGCCATGATTTTGAATAATCGAAACCTCTAAAAACTCGAACATGCCATAACTCTTATGGTGTTGTTACCATGAATCCTTAGATGTTCCTTCTATTTCAAACGAGTGTTTGCTTATTTCTATCTTTAAATCTAAACGACAACTATAACCCTGATAAGAGATAATATTAGACCATATGTATCTAATACAACATGATTATGATATATAGACATATCAACACTATGAATTTGTCCAATTACCATAATTTGTGAAATATCTTTCACAAGTCCCTTTTCTGCCAATACTTAACTTAAATACTTTAGTCATACTAATCAAATCAAAGAGACTTTGTATTCCTATCAAGTTCATATCCCACTTTGCTTTGAACTCATTTGAACAATTCAAATCGATTCAAACTTGTGTTTCATTAAGTAAATACACCTATTCACTTAAGTCCATAATGAAATAATGATTTCCACTATCTATTGAAAATATGATACATCACTATGTATAAAATTCAACATTTCTTCGCATATCATTGTTTTACCAGAATGCAGAGTTTTAGTCACTTTGCCAAAAGAGGCATGGTTTTGCAAAGTCACTAGATAAAATACCTAATACCCCTATTTTCATATAAATGAAAAACATGCAATAACCCCTATTTTCGTTATTAACCTTTGGATATCTTTTAGTATTCTTATCCTTTATAAATGCTTAAACTATTATAGTAAACATAGTGATGAGAATAACTTATTTATAATCATAACCTGACCATAAAGGTATTACTCATAAGAACAGTATAGCTGGATTGTAACTTATTCATATGAATAATTGTCTCGCCTAAAGCAAGACACACAAACATGGATTATAAAATTATATTCAAGTAACTAATCCAAATGATAAACTTTGAGGGAAGGAGCGATGTCGGCCATCAACTAGTTTTCTTGCCATCATCAAGCCACATTGCCTCAATTTGAGCAATTCTCAAGAAGACCATCCTGTTTTCACAAAATGGGACAAGTATCCAATACTTTGTAAACTACAATGAGTTTTGCAAGAATTACATTTATAACTTTGTATATCTGTCATATACCCTTTTAATCCATGACCTCCACTACAATCTAGCCCTTCTGAGAGTTCTCAACTCTAATGCAAGATTTCTAAGTGATTCTCCAAATATTCTGATTTTCATCCCATCATGGAGGAAAACTCATCCAACGGCTCATACTTTATGTGCTTAATTTTGTAGAATACAAAATTGTATTCCAACTCTCCATCGAATGGAGAATGTGCCATTTTGGATGATTTATGGAGAAAACACACACTTGTGGAGTCATAAGATTATCTCATAATGGTTATTGTACCAAGAAGAGAAGATCAGCTTGTTACGAGGATATCCCTCAGGCGTGGGTAATAATATATGAAGTTGGACCCTTTTGTTAAGTTCCATTTCTAGCAGGAAATTTCACATGGTCGCAAAGGACCTCAATGAGATAGGCCATGATGTACTAAGTTATTTACAAACATACATCTAGACTTAGTTCATAATAATGAGTTCAATTCATAATTGAGCTCCCACTGAAATTGTCATCCCTTGGATAATTTCAGTGATCACACGATCCATCCACTATCCAACCACTGATCATCACGAATGGCAACATAGCTTAAAACGTAGACATTCTCCAATGCCAATCACATCATCCATGTGAGTCATGCTCGATCTTTCGATCTCTTGTGTTTCAAGGCCATGTTTGCACAAGCTAGGCTCGCCAACTCAAACTTGTGTGTATTTCCGTGTAACCTGTCTTACACCCACTATATGCGAATATAGATATGTATAGCCCCCGATCGTCATGGACGTCTTCATAACAAAGAACATTCTTGGTGGTGCACACACAAGGGGAACACTATCATTGGAATTTCGAGGCCATGTCGACAAATGCTAGGGTTGCCAATTCAACATTGGTTTTAATAGGGGTCATCTTATCTATGATACCATTGAGTATATAATACTAGCACACAATAAGATGCAAAGCAGGTATCAACATCATATGTATATTGTGATATGATATGGTCCTCCTTGCTCCTTGATCTCCATTGAGCGCTCCGGCATAATCTCCATCATGCCACTGTCATGATATCCATCGTGCCACCGGTTTTGACGCCAAGTCCACGGCGCCACCAATAGGTCGTCTATCGGAACGATGGCTATTACTACACAATTTAGTAATATAAAATTAAACTACTTTACCTTTGAAACGACCATGACCATATCAAATCACATGCCCCTCCTGAAACATAAAGTTAGACACCTCTACTTTATCTATTGCAAGTTTTACATGGTTGTTAGGGATTTGGTAATAGAACCGTTTCTAATCTATGAACTTTCCAACCACAACATGGATTCATACTGTTGTCTCAATTACACCCCTTTCGGGGCCCTCCGTTTTAAATTCTATATCAACTATTGTAAGAGAAACAGACACCTGCTAGCCACTTATATGAAATAAGCCGTATGTTGAGCGTGAAACCAGTCTCGCGTAAGAGTACGTGTAAGATGGGTCGGTCGCTTCATCAAACAATCCCGCGATATAAACAATTACACGTGGTAGGGTAAAAAATATAGCATCAATATCTGTTCAACACATGTGCGTACTGGTCGTACAACACTACTATGCATAGATCGGCAAGTTATTACCATATGGTAAATAACACATAATCATATCATTATGAAAATAGTGTTTTCCGACATTTTTGAAATGCATGTGATTAGTGTTGGGGTTCCGGGCAGAAAATCAAAAAAATTACTACGACGGATCGCCCCAACGCCCAAGATCTATCTACTAGTAATCCAATAATGGCCGAGAGGTTTTTGATACATACCCTTGTATTCAGAAAACGGTTAACATTTCAAGGGGAACATGGTTGCTGTAGTCGTACTCGTATCCAATCTCAAGGTCACGAAGCTCCTCTCAGGTCACCCTTTTCTCCAACAATGTGCAACATTCTGACTCACGACATCCAAAGTTCCCCAAGTATTGCACCTCGTGGCTTCGTACACATATGGTGTACGACAAGAACCTCCGTCTCCCCGATCACGCTGGGAGTATGTTGCGGAAGTAGATCTCCAGCTATGGAATCCTTGCAGCGCAACAGCGTGTTGTGGATGTGTCATCTCTTGCGTGAACAGCCCTAGGCCATAGCAGCGTGCGGATACAACTAGAGAGAGAGATTGGAGAGGAGGAGTTCCCAACTCATGTGATCAATCATATTGGTGTGTTCTACAAAGGGGAGAGGGGGCCTCTTTATATAGGGGGAGGGGGCAGCCTTGCCCCTCCCCAAAGCTATCTAGGCAGCGATCCATAGGGGGATGGAGGAGGTGGCCAAGGGGGCATCCCTAGGGCTCCCCAAATCCTAACCCTAGCCGACGTCCAGGGAGGGGGAATTCCTAGGCGGCAAAGCCCTTCTCCCTTCCGGTTTCCCTCATGGTCCCTTTTTTTGGGAACTTGGCCCATTAGTAGAATAACCTTTCAAATTAAATTTTAATATTATATTTAATATTAATTACATTAATTAATATTTAAATACATATTACCAAATCCGATTCGACCCGAAACACCTTTCGGTTCCCCTTCTATATCCTTCGAACAACTTCGGAACTTCTGAAATGATTCCGGTCCTCTCACCAGAACTTTCTAGTTTCCTTTCTTTCTCTCAACAACTTCGGATCTCTCTCCACGGAACAATTCCATCTTTCTATTTCTCTACTATCATTCCAATTTACGGAAAACCTCAAGTTCATCGCACCCTTAAGTGTATCCCCTCACGGCTCGGGAATGGCACAGACATGACTAAGAATTCTCTTGCGTCAATGATCAACACCCGGACCATGATGTTCGTGATGATCCATGTGCATTCCAGGTTGACAATGTTGTTTGAATCGTAAACTTCGAGTCCATTTCCCTTTGTTTCTTAGATACTACTTGTCCGAGATCCGATCATTAGGTATCTCCATACCTTGTTCAATCTCGTTACTGACAAGTATTGTTTAATTGTTACGGTGATATTACATCCCCATGAACCAGTCACATGTTACAACATTTATGGATGTAATCTCACCAAGTTGGCATAACTGTATCTTACCCTTCACTGGTGAAAAAAATACCGCACTTGATGTAATCTCTTCAACATGTTCCTCCGGATACCAACGACACAGTTATGATCACCATTTCACTGAGTGATGTTAAGTGCCATCAAAGTAACCTCAGAGACAGTGACTTGATATGGTCTCACGGTCTAAGGAGAAGTAGACTTCGTTGTTGACTATTAAAATGATGAACTTTGTGACTTTATCATGTCACAATCTTTAAGGAATGTCCATCATATCATTCACCAATGATATGACCTTGTTGTCAACCAGTGCTATCACTTCATGATCAAGAAACCTTGATCATCATGTTGCCCATTTGGTTTCTGAGGGATTGCTGCTAAGCTCTACTACCTGTTACCATCATTGGACATTTTCTTTGTTGGTCCATGTTGAAGTCAGTGGTGGAGAATGTCATGAAAACAGAGATTTGAGGGCTAGCACAGTTGGTTCAAGTCTTCAGCGCGGAGTAACTGGCATGATGATCCGTGATTTGTAGCAGCAGCTTATTAGTGAGTGTGGCAACACATGAGACGTTCAGTGTCTGATCTTGCAGGGTCAAAATCCAAGGTCTGGCCTTAATTGGTTGTGCCTGGCAATCGCCTTGTTGAAGGCATTGTTTTCCAAGTAGGAAATTTTTTTAGGGTGAAAACCTAAGATCTATGATTGGGCGACGATGACGCTTGTGCATTGTTCCCTTATTGTAGGCATCGCTTTTGGAGAAGATGGACTTCTGGTGCTGTTTTGGTGGTGTTAGTACTGCTGTTACAAGGAATATATTTTTTATAGCGGGGCTTTTCTTTTTTGTATTTTATATTTTTTTTTGGTTGTGTGCATCTGTAATGCCGCTAGAGCACTGCGTTTTTGCAGAGGGTGGGTGTAATTGGTATCTTAATTGATATTAATATATGCTCCTTTCAAAAAAGGTGAATACCTTTTCTGTAATTGGGAAATGTTGGAGCTGGTCTATAAACAAGTTTAATAACTTAAATACTAAGTTGATATAGCCAAGTATTCAAAGGTAAGTTGATTGAGTTTATATTTGTAAGTTACACACTATGATTCTTTTGGTATAACATATTTTAATTTGTGTTATAAACACATAAAATTTAAAGGTCATTTTTATTGAACATAATAATTACGGCTTTATCTAAGTAAATTGGATACTTTAGTTTTCTTTACATGTTTATCTAAATTATAAATGTAACAATAATTTTTAAAGTATTAAAATTTTATCTTTATTTTTTAATGAAAAATTATTTATTATTCTAGGAAATAGATTCTAAAGTCCTAAATAAACTTAATAGGAATTTATTTGAATTTTATAAGTGATATAATAAAATACATTTAATATTTTTAATAAATTCTAAGTTGGCAACTAAAGCTAGTACGGATTTATTTCAATTTATAAATGATAATATAAAATATATTTATTTTATTTTAATAAAAGAAGAAGGACTATAAAGTCAATTTTAACACTTATTTGTTTATAAATTTTAAAATGAATTGGAATTTTTTAATTAGCATTTTTTAAAAATAGTAGGTTTATTTTTATATACAAAAATGAATTTTTATTGGTTTTTAGGTATTTTCTTTATTTTGTTATATTGTATTAAGATTTTGGGTAGCTTTAATATTTAGTTATATTTTATTAATCTCAAACAAGTAAAGTTATATTTTTCTTGAGTGAATATTATTTTTATGATCATTTTGATATATGATGTGTATTTTTAGGATTTTTTACATTTTTATAGAGCCTATTGTACTTATAGATTACTATTAATTTCTTATTTCTTTTTCTAATTATTTTCCTTTTTATTTTTAGTATTTTATAAGCCTATTTGGTTGGATGTTCTGGGTCAGCCCAGCCCAACGGTCTGGCCCATTAGGTATAACCGGATAAGGTCCCTATCTTACGGTCACAGGAACTCCTCGTTCCCCTCTATTTGTGCAATACACTACCTCCTGCTGCCCTTCTGGCCGCCACCGATCGTATCTACCGCCACTGACTATGAGTGTCGCCTCACGATGGTTTTTCTCCGCTAGTTTCCCCCATCTTAGATGCTAACCCGCTCTCGTGTAGGACCCTGCCCGCCGCTAACCCTAGCTCGTGTGGTACAGGTGTGCCAACGCGTGCCTTCAGTTGCTTCTTGCACTCTGACCTCTCTCCTCTGCCCTTTAGGCCTTCCTTGCATTAACCATGACCTTCTACTTCTGCCCTTCCCGAGGTGGTGGAATACGGCAATCGCAATTGCTTGCGCGATGGTGGGTTGTCGCCTCATGGTGCTCTCCGTCAACCTAAACCTCACCTTACTCAATTCGAAGTCGATGAGAAGGTGCACAAGGTGCAACCCCGACGTCTCCTACTCCTAACACCGACGGGATGGTGCTGACAGCGCAACCTCGACATCTCTAGTGCTTTCTCTGATGCGATGATGATGTTGTATAGGGGATGTTCCATGGCTCTATCAAGCCTACGCTCCAGGTGCTCAACATCCTTGGTGAGCTTCGATCCTTTGTGACCAGCCTTCATGCTAATGTGTTATGCCATGTTTAAAAGTTGGGTGGTGTTTTGTGGTTGTGGGCTCGTGTTTCTGCTGGTGATCTGTTATTGTTTTGTGATATGTGGTGATGTGCAATTTTTCTGCTCACAAGACAGCTGAGAGGTACTTAATCAGATTGTAATGCTAGCTCATATATATAGTTCTAGATGATTTTATTAATTTTGCTCTTAAGTTGGATTTCTAAATTAATTTCTTAACCTTGTCTGTGAATACAAATAGTGGTTAGTGGTTTGTGCTATATGTAGTTCAAGGAGGTGGTCAGTGGTTTGTGCTCTGAGTAGTTCAAGGCGGATGATTAGCTACTAGCTGAATTACTTGATGTAGTTGGTCTTATTGGTCCTTTAACTGATGTAGTGCTAGTGATTGATGTTCTAATTAGGCCCAGAGTTAATTAAGTGGTTGATAAATGTTTTGGCACAGATGATATGCCTTAATAACTTGTACTAGACGATGAATGGTGTACTTATTGCGGTTCACCCCGGTTAGTCTGTTAGGGATGTTGTATGATTTGGCCACTACAATATAACTAGTCTAGGAATTAGAACTGTGGCACCCCGGACTTACGGTCCGAGAATACCCATTATGCATACAATTCATGTTCCCGTGATCAGTGAGCCGTGAGCATAACTGACCAGTATCATTACATCATCCATAAATTAACAAGTACAAAACTTACAAAGTGGCCATTATGGAAATTACAACACAAGTAGCGGAAGTCTTCCAGCGTAGATCCCATTTCATGCCTTAACCTAAAGGCAACTGACTAGGAAGATGGCCTAGCTCGCATAGACGTCAGCACCTTCATCGCTTCTTAATATGTGCAGTCTGGCCAAGTAAATATCCAGGGACAATGCTGGTGAGTACTGTGAATGTACTCGCAAACCACCGAGACAAGGTAACAAGATAATGCAGATTGGACTGTGGCGAGATATCTCTACACTATAGTTGTTTCTGAAAATCCTAACATTGGCATCTCTATATCTTTGTTAAAAAAGAGTTTTTGAAAAATATGCCTCCTTTTAGAAAGTCCGGATATCCCCATATCATTGTTAAAAACTTTGGAAAACAGTTATATCGTAAAACCCTTTTTAAAACATCTTCGATCATCTCTGGTGAAAACCAAACCCGTCCTTATCTTTCCTCGTGACCAAGTCACATCCTTTTTATTCATCTCAACATCTCCAAAGGGTACGCCTAGCACTTACCATTCCAACCATCCTTGATCATGGACACGTCTATTCGAATAGATTATACTCTTTCAATATTGTGCACTTTACCCACAAGAATTAATACATCCGGCGGGATACAACCACGGCCCGCTAGACACGGTAGATGGGGGTTCGGATAATTAAACCTAGATTTTCATTTGTCCATCCCTAGCAAAAGCGGCTTTTCCTTTTGGGTTTGTACTCCACGACACGAGTATGTGGCCTAGCACCATCCCTTCTGCACTTCCGTTTACCCAAACCCGCATCTTGGCAATATACAATTAGTGACTCCACTTCCCTACCCACTCCGAAAGCATACTGTCCGTGGGAGACCCAATTGTTGCACCGACACTTCCGCCATAGTGGGCGATGGGCCCCAGATCTGTAGATCTATGGTAGAGTCCACTCGGGCTTCTAGGGATTTCTCCCGTTAAGCAAGTACAAGCAGCCCCGGCTAAGTACAACAACTGCGAGCTAAGCCCCAGCGACTAGGGTAGTGTGGTTACATGGATAAATTGTTCCAGATATTGGCGTAGAAAATCCATTCTCTTTCTCTTGCTTAACTTTCTCTTCATCATCCTCATATCTCCTTTAGTAAAATTTCCACTCAGAAATGATGCCTCTTTCCAAGGGTTTTATTTTGAAAATTTTGTAGTAGGGTAAAACCCGAAATAGTTTTATCAGTGAAAATCCATGGTTTCCAGGAGGGAAGATGCTAACCATCTTAGCCTCGATCTAAAGGATAAAGATAGGTGTCAATAGTGTAGGTGTCCTAATGAACACTCATCCATAACTTGGAGGAGGCATGTTACTCACGCCTTTTATTTGAAACAAACCATGCATTTAATCATGAGTTTCATAAACGAGATATAAAACAATTGATAAAAAGGAGTAGGTTAACATAGGAGATGTCCCTTAACTTCTTTAGAATACTAGAAAACCAATAATGACAAATATAATAATAACCCGACGCTTCCTTCTTCTCAGCGTCACACAATCACAACTATCACCGTTATTAAGCATACATGCAAACAAACAATACCAAAATAAACACAATGCATAGAAGCATCAATACATACAGCAATCAACATGTAAATAAAATGTAAAAGTCGGTAAGATGCTGGATGATTGATTTGATGAGATTAGAAGATTGGGAGGCATTGGGAGAAGATTCTTTTGGGTTTATAGTCTAAGAACTACCTAAGAGAGGGGTTTTTGAACAAGGGCCTGATCTGTATAACACCATTGTACAAAGATGATATCATCAGATAGGTATTGATCAAATGAATCCAACAAAAGCGGTTTCACTATTTTATTAATTTGCATTGATTTATAATGATTTTTATAGTGGATAAAACTCTAGTTTTAGGAAATAATTCACCAGACATAACTTGTAGTTCCAAAAATTATTTCCTTGGGTGATTAGGGAGTATTTGGTGTACTGATTCAAGAGGAGTTGGAAACAACTCAAAAAAATTAAAAGAATGCACTTGAGAAATTCTCAAAGACAATATTGGATGCTTTTGTGTTTTCACCAGATTAAAATTTTAAGTTGTTTTGAGTTGAGTCCAAGGACACATGTTACGAAAAATACCTTTATGTAGAAATTTGAATCACTCAATTTGGAGTTACAAAGATAGTGTTAAGAATTTATTGGTGAATAAACAATACACAGGACATTTTAATTCACCAAAATTCAACAGGGGTCATAAAATTATGAGCTACTGGGTTTTGAAAGATGTTGATATATAGGTGTGCAGGGAGTTTGAATTAGGTAAAAATATTTGTTTTTTCCTAGGGAAATTTCTAAAGTCAAGAAGGGGTTGTTTTTGTTATTTTTTATTACTGGAAAAACATAGTTCAACTTGTCTTGGGACTAATTCTATAGTTGGGTAATTCAATTATCAACCAGAGGAAATTGGTTTTACCCCATTTGGGTTTTCAAACTCCCAGAAATAACAAATTACTTAAAAGGACATATCTTAGTAGGATAATTACCAGAGAATATTGGGTTGGCTTTTTGTCTATATTTTTGTTTTGCATGTTGAAGAAAACATGTGGGTACATTTATAAATTTGGAAATGACGAGAAGATGGTGTTTTTAATTTTTGAAAAGATTTAAACCAAGGATCTATATTCCAGATCTGGAGGAGATAAGCTAAAAAAGAAAAGGGGGTCGGGGTGGCCAGGCCATATTTGTGTGCAAAATGGGCCATAGAGGCGAATCCGGCCACCCTAATTTCACCACCCGCGGGAGGGGTATGTTTGAAACGGATCCGCGGGGTCCAGATGTCATAGAGCGGGAGTACCGAAGGGGTACGGGTGGGGAGGGCCGTTAGATCAAAACACGATCAACGGCAATGGTTCTTCTTCTTTGTTGAGCAAGGTGAAATAGAGGGATAAACCCTAGCTTGCGACAGAGGGAGTGGGGGAGGCCCACCGAGGGGTTTTCCAGTGATGGGGTGGCCATAGGGTGACGCGATGCACGGAGGGGAGCCAGATGAGGGGCGGAACGTTGCTGTTTGGTGCGAAACTGGGTCGCGAGCATCTGCACGACGGAGAAGGTTCGGGAGCTCATCGGAGAGGGCTCGAGGAGTCGTGCATGCCGATGGGGAGAGCTCTGCTTGGATTATACAGTATTGGGGAGTGTAGGGGCGATGCATGCAGATAGAGGAGGCTCAGGAGCTTTGGGTTTTTACAGGGCGTGCTTGACTCGGTCGAGGGCTTGGCGGCGGTCTCCGGGTACCTGCGTCCAAAGAGGTGGCACAAGGAGATAAATCAGGGGCTGAGGAGGGCGCATAGCAGTAGAGGGGAAGGAGAGGTCGCATGTACTGGTGGTTCCCTTTGAAGCAAGATTTGTGAGCTTCGGGCTTATTTTCCTCTACCTCGGGTGCATAGGAGCAGAGAGGGGTGGAGGGTAGGGGACGGGCGAGTAGGGAGGTGGGAGAGTGGAATGAGCCAGGGGAGAAGGGCCGGGGTGGTCTGGTCTCTTATTCCCGAGGTGCACGGGTCCATGGTGGACAAAGCTCATCGACAAGCTTGGGGAGGAGTGGTGGTCAGGGATAGGGCCTCAGGGGCGGTAGAGAGAGGGTGTCGACCTGTGTACGACTGGAGAGGGGTAGGGGAGTGGCTGCTAGTGCTGGGGTCTTTATTTCCCAAGATATTTGTCATGCATGTCTCCCTCCCTCTCTTACAAACACATGGGACAAAAAGAGGGGATGCTACAGGGGTAGTGCTACAGTGCACGACCATGAGGGAGTGGTGTTGTGCTGTGCAAGCTTGGCTTGATCAAGTTGATGTGGGTTGGGATGGTTTGATTTGAGCAAAACCTAGATTGGCAAAAGTGATCCGAACAATGGTTGTGAAGGAAGTTTGACAATTTGCATTGAGGAATATGGGTAAATAGTACTAGTAGATAGAGGATGTAAATTTATCTCGTCAAGATTTATTTGGGATTTTTCAAATGAGTTTAGGCCCATTTAAAGGCATTTATTCAAAAGTGTAGAAGTGGTTTATAGAAGCTTAAGTGATATTTTTACATTGGAAAAGGTTGGTTTTTGATGTGATATGGTCCTGAATAGCATAACACACACTGGAGAATTTTATTTGAATTTATTAAGGTGGGAAAGTATTTTTAGGGAATTATTTCTTCTTTCTGCCATTTAAGAAAAAGGGCAAAAAAGAAATAATAAAGAACCTCACAAATATTTATTTTGAGGTGGGAAGGTAGGTTATGAGGTGGAGAACTCAAATATGCATTCAGTATGCAAAGTTATTTGGAGAAAAACAAACTTTTATTTATGGGCAAAGATTCTAGTGTTTTGCAAAAAGTGGGATTTAAATAATTTTGGGGTACAAAAAAATTATGGGAATTATTTGGGGAAATAATATATCCAAGTAGATGATGTAAACTTGATTCATACATCATTGTCCACTTGGGTTCTGAAGGGTTTTTTGTGAAATGGGAAGAAACTAGATTTTAAGGAATCTAGGGTTTGGTTATTTTTATGCCACCTAAACATGGTTGGATAGGGATCTCAGAGCTCACCTTAGTACAAGGCGTAGATGGATAGCTATAACATTTTATATAGATTATCAAGGAATCAAGAGTAGGGCTTGTTTGCATTTGAGGTGGTCTAGAATAGATGGCAAACTTTGTTGAAAATAAGGCTGCCATAACAGATACATCATGAAGCCTCCTAAACCATGTTGGTTTAAGAAACACAAGTCGCCAATGGAATCAAGTGAGGTGAGGATTGATAGTCCATGATTATTATATCATAATCATGCAAATATTTTGTCAAGGGGAGGTAGCATATAGATGTGAGCTTCTACCAAATTAGGCAAGATGATAAGATTTGCAGAAAAGATTATTATCTTGACTACAAGACCATCAAGGATGAGTGTGAATTAGAATGGCTTAGACAAGGGCAAGAGTGGGATTTGGTAGTACTAAATATGTACTACAAGATGGTTAACTTACATTCTCAATAATGCACATAGGTTGAAAAAGATAGAGCTCCAAAGATTGAATCTAGATAAGAAATCCAGACAACCAACTTGCCAGGTTTGGGGAGTTTGACTAGTATGCAAGAGGGAAACATTGGAGAGGGTGGCAAGGGTTTATCCTTCTCATTAAGTGGCTTATATTGAGGTATATATTGGATATAGGGGTTCCATGCTTGTATTGGTTCTTCACTAAGTTGGAAACCATCAAGAGGGATTATCCCTGGATTGATCTGATTTGAAAGATGAGATGGTCACGAAGGTGGCTTGGGTTGATACAGATTTGGAGGCTTGGTCTGAGATTGATGATCACAAACATATATTGGGTCCTAAGGGATGAGCTACTAGATTAGCTCACTCTAGTTCCTAAGCAAACAAGGCAATGAGCAGATCAAGGCAATTAATCAGACAGCAGATCAAGGCAATTTATCTTATCACTTATACATCTATTACTAGGGTTACCATTAAGCCTAGCTTGAGCTAAGGATGGGTATTTTGAGTTGGGTGTGCTTTGACGTAAGATAATTACCATCTTGGTATTTCTAACAACATTTTAATGAAAAGGTTATTAATAAAGGTTTTGGAAAAGCGTAGGGATAAGAGTAGCTGGGAGTTCTATCTTGAAAACATAAGGAGATTATATATAGGTCTCCATAGTTTTGTCAATAGACTATTAGAGTATTTTGTTGTGCCAAAGTCATCTTGGCTCGGGTTTTTGAAATGCCAGAACATTTGACAATATGAAAGATGAGCCAAGACATCTCTTTTGTAAAATAGCTTTTTGTAAACTAGTTTTGAGATGAGGAGTACATCACCTGATACACAAACAGTTGCATGAGCACAAGCAAACAAGTAAGCAAACATTTCAACATATAACAAGAAAAAGTTTTTGTTCCCCCTGATTTTTGCCCTTCTGTTTCTGGAGAAGTTCCGATTGTCGTTCTTCTTGCAGGGTCGATGATTCGTATTTGGAGGGGTGGTCATCACTTAGTGCTAACTAGTGTTCGACTGTAGGGGTCTATCGGGTTTTGGGCGGGAAAGACGCAGTCTTTCCCCCTTAGAGCGACACTGGGGGTTCTTGGTGGAGTAGTATGCTGATGCTGGGGGGATGGCACTGCACATTTTCCTCCGGGGTGGTTATCTTCGGTCGACATCGTAGGAACCGGTTTATGAGTTAGAAGGTCTATCAGAAGGGGCGTCTACTAGCTTCCAGGTAATTAGTTCTGAGCTAGTTAGGGGGTCCGATGGTTTGGAGAATGCCATTGCAGTTTTGGCGGTCAAGGAAACGAGGTTGTTTAGGAAGAGGTCATTCCAGGTTTGGTCTGATCCAACGTCGTGGGTAAAACATGCAAATAAAGACATCACACTTGCAGATCACCCAGAAATTTAGCAGGTTCGTGCCGGTCGGTGACGGAGGTACTTAGGGTGTTACAAAACAGGTCTGTACCGTAGGGTGTCGAAGAACTTAGAGTTTTACAAAACAGGTTCTAGGACGATACGTAGTTCTACCCTAGGCTAATAGCCGCTTGCAGGCGACTCAGCAGAATCCTCTTTGACTTCCTTTTTTCGCCTTCAGGGAGGCGGGTGGAGGATCCTTGTATATCTTGTCGTTAGTGGTCTTCTGGTATTTGAGTGGAAAGACGCAGTCTCCACCTTAAAGCTTTACTTGCGGTCGTCAAGGTTGGGGTAGGTCCTTCGTTTTGGGGCATCGGCGTGACACTTGATTGGAGGTGTTCGAGTGGCGCCTTATTGCGACTACCTTGCTATGGTGGTTACCTAACTGAGCCATAAGCGTTATCTTTGTTATTTTTAGCGGTGAGCAATGCTTCTTCTTGTTCCTTAGTCGAGATAGTTGCAGGTTAGCTTTTAGAGGGGTTTGTCATAACTCGAACTCTTTTTTGCTTAGGAGTGATGACGGAGTAGACTCGTTGGCTTCGGCATCCTTATCTTCTGTATTCTTGGGGCATTTGGAACTAAGGTACGGGTAGGAGTTGTTGGGGACTTCTTTATGTGGCCATCCTGCTGAGGATAGGTTTCCAGCTATGGGGTCGCAAAGGTTAGCATCAGGATATGCCAATAAAGTGGTCAAAACTTTAGGATCAGATGATAAGCAACACATTCCAAGCATCATATAAGCACATGACAAGCAAAAAAGTCGTACCATAGGTACTAAGGGGTGACTACACGCTATAAGGGGAATCCTATATTCGGAATGCTAATCCTATGTACGGGCGTTATGGGAGGGTCTTGACTTCGATCTTGCCATTTGTTGTCATCGGTGCCGTACTTGATTTTTTTGGGGGCGATGAAGGACTCCGTTGGTAGGGCGACCTTGTAGTGTCTTTCGTCTTTGGTAGCTTCTTTGTTTTGCTTGACTCGGTGTCTCTTCATCTCGGGATCTCCGTCTCATAGTCTCCAAGTCGGACTTTGTTTTTGAAAACAGAACATTTGAAGTAGACAAGATATAGAGTAATATATTTTCAAATCATTTAAGTTATAGAAGGTGAGATAAGAAATCTTTTGAAAAGGCTTTTGAGAAAAATAGTTTTCGAAAGCCGGTGTTTTCTGAAATATTTTCCGAAATAGGGGTTGTCCTGTCTAACGTCCATGATAACTAAGGTCTCCTACAGTCCGGATGGCTCTGATACTATGTCTGTGGCACCCCGGATTTACGGTCCGAGAATACCCGTTATGCATACAATTCACATTCCCATGATCAGTGAGCCGTGAGCATAACTGACTAGTATTATTACATCATCCATCAGGTAACAAGTACAAAACTTACAAAGTGGACATTATGGAAATTACATCACAAGTAGCAGAAGTCTTCAAGTGTAGAGCCCATGTCATGCCTTAACCTACAGGCAACTGACTGGGAAGATGGCCTAGCTCGCATAGACGTCAGCACCTTCGTCTCTTCTTAATATCTGAAGTCTGTACAAGTAAATAGCCAAGGACAATGCCGGTGAGTACTTTGAATGTACTCACAAACCACCAAGACAAGGAAACAAGATAATGCATATTGGGTTGTGGCGAGATAGCTCTATAGTATAGTTGTTTCTAAAAAGCCTAGCATTGGCATCTCTATATCTTTGTTGAAAAATAGTTTTTGGAAAATATGCCTCCTTTTAGAAAGTCCGGATATCCCCATATCCTTGTTAAAAACTTTGGAAAATAGTTTTATAGTAAAACCCTTTTAAAAACATCTTCGACCATCTCTGGTCAAAAACAAAATCGTTCTTATCTTTCCTCGTGACCAAGTCACATCCTTTTTATTCATATCAACATCTCCGAAGGGTACTCCTAGCACTTACCATTCCAACTGTCCTTGATCATGGACACGCCTATTCGAATAGATTAGACTCTGCAGATTTTGTGCACTTTACCCACAAGAATCAATACATCCACCGAGATACAACCATGGACCGCTACACACGGTAGATGGGGGGTTCGGATAAGTAAACCTAGCTTTTCATTTGTCCATCCCTGGCAAAGGCGGATTTTCCTTTTGGGTTTGTGCTCCCTGGCATGAGTATGTGGACCAGTGCCATAGTCCTCCCTTCTGCACTTCAGTATACCCAAACCCGTAGCTTGGCTATATACAATTAGTGACTCCACTTCCTTCCCCACTCCTAAAGCATACCGTTTGTGGGAGACCGAATTATTGCACCGACACTTCCACTGTAGCGGGTAACGGGCCCCAGATCCGTAGATCTATGGTAGAGTCCACTCGGGATTCTAGGGATTTCTCCCATTAAGCAAGTACAAGCAACCCTGGCTAAGGACAACAACTACGAGCTAAGCCCCAGCGACTGGGGTAGTGTGGTTGCACGGATAAATTGTTCCAGATATTGGCATAGAACATCCGTTCTCTTTCTCTTGCTTGACTTTCTCTTCATCCTCCTCATATCTCCTTTAGTAAAATTTCCACTCAGAAACGATGCCTCTTTCCAAGGGTTTTATTTCGAAAATTTTGTAGTAGGGTAAAACCGCAAATAGTTTTATCAATGAAAATCCATGGTTTCTAGGAGGGAAGATGCTAAGAATCTTAGCCTCGATCTAAAGGATAAATATATGTGTCAATAGTGTAGGTGTCCTAATGGACACTCATCCATAACTTGAGGAGACAAGTTACTCACGCCTTTTATTTGAAACAAACCATGCATTTAATCATGAGTTTCATAAACGAGATATAAATCAACTGATAAAAAGGAGTAGGTTGACATAGGAGTTCAAGACGGGTGGCTTGCCTATGACCAAAGAGATGCCCCTTAACTTCTTTAGAATACCGGAAAACCAATAATGACAAATATAAGAATAACCCGATGCTTCCTTCTTCTTAATGTCACACAATCGCAACTATCGCCGTTATTAAGCATACATGCAAATAGACCATACCACAATCAACACAAGGCATAGAAGCATCAATACATACAGCAAGCAACATATAAATACAATGTAAAAGTGAGTAAGATGGTGGATGATTGGTTTGATGAGATCAGAAGATTGGAAGGCATTGGGAAAATATCCTTTTGGGTTTATAGTCTAGGAACTACCTAAGAGAGGGGTTTTTGACCAAGGGCTTGATATGTATGCTACCATTATAGGTATTGATAAAATGAACCCAACAAAAGTGTTTTCACTATTTTATCAATTTCCATTGATTTATAGTGATTTTTATAGTGGATAAAACTCTAGTTTTAGGAAATAATTCACCAGACATAACCCGGAGTTCCAAAACATATATACTTGGGTGATTAGATAGTATTTGGTGGACTGATTCAAGAGGAGTTGGAATCAACTAAAAACAATTACGAGAATGCCCTTGAGAAATTCCCAAATATAGTACTAGATGGTTTTTGTCTTTTTCACCAGATTAAAATTATAAGGTGTTTTGTCTTGAATCCAGAGACACATGTTAGGTACTGAAAATACATTTACGTAGAAATTGGAATCACTAAATTGGGAGTTATAGAGAGAGTGTTAAGAATTTATTGGTGAATAAACAATACATAGAATAGTTTAATTCACCAAAATTCAACAGAAGTTCATAAAATTATCAGCTATTGTGTTTTGAAAGATGTTAATATACAGGTGTGCAGGGAGTTGGAATTAGGTAAAAACATCTTTGGTTTTGCCTAGGGAAATTTCTAAAGTCAAGAAGGGGCTATTTTGTTATTTTTTATTACTGGCAAAACATAGTTGATCTTTTCTTGGGACTAATTCTATTAGTTGGGTAATTCAATTATCAACCATAGGAAATTAGTTTTACCCCATTTGGGTTTTCCAAACTCTCACAAATAACAAATTACTTAAAAGGAGATCTTAGTAGGATAATTACTAGAGAATATTGGGTTGGCTTTTTGTCTATCTTTTTGTTTTGCATGTTGAAGAAAATGTGTGGGTACATTTATAAATTTGGATATGACCAGAAGATGGTGTTTTTCATTTTTAAAAAGATTTAAACCAAGGCTCTATATTCCAGATCTGGAGGAAATAAGCTAAAAAAGAAAAGGGGTCGGGGTGGCCAGGCCAGATTTGTATGGAAAATGGGCCATAGAGGTGAATCCGGCCCACCCGGGTTTCACCACACGCAGGAGGGGTATGTTTGAAATGTCCCGGCGGGGCCCGGCTATCATAGGGTGGGGAGGGCCGTTAGATCAAAACGCGATCAACGGCGGTGGTTCTTCTTCTTCGTTGAGCCAGGGAAACAGAAGGGGAAACCCTAGCTTGCGATAACGGGAGTGGGGGAGGCTCACCGAGGGGTTTTCCAGCGATGGGGTAGCCACAGGGTGACGCGGCGCACGGAGGGGATCCAGATGTTTGGTGCGAAACAGGGTCACGAGCATCTGCGCAAAGGAGCGGGTTCGGGAGCTCGCGAGAGAGGGCTCGGGGAGGCGTGCATGCTGTCGGGGAGAGTTGTGCTTGGACTTGGCCGTCCTGGGGAGTGTAGGGGCAATGCATGCAGGTAGAGGAGGCTTAGGATCTTTGGGTTTTTGCAGGGCTTGCTTGACTCGGTCGAGGACTTGGGCTGCGGTCTGTAGGTACCTGCGTCCAAAGAGGTGGTACAAGGAGATAGACCAGGGGCTGAGGAGGGCACATAGCAGTAGAGGGGAGGGAGAGGTCACATGTACTGCTGTTTTCCTTCGAAGCAAGATTTGTGAGCTTCAGGATTCTTCTCCTCTGCCTCGGGTGCATAGGAGCACAGAGGGGTGGAGGGTAGGCGACGGGCGAGTAGGGAGGCGGGAGAGTGGAATGAGCCAAGGGAGAAGGGCCAGGGTGGTCTGGCCTCTTATCCCCGACGTGCACGGGTCCATGGTCGACAAAGCTCATGGATGAGCTTGGGGAGGGGTGGTGGTCAGGGATAGGGCCTCAGGGGCGATGGAGAGAGAGGGGTTTGGGCCTGTGTACGACTCTAGAGGGGCAGGGGAGTGGCTACTGGTGCTGGGGTCTTTATTTCCCAAGATATTTGTCATGCATGTCTCCCTCCCTCTCTTACAAACACATGGGACAAAAAGAGGGGGTGCTACAGGGGTAGTGCTATAGTGCACGACCAGGAGGGAGTGGTGTTGTGCTGTGCAAGCTTGGCTTGATCAAGTTGATGTGGGTTGGGATGGTTTTGATTTGAGCAAAACCAAGGTTGGCAAAAGTAATCCCAACAATGGTTATGAAGGAAGTTTGAAAATTTGCATTGAGTAATGTGGGGAATTGTATTGGTAGATAGAGGATGTCAATTCATCTCTTCAAGATTTATTTGGGATTTTTCTAATGAGTTTAGGCCCATTTAAAGACATTTATTCAAAAGTGTAGAAGTGGTTTCTAGAATCTTAAGTGATATTTTTACATTGGACAAATTTGGTTTTTGATATGATATGGTCCTGAATACCATAACCCACATTGGATAATTTTATTTGAATTTATTGAGGTGGGAAAATATTTTTAGGGAATTATTTCTTGTTTCTGCCATTTAAGAAAAAGGGCAAAAAGAAATGATAAAGAACCTCAAAAATATTTATTTTTGAGGTGGGAAGGTAGGGTATGAGGTGGAGAACTCAAATATGCATTTAGTTGGCAATGTTATTTGCAGAAAAAACAAACTTGTCTTTATGGGCAAAGATTCTAGTGTTTTGCAAAAAGTGGGATTTAAATAATTTTGGGGTCCACAAAAATTATGGGAATTATCTGGGAAAATAATATATCCAATTAGATGATGTAAACTTGATTCATACATCATTATCCACTTGGTTTCTGAAGGGTTGTGAAATGGGAAGAAACTAGATTTTAAGTAATCTAGGGTTTGGTTATTTTTGTGCCACCTAAACATGGTTCGATTAGGGAGCTCAGAGCTCACCTTGCTACAAGGGGTAGATGGATATCTAGAACATGTTATATAGATGATCTAGGAAGCAATAGTTTGGCTTGGTTGCATTTGAGGTGGTCTAGAAGAGATGGCAAACTTTGTTGAAAATAAGGCTGCCATAACAGATACATCATGAAGCCTCCTAAACCATGTGGGTTTCAGAAGCACAACTCCAATGGAAACAAGTGGGGTGGGGATTGATAGGCCATGATTATTATATCATAATCATGCAAATCTTTGGTCAAGGGGAGGTAGCATATATATGTGAGCTTCTACCAAAGTAGGCAAGATGATAAGATTTGCAGAAAAGATTATTATCTTGACTACAAGACCATCAGGGATGAGTGGGAATTAGAATGGATTAGAAAAGGGAAAGAGTGGTCTTTGGTAGTAATAAATATGTACTACAAGATAGTTCAATTACATTCTCAAGAATGCACATAGGTTGAAAAGGTAGAGCTCCAAAGACTGAATCTAGATAAGAAATCCAAACTTAGCCAATTTGGCAGGTTTAGGGAGTTTGACTAGTATGTAAGAAGGAAACATTGGAGAGGGTGGCAAGGGTTTATCCTTCCCATTAAGTGGTTGATGTTGAGGTATATATTGCATAGAGGGGATCCATACTTGGATTGGTTCTTCACTAAGTTGGAAACCATCAAGAGGGATTATCCCTGGATTGATCTGATTTGGAAGATGAGATGGTCACTTAGGTGGCTTGGGTTGATCCAGATTTGGAGTCTTGGTCTGAGATTAATGATCACAAACATAGATTGGGTCCTCAGGAATGAGCTACTAGATTAGCTCACTCTAGTTCCTAAGCAAACTAGGCAATCAACAGATCAAGGAAATTCATTAGGCAGCAAATCAAGGCAATTCATCTTATCACTTATCCAACTATTACTAGGGTTACCATCAAGCCTAGCTTGAGGTAAGGATGGGTATTTTGAGTTGGGTGTGCTTTTAAATAAGATAAGGACCATCTTGGTATTTCTACCAAGGTTGGAATGAAAAGGTTTTTAATAAAGGTTTTGGAAAAGCATGGGGATAAGAGTAGCTGGGAGTTCTATCTTGAAAACATAAGGAGATTATATATAGGTCTCCATAGTTTTGTCAATAGACTAGTAGAGTATTTTTTGTGTCAAAGCCATCTTGGCTCAGGTTTTTGAAATGCCAGAACATTTGAGAATATCAAAGATGAGCCAATATCTCTTTTGTAAAATAGCTTTTTTTAAACTAGTGTTGAGATGAGGAGTACATCACCTGATAGACAAACAGTTACATGAGCACAAGAAAACAAGTAAGAAAACATTGCAACATATAACAAAAAAAAGTTTTTGTTCCCCTAATTTTTGCCCTTTGGATACCAAATCAGGGTTGCTGAAATTGGGATGTTACAAGTACTATGATCTAGTTCCACATAACTGAATTTAAATAGTAAGTAGAGAGCTAGGTTTATGGAATTTAGTGATAGGTTCTTGAACATTCTATACTATACTTGATCTAATGCCACACTTTTTATGATTGAATCATATCGGGCATACATGGTTTGGTCCATTAGTTGTATAATGTGATCTGGTCCTAGAAGATTTGTTTGGTAAGTTGAACACTCAAGGCTTCTACAAGCTGAGTTGGTTAGACATAAAGCATGTATGATTAGTTGAACCTCGGTTTAGTGATGATCTTGGTTTTATAAATTGAATTAAACAACCATGTTGTCTGTCAAAAACTACTAAAAATGATTCCTAGGATTTTTTGCTAGGAAAATGATTTAATGTATGTTGTATGAATTTAACAAGTGAGATATCTTAATGTATCATGTTGTGGAGCTGCTCTAGTGCCTTCTATGACTATGATTGACTGTTGTGGTATCTCTTACGAGTGTGACACGTAGCAAAATCATAATCATATGATCTGCTGCTATAGATTAGGTCCACCAAGATATGGATGTGCCAGAATAAATTGATTCCATCCCATGATGCAGAAGCTGAGGATCTTGCATGACATAGATAGATACCATGATGTGGTTGTTAATTCCCTGTGAGGAACTTGCATAGATATTCCATGTAGGACCGAGGGAAACTTTCCCTCCTTTTCTATCTACTATATGACTTCTTTTTGTAGCCCCTTTTATCTAAGACTGTTAAGAACAAATATGGTATACAACAGATCAACTTGAGATTGTATTCCCTACCTTGAGATTCCTAGAGTTTGTTCCTCTAAACTTGGCTTTTGGGCCCAGAATACTCACTTATTGTACTACTAGATTACAGATATTTGTGGTAAGGCTTGTTTCTCCTGATTGATGCTAGTGGTTTACTCCTCCTCTTATTCTCCTTCTGGATCATCTCCAACTAATCCATGCTATACACTTGATCAGTCTATCCCCTAGGACTGATGTTTAGTCTACTTCTTGATTTGTTGTACTAACCTATTTCTTATATTAGAACATGGTGGCTATGGTGTTACTGATGGGAGTGCACCATTTTATGTGTTCTTGTGTTCTATAGTGGAGATGGAGACCTTTGATATGGTTAGCTATGAAACTGTGAAAAGCAGCTGTGCTACAGCTCTATCTTCCCTTTTATGAACTTGGGTGCTCCCTTATCAACCTCCTGGAGTTGCTGTTGTGTTGACAACACACAGCCTGCATGTAGATGTGTGAGATGCCTGCTTCCTCCAAATGCCTTGTCTCATTGGGAAGATATTTTCCTAGCCCGGAAACTATTCCCTTATGGACAGGCTTGGCTATATTGGTATTATCTTGGACTGGTATTTATTTTTGGTGGCCAATTGTTAATTTTCCCCTCTAGCTAATGATACAAAATTCTGAAGAACTGCCTGATAAGAATAGATACTATGATTTGGTAAAACTTTCCCCTTCAAAATTAAGCTCAATGATGAGACAAAACAGTGCACTTCACTATTGATATCTGAGAGTTCAATTATCAAACTAACCCCTTATTCCTTTAATTTTGTTTTGTTTTATTTCGAGTTTCTTTGTAGGTACAAAAGAATAATAAGAAAATAAGATACAAGAGATAAACATGAAATTTAGTTTAGAATTAGCTTTAGGTTTTTACATTATTCTTTTGTAATTTAATTATCTATTTTGGAAGCATGTAAATATAATATATTCTTGTATGTTATTTCCCTTGTTATAATATATTCTTGTACATTTTATTTTATTTAATTATTTTTGTAATTTGATTCTTTCTTGTAAATGTAAAAAATGATGTAATATAAAATAATTTTTTGCTCCATTATTTGTATCTTGGAACTTATAAATATTTATATCTTTATTTAAGAATATAAATTCAATTCTTTACTAAGAGACAATGTACTATTATATTAATTAGTGACGTTTAAATCTTTTCTTTTATTTGTATTTTGTAATAACCATGTATTCTTATTATTATTAGAAAAAATGTATTATTTATTCATAATTGTGTTTCAATTATGAAATTCCTTCATTATTCATAATACAATTTCATTTTGTTTTGAATTCAATATGATATTAAAATATTCCAAATTGAATTTTTTCTCCAAGTCAAAGAATTCAACAAGGTTCAAGTCGAAATTCACAGCATTTTCCCTAATGTTTCCATTAGCATAAGAGAGATCTCAATCCCCTTACAATCTTTTAGCGTTGTGCAAAAATTCCCCGGATTTTCTTATGCATGAATGCAATGCACACAGATGTGGACTCACTATTTCTAGGTGCTAATCCTGGGATGTTACAATCATGCTCGCCATCAACACGCAACGTCACATCCTCTCCAGCAAGAAGCTCTCATGCAGTGGAACCTGTTTTCATAAAACAGAACAAGTATCAGATACTTCAATGCTACAATAAGTGTTTGCAATATTATAACATTTATAAAATTATATATCATATATACCTTCATCATTGATGACCTCTCTGTCGATGGCTTCAACCTTCACATTCCTAAAACGTGATACGAACTCATGGAAATCATGTGTTTCCCATCACCACTCATGATGCAAGTTCTGGCGTATCCTTGATAGCTAGGAGGCAGTGACCGAAGTGACACGCCTATTGCAAAGGGGTTAGTCATCCAATAGTCCATGAAATGAACTAGTCTCATGTACACATCATGCATGCGCTCCAAGTGACTCTACATGCAAGTGTGTTCCTCCATCTTGAGGGAAAAGAAGTCTCCAAGCAGCTCATGCTTCCACATGTGCACATGGCCCACGAACTCCGCCCTTAGTTGATCAAACATCGCATATGGTTCAAGGTCACCATGAGAGGATGCAGCTCGTCCACCATCTCGTAGCACATATTCACTTGAATGAAGGTGGACATCTCATAATGAAAGTAGCGGTCTTCCCGGTGTCGTGGGGTCTCAACATAGTCCGTTAGCTCATACAAATTCATTATGTAGCATATGTAATCGACCATGCTATTCTTGCTAAGGAGAATGTTTAGACGCACAAGCCAATCATGGAAGTTGGATCCATCCAGTTTGAGCTTCTCGGATGCTACCCAATCAACAATCAGGAAGAACCATTTTCTATATTTACAATTGTAAAAGGATTTAGACTAAGTTTATAATTATGTGAGTTTAAATAACTCCACTAAAACTATTATACCCAACAAGGTTTTAGTGATGGCACGATCCCAATTCACTACACCACACCCGATCATCACAGCCGGCGATATAGTTGCAAAGGTGGACGTTGAAATGTCAATCACATCATTCATGCGACTCGTGCTTGATCTTTTGATCATCTTGTGTTCCAAGGCCATGTCTATACATTCTAGGCTCGCCAATTCAACCTTACGTGTATAGATGTGCAACATGGTTTACACCCACCTTATAATCATGGTACTGCATATCATACACGTCACATCCCAATTTTTAGAATTTGTACTGCATATCATACATGTCATTGCATCATAGTCATGTTTGCCAAATTTCAGTTTTGAAAGCTTTTTCCAAAAAAATCACTTGCATATGCCTTTTGTCACATACACATGAATGCTTGGTTTCTACCTCGCACCTGCTACAAAGTTATAGTTTAGTTATTTGGAAGGCACAGTGGAAGTGTAAGATTGTTAAACTAGAGGGGGGTGAATAGGTTTCTACAAAATTCTTTATAATCATTTACAAGTTTTACGCTTTGTAGAATATAAGTGAGCCTAAATGCAAACTAGGTGAGGCAACCTAGATGCTGAACAAGATACTTCAAGATGAAAGGCTATCACAAGGTAAACAACACAAGTAAGAGATCGGTTAAGGAATAACCGAAGCATGCGGAGACGAAGATGTATTCCCGTGTTCACCACCTTTGGGAAGGGGGCTACGTCACGTTGGAGGGGCGTGAGGTTCCACGAAGGATTCCTCACACGCCACAAAGGCTCACCTTCTTCTCCGAGCCTATACCACGAAGGAATAGCTCACTTACTCGTGGTAGACATTAAGGTAGTCTCCAAACCCTCACAAACTTTCCACGGAGCAAATCACAAGCTGAATGCCTCCAAGCGACCCTAGCCGCCTACGGTTTCCCACAAACCCAAGAGTAACAAGCTAACTCGATGAACCCAAGGGGGGAATGAACTTTGGCTTGATGGAAACATAGATTGGGACCTCCTCTTCCTTTCTACCAAACTGATTTAGATTTGGTTGGGTAGAATGGGAGATCCTCAAGCTTTTGTGTTTCAACAATGGGGGAGAGAGAGAAAGCTTAAAGAAATGAAATGTTTTATCAAGTACCTAACCTCACAGTGGAGAAGAAAGAGGTATATATAGTATGAGGGAAAAAAGAGACGTTTGGGGATTCCTGCGATAGAACCAGCAATAAGTCCGGTCGGACCGAGTTGCTCGCCGGAATTTCCGGCGACAGCTCCGGTGGACTGGACCACACGCCGTAATTTTCGGCGGCGACCGGAATTCTCGGAGAACAACCGAAAGGCTATGCAGTAAGCCATATCGGCGCACACCGAGAATTTCCGGCGGCGACCAGAAATTCTGGAGACAGCACCGACGCCGCCGGCGCTTTTGCCGATTTCACAGTAACCCCTCTTGACTCATTTTCAAGGCTATTTTCTCTCTCTCTTCGAACGGGTGTGTGGTGGTGGATGATGAGAAGTATATTTGGTGTAGAACAACCCCAAAGAGCGCATCGAGATCACCCTTCTTAATAGTGCGGTGTTTCCTATTTTAATAAAGAGTAAATAAGGGAAAATAATAAACAAAACCACCGGCTCTCCATAAAGAAACGAATGGGGGGGGGGTCACCCAACACCTATCACCAACAACCTGTGGACTCTCGCCTATAGAGAAGCTAATAGAAACATTAGTCCGTTCTCTAGCTCTGATGTCATAGTTAACCAAAACACTAGATAAGGGCTATTTGCCCTTTCAATATCCCCCTTTTTGGTTAACGATGACAAACCGAGCTAGAGTCAAAATATGATATTATGATACAATTAGATCTAGCAAATAATAGCAAGCACACAGTGATATGAAATCCAAGTACAATGAGAGAAATGCAAAGTTTTCCAAACACACACACAAATGGTTCGATAGAGCAAATAAAAGCACAAGCCCATGAGAGACAAACGAGCAAAGTAGGGCTTGTGCAAGAGGCAAATCATGAAAGAAGCGACTCTACTCTTTCTCACCCTTTGGCATCGAGACCAAAAAGGAAGAAATGAGCAGAGAGACCGATCTAGCCAGTGAAGTTGTCCTCATCGTCATCATCATCATAGGCTTCTTCCTCCTCTTCTTCTTCATCGTCACCCTCCTATTCATCCTCATCCTCACCATCATCATCATTCCTTGTAGATGTAGCACGGCGGTGAGAGGAACTAGAAGTGTGAAACCTGGGGAACATAGATGGATCAAAACCCCTAAACATGTCCTCATCCAGCGGGGGCTTCTCAAAGTTGACATAAGGGACAGGAGCTAGAGCATTGCCCAAGTCTAGAACTGGTCGACCATGCTCTGTGAAGAAAGCATTGTGCTGCCTCTTGTTCTCCTCACTGAGCTCCAAACTACGATGGGCGACATCATAGGAGAAGCGACACATATCCCACAAGCTGTTGAAGAACCGGGCAAGTCTTTTCTTGCGAGGAAGAGCACGGGGAAGATCCCTACGAGAGCGCGAGACACTAGCAATAAGAGGATCATGATCAAGCTTGGTCTGGCGTTCAGACGGCATCATCAGAGGGAGATCCACATGAGAGCCTCGACGAGGTAAGGTGAAATCCTCCATATCTTCACGTGGACCTTCGGGGATAGCAGATGCAGGAATGGTGGCCTCAATCAGACGCTGAACATACTGACATAAATTGGGAGTCATGCGATTCTCAATGGACCGCTTAATCTCACAATAGATGAAATGACACACATTGATCTTCCGGAGGCGACGAGGATCACAGTAGTATAGCAGATTCTTGTGGTGACCGCGGACATCAACAGCATCACCAGCCTTGCTCACAAGATTGTAGCGGAAGAACCGAGCAAACACCATATAGTAGTAGTACATGCCTAACAAGCTGTGAGGTTGATGGCTGGGGTCACTGGGATAGCAGAAAAGGAGCTGGTTGTCACTGAAGACCTTCTCAGACTGAATGTAGAAGCCAAAGACACGGTCAGGAGGGTAACCCAGGGCATGGCAGAAAGCATCAAAAGAAGCCGAGTACGGCTTGGTGCCGGTCATCCAAGTGACAGTGCGAGCCTCATCAGTGTGAAAGTAAGAAGTGTAGAAGATTTGGCGAATGAGATCTGGCATTAGCTTGACCTTGATAGTAGAAATAGCAAAGACATCCATCTGCTTCAGGGCCACATCCACATGCTCAAAATCGGAAGAGAGGTAATGAGCATAGTGGTCCTCATTGAGATACTTGGGAGGAACAAAGAAACCCCGCTTTATACGAGTTGGCTCATTGTAAAGGTCATCCCAAAAGCACTTCTGAGTGTCAGTCTAGAACATCTTGTCAGCCCCAAGATCAGTGCGGTTCGGAAAGCGGTATGGATTCTGCCTCCTCAAGTCCCGCCACTGATTCACATTAATATCCGAAGCAGTATTGTAGTTGGGAGGAACTTCTTCTTCAGTAGAACCAAGACTGGACTTGCCCTTGACAGCGGATCTTCCAGCAGAGGCTTTCTTCTTCTGTCCACTTGCAGATCCAGAACCCCTTGTGATAGCAACTTTCTCCAGTTGACGTTGAGTGAGGCGAGGAGGAGGAGGAGGCCGCTGAAGAGAAAGCTTTCTCTTTTTGCCGGTGTCGGGCTCAAAATCGCTGTGGTCAGACTCTGCACAAGAAGCACACAAGAACGCAAGGCGAAGAAAGCAAATGAGCATATATGCCATAAGAGAGCTCACAGGAACACAGATTGAAAGTTGGGTAAGCGCATGGACAGATGAACAAGCGAAAGAAAAAGTTCGGCGCCAGGTCCGGCGGAACCGAATCTTTCGCCGAAATTGTCGGCAACGGTTCCGGCGAACTGGAAGCTCGACCAGTATTTCCGGCGAGCATTGCGGTCGACCGGAACGTTGACCAGAAATTCCAGCGGCAGTTTCGGCACAATCGGGCCTGGGACTGAAAAGTTAGGGCATGCGACTATGAGACTATCCATGACTTAGTACTTGCACAAAGAACAACATGTGGGAAAACAGGGGGGGTGAAACTAGAGTGGTACTAGCCTAGTTACTCTAGGTGGTAGAAAACTAAGGGAGCACAAGTGACCATGAAAGCTAGGGTTTCACCACCAACAAGAGAGATAAGAAGGAGAAGAAATAGCACAGTACCCTAGGACGCCGAAGAAGAAGCCATGCCCCTCCCTTGCCAAGTATGTGCACGAACAAAGCACCACACGAGAAAGAGGGGAAGCACTCCCCGATCTCCCAATGTGGGCAAGGAGAGAGCAAAACCTTCCATGAAAAGACTTGTAGAGGCCCGATCTACAAGTTGGTGGAGTAGGGAGGGATTTGGGTGGAGGGAAGGGCCTATGGGGTGGGGAAGCTTGGGGCGGCAGCCATGGAGGAGGGGAGGGCGTGGGGAAGAAAGAAAGAAGAAGATGGAACTGCCCCATGCGCGGGCTATACATACCCCCTCAGAAATTTTTCGGCGATAAGTCCGGTCGAACCGGTGCCCATGCCGGAATTTCCGGCAAGAACATCGGCGAACCGGCCCCGTGACCAGAATTTCTGGTGGCGAGCAAAAGTTTCGGCAGAGAACCGAAAACGTGTACTGGAAGGGTTTTCGGTCGTCTGCCGGAATTTTTGGCGGTCACCGGAATTTTCGATCGCCAGGCCGGTCGAACCGGAATTTTTGCCGGAAAATTTCTGGAGACAACGTATGAGTAATTTTTTCTGGAGATGAAACATTGTGAGTAATCATATGAGCATATACACAAGATCCAAATGAAAACCATATAAAGCACTGTCCATATGACAAGGTCATGAAGTACCAAAAACAATGAGAAACCATGGACAAAGGATTTATCTTGGAACATCAAGGCACCCAATACACAAAACCAACCATTTGGTGGAGGATTTCTCCCCCTATGTTTAAGCACACATATCATGGCGCCTCAAAGATAGATGCTTGGACCCATATCATGAAACGATATCAATTTATGTTGCACACATAGGTAAGCATCAAACCAAGACATGGTAAGATAACCATCCCTACATGTGGTGCGCGACTAGGCTACATAGCACGTTAAGAGCAAGAATATAGTGCAAGAAGAAAATCAATCCAAGTTTTGTGGATCTAGGATACCGAGTTCTCGCCTCAACATGACAAACCGGACTTCATCCAAAGGCTTCGTGAAGATATAGGCCAATTAGAACATTGTACCCACATGAGTGAGATTGATATAACCATTTGCGACATGGTCACGTAGGATGTGGTGGCGAATGTCAATATGTTTGGTGCGACAATGTTGGACGGGGTTATTGGCGATCTTTATTGCGCTTTCATTGTCACATAGAAGAGGCACCGTACCAAGAGACACACTATAGTCCTTCAAGGTTTGCCTCATCCACAACAACTGAGCAAAACAAGATGCCGTGAATATGTATTCGGCTTCGGCGGTGGATAGGGCTGTGGAGTTTTGTTTCTTGTAAGACCAACTCACCAACGACCGGCCAATAAATTGGCAAGCCCTGGAGGTTGATTTCCGGTCAACCTTATCACCTGCCCAATCGGCATCCGAATAGCCAACAAGCTCAAAGGTTGACCCCTTTGGATACCAAAGCCCGAGAGTAGGAGTGAGAACAAGGTACCTAAAAATCCGTTTGACCGCCATTAAGTGGCACTCCTTGGGAGCGGATTGAAAACAAGCACACATTCCAACACTTAACATGATATCTGGCCTAGAAGCACAATGGTAGAGCAAGAACAAATCATAGAACGATATACCTTTTAATCCACGTCCTTCTCGCCAAGTCCAAGGCCAAGTTGTCCATGTAGTGGCATGGGTGTCTTCATGGGATTAGCCTTGGCCATCTCGAACTTATTGAGCATGTCCTTAATGTACTTCTCTTAAACGATGAAAGTGTCGTGAGGAAGTTTCTTTATGATGAAGCCTAGAAAGAACTTCAACTCCCCCATCATGGACATCCCAAATTTCATAGTCATCAACTCGGCAAAAGTTTTGTTATTGGATTCGTTAGTTCCACCAAAGATAATATCATCAACATAAATTTGAACAATAAATAAGCCACCCCCTATAATTCGTTTGGTGAAAAGGGTGCTCATACCAATCACGAGGACCTTGCTTTAGTACGTAGAGATCCTTATGGAGTAGATACACATGGTTGGGATAGCGTGTGTTTTTGAAACCCGGAGGTTGAGCTACATATACAACCTCTTTCAAGAGACCATTAAGAAATGCACTTTTCACATACATTTGAGAAAGCTTGAAGTTATGGAAAGATGCATAAGCAAGCAAGAGACGAATAGCTTCAAGACGAGCAACGGGCGCAAAGGTGTCCTTATAGTCAATACCTTCTATTTGGGCATACCCTTGCTCCACTAACCTTGCTTTGTTTCTTGTGACGACCCTGTTCTCATCTTGCTTGTTCTTGAACACCCACTTGGTCCCAATGACATTGATGCGATGATCTTTAGGCCTCTCCACTAGAGAACAAACTTCATTGCGGGTGAAACACTCGAGTTCTTCTTGCATGGCAATGACCCAATCCGGATCCTCCAAAGCCTCATGCACCTTAAGGGGCTCAAATTTGGACACAAAGGCATGATGCCCACAAAAGTTTGTGAGGTTCTTCTTCCTGGCACGGGTCTCGATCCCTCTGATATGCTTCCAGGGATATTGTTGACTTGAAGTCCACTTGCAATGGAGGCGGCCTTAATCTTCTAAATTGTGCCTTCATGATCCACGAATTCATCTTTTGAGGGGCCTTGATCATTGACACGTCTTGAGCTTGTCCTTGAGATGGAGGTTGATCTTCTACTTGGTCTTGCTCAAGGGGTTGAGGGCTTGATTCTTGTTCTTCGGTTTGCATGGCATCTTGAGTGAGATGTTGATCTTGTGATGCATTTGATGGCTCAATTTGGGTAGATCTTGGATCTTATTGAGTTGAGCTTGATTCTCGCCCACCATCTTGTTGAACATGGATGTGAGACTCGGTTGGAAAGATGTGCCCAATACCCATGAACTTGATGACTTGAGAAGAATCACCATCACCTACATCACGAGAAGAAACTTGCCCCTCATGGGGTCCATTATTCTCCAAAAACTCCACGTCACAAGATACTTCAACACAAACATTGGTCTTGTTGTACTATCTATAGGCATGAGAGTTTTACGCATAACCAACAAATATACTCTCTATAGTTCTAGATTCGAATTTACCGAGGTTTTCCTTTTTGTTCTTGACGAGGCACTTGCATCCAAAGACACGGAAGTAGTTGACATTGGGCTTCTTACTTGTGAGAATCTCGTATGGAGTCATGTCAAAGGGAGCTCGGAGGAAGAGCCGGTTCATGTAGTGGACCGCGGTAGCAATAGCTTCTCCCCAAAAATTATGAGGGGACTTGAATTCACTCAACATTGTTCTTGCCATCTCAATGATTGTCCGATTCTTCCTTTCAACAACACCATTTTGTTGAGGGGTATAAGGAGCTGAGAATTCATGCTTGCTCCCCTCATATTCAACAAATTCTTGCATGGTGTAGTTCTTGAACTCGGTGCCGTTGTCGGTTCTAATGGTATTGATCTCGACTCCATGAGTGCATTGAGCTTGCTTGGTGAAGATCATGAATTCCTTGAAGGTCTCACCCTTTGTCTTGAGAAGAAAGACCCAAGTATACCTTGAGTAATCATCAACAATGGCCAGACTATATCTTCTTCCACCAAGGGAGTCATATGTTGATGACCCGAAGAGATCCAAATGGAGAAGGATGATTCTTCCCAATTTGCTTTCCTGAAATGCAAGAACTACACACACGATCTTTCTCAAAGGATACACCGGTTAGTCCAATAATATGCTCACCCTTTAGGAGTTGATTGAGATTTCTCATGTTGACATGAACTAGGAGACGATGCCAAAGCCATCCCTTGTCAGCCTTGGCCATTAGACATGTAGGAAGAGATTGGCTCTCATTCGAGAGGTCGACCACATAAAGGTCGTCTTCCACGTTTCCAATGAGAACCAAGCTCAAATCATCACCCATAAAGACCTTCACAAAAGTTCTAGAGAAATAGGAGTCACAGCCATCATCCGCAAGATGTTTAATAGAAAGCAAGTTGTAACCAAGGTTTTCAACATGTAAGACGGTCTCTAGAGTCAAAACCTTGGAGATTACCAACTTACCATAACCTAGTACCTTTCCTTTAGTGTTATCTCCAAAAGTGATGCTTGACGTTGAGTTGACATCGTGAATGAATTGGTCAATCCCACTTCTACCTCCGGTCATGTGATTGGTGCATCCACTATCAAACACCCATTTTGATCCACCAGAGGCATAACCCTACAAAATCAATTCTTTGATTTAGGAACCCATTGAGTAATGGGTCCCCTAGCATTAGAAAAAGATCCTTATGTAACCAAATTGAGTAGGACCTATAAGCATAACCATTTCGAGGGCCAACATATTTGGCATATACATCTCCTTAAGTGACCTTACATAGCACATAGGAAGGATTAGACTTTCCCGCATACTTGTGATTGGGATTTCCCCTCATGACTCCCCCACTCACAACATTCCTTTTGACTTGGTAAACCACCTTGTCACCTTATTTTACAAAGGTTATCTTGTTTGGTGGAATGGCATTGCTCGTGTTGTTCTTTGGATCAAAACCGACACCTTCCTTGGAAATTCTCGTCTTTTGACGGGATAAAATCTCATCTAGGATCTTTCCCTTGGAGGTAGGTGCACGGTGCTCTTTCTCAAGTTGCTCTCTCAACTTCTTATTTTCCTCAATGAGATGAGCTTGATCAAAGGTAGAGTTAGAGGCACAAGAATAATTTTCAACAATAATTGGATCCTTCAATGTACCAAGAGATTTCTCATAGGACACCCAAAGTTGATCATGATTCTCTCCAAGTTTTATGAGCTCACGCTTGACAAGCAAACTAGCCTTCTCAAGGTGCTCAAGGTCCTTGGTAAGAGAAGCATGAGCAACTTCAAGCTCCTTCTTTGAGGCATCAAGCTCTTGGGACAAAGAGTTAGACCTATCAATAGTGTCCATGTCTTTTGCTTTATCAATTTCAAAAATTTCGATTGGTAGTTTAAGAAAAGAATTGGTATTCTTTTCCTCACAAAGCTCTTGCTCAAGAAGATTGAATCTTTGTTTCTCATCATCAATATGAGATTCCAAGCTATCAATGGCCTCATCGCGTGAGCTCACAAGTTCCATTAATTGCTTGACTCTAGCACGAGCAATGGGAGGAAGAGACTTCATGTAGCATACATTTCTTTTATATACTCTTCACCAAATTCATCACTATCATTATCACTATCATGATCACTCTCAAGATCATCCAAGACGCTAGATAGGGATGGAGGAGAGACGATTACCTTGGGGCTTCTTGCCATAAGACAAGAACCGGTGATCTTGGGAATAGGACTCTCGATGTAGTCCTTGGCGTAGTCGTAGGTGAGAGGTGAACCGGGTTCGACATATGCCAAACAGGTCACACCCACCACTTTCTCCTTATCCCCACACTCCACGTAGGACTCGTCCTTGGAGCTCCTTGCCATGAGCCAAGTGGTAGTGACCTTGGGAGTAGGAGAGTCGTCGGTGTAGTCCTTGGTGTAGTCATAGGTGAAGAGAGACCCGGGTTTGGCGAAGGCCAAACCGGCCACTCCAACCACCTTATCTTCATCCTATTCCTCCTTGTCGGATATGTATTCTTGACCTAGGAAGCCCTTGCCATCACGCCTATTGTTCCTCTTGAATCTTTCATTGATGGGGTTGGGCTTCAATCTTGGTTTGGCACCCTCTTCATACTTGGGCTTGTCAAGCCTCTTCTCATAAGGACATTTATCGGAAAAGTGGCTTGACTCATCACAATTGTAGCACGTCCTTTTCTTCTCACTTTATCCCATTGAACTTCTCCTTCTTCGGAACTTCATGTCCTTGGTGAAGAGAGCAAGTTGAGAGAGCATATCATCAACTCCATCAACTTCGCTTTCTTCATCACTAGAATCATCTTCTTGCACATGCTTGGCCTTTAGTGCTAGAGAGTGAGAGGACCCAATAACACGGTTGATCTCCTTGATCTTTTGCCCTTCATCTGCCAAGTTGTCCATGACAACAAGATAAGAGACTAGATCATCGAGAGTGAATTGATTAGCTCTATCAAAGAGTTGCAAGTTCAAGGCAAGCTTCTTATCGGTGACCGCGATCATAGAGACAATCTTGGACTTGATGAGATCATAATTCAAATTGAATCCATCATCGTACTTCTCACATCCTATGCCACCAATATTCACGCGGAGGGCAACAAGTCTCTTGTATGCTTCAGCGGTAGTCTCACCATCATGGTTCATGAACATGTTCATCTCTGACTTGGCAGCTTCATACTTGGATTTTTGGATAAGAGACGTTCCCTCTTGGAGAATGACAATCCTATCCCAAAGATCCTTGGAGGTGGGGATGTCACTGACTTGATCATGGAGAGTGCGATGAATGACACTCCTTATCTTGTCACAAGCCGTCGCATTTGTTGACGGTCGTAGCACTCTCCCGGAGTGAGGTTGTTGGGATCATGAGGGTGGAAACCGGTGCACACATCTCCCAAAGTTCAACACTGCAGTTGCAAAGATGAGATTCCATAGAAGCTTTCCAATGAGAGAAGTGAGTTCCATCATAATGAGGTGCAGGACCCGAACCATTAATATGCGGCATGATATTCTTTTGCTTAGGATAAACATAAGGAAATTGATTACGGGACGTGGACAATTTTGACGAGCCGCTCTCATGAGCGGACTCGGCATCCTTATCCTTTTCGGTGTCCATTGGCCTCCATTGAGGTACTACCAATGGGTTACCAAGAAAAGTCCCATCGCCAATGGCCTTAAGTTGTCCTTCTAGGTAACTCATTCGAACAAGGAGATTGGAATCAGCCTTGGCATTTTCAAGGGCACCCTTGGCTGAGATTTCACGAAGCTCCTTGACCGAATAAGTCTTATCCTCCTCATCATCGGAGAAAACCATCTTTTCTCTTAGGCGGTGAAGCCCTTAAAAGAGCCCTAGGATATGATACCAATTGAAAGTGTAAGATGGTTAACCTAGAGGGGGTGAATAGGTTTGTACAAAATTCTTTATAATCTTTTGCAAGTTTTAGGCTATCACATGGTAAACAACACAAGTAAGAGATCGGTTAAGGAATAACCGAAGCACGCGGAGACGAAGATGTAGTACCATGTTCACCACCTTTAGAAAGGGGGCTACGTCACATTGGAGAGGTGTGAGGTTCCACGAAGGATTCCTCACGCTCCACAAAGGCTCACCTTCTTCTCCGAGCCTATCCCACGAAGGAATAGCTCACTTACTCGTGGTAGACTTTAAGGTAGTCTCCAAACCCTCACAAAGTTTCCACGGAGAAAATCACAAGCCGAATGCCTCCGGGCGACCCTAGCCGCCTAGGGTTTCTCACAAACCCAAGAGTAACAAGCTAACTCGATGAACTCAAGGGGGAATGAACTTTGGCTTGGTGGAAACATAGATCGGGACCTCCTCTTCCTTTCTACCAAAGGGATTTGGATTTGGTTGGGTAGAATGGGAGATCCTCAAGCTTTTGTGTTTCAATAATGGGGGAGAGAGAGAAAGCTTCAAGAAATGAAATGTTTGCTCAAGTGCCTAACCTCATAGTGGAGAAGAAAGGGGTATATATAGTATGAGGGGAAAAAGAGCCGTTTGGGTGTTCCAGCAATAAGTCCGGTCAGACTGAGTTGCTCGATGGGATTTCCGGCGATAGCTCCGGTGGAACAGACCACACACCGGAAATTTCGGCGGCGACCGGAATTCTCGGCGAACAACCGAAAGGCTATACAGTAAGCCATATCGGCGTACACCGAGAATTTCAGGCGGCGACGGAAATTCCGGCGACAGCACCGGCGCCGCCGGTGCTTTTGCCGATTTCACTGTAACCCCTTTTGACTCATTTTTCAAGGCTATTTTATCTCTCTCTTCGAACAGGTGTGTGGTGGTGGCTGATGAGAAGTATATTTGGTGTAGAACAACCCCAAAGAGCGCATCTAGATCACCCCTTTTAATAGTGCGGTGTTTCCTATTTGACTCAAGTGTAAATAAGAGAAAATAATAAACAACACCACCAGTTTTCCATAAAGAAACGAATGGGGGTCACCAATCACCTATCACCAACAACCTGCGGTTCTCACCTGTAGAGAAGCTAATAGAAACATTAGTCCGTTCTCTTGCTCCGATTTCATAGTTAATCAAAACACTAGATAAGGGCTATTTTCCCTTTCACCCAGATGTGTAGAGGGTTCCACCACGAACCCGTAGCACTTTGAATCGCCTCAATCGGATGTCTGGATCAAAAGTTATGACCTGCTAAAGATTTGTGAAATTTCAGATTCGGTTCAGACAGTCAAGGTTCAGTTAATATTCATATCTTAAAAATAAAAAATAAAGTAAAAACAGAGTAGCGTGCGCACGCCAGCCGTGACCAGTGCCAGCCCACCCGAGTCCTGCCCAAAGCCAGCAGCCGGCGTGGCGCTACGCCCGTGTGCGATGGCGACAACAACGGCCGCGACCAGCGGCAACCCGTTAAGCGCTAGCGTACGCGCCAGGCGGCGTGCACCGCTCTAGCAGCAGACAACAGAGCACCACCACAGCCGGCCCACCTAGCCCGCGCAGACTGACAGGTGGAGCCCACCTATCAGCCGCCGCCACAGCTCGCGTCGGACACGAATGTCGAGTCCGTGTTCTTCACGATATCGGATGCACCGCAGTGCCCCGATTGCCTCATCTTATAGCCCCGTGCCTCCTCTACCAGGACCCTCTCAAACCCTAGCTCGAAGCACTGCCAGCGATCGGAGATTTCCCACCAAAGTTGGAACCCGCCGCAGCCACCATTGCCGCGGTAATGAGCTCCGCCGCCACGGCCAGCCTTCCCCTCGCCCCCGTTTTCCACTAGGCATCTTCCCCGCGCTTGGCTGATTCGCCCCGTCATCTTTTCCGTGCAGCGCAAACCCCGAAGCCCCCTCGTGACCTTGTCAGAGCCGCGTGCCGCCACGGCGTCTCTAGCCTGCCACGCCTCCACTCGCGGACACGAAGGGCATCGCTGTCGCCACGTTGAGAACCGCCGCCACCCCCGCATGCTGTATGCCACCTCGCCGTCGTCTAAGACCGCAGGAGCTGCCGCGCCGCCACTGCCACCGGTGAGCACCACTTCGCAACCTCCCCTGCCGTTGGATCTTCCACGGACGGCTCAGATCAACCGTGGACTGTTGACCATTGACTGGTCAGCTGCTCCGTCAGCGCTGACTCAGCATTTGACTGGTCAACCCCTTTTCCGAATTAAATAAATAGGTTAAAACTTGTAAAATCCGTATCAAATAATCTACTGGTCCAAAAATTGCAAATGATGTACCGTTGGATTCACAATTTCACATAGAATATTGCTGTGTAGTTATTTTAGACTTTTGCATCAAGGTTTTTCCGTGAAAAAATAAATAGATTAATGGCTTTTTTAGAGTAATAAAATCATAGTAATTTGAGTACTATTCAGAAAATTACAAATGATATGTCCCTGGAACCAGTAGAACAAGTACAATCTTTTAGTGAATTAAAAATGTATCCTTACAGTACTGGAAGTTGCAGAAACAATTAATAGGCTTTGGAGTATTTTAATTATTCAGAAAGTTATGTAAATCCTTTCTGAGTGATTCCAGTAGGCCTTGGTCACAAATTAACTTGTCTATGTTGTGGGAATTTATCCTAGATTTTACTACACAGCACACAACCTGGGCTTATTATTTTCCTTAGAATCCACTATTTGGATGACTATTTTCTTATCAATTGATTTTAATGCATCCAAAATTATTTCTTGCATGTCATCGATAGTCATTTATATCATAGAACACCTATGTGCTACTGAGACTTGCATTTACATGCCATGCATGCATTTGTGCATTTATCTATGGATGTGTTTGGATTGTTTATGTGTTACAATTGTATTGTGTAGATTGTGACGAGTGAAATGCTTGCTCGTGTGAGGATTGTTCGTTCGACCGCTACAGCCAAGACAAGTAGATGCTAATTGTTCATGATTATTGTCCTACTATTTTCAATGCATTATGGTGTATTTTGTAGCTACATGTTAGGTATTACTATCGCTATGCTTTGTCCTATTATGTGGTAGGGATCTCTTGTAGTTGAGCCACCGTTGGTAGATGTGCTTAGCTGTGATTTGATAAACGAGGGCTGGGTTACATCACTGAAAGCTGTTTCTAAAAGTGTTGGTGTCAAAAACTAAAAACAACTTAATCAATGAACCTCCTGGGTGTGATGGATTGATAAATTTTGGTGGTATCATTGCGGAAAGGCACCCAGCTATCAAGAGAAAATGATTCACTTCTTTATTTGGTAGCTTACGTGTGCAACCATGTGCCAATAATGAAATGGGTGGTTGGCTGGACTTAGTAGGTTGTGGCAACTCGAACCCACGTAGCCAGAGATGTGGAATTTTGGTAGGTTGGTACGGTGCGTGTCGGGTTTGGGGAGCTACTTGCCAAACTGTCCCTTCTTGGACTTCTCCCTATCATCACCCAATATGAGAGTGGTGGTATGAGCTGGGCTGGCCAAGTCACACGGGTAAAGTGTACTAACCACTGCAGGGTTTATAATCTAATCAATTAGCTGTGTCCCCAGTTATGGACATCTGAGTTGCTTGATATTAAGTTCATGACATGTTTCTCGCTCATTCTAATTTCCTAATTTCTTTAATGTTGTTGGGTTAATTTATTTGGGATCTTTTCAAAGAAAGACAAAGCTTTTTATGAAAGTAGGACAAAGGTATTTGCAAATGCAAGCTAACCATGGCTCCACTTGCTAAATATGCATGTAGATGCTAGTTCTATTGTCTCCTTTAATAGCTCTACTTGCCATACATTCCATGTATTGACCCTTCGGGGCTGCTATGTTTCATGTTGCAGGATATTCAGATTCTGAGTGATCGATTAGGTCGTGTTACTCCACTCAGCACTTGTTCACTTGTGGGCAATTTGAAGAATGGAGGAGTTATTTTATTTATGTTGCTACTTTAATAAGTTGAGCTAGCCTAGAGCTAAGTTTTATTGTAATAATGTTACTCTGGATCCTTCATATTTATGATATACGGATATTTTTCTATGTTATTCATATTTATTCTATTGTGAGCCAATGAACTGATCCGTGGATTAGAATGTCACATAGAAGCTATGGTCCTTTCAGAACCGTAGTGTTACATCCAATGATATCAGATCCCGTGTGTCGACTGTAGGATCGTGATCTAGGTTTGGAATAGGAAGCCATAGAATTACTAAAGCTTATATTAACTCTGTCTTTAATCTTATACATTTCACTCTCGTAAATCTTTATCATTTGCTATTCTACAACTTTACTCTTTTAATTGATAGATGGGAGGAGTCAGGACTGAGTATGTTGGTATCGAGTCGCCAAGGCCCTTCGCAAGACAGTTGGGACATCTATCACTGTCATTGGCCTTTCCACTGCCCATGTTCAAGGGAAAGAAGCCTATATACCTATGGATATGGCGAGTACCTTGGAGATCACCACTATCATCTTCAGGGACTTTGCCTTGCCAAACCCTGTGCATCTGGTCTACACCAAGCGGTATTGAAACTAGGAGCTTGGAATAAACTTGGCCCTACTTGAAGCCCTGTCACGCCAGTGCCATCTTGTTCGACACCTGCTGCTAGAAGATTCCCCTTACCGTGACTATGGAAGGCGTGATAATAATGGGAACGTTGTGATCACCCCAGGCAACAGGAACAACATGTCACCCCATCGGAGGCACATGGAGGATATGGAGGTGGAGAATGAAGTCCTAGCTCAGAAGGTGATGATGGTAAAGTAGATAGTTGATTTTGCCAGCAACGGTCTAGTGGTTCAAGGATAGGAAATTGATACCCTACACGACGCTGTGGATGTTCTCGAACAAGCACTTATTGGCAGGGACGCAACCATAGAACAGCTGACTGAAGCCGTCCAAGATAAGGATGAGACTGTAGCACAGCTAAATGGGACCGTCCAGGCGAAGGAACAAACCATAGAGCAGCTACAACGGACCGTCTAGGAAAGGGATCAAACCATTGTTGACATGGCAGCTCAAATCGTCGCTCTCCAAGCACAGTTGAATCCACCACCTAATGAAAACAATGGAGATGATGGCATTGATGATCAAGACGGAGGGAACAATGATGATGATGATGATGATGATGATGATGATGGGGATGGAGACGACGATGGTGGAGGAGATGAAGCTGTTGCTGTTGCAGCAGAGGATGAAGAATAAGAGGAGGATCCCGAAGAGGTGGATTTTGAGGTATCAAGCGAGGATTCAGGAGAAGTGTATACACCACTGCCTTGGATGGTTCGTGGACTAAAGTGCCAACGCATGAATTCAAGGACCTACTGCAACCTCTTCATGAAGTAGTTAGATGGCCACCAATTAGTCTTCGTTAGGATACATCATTAGTTTTTAAGGCCTCGATCAATGTAAACTTCGTTGATGTTAGTTTAAATTGTTTAGTATTCTCTATTGTGTACTCTAAAGCTTTAGGATTATTTGTGCGAATTTGTAAATGAGTTATGGCAAAGTTTTGGTTGAAATTCGTGGTTTTCCTGCTGTAGTTTTCTGCTGACCCTGCTGTACTGTACGATTTTTCATGTTTTTTTGGTAACTGTAAAAAATATGAAAAAATAGGGTTTGGTTCGAAACTCACCGTACTATATGCACAAATATCAGCAAAAATTCGTGACGAGTTTAAGGCAGGAATAAAAATTTGTGAACAGTGATGTACTGTTCTGGCAGACTTCTGTTTTATGTTTTTGTTGGCCTATTTATGTTTGTAACTGTTGTCAACGCTTCTAAAACTATTTCAGTAGATGTATGCTGCTAGGATAACCCCTGGATCATTGCTTGATTGCTTGTTTGCTGATTTGTTGCTTGCTCATGATTGTCTGTGATTGTTTTGTTATTGTTTGATCATAATGCATGGATAGAATCCTAATTTCGTAATTGATTCTTTCTAAGCTTACCTGTGCTGTACCGCAGATGCCTCCCCGCCGTCAACCCACTGTGAGCAGCTTATGGTAGCTTAGGCATAGCTAGGCCAGGTGATGACCCAGTTCATGACTGCTCAGAACAACAATAACAACAACAGGAACAATCAGCCCTAGGGTGATGCACTTGCAAGGTTCCTCAGGCTAAGGCCAACAAAGTTCTCTACTGCACCTAAACCAATGGTTGCTCTTGACTGGTTGCATTTGGTGAACAAGGATCTAGTAACTGTTGGATGCACAGATGCTGTAGAGGTGAGGTTTGTTGCTCACCTACTGGAGGGATCAGCTGCTGTAGGGGTTCGTAGCATGGAAAACAAAAAAATTCTACCGCATGCACATAAACAAGCCAAGATCTATCTACTAGATTATAGCAACGAGTCGATAGAAGCACTCACCCTCGAAGATTCCAAAGCGGTTAACGAGGGCAGATTCTTGTGGGTGATGTAGTCGTACACTTGCCGATCTCAAGATCGTGTAGACGATCCTTCCAATGCGTTACGGAGGCGTTCCTTGATCGGTCACATCGCTCGAATTTTCGATGAAGACCTTCCTCTCCCTTGTTCCAGCAGGCAGTGGAGGTTGTAGTTCTCCCCTCGTGATTCCTGCAGCACGACGGCGTCGTTTTGGAAGTAGAGGGAAGATCCCGCAGGGCTTCGCCTAAGCCGGTGCGAGTTATGGTGGATCTAGGGTTTCCTAGTGATCTAGGGTTTAGAAGACCGGGAGGAGGAGGAGGTGTCGGCGGCGGCTAGGGCGATGGCACGAGGCGGCGGGGGCGGCTTGGCGGCAGCGCACGGGTGTGGAGAGGGCTAGGGCTTGTGTGTTTGGGGCAGCCCTCCCCCTCTACTTATGAGAGGGGGAAGCCTTGGGAAGGGTGGGTTTGAATCCAAACCCAAACCCAAGTTGGATTGAGAGAAGGACTCTTTCCTTCTTCCACTTGGAAACCACTGTTCCAGTTTGACTTTTCAAACTTCCCGTTTGACTTTCAATTTAGAGCTTCAATTCTCTCTTGCAAATGTCCACACCAAGTGACCTATGATCCAATCATTCCACTTACCCATGACACGTTCATGGACCATTCCCCTTCCGGACCAGTGAACCTTCTAGACCCGTCTAGAACCTCTCCGATGAAAACATCAGAATCATTCCCGAACTCTGGAATCGGACTTTCCTTATATGAATCTTATTCTCCGGACCATTCCGGATCTCCTCGTGATATCCCGGATCCCATCCGAGACTCCGAACAACATTCGGTATCCCTACTAACATTCCATATCTACTAAACAACATCGAATCCTTATGTGTGTCTCCCTACGGTTCGTGAATTATGCGGACATGACTGAGACACTTCTCCGATCAATAACCATTAGAGGAATCTGGAAATTCATATGGCTCCCACATATTTCTATGATTACTTTGCGATTGAATGAACCACTTACATACGATACCAATTTCCCTTTGTGTCACGATAGTTTACTTATCCGAGGTTTTGATCGTCGGTATCTCTACATACCTAGTTCAACCTCGTTACCGATAAGTACTCTTTTCTCATTCCCGTGATATGTGATCCCTTGTGAGCCAGTCACATGCTTGCAAGCTAATTGGATGATATTCCACCGAGAGGGCCCAGAGTATATCTATCCGTCATATGGATGGAAAAATCCCACTCTTGATCCATGTGCCTCAACACATACTTTCCGAACACTCAATGCCACCTTTATAGCCACCCAGTTATGGTGTGGTGTTTGATGTCATCAAAGCATCCTTCCGGTGATGGTGATTAGCATGATCTCATGGTCGAAGGAATTAGGTTACTATGTATCAGAAAGCTTATAGCAAATGAACTATTGAAATGACTTGATCTTTATGCTACGCTTATCTATAGGAGTATGTCCATCATACCATTCTCCTAATGATATGATCTTGTTGTTAACAACATCTCAATGTTCATGATCGGGAAACGATGGTCATCTATTAACCAACAAGCTAGTATTACAAAGAGGCTTTACTAGGGACTCTAATTTAGTTTACAAATCACACAAGTATTAATGTTTCCGGTTAATACTATTATAGCATGAATGTAAACATTTATCATAAACACAAAGATATAATAATAACCACTTTTATTATTGCCTCTAGGGCATATCTCCAACAGTCTCCCACTTGCACTAGAGTCAACTAATCTAGATTAGATGGTAATATACCGAACACCCATGGCAGTTTGGTGCTGGTCATGTTTTGCCCTCGGGAGAGGTTTAGTCAACGGATCCGCCACATTCAGATCTGTGTGTACTTTGCAAATCTTTATGTCACCATCGTGGACATGCTCTCGAATAGCGTGAAAATGTAGCTTGATATGCTTCAGCTTCTTGTGTGACCTTGGTTCTTGCGCATTGGCTATGGCGCCCATGTTATCACAGTAGATAGACATTGGGTCGAGCGCACTTGGAACCACACCGAGCTCTGTAATGAACTCCTTCATCCATATCGTCTCTTGTGAAGCCTCCGAAGAAGCTATGTATTCCGATTCAATTGAAGATCTCACAATGCTTTGCTTTGCACTCCTCCAGCTAACTGCTGCACCATTCAAAGTAAATACGTATCCAGATTGAGATTTAGAATCATCCGGATTGGTGTTCCAACTATCATAGGTGTAACCATTAACAACGAGTTGTTCATCACCTCCATAAGAAAGAACCATATCCTTAGTTCTTCTCAAGTACTTAAGAATTTTTTTGACCGCTGTCCAATGATCCACTCCTAGATCACTTTCATATCTGCTAGTTAAACTAACAGCATATGCAATGTCGGGTCTAGTACATAGCATGGCATACATGAGAGATCCTAGGGCTGAGGCATAGGGAGTCTTACTCATCCTTTCTCTATCTTCTATCATTGGAGGACTTTGAGTTTTACTCAAGGTCGTATTGGGCAACATGGGCAAGAAACCTTTCTTGCTATCTTCCATTCCAAACCTCTTTAGAACTTTTTCCAAATATGTACTGTGTGACAATGATATTAGGCGTCTCGATCTATCACTATAAATCTTTATGCCTAATATGTAAGCTGCTTCGCCAAGATCTTTCATTGAAAAACTATTATTCAAATAATCATTGACACTATTAAGAAGGTCTACATCATTCCCAATCAACAATATGTCATCTACATATAGTATTAAGAATGCTACAGAGCTCCCACTCACTTTCTTGTAAATACAAGCTTCTCCATAAGTTTGTATAAAACCAAAGCTTTTGATTACCTTATCAAAATGTTGATTCCAACTTCGGGACCGTTGAAGTTTGCATACCTTGTTAGCATCTTTAGGATCTACAAAACCTTTGGGTTGCATCATATACAACTCTTCATCAATGTCTCCATTGAGGAACGCTGATTTGACATCCATTTGCCATATCTCATAATCATAATATGCAACGATTGCTAACAAAATCCTCGCATACTTTAGCTTCGCTACTGGTGAGGAAGTCTCATCATAGTAATCTCCTTGAATTTTTCGAAACCCTTTTGCGACAAGTCGAGGTTTATAGACAGTGACATTACCATCAGCATTTGTTTTCTTCTTGAAAATCCATTTGTTCTCGACAGCCTTCCGGCCATCTGGTAAGTCCACCAAAGTCCATACTTCGTTTTCGTACATGGATCCAATCTCGGATTTCATGGCTTCTTGCCATTTATTGGAATCTGAGCTCATCATCGCTTCCTCATATGTCGTGGGGTCATCGGTGTTGTCCACCAACATGACACTCATAACGGGATTGTACCAATCAGGAGTGGCACGAGTTCTCGTTGACCTGCGAGGTTCCGTAGTGACTTCAACCGAAGTTTCATGATCAACATCATTAGCTTCCTCTATTATTGGTGTAGGTGCCACAGGAACTACTTCCGGTGCTGCACTACTCGCAAGTTAGAGAGAAGGTTCAACAAACTCGTCAAGTTCTACTTTCCTTCCAGTCAGTTCTTTCGAGAGAAACTCCTTCTCTAGAAAGGATCCATTCTTGGCAACGAAGATTTTGCCCTCGGATCTATGATAGAAGGTATACCCAATAGTTTCCTTCGGGTATCCTATGAAGACGCATTTTTCCGCTTTGTGTTCAAGTTTGTCAGGCTGTAACTTCTTTACATAAGCTTTGCAACCCCAAACTTTAAGGAACGACAATCTAGGTTTCTTCGCAAACCATAATTCATACGGTGTCGTTTCAACGGATTTAGATGGTGCCCTATTTAAAGTGAATGCGGCTGTTTCTAATGCATACCCAAAACGATAGCGGTAAATTTGTTAGTGACATCATAGAACAAACCATATCTAAGAGAGTTCGATTACGATGTTCGTACACACCATTACGTTGTGGTGTTCCCCGTGGTGTCAATTGTGAAAGTATTCCGCATTTCTTCAAATGCTCGCCAAACTCGTAACTTAGATATTCACCTCCATGATCAGATCATAAAAATTTAATCTTCTTGTTACGTTGATTCTCTACCTCACTTTGAAATTCCTTAAACTTCTCGAAAGTTTCGGACTTATGTTTCATGAAATAGATATACCCATATCTACTCAAGTCATCCGTGAAGGTAAGAACATAGCGATAACCACCGCGCGATGCTACACTCATTGGACCACACACATCGGTATGTATGATTTCTAATAAGTCCGTAGCTCGCTCCATCATACCAGAAAATGGAATCTCAGTCATTTTACCCATCAGACATGCTTCCCATCTTTCAAGTGATTCAAAATCAAGTGATTCAAGAAATCCATCGGAATGGAGTTTCTTCATACGCTTCACTCCAATATGACCAAGACGACAGTGCCACATATAGGTCAAGTTATCAGTCAATTTCAAACGTTTAGCTTCAACGTTATTAATGTGTGTGTTACCACAATCGAGATTCAATAAGAATAGACCATCTATCTGTCACATCCCAAGATTTTCCAAATCTTGTAATGTGAAAAATAAATAAACAAAATAAGCAATTGTTGATTTTTAGGGTGAGAAGAAACTTTTGATTCCAATTGGAAAAATCAAAACCTATTTTGATTAAATAAAATCCTAAAGGGATTTAAAAAGATAAACAATTCATAATGAGTTTTAATAATTGGAATCCCTATTTTTGGATCTTTAAATAAAAGATATGGTTTTTATAAAGCAAAGGTAGAAATATAAATAAGGATTATTTTATAAGAGCCAAATTAAATCTTGGCCAAGCTTTTGAAATAAAATATTTCTATTTGATAAAAAGAGTAAAGGTTTATTTAAATAAAATAATGAGGATTTATTAATATCCAATTTTATTAAAGTAAACGCTTTTCCATTTTAAATAAACACTAAAACTTGTTAGTTTATTTTAAATAAGATTTCCAAATGTTTTAGTTTTTCAAATAAAACCTCCTGAAAAGATTTTGTTATTATTTAGATTTCAAAAAGAGTTTTAAAATAAATTAAAACCTATTTGAATTAAAGACTATGGTCTATTTATTTAATTATTAATAGATCCTAAAAGAATAAAATAATTATTTTTTATTTTGGACATTGAAATATGTTGATAAACAGAATAAAAAATTCACCCAAAGTTTGGTGGTGATTTGAATTCAAATGGAGATTGAAAAATATTAATAAATGTTATTTAATTAATACTAGAGCCTATTTTAAATAATTAAAAGACATTAAAAAGAATAAAAGATTTATTCAAAAATTGAATTCAAAATGTTTGATTAATCAGTGTTTGAAGCCACACAAAATTTGACAAAGGTTTGAATTCAAATGGATGCTTGAAATAATTAAACAAAATCAAAAAAGAAATTAGAAATGGAAAACGAGAAAATCATTCAGAAAAAAAAAAGGTGAACAAGGTCGACCCAACTAACCTAGCCCACTAAGCCCATCTGCAGCCCACCTGCTCACTTCCACAGTGAAACGTTTCACACCGCAAACAGAACCCGCAGAGTCAATGACTAGCTGGCCCCACTCCTCCTTCTCTCTCTCGCTGCCAAACAACCCCACTGCCACCTCACCGTCGTCCTCACCCGCCGCTGACCGCACCCCTCTCTCTGGCCATTACTGCCGCTTGAATGCCAGCGTGAATTCGCGTTACTGGCCGAGTAACCCCCGTCGGTGACTGCTCCCTCTTAACCGCCTCTCCCTCCTCTCTCTTTCCCCTACATCGCCATACTCTCCTCGCCACCGGGCTGCACTAATTCGTCCAGATACCACGCAATGTTCCGACGAGCTCCGCGAGAAATTCCGGCATCTCCGCGTCGCCCCTTGCCCTCTCGACCACGCTTACTTGCTCCCCACCTCCTGGCAAACCTCCCCGTAGCGCCAGCTCGCCCACGCATGCTCTACAACATCGACAACGACGACACCAAGCCCCACCACCGCCTGCCATCTCCTCCGGCGAGTTTTCCTGGTAAGCTCGGACCACCCCGGTGCTTATTGTTGATGCTCGCATGTTCCCTGGTACCATGCGCGTCTAACCATACCTTCCACTTGCCGTAGGGTAACCTGTAACCTCGCCCTCGTCGTCAAATGAGCGAGCCCGACGCTGTCACTAACTCCGGCGAGGAATTGCTAGCAACTCCGAGCGCCCCTTTGTCCACTTCAACCACCTTGAGCTTTAGCACGTCACGGAGAGTTCGGTAATGGTCTCCTCCCTCCCCTACGCTTCCTAGCTTCGCTGGAACCCTCCTGCCCGAGCGCGCCGCCGCTGCCCACCGTCGCAGCGCCGCCAGAACATGGTCAGAGCATTGATAGCCATTAGATGAAGATCGTAGGGATACGATAGACCACTTAACTAAACCGTTACAGATAGATCTGTGCCGCACGATCGCCATTAGATCCAACGCCTCACATTGCTGATCCACGCGAAACGGTATGCACCAGTAGGAAAGCGCCACGTGGCCCTGTCCGTTTGAAATAAAAACAGAAATGTCTATTAGATATTCCAATTTGAAAAATTCATAACTTTCAAACCACACATCCAAATTTTGCAAATTTTATATAAATGGATTCAGAAAAACAAGTGACCATGCACATTGTTTAGTAAAATGTTTCTGTTAAATTGATTGTTTTTGCAGAAACTTATGTAAGCATATTTAGAATATAAAAATTGTTCTAAAATTATTTTTGAGATAAAATCTTTAGCAAATGGTTTGTTTTGAACCTAATGACCATGAAAATAAATTTGTGGTTTCAAAAATGTATTTGGTGAAGCAAAAGCACAAATCTTTGAATAAAAGCATTTCTAGCCAATTAAAAATGTTGATTATGGTTTAAAAATGATTTTGGAGGAAAACCTTTGAGAAATGTCTTGAATTAAACTCTCTGACCCCAAACACAGAGTTTTATGATTTGAAAATGTATTTGGTGAACCCTATTAAAATTATTACTTTACTAAAGACATTTTCAACCACATAAAATAATGACTTGGTTTAAAAATGGTTTATGAAGTGAAATCTTTTGCAAATGATTTTGACACTTTATAAAATGATCATTAGGTGTTTTCAAATGTTTATAACCTAATAGAAACCACTTATCCAAATAAAACAATCTTTAGCCTGCTTGCATGCATTGTTTTGTTTCTATCATTTTATGTGATGTTTGCTTGAATGGTAGATTGAAACTATGCCTTGCTTGATTGAATTGTAGTGATTTGAAGAGTGTGATCATTGCAAAGAAAAGGAGTGAACTTATATTCTCTACCAAAAAGGCAAGTGATTCTTCATACTTTGTCCCATTATTTTCACTATGCATTAGTGATATTTCTAAGTAGGACTTGCATGGAATTTTGCTAAGTGTAAATTGTGCCATGGGAAATCCTAGTGGATGAAACCTTAGTAGAAATTTCCTAAGTTAAGATTCCTACTTTTATCATGCTTATCTTAGCTAATAGAAAACAAGGGTGGAATATATATTCATACTATGGAATATTTCCAAGTCAAGGACTTGTGTTTTGTTTAATAAAACAACTAAGTGAATGAATCACCTGGGTGGAATGGATGGCATGGTTTGTTTTGAGTGGTTCAAAAGGCCCATTTCTATGGTTTACCTTGTGTATGTCACTTGTGGATGGCCACCCAGGAACAAAGAGATTTGAGATGTCAAATGTTGAGAAGCTTCAAGTGCAGCCACTTGGCATTATGGGCTCTTCCTGGATCATATAGGTTGCAATAACTTAGCCAAATGGACAGTTGGTGGTAGGGGAATGATAGGTTGGAACGCGTTCATTCTAGTCTAAGGGAAGGCTTCTAAAAGATCTTGTCTTGGGAAACCAAGTCTTGTGGGGAAAGTGCACCACCTCGGCAGAGTGAAAAATCTAAGTACTTAGCCATGTCCCTGGTAAAGGACAATTTGAGCATCAAGACATGGAAGCTATCAAGAATCTCCTCATCCGAATTTCTAAGTAAAAACTTGTGGTTGAACAAGGGTTGAAGGATCACCAATTTCTATTGGGAGATGCCTTGGGTGATTTTTGTCAAACAAAAACTTACTGTTTTCAAATGATAAGGAAATCTATTTTGAGCAAAGCAAGCCTAAGCTCCACTTATCCAAATGCATATAGATGATAGACTCCACTATACTACCATAGTATCACTTGCCAATACAATTCAAATGTATTGACCCTTGTGGCTGTAACTTATTATGTTGCAGTTTTGTTTGATGTTAGTGAAGTTTATTGATTAGGATTACAAGTCTACAACCAACATATATGCCTGTGGCACTTTGAAGATGAAAGACCCCATGCTATTGTTATATTCTGCTGCATTGTAATGAGATAGCCAAATGAGCTATGTAAGATGTAATAAATTATGTTATTCCTGGTTATAAAGTTGTATGATGACCTTTGTTTATTGATATTACATCTTAACTGTGGATGCTAGCTATTGATCCAGGGACTAGCATTGTAAACACAGGGATCTCTACCTTATTAAAGGTTGGGAACCTTACAGATGGTATCAGAGCATTGTGTTGCCTGTAGGATTTGTAACCCTAGGATTGGACAAAAACCCCTTAGAAAAATAGGAGTTGTATTTGTTCCAAAACTTATTTACAAACAATCTTGTAAACTCTCTCCTCAACCATTTTGGTTTTTGATTCTACATCTCTTCTATTTCAAACTTGATGGACAAAACCTACCCCATGGCCAAAGACTTCACCATGAGCAAAGGACTTCATAAACTCTAATGACTTCAACATCTTCAAGTGATTTCAACCTTATTCTCAACAAGGACTTCAACCTTGGGTATCACTAAGGACTACAAGTGAGACAAGAAATGTTACTCAAGACTTGAAGAATAAGGAAACACAACTTGAGGGTCATCATCACCTTTGATGTTTTTGTGACCAAGAATTTTCTCAAGGAAACCATGATCTCATTCAAGAAGAATCAAAGGATGGAATAATTTCAAGTGAACCATATAGTTGGACCACCATATTTAGTTTAAGTCAAACCCACCAACTTATGTGGTGTAACAAAAATATTTTTGGTTGCCTAAAAATATGCTTGAAAATTGTTGTTTGAGTGGAATGCTTGTTTGTGATTGCTTGCACTTTGCTTGTCTGAATTGTGATGTGTGTGATTAGAAATATTCCGTTAGAAATATTTTGCCTATCCTAATCCCAATCCAACCCAAACAGATGACTTCTCCAAGAGACTCCAACATCAAGGAAGGGTGACATCAACAACCAAGAGATGCGCATGAAGGAAAAACTACTAGCAAACCAAACCCAGTTGAACCAAGTGACAACTTAGTATTTAGCCAACGAAAATGGATTAGACCCAACCATACAAAAGTTTTTGGAAATTCAATCCCAATTGTTGCAAGGGATGGCCACTCAAATGATCAACATGGGAGACAACCTTTCCCAAGGAGTTTGTGACAACAAGGATGTCAAGGATGATATTTTAGAAGGAACCCAAGCTTGCAATATTTGTGGAGACAAGGATCACACTTCCAAAGAGCATGAAGATCAATGCCCCAATTGTGAAGAGAAACATCCAATTGACCAATGCCCCACATATCAAGCTACTTGTTTCCTATGTGAAGGAAATAATCATGTCCCTATCCAATGCCCCATCTATTCCATAGTTCAACAAAGGAAACAAGGTGGAGTGCAACAACAGTTTGTAAACCCTCATGAAGGAACAACTTCTACCAACAAGGATGAAGGCAAAGTCAAAACTATGCATCATAAGGACAAATCCAAAGTGATCACAAAGTGTTGCTACTCTTGTGAAGAAGAAGGTCATATCTCTAGTGAATTCCCCAAGAAGAGAGAAAGATTTCCCACCTTTGTGGTGAAGTATGAAGAGCATGAACTAGAAGAACTACTAGCTTTGGAGAGACCCAAGAAGAAGAAGAAGAAGAAGAAATGCCCCAACCCTAGCAAGAAGGATATTACCCAAGAGCAATGCTACACTTGCAAAGAGATGGGACATTATGCCAATGAATTCCCAGAAAAGAAGAAGAACCAAGGAAACAAACAAGAGGCAATGATACCAAAGGAAAAGAAAGATATCAGCTAAGTGATGTGTTTCAATTGCAAAGAACCAGGACATTATGCAAGTAATTGTCCAGAAAAGATGAAGCACAAGATAAACAAGCCTATGAAAGATCTCAACCTTGTCACATGTTTCAAGAGTGGAAACAAAGGACACAATGCAGATGTTTGCCCAGAAAAGTTTCAACAAGATTCCAAGCAAGCCAAGAAATAATCTAGTTGGAAAATTTTGAAGGGTGGTAGTACCCTAGTTGCTTTGAGCCAACTTGTAACCCCTAGCCTCCCCAAATCTCGGGACGAGATTTATTTTAAGGGTGGTAGCCTGTCACATCCCAAGATTTTCCAAATCTTGTAATGTGAAAAATAAATAAACAAAATAAGCAATTGTTGATTTTTAGGGTGAGAAGAAACTTTTGAATCCAATTGGAAACATCAAAACCTATTTTGATTAAATAAAGTCCTAAAGGGATTTAAAAAGATAAACAATTAATAAAGAGTTTTAATAATTGGAATCCCTATTTTTGGATCTTTAAATAAAAATATATGGTTTTTATAAAGCAAAGGTAGAAATATAAATAAGGATTATTTTATAAGAGCCAAATTAAATCTTGGCCAAGCTTTTGAAATAAAATATTTCTATTTGGTAAAAAGATTAAAGGTTTATGTAAATAAAATAATGAGGATTTATTAATATCCAATTTTATTAAAGTAAAGGCTTTTCCATTTTAAATAAACACTAAAACTTGTTAGTTTATTTTAAATAAGATTTCCAAGTGTTTTAGTTTTTCAAATAAAACCTGCTGAAAAGATTTTGTTATTATTTAGATTTCAAAAAGAGTTTAAAATAAATTAAAACCTATTTGAATGAAAGATTATGGTCTATTTATTTAATTATTAGTAGATCCTAAAATAATAAAAGAATTATTTTTTATTTTGTACCTTGAAATATGTTGATAAACAGAATTAAAAATTCACCAAAAGTTTGGTGGTGATTTGAATTCAAATGGAGATTGAAAAATATTAATAAATGTTATTTAATTAATACTAGAGCCTATTTTAAATAATTAAAAGACCCTAAAAGAATTAAAGATTTATTCAAAAATTGAATTTAGAATGTTTTATTAATCAGTGTTTGAAGCCACACAAAATTTGACAAAGGATTGAATTCAAATGGATGCTTGAAATAATTAAACAAAATCAAAACAGAAATTAGAAATGGAAAAAGAGAAAATCATTCAGAACAAAAAAAGGTGAACAAGGTCGACCCAACTAACCTAGCCCACTAAGCCCATCTGCAGCCCACCTGCTCACTTCCACAGTGAAACGTTTTACACCGCAAAGAGAACCCGTAGATTCAATGACTAGCTGGCCCCACTCCTCCTTCTCTCTCTCTCGCTGGCTGGCCGCGCCCCTCTCGCCACATCTTCTTGGATGCTATGCGTGAATGAATTAGCATTCTGGGAAATAACCCCGTAACCTGAATGTTGTGATGAGTGGCCGTTCTTTGGGCGAGTAACCCCCGTCGGTGACTGATCCCTCTTAACCACCTCTCCCTCCTCTCTCTTTCCCCTACATCGCCATACTCTCCTCGCCACCGGGCTGCACTAATTCGTCCAGATACCACGCACTATTCCGACGAGCTCGGCGAGAAATTCTGGCAGCTCCATGTCGTCCCTTGCCCCCTCGACCACGCTCACTTCCTCCCCACCTCCTGGCGAACCTCCCGTGGCGCCACTACGCCCGGCATGTGCAACGACGACACCAAGCCCCACCGCCGCCTGCCATCTCCTCCGACGAGTTTTCCTGGTAAGCTTGGACCGCCCCGGTGCTTATCGTTGATGCTCGCATGTTCCCTGGTACCATGCGCATCTAACCATACCTTCCACTTGCCGTAGGGTGACCTGTAACCTCGCCCTCATCGTCAACTGAGCGAGCCCGATGCCGTCACTGACTCCGGCGAGGAATTGCTAGCAACTCTGAGCGCCCCTTCGTCCACTTCAACCACCTTGAGCTCAGCACATCACGACGAGTTCGGTAATGGTCTCCTCCCTCCCCTACGCTTCCTAGCTTCGCTGGAACCCTCCTGCCCAGCTGCGCCGCTGCCCGTCCTGGCACGCCGAACATGGAGCATTGATAGCCGTTAGATGAAGATTGTAGGGGTACGATAGACCACTTAACTGAACCGTTACGGATAGATCCTTGCCGCACGATCATCATTAGATCCAACGCCTCACATTGCTGATCCACGCGAAACGGTACGCACCAGTAGGAAAGCGCCACGTGGCCCTGTCCGTTTGAAATAAAAACAGAAATGTCTATTAGATGTTCCAATTTGAAAAATTCATAGCTTTCAAACCACACGTCCAAATTTTGCAAATTTTATATCAATGGATTCAGCAAAACAAGTACTTTCTGAACATGCGCTTTGTTTAGTAAAATGTTTCTGTTAAATTTATTGTTTTTGCAGAAACTTATGTAAGCATATTTAGAATATAAAAATTGTTCTAAAATGATTTTTGAGATAAAATCTTTACCAAATGGTTTGTTTTGAACCTACTGACCATGAAAATTAATTTGTGGTTTCAAAAATGTATTTGGTGAAGCAAAAGCACAAATCTTTGAATAAAAGCATTTCTAGCCAATTAAAAATGTTGATTATGGTTTAAAAATGGTTTTGGAGGAAAACCTTTGAGAAATGTCTTTATTTAAACTCTCTGACCCCAAACACCAAGTTTTATGATTTGAAAATGTATTTGGTGAACCCTATAAAAAATATTACTTTACTAAAGACATTTTCAAGCACATAAAATAATGACTTGGTTTAAAAATGGTTTATGAAGTGAAATCTTTTGCAAATGATTTTTCCACTTTATAAAATGATCATTAGGTGTTTTCAAATGTTTATAAACTATTAGAAACCACTTCTCCAAATAAAACAATCTTTAGCATGCTTGCATGCATTGAATGGTAGATTGAAATTGTGCCTTGCTTGATTGAATTGTAGTGATTTGAAGAGTGTGATCATTGCAAAGACAAGCAGTGAACTTATATTCTCTACCAAAAAGGCAAGTGATGCTTCGTACTTTGTCCCATTATTTTCACTATGCATTAGTGATATTTCTAAGTAGGACTTGCATGGAATTTTGCTAAGTGTAAAGTATGCCATGGGAAATCCTAGTAGATGAAATCTTAGTAGAAATTTCCTAATTTAAGATTCCTACTACTATCATGCTTAGCTTAGCTAATAGAAAACAAGGGTGGAATATATATTCATACTATCGAATATTTCCAAGTCAAGGACTTGTGTTTGGTTTAATAAAACAACTAAGTGAATGAATCACCTGGGTGGAATGGAAGGAATGGTTTGTGTTGAGTGGTTCACAAGGCCCATTTCTATGGTTTAACTTGTGTATCTCACTTGTGGATGGCCACCCAGGAACAAAGAGATTTGAGATGTCAAATGTTGAGAAGCTTCAAGTGCATCCACTTGGCATTATGGGCTCTGCCTGGATCATATAGGTTGAAATAACTTAGCCAAATGGACAGTTGGTGGTAGGGGAATGATAGGCTGGAACACGTCCATTCTGGTCTAAGGGAAGGCTTCTGAAAGATCTTGTCTTGGTGAAACCAAGTCTTGTGGGGAAAGTGCACCACCTCTACAGAGTGAAAAATCTAAGTACTTAGCCATGTCCCTGGTAAAGGACAATTTGAGCATCTAGACATGGAAGCTATCAAGAATCTCCTCATCCCAATTTCTAAGTTAAAAACTTGTGGTTGAATAAGGGTTGAAGGATCACCAATTTCTATTGGGAGATGCCTTGGGAAAGATTTTTGTCAAGCAAAAACTTAGTGTTTTCAAATGATAAGGAAAATCTATTTTGAGCAATGCAAGCCTAAGCTCCACTTAGCCAAATGCATATAGATGATAGACTCCACTATACTACCATAGTATCACTTGCCAATACAATTCAAATGTATTGACCCTTGTGGCTGTAACTTATTATGTTGCAGGTTTGTTTGATGTTAGTGAAGTTTATTGATTAGGATTACAAGTCTACAACCAACATATCTGCCTGTGGGACTTTGAAGATGAAGGACCGCATGCTATTGTTATATTCTGCTGCATTGTAATGAGATAGCCAAATGAGCTATGTAAGATGTAATAAATTATGTTATTCCTGGTTATAAAGTTGTATTATGACCTTTGTTTCTTGATATTACATCTTATCTATGGATGCTAGCTATTGATCTAGGGACTATCATTGTAAACATAGGGATCTCTACCTTATTAAAGGTTGGGAACCCTACACTATCAAAGGTGCATGTGCATAAAACATATTACTCATATAAATCGAACAAACATTATTCTCGGACATAAACAAGTAACCGTCTCTCAATAAACATGATCTGGATATAATTTTCATGCTCAACGCAGGCACCAAATAACAATTATTTAAGTATAACTCTAATGCCGATGGTAGATGAAGAGGTAGAGTGCCGACCGCGATCACATCAACCTTTAATTCATTTCCAACGCGCATCGTCACCTTGTTCTTCGCTAGCTTGCGTTTATTCTGCAGCACCTGTTTCAAGTTACAAATATGAGCAACCGAACCAGTATCAAATACCCAGGCACTACTACGAGTACTAGTGAGATAGACATCAATAACATGTATATCAGATATACCTTTCTTCTTGATGTTGCTGTTCTTCAAATCCGCCAAGTACTTAGGGCAATGCTGCTTCCAGTGACCTTCTCCCTTGTAGTAAAAGCAGTCAGTATCAGGCTTAGGCCCAGCCTTGGTCTTCTTCGCCGGTGCGGTAACTTTCTTACCGCCGTTCTTGAAGTTTCCCTTTTTCTTAGACTTGACTTTCTTCTTGAATTTGGTGGTCTTATTGACCAACAACACTCGGTGCTCTTTCTTGATCTCCACTTCTATAGACTTTAACATGGAGAAGAGTTCGGGCAATGACTTGTCCATGTTTTGCATATTGTAATTCATCACAAAGTTCTTGTAACTTGGTGGTAGTGATTGGAGGACACGGTGAATCCCCAAATCATTAGGAATCACTATACCTAAGCTTTGAAGATTGCTTGCGTGCCTAGACATCTTAAGCACGTGCTCACTGACAGAGCTGCCCTCTTCCATATTGTAGTTAAAGAACTTTTCAGAAGCCTCATAACCGTCAACTGCCGCGTGAGCCTCAAATATCATTTTGAGTTCACGGACAATATCATGTGGATCATGGTTCACAAACCGTTTCTGAAGCTCCGATTCCAAACCATACAAGATAGCACATTGAACTCTGGAGTACTGATTCTTCCGAGCGAGGAAAACATTCTTTACCTCATCGGTAGCATCACCGCTGCAGAGTCATCCAGCAAAGACATAGGTCAAATTACCAGCATTGAGGACAATCCTCAAATTGCGGAACCAATCCTCAAAGTTGCTTCCATTGTTTTTCAACTTTTCTTTCTCTAGGAACGCATTAAAATTGATGGTAGGGGCCGCCATTGATCTACAACATATTTGCAATAGTTTAGACTAAGTTTATGACAAATTGAGTTCTAACTAATAGTTAAATTAATCTAGGTGAACTCCCACTCAAAATAATATCCCTTACATTGCTTTAGTGATCACACAAACCAAATCTACCACATCAAAACCGATCATCACGAGAGTTGACGTAGCTTCAATGGCGAACAATCAACATGTTCATCATATCTACTATATCACTCATGCTTTAACTTTCGGTGATCCATGTTCCGAGACCATGTCTGTACATGCTAGGCTCGTCAAGATCAAACCTTAGCTTCTGCATGAGCAAATCTGGATTGCTCACGTTGTAACACAGAATGTAACACACCCGATCATCACATGGTGCTTCGAAACAACGAGATTTAGCAACGGTGCTTACTAAGGATGAACACTTTATAACTTGAATTTTTTTGTGCTTGAGGGATCATCTTATAATTCTACTGTCGCGAACTAAGCAATACAAGATGCATAAAAGGATTAACATCACATGCAATTCATAAAATGTGATATGATATGGCCTTTCTTCTTGTGCTTCTGATCTCCATCTTCAAGCACGAACATGATCTCCATCATCACCGGTATGGCATCAAGGTCAATGGCGCCTCTTCATGGTTATCGTCCACCAGCATCAACTATTACAACTAATTTGAATAGACACGCAGGTCTTAACGGAATTAAAAGACAACCATATGGCTCCTGTCGGTTGCCGACTTACAATAAGGAACATTGCATACATCATATATAATCACAATCATGGCCATATCACATCACAACACACCCCTGCAAAACAAAGTTAGACGCCTCTAATTTTCTTTGCATATTTTACGTGGTTTGGGGCTTTCAATAAGTGTCATTCTAACTTACGAACAAGAACCACAACGTTGATGTTTGAACTATCAAGTGCCCGTTGTAAATTGAATCTATACTATGCTGGGAGAGACAGACACCCGCAAAGCCACTTATGCAATACAAGTTGCATGTTAAGCGTGGAGCAAGTCTCTTGAACGATGTCATGTAAGGTTAGCCCGGGCCGCTTCATCCCATCATACCGCAAGATGCAAAGTACACAAAAAGCAATTGATAATAAAAGCAGCACCGCCCACAATGACCATTGTTTCTACTTGTGCAACAAATCTACATATAGACACGGCTCTGATACCACTGTAGGGGTTCGTAGCATGGAAAACAAAAAAATTCTACCGCATGCACACAAACAAGCCAAGATCTATCTACTAGATTGTAGCAACGAGTCGATAGAATCACTCAAGGTCGAAGATTCCAAAGCGGTTATCGAGAGCAGATTCTCATGGGTGATGTAGTCGTACACTTGCCGATCTCAAGATCACGTAGACGATCCTTCTAGCGCTGCATTTTGGCAGCGCTTCCGCAGTCGGTCACACATTCGGTACTCGATGAAGACCTTCCTCTCCCTTGTTCCAGCAGGCAGCGGAGGTTGTAGTTCTCCCCTCGCGATTCCGGCAGCACGAGGACGTGGTGTCGGAAGTAGAGGGAAGATCCCGCAGGGCTTTGCCTAAGCCGGTGCGAGTTATGGTGGATCTAGGGTTTCCCGGTGATCTAGGATTTAGAAGACCGGGAGGAGGAGGAGGTGTCGACGGCAGCTAGGGCGGCGCGGTGGCGGTGGCTGGCGGAGGCGGAGCGGCAGCTAGGGCTTGTGTGTTTGGGGCAGCCCTCCCCCTCTATTTATGAGAGGGGGGCAGACTTGGGAGGGGTGGTTTGAATCCAAACCCAAACCTCAGTTGGATTGAGAGAAGGACTCTTTCCTTCTTCCACTAGGAAACCATTGTTCCAGTTTGACTTTTCAAACTTCCCGTTTGACTTTCAATTTAGAGCTTCAATTCTCTCTTGCAAATGTCTACACCAAGTGACCTAAGATATGATCCAATCATTCCACTTACCCATGACACATTCATGGACCATTCCCCTTCCGGATGGGTGAACCTTCTAGAGCCTTCTAGAACCTCTCCGATGAAAACATCGGAATCATTCCTGAAGTCCGGAATCAGACTTTCCTTATATGAATCTTATTCTCCGGACCATTCCGGATCTCCTCTTGATATCCCGGATCCATTCCGAGCCTCCGAACAGCATTCGGTATCCCTACTAACATTCCATATCTACCAAACAGCATCGAATCCTTAAGTGTGTCTCCCTACGGTTCGTGAATTATGCGGACATGACCGAGACACTTCTCCGATCAATAACCAATAGAGGAATCTGGAAATTCATACGTCTCCCACATATTTATATTATTACTTTGCAATCGAATGAACCACTTACATACGATACCAATTTCCTTTTGTCTCACGATAGTTTACTTATCCGAGGTTTTGATCGTTGGTATCTCTGCATACCTAGTTTAACCTCGTTACCGATAAGTACTCTTTTCTCGTTCCCGTGATATGTGATCCCTTGTGAGCCAGTCACATGCTTGCAAGCCAATTGGATGACTTTCCACCGAGAGGGTCCAGATTATATCTATCAGTCATACACTACAAGAAATCTGTTATTCTATGACCTTCTAGTAATGACGTGAACAAAATCGTCATAATTCTATGGCGATTTCGAACCGGATGGTCGTAAGCCATTTAGGAGGGCCAAAACCTTATTAAATTATGACGATTTCGATTAAAAACGTCGTAATTTGAATAGACAAAATCGTCATAACGTGTATGATACAACTTAGGACCTTATTTGTACATGACTACGACCAAATTAAATCGTCAAAGCGTCTTAAATAAGGTAGATTTTAATGATTGGATGGCCACATCATCATTTACGTGTACGTTGTGTCATGTTTATGTATCGTTTTTAGAGGAAAAATAGCTATAGAGGATTCGAACATGAGACCTGGGTCTCCCAACCGTGCACCTCAACCAACACGGTATAGACAAATTTATGTGAGAAATACGCAAACTAACTTATTTGAGGAAGAACTCATCCTGAGCAAATAATTGAGAAAAAAAAGTGTGGGATTCGAACCCGGGACGTGGCACACTGCACCGTGGAAGCAAGCCAACACAGCACAAACCAATTCATGTGTAAACCACGAAACTATCTTAGTTGAAGAAACACTTAACTTTAGCAAATAATTGAGAAAAAATATAAGGCCAAAGGGTACTCGAACCGGGGACCTCACATGCATTCAGATGTTAAAGGAATAAAGAGCCAGGGATTATTTTTTGTACAATATCGAACCGAAAGTTCTTTAACCATGTAGGGCGCCAACGCTACCATCCACGTCTTAATGATTCATATTTGATATTAATCCAAGCCATGTATTTCTCAAATCTGTACATGATCAGTAATACTTGTATCCAAACGTGAAAGCATATAATATCATCTAGCTGCTTGTAGATTTGAGTTTGTTTTGTTTCCTGCTATTTTATGTTATTGTTAAAAGATATTGCTTTAATTCTGACTTGATAGTCATAACCATAATTTCTTTTTTTCAGGAGCATCATTTTGGTAGGAGATAACCCTGGATGTGCACTTGGTGATCATGGAGCTAGTGGTGTCGAGAATGGTAGCACAATTTTGGTAGGAGATAATCCTGGAGCTTGGACGTGGTGTATTCCTTGGTTAACTTATTGTTGCCTAGCAGATGTTGCAATTGGTGCTATTTGCTAATAAGTTAATGTAAATACTGAATTGTAATCTTGGATGTGCATTTGTGAGCCTGCTATTTGCTGATAAAGTATTTGCATGTTGTGTATTTGCTGAAAATGGTGTATTTTCTTGATGTATTTGCAAACTCTCGTGTATTTTCTCGATTTATTGCATGGCTGAAGCAATTCTAGAAATGAAAATGCAAATTCTAGTTAAAAAATAGCAGAAATCTAGACTGGCTGAAATGTATTTGGGCTCTAAAAAGGCTGTGGCCCAAAATATATTGTAACAAATTTGAAATAAATAAGTGGACCGTAAGAAGGCAAGGCCCAAAGGAGACAAATCTAAAAAGGCCAAGGCCTAGCAAGTAAAAGGATAGAATTATTGGGCCAGCCCATTTAGATTACTAAAATGGACTGGGCTGATTTTGATTTAAGACGATTTCATTTCGTCACAATTTTGCCACGTAGGATCGGCCACGTAGGATTTGAGCTGGCCTGGCTAGATGGTCCATGATGATATTGGATCGTCATAGACGTTATGACGATTCAATATCGTCATAGACGGTTATGACGATTTTACCAAAAATGTCGTTATAGTTCATTTGCGACTCCCAGCTTTCGACGATCTCAAAATCGTCATAGAATCGTCATAAACGGACTACTATGACGATTTTGTGACGAAAATTGAGGGTCATATATAGCTAGATTCCTTGTAGTGATATGGATGGACAAATCCCACTCTTGATCCATGTGCCTCAACACATACTTTCCGAACACTCAATGCCACCTTTATAGCCACCCAGTTACGGTGTGGTGTTTGATGTCATCAAAGCATCCTTCCGGTGATGGTGATTAGCATGATCTCATGGTCGAAGGAATTAGGTTACTATGTATCAGAAATCTTATAGCAAATGAACTATTGAAATGACTTGATCTTTATGCTATGCTTATCTATAGGAGTATGTCCATCATACCATTCTCCTAATGATATGATCTTGTTGTTAACAACATCTCAATGTTCATGATCGGGAAACCATGATCATCTATTAACCAACAAGCTAGTATTACAAAGAGGCTTTACTAGGCACTCTAATTTAGTTTACAAATCACATAAGTATTAATGTTTCCGGTTAATACTATTATAGCCTGAATGTAAACATTTATCATAAACAAAGAGATATAATAATAATCACTTTTATTATTGCCTCTAGGGCATATCTCCAATAGCTGCTTCGTGGTGGGATACTTTCCAGATCACCCACCCGCTGGACAGTATTACCTGGGCCATGTTTCAGGAAGGTTTCAAGACCAACCATGTCTCTTCAGGAGTTCTGAGTCTAAAGAGGAAGGAGTTCCACAACATGCGCTAGACCAACCGTATTGTGGCTGAATACATAGAGGATGTTGACACTGATGCCAAGAGGAGAGAGAGGTTCCTGGATGGCCTCAGTGATGAGCTCTCGCTGCAATTGTCTGTGGTCTATTGCCCCACTTTCCAGGATCTTATGGACAAGGCCAGAATTTTGGAGGGAAAGCATAAACAGGTGGATAACCACAAGAGAAAGCACAACAACCACCACTATGGATCTCACCACAAGTCCCGCACTTCTAATGATGGATACTCCAAGCATGGAGGGAATGACTTTGGGCGCCATGGAAGCCATGACCGCCACAGCCATGGGAGCAATGGACATCGCCATGAGAGACACAAGAGCAGCCGCCACAGCCACAAGGGAGTACACAATCACCATTATGGAGGACACAATGGACATGACCGCAACCGTGATCGCAACTTTGTGAAGAAGGACCTGAGCAATGTGACTTGCTTCAAGTGCAACCAGAAAGGGCATTATGCAGACAACTGTCCAGAGAAGAAGGGACTGAAGCCAGGCAACAACCAGAAGGCCACAGTGAACCACATGAATGTGGAGATCCCAGATGAGCCTGAGCTTGTGGTTGGTAAGTTTCCAAACAACACCCACCCTGCACTTATTATTTTCGATACTGGTGCATCGCATTCATTCATATCAAGGGAATTTGTGGATACGTATAAGTTACCTGTGGAGTCTCTAAAAGGGTCTATTAGAGTAATCTCACCTAGAGGGGAAATGATAGCTAGCGCAGGATGTCGTGACTTAATTATGTGAATTGGAGCACACAATTTTATTGCACATTTGGTAATATTGGAGTAACAAGGTTTAGATGGAATACTAGGCATGGATTGGATGTCTATGCATGAGGGACACATAGATTGTGCACAGCGAGCGGTTTCGCTCAAAACACCAGATGGTAAGAGAATTAGGTTCAAGTCGTCGGTACGACTGGGAAGGTGTAAGTTGAATTCTCTTAAGTGGTTAGCATGGATAAAGTGCCTGTAATAAGGGAATACCCCGACATGTTTACGGAGGAGCTACCAGGGATGTCGCCTGACAGGGATGTGGAGTTTCTCATTGACCTGATGCTGGGGACAGGACCTACAGCAAAAAGGCCATACAAGATGGGTGTGGATGAGCTAAAGGAATTAAAGAAACAACTCAGAGAGCAGTTGGACAAGGGATTTATTCAGCCCAGTTCATTATCATGGGGTGCACCTGTTCTGTTTGTGGAGAAGAAGGACATTAGCAAGAGGTTAGTGGTGGACTATCGCTCGCTGAATGAAGTGACCATCAAGAACAAATACCCCATGTCGAACATAAATGATTTGTTTGATCAACTAGAAGGAGCAAAGGTGTTTAGCAAAATTGATCTGAGATCGGGCTATTTCCAATTGAAGATCTGGGAGGAGGACATTCCCAAGAATTCTTTTACCACTAGGTATGGTTTATATGAGTATACATTTATGTCTTTTGGACTAACAAATGCTCCGACATATTTCATGACCATGATCAACAAGGTGTTTATGGAGTACTTGGACAAGTTCGTGGTTGTGTTCATCGATGAAATACTAATATATTCCAAGGATGATGCTAAACATGAGAGACATCTGCGAGTGATTATGGAGAAGCTGAGGGAACATAAGCTATATGCCAAATTCAGCAATTGCGAATTTTGGCTGAACACTGTTGGATTTCTTGGACATGTGGTGTCACGAGAAGGAGTCGCTGTTGACCCAAGCAAAGTGACGGTAGTTGCTAAATGGGAAGCGCCCAAGAATGTGGGCGATCTTCAGAGATTTTTGGGACTTGCTGGATACTACAGGAGGTTCATAGAGATTTTTTCCATGATCGTGCAGCCAATGAAGGAACTGCTGAAGAAGGAGAAGAAATTTGAGTGGACAGATGTGTGTGAAGCTAGCTTTTAGGAACTAAAGTGTCGCCTAGTGACCGCACCTGTTCTGTGTTTACCTGATCTTCATAAGGATTTCCAAGTGTACTGTGATGCATCTTGACAGGGACATGGAAGTGTGTTGATGCAATAGGGGAGAGTGGTGTCATATGCCTCGCGGCAACATAAACACCATGAGAGGAACTACCCCACACATGATTTGGAATTAGCGTCGATTGTACATGCACTAAAGGTATGGAGGCACTACCTGATGGGAAAACACTGCGATGTGTACACTGACCACAAGAGCCTGAAGTGCATATTCACACAGAAGGAACTGAACTTGAGGCAAATGAGATGGTTGGAACTTATCAAAGACTATGATATGAATCTGCAATACCACCCCGGAAAAGCCAATGTGGTAGCGGATTCTCTAAGCCGGAAGGTCTATGCAAATGGATTGACTGTTGGGGAATTACCCGAGGATTTGTGTAATCAATTGAAGGAGCTTATGCTGGAGGTAGTGTCCGAGGGATATTTGGCAGCAATGGAAATCCAACCAACGCTACAGGACATGATCAGGAAAGCTCATGTAGGAGACGAGGAGATAGAGGTGACAAAGGAAAATATGAAGTAGGATCGAGCAAAAGAATTCCTCAAGGATGAGCAAGGAACCTTGTGGTATGGAGATCGTTTGCGTGTGCCCAACAATCCGGAGATAAGGAAGCTAATTCTGCAGGAGGCTCATGACTCGCCGTATTACAGACATCCGGGTAATACAAAGATGTATTAAGGACATATTTTGGTGGAACAACATGAAGGGAGACATCGTCGAGCATATTTCCTTATGTGATGCGGTGACCCAGCATACCACTGCATGTGTAGTACACTATAGTCATTGACATGATATCCACAGAACACCGTTCCGTAAATATCACATCCCTCAGAGTGGTACAACATAAATATTGCGGGTCCATATTACAAACATACACACCTTATTATTATTACAATACTGGAAGTTCAAGACTTCCAAAATATTCAACTTATAAACCAAAATATAAGTGTTTCAGCGGAAGTTTCAAATTTAAAACTTAAACTCCAAATTGAGCTCAACAACTTATTGCTATATATTGTTCATGTTGCTCGGCTCAAGTGGCTCCTAGAACTATAGTAATTATTCAGATTCTTGGAACTCTCCTCCGTAGACGATATCATAGTCCTCCCCTTCTACAACTCCATACAGGTTGGGCTCTTCATAGAAGACCTCCTCCTGGCTATCAGTTGCATACATTGGAGTATCTTCGGGATTCTCAGAGTCTAAGCAAGGATTCAAAGGAAAGGATGAGTAACAATGTTACCCAGCAAGTTCATTATATGCAAGGTGGAAAGTTTGATATTCTATCTACCACCTCGGACTATCAGTCCTTGGCACTATGTAGTTTTTGTAAATATTTCTTCAAAGATTGATTTTATTATGAAAATCTATGACCATCAGCCTTCACAGGTTGACCAGAACTTTCATGGAGTTCCTTTCCTTCCACGTTCGTAGCTCCTTCCCGGAACAGGGAGTAACAAGTTACAGTTCTTACACTCTGCAGAGGTGCGTTACTTTACCCATGAGAGACCAACTTCCTTGTTGCAAAACCGGGCGTACTTTCTCGTCCACAATTCCATGATGTGGGGCCCATTAGTTGGTCCAATCCAATCGCTGCCCTCTCCGCGACCTCATATGTCTACACAATCCTTCAGGGCCGGCTCACCGACGTTAAGCCCCCTTTCAGGCAGGCTAAAACCCTAATGAGTTCCCGAAGACTCTATGACCTGGTGATGCCCAGAATAGTACCATTTAAATGGACTATATCCCTAAACACCATTCATAGATAATCTAGACACCAAGAGTGTGGGGCGTAAGGGTGCCCACCCATATGTTGGATCCGCACAAGGAATCACAACGTCACGTTAAGTTTGTCTTGCCTCCATACGAGAGGAAAAGGATACAGCTGACTTCTCCGTCCCATTCCAAATCTCATGGCTAACGCGTAATATACGGCGCTAGAATCACTGATGTCATGGGTTATTAATCCCTAATTGTTCATCATTATTGCAAATAGAAACCTAAGTTTTATTGCTCCAGCATATCATCAGTTAGGACGATATCTAAGATTTATTTATTTTGAGAAAATAATATCTTCTTTTTTTAGAATATAGATGATAACACACAATTTGCAAATACTTGATAAAGACACTTCAAAGGACATGAGAAAGTGATGAACTTGCCTTGTGATTCGAAGGTAGTGAAGTCGGATGCTTGCACTAGACCTTGAGCTTCTATGTCTACAAAACATCATTATTGCTCGGTAAGGACAATATTTAAAGAAGCAAAATGATTATGCAAAGTAATGTAATGCATTATTTAGTTTTCTATGTATTCTATCCCATTATTTAAATTATAAAAATTCTTTTTAATAATAAAGAATTTGTAAATATTAATTTTTTAATATTTATTGAATATTGTATTCTTTTATTTTATTTCATTTTATTTGAATTTTATTTATTTAATAATTCCTTTAAGACTTATTATTTGAATACCAAAAATTGATATTAAATATTTATTTAGTATTTTCTAAAATACTAAAATATTAATATGTAATGAAAGTGATTTTTATTTTTTTAGCATCTTTCAATAATTTTATAAAATTCCATAAGGAATATATATTATAAAATTCTTGATAAAAATTATATGCCTAAAATTTTATTTCTTAATTTATTTAGATAGATTGAATTATTGTGAATCCAAAAATATTTTGTTTATAATTTTTGGATTTTTATTTTATTTTCTGGAATTTATTTAAATTCAAGGGTATTCTGGTATTTTCTTAATTATTAAAACATACTTTAGGTGATTGGGATGGCTGTGTTGGGTTTATTGGGCCGTGTTGGCCCAATTGGGAAGAACCAAAATGACTCCCCGAAGGATCCTAGCCCAACCAGCCCACACTCTCTCTGTCACTCTCTCGTTCTCATCTCTTCTTCTCCTCCCTCGACCCCGTGGTCGGCGATGTCACCACCGGCGATTCACGCCGCCGTGGACCTCCCCATCCGCCGCCGTGATGTGTGGGGTGGTTGTTGACCCCGCTCCCCCTTCCTATCCATCTCGATTTGGACCGGGGGCCCCTCTTATGGCCAGACTGGCTCTGTCCCGAACCCTAGGGTTTGGGGTGGTGCTGGTGTTGCGCCGCTGCTGCTCTCGTTTACTGTGGTGGTGTTCCTTGCTTCAGGTGTGGCTATGGTCGCCACCTCGGCGTGGTGCGGGTCGCAGCGCCCCCTTGGGGCGCTCCCCATGCCGCCGTGCTCGTCGACACCCTCTTCTTCCTCTTCTCGCCCATAGCAACAGCCTTTGGTAAGTTATTCCTTTTTCCCCTCGTGTCCTCTGTGCTATGCCACCCTATGCTAGGTGTTTGTAGTGGCTACTCCTGGCTAGTGGTCATGTTCTGATTATGGTTCATATCCTAATTATGGTTTTTTGTTCTGATTAGGGTTCATATCCCTTTTTTATTCATATATATGATGATTTGAATCTAGTAATGATGATTCTTAAGCATGATGAGTGGTTGTTTGATGTGGCTTACTGTTTATAGTGGGCTTTGGTGAGGTTAGTGGCTTACCATATTGATTCATTGGTTAATTTGATATGGTTCAGATGGTAATGTTACTATAGAATCATTACTTGGAGATCCTAGTGATTTGAGAGCTCACCACTGTCATCACTGTATCTGTAGTTGTTAGTTTATGGATTCATATACAGTTTGATATTAATTGGTCTCTTACAGTGATATTATGTATTTGTATATTCCTGGAAATGATTCCTGTGATTAGTATCACAAAAATGATTTGTAGTTGTTTGTGAGTTTATCTGTGAAAGCTAGATGCTTAATATGCTTGGTTTAGAAGCTACTCTTGTGACACCATCCTAATATGGCACACAAGACTAGGTTCTATTACTTGGCTTGATTTTGTTTAAGCTTAAGATTAGCTTGTTATCAGAGATAAGTGGAAACTTCTTTCCTTGCATCCTAAAGCCTATGATGTTGGTTTGAGGCTTAGGGACTAGGTCCTTATCTTATTGTTCCTCATGGATCTGTTCTAGTAGTCATACCAGCTACTGATTCTTGAGTCAAGGTTGGGAAAATGATTTGTAGTCTTATTAAGTTATATTGATCCATAGGATCTAGGAATTCTAAGGTGCTACTCCTTTTTAAGAGATGTTCCTAGAAGTCCAGATCTTTTCCATATTTATTCTTGTAATTTAAGATATGGCCTGATAGCTAGGATCAATGAGGTTATTCTGAGATCTTGGTTGGATCTGTATAGTTTCCTGATGGCTTTTAGTGTTTAAAATCTTCAATGATGGACTCACCTCATTTGGTTGTTTTTCTGAGAAGTTGAGTACATGAAAACACATGAATTCTTCTCTAACTTAGATAGAGAAATCATGTGATGGTCATTTACTACTCACCACAACAGTGGAGTTGTTGGGGTTGGAACTTGTTGATCTTGTGGCTTGATCTTGCTGGTTGTGTGGCTAGCTTGATCTGGTGCTTCTCCTGATGCTGCTCCTGCTACTTCCAGCTCCTGGAACTTGTCCTTGTTTTTGCTGTCCACCTCCTGGTCATGTTGGCTTGGCCTTGTTCTTGCTATCGACCTGATCCACCCCCTCCTTATGTCACCATCTTGATGAGATGATCAAGTGTGTGGTTGGTGTGATCTAGTTTGGCTTGGTTTGGCTGCTGGTGCTTGATGTGCATGAGTAAGAAAATGGTGTTGGGGTGCTTTCCCACGGCTGTGCTGAGCAATTTTTTTGTATGGACTGTTGTTGTTCTGCTGACAGCACACACCATGCATTTAGGTGTGTGTGCTGCTTGTGTGCCTGTTGCACCTCGTGGATGTGCTCAGGGAATGAAAGTTACTTTTTATCTGATTACACTTACCTGTCTAGTGAAAGTTTCCCCTCTTGATGATTGGAGTTATTTGACTTATGGCTTAAAAATGATGAAATATTTAGTTTTTCATTTTGGTGAAACGTGTCCCTAAAGATTACTTAGTGATGTAAATTTGAACAGCGCAACTCACTGTCACTACTGAGAGTAAAACATCCTAATCTTTAATTTTATTTCTTTTAGTTAGTGATTTGTTTTGCAGGTACAAGACTTGTATATAATAGTCCCTTGTAATATTTATTTTATTCTTTTGTAATCTTTATTTTATCCTTTTGTAATAAAGATTGTAATATTACTCAATATATAAATTTATTTTTTATTTCATCTACTATTGTAAAGATTCTTGATTGTTTTCATAAGTTACAATTTGTAACTTATTTATTGTATAAAGATATGGAATGAATATTCATGTTCTTAATTATGTTATTTATTTAAAGTTTGAGTTACTAATTGGTAACTCTTGATTAAATCAAATTACTCAAACATAATTCTAATTCCTTTTTAAATTATAAATCCAACACTCAAGTTTGGATTCAAATTTCATTTCCCAAAACACACTAATCCACAAAGATCATATCAAAGTTTATAACGATCACTCTCCAAGGCTATTCCTAATCTTAAAGAGTGAAAGAGAATTTGATCACTTTAGGTTTTTTATTTGGCGAAAAATTTACCCACATTTTTATAGATGAATGCATGCAATTGCATAGATTCCTAAATCTACCCTTCGTTGGTTCCTAAATGCTAGGATGTTATAGACTTCCCTCCTTAAATTAAACTTCGTCCCGAAGTTTGTTGAAGTGTACCTGAATAGTTCTGGATAGAATTCCTTAAATCATCTTCTTTCTCCCAGGTAGCTTCTCTTTGTGGACGATGTTCCCACTATACCTTGCAGTAGTTGATGACCCTGTTTCTCAACCTTCTCCAATTTTCTTCCAAAATTTGATAGGGTTTTTCAACCTAGGTCAGGTCTGGTTGTAATTCTATCTCTTGATGTGTGATTGCATCATCCGGAACTTTCAGACATTTATGGAGTTGTGACACATGGTAAACATTATGAACTTGAGCCAATCTTGAGGGTAACTCTAAAGCATAAGCTATAGTTCTGTTTTGACTCATTATCTTGAATGGCCCGATATATCTTTGACTCAATTTTCCTTTAACTCCGAACCTATTAACCCCTTTCATTGGACTTACTTTCAAATATACAATGTCTCCTACTTCAAGATGCCATGATCTTCGACTTTGATCAGCATAACTTTTCTGCCTACTTTGAGCTCTTTTTAGTCTATCCTTGATCTTATCAATGATATCTTGTTTTTCCTTGATATAGTCTGGCGCAAATTCCTTGCTGCTTCCAGGCTCATACCAACATATTGGTTATCTACATTTCCTTCCATACAAAACCTGATATGGAGATGCCTTCAGACTACTCTGATAGCTATTATTGTAGGAAAATTCTGCCAATGGTAGATGATCTTCCCATGTACCTCCAAAATCTAATGCACAAGCCCTTAACATGTCTTCTAATATCTGATTTGTTTGTTCCGTTTGACCCGTTGTCTCTGGATGCTAAGATGTGCTAAAATCTAACTTTGAACCAAGTGCTTCACGTAATTTCTTCCAAAATGCTGAAGTAAACACTGACCCCCTATCAGTTATGATCTTTTTGGGCACTCCGTGCTTGCTTACTATTTCTTAGATGTAAACTTCTACTAACTTCTCGGCATTATCCTTCTGATTTACCGTCATAAAATGTGCACTTTTAGTGAGTCTATCCACAATTACCCATATCATATCCTTCCATTTAGGTGTCATGGGCAATCCTGTGATGAATTCCATACCTATTTCTTCCCACTTGCATTCAGGAATTTCCAAAGGTTGCAATGGTCCTGCTGGACTTTGATGTTCAGCCTTCACCCTTTGGAAAGTATGGCATTCTAATACATACTTAGCAATGTCTCTTTTCATGTTATTCCACCAGAATAATTCTTTCAAATCCATGTACATCTTAGTACTTCCTAGATGTATAGAATATGGTGTTTCATGTGCTTCTCTGAGTATGACATCACGAATCTCAGTCACATCTAGAACACAAAGACGATCTTGGAACCATAAAGACTCATAATATCCAAGGCGAAAAACTGATGTTTGCCCTTGAGATATCCCCCGAATTTCCTCAGCAATGAAAGGATCTTCTGCTTGATGTCTAAAAATTTCGTGGTTAAGATCACCGTCCTTCTCTGCAACTACCTGCATAGTAGCTAATCCTCCAAGAACCTTTGTTATAATGAATTGAAGCTCTAATATTTCCAAGTCTATCTATAACTCTTTTGGTAACTCCCGATTGCTAGGCTGAATATCTGCACTTTTACGACTTAAAGCATCTGCTACAACATTTGCTTTTCCTGGAGTATAGTTGATTGTTAAATCATAATCTTTGATTAGCTCCAACCAACGCTTCTGTCTCATATTCAATTCCTTTTGGGTGAAGAAATATTTGAGACTTTTATGGTCAGTGTATAAATCACATCTGGCCCCATAAAGAAAATTCCTCCATCCCTTTAGCGCAAAGACTACTGCTGCTAACTCTAAATCATGAGTTGGATAGTTGAATTCATGCGGTTTCAGTTGTCTTGAACCATAAGAAATCACCTTCCGATCTTACATTGATACACAACCCAAACCTTCTTTAGATGCATCACAGTATACTGTAAAGTCTTTCCCTCTTTCTGGAAATGCTAAGATTGGAGTTGTGGTTAACCTGATCTTCAACTCCTGAAAACTTGCTTCACACTTCTCATCACAATTTAATGGTGTATTCTTTCTTAGAAATTTGGTCATTGGTCCAGCTATTTTGGAGAAACCTTCAATGAATATCCGATAATAACCAACCATCCCCAAGAAACCTCGAATTTGTTTCACATTGGTTGGTGCAGTCCATTCTAGTACTGATTGGACTTTGGATGGATTTATAGCAATTCCATCTTTACTGATCACATGGCCGAGGAATTCTACCTCATCGAGCCAAAATTCACACTTACTGAACTTAGCATAAAGTTTATGTTCTCTTAGAGTTTTTGGAACATCCTCGGGTTTAATTTTGATCTGATGGTATCCAGATCTTAGGTCGATCTTAGAAAATACTCCAGCTCCTTTCACTTGATCAAACAGATCTTGAATTCTTGGTAATGGATACTTATTCTTTATGGGAACATTGTTCAGATTTCTATAGTCTCCACACATCCTTCTTCCACCCTCCGTTTTATCCACAAAGATCACTGGTGTTCCCCATGGGGATACACTTTCCTGAATAAATCCTTTTCTGGCTAACTCATCAATTTGCTCTTTGAGTTCTTTTAATTCTTTTGGTCCCATCTTGTATGGTGATTGAGATATTGGTGTTGTACCTGGAATTAGGTCAATAGTGAACTCTATCTCCCGATCTGGTGGCATACCAGGTAGCTCTGCTGGAAAAACATCTTGAAATTCATTTACTATAGGAATATCTTCCAATTTGACCTCTTTCATTGTGTTCAACTAAAGATCCACCATGATATGACTATGCTTATCTTCTTGGTAAACTATCCTTGCTCCACTTGGAGTTTTGATTGAGAAAGTTTTCTCCTTGAAATTTATCTGAGCCCCATGTTCCGTCATCTAGTCCATCCCCAGCACTACTACAATTCCCTTTAAAGAAATCACATAAAGGTACGCAAAGTATGTACAACCACAGATCGAGATAACCTGATCTTATTTAATGTGGCGTACAATCACAATTCCCCCTGCTGTAACTACGGTCATAGGGTTTACTAATGTTGCCCTTCTAATCCCGAACTTATCACAGAATTCTTCAGAAATGAATGAAGTAGTTGCACCCGTATAAAATAGAACTTTGCCAGGATTGGTAAGGATATTGAGCGTACCTATAACTTCATGCTCTGAGTTATCCACCTCCTCTAGGGTTGCACAGTTCAGCTTCCCGGTAGGTTTGTTCCTCTTGCCATTGTTGTTCTTGACATTATTCCCTCCTTTATTTGGCTGCCCATAGCATCCACTAGATTGCCTTCCATCTCTAACCGGCCAACCTCCTTGTGGTTTTCTTGGACAATTTGGCTTTGTGTGATCTCTCTGACCACAAGCATGGCACACAATTACTGGTTTCGGGCAATCCCTGCTCATATGCCCTGGGAGTTTGCAATTGTGGCATATAATATTCTTTACATTTGGATTTGCACTCCGATTGGAATTGTTGCTGTTATAGGGTATATTCCTTGGTTTGAATTCCAGATTGGGCTTGGGCTTACTTGCTTGTATCCTCTTGGTTTCCTTCTTAGCTCTCTTCTTTCTATCCTCTTGGACATTCTTGTAGTCATCTTTGAAAGTAATAGCTGCATCCAGCAACTGCTGATAAGTTTGATTATTAGCCAACCTCAACTGCATCCTCACAAGTAGATTTAATCCTCACTGGAAACGCTTCTTCCTATTTTCCTCTGTATTAACTTCTTCCTCCGCATATCGAGACAGTTGACTAAACTACTGAATATACTTCATAACACTAGTATATCCCTGTTGTAGCTCCTCAAATTCTCTCTGCTTCAACTCCATAACACTCACCAGAACATGATATTCACGGAATCTCTATTTAAACTCTTCCCAAGTGTACTCCCTTCCTGGCTGTTGCATGGATAACTGATTCTCCCACCATGATGATGCAGGTCCAGTCAGAAGATGAGTTGCATACCTCAATTTCTCCTCATCATTGCAACCTACAGTTTTAAACTTTCTTTCTGTATCTGCTAGCCAATCTTCTGCATCCATTGTTTCAGGGGCTGATGAAAAAGGTAACGTCCTTGCATTATGGAAGTTAGAAAGACTCACTCCTCCATGAACTTGTTCTGGGTCTCTTGCATCATTTTTGCATACACTGCATAAAGTTCTGCTCCATTAACGGCCTCATTGGTGGTGGTGGTGGTAATGTTCCCTTATTTGCTGCATCTGCATCAGCCTTCTCCTTGGCCTCATGTTCCATCTGCTGCTGTTCAGATTCGGTCTCTACACCCGTATCCATGACCCCCTAGTCCTGCACATAAAGTGAATACTCATGATTATATCATGCACATGTGTTCTGAGCTCGACTTTACGCACAGAACTAGTCACACAATGAAAATCCAAATAAATCCCAATATGCATTTCACATATTATACAATACAATATCTTAATAATACAAAGTCATTACAACATATACCATATAGGTATAATTACAAAACTAACTCATTTATCTAACTACCTTATTTTCTCGGAATACAATACATGGTACCCGGTACTTCTAAATAGTTGCCTGCTTCTAGTAGTAACTACGTTCGTCATACATGTCTGATGTCCAACCGTGATGACATGACGTTCGACGCACAGTTTGTGGAACAAATGGCCTTCCAGAAGGAACATACTCAGTATCTGAAGTGTCAGGACTTGAGTCATTACTCAACCTGAGCGCATTGTCTCCCTTCAGCTCAGCTAAAAATTCTTCAGAAACATATTCAGCATTATCTCCCACTTGCATCTCCTGAGCTTCATTCCTTGAGTTGTCAACGGAATACACAGATCATGTTGATCCCTAGGTGCTCCTTTGGGCAAGATAGTTAAACACCGGATAATGTAGATTCCCTAGGTTTTGAGAAAGTGTTGATGATTCAAACACTCTCTCCTCAAGATCTTCTTCTTCATCCTGATTTTTTATGAATATGGTATTTCTACTACTGTTAATAGGGTTAATTCTTGCACCCATCCAGCTAGATTATCCAACATTTCTGTCGGAACCATCTATGGACATTTGGTGTTCATGAGATCCTCCAGATGATCCCATTCTCCAGCCATCAGAATTCTCAATAGGAAGTTCTGAATCAGAACCATCCTCTGAACCCTGTGGTACTGCATACCTCATATCCACAGTAGGATCATATATAGGTTCAGGCCTTGGTGAATAAGGATATGGTGTAAAAGATTCAGGATCTATAGGTATATCCTTAAAGTTGGGTTTTGTACTACTACTCGCTTCCTTCTCCAACTGGAATGCTAACTCCTTCCTCCTTTCCGGATCAGTTAGATCATCTAACATGTCATTTTTTTCTTCAACAATCACTTGATGTTTCTTATAAAAAGACGCAACGAGTGTTCGGTATCTATCCATAAACTTGGAAGCTAACTTAGGATGCTTCTTAACTAAAGTAAGATGATCCGGTATAGGCTCCGAGTCTATAGAATCATGAGGTATCACAGAAAATGTGCTATCGTCCAACTCCTTGGCTTTATGCTCCCGGATATTCGCTATCGCCTCCACAATAGCAACATGATATGCTTCTAAGTGACTTCTACCTTCACCTAAAGGTAGATCGTGATATAATCCAAGCTCCTCTGGAAGTTGGATACTCACACGATACTTGGATAACATCCGACCATCATAATAGGTTATGGTGTTCACTAGAATTCTAGTTGGACAACTAAAAATCTTTAAAAGTTGACAAAGTTGGTCTGTGAATGATCCTTGATAATCATCAAGAGTCTCCTCTTTCCTTACCAAAGTCTGTTTTGGAAACTTTGGTGCCATATCTCTGTATATAAGAAAAATATTTTTATTAGTAACCAATAATATATTGCATCATAACAAAGAATTATCGCACTAAAACATATAACGGAATATTCTCATTTGAATACCCATTATATTTCTATTAGAGAATTCTTTATCGTTGCTACACCATCCTACATGTAATACCCTTTACTAGGTTTCCAACCTAAGGTCAAAGCAATTTGCTTTGATACCAACTGCGGTGACCCATCAAACCACTACATGTATAGTACACTATAGTCGTTGACATGACATCCACAGAACACCGTTCCGTAATTATCACATCCCTCAGAGTGGTACAACAGAAACATTGCAGGTCCATATTACAAACATACACACCTTATTATTATTACAATACCGGAAGTTTAAGACTTCCAAAAGATTCAACTTACAAACCAAAATATAAGTGTTTAGCGGAAGTTTAAAATTTAAAACTTAAACTCCAAATTGAGCTCAACAACTTATTGCTATATATTGTTCATGTTGCTCGACTCATGTGGCTCCTAGAACTATAGTAATTATTTAGACTCTTGGAACTCTCCTCCGTAGATGATATCGTAGTCCTCCCCTTCTATGGCTCCATACAGGTTGTGCTCTTCATAGAAGACCTCCTGGCTCTCAGTTGCATACATTGGAGTATCTTCGGGATTCTCAGAGTCTAAGCAAGGATTCAAAGGAAAGGATGAGTAACAGCGTTACCCAGCAAGTTCATTATATGCAAGATGGAAAGTTTAATGCTCTATCTACCACCTCGGACTATCAGTCCTTGGCACTATGCAGTTTTTGTAAATCTTTCTTCAAAGATTGATTTTATTATGAAAATCTATGACCATCAGCCTTCACAGGTTGACGAAAACATTCATGGAGTTCCTGCCGTGTTCGTAGTTCCTTCCTGGAACAGGGACTAACAAGTTACAGTTCTTACACTCTGTAGAGGTGCGTTACTTTATCCATGAGAGATCAACTTCCTTGTTGCACAACCAGGCGTACTTTCCCGTCCACAATTCCATGATGTGGGGCCTAGTAGTTGGTCCAAGCCAATCACTGCCCTCTCCATGACCTCATATTTCTACAAGATCCTTCGAGACCGGCTCACCTCCATTAAGCCCCCTTCCGGGCAGGCTAAAACCCTGATGAGTTCTCGAAGACTCTATGACCTGGTGATGCCCGGAATAGTACCATTTAAATGGACTATATCCCTAAACACCATTCATAGATAATCTAGACACCAAAAGTGTGGGGCGTAAGGGTTCCCACCCATATTTTTGATCCGCACAAGGAATCACAACGTCACGTTAAGGTCGTCTTGCCTCCATACGAGAGGAAAAGGATACAGCTGACTTCTTCGTCACATTCCAAATCTCATGGCTAACGCGTAATATACGGCGCTAGAATCACTGATATCATGGGATTAATCCCTAATTGTTCATCATTATTGCAAATAGAAACCTAAGTTCTATTGCTCCAGCATATCATCACTTAGGACGATATCTAGATTTATTTATTTTGATAAAATAATATCTTCTTTTTCTGGAATATAAATGATAACACACAATTTGGAAATACTTGATAAATACTCTTCAAAGGACATGAGCAAGTGATGAACTTTCTTTGTGATTGCAAGGTAGTGAAGACGGACGCTTGCACTGGACCTTGAGCTTCTATGTCTACAAAACATCATTATTGCCCGGTAAGGACAATATTTGAAGAAGCAAAATGATTATGCAAAATAATGTAATGCATTATTGAGTTTTGTGTGTATTCTCTCCCATTATTTAAATTATAAAAATTCTCTTTAATAATAAAGAATTTGTAAATATTTTTTTAATATTTATTGAATATTGTTTTCTGTTATTTTATTTCATTTTATTTGAATTTTATTTATTTAATAATTCCTTTAATACTTATTATTTGAATACAAAAAATTGATATTAAATATTTATTTAGTATTTTTCTAAAATACTACAATATTAATATATAATGAAAGTGATTTTTAGTTATTTTTATCATCGTTCAATAATTTTATAAAATTCCATAAGGAATATATATATTATAAAATTCTTGATAAAAATTATATGCCTAAAATTTTATTTCTTAATTTATTTAGATAGATTAAATTATTGTGAATCCAAAAATATTTTATTTATAATTTTTGGATTTTTTTTTCTTTCTAGAATTTATTTAAATTCAAGGACATTCTGATCTTTTCTTAATTATTAAAACTTACTTTAGGTGATTGGGCTGGTTGTGTTGGGTTTATTGGGCCGTTTTGGCCCAACTGGGCAGAACCAAAATGACTCCTCGAAGGGTCCTGGCCCAACCAGCCCACACTCTCTCTGTCACTCTCTCGTTCTCATCTCTTCTTCTCCTCCCTCGACCCCGTGGTCGGTGATGTTACCTCCCCGTCCGCTGCCGTGATGTGTGGTGTGGTTCTTGACCCCGCTCCCCTTCCTGTCCATCTTGATTTGGACCTGGGTCCCCCCTTGTGGCCAGACTGGCTCCGTCCCGAACCCTAGGGTTTGGGGTGGTGCTGGTGCTACCGTCGCCGCTGCTCTCGTGTGCTGTGGTGGTGTTCCTCGCCTATAGGTGTGGCTGTGGTCGCCACCTCGGCTTGGTGCGGGTCGCAGCGCCCCCTTGGTGTGCTCCCCGTGCCGCCGTGCTCGTCGACACCCTCTGCTTCCTCTTCTCACCCACAGCAACAACCTTTGGTAAGGTATTCCTTTTTCCCCTCGTGTCCTCTGTGCTATGGTACCCTGTGCTAGGTGTTTGTACCACTGTCATCACTGTATCTGTAGTTGTTGGCTTATGGATTCATATACAGTTTGAGATTAATTGGTCTCTTACAGTGATATTATGTATATGTATATTCCTGGAAATGATTCCTGTGATTAGTATCACGAAAATGATTTGTAGTTGTCTGTGAGTTTATGTGTGAAAGCTAGATGCTTAATCTGCTTGGTTTAGAAGCTGCTCTTGTGACACCATCCTAATATGGCACACAAGACTAGGTTCTATTACTTGGCTTGATTTTGTTTAAGCTTAAGATTAGCTTGTTATCAGAGATAAGTGGAAACTTCTTTCCTTGCATCCTAAAGCCTATGATGTTGGTCTGAGGCTTAGGGACTAGGTCCTTATCTTATTGTTCCTCATGGATCTGTTCTGGTAGTCATACCAGCTACTGATTCTTGAGTCAAGGTTGGGAAAATGATTTGTAGTCTTATTAATTTATATTGATCCACAGGATCTAGGAATTCTAAGGTGCTACTCCTGTTTAAGAGATGTGCGTAGAAGTCCAGATCTTAGCCGTATTTATTCTTGGAATTTAAGATATGGCCTGATAGCTAGGATCAATGAGGTTATTCTGAGATCTTGGTTGGATCTGTATAGTTTTCTGATGGCTTTTAGTGTTTAAAATCTTCAATGATGGACTCACCTCATTTGGGTGTTTTTCTGAGAAGTTGAGTACATGAAAACACATGAATTCTTCTCTAACTTAGATAGATAAATCATGTGATGGTCATTTACTACTCACCACAACAATGGAGTTGTTGGGGTTGGATCTTGTCGATCTTGTGGCTTGATCTTGTTGGTTGTGTGGCTAGATTGATCTGGTGCTTCTCCTGATGCTGCTCCTGCTACTTCCAGCTCCTGGAACTTGTCCTTGTTTTTGTTGTCCACCTCCTGGTCATGTTGGCTTGGCCTTGTTCTTGCTATCCACCTCATCCACCCCCTCCTTATGTCACCATATTGATGAGATGATCAAGTGTGTGGTTGGTGTGATCTGGTTTGGCTTGGTTTGGCTGCTGGTGATTGATGTGCATGAGTAAGGAATGGTGTTGGGGTGCTTGCCCACGGCTGTTCTGAGGTGTTTTGTTTGTATGGACTGTTGTTGTTCTGCTGACAGCACACACCATGCATTTACGTGTGTGTGCTGCTTGTGTGCCTGTTGCACCTCGTGGATATGCTCAGGGAATGAAAGTTACTTTTTATCTGATTACACTTACCTGTCTGGTGAAAATTGCCCCTCTTGCTGATTGGAGTTATTTGACTTATGGCTTAAAAATGATGAAAGATTTGGTTCTTTCATTTTGGTGAAACTAGCCCCTAAAGATTACTCAGTGATGTTAATTTGAACAGTGCAACTCATTGTCACTACTGAGAGTAAAACATCCTAATCTTTTATTTTCTTTCTTTTAGTTAGTGATTTGTTTTGCAGGTACAAGACTTGAAGATTCAAGATTTAGATTAGGTTTTCTTTTTCTTTATAGAATAGTCCCTTGTAATATTTATTTTATTCTTTTGTAATCTTTATTTTATCCTTTTGTACTAAAGATTGCAATATTACTCAATATATAAATTTCTTTTTTATTTCATTTACTATTGTAAATATTCTTGATTATTTTCATAAGTTACATTTTGTAACTTATTTTTTGAATAAAGATATGGAATGAATATTCATTTTCTTAATTATGTTATTTATTTAAAGTTTGAGTTACTAATTGGTAACTCTTGATTAAATCAAATTACTCAAACATAATTCTAATTCCTTTTTAAATTATAAATCCAACACTCAAGTTTGAATTCAAATTTCATTTCCCAAAACACACTAATCCACAAAGATCATATCAAAGTTTATAACGATCATTCTCCAAGGCTATTCCTAATCTTAAAGAGTGAAAGAAACTTTGATCACTTTAGGTTTTTTATTTGGCAAAAAATTTACCCACATTTTTATAGATGAATGCATGCAATTGCACAGATTCCTAAATCTACCCTTTGTTGGTTCCTAAATGCTGGGATGTTACACGTGATGTATGCATCTGAGTGAAGGCGGAACACCAGAAGCCAGCAGAATTACTACTACCATTGCCCGTACGGATTGGAAGTGGGATCGAGTGGGAATGGATTTTATCACAGGATTGCCCATGACTAGATCTGGATATGACTCTATTTGGGTAGTATTCGACCATTTGACCAAGGTAGCCCGCTTTATACCGGTGAAGACGACTTACACGAGTGCGAGGTTAGCCAAAATTTATATGGACAAAATTGTGTGTCTACATGGAGTTCCCAAGAGCATTGCATAAGATAGATGCACCCAATTTAAATCACACTTTTGGCGCCAGCTGCACGAGTCATTAGGAAGTAGGTTGGAGTTTAGCATAGCATTCCACCCTTAGACAGATGGACAGACAGAGAGGGTGAATCAGATTTTCTTTGACAAGTTTCCAAGGAATCACCAATACCAGGGACATGGCTAAGTTTTTCTTTGAAGTAGGTCCTGTCTTGGTGAAAATCAAGTTTTTCTGGTGAAAATAGGTCCTGTCTTGGTGAAAATCAAGTTTTTCTTTGACAAAACTTTCCCAAGGAATCACCAATAGAAATTGGTGAACCTTCACCCTTGTTCAACCACAAGTTTTAACTTAGAAAATTTGGATGAGGAGATTCTTGATAGCTTCCATTCCTTGATGCTCAAGTTGTTCCATACCATGGACATGGCTAAGTACTTAGATTCTTCCATCTGCAGAGGTTGTGCACTTTCCCCACAAGACTTGAGTTTCACCAAGACAGGACCTTTCAGAAGCCTTCCCTTCGACCAAATGGACGCGCTCCAAACCTATCATCCCACTACCACCAACTGTCCAAATGGCTAAGTTATTGCAACCTATATGATCCAGGCAGATCCCATAATGCCATGTGGCTGCAGTAGAAGCTTCTTAACATTTGGCATCTCAAATCCCTTTGTTCCTGGGTGGCTTTCCACAAGTGTGATACACAAGGTAAACCATAGAAATGGACCTTGTGTAACCACTCAACACAAACCAATATTTCCATTCCACCCAGGTGTTTCATTCACTTAGTTGTTTTATTAAGCAAAACATAAGTCCAAAGACTTAGAAATATTTCTCATAGCATGATTATATAATCCACACTTGGTTGCTACTATCTAGGCTAAGCATGGCAATATCAAGTATATTAACTTAAAGGAAATTCTAACATTGCTACAACTACTAGGATTTACCAAGCATAGCATATAGATACTTAGCAAAATATTCATGCAAGTCCTAAACAAAATATTTCTAATGCATAGGTGAAAATATAGGGATAAAAACATGAAGCACTACTTGCCTTGGTAGTTTGGGGTGTAGCAACAATCTTCACAACCACAATCACTATTAGCACCAAAATCTACACATAGAATAATGGCACCAAAATCACCTAACAAAATATACAAGCAAAAATATATGAATGCATGCAAAATTCCATGTGATGATTTTCTACACCAAACAAGACAAGTAAACAGTACTAAATCATAATCATGACCTATATGCTCAAATAAACTTTATTTGATCTTTAAATCATTTTTCAAATAATTTCCATACTCAAATTAAGCCTACATATGTCTCTGCAAAAATAACCATTTTTACAGAGGCAAAACATTAAACACATTGCATAAACATATAGGATTCTTTCTCCTGATTCCAATGATATAAAATTTATAAAATTTGAACGTGTGGATCAAAAGTTATGAATTTTACAAGTTTGAATCACTAATAGATCTAATTCAGATTTTTAAAACAAAGAACTAACCACGTGGCAGCGTCTGATTGGTTGAAACCGTTTCGCACCGGATCACACTCGCGGGCCGTTAGATCTAACTTAACACGCACGGTTCAGATCGACACATACCGCTTCGCTACAGATCTAATCCTAAGCGCTGGATCTAGATCCTACGACTGCTAAGCATGCGATCAAAGATGGGCGGCGCCAGCGGCGGCAAGTGGCGGAGGCGCGCTCTGTCAGAGAGGTTGCCGGCAATTTAGATCGCGCGGGGAGGAGTGAAGATGCTTACCATGTTCGCGGGATTGTAGTGAAGCTCAAGGTGGTCGAGGGAGAGACAGGGGCGCACGGGTTCAGCGGCACGACCTCGTCGGAGTTGCTGGTGGCGTCGAGTGTTTGCGGATGGAGTTGTTGCCGACGATGTGGATCACCCTAGCAAGAACCAGTGGTGTCCGAGGATGCACAAGGTTGTGGCGAACACGACAGTGTCAAAGAGGAAGCAAGGGGCGCTCGGAGGTTACCGGTATTCCTCATCGGAGTTGAGCGGCGGCTCTGTTGCTTGTAGAGGTGGACGGAGGCGATGGCCTGGGTCACGAGAAGGCAAAATAAAGGCATCAGGAGATGCGCCAGAACATACTGGTCACAATCGTTTGAAGCAGAGGCCAAGGGGCGCTCGGGTCTTACCGGAATCAGTCGCCGGAGCTGGTTCTGTCTGCGGCGATGCAACGAGAAATTGAGGCAGCCTGGTGGCGGAGCGAGCGAGTGGGGTGAGGGGAAATGGCCGTGGTGAAGAGGGGATTAAGTAGCAGGAGCTGGGCGGGGATTACTCTCTGTATCAATGGGAATTAAGTAGGGATTAACTGCGGCGAGGTAACGGCAGAGCGGCTCGGGCGCGCGTTGATTGGGGACGACGCTGACGGGGCAAGGTAGGGTCGGGCTGTCAGCGGGTGGGTGCGCGTTGCTGCGGTGAGAAACAGAGAGGAAGGGGGAACCCCGGGTGGGCTGCTTTGGTTGCTGGGCCGAATGGGTAGCGCCTGGCCCAGTTCTGTTTTCTTAACCTTTTTATTTTTCTAATTTGATTTTCAGGAAACCTTTTCAAATGAATTCAAATGTGTTTGAATTCCAAATCTTTCTGGATTTTTATAAAGTGAAACCTGCATATTTTTTAGTATAAAACCATGCTGTCTCACTAGACATGCTTGGTTCCTTTGAAATTTTAAAAACAAACAGTGCCTTAGCACAAAATTTAATAAAGATATGAAAATGGTTTTAAAACCATATTTTGTTTTGGAAATGTTTGCCAATCTTTGGAATTCATCAAACAATCCTATGAACACATAACATTGGTTTAAAACAAATATTCTCTCACTGGAGAGTAGCATTGGATCAATGCTTGACTACATAAAATAATAAGCACTCAATGCTTCTGTTTTCTTTGAAATGACTTTGAAATTGATCCCTAAATGATTATGCATGCATGGATGATATGCAATCTTTGAAAACATGATTTTAGGGATGTTACATTACATGCCATGCATGAATTTGTGCATTTATCCATGGATGTGTTTGGATTGTTTATGTGTTGCAATTGAATCGTGTAGATTGTGACGAATGCAACGCTTGCTCATGTGAGGATTGTTTGTTTGACGGCTGCTGCCAAGGCAAGTAGATGCTAATTGTTCATGATTATTGTCCTACTATTTTTAATGCATTGTGTTTTATTTTTTAGCAGCATGTTAGGGATTACTATCGCTATGCTATGTCCTATTATGTGGTAGGGATCTCTCGTAGTTGAGACACCGTTGGTAGATGTGCTTAGCCGTGCTTTGATGAACGAGGGATGAGTTACATCACTGAAAGTTTTTTTCTAAAAGTGTTGGTTTGCAAAACTAAAAACAACTTAATCAATGAACCTCCTGGGTGTGATGGGATTGATAAATTTTGGTGGTATCATTGCGGAAAGGCACCCAGTTATCAAGAGAAAATGATTCACTTCTTTATTTGGTAGCTTGCGTGTACAACCATGTGCCAAAAATAAAATGGGCGGTTGGCTGGACTTAGTAGGTTGTGGCAACTCAAACCCACATAGGAAGAGATGTAGAATTTTGGTACGCTGGTACGATGCGTGTCGGGTTTGGGGAGCTACTTCCCGAACGGTCCCTTCTTGGACTTCTCCCTATCATCACCCAATATGAGAGTGGTGGTATGAGCTGGGTTGCCCAAGTCACATGGGTAAAGTGTACTAACCCCTGCAGGGTGTATAATCTAATCGATTAGCCGTGTCCCCGGTTATAGACATCTGAGTTGCTTGATATTGAGTTCATGACATGTTTCTCGTTCATTCTAATTTCCTAATTGCTTTAATGTTGGGTTAGTCTATTTGGGATCTTTTCAAAGAAAGACAAAACTGTTTATGAAAATAGGACAAAGGTATTTTCAAATGCAAGCTAACCACAGCTCCACTGGCCAAATATGCATGTAGATGCTAGTTCTATTGTCTCCTTTAATAGCTCTACTTGCCATACATTCCATGTATTGACCCTTTGGGGCTACTACGTTTCATGTTGCAGGATATTCAGATTACGAGTGATCGATTAGGTCGCGGTACTCCACTCGGCACTTGTTCACTTGTGGGCAATTTGAAAAATGGAGGAGTTATTTTATTTATGTTGCTACTTGAATAAGTTGAGCTAGCCTAGAGCTAAGTTTTATTGTAATAATATTACTATGGATCCTTCGTTATTTATGATACACAGATATTTTGCTATGTTATTCATCTTTATTATATTGTGAGCCAATGAACTGATTCGGGGATTGGCATGTCACATAGAAGCTACGGTCTTTTCAGAACCGTAGTGTTACACCCGATGATCATGACGTGCCTCATAACGGAGAACTTTCTTGGTGGTGCACACTAAAGGAGGACACTTTCATTGGTATTATGTTTTAGGGATAATCTTATTAATGCTACCATCGAGTATCTAAAATTAGCACACAACAAGATGCACAGACAATAAACATCGAATGTAAGTGCGATGTGATCTGGTCCTTCACTCTGTGATCTCCATCTGGCTCCTGCGGGTCTGGCGCCTCCGGTTTGTGTCCACCATCATGATGACCTTTACTACCACTTAGCAACATAAAATAAACTACTTTACCTTGACTTTGACCATATCACACCACAACACCCCTGCAAAATAAATTTAGAAGCATCTACTTTATCATCGCATGTTTTATGTGGTTGTTAGGGCTTTCGCGCAAGAACCTTTTCTTTCCTACGAACTTCAACCACAACGTCGATTACATAAGTGTCTCTACTACACCCCTCTCGGGGCCATCCATCGTAAATGGCATACCAACTAATGCAAGAGAGATAGACACCACCAAAGCCACTTATACGGTGCAAGCTGTATGTCAAGTGTTGACCAGTCTCGTGAATTAACGTGTAAAGTCATTTAGGGCCGCTTCATCAAGCATTACTATGGTATACACAAGTAAACATGGGAGCATAAAAATTATATAATCAACGGCTACATGTTACAACTCGTGTGTTCTACCCGTACTAGCAGTACTTCACATATATCTAGATCTGATGCCACTGTTGGTGTTCAGCAATAGAAACCAAAAAAATCTTACGCAAGCAAGCCCTAATGCCAGGATCTATATATTTAGTAATTCAGTAATGGGAGGAGATACGGTATTCATACCTTTGAAGACCACACATGGTTAACGATCCGTGGGGAACATGGGAGATGTAGTCGTACCAACGCCGACCTCAAGGTCGTTTGAAGTCCAATGGCTCCAACGTCTAAGACAACTCCTAGTTCCAAAAGTGCAGCACCACCCGAAGGAGTCACACACGTACGGTGATTGACGATGACTTCCGCTTCTCTCCGACGCAGCCGAGATTGCGGAAGTAGATCTCGTGGATCTGAATCCCATAACGCGATGGTGCTCTGTGGTAAAGAAGTCCTCGTTCGCGGAGACCAAATAATGGGGCCACGGTCACGAGAGAGAGAGAGAGAGAGAGAAAGAGAGAGAGAGAGAGAGGCAACTGGAGGCAATTCCAAAAGCTAGAAAGCCTTTATTTATTTTCCTATGTTTTATTTTCCTCCTATGACTCTTCTTATATAGGGGAAAACGGCGCACAAGGCTCATTGCCTAAGCCATGTGGGAATAAACAAGAGGGGAGAGGGGGTCTGTCAGCCAGGACCCTCATAGGCCACGTCGGTGGGTGCATGCACTACTAGAAAAACGTCTGTTCGTGGCGCACCTGAAAAGGCCTTCTGTGGCGCACTAGCAGTGCGCCACGGGCCTCACGCTACGGCTATCTCGTAGCCGTGGCGCACTGCATGGTGCGCCACGGTTAAGTCCAGATAGGCGTGGCGCACCTGGTAGTGCACCACAGAAGGCCTTTTCAGGTGCGCCACGGATGTGTTTTTCAAAAAACAAAAAAAAATGCAAAAACACTGCTTTTGAATTGCAAAAGCAATCGGGTCCGTGCATCGCCGCCGCAGTCGTGTCACCTCGCCGGAGCATGGCCGTGGCAGGGAGGTGCGGGAGGGGTCGTGGCCGCTCTAGTCCTCGCCGGCGTCAAGGTGGTAGAAAGGGTGTGGTTGGAGAAAGGAAGGTAGGAAGAGATGGAGGAAGAGAGGGAGGAAGGAAGAGATGGAGGAAGAGAGGAAGGTAGGAAGAGATGGAGGAAGAGAGGGAGGAAGGGAGGTCGGTGAGGAGAAGGATGCCGCCGCCTGCTGTCACCTGCGAGGAGGAGGAGAAGGAGGCCACCGTTGCACTGCCGCCTGCTGTCACTGCGAGGAGGAGGAGAAGGAGGTCGACGTCGCGGCGTCTCTTCAAGGAGAGGGGAAGGGGAAGGAGGAGAAGGAAGAAGGGAGAAGGAAGAAGGAAGAAGGAAGAAGGAAGAAGGAGGAAAGGGAGAGGAAGAGGAAAAGGGAAGGGAAAGGAAAAGAGAGGAGGGCGGGGTGGGGATTCAAATTTGAATCCCGCCCAAGCTTATCCGTGGCGCACTAGGTGGTGGTGCACTACGGGTAAGTCGCCCTCTATTTTTTTTTTCTGCAGGAACAAACGGTCTTTTGACCGTAACTTTTTACTCTTTTCGAATTTTGAAAATCTAAAAAATCGCTAAACGACTGGAGGTGGTTGCGAGCGGATGCGAAATCTCGTTCTCGTCATTTTGGTATATTATACGATTTTTTTCGACATCGTATGTAAAAGTTACGGCCTTTTTACCGTGGCGTGACTTTTTTTTGTAGAAAAAGTCAAAACTTATGTTTGTTAATTTTCCTAGAAACTATACCACATTATCTTCCTAAATATGAAAGGATTTAATTTTTTGAAGTGTTTATCATTTTCTTTTATTTTTTGCAAAGCCTAAAAAGGCGATCCACGGGGGTGGAGTGCAGGCAGATAGTTAGGCGTAGGGCACTTGGGCAAGGTGTCCTACTACTATGTTTATACATCCGTGGCGCACATGGCATAGTGCACCACAGAACTTGCCACAACCGTGGCGCACATGGCATAGTGCGCCACAGAACTTGCCACAACCGTAGAGCATCTACCCCATGTGCGCTACGGGTACGTGGCACGCGGCTGGCAGGCCCCTGGCCCATACATATATGTGGTGCACATACCCCTTGTGCGCCACGGTTGTTCTAGTTACTAGTAGGGCACTACCCACATGTGAGCCATGCCTATTTTACCTGTGGGGCACTTCAACCATGTGAGCCACGGATGTGCGGATTACCTATAGCCCTTTTCCTAGTAGTGATGGGGGCATGCCGCTCCTCCTCCCCTTTCCTCCCTTTGCCTCATTACCTCATGGGCCCTTTCCCTATGGAAATTGGCCCAATAGCGATTTTAATCCTTTTATTTTTATTAAATAAATTATCAAATCACTACTTAGTATTCATTTACATATTATTTAATTCCTGTGGCTATGGAACACCTTCCATCCCACTCTATACATCCTCCAGACCTTCCCAGAACCCTTAAGAGTGCTAACCAATGGTTCGGAAACACTCCAGACATGGTCGAGACCCCTCTTGGACTAATGATCATCAGTGGGACATGGATGCCCATAATGACTACCTAGGCATTCCATGAAACTTGTCGTTGAACCATCAACACTGTGCCCTATTCCTTTTGCCTCTATGATACTTGAATTGTCCGAGATATGATCAATGACATCACCATGTCAGCATCAACCTCGTTATCAAAAATTGCTTCTTTAATCAATCCAAAAAGTGATATCCCTGTGACCTAGTCAGACGCTATGTAGCTTATGGATATTACTTCTCCTAGTGGGCCCAGTGTATCTTCCGTCACGCGGATGGACAAATCCTGCTCTTGACACATACGCCTTAACCTGCCCCTTTGAATACTTAATCACACCCTTATGATCACCGTTTCACCAAGTGAATTAGATGCTCTCAAGGTACTCTTGGGTGACAGTGATTAAATATGGTCTCATGATCTAAGGAACAAGTCACTGTGTTTCCTAATCATCGCAAATTGAACTCTATGACATGGCCGTGTTATGATTCTTAAATAGGGTATGTTCATTATATCATTCTACAATGAGGTGACTCCATTGTCAACTAGCCACATGATAAGAAAACCTTGATCATATATTGACCAATGGACTAGTGACTAGAGTTTCATTAGGAACCCCTGGTTGTTTACATATCACACGTGTATTGATGTTTCCATTCAATATAGTTATAGCATGATATAAACCTAATCATAAACCTTATGAAATATGATAATATCCATATTATTATTTGTCTCTAGGGCATATTTCCTTCACAACCTCAAACTGGTGAGCTCAATGACTTTATCTTGGTCTTGAGGCGTGATGGATCAGATACATAGAACTCATTGGGAACCCCAAGAGGAAGGTATGATGAGCACAGCAGCAAGGTTCCCTCGGTTATGAAACCAAGGTTATCGAACCAGTAGGATAAAGGAAACCACTCCCAAGGTGTTGCTAGCAACCCGGAACCTGCACAACACAACCACAATACTTTGCCCCAACTTACAGTGAGGTTGTAAATCTCACCGGTTTGCTGAAAACAAAGGATTAAAAGTATAGTGTAGAAGATAGTAGTGTCTTGTGGTAATTGGATAAAGTAAACAGTAAACAGTAGATGGTATATTAATGGGAAGGATTGGACCGGGGTCCACAGTTCACTAGAGGTGTTCTCCTTAAGATAAATAACATGTTGGGTGAACAAATTACAGTGGGGCAATTGAAAGATTGAGAATGCATAACAATGCATGTACTATACATCTTGATATCTACGAGATTTTATTGGGCATTACAACATAATACATAGACCATAATGCAACTGCATCTAGGACTAATAATCCACCTTCAGGTTATCCAATTGCAAGCAACAGATAATTTCATTAAGCAAAGTGTGTAAAGTGAACAATACAATTGCCCTTGGGAAAAGGATTGTTGTTTTCTCCCTAGTAGCAATAGCACATCTACAACCTTAGACATTTCTGTCACTTCCCTAGATTACTAGAGGCATGAACCCACTATCGAGCATAAATACTCCATCTTGGAGTTACAAGCATCTACTTGGTCAAAGCATCTACTAGAAACAGAGAGCATGCAAGATCACAAATAACATAGACATGATATAATCAATAATCAATATGACATAGTACTCAATATCCATCGGATCCCCGAAACCACAACATGTAGCATTACAAATAGATGATCTTGATCATGAACGGAGCTTACAAGATCTAAACATGATAACACAAAGGAGGAGAAACAACCATCTAGCTACTGTATGGACCCATAGTCCAAGGGTGAACTACTCACGCATCACTTCGGAGGCTGGTATTGTGATGAAGAAGGCCTCCAGGATGATCTCCCCTCTCCGGCAGGGTGCCGAGAAGAGCTTCGGATCCCCCCGATCTAGGGATGGAGATGGCGACTATAGACTTTTTCATGGATTTCTGATCGGGTGCTTAGGGTTTCTTCCTCAGGGTGTTTATATAGGTGAAGGGATAAGGTCAGTGGACGCTCGAGGGTCCCACACCATAGGCTAGCGTTCCCTAGAGTGGGCCCGCGCCACCCTGTGGTGTGGCCGCCTTGTGGGTCCTCTTCATCTCCCCTTTGGTCTCCGTGTCGTGTCGGGAAATATATTGACTTTGGCTTTTGTTCCATCCAATTCCGAGAATATTTCTTTACTAGATTTTCTGAAACCAAAAACATAAGAAAACAGGCAACTGGCACTACGGCATATTGTCAATAGGTTAGTTCCAGAAAGTGTATAAAAATACCTCAAAGTGTAGACAAAACATAAGATAGATGATACAAAACAAGCATGGAACATAAAAAATTATAGATACGTTTACGACATATCAAGCATCCCCAAGCTTAACTCCTGCTCGTCCTCCAGTGGGTAAGTGATAAAAAGAATAATTTCTGAGGTCACATGCACTATCACAATCTTGATCACGGTGTTGTAAATCATTGATAGCTAGGATCATAGTACTCTAAACATGAGCATGAAAGATATAGTTCTAACAATAAGACATAGAAACTATGTTGCAACATGAAAAGGTACAAACAAAAGATCATGAATAATAATGCATTGAAAGACATTTGTTTGTTTCACATATACAAAAACGTAGCAAGAGTGGTATTCAGCTTGTCCTTCATAGAGTAGCAAAACATAAATGCATAGGACACCTTCAAAGTTCACAAGGGTGAGTAGATACAAATAATTTAAGAACAAGCAATACCAACATTAAGAATCAATCAACAAGTTTTGGGACAATGCACATTGAACTAAGAATGACAACTATGATCTCTTAATTGGTGCCTAAAGATAGAAGATGTAGACTCAACAAAAAGTAAAAAGAAAGGCCCTTCACAGAGGGAAATAGGGATTTCAAGTTTCATAAAGAACTTCCAAAAATTACGGTACTTACTAGCTTTGAGTTCTCGTTGCCCCTATCATTGGCATCTTGAAGTGATTAAGGTTAAAGTGACACAAATATGAGTATATGCTTGACAAGTTATAAGTTGAAAATCTCATGCCCCTTGCGTACGAGTACCGAACCTCATGCTACTCAACTTTGGTTCAAGCAAGTTCTTGTCATTGTAAGTATATGTGTATCATAAAGAACCGCCAATGGGGTACCCCTTGCCTCATGACACAGGAGCTATCCCATATCAAATGAATAGGCAACAGACAATGAGCATCTCAGCGATCTTTTTATTTGCTATTTGCATCGGTTTTTATTGAGGATGCTTCACGGAATGCTCATTATGTTTATGTTGTAAGATTCCACCATGATTAGGCATAGCTTAGGCTAGCCGCCCAGGTGTTTCTCTAACACATATACAACTCCATGAGCTTACAAGATCCCCTTTTATTTCACACCACAGGGATACATAAACAAAAGGACATGATATCATATGAATAGAATAAGTGCAATGTTGAAAGCGTTCCCCATGACAACATGGTTCTGCTAACTCCCAAATTATAATATGCAATCATATAAGCAACATAGATGGGAACAATGGTTCAAGTTTATTAAGTGCAACTAATAAAGGTGTGCCATCAAGTTTGTGAGAGCTTTAATCACTAATTTTCACATAACAAAATTTAATTTGGAAGATAGATAAACACATGAATATACTTGGAATGGTGGAACACACAATGCATAGGAATTTATAGTGGACTCTTTGGAATAACTTGGTTTCTTGGAAGTTGGATGCACGAGTAGATCTCATACTCAATACAAGTAGAGGCTAGCAAAAGGCTGGGAGCGACCAACTAAGAGAGCAATAATGGCCATAATCATGCAAAGCGACAAAACATTATTAATCAAAACATAAAGTGATATCACAATTCAAAATCTAAATGATCATAGAAGCTTAGGGTGACTGGTTCATAGCCATAACATAGTGTAATCATGTGACAAGTCAACCCAAATAAAGCATCAAAGGAGAATACCACAATATTATGCTTTTGTATGCCAAAACGACGCATGATTCTTTCAAGGCACATTAAGCAATCTCAATTGTTTGAAAAAAGTCATGCTACAGCAATAATTACTAAGCATATGGTCAAAGCAACATCTAACATGACATGATATAGTCTAAGCCACAGTCGAAACAAGCTTCCTTTTGTACCACTATAAGCATGAAACTTCCTACTCTTTTCCAACACCAATCGACTTAGTTGAAACAACTCACAAATATAATAATCAATAAAGACCAGTGATCTTGTCTCACAAACTTACAAAGGAGAAATAAAAAGTTCTAAGTAGAAAGAACAAGAAAACTAAAGCTAAACACAGTGCTAGCAAAAGAGTACACTCACAAAACAATAATAGTGAAAACTAAAGTGTTCTAGGCAATGAAGAACTAGGTATGACTTCTCCAAAATAAGCATACTGGGGTCCAACTAACTTATTGCATCAAACCAAACAAAAGAAAACTAAAAACAAAGACAAAGACGCTCCAAGAACAACATATAGTGCATGAAGCAATAAGAATAAAGTGTCTTGAAAGAAGACCTGAGATTTTTTATTGATGAAGAAGGGGATGGGCATCCCCCAAGTTTTGATGCTTGTAACTTTTGAATATTTCTTGGGGTGACATGGGTGGACTCCCCAAGCTTGATATTTGGTCCATTCTTCATCTCATCATATCGTTCTTCCCTTACACTTGAAAATTTCCTTCATACAAAACTTCACACAATCTCATTAACAACATTAGTGTATTCAAGATAGTAAGCCTTTTGGGTTTAGTTTCAACACAAGTAAAACTTCCATTAATACTGTAGCAATTCCTTTTAAAAGGTCAAGTGAACAAAGAGAACTCCAAAATAAACCGATTAAGAGGCAAATGCAAATAATGGCAGAAATCTATCAGAACAGACCAGTAGGGAAAGACCGATTTTTTGGAAAACCTTCCGTTGTTCAAATAGAAAAGTGCAAATTTAACGAAAGTTGGGTAAATAACAGGGGCATGCACTCAAAAAATTACAGCTCAATCCGACGTACTGGGAGTTTTCATGATTTTTTACAGTGACGCACAGAAATCTGTTTCGGGATAGCAACTTCGCCAAACCTTACTTTTCTCTCATTAGAGGTTATTCTTTGCAAAAAAACCAAACAAAAAGGATAAGGAGAGGTTATTATTGAGGCAATAACTTACAAGACTCAACAAAAGAAATACTTACTGTATAAAAATTGGGTTATCTCCCAAGAGTGTTTTTCTTTAACGCCTTTCAACTAGGCATAGGTAGCAAGAATCAAGTGTTTTCAAATGAAGAAGCATTGGCATCAATACCAGAAATATCTTCAACAAGGAGGGGTATGGTGACACCCTCGGGATCAGGGCTAAACAAATCCCAGACCTCCGTCTAACATAAGCTTAACCTTGAGCTCGAGAATATCCAGTGAAGAATCGGCAACACAATAGTGACCCTACGACACAAAATTTATTACAGCAAGCTCATAACTGAGCAGAGAACCAAATTATTACAAGCAGAGGTCACTGACCACAAACATCAAACAACAGAAGGCAAATTATTCTATTAAGTATAGCAAACTTAACAAATGGCCTAAGAGGCCTGAAGCATAATGATGACATCCTAGCCCATAGATTCCAGGCTGCCGATCGAGAACCCCAATCTACTCGTCGGTGTCGATGTAGTATCAAACTCATCTTCAGGGGAACTCTTACTCTGCCAAAGTATCAACAAAGGAAGGGTGAGTACAGGGTGTACTCCACAAGACTTATGGGTGGTGGAGTTTTTTTGCATAAAGCCATCTTTTTTTATTAAATCAGGGAGAGAGGAAGCCCGTCTATTCAGAGTATCTTAAAAGGGGATAAGAGAGCGACATATCTGAAATATTGATCCTCATCTTTTGATATCCACCAAGTCATCATCATTTACCAACTAGGATCACCCCCTCATACCCATTGAGGAAGCATCCTTAAGCACACGTTGAACTGCCAAGTTTTATGATTAGGTTATAGTTCTCTATGATCTCACGTCCGTTCCCAAGTTGTCCATAACCATGGACACGGCTTTCCGAAATATTATTACCCTCCAGGGGTGTACAACTTACCCACACATACTAACCTTCTCTTAATGTCACTTAAGATTAGCCCTCTTCCTTGGAAGGCCGATAGAGGGTGGTTAGACACGACCTTTACCTTGCTTTCGCCGAGACCATGAGTCATGCCCTAAGGATGGTTCTGCTGTAACGGGTCAAGTCCAGAAGCCGGTCCCTAGAGATGTGAGGCGGGGTTGGTTCACTAGGGGCTCCATCGACCCCAAGCAACCCCGTCCATGCTTACCTACCTATTATGAATGCACCTCCTTCACCGCCTTCGAGAAGATCCAGAATGATGGAATGCCCAAACTATGTGACTCATGGAATCTACTAGGCAAGTTATTCACTCGTGGGGTTTTCCAGACCCCGTGTGGTTGTACGGCCGTCTTGGTTCAAGAGGCAAGAACATCGGTTCCTAGGGGTGGGAAGCATGGGACTGCAAAACCACATCCCACTGTGGCCTCCCATACAATCCTTAGCATGTTTAACTCATATCACCTATGAAATTATCTCATCATGTTCTCCTGTCATACTAGATTCTCTGCATCTGATACATCATCTGGTTGAACCAGTACTGACAGCTATGCATGGCTAAGCAGACACAGATACAAGCTCTAGCAGTGCACACAAGCCAAACCTAGTTATGCTAGGAGCAGTGGATCAGGTAATATAAGCTCAAAGGGAGTAATGCAGCAAATAGGATATTCTATCTATCGATAAAAGACCATAGTAGAATTGTATACATCATGGCAAGAATTGAAATGCTTTTGAAATCATAGGATTATATCATGGTGGGGCTATGCTTGCCTTTGCCAGTTGATAACAGATAAGCAGATCTTCGGAAGCTCGTACTTGACTTGGTTACAGTTGGTCAAGTATTGTTCTTCGATCTTCGATGGTGTTAACCTCGGGCTTCGATCTCGATCTCGATCTCGTATTCTACCGAGGAAGAACCAAACACCAGAAATAAAGGAAAACAATCAACACATGGCATTGATGCAATGCTCAAGCAATCATGATGATATGAAAAGTTAAATTGTATCTAATTGTAACCGTATAGCATGCTTGACAATTTAAACGGGGTTCCGAGGGGTGAAAACCCTAACTCGGGGAAACTCTGGATGTATATGAGGGGGTTGGTTTTGTTATCTAATTAAAATTTTCATGAAAGTTGTTGAACAATACATGATTATAGGTTAAATAGATAGCTCTCATTTTTCTAAACATTTTGATATATTATTCATTTTTTTTCTGACTTATAAATAATTACTTATTGAATTTACAAGTTTATATTCAATTTCTGATATTATTTAAACCATTTAAAATGTTTACTGTGTCATTATGACATCAGCGGACCCTAACCTAAACTTTTTGCACCGCAGAGCATCTAGCCTCTATGGCTGATAGGTGGGACCTGGGCCACACGGGCACCACGCGGTAGCTACGCGAGCACCACGTCACCACGATGGGCGGCACGACAGACCATGGTCCATGGCGACGCAGGAGAGCACACGGGGCTTCGATGCTGCGCATGTTCGAACCAGCAGAATGAGTGGAGCCTAAAAACGGCGGCCCCGCTGCGGATTGGTCGTCGGAACAGTGGCTTCAACAGCGCGCGGTGGCGGAGCTTGCAGGCAAACGACACGCGGCGTCTACAGAGGGGTAGGGAGGGTTTGGAGGGGTCTTCGAGGTCCGCGAGCTCTCCCTGGGAACGTTGGTGGCAACAGCGAGATGAGGTGAGGTTGGTAGAGACGGCGATTGACGACGACAGCGGTCGTCGGGCTCGAGGAAGACGATGACTATGGCGACGATTGGGGGCTCCTTGTCTCCATTCTTTCGACGAGGTTGCTCACAACGGCTAGGAGAAGCTCCCAGGAGCAACGGCGAGGCTCGAGATGGCCTCTAGCGGCGGGGCTAGACAGCTAGGGTTTCGGCTAAAGAGGAGGAATGCTAGAGGGAGGTCGCAGGAGAGAGCGGGAGAGGATAAGGACGGGGCAGGGGATCGCATGGCTTCTTATCCACCTCCTGGAGCTCGGCGGACGGCGGGGAGCGAGAGGTGGAGATCAACAGCGGCGACGCAGGCACGCAGCAGGTTGCCGACGACGAGGAAGATGATAGGAACGGTAACGAAGAGGTACGAGGCCGCGGTTGGGTCGCACTTGGGCCTGGTAGGCTACTGCAGCGCAGCTGAGCGGGAGATAGAGAGAAGAGAAGAGAAGAGCATGGCTCGGCCCAGGTTTCTAGGGTTTGCTATTTTTTGTAAAATTGTTTTTCCATTTCTGTTTTGTATTTCCTATTTGTATTTTCATTTGAATTCTGTTTTTGAATTATTCAAAAATACTAGAGACTTTGTAAAAGATACCAACTATTGTGGGGACCTTTTATTCAGATTGGGCTCCGCACATTTTGATAGTTTTCAAAATATTCAAACCCATTGGAAGAAGTTTTCAAGAGAGGAAGGATTAGGGTTTAGGTTTTTGTCTTATTTTTCTTCAATGCATTTTTAAGGAATGATGCTCATGATGCACAAACAAACCCTAATATATTATTAACTAAAACTGGGGTGTTACAGGTATCTCATCCAAATAAGTTCTAGAGGATCCTCTCTCAATACTCTTGGGTTCACTATTTTCATCAAACGGGTTTTCAGGAACAATCCAATCAAAATTCTTTTTTAAGGATTCATGCATTCCTACTAGTTTAAAAGGTATTGGTATTTTAATTTCTTAACCATTTTTGGGTTGGGTTTTTTCCAACTTTTCTAGTGTACTAATAACATCTACACATGAGCCTAACATATTAAAACGATCAAATACCTTTCTAGCTTCTATAGCAACGTCATTAAATATTTAAGTAGATTTTCCAGGAAAAAGTCACTCTTTTCAGTATCCTCAATATCATTAAGTTTAAGAAACATTACCTGTATCATGGGGTTAAGGTTAACAAACCTAGCCTCCCACATGTGAACTAAAGAAGCTGTAGAAGCTTCATAATTTGGAGCAAGTTTTGCTAAGGATCAACGATGTGTCCTATTCCTTTTGCCTCTATGATACTTGAATTGTCCGAGATATGATCAACAACATCACCATGTCAGTTTCAACCTTGTAACCAAAAATTGCTACTTTACTCGATCCAAAAAGTGATATCCATGTGACCTAGTCAGACGTTGCACAGCTTATGGATATTACTTATCCGAGTGGGCCTAGTGTATCTTCCGTCACGCGGATGGACAAATCCTGCTCTTGACACATACGCCTCAACCTGCCACTTTGAATACTTAATAACACCCTTATGATTACCGTTTCACCAAGTGACGATAGATGATCTAAAGGTACTCTCGGGTGAAAGTGATTAAATATGGTCTCATGATCTAAGGAACAAGTCACTGTGTTTCCTAATCATCACAACTTGAACTAAGTGACATGATCGTGTTATAATGCTTAGATAGGGTATGTTCATCATATCATTCTCCAATGAGGTGACCCCATTGTCAACTGACCACATGATCAAAAAACCTTGATCATCTATTGACCAATGGACTAGTGACTAGAGTTTCATTAGGAACCCCTGGTTGTTTACATATCACACGTGTATTGACATTTCCATTCAATATAGTTATAGCATGATATAAAACCTAATCATAAACCTTATGAAATATGATAATAATCCATATTATTATGTGTCTCTAGGGAATATTTCCTTCACAACCTCCAACTGGTGAGCTCAATGACTTCATCTTGATCTTGAGGCGTGATGTCTCAGATATGTAAAGCACGTTGGGAACCCCAAGAGGAAGGTATGATGAGCACAGAAGGAAGTTTCCCTCAGTTATGAAACCAAGGTTATCAAACCAATAGGAGAAAGGAAACATCTCCCAAGGTGTTGTTAGCAACCTGGAACCTGCTCAACACAACCACAATACTTTGCCCCAACTTAGAGTGAGGTTGTCAATCTCACTGGTTTGTTGAAAACAAAGGATTAAACATATAGTGTGGACAATAGGAGTGGCTTGTGGTAATTGCTGAAAGTAAACAGGAAACAGTAAACAGTAGGTGGTATATCAATGGGAAAGATTGGACCGGGGTCCACAGTTCACTAGAGGTGTTCTCCTTAAGATAAATAACATGCTGGATGAACAAATGACAGCAGGGCAATTGACAGATTGAGAATGCATAACAATGCATGTACTAGACATCTTGATCTCTACGACATTTGGTTGGGCATTACAACATAATACATAGACCATAATCTAATAGCATCTATGACTAAAAATCCATCTTCAGGTTATCATCCGAACCCCTTCCAGTATAAGTTGCAAGCAACAGATAATTGCATTAAACAAAGTGTGTAAAGTTGTCAACACCCGGATTTTTAATCCCAGATGCCTGTTATGCCATACATCGCAATCCTAGGATTACCATTTTTGCGAGACATAACAGATCGGTACCATAGTTCATCATCCACTACAAACCATAATAAAGGTCTTACAAAGAAAGGATCTCATGATCCAGTCTGAATACAATCAACGCTGCGTAATAGTAATAAGGGTAGCATGGTCGAAGCTCCATCTTCAGGGTCACAGGAAATGCTGAAAATGGGAGATGATCCTAGATGTCATAGACTTCCAGCTGTCCATCATCCTGGTAGTCCTCTTCATAGTCTGGCCATATGAATAGCCAGTGACAAATCCATGAGTACTCTTTAAGTACTCGCAAACTATCACTAATACGTAAGGTGGTTTGAGTAGGAATCCTAAGATCTAGGTTTATTTGCAAAAAGCCAGGTTTATTTGCTAATAGCTACTCAAATAGTTTGACACTCTGTAGAGGTGGTACACTTTCACCACAACATTCGATACATCCGTCAGGAACAATCATGAATCACCATACTCAGTATGAGGATAATCAATCCTAACCTTTCAATTACACACCCTAGTATAGGCACCTCCCATATGAGTTTGGCCTCCCAACCATGACCATCTGTCATCTTGCGAACTGCACAGGTGGACAATCATCACGAGGTAGCCTAAGCTAAACTTCTTCCGCAAGGGAACCCATACTAAGATATATAAACTTGCAGTCAAGCCCTACCCAAAATTCTGGTATTGCGGTTGTACGGTAAAATTGTAATGGTATCGCATCTGAACCCAACATCAGTTTTATAAATGGCTAAGGCTCATGCCTCAACATTTTCATCATCAAATAATCTTGTGTTCATCACACATGTCAAATATTTCATTAGAATGACTCATCATTCCAAGGTTTTCATAATCATTTTCACCAAGTATTCCCATCTAAAGTGATCGACTTTTATGCTTAGCACCAGCCACTAAAATTGAGGGTAATCACTAATGAGGGGTGCTAATCAAGTGTGACTTATCCAAATCTAGATCGCATGCCTTAGTATGACATCTAGTTCTAACTACTTAGGCCTAGTTGTATGGTATTTATGCTACCTATAGTAAATTTCCAAAATTCACAAGTTACTAAGGGAAGGTAAAGAACTTTAAAAAGAAATAAAAATAATAAAGCTTGTAAGTGAAACTTGGGATTGGTATAATGAAGGTTGCATAACCAAAGCATGCCTAATGCATTGCATAGGTTATATTGTAGGATTAGACTTGCAAGTGGGACTTGTATGGTTTAGCTTAGCTTGCATCCTTAGTAGCTCGCCTTGATAGGTGGAGTGGTTAAAGTTTTCTTCTTCTTCGTAGTACTCCTCCTCCTCATAGCCTTGGTCGATACAACCTTCTATAAATTAATACGAGGTATACAATCACCAAACAATACTTAGCTACTTCTATTTGTCACACAAAGGTTCACCCTAGATGATCTAGCATCATCACAGTCATCACATGAATTAAAGACCTAGTCTTATTTATTTTATTTTAGAAAAGTAATTTCTACTCATTGAAAACTACTTAAGATTTAATATTCTCCAATTAAAATATGGGATCATGTTGACACTTGTCATCCCCACATATTTTAATGCTTGGGAATGTAATTTAAAGTGGTGTCACAATTTAATAAGGTTAAACATTAATATTTTAAATAATTAAAGTGACTAGAAATGCCTATGGGGCATTCTGTTAATACTAGTCCAATATCACTGCAAGTAAACCTAAATATTTTTATATATACAGAAATATCTTATCAGATGTGATTTTCGAGAGTTGGAATCAACTCAAAAGCATTTATGGTTGATTTTTAAAAAATGTTTGAGTGTGTAAAAGTCTCTATTTTGTTATTTTTACTATAGGTGATCTATAATTCCAATTGGTTTAACCCAACGGGCTTGGATTGATAATTTCAATACCTTTCTAAAAAAATTGGCTTCATGAAATTTTGTTCAGTAAAAATCTTTGAATTTCTTTTTGAATCTACTGACTGAACTAGAGTTTGAATAAATTGGAAAATATCAATATGAATCTATGGGTTGAGCGCAGGAATGTTATTGGGCCTAATCAAGACAACAGACGCCAGAATGGGTGCTATGAGAGAGGTCCCACGCGTCAGCGGCTCTATCTAGGCGAAGCGGTATCTTTCAATATGAGCCATATGATTAGAGCAAGATCTACGGCTGCTGTGTGTCGTCTCCGTCGAACAACAACGACGAAACCGAACCCTAACAGCGACGGTGGGGGTACGCGACGGCTTACCAGGGCTCTAACTAGGGTCAGCAATGTGGGCGAATGACATTGTTGACAATGGCATTTTGAACGATGGTCGCGGCGGCTCCTGGGGTGGCTCCAATCAACGGCTCCGCTACTCCTCTGCAGCGGCAGACTCTATCCAAATTCCGGTGATGAGGAGCTCGCCTTGGTTCGAGGAAGGGTCAGGGGTGGTCTGTGAGGAGTGGAGAGTGAGATGGTGTGAAGAATGAGGATGGGGGTGGCCTCTATTTGTACACCGGCTAGAGGGGCAGCGCGGGTTGGTCAGGGCTCGTCGGTGACGACGGTGGAGTGAGCTATCGGCATGGCGTAGGGCGTAGGCTGGTGCGGTGTCTCCTAGCGGTCATCACGGTCTTAATGGGACGACACGGGGCGGTCGAGAATGGTCGGAATGGTTGGACGCTCTGCGCAGCACCGACGTCATTTTCGATGACACACAAGTGCTACTGGTCGCACGGCGGTGAACGGGCATGTCTGGGGGTAGCTGGTGTCTCGGTGATCGTAGTTATGCACAGTGAGGGCGAGGCAAGGCGTGTGCGCACGTGTCGGCTGTGGCGCTCTAGCGCGCTCTCGACATGACAGAGAGGAAATGGGCGTGGCTGTTCAAAGTGGTCCAGGGCATGGCTGCGCTCGAGGGTTGGACAGGGGGTGGCGCTGGACGGTGGCCTGCCTAATGGACATCATGGACGGGCGCGGCGTTGCCTCATGTGTGCTGGCCATGGTCGGCTGGCGTGTGAGCTTCGGGTGGCACGACACTGGTGCAATGGGTAGAGGGCTAGCTTTTTCAATGCACTAGTAGTCACTGGGGAGACAAGGGGAGAGAATCGGGTGTAATGGGGGAACAAAGTATTGATCAAGAACAGTGATAGTTAGGCAGTGATTACTATGCTCACCAAGTGTTTGAGGAAATGGCCGCATGAAATTTAGTTTTTAATTTTTAGATAAATTTTGGTGAGTGCTCTGGTCATAGGTTGGGTAGTCTCTGGTTGCTTGGGTTTAGCAAGGTGAACTGTTTGAGTGGTTTTTTGAGAAATGGTGATCTTAGTACCTATTAAGGATTCAATTTTGAATTGTCCTTTGCATAGATTTGGAATTTGTTTCTGTTGGTTTCTAAGGTGGGCTTGGGTTCACTTTTACTTGTTCTAGCAAGGGGTGAAAAGAATTGGATTTGTTTCTGTTAGAAAACTTGGACTAGGAACACTCAAAGTGGTCTAGTGGTTAACTTTGGTCAAAATGACCATTTCGTTATATTGTTTATTTTTTGATTTTCTCTCCATTTAATTCTTCTTGGAAATGATATAGATCATATTGTTTTCATCTTTAAACCAATCCTTGCCATTCATAGCAATCAAACATGGCAATTTCAATCATTCATGCATTAATCACACACACATGCATTCATATTAATTTTAATAACAAAAGTTTTTGTTAACCCGAAACTTGGGTGATTGGAACATGATAATCTTGATTAATATTTTTGGGATGTTACAAACCTTCCTTCCTTAAACAAAATCTCATCCTGAGAATTAAGAAAAAGAAAACTAGGAACTAAACAGATCTGGAAACTTGGTCCTAATGTAATCTTCTCGTTCCCAGTTAGCTTCTTCTTCAGTATGGTTACCCCACTGGATCTTGAGAAACATGATACTCCGGGTTCTGGTGGTTCTGAAGGCTTCTTCCAAAATACGAATGGGTACTTCCGGATATGTTAGGTCCTTGTTGATCTCTATGGTTCTATGATCAATATTCTTGAAAACTTCGGCCTTCTTCGGGACTTCTAGGCATTTGCGAAGTAACGAGATATGAAACATATCTCGCACGGCTGACATTTCCTCCGGCAGTTCCAGTTGATATAATACTTCTCCTTGCCGATTCAAAATCTTGAAGGGTCTAATATATCTGGTGGAAATATTTCCTTTGAGTTGGAAACGTTGCATTCCTTTCAAGGGTGATACTTTCAGATACACAAAATCTCCGATAGAGAAGGCTAGATCTCGACGTCTCTTGTCTGCATAACTCTTCTGTCAGGATTGGGCGGTCTTAAGGTGCTCACGAATCTTGTGAACTTTCTCTTCGGCTTATCTTAGGATGTCATGTCCAAAAATCTAACTCTCTCCTACTTCCGACCAATTCAGCGGGGTACAACACTTCCTCCCATACATGAATTCAAATGGGGTCACTTGCAAACTGGCTTGATATTTGTTGTTGTATGAGAATTCTGCGAAAGGCAGACAGTCTGCCCATTTAGATCCATATTCCAACACACAAGCTCTCAACATATATTCAAGTATCTGGTTTACTCGCTCCGTTTGTCCATCAGTCTGAGGGTGATAAGCTGTGCTGAAATCCAGCCTTGTTCCTAATCCTTCTTGGACTTTGTTCCAAAATCTCGAGGTAAGCTGGGTTCCTCGATCCGACACAATGTTCTTGGGGACTCCATGTAAATGGACTATCCTAGCAATGTACAACTCTGCTAGCTTCGAACTCTGGTAAGTCGTCTTGATCGGTAAGAAATGAGCGACTTTGGACAGTCTATCCACTATGACCCAAATAGAGTCATTTCCCCTACTAGGTGTAGGCAAACCGGTGATAAAATCCATTCCAACTGAATCCCATATCCATTCCGAAATCTGCAATGGTTGCAAAAGTCCTGTGGGTCTCTTGTGTCCCGCCTTGACTCTCTAACAGATATCACATTTGGCTATGTAGCTTCCGATTTCTCTCTTCATCTTATGCCACCAAAATTGCTCCTTCAAATCCAGATACATCTTCGTTCCTCCCGGGTGGATAGAATAAAGAGTATCATGGGCTTCTTGCAAAATAGCTTGTTTCAACTATGAATTTGTTGGTACACAGATACATCCTTTGTACCACAAAACTCCTTCTTCATCTTCGGTGAATCCGGGTACCTTCCATGTACCAATACGACGTTTGATTCCGTCGATACTAGCATTTCCTTTCTACGCGTCCTTGATCTGACTGATCAAAGTGGGCTAAAGTTCTATGATAGCCAAAAATCCTTCTCTAGCTAGCTCTACTCTGAAATTCTCCATCTCCTCATACAAACTTGGTTGGCCTTCTTTTATCATGGTGTTCAATCGACACGGCAATTTGCTAAGAGCATCTGCTACCACATTGGCTTTGCCGGGGTGATAGTGAATGTCAAGGTCATAGTCCTTGATTAACTCTATCCATCTCCTTTTCCTCATATTTATCTCCTTCTGGGTTAAAATATACTTCAGGCTCTTGTGATCCGAATAAATCTCACAGCGGTTACCCATGAGATAAGGCTGCCATGTCTTCAAGTCTAAAACTATGGCTGCTAGTTCGAGGTCATGGGTAGGGTAACTCTGCTCATGTTGTTTCAGTTGTCGGGATAGATAGGATATGACTTTGCCTTCTTGCATCAAGACACATCCAAGACCAACCTTGGATGCGTCACAATACCCATCAAAGGGCTTCATGATATCCGGCATAATAAAGATTGGGGCTGAAATCAATCTCTTCTTAAGCTCTTGAAAACTTGCTTCACATTTGTCCGTCCATTCAAACTTCTTATCTTTCTTCAACAATTGGGTCATGGGTATTGTGATGCTCGAGAATCCTTCTACGAACTTGCGGTAATGTCCCGCTAATCCGAGAAATGCGCGAACTTGGGTTTGGGTGGTTGGGGCTTGCCATTCTTCAACATCCTTAACCTTGGCAGGGTCGACAGCAATTCCTCCTGCCGACACTATATGTCCTAGGTATCCTACTTCCTTTAACCAAAACTCACATTTGCTAAACTTGGCATACAACTGATGCTCTCTAAGGGTTTCAAGGATGGTCCTTAGTGTAGCTCATGTTCTCCTTCTGATTTGGAATAGATCGCAATGTCATCGATGAAAACAACGACAAACTTATCCAGGAAGTTCATAAAAATCTTATTCATGAGATTCATGAAATAAGCGGGGGTATTGGTTAATCCAAAAGAAATGACAGTGTACTCATACAATCCATATCTGGTGGTGAAGGCAGTCTTTGGAATATCCTCTGTGCGAGTCTTGAGTTGATGATAACTAGTTCTAAGATCAATCTTAGAAAACACTTTGGCACCGGTCAACTGGTCAAACAGATCTTCGATCTTCGGCAGTGGGTGCTTGTTCTTAATGGTGACATCATTCAGCTTCTGATAATCCGTGCACAAACGGTTACCTCCATCTTTCTTATCCACAAACAAAACAGGTGATCTCCATGGCAACGTACTTGGTTGAATTAGACCTATCTCCAGCATAGCATCCAGTTGCATCTTTAGCTTCGCTAATTCAGGCAGGTTCATACTATAAGGTATCTGAGCTATGGGTCCAGTGCCTGGGATTAGTTCAATGATAAACTCAGTATCCCGATCTAGGGGCATACCGGGCAATATATCTAGGAATACGTCGGGGTATTCACAGACTACTCTGACTTGGTCAATGGTTGGTCGGGCTAGACTCTTCTTTCACTTGAATTGACGGGGCAAGGTTTCAGATACATGCTCTACTAATACTCTAGTGGTACTAGTCATGGTTATGGCTTTCTTGTCCTTTATGTTTCGGCATAAAATACATTCCTAGTACTACTTCCAAACTTATCAAATATGTTCCGAGTACTATTACATTAGCATAAAAATCTATTCCATGGATTCTTATAAGTACGACCTTGCAAATTTTTCTAGCTTTGGTGGTTGAACCAGGTATTTGAACTATCATAACATGCTTCAATTTTGTTGGTTGAATCTTAATAGTGCATGCAAATTCTTCTGTAACAAATGAGTTTGATGCTCCAGAATCAAACAACACTCTTGAAAGTACTGAGTTAACAGAAACATACCCAGCACGACATCTGGCGCTTCCTGATCTTCTTCAGCATTCATGTGAAATAGAATGCCATTGCAGTTGAGTGAGTTTCCTGGGGCAAATGTCCTTCCAAGCTGAACACGGCGCTGCTGCTGAGCTGGGGCATTCACATTGGTGGCTAATGCAAGCTTCTTGGGGCACTCTTTGGATCAGTCACCCTTAACTCCGCATTCAAAACAAGTAACCTGAGACTTGTCTTTTCCTGCAACAGTCACACCACTGCTTCCAGTCCTTGGGGCACTACTGGTGTTGTTGTTGTTGTTGTTGTTGAACTTGGGCGGTGCACGGTTGAAATTGTTTGAGTTGCCAGGATTATTGTTGCGGTTTCCTCTGGACCTTGGGTTTCCTCCTCCACGGTTGGGATAGTTTGGACGGGTCATCGGGGGTCTATTGTTTCTCGGGGCATATCCTGCAAACGGGTTGGGGCGATACTTTGGGGTATGGTGGGTTCCTGGTTGATGCATCATTCGATGGTTGCCATTCTCATTGGCTTGGTTGATCTTGCCTTCCATCTAGATTGCAGAATCCACTAAGGCTTCAATGTCAGTGAATGGAATGTTGACTAATACCGTCTGCATCTCATCATGCAGACCATTCAAGAATCTCTCCTTATTCTTGGCTTCAGTGTCAATCTCATCTGGTGCATACCTAGGTAATGACAGAAATTTGTCACGGTACTCAACTACCATCATCCTTCCTTGCTTCAATTCTCTGAGCTCTTCTCTCATCCTCTTGACTAAACCCGGTGGCACATGGGTTCGGCTGAACTTGAGTTTGAATTCATCCCAAGTCATCATTTGTCCTTCATTCATGGTGTGAATGCTATTCCACCAAGTTCTTACATCACCTTCTAGATAATGGGTGGTGAACAGTACTTTCTCGTTGGCCTCCACTCCTGTGACTTCTGAGTTATTCTCCATGGTCTGTAGCCAGTCATCAGCATCTAATGGCTCTTCAGACTTACTAAATATGGGTGGATTGGTGTTCTGAAAGTTCTTGAGATTGGATCCATGGTTGTCCTGGTTTCCATGGCCTTGATTGTTATTGGCCATCTGAGCTATCTGTTGAAGGGTGGCTAGATTAGCTTGATGTTCAGCTCTTTCAGCTTCACGGTCTGAAACCAACATTTGCAAGATTTGCAGCATTGGATCCTGCGATGAACTTCTCCCTCCGCGAGGCATCTGAAGATTGAGACAGATCATGAGACAAGAGGGAAATTTTTAAGGTTCATGGATTTGTTTTTGAAAAGTTTTAAACTTTGAGTTTGACTCTGGTTTTGCCAACTAGCAACTTGCTTTTCATTCATTCATAGCACCCAATACAAACACACACCACACTAAGGTAACAAATAGTTTTAAGAACCATTCCGTGAAACTACGCTACAGTGGGACCGGATACAAATCACACCTACGATAGTGGTCAAGTGCTACTACTCATCAAAATCGGTGGCTTCTTCAACATCAATGAAGGCGGAATCATCATCATTAGTGTGGAAGTCCATGGCTTGGTCCTCTAGGTAGTCATCATCATCGCTGAGGTAGGAGTAAGGTTCTCCGCGGATATCTTCCCCTTCGTTCTCCCTCTCCTCAAGCTGCATGTCTCGCTCATGGATGGTCTCCTCCAAGTCTGACACTTTGTGACGAAGGCGAGCAATGATGTGATCCTTCTTGTCACGCAGACGGCAAAATGACTTGCACTCCCTCGCAAGGATGGCGGGGGTCTGGTCCTTCTTGACTGCAATGGCATAGTTGTGGTTGGTGTATGCACGGGCGTTGTCCAGCTCCTTCGGCCTGTCATATAGCAAGAAGTCTAGATGATCCACTTGATGCTTCAGCTGCGGGTGGCATGGTACATCCAATGGCTGTACCATAGCATCACGTCTTACATAGTACTCAAAGCGAGTGCCCTTGCTCTGGTTGATGCTTTGCCCACACAGACGAGCAAGATCCTCCTACATAGCCCTGGTGAGTCCGTCTAGCTAGTTGTTCTCCCTCAACCTAAATTGGATACCCTCTGAGGTGGGTGCCTCCATCTTGCCTCTGAGATTAGCAACAATCAGCCATTGTAGTTCTCCTCCTTGCTGATCATTTAGCTGTGCCCCAAAGAACTCAGGGTGCGGGTGCTCAAGAAGTTCCGAGAGTTGGTCTAAATCACACTCGAAGATGATCTGTCCTCCATTGCCCAATTGGTAGAACTTGCTATACTTGACTTCCATCTATAAGAATGTAAGATGAGTAAGTCAGTAGAGTGATCAAGTGTGTCAAATCTATGTAGGATTTGCAAGAATTTTTTAGGAACATGATTTTTTCTTGAAAGAGTCTCAGTGATAAGAATGAGAATATGTTTTCATAAATACTCACTTCTTTTGTTTTCAAACTAAGTTTTTGATTCAAGTTTCCATTCTAACTAGGGTCTCCTATGGTCAGGATGGCTCTGATACCAACTTGTTAACACCCAGATTTTTAATCCCAAATGCATGTTATCCATACATCGCAATCCCAGGATTACCATTTTTGTGAGGCATAACAGATTGATACCATAGTTCATCATCCATTACAAACCATAATAAAGGTCTTACAATTAAAGGATCTCATGATCCAGTCTGAATACAATCAACACAGCAGAATAATAATAAGCGTAGCGTGGTCGAAGCTCCATCTTCAGGGTCACAGGCAATGCTGATGATGGGAGACGATCATAGTTGTCATAGACTTCCTGCTGTCCTTCATCCTGGTAGTCCTCTTCATAGTCTGGACATAGGAATAGCCAGGGACAAAGCCATGAGTACTCTTTAAGTACTCGCAAACTATCACTAACAAGTAAGGTGGTTTAAGTAGGAATCCTAAGCTCTAGGTTTATTTCACATTCACATCCATCTTGTGGTCAAGTCAAAGTGATGATTCATTTCACAAGTCATTTGGAAAACATCTGATGATGGAACAGTATGGCCACTCCAACTGTCCATAACCGCGGACGCGGCTATTCGAATAGTTTGACACTTTGTGGAGGGGGTACACTTTCACCACAACATTCGATACATCTGTCAGGAACAATCCTGAATCACCATACTCAGTATGCGGATAATCAATCCTAACCTTTAAATTACACACCCTAGTATAGGCACCTCCCCTATGAGTTTGGCCTCCCAACCATGACCATATGTTATCTTGGTAACTACATAGGTGGACAATCATCACGAGGTAGCCTCAGCTCAACCTCTTCCGCAAGGGAACCCATACTAAGATATATAAACTTCCAGTCAAGTCCTACCCAAATTTAGGTATTGTGGTTGTACGGTAAAATTGGAATGGTATTGCATCCGAAGCCAACCATTAGTTTTATAAAGGGCTAAGGCTCATGCCTCAAAATTTTCATCATCAAATCATCCTGTGTTCATCACACATGTCAAAACATTTCATTAGAATGACTCATCATTCCAAGGTTTCAATAATCATTTTCACCAAGTATTACCATATAAAGTGATCAACTTTTATGCTTAGCACTAGCCACTAAAATTGAGGGTAATCACTAATGAGGGGTGCTAATCAAGTGTGACTTATCCAAATCTAGATCTCATGCCTCAGTATGACATCTAGTTCTAACTACTTAGGCCTAGTTTTATGCTCTTTATGCTACCTATAGTAACTTTACAAAATTCACAAGTTTCTAAGGGAGGGTAAAGAACTTTAATAAAGAAATAAAAATAATAAAGCTTGCAAGTAAAACATGGGATTGGTATGATCAAGGTTGCATAACCAAATCATGCCTAATGCATAGCATAGGTTATATTGTAGGATTAGAGTTGCAAGTGGGACTTGCATGGTTTTTCTTAGCTTGCATCATTAATATCTTTCCTTGATTGGTGCAGTGGTTGAAGTTTTCTTCTTCTTCGTACTCCTCCTCCTCCTCCTCGTAGCCTTGGTCGGTACTAGCTTCTATAAATAAATACTAGGTACCAAATCACCATACAATACTTAGCTATTCTATTTGGCACACAAAGGTTCACCCTAGATGATCTAGCACCATCAAATCATCACATGAATTAAAGACCTAGTCTTATTTATTTTACTTTAGAAAATTAATTTCTACTCATTGAAAACTACTTAAGATTTAATATTCTCCAATTAAAATATGGGATCATGTTAACACATGTCATCACCACATATTTTAATACTTGAGAATGTAATTTAAAGTGGTGTCACAATTTAATAAGGTTAAACATTAATATTTTAAATAATTAAAGTGACTAGAAATGCCTATGGGGCATTCTGTTAATACTAGTCCAATATCACTGCAAGTAAACCTAAATATTTTTATATATACAGAAATATCTTATCAGATGTGATTTTCGAGAGTTGGAATCAACTCAAAAGCATTTATGGTTGATTTTTAAAAAATGTTTGAGTGTGTAAAAGTCTCTATTTTGTTATTTTTACTATAGGTGATCTATAATTCCAATTGGTTTAACCCAACGGGCTTGGATTGATAATTTCAATACCTTTCTAAAAAAAATGGCTTCATGAAATTTTGTTCAGTAAAAATCTTTGAATTGCTTTTTGAATCTACTTACTGAACTAGAGTTTGAATAAATTGGAAAATATCAATTTGAATCTCTGGGTTGAGCGCGGGAATGTTACTTGGCCGGCCCAACTGCATAGAACGCGCATAGCGGGCTGCTAACAGAGAGGTCCCATGTGTCAGCGGCTCTATCTACACGAAGTGGTATCTTTCAATCTGAGCCCTACGATTAGAACAAGATATACGGCCGTGTGCGTCGTCTCCGTCCAACAACTCCGACGAGACCGAACCCTAACGACGATGGTGGGGGTACGCGGCGGCTTACTAGGGCTCCAGCTAGGGTCAGCGATGGGGGAGAACGATGTTGTCGATGACGGCGGTTCGAACGTTGGTCGCGGTGGCTCCTGGGGTGGCTCCAATAAACGGCTCCGCTCTTCCTCTACACTGCATACTCCGGCCAAATTCTGGCGATGCGGAGCTCGCCTTGCTCCGGGGAAGGGTCAGGGGTGGTCTATGAGGAGTGCGGAGTGAGATGGTGTGAAGAATGAGGCTAGGGGCGGCCTCTATTTATACACCGGAGAGATGGGCAGCGCGGGATGGTCAGGGCTCGTCGGTGACGACGATGTAGTGAGCTAACGGCATGGCGGAGGGCGTAGGCCGATGCGGTGTCTCCTGGTGATCATCACGGGATTAATGGCGTGGCATGGGGCAGTTGAGAATGATCGGAATGGTTCGATGCCCTACTGGTCGTGCGGCGGCGAACGGGGATGTCTGTAGGGTAGCTGGTGTCGCGGTGATCTTAGTTATGCGCTGTGAGGCGAGGCGTGGGTGCGCATGTAGGCTGCGGCACTCTGGCGCGCTCTCGGCATGGTAGAGAGGAAATGGGCGCGGTTGTTCTAAGTGGTCCAGGGCCTGGCTGCGCTCGAGGGTTGGACAGGGGGTGGCGATGGACGGTGTCCTGCCTACTGGACATCATGGACGGGCGCGGCATTGCCTCCTGCGTGCTGGACATGGTCGGCTACCGTGTGAGCTTCGGGTTCCACCAGACTGGTGCAATGGGTAGAGGTCTAGCTTGTTCAATGCACTGGTAGTCACTAGGGAGTCAAGGGGAGAGAATTGGGTGTAATGGTGGAACAAAGCATTGATCAAGAACAGGGATAGGTAGGTAGTGATTATTCTGCTCACCAAATGTTTGATGAAATGGCTGCATGAAATTTAGTTTTGAATTTTTGGATGAATTTTGGTGAGTGCTCTGGTCACAGGTTGGGTAGTATCTAGTTGCTTGGGTTTAGCAAGGTGAATGGTTTGAGTGGTTTTTTGAGAACTGGTGATCTTAGTACCTATTAAGGATTCAATTTTGAATTGTCATTTTCCTAGATTTGGAATATGTTTCTGTTGGTTTGTAAGGTGGGCTTGGGTTCACTTTTACTTGTTCTAGGAAGGGGTGAAAAGAATTGGATTTGTTTCTGTTAGAAAACTTGGACTAGGAACAGTCAAAGTGGTCTAGTGGTTAACTTTGGTCAAAATGACCATTTGCTTATATTGTTTATTTTTTGATTTTATCTTCATTTGATTCTGCTTGGAAATGATCTAGATGATATTTTTTTCATCTTTAAACCAATCCTTGCCATTCATAGCAATCAAACATGGCAATTTCAATCATTCATGCATTAATCACACACACATGCATTCATATTAATTTTAATAACAAAAGTTTTTGTTAACCCCAAACTTGGGTGATTGGCACTTGATAATCTTGATTAATATTTTTGGGATGCTACAAAAGTAAACAATACAATTGCCCTTGGGCAAAGGACTGTTGTTTTCTCCCTAGTAGCAACAGCACATCTACAACCATAGAGATTTCTATCACTTCCCTAGATTACTAGAGGCATGCACCCACCATCGAGCATAAATACTCCCTCTTGGAGTTACAAGTATCTACTTGGCCAAAGCATCTACTAGCAACGCAGAGCATGCAAGATCACAAATAACATAGACATAATAGAATCAATAATCAATCTGACATAGTACTCAATATCCATTGGATCCCCGCAAACACAACATGTAGCATTACAAATAGATGATCTTGATCATGAATGGAGCTGAGAAAATCTAAACATGATGGCATAAAGGAGGAGAAACAACCATCTAGCTACTATATGGACCCATAGTCCAAGGGTGAACTACTCATGCATCACTTCGGAGGCTGGCATGGTGATGAAGAAGGCCTCTGGGATGATCTCCCCTCTCCGGCAGGGTGCCGGGAAGACCTTCGGATCCCCCCTATCTAGGGATGGAGATGGCGGCGGCTACGGACTTTTTCGTGGATTTCTGATCGGGAGCTTAGGGTTTCTACCTCGGGGTGTTTATATAGCCTAAGGGCAAGGTAGGTGGACGCCCGAGGGGCCCACACCATAGGCTGGCGCGCCCTAGGGTGGGCTCGTGCCACCCTATGGTGTGGCCGTCTCATGGCTCCTCTTCGTCTCCCCTTCGGTATCCGTGTCATGTCGGGAACTATATTGACTTTGGATTTTTTTCTATCCAATTCCAAGAATATTTCTTTACTAGATTTTCTTAAATCAAAAATAGTAGAAAACAGGCAACTCGCACTGCGGCATCTTGTCAATAGGTTATTTCCAGAAAATGTATAAAAATACCTCAAAGTGTAGACAAAAGAGAAGATAGTTGATACAAAACAAGTATGGAGCGTCAAAAATTATAGATACATTTACGATGTATCAAGGCGCGAGGTCTTATTCAATGCTCGAGTCTTGTGATAAGGTATCTGACATGTGTTGAGTCTTGATCGCGCAAAACTTTTTGTGCGCTCGTCTTCAGAGTAGGTCTGATGAGCCTTCCCATCTCAGATGTCCTAGGGTAATGGGAGTACAGCGATCTACTACAAAAAGGTTAATAGCAAAATGGGAAGAACAATCCTTCTATAGATGTGTAGACACCTTAGCGAATAGAGGAGGTATATGGGAGAGATCCCTTCTCTAAATGGAGTACCAAAATGAGAGGTCGAGAAGGCATCTGTAAATCTAGATCATATCATGTTGGAACAATAGATGTGAACCCATATGATATGGAAAGGTCGTAGAAGGGTTTAGGACTAATCCAGGATGACGTTGTTAGTCTCTTTGACTTCTTCTGTGACCTGAGGAGGCCTGCTGAGAGGATTTTTCTGTTGGCATGAGGACTTGAATCTAAATCGATTAAGAGGTCTTTATAGTAATTGTCATTTCTCAAAGCTCTTTTACTCTATGGGAATCCGTTTCGTCCGGAAATTTGAAGATGATCATCATAATGAGATTCCTGCCCATGATGCCAACTTATGGGCCATGCGGTAGATCAATTTTCCCACCATCCTCCATGCAACTGTCCTTCAAGATTCCATCCCTTCAGTTAAGTTTCCATTTAAGTACCTCTGGAGTGGCACTATTGCCTCCCCCATAACATTGAGATATTCCTCCTTTGCTCTCGAAAATAAATTTCTTGTCCTCCCTCCATGGCTAGCAGGTACTACTCCCGTCGTCGTCGGGACTCACAATCCTATCAGAGTGAGTTAGAAGAGCTTCATCCCTGGACCGGAGGTTCTGCCCTAACAACAATTCAAATAGCAGGAGCAAAAGGCCCAAAAGGATCTATTGGGGTTTTCTGCTCTGGCGATCTCATTGGGGGGTGTCTATGCCCTCGATGTCGGAGGGTAAATGGTCTTGCCCCTTTTTCTTCCCTGAACACCACTGATGCAATGTTATACGGTATTCTCAGTGCCACGTCCTTATGTGTAGTAGGCCACTTCGACATGTTACTTTTTGTGCCTTTCCACTTGGAGGCGGAGGAGATCGTTACTCTGATTTCCTCCATAAAAAATCATCCCAATCGGTGATGAATACCAACCAGGTAAACACTAGGTTGCCAACTAGTTGTAATCCTTTTCTCATATGTAGGTATGAATATGAGAACCTTTTCTTATCCCTTAATATCCATTGCATTCCATCTTTCCTCCCATAGGATTACATTGAGAGAATCCTGGCTAGCGCAAAAAGGGTCATGAACGGGTTCTGCACCGGCCCAGCTGACACATGATCTCTTCAACTGGAAGTTCAAAGGCTCTATGTGGATCTAATATGCGAGAAGGAAGGCCTAACCCTCTTGAAGGATTCTATCCTAAATGCTTTGGATGAAAGGAACGAAATGCATCAGCAGGTGTCAACGTGGGAGGAGATCCATGCCATGGACTAGGAAGGCTTGTTTGCCGCCGGAGACCAGAGGGACCGGGTGCATGCCAAAATTGCCGAGGAGAAGAAAACTATGGCCCTTCTCTCCGATGATAAATCCAAGCTTGAAGGAGAGGTTCATTAGTTGAACACGTAGCTACGAACAGCACTTCTTTGCTACCTATAGGAAGGTACCTTGCCAAGTGTAGCACCCCGGGTAAATCCACTACTGGAAAATTGCTCGTTGTTGTGCATCATCATGACTGCATGCTCATGTCATCATGCCACATTGGATTTGAGAATCCTCGTGACTGTATTCATATTATTTTCCTAAAACCATTTTCTAAAAGTCTATATTTTTTCTAAATATCCCTCGTCTTTGTTTCAAACTAAAACCCTCGTCGTCCAAATATTTTGTTTTTCCTAAAAACTATTTATGAAAGTCTATTTGAAATAAAATAAATACATAACTAAAGCAAAATGTTTTACAAGGGGAGGCTGCTAGCCTGCCGGGCCAAAATCCTAGCAAGCCAGCAGCCTACTACCCCGGTCCAACCCTAAACCCTAACCCTAGATCCCCTGTCTAACCCTACCTACCCCATCTACTCCCTCACTCGCCGCCGCCAGACTCAACCCACCCCGCTGCTTTTACCCCATTGCCAACCATCCACCGCGCAACACCCACCTGCCTGACACCACCTACATGTAACCCACGCACGCACATCAACGCCACACCCCTGGCAGGCCCACCACATAACTATCGTGTGGCTCTCTCTCTCTCTCGACACCCCCATCCACCCGACGCGGCCACCATAGAAACCGCCCCTAGCCCCACCCCGCTGCCCCCGATCGATTCCCCCACCTACATGTTTTTTCCCATTGCCTTGCACTTCCTCCCCTCGCGAGACCTGGCCCACCCATCGCATCAATGCACCTTGATACCCTTTCCTCGTGACCCATTCTTCCCCCCTCACTCGTCTCTCCCCTGGTCGCCAGCAATCGTTGCCGCCAGGACGGTTCCTTCTCCTCCTACCCGGCCTACGCATCTCGCCCACCATGCCGCGGTCCTCTCCCCGTGCCCACCTCGTCCTCCCGACCGTCCCCGCCTTCCTCTACTGCGGCTTGTGCCGCCCTCCGCCGACGCTCATCATCCCGCCTCTGCTCCACCGGACTGTGTCGTCGTGACCTCCCTCTCCTATGGACCTTGCCATGGCTCTACCCATCATCTACCGAGCCGACGTGACCCTCCTCCTGAGCGCGCCGCCCGCTGCTCTTTGCATGACTGTCGCGTCCTCCTCCGCCCTGGTCCTCCGTTGCCGCCAGCACTCGTGCGCCTTGGTGCCATTCCTAGCCTATGGTGACTACGCACTTATATTCTTGTAGACAATTGTTGGGCCTCCAAGTGCAGAGGTTTGTAGAATAGCAACAGGTTTCCCTTAAGTGGATTACCCAAGGTTTATCAAACTCAAGGAGGAAGTGGTCAAAGGTATCCCTCTGAAGCAACCCTGCAATCAAGATACAATAAGTCTCTTGTGTCCCCAACACACCCAATACACTTGTCAGGTGTATAGGTGCACTAGTTCGGCAAAGAGATAGTAAAATACAAGTGATATGGATGATTATAAGACAACGGTGCCAGAAAAGAGCTTGACGTAAGAAATAGACTAAGGAAATCTGAAATAAAGAAAGCAGCAAGCAAACATGTAACAGATCTAATTGTGAATGGTGTGTCAATGTTTATAAACAAGGCCTAGGGTTCATACTTTCACTAGTGAACACTCTCATATAAATATCTTCTCTTCATGATACTGCTCTTAACTACTCTCCGGTTGGATAACTCTAATACATGGTAGGGCTACAAAAGCACTCCTTAAAGTTTGCAATCCCCATCTAGGTAACCCCACACTATCACCTTGAGTGCTAGATGGTTCCTTCAAACACCACAATTTCATAGAGACAACCAACTCAAAACATAACTCATGACAAGTATTTCTATAATCTTTAGCCTAAGTGCCACATGGTGTGAATGTTGTCACTTTCACACACGTGGGGAGAGCCGGAGTTCTATTAAAGCACTTGAGTAGCAAAGTAGATCTACTTGATTACAAAGGTCATGATCGCAATATGATCACACATAGAGAGAGATGACCACATAGCTATCGGTAGAGCGCTTAGCCTTGAGGAAGAACTACTTCCTCCTCATCATGGGAATCAGCAACGGTGATGGAGATGGTGGTGAAGATTGATGGAGATGGCTCCGGGGGCACTTCCCTGCCCTGGCAGGGTGCCGGAATAGAGACTTCTGTCCCCCAAATCTCCCCTTCGGTGGTGGCGGCGCTGCGGAACGTTTCGTGGATGTAAGTTGGTTCCTCTAGGGTTTTCTCCTCGGGGGCTTCTTATAGGAGAAAGGGCAAGGAGAGGAGGTAGTCAGGGGGGCCACACCCCCTGGTGGCGCCACCAAGGGATACCCGCGCCACTATAGGGTGCGACTGCCCTAGTGTCCCTCTCTGTCTCTGTTTCGTGTTTCCATGTTGCTCCGGGAAAATAGGCATATTGGCTTTTGTCCCGTACAATTCCTAGAATATTCATTTTTTAGCTTTTCTGAAACCAAAAATAGCAAAAAATAGGCAACTGGCACTACGTCATCTTGTCAATAGGTTAGTTCCAGAAAGTCTATAAAAATACCTCAAAGTGTAGACAAAACATAACATAGTTGGCACAAAACAAGCATGGAGCATCAAAAATTATAGATACGTTTACGACGTATCAGCCCTCGCCTACGCCCCGTCCTCCGCCAGGACGCCCCCTCTTCTCCCAGGCCGGCACGTCTTCGGCCGTGCCAGCCGCCGCCGCTGTCATGTCATCTCCCTGGCCTCCTGGATCCCTCCGTTCGACATCTTAGGCACCGCCTCCGTTTCGTTCTCGCGGCTGCCACCTGCAGCCCTACTACTCGTCGACGTCCTCCTCTAGATATAGTCCGTTGTTGCTATGTTTTTTCCTGGTCTAGATTTTTTTCTCGGTGGTGTTCCATTTGGATTCAATGGAGTCTCGGTGTGATGAAACATGTGGAAATGGCGGCATGAGGCTATGACACGGACAACCTCCAATCCTAGTGAGATGGTACATTTGATCAAGTGCTTCCCATGTGTGACACAAGATCACCTCCTCGAAAAAAATGCCAACATGGACAAGTAACCTCCAAGATTCACATCGTTCGGGCAGATCCGATGAACCCTTGACACCCATCCAAGTTCGCCACCGACCAGAAAGTCAGAATTCGAAGATCCCCTTCATGGAATCCAAGTACAACATACCCGGAGATCACCATACAGACGCCAAGTTCTCCCTCATTGAATCTGAAGATCTCGATCCTGGAGTCCGAAGACCGAACCCCGGAACCCCCAAAATCGCTGAATCCCACGTGTGACCCCCATACGAGCCCCATATTTTATAAATTGTTATCTATGTATCTTATTTCATTAAATTATTCATGCTTGCACACATATTATGTGGTTTGGGGGCATTATGCCGATTCACCTTATAATTAAATATGGAGACCATATGAGGGCTTTTCTAGTCTTATATTGGCCCCATTTAAATTTGTGTAGCGAACTAGTGACATATTGTGCCTTGTTAAGCTAATATTTAAATTTCGGGGGCATCTAAACAACTAGAACCATATAATTAATTGTGGGGACACCAGTTCTTCTTAATATTGCCTAATTGCGTCACACTTTTCCATGCCATAAATCATACATGCATCATGCCCAATCTTCTGCCATAGTATTAAACAGAGCATCTGGTGTTTCTTCTAGTAATTTGATTCTTCACGAAATAGGCCAATGAGTTGATGTGAGTTCCAACCCAATCTTCGAATAAATCTTCGACAATGTTTCTTAGGGCAGCATTATCCCCCTTTCTACCTATTTCACATTTATATTCTTTACTTCCTCTTGTTGAGATATTGCTATATGTGTTATGATGCTTTAGTTTCCGTACCAGTTATATCCCTTGCATCCTCTATATTACCTTGGACACCTCCCCTTGCATGTTTCTTGGTAGATAGATGGCCTTGCGAGTCATAGTTGCTTGCCCAGGTGTTGCTTCGCATTGTCAGTGTTCCATAGTTGTTGGAAGGTTGCCTCATGCTTAATGTTGGAGATGCTCATGGCTTTAATTACAACTTGATATTAAAATGCTGGGAATGGTTATAACTAATGAAGTGGCACCAGTGGGAAATATATGTTATTTGGTTTTTAACCGCTCACTGGTGTCCTATAGGCCCCGAGTACTTGATACATGTTCCTTGACTATCGCACTATCCGCATGTGGGACCATGAATCCCCTTAGCCAGAGATTGATTCATTTCTTATTTCTTAGGGCCACAAACTAGTTTGGGGTTTTACTACTATCCTGTACTTATGCCATGTTTACTGATTTATTTACTACTGTTGCTCGAGGAGCATTTACTACTGTACTTTTTAGGACTTGTGCTACGTTTACACGGTATCGATAATACCAGTTGAAATGGATCATATGGGCACCTAGAGGTGGGTGAATAGGTGCTACTCCATTTTTAGTTCTTTTTCAATTTTAGGCTTGACTCAAAGTAAATTCTATATGCAACTACGAGAATTTCCCTATATGCAAACCTATCTACTAAACACGTAAAGAGAGGAGCAAGGAAACTGTAGTGCAGCACGCAGAGACATGGGGATTTGTATTACCGCAATTCCTTCCTTGTTAAGGGATGTACATCTATGTTGGAGGGGTGGGCGGTTCTAAGACCACCACTCCACAATAGGCCTCACCCTATTCTTCGATGGATCTCGCCCCGAAAGGCCTGAACCACGTTATCCACTATTGGTACTGTAGAGGTCCCAACCTTTAATAAGGTAGAGATCCCTGTGTTTACAATGCTAGTCCCTACATCAATAGCTAGCATCAACAGTTAAGATGTAATATCAAGAAACAAAGGTCATAATACAACTTTATAACCAGGAATAAAATAATTCATTACATCTTACATAGCTCATTTGGCTATCTCATTACAATGCAGCAGAATAACTATATAGCATGGAGTCCTTCATCTTCAAAGTGCCACAGGCAATCATGTTGGTTGTAGACTTGTAATCCACAGGAAAATTTTGGGATGTGACAGGCTACCACCCTTAAAAGAAATCTCGTCCCGATATTTGGGAAGGCTAGGGGTTACAAGTTGGCTTGAAGACAACTATGGTACTACCACCCTTAAAAGAAAGTATTATAGGGTTACATTGATGGTTCACTTGACTATGGGTTCAACACTTGATATCCAGACAAGGAATCCTTATTTGACTCTTCTGAGTTAACTAATTCCTGACATCCACATCTTCTATTTATTCAAGGTTCCCATCCATGTCAATGTGGTTCACATGTCATTTCTGGGTCAGATTGGAGTCATTTCCATTGGAGTTTATAGCATCATTTTTCTTTTTCTTCTCAGGATAGTCTGATGCATAGTGTCCAAGTTCCTTACAATTAGAGCACTGCAACTGGATAATGTCTTTCTTCCTGAAAGTGTCATGTTGGTTCTGACAAAGGTCATCTCCATTGTCAGTATCATTTCCATTATTATCACTTCCATTGTTGTTGTGGTGATACTGATGTGGTTCAGAATCTTCATTGCTCTTTTTGAATGAACACTTCTTTTGTGATGGTCCTGAGAGATACTTGAGTTTACGCTTCCTCTTTCTATTATCAAACTTGATTCATCTTGTTTTCCAAGATGGTGGCTTTGTCACAAAGTGATTGATAAGTTGGGACATAGGCAACAGACAGCTGCAGGTTCAACTCATCATTAAGTCCTTCGAGGAATTTTTCCTTCCTCTTAGCATCTGTATCAACTTCATCCGGTGCATATCGTGCCAGATTGTTGAATTCTTCAATGTACTCAGCCACACTGAGGTGACGTTGTTTCAGATTGTGAAACTCCTTTTTCTTCAAGTTCATCACTCCAGATGAGATGTGAGTTATAAGGAAACCATCCTCAAAAATAGCCCAAGTTACATCCTCAAGGGGAGTGGTGATCTGAAAGTTGTCCCACCATGTTGCTGCTGGCCCTTCAAGCAGATATGTTGCAAACGTTACTTTTTCCTCGTCGGTGCAGCCAACAGTCACTAAGTCCTTATTCACCGAACGTAACCAATCATTGGCTACCATTGGGCCAGTTGTTCTAGAGAACCTTAAAGGCCTTATCTTTAGAAATCTGGTGAGCATGTCAAGTGCTGGAGGATTATTTTGATGGTTGTTGTTGTTATTGTTATTGTTGTTCTGATTCTGATTTTGCATAAATTGTGTCATCATCTGCGTCAGTTGAGCGTGAGCTGCCAACATCTGCTGCATCTCGAGAGTGACGTTAGTGTTGTTGTTTTGGTTGGGGTTGGCATGATGGGGAGGCATCTGTTGATTTGATAGGGATAAGTAATGATGGATAGGTCTAAAGAAGTTTTAACACACAACCCAAAACAATCAAGGTCAATCAAACAATCAACAAGCAACTATTCACTTAACAACTTATGAGCTTAACTCATGAGTTGAAGGAAACAACAAGTTTTCTTGAAACAATCAACTTAGTATAGTCATACCTCATAGGTCAATATGATCCATACACTAACATGATATCAATGTTTTTGGTAGGCAATCTAATGTCTCTTGGTTCTCACTTGTAGTCGTTATTGATGTCTAAATTTAAGTCCTTGGTCTTGGTGGAGGCTTTGTCCATCAATTTTAAAAGGAAGAGATGTAGAATCAAAACCAAAAGGTTGCGGAAAGAGTTTACAAGATTGTTTGTAAATAAGTTTTGGAACAAATACAACTCCTATTTTTCTAAGGGGTTTTGTCCAATCCTAGGGTTACAATCCTACAGGCAACACAGTGCTCTGATACCATCTGTAGAGGTACCAACCTTTAATAAGGTAGAGATCCCTGTGTTCACAATTCTAGTCCCTGGATCAATAGCTAGCATCCAAAGTTAAGATGTAATATCAAGAAACAAAGGTCATAATAAAACTTTATAACTAGGAATAAAATAATTCATTACATCTTACATAGCTCATTTGGCTATCTCATTACAATGCAGCAGAATAACTGTATAGCATGGAGTCCTTCATCTTCAAAGTGCCACAAGCAATCATGTTGGTTGTAGACTTGTAATCCTATTTAACACACTTGACTAACATCAAACAAACCTACAACATAATAAGTTGCAGCCACAAGGGTCAATACATTTGAATTGTATTAGCAAGTTTCACTACTATGTAGAAATAAGTGGATCCTATCAATACATGCATATTTGGCTAAGTAGGGTTTAGTCTCACTTGCAGAAAGCAATATAGTTTTATCCTATCTTTTCAAAATAGTTTTGCTCTTTTGGCAAATTTTCCGATCTCCTTGGAAAACTCCAAATGCTTCTAATCCCTTGTTGTCACCATCAAGTTTTACTTTGAGAAATTGGAATGTCGAGATCTTCCATAACTTTGGGCCTTAGTTGCTCAGAATTGTCCGTAACCTGGGACACGGCTAAGTTCTTAGAATTTGATCTTCTGCAGAAGTTGTACACTTTACCCACATGACACAATCTCGTCTTGACGCCACCAGTGGCCGCTGGATAAGTACTCACCAAAACGGAGTACCGACAGATCGGGAATGTGATAAAGTCTTTCCATAGGAGTCCTCCCAATACACAATGCTAGCTTGTTTACCAGGCACCAATGTAGGGATATATTTCCCTACACAATTCTAGTTATCCTGAAGATGCCAATGCATGGGTCTTCCACTATGTAGTTGACTAAGCCAGAGCCCATTTAGCATGTGGCTGTACAAGGAAGCCACTGTACAAGAAACATGTTCAATCTCTAAGTCCCTGGGTGGTTTTCTTCTAGTGCACATACAAAAAGATAGCCATATAAACATGGTTCCTTTTGTTTCCACCTTGTCCAAAACTTGAGTATCCTCTTTCCACCCAGGTGGTTCATTGAGTACTTATTTTATTATATAAAACATATATTTTTCCAAAACTTCATATAATCATATCATGTATCCCATCCCAAATATATAGCAGGGCTAAGCATAATACAACTACATTGTTTTCACTAAGGAAGATATAAGGATATCCTAATAGAATATAGCATAGCATAGAAATATAGTAGTCCTATCATGCATACTACAAAAATCCACTAAGTGTAATGAAAATAGTAGGACATGGATGATAGTGTCACTTGCCTTTTTAGTATAGAATATTGGTTCACTTCTTGATCTTGCAAATATCACACTCTTCTAACTTCACTACAATTCAATCAAGCAAACATATATTCAACTAGTATTCAAACAATTCACCACATAAAATAACAAAACAAGGCAATGCATGCAAGCATGCAAAAGATGGTTTTATTTGGAAAAGTGGTTTATATTAGGCACTAAACATTTTAAAGCTCATATTGGTCATTTACAAAAGTGGTAAAACCATTTAATTTCAAGTTGGTGAAAATGGCCACTTAAATCAATTTTGTTTTGCTAGAAATGATTTAAATCAAAATGATAATCCCTAGTGTTTGTAAAATATATTTTTAAACACAACATGTTAGTGTTTTAAGGTCAAGTGTTTAATATTAAAACCATTTGCAAAAGATTTCACCCCATAAACAAATTTTATACCAAAGTGATATTTTATGTTGTTGGAAATGCCTTTTAGCAAAGTAATAATTTTATTGGGTTCATCAAATAAATTTTTAAATCTCAAAATTTGGTGTTTAGAGTCAGATAGTTTAATTCAAATCATTTTCCAAAGATTTTACTCAAAAGTATTTTTAACATATAAACAATATTTTTATTTGACTAGAAATGCTCTTATTCAAAGATTTATTATTTGGCTTCACAAAATACATTTTTAAATCCATAAGTTGGTTTCTATGTTCAGTAGGTTCAAAACAATCCATTTTCCAAAGATTTTACCATAAAAATATTTCTAGAATAATATTTATATTGAAATTATGCCTACACAAGTTTCTGCAAAAACAACTAAGTTTCCAGAAGCAATTCATTAAAAAAAAGTGCATGGTTAGAAAGTACCTGTTCTTTTGATTCCATTGATATAAAATTTGAAAAATTTGGTCGTGTAGATTAAAAGTTATGAATTTTGCAAGTTTGCATATCTAATAGATCCTAATTTCTGTTTTAAATCAAACTCTGGACACGTGGCGCTTTCTTACTGGCGCGTACCGGTTCGTTTGGATTGACCTATACTGGCCGCAGGATCTCATTTAAATCACACGGAACAGATCGTTGCATACCCTTTTGATTAAAATCTAATCCTATTCCTTCGATCCAGATCCAACGGTCCACAGCACATGACCAAGTTCTGGCGGCGCTGGCAGCGGCGGACGGCAGCGCACGCTCAGACGGGGAGGTTGCCGAGGGACTAGGTCGCGCGGGGGAAGGAAAGGATGCTCACCGTGATCGCGAGGTTGCAGTGAAGCTCAAGGTGGGGTCAGTTCGTCGAGGGGCACACTTGAGCAGTGGCTATTGCTCGTCGGAGCTTGTGGCGGCGCCAGGTGCTTCTATTTGTCGACGGGGGCCGTGCTACGGACCACCAGAAGGCAAGAGGAAGGTGTCGTTAGACGCGGGAGAGTGCGTAGATCATAGGAGCATCAACGGGAGGGACAGGGGCGGCCTGTACTCACCGGGGGGACTCGCCGGAGTCGAGGCAGGAGGCGGCGACACTCTGATGTTAATGTTGTCGAGCCTCTGGTGAACGCGTGGGCTAGCGAGCGGCACTGGGAGATGCAGGGGGCGATGGGGAGCACGCATGTGTGGATGGGTAGGCAAGGGGTGGTCGGACGGCACCGGATTTTGCCGGAGAGGCTCATCGGAGCAGATGGTTTGCAACGGTCAATTGGGACAGCCTGCTGGCCGAGAGGAGGCGATGCTTGCGGGAATGGAAGAGGGGGCGTAGACGTTTATGTACGCGTGATTACTGGCAAGAATTGATTGCTCATTGACGTGAATTCATTGGTTTTTAACTGCGGCTGTAAATGGCGACGAGCGATGGGAAATGGTCGACGCGGGTGGGAGAGAAGACTGATAGCGTGGGGCCTGACTGTCTGTGAGAGAGAGAGAGAGATAGAGAGAGAGAGAGAGAGAGAGAGAGAGAGAGTGGGGCCGAGCGTTCAGTGAGGTGTGGGTCGAAGCCATGGTGAGAAATAAACAACGGGCATGGAGAGGGGGAGTGCCGGGTGGGCTTCTGCTGGGCCAGATGGCTGGTTGGGCTGGGTTCGATTCATTTTTTTGTACAGAATGTTTTTCTTTTTTCCTTTTCTATTTATCTGATTTGGTTTTTATTCAAACAATTCAAACACTATTTGAATTCAAACTTCTAGCAAACTTTGTGTAGATTTTAATACTGTTATTTAACATAATCTAAAATCAAATTTAGAATATTTTTATTCTTTATAGGGTCTATTATTTATTTAAAAATAGACATTTGTCTTTATTACAAATAATATTTTAAATATGTTTTAAAACTCTATTTGAAATCTAAATTTTTACCAAACCTTTTTAGTAGGTTTTATTTTTAAATAATTCACTTTGAATTATAATTTTAAAATACTTTAATATGTTTTAATGTTCATTCAAAATGGAAATTGTCTTTACTTAAATAAAAATGGATATTAATAAATACTTATGATTTTATTTAAATAATCCTTTACTCTCTTTATTAAACAAAAATATATTATTCCAATTGTTTGGCCAAGATTTAATTTGGGTTTTTTTTTAAAAAAATCCTTATTTATTTATTTCTTCCTTTGCTTATAAAATCCATATCTTTTTATTTAAAGATCCAAAAATGGTGATTCCAACTTTTATAACTTGATTTATTATTTGTTTATCTTTTTAAATCCCTTTAGGATTCTATTTGATCAAAATAGTTTTTATGTTTCCATTTGGAATCAAAAAGTTTTTTTTCATCCTAAATTTCAACAATTATTTATTTTGTTTATTTATTTTTCACATTTCAAAATTTGGAAAATTTTTGGGATGTGATAGGTACCCTTCGAGGCGGGAACCGGTGCCTTTATAACTCTAGCGGGGAACATATCCACACCAAAATTAGAGGCTCCCGTAATGACAACAAGCTATCACAAGAACAAGGATTATCAATATAATCAAAACAAGGATCTAGATATTTGCAAGAAATACTATATCAAACATTCTCAAAATGAATGGAGAGGAGGTTAAGAGCTTGATTGTAGTTGATGAAGATCGAGCCCTCCTCCTTCGATTCCCCAAGGAACAGGGACTTTGGGTGGATGAAGGTGGAGATCTCTTAGATGGAACTTGAGGAGCAGATCTTGTCTTTTTGGAATGAACCAAGAGTTATGGGAGGAGGGGGAAGGTGGGTTTAAATACCCTCTGCCAGAACTGGACGTTGGACAAATTTGGGGGTAGATAATCCCCCCCCCCCACTAGGGGCGGACTATCCACCCTAGTGGGAAAATCCGCCCAAGAGACGGAAAGTCCGGGGAAAAATCCGCCCCCCACACAGTGGGTCGCACCGCGCTTGACTTGGTGAAAATCTTCAAGGGGGCGGATTATCCGCCCCCCCCCCTCAAGGGGGGATTATCCTCCCTAGGGAAAAGTCCGCCCTAGCGATGGAAAGTTCGGGGGAAAATCCGCCTCTCCCCACACACAGAGTCCCGACGTGGCTCCCTTTGCCAACTTCTCGGGGGGGCGAATTATCTGGCCCCCTTGAGGGGCGGATTATCCGGCCAGGGCAAAAACTTCGGCCCTGGAGGGAAAATCCGGGAGATATCCCCCCCCACACACACACACACATATGGTGAGTCGCGCCCTTTTGCCCTTTGTGATTGGGGGATGGGCAGATTATCCGGCCAATGGCAGGGGCGGATTATCCGCCCCCCAAAACCACTTTGAGGATCTGCAGCACTTCAACACACATTAAATAATTCTTGATATTGTTATCTAACACACAAAACACTAGAGATCATGAAATGTTCTTTCAATATCCCCCTTTTTGGTGTTTGATGACAATACTAGGATTTGCAATAAGACCTACTAACAACATCTTCAAGAAATGAAAGAGGCCCCCCCTAAATGTGTGCATATCAATAACTTGCATTTGAATACAAATGCACACACTAAGGAACAAGACAATTTCATAACATTGACGGTTATAACAAAGATGAGTTAGGAAAAATATTTCATACCACCGGGATGTGAAATAGCCAATATAATGAGCGAGAATATTAGGCCTCGAAAATATCCCACCATATTCAGAATAAATAGATATAAATCTAGAAATCCATATGACCATAGATAATTCCGAACTCCATAGATATGACCATAGATAATTCCAGAATTCCACGCATCCATAGTACCACACAGAAACAATAGTGCCACACATGACATAGTCTCATACAAAACCAAGCACAAATAGGAGTTCAACACTAAAGGGGCACAAGCAACCAAAAAAGAAAACAAATGATGAAAGATGCAAATGCTTGTGCCTGACCCATGCAAATCCCGACCTAAATAGAACTACTTCTCCCCCTTTGGCATCGAAACACCAAAAGGAATAAGAGCGATGATAACGCCCCAGAAGGTCACTCGTCGTCGTCCTCATTGTCGTAGTCATCACCGTACCCTTCCTCTTCATCATATGCATCATCATCATCTGCGGTACGAGTAGGCGCCCTAGGCGGTGCAGGAAACAGATGACTCTCGAGCTCGCCATAGTTGATCCATGTGGTGTTCCACTGAGCATATGGTTTCGGAGCAGTAGGAGGTGGAGGAAGGCCAGACGGCCCAGACACTTTTGTGCAAGAATAGATGGCTCGAGATGAGAGAAAGGCTTGGGTTTATAGCACCAAACTGATATGGTACTACACACCCAAAATTGCAAGAAAAAATCAACTAAAAGCCAAGATTGGGTGTGTTTTCCATAAGAACACAAGATATGCAAGAGAATCAAAAAGATACAATAAGAACTAACTCTTCTCAAATAACAGGGTGATGGTCGAAGCCACCATGTTGGAGTGCATGGCATGACACCACGAAGATGTATCTTGAGTTCAAAACCAATGCTCATCGATGACCCACATATCACAAAATGATATTAACGGAAATGAATTTTCTTGCTTTCATCATTATGGGGGAGGGTTAGCCCAATCAATTAGGACCACACTCCCCCTATGTCTATGCCCGCATATAAACCAAATACATGAGGAAGTGCAAGTAAGTATGCAAGGGTAGTCAAGCCAAGATCCTTGAAACTATGATATTTAGCTCATTCCTCAAATAAAAAAACCTTGATTCATCAAGTGGCTTCGTGAAAATATCATCAAGTTGGTTCTTCATTCTCAAAAAATATAGCACAATATCGCCATGAGCAACATGATCCAGAAAAAAATGATTTCGAATCTCAATATGATTTGTCCTTGTATGCTGCACCGGGTTGTAAACAATTTTAATAGCACTTCCATCATCACATAAAAGAGGCACTTTGTCACAATTGACAACATATTACTGTAAAGTTTGCCTCATCCATGATAATTGCATACAAGCACTTGTAGCAGCAACATATTCAGCTTCGGCCGTTGAGAGAGATATGCAATTTTGTTTCTTCGAAGACCAACACACTAGAGACCTTCCCAAGAATTGACATGCACCAGAAGTTGATTTTCGATCATAATTGCCACCAGCCCAATCTGAATCAGTATATCCACATAGAGAGAAACTAGAGCCTTTGGGATACCATAGACCAAAATTTGGGGAATGAACCAAATATCTGAAGATTCGCTTGACCACCACTAAGTGGCTTTCTTTAGGAGTGGCTTGGTACCTTGCACACTCTCCTAAAATCAACACGATATCGGGTCTAGATGTGTAAAGGTAAAGGAAAGAGCCATTTAAGAGCCGGTCATGGATCGGTATACCTTTTGGTCCACATATTTACCCTTTGGATTAATCTCGAGATGACATTTAGTTTGCATTGGAGTAGCAACGCCATTTAGATCCGTCATCTTGAACCTCTTGAGCATGTCTTGCATGTATTTAGCTTGATTAATGAAGGTTCCCTCTCTAAGTTGCTTGATCTCGAATCCAAGAAAAAACCTTAATTCTCCCAATATAGACATCTCAATCCTGTCAGTCATAAGCTTTGAAATTCATCATTAAAAGCTTCATTAGTAGAGCCAAAAATAATATCGTCTACATATAGTTTTCATACAAAAAGCTCCCCGTTAACCTTCTTAGTAAAAAGAGTGGGATCGATTTGCCCAACTTCGAATCCATGGCCTAACAAGAGCTCTTTAAGGTGCTCATACCACGCACGTGGGGCTTGTTTAAGGCCATAGAGCGCCTTATCAAGTTTGTAGACATGGTTCAGAAACTTGGGATCCTCAAAACCCGGGGGTTGCTTAACATATACCAACTCATGTAGAGGACCATTAAGAAAGGCACTCTTAACATCCATTTACTGTAATTTAAAATTATGATAAGAAGCATAAGCAAGAAGGATACATATGGACTCAAGACGAGCCACGGGAGCATAGGTTACGCCAAAATCGATGCCTTCCACTTGAGAGAATCCTTGAGACACCATCCTTGCCTCATTCCTTACAACAATGCCATTTTCATCTTGCTTGTTCTTGAAGATCCACTTTGTGTCGATAACATTGCGACACTATTTGGGTTTTTATACGAGCTTCCAAACTTTATTACGCTCGAATTTATTTAGTTCTTCATGCATTGCAACCACCCAATCTGGATCTTCGAGCATCAAATACCTTCTTTGATTCTACCATTGATATATGAGCTTGATGATCACGGAAGCTAGAAAGTTATCTTCTAGTATACACTCTTCTTCTTAGATCACCTACAACCTTTTCAAGAGTATGGCCCCTTAACTCAAGGTTCCGATCAGCACGAGCTTTGCAACGAGATTCAATTTCCTTATTGTTTCTTCGAGGAGTTGCTTCAACATTTGGATCCTTGTCTTGACCACTACCTTGTCCTTCATCAACCACTTGATTACTACGAATTGGAGGTGAAACCTTGCCCTTGATCTTGATCTACACTCATAACAGGAGGCTGCTACTATTCTAGATCTTCGGGGCCGGATAATCCGCCCCTAGGTGGAGCCAGATAATCCGGCCTGGGAGTTTCATCTTTAGTCTGATCTTCCTGGTTGCCCCTGTCAGGAGTTGGAGTTCTAGGCCCGGATAATCCTCCCCTTGGGGCCGGATAATCTGGCCTAGGATTTTCAGTACCTTCCAATTTTTCTTGATTTCCCTTGGTGCGAGTTGGAGTGCCAGGGCCGGATAGTCCGCCCCTTTGAGTGGGTGGATAGTCTGGCCTAGGACTACCAGTTTTCTTAGAAGGCTGATGATCTTCAGGAGGATGTGGTGTTGGTGCAGTAGTTTCTCTAGCAGTAGTGGCTTGTTGATCTTGTGTAGATGAGGGATCCACTTGAGTGGTGCATTGTCCTTCCCGATCCGCCACAATGGGTTCCTCAATGGGGATAAAAAATCCCACGCCCATTCTTCTTATGGCATCTTGGGGTATTTCAACATCTGCATCACAAACATCAACTTGCCCCACATGGGAGCCATCATTTTCATCGAATTCCACACTAGAAGATTCTACAACAATTTCGGAGAGCTTATTGTAGACTCTATAAGTGTGGGATTCGGCATCGTAACCAACAAAAAAACCTTCTAAAGCCTTAGACTCAAATTTAGAAAAACGAACTCCTTTCATAAGAAAGAAACACTTACAACCGAATACCCGGAAATATGATATGTTGGGCTTGTTACCGGTAAGTATATCATATGGTGTTTTATCCAAAATCTTGCGGAGGTAGAGCCGGTTTGATGAGTGACACGTGGTAGATATGGATTCATCCTAGAAGTTGTATGGTGACTTGAATTCAGCCAACATTGATCTAGCCATATCCATCAAAGTGTGGTTCTTCCTCTCGGCTACACCATTTTGTTGAGGGGTGTACGCAGCGAAATATTGATGTCTTATACCCTCTTCACTTAGAAATTCATTTAATGTGTAGTTCTTGAACTCGGAGCCGTTGTCACTTCTTATTTCCAATATGGGAACATTGTGTTAACGTTGGACCTCATTGGCGAAATCAATGATAGTTTGTTGAGTCTCAGTCTTTATCTTGAAAAAATAGACCCATCTATATCTTGAGTAATCATGTACTATCACCAAGCAATATTTCTTACCACTGAGGCTAGCATGAGATGGAGGACCAAATAAGTCCACAAGAAGTAATCCAAGATCCTCTTTGAGGAAACAATAGTTTTCCTCTTGTGGGGAGAGTCGTGCATCCTGCCTTCAACACATGCCCTGCAAACACGATCTTTGGCAAAGGAAACATTGTCTTTTAGTCCAAGGATGTGGCCACCCTTGTGAAGACTTTGCAAAGTTCTCATGTTGACATGGGCTAGACGGCGATGCCATAACCAGCCCACGTTGGCCTTTCCGAATAAGCACATCAGACCCGCAGTGGTTTTCCCCGAAAAGTCCACCACATACAGGTCATTTTCGACGTACCCAACGAAAGCAACCTTTAGAGACTTGCTTCACAAGAGTACCACTAAATCACCATAAATGAAAACAGCAAAGCCCATCTTACCAAGGGCACGAACAGAAAGTAAGTTGTAACCGAGGGTCTCAACAAGCATGATGTCCACGAGAGAGATATCGTGGGCAACCACTACCTTGCCAAGACCCAATACCTCAGATTTAGACTTATCACCATAGGAGACTGTAATATTATCATGATTGGGTCTCATCTCCATGATGATATCTTTGCTTCCGGTCATATGACTAGTGCACCCACTGTCCAGCACTCATTTAGAACCACCGGAAGCATAGCCCTGCAAGAGAATTACTTCTTGGTTTTAGGTACCCATTTTTCAATGGGTCCTCTCATGTTAGTAACAAGGGTCTTTGGAACCCAAATAGACCAAGCAACATATTCATCAAAAGGACCAACATAATTAGCATAGACATCAGCATAGTAATCACAAAATAGTGCATAATTAGGATTGTTAGACCCTGGAAAACCAATATGGTCAGTTTTGTCCTTTGTGATGTTCTTCTCAACGGTGCTTGTCTTTGCTTGTTCACTCTTGGTCTTCTTCTTCTTCTTGTTCTTCTTCTTGGACTTGGAAACATAGCCAAGTTCCTCTTTTCCAAGGTTTGATCTTTGCTTGCCAAGAATATCATCAAGAACTCCCTTACCTTTGGAAGTGGAGGCTTTGGCAAGCTCATCTTCCACCCTAGAATTTCCTTCATGAATATATGTTGACTTAGATGTGCTAGGAACATCATATTTAGTCAATCGAATTTGGAGCTGATCATGAGACTCGTGGAGAATAGAGAATTCACTTTTCAAAGCCTTGTGAGCAATGTCAAGTTTCTCCAATTCCTCGGAGAGTCTAGCATGAGCAGTCCCAAAGTCAACCTTTTCTTTCTTTAGTTTCTTTGCTTTGGCTACTGCATTGTCATGTTCCTTAACAAGCCATGTCACCACTTCTTCATGTGACTCCTCAATAGACTCAAGTCTCTCTTCAATATAAACACAAGGCTCTTCCTCTTCTTCTAGAGCATTTTTTAGGGATGCAATATCCATTGCATCCCCCTTTCAATTCTTCCCTTTTCTTCAAGAAGCACTTCATTTTGGGCCAGCTGGTCCATGAGAGCCTCAAAATGTATTTTGTGCTCACCTTGCAAGTTAGTGATAACATAGTCCAAAGCAATAATTTCTTCTTTAACCTTAAGACTAGTAGGATCATCCATGTAAATCATAGGCTTAGGAAAAGAAGTGTTGGAAGATGATACCTCGGAACCTCTTGCCATGAGGCAAGTGGCGTTCTTGTTGATGATGTTTTTTGTTCAGAGAGTCGAAGAGAGATGTTGGCGTAGATGTGGTGACTATAGCAGTCACCTCTCGAGAGCTATCATCCTCATCTTCATCTTCACTTCCCGATGTATACTCCTCTTGAACCACTAATACTATCTTTAGTTCTTTCTTGAATGGAGAACTCTTCTTCACAAATTGCTTCTTTCGTGGAGCCTTTGACTTCTCTTTGAGACTGAACCTTCCTCCATTATATTCATTACTTTTATAAGGACACTTAGCTACAAAGTGCAGCCAGTCTTCACAATTGAAACATGTTCTTACCGTGGGACCGTTTATCTTCTCCCATTTGCTCCACTCTTGCGTTCTAGTTCAGATTTGGCTTTGGCTGGATCCTTCCAAAAATTTCTATCATAGAAGGCCATGTATTGTCCATGATTTCTCTTTACATCCTTGGTACAGTCCATATCTTCTATGTCATGTTCATCTTGATCAGCCACACTTGTCTTCAAGGTCATGCTGGCCCCTTTTGCATCCCAATGGCTCGTGCACATGCATCTTTGGCATTCTTCGCAGCCACTTTGAAAGTTCTCATTTCTTGCATTACCTCATTGGATGTCATTAGGTGGTAGTTATGCCATCCTTGGACACTCTTAAAATCTGTGGTGTCAAAAGGCATAAGAGCACTAACATACTTTCGCTTGATCCATGCATCATCAACATGAGAAGCACCATGGTTTATAAAAGTGGTGGCTATTGACTTGAGCTGCCTATACATGTCCTCGTGATCTTCTCCATCCAACATATAGAACCCTTCGGCCTGGTTACTCAAAGCAGCATACCTATTTCTTCTCATGCTTTCATTTCCAATGAAGAGATCGGTGAGGGCATCCCAAGCTTCCTTCGTTGTGTTGAGATGCTCTATGTGTGGCATGTCTTTGGTACCCACACCAAGCTGAATCATGTGTAGAGCCGTTGCATTGAGTTGACTGTCTACAACCTCTCTTCTTGTTAGGTTGTTTGGATCTCCAACATAAATACCATTCTATATGATTTTCCATAACCCAATGGAGGAGCTGCACACATGAGACTTTATCAAAAATTGCCATTGATTCAAAGTAGATGCTGAAAGTTTGGGTGGATCACCCCTATTATGTATATGAGGGTGTGGGATTGGTGGATCAGGTGAATGCACATGGGAAACCTCATTGTATCCTTCCTTACCACTATCCTTTTTCGAGGAGGAGCTCTTACTAGTGCCATCACCAACCACCTCGTTTTATTTGGAATCGGTGTTACCCTTTTCCTTGGATTGAGGAGTGGTAGCCTCAGAGGCAGATGGAGGTGATGCTGCTGGTGTGGAGAGACGCATTATCATTTGACGCATATCTTCCATCTTAGCCTCCATAGAACTAATCAAAGTTGTTTCCAACGACTTGAGATCGTTCATGGTGACTACTTCCGGAGCATCACTCCCATCTCCCTTGGAACCCATACTTATCTTAGGCGGTTAATCTCGAATAAAGAGCCAGGGCTCTAATACCAATTGAAATGGATCGTATGTGCACCTAGAGAGGGTGAATAGGTGCTACTCATTTTTTAGTTCTTCTTCAATTTTAGGCTTGACTCAAAGTAAATTCTCTAGATATGCAACTACGAGAATTTCCCTATATGCAAACCTATCTACTAAACACATAAAGAGAGGAGCGAGGAAACCGTAGTGGAGCACGCGGAGACACAGGGATTTGTTTTACTGCAGTTCCTTCCTTGTTAAGGGAAGTACATCTGTGTTAGAGGGGTGGGCGGTTCTAAGACCACCACGCCACAATAAGCCTCACCCTATTCCTCGATGGATCTCTCCACGAAAGGCCTGATCCACCTTCTCCATTATTGGTACACTTCGAGGCGGGAACCGGTTCCTTTACAACTCTAGCAGGGCACACATCCACAACCAAATTGGAGGCTCCCGTAATGACAACAAGCTGTCACAAGAACAAGGATTATCAATATAATAAAAACAAGGATCTAGATATTTGCAAGAAATACTAGATCGAAGATTCTCCAAATGAATGGAGAAGAGGTGAAGCGCTTGATTGCAGTTGATGAAGATCGAGCCCTCCTCCTTCGATTCCCTAAGAAATGGGGCCTTTGGGTGGATGAAGGTGGAGATCTCTTGGATGGAACTTGAGGAGCAGATCTTGTCGTTTTCGAATGAACCAAGAGTTCTGTCAAGAGGGGGAAGGTGCGTTTAAATACCCTTTGCGCAAAAATGGCGATTGGAGAAATTTTGGGGCGGATAGGGGGCGGACTATCCGCCCTGGGGGAAATCCGCCCCAGAGACGGAAATTCCGGGGCAAAATCCGCCCCCCTCACAATGGGTCGTGCCACGCTTGACTTGGTGAAAATCTTTGAGGGGCGGATTATCCGCCCCCCTCAAGGGGTGGATTATCTGCCCTGGGGAAAGTCCGGGGGAACTCTTCCCATGTTGGGAATATGCCCTAGAGGCAATCATGTATGATGATATTTCCCATTGTATTCATAAAGTTATTAAGTTTTACTTGTATAAATATCTGATGTGTATCATTGAATATGTGATTAGGTTGTGGAAATATACATTCATGTTGTTTGTACTAAATATCCTTGGTCATCAAGGTTGTGCTGGACACACAACTTAGACCAATGTGAAAGTCGGCTGATGACTCGGTTCCACTTGTCATGGGCATGGAGATGCTATTCCGGCTTACACAGATTCGTCTTAATAGTTTAGCGAGTCGGATTGACCCATATTGAGGTACAACGAACAAGTTGTCATTTGTGTATCTCAATCAATGTAATCCTTATACCTGAGGTTATTGCATAGTCCGAGTTGAGCATCACCGACTTAGGTTCTGTCAAACGCTGATCCATAACTGAGCAGTTATAAAGGCAGAGTTTGGGTCGACTAAGAATCAAGCTGCTTGATGTGAATAACTAAGATGGGATTTTTCCCCTCCACTTGGAGAGATATTCTCTGGGCCCTCTCGGATGATATGATTCAGAAAGCATGGCCATGCACGAATCGGTTCAGTGTTAACTGAGGCGATCGACTAAGAGTTAGTCAGATGAATCAATTATGTTGGATCGAGAAGAGAGTTGGACTATTTAAGGGATGACAAATATTCGCCTATAGTCTGACAAGGTATATCGTGAGGCAAAAGGGACTCGGACATAAGTCGCATTGGAAAGGCTAGTCGTCATGACTCTTTGGTACTTGGGAGTCAACACGTTCTACTAGGAGCCGCTGCCGACTGATCTTTTGAGATTCGGACTCCAATCATTTCCAAGTAGCCATGAGTGGGTCACACACTTAAGAGCGGGAGCAAGTTCGGATTGGATCTGAACTGGAAATCTGGTTTGGTTGGACCCGAGCCAGATTTGGACTGAGTCGGTGAGTCGGACTCACGGTGACTAATATTATATGGGCTTTAGTGAATGGGACACGAGTGAGTGGAGCCCACGTTTAGTCCCTATATATAGTGGGGCGCAGAAACCCAGGAGGGTTGATTGGTTAGGTCATTCCATGCGTTGGAAACCCTAGCTCCTCAGCAGTCCAGCCATCGTTACGAACCTAGCAGTTCGCCACCGGTGCTTCCCTTTGTATGTGTGGATACCAGCAGAGGTGTTGTATGATCAGCACTAGGACGATCGTGCACTACTAGGAAAAGGGTTGTTCGTGGCGCACCTGAAAAGCCCATCCATGGCACACTAGTGGTGCGCCACGAGGCGTACGCTACGGCTAAAAAGTGCCCGTAGTGCACTACCCTGGTGCGCTATGGTTATATGAGGATAGGTGTAGCGCACTACTAGGTGCGCCACGGGTAGGGGTACGCCACGGATGTGTGTTTCAAAAAACAAAAACAAAATGCAAACAACACCCTCGTTTTGAATTGCAAAAGCAATCGGGTCCAGAAATCACCGCTGTCGCGTCTCCTCGCTGGAGCAGTGGTCGTGGCCTCGTCGGATGTGCGGGAGGCCGTGGTCGTGGTCGTGATAGTCCTCGTCGGCGTCGAGGCAGTAGGAGGAGGTGTGGTCAGAGGAGACGGCCGGAGGTGCGTCGGAGGTGCAGTCGGAGGTGGACGGAGGTATGGTCGGAGGAGGTGGTGGCGGCAGCGGCTGGAGGATGTGTGGTCGGAGGAGGCGACGGCGACTGTGGAAGGAGCTGGTTACCCGTGGTCGTCCTTGGTCGGAGGAGGCCGAAGTGAGGAGGAGGAGAAGAGGGAGTAAGAGAAGATGAGAGGGAGGAAGGAAGAGCAGAGGAAGAGAAGAACAGAGGGAGGAAGGAAGATAAGAAGAGATGGAGGAAGATAAGAAGAGATGGAGGAAGAGAAGAGGAAGAGAAGAACAGAGGGGGGAAGGAAGAGAAGAGGAAGAGAAGAACAGAGGGAGGAAGTAAGAGAAGAGGAAGGAAGATAAGAAGAGAGGGAGGAAGAGAAGAGGAACAGAAGAACAGAGGGAGGAAGGAAGCGAAGAGGAAGGAAGAGAGGGAGAGAGGGAGTTACGTGGGCGGGGTGGTGATTCGAATTTCGAATCCCGCCCAACTTACTCGTGGCGTACAGGTGGTGGTGCGCTACGGGTAAGTTGCCTCAATTTTTTTTCTGCAGCAAAAAATCTTGTTTTTGCCATAACTTTTTACTCTTTTTGAATTTTGAGATTCTAAAAAATCGCTAAACGACCTAAAGGCGTTGCAAGCGGATCTGGAATGTCGTTCTGGTCATTTTGGTATATTATACGTTTTTTTCGACATCGTATGCAAAAGTTACGGCCGTTTTACCGTGGCATGACTTTTTTTTGCAGAAAAAGTCAAAATTCATGTTTGTTAATTTTACTAAAAACTAGACTACATTATCTACCTAAATATTAAAGGATTCTATTATTTGAAGTGTTTTTCATTTTCTTTTATTTTTTGCAAAGCTAAAAAGGCGATCCACGGGGGGGGGAGTTGGTGTAGGCCACTTTGTCGTAGGGCACTAGGGCAGAGTGCCCTACAGCTAAGTTGACCCACTAGCTGCAGCACACATACCCGTAGCACACTAGGTCAAGGTGCGCTACGGTTAAGTTTCACATCCACCTTGACATAGTACGCTAGGGTATGTCTGTTGCGGCCACCTATGCCCTGGCCCACACATAGCCGTGGCGCACCACCCCCATGTGTGCCATGCTTACGACAGTTAGCCGTAGGGCACCTGTGGGCAGTGTGCCACGCCTATTTTACCCGTGGGGCACCACTAGCACGTGCGCCATGGATGTATGGATTACCTATAGCCGTTTTCCTAGTAGTGGTGATCGAATCAGATCATGAGGACTGCACTGCATCAACTGACGCGCTTCATTAGTAATCCGCAACCGCGCGTCTAGTGGTAATCCTCGTGGCCATCTACCTTAGCTAGATCATGAGATCACCACGTTAGAGGAAAAAGTTTTGCCAACTTCCTTTTCTCCCTTTGCCAACTTCTTGGGGGCGGATTATCCGCCCACTTGAGGGGCGGATTATCCATCCTAGGAAAAAACTCCAGCCCTGGCCGGAAAATCCAGGAGATTCCCCCCCCACACACACATAGTGAGTCGCAGCCTTGCGCCCTTTGTTATTGGGGGAGGGGCGGATTATCCGTCCTCTGGCACGGGCGGATTATCCACCCGAGGATCTGCAGCACTTCATCACACATTAAATAATCCTTGATATTGTTATCTAACACACAAAACACTAGAGATCATGAAATGTTCTTTCACCAGTCACACTTTTGGGTTCCTAGTTGTTTATAGCCGTCGACACAAACCTCTAGGTCCATCTCGGGGCCGGCCAACTTCGTCGCATGTATCTTAGTACGGTGGCCCCCTGAAATATTTTTTGAATATTGTGATTGCGTTGTCATGATGCCTCGTTGGGTTTTCATTTGGTTTTTCTGAGGTTGATCGTGCGTATGTTGCTATTTGTGCACCCCGCAAGGTAAATCTTTCTGAATGTCGTGTCCACGGTTATGTACGACTTGGAGCACATTATCTCGATCATAGACAACTATAACTAAAGTAGTGCTATAAATTTGACTTTGACATGTCTAGTAATCAAATTCACTACAACTGAATGAATAAATAAAAGTGCTAACAACCACTAGATTTGGGATGTCTCATGCTATTTGTATCTGACTAGTAAGTATTGCAACTACAACAGAATGGCTAACTGAAATTGCCCGTGCTTATAATATCAGGATGACTCATGCTATCTATATCTGACTAGTAAGTGTTGCAACTAAAATGGAATGTATAAAATTTCCAGCTGTGTGAGTTTCCTCGGTATGAATTCTTCGTTTGGTCTCGAAGGGTAATACCAGGATCAGTATGATTGGTGTTCATATCAGGTTGGTCCCTCATAGGTCTTTCTTACCTCTCTCTGATAGATGACCGTTGTTTGGAGTCTCTATAGTTTTTTAGAGCATACTTCATTGCCGCTTCAGCCCACCATACCTATATAGGAAAGAGCCGCCAAATTCTATGTCTCGCTGTTTACTGGCCTCAGTACTGACCACTCTCTTTTTCCTTTGCCCTTTGTTGGCACCCTTTTTGTTTTAGCAGGTTCAAGAGCGACGTTGTTAGCAGGGTTACCCTTCTGGCTTGGCCTGGGAAGGGTTATGGACGCCATTGGTTATTTCTTCAGGGCTTTGCATCTTATCCATACTGGAATGTGTATCATTTTGAAGGTGATTTGGATCTTTTTACTGTATATATGTATTCTTGACTCATGGAGTCATGTGGTATATATCTGTTCTGTGGGTTCCATCGTGGTGTAATGCTATTACTTTGTTTTCCACCCGCACAAAAGTGCCTGGTGGGCACCTTTGAATCGTTTCTATGCGGGTTTGGTAAGAATCGCTAAAACTTGCATATGGAAGATTTGAGGGTGTTACACCAAGTAAAAGTTACAAGATCATCAACGGGCTCCAAAGTGGACCAATGGTTCTATGGTTACTGAGGGACTTCATTCACTCCTTCCTTCTCCCCCTTTTAAGGGCCACAGAGGCGTTTTACTTCTTGGGTTCCCATCCAATCCCTATGTACCACGGGGATCATATGTATGGCCTCATGAGTTCTTTCTCCCCCAAATTTATCGGCTTTCTCGTGACGTAGGTGTTCCTGTCGGAGATTTGTCCCATGAAGGAACTAGGGTCCAACGATCCCTTGGTTCGAGAGGGGGGCTGAACACGTGTTCCCAAGGTACCTCGACGAGGGTGGTGACGGCGGAGCAAGAACCACGACAGAGAGATCACCCGGGGGTTTTTACCCAGGGTCAGGACCCTCGTGAGGAGGCAAATCCCCTGCTTCTGCTTTGTTGTATTACTCGCTTGGATTTGCAAGGGTACAGTGGAGGATGAATGTCTAGGGTTTAGATCGATGAGGATCGATCCATTCGAAGGTAGGAGGAGGTTCCCTTATATAGGCGGCGTCGGGCCTCTTCCCAAACCCTTGGGCAGGAAGGGTGTCCACAGTGTCGCTCCTCGAGGTCCCAGTCTATGAGGCTTCCTTCGTCAAAGTCGCTTGTCTTCATCCGACGTCCTCTGTTTTCTCCCTTCTGTCACCAAAATGGCAATAGATGAAGTCTTCCACCATGAGGTCGATCATTCTTTCCTTGCAAAAAAGGGGATGGACTGAGTCTTCTTTACCGAGGCGGCTAGCATCACAGAGATGAAGTAGTTTCTGTTGAGGCCATAGCTTGAACTCCACAGGGAAAAGTTACTATCCTGCCCCGGCGATTCTCCGTAGTATCTGAGGCTCGAAGGCAATATAGGGTGACACAACAGGATCCCTCAGGGGGTTCACTCTCTCGCGAGGCGGATGCCTCAAGAGGCCCATTCAGTTGGGTCCCCTCCTAAAGAATGTTGCCTCTTGAGAGTGGATATCCCCTTGGCGCGGGGCTCTCTCACCGCGGGGATGTGGCACCCCGGTTGCTAGGGCTCCGACCGTCCCATTCTAACTTCAGCTATAGAAAATGGTAGAGAGAGTAGACACACATGTGTCCTAAGGCCGAGACCATGTCAGCTCGTGCATCGGTCGGTGCCATCGCTCACAATGTGTTGACCCCAATCCTTTAGGTGCAAAATTGTTCTGTAACTATCTCACGTAGAGGTCCTCCATCCAGTTAGGTCTGGTTATGGATGGTTTCCTTAGTTCGTGTACTAGAGACCTGCGTATCAAGTCAGTCCAAGGTTAGTAGCTCGAGCTATGAGCGAGTGTATCACTTTATGGACCAAGGTTAGTAGCTCGGGCATTGTGTGGGTCTATGGCTTATGGGCCGAGGTTAGTAGATTCTGGTGGGTGCATCGCTTATAAGGGTCCCTGTACAATTTTCACCGTGTTTAAGATGGGTGTGAGTTTCTGGCTAGCCCGAGACTTAGTGCTCATGAGGAAGTCATCCGCCTCTGTCCTGCTGGAAACGTTCCTTAGGACATTACCTCCATTGGATTACATCAGGGTTCATAAATTCCCTTCACCATGCCCTATAGTGGCGTTTTGGTCGAAGGTATTTGCATTCTAGTCATGTCAGGCTCCCCATGTGCTGTCCACGGGCAACATGAACTCTAGATGGCAACGCCAATACACACAGGTGAGGGACACCGACACTGGCCAGAGCCACCGACATCAGTGATAACAATCTTTCCTTTTAAATCCCATCATCATCCATCCCCAACTCATCCTCCTCTTCAAACCTGCAACCACGAGGCACCAAAACTACCCTTACTTGACCCGGCGGCGACACCGATGGCCTCTCCCAAAATCAATACGCCAGAGTAGGGAATCCGACCTCGTCCTAGAACTCGTCCACCAGGTCCTACTTGGTCTTACTATTCTGTCGCCCGACCGGTGCATTACGTTCCGAACTTACATCAGCAATGGAAAACTTGTATACTTGGACGGTTACATGGCCATCGCCATCGCCGATCTCCCATTCTGATTCAACAAGGTAGGAGAACGTGGACCTACTGATGAGGTACGATCTTGTCAATGCCCATTGCTATGAACTTTGGTTTTGGAGAAGAAGGGGATGCCAGAAGTCGCAGGACGGTTAACAGTCAAGCAACATGGGGACACGAGGTTTACTCAGGTTTAGGCCCCCGGAGGGAAAACCCTACTCCTTCTTGTCTATTCTTGATTACGGCGGAAGCGAAGGTTACAGGGGGTGCGTAGATGTGATCTGGCATGACGTGTGTCTATGAGGTGAGTTCGTCCTGCTCATCATGCCCTCCTAGCCTTTATATAGATAGGCCAGGTCCCGGGGATAAGTCGAGTCAGTTACAATCTAGGGTTGAACCCTTTGAAATTCTATCTACAGCTAGTCGTGTCCTGAAGGAGTCGAACTTGTCATGGGCTTGGGCCACCTGAAATCTTCTTGGACAGCAAGTCTTCACATGGGCCTTCCCTGGGATGGACCAGGTACACCAATGTAGGGAGCCCATAGGGTACATCCATGTCAGTAGCCCCCAAGTGTTCAGTCGAATTGTAGATTAGACTAGAGACTCTATAATCTTTTGGGTGCTTCGTATTCAAATCTGTATTTTAGAATAAGCATGTTAGTTCATAGGGATTAATGATACGTGTGCCTGACACACCCGACGGATCAGGGTCAGTTAACGGTCATAGGACAAAACAACATGATCTTCTTCAGACTCGAGTCCTCGGACTCGAATCTGGAAGAAATGCTGGTGTAATTTGACTCAGGCTGTTGAGGTCTTACATGAGTCAAATCCCAATGATTTTAAGTGATATACCCAAAGCGTCCGTCGGGATTTTCATCGTTCCTGTTGACATGGGAATTTATTGGCAGAGCGCGGTCTGGTGCATTACCAGGCCATCAAATGATATCTGTAGGGCTTATCTTTGCATTGTAGACACAGCATCCGAAATTTTATCACCACGGAGGGGTTTCTGGTGACCAAGGAGACGGCTTCTCTGTACAGGTCCTAACCTTTAATAAGGTATAGATCCCTGTGTTTACAATGCTAGTCCCTAGATCAATATCTAGCATCCACAGTTAAGATGTAATATCAAGAAACAAAGGCCATAGTACAACTTTATAACCAGGAATAAAATAATTCATTACATCTTACATAGCTCATTTGGCTATCTCATTACAATGCAGCAGAAATAACTATATAGCATGGAGTCCTTCATCTTCAAAGTGCCACATGCAATCATGTTGGTTGTAGACTTGTAATCCTATTCAACACACTTCACTAACATCAAACAAACCTACAACATAATAAGTTACAACCACAAGGGTCAATACATTTGAATTGTATTGGCAAGTGATACTATAGTAGAATAGTGGTATCTATCATCTATATGCATTTGGCTAAGTGGAGCTTAGGCTTGCTTTGCTCAAAATAGATTTTCCTTATCATTTGAAAACACTAAGTTTTTGTTTGTCAAAATCACCCAAGGAATCTACCAATATACATTGGTGATCCTTTACCCTTGTTCAACCACAAGTTTTTAAATTAGTAATTGGGATGAGGAGATTCTTGATAGCTTGCATGTCTTGATGCTAAAATTGTCCATTGCCCGGGACACGGCTAAGTACTTAGATTTTACTCTCTCGAGAGGTGGTGCACTTTCCCCATAAGACTCGACATGCATCGAGACAAGATCTTTTAGAACCCTTCCCTTAGAATAGAATGGACGCGCTCCAAACCTATCATCCCCTACCACCAACTGTCCATTTGGCTAAGTTATTGCAACCTATATGATCCAGGTAGAGCCCATAATGCCAAGTGGTTGCACTTGAAGCTTCTCAACATTTGACATCTCAAATATCTTTGTTCCTGGGTGGCATTCCACAAGTGAGATACACAGGGTAAACCATTGGAAAATGGGCCCTCGTAACCACTCAACAAAAATCCACCAAGCAATTACCATTTCACCCAGGTGTTTCATTCACTCAGTTGTTTTATTAAACAAAACACAAGTCCTTGACTTAGAAATATTCCATAGCATGAATATAATCCACCCCTGTTTTCTACTATCTAAGCTAAGCATGATAGTAGTAGGAATCTTATCTTAGGTAAATTCTACTAAGGTTTCATCTACTAGGATTTCCCATGGCATAGTACTTGGAAAATTCCATGCAAGTCCTAAAAACATCACTAATGCATAGTGAAAATAATGGGACAAAAGTATGAAGCACCACTTGCCTTTTTGGTAGAGAATATAAGTTAACTCCTTGATCTTGCAATAGTCACACTCTTCATAGTTCACTACAATTCAATCAAGCAAGCAAATATTCAAACTACCATTCAAGCAATTCATCACATAAAATAATAAAAACAAAGCAATGCATGCAAGCATGCCAAAGATTGTTTTATTTGGAAAAGTGGTTTCTAATAGGTTATAAACATTTTAAAACACCTATTGGTCATTTATAAAAGTGGCAAAACCATTTGATATTAAGTTAGTGAAAATGGCCATTTTAAATCCTTTTTCTTTTGCTAGAAATGATTTAAATTAAAGTAGTAATTCCTAGTGTTTGACAAATATATTTTTAAACACAAATGTTAGTGTTTTATGGTCAAGTGTTTATTATTAAAACCATTTGCAAAAGGTTTTACCTATAAACCATTTTTAAATAAAAGCAATATGTTATTTTGTTGGAAATGCCTTTAAACAAAGTAATAATTTTCTAGGGTTTAACCAAATACATTTTAAATCCTAAAACTTGGTGTTTAGGGTTAGAGAGCTTAAATCAAATAATTTTCCAAATGTTTTAACCAAAAAGCATTTTTAAAACATATTCAAAAAAATTATTTAGCTTGAAATACTTTAATTCAAAGGAATTATTCACACATAATATACTTTTAAATCCAAAAGTTGGTTTCTATGGTCAGTAGATTTAAAACAAACCATTTACCAAAGATTTTACTCTAAAAACATTTCTACAATAATTTTTATATTCAAAATATGCCTAGACAGGTTTCTGCAAAAACAACTAATTTTTCATTAGCAATTTACTAAACATAGGGAATGGTTGGATATTATTCTTTTTGCTGATTCCATTGATATAAAGTTTGTAAAATTTGGACATGTGGATCAAAAGTTATGCAATTTACAAATACAAACAACTAATAGTAATGTTTCTGTTTTAAAAACATAACTCAGGCCACGTGTCTTATTCTTATTCGCTGGTACCGGTTCGCACGGATCGACTAACGTCGTGCGTTGGATCTAATGAGATCGTGTGACATAGAACCGATTGTACCTCTTCGTTAAGTCAATCTATCCTACTCATTGGATCTGCATCTAACGGTCCAGAGCAGCTGGCCACTAACTGTCGGCGCTGGCGGTGGTAAATAGCGGCGGCGTGCTCTGTCAGCGATGGTCTGGAGCAACCAGGTAGCAAGGGAGGGATCGGAGGGGATTACCGTGCTCGTGGGATTGCCATAAAGCTGTCGTCGTTTGTGGATGGGCGCACGGGGTCATCCTGAATTGCTCGCCGGAGTTTGCAACGGTGTCGGGCACGCTCTGTCGTTGATGAAGGTGAGGCTACACGGCTCGGGAAGGAGAGGAAAAGTTCTTGTTAGATGCGAAAGACGATGGTGAGTACATAAGCATCACAAAGAGGGAGATGTGAGGTCAGATTTTACCAGTAGGGTTCACCGGAGTTGAGCTAGCCATCGGTGGCGAGATGGTGTTGTCGAAGGCGACGTTCTAAGGTGCGCGCGGACTAGCTGGGGCCACTAGTAGATGCGCAAGGTACTGCAGAGTGAGCTCGCGTGCATAAGGGGGAATGTTACGGTCAGGCGTCGCCGGAATTCGCACTGGACCTCATCGGAGCCAGTGGGGTTGCAGTGAGAAATTCGAGTAGCCCTAGGGCGGAGAGGAGCTGGCAACTGAGGGGAAATGAGGAGTAGGGCGAGGCGATTAAGTGGGAGAGGTCACGGACGGGAGTTACTCGGCTAGTAACGCGAATTAACGACAATGGATAATCGGCCGAAACGGCAGTAAGAGGAGAGGGGCGAGGTCAACGGGGTTGAAGACGACGGCGACCTGGCTGTGGGGTAGCGTTGTCAGCGAGAGAGAGAGAGAGAGAGAGAGAGAGAGAGAGAGAGAGAGAGAGAGAGAGAGAGGGGGGGGGGTCTATGTGGGGTCGACACGTCAGTGACAGCGCGGGTGTGGTTTCTGGTGGAAAAACAATTCGGGGGAGAGTGAGAGGGAGGTGGGCTCGCTGGGCCAGTTGGGCTGGTTGGGTTGGGCTGGTTCCTTCCTTTTTTTATTATGTTTCCTTTTTCTTTTTTGTTTTCTTTTTCTGTTTTCAAATTCAAACATTTATTTGATTTCAGATTTCTTTTTCAATCTTTTCCAAATATTCAGTATGTTTCTATACTGTTTTAAATAGGTATTTAAAGTCCATTTTAGAATAATTATTTTACTCACATATGGTTTATTATTTATTTAAAATAGGCACTTGACTTTATTTTAAATAGGATTTTAATTATATTTTTAATCTCTTATTTAAATTCAAATTTTCACCAAACCTTTTTCAGTAGGTTTTATTTATTCATTAGTGTAAATATTTCACTTTGAATTATTAAAGTATTTCAATATGCTTTATTAATCATTTAAATTGGGTATTTCCCTTAATTCAAATAATATCCAATATGGTTTTAAATCCATATAAATTTTATTTAAATGATTCTTTTATTTCATTAAAGTTAATTTAAATAACTTTTATTTCACTTGGGAATATTCCAATTATTATTTTCTCATGATTTAATTAATCATTTATCTAAGGGATTTTGTCTTTATTCAATTTTAATTAGAATATGGTTTAATCCTATATGTTTTTATTTGGATAATATTTATCCATTTATTTTATTCGGATCTGGATTATCTTTATTTAATTTTCTTATGGATTTGGCCAAGATTTAATTGTGCTTTTAAATATTCATTATTTAATTATTTTCTTTCCTTGCCTTAAAATTCCATATCTTTTTATTTATGGATCCAAACTTGGTGATTCCAATTTGTATATTTTTATTTGATAATTGTTTATCTTTTAAAATCCTTTTAGGATTAATTTACTCAAATTTTGGTATGGATTTTAGATAGGATCTTTATTAGCTTTAGAAATTATTTCCTTTTGCCATATTAAACTCATAAGTTTTTATCTATGGTTCCAAATTTAGTGAAACCAATTTCTATGGTTTTATAATATTTTTATTTATCATTCTTGATCATTTATAAATGTTTGTTGACAAATTTTTATATGGAACAAATCTATAGTCTTAGAGTAATCTTGGAATGATTTTCTTCCATTAGGGTTTTAGGGTTTTGATTTATTTTCCAAGTTTAAATTTCAAGATTACATTTATTGATGAATGCATTTCACTTAATTTGAATTTTGTTGTATTCCCTTTTTATTCAAAGTTTGCTCAAGATGGGTTTTGATGTTTCCAAGTTTAAACAAAAAATTTCTTTTCACCCTAAATTTCAAGAATTATTTATTTTTTACATTTCAAAATTTGGACAATTTTGGATGTGACTGGCTACCACCCTTAAAATAAATCTCGTCCCGAGGTTTGGTAAAGCTAGAGGTTACAAGTTGGCTTCAAAGCAACTAGGGTACTACCACCCTTAAAAAGGTTTTCAACTAGATTACATCTTGGCTTACTTGGGATCTTGATGAAACTTCTCTAGACAGACATCTGCATAATGTCCTTTGTTTCCACACATGAAACATGTGACAAGGCTGAGATCCCTCATAGGCTTGCTTGTCTTGTACTTCTTCTTTTCTGGACAATTTCTTGCATAATGTCCTTGGTGACCACACTTATAACATGTGACAAAGTTAAGTTCTTCACGTATCTTCTCTGGACAAGTTGATATATAATGGCCTAGATCTTTGCAGTTGTTGCACCACACTTGTCTAATTTCCTTATTCTTATTTTTCTTGAGTTTCTCCAAAGCTAGGAGTTCCTCTAGTTCATGTTCTTCATATCTCACCTCAGAGGTGGGAAAGCTTCCTCGGTTCCTTGAACGATTCATTGGATAATACCTATGTTTCCTCTTTTGTCCATCAAGGTGATTCCTAATGTATGTATCAAGGTGATTCCATCTTGTCTAATGTATGTAGGGGCATTGGATAGGGACATGATTATTTCCTTCACATATGAAACAAGTCACTTGAGCGGTGGGGCATTGTTTAGTTGGATGTTTCTCTTTACAATTAGGGCATTGATCTTCATGCTCTTTGGAAGTGTGATCCATGTTTCCACATATTGCAAGCTTGAGTTCCTTCTATAATATCATCCTTGACATCCTTGTTGTCACAAACTCCTTCGGAAAGGTTGTCTTTCATGTTGACCATTTAAGTGGTCATCCCTTGCAACAATTGAGATTGGATTTCCAAAAATGTTTGCAAGGTTGGGTCTAACTCATTGTTGTTGGCTAAAAACTGAGTTGTCATCGGATTCAACTTGGTTTGGTTTGCTAGTAGTTGTTGTCTCATGTCATCTCTTGGTTGTTGGTGTCACCATTCTTGATGTTGGAGTCCCTTGGAGAATTCATCTGTTTGGGTTGGGTTTGGATTAGAATAGGCAAAACATTTCTTGAGGAAGAACTCTAATCACACACACCACAATTCACACAAGCAATGTGCAAGCAATCACAAACAAACATTCCACTCAAACAACAAAGTCCAAGCACATTTTAGGCAACAAATTATTTTTCTTACACCACATAGGTTGGTGTGTTTGATCTAAACTAAATACTAATATGGTGGTCCAACTATATGGTTCACTTGAGATCATTCCATTTTCTTTAGTTGCTTGTTCTTGAACAAGATCTTGGTATCCTTGGAAAATTCTTGCATCTTGGTGACAAAACTTCAAAGGTGATGATGATTCCTTCTAAGTTGTGTTTCCTTAGTCTTCAAGTCTTGAGTAATATTTCTTGACTCACTTGTAATCCTTGGTGATGTCCAAGTTGAAGTCCTTGGTGAAACTAAAGTTGAAGTCATTGTTGTTGTTTAAATTGAAGCCATTGAGTTGGTGAAGTCCTTTGCTCATGTGGAAGTCTTTGCTCATGGTGGTGTTTTGTCCATCAAGTTGAAATGGAAGAGATGTAGAATCAAAACCAAAATAGTTGAGGAAAGAGTTTACAAGATTGTTTGTAAATAAGTTTTGGAACAAATACAACTCCTATTTTTCTAAGGGGTTTTGTCCAATCCTAGGGTTACAATCCTACAGGCAACACAGTGCTCTGATACCATCTATAGAGGTCCCAAACTTTAATAAGGTAGAGATTCGTGTGTTTATAATGCTAGTCCCTAGATCAATAGCTAGCATCCACAATTAAGATGTAATATCAAGAAACAAAGGTCATAATACAACTTTATAACCAGGAATAAAATAATTCATTACATCTTACATAGCTCATTTGGCTATCTCATTACAATGTAGCAGAAATAACAATATAGCATGGAGTCCTTCATCTTAAAAGTGACACAAGCAATCATGTTGGTTGTAGACTTGTAATCCTATTCAACACACTTCACTAACATCAAACAAACCTGCAACATAATAAGTTACAGCCACAAGGGTCAATACATTTGAATTGTATTGGCAAGTGATACTATAGTAGAATAGTGGTATCTATCATCTATATGCATTAGGCTAAGTGGAGCTTAGGCTTGCTTTGCTCAAAATATATTTTCCTTATCATTTGAAAACACTAAGTTTTTGTTTGTCAAAATCACCCAAGGAATCTACCAATATACATTGGTGATCCTTTACCCTTGTTCAACCACAAGTTTTTAAATTAGTAATTGGGATGAGGAGATTCTTGATAGCTTGCATGTCTTGATGCTCAAATTGTCCATTGCCCGGGACACGGCTAAGTACTTAGATTTTACTCTCTCGAGAGGTGGTGCACTTTCCCCACAAGACTCGACATGCATCGAGACAAGATCTTTCAGAAGCCTTCCCTTAGACCAGAATGGACATGCTCCAAACCTATCATCCCCTACCACCAACTGTCCATTTGGCTAAGTTATTGCAACCTATATGATCCAGGAAGAGCCCATAATGCCAGGTGGTTTCACTTGAAGCTTCTCAACATTTGACATCTCAAATCTCTTTGTTCCTGGGTGGCATTCCACAAGTGAGATACACAGGGTAAACCATTGGAAAATGGGCCCTGGTAACCACTCAACAAAAATCCACCAAGCAATTACCATTCCACCCAGGTGTTTCATTCACTCAGTTGTTTTATTAAACAAAACACAAGTCCTTGACTTAGAAATATTCCATAGAATGAATATAATCCACCCTTGTTTTCTACTAGCTAAGCTAAGCATGATAGTAGTAGGAATCTTATCTTAGGAAAATTCTACTAAGGTTTCATCTACTAGGATTTCCCATGGCATAGTTAACACTTGGAAAATTCCATGCAAGTCCTAAAAACATTACTAATGCATAGTGAAAATAATGGGACAAAAGTATGAAGAACCACTTGCCTTTTTGGTGGAGAATATAAGTTCACTCATTGATCCTGCAATAGTCACACTCTTCATAGTTCACTACAATTCAATCAAGCAAGCAAATATTCAAACTACCATTCAAGCAATTCATCACATAAAATAATAAAAACAAAGCAATGCATGGAAGCATGCCAAAGATTGTTTTATTTGGAAAAGGGGTTTCTAATAGGTTATATACATTTTAAAACACCTATTGGTCATTTATAAAAGTGGCAAAACCATTTGATATTAAGTTAGTGAAAATGGCCATTTTAAATCCTTTTTGTTTTGCTAGAAATGATTTAAATCAAAGTAGTAATTCCTAGTGTTTGAAAAATATATTTTTAAACAAAAATGTTATTGTTTTATGGTCAAGTGTTTATTATTAAAACCATTTGCAAAAGGTTTTACCTATGAACCATTTTTAAATAAAAGCAATATGTTACTTTGTTGCAAATGCCTTTAAACAAAGTAATAATTTTCTAGGGTTTAATCAAATACATTTTAAATCCTAAAACTTGGTGTTTAGGGTCAAAGAGTTTAAATAAAATCATTTTCCAAAGGTTTTAACCAAAAAGCATTTTTAAAACATATTCAACAATTTTATTTAGCTAGAAATCCTTTAATTCAAAGGAAAAATTGACACATAATATACTTTTAAATCCAAAAGTTGGTTTCTATGGTCAGTAGGTTTAAAAAAAATCATTTACCAAAGATTTTTACCCTAAAAACATTTCTAGAATAATTTTTATATTCCAAATATGCCTAGACAAGTTTCTTCAAACACAACTATTTTTTTAGAAGCAATTTACTAAACAAAGGGCTTGGTTGGATATTATTCTTTTTGCTGATTCCATTGATATAAAGTTTGTAAAATTTGGACGTGTGGATCAAAAGTTATGCAATTTACAAATTCAAACAAGTAATAGTAATGTTTCTGTTTTAAAAACATAACTCAGGCCCCGTGTCTTATTCTTATTCGCTGGTACCGGTTCGCACGGATCGACTCACATGGTGCGTTGGATCTAATGAGATCGTGCAACATAGAACCGATTGTACCTCTTCGTTAAGTCAATCTATCCTACTCATTGGATCTGCATCTAACGGTCCAAAGCAGCTGGCCACTAACTGTCGGCGCTGGCGGTGGTAAATAGCGGCGGCGTGCTCTGTCAGCGATGGTCTGGAGCAACCAGGTAGCAAGGGAGGGATCAGAGGGGATTACCGTGCTCGTGGGATCGCCATGAAGCTCTAGGTGGTCGTTGTTTGTGGAGGGGCGCACGGGGTCGTCCTGAATTGCTCGCCGGAGTTTGCAACGGCGTCGGGCACGATCTGTCGTCGATGAAGGTGAGGCTACACGGCTCGGGAAGGAGAGGAAAAGTTCTCGTTAGATGTGAAAGACGATGGTGAGTACATAAGCATCACAAAGAGGGAGATGTGAGGTCAGATTTTACCAGTAGGGTTCGCCGGAGTTGAGCTAGTCATCGATGGCGAGATGGCATTGTCGGAGGCGACGTTCTAAGGCACGCGCGGACTAGCTGGGGCCACTAGTACTGGAGAGTGAGCTCGCGTGCATAAGGGGGCAGGTTACGGTCAGGCATCGCCGGAATTCGCACTGTACCTTGTCGGAGCCAGTGGGGTTGCAGCGAGAAATTCGAGTAGCCCTGGGGCGGATAGCAGCTGGCGACTGAGGGAAAATGACGAGTAGGGCGAGGCGATTAAGTGGGAGAGGTCGCGTACGGGAGTTACTCAGCCAGTAACGCGAATTAACGTGAATTGATAATCGGCCGAAATGGCAGTGAGAGGAGAGGGGCGAGGTCAGCGGGGTTGGAGACGACGGTGACCTGGCTGTGGGGTAGCGTTGTTAGTGAGAGAGAGAGGGTCTATGTGGGGTCGACACGTCAGTGACAGCGCGGGTCTGGTTTCTGGTGGAAAAACGATTCGGTGGAGAGTGAGAGGGAGGTGGGCTCGCTAGGCCAGTTGGGCTAGTTGGGTTGGGCTGGTTCCTTCCTTTTTTTATTCTGTTTCCTTTTTCTTTTTTTGTTTTCTTTTTCTGTTTTAAAATTCAAACATTTATTTGATTTCAGATTTCTTTTTCAAATCTTTTCCAAATATTCTGTATGTTTCTATACTATTTTAAATAGGTATTTAAAGTCCATTTTAGAATAATTATTTTACTCACATATGGTTTATTATTTATTTAAAATAGGCACTTGCCTTTATTTTAAATAGGATTTTAATTATATTTTTAATCTCTTATTTAAATTCAAATTTTCACCAAACCTTTTTCAGTAGGTTTTATTTATTCATTAGTGTAAATATTTCACTTTGAATTATTAAAGTATTTCAATATGATTTATTAATCATTTAAATTGGGTATTTCCCTTAATTCAAATAATATTCACTATGGTTTTTAATCCATATAAATTTTATTTAAATGATTCTTTTATTTCATTAAAGTTAATTTAAATAACTTTTATTTCACTTGGGCATATTCCAATTATTATTTTCTCATGATTTAATTTATCATTTATCTAAGGGATTTTGTCTTTATTCAATTTTTATTAGAATATGGTTTAATCCTATATGTTTTTATTTGGATAATCTTTATCCATTTATTTTATTTGGATCTGGATTATCTTTATTTCATTTGCTTATGGATTTGGCCAAGATTTAATTGGGCTTTTAAATATTCATTATTTAATTATTTTCTTTCCTTGCCTTAAAAATCCATATCTTTTTATTTATGGATCCAAACTTGGTGATTCCAATTTGTATATTTTTATTTGATAATTTTTTATCTTTTAAAATCCTTTTAGGATTAATTTACTCAAAATTTGGTATGGATTTTAGATTGGATCTTTATTAGCTTTAGAAATTATTTCCTTTTGCCATATTAAACTCATAAGTTTTTATCTATGGTTCCAAATTGAGTGAAACCAATTTCTATGGTTTTATAATATTTTTATTTATCATTCTTGATCATTTATAAATGTTTTTTGACCAATTTTTATATGGAACAAATCCATAGTCTTAGAGTAATCTTGGAATGATTTTCTTCCATTAGGGTTTTAGGGTTTTGATTTATTTTCCAAGTTTAAATTTCAAGATTACATTTATTGATGAATGCATTTCACTTAATTTGAATTTTGTTGGATTCCCTTTTTATTCAAAGTTTGCTCAAGATGGTTTTTGATGTTTCCAAGTTTAAACAAAAAGTTTCTTTTTACCCTAAATTTCAACAATTATTTATTTTTTACATTTCAAAATTTGGACAATTTTGGGACGTAACAGGCTACCACCCTTAAAATAAATCTTGTCCCGAGGTTTGGTAAAGCTAGAGGTTACAAGTTGTCTTCAAAGAAACTAGGGTACTACCACCCTTAAAAAGGTTTTCAACTAGATTACATCTTGGCTTAGTTGGGATCTTGATGAAACTTCTCTGGACAGACATCTGCATAGTGTCCTTTGTTCCCACACATGAAACATGTGACAAGGCTGAGATCCCTCATAGGCTTGCTTATCTTGTACTTCTTCTTTTATGGACAATTTCTTGCATAATGTCCTTGGTGACCACACTTATAACATGTGACAAAGTTGAGTTCTTCACGTATCTTCTCTGGACAAGTTGATATTAAATAGCCTAGATCTTTGCAGTTGTTGCACCACACTTGTCTAATTTCCTTATTCTTCTTTTTCTTGGGTTTCTCCAAAGCTAGGAGTTCCTCTAGTTCATGTTATTCATATCTCACCTCAAAGGTGGGAAAGCTTCCTCGGTTCCTTGAACGATTCCTTGGATAATACCTATGTTTCCTCTTTTGTCCATCAAGGTGATTCCTAATGTATGTATCAAGGTGATTCCATCTTGTCTAATGTATGTAGGGGCATTGGATAGGGACATGATTATTTCCTTCACATAGGAAACAAGTCACTTTAGCGGTGGGGCATTGTTTAGTTGGATGTTTCTCTTCACAATTAGGGCATTGATCTTCATGCTCTTTGGAAGTGTGATCCATGTTTCCGCAAATATTGCAAGCTTGAGTTCCTTATATAATATCATCCTTGACATCCTTGTTGTCACAAACTCCTTGGGAAAGGTTGTCTTTCATGTTGATCTTTTGAGTGGTCATCCCTTGCAACAATTGATATTGGATTTCCAAAAACTTTTGCAAGGTTGGGTCTAACTCATTGTTGTTGGCTAAAAACTGAGTTGTCATCGGATTCAACTTTTTTTGGTTTGCTAGTAGTTGTTCTCTGATGTGCATCTCTTGGTTGTTGGTGTCACCATTCTTGATGTTGGAGTCCCTTGGAGAATTCATCTGTTTGGGTTGGATTTGGATAGAATAGGCAAAAGATTTCTTGAGGAAGAACTCTAATCACACACATCACAATTCACACAAGCAATGTGCAAGCAATCACAAACAAACATTCCACTCAAACAACAAAGTCCAAGCACATTTTTAGGCAACAATTTTTTTCTTACACAAAATAGGTTGGTGTGTTTGATCTAAACTAAATACTAATATGGTGGTCCAACTATATGGTTCACTTGAGATCATTCCATTTTCTTTAGTTGGTTGTTCTTGAACAAGATCTTGGTATCCTTGGAAAATTCTTGCATCTTGGTCACAAAACTTCAAAGGTGATGATGATTCCTTCTAAGTTGTGTTTCCTTAGTCTTCAAGTCTTGAGTAATATTTCTTGCCTCACTTGTAATCCTTTGTGATGTCCAAGTTGAAGTCCTTGGTGAAACTAAAGTTGAAGCCATTGGTGTTGTTGAAATTGAAGCCATTGAGTTGGTGAAGTCCTTTGCTCATGGTGGTGTTTTGTCCATCAAGTTGAAATAGAAGAGATGTAGAATCAAAACCAAAATGGTTGAGGAAAGAGTTTACAAGATTGTTTGTAAATAAGTTTTGGAACAAATACAACTCCTATTTTTCTAAGGGGTTTTGTCCAATCCTAGGGTTATAATCCTATAGGCAACACAGTGCTCCGATACCATCTGTAGAGGTCCCAAACTTTAATAAGGTAGAGATCCCTGTGTATACAATGCTAGTCCCTAGATCAATAGCTAGCATCCACAGTTAAGATGTAATATCAAGAAATAAAGGTCATAGTACAACTTTATAACCAGGAATAAAATAATTCATTACATCTTACGTAGCTCATTTGGCTATCTCATTACAATGCAGCAGAAATAACTATATAGCATGGAGTCCTTCATCTTCAAAGTGACACAAGCAATCTTGTTGGTTGTAGACTTGTAATCCTATTCAACACACTTCACTAACATCAAACAAACCTGCAACACAATAAGTTACAGCCACAAGGGTCAATACATTTGAATTGTATTGGCAAGTGATACTATAGTAGAATAGTGGTATCTATCATCTATATGCATTTGGCTAAGTGGAGCTTAGGCTTGCTTTGCTTAGAATAGATTTTCCTTATCATTTGAAAACACTAAGTTTTTGTTTGTCAAAATCACCCAAGGCATCTACCAATAGACATTGGTGATCCTTTACCCTTGTTCAACCACAAGTTTTTAACTTAGAAATTGGGATGAGGAGATTCTTGATAGCTTCCATGTCTTGATGCTCAAATTGTCCATTGCCGGGGACATGGCTAAGTACTTAGATTTTACTCTCTCGAGAGGTGGTGCACTTTCCCCACAAGACTCGACATGCATCGAGACAAGATCTTTCAGAAGCCTTCCCTTAGACCAGAATGGACACGCTCCAAACCTATCATCCCCTACCACCAACTGTTCATTTGGCTAAGTTATTGCAACCTATATGATCCAGTCAGAGCCCATAATGCCAAGTGGTTGCACTTGAAGCTTCTCAACATTTGACATCTCAAATCTCTTTGTTCCTGGGTGGCATTCCACAAGTGAGATACACAGGGTAAACCATTGGAAAATGGGCCCTGGTAACCACTCAACAAAAATCCACCAAGCAATTACCATTCCACCCAGGTGTTTCATTCACTCAGTTGTTTTATTAAACAAAACACAAGTCCTTGACTTAGAAATATTCCATAGAATGAATATAATCCACCCTTGTTTTCTACTAGCTAAGCTAAGCATGATAGTAGTAGGAATCTTATCTTAGGAAAATTCTACTAAGGTTTCATCTACTAGGATTTCCCATGGCATAGTTAACACTTGGAAAATTCCATGCAAGTCCTAATAACATCACTAATGCATAGTGAAAATAATGGGACAAAAGTATGAAGCACCACTTGCCTTTTTGGTAGAGAATATAAGTTCACTCCTTGATCTTGCAATAGTCACAATCTTCATAGTTCACTACAATTCAATCAAGCAAGCAAATATTCAAACTACCATTCAAGCAATTCATCACATAAAATAATAAAAACAAAGCAATGCATGGAAGCATGCCAAAGATTGTTTTATTTGGAAAAGGGGTTTCTAATAGGTTATAAACATTTAAAACACCTATTGGTCATTTATAAAAGTGGCAAAACCATTTGATATTAAGTTAGTGAAAATGGCCATTTTAAATCCTTTTTGTTTTGCTAGAAATGATTTAAATCAAAGTAGTAATTCCTAGTGTTTGACAAATATATTTTTAAACACAAATGTTAGTGTTTTATGGTCAAGTGTTTATTATTAAAACCATTTGCAAAAGGCTTTACCTATGAACCATTTTTAAATAAAAGCAATATGTTATTTTGTTGCAAATGCCTTTAAACAAAGTAATAATTTTCTAGGGTTTAATCAAATACATTTTAAATCCTAAAACTTGGTGTTTAGGGTCAAAGAGTTTAAATCAAATCATTTTCCAAAGGTTTTAACCAAAAAGCATTTTTAAAACATATTCAACAATTTTATTTAGCTAGAAATGCTTTAATTCAAAGGAATAATTCACACATAATATACTTTTAAATCCAATAGTTGGTTTCTATGGTCAGTAGGTTCCAAACAAACCATTTACCAAAGATTTTACCCTAAAAACATTTCTAGAATAATTTTTATATTCAAAATATGCCTAGACAAGTTTCTTCAAACACAACTAATTTTTTAGAAGCAATTTACTAAACAAAGGGCATGGTTGGATATTATTCTTTTTGCTGATTCCATTGATATAAAGTTTGTAAAATTTGGACGTGTGGATCAAAAGTTATGCAATTTACAAATTCAAACAACTAATAGTAATGTTTCTGTTTTAAAAACATAACTCAGGCCACGTGTCTTATTCTTATTCGCTGGTACCGGTTCGCACGGGTCGAATAACGTGGTGCGTTGGATCTAATGAGATCGTGCAACATAGAACCGATTGTACCTCTTCGTTAAGTCAATCTATCCTACTCATTGGATGTGCATCTAACGGTCCAGAGCAACTGGCCACTAACTGTCGGCGCTGGTGGTGGTAAATAGCGGCGGCGCGCTCTATCAGTGATGGTCTGGAGCAACCAGGTAGCAAGGGAGGGAATGGAGGAGATTACCATGCTCGTGGGATCGCCATGAAGCTCAAGGTGGTCGCCGTTTGTCGAGGGGCGCACCGGGTCGTCCTGAATTGCTCGCCGGAGTTTGCAACGACGTCGGGCACGCTCTATCGTCGATGAAGGGGAGGCTACACGGCTCGGGAAGGAGAGGAAAAGTTCTCGTTAGATGCGAAAGATGATGGTGAGTACATAAGCATCACAAAGAGGGAGATGTGAGGTCAGATTTTACCAGTAGGGTTCGCCGGAGTTGAGCTAGCCGTCGGTGGCGAGATGGCATTGTCGGAGGCGATGTTCTAAGGCGCACACGGACTAGCTAGGGCCACTAGTACTGGAGAGTGAGCTCGCGTGCACAAGGGGGCAGGGTACGGTCAGGCGTCGCCAGAATTCGCACTGGACCTCGTCGGAGCTAGTGGGGTTGCAGCGAGAAATTCGAGTAGCCCTGGGGCGAAGAGGAGCTGGAGACTGAGAGGAAATAAGGAGGAGGGCGAGGAGATTAAGTGGGAGAGGTCACGGACGGGAGTTACTCGGCCAGTAATGCGAATTAACGAGAATTGATCATCGGCTGAAACGGCAGTGAGAGGAGAGGGGCGAGGTCAGCGGGGTTGAAGACGACGGTGACCTGGCTATGGGGTAGCGTTGTCAGCGAGAGAGAGGGTCTGTGTGGGGTCGACACATTAGTGGCAGTGCGGGTGTGGTTTCTGGTGGAAAATGATTCGGGGGAGAGTGAGAGGGAGGTGGGCTCGCTGGGCCAGTTGGGCTGGTTAGGTTGGGCTGGTTCCTTCCCTTTTTTATTCTGTTTCCTTTTTCTTTTTCTGTTTTCTATTTCTGTTTTAAAATTCAAACATTTATTTGATTTCAGATTTCTTTTTCAAATCTTTTCCAAATATTCAGTATGTTTCTATACTATTTTGAATAGGTATTTAAAGTCCATTTTAGAATAATTATCTTACTCACATATGGTTTATTATTTATTTAAAATAGGCACTTGCCTTTATTTTAAATAGGATTTTAATTATATTTTTAATCTCTTATTTCAATTCAAATTTTCACCAAACCTTTTTCAGTAGGTTTTATTTATTCATTAGTGTAAATATTTCACTTTGAATTATTAAAGTATTTCAATATGATTTATTAATCATTTAAATTGGGTATTTCCCTTAATTCAAATAATATTCAATATGGTTTTAAATCCATATAAATTTTATTTAAATGATTCTTTTATTTCATTAAAGTTAATTTAAATAACTTTTATTCCACTTGGGCATATTCCAATTATTATTTTCTCAAGATTTAATTAATCATTTATCTAAGGGATTGTTTCTTTATTCAATTTTAATTAGAATATGGTTTAATCCTATATGTTTTTATTTGGATAATCTTTATCCATTTATTTTATTTGGATCTGGATTGTCTTTATTTCATTTTCTTATGGATTTGGCCAAGATTTAATTGGGCTTTTAAATATTCCTTATTTAATTATTTTCTTTCCTTGCCTTAAAAATCCATATCATTTTATTTATGGATCCAAACTTGGTGATTCCAATTTTTATATTTTTATTTGATAATTTTTTATCTTTTCAAATCCTTTTAGAATTAATTTATTCAAATTTTGGTATGGATTTTAGATAGGATCTTTATTAGCTTTCAAAATTATTTCCTTTTGCCATATTAAACTCTTAAGTTTTTATCTATGGTTCCAAATTGAGTGAAACCAATTTCGATGGTTTTATAAAATTTTATTTATCATTCTTGATCATTTATAAATGTTTGTTGACCAATTTTTATATGGAACAAATCCATAGTCTTAGAGTAATCTTGGAATGATTTTCTTCTATTAGGGTTTTAGGGTTTTGATTTATTTTCCAAGTTTAAATTTCAAGATTACATTTATTGATGAATGCATTTCACTTAATTTGAATTTTGTTGGATTCCATTTTTATTCAAAGTTTGTTCAAGATGGGTTTTGATGTTTCCAAGTTTAAACAAAAAGTTTCTTTTTACCCTAAATTTCAACAATTATTTATTTTGTTTATTTATTTTTCACATTTCAAAATTTGGAAAATTTTGGGATGTGACATTCTCTGTTGGCGTTAAATAGGGCAAATTTGCCAAAAAATATTGTGAGACATGATCCGAAGGACATCATTCGAATAGTTCATAGGGTGCGCAACCAGCGCTCCCCATGGGAGTAGCCCCCGAGTGTCTGTTCGAGTCATAGATTTGAGCAGAGACTTTAGTTATGAGGATGCTATCCATGTCAGTATGTTTTCGAATGTGCGATGAGTGCTCCCAATGGGAGTAGCCTCCGAGTCCGTAGTGGAGTCGCAGACTCGACGTAGTACTTGAAGATCTCTTCGAGGTGTTGTTACCATTGTTATTTCTCAGGTGCGCGGCCAACGCTCTTGATAGGAGTAGCCCCGGACTAGTTGGTTGAGTCGTAGACACGAGTAAGTACTTTATGTTCAGTCGAAATCTCTGATCCGTTGCTGGCTTTCCTTTGATGAAGTCATTGCTGAAGATTAGTGAACTCAAACGTCTGCGACAGTAGAAGCGATGCGACGTGATGATCGTGGGTCCCACCGTTTGACTGGAATTTGACTAGTCACGCGTAATCTTGGCGAAACTTACGGCGTCTCCTCGATTTCTATGCATAGTGGGCGACATGCTTGCGATGGTTCAGGTTACTGTTGACACGTGGATGGTGAGATCTAGGGCACGCCATAGGGTTCTACATCGACGGCTTCGCTTCATCGTCCTCACCCTTTTATACCATGGGAAAAAACAAATAAGTTTTACTCCTTCATCATTTTCTTCTATCTTCCACCATTGCTGCCATTTCTTGAGCTCTTGCGCACTGGACATCCTCCGTGTCTTCCTTTCTCCGTTCGCACCGCCGCGCTGGCCGCTCCTTGATGGGCAAGCCGAAGAAAAGCTCGTCCGCTGCAGCGGGCTCGAGTGCCGCGGGCACTGCCAAGAAGGTTGCTTCTCCGAGCCGGACCATCGATGGCAGGTGGTGGCGCGTGGAGATGAGAGAGTCGGACTTGCGCAAATTGCATGAGGCCGGCTTGATTTCCAAGACCAAGGGCGACGCCATCCTGCCGGATCAGGAGGTAATCCCGCGCCCACCCGAAGGGTTTTGGATTATGTTCTTTGCGTTTGTCATTCGTGGTCTTTCATTGCCTGCCCACGAATTTCTCTATGGGCTTCAGCTTCATCATCTGTCTTCCAATTCTCTTCTCCACATTGCATGCTTCATTACTCTCTGAGAGTGCTGGCTCGGTATCGAGCCTCACTTTGGCCTCTTCCGGAGACTCTACTCTGTGAAGAGACAATCTGGCACCAGTGGTGTTTATCCACTAGGAGGGTGCGGGATTTCCATCTGCTCCTCTATCTAGTTCTTATTTTTTATCTTTGTGAGTCTGTCCAGCAGTGGCAGAGGAAGTGGTTCTACATCCGTGATGTCAAGCTGGACGGTCAGCATTACGGGCTCTCTCCCTTCGACTCCACCTAGAAGATCACCCAAAAGTGTTCATGGTCGAACGACATTTTGGAGGGGTAGTCTGAAGAGGTGGAGAAGCTCTACAAGCGGGTGGAGGCCCTTCAACTAGTGGCAGGCAAAGAGGTCAATGGTGTTGACATAATTCGCACCTTCCTCAAGCGTCGGGTGCAGCCGCTCCAAGCGAGGGCGCACCCGATGTTTTTATATCATGGCCCTAGCGAACCAACAAGGGTTTTGCCGGAGGAGATGTCTTCGGCTGATGTTGATAGTGCGCTTCAGCCTCTTCTTAAACACAAGGCCGATGAGGACCTTCTGGGGAAGTCCTTGACTCCTCTGTTCAGTGCCAAGAAAGCAGTCCTTCAAGTGAAACATGTAGTTGCGTGTAATGCTTTTCGAGTGCTTGTTGTTTGTTATTAATACTTATATCGTTTCATATTTTGTATTCTTGCAGGGATACAAGGTAGCAGGAATGATGCCCCATCTACCTGAAAAGTACTCAGCAGCACCGGACAATGAAGAAGCAGAGTCGGAGTCCGAACTCCCTCCTGCACAGTCGCCTTCCTTGGAAGGCCCCGAGCCAAGCGAAGGGTGGACTCGAAAGAGGTCCCAAAGCGAAACTTCAGATGGGGCAACGCTGCCAACACCAAAAGGTCCCTCCTTCCTCGAGAATCATGGTAGGGATGAGGGTGGAACCTCCTCCTCCATTGCGGATGTGCCGGTTCAGACGATGGATCCTCAGCCGTCGGCCAAGAAGAAGAAGAAGGAGAAGGAAGCCCCTATCTTCAATCTGTCAGACATAGCATCATAAGTTTCTCTGATCAAGCCTTGCTATTTTGTTGATGTGCTAAGTATTAGCTTGTTGTTGATTTGGTTCCTTGTATATGGTAGCATTGATCCTTCTGAAGAGTCCCTTGAAGAGGAGCTCGAAGAGATGTATGTGGAATCGAAGCCTGCCTCTTCGTTCCCCAAGATGGTGGCCAACTCCAACAATGATCATTCGAGCTCCCTTATCCAAGGGGCCCATGCGATCGTTGGTCGGGAGACGCAAGCAAAACCTTCGGATTCCCCAGCTGACCATGTAAGTATTTTTGTTCTTTTGAGTAGGCGAGCCCCCGAGCCTTTATTCACCAGGTGTGTTGATTTCTTCGCAGCCCTTTGTCTGTGATGCCAATCACCTGATCCAGCAGAACCTGTTATTGGAAGGCGAACTCAAGCAGCTCCAAGGTGCGTAGGTTTCTTATTGCTTGATTGCGAGTGCTCATAGAATTTTTCTTGTATTTAACCTTTTCTTCTCAACTCTGTAGATGAGAACAACGATGCCCTCCGCAAGATGAACGCACTCGAAAAGAGTCTCGGCCAAGCGGAGAAGAGGGTAGAGGATGCTGCAGAGGCACTCCAACAGCAGTAGAAAGAGGCTGAAGACCGTGAGCAGCATCCCGCGGCCGTCGCAGCGACACGGGAGAAAGACATGGCTGGAAATCTTATGGCTGCTGCCAAAGCGATATCTGGTAAACCACCTTGTTCCTCCTTTGAGTGTTACATACTTCAGGTGCAATTTCCTTGTTCCTCATCCAAAGGTTTTCTGTTTTTCTTTACAGATGCTTCTGGTGTTGCGTTTGATCGTGACGCCCTGGAGCACGGTGATCCTCTAGAGGATGTTGTTGCAACGATCGAAGATTGTTGCACCTCTATCATGGAGTCGCTCGATAAGGCCAAAAAGGTGCTCGCCCGCTTCTACAAGGAGATGAACCCGAAGGGGGTTGCCCTTGAGGACATCGACTCCCTCACGGATGCTCTGGCAGATGATGCTCTAGCGAAGTACAAGCGGACGTAGAAGGGGGTCGGCGTGGATGGGATTAGCAGTGGCGATGGCATCCGACGCTCAGCTGGATATGCAGCAGGTCACGTCTAGGATGCCAACAACAGCAGATGGCACTGAGGTAGCATTTGCCTCATTTGCCTCCCGCTGCAACCATTTTGGACCTAAACTGATAGATCTTCTGGCCAACTACTCGCTAGAGTAGCAGCGAGTGGCCAAGAGTAGGCAGCCTGGATCCGAAGCTGCTCCGGGTGCTGAAGCATAGGTCCTTGTAGCTTGCCTAGTGTTAGTTTATCTCTTTTGCATATGTAATGCCTTTGGGATGAACAAGTGTTACTATGCCACGTAGTGGCTTTATTGGTGTAAATAAGAAAGAATCTTTTGACTATTGTCAAATTTTTTGTGATTTTGATGTTTGCTTACGCACCCTTAGGGTCCTTCGAGTGCGGATCCGGTGGTTACACCTTCTCCTACGCTTGGCACTCGCTCATCATTGAGCGAGTTGTCGCAGTTGCTGTTTTTGCGTGATCTCATTCGAAGCTTGGCGAAGGACATCCTCAGCATCCGTGGTCATGCGGATGTGTGGAAGTCCAAGGCTGAGTGAGCCATTGTCAGGGAAGAGTTTCTGCTTGAGGAATTTCAGCAGGTTGGCGAGCAACTGCAGTGTGAGTTATCCTGATCCTTTATCCCTTTGATTGCGCTAGGCATTTTATGTCACCTTGCTTTCTGTACTATGCAGTTGTAAATCTTCTTCTGAAGGAAGAGGAGCGTGTGGCAATTCGAATGAATTGCTTGACGCAACAAGAGCTGGTGGCCAGTGGCTTTTTCTAGATGGACCATGACCGAGCGATTGTCCTTGCGACTGTGCAAGATCATATTCATCAGGTGCTTAGGGTGCTAAAGTGGGCGAGGTCATCACTCGCAGCAATCTGGGCCACCATGTTCCCCTTAGACTCTGCACCTTCCAGCTTTCTGGGCTTTCTTGGAAAGTTTCGATATGCATGTCACGTGAAGGAGCTGGTGCGCCATCAACTAGTGGCCGGCGTGAAGGAAGCCATGTATCTTGTTCGACTGCATCGCTGCAATGTCAATCTTGCGGAGATAGCGGCTGTGCCACCTCCTCCTCCAGATGGTATGGCATGGGATATGCTTCCACACTACGCGATGGTGGCACAATACGCTAAAGAAATTGTAGATGTGTTTGAGGAGCGGACGAACGTTCTGCTCCAGCATAGTTGAGTCCTGTAAATTAAAAGCAAAATAATGTAAAGTCTGTATATTTTCGACTGGGATAGTAATGCCCTTGTAAAGTTGTATGTATTGGCACGCAGTGCGCTGTTTGATTATAGACTGTGCATGTCATTTTCGTTATCCTGACGTGGTCAGCTATGCATTATTGTCAATCGACAAAGCCGTATGGTGAGGCGCAGCTCCTGAGCGATAAATAATATAAGGGAATTTTTTTTGGGCCAAGGGACTTAGCTTTTATTCATCGTAATATAGGAGGTTCATTGTTCATCTAAGTACCCTGGCTGAATAGCCTTATTGAAAGTAAAAGACAACTAGGGGTAGAAGCATCATAGTTTTGCGATGATCTAGGGGTTGGAGTATTCGACTCCTGACTCAACATCCATGAGGCGGTAGGCGCCACCTGGGATTACTTCAGTGACGATGTAGGGTCCTTCCCAGGGTGACTCGAGCTTCAGGTGCCCTTCCTACTTGAGTTGCAGAATGAGGTCTCCTTTGACGAAGGACCTTTGGCGTAGCCGACGGCTGTGGTAGTTGTCGAGACTCTGCTGATACACCGCGAGCGAGCCGCGACAATGTCGTGTGCTTCATCCAGATTGTCGACGGTGTCTTCGAGTGCGACCGATGATTCGGCTTCGTTGTACGTGACTACCCATGGGGACTTGTAGCGTATCTATGCAGGTACCATGGCTTTGGCTCCGTGCACCATGAAGAAGGGCGTGTAGCCAGTTGAGCTTTTTGGCATTGTGCGCAGGGTCTAGAGAACGGAGGGTAGCTCGTCCGCCCAGGCTCGCGCAAGCCTTTCGAGTGAGCGCAGTATACGCTTCTTGATGTCGTTGCCGATGAGGCCGTTGGCCTTTTCGACCTGCCCATTGTTCTACAAATGAGACACAGAGGCGTATGTGAGGTTTATCCCGAGGTCGGTGCAGAAGCCTCGGAACTCCTTTGTCGTGAAGTTCGATACGTTGTCGGTGATGATGCTATGGGGCACTCCGAACCTATAGACAATGGAATCGAAGAATTTGACGGTGGAAACGCCGGACTGGTTGGTGACAGGCATGGCCTCGATCCACTTCGAGAATTTGTTGACTGCTACCAGGAGGAAGACGTGTCCCCCTGGTGAGGATTTTGGCACTTTGCCAATCATGTAGAATCCTCATTGGGAAAAGGGCCAGGCCACTAGAATAGGCCGTAGCTCTGATCCTGGTGCTTGAGGCTTGTTGGCGTGCCTTTGACAGGCGTTGCATCGCTACATGATGTCCTTGGCATCGCACATGGTCGTAGGCCAGTAGAAGCCAGCTCGCAGAGATTTGGAGACAAGGGTGCGGCTGCCGACGTGGTGGCCCCAGATGCCCTCATGGATGTCGAGGAGGATGCTCTTTCTGTCACTATTGGTGACGCACCACTGAAGCACACTTGAGATGTTGTGCTTGTAAAGCTCGTCGTTGATGATGGTGAAGGCCTTCGATCGGCGAGATATGAGTCGGGCGTCTGTCGGGTCCTCCGGCAGCTGCTTGCTTATCAGGTAGGGTAAGTATGATTGCGTCCACGTCTATTCAACCGCCATGACCTGCATGAGGCTTACTAGCTCGATCTCCGTGTCCAGCTTTTTGGGTCCTTCCTCGGCTTTCTCGGGTGGCACGGCCCCCGAGTGTCCTGCGGCTTCGGTTGCTTCCTTCAGGATTTTTTTCTTATGGAGGGCACACATATTTGTTCGAGGAACACATCTGGTGGCACTGGGGTGCAGGTGGAACCGATGTTGGCGAGCTTGTTAGCCTCTTCATTGCTTTCCCTGCCAACATGCCGAAGTTCGTAGCCGTCAAAGTCGCCTTCGAGTGAGTTGTAGAGTGCACGGTACGCAATCATGTTGGCTCTATGGGCGTCTCACTCGTTCATCGTCTGTTGGACGACGAGGTTGTAGTCACCGTAGATGACGAGGCGTGTGGAGCCGCACACCTTGGCCATCATCATGACATGTATGAGTGCCTCGTATTTGTCCTCATTGTTGGAGGCACGGAACTTCATCCGAAGGACATACCTCATCTTGTCCCCTTGAGGGGATGTCAATATTACACCGGCTCCTGCTCCAGCCTCGCGTTTAGAGCCGTCGAAGTGCATTGTCCAGGACTGGGACATGTCCGGGGTGTTCGGCAGCTGGAGTTCCATCCTGTGGACGAGGAAGCTTTAGGGAGCACCTGAGACATGATGGCGGTGCGCTGCTCGTAGATGATATCTCGAGGAGACAGATCGATGCCTCACAGGGATACTTGCCCCATAGCTTTGGGGTTGTTTAGGATGATCCACAGAGGAGCGTCGTTGATGACCATGATCAGATGCTCCTGGAAGTAGTGGCTCAACCGACGCGCCGTCATGAATACGCTGTAGGCGAGCTTCTGGTAGTGGAGGTACCTCTGCTTTGTGGGGGTCGGTACCTCGCTGAGGTAGTAGATTGGGCATTGTACCCCATGGGTCTTGCAATCTTCGGCTTGCTCGACCACTAGGGCTATGCTGACCACCTGGTGTGTGGCTGCCATGTATAGCAGCAGAGGCTCCCTCTCTCTTGGTGTTACCAACACAGGTGATGTGGAGAGTAGGCGCTTGAGGTCTTTGAATTCCGCGTCCACCTCAGCTGTCCACTCAAATTTGTCAGTTTGCGCAGCAGCTGATAGAAAGGGAGAACCTTCTCGCCCATGCGGCTGATGAATCTGCTGAGTGCCGCAACTCGCCCAGCTAGTTGCTGGACCCCTTTGAGGTCCTTGGGCTTGTCCATGGCTAGTATAACCCTGATTTTCTTCGGGTTTGCCTCGATGCCGCGCTGAGAGATGAAGTACCTGAGTAATTGACTAGACGGGAGGCCGAAAGTGCACTTGTCTGTGTTCAGCTTGATCTTGTAATGATCAAGGTTGTCGAAGGTCTCGTGGAGGTTGACGATGAGTGTCCTGGCCTCCTTTGTCTTTATCACTATGTCGTTGACATAGACCTGGACGTTGCAACTAATTTGGTTCTTCAGACATGCCTGCATGCATCTCTTGTAAGTGGCGCCTACGTTCTTCAGCCCTAAAGGCATTGTGTTTTAGCAGAACACCCCAAACGGCGTGATGAACGCCGTTTTCTCCTAATCTTCGGCCTTCAGCCGAATTTGGTTGTAGCCTGAGTAGGCTTCGAGGACGGAGAGTTTCTCGCATCCTGTAGTGGAGTTGATGATTTGATCGATCCGTGGTAGAGGAAAGTGGTCCTTGGGACAATGCTTGTTAAGCGATGTGAAGTCCATGCATATCCGTGGGATGTCTGTGTCCTTCTTGGGGACCAGCACAGGGTTGGCCAGCCACTCTCTTTCCTTGATCTCCCTGATGAAGTTGGCATCAAGGAGTCTGTTGACTTTGATACCAACGACTTCAGCTCTTGGCTCAGACAGTCGATGCATCGACTGCTTAAATGGCTTAGCATATGGAAATACATTGAGTGCATGCTTGGCGAATTCCCTAGGAACGCCTTGGATGTCCGCAGGACACCAGGAGAATATTTCCCATCTCTCACAGAGGAATTCGATGAGTGTGCTTTCCTATGCGGGGCTCGGGTCATTGGCGATCAACACCGTCTTAGAGGCATCAGTCGGATGGACCTTCACCTTGTTAGTGTTGACTGTGGAGTCGAACGACATATCAGGTGCATTTTTCCTGGTCACCTGGGGTGCCCCGTTGACTATGACCTCCCTGAGCCTTGTTAGCTCCTCCTGTATGCCGAACGACTAGGAGATTCTATTGAAGTCCCTATCACAGCTGTCTGATCTGGTGAAGCTTCCTAGGACGACGATGACACCGTTTGGTCCTGGATATTTAATAGCAGGTACACATAATGCGGTACTGCCAGGAATCTTGCGAATGCCACGCGCCCAAGGATGCCACGCACCCAAGGATGCGGTACTGCCAGTCCACCACTTCGAACTCTAGCCGCTCATGCCTAAAGTTTTGAGGCTTGCTGAAGATGACGTCGAGCCATATTTTTCCCAGGGGTATATGCCCTTCCCTGGGATGATGTCGTGGAACGTCGTGTCCGATGGCTCTAGGCTGCATAGCGGGATCCGCATGGCTGCGAGTGTGTTGGCAAACATCAGGTTGATGCCGCTACTGTCTTCCATGAAGACGCGGCTCATCTCGAACCCCTCGATCTGGGCCTCGAGCACTAGGGCAGAGTGACCTGGGCGAGGTATTTGGCGTGCGTGATCCGATCGGTCGAACGTGATGCAGGACTCCGAGCCGCTGAGGTACTCAGGTATGGCCAGTAGAGAGGTCACGGTCAAGTTGACTTGGCGGGTGATCTTCTTCTGCACCCTGTTGGTTGGGCGTCCCTTCTGTATCATCATAGACCCCAACGATGGCGAGTATCCATTTGCACCATTATTCAGCACTGGTGCAACCGTAGGTTGCGAGGGTCCTCCAGGTGGTGGTGTTGGAGCCCCGTGGGCTACGACTCTAGGAGCCGGTGCGAATCCAGGGTTCACTGCCTAGCATCGCATCTGTGTGAGTCCCTCGCTGAGTTTCTGGAACTCCCGACAGTCCTTAAGCATATGGCTGGCCTTCCTCTTACCATCTTGCTTGTTGATGTAGAAGTGGATGTTGCAAGGACCTGAAAGTTTGTCATATGCCAAAGTCTCATCATCGCGGTTGCGACATTTCCACGTTTGGGTGGGCCACCCACCATCGTGGTAGTTACTGTTGTAGTACCTGCTATTGCGGTTGCCATCATCGCGGAGATTGGCGTAGCCAGCCGCGACCATGTCGACTTCATCGCGATCGTCGAAGACGCACGATCTCCTCTTTCCACGGTTATCACGGCTATGGCCAAAGTCGTTCTCGTCATCCGAATGTGCTCGGTTAAAGGCATCTTCGCCATTTGCCCCTTGGGGATGTCCATCAGGTGATAGATGGTTTTGGGCTTGATGCATACGAGATCCTCCTTGAATTCTCGGCGCCTGACACCATTGTTGAAGGCATCGATTTCCCTCTCCTCGGAGATGTTTGCGGCAGAGTTCTTGATGGTAGACCATCGTATTATGTACGAGCGGATGGAATCATTTGACCGCTGGCAGTAGGCCTGCAACTCTTCGATTTAGGCTGGCCTCTTGCTAGTGCCCTTGAAGTTGTGGATGAATCTGTATGCCAGATCTTCCCAGCTCTGAATGGAGCCGGAGGGGAGGCTGTTGAGCCAAACCCTTGTTGCGCATGTCAGCTGCAGCTGAAGGCACTGCATGGTATTGTTTTTGGTTCCTCCATGGAGCTTGACTGACGACAGGTGATAATCAAGCCAGGTCTTCGGCTCCAGTACACCATTGAACTTCGGGTTGTCCGAAGGGAGCTTGAAGTTTTTTGGCATCCGTGATTGCCGACCGGACCTGCTAAAGCACCTGGGTCCGCACAGCTCTTCGTCGCCCTCTTCGAACTCAGTTGAGCACGCGCGCCTAGCGCATAATTTCTCTATCTTGCGTTGTGTGAGCTCGCTACAAGCATCGTAGTTGCTGCTCCTGCGTCGAAGCAGGTCATGCTCTTCCTCCTCGGATGAGGGTGTGCGTCTTCGAGTGAACCTCACCGTGGCCTTTTTCTTCGGTTCTATGGGTGTTTCGTCGTGGAACGCATATCCGACGAGTCCAAGGCCTGCTAGTACAGACTTATGGATCACGTTCTTTGGGTCCCCTGCTAGTGGCGGGTTGGACGCGAGTTAGGTGGTGGCGGCCATGGTCGCAGCCTGTAGTGTTTTAGGCATGATGTTTCCTTGTCAATCCATCGTCATGAAGGATGTGTCGAGTGCTTTGGTGACCTCGCGCCATGCGGCGGGGTCCATGCGCTCCAGGCGAGAGCGATACTTGTGGGCGTCAATGCCATGTGAAGAGGAGCCACCAGCGGCAGAGAGCACAGCTTGCCGCATGCTTGATTCATCAGCTGCCCGCTTGCGTTTTTTGATGTTGCCTTGTAGCTTGACTTGTTGGCTGGGTTCCTCGATCATAAGCCAGTGATAGGCCATCAGCATGTCGCGGGAGGCGTCAACAGGTAAGATCTGATTGCCTCGAACAACTTCATGCGTAGCCTCCCAGCCCTCGTCATTGAGGTGGATTTCTTTGTGGACGCGATTTACACCCTCGGTGCCTCGAGGTGCCCTAGTCATGTTGGGATTTTGCGGGTTCGCCCTGTTTTCTGCGTTTTCGATCTGAGGGTTGGGAGGGGGATTGGGTGCCTGATCCAATGGTGGATTGGCTCCATTGTTGACATTGTTGTCATGGATGATGGAGCACAGGTAGTGCTCATGGAGAGGGTCACTGCTCCCGCAGCTTTCAGATCCGGAATCATAGGTTCCTTCATCCAAAGGAGGATCGCACAGGCCGGAGTTGCAGCCGCTGCTGTCATCCAAATCGTCTGTCAGCGACGACGTGCGTGGAGCGTCGATTTGTGGGACCCATGAGGCAGGCCTGATTGATGGGAGAGGTACCCTCTATGGAAGGCGGAGGGTGCCAGTTTGCCCCACCTGGAAGTAGAAGCTCCCAAACAGCATCTCGATTCCGTCGCCTATGGACTCAAAATCTTTTCGGGTGGCGAGTGAGTGGGCTGTGAAGTCGAAAGCACCGAAGAGGAGGTGATGCTCCGTCACCGAGGAATTGTAGATCACTCTGGGTGGAACCGTCACGACCGCACGATCAACGTCACCAGTTTCCACAGACGGCGCCAATTGACGAGGTACGGTCTCGTCAATGCCCATTGTTATGGAATTGGGTTTTGGAGATGATGGGGATGCTGGAAGTCGCAAGACGGTTAACAGGAAAGCAACACAGGAACACAAGGTTTACCCAGGATCAGGCCCCCAGTAGGAAAACCCTACTCCTGCTTGTCTATTCTTGATTACGGCGGAACCAAAGGTTACAGGGGTGCGCAGATGCGATCTGGCGTGAGTTGTATGTATGAGGTGAGTTCGTCCTTCTTTTCATGCCCTCCTGGCCTTTATATAGATAGGCCAGCTACCGGGGATAAGTCGAGTCGGTTACAAGCTAGGGTTGAACCCTTTAAAATTATATCTACAGCTAGTCGTGTCCTTTAAGGAGTCGAACTCGTCATGGTCTTGGGCCACCCGAAATCTTTTTGGATAGCAAGTCTTCACGTGGGCATTACCTGAGCTAGACCAGATACACAAATATAAGGCACCCGTAAGGTATATCCATATCACCTGCAGATGATGACGATAGGCTAACTTGCTGTGGAGAACCATGGGGCACCAGAGTCAGGCGCCGTCGGCGCATGCATGGTACAATAATAAAAGGTTGATACACCCTTTGACTGACTAGGAGTATGCCATATTTTATGTTAGAAGTAATTTCTTATAAGAGCAATTCATGTTCATACAGAATCTAATGTTATCATTTGCTTTACCAATGTGAACAATAATCAATATTGCAGTAGTCGAAGTTATATAAAGTTTGACTACATGCTCTTCAAGACGACATGTATTTTACGAATTAAGGTTTAAATAATATTTTGTTATTTTTGTCAACACCTTAATTTCCAATTCTCATGAGTTAAAAAGTTGGCGAGAGGGAAAAAGTATAGAAAAAAAATTCTAGATCACCCCCACAAGTATCGTGTCGTAGACGACAATCCCTTATGTTTTAAGTGGGACAAATCACCCCCTAACTATCCAAAACCAGGCAAATTACACATTCAAGGTGGTTTACGAGGCTGATGGTCATTTTAGATCTGGTTTTGGTCGAAGTGGACAGTCCCGGTTTGCCACGCAAGCACCTGGTCCGGTCGAGCCAACTTCTCCCATCCGGCACACCTGGTCTAGTCGATCCATTTGATCGCGCGACGCCTCTCTCATAGTCTCAACCGAACTGTTGTGCTCCTCCTCTATCTGCCGCACTGCTCTTCTCACTCGTTGACGATCTGGGCGGATGATCGGCGGGTGGATTTGACGATTCAAGGGCGGTGCCATGATCAGTATAGGTTCATACTAGTTTTTCTCCAATGAAATTTTCGATTATGTCCGTAAATAATTACAGATTATGAGTTGGGATTCTGAGGTTGGACTTAAAAAAGGTCGGGTTTTGATTGAGATGGTAAGCTTGGTTGTGACGCCTCGGTGAATGATGAGGCGCAAGGAGACCAAGGAGACCAGACGTACTCTGCATCCATTGGCTGCAACACGGTCACACGACGGCCGGAGCACGAGCTACGTCGGGGCTGCTCCGATGACAAGTGGGGTATCAGTGGCGACAGCTAGTGGGAGGCAAGCCTGTGCGGGGGCGGCAACATTCGTCGACCACCGCGTAGACCAGCACTGGGCGGGCAGGCGAGCGGCCAGGGGCGCGGAGGATTTAGGGGCGGCGAGGGACGGGCGGGTGGACTGAGGGGCGGCTAGCGACGACAGGGACGGGATTGGCGATGGGGATGGGGACGGGAGGGGCGACATGAGTCATATAAACCTGGGGGGTGTTATTTGATCTAGGTGCTTATGTGGCCTAATCCGGTGTCTAACGTGTCCAAAACTGGTGTCAAAACAGCCATAAACCTCCTGGGGGTATTTTGCCTGGTTTTGGATAGTTAGGGGTTATTTGTCCCACTTAAAACATAAGGGGGGCTATTAGCCAGGACGCGATAGTTGTGGGGGTGATCTATACTTCTTTCGAAAGTTTAAAATGCCGAACTAATATGGAGCATTTGCGGGTTCATTCAGATTTATCTATAAGTGGACGCTTGAGAACACGAGACTCACGAACAACCTCCACCTCTCCCTAAAAAACACCCCTCCCATGGCGCACCCCAGGGCGCCGCTGACGGGTACCTGATCATGCCGGCAACCCTCCTCCTCTCCGATCTACCACCCTTCCGCCGTTGCCGCTAGCGCCGGCCGTGGTGGCGGCGGGCCTGGCACCGAAGTGGCTGGGAAGAGCATATCCCTGTGGCTATTCGCTGGTGGTGGCTAGGGTCGGTGATGGTGCTTCAGGTGCGCGCGGCGGCCAGTGCGGCGCCCCTGGTTGTGTGGCTGCTCCCTGGGCTTGAGATCCGATCGTGGAGGTCGGCTGCTCGCGGAGGCTAGGACGTTGCCTGAATCGTTGCGGCGGTGGCTTACCCATCGTGGCGGCTGTGGTCGTAGGTCTAGGATTTAGCCTAGATCCGCCATTGGCGCAGCCTTTTGGTTGCGTGAAGGTGCGTGGGGAGGCGGCACGATATTTCTTGCTAGGGTCGACGGGCCGGCAGGGGTGCGTGGTTATTGCAGGCTTGTCTCCTCTTTCGCCGGAGCGGGAGGGCGGCAGACGGCCGCGCGGGGGCCTGTTGTTCTGTCAAATAATGGCGGTCGGTCCTAGGGTTCCGTCGGCGTGAAGACAAAGATCTACTTTTTGCTTACACTCGTTGATCTGGCCTGGAGAGGCGGGTTCCGGAAGGCTCCGTCGGCGAACTCCCATGGGCACATTAGGCATGGAGATTGCTGAATCAGAAGGTACGTCGTGCGTACTTTGTTTTTTTGGCTGTTTGGTTTCAGCTGGTATGTTGCGAAGCTCTGTTGTTTGTTCCCACCAAGTGCCATGTAACGAGCCATGGTGAAGTCTGATGCAGAGAATGTCAGGAAAGCTGAAATATGAAAGCGGCGATGGTGATTTGAGGCTTTGTGGCGACGGCAAACTGGTTGCGGGATCTACGACTCGCAGCAACGATTGTTTGTGGGGGAAAACAACACAGGAAGATTTCCCAGTCTTATCTTGCAGGGTGAAAATCCAAGGTTTCGCCTTAACTGGTTGTGTCTGGCAATTGGCTTGTTGAAGTCATTGTGTTGCGAGAGAGGACTAACTCCAGGGTGAAAACCTATGATCTTTGATCGGGCAACGACGACGCTTGTGCACAGTTTTCTTCTTGAATACGTTGTTATTGGAGTGGTGGACTACTGATGTTGTTCTGGTGGTATCAGTGTCGTTGCTATGAGGAATAGTTTCTTGTAGCGGGACTTTTCTTTTTTTTAATTCTTTTTTTTTCTAAGCTGTGTACATCCGTAAGACCGCTAGTACATGTGTTCTTGCATAGATAGCGTGTAATCATTTCAAAACAAAATGGGACGATTCAGACGACACCTCGGCGGTCGGTACCTTGCTATATCCTCCCTATTTTCATCTTGGAAGAGAACAAAGGAATCAGTCCAACCCTATGGCAAACGGCACCAGAGGTGTGGTGGTTCTAATAGTGACATGGAGTGACGTATGCACGTACCCATGGAGTACCACGCAGCCAACCCAGAGCGTCTTTTGACCACGAGACACCCCGTACCTCTGCGCTTTATGAAGTAGTAAAACAGAACAGAGCTCAGCAATGGAGCAAAGAGCAGATGCCAAGATGCCCGGAGTCAAGAGATTATCAGCACGGCTGAACCAAAGTTCTTCAATCCAGTAATAACAAAAAAAGAAAAGAAAAACGAGCATTTCTAACGCGGTTTTTCTGCATGTCTAGAAAGAGCCGACGGACTACGCAATAGATGAATTGAACTACATTTCCCTGCTCAGATGAAACTGAGGTTACCACTAAGAGATCGATTAATAAGTTTGTGATTGAACAGATTCTACTTGTCCACCACAATCTCATCGTTCTCGGGGAAGTCGTCGATGGAGTTGATCTTGGCCTTGTCGGCCAGCGCCCTCACAAGACGTGCGAGGCATGAGTCGGCGTCGTCGTCGGCGCACTTGGGCATCAGGTGCTCGGCGACGTCGGCGGGGGTGATCTTGGCATCGTGGAGCAGCGCCTTGACGTCGTCGAACAGATGGTGGGCGTCCAAGCCGTGGTAGTTCTTGGCGAGGAACCTGAATGCCTCGAAGCAGCAGTAGGACATCTCGATGTGCTTGTCCATGCGGCCGCGCCGGATGAGCGCCGGATCGAGTTTCTCCACGTGGTTCGTGGTGAAGATGATGATGCGCTCGCCTCCGCATGCCGACCACAGCCCGTCGATGGTGTTGAGCAGGCCGGAGAGCGTGACCTTCCTCGCGGCTACAGCCTCGTCATTGCTGCTGGAGGCGTCGTCTTCCGCGACGCCAGCACCCGCACCGGCCTGCTTCTTCTTCTTGTTCTTCTTGCGCTTGCCTGTGAGGTCGGCGGAGCAGTCGATGTCCTCCACGACCATAATGGACTTGCCCTTGGTCTCGATGAAGAGACGGCGGAGCTCGATGTTGGTGGTGACGTGTTGGGGCTGCGTCTCTGCAGCCCCTGATCTTCTACCTCGAGCTGCTTTTCACAACTCACACAGGAACGATAGAGATAATTGTTTGGTGTTGGCTGCCTCACGTAGCCTAACTTTTCTTCCTCTCTTTTCCACCTATTCTCACAAATAAACTGCTTATTACAAGTCTTTTATAGGCTCTCACACACGCACGGTCAGGAGCCACTCAACCACTAACTCCACCATACACGCACGCACGCACACACTAATCATCTAACAGCTGACCTAATCATCTCCTAGAATCACTCTAGACCACATGAGCCAGCCATACATGCACATGCAGCTAACAAACTAACTAGATGACTACCCGACGATCTGGACCGTGCAGGTCGTGCTTGTCCTTCCTCCATGCGCCATGCCGTCTCACAGGACGGCACTGCATCGCACAGCCCCATGGCATCTCGCCTTCCCCGCTGCATCGCACAACGGCAGCTTGGCATCTCGCCATCGATGGGATACGAACCTTCAGCTGCCTACAGGTCCCAGAACCTAAACTACATGCAGATAAACTAGACAATGCAAAACCAATCAAGATTAAAAGCTAACAATCTCCCCCTAATCTTGATTCTCTAATCTTGTTGGAGCTTCAAAGAAGTGTCGGCCCATCATGGTCGTCGCTTCCTGTGAACGACATCGCATCGTCGCCTTCTTGTGGCGGTATCCCACCACCGTTTACTCCTTGCGGCATCGCACCGCCACCGGCTACTAGCGGCTTCACACTGCCGACAACCTCCACCTTGCGCCATCGACCTCCATCTCGCATGGAGCCTGCCACCCTGCAGCGGCTTTGCACCGCCTCTGCTGGCTTTAGCAGCATCACACCGCCGTCGCCGTCAGCCTCCGGGATCTTCTCGCTCTGATACCAAATGTTGGGGCTGCGGACGCAGCCCCTGATCTTCTACCTCGAGCTGCTTCTCACAACTCACACAGGAACAATAGAGATAATTGTTTGGTGTTGGTTGCCTCACGCAGCCTAACTTTTCTTCCTCTCTTTTCCACCTATTCTCACAAATAAACTGCTGATTACAAGTCTTTTATAGGCTCTCACACACGCACGGTCAGGAGCCACTCAACCACTAACTCTACCATGCATGCACGCACGCGCACACACTAATCATCTAACAGCTGACCTGATCATCTCCTAGAATCACTCTAGACCACATGAGCCAGCCACATGCACATGCAGCTAACAAACTAACTAGATGACTACCCCGACCATCTGAACCGTGCAGGTCGTGCTTGTCCTTTCTCCATGCGCCATGCCGCCTCACAGAACGGCACTGCATCGCACAGCCCCATGGCATCTCGCCTTCCCCGCTGCATCGCACAACGGCAGCTTGGCATCTCGCCATCGATGGGATACGAAGCTTCAGCTGCCTACAGGTCCTAGAACCTAAACTACATGCAGATAAACTAGACAATGCAAAACCAATCAAGATTAAAAGCTAACATGACGGACGTGAGCTCAATGTCGTAGATGTCGTAGTCGAGGTAGTTGGCCATGGCGGCGATCATGGTGGACTTGTCGGTGCCGGGCGGGCCGTAGAGGAGGTAGCCCCGCTTCCAGGCCTTTCCGATGCGCGCGTAGTAGTCTTTGCCGTTCTGGAACGCGTCGAGGTCGTCCATGATGGCGCGCTTCTTGGCCGGGTACATGGCCAGCGTCTCGAACGTGGACGGATGCTCGAAGACGACGTGGCCCCACGAGCAGCTGTGTCTGGGACGACAGAGCATGGCATAGATCTACAGTATCAATATGATGATGCAATACTAGTGGGAGAAAATCGGCCGACGATGCCACCACTCACCGGTCGCCGGCGGTGTTGGTGAAGAGCCTCTGGCGACGCTTGCTGGCCATGATAGCGCGGCCCTCGCGGGAGACGTGGGGAAGGTAGGATCCGACGATGAGCTCGCGGTGGCGCTCGTGGAACACGAGCCGGTAGGAGCGCTGGAATTCCTCCTGGACGGCCCGGCGGGAGGACACCGAGTGCCACCAGACGGTGACGCCGCGGAACTCGTCCGTGACCTCCTCGCTGTGCTCCAAGCTGAGCACGAAGCGGTCAGTTCCCTGAGCCGCAAGGTCGGCCCTGAGTGAGCGCGCCCTGTTTGCGCACTGGTTGCTGAGGTACGCCTTGGCCCGGTCGTAGACCATCCCAATTTCCATGCGGCCAAAGGCAGAAATTCCACAATGGCGTGGGTGTCCCGGTCTTATCCAACGGTGGCTGACGTTTTAAGACTTGTGCATGTCAACTTTACCTTCACAACCCTGTACTTTGAGCCATCAAGGTGTACATGTCTACGTTCCTCCCTTATAGTCACGAAAGTGTACACGTCCACTTTGATCATCTATCTCATCTGTTCTTTCACATCTCTTCCTGGACCACCAAAACTAGAACGCAGCCGAAGGAAATAAATCCATGACTCCACCTTCTTCACCCTGTTGCGTTCGTCGACGGGAAGAGGTGCAGCAGCCCTCGGAGTTGGAATCCGCGGCGGCCAGCGACGTGAAGAGAAGACCCGGCCGGCCGCTCGCTTGGTGGGGAAGAAGGGTGATTCCGCGGCGGCCGGCGACGTGAAGAGAAGAGGCGGCCGGCCGGAAGGAAGGCAGCCGCTCTCTTGGTGGGGAAGGAGGGACGTGGCCGTCGTTATTCCAGATCTCGATTTAATTGCTTCCATTGTTTTCGTTTTGGAGATCTCTTTCCAGTCGTGTAGTTTGTTTCTATTTTTTCTCATCTAGATTTAGTCTCTCCCATTCTTTTTATGTATGTGGAGGGGAATCTAGATCCTTGATTTGTAGTTCATGTATGTGGAGGGTAACTTGGATCCCTGATCTTCTTTTGTTAATGATGTGCTCCTGTTCTAAATCATATCCTAAAGCAATTTTTTCTTTGTTCATGCATGTCTGCTGTTAATATCCGTTTGTAAATTAGGCAAAGGAAGTGTCGTTCTGGAAAATTTTCTGGTCCACGCCCAATAAACGTAATGACGTGGAAAATGGCTAACAGAAAATTATGTATGCTAGTCCTAATTATGTAATTGATTTACTAAATGTGTATTGATGATGATTTTTCATGCGGCAAGGTAGAATGAAAAGAGTAGCAGCACAAGGATCTCACAGTAAATAGTAGTTAGATTGGAGGGTTTGTTTACTAAAACGAAAAATATGCTAGAGGGGTTCTTTGCAATGTGACCAGCAGGCTGCACGAATCTCAAACAACAAATGGATGTTCGGGATAAGCCCGAAACGGCCACGTATATGTAGACTGGGATTTTCGCATGCGGCCGCCGCTGTCTTGCTCTCTGATGGTGATGGTGAGCCAGGGGTCCAGGAACCCCGTGAGCCAACGCGCGTGCCGCCTGACGAGGCGGTCGATGTAGTACTTGAACAGGTTCCGCGGAAGGAAGGGACAGACCATTCTCCACACGAACATCAGGCCGGCCAGCGCCGACCCTAGGCCGGCGAACCGCTGGAGGACCCCCTTGGGCAGCTGCATCGCGGCAAATCGGCGATCGGCGGCGGGCATTATTCCCTCGCTGCGGGCGGGGGCGCTGCCGGCCGGTGTTTCTGTTCGATCGGCTTGGTTGGGTGTTTTTTTTTCCTTTGACAGTGATTGTGCGCCGCGCCGTGTGGTCTTTCCTTGGTATTTTTTTTTTGGCTTAGTCTTTCCTTGGTACTATTTTTTTGACAGCCGACTTCAGCATTTATAAAATAAAGTCTAAAAAAAAATAAGCAACTCTTCGAGATCTTCAAATTTTCTTCAATGACACAATCTTGTATTTTCCTGAAGGTAGCTGAAAAAACATAAATAGACCTGTAAATACCAAAGATGGTTCTCCCATAATTTTAATTTAAGCCACAGTGCCAAGGTTGCGTACGTGCACGCAACCATTAAAGTAATCAATCAATATCGGCAAGAGTACCAACACGAGTATTCCAGGGAAAATAAACTGAACAGCCTGGTCGACGACGCCGGGAAGCCGAGAGTGCGAATCACGATTGTCGAAGACATAGCAGCCGGGACAAATATTGCGACGATAATCATCTTCGCGACAACCTTGGGAAAATCTTAAAAATCGATCTGACGAAGCAAGATCTAAAAGACCGTACCTATAGAACTTGAATCTTATAGCACCATCATTAACGCCGGGAAAAAGATCTCGTCGTCGCAGGAAGGGCCGAAGATCTCTTATTATGAACGATGTCATCTTCATTGACATAGATGCCAACAGAAAAATGACTACCAAACCCTAATCAAATATTCAGAAAACACTACTTTTATTAAAAACTCCACCATAGATCGGGTTTCCCACCCCTCCTACCGGCTAGGCCGGCCGGAGAGGAGGAACCGATCTATGGAGAAAGCGGAGGTGGAGACGGCGTCTAGGTCCGAGAGGCCACGGACGGCAGGATGGTCTTTCCTTGGTACTTGGTAGAGAGAGTAGTAGTAGAAAAGAGTAAAGAGGAAACCCTTGCATCTGTCAGGATGTTGACCGGGGCATGTGGGACGGCGACGGTGTACATGAGTTGATGGTTTGAATTACAGGGGCGAAATATTTCCAACGGTCTACATGAGTTGATGGTTTGAATTACAGGGGAGAAATATTTCCGACCACTAATGATAGTAACTCAATAACTCCGTATATTCTGCCACGTATCTCACTGATTGGTTTGTATAGAAGATATATTTTACCGAACATGGGAACTGGGTCCGGGTCGAGTTGGACTGAACTCCACCGTGTGGAGTTGATAAAATCTTAGCCGTCGTATTTTCTTTGTGGCCCAGATTACTCGGTGTCTATATTTTCGTTTGGATTTTTTTAACCCATCTGGATAAGAGCATCTCCACTCGCCTTTTTAGGACGCCGATCCAGGGTGAAATTTAGGTCCGGACATCGAAAATCGGTCCTCTCGTATTTTCAGGATCCCAGTTTCGGTCGGATTTGGGCGAACTTTGGTCCGAACTTCCAGGCCATTCCCAGCATCCCGGAAACGCCTTGCGAATGCTGGACAAAGAAAAAACGGGCGTGAGCCAGCTCTGTTGGTGACAGAAGGCCGAATTCCCCCCACATCCACTCGCCTAGACTGAGCTCCCCAGCCGACTCTGCTGCCATGACTTCGTCGGTGGAGCTCGTCCACGCCGAGACATGCCCATGTCTCCAGATAGGCTCGCCGTAGTCGCCGCCCATTCCGCCACCGCTTTCGCAGCCCAAACTTCGTTGTAGCTCGGCTTCGCTGCGAGCTCCAACCACCTCACCCGCCAAGTGTTCGCCCTTTTTTCGGTTCGGCCATGGACTCCGACGACGAGGAGGTGCTCGCCGTGTTGCTGGAGGAGGAGAACACTGATGCCACCGAAGATGCAGAACAGAAGAACATCCTCGCCTCCCTCGCCTAGCTGTACCTGCAGACGGTGAAGCCGAAGCGTGGAGGTTCGCCGAAGGGTCGCCGGAAGTGCAAGGCAAGGCAAAGGATAGAGGGCTACTGCTTGCTATACGCCGACTACTTTGCCGACGAGCCGCTCCACGAAGAGGCCCTGTTTCGGCACCGTTTCAGGATGAGCCGAACGCTCTTCCTCAAGATCATGCATGCCATCCGAGAGTTCGACCCCTATTTCATGTGCAAGAAGGACTGCACCGGCATGGTTGGGTTTTCCTCATTGCAGAAGTGCACAATGGCGATGAGGTTGCTTGCATATGGAGCGTCGGGTGACAGTGCCGATGACTATCTCCGCATGGCCGAGTCCACCTCCATCGATTGCTTGTATAGATTCTGTAGGGCAGTGATTGCAGAGTTTGAGAAACAGTACTTGAGAACACCCACTGCTGAAGACACTTCTCGGATCCTCGCAGTCAATGAAAGTAGAGGATTTCATAGGATGCTTGGAAGCATAGACTGCATGCATTGGCAGTGGAAGAACTGTCCATTTACATGGCAGGGAATGTACAAAGGCCACAAAGGAGGTTGCACTGTGATACTCGAGGCAGTTGCTACACATGATCTTTAGATCTGGCACTCCTTCTTTGGCATGGGAGGATCGAACAATGACAGCAATGTCCTAAACTCCTCAAATGTCTTTGCCAAGCTTGTTGAGGGTCATATGCTCCCTTTGTGGATTTTGAGATCAACATGCACCACTACAACAAGGGATACTATCTAGCAGATGGCATCTATCCAAGATGGCCAACATTTGTGAAGACTATCTCAAGTCCGATGCTCCCCAAGCATTCTTAGTTTTCCAAGGAACATGAAGGTTGCAAGAAGTACATGGAGGAGGCATTTGGTGTGCTCCAATAGAGGTTTGCAGTTGTCCGGTTCCCTGCTTTGACCTGGTCAAAAGATCAGATGTGGGAAGTGATGAACTGTTGTGTGGTCTTGCACAACATGATCATTGAGGATGAGAGGAAGGACCCAGTGAGTTTGGTTGAGCAGAACGAGCCATACTATAGACAGGTACCTCTTGCCGAGCCTGGTCACCAGGTGGCTCCAACCTGAGTTGCCTTCATCGCCATGCGTCAGGAGATCTGAGATCCAGTAGTGCATCAACAGGTGCATGATGATCTGGTTGAGCACCTATGGATACGCAGGGGAAACATGTAGATGTCGAGCATGAACTGGCCGAACTAAGCTGAAATATGTCGTATTTTCATTGTACGCAGAACTATGTTTAAATTTTACGCCGAACTATGGTCAATTAAACACCGAACTAGCCCGAACAGTGATCTGTATTCATATTATGCCAAACTTATTGGAGATATGCCCAAGAGGCAATAATAAAGTAGTTATTGTCATATATTCGTACTTATGATAAATTTTTACATACCATGCTATAATTGTATTAACCGGAAACATTAATACTTGTGTGGTTTGTAAACATAAAAGAGTCCCTAGTAAAGCCTCTTGTTAAACTAGCTTGTTGGTTAATATATGATCATGGTTTCCTAATCATAAACATTGAGATGTTATTAACAAACAAGGTCATGTCATTAGGAGAATGATGTGATGGACATACTCCTATAGTTAAGCATAGCATAAGATCAAGTCATTTAAATAGTTCACTTGCTATAAGCTTTCAAATACATAGTAACCTAAATCCTTCGACCATGAGATCATGTTAATCACCATAACCGGATGGATGCTTTGATGACATCAAACACCACTTCGTAACTGGGTGGTTATAAAGGTGGCATTAAGTGTTCATAAAGTATGTGTTGAGGCACATGGATCAAGAGTGGGATTTGTCCATCCATATGAGGGATAGATATATTCTGGGCCCTCTCGGTGGAATGTCATCCAATTGGCTTGCAAGCATGTGACTCGCTCACATATCATAGGAATGATTAAAGAGTACTTATCTGTAACGAGGCTGAATTAGGTATGGAGAGATACCGACGATCAAACCTCGGATAAGTAAAGTATCGCGAGACAAAGGGAAATTGGTATCGTATGTAAATGGTTCATTCGATCAAGAAGTAATCATAGAAATATGTGGGAGCCATATGAATTTCCAGATTCCTCTATTGGTTATTGATCGGAGAAGATTCTCGGTCATGTCTGCATAATTCACGAACTGTAGGGAGACACACTTAAGGATTTGATGTTGTTTAGTAGATATGGAATGTGAGTAAGAAGACCGACTGTTGTTCAGAGTCTCGGATGAGATCTGGGATATCACGAGGAGATCCAAAATGGTCCGGAGAATTGGATTCATATAAGGAAAGTCCAATTCCGGAGTTCAGGAATGGTTTTAGTGTTTTCACCGGAATGTTCTAGAAGGGTCTAGAAGGTCCACCAAACCAGAAGGGGAAGGGTTCATGGATGTATCATGACAAAGTGGAATGGTTGCATCATGTCCTAGGTCACTTAGCTGGACACTTGGAAGAGAGAAATCAAACTCTAATTTGAAAGTCAAAAAGACAGTTTGAAGAAGTCAAATCCCAACATGGTTTCCAAGTTAGGGAGGGTTTGTAAGTTAGGGAGGGTTTCCACCTGGGCTAGGAAAACCCTTGGACACCCCCCACCTATATAAGGAGGGGTGGGGGCGCACCCCATGGCATCCCTCTTGCCCTAGGTGCCCAAGACATAATCCCTAGGCCGACGCTGCCCCCAAGCCACCGGCGCCCTAGATCCCCTCTAAACCGCCGCTACCGTATTGCCTAAACTCTAGCCACCGGCTTCCCTCTTCCCTCGGCATCTAAAACCTATATCGCCGAGGCCCTCTTCTACTGTCAACGCCCGGATTTTTAATCCCAGATGCCTGTTATGCCATACATCGCAATCCCATGATTACCATTTTTGCGAGACATAACACATTGGATATCACAGTACATCATCCATTACAAACCATACATAAGGTCCTACAACAAATAAGGATCACATGATCAAATCTTAATACAATTCAAGCAGCGGAATAACGTAATAATAACGATAGCGTAGGCGAGGCTCCATCTTCATGGTCACAGGCAATGCTGATGATGGGAGATTATCCTAGTTGTCATAACCTTCCTGTTGTCCGTCCTCCTAATATTCCTCTTCATAGTTTGGCCACGAGAATAGCCCTGGACAAAGCCATGAGTACTCTTTAAGTACTCGCAAACTAATACTAACAAGTGAAGTGGTTTTGAGTAGGATGTTAAGCTCTAGGTTGTTTTTGCAAAAAGCCAGATTTACCATAACTAAGTTCAGAAGCAAAGAAAGCTAGTTGAAAAGTTTTATATCACCTAAGTGGAAACTTGAATTTCATATCACAACTTTGTTGTGGTCAAGTTAAATTCATAAATCATTTCACAAGTCATTTTGAAAACATCTGACGATGGAACAGTATGGCTACTCCAACTGTCCATAACCACGGACACGGTTATTCGAATAGTTTGACACTCTGCAGAGGTGGTACACTTTCACCACAATATTCGATACATCCATCAGGAACAATCCTGAATTCACCATACTCAGTATGCGGATAATCAATCCTAACCTTTCAATTACATGACCTAGTATAGGCACCTCTCATGTGAGTTTGGCCTCTCAACCATGACCAACAGTCATCTTGGGAACTGCATAGGTGGAAAAACTTCACAAGGTAGCCTTACCTCAAACCTTGGCCGCAAGGGAACCCATACTAAGGTATATAAACTTCCAGTCAAGCCCTACCCAAATTTCGGGTATTGTGGTTATACGATAAAATTGGAATGGTATCGCATCCAGACAACCATCAATTTTATAAAGGGCTAAGGCTCACGCCTTAACATTTTCATCAAAATCATCTGGTGTTCAAGAACACATGTCAAAACATTTCAGTAGAATGACTCATCATTCTAAGGTTTTCATAACCATTTTCACCAAGTATTCCCATCTAAAGTTGATCAAATTTTATGCTTATCACTAGCATCTACAAGTGGGGCTAAATACTAATGAGGGGTGGCAAACCAATGGGGATGATCTAAGTTCAATCTCATGCCTCAGGATGACATCAAGATTATCTAACTTAGTCCAAGTTTTATGCTCTTTATGCTACCTTTAAATACCTTTCTAAAATCTTCAAGTCACTAAGTAAACTTTAAGAGAAAGCTTTGATAAAGAAATAAAATAACTAAGCATGCAAATAAAACTAGGATTGGGTATCAAGTGGTGTAAGCTTGCAAGTATTATCTTGCTAAGTCAACTTGTATAGTGAGGCTTGCAAGGTTGCAAGTATAGGATTTCCTTGTGCAGAGAAGTGGTTGAAGTTCTCCTTGGCTTCTTCCTCATAGTATTCTCCTTCCTCCTCGTATTCTTGGTCGGTACTAGCGTCTATAAATAAATACGAGGTACACAATCACCAAACAATTCTTAACTACTCTATTTAGCACACAAAGGTTCACACTAGATGATTTAGCATCATCACTAATATTACAATCATTAAGACAAATATTTTTATTTCCTTTATTTTCGAAAAGTAAGTTCTACTCATTAAAAAAACTACTTAAGATTTAATATTCTCCAAATAAAACATGGGATCATATTGACACATGTCATCACCACATATTTCAGTACTTGGGAATGTGATTTAAAGTGGTGTCATAATTTAATAAGGTTTAACCTTTTTATTTTAATTAATTAAATTGACTAGAATGGCCTATGGGGCATCCTTTTATTGCTTGTCCAATATTTCTGCAGGTAAACCTAGATATTTTTATATATTCTGAAAGGTATTGTTAAATGTGATTTTTGATAGTTGGAATCAAATCAAAAGCTTTTGTGATTGAATTTTGAAAAATGTTTGAATGCAGAAAAGCTAGTGCCTTGTTATTTTTACTATAGATGATCTACAAATCGAAATGAATTGAATCAAACGGGCTTGGATTAAGCATTCCATTACCTTTCTAATAAAATTGGTTTCATACATTTTGGTTCAGTGAATCGAGCTGGGTTGATTTTTGAATCTAGGTACAAAACTAAGTTTGAAACTAAAAGAATAAACATAAATTTGAATTAATGGGTCACGCGGGATGTTAACTGGGCCGGCCCACGGTGCACAGCACACGCGCGGGTGGGTTTAACTAAATGACCCCACCAGTCAGTGAGACAGGGGGTGCGAAGAGGTATGGGGCGATCTAGGTCGTGCGATCAAACTCTAATCCAACAGCTGGGACCTATCGTCTCCGTCGGGCAACGCCGGCAAGACAGAACCCTAGCGCGGCCAGTGGGGGTCTATGGGGGCTCACCGGGGCACAGGCGAAGGTCGGCGATGGGGGCGAATGATGAAGTTGACGACGGCGAACCTCCTGGTACCGGCGGCTTCTCCTGGGGCGGCTCCAATCAACGACTCCTTTCTTCCTCCGTGGCAGACTCCGGCCAAATTCCGGCGATGTGCTACTCACCTTGCTTCCGAGGTGAGCTGGGGTGCTTCTGAGAGAGAGGGGAGTGAGATGGTGTGCTGAGTTTGAACGAGGGTGGCCTCTATTTATAGTGCAACAAGGGGACCGAAGGGCGCGGCTGAGCTCATCGGTGTCGTCGGCACAACGAGCTAAAGGCATGGGCAACGATAGGGGAGGTTCTGTGCTCCCTGGAGAAGCTCAACGACATGGTTACACGGTGTGGGGCGGTGCAAGATGGTCGGAACATCGTGGCGCTCTATGCGGGTCCGACGGCTGTTTTATTGGCGCATGGGTTCTCCTAGTCGCGCAGCGACGAACGGGCGTGTCTGGGGTGTTCCTAGGGTGGTGGCGATCCTGCTTGCACGCGGTGAGGTCGGCGCGTGGTCTGTGGGTGTGTGTCGCGGGTGGCGCTCTGGCGCGCTCTCGGGATGCTCGCAGAGACATTGGGCGTGAGCGTTCCATGTGGTACAGTGGCTGGCAAGGCTCGAGGCTTGGACAGGGGGTGGCGGCATTGGGGTGGCAAGGGTGCTCTCGGCATGCTTGCTATTGATGGCATGGTCTGTTTACAGTGAGCTAGAGTGGCTTAAACAAGTTAGATGATCTATTGAGGGTGTAGCGTGAGCTAGATAGGGAACAAGTTAGGCCAAAATTACTGCTCACTATAGTGTTTAATGTTTGTTGGTTTGGTGTTTACAAGGTGTTCAAATATGAATTTTTGATTTAAACTTGGTGGGTGTGCTAGTTACATACTAGGGAGTCTCTGGTTTGTTGGAAAGGTCAAGGGGTGCTGGTTTGGTTGGTTTTTGAAAATGGGTGATCTTCCCATATGTTAAAGATTCAATTTTGAATTATCATTTGAATCAAGTTGCCAATTGTTTCTGTGAGTTTGAAAGGTGGTCTTGGGTTCACTTTTACTTGGTCTAGCAAGGGGTGAAAATAAATGGAAATGTTTCTGTTTGAAATCTTGGACTAGAAACACTCAAAGTGGCCTAGTGAGCAAGATTGGCAAAAATGACCATTTTCTTATTTGATTTGTTTTTGATTTCCTCTTGATTTGTTTCTGCTTGGAAATGATTTAGATGATGTTGTTTTCATATTTAAACCATTCCTTGCTATTTAGATCAATCACACAAGTCCATTCATGAATTCATAAAATCATCACATCCACACAAGCATTCATATTTATTTGATTAACGAAAGTTTTTGTTAACCCTAATTTTGGTGATTGGAATTGGATAAACATTGTTCAATATTTTTGGGATGTTACAAACCTTCCCTCCTTAAACAAAATCTCGTCCTGATATTTGAGAAGAAGAAAGAAGAAAACTAGGATTTAAAAAAATCGGGAAACTCCGTCTTGATGTGATCTTCTCGCTGCCAGGTAGCTCCTTCTTCAGTGTGATTACTCCACTGAATCTTGAGAAACTTGATGCTTCGGGTTCTGGTGGTTCTAAAAGCTTCCTCCAAAATACGGATGGGTACTTCGGGATACATCAGGTCATTGTTGATCTCTATTGTGCGGTGATCAATGTTCTTGAAAAATTCAGTCTTCTACAGGACTTCAAGGCATTTGCGAAGCAACGATATATGGAACACATTATGCACTGTTGACATCTCCTTTGGCAGTTCCAATTGATATGATACTTCTCCTCGATGATTCACAATCTTGAAAGGTCCGATATATCTGGGGGCTAACTTTCCTTTGAGCTGGAAACGTTGCATTCCCTTCAAAGGCGACACTTTGAGATACACAAAATCTCCGATATTGAAAGCGAGGTCTCGACGTCTTTTGTCGGCATAACTCTTCTGTCTTGACTGGGCGGTCTTGAGGTGCTCACGAATCTTGTGAACTTTCTCTTCTTCTTCTCGTAGGATGTTAGGTCCGAAAATCTGACTCTCTTCTACTTCCGACCAATTCAAAGGGGTACGACACTTCCTTCCATACATGAATTCAAATGGGGCCATTTGCAAGCTGGCTTGATAACTATTATTGTACAGAAATTTTGCGAACGGCAGACAGTCTTCCCATTTAGATCCATACTCTAGCATGCAGGCTCTCAACATATCTTCGAGTATTTGATTTATTCGTTCCGTTTGTCCATCGGTTTGAGGGTGGTAAGATGTGCTAAAATCCAATCTTGTTCCCAATCCTTCTTTGACATTCTTCCATAATCTCGAGATAAACTGAGTTCCTCGATCTGACACAATGTTATTGGGGACTTCATGCAAACTGACAATTCTAGCGATGTACAACTCTGCGAGCTTCGAACTCTGGTAGGTGGTCTTGACAGGTAATAAATGGGCTACCTTGGACAATCTATCAACTATGACCCAAATTATGTCATTTCCCCTACTAGAAGTAGGCAAACCGGTGATAAAGTCCATTCCAACTGAATCCCATTTACATTCCGGAATCTGTAGTGGTTGCAACAGTCCTTCGGGTCTCTGATGTGCCGCCTTGACTCTTTGGCAAATATCACACTTGGCGATATAGCTTCTGATTTCTCTCTTCATCTTATGCCACCAAAATTGTTCCTTCAAATCTTGATACATCTTCGTTCTTCCAGGGTGGATAGAATAAAGAGTATCATGGGCTTCTTTCAAAATAACTTCTTTCAACTCTAAATCTGCTGGTACACAGGGACGTCCTTTGTACCACATAACTCCTTCTTCATTCTCGGTGAATCCGGGTACTTTGCCTGTACCGATACGACGTTTGATTCCGTCGATATTAGCATTTCCTTTCTACGCCTCCTTGATCTGACTGATCAAAGTGGGTTGAATTTCTATGCTAGCCAATAATCCTTCACTTACTAATTCCATTCGGAAATCTTCCATCTCTTTGTGCAAACTTGTTTTATCCTTCAGAATCATGGAGTTCAAGCAGCATGACAATCTGCTAAGGGCATCTGCTACCACATTGAATTTACCGCGGTGATAGCGAATGTACAGATCATAGTCTTTGATTATCTCTATCCATCTTATCTGCCTCATATTCAGCTCCTTCTGAGTGAATATATACTTCAGGCTCTTGTGATCTGAGTAAATTTCACAACGGTTTCCCATGAGATAATGCCTCCATGTCTTCAGGGCTAGAACTACGGCTGCTAGTTCAACGTCATGGGTAGGATAATTCTGTTCATGTTGCTTCAGTTGTCGGTACAGATAAGATATAACTTTGCCTTCTTGCATCAACACACATCCAAGACCGATCTTGTATGCATCACAATACACATCAAACGGCTTCGTAATATCCGGCATGATCAAGATTGGGGCTGAAATCAATCTCCTCTTGAGTTCTTGAAAACTCGTTTCACATTTATTCGTCCATTCAAACTTCTTATCCTTCTTCAGCAATTGGGTCATGGGTCTTGCAAATACTCGAGAATCCTTCTACGAACATGCGGTAGTATCCTGCTAATCTGAGAAATGCACGAACTTGGGTTTGAGTGGTTGGGGCTTGCCAATCTTCCACATCCTTCACCTTTGCAGGGTCAACGACAATTCCTCTGGCTAATACGATATGTCTGAGGAATCCTACCTCTTGTAACCAGAATTCACATTTTCTAAACTTGGCATACAACTGATGCTCCCTAAGGGTTCCAAGGATGGTCCTTAGGTGTAGCTCATGTTCTTATTCTAATTTGGAATAGATCAGAATGTCATCAATGAAAACAACGACAAACTTATCCAGGAAGTCCATAAAAATCTTATTCATGAGGTTCATGAAATAAGCGGGGGCATTGATTAATCCTAAATACATGACAGTATACTCGTACAGTCCATATCTGGTGGTAAAGATAGTCTTTGGCATATCCTCTATGCGAATCTTGAGTTGATGATAACCAGTTCTAAGATTAATCTTAGAAAACACTTTGGCACTAGTCAACTAGTCAGACATGTCTTCTATATTTGGCAGTGGGTACTTGTTCTTGCTGGTGACATCATTCAACTTCCAATAATCTGTACACAAACGGTTACCTCTAGCCTTCTTGTCCACAAATAAAACACGTGATCTCCATGGAGAAGCACTTGGTTGGATCAATCCTATCTCCAGCATATCATCCAGTTGCTTCTTCAGCTCCACTAATTCCGACGGGTACATACTATATGGTCTCTGGGCTATGGGTCCAGTTCTAGAGATTAGTTCAATGATAAACTCGATATCCCGATCTGGGGGCATAACGGGAAAATTATCTGGAAATACATCGGGGTATTCACAGACTATTCTAACTTGGTCAATGGTGGGTTGGGCTATACTCTTGTTGCACTTGAATTGACGGGGCAAGGTTTCAGATACATGCTTTCGATATTTATTTGGTATCTTGGTCATGGTTATGGCTTTCTTGGCACAGTCGATTAATCCTTTATGTTTTGACTTCCAATCCATTCCTAGTACTACTTCCAAACCTTTAGTTCCGAGTACTATTAGATTAGCATAAAAATCTATGCCATGGATTCGGATAGGCACGGCCTTGCAAATTTGTCTAGCTTTGGTGGTTGAACCAGGTATTTGAACTATCATAACATGCTTCAGTTTTTTTGGTTGAATCTTACTAGTGCATGCAAATTCTTTTATAACAAACGAGGGAGATGCTCCAGAATCAAACAACACTCTTGCAAGTACTGAGTTAATAGAGAACATACCCAGCACGACATCTGGCGCTTCTTGGGCTTCTTCAGCATGCATGAGAAAGAGAAGACCGTTGTGGTTGAGCTAATTCCCTGGGGAAGCCTTCTTCTGGGCTGAACACGATGCTGTTGCTGAGCTGGGGCATTTTCATTGGGGGCTGCGGCAATCTTCTTGGGGAACTCATTGGAATAGTGGCCATTGGTTCCACATTCATAACAAGTTACCTGAGACTTGTCCTTTCCTGCAACAGGCACAACATTGCTTCTAGTCCTTGGGGCAGTATTGGTGTTGGTGGCGACATTGTTGTTGTTGAACTTGGGCAGGGCATGATTGAAATTGCTGGGGTTACCGGGGTTGTTGTGATTTCCTCTGGGCCTTGGGTTTCCACGGTTGGGATAGGTAGGATGGTTCATCGGGGGTCTGTTGGTTCTTGGGGCAAATCCTGGAGATGGGTTGGGGCGATACTTTGGTGTATGATGGGTTCCTGGTTGATGCATCATGCGACGCTTACGGTTCTCATTAGCTTGCTTGATCTTGCCTTCCATCTGAATGGAAGAGTCCACAAAGGCTTCAATATCTGCAAAGGGGATATTGACTAACACTGTGTACATCTCATCGTGCAGACCATTCAGGAATCTCTTCTTCTTCTTGGCTTCAGTGTCTATCTCATCAGGTGCATACCTAGCCAGTGACAAAAATTTGTCACGGTACTCAACTACTGCCATACTTCCCTGCTTCAGTTCTCTGAATTCATCTCTCATCCTTTTGATCAAACCCGGTGGCACATGGGTTCTGCTGAACTTGATTTTGAACTCTTCCCAAGTCATCATTTGACCTCCATTCATGGCACGAACGCTATTCCACCATGCTCTTGCATCTCCGGCCAGGTAGTGGGTGGCAAACAGTACTTTCTAGTTGGCTTCCACTCCTGCAACTTCTAGGTTGTTTTCCATGGTTTCCAGCCAATCATCGGTATCTAGGGGCTCTTCAGACTTAGTGGAGATGGGTGGATTGGTGTTCTAGAAATTCTTGAGCTTGGACCCATGGTTGTCCTGATTTCCATGGCCTTGGTTGTTGTTGTTGGCCATTTTAGCTATCTGTTGAAGGGTAGCTAAGTTGGCTTGACGTTCGGCTCTTTCAGCTTCGCGGTCAGAAACCAACATTTGCAAGATTTGCAACATCGGGTCCAGGGATGAAGTGCTTCCTCCGCAAGGCATCTGAAGATTGGGATAGATCATGAGAAAGGGGAAAATTTCTGAGGTTCAAGGTTTTGTGTTTGAAAAGTTTTCAAAGTTTGACTCAGATTTTTCTAGCAACTTTGTTTTCATTCATTCATAGCACACGATACAAACACACACCACAACAAAGGAAAACAGATGGTTTTAAGAACCATTCTGGGAAACTACGATACAGTGGGACCGGATACAACTCACTGACGCTAGTGTTCAAGTGCTACTACTCCTTGGAGTCGGTGTCCTCATCATCATCATCAATGAAGGCGAAGTCATCGTCATTGGTGAAGAAGTCCATGGCCTGATCCTCCAGAAAATCATCATCATCACTGAGATAGGAGTAGGGGTCTCCACGAAGGTCTTCCCCTGCATTCTCCCTCTCCTCTAGCTGCACATCCCTCTCGTGGACAGTCTCCTCCAACTCTGTGATCCTGTGGCGAAGACGGGCAATGATGCGCTCCTTCTTGTCGAGCTGACGGCGATGAGACTGGCGATCCTTCACTAGCATGGCAATGGTCTGATCCTTCTTGGTGGCGATGGTGTACTTGTGGTTGGAATTGGAGCGGACGTTGTCCAACTCCTTTCGACGGTCATACATCATGAAGCTGAGGTGGTCCAGTTGAGTCTTCAGCTCATGGTGATATGGGGCCTCCAGTGGCTGTCCCATAACATCACGCCTTGGATAGAACTCAAAGCGGGTACGCTTGATCTGATTGATACTCTGCCCACACAAACAAGCAAGAGCTTCTTGCATGGCCCTGGCAAGTCCATCGAGCCAGTTGTTCTCTCTCAAGGTGAACTGAATTCCCTCTGAGGTGGGGGCTTTAATCTTTCCTCGGAGACTTGCAACAACTAGCCATTGTAACTCCTCTCCTTCCTGGTTGTTGAGCCGAGCTCCGAAGAACTCGGGGTGCGGGTGCTCCAGCATCTCCGACAGCTGGTCCAAGTCACGCTCAAAGATGATAAAACTTGCTATACTTCACGTCCATCTATACGAATATAGGATGATTAAGTTAGTAGAGTGATCAAGTGTGTCAAATTTTATATAGGTTTGCAAGAATTTTTGAGGAACATGAATTTTTATGAAAGAATCCAAGTGGTAAGAATGAGAATAAGTTTTCATAAATACTCACTTCCTTGGTTTGGAAAATAAGTTTTTGATTCAAACGTCCATTCTAAACTAGGGTCTCCTATGGTCAGGATGGCTCTGATACCAACTTGTCAACACCCGGATTTTTAATCCCAGATGCCTGTTATGCCATACATCAAAATCCCATGATTACCATTTTTGCGAGACATAACAGATTGGATATCACAGTACATCATCCATTACAAACCATACATAAGGTCTTACAACAAATAAGGATCACATGGTCCAGTCTTAATACAATTCAAGCAGCGGAATAACGTAATAATAACGATAGCGTAGGCGAGGCTCCATCTTCATGATCACAGGCAATGCTGACGATGGGAGATGATCCTAGTTGTCATAACCTTCCTGCTTTCCGTCCTCCTGATAGTCCTCTTCATAGTCTGGCCACGGGAATAGCCAGGGACAAAGCCATGAGTACTCTTTAAGTACTCGCAAACTAATACTAACAATTGAAGTGGTTTTGAGTAGGATGTTAAGCTCTAGGTTGTTTTTGCAAAAATCTAGATTTACCTTAACTAAGTTCAAAAGCAAAGAAAGCTAGTTGAAAAGTTTTATATCACCTAAGTGGAAACTTGAATTTCATATCACAACTCTGTTATGCTCAAGTCAAAGTCATAAATCATTTCACAGGTCATTTTGAAAACATCTGACGACGGAACAATATGGCCACTCCAACTGTCCATAACCACGAACGCGGCTATTCGAATAGTTTGACACTCTACAGAGGTGGTACACTTTCACCACAATATTCGATACATCCGTCAGGAACAATCCTGAATTCACCATACTCAGTATGCGGATAATCAATCCTAACCTTTCAATTACACGTCCTAGTATAGGCACCTCTCATGTGAGTTTGGCCTCCCAACCATGACCAACTGTCATCTTGGGAACTGCACAGGTGGGCAATCTTCACAAGGTAGCCTCAGCTCAAACCTTGGCCGCAAGGGAACCCATACTTAGGTATATAAATTTCAAGTCAAGCCCTACCCAAATTTCGGGTATTGTGGTTGTACGGTAAAATTGGAATGGTATCGCATCCAGACAACCATCAGTTTTATAAACGGCTAAGGCTCATGCCTTAACATTTTCATGAAAATCATCTAGTGTTCAAGAACACATGTCAAAACATTTCAATAGAATGACTCATCATTCTAAGATTTTCATAACCATTTTCACCAAGTATTCCCATCTAAATTTTATCAAATTTTATGCTTAGAACTAGCATCTACAAGTGGGGGTAAATACTAATGAGGGGTGGCAAACCAATGGGGATGATCTAAGTTCAATCTCATGCCTTAGGATGACATCAAGATTATCTAACTTAGGCCAAGTTTTATGCTCTTTATGCTACCTTAAATACCTTTCTAAAATCTTCAAGTCACTAAGTAAACTTTAAGAGAAAGTTTTGATAAAGAAATAAAATAACTAAGCATGCAAATAAAACTAGGATTGCGTATCAAGTGATGTAAGCTTACAAGTATTATATTGCTAGGTCAACTTGTATAGTGAGCCTTGCAAGGTTGCAAGTATAGGCTTGCCTTGTGCAGAGTAGTGGTTGAAGTTCTCCTCGGCTTCTTCCTCGTAGTATTCTCCTTCCTCCTAATATCCTTGGTCGGTACTAGCGTCTATAAATAAATACGAGGTAGACATGACATGGTTATACCCCACGGGTACACGATCTCAGCATACCTGGTCCAGCCCAAGGAAGGCCCACGGCAAATATACGCCGGCCCATGAATACTTTCGGGTGGCCAAGGCCCATGACACCTTCGCATCCTTGGAGAGCAAGACTAGAGTAGATAGGAAATTCAAAAGGGTAAACCCTAAAACCTGTAACCGACTCGATCTATGCCTGCGACCTGCCTAAATCTATATAAAGGCTAGGAGCGCACGACGAGGAGGCTCTCATACAATCTCTCGCACACCACCTCATACACGCCTCCATGCCAGATTGCATCTGCGCACCCCTGTAACCTTCGGTTCCGTCGTAATAAAGAGCAGAGAAGCAGGAGTAGGGTTTTCCCTTCGGGGGCCTGAACCTGGGTAAACCTCGTGTCCCCGTGTTGTTTGTTTCCTAACCATTCTGTGATCTCCAGCATCCCCATCTTCTCCAAAATCCAAGATCATAACAATGGGAATTGACGCGATTAAACCTCATCAATTGGCGAAAGCATGGCTCAGATGAGGCAGCAAGCCCCAAACCCTGGATTCGGGAACGCACCCGCACCAGGCGAGATAGCGCATGGAACTCCTCCATTGCCACCTGTAGGTGGCCCGAACCACCCAGTCGCACCCGCACAGGATAACGGTGGGCACCGGTATCCCCCGCCGAAAGGAGCGCTGATGATCCAAAAAGGGCGCCCAACGAATAGGGTGCAGAAGAAAATCACCCGTCAGATCAGTCTGGCCGTGACAGCACCACCCGCCATCCCTGAGTACCTCGGCGGATCGGAGTCCTGCATCACGTTCAGCCGTTCGGATCACCCTTGCCAGGTCCCTCACCCAGGTCATGCTTCCCTAGTGCTTGAGGCGCAGATCGGAGGTTTCGAGATGAGACGCGTATTCATGGACGGTGGCAGCAGTATCAACCTGATGTTCGCAAGCACCCTAGCATCAATGCGGATCCCGCTGTGCAGCCTGGAACAATCAGACACAAGGTTCCATGGCATCATCCGAGGAAAGGGAATATTCCCCCTGGGAAACATATGGCTCGACGTCATCTTCGGGAAGCCGGATAACTTCCGATGCGAGCGGCTCGAGTTTGAAGTGGTGGACTGGCCATCACAATACCACGCCATCCTTGGGCGTGTAGCATTCGCAAGGTTCCTGACAGTACCGCACTACGCGTACCTGCTACTCAAGATGCCAGGACCCAGGGGCGTCATCTCGACCCACGGGAGCTTCACCCGATCGGACCACTGCGACAGGGATTTCAACAGAATCTCCCAGTCATTTGGCATGCAAGAGGAGCTCGTAAGGCTCCGCGAGGTGACGAACAATGGGGCACCCCCAGCCGCACGACATAACGCACCTGATATGTCCTTCAACTGCACCGTCAACACAAAGAAGGTGCAGGTCCACCCGACGGATGCCTCCAAGACGGCGCTGATCGCCAACGATCTCAGCTCCGCATAGGAAAGCACGCTCATCGAATTCCTCCGTGAGCGCTGGGAGATCTTCGCCTGGTGTCCTGCGGACATGCCAGGAGTTCCCAGGGAATTCGCCGAGCATGCACTCAATGTCTTTCTAGACATCAAGCCCGTTAAGCAGTCCATCCGACGACTGTCCGAACCACGGGCCAACGCAATCGGAGTTGAAGTCAACAGACTACTCGACGCAAACTTCATCAGGGAGATCAAGGAGAGCGAGTGGCCCGCCAACACTGTAATGGTCCCCAAAAAGGACACGGACATCCTGCGGATGTGCGTGGACTTTACATCACTAAACAAAAACTGCCCGAAGGACCACTTCCCTCTCCCTCGGATCGATCAGATCATCGATTCGACTGCAGGATGCGAGAAGCTCTCCTTCCTTGACGCCTACTCAGCTACAACCAGATTCAACTAAAGGTTGAAGATCAGGAGAAAACAGCGTTCATCACGCCTTCCGGAGTGTTCTGCTACAACACAATGCCCTTCGGACTAAAGAACGTAGGTGCCACGTACCAGCGATGCATGCAGGCATGCCTGAAGGACCAGATGGGTCAAAACCAGGGAGGCGAGAACACTCATCGACGATCTCCGCGAGACGTTCGATAATCTCGACCGCTACAGGATCAAGCTTAACCCTGAAAAGTGCGCCTTCGGCGTTCCATCTGGCCAGCTGCTTGGTTACTTCATCTCCCAGCGAGGGATCGAGGCAAACCCAAAGAAAATCCGGGCCATAATGGCCATGGAGAAGCCGAAGAACCTCAAGGGTGTCCAGCAGCTTGCAGGACGAATCGCGGCATTGAGCGGGTTCATCAGCCGCATGGGCGAGAAAGCCCTGCCATTCTACCAGCTGCTACGCAAGGCAGACAAATTCGAGCGGACACCTGAGGTGGATGATGCATTCGAAGATCTAAAGCGGCTGCTCTCTACCTCGCCCGTCTTGGTTACGCCAAAGGAGCGCGAGCCTCTACTGCTGTACATAGCAACTACACACCAGGTGGTGAGCACCGTACTGGTGGTCGAGCGACCCGAAGAGGGCAAGACCCATGGGGTCTAATGCCCAATCTACTACCTCAGCGTGGTATTGACGCCAACAAAGCAGAGGTACCCACACTACCAGAAACTCCCCTAGGGCGTGTCCATGAAGGCTCGTCGGCTGAGCCATTACTTCTAGGAGCACCAGGTGATGGTCGTCCACGAAGCACCCCTGGACAGCATCCTGAACAATCCAGAGGCCACAGGACGCGTGGCCCTGTGGGGCATCGAACTGTCACCTCTAGACATCGTCTACGAGAAATGCCACGCGATCAAGTCTCAAGTCCTCTCAGACTTCCTTTTACACTGGATGGAGCTGCAGCTGCCAGACACCCCAGACATGACACAGTCATGGGAAATGCACTTCGACAGCTCCAAGCGAGAAGCCGGAGCAGGAGTCGGGGTCATACTGACCTCCCCGCAGGGCGATAAGATGAAGTACGTCCTCCGGATGAAGTTTCGAGCTTCCAACAACGAAGAAGAATACGAGGCCCTCATCCACGGCATGAGGATGGCAAAGATCTGCGGCGCAACGTGCCTGGTCATCTATGGTGACTCCAACCTCGTCGTCCAGCAGACGATGAACGAGTGCGACGCGCACGCTGCCAACATGATCGCGTACCGCGCACTCTACATCACACTCGAAGGAGGCTTTGACGGCTGCGAGCTTCGACACGTTGGCAGAGAAAGCAACGAGGAGGCCGACAGACTCGCCAACATTAGCTCCACCTGCGCACGGGTGCCACCAGGTGTGTTCCTCAAATAGATCTGTGTACCATCCATCAAGCGAAAATTCCCCACGGATCACCCGAAGAAGCAGAACACTCGGGGGCTGCGCTACCCGACGGTCAGGAAGGACCCGAAAAGCTGGACACAGCGGTCGTTGTGGTCAACCTGATGCAGGTTATGGCAGTCGAAGAAACTTGGACACGACCGTACCTCCAGTACTTGATAGACGGAGAACTGCCTGATAGCCCGACAGATGCCAGACGCATATCTCGCCGGCCCAAGGCCTTCACCATCATCAATTGCGAGCTGTATAAGCGCAACATTTCGGGTGTACTACAAAGGTGCGTCACCATCGGCGACGGAAAAACCATCCTCCAAGACATCCACGAGGGAATCTGCGGCCATCATGCAGGCAGCCGCTCCCTTATCGCCAAAGCTCTACGAGCTGGATTCTACTAGCCAGCGGCCATGAACGATGCCATGGACATCGTCCGAAGATGCAATGGGTGCCAAAGGTTCGCCGACAAGCCACACGCACCCGGATCAGAGCTCAGGCCCATACCTTTGGCTTGGCCTTTCGCCCAATGGGGCCTCGACATGATCGGCAAGCTGCCAAGGTCATCGAAAGGGTGACACGTCTACCTCCTGGTCGCAGTCGACAAATTCACCAAGTGGATTGAGGCCATGCCGGTCACTAACCAAAAGGGCAAAACTGCCGTCAAGTTCTTTAAATCCATTGTCTACAGGTTCGGCGTGCCGCATAGCATCATCACTGACAATGGATCGAACTTCATCTCCAAATAATTCCAGGACTTCGGCAAAGGCCTCGGAATCAATATCACATATGCCTCAGTGGCGCACCCACAAATGAACGGGCAGGTGGAGAAGGCCAACGGCCTCGTCGGCGCCGGCATCAAGACGCGCCTCATGAGCCCACTCGAGCGACTCGCCGGAGCTTGGACGAAAGAGCTTCCCTCCGTCCTATGGAGCCTACGTACAACGCCAAATAGCTCAACCGGCTACACGCCGTTCTTCATGGTGCATGGAGCCGAAGCCGTGCTACCAGCAGAGGTACGCCACAAGGCCCCACGGTTCGTCGCTTATAGTGAAGCCGAATCCACGGCTACACTCGAAGACGCCGTCGACACACTCGACGTAGCGCGAGGCATAGCAGCAGCTCGATCAGCGGTGTACCAACAGAGTCTCCGCAACTACAACAGCCGACGGCTGCGCCCAAGGTCCTTCGTCGAAGGAGACCTGGTCCTACGACTCAAGCAAGAGCGACCGAAGAAATTCGAGTCACCATGGGAAGGACCCTACATCATCACTGAAGTCATCCCAGGTGGCGCCTATCGCCTCAAGCACATGGAGTCTAGAGTCGCATACTCCAACCCATGGAACGTCGCATAGCCGCGACACTTCTACCCCTAGCTACCCCCCTCTTTTACTTTCAATAAGGCTATTCAGCCAAGGCTACTCAGCCGAACAATGTACCTCCTCCATTACGATATGAATAAATCTAAGTGCCTCGCCCCAAAATTTTTGTTTACTATTTCGCATTTTACTCCATGCCACAAACACACTCGGGGGCTCCCCCCACCTCACGACTTTGTCGACTGAGGATACCACGTGTACACCTGAGTAACTAATCACGTCAGGTTAACGAAAAGGACATGTATACAAACAAAGCACTACGTGATAAAACAACAACCAAACCCTTACAACAAAGGGCACAACACGCCCCATCAAATATATACAAATTTTACATCTATCTTTTTTATAGGTACTACCTATTCTGAAGAATAACCTGAGCACGCTGCTTAAACAGATCTACGATCTGTTTGGCACACTGCCTTACAACCGCATAATATGGACGCATATCCCACTCGCCACCATCTGGCCGAAGAGGCGGCCCAGACGCTACAGAAGACAGATCTATATCAGGACGATGTAACCACACAAGGGAGAGCGCAACCTTCACCCCCGCGATGAGCTGATGCCGCACCAGTTCCCTGACACGATGCACACTCCGAAACTTCGACAACAGGCCAGAGAGAGTTGACGGCGCATCATCCAGCGGGAACATCACATGCAGAACCGACGCCAGTGAAGACTTCGCTTGACGCAGCACCCACGATACCTGGTGGACACGATACTGCACTGTCACAAGGACCAGGGCACGATCATGGTCCATCCAGAAAAACCCGTCGGCCTCCATGTCCTGCTGAGTCAAGCCATTGATCCGAACAGCAACACGCTCCCTTTCCTCCCTCGGAGCAAGGTTAGCACCTGCAGTACTTGCAAGAGTAAGGTGAAAGGCCAACAGGTGCATCCGAAACAACTAGCAGCAACTCGAAAAACTCACATTCAAGCTGTTCGGCCAGATGACGCAACTCCCCCATCAAAAATTCCTCTCTGGTAGCGCCTCGATCCGCTTCGAATTTCCAAACATCAGCGTGGGCACGCACCCTAAGCAACTCTTTCTCGAGGCTACGGATACAATCTCGAAGAAACACAAGCTGCGACGCACCATCCAGGGATGGCGCAGCTGCGCCGCAGACGAAGTGTCAACGGGATCATCACCCGAAGAACCCTAGAGTAACAGAAGACAAAGGCATGAACAAGCAGATGAAAGAACACGGAACTCAGCAAATTCATTACGTGCAGCAAAAGCCACTACGTGGCACAAGGATCGTTCATCAAAATAGTTACAACAAAAGAAGCTAAAACTATCCTACAACTTCAAGCGCCTCTGACGGCACCACGAGTAGCCTCGGGCCGGACGCCTGCTTGGCTTCCCCCTGCTGCCTTAGCGCGTACTCGGCCAGTAGATCAATCAGCTTCAGCCCATAATGCTTACAGCGAGCAACATAGGTGGCGAAGGCTACCTCGGATCCATCAGCAGCCGTCGGCATCCGGGAGGTGACCTGAGGAAGGTCCTGCTCCGCTCCAGCCGCCAGGGCCATTGCCAGCCCGACGGACAGGCCGATGCCCTTCTGCTTGCGCTTGTACGCCGCAGGCGCCTCGGCTGACAGCGCCTCCGCCAAGGCATCGACATCTTCGAGGGCCACGCCCTTGGGGACGAGCTCCTTGTAGAAGCGCCCAAGGACCTCCTTGGCCTTGGCAAGCGAGCTGATAACGGTGCTGAAGCGGTCTTCGACCGCCGCAGTAGCATCATCCAGAGCGCTCCCGTGCTCCAGAGCACCGCGATCAAACTCGATGCCCGTGGCATCTAAGGCAACAAAAGGAAGCAGCATAAATAAAAACACTACAAGGAAAGACAAGGAAGCCGAAAGGAGAAGGCGAAGAAATGCACCCGAAACAGCCTTGGCAGCTGCCATCAGCTTGCCGGCTACCTCTTTCTCGCGCGAAGCCGTGGCAGTGGAGAGCTTCTCCTCGCGGTCCGTGGACTCCTGCTGAAGGCGCTCCTTGGCCTCGACCGCGTTGGCTAACTCCATCTCGAGGCGTTCTTTCGCACCAACGGCGACCTCGGCCTTCTACTCCGCTTGACCAAGGCTCTTTTTGAGAGCATCAATCTCACGGAGAGAGGCGTTGTTGTCCTTTGCAGTCAAGCAACACACCTTGAAGCTGGACAAAAATACAAGAAGAAGCAAAAGACCAAGTCATAAGCATACCTTGAAGCTGTTTGAAGCTGGCCTCCAACGCCAGGTGCTGCTGCACCAACTGGTTGGCACTTTGCACAAAAGGCTGCAACAAGAACTATTAGTCAGAAGAACAGCTCGGGGGCTACGCTCAAAAGAACGAGCAGAAGCAAGTTACACATACGGAAAGTGCTCGGGGGCTCCCCCTGCGACTCAAATAAAAATCAGCAGATCATCCGAAAAGGCCCGGGGGCTCCCCCTGCGGCAGAAAACAAAAACTACTTACATGGTTAGACGGCGACTCCGAAGGTCCGCTCGCAGTCTTCTGAAGGGCAACCACCCGAACCTCTTGCGGAGAAGGGTTTGGAGTAGCTCCTTCAGAGGCGGCCACCGTCTGAGGAGGAGGAAGAGCAACTTTCGACTCCCCCACCATCTCCCGAGCACCGTCACTAGAAGAGCCGCCGGAGGAGTGGCTACAAAAGGAAAAAATCAGCAGAGCGCAAGGTAAACAGACAAAAAAAGGGACTGAGGAAACTTACGAGTCAAGCTCGCTTAAGTCGAAAATAGGAGGGTTCTTCCTGCCCTTCTTCTCCTCTTTCTTCTCTTCCTTCTTTTCTTCCTTCTTCCTCTTTGTCGGCGGGTGCGGTGCCATAGCCCGCACGAGAACGGCAGGAATCAGAGAGGAAGAGCCCCCATGCCCATCACTGTGACGCTCCAGGCATAGCGGGTTCCTAGGCGTCGGCGGAGTCGAAGCATCTGACAATTCGCTGGAGCTCCGTGTCCTCTTGCGAGTATGGTCCTCGCTCGACTCGATGGCCTCTTCGGCCGACGACCGCGCTGATGGAAGCTCAGACATGGAGTCCACCACTTCATTGTCCGGTGCATCCGGAAACAATTCGGGAAGCGGCGGCGACATGCCCGGCACCTTGAACTCCTGTGCAAAAGAAGCAAATTTGTCAGCAGACAAATAAATAACAAGTAAAACACAGTCGAAAAATAGCGCTACGCGCATATCCAAGCTCTACACCTGCGGAACCGGACGAGAAGCAGAGAACGGAGAAGTCAGCGACTTCCCCAGAAGGTCCTCTCCAGCCTTGTACTTCAGCAGCGGGCGAAGGACCCCGTCAAGATCTCCCTAGGAGAATTCCTCAGCCGAAACCCTAGTCGGATCACGGCGACCCGACTAAAGGAACATCGGGTGCTCCCTAGCCTGGAGTGGCTGCACCCGACGTTTGAGAAAGGTGCGGATGATGTCCACACCATTCACCTCCTTCTCCGGAGTCAATTGAAGATCCTCCACCCGGCGATAGAGCCCTTCAAACTCAGCCACCTCGCCATCCAAGATCTGGTTTTTCTAGGACTTTTTCGGCTCAATTTTCTAGGAGGGGTCGAAAGGAGCAAGACAAAAATCCTGCCCAGCCACCATGGAGTCGCGGATGTAAAACCATCGACTCCGCCAGTACTAGACAGATTCGGACATATAAAAGGAGAAGAAAAGAAGATTGGATCAAAGGGAAATGATGCATCCCCCAATGGGATAGACACCATCAGAACCAGCTTGCCTCTTCACGGAATAGAGTTTCCGGGAGAGGCCAAAGTGCGGCTCGATACCGAGCCAGCACTCGCAGAAAGTGACGAAACAAGCAATGTGAAGAAGAGAGCTGGGGGAAAGATGATGTAGCTGGATGCCGTAAAGGAAAAGCATCCCACGAAGGAAATTGTGGACTAGGAAGGAAAAGCCCCGAAGAACAAATTCGAGGAACATAACCCGAAACCCAGCGGGGGGACGGGGAATTACCTCGTTGCCAGGGAGCTTGACGGCCTCCCTATCCTGCGAGATCAAGACCCTCTCACGGAGCTTGCGGAGATCACTCTCCCGCGTCTCCGATCGCCGCCAGCCACCATCGGTGACACGGGCAGCTGTCGAACCTTTGTTGCCACCAGCATCGCTAATGCCAACCGCAGAAGAGGATTTATTGGGCTTCCCCATCACGGTGCGGCGGCGCCGGCGACGAGAACGTAGGATCAACGAAGGAAATGTTCGAGGATATTCCAGCGCATAGCTAGAAAGCTCAGAGAAGATGGGAGCAGTGAAACACGAGTGGCTGCGGTGAGAATAGATTAACTTTTCCCCAATGATTATAAGGACGAAGACGATGCACGACGACCGTCCATCAGGAAGACCTAGAGCCAACTGCAAGATCTGACCGTCCACGTGTCAGCCCAGCAGCGAACCGTCGCTCACACGCAGTCCACTACGCGCGAAAATCGAGGCGACGCCATAATTATCTCCATGCCGCGCGTGACCGGTCAACTCACGGTGAGAAGGTGGGACCCATGTTCGTCCAGTCATTTCATCTCTGGCGCAACAGACGCTTGAGGTCACCGATCGTCAGCACTGACGTCATCAAAAGATATACTAGCAACGGTTACAATTCTTCGGCTATAAAACTAAGAGTACTCACTCGAATCTATGATTCGGCTAACTACTCGGGGGCTACTCCTATCAGGAGCGCTGTCCGCGCACCCGAAAATGAACAAAACGCTACATCACTGAATTATTTCTTCGAGTCCTACGTCGAGTCTATGACTCCACTACAGACTCGAGGGCTACTCCCATAGGGAGAATGGATTCAAGCATCCGAAAAATTTGTGTCCTACGAACCTGAAGCTGAACAATGGATGAATTAAAGTCTCCGCTCGAGTCTACGACTCGAACAGACACTCGGGGGCTACTCCCATAGGGAGCGCTGGTCGCGCACCCTATGAATTCTTCGACTGTGATCCTACGGAACAACATACAAAACTTTTTTGGCAACTCTACCCCAATTAATGCTAAGTGAGCAACATTCTCCTTGGCCACCCGAAACACCTCCGTGGTGATAGACATTCGGATGCTGTGTCTGCGACGCAAATATAAGACCTACAGATATCATCTGATGGCCTAGAAACACACACGACTGCGCTCTGCTAGTATGAATCTGTGCCAACAGGCGCGATGAAAAATCCCGACGGACGCGTTGGGTAAATCATTTAAATTCACTAGAATTCCGCTCCTGTAAGTCCTCCTTGGCCTGAGTCGAATTACGCCAGCATATGTTCTGGGTTCGAGTCGAGGGACTCGAAACTGAAGAAGATCGTGTTTTTTTGTCCTAAGACAGTTAACTGACCCTGATCCGTCGGGAGAGTCAGGCACACGCATCAACAATCCCTACACATTCTCTTGAAAGACAGAGTTGCACCCGAAGGATTGAAGAGTCCTCAGCCGAATCTACGATTATTTGAACACTCGAGACTCTTGACATGGTTATACCCCGTGGGTACACGATCTCAGCATACCTGGTCCAGCCCAAGGAAGGCCCACAGAAAATATACGCCGGCCCATAAAGACTTTCGGGTGGCCAAGGCCCATGACACCTTCGGATCCTTGGAGAGCAAGACTAGAGTAGATAGGAAATTCAATAGGGTAAACCCTAAAACCTTTAACCGACTCGATCTATGCCTACGACCTGCCTATCTCTATATAAAGGCCAGGGGGCACGACGAGGAGGCTCTCTTACAATCTCTCGCACACCACCGCATACACGCCTCCATGCTAGATTGCATCTGCGCACCCCTATAACCTTCGGTTCTGTCGTAATCAAGAGCAGACAAGCAGGAGTAGGGTTTTCCCTCCGGGGGCCTGAACCTGGGTAAACCTCGTGTCCCTGTGTTGTTTGTTTGCTAAGCGTTCCATGATCTCCAGCATCCCCATCTTCTCCAAAACTCAAGCTCATAACAATGGGCATTGATAAGATTAAACCTCGTCAACACAATCACCAAACAATTCTTAACTACTCTATTTAGCACACAAAGGTTCACACTATATGATCTAGCATCATCACTAATATTACAATCATTAAGGCAAATAGTTTTATTTCCTTTATTTTAGAAAAGTAATTTCTACTCATTAAAAAAACTACTTAAGATTTAATATTCTCCAACTAAAACATGGGATCATGTTGACACATGTTATCACCACATATTTCAGTACTTGGGAATATGATTTAAAGTGCTGTCACAATTTAACAAGGTTTAGCCTTTTTATTTTAATTAATTAAAGTGACTAGAATGGCCTATGGGGCATTCTTTTATTTCTTGTCCAATATTTCTGGAGGTAATCCTAGATATTTTTATATATTCTGAAAGGTATTGTTAAATGTGATTTTTGAGAGTTGGAATCAACTCAAAAGCTTTTGTGGTTGAATTTTGAAAAATGTTTGAATGTAGAAAAGCTTCTGCCTTGTTATATTTACTATAGATGATCTACAAATCCAAATGAATTGAATCAAACGGGCTTGGATTAAGCATTCCAATACCTTTCTAACAAAATTGGTTTCATGCATTTTGGTTTAGTGAATCGATCTAGGTTGATTTTTAAATCTGGGTACAGAACTGAGTTTGAAACTTGACGAATAAACCTAAATTTGAATTATTGGGTCACGCGGGATGTTAACTGGGCCAACCCATGGTGCACAGCGCACGCACGGGTGGGTTTAAGTTAATGAACCCACCAGTCAGCGAGACAGGGGGTGTGAAGCGGTATGGGTTGATCTAGGCCGTGCGATCAAACTCTAATCCTATGGCTGTGACCTATCGTCTCCATCGGGCAACGCCGGCGATATAGAACCCTAGCGCGGCCAGTGGGGGTCTATGGGGGCTCACCGAGGCTCAGGCGAAGGTCGGCGACGGGGGCGAATGACGAAGTCGACAACGGCGAACCTCCTGGTACCGACGGTTTCTCCTGGGGTGGCTCCAATCAACGGCTCCCTTCTTCCTCCTCCGTGGCAGACTCCAGCCAAATTCCGGTGATGTGCTGCTCGCCTTGCTCCGGGGGTGAGGCGGGGTGCTTCTGAGAGAGAGGGGAGTGAGATGGTGTGCTGAGTTCTAACGAGGGTGGCCTCTATTTATAGTTCAACGAGGGGACCGAAGGGCGCGGGCTGAGCTTGTCGGTGTCGTCGGCACAACGAGCTAAAGGCATGGGCGATGATAGGGGTGGTTATGTGCTCCCTGGCGAATCTCAATGGCATGGTTACGCGGTGTGGGGCGGTGCGAGATGTCGGAACATCGTGGCGCTTTGGGCGGGTCCGACGGCTGTTTTAATGGCGTACGGGTTATCCTGGTCGCGCGGCGACGAACGGGCGTGTCTATGTTGTTCATAGGGTGGTGGCGATCCTGCTTGCACGTGGCGAGGGCGGCATGCAGTCTGTGGGCATGTGTCGCGGGTGGCACTCTGGAGTGCTCTCGGCATGCTCGCAGAGACATTGTGAGCAAGCGTTCCATGTGGTCCAGCGGCTGGAAAGGCTCAAGGCTTGGACAGGGGGTGGCGGTGGATGGTGGGGTGCCTACTAGACAAGGTTGGCGAGGATAGTGAGGCACCTAGCTGGCTGGTGACATTGGGGTGGCAAGGGCGCTCTCGGCATGCTTGACATTGATGGCATGGTCTGGTTTACGGTGAGCTAGAGTGGCTTAAACAAGTTAGATGATCTATTGAGGGTGTAACGTGAGCTAGATAGGGAACAAGTTAGGCCAAAATTTCTGCTCACTATAGTGTTTAATGTTTGTTGGTTTGGTGTTTGCAAGGTGTTTGATGAAATGGCCGAAAAATATTCAAATTTGAATTTTTGATTCAAACTTGGTTGGTGTGCAAGTTACATACTAGGGAGTCTCTGGTTTGTTGGAAAGGTCAAGGGGTACTGGTTTGGTTGGTTTTTGAAAATGGGTGATCTTCCCATATGTTAAAGATTCAATTTTGAATTGTCATTTGAATCAAGTTGCCAATTGTTTCTGTGAGTTAGAAAGGTGGGATTGGGTTCACTTTTACTTGGTCTAGCAAGGGATGAAAAGAAATGGAAATGTTTATGTTTGAAATCTTGGACTAGAAACACTTAAAGTGGCCTAGTGAGCAAGATTGGCAAAAATGACCATTTGCTTGTTTGATTTGTTTTTTATTTTCTCTTGATTTATTTCTGCTTGGAAATGATTTAGATGATGTTGTGTTCATCTTTAAACCATTCCTTGCTATTTATATCAATCACACAAGTCTATTCATGCATTCATAAAATCATCACATCCACACAAGCATTCATATTAATTTGATTAACAAAAGTTTTTGTTAATCCTAATTTTGTTGATTGTAATTGGGTAATCATTGTTTAATATTTTTGGGATGTTACATCTACTCCACCATACTCACTCCTGCTTAGACTAAGCCCGACGGGCTCTCCCCTCTACTTCTGACACCACGCCGCCGTGGTGCCGGAATCGCGAGGAGAGAGCTACAACCTCCGCTGCCTGCTGGAACAAGGTAGATGAATGTCTTCATCGAGTACCGTACGTGTGGCCGATTGCGGGAGCTCTGCCGGAACGCGAAGTCGGAAGGATCGTCTACGCGATCTTGAGATCGACAAGTGAACGACTACATCACCCATGAGAATCTTCTCTCGTTAACCTCTTTTTATCTTCGAGGGTTAGTACTCTATCGACCCGTTGCTACAATATAGTAGATAGATCTTGTCTTGTGTGTGTTCACACGATAGAATTTTTTTATTTTCCATGCTATGAACCTCTACAGAACTATGCTAAAATCTGGACGAATTTATGCCGAATTTGGGTGGAAAAGGACGTCCCGGGAACTTGGCCTGGGAAAGCGAGTGGAAAGCTCAGCGTTCCCAGGTCGAAAACGTGTTTTGTCTGGCCACATTTTGTTCTAGATTTAGTCCTGGGAACGCCCAACTAGTGGGGATGTTCTAAAGTCATGAACCTTCGGGACAGCAATTCCCCTCGTCTCCTCCATCAGGTCATGAATACACACCCTCGTCAGCTCCAGCAGCCAATCTCGTCAACTGAGTTGAGCTTGCGGCCTCCACCAAATCACTGCTACACCAGGGGGTCACTCCAAATCGCGAGCCTGCAGCCTTGACTCAGTCGCCGACGCACTGGAAGCTCGCCCGCATCGCGAGCTTGCAGCTTCAATGGAGTCACCGCTGCAGCAGGAGGTCACACCAAATCACGAGCCTGCAGCCTCGACTCAGTTGCCGACACACCAGGAGCTCGCCCCACATCGCGATCTTGCAGCTTCAATGCAGTCGCCACCGTACCAGGGGATCATCCCACATCGCGTGCTTGCAGCCTCCGCCGTGTATGCACTGGGAGCTCCCCCCACATCAGGATCTTATAACTTCCATGGAGTCTCCGCCGCCGCACTATGGCTCGGCCCAAATCGTGAGCTTGCGGCCTCCCGCGTTGCACCAAGAGATCGCCTCAACAGTACAGGCTACATAATTTGAGCTTCATGGGAGGAAGAGAAGGTACTGATGTGCAGTGTGCACACACAAAGGTTGCAGTGGTCACTCGAACAAGGAAAGGTAAGAATCATAACTCAAATCAATCTATATGATTCTTGTTTTGCTAGTATGCAATTCTACTTGTAAAAACATATCAAAGGGGATAATGTCCACTATATAATAAGGGATTAAAATAATTTTTACATATGACATCAAACAGATTATGTTTCTTGGCCTATTCAAAAGAACGGGTCGTAGTATACTGCAAATTGGCTTGTTGCAATGTTGCTTGCAGAAGGAAAACACAATTATTCACCTTGACTATATCTAATACTTTTGTACTATTATATAGTAGATGCAAAATAAAATAAGCATGAAATTAAATATAATATATTGCAATTTGATTATGTTCCAACAACATAGCAAAAATTACATACTTGACTGAATGATGTGTTATCCGTAAGGTTCGTATATGATGCAGTCAAACCATTATCGCATGAACCCTAGATCATGATACAAATTTGTGTGAAACCAAAGTTGTAATGTTCTCAAATTTCTTTGTAATAAGCTTGTTAGAATCTTACCAACAAAGAATCTGTGAAACTAGTAGTATTTCCATTTTTATTCACCCACAAGATATCTATCGGTACCTCAACACCCTATAATTAATAAAAAAAAGTAGTATGACTAGACTCATACATGCATTTATCAATATTTACGGAGCCATAAGCTGACCAGTGGTTCTTACATTATTGTTATAGTATTGTACTTCCTCACTTGGATCTTCCTTTGTGTTGGTTCCACTTTTCATTCTTTTGTTTGATTTCCCTTGCATTGACTTGGCCTGTTTTTTGCCTTTCTTTTTAGCCTTTTCTTACATTGATTCAACCCAATCATTTGGTCTCTTATTACTCTTCCGACCTTCTCTCTTTTTTAAACCAGCCACTAATGTCCAAAGTGTGATTTGGCGAACTTTCCTCATGGGAATCTTGTGGCTTGAAAGTGTCCTTTATCTTCTATTCTATGGTTTTGTTTATTGAATCAAGTGATCTGTCTAGGAAGAGGTATGATTCTTCAAAGTCCACTGCCCTTGAAGCCATGCGAGCAAAATTTTGCATATTGATCTGTATCGGTGTATTTTTTCTAACTTAGGATCTGCCACAATATCCTCTCCTCTGTTGTCTTATATGATGCCTGATCTTGCTTCTTTTGTCCATTGTTTAAGAATGTATGTTCCTGGAATCAGCTTGATATTCATCATATCTAGTGCTTTTAAAGCATGGCCGCAAAGGATTCCACGTTTCTCAAATTTATTACAACTACAAGAAACCGTTCGATTAATGGGGTGAACAGAAACTTTGTATCCATAATTACTAGTTGGCTGCCCTTCAAGATTGCAAATGGCAACACTAAACTCAATGATCAAATCATTTTGTACGGAGTTCTTGATATAAGTTGTTGTTGATTTTTCAAACTCCTCCTAGAAGAGTTTAAATATAGGTGGTGTATAAACATTTGCTGCTTGTTGTAGTACTGGTGTGCCCTTACGTTTTAGCATCGGCAACTTTTTCCTAACTTCATGTTCAGATTTTACCTCCTTCTCACGCTTCCCATGAACTGCCCTTTCAAAATGTTTGAAGAACCTCACTATGTCCAAATTAAATTTGAGATGCTGCTTCAGGTCCTTATTAATGCTCTCTCTGAGTTGTGTGCTTCACATTCCCAATGTAAACACATCCTTTATGTAGCAATAAGCCCACTTGTCCTTTAGTTTGTAAATACCATCCAACCAGCTTCCGTCCTTCACCTTAGACTACATCCACTTGAAAACTTCTTCAAACTTCTGTTCCTTTTCATATAAATACATGCAACGATTGTATTCCTTCAAGATTGTTGTTGTTTCATCATTTTTTTGACCAGGATCACTAGGCAGAACCATTTCTATTGGTTCTTCAGCCTTATGCAAGCTTAAATGTTTTATTGCATTCTGACCCATATGCCAGCAACACAAACCATGTATTGTATCCATAAACACCTCGCCCACTGCCCTTTCTATTTCCGCATTTTGATCGGTAAAAATTGTCTTGGGATGCTTTTGATTATGTGCTTCTAGAAAAGTTTCAAATAACCACTTCAAAGAATCTATTGCTTCTATTGTCTTGGGAAGCTCCAAAAACCACTATTTCTCAAAATGATTAAATCCAACAAAAAGTCCAAAAGGTCCGTACTCTTTGTTGGTAGAATACTTGGTATCAAATGTAATCACATCAACAAATAAAGCATATTCAATCAACATTTTAGCATCAACCCAAAATATATTGGCTATTTGTTCTTCACTATCTAGCTGAATAGCATATTGAAAGGATGGATTGTCAATGACTTGTTGCTGAAAATACTTCAACAAACCTCCTGCTTCTCCATACTGCAAACTACGTTGGCGCTTACCCCTCAAATAATTTTTGCGATCTTGAAGTGTGTACCCAAGATTGGATGTTCCACCCACAACTTCTCCGACAAAGACATGTGCTTCCTTTGGTGCAATGCCAACATGATTTTTTGCTTCTATGTCCATGGCATCAACTGGACATACTTTCCGCTGAGATTGGATGAAGTGGATCATATCTGGCCAATAGAAGACATGATTGTGCTCTCCCTCAAAGTCACACACTTCATATTTGTTGGTACTTATGTTCAGAATAATTCCCATGTGTCCTTTACATCCCGTTCTTGTTTCTCCCCACGAAGACTTGTATTGATCCTCCCGTTTATCTTTTGATCTGTGACCTTCCTTTACACATAAGAATCTTGTTGATGTCACAACTCCATCGTTATGTTACTATAATGCTTTCTAGCATCAAATCCGATTTTTCCTGCATAAGAGACCCAAAAATTCCATGCTTCATCTGTTGTACTAAATTTCATACCTAGGCTAGGAGTCCAATATGCAGTATGTTCATGCTTGGTGTTTGATTCCTGATGGTTGGTGTTTGATTCCATGTTGAGGCTGCTGAGATTTTCATCCTTATAATCGGACTGCATTAGTCCAGCCAGCAGAGAACATATGCAATTTAAAGGTTTGGGGAAGAATATGGTTCTGGAGAATATGGACCTGCTAGTTTTTGTGGGAAAATAATGGCGTGATAGTTTTTGGTGGGAAAAGCAATACGTGCTCTGTTTTTGGTGGGAAAATGGGCTGACATGTTCTTTTTTGGAGGGAACCATCAAAAGAAAAAATTCCCACCAAATTAGTTAGATAAATTACATGTTGTTACGCTGGTTAAATCTGGGCCATAGGAAGAATACAAGGCTGAGATTTGCCCAACTCCGCACGGTGGAGTTCAGTCCAACTCCAGGGGATCCAAACCTATGGAAACATTAATTACTATACTTTCTCCGTCTGCAAATAAGTGTATTTCTAGCCTTATTCTAAGTCAAAGTTAGTAAAGTTTGACTAACTTTATAGGAAAATGTAGCAATAATTATAACTCTTAATTGGTATCTTTAGATATGTTTTCAAATCTAGTTTTATAATATATAATTTTGATGTAATCTATATTGCTATATTTATCTATAAAGTTGTTCAAATTTAAAAAAGTTTGACTTAGACAAAAGTTAAAAATACACTTATTTACGGACGGAGGGAGTACCATGCATGTGATAGCCACATGATTTTCCTTTCCTTTGTGAATTGTGATTGATCGATCCCGTGTCATGCGCACCGTGCTTATTGCTTATGTTGGTTAATTTTTTGTACATAGTTATAATACTGTCTCTTGTTTCTACTGGAAAATGAACATAAAATGTTGTGTTTTCTCATCTCTTATTAGTAAGCACAAGAAAACTGAAGCCAATTGAACATTGTCTCCACGACGCGTTGACATCCGACGACCTTCATCTGGCCCATGGTAGCCTGCCTGCACTCTACCTCTAGTGGGCCGCTCAATGCCATGCCAGTCCCGGAACCGGTAGCATGAGCAAAACCGTTTTTAAAGAAAAGACGGGCTTCAATCTGTCCTGTTCACTACATGCGCCACTCTTTTACTATAACATCCCAGCATTAGAGCCTAGAAATAAGCTGAACCCAGATGTGTGCATTGCATTCATGCATAGAAAATCTGAATAATTTTCGCGCCTTTGAACAAAACTTGTCAAAATGATTGAAGCTTCTCTTAACTTGATGGAATAAGGAGTAGATCATCAAGTCGATTGCGATAAGTTTCAATATAACCTTTGCTAAAACATTATTTGGGTAAACATGATTTGATCTAAGGGTAGATTCAGATATAATAAAATTTTACTCATAATACATTGCTTAAATAACTAATATCTGATCCTTAAGGGATCCTATCATAATATTCAGCACAACAACTCATAAATGCCAAGTTAAGCTTACAACTAAAGTAATCTAAATGTAATGACTAATCCTAACCTATCTTATTCTTATCTATTCTTACTATGATTATCATAGTAATACCTAACTTTAACTCTTTAATGAGTTTGAGTTGGAAAAAAACTAAGTCAAGATCATTCACCATATATCTTTCTTTCTATATCAATCTTTATGGAACCTATTTTAATATCCGTTGTTCATCAATGATTGAGTAATCAACCATTGATTCACAAATTCTTTAACTATCAATACTTGATCTACTATTTTTGATCTTATCATAGCATCTACATAAATCTTTTAAAGAGGGCATAGTCCATGAATAACAGTCTTAATCCAATATGAGATACTAAGAAGATAATTTCAATACAATTGAAAGTTGTATCGATGAAGTCTTGAATAGCCAATTGGAAACCTAAGCTATAAATGATTAAAGGATTATAAGGATCATACTTGCTCACCAAGATAGGATACTTATATCAAATGCAAGTGATATTGGTGTGTAGAACATGATTGAAACCCTAGTAGAGATAAGTTATCCTAGAATAGTCATTACAAGACACATTAATGTAAAATAAGGTTAGAGTATGAGTTACTAGAGTAAATATAAGACAATATGATTCAATTAAAGCTAGTATAGAATGGAGTTATGGAAGTAGTGTTATTCATCTTGAAGGATAGTAAACTTTGGAGTAAGATAGTTGGATATATACATCTAACGAAGAAATATTAGGGATATATGATTAAGGAAGATTATGAGTGGAGTTGAAAGAATTACTTGTTGGATTGAAGATTATCAACAGTAAAGTTGTGGGTATAACCAAGCAAAGATATGAGCAAACTATGAAATGCTTTAGTATCAAACTCCTTGGATTCATCCATGAGTTTAGAAGAATAAAAGGTGAATAAGAACATTCTTGTGAAGTAAATCTCATCATACTAACTACGATGATGGATAGGAAGAAGTTTTATATCTAGGAAAGGAATTCCTCAATTAAAGGTTCAGGATGGTGAAGAATGGAAAGTAGACATTCTTGGTAAACAATCAACTCTAAATCTTAAACCAAATATAATATCCATTTCAGGAAATTGATTCATTATCTTATGTCTACATCACTCTATAGGAATATTTTCCTATAGCAAATCAAATAAGCACATCCCTGTCAATTCCAACCATCATAATTATATGTACTTAGGAATATCCTTACCAATTCCTTTATGAAACTTCCCCAAATATAATTTTCTATTTTAAAAGGTGATTTCATCAAATATCCGAAAGAGAAAACAATATGCTTAGTTATTAAATCTATACTCACATCCATAAAGGAATCTAAGTATATTAAAAACCCTAAACCCTAGGGTAAATATTCATAATTCAAACCCTAAACTTTTTTTGTTTATCATAATAGAATATATACATTTCTATTTTCCAAATTAATGTAAGTAGTAATAACCATATTAATTTCTTTTATATTTCATGCATCAAATAATGATATAGGATCATTATACATATAAAAAATTCTATTCAAACTATGAGCCAACTAGAGTTAAGATTTATAAACAAATAAGAATATATCATCTACTAAATCCATGGTTAAAAGTGGAAAGATAAATAATAAGAAAAGCTTCTACAAAATATTAAAAGGGGTTCATGTAGAGAAAATAAAATAAATATAAAAACATTATATAATAAAAGTTCACAAATGATACTAAATATGTTTTAGTATTACTACAATTATCCAGCAAATAATTCTACAAAGAAAATTTCAAATTAAAGATAATATACAAATCTGAAAAGGAAAATAGAAAATAGAAAACTGGAAAACAAATAAAAAACAAGACCTGGTCGTGGCCCAACTCATATCTGTTAACCTATCGCCCTGTGCAGCCTACTAAGGCCCAGTAACCAGCCCAACTCGTTCTCATATCTGGCTGACAGGTGGGACCAATGAGGGACTGCAGGTTGAGAAGAAAGAAACGCCAGGGTGTTTTCTGCAAAATCGACTTCGTCGTCTACCTCACCTACAGGAAGCAGCTCGCTGGTCGGAGCTCCGCCGTCGATCGACCGTCGCTCTACGATGCGTGCTGCCGTCTCTGGGAGGAGTAGATAAGATCGCCGCGTCCTCCTCTATCCTCTCATACCCATATCATCCTCAATCTCGCTCTCCAGAACCACTTTCCTTCCTCACCCGAAACCCTAGTTCGTCGGAGTTCGTCGTTCCGGTCAACTCCGATCACCCCTCGCCTCGTGGTAGCCACTGTTGGAAGTGCTGTCGTGGACTTACTCACCTAGGACCAAGCACGGAAGCCCGCACGCCGGGAATCATGTGAAATCGAGCATTCCTTTTCCTCGGCCGACGTGGCCATTATCGTCGATTCGTCGTCGTCACGCCTCCCCAAGCATGCTCGACCTCTCTATCATCATCAGGATAAGCTTACGCATCCCTGGACCCCATCTTTGCTTGCTAATTCTCACCGTAGGCCTAGTTTCGTTGAGCACCGCCGTTCGCCGGCGCAGAATCTCGTCGCCGATGCAGTTCTAGTGACCATTAGGTAGTGGCGCCACCACCAATAGGTTCGCCTTGATCTCCTCTGTCCAATGCACCTAGTCACAGCTCCGCTCGCGCACCAGATCGATCGATCGATCCTCAACCAGTGAGGATCCACCCAGCTGACGTCATGCCTATGTTAGATCGAACGACGTTAGCGAGTTTGACCAGTCTTTGCTTGCGTGGTGTGTGACATGGCCTAGGGGCGATAGGTCATTGATTGGGGGTAGTCAATCAGTCGGTAACAAATACATTTTCTAACCTGAAGAGCTGAGGTGGACATAGGCCCACTGGTCAGTGACTTAGGCTAGCTGTGGGTGCGGTGTAAAAAGTATTTCCTGTTTAAGAAATAAATAAAATGTTATAACTCAATTAATAATATTCCAGAAATCAAATAAATGATTCAATCTTGTTTAATTAATAACTTTTGATTTATAATTCAGAAAAATGTATATAATATACGAAAATTTGTAGAAAAATAAAATCTACAACTAAAAATTATTATCAAATATTATTATGTTGATTATTTTAATAAATATTATTTAATAAAGGTTTTATAATTAATAAAACTTTCAAAATTCATATTTTAATAATGGTAAATGTTAAGAATATAAATAAAATATCAAAAATCTTAAAAAAATAAAAATTATAATGTAAAACCATAGTCATGTATTATTATTTCATTTAATTAAATATTTATTATTTATTAAGTAATTATAAAGTAATAAGAATTGTAAAAATCATATCTTATTATTTATCAATCACAAAAATAAATGTAATATACCAAAATGATCACAAAAGTAAAATTTACATATTAAAAATATAATATTCCACTTTTGAGTTAAATAAAAATTCAAATACTTTAATAACTCAAATTTAAACTTATTTACTTAATTAATAATTCATATAAGGAATAAATAAAATCTGTTAATATTTCTAAAATAAGTAAATTAATTTTAATAAATAGTATTAGCCTTAAATAGTATTAATATGAAGCCATAATGGTTTAAAACATTATAAATACCTTTTTATAAAATTATCTTCAACCTTAAGTGAAGATCATAATCTAAAAGGATTCCTATTCATATTAAAAACCTTAAAGAACAACTTGTGAATAAATGAGATCCTTTCTATCTACTTTAACCACCAGATTACAAAAACTACCACCACACTATAGTAAATCCATAAGTAGTTAAGTAATATTATATCTTGGTTTATAAACTATAACCACTCCTCTATAAAAAGGTAAATGATGTTACCCCATTATAAACTCAATAAACCACTACACCAAGTAAAAGCATAACCATACTTAAGTAACCTTAAGGAAACATTACCAGGTACACAAGATACAAATATCATAATCATTATACTTTCAAACTATCTTTGTTTTAAAGTTACCTTTAGTCTACAAGAATCTAAATATAATACTATAAGCATTATTATATGTTTTATAGTTAACTTTGGTCTGAACTAGTTAAGAGATAAAGCATCTAAAGCCAAAACTATTCAAGCAAACACAAATAACATCAACCACCACTAACTAACCACAATGCTTGTTTAACCCTTAGATAAGGAATCTTTTCTTCAAAAGTTATTCGTTTTGCCACTTCAGACAATATATGACAAATAATCAAGATCACATTACTTCATAGTTCACTCATATACCTAGGAGCAATAACACTTAAGCTATTTATAAGTGACTCTACTTATAAAGTAAAGTTTGAAGATAAACTATTAAAGTATAAACAATTTTGAATAGCATTTCATAGATATATATTTTTTATTGCTGCATAAATATGTGCTGTTCACACACACACTCACAAGCCCTAATAAGAAGCACATGTGTGAAACTTATCTAAAAGAACAACACATTCTAAAGTAATCATTTACGGAATCCAAACCCTAGAACGACATTATTCCTGGGATTCGCGTTTATAACATGCATCACATTACTTATGCATAAAAGCATATTGCTTCTTTAAACATTAGTCCTTACCAGACCAATGATGCTGATTTCAGATATTGGATCTTATATTATCTTGAAGACCGTGAGTGCATAATCTTGCAATCACAAAAGGCAAGTTCACACTTGCTCATGTCCTTTGGTTATTTTCTGTAAAGTATTTTATAAATCCAATGTGGACATCAGCTGCATTTGAAAAAGGTCCAAAAACACTATTTTCATAATAATGTGATTATAAGTTATTACCATGAGGTAATAACTTACTATAAAGAGTTCCGGTGGTAAAGGAACATAATATCTAGGACTTAACAACCAATGTCGCCAGTGATTCTTGCACCGTATATTACGCGTTAACCATGAGATTTGGAATGGGACAGAGAAGTCAGCTGTATCCTTTTCCTCTTGTATGGAGGCAAGACGACCTTAACGTGACGTTGTGATTCCTTGTGTGGATCCAACATATGGGTGGGCACCCTTACGCCCCACACTTTTGGTGTGTAGATTATCTATGAATGGTGTTTAGGGAGAGAGTCCATGTAAATGGTACTAATCCGGGCATCACTAGGTCATAGAGTCTTCGGGAACTCATCAGGGTTTTAGCCTGCCCGAAAGGGGGCTTAACGAAGATGAGCCAGCCTGAAGGATCGTGCAGACATATGAGGTCGCGGAGAGGCAGTGATTGGCTTGGAACAACTACTAGGCCCCACAACATGGAATTGTGGACGGGTTAGCTGCCCTGTTGTGCAACAAGGAGTTGATCTCTCATGGGAAAAGTAACGCACCTATGCAGAGTGTAAGAACTGTAACTTGTTACTCCTGTTAGGGAAGGAGCTCTAACAGCTGGGGAAAGGAACTCCATGAAAGTTCTAGTAAACCCGTGAAGGCTGGTGGACATAGCTTTTCAGAATAAAAGCAACCTTTGAAGAAATGTTTATGAAAACTTGCATTTCCTATGACCTACGGTCTGTGGCTGTAGTTATAGTGCATCAAACACTCCTTTTCTAGTGAATTTTCTAAGCACGCTCGTACTCAAAGTATCTTCTTAAGTCTTGCTAGATTCTGAAGCCGTGATTGACAACATCTACATCAAGTTATGCTCCAGGATTCATCATCCAAAGCTAAAGCTCTTCAATGAAGTCAAGGGGGTGAACATATACATCAACTCAAATGAAGATGAAGTTACTGATTAGATAGGAATATAATCTCTAGCCAAAGAACCTAATTCTGTAGTGTATTGCAATAGCAGCAATGCTAATCCCTTAATTAAATTACTAGTTTTAATAGTTTAATAGCTCTTGCGTTGTTTATCTTTGATTCTTTTCTGTAAGAAGTTCTTTCTATCTCTTTAACCTAGAGTGTTCTCTGGATCTTGTGTAAAGAGTGAGTTGTAACCTTTAGCCATGTATTGGAACTGCTATGTTTCTGTTGTGCCATTTTGAGGGATGTAATACTAGTGAACAGTGTTTCATTGGTGTTATATCAACGACTATATTATACTACATCATGCAGTGGTATGCTGGGTCACCGCAGTTGGTATCAGAGCATATGCTTTGACCTTAGGTTGTAAACCTAGTAAATGGGTAGAACCCGTAGGACAATCCTAGAAATAATAAAGATTTCTCTAGTGATATGAGGGATATTCACTTGAGGATAATCCTGTTATGTTACTAGTGCGATAACTCTTTCGTATGATTGGAATTCCGATCATAACCCAAGAGTTTTAACTCTATGTGACTGATGATAAATTTTTATCTACAGTTCCACATGGCACCTCGATATCCACCACAGAATGTTCAAGTGATGAACAGGACATTGAATGACTACGGAGGGGATTGGACTGATAATCTCTGACAACTTCTATGGAGTTTGGAATGTGAATCAAGACTTTTGGTCAAGGTTTACAGTTACTATGATGGGCAGGTATTAGCTAAATACCGTGTCATGATCATGTTACCCAAGAAGTTAGGACTTAAGGGAGAAATGCCATCAGGAGAGGCAAGGTGCATGGCATCTCCATATCAGATTGCCGTAGCAGCAACCATAGCCATGATCTGAGAACAAAAATCCCAAGCTCTAAAAGGTAGTACTCACACCATTATACCTCATGAAACCGTAAACCCAGAGCAGGAGTTAGATCAGTCTACTCTAGTCCAAACTGAATCTACTCTAGCTGTAGAGTATATGGATCGTTATCGGTCTTTGCTAAACACTTATCATCACACTCACCAAGTCTTAGTTCAGGAGCTAGATACGGTCATTGAGATTTTACTGATCCTGATAAAGGAATGGCACATAGGAAGAAGTTAGATAAAGAAGCTAGACATCCTAAATACATACCTTCAAGAGAAGTGTATGAGGAAACTGAGTTTGATGACCCATACTCGGAAAATTATTCCTATTACCAAAATGATTTCAAGCCACCTGGAGACCTATGGACAAAATATAACTCCGAACAACAGGAATGGAATAAAGTTACTCCAAATAACCGTGAGCCAAACAAGTATGGATGGGGAATAGAATCTCAAGGTGGAACCATAGGAAATCCTATACCTTGTGATACATGTATTGAAGAAGAAACCAACTATAACCATAGAGAGACTTATGGACCATATGGGGGTGATACCAATCCAATTAACTTAGAAGATTATTCCGATAGCTACTACACTAATATATATGACTGGATCCAAGAAAAATCTAAGGAACCAACTTACTATGAGGAAGTGTTGCCGGAAAACCAGGAATATACTGTAGAAGACTATGCCAACTCTAGTCAATTTTTGATGAGTAATCTCAGTCTCGGTACTTATAACCAAGAATACGCACCTCCTGGATGCTATTATGCTCCATAAGGCAGTCGTAGGACTTCACGTCATCATGGACGGAACTCCAGGAAACACTAGAGGAAGATGAATGTAAGAAAGGAACGACATCCCAAGGTATGAGGGCTTGAATAATGTATATAGAAGGTAATGCGTATTGTAGTTTGAAAGGTTTGCCGAAATAAGTGAGGATATACCCACAAGAACAAGAAGTTCTTGTAAGATAGTTGTGTAAATAGGTGTGGAGCAAACCGTTGGAACATCTAGTGCATTTGTAAATTATCTAAAAACCTATGAATAATACATGGTGTATGTTTTGTTGTTTATCGACTTTTGGATTTTCTTGAATCTTCTTGATTGCTTAGATCTGTACATGAAGTTCAATTAGGTGTGCAAATGCATGATGTAACACCCAGTTATTACTTGATGTTATGGACCTAGATAGGAATGGGAATTCGTGTAAGGGAGTGACGAGTTCTAAAGAACAAGATGAAGACTTACTTGAAGAATGAAGCAAAATATAAGGATTATTAACACCATTTGGAGGATAGATAAAGCATAGATTAATCTTAGCCAGATTTAAGAAACAAGTGTAGTGTAGAAGATGTATGAAACAACAAGAAGGGATGAACTTAAGGTTCAAACAAGTAGGTGATATTACTATGGGAATAATAAAGTAGTAATCCCTAGGTCCTGGAAGCATCATAAATTAGTACAAAGATGAAGTTGAGGAGCAAAATGGTAGGAAAGCTCTGACAATTCAGAGAGAATGTCAGTAGTAGGTAGGAAACCGTAGAGTAATGTATACAAACTAAAATGATCCGCCTTTGGTACTTAATCCCTAGTCGGTATTCTGATCCATAGTTGGTATTTTGTCCGCAACTGGTATTTCGTTAACATAGTTAACCAGATCTTCTTAAAAGTTGCATAAAGAGCATAAAATTTGACCTAAAATCAAAGAAGACCTAAGGAAGTACAAACATTTAAGGCGATCATGTTTCGAGATGCTTAGCAAAGTCAGACTTATCCCAGCGAAAATGTCTAATTGTAAGTACGACATATAATGCTGAAATATTTGCTTTGGAGATCCACAAATGTATGGATACACCATACAATCTTTCATCAGACCCTAATCAGGTAAAATATAAACTGAACAGAGACCAACATTCTAGTTATAAAGCCAATAAATGTTATATATACAATTTAAAGATTTTTAGTAAACCCAAAGGGGGAGAGCAAACATTATAAATGAAAGTTGAAGAAGTACTGTGTCAACACCTAGATTTTGAATTCCAGATGCCTGTTATCCCATACATCGCAATCCCAGGATTACCATTTTTGGGAGACATAACAGATTTAGATACCACAGTACCTCATCCATTACAAACCATACATAAGGTCTCACACAAATAGGGATCTCATGATCCAGTTCTTAATACAACTCAAGCAGCGGAAATACGTAATAATAACGGTAGCGTAGGCGAAGCTCAAACTTTGGGGTCACAGGCAATGCTGATGATGGGAGATGATCCTAGTTGTCGTAACCTTCCTGGGGTCCATCCTCCTGGTACTCCTCTTCATAGTCTGGCCACGGGAATAGCCAGGGACAAAGCCATGAGTACTCTTTAAGTACTCGCAAACTAATAATAACAAGGGAAAGGGTTTTTGTAATAGGACACTAATCTCTAGGGTTGTTTTGCAAAAAGCCAAATTTACATCTACTAAGTTCAGAAATGAAGAAAGCGAGTTGATGTTTTATAACACCTAAGTCGGAACTTGTATTTCATATCACAACTCTGTTGTGGTCAAGTCAAAATCTCAATCCATTTCACAAGTCATTTTGAAAACATCTGACGGGGGAACAGTATGGCCACTCCAACTGTCCATAACCATGACCTGACTATTGAATAGTTTGACACTCTGCAGAGATTGTACACTTTCACCACAACATTCGATGCATCCGTCAGGAAAAAATCCTGAATTCACCATACTTAGTATGCGGATAATCAAGCCTAACCTTTCGATTACATGCCCTAGTATAAGCACCTCTCCTGTGAGTTTGGCCTCCCAACCATGACCAACTGTCATCTTGGGTACTGCACAGGTGGACAATCTTCACAAGGTAGCCTCAGCTCAGACCTTGGCCGCGAGGGAACTAATACTAAGGTATATAAGTTTCCAGTCAAGCCCTACCCAATTCTCGGGTATTGTGGTTGTACGGTCAAATTGGAATGGTATCGCATCCAGACAACCATCAGTTTTATAAAGGGGTAAGGCTCATTCCTCAACATTTTCATCACCAAAAATCATCTGGTGTTCGGAAACACATGTCCAAAACATTTCAAAAAAATGATCCATCATTCCAAGGTTTTCATAACCATTTTCACTAAGTATTCCCATCTAAAGTTGATCAAGTTTTTATGCTTAGCACTAGCATCTACAAGTGGGGGTAAGTACTAATGAGGGGTGGTAAACTAGTGGAGTTTTACCAAGTTCAATCTCATGCCTTAGGATGACATAAAGAATATCTAGCTTAGGACAAGTTTTATGCTCTTTATGCAACCTTCAATTATCTTTCTAATATCTACAATTTACTCAAGTAAACTCTAAGTAAGAGCTTTGATAAAGAAATAAAGTAGCAAGCTTATAAGTAAAACTAGGAATGGGGTTATCAAGTGGGTATGATCACATATGCTTAAGGCATATAGTTGGCATGGTAACAAGCAAGTATTTGCTTGCATAGGTCAACTTGCTTAGTAAGGCATGCTAAAGTAGAGTATATTGCAAGTGTTAGCTTGCTCAATCAACTAGTAGTATTAGGCTTGCCTTTTGCAGAGCAGTGGTTGAAGTTCCCCTCGGCTTCTTCTTCGTAGTATCCTCCTTCCTCCTCGTATCCTTGTTCGGTACTAGCGTCTATAAATAAATACGAGGTACACAATCACCAAACAATACTTAACTACTTTCAATCATCGCACAAAAGGGTCCTATAGATGATCTAGCATCATCACTAACATTACAAGATTAAAGCTTGGTTTAATTTCTTTTATTTTTAGAAAAGTAATTTCTACTCATTGAAAAACAACTTAAGATTCAATATTCTCCAAACCAAACATGGGAATGTGATTTAAAGTACATGGGAATTTGATTTAAAGTGGTGTCAAGATTTAATAAGATTTAACCTTTTATTTTAAATAAAATAAGTGACTAGAAATGCCTATGTGGCATCCTTTTATTACTTGAACATTATTTCTGTAAGTAAACCCATATGTTTTTATATATTATGAAAGGTATGATCAAATGTGATTTTTGAGAGTTGCAATCAACTCAAAAGCTATTATAGTTTAAATTCGAAAAATGTTTGACTGCAGAAAAGGTTCTGCCTTGTTATTTTTACCAAGGTTGATCTATAGATTCAAATGTTTTGAATCCAACGGGCTTGGATTAAGCATTTCAAAACCATTATAACAAAATTGGTTTCATTCAATTTGGTTCACTGAATCGAGCTGGGTTGATTTTTGAAACTGGGTACATAACTATGTTTGAATTAAAATGGAAAAGTTAAATTCAAGCTCGGGCTCTTGATAGCGCTAATGGGCGGCCAGTGTCACTCATGCTTGAGGCTCAACTAACAGGGGGTTCCACCAGTCAGTGGCTCTTTAAACGCGAAGCGGTATGGGGCAACGTGGTGCGTTGGATCTAGTTCTTATCCAACGGCTCTAGTTCATCGTCCACGCCACGTCCGGCAGGCGTGAACCCTAACGGCAGTGGGGGGTCATGGGAGGCTCACCGAGGCTCAGGCGAGGGTCGGCGAGGCGGGCGAATGAATAAGTCGATGACGGCGAACCTCCTGGTACCGGCAGCTTCTCCTGGGGCGGCTCCAATCGCTGGCTTCCTTCTTCTCGAGCAGCGGTGGGCTCTGGCCAAATTCCGGCGATGCGCTGCTCTCCTTGCTCCGGGAACAGGGTGGAACGATTAGTGAGGATAGGGGAGTGGAATGGTGTGAAGAAATCGAGCGGGGGAGGCCTCTATTTATAGTGGCGAGAGGGGACCGACGGGCGCAAGCTGAGCTCGTCGTGGTCGGCAACCTGAAGGGCTATCGGCGTGGGGCGGTAGAAGCGGTGCTGTGCTCCTGGAGAAGCTCAATGACATGGTGGCGGTGGGGCGGTGCGGATTGGTCGGTGCTACGGCGTGCCGTGCGGAAGTTTTTATGGCGCACATCGCGCGTGGTCTACGCGGTGGCGAACGGGCGTGTCTGCGGGGTTGCTAGGACGGTGTGATCACGTATGCACGCGGCGAGGGCGGCGTGCGGTCTGTGGGCGTCTGTCGAGCGTGGTGCACGGGGCGCGCTCTCGGCATGGTTGCAGAGAAGGTTGGAATGGTCTGTGCGTGTGGTCCAGGGGCTGACATCGCTCGCGGCTAGGACAGGGAGTGGGGGTGGGGTGCTGGATTGCTCCCAGACATGTTGGATAGGCTTGGTGCTTCTCCTAGCTCGCTATCGACATGTGGGTGGCAAGGTGAGGCTCGGCCTGCTCACCGTTGATGACAATGGCCAGCTTACAGTGGTGCTAGAGATTAGTTTAGGTTTTTAGATGATCTACTAAGGCTAGTGGTGTCCAGAGAGGGAACAAGTTAGGCCCAAAACACTGCACACTATAGTGTTTTGATTTTGTTTGATTTGAATCAGCAAGGTGTTTGATGAAATGGCCGCATGAATTCAAGTTTTGAATTTTGAAAAGATTTTTGGTGGGTGTGCTAGGCATGTGCTGGTGAGTCTGTAGATGCTTGGGTTTTGAAAGTTGAGCTTGTTTGAGTGGTTTTTGAAAAAGTGGGATCTTCCCATATGATACAGATTCAATTTTAAACTGTCATTTAAAGTATGCATTTGAATGTTTCTGGATGATCACTAGGTGGGCCTTGATACTTTGTTATAAGTACTATCAAGGGGTGCAAATATCCAAACGAGTTTCTGTTAAGTTCTGAAAGTTAGAGATAGCCAAAGTAGGCATGGGAGTTAATTTGGCCAAAGTGACCATTACCTTATTTTGTTTGTTTTGATTTATTTGTCTTTGGGAAAAGTGTGGGGATTGTTTAGATGATGTTTATTTCACCTAAGAATCATTTTACAAGCAAAGAAACACACAATCATGGCAATTCAAAAGAATCCAAATTGTCATGCTTACACATATCCATGCCTTCATATTTTTATTTAGAAAGGTTTTTGTTAATCCTAAATTTTGATGATTAGAGTTTGATGATCCAAGTTTCATATTTTTGGGATGTTACAAACCTTCCCCCCTTAAACAAAATCTCTTCCCGAGATTTGAAAAAGGACGAAAAGATTACCTAGGATTGGAAGAGATCGGGAAACTCCGTCCTGATGTGATCTTTGCGCTCCCAGGTAGCTTCTTCTTCTATGTGGTTGCTCCACTGAATCTTGAGAAACTTGATGCTTCGGGTTCTGGTAGTTCTGAAGGCTTCTTCCAAAATATGGATGGGTACTTCGGGATAGGTCAGGTCATCGTTGATCTCTATGGTCTGATGATCGATATTCTTGAACACTTCGGTCTTCTCTAGAACTTCGAGACACTTGCAAAGTAATGAGATATGGAACACCTTGTGCACGGCTGACATCTCTTCGGGTAGTTCCAATTGATACGACACTTCTCCTCGACGGTTCAGAATCTTGAAGGGTCTGATATATCTGGGGGCTAACTTTCCTTTGAGTTAGAAATGCTGCATTCCCTTCAATGGCGACACTTTCAGATATACAAAATCTCCTATGTTGAAGGCGAGGTCTCGACGTCTCTTGTCGGCGTAACTCTTCTGTCGGGACTGGGCGGTCTTGAGGTGCTCACGAATCTTGTGAACCTTCTCTTCTGCTTCTCGTAGGATATCGGGTCCGAAAATCTGACTCTCTCCTACTTCCAACCAATTCAAAGGGGTGCGACACTTTCTTCCATACATGAATTCAAATGGGGCCATTTGCAAACTAGCTTGATAACTATTGTTGTATGAAAATTCTGCACACGGCAGACAGTCTTCCCACTTAGATCCATACTCTAACACACATGCTCTCAACATGTCTTCGAGTATTTGATTTACTCGCTCCGTTTGTCCATCGGTCTGAGGGTGATATGCGGTGCTGAAATCTAGGCGGGTTCCTAAGCCTTCTTGGACTTTCTTCTAGAATCTCAAGGTAAATTGAGTTCCTCGATCAGATACGATGTTCTTGGGGACTCCATGCAAACTGACGATTCTAGCGATGTATAACTCCGCTAGCTTCCAACTCTGATATGTGGTCTTGACGGGTAAGAAATGGGTGACTTTGGACAATCTGTCCACTATGACCCAGATAGAGTCATTTCCCCTACTAGAAGTAGGCAATCTGGTGATAATGTCCATTCCAACGGAATCCCATTTCCATTCCGGAATCTGCAATGGTTGCAACAATCCAGCGGGTCTTTGATGTCCGGCATTGACTCGCTGACATATATCACACTTGGCGATATAGCTTCCGTTTTCTCTCTTCATCTTATGCCACCAAAATTGCTCTTTCAAATCTTGATACATCTTAGTTCCTACGGGGTGGATAGAATAAAGAGTATCATGAGCTTCCTTGAGAATAACTTCTTTCAACTCAGAATCTGTTGGTACACAAAGGCGTCCTTTGTACCACAGAACTCCTTCTTCATCTTCGGCGAATCCAGGTACCTTGCCTGTACCGATACGACGCTTGATTCCGTCGATACTAGCATTTCCTTTCTGCGCCTCTTTGACCTAGCTGATCAAAGTGGGTTGAAGTTCTATGCTAGCCAAAAATCCTTCACTCACTAATTCCATTCGAAAATCTTCCATCTCTTTGTGCAAGCTTGGTTGCTCCTTCAAAATCATGGAGTTCAAGCGGCACGGCAATCTGCTAAGGGCATCTGCTACCACATTGGCTTTACCAGGGTGATAGTGAATGTCCAGATCGTAATCCTTGATTAACTCAATCCATCTTCTCTATCTCATATTTAGCTCCTTCTGAGTGAATATATACTTTAGGCTCTTGTGATCCGAATAAATCTCACAACAATTTCCCATCAGGTAATGCCTCCATGTCTTCAGGGCTAGAACTACGGCTGCGAGTTCGAGGTCATGGGTTGGGTAATTTTTCTCATTTTGTTTCAGTTGTCGAGATAGATAAGATATAAATTTTCCTTCTTGCATTAGCACACATCCGAGACTGATCTTGGATGCATCGCAATACACGTCGAAGGGCTTTGTGATATCCGGCATGATTAAGATTGGGGCTGAAATCAATCTCCTCTTGAGTTCTTGAAAACTCGCTTCACATTTGTCTGTCCATTCAAACTTCTTGTCCTTCTTCAGCAATTGGGTCATGGGTCTGGTGATTCTCGAGAATCCTTCTACGAACTTGCGGTAATATCCCGCCAATCCAGGAAATGCACGAACTTGGGTTTGGGTGATTGGGGCTTGCCAATCTTCGACATCTTTCACCTTTGCAGGGTCAACGGTAATTCCTCCGGCTGAGACAATGTGACCGAGGGATCCTACCTCCTGTAACCAGAATTCACATTTGCTAAACTTGGCATACAATTGATGCTCTCTAAGGGTTCCAAGAATGGTCCTTAGGTGTAGCTCATGTTCTTCTTCCGATTTGGAATAAATCAGAATGTCATCGATGAAAACAACTACAAACTTATCCAGGAAGTCCATAAAAATCTTATTCATGAGATTCATGAAATAAGCAGGGGCATTGGTTAATCCAAACGACATGACAGTATACTCGTATAATCCATAACGGGTGGTAAAGGCAGTTTTGGGAATATCCTCTGACGAATCTTAAGTTGATGATAGCCAGTTCTAAGGTCAATCTTAGAAAACACTTTGGCACCGGTCAACTGATCAAACAAATATTCTATCTTGGGCAAGGGATACTTGTTCTTGATGGTGACATCATTCAACTTCTGATAATCCGTACACAAACGGTTACCTCCATCCTTCTTGTCGACAAATAAGACAGGTGATCTCCATGGTGACGCACTTGGTTGAATTAATCAAATTTCCAACATGGAATCCAGTTGCTTCTTCAGTTATGCTAGTTCCGACGGGTTCATACTATAGGGTCTCTAGGCTATGGGTTCTGTTCCAGGGATTAGTTCAATCATAAACTCGATATCCCGATCTAGGGGCATACCGGGAAAAACATCTGGAAATACATCTGGGTATTCACAGACTATCCGGACTTGGTAAATGGTAGGTTGGGCTATACTCTTGTTGCACTTGAATTGACGAGGTAAGGTTTCAGATATATGCTCGACTGATATTCATTGTCTTGGTCATGGTTATGGCTTTCTTGGCACAGTCAATCAATCCTTTATGTTTGGACATCCAATCCATTCCTAGTACTACTTCCAAACCTTTAGTTTCGAGTACTATCAGGTTAGCATAAAAATCTATGCCATGGATTCGGATAGGGACGGCTTTGCAAATTTGCCTAGCCTTGGTGGTTGAACCAGGAATTTGAACGATCATAACATGCTTCAGTTTGGTTGGTTGGATTTTACTAGTGCATTCAAATTCTTCGGTGACAAATGTGTGCGATGCACCAGAATCAAACAACACTCGAGCAAGTACTGAATTAACAGAAACCATACCCAGCACGACGTCTGGCGCTTCCTGAGCTTCTTCAGCATGCATGAGAAAAAGATGGCCATTGCGGTTGAGCGAATTGCCTGGGACAAACCTTCTTCCTGGCTGAACATGATGCTGTTGCTGAGCTGGGGCATTTGCATTGGGGGCTGTGGCATTCTTCTTGTTGGGGCACTCGTTGGAGTAGTGACCCTTATTTCCATAGTCATAACAAGTCACTTGGGACTTGTCCTTTGCTGCAACAGGCACATCATTGCTTCCAGTCCTTGGGGCAGTGTTGGTGTTGGCGGTAGCATTGTTGTTGGTGAACTTGGGTGGGGAACGATTGAAATTGCTAGAGTTGCCGGGGTTGTTGTGATTTCCTCCGGGCCTAGGGTTTCCACGGTTGGGATACGTCAGACGGTTCATCGGTGGTCTATTGGTTCTCGGGGAAAATCCTGGAAATGGGTTGGGGCGATACTTTGGGGTTTGATGGGTTCCTGGTTGATGCATCATGCGACGCTTGCGGTTCTCATTGGCTTGGTTGATCTTTCCTTCCATCTGGATGGCAGAGTCAACCAGGGCTTCAATATCATCAAAGGGGATATTGACTAACACAGTCTGCATCTCATCGTGCAAACCATTCAAGAATCTCTCCTTCTTCTTGGCTTCGGTGTCGATTTCATCCGGGGCATACCCAAAAATTTGTCACGGTATTCCACTGCGGTCATCCTTCCTTGCTTCAGTTCTCTGAACTAATCTCTCATTCTCTTGATCAAACCCGGTGGCACATGGGTTCTGCTGAACTTGACCTTGAATTCCTCCTAGGTCATCATCTGTCCTCCGGTCATCGCACGAACGCTGTTCCACCATGCTCTGGCATCTCCGGCTAGATAGTGGGTGGCGAACATAACGTTCTCATTGGCTTCCACTCCGGCGACTTCTAGGTTGTTTTCCATGGTTTGCAGCCAGTCATCATCATCTAGGGGCTCTTTTGACTTACTGAAAACAGGTGGGTTGGTGTTATGGAAATTCTTGAGCTTAGATCCATGGTTGTCCTGATTTCCGTGGCCTTGATTGTTGTGGGCTAGCTAAGCTATCTGTTGAAGGGTGGCTAGGTTGGCTTGATGTTCAGCTCTTTCAGCTTCGCTGTCAGAAACTAACATTTGCAGGATCTGCAACATCAGGTCCGGGGATGAACCACTTCCTCCGCGAGGCATCTGAAGATTGAGATAGATCATGAGAAAAGAGGGAAATTTCTAAGGTGTCGGGACTTTCAAAAGTTTTTAAAGTTTGACTCAGATTTTCTTGCTTTTTCCCTCATTCATTCATTCATAGCACACGATACAAACACACACCACAAAACAAGAAAAACAGATGGTTTTAAGAACCATTCCGGAAACTACGATACAGTGGTACCGAATACAACTCACTACGTTTGTGCACTAGCGTAGTTGTGAGTTTTACTAAAAGTGATTTAGGGTGCAAAATTTGATTTAAGATTCGAAATAATTTTGGAGTAGCGTGATTTTTTATGAAAGAGTCCAAGAGGTAAGAATGAGAATAAGTTTTTTTAAATATTTGCTTCCTTTGATTTTGAAACTAAGTTTTTGATTCAAACGTCCAGTCTAACTAGGGTGTCCTATGGTCAGGATGGCTCTGATACCAACTTGTCAACACACGGATTTTTAATTCCAGATGCCTGTTATGCCATACATCGCAATCCCAGGATTACCATTTTTGCGAGACATAACAGATTTGGATACCACGGTACCTCATCCATTACAAACCATACATAAGGTCTTACACAAATAGGGATCTCATGATCCAGTTCTTAATACAACTCAAGCAGCAGAAATACGTAATAATAACGATAGCATAGGCGAAGCTCCATCTTCGGGGTCATAGGCAATGCTGACGATGGGAGATGATCCTAGTTGTCGTAACCTTCCTGGGGTCCATCCTCCTCGTACTCCTCTTCATACTCTGGCCACCAGAATAGCCAGGGACAAAGCCATGAGTACTCTTTAAGTACTCGCAAACTAATACTAACAAGGGAAAGGGTTTTTGTAATAGGACACTAAGCTCTAGGGTTGTTTTGCAAAAAGCCAGATTTACATCTACTAAGTTTAGAAATCAAGAAAGCGAGTTGAAGTTTTATAACACCTAAGTGGGAACTTGTATTTCATATCACAACTCTGTTGTGGTCAAGTCAAAATCTCAATCCATTTCACAAGTCATTTTGAAAACATCTGACAGGGGAACAGTATGGCCACTCCAACTGTCCATAACCGCGGACGCGGCTATTCGAATAGTTTGACACTCTGCAGAGATTGTACATTTTCACCACAACATTCAATACATCCGTCAGGAACAAATCCTGAATTCACCATACCTAGTATGCGAATAATCAATCCTAACCTTTCGATTACACGCCCTAGTATAAGCACCTCTCCTGTGAGTTTGGCCTCCCAACCATGACCAACTGTCATCTTGGGTACTACACAGGTGGACAATCTTCACAAGGTAGCCTCAGCTCAGACCTTGGCAGTGAGGGAACTAATACTAAGGTATATAAGTTTCCAGTCAAGCCCTACCCAATTCTCGGGTATTGTGGTTGTACGGTAAAATTGGAATGGTATCACATCCAGACAACCATCAGTTTTATAAAGGGGTAAGGCTTATGCCTCAACAATTTCATCACCAAAAATCATCTGGTGTTCAGAAACACATGTCCAAAACATTTCAATAGAATGATCCATCATTCCAAGGTTTTCATAACCATTTTTACCAAGTATTCCCATCTAAAGTTGATCAAGTTTTATGCTTAGCACTAGCATCTACAAGTTGGGGTATGTACTAATGAGGGGTGGTAAACTAGTGGAGTTTTACCAAGTTCAATCTCATGCCTTAGGATGAGATAAAGACTATCTAGCTTAGGACAAGTTTTATGCTCTTTATGCAACCTTCAATTATCTTTCTAATATCTACAATTTACTCAAGTAAACTCTAAGTAAGAGCTTTGATAAAGAAATAAAGTAGCAAGCTTGTAAGTAAAACTAGGAATGGGGTTATCAAGTGGGTATGATCACATATGCTTAAGGCATATAGTTGGCATGGTAACAAGCAAGTATTTGCTTGCATAGGTCAACTTGATTAGTAAGGCTTGCTAAAGTAGAGTATATTGCAAGTGTTAGATTTCTCAATCAACTAGTAGTATTAGTCTTGCCTTGTGCAGAGCAGTGGTTGAAGTTCTCCTCGGCTTCTTCTTCGTAGTATCCTCCTTCCTCCTCGTATCCTTGGTCGGTACTAGCATCTATAAATAAATACGAGGTACACAATCACCAAACAATACTTAACTATTTTCAATCATCACACAAAATGGTCCTATAGATGATCTAGCATCATCACTAACATTACAAGATGAAAGCTTGGTTTAATTTCTTTTATTTTTAGAAAAGTAATTTCTACTCATTGAAAAACAACTTAAGATTTAATATTCTCCAAACCAAACATGGAATCATGTTGACACATGTCATCACCACACATTTCAGTACATGGGAATGTGATTTAAAGTGGTGTCACGATTTAATAAGATTTAACCATTTATTTTAAATAAAATAAGTGACTAGAAATGTCTATGTAGCATCCTTTTATTACTTGAACATTATTTCTGTAAGTAAACCCATAAGTTTTTATATATTCTGAAAGGTATGATCAAATGTGATTTTTGAGAGTTGGAATCAACTCAAAATATATTATAGTTTAAATTTGAAAAATGTTTGAATGCAGAAAAGGTTCTGCCCTTGTTATTTTTACCAAGGTTGATCTATAGATTCAAATGATTTGAATCCAACGGGCTTGGATTAAGCATTTCAAAACCTTTCTAACAAAATTGGTTTCATTCAATTTGGTTCACTGAATCGAGCTGGGTTGATTTTTGAAACTGGGTACAGAACTATGTTTGAATTAATATGGAAAAGTTAAATTCAAACGACTGGGCTGCGCGAGAACTGCTAATGGGCCGGCCCAGTGTCACTTTGCGGCACGGGGCTCAACTCACAGGGGGTTCCACCAGTTAGTGGCTCTTTAAACGTGAAGATGTACGAGGCAACGTGGTGCGTTGGATCTAGTTCTAATCCAACGGCTCTGGTTCATCGTCCATGTCGGGCAGCGCCGGCGAGACAGAACCCTAACGCGGCAGGTGGGGGTCGTGGGAGGCTCACCGGGGCTCAGGCGAGGGTCGGCGAGGCGGGCGAATGACAAAGTCGACGATGGCGAACCTCCTGGTACCGACAGCTTCTCCTGGGGCGGCTCCAATCGCTGGCTTCCTTCTTCTCCAGCAGCGGCAGGCTCCGGCCAAATTCCGGCGATGCGCTTCTCGCCTTGCTCCGGGAACGGGGTGGAATGATCAGTGAGGAGAGGGGAGTGGAATGGTGTGAAGAAATCGAGCGGGGGAGGCCTCTATTTATAGTGGCGAGAGAGGACCGACGGGCACAAGCTAAGCTCGTCGTGGTCGACGGCACAGAGGGCTATCGGCGTGGGCGACAGTAGGGGGTGGTGCTGTGCTCCCTGGCGAAGCTCAACGACGTGGTGGCGAGGCGTGGGGCGGTGCGGATTGGTCGGAACGCTGTGGTGCTCTGAGCGTGCGGCGGAAGTTTTATGGCGCCTGCGGCGTGGTCTGCGGCGAACGGGCGTGTCTGCGGGGGTTCTTTGGACGGTGGTGATCACGTATGTACGCGAGGCGGCGCGGGCGTGGGCGTCTGTCGGCGTGGCGCACGGTAGCGCGCTGGCATGCGAAGAGAAGGTTGGCATGGTCAGTGCATGTTGTCCAGGGGCTGGCATCGCTCGCGGCTGGGACAGGGAGTGGCGGTGGGGTGCTGGATTGCTCCCAGACATCTTGGCTAGGCTTGGTGCTTCTCCTAGCTCGCTATCGACATGTGGGTGGCAAGGTGAGGCTCGGCCTGCTCACCATTGATGACAATGGCCAGCTTACAATGGTGCTAGAGATTATTTTAGGTTGTTAGATGATGTACTAAGGCTAGTGGTGTTCAGATAGGGAACAAGTTAGGCCCAAAACACTGCACACTATAGTGTTTTGATTTTGTTTGATTTGAATCAGCAAGGTGTTTGATGAAATGGCCGCATGAATTCAAGTTTTGAATTTTGAAAAGATTTTTGGTGGGTGTGCTAGGCATGTGCTGGTGAGTCTGTAGATGTTGGGTTTTGAAAGTTGAGCTTGTTTGAGTGGTTTTGGAAAAAGTGGGATCTTCCCATATGATATAGATTCAATTTTAAATTGTCATTTAAACTATGCATTTGAATGTTTCTAGATGATCACAAGGTGGGCCTTGATACTTTGTTATGAGTACTATCAAGGGGTGCAAAGATCCAAACAAGTTTCTGTTAAGTTCTGAAAGTTAGAGATAGCCAAAGTAGGCATGGGAGTTAATTTGGCAAAAGTGACCATTCACTTAATTTGTTTGTTTTGATTTATTTGTCTTTGGGAAAAGTTTGGGAAATGTTTAGATGATGTTTATTTCACCTAAGAATCATTTTACAAGCAAAGAAACACACAAGCAAGGTAATTCAAAAGAATTCAAATTGGAATGCATACACACATGCATGCTTTCATATTTTTATTTAGAAAAGTTTTTGTTAATCCTAAATTTTGATGATTAGAGTTTGATGATTCTAGTTTAATATTTTTGGGATGTTACATAGAGATTATCCATCAAAGATTACTTAAGAAGGGAGGCAGCAGATAAAAACATTTGTTTTTACATAGCCTTGCCTCAGACCAGCACCACGGGCCAAATGAAATCAATATGCATCGTAGGCTAATCTATCCAGTAGAGTTTCTGAACTCTTATTAACACCAAGCCACTCTAGAACACAGATAGAAAATAGCCTAGTATTAGAATAAAATCTTGTGTACCATTCCAAGGAAGGTGTCAAAAAGATTCATTCTAACCAAGCAAATTCTACAAAGAGATGTCATAATCAAATTCTTTCAAAAAAAGTTATTCAATCATCTTCCTAATATAGAAATTAGGAATCATTTTGTTTTTCATAAAGGAACTATCAACAGAGGCTTCAATAGTAATTGCACATGAAGCCAACTACAAGTTCCAGTACCGAAACAAGTTAATCATCCCCAATAACTAGATATAAATCTAGATTAGAGCCATAGCATCACCAATTTTACATGTGACAGTAATCCTATATCAGATAAAAATTCATCTAACAGGGCCACTATTATCAATTCCATGTCCATCAATAGACAGTAATTCTGCACAGTCTAATCACCACAAATTACTCATAAATCATTCATTATCTTTAATAATCAACACAAAGGGGTAAAACCCTAACACAAAAGATGAACCCTAATTAGGGATTCCTCACTGTAAGCACACAAAGGCTAGCAAGAGAGGAAGAAGGGGAATAAGAAGGGGGAATAGAAGAACGTACCCAAGGTCCTCAGGATTAATTGACTGTGCCAAGAAAGCCATAACCATGACCAGTACAACCGGAATATCATTCGAGCATGTATATGAACCTTACCTCGTCAATTCAAGTGCAACAAGAGTATAGCCCAACCTACCATTGATCAAGTCCGGATAGTCTGTGAATACCCCGATATATTTCTAGATGTTTTGCCCGGTATGCCCCCAGATCGGGATATCGAGTTTATCATTGAACTAATCCCCGGAACAGGACCCATAGCCCAGAGACCATATAGTATGAACCCGTCCGAACTAGCGGAACTGAAGAAGCAACTGGATTCCATGTTGGAAATTGGATTGATTCAACCAAGTGCGTCACCTTGGAGATCACCTGTCTTATTTGTGGACAAGAAGGATGGAGGTAACCGTTTGTGTACGGATTATTGGAAGTTGAATGATGTCACTATCAAGAACAAATACCCATTGCCCAAGATAGAAGATTTGTTTGATCAGTTGAACGGTGCCAAAGTGTTTTCTAAGATTGATCTTAGAATAGGCTATCATCAACTCAAGATTCGCGCAGAGGATATTCCCAAGACTGCCTTTACCACCAGATATGGATTATACGAGTATACCGTCATGTCTTTTGGATTAACCAATGCCCCCGCTTATTTCATGAATCTCATGAATAAGATATTTATGGACTTCCTGGATAAGTTTGTCATTGTTTTCATCGATGACATTCTGATTTATTCCAAATCAGAAGAAGAACATGAGCTACACCTAAGGACCATTCTTGGAACCCTTAGAGAGCATCAGCTGTATGCCAAGTTTAGCAAATGTGAATTCTGGTTACAGGAGGTAGGATTCCTTGGCCACATTGTATCAGCCGGAGGAATTTCCGTTGACCCTGTAAAGGTGAAAGATGTCAAAGATTGGCAAGCCCCAACCAATCAAACCCAAGTTCATGCATTTCTCGGATTGGCAGGATATTACCGCAAGTTCGTAGAAGGATTCTCGAGTATCACCAGACCCATGACCCAATTGCTGAAGAAGGACAAGAAGTTTGAATGGACAGACAAATGTGAAGCGAGTTTTCAAGAACTCAAGAGGATATTGATTTCAGCCCCAATCTTAATCATGCCGGATATCACAAATCCCTTTGATGTGTATTGTGACACATCCAAGATCGGTCTCGTATGTGTGCTAATGCAAGAAGGCAAAGTCATATCTTATCTATCTCGACAACTGAAACAACATGAGCAGAATTACCCAACCCATGACCTCGAACTCGCAGCCGTAGTTCTAGCCCTGAAGACATGGAGGCATTACCTGATGGGAAACCATCGTGAGATCTATTTGGATCACAAGAGTCTAAAGTATATATTCACTCAGAAGGAGCTGAATATGAGACAGAGAATATGGATTGAGTTAATCAAGGATTACGATCTGGATATTCACTATCACCCCGGTAAAGCCAACGTGGTAGCAGATGCCCTTAGCAGATTGTCGTGCCGCTTGAACTCCATGATTTTGAAGGAGCAACCAAGCTTGCACAAAGAGATGGAAGATTTTCGAATGGAATTAGTGAGTGAAGGACTTTTGGCTAGCATAGAACTTCAACCCACTTTGATCAACCAGATCAAAGAGGCGTAGAAAGGAAATGCTAGTATCAACGGAATCAAGCGTCGTATCGGTACAGGCAAAGTACCCGGATTCACCGAAGACGAAGAAGGAGTTCTGTGGTACAAAGGACGCCTTTGTGTACCAGCAGATTCTGAGTTTAAAGAAGTTATTCTGAAGGAAGCTCATGATACTCTTTATTCTATCAACCCCGGAGGAACGAAGATGTATCAAGATTTGAAAGAGCAATTTTGGTGGCATAAGATGAAGAGAGCAATCGGAAGCTATATCGCTAAGTGTGATATATGTCACCGAGTCAAGGCAGTTTGCAAATGGCCCATTTGAATTCATGTATGGAAGGAAGTGTCGCACCCCTTTGAACTGGTTGGAAGTAGGAGAGAGTCAGATTTTCGAACCCGACATCCTACGAGAAGCAGAAGAGAAGGTTCACAAGATTCGTGAGCACCTCAAGACAACTCAGTCAAGGCAGAAGAGTTACGCCGACAAGATACGTCGAGACCTCGCATTCAACATAAGAGATTTTGTGTATCTGAAATTGTCGCCATTGAAAGGAATGCAGCGTTTCCAGCTGAAAGGAAAGTTAGCCCCCAGATATATCGGCCCCTTCAAGATTCTGAACCGTCGAGGAGAAGTATCGTATCAATTGGAACTTCCCGAAGAGATGTCAGCCGTGCACAATGTGTTCCATATCTCATTACTTCGCAAGTGCCTCGAAGTCCCGGAGAAGACTGAAGTGTTCAAGAATATTGATCACCAGACCATAGAAATCAACGATGACCTGACCTATCCCGAAGTACCCATCCGTATTTTGGAAGAATCTTTTAGAACTACCAGAACCCGAAGCATTAAATTTCTCAAGATTCAGTGGAGCAACCACACAGAAGAGGAAGATACCTGGGAGCGCGAAGATCACATCAGGACGGAGTTTCCCGATCTCTTGAAATCCTAGGTAATCTTTTTCGTCCTTTTTCAAATCTCGGGACGAGATTTTGTTTAAGGGGGGAATGTTTGTAACATCCCAAAAATACTAAACTTGGATCATCAAATTCTAATCATCAAAATTAGGGTTAACAAAAACTTTTCCAATTAAAAAGATGAAAGCATTCATATGTGTGTGCATTAAAATTTGGATTCTTTTGAATTGCCATGCTTCTGTGTTTCTTTGCTTGTAAAATTATTCTTATGTGAAATAAACATCATCTAAACAATCCCCAAACTTTTCCCAAAGACAAACAAATCAAAACAAACAAATTAAGTGAATGGTCACTTGGGCCAAATTAACTCCCATGCCTACTTTGGCTATCTCTAACTTTCAGAACTTAACAGAAACATGTATGGATATTTGCACCCCTTGATAGTACTCATAACAAAGTACCAAGGCCCACCTTGTGATCATCCAAAAACATTTGAATGCATAGTTTAAATGACAGTTTAAAATTGAATCTATTTCATATGGGAAGATCCCACTATTTCAAAAACCACTTAAACAAGCTCAATTTTCAAAACCCAAGCATCCACAGTATCACCGGCACATGTCTAGCACACCCACCAAAAATCTTTTCAAAGTTCAAAACTTAAGTTCATGCGGCCATTTCATCAAACAGGTTGCAGATTCAAATCAAGAAAATCACAAACACTATTTTGAGCAGTGTTTTGAGCCAACCTTGTTCCCTCTCTGGTTACACTAGCCTTAGTAGATCATCTAGCAATCTTAACTAAGATCTAGCACCACTGTAAGCTCGCCAATGTCATAAATGGTGAACAGGCCGAGAGCACCCATGTCACCCCAGTGTGGACAGCAATCTAGGAGAAGAACTAGCCGTGCCAACCTTGTCTGGGAGGTAGCCCATGCCTCACCGCCCCCTCTCGACCAGCCCTAGCTCGAAGACAACGACCAGAACTGCCAGGAACGCCGCGCCCGTGCCGCTGTCGACCATGCCGACGCGCACCGCAGAGCATACACCGTTCCCACGCAACCCGACCACCTCGAGTCCTCCCCGCCCGCCAGCATGCACCCCACCGTCCCAGGAGACCACCAGACATGCCCATTTCACCGCCCGTACCCCGTAGCCACCGCTCGCCGCTGAGTTCGCCGCCTCTGCCACTCAAAGCATCGCACATTCCCGACCGTTTGCCACCGCCCCTACATGCACATTTAAACCATAGAGCATCGCCAGGAGACCGCCCGTCGATCGCCAACCTCGTCCATGCCTCTAGCCGCCCGTAGCTGTGTCACCACCATCGCCTGCCCATCCCTCTCGGTCTCACCATCGGGCCTATAAAAGGATGCGACCCCCAGCCGATTGAAGCACACCATCTCACTCCCCTCACCTCACTGATCATTCCACCCCTTAGCCGGAGCAAGGCGAGCAGCGCATCGCCGGAATTTGGTCGGAGCTCGCCGCTGCAGAGGAGAAGAGGAGCTGTTGATTTCGACCACCCCCGGAGTTGTCGCGACAACTCCTGAGTTCGCCGTTGTCGAATTCGTCGTTTGCCCGCCTCGCCGTCATCACTGGAGCCCTGATATGCCCCCTATGCACCCCACTGAGCCGCTAGGGTTCGAGCTTGCCGGTGACCTGTTCATCATCTACGACGACCCTCAGCCGTCGATCTTCATTCTAATCCAACGCACCACATCGCCCTGTACCGCTTCGTGTTTAAACAGCCCGACGCTAGACCCCCACTGGGTTCGCCCAGCGCTCTGAGTGACACTGGGCCGGCCCAATAACCCTTCCCGCGCAGCCCAACCATTTGAATTTAGCTTTTTCTATTTATATTCAAACTCAGTTCTGTACCTAGTTTAAAAAATCAACCTAGCTCGATTCAGTAAACCAAATTGAATGAAACCAATTTTGTTGGAAATATATTGAAATGCTTAATCCAAGCCCATTGGATTCAAATCATTTGGATCTATAGATCAACCTTGGTAAAAATAACAAGGCGGAAGCTTTTCTGCATTCAACATTTTTCAAATTTAAACCATAATAGCTTTTGAGTTGATTCCAACTCTCAAAATTCATATTTGATCATACCTTTCATAATATATAAAAATAGATGGGTTTACTTACAGAAATAATGTTCAAGTAATAAAAGAATGCCACATAGGCATTTCTAGTCACTTTAATTATTTAAAATAAAAAGGTTAAACCTCATTAAATTGTGACACCACTTTAAATCACATTCTCATGTACTGAAATATGTGGTGATGACATGTGTCAACATGATTCCATGTTTGAGTTGGAGAATATTAAATCTTAAGTAGTTTTTCAATGAGTAGAAATTACTTTTCTAAAAATAAATAAATAAGACAAATGCTTTATTCTTGTGATATTATTGATGATGCTAGATCATCTATAGAACACCTTTGTGTGATGACTAAAAGTAGTTAAGTATTATTTGGTGATTGTGTACCTCGTATTTATTCATAGACGCTAGTACCGACCAAGAATACGAGGAGGAAGGAGGATACTACAAAGAAGAAGCCGAGGAGAACTTCAACCACTGCTCTGCACAAGGCAAGCTTATACTGCTACTGATGCAAGCCTAATACTACTAGTTGATTGAGCAAGCTAACACTTGCAAGATACTCTACTTTAGCAAGACTTACTAATCAAGTTGACCTATGCAAGCTAATACTTGCTTGTTACCATGCCAACTATATGCCTTAAGCATATGTGATCATACCCATTTGATAACCCAATCCTAGTTTTACTTGCAAGCTTTCTACTTTATTTCTTTATCAAAACTATTACTTAGAGTTTACTTGAGTAAATTGTAGATACTAAAAAGATAATTGAAGGTTGCATAAAGAGCATTAAATTTGGCCTAAGTTAGATAATCTTGATGTCATCCTAAGGCATGAGATTGTACTTAGTTAAACTCCACTAGTTTACCACCCCTCATTAGTACTCACTCCCATTGGTAGATTCTAGTGCTAAGCATAAAACTTGATCAACTTTAGATGGGAATACTTGGTGAAAATGGTTATGAAAACCTTAGAATGATGAGTGATTCTACTGAGATGTTTTGACATGTGTTTCCGAACACCAGATGATTTTGATGATGAAAATATTGAGGCATGAGCCTTATCCCTTTATAAAACTGATGGTTGTCTGGATGCGATACCATTCCAATTTTACCGTACAACCACAATACCCGAGAATTGGGTAGGTCTTGACTGGAAACTTATATACCTTAGTATGGGTTCCCTCACGGCCAAGGTTTGAGCTGAGGCTACCTTGTGAAGATTGTCCACCTATGCAGTACCCAAGATGACAGTCGGTCATGGTTGGGAGGCCAAACTCACAGGAGAGATGCCTATACTAGGGCATGTAATCGAAAGGTTAGGATTGATTATCCGCATACTGAGTATGGTGAATTCAGGATTTGTTCATGACGGATGTATCGAATGTTGTGGTGAAAGTGTACAATCTCTGCAGAGTGTCAAACTATTCGAATAGGCGTCATGATTATGGACGATTAGATGGCCATCTTGTTCCCCCGTCAGATGTTTTCAAGATGACTTGTGAAATGAATGGAGATTTTGACTTGACCACAACAGAGTTGTGATATGAAATACAAGTTCCCACTTAGGTGTTATAAAATTTCAACTAGCTTTTCTTGCCTCTGAACTTAGTAGAGGTAAATCTGGATTTTTGCAAAACAACCCTAGAGCTTAGTGTCCTATTACCAAAAACCCCCCTTCACTTGTTAGTATTAGTTTGCGAGTACATAAAGAGTACTCATGGCTTTGTCCCTGGCTGTTCCCGTGGCCAGACTATGAAGAGGAGTACCAGGATGATGGACCCTAGGAAGGTTACGACAACTAGGATCATCTTTCATCGTCAGCATTGCCTGTGACCCCGAAGATGGAGCTTCGCCTACGCTACCTTTATTATTACGTATTTCTGCTGCTTGAGTTGTATTAAGAACTGGATCATGAGATCCTTATTTGTGTAAGACCTTATGTATGGTTTGTAATGGATGATGTACTGTGGTATCCAATTCTGTTATGTCTCGCAAAAATGGTAATCCTGGGATTGCGATGTATGGCATAACAGGCATCTGGGATTAAAAATCTGGGTGTTGACATACTCCAAAGGTAAAGAAGATCATGCAGATCATTTAAGGATAACATTGCATCTTAAGAGAACATAAGCTTTATGCCAAATTCAGAAAGTGTGAATTCTGGTTAGACGAGGTAGAATTTCTTGGTCATGTGATCTGTAGGGATGGAATTGCAGTAAATCCGTCCAAGGTTCAATCGGTGTTGGGATGGAATGCACCAATTAATGTGAAGCAAATCTGAGGTTTCCTAGGCATGGCATGCTATTATCGGAGATTCATTGAAGGTTTTACCAAGATAGCTGGACCAATGACTAAATTTCTAAGAAAGAATACACCATTCATATGGGATGATAAGTGTAAAGCAAGTTTTTAGGAGTTGAAAACCAGACTAACCACCGCACCAATATTAGCAGTTCCAGAAACGAGAAAGGATTACATAGTATATTGTGATGCATCCAAGGAAGGATTGGGATCTATGTTAATGAAATATTGTAAGGTTCTTTCTTATGGATCTAGATAACCAAAACCACATGAAGTTAATTATCCAACTCATGATTTGGAATTAGCAGCAGTAGTATTTGCTTTAAAAGTATGGAGGCATTTTCTCTGTGGAGCAATGTGTGGGTTATACACTGACCATAAAAGTCTCAAATACTTCTTCACTCAAAAGGAATTTAATATGAGATAGAAGCGTTGGCTGGAGTTAATCAAGGATTATGATCTAATGATCAATTATACTCCTGGAAAAGCTAATGTTGTAGTAGATGCTTTAAGCTGGAAGATCATAGATACTCAACCCATCAATAGAGAACTACCAAAAGTGTTGCAAATGGATTTGGAAAGATTAGAAATACAATTCATAAGTATAGAAGTTCTTGGAGGATTAACTACCATGAGAGTAGTTGAAGAAGGGAGTAGTGATCTTCGAAATGAAATTTTTAGACATCAAAGTGAAGATCCTTTTATTCCTGAAGTGCTAAGAAGAATCTCTCAAGGTCAAACATCATCTTTTAACCTAGGAGATTACAGATCTTTATGGTTCCAAAACTTTCTTTGTGTACCAGATGTACCAGAGATTCAAGAAGTAATACTCTGGGAAGCACATGAAACACCATACTCTATACATCCAGGAAGTAGAAAAATGGACATGGATTTGAAGGAATTATTTTGGTGGAATAACATGAAAAGGGACATTGAAAAATATTTTCTCAATCCCATACTTGCCAAAGGGTAAAAGCAGAACATTAAAGTCCGGCGGGACCATTACAACCCTTAGAAATTCCAGAATGGAAGTGGGAATAAATTGGTAGGATTACCCATGACATCAAAGCGGAAGGATATGATATGGGTGATTGTGGATAGATTCACAAAAAGTGCACATTTTATTCCGGTAAATCAAAAGGATAATGCCGAGAAGTTAGTGTAAATCTATGTCAAGGAGATAGTGAGTAAGCATGGAGTACCAAGAAGATTGTATCAGCTAGAGGATCTGTGTTTACTTCAATATTTTGGAAACAATTGCATGAAGCAATTGGCTCAAAGTTGGATTTCAGTACTGCCTATCATCCAGAGACTGGAGGCCAGACAGAAAGAACTAACCAAATCTTAGAAGACATGCTTAGAGCTTGTGCATTAGATTTTGGAGGTTCATGTGAAGATCATCTACCTTTGGCAGAATTTTCCTACAACAATAGCTATCAAAATAGTCTGAAGGCAGCACCATACCAAGTACTTTATGGGAGAAAGTGTAGATCACCAATATGTTGGTATGAACCCGGTAGTAGCAAGGAATTTGCACCAGACTATATAAAGGAGAAACAAGACATCATCAATATTATTAAAGATCGATTGAAGATAGCACAAAGTCGACAGATGTGTTATGCTGATCAAATCTGAAGATCATGGCATTTAGAAGTGGGGGATATGGTATATCTCAAAATAAGTCCAATGAAAGGAGTCAAAGGAAAACTAAGTCCATATATATTGGACCATTCAAGATATTGAGTTAGAATAGAACAATAGCTTATTCTCTAGATTTACCTAAAAGCTGGCTCAAGTTCATAATGTTTTCCATCTGTCAAAACTTCGAAAATGTCTTAAAGTTCCAGATGATGCAATCACACATCAAGAGATCGAGTTACAAGAAGATTTGACTTATGTTGAGAAACCCTGCAAAATTCTGGAAGAGAACTGGAAAATATTAAGAAACATGGCAATCAAATACTGCAAAGTACAATGGGAACATCATCCCGAGCAAGAAGCAACCTGGGAGAAAGAAGATGATCTAAGATAAGCATATCCAGAAATATTTAGGTATGCATGAGCAAACTTTGGGATGAAGTTTAATTTAAGGGGGGAAGTCTGTAACACCCCAGCATTTAGGAACCAACGAAGGGTAGAAATAGGAATTTGATCATTTGCATACATTCATCTATAAAATCTGGGTAAATTTTTCGCCAAACAAAAACCTAAAGAGATTAGAGTTTCTTTCACTATCTAGAGGTAGAAATAGCTCTTTATAGTGATTGGTATAAATTTTTACATGACCTTTAGGAATTAATGAATTTTGGGGAAATAATTTGAATTCAAATTTGAAATTTAAATCATTTGGAAAATATTTGAAAATTAGAAGTTAGTAATATTAAATTGTTTTCCAAAATGATTTAGTAGTATTGTTTTATTATATTAAAGATATATTAAACAATAATAAGAATTTAAGACAAGAAAACCAAGTAATTTAAATAATAAATGAATTCTTATTTATTTTCTTTATTCCATAACAATAATACAAAGGAAGAAAAATACATCAAATAAAAATATTACAGGAAGTAAATTACAATGAAATGAAACTCTATTAAATTATAAGAATATTATTACAAGATTCTTTACAAAAGAATAAATAGAAGATTACAATAAAAACCTAGACTACCTATCTACTTCTATACTAAATCTTGAGTTTCCAGATTCTTGTTCCTATAAAATAAAAATCAACTAAAAAAGAAATAAGTTGTTAGTGGGTTAGTTTTACTCCCAGTGGAGAACAGTGTAGTGCACTGTTCTTATTACCTCATTGAGTAAGTTAAAGGGGCAAATTTCACCAATGTATAATATCTGTTCTTTTAGCAAACAGCTTCATATCAATGTCACTAGCTCAATAAAAGGAGGAAGTTTCACCAGGATAGTAACTAGTAAAAGGATAAAAAGTGAATACAAATTCACTTGATCTGATCCAAATGAGCCAAACAGTAAAGCAGCTCAATCACCAAACTGCATGCAATGTGCTGTCGATACAGCAGTAGCAACACCATCAGTAAAAAGGGGATCACACTGCCGCAACATAGCTGATGGGCATCTCATTCCATCAACACATTCCCTAGCACACAACCAAGAACACACTAAACTTGCGAAATCCCCAACAAATACACCAGCCAAGACACACAAACAACCACCAAATCATCCACAAGATGGTGACAAAAGGAGGGGGTGGTGCAGGAGGATAGCAAGGACAAGTACAAGCTCACATGAGCAAGGATAAGTAGGAACAATACCATGAGGTGCAGAACAAGGTCCAGGGAGTGATCAAGCCACCAAGATCAAGTCACCAAGATCAATCTAGCAAGATTAGCCAGCACAACAACATCACCAACAATTAAGCTGTGTGGTGAGTCCATACAAAACTATCACGTGATAAATCTGAGCTAATTTATCAAATCATGTGTTGTTTCATATGTAATATTCTTAGAAAACACCCAAGTGAGGTGTATCCATCATAGAAGAAAATCAAAAAGCTAATAATCAATCTTTGCAAACCACACCAAGATCTCAGCCTGTGCATCACTGATCTTGGACAACAATCCCTATTTTTACAACCAAATATACAAGCAGCCTTAAATGAATATTTCTGGGCAGATCTTTTGAATAGTATCACCTCATAAATCATTACATCTTAAGAATGCATCTTAAATAGTAAGAATGTATCATATCATCCTTACAAGGGACTATCAAATTAATTTCCTAAGTACTGTAGGAATCATACCTAGAGATTATCCATCAGAGATTACTTAAGAAGGGAGGCAGCAAATAAAAACATTTGTTATCAAAGGATCACAGGCCAAATGAAACCTTGCCTCAGACCAGCATCACAGGCCAAATGAAACCAGTAGGAATCATAGGATAATCTATCCAGTAGAGTTTTTCAACTGTTATTAACACCAAGCCACTCTAGAACACAAATAGAAAATATTCCTTTATTAGAATAAAATCTTGTGTACCATTCCAAGGACGGTGTCACAAAGATTCATTCTAACCAAGCAAATTATACAAAGAGATTTCATAATCAAATTCGTTCAATTTTTTTATTCAAACATATTTCTAATATAGAAATTAGGAATCATTTTGTTTTGCATAAAGAAACTATCAACAGAGGCATCAATAGTAATTGCACAGGAAGCCAACTACAAGTTCCAATACTAAAACAAGTTAATCATCACCAACAACTAGAAATCAATCTAAATCAATGCCACATCATCACCAATTTTACATGTGACAGTAATCCAATATCACATAAAAATTCATCTAACAGGGCAACTATTATCAATTCCAAGTCCATCAATAGACAGTAATTCTGCACAATCTAATCACCACAAATTACTCATAAATCATTCATTATCTTAAATAATCAACACAAAGGGGTGGAACCCTAACACAAAATATGAACCCTAATTAGGGATTCCTCACTATAAGCACACAGAGGCTAGCAAGAGAGGCAGAAGGGGAATACGAAGGGGGACCAGAAGAACATACTCGAGGTCCTCGCTAGGTTATAGAAGAGGAATTAGGGTGATGGCGATGAGGCCCACTCCGGCACGGGGAGCACCTAAAGGGGCTTCAACCCGCGCCAAGCCATGGACGCGGTGGCCGTAGCAACACGATCAACCCTAGCGGCACCACAGGGCCACGAGAGCCACGACACAGCACCACCATGAGCGGCGGAGCACCATATCGCCGGTAACCACCAAACCCTAGGGTTCAGGGTGGAAACAGCCTGGCCAGGAGAAGGGACTAGAGTCAAATCGAATAGGACCAATTGACGGAGCAGCCTCGTCTACCTCATAATGCACCACAGCGGTTACCGGTGAGGCCCGTAGAGGCTGAGAATGAGCACAGCGATGGCGCCAGCAGCGCGACGCCACTATGTGGCGAGGGAGAGGAGATACGTGAGCGTGAGAGAGTGAACGAGGTGTGTACTAGGATGGTATGGTCGAGTACCCCTCAGGGGAGTGGGTTTGACCAGCCCATGTGGGCCGGGTCGGGCTGGGTCATCCCAATGGGTTTGGCCCAGAATTGAAAAGATAATCTAAATAATTTAGTAAAGGACCAAAATAACCCTAGGACTTAATAATTCCTAAAAATTAAATAAAAATCCTAAGAATATAAATAAAATATCTATGAGTTCACAAAAATATAAGCTACCAAATAAAATTAAGAATTCTATTTTTAGTAGAATAAATTTAGGTTAAATACTTTTATAATATTTATTCCTTAAGGGATTTTTACAAAATAAAATACCTAGAAATAAATAAAATTTATTTTTATCGTTCTAAATTTGTAAAGTATTTTATCAAAATACTAAATTGCTATTTAGATTAGTAAAAATAAAATCTTAGAAATTTAAATGATTATTCTTAAAAAGAATATTAAGAAAATAATAATAAGAGTTAAAATTGAATAAAAATAATTTTAAGTTCTTATCTTATTATATTATATCATAAAAATATTAAATATAATATTTTTAAAATTTTAGGAATTAACCATTAACAATTTATTTTTGCTAAATAAAGGAATGTAAGAATTAATAAGGTGGGTAAAAGACACAAAGAAAATAACTAATAAATGATGCATTGCATTACTATGCATAATCATTATTGCTTCTTTAAATATTATCCTTACCGGGCAATAATGGTGTTTTGTAGAAATAGAAGCTCAAGGTCGAGTGCAAGCATCCGACTTCACTACCTTGCAGTCACAAGGCAAGTTCATCACTTGCTCATGTCCTTTAAGGAGTCTTTATCAAAGTAATTGCAAATTCTGTGTTATCATCTATGTTCTTAATGAAGAAAATATTATTTTCTTAAAACAAATAAGATGTTATTATCATCCTAAGTGATGGTAAAGATAAGGTGGGCAATGGGACTTAGGTTTCCAATTGCAATGCGAGTCATCATGTACCTAGGAATTAATAACCCATGATATACGTGATTCTAGCGCCATATATTACGTGTTAACCATGAGATTTGGAATGGGATGGAAAGTTCATGTGGATCTTCTTCCTTTCATATGTAGGAAAGACGACATTAACGTGATGCTGTGATTCCTTGTGCGGATCCAGCATATAGGTGGGCACCCTTAGGCCCCATGATTTTGGTCTCTAGATTATCTGTGAGCGACTGGCGGAGGCATAGTTAGACCTTTATGGAGCTTGCCAGGGGTATAACCGGCTCATAGAGTGTTCGGGAACTCATCAGGGTTGTATCTTTCCCTAAAGGGGGCTTAACGGAGATGTAGCTTGGCCTGAAGGATCATGCAGACATATGGGGTCGTGGAGAGGAACAATGATTGGCTTGGATCACCTACTAGGCCCCACATCACAGAATTGTGTACGGGAAAGTACGCCCGGTTGTGCAACAAGGAGTTGATCTCTCATGGATAAAGCAACGCACCTCTACAGAGTGTAATAACTATAACTTGTTACTCCCTATTCTGGGAAGGAACTACGAACGCGGCAGGAAAGGAACTCCATGAAGTTCTGGTCAACCTGTGAAGGCTGATGGGCCTAGTTTTTTTAATAATAAAATCAACCTTTGAAGAAATGTTTATAAAAACTTCATAGTGCCAAGGACTGATATTCCAAGGTGGTAGATAGTGCATCAAACTTCCCACGTTGCATATAATGAACTTGCTGGGTAACACTGTTACTCACTCTTTCCTTTGATCCCCTGCTTAGACTCTAAGGAGCCAGAAGACACTCTGATGTACACAGCTAAAGGACAAGAGGATGTCTACTACGAGGAACTAGATATGTCTGAAGGAGTGGAAGGGGTGTACTATGAGATACGCTATGGAGTGGAAGACAACGAGTCCAAGTAGTTGCCTTAGTTAATACTAAACCAATTGAGCTGAGCATCATAGACTTTATATAATAAGTTATTGAGCTCAATTCGGCGTATGAGTTTGAAACTTTAAACTTCCGCTAAAAACTATTTAAGTTTGGTTTGTAAGTTTGAACCACTTGAAGTTGTTAACTTCAAGTATTGTAATAATAATGAAGTGTGTATGTTTGTAATATGGACCCGTAATGTTTCTGTTGTACCACTCTGAGGGATGTGATAATTACAGAACGATGTTCTGTGGATGTCATGTGAACAACTGTAGTGCACTACACATACAGTGGTATGCTGGGTCACCATAGTAACTCTTCTGGTCCTTGTCATAGCCAGAAGTTACTCCTCCTCTTTCCCTAATTGCGCCTCCCATGGAGCAAAGCTCTAACCCGTTGGTGGGCCACCCTGGTCAGCGAGTTCTGTGGGTATACCCGGAAAGTATATCCCCAACAGTAGCCCCCGGAAGTCTCCAAGATCCAAAGTCCGATAAATAGTCTAGCTTGATGGTTTCTTCGTCTTGACAATCTTGAAGGGTTCCCGAAAACTTCATCCAGTAGTGTAGGATTCCAAGTCTCACCTGAGTCGGATATGTATTCTTTATTTCAGTCATTTTCCTGTTCGTTTCAAGACATGTGCCGGATTTAAACAGTGTCGTGTTGTCTGACAACTTTTTAGGCCAGGTCTTGTCACTGACAAACATTCTGTTAGCATGATCGTTGGTGGGTCCATTTCTTACGAAACAGAACACCGTTTCATTGCCCGCACGAGAATCGAGGCGGCGGAGGCGTCGCGAGGAAGCCTCCTCTATCTCTCTCTCTATCTCTATCTCTATCTCTATCTCTATCTCTATCTCTATCTCTATCTCTATCTCTATCTCTATCTCTATCTCTATCTCTATCTCTACCTCTATCTCTATCTCTATCTCTATCTCCTATACGCGTGGCGCAAATTGCGCGGATCCCGCACGAAGGTTAATAAACTAGAGATCTCTCTCTCTCCTAGATTCATTCATCACCATTTCTTCATTGCCTCCTCGTACTCCTCGAGCGCTCCTCATCCTCTCTCATCTACACACCCAAAACAACCTAGCTCCAACAGTCTTTGACCCTTTCTGGCAAGATGGAGCCATCATCAAGCTCCAAAGCAGCGGCGACAATAGGCACGATGGCGGCGGACGAAAGAAAACTGTGGGGCCTCTAGGTCCCCAGCGCTATGGGAAACTGATACGTCGGAAACGTATCTATAATTTTTGATGTTCCATGCTTTTTTAGTATCTACTTTGCTTTGCTTTGTCCACACTTTGAGGTGCTTTTCATATGTTTTCTGGTACTAACCTATTAACAAGTTTCCACAGTGCCAGTTGCCTATTTTCTGCTGTTTTTGGTTCCAGAAAAGCTATTAAGAAAATATTCTCGGAATAGGATGGGTGATACGTCCAAAATGTATCTACTTTCCCGAACACTTTTGCTATTGTTTCTCCTCTAAACTTGTGTGATTTGGATACAACTAACACAGACTACGCTGTTTTCAGCAGAATTACCTTGGTGTCTTGTTCTTGTGCAGAAAATCAACTATCAGGAAAAATCCTGGAAAACATGCCAAAAATTATATTTCACCAGAAGATCCATGGAGCCAGAAGACGAAATGGAGTGGAGGCCTAGGGGGCTTACACCCCTACCAGGCGCGGGTGGGCCCTGCCCCGTGCCTACGTGGGTGCGGCCACCCCCATGCACCCCCTCGGGCTCCCTCTGCGCCTATAAGTTGCCCCTTGACCTAAAAACCGGGGGGAGGGTTCGACGTTTTTCAGAAAGAGGTCCGCTCCGCCGCCACCATTAGAAACTAAGATGCGGATCCAAAAACTCCGTTCTGGCACCCTGCCGGGACGGGGAATTTGGGGAGGATCATCGCCATCGTCATCACCAACACCTCTCCATCAACCATCGATGTTTCCCTCATCCATGAGTGAGTAATCCCCCGCTGTAGGATATGGGGATGGTAGGGATTGGATGAGTTCTATCTTGTAATCGAATAAGATTGTTAGGTCATAGTGCCTAGTATCTCTATTAGTGTCATTTGACTTTGTTGCAACTTGTTGTGCTTAATGGTTGTCACTAGGGCCCGAGTGCCATGATCTCAGATCTGAACTTATTATTGAATCATTATGATAGTATTGTTTGTGATCTTATCTGCAAGTTGTGTACACATATCATTGTTCGAATCCAAAGGCCCCAAAGTGACATAAATTGGGACAACCGGAGGGGATGGCTGTGGTGTGAGGATCACATGTGTTCACGGAGTGTTAATGCTTTGCTCCGGTGCTCTATTAAAAGGAGCACCTTAATTGCCAGTAGTTCCCTAGAGGCCCCGCTGCCACGGGCTGGCTAGACAGAAGATGTTGTGCAAGTTCTCATTGCGAGCACGTATGACTATATATGGAGCACATGCCTAGGATTGTTTAGTACTTAGATGCTTGTTATTATTTATCTGCAATGCCCTAGATCTTGAAGTTACATGTTTAGACTCGTCCATGCAACGCCCGTCCATCCATCCCTATGCCTACCACACTCGAGTCCCACTGTTTACTGTTACTATTACTATTGCTCCTATTTTACTACTGCTGTCGATTTGCTGTTGCTACTACAAAATGTTGCTACTTATAAACTTCTGTGAGCAAGAACTATTGCCAGGTGCATCTGAATTGATAACTCAGTTGTTAAGGCTTGCAAGTATTATTTGGCTCCCCTTGTGTCGAATCAATAAATTGGGTAATACTACCCGCGAAGACTGTTGCGATCCCCTACACTTGTGGGTCATCAAGACTATTTTCTGGCGCTGTTGCCGGGGAGCATAGCTTTATTTGTAAGTTCACTTGGATCTATTATTGTTCACTGCTACTCCTTTCATCATGGGGAAGTCTCGTGATGGAAATTTTCCTATTTTACCATCCACTACAAGAAGAGGTACAGTCCTAAACACCTCTGTTGCTCTTGATTCACCGTATGTTATAAGTAAGCTTGTCACACCACCACCACATACTCATGCTACACACACTGCTACTACTGCTGAATCTGAAACTTCTTTTGATGCTCACGATGTTAATTCTACTGTGGTTGATGCGAGTGGTTCATTAGGTCCTTTCCTAGATGCTACTATGGCTAGTCTAGGAAATACTGAAACTCCTAGTGAAGACACTGTTACACCTGTTAGCTCACTTGAGTCTAGAGAGAGTAATGATATTAATGATGGTTACATTGAGTTTACTGATGATTTTGTTGAAGAGTGCCGAAACACACATGATACTAGTGCTATTAAGAGTCTTCTTGCTAGACGCACCATTATTCCTAAGTTATCCTCTGATCCTAAGTTTGCCACCTCTCCCATAGATATTAAAGATAAAGACTATGATTTTTCTCTTGATTTATCCTATTTAGACATTGTTGAGAAAGAACCTTTTTGTGGGACTGAAAATGAGAGTGATGTGGCTCATATGAATGATCTTTCCACTATGAGTGCTTTATTCTCTGATGATTTTAAGATGCGCAAGTACTTTGTTACTAAGATCTTCCCTTTTTCACTAAAAGAAGAATCTAGGGCTTGGTTTAATAGATTACCTCCTGGTTCCATTGATAGTCCTGATTGCTTGATTGCTTCTTTCTTCCAGAAATATTTTCCTCCCAGTGCTAGACATGCTGCTTTGCAGAGACTTTTTGATTTTAAATAGGGAGAAGAAGAGAAATTGCCTGAGTCATGGACAAGGTTCTGTGCCTTGATTCATGCACATCCTGGATGTCCGTTGCCTAAGAATGAGCTCCTTGATATTTATTATAATGGACTTATTGATGATTCTAGGACATACCTAGATAGCTTTGCTGATTGTGTTTTCAGGAAAAGAACTCCTACAGATGCTGAAGAACTAATGGCTAAGATAAGCAAGAATTATGATGATTGGACTTCAACTGAGCTAAATACACCTGAGCCTATTACTCCTGAACCAGTAGTGCCAGCACCAATTTCAACACCGACACCAAAGAAGAGGGGAGTAATTGCATTAAATGATGAAGTGATGAAGGAAGCTAAGAAGTGTCTAAAGGAGAAAGGTATTAGAGCTGAAGATGTGAAGAATCTACCTCCTGTAGAAGAATTATGCAAGCCAATTCCCCACTCATCTACTATTGAGGTATACTCTCTCCACTTTAATGAAGGTGATATTCCCTATGGTAAGCCTCCTGATCAATGCTTAGAGGAACTTGACACATTTATTGTTAAACAAGGTAATTTTAATAAACAAGTTCATAATCATTTATTGGAAAACTCTAGAGCTATCAATGAGTTGAAAGATATTATGGAAAGAACTTCTAATGATATTAAAATGCTTTGTAAACACTTTCAAATGGTTCAAACCCAACTTGATCAACTTGCTAAAGTACAAAAGTATATGCTAGTCAATGCCTCAGGAGATAAACATGCTTATGGAATTAGAACTAGGAGTGGTGTAGATACTCAAGATCCTTTATATCCTAAAGGACACCCTAAAAGAATGGAGCTGGACTCTCATCAAGGTGAAAGTAGTGGTAGTCCTCGTAAGAGAAATAAAAAGAAACATAAGATAGTTGAGGAACCCCTTGAACCTGCTGTAGATCCTAATAGTATATCTGTCTCTGATGCTGAAACTGAGAGTGGTAATAATAAAAATGATGCTCCTGATAAGGAGGAAGGTAAGGAAGAACCTGAAAATCACACTAAGAACACTAGGTACACAAAGGAAGCTTTTATTGCTAAGAAACATGGTAGTGAGAGAGAACCTTGGGTGCAGAAACCTATGCCTTTTCCATGTAAGAAGCACAAGTCAAAGTTGGAAGAACACTACAACAAGTTTTGTGAGTGGATGAAACCTTTATTTTTGCAAATTCTTTTGACTGATGCTATTAAATTGCCTCCTTATTCAAAGTATATGAAGGATATTGTCTCTAATAAAAGGAAGATTCCTAATGAGGAGATTTCTACTTTGCTTGCTAATTATTCCTTCAATGGTAAGGTTCCAAAGAAACTTGGTGATCTAGGTATACCAACTATTCCTTGCTCTATTAAGAATAATTATGTTAGAAATTCTTTATGTGATTTGGGAGCTGGAGTTAGTGTTATGCCTTTTTCTCTCTACAGGAGACTCCAGCTAGAAAAGTTGATACCAACTGATATATCTTTGTAAATGGCTGATAAGTCAACTACTATTCCTGTTGGTATATGTGAGGATGTTCCTGTTCAAGTGGCTCATAATTGCTTGGTTTTAACTGATTTTGTTGTGCTTGAGATGCCTAAAGATGATAATATGTCTATTATTCTTGGGAGACCTTTTCTTAATACTGCAGGTGCTGTCATCAATTGTAATCAAGGGAAAGTAACATACAATATTAATGACAAAGAGCATACTGTCTATTTCCCCAAGAAGGTTGCTAAAATCTATTGCCTGAATTCCATTGAAAATATTGAGAGCATCAAGGTTGGAGAAATATATTGTCCCATTCCACAAGAAAATTTTGAAACTATTATGATTGGGACCATTGCTATCAAGTATGAGGTAACATAATCACCTGGTGGACTGCAAATTTTTGTTTCATATAAGATTGTTTTGGTAACAAAACTTGATCAACCTTGTTAACAATAGGATTTTAATGAACAAAATAATGTTTTCACTATGGTTATACTTGCTTTCTTTTTCTTTTCTCCTTCCTAGTCTTTGCCTTTCTTTTGCTAGCTTTGGTTTTGTTTGTGGTTTGCTTGTTACAGTGTCTTAGAACTTCTGTATTTTGGCTTTTGGTTTGCTTTTGCTTCTTCTAAAAAACTGTTTTTGTGAGAAAATCAATTTTCATACCCCAAAAATTGGTCAAAAATTACGTTGCCCGAAAAATCCCAGAAAATTCAAAATAAGTTTTTCCTCGAAAAAGGGGAAGAGGGACACCTGGAGTGACCAGAGGCCACCAGTGACCACACCACAGGTGGCGCCTAGGGAGGGTCTGGCCCACCTAGGCCCCTCCCAGGTGCCTCATCAAAGCCATCTTCTTTTTCTCTCCAGAAAAACACCAGAAAACTTGCTCAAGCTTGAGTTCATGCTGTTCTTGCTCGCGATTTCCGATCTCCTTTCTCAACCCATCTTTGCTGCTGATATTTGGAGGGATTGCTCCTTGGTATGTGCCTCCTCCACTTGTCCAATTAGATTTGTGATTGGTAGATTGTATCTTGAGCATTTTGCTACTATTGGTGACAGGTTGTGTGAGCTTGCATGCTTGTTCTATGCTTAGAGATTTCGATGCATGTGTATCCCTCTAGCAAGTTCCTATAGTAGTTGCTCATCTTTTATCAACTTGGAAATCACTTGTTTTGATGTTTGTCTAAAAATTTCAGAAAAGAGTGGTCATGGACAACCACACATTTGGAGAGATATTTGAGAGTGATGCACCTAGAAGGACAAGGCCTTCAAGATCATCCTCCCGTGCTAGGCCCTCATACAATGAGGATCTCATCACTCCGTGATTCGGCAACAAGGGAGACGAGGGGGATGCGCACCCCTCCACCTTTCCTTGCCAAACCTTCTTGCGGGCTGCTGGGATTCTTGATGATTTTATGACCTTGGTTAGGAGGGCTGGACTAACAAGCCTTATGTAGGATGAGAGCGTGCAATATTCTACGCTCACTAAAACATTTGTGGAGAGCTTTTCCTTTACTAACAACATGTTCAACCCAGATGTTTCTTTCAAAATTTATGGCAGGTCTTACCATATGACATCGAAGAAATTTTGTGAGGCTCTGGGACTTGGTACTGGGTCAGCAAATAAGATTCCAGCTCAACCCGCTGATTTGTTGGAGCTCTACCGTAGAATAACCAATGATGATAACCGTAGATCTCAACGGGGAAAGATAAGAAACATTCAGCTTCCAGCTATCATGTACTTCACTTACTATCTTGCCACTAGTGTTCTTTGTAGGGAGAACACTAGTAATATTTCCAGCTATCATTTGGCTTTCTTAGCTACTGCGCTCAACAATGATACTAAGTGCAATCTTGGTTCTCTCATTGCCCGTCGCCTAACTGCTAAGGGACCCATTTATGGGGGAATTATTGCTATGCGTGTTGCTACTGCCTTAACATTGATGTTGATCCAAATGATACAGTTTTGGCTCCTCAGAGGATTGATCTTGCTGCCATGAAGGCGCATCAATTTTTCACCACTAGCTCTACCCTTGAGAACTTGGTTTATAAAATGTTGTTTATTGACGGGGAAGAGAGAGAGATCCCTCTACCCCAAACCACTTTGTTCAGTATTTCTCAGGGACCTTTGTCACGCTCCAAGGAGGATATGGATGACAAGCTGCGCTCTCTTAGCTTCCATGGACACTATCAGGGGGAGGCACCCTCATATGACCCCGTTGTGCACTACACAGGGGAGTCCTCGAGCTCGTACCAGGACGAGGGAGCCTCCTCGTCATACTACGTAGGTGCACCTACTTGGGAACCATGGGATTGAGCCCCACTTAGGCCAAAATCCTAATCTTGGGGGGAGGTATACCGACATCACACTCATATTTATATCATGTTTGGTCGGTTCTTTGTATATCCATTGTTTCGCTTTCTTTTTGTTTTTTGTTTCTGTTTTCTTAAAACACAAAAATACCAAAAATATTTTCGTTGTTTCTCTTGGTTTGTTTCTTTGCTTTTTTGCTTTGGTTTTCCTTAAAAGAAAAATCCAAAAAGATTTTGCTTTTCTTGGTTTGTTTTTTCTTTGCTTATTTTTGCTTTGTTGGCTTGTTTAAAAAAAATTGAAAACACCAAAAATATTCGTTGTTCTTCTTTGGTTTTGTGAGTTCTTTGCAGGGTTCAGCCGTCCTCAGCGGATTTTGGTTTCATGTTATTATTCAAGTCACACAAGTGAAGGCAATAATGAAGATCAAGACAACTTGAGGAGTGGTAAGAGGCTGGTAACGAACTCTATTTATTTTCATATTTGTACATATACTCATTATTGTGAGCATGCTTAGTCTGTTCACTGTAAGGCGTATGTTACTAATGGATGCTTAATAGTTCCTTCTTGTCTATGATTAGCTCCAGCTTGCTAATAGTTTGTATCATGTCATATGAATGTTTGGTTGCATTGTTTTATTCATATTTTGGTATGATATTGTGGTATCCTCCTCTAAATGTTTCATGTGAATCGACTTGGCACATGCTCACGCATGCATATGACTAAACAATTGTCAGTAAGCCTCGATGATTTATTTTTCCTCAGAGTTCCTGTATCACCTTCATGCCATAATTAGTCCTATTTTGTTGCAAGCATGATTATGACAATTATTGCTCTCTCATTTGTCGCTCCCTCTCTATTGCTAGGCTTCACTTGCACTGAGTATGAGCTCTACCTGTGTTTCCAACTGCCCAAAGTCAATATTGCCAACTGTGTCCACCATACCTACCTATTAGCATCATTTGCTATTTTAGTGCATATTCTATATGCCTTGTTTTCTTCCAAATAAAATGTTTGTCTGTTTTGAGAAAGTTAGTTAGTAGAGCTCTCACGAACTTGATGGAACACTTTATTCCTTGCACTTAATAATCATGAAGCATTGTGACTTGTCCATGAAAGTTATATGCTTGCAAATTATATGTTGGGAGTTAGCAGAACCGTGCTGTCACGGGGAACGCTTTCAACACCTTTTGGATATACTATCCAGTTGATACTTTGCTCTTTTGTTTGCGGATGTCGACAGTATGAAATAAAAGGGGAGCTTGTGAGTTCATGGAGTCTATATATGTGTTAGAGAAATGCCCGGGCCGCTACTCTAAGCCATGCCTAATCATGGTGGAAACTTGCAGCATCACCATAATGAGCATTCTATGAAGCATCCTCAATAAAAAGCTATGCATATAGTAAATAAAAAGATCGCTGAGATGCTCATTGTCTGCTTGTGTTGTCATTTTGATCACGGGATAGCTCATGTATCATGTGCAAGGGGTACCCCGTTGGCGGTTCTCTATGATATTCATGTATGTACAATGACAAGAACTTGCAGGTAACCAAAGTTGAGTAGCATGCGGAGCGGCCCTCGTACTCAAGGGACTTGGGATTTCCAGTTTATGGTCTACCAAGCATATAACAGATTGGACCTCACTTTAACCTTAACCATATAAAGATGCCTATGATAGGGGCAATGAGAGCTCAAAGCTAATGAGTACCTTTCTTTCAGCATTAGGAAGCCTTTCAAACTATTCAAAACCGTTTTCACTTCCTTGTTGAGTCACCACTTATTGTATGAGCACCTTCTTGAGAGCATAGTTGTCATTCTTGTGTTTGTTCCAAAACTTGGTTCATTATGTCATGACTTTGATGCTTGTATCTCTGATATTTTTACCTCTACTCTTCACTTGAACTTGAGAGGTGCCTTGGCATTTATATTGTGCTCTACAAACAAAGGCAAGCGAGATACCACTCTATCATAACTTACTATGAGCATTGCAATGTTGCTTATGTTTATGTTCCATGCTACTTACTATTATTGAGTTGGTTTCTCTTCATATCTTGCAATGACTATTGAGTGGACTTAGTTGCATACTTCTTATTATGAATGGTTTAAGCATCTACTCCTGTGCAGAGAATATATACATCATATGAAGCAAATGTGTTCGTGAAAGTTCTTTTATCGCACTCAGTTTTCAACTGAATTGCTCGAGGACAAGCAATAAGCTAAGCTTGGGGGGATTTGATACGTCCAAAACGTATCTACTTTCTTGAACACTTATTCTATTGTTTCTCCTCTAAACTTGTGTGATTTGGATACAACTGACACGGACTAACGCTGTTTTCAGCAGAATTACTTTGGTGTCTTCTTTTTGTGCAGAAAATCGACTATCAGGAAAAATCCCAGAAAATATGCCAAAAATTATATTTCACCAGAAGATCCACGGAGCCAGAAGACGAAACAGAGTGGAGGCCTGGGGGCCCACACCCCTGCCAGGCATGGGTGGGCCCTGCCCCGCGCCTAGGGGGGTGTGACCACCCCAGGCACCCCCTCGGGCTCCCTCTGCGCCTATAAGTTGCCCCTTGACCTAAAAACCGGGGGGGGGGTCGACATTTTTCCAGAAATAGTTCCGCTTCGCCGCCACCATCAGAAACCAAGATTCAGATCCAGAAACTCCGTTCTGGCACCCTGTCGGGACAGGGAATTTGGGGAGGATCATCGCCATCGTCATCACCAACGCCTCTCCATCAACCATCGATTTTTCCCTCATCCATGAGTGATTAATCTCCCACCGTAGGCTATGGGGATGGTAGGGATTGGATGAGTTCTATCTTGTAATCGAATAAGATTGTTAGGGCATAGTGCCTAGTATCTATATTAGTGCTATTTTACTTTGTTGTAACTTGTTGTGCTTAATGCTTGTCACTAGGGCCCGAGTGCCATGATCTTAGATCTGAACTTATTATTGAATCATTTGATAGTATTTTTTGTGATCTTATCTGCAAATTGTGTACACACATCATTGTCCGGATCTAAAGTCCCCGAAGTGACAGAAATTGGGACAACCGGAGGGGATGGCTGTGGTGTGAGGATCACATGTGTTCATGGAGTGTTAATGCTTTGCTCCGGTGCTCTATTAAAAGGAGCACTATAATTGCCAGTAGTTCCCTAGAGGCCCCGCTTCCAGGGGTTGGCTGGACAGAAGATGTTGTGCAAGTTCTCATTGCGAGCACGTATGACTATATATGGAGCACATGCCTAGGATTGTTTAGCACTTGGATGCTTGTTATTATTTATCTGCAATGCCCTAGATCTTGAAGTTACATGTTTAGACTCGTCCATGCAACGCCCGTCCACCCATCCCTATACCTACCGCACTCGAATCCCACTGTTTACTATTACTATTACTATTGCTCCTGTTTTACTGATGATGTTGCTTTGCTATTGCTACTACAAGCTATTGCTACTGATAAACTTCTGTGTGCAAGAACTATTTCCAGGCGCAGCTGAATTGACAACTTAGTTGTTAAGGCTTGCAAGTATTCTTTGGCTCCCCTTGTGTCGAATCAATAAATTGGGTAATACTACCCGTGAAGACTGTTGCGATCCCCTACACTTGTGGGTCATCAACAGGACAAAAGCCAAAGTCAATATTTCATCGAGGAGAACACGGAGTCCATAGGAGAGATGGAGGGGCGCCACAGGGCGGCTGCACCCCCACAGGTGCGACCTAGGGTGGGCCCGCGCCTGGGCAGGGTGTGGGCCCCCTGGCCACCTCCCAGCCTTGCCTCTTCTCCTATAAGAAGCCCCCGATGCCTAAACCCTAAGTACCCGATCAATATTCCATGAAACCGTCTGTAGCCGCCGCCACCATCGTCCCTAGATCATGGGGAATCTGAAGCTCTTCCCGGCACCCTGCCGGAGGGGAGATCATCCCGGAGGCCTTCTTCTTTATCATGCCAGCCTCCGGTATGAAGCATGAGTAGTTCCACCTTGGAATACGGGTCCATGTAGTAGCTAGATGGTTGTATCTCCTCCTTTGTGCTATCATGTTTAGATCTTGTGAGCTACATTCATGATCAAGGTCATATCTATTTGTAATCATGCATGTTGTGTTTGCGGGGATCCGATGGATATTGAGATTGCTATGTCAGATTGATTAATGGTTTTGTCTTATTTATTCTATCATGTTTGTGTTGTTTGTGATCTTGCATGCTCTCTGTTTCTAGTAGCTATCTTGGACAAGTAGATGCTAATGACTCCAAGAGGGGGTATTTATGCTCGATAGTTGGTTCATGCCTCTATTTAATCTAAGGGAAGTGACAGAAATCTCTAAGGTTGTAGATGTGTTGTTGCCACTAGGGGGAAATAACGGTCTCTTGTTCATGGAACAAGTGGATTGTTTACCTTATACACTTTTCTTAAAGCAGTTATATGTTGCTTGCAACTTAATACTGGAGGGGGTTCGCATGATAACCCAAAGGCGGACTTCTAGTAATAGATGCAGTTGGATGGCGGTCTATGTATCTTGTTGTATTGCCCAATCGAATCTCATAGGATCTTTATGTCTAGTATTGCATTGTTATGCCTTGCTCAGTCTTGTCAATTGCCCTGCTGTAATTTGTTTACCCAGCATGCCATGTTTTTTATCCAAGAAGAACACCTCTGGTGAACTATGGACCCTAGTCCAATCTTTACCATTGATACATCTTCCACTGTACTGTTTACTTGCTGCAAACCATCATGACCTTCCACACCATACGTTTAATCCTTTGTTACAACAACTGGTGAGATTGACAACCTCACTGTTAGTTGGGGCAAAGTCTTGAGTTTCTGTTGTGCAGGTTTACACATTGCTTGCAAAACCTTTGAGACGTTTTGTAACATCCCAGTATTAGAGCTTAGAAATAAGATGAACCCAGATGTGTGCATTGCATTCATGCATAGAAAATCCGAATAATTTTCACGATTTTGAACAAAACTTGTCAAAGTGATTGAAGCTTCTCTCAACTTGATGGAAATGAAGTAGATCATCAAGTTGACTGCGATAAGTTTCAGTATGACCTTTGCTAAAACCTTATTTGGGAAAACATGATTTGATCTAAGGGTAGATCAAATATAAGAAAATTAAATCATAATGCATTGCTTAATAATTAATATTTGATCCTTAAGGGATCATATCATAATATTCATCACAACAACTCATGAATACCAAGTTAAGATTACAACTCAAGTAATAGGAATGTAATAACTAATCCTGACCTATCTTATTCTTATCTATTCCTGCTATGAGTATCATGGTAATACCTAACCTTAATTCTTTAGTGAGATTGAGTAGGAAGGAAACCAAGTCAAGACCATTCACCATATATCTTTATTTCCATATCAATCCTTATCATCTCTATTGAATCCTATCGTTATATTTGTTGTTCATCAATGTTGAGTAATCAACTATTGATTCACCAAGTATTAATTGATGGAGTTAACTCACTCCTAAAATGATAGAAGAGTTATCTGGAATATGTATATTTGTATGGTAACAAATAAGATTACAAGGATGAATCCTGAAGAAAGTTACCAGGAGTAATCCTATTGGATCAAGTGGGTATAGTCAATGAACAATATCTCTTAGTCCAATAGAGATAAACAGAAGATAATTATAATACAACTGTAGTGTTGTATTGATGAAGGCCTTGATTAACTAATTGCAAACCTAAACCATAATGGATCAAAGGATTATAATGATCATGCTTTAGTCACCAAGATTGAATGCTTATATCCAGTATAAGTGACATTGGTGGGTAAGACATGGTTGAACTCTAGTATAAGATATTGGAGTTAAGTAGGGATAAGATAGTATGATTAGGATGATGTTAGATCAACATTGAATTATAGATTTAGTATTTTACTCTTGGGAAATATTAAACACTTGAGGTGAAGTAGGATTTGATACATATATATATAAATCTATTAGAGTAATATTAGTGGTGGATGATTAATGAAGAGTATGCATGGAGTTAGAAGTAACTACTTGTTGGATTGGAGGTTATCAGCAGTAGAGTAGTAGATATAACCAAGTGTAGATATAAGAAGATTATGAAAGCTTTAGTGTCAAGCTCATTGGATTTATAAATGGATTTAGAAGAATAAAAGGTGGATAAGAATATTTCTGTAAAGAAAAGCTCATCATGTTAGCACATGATGATGGATATGAAGGAGTAGTATATCTACGAAAGGAATTCTTTAAGTAGAAGTCAGGAATTCTGAATTAGGGAAGATAGGAAATCTTGGTAAACACTAAACCCTAAATCTATAATCAAGCTTAACATCCATCTCATCTGTTGGATAAATCATTTTATTTTCACAATGCCTTATAGGAATATTTTCCTATAGCAAATCACTTAAGCACATCTCTGTCATTTCCAATTATCATAACCATATGTGCTTAGGAGTTATCTTTATCAATTCTTTTCCATCAGACATTCCAGATAATAACTTCCTATTCTAAAGGGTGATATCATTAAAGATTACAAACATAAATACAATATGTTTAGCTATTAATATTTACTCATATCAACAAAATAATATAAGTATAGTAAGAACCCTAAACCCTAGGGTAAGTATTTGCAATTCAAACCTTAACTTCTATGTTAGTTATAATAAATCCATGGTTTAAAGAAAAATTAATAACAAATGCCTTACAAAATATTTATCATAAAGGTTTACAAAATAAATCACAATTAATACCAATTGTTGCTGCAAGTATTCAGCAAATAAACTTTATAAAGAAAAGTTCAAATTAAATGTTAAAAATACAAATCTGAAAATAAAACAGAAAATAGAAAAGGGAAAAGGAAAATAGGAAACAAGAAGTGCCAGCCCACGACCCAGTTCCTCACCCCTCTATCTATCGCTCACTAGCCACAGCCATCATTTTCCACTCGCTTCATCACAGCCCAATAGAAGCCCAAGCCCAAATACCATTTTGTATGATCTATCATCGTCGTCCACCTCGCTCTACCGCCAAAGCAGCTACGTGGCGCGAGCGCCATCGCTCGCTGGTGTCGAGATGCTCGCCGTCGTCTACTGGGAGGATAAGAACGCCACCGCGAAGCCCTCGTCCTCATCCTATCACTCGCGCATCCTCACTCCTCCTTATCCTCTCTGCTTAGCAACGGGCCAAAACCCTAGCCCACCGGAGCCACTCCTTGTCGCCGGTAGAAACCACTCCAAGGGGCATGGGGTAGTCAGGGAGAAGCGCCTCGCCATCCTCGTCGCGTGAGTAGTAGACGTGAAGCAAGGGGCGTTTGGAATCGGGGTAATTTCGCTGTTCCTTGCCGCCGGTCATCGTCGGAGTTCGTGAAAATTAGACCGTACCAGAGCACCATCGTCTTCACCAACCACTATACCAACATCAGGGTAAGCTTGCGGATCTCTAGACCCTAATTTCGCTTGCTGATTCTCGTTATAGACCTAGTTTCATTGAGCGCCGCCGTTGGCCGCCGCAGAAGCTCGTTGTCGGTTTATTTCCGGTAACCACTAAGTAGCGACGTCACCACCAATAGGTTCGCCTTGGTCGCCTCTGTCCAACAACATCAGTCTTGCTCGCCGGAGCCCAGTAGTTCTCGTCGGCGACCATTCTCTGGTGGTGGAGGCCATGCTGATGTCAGAATGACATCATGCTGGTGTCATCCTGCCACCTCAGCATGGTTTGACCTAGTCTTTGTCTCGCGTGGTAGGTGACGTGGCCCTGGTCCCATCTGTCAATGACTGTGAGTAGAAATAGGCTCAGTAACAAATGAATTTACTAAAATGGGATATGTGATGTGGCCACTGGCCCACTGGTCAGTGACCTTAGGTAGGTTTAGCTTAGGTATAAAAAGTCTTTTATATTTAGAAATTAGATAAAACATTATAAGATCAAATATAAATATTTCCTGAAATATAATAAAATGATTAAATCTTGTTTAATTAATAACTTTTGTTTTATAATTCAGAAAAATGTGTATTATATATGAAAATTTTCAGAAAAATAAAATCTATAACATTAAACTATTACCAAATATTATTATGTTAACAATTTAAATAATTGTTGTTTAATAAAGATTTTATAAGTATTAATACTTTGAAAATTCATATTTTAATATTAGTAAATGTTAAAAAATACAAATAAAATACCAAAAATCTTAGAAAAATAAGAACTATAATTTAACACTATAATCATGCATTATTATTTCACTTAATTAAATATTTATTATTTGTTAAGTATTTATTAAGTAATAAACCTTATAAAAATCATATCTTATTATTTATAAATCACAAAAATAAATGTAATATACCAAAATGATCACAAAGATAATACCTACATGTTAAAAATATAACATTTCACTTTTAAAGTAAATAAAAATCTAGTACCCTAATAACTTGAATTTAAACCTAATTCCTTAGTTAATAATTCATATAAGGGTAGATAAAATTTGCTAATATCTCAAAAATTACCCAATTGAGTCTAATTAATAGTATTAGTCATAAATATTGATATTATAAAGTCAAAAATGGTTTAACACATTTTAAATAAAATTTTATTGAATTATCATTCAACCATATGTGTAGTTTATTTTCTAGAAAGATCTTTAACAAATATAAAATCTTCAAGAATGATATTTTAACCAAATAAAATCTTTTACCATTGTTTCACTCATAACTTTATAATGAACTAAATCAAAAGATAATTCATAATTAATAAATAATATTGTTTACTTATTCACAAACCATAACCACACCTTTATAAGCAGATAAAAGCTTCTATTCCATTATAAAATTAAGAAACCACTACTCAAATAGAAGTAATTATTCTTAAGTAACTTTAAGAAACCTTATAAAGTGAACAAGATACAAATATCATAAGAAATACACCTTAAATCCATCTACATCCTTAAATTTAACTTTAGTCTACAAGACATTAAATGTAATGCTAAAGACTTTGTTATGTGTTTTATAGAGTCTGTTATAATTAAGTTATAAGCATCTCAAGTCCAGACTATTCAAACAAGCATAAAGAATATCAATCACATTCTATCAACCATATTCTACAAACTATCAAAATTGTTTAAACCTTAATAAAGAAATCTTTTCTTCAAAAGTTATTCGTTTTGCCACTTCAGTCAACATATGACAATTAATCAGGATCACATTACTTTATCCTGTGCTTTTATACTTAGGATTGTTAACACTTAAGTTCCTTATAAATTCCATCAATTGCAAGATTAAACTTGAAGATAAGATAATTCTTATATAAGCATTCCTTGATTAGCGTACCTCAATGGTATGTCTTATTATGTACACCATTATGTTTATATGTTGTTTCACACACACTCACAAGCCTTAATAAGAAGCACAAGTGTGAAACTTATCTAATAGGACAACACATTCTAAAGGATCCATTTCCAGTTTCCAAACCCTAGATCAACGTTGTCCCCGGGATTTGAGTTTATCAAATTGCATTACATTACTTGTGCATAAAAGCATCCTGCTTCTTTAAACATTAGTCCTTACCGGACCAGTATGCTGATTTCAGATATTGGATCTTATATTGTCTTGAAGATCGTGAGTGCATAATCTTGCAATCACAAAAGGCAAGTTCACACTTGCTCATGTCCTTTGGTTATTTTATGTAAAGTATTTTACAAATCCAGTGTTGTCATGACCTGCATTTGAAAAAGGTCTGAAAACACTATTTCCATAATAATGTGATTATAGGTTATTTACTATGAGGTAATAACCTACTATGACAGTTCCGGTGGTAAACGAACATATTATCTAGGACTTAACAACCAATGTCGCCAGTGATTATTGCATCGTATATCACGTGTTAACCATGAGATTTGGAATGGGACAGAGAAGTCAGCTGTATCTTCTTCCTCTCGCATGTAGCCGGATATGCAGTTCGTGGCTGTTATCACTCATAGCGTGCATATTAATTGGTAATTCATAGAGGATATGCATCATATGGGTGGGAACCCTCAACGTCCCACGATAGTTCTGGCATATAAAGGTCTGTACAAACCATTGCCGTAATTCAATGTGTGGGCATGGTGTACACCAAGGAGGCATGCAAGGTCGTTAAGGGGGCAGTGATTGGCTTGGATCATCTTCTAGGCCCCATATCATGGAATTGTGGACGGGAATAAGCTGCCCTGTTATGCAACAAAGAGTTGATCTCTCATGGGTAAAGTGACGCACCTCTGTAGAGTGTAAGATCTATAACTTGTTACTCCCTATTCCGGGAAGGAGCTGCGAACACGGTGGGAAAGGAACTCCATGAAAGTTCTGGTAAACCCGTGAAGGCTGACGGACATAGCTTTTCAGAATAAAAGCAACCTTTGAAGAAATGTTGACGAAAACTTGTATTGCCTACGACCTATGGTCTGTGGCTGTAGATATAGTGCATCAAACACTCCTTTTCTATTGAACTTGCTGAGTACGCTCGTACTCAACGTATCTTCTTAACCCTTGCTAGATTCTGAAGCCATTAAGACGACGTCTACATCAAGTTATGCTCCAGGAATCATCATCAATCAAAAGCTAAAGCTCTTCAATGAAGTCAAGAAAGTCAACATATACATCAACACAAGTGAAGACGAAGTTACTGATTAGATAGGAATATAATCTCTAGCCATAGAACCTATTTTTGTAGTGTATTGCAATTTCTGTAGTGTATTGCAATAGCAGCAATGCCAACCCCTTAGTTAAAATACTAGTCTTAATAGTATAATAGTTTTTGCGTTGTTTATCTTTGATTCTTCTTTGTAAGAAGTTCTTTATCTCTCTTTAACCTAGAGTGTTCTCTGGATCTTGTGTATAGAGTGAATTGTAACCTTTAGCCATGTTTTAGACCCGTTGTGTTTTTGTTGTACCACTCTGAGGGATATAATACCAGTGAACGGTGTTTCATTGGTGTTATGTCAACGACTATAGTGTACTACATCATGCAGTGGTATGCTAGGTCACCGCACATTTCCTTCTCCTACTGGTTCGATAACCTCAGTTTCTTACTGAGGGAAGACTTTCTGCTGTGCTGCATCATACCTTTCTCTTGGGGTTTCCTGACGAAGCACTCCACGTTGACAAAGTGCCATCAACAAGTTTTCTGGCACCGTTGCCGGGGAGGCTAAGGATGTCTTCACAAGGGGATTCCTCCTCAACCTTTCTCTTTACTTTGTTTTTGGTTTGCTTAGTTTCTTTTGCTTGGTTTTGTTTGCCTCTTTTTATCAAAAACTCCAAAAAAATTAGTTTAGTTTGGTTTGCTTTCTCTTATCAAAAACACAAAAAAAATTAGTTCCTACTCTAGTTGGCACCTTGATCTTGCTCACCATGTTGTTCCCCAAGTTCACCCTGAAAGACCTTTCAATAGGTAGTGGCTCTATAACTGGGAAAGAAAATATTGAAGAATTCTTTAATCATGTTAGCAAGCATAAGGATATTGAGGATATAATTATAGCAGAACTTGCTCCTAATTATGAAATTGATGTAGCTTCTTTAGTTCATATGTTGGAGGCTAGGTTTGTTAGCCTTAACCCCATGATGCAAATTTTGTTCCTAAAACTAAAAGAAGAAAAGAATGCTAAAAAGAGAGAATTTATTCTTGAAACTTTACTAAAAGAGTTCCATGATGTTGCTAAGGAAGCCAAAAGGGTCTTTGAGCGTTTTAATATGCTAAGCTCATGTGTATATGTTGTGGGTACTTCAGATAAAACCAAACCTAGAGAGGAATTTAAGATACCCATACCCTTTAAGCTTGTTGGGATGCATGAAGCCTTTGAAAAGAATTTTGATTGGATTGTTCCTGAAAATCCTTTTGATGAAAGTAGTGAACCAAAGAGAGATGAGAAGGGATCTTCCAAAACTCATTTGGATGAGATAACTTTCATAGTTGAAGACTTTGCAAGTATTGATGTTAATGCTTCTTCATTTGAAAATACTTGATTTCTTGCTTCTTGTGCCTAACTTAAAGGCGTTAAAGAAAAGTACTTGTTGGCAGATAACCCAAGAGTTTCCTTGATTCTTGGAAGTTATTAATTCAGTAATTACCTTTCCTTATCCTTTTTTCTTTCTTTTTGTGCCAAGAATGACCTCTAATGAGAGGGAAGTAAGATTTGGGGAGTTATTGTCTCGAAACAGATTTATGTCCTCCACCATAAAAATTCATGAGGATTGTTTTTATGTCGGATTGAGCTTAAAATTTGCAAATGAATCCCCTATTATGTTATCTAACTTTCGTTATTTCAACACTTTTTTAATTTAGCAACAGAAGGTCTTTGAAAAAATCGGTTTCTACCTGCTGGTCTGTTTTGACAGATTTCTGCCATCATTTGCATTTGCTTCTTATTGATTCCTTTTTGGGTTCTTTTTGGGAAATTGAGCTTTTTTGAAGGAGTTGCTACAGTATCTTGTGTTTTTAGTGAAAGTTTTTCTGTTCTAAAGCTAAACCCAAGGGTCTATTATCTTTTAAATACACTAATATTGCTAATGAAGATTGTGTGATGTTTTGTATGAAGGAAAATTTCAGGTGTAGAGAGAGAATGATGTAATGAGATGAAGAATGGACAAAAGCTCAAGCTTGGGGATTCCACCCCGGTATCACCCCAAGAAATATGCAAGAGGTACAAGCGTCGAAGCTTGGGGATGCCCAAGGCATCCCTTCTTCATCAATAAAAAGCTCAGGTCTTTCTAGACACTTCGTTTTATTGTTTCATGCACTATTATGTTGTTCTTGGAGCATCTTAGTTTTCGTTTGCTTAGTTTGCTTGAATAAAGTAGTTTGGACCCCTGTTCTTGCTGTGTTATTTCAAATAAGTTGATTGGTGTTGGAAAGGAGTAGAAAGTTCTTGCTTGAAAGTGCAAGAGGAGCTTGCATTGACTGTGACTTAGACTTTAGCATGTCATGCTAGGTGTTGTTTTGACCTTATTCTTAGTGATTATTGCTATAGCATGACTTGTTCCAAACAATTGGGATTGCTTAGTGTGCCTTGAAGGAATCGTGCGTTGCTTTAGCATACAAAATCATAGTATTGTGGTATTCTCCTTTGATGCTTTGTTTGGGTTGACTTGGCACATGCTCACACCATGTTATGACTATGAACCAGTCACCATAGCCTCTATGATCATTTAGTCCTTGACTTGTAGTACCACTCTATGATTTGATTAGTAATGTTTTGTCGCTCTGCATGATTATGCCCATTATTGCTCTCCTAGTTGGTTGCTCCCAGTCTTTTGCTAGCCTCCACTTGTATGAGTAAGCTCTACTCATGCTTCCAACTCCCAAGAAACCAAGTTATTCCAAAGTGTCCACTATAAATTCCTATGCATGGTGTGTTACACCATTCCAAGTATATTCTTGTTTTCATCTATCTTCCAATTAAAAAGTATTTTGTTATGTGAAAACTTAGTGATTAAAGTTCTCACGAACTTGATGGCACACCTTATATTCCTTGCCCCTAATAAACTTGAACCATTATGTCATCTATGTTGTATATTCTTGCACTTATACATTGGAATTAGCAGAACCATGTTGTCATGGGTAACGTTTTCAACATTGCACTTGTACTTTGTACACAGTTGATATCATGCTCTTTTGTCTTTGGTTGTCGCCGGTGTGAAATAAAAAGGGAGCTTGTAATTCCATGGATTTATGTATTTTGTGTTAGAGAAACACCTAGGCCGCTAGCCTAAGCCATGCCTAATCATGGTGGAAACTTGCAACATCAGCATAATGAGCAATCTGTGAAGCATCCTTAATAAAAATCTATGCAAATAGAAAATAAAAAGATCGCTGAGATGCTCATTGTCTGCTTGCCTTGTCATTTTGGTTATGGGATAGCTCCTGTACCATGTGCAAGGGGTACCCCGTTGGCGGTTCTCTATGATACACATATACTTACTATGACAAGAACTTACAGGTGACTAAAGTTGAGTAGCATGAGGTGCGGCCCTCGTATTCAAGGGACATGAGATTGCCAACTTATACTTTGTCAAGCATATACTCCATAGTTTGTTCACTTTAACCTTAATCACTTCAAGATGCTTATGATAGGGACAATGAGGGCTGAAAGCTACAAGTACCATAATTTTTGGAAGCTCTTTTTGAAACTTGAAATCCCCGCTTCCCTTTATGAAGGTCATTTCTTCCACTATTATATTGAGTCTCTACCTTCTACCTTTAGGCACCAGTTAAGAGAGCATAGTTTCCATTCTTAGTTCTATGTGCATTGTCCTAAAACTTATTGATTGATGCATATTGTTGATATTGCTTGTTCTTGTGATATTTGTATCTAGTCACTCTTATGAACTTTGAAGGCGTCCTATGCATCTACTTGCTACTCCATGAGGGACAAGCTAAATGCCTCTATGCCATGTTTTCTGTATGTGAAACAAACAAACGTTTTTCAATGCATGTTCACTGCAAGAAATCTGTTGATACATGACCCTCTATTTTCGTCACTGAATCGTCATTGTCTATAATATATCGTCAAAAACTGAGCGTCAGTAATTGCATACAACAACGTTTTTTGCAAAATCGTCATAACCGTCTATGACGATATTGGATCGTCAAAACCATTATGACAATCTAATATCGTCATGGACCATCTAGCCTGGCCAGGTGAGATCCTACGTGGCTAATCGGACGTGGCAAAACCATGACGAAATAAGATCGTCGTAATGCAAATTCAGCCCGGTCCAGTTTGGTCGTTTATATGGGTGGAGCCCATTAATTCTAGCCATTTTTTTCTTGTCTTGGCATTTTACAGTACATTTTATTTTGGTCTGAGCCCATTAATTATAGCCATTTTTTTCTTGGTCCTGGTATTTTACAGTACATTTTATTATTTTGGGCCTTAGCCTATTTACGATCAATTTCTTATTATTTGGGCCTTGGTTTATCCAAAGCCAATTTGTTTTTAGGCCTGTCATCAGCCTTTTACCATTTACAATCAGATACTTTTTTTCCAAAATTAGTCATTGATTCAAATGTTATTCAGGGTGTACATGCAAGTAAAGTTTGAAGCCTAGAAATTTCTGAATAAATAACCAATCATTTTTCATTACAAAATGATACAACCCAGAATTCAAAATGAGCAGACCACAATTTCAAATGACCACTCCTCATACATCACATCAAAACAAAAAATTAATGCATACAAGAAATAATGTGTTCCATCTAAGCTTAGTAACAGCATCAATAACTTGGGTTTTTAGATCTCCAAGAAGGGTTCCATATATCACCTGTAAACAAGAAAACAAGAGTAAGAAGAGTGGTAAATATAGAAAAGAACATAGTTCACATTATTGCATCATAAACAATTGAGTTTAGGTATTGAACATGTGTAACAGGGACTAACAAAATGTATCGAATGGAACATCACTGTAGCTTGCAAGATTCCTAGAGCATGTTCATTTTGTGAAAAAGTGGCATATTTACTTCTCATATAATATCCCAGTGTGAAGTGTGGACTAAAGTATATGTGTTGAAGTGTGTATTAAAAAGTATGCTTATTACTAATCCAATGATTCAAATCATTTTGTACCTATGCTTGTTTACACATGTATCCAAATTTAAATTAGAAACAGGACAGACCACATATTGCCATGCTGATCAAGTTGCAGAGACAGTTTATCGTCTTCGATACTAAGAAAGATGAGGCAAGTTTACCTTCTGAGGTGGGCCACGTACTCCTTCCTCGTCATGTTCTAGCTCATCCGTGTAGTCCTCCACCTAGACACACGTACACAAGTGGTCAAAATTAAAAAACAAGTTCTATATCAGTACTGGTACCACCGTCCGATTACAAAATCATGTATTGGTACTGACTGAAAATACTTGGTAGTACCCCTACTACTCACCAAGATAAACTGTAGAAGGAAAAGGCGCTCAACTAGGCACGGTGAGGTGATTACCAAGCCCATAACTTCAGCCCTATGAAGTAAAAAAGGAGGCCAGCAAGAAATTTTCATCTCTGGTGAGTAATCATCATTTCTGGTAAGAAATATAGGACAAGCAGGAATTAATACCCAACAAGGGGAAAAGAGAGAGGAGAGAACACTCCATAGCAGCAGGTCTGCGTTGGCAGCGACAGGTTATTGTTGTCACCACTCACCAGCACTGCTAGGTGCTGCTGCTACCGTAGACAGAGATTGTTGGTGGCGGCTGCTCCTATAAAGGTTAGTATGGAGTATCACAGGTGAAATATGTTGAAACTCATTACATACCACTCATTTATATAAAGGTTAGTAAAAACAGATAGAATATTATAGCAAGATGGTATCATTAAGCAGTCAATATCAAAGTGCATGCATCACAGTAGAACAACAATTATAGTAAACTACTTTAGTGATCATTTAAGCAGTCAATATCAAAGTACATGAATCACGGTAGAACAACAATGTGGTGGTCTAATATTTTTTTATAAAACTGACAACATAAAAAATGGATCATGCTTTGGAATCATGTGGACACAGAAGCATGCTAGTCTACTGCTACTGCTACTAGAGGAAGTGTTGCTATATAATATGCGTGATTTTTCGTGCGACAAGTATGCTTGGATGCTACCTGTAGTTTACTTGTAGCTAAAGTATGAACAAGCAAACAAAAGTCGCATACTACTAACTCCCATGATTAACTAGCCTACCAACAGTACATGAAAATTTTATATGGATTGTTGAGGGGTAATAATGTGCTAACAAAACAGGCTTAATGCTCATGAAAAATACAAAATATTCCATATAAGAAGAGCGTTATGGCAGTTCTTCTTTCTCCAAGAAGAAGCATTCCAAGCCCCTCTACACATGAATACATCAAATTCGAGCTAATTACTAGAACAGTAGAACTAGATTCCAGTTCTTCTTTCTCCAAGAAGCAGCATTCCATGCCCCACTACACATGAATACATATACACCAATTAATGCCAAGGTTTCAATCAAATATTCAAAATCGAGCATGCTAGAGTAGAGACTAAGAGAGGGAGAAAATAAACCATATCGTTGGAGGCCAGGGACAACTGCTGATGGAGGAAGGTCGTTGGCGGAAAGCTTCTGGTAGAGGAAGGGGCCGGCCGTCCTGCTGCAGCTAGAGGAAGGGGCCGGCCATTGTGCCGCCTCTGGAGGAAGGGGGTCGGCCGTCATGCTGCCGCTGGAGGAAGGGGCCGGCGTCGTGCTGCCTCTAGAGGAAAGGGGACAGCCGTCCTGCTGCTTCTGGAGGAAGGGGACCGTCGTGCTACCTATGGAGGAAGGGGGCCGGCGTCGTGCTACCGCTGGAGGAAGGGGTCCGCGTCGTGCTGCCGCTGGAGGAAGGGGTGGCGTCGTGTTGCCTCTGGAGGAAGAGGTCCGCGTCGTGCTGCCGCAGGAGGAAGGGGTGGACGTCGTGCTTCCGCTGGACCGGGATGAGCTTCGCCGCCTGGGGTGTTGCGAGATGATCCTCTTGGAATATGTAGAGAAGGCACACCGCGCAGCCGGTGGTCGAGAAGGCGGGAGTCAGGAGTAGTCGTGCGAGCCTGGGCTGCGTCGTCCTCGACGGCGAGCTGCTAGGGTTTCACGGTGGCGCCAATGGAGGTGTGGGATGGCGGCGTGTGCAGGGTGGTCATTCAGGGAGAGGACGCAGGAGCGGCGAGGCTGCCCAAGCTATGGGTTCTACGCGAGAATGGGAGAACGGGGGCGGCGGCGCCGAGGTCTCGGGAGGAGGAAGGCGGTGCTCGTGGTTGGGGAATCATGAGGCTTCGGGGAGGGGATCAAAATCTGTGGCTGGGAGGAACCGAGGACAACAAGAGTGTGGCGGCTAGGGTTTCGCCTTGAGTGCATGCTTCTGGTGTGTTTCTTCGAGGGATGAGGAGATCCGAGTCGTTGGATTGGTGATGTTTCGACGGCCGAGATCAGGTTCAGCTTCGTGAGCCACGTGGGTTCCGTTCTTGTTCTCTAGTTGGCTGGAGAGCTTCTAGGAGTGACACAAATAGAGAGAAGTGTCCTATTCAAAAACGGGTGTTTTATAAAGCAACCGCTAAATTAAAGTTTAAAATGGTACAAACGTATTTTTTTTAAATATTAGACCACATTACATAGACGATGTTCCAACCGTGGTATCTCAAACATTTCTGTCCATCAGTTGTGAAAAAGACAATTTTCTGCCAAATCGGCGGGAACTAGGTCAAATTTGAACTACATGTACATGATTATTTGCTCGTGATTTTTTAAAAATCATTTTTAGGTTCACAATATGTTGTTTTATCAGAGATCCAATACAAGTTTAGCGAGGCACGGCCCCAAACTAATAACCTTCATGTCCACCATTTTTACCATATTTGAAATAGGCATGAAAAATTCAAAAATGGTCCGAACAACATAAAACCTTCGCGTGATATCATGTTACATGCCATAGTTGCATGAAAAAATATTAAACTTGATATATATATTGTTTCTCGAAAAAACCTTCACAGAAATGACCTATCATGTCCGAGGTTTTATAGCTTTCAGGCCAAGTGGCCAATGTTATGGCTAGAATCGACGCATAGTTTATCATAATATGCCCATATTGTGCACGTATGTATATAATGGGACGAAGAACAATGTTGCATGAGAAAATTTTACTTTTATTCGTACGAAAAATCTATTTTACATTTTCTGAGAACAAAAAACGGGGCGTTTGGTGAAGCGACCACCAAATAGCTAATTCAAAATGCTACCACCACACTTGGTATATTGCAAGTGTCTCGAAAAAACCTTCTCAGAAATGACCTATCATGTTCGAGATTTCATGGCTTTCAGGCCAAACGACCAATGTTATGGCCAGAATCACGGCATAGTTTGTGATAATGTCCTCATATTGTGCACACATATGTATATTCAAAGATCCAATGCAAGTTTGGCGAGGATCATCCCCTAGCTAAGAGCCTTCATGACCGCCGTTTTGACCATAGTGCGAAACGCGCATAAAAAATTCAAAAACGGTCCGATCAACGCAAATCCTTCGTGTGGTGTATTATTATGTGACATAGTTGCAAGGAAAAATACCAAACCTGGTAAACTGAGTATGTCTCAAAAAAACCTTCACAAATGACCTATCGTGTTCGAGGTTTCATGGCTTTCGGGTCAAATGACCAATGTTATGGCTAGAATCAAGGCATAGTTTATGATAATGCACCCGTATTATGCACACATGTGCATCATGGGATGGCTAACAATGTTGTAGGAGGAAGTTTTCCATTTCATCGCACGGAAAAACCATTTTCCATTTTCCGAGCGCAAAAAACGACCCGTTTTGTGAAGCAACCACCAAATGGAAGTTTCAAAATTATACCATCCCATTTTTCCAAAATAATAGTCTACCTTACATGGACAAATGTCCCAACCGGAGTCTCTCAAACCTTTCCTTCCATCCCTGGCAAAAAAGACAAATTCCTGCCAAATCGGTAGGAAGTGGGTCCGATTTGAACTACAGGTACATGATACGATGCCCATTATTTTTTGCAAAAATCATTTTTAGACTCACAATATCATGTTTCTTTAGAGATCCAATGCAAGTTTGGCGAGGATCATCCCCTAGCTAAGAACCTTCATGACCGCCGTTTTGACCATAGTTTGAAACGGGCCAAAAAAATTCAAAAATGGTCTAATCAATGTAAATCCTTTGTGTGGTGTCTTATTATGTGACATAGTTGCAGGGAAAATACCAAACTTGATAAACTGATTATGTCTAAAAAACCTTCACAAAATGACCTATCATGTTCGAGATTTCATGGCTTTCGAATCAAATGACCAATGTTATGGCTAGAATTAGGGCGTAGTTTGTGATAATGGACTCGTATTGTGCACACATGTGCATCATGGATTGACGAACAATGTTGCAGGAGAAAGTTTTCCTTTTTGACGCACGGAAAATCCATTTTCCATTTTCCAAGCGCAAAAAATGGGCGTTTTATGAAGCAACCACCAAACGACAGTTTTAGAATGGTACCACCGCATTTTATAAAAATATTAGACCACCTTATATGGAGAATGTCCCAATCAGGATATCTCAAACCTTTCTGTTCACCCCTTGCAAAAAAGACAAATTCGTGCCGAATCGGTAGGAAGTGGGTCCGGTTTGAACTACATGTCCATGATCCGATGTTCATGATTTTTGTCAAAAATCATTTTTAGACTCACAATATCATGTTTCTTCAGAGTTCCAATGCAAATTTAGCGAGGCTCAGCCCCTAGCTAAGAATCGTCATGCTCGCCGTTTTGACCGTACTTTGAAACAGGCATAAAAAATTCAAAAACAATCCAGACATACTAACAGTGTTTTAAATAATCAAAGCATTGATAATTAACACCATAAGGTGATCTAATGAGTTTATAAAAATTTAGAGAAAAAAATTAATTCTTTTGGACATCTTATGCAAAAGATACAAAAGAATAATGAAAAAAGAAAACAAAGAAAAAACTATCCTAATCGGACCAACCCAAGAGGACAAGGTCGGCCCGGGACCTAATTTACCACGCGAAAAGGATCAGGTCGGCCCAATAGGATACCTTGGTTCGCCTCCTTTCCTAGGACGGCCCAAGAGGATACCGCGGTCGGCCTCTCTATTAAGCGCGCGCACGAAATGGAGTCACAAGCTTTGATGTGGTGTGGTGGTTTGCATCGCTGGAGACGTGAGCAAGGGCACGTGTTTGACCCCTTGGAGAGCTCATTTTTATCTATATAATTTTATTGGTTTGTTGGATTCTAGCACTATTATCGTGTCAGTTTTTTTGTTCCATTATATTTTCTAACAAGAATATTGTTTCATCCAGCGAGTCAGTTTGATGGGTCCGGGTAAACATGACACATAGGAAAAAAACTAACGCATAGGCACGTTACTAGACACATGGATATACACATATACAAAAAATGACATATAGACATGCCACGTAGGCATTATTGCTGATGTGGCCAATTAGTCAATTCAATATATCATATTTTAGATGATATGGCGATTTAAATTAGTCATAATGGATATAAATAAGGCTCTAAGATGTATCTCGGAGGTTATGACGATTTCATATGCTGAAATTACGACGATTTCATATGAAAGCTAGGATTTTGACCTCTTCACTATGAGAAGGTCACAAGATAACACATTTCTTGTAGTGGTTATTCATGATATTTGTTTGTAGCCTTTCATGTTGCATGCATAGTTACTTTGTCTTATTGTTAGAACTCCATCTTTCATGCACATGTTTAGGGTTCTTTGATCCTAGCTTTCAATGCTTGCAAATGGTTTGATCTTAGTTTTGATGGTGCATGTCACTTCAAAAATTATTCTTTTATCACTTATCTACTCGAGGACGAGAAGGAGAACATCAAAAATTATGGAAACGTATCTATAATTTTTGATGTTCCCTGCTTGTTTAGTATCTACTTTTCTTTGCTTTGTCCACACTTTGAGGTGCTTTTCATATGTTTTCTGGTACTAACCTACTAACAAGTTGCCATAGTGCCAGTTGCCTGTTTTTTGCTGTTTTTGGTTCCAGAAAAGCTAGTAAGGAAATATTCTCGGAATTGGACGGTACAAAAGCCAAAGTCAATATGTCATCGAGGAGAACATGGAGTCTACAGGAGAGACGGAGGGGCGCCACAGGGAGGCTGCACCCCCATAGGCACGAACTAGGGTGGGCCCGCGCCTAGGAAGGGTGTGGGATCCCTGGCTGACTCCCAGCATTGCGTCTTCGCCTATAAGAAGCCCCCAATGCCGAAACCTTGAGTACACGATCAATATTCCACGAAACCATCTATAGCCGCCGCCACCATCATCCCTAGATCGGGGGGACCTAAAGCTCTTCCCGGCACCCTACCGGAGGGGATATCATCCCGGAGGCCTTCTTCTTCATCATGCCAGCCTCCAGTATAAAGCATGAGTAGTTCCACCTTGGACTACAGATCCATGTAGTAGCTAGATGGTGTATCTCCTCCTTATGCTTTCATGTCTAAATCTTGTGAGATCCGTTCATGATCAAGATCTCATCTATTTGTAATCATGCATGTTGTGTTTGAGGGGATCCGATGGATATTGAGATTACTATGTCAGATTGATTAATGGTTTTGTCTTATTGATTCTATCATGTTTGTGTTGTTTGTGATCTTGCATGCTCTCTGTTGTTAGTAGCTATCTTGGCCAAGTAGTTGCTAGTGACTCCAAGAGGGGGTATTTATGCTCGATAGTGGGTTCATGCCTCTATTTAATCAAGGGAAGTGATAGAAATCTCTAAGGTTGTAGATGTGCTGTTGCCACTAGGGGGAAATCAACGGTCTCTTGTTCATGGAACAAGTGGATTGTTTACCTTATAAACTTTGCTTAAAGCAGTTGTCTGTTGCTTGCAACTTAATACTGGAGGGGGTTCGCATGATAACCCAAAGGTGGACTTCTAGTCATAGATGCAGTTGGATGGTGGTCTATGTAGATTGTTGTATTGCCCAATCAAATCTCATAGGATCTTTATGTCTAGTATTGCATTGTTATGCCTTGCTCAGTCCTGTCAATTGCACTGCTGTAATTTGTTTACCCAGCATGCCATGTTTGTTTATCTAAGGAGAACACCTCTAGTGAACTATGGACACCGGTCCAATCTTTACCATTGATACATATTCCACTGTAATATTTACTTGCTGCAAACCATCATCACCTTCCACACCATACAATTAATCCTTTGTTATAGCAACCGGTGAGATTGATAACCTCACTGTTAGTTGGGGAAAAGTCTTGAGTTTGTGTTGTGCAGGTTTCCACATTGCTTGCAACACCTTTGAGACGTTTCCTTCCTCCTACTGGTTTGATAACCTCGGTTTCTTACTGAGAGAAGACTTGCTTCTATGCTGCATCATACCTTGCTCTTGGAGTTTCCCGACGAAGCGCTCCACGTTGACAAAGCGCCATAAAAAACGCCGAGCTCCAACATATGGAGGACAAGGTCTACCTCGTCGCCGGCGCGTGGCGGAGCGGCGCTGGAGATGTCGTTCCCGCACCATGGAACGACAAGCAAGTCCTCTTCGGAATGCATGTCGACCACGGCCTCAGCCTTCCACCGTCAGATTTCTTCACCAAAATTCTCCAATATTACGGTGTGCAACTTCATAACCTCCCTCCCAATTCCTTGCTCGAGCTAAGCACTCACGCAACTCTTAGTGAGGGATTTCTTGGCATTAGGCTGAGTCTTACCCTTTTCTGGTACTAGTATGGTACCCGGAAGAACTCCATCTGTGTCGGTGTTCCTTAAACCATCATCACTCTTAGCTTAGTCCTCAGGAGAAACTGTATTTATCCTAGGATTAACACTAGTGAATCAGTAAAGATATGGGCCGGAACTTTTTTCTATCATAAAGATATTCTGGCTCCGAAAAAGGCGGAAGGTCTTCCAGCCTTTGTCGACAAAAAAGGCGTAAGGTCCCCAACAAGAGTCATGGGACGCAGACGCTCCGGAACTTTCTAAAGACTCGATGCTCGCCAACAGGCGGATTGAGTATTTGATGAAGAACTGATGACTGCAAGTGCACATATCGTTTGTAGCTAGTTTCGAAATAAAGATATCGATCCCACAGGGAGCAGTAGGCAAAAGACTAAAATGCTTTTAACTAAAACTAAACGAAGAACTTAAGGAATAATTCTAAGATGCAAGAAAAGTAGATTTGTTTTTCGGTTTTTGGTTACGAAAAGCAATTAAATAAAGTAAAGTAAAACTTAATGCAGAAAATAGGAATCGCGTATGTAAGAAATCTTGGAACTACAATAGGGAAAAGGCGTTCTTCGGGGAGTGGTGGATACAGTGCTAGCAATTTAGACTGAGTAATCAAGATTATTATAACAAATATTCTCATGACATATATGTATGTGGGAGGAGCTCCATATATGGATGAATAGGCAGCAACCACTGCTCGCATCATCCTTCATAACCACAGCTGACAGATAAACGACATCAATCGTATTATCTCGCTATTAAGGGATTTCTCCCGTGGCATGAACATGGCTTAATGAGTTCTCCTTGCTTCCCCAAGTTAGTATGTAAAATATGACAACGACTTTATAGTCACATTAAGTGCTATCATCCCTTTTTCTACCAACAAGTAATCCCCTTCATCAAGTCTCCATAAGAGGGAAATATTAAAGAGGTGCATAGCTCTCAGCATCAAGATGAAGACAATTAACACATACACATAATGATGTATAACATAATAATCTCTATCTCATATCAATCATATACTAGGGTTTCTCCATCTCCCCAAGAACTAATGATCTACTCAGACATGGAGGCAAATAGCATCATGGCAATGATAATGGAAATAATTATAGATGAATAGTTCTTGTATAAATCCACAACTAGTGCTAGAATTACAACAATATCTAGATGGGATGGATGGAGATGATGGTGGTGCAACGGTTGATGAAGATGGAGATCGATGCCTTGGCTTCCCAGGTCTTCTTAGGGCGAAGATGGGTCCCGAGGGCAAGTTCCCCCTCCAGATCCCTTCTAGAGGTGAGGTTTTTGGCGATTTCTGGGTGTTCTGTATGTCGTCCCTCCGATCCAGTTGAACGTGGTGAAACTATTTGAGGAGGATGTGGTGGCGCCAACTATACGGCAAGGACTATACGGTCGGAAAAAGTATTCCCGTCATATAGTTGGTCGTTAAACCTTCTGTGTCCTCCAATCGCTTCGGGTTTTCTTCTGGTATTATTTTTATTTTCCAAATGAGCGATTTACGTTATTTTTGGCTCCTTTTCGCTCCAATAAAACTAGTCCAAGAATTGTATCCATCGTATCCATCATCTGTCCTGATCCTGGTGAAAATAGACATAAAAGATACGCGCGAGCGCCATAAAATACCAAGATCCTACCACTACAGTGTAAAATAATAATGTAAGACATGATGCAAATATGCACTCATGAACTTCCCCAAGATTAGACTCTTGCTCGTCCCGAGCAAGTTTAGATTAATGGATGTGATCCTCATATTCATGAAGCTGTGTCGATAGAATAAATGAGGCAGTTGCAGCATGTGTTTATCATATATGATACATAGGAATAAGTTCATAAATAGTACCTTACTCAAACCATCTGAATAATATTAGCAGGCTTCCACACCTTAGCACTTAACAGTTCACAAAAGATTACTTTCAACATGATGTAAAAGTATTCAGTTCGACCGAATGAGTTAGCGAGGTAGTCCCAAGTGTTTTAGGATTAACATATTCACTTGGGATTTAAAATCTCAAACGTTTGTTTGTCTTACTACAATATGGTGGTATATGCCTATTTGCTCTTTGCACATTCGCTCTTTTTCATATTATTTCTTTTGTTCTTTCTTTTTATGTATGTATGCTCACACTTTTGTTTAAGTGTTGTGCAAAGGAGCTAGCCATACATTCCACTTCATGTAGGATTTCAAAGTTTAACGATCTCAATTACGAAATTCCAATTGTATATGAAGCATCTTTTATGACTTGAAGAGTCTACCTCGACTTGTTCTCACTCTAATTTGATAGTACTTTTTAATTTTCCTCTGTTCACAGTTTCTTTCTGAACTTGACTGATTAGATTATTTTTTATGTTGTAAATCAAACCATGAACTTACAACATATTGATTAGATTATCTTTATATGTTCCGTTAATACCAATGGTGTGGAAGACTCCTATTGCTATCATCAAGTGCAAGTAAAATTATACTCAAGCCATTCATATATCCAATAAGACAAGCATAAACTCAATAATGATCCATATATGATAATAAACTCATAATTTCATAAAAGGGATCAATTATTCAGGAAGGGAATTCTAATGATGCAATATTTATTTCTAAGCTTGGACTAATGCAAGACTAAAATAATAACATAAAACTTATAAGATAGATTAGAAGGTCTTAAAGATCTCCCCAAGCTTGGAATCAAGCCATGCGGGATCAAATAACTCCTTGTTGGTACCTATTCCTCTTCTTGGGTGAGAAGAGTATTGCGTTCTTCCCCTGTGTTGCAAACTTTAGCTATGCTTGTAAGGCGGATGCTGAGCTCGACCATGTCGAGTTGAAGATTGAATATTTTCTTCTGGAGGAATTTCTTCTCATCTGTCAACTCTAAAACAGTTTTAATCAAGAAACCAACTCTACCGTCGATGTCATTGAACTTTTGCTCAAGGTCTTTGCTCATCATGCAGTAGGAGTCAATCCCTTCTCCGATAGTTTCAACACATGCCTTTGAAGCTTTTTCCAATTGATAGATCTTATCATGGATCTCATCTTGCCGCACCTTCTTAGGCTTAAGAGGTGATGGACCAAGAGGAGGTTTATAATAAGATCCTATGTTCTGACAATAGGGATTAGGGAGATACCCATCCTTGCTCTTTTTATGATCCGCTTGCCTCATCATCTCCATCCTTTGCGGGAACATTTCCTCCCAATTTGGGAGAGGCTTGATCTCTGCACTGGATGACGATGATGATTCTTTTGGTTCCACTCCCTCGATCCTCCTCACGGGCTTCTCTTCCTTCTTCCTCCAAATATTATTGACATGGAAAGGCTGCATGGCTTCGCTGCACGGATATTGTTAGAAGGGGCTTGTATGGAGATGGCGGTGATTTTTTTAGCCTAGAAGTTGCATCTCTACGAAAACTTAATGAAAAAGGTTAGATGCAATCAACTTTAAAAGGGGAGGTCGAAAACCCTAGCCGCCGTTGATACGTCGTAAACATATCTATAATTTTTGATGCTCCATGTTTGTTTTGTGTCAATTTTCTTATGTTTTGTCTACACTTTGAGGTATTTTTATACATTTTCTGGAACTAACCTATTGACAAGATGCTGCCAATTGCATGTTTTCTTCTGTTTTTGGTTTCAGAAAAGCTAGTAAGGAAATATTCTCGGAATTGGACGGAACAAAAGCCAAAGTCAATATTTTACCACAGCAAAGACAGAGTCAAAAGGGGAGACGAAGAGGAGCCACGAGGCGGCCACACCTAGGGCCGACGTGCCCCCTAGGGCGCGCCACCCTATGGTGTGGGCCCCTCAGGCATCCAATAACCTCGCCCCTTCGCCTATATAAGCATCCCGAGGCAGAAACCCTAGGCACCCGGTCAGAAATCCACGAAAGAGTCCATAGCCCCCACCACCATCGTCCCTAGATCGGGGGTGGGGGGGTGGGGGTGATCTGAAGCTCTTCCCGGCATCCTGCCGGAGGGGAGAGATCATCTCGGAGGCCTTGTTCATCATCATGCCAGCCTTCGAAGTGATGTGTGGGTAGTTCTGTTGGAGATATGGCCAAGAGGCAATAATAAAGTGGTTATTATCATATCTTGATACTTATTATAAATGTTTACATACCATGCTATAATTGTATTAACCGGAAACATTAATACTTGTGTGATTTGTAAACATAAAAGAGTCCCTAGTAAAGCCTCTTGTTAAACTAGCTTGTTGGTTAATATATGATCATGGTTTCCTGATCATGAACATAGAGATGTTATTAACAACAAGGTCATATCATTAGGAGAATGATGTGATGGACATACTCCTATAGTTAAGCGTAGCATAAAGATCAAGTCATTTAATATAGTTCATTTGCTATAAGCTTTCTGATACATAGTAACCTAATTCCTTCGACCATGAGATCATGTTAATCACCATCACCGGAAGGATGCTTTGATGACATCAAACACCACACCGTAATAGGGTGGCTATAAAGGTGGCATTGAGTATTCAGAAAGTATGGGTTGAGGCACATGGATCAAGAGTGGGATTTGTCCATCCATATGACGGATAGATATACTCTGGGCCCTCTCGGTGGATTTTCATCCAATTAGCTTGCAAGCATGTGACTGGCTCACAAGGGACATATCACGGGAACAAGAAAAGAGTACTTATCGGTAACAAGGTTGAACTAGGTATGCAGAGATAGCGACGATCAAAACCTCGGATAAGTAAACTACCGTGAGACAAAGGGAAATTGGTATCGTATGTAAGTGGTTCATTCGATCGCAAAGTAATCGTAGAAATATGTGGGAGCCATATGAATTTCCAGATTCCTCTATTGGTTATTGATCGGAGAAGTGTCTCGGTCATGTCCGCATAATTCACGAACCGTAGGGAGAAACACTTAAGGATTCGATGTTGTTGAGTAATTATGGAATGATGAGTAAGAGACCGAATGTTGTTCGGAGTCTCGGATGGGATCCGGGATATCACGAGGAGATCCGGAATGGTCCGGAGAATAAGATTCATATAAGGAAAGTCCTGTTTCGGAGTTCGGGAATGATTCCGGTGTTTTCACCAGGAATGTTCTAGAAGGGTCTGGAAGGTCTGGCACTCCGGAGGGGAAGGGTACATAGATGTGTCATGACAATGTGGAATGGTTGCATAATGTACTAGGTCACTTGGCTGGGCAAAATAAAGAGAAGAAATCAAATCGAAGTTTGAAACTCAAACGCCAAGTTGAAAAGTCAAATCTCAAGTTTGCTTGGTGGAGGGAGAGTAGGAAACCTACTTGGGGAGGAAGTCCCACTCCCTCCCACCCGCCGGCCATGAGGAGGAGTTCGAGAAGGACTCCCTCCTCCCCAAACCGCCTCTCCCCTCCTATATAAGGAGGGGTAGGGCGCCCCCTCTCCCTACACCCAAAAACCCTAGCTCCTGGCGCCTCCACCCAAGTGCAGCCGCCGCCTAGGGTTCCTCCAAGTCGGCGACTTGGGGTTTCCCCAAACCCTAGCCACCTTCCTAGACCCTCCCCTTGGTGCTTCTAAACCCTAGATCGCCAAGGCACCTTTCTTGCTCCACCATACTCGCTCCGCTTAAGGCGAAGCCTTGCGAGATCTCCCCTCTACTTCTGACACCACGCCGTCGTGCTGCCGGAATCACAAGGAGAGTGCTACAACCTCCGCTGCCTGCTGGAACAAGGGAGAGGAAGGTCTTCATCGAAAATCAACGCAGTGATCGATCGGAAGCGCTGCCGGAACGCAGCGCCAGAAGGATCGTCTACGCGATCTTGAGATCGGAAGTGTACGACTACGTCATCCACGAGAATCTGCTCTCGTTAACCGCTTTGGATCTTCGAGGGTTAGTACTCTATCGACTCGTTGCTACAATCTAGTAGATAGATCTTGGCTTGTGTGTGTTCATGCGATAGAATTTTTTTGTTTTCCATGCTACGAACCCCTACAGTGGTATTAGAGCCATGTCTATATGTAGATATGTTGCACGAGTAGAACACAATGGTCATTGTGGGTGTTGATGCTTTTGTTGTCGATTGCTTCTTGTGTACTTTGCATCTTGCGGGATGGTGGGATGAAGAGGCCCGGGCTAACCTTACATGACATCGTTCATGAGACTTGCTCCACGCTTGAAATGCAACTTGTACTACATAAGTGGCTTTGCGGGTGCCTGTTTCTCCCAACATAGTTAAGATTCAATTTACAACGGGTGATTGACAATACTAGTATCAATGTTGTGGTTCTTGTTCGTAAGTTAGAACAACACTTATTGAAAGCCCCAAACCACGTAAAACATACAAAGAAAATTAGAGGCGTCTAACTTTGTTTTGCAGGGTGTGCTATGATGTGATATGGCCATGATTGTGATTATATATGATGTATGCAATGTTCCTTATTGTAAGTAGGCAACCGACAGGAGCCATATGATTGTCTTTTAAATTCCTTTAAGGCCCACGTGTCTATTATTCAAAGTAGTTGTAATAGTTGATGCTGGTGGATGACAATCATGAAGCGGCGCCATTGACCTTGACGCCATGCCGGTGATGATGGAGATCATGTTCGTTCTTGAAGATGGAGATCGGAAGCACAAGAAGAAAGGCCATATCATATCACATATTATGAATTGCATGTGATGTTAATCCTTTTATGCATCTTGTATTGCTTAGTTCACGACGGTAGCATTATAAGATGATCCCTCAAGCACACAATTTCAAGTTTTAAAGTGTTCATCCTTAGTAAGCACCGTTGCTAAAGCTCGTTGTTTCGAAGCACCATGTGATGATCGAGTGTGTTAGATTCTACGAGTGTATACAACGTGAGCAAGCCAGATTTGCTCATGCAGAAGCTAAGGTTTGATCTTGGCGAGCCTAGCATGTACAGACATGTTCTCGGAACACGGATCACCGAAAGGTAAAGCATGAGTCATATAGTAGATATGATGAACATGTTGATTGTTCACCATTGAAGCTACATCAACTCTCGTGATGATCGGTTTTGATGTGGTGGATTTGGTTCGTGTGATCACTAAAACAATGTGAGGGATATTGTTTTGAGTGGGAGTTCAACGGCAATATGATTAAAAGTTGAACACTATTTATCATAAATTAAATCAAAGTGAATTTGCATAGTTGTTGTAGTCATTGGCATCCGTTTACCACCTTGCGCTTAGTTATAATTGAGATGATAGAACTATAGAATTCTGGTTAGTTACTTTACGAACTGGTATCATATTGTTTTGAAGAGTTAATCTAAATTTTAAAAGTCCCATTGCAAACTTTCAGTAAGTTTCGATTACTTCGTGAAGTTTAATAGTTGGTATTAAATCAAGAGTAACAATACCAGTGTTAGTATATAAGTATCATGTTTATCTCCATGATTCTTGATATTTGAAAGATAGTTTCAATATCAAGGTAATCTAGGAATTGAAAGAATTGTTTTAGAAACCATCATATGCGGAAGATATTGTGATATCTGAAACAACATTTGGTTTACAACATGATAGAATATGATATGGCAAAGTTTATGTTCTCATATTTGATGAGAATTTGCAAAAGGTTGGAGACACTGGTTGTCCTAATCTTCCAAAAGGTTTTGGAGAGCAATATTATACTCACGATTCACCGTTATAAGCTAAAGTAGCTTGATCATGAATAATTCCATGATAAGGGTGAATACTTGATGTAGGTAAAATGTTTAATACACCAAGAGATTACTAAAGAAAGGAATTTGAAAGAACACCAAACATTTGATGATGGTGATCTACTTCAAAGTGCAAGTCCAAAGACATTGGTATTTAACTATACACGCTTTGGACTATGTGTCATGTGTATGGCTCCACTATTGATGTTGATAGATTCTTTCAAACAGGAAAAGGAAATACTAAAAGAGAATCTCATAAATATATGGCAGAAAAAAAAAGCCTAGAATTGTTCAGCTTAGGTATATAGAGGATATACATGTTATGGTTGTATTCTTTGCTTGTTAAACAATGTAGTTCTTGAGTATTGGATACTGAATTTGTTGGTATGAATCGTCATACGAAACAACACAATTCATGAACTACAATGGGCTAAGTAACTAGCAAATGAATAAGTGATGATGTTCATCGAGAACAAATAAAGGGTTATTGTGTTTCTCCTTAAACATCAAAGCTTGCCTTGAAGATTTGTTTTATCAGGTATTATGAGAACAAAAGGGTTGTTCAAATAATTGCCGTAATCCATAAAAGATGGATGATTTACAAATCTCGTTGGAGAAATCACATCCATAAAACTAGTGCTAAAAATGTTGAAAGACAAATTGATTGAAAGATCACTTAGGAAGTGGCATCGCCGTTTAAATTATGTTGGAAAGAAAACATGAAGAAACTCCATTGGATGGAATTTTGGAGTCTTTTTTATTTTGATCAAATGACGCTTGTTAAACTTTCCTAGAGATAATTAAAACTTCGTTCATAGGCCAAAAGGGAACGAATGACTAGCTTATTGGAACTTGTACATATTGTTGTATGAAGTCCATTATGTGTAGTCAAGAGCGATGGATTTCAACTTCATATGCTTTCTCCGAAAATTTGAGTAAATATATGAATATTTACTTAATAAGGATAAAGTATGAAACATTTGAAAAGTTCAAAGATTTTCAAAGATGAAGTGCAAAATCATTGTAACAAGAATATAAATAGTTTATGATAAGATCATAAAGGAAGATATTTGAGTTACAAGTTTAGCATAATACCTAAGATTTAAGGAATCATTCTGTGGATTTGCATTTCTCAAAACACCATAACAGTATGGAGCGTTCGAGATATGTAATTAAACCTTGTTTGACATGGTAAGATCAAAGGTGTAATTCATAAAACTGCCATTATATTTTAAAGATTAAAAGCTTTAGAGACTACCGTTTTTCCACTGAAAAGAGCTCCATCATAATCTGTTGAATTGACACCATATAAAGTTATGGTTTGGGATTAAACCCAAGTTGTCCTTTCTTAAAAATTGGTATGCTATGCATAAAAATTGGTATGCTATGCAACCAAAATCGGATGAACATATCTTTGTATGAATCGTTGAGTATTCCTCCATAACACCAAGACAAAAGTGTTTGTCACTTAGAACGTCAAGTTTCTTTAAGAAGGAATTTTCCGTGAAATGTTAAGTGGGAGGACAATAGAAATTTGATAAGGTTAAAAGAACCTTAGCTATATGTGCAAAGTTGAGCAGCACCGAAAAGTGTTCCGGAGGCAGCAACAATGCTCATGGCTCACGTGCCTGAAAGGTTGTGGTCACGGAGGTCTAAGTTCCTATTGAAACAAGTAAGTCGGGTAAACAATCAAATACCAAGATTTGAGAGTTAAATCATTATTTAACAATAATGATCTGACTACATGCAAAGAAGCGATGATGGGCCCTGACTCCGTCAAATGGCTTGAAGCCATAAAATCCGTGATAGTTCCATATAAAAGAAATCAAGCTTTGAGCTTGAAAGACCCTCTGGAAAGGTACAAGACCTTACAGTAGTATTTGGATCTATAAAGAAATAGACATGGATGTTTCACATCTATGAAATTATCGACATGTCAGGAAAGAGTTCACGATAATGTTCAAAGAGTTGACTATGACAAGATCTGATCTTTCATTAAGCGATATTTAGTCTAGACGGATTAATGTAGCAACCACTACATAAGTTTGTTATGTGATAGTTGAATAAACAAAACAAGTTCTTCTATAATAATGGTTACCTAAGACGTGTGCATGACATGGTCCAAAGGGTTTTGTTAATTCAAAGGATGCTAAAAGAATATGCAAACTTCAATGGTTGAAGTAAGCATCACGGAGTTGGAATCTTCACTATGATGAAACTGTTAAAAGAGTTTAATTTCATCAGAGATGATGAAGATGCTTGCACTTGCAAGAAATTAAGTGGGAGCGCTAAGACATATTTCTAATACATTATGTGGAAGACATATTGTTGATTGGAAGTGATGTATCTTTTTATTAACACAGGATAAGAATTTCATCTCGATGAAAGGCTTAGGAAGAACCCGAATATTTGGCATCAATGTCTATATGGATAAATTGTGACGCCAATATGGTTGTGCCAGAAGTACATAGACGAGATATTGAATGAGTTCAATATAGAAACTAGAATAAAGATTCTTGTTGCATAGGAAGGATTGAATAAAGATTTAAGTATTTTTGATACTTGATAGATACAATCACAAAGAGTATTTTATCAATCATGATGTGATGTGTACAAATCCAGAAATGTCCTATGCTCTAAATGTTATGAGCATATACCAGAATAATTCATGAGATGATTATTGGACGATAGTAAAGATATTCTTATGATCTTTTAAAAGAACTAAGAATATATTATTTTGTAGAAGTGACAAATAGATGGTTAGTTCATTGTAAAAGTATTACATTGATACTAGTTTTGTCACGAAGTACAAATTAAGTTTATCTCAATCTAAACTAAGGGTGGCACAATGTGATGGAAAGTAAGTTCCATAGTGGATTTGGATGAGTTCCAAAGTTAAGACATTGTGACAGATACTACAACAAAAGGCTAAGTATATAACTGCTATTATAGCAGCAAAAGAGGGCATTTGTGTCAAGTAGTTTGTTATCAAACTAGGTGTAGTTCACAGCAGGGATAATACTATGAAGATATATTGTACGACAATATTATCAACATGTTTTAACCCCAAAGAACTAAAGGTCACACCAAAGGACCAAATTTGTACAAAGCCATCTCATTAGAGAATGAGTGATGCGTAGAGACGCAAAGACATGCAATTACACACGGACCTGGAAGTGTCAGATACGGAGATCAGTTGACCACTAGCAATCGTGTACATAGAACACCAGAAAGCCATAGGTGTTGAATACACAAAGGTTTGAAACTAGATTATTGACTCTAGTCCAAGTGGGAGACTGTTGGAGATATGCCCAAGAGGCAATAATAAAGTGGTTATTATCATATCTTCATACTTATGATAAATGTTTACATACCATGCTATAATTGTATTAACCGGAAACATTAATACTTGTGTGATTTGTAAACATAAAAGAGTCCCTAGTAAAGCCTCTTGTTAAACTAGCTTGTTGGTTAATATATGATCATGGTTTCCTGATCATGAACATAGAGATGTTATTAACAACAGGGTCATATCATTAGGAGAATGATGTGATGAACATACTCCTATAGTTAAGCATAGCATAAAGATCAAGTCATTTAATATAGTTCATTTGCTATAAGCTTTCTGATACATAGTAACCTAATTCCTTCAACCATGAGATCATGTTAATCACCATCACCGGAAGGATGCTTTGATGACATCAAACACTACACTGTAACAGGGTGGCTATAAAGTTGGCATTGAGTATTTAGAAAGTATGGGTTGAGGCACATGGATCAAGAGTGGGATTTGTCCATCCATATGACAGATAGATATACTCTGGGCCCTCTCGGTGGAATGTCATCCAATTAGCTTGCAAGCATGTGGCTTGCTCACAAGGGATCACATATCACGGGAACGAGAAAAGAGTACTTATCGGTAACAAGGTTGAACTAGGTATGCAGAGATACCGACGATCAAAACCTCGGATAAGTAAACTATCGTGAGACAAAGGGAAATTGGTATCGTATGTAAGTGGTTCATTCGATCGCAAAGTAATTGTAGAAATATGTGGAAGCCATATGAATTTCCAGATTCCTCTATTGGTTATTGATCGGAGAAGTGTCTCGGTCATGTCCGCATAATTCACGAACCGTAGGGAGACACACTTAAGGATTCGATGTTGTTGAGTAGTTATGGAATGATGAGTAAGAGACCGAATGTTGTTCGGAGTCTCAGATGGGATCCGGGATATCACGAGGAGATCTGGAATGGTCCGGAGAATAAGATTCATATAAGGAAAGTCCTGTTTCGGAGTTCGGGAATGATTTCAGTGTTTTCACCAGGAATGTTCTAGAAGGGTCTGGAAGGTCCGGAACTACGGAGGGGAAGGGTACATAGATGTGTCATGACAATGTGGAATGTTTGCATCATGTACTAGGTCACTTGGCTGGGCAAAATAAAGAGAAGAAATCAAATCGAAGTTTGAAACTCAAACGCCAATTTTAAAAAGTCAAATCTCAAGTTTGCTTGGTGGAGGGAGAGTAGGAAACCTACTTGGGGAGGAAGTCCCACTCCCTCCCACCTGCCGGCCATGAGGAGGAGTTGGAGGAGGACTCCCTCCTCCCCAAACCGCCTCTCCCCTCCTATATAAGGAGGGGTAGGGCGCGCCCTCTCCCTACACCCAAAAACCCTAGCTCCTGGCGCCTCCACCCAAGTGCAGCCGCCGCCTAGGGTTCCTCCAAGTCGGTGACTTGGGGTTTCCCCAAACCCTAGCCACCGGCCTAGCCCCTCCCCTTGGTGCTTCTAAACCCTAGATCGCCAAGGCACCTCTCTTGCTCCACCATACTCGCTCCGGCTTATGGCGAAGCCCTGCGAGATCTCCCCTCTACTTCCGACACCACGCCGTCGTGCTGCCGGAATCACAAGGAGAGTGCTACAACATCCACTTCCTGCTGGAACAAGGGAGAGGAAGGTCTTCATCGAGTACCGAACATGTGACCGATCATGCGGAGCGCTGCTGAACGCAGCTCCGTATGATCGCTTCACGATCTTGAGATCGGAAGTGTACGACTACATCATCCACGAGAATCTGCTCTCGTTAACCTCTTTGGATCTTCAAGGGTTAGTACTCTATTGACTAGTTGCTACAATCTAGTAGATATATCTTGGCTTGTGTGTGTTCATGCGATAGAAATTTTTTGTTTTCCATGCTACGAACCCCTACAAGTTCACCCTTGGAATACGGGTCCATACAGTAGCTCGATGGTTGTTTATCCTCCTTTGTGCTATCATGTTTAGATCTTGTGAGCTCCGTTCATGATCAAGATCATCTATTTGTAATGCTACATGTTGTGTTTTCGGGGATCTGATGGATATTGAGTACTATGTCAGATTGATTATTGATTCTATCATGCCTATGTTATTTGTGATCTTGCATGCTCTTCTTTTCTAGTAGATACTTTGGCCAAGTAGATGCTTGTAACTCCAAGAGGGAGTATTTATGCTCGATAGTAGGTTCATGCCTCTAGTAATCTAGGGAAGTGACAAAAATCTCAAAGGTTGTAGATGTGCTGTTGCTACTAGGGAGAAAAAAATCCTTTGTCCAAAGGAAATTGTATTGTTTACTTTACACACATTGTTTAATGCAATTATCTGTTGCTTGCAACTCAATACTAGAAGGGGTTCAGATGATAACTTGAAGGTGGATTATTAGTCATAGATGTAGTTGGATTACGTTCTATGTGTCATGTTGTAATGCCCAAACAAATCTCGTAGAGATCAAGATGTCTAGTATATGCATTGTTATGCATTTTCAATCTGTCAATTGACCCGCTATAATTTGTTCACCCAGCAGGTTATTTATCTTATGGAGAACACCTCTAGTGAACTATGCACGCTGTTCCATTCCTTACCATTGATATACCATCTACTGTTTATTGTTTACTTTGTACAAGCAAATCACTACCTTCTACACTATACATTTAATCCTTTGTTTTCAGCAAACCGGTGAGATTGACAACCTCACTGTAAGTTAGGGAAAAGTATTGTGGTTTGTGTTGTGCAGGTTCCAAGTTGCTAGCAACACCTTGGACTTGTTTCCTTACTCCTACTGGTTCGATAAACTTGGTTTCATAACTAAGGGAAACTTGCTGCTGTGCTCATCATACCTTCCTCTTGGGGTTCCCAACGAGCTCTACATATATGAGCGATCAAGCACTTTTCTGGCGCCGTTGCCAGGGAGATAAGGAAAGCTTCAATCTCTTCCTCCCCGTCAATCACTTTTCTGGGAGAAAGAAGATTCTTGCAAGGGGAGTCTCTCACAACCCATCTCTTTACTTTGTTTTTGTTTTGCTTAGTTTATTTTGCTTTGTTTTGCTTGTTTATTTTTATTAAAAATACAAAAAAATAGTTGTGCTGTTTTTTGCTTCTTTTTATCAAAAACACAAAAAAATAGTTCCTACTTTAGTAACTATTTCTGTTGGGTTGCTTTACTTTTGCAAAAATGAATACCCCTGAAAATACCAAGTTGTGTGACTTCACTAGCACAAACAACGATGATTTTACTTGCACACCCATTGCTCCACCTATTCCTGAAGCTACTTTCTTTGAAATTAAACCTGCTTTGATCTTGTTATGAAAGAGAAATTTTCTGGTGCTAGTTCTGATGATGCTGCTGCTCACCTTAATAATTTTGTTGAACTTTGTGAGATGCAAAAATATAAGGATGTAGATGGAGATATTATTAATCTTAAATTGTTCCATTTCTCTTTGAGTGGAAGAGCTAAAGAATGGTTTCTATCTTTGCCTAGAAATAGTATTGATTCTTGGATTAAATGCCAAGATGCCTTTATTGGAAAATATTACCCTCCTGCTAAGATTATATCTATGAGAAGTGAAATAATGAAATTTAAACAATTTGATAATGAACATGTTGCTCAAGCTTGGGAAAGAATGAAATCTTTGGTAAAGAATTGCCCCACTCATGGACGGACTGCTTGGATGATTATCCAAACTTTTTATGCAGGACTGAATTTTTCTTCAAGAAATCTATTGGATTCTGCTGCTGGAGGTACCTTTATGACCATTACTCTAGGTGATGCAACAAATATATTGGCACACTGAGAGGGCTCCACAAGGTAAGAATGTAAATTATATTGAAGAAACCTCCTCCTTGCGTGATAAAATTGATGTTATTAGTCTATGCTTGTTAATGGAAAAGATCATATTGATCCAAATAATGTTCCTTTAGCCTCTTTGGTTGCTCAAGAAGATCCAGTTGATGTGAACTTCATTAGAGATAACAATTTTAGCAACAATGCCTATAGGAATAATTTTGGTAATAATAATTATACGCCATATCCTCCCAATAATGGTAATTCTTATGGAAATTCCTACAACAACAATTTAAGTGCACCCTCTGAACTTGAGGTCATGCTTAAGGATTTTATTAATAAAAAAACTGCCTTCAATAAACCTATTGAGGAAAAGCTTTCAAATGCTGAAAAAAATATTTCATGTTTGTCTGAAGCACAATCTTCTTTGATTAATAAAATGGCTGCTAAACCAGAAACTATGGAAAATCCCTTTGCTGCTACTAATGTCATACATGTTAGAATTGATGAAAATGTTAGTATCTTAACTAAATTGCATGCTAGGTGGGAAAGATAAGATGAAATTGCTAGAAATAGTAGTGTTTGTACTGTTACGACCACCAATGTTGATGCTAGCAAACCACCTAAAATCCCCATTCCTTATTCCAATAAGAATGTTGAAATTCTTCGAAATATGGGAAACAATAGTTCTACTACCTTGGATTGCTAATTTTGATTTTGATCTTGATGGTTCCAATATTTCTGAAGTAATTATGTTCTCCAAAAGCTTGCTAAAAGTCCTAATGCTTGTGCTATGAATATGGCTTTTACAAAACACATTGCAAATGCTCTTATGAAAATTAAATAAGAAAAATTGAAACATAAAGCTTCTATTCCTAGGAAATTAGAAGATGGTTGGGAACCCATCATTAATATGAAAGTGAATGATTTTGATCTCAAAGATTTATGTGATATTGGTGCTAGTGTCTCTCTTATGCCTAGTAAAATATATGAAATGCTTGATTTTCCACCATTGGAAGATTGTTATTTGGATGTCCAACTTGATGATAATGCTAAAAAGGAACTTATGGGGAGAATTAATGATGTTCTTATTATGGTTAACAAGACCTTTGTCCCTGTTGATTTCTATATTTTGGATGTTGAATGCAATGCTTCTTGTCCTATTATTTTGGGAAGACCCTTTCTTAGAACGGTTGGTTCCATTATTGATATGAAGGAAGACACCATTAAATATCAATTCCCACTCAAGAAAGGTATAGAACACTTCCCTAGGAAGAGAGATAAGATACCTTTTGCTTCTCCTATTAAAACAAAATTTGATGTTAATGCTTCTTTATTCGAAAATACTTGATTCTTGCTTTCTATGCCTAGCTGAAAGGCGTTAAAGAAAAGAACTATTGGGTGATAACCTAAATCATTTTTATTTTAGTAAGTGATACGTCAGAAAAGTATCTATAATTTTTGATGCTCCATGCTTGTTTAGTATCTACTTTGCTTTGCTTTTTCTACACTTTGAGGTGTTTTTATAGTTTTTTGGAACTAACCTATTAACAAGTTGCCTGTTTTCTTCTATTTTTGGTTCTAGAAAGGCAGAAAATCAATATTCTCGGAATTGGACGGGACAAAAGCCAAAGTCAATATTTTACCGTGGGTGTCACGAAGCCAGAAGGGGAGACGGAGAGGTGCCAGAGGGCCACCACACCTCCCAGGCGCGGGCTAGGGTGGACCCGTGCCTGGGCAGGGTGTGGCACCTCCGGCCACCTCCTAGCCTCGCCTCTTCGCCTATAAGAAGCCCCCGATGCAGAAACCCTAAATAATCCATCATACTTCTAGAAAAAGCTCTGTAGCTCCGCCACCAAAGGGGAGATTCGGGAGACAGAAAGTCTCTGTTCTACCACTCTGCCGGGACAGGGAAGTGCCCCCGGAGCCATCTCCATCGATCTCCACCACCATCTCCATCACCGTTGCTGATTCCCATGATGAGGAGGGAGTATTTCTTCCTCGAGGCTAAGGGCTTTACCGGTAGCTATGTGTTCATCTCTCTCTATGCATGAACTTGTTGTGGTCATGAGCTTTGTAATCAAGTAGATCTACCTTGCTACTCAAGTGCTTCAATAGATCTCTGCTCTCCCTATGTGTGTGAAAGTGATAGCGTGCACACCATGGTGGCACTTAGGCTTGAGTCTACATAAATACTCATTGTTCTTTAATAGATCTATGCTTTTCCCCACGTGTGTGAAAGTGATAGCGTGCACGCCGTGTGTGGCACTTAGGATAGACTACATATATATTTGTTATGAGTTATATTTGGAGTTGGATGTCTCTATGAAATTGTGGTGTTTGTTGGAACCATCTAGTGCTCAAGGTGACAGTGTGGGGTTATCTAGTTTGGGAAAGGTAGACTTTGAGGTGTGCTGTTATAGCCCTACCGTGGATTAGAGTGCCCAACAAGAGAGTAGTTAATAGTAGTATCATGAAGAGAGGATATTTATATGAGAGAGTGTTCACTAGTGAAAATATGATCCCTAGGCCTTGTTTCTAAATATTGAAACACCGTTTGCTACTAGATCTGTTGCATGTTTGCTTCCTTCCTTCTTGTTGCCTTTAGTCTTTACCTCACCGTCAATCTATTTTTTAGCACCGCTACCACTTGTATTTCACTATATCTTCGCCGAACTAGTGCATCTATACACCTGACAAGTGTATTGGGTGTGTTGGGGACACAAGCGACTTCTTGTATCTTGATTGCAGGATTGCTTGAGAGGGAATACCTTTGACCACTTCCTCCCTGAGTTTGATAAACCTTGGGTAATCCACTTAAGGGAAACTTGCTGCTTTTCTACAAACCTCTGCACTTAGAGGCCCAACAACTGTCTATAAGAATATAAGTGCGTAGACATCAAGCTATTTTCTGGCGCTGTTGCCGAGGAGGTTTTGGTCCTTTCACCTTCCTCCACGTCAAGCTCCATCAAATCTATTTTCTAGCGCTGTTGTCGGGGAGGAAAGGTAAAAGGCACTCACACATGTTACCCCACGGCAACAGCAAGCCAGAAAGCTATTTTCTGGCGCCGTTGCTTGGGAGGTAAGGTAAAAGGTACTCACATCCTCCGGTGTGAGTGCTCAAAGTTATTTCCATTAGATTCTGCAATTTTGTCTTTTTGTTTCTTGTTTTCACTAGTTAGGCTTAATGGAAAACAACAACAAAATTGGAGAGCTCTATAGTGTTTATCTTGAGTTAGGACATGAAGTGTTTGAAGAGAAAATTAAAAAACCTATGGAACTTTACTTGAATGCTAATAGAGATGTTATTAGTATGAATTTTTTGAACACCATTGTATATAATGCTATGCAAAAGTCTAAGCTTGGGGAAGCTAGTTTTGATTAAAATGATCTTTTTAGTCCCCCATCTTTGGAAGATAGCTATTCTATTGCTTATGATGATACCAAACCTCCCATATATGATGATTACAATGATGAATATGATATTTTCAGTCCACCTACTATTGAGGAGAAAATTAATTGTGATTACAATATGCCTCCTATATTTGATGATTATGGTGATGAGAATATCAATGATAGGTATTTTGTTGAATTTGCTTCCACTACAATTAATAAGAATGGCTATTCTTATGTGGAGAGTAATAATCATTTTATGCATGTAGATCATGATAAGAATGTTTTATGTGATAGTTATATTGTTAATTTTGTTCATGTTGCTACAAAAAGTTATTATGAGAGAGGGAAACATGGTTTTATGCATCTCAATAATATAAAGTTTCCCCTCTTTATGTTGAAAGTCTTGAAGTTGCACTTGTTTTGCTTTCCTATGCTTGGTGCTTTGTGCTTTCATGACTTGTTTCTTTACAAGATTACTATGCATAGGAAGTGGGTTAGACTTAAATGTGTTTTGAATTTGGTTCTTGATGCTCTCTTTTACTTCAATTCATATTTCTTATGTGAGCATCTTCTCAAACTATCAAGCCTAACTTAAATGCGTTAAAGAAAAGTACTTGTTGGGAGATAACCCATAAGTTTTCTTGAGTATTGGAAGTTATTAATTCTGTAATGACCTCTCCTTATCCTTTTTGTTTGCTTTTTGTGCCAAGAATGACCTCTAATGAGAGGGAAGTAAGATTTGGGGAGTTGCTGTCCCGAAACAGATTTCTGTCCTCCACCATAAAAATTTGTGAGGCGTCTCCGTAAGTCGGATTGAGCTGAAAATTTACGAATAAATCCCCCAGTATGTTAGCTAACTTTTGTTAGTTCAACACGTTTTGATTTGAGCAACAGAAGTTCTTCGAAAAAATCGGTTTCTACCTGCTGGTCTGTTTAGACAGATTTCTGCCATTATTTGCATTTGCTTCTTATTGATTTCTTTTTGGTAAACTGAGATTTTTGAAGGATTTGCTACAGTATACTGTGTCTTTAGTGAAAGTTTTTCTGTTTTGAAACTAAATCCAAAGGTCTATTATCTTTTGAATACACTATTGTTGCTAATGAAGATTGTGTGATGTTTTCTATGAAGGAAAATTTTCAGGTGTAGAGAAAGTATGATATAATGAGATGAAGAATGGAAAAAATCTCAAGCTTGGGGATGCCACCCCGGGTAAACCAAGAAATATTCAAGAGGTACAAGCGTCAAAGCTTGGGGATGCCCAAGGCATCCCCTTCTTCATCAATAAAAATATCAGGTCTTTCTAGACACTTCATTTTTATTGTTTTATGCATAGTTGTGTTGTTCTTAGAGTGTCTTAGTTTTCGTTTTGGTTTTCATGTGCTTAGTTTTCTTGAGTAAGTTGGTTGGTTACACCACACTTATTTTGGAGAGAGACACACTCTGTTTCCATTTCCTAGAACACTCTAGGTTTCACTCTTATTGTTTTGTGAGTGTTCACTTTTGCTAGAACTGCGTTCAGCCTTAGTTTTCTTGTGCTTTCAGCTTAGAACTTTTTAGTTCTTCTTTGTGTATTTGTGAGCCAAGCTCACTGATGTTTATTGATTATTATCTTTGTGAGTTGTTTCAAATAAGTTGTTTGGTGTTGGAAAAGAGTAGAAAGTTTCATGCTTATAATGGTACAAAAGGGAGCTTGTTTTGATTGTGGCTTAGACTTTATCATGTCATGCTAGATCTTGTTTTGAACTTATGCTTAGTGATTATTGCTGTAGCATGACTTGTTCCAAACAATTAGGATTGCTTAATGCGCCTTGAAGGAGTCATGCGTTGTTTTAGCATACAAAATCATAGTATTGCGCTATTCTCCTTTGATGCTTTGTTTGGGTTGACTTGGCACATGATCACACCATGTTATGACTATGAACAAGTCACCATAGCCTCTATGATCATTTAGTCGTTGACTTGTAGTACCACTCTATTCTTTGATTAGTAATGTTTTGTCGCTCTGCATGATTATGGCCATTATTGTTCTCTTAGTTGGTTGCTCCCAGTCTTTTGCTAGCCTCCACTTGTATGAGTAAGCTCTACTCATGCTTCCAACTCCCAAGAAACCAAGTTATTCCAAAATGTCCACTATAAACTCCTATGCATGGTGTGTCACACCATTCCAAGTATATTCTTGTTTTCAGCTATCTTCCAATTAAAAATTATTTTGTTATGTGAAAACTTAGTGATTAAAGCCCTCACAAACTTGATGGAACACTTTATATTCTTTTCTCCTAATAAACTTGAACCATTGTGTCATCTATGTTGTATATGCTTGCACTTATACGTTGGAATTAGCAGAATCTTGCTGTCATGGGGAACGTTTTCAACATTGCACTTGTACTTTGTACTTAGTTGATATCATGCTATTTTGTCTATGGCTGTCACCGGTGTGAAATAAAGAGGGAACTTGTAAGTCCATGGAGTTTGTATTTTGTGTTAGAGAAACGCCTCGGCTGATAGCCTAAGCCATGCCTAATCATGGTGGAAACTTGCAGCATCACCATAATAAGCTATCTGTGAAGCATCCTCGATAAAAAGCTATGCATATACTAAATAAAAAGATCGCTGAGATGCTCATTGTCTGCTTGCCTTGTCATTTTGGTTATGGGATATCTCCTGTACCATGTGCAAGGGGTACCCCGTTGGCGGTTCTCTATGATATGCATGTACTTACAATGACAAGAATTTACAGGTGACTAAAGTTGAGTAGCATGAGGTGTGGCCCTCGTATTCAAGGGACTTGAGATTGCCAACTTATACTTTGTCAAGCATATAATCCATCTTTGTTCACTTTAACCTTAATGACTTCAAGATTCTTATGATAGGGGAAATGAGGGCTGAAAGCTAACAAGTACCATAATTTTTGGAAGCTCTTTTTGAAACTTGAAATCCCTGCTTCCTTTATGAAAGGCCTTTCTTCCACCATTATTTGAGTCTCCACTTTCTCCCTTTAGGAACCATTAAGAGAGCTTAGTTGCCATTCTTTGTGCAGTGTCCCAAAACTTATTGATTGATGCATATTGTGATATTACTTGTTCTTGTACTACTTGTTTCTAGTCACCCTTGTGAACTTTGAAGGTGTCCTATGCATTTATTTGCTACTCTATAAGGGACAAGTTGATTGCCGCTATGCTATGCTTTCTGTATGTGAAACAAATAAATGTTTTCCAATGTATGTTATTCGTGATCTTTGTTTGTAGCCTTTCATGTTGCATGCATAGTTACTATGTCCTATTGTTAGAACTCCATCTTTCATGCACATATTTAGAGTTCTTTGTTCCCAGCATTCAATGCTTGCATATGGTTTGATCTTGGTTTTGATGGTGGATGTCACCTCAAAAATTAGTCTTTTATCACTTACCTACTCGAGGACGAGCAGGAGTTAAGCTTGGGGATGCTTGATATGTCGGAAACTTATTTATAAGTTTTGATCCTCCATGCTTGTTTAGTATCTACTTTTCTTTGCTTTGTCTACACTTTGAGGTGTTTTTATATCTTTTATGGAACTAACCTATTAATAAGTTGCCATAGTGCCAGTTGCCTGTTTTCTTCTATTTTTGGTTCCAAAAAGGCAGAAAATCAATATTCTCGGAATTGGACGGGACAAAAGCCAAAGTCAATATTTTCCCGTGGGCGTCACAAAGCCATAAGGGCAGACGGAGAGGTGCCGAAGGGCCACCACACCCCCCATGCACGGGCTAGGGTGGACCCGTGCCTGGGCAGGGTGTGGCCCCTCCGGCCGCCTCCGAGCCTTGCATCTTTTCCTATAAGAAGCCCCCGATTGAGAAACCCTAAATAATCCATCATACTTCTAGAAAAAGCTCCGTAGCGCCGCCGCCACCGAAGGGGAGATTCGAGGGATAGAAAGTCTCTATTCCGGCACTCTGTCGGGATGGGGAAGTGCCCTCGGAGCCATCTCCATCGATCTCCACCACCATCTCCATCATAGTTGTTGATTCCCATGAGAGGAGGGAGTAGTTCTTCCTCGAGGCTAAGGGCTCTACCGGTAGCTATGTGTTCATCTCTCTCTCTATGCATGATCTTGTTGTGGTCATGAGCTTTGTAATCAAGTAGATATACCTTGCTACTCAAGTGCTTCAGTAGATCTCTTCTCTCCCCATGTGTGTGAAAGTGACAACGTGCACACCATGGTGGCACTTAGGCTTGAGTCTGCATAAATACTCATTGTGATTTAATAGATCTATGCTTTTCCCCACGTGTGTTAAAGTGACAGCATGCACGCCGTGTGTGGCACTTAGGATAGACTACATATATATTTGTTATGAGTTATATTTGGAGTTGGATGTCTCTATGACATTGTGGTGTTTGTTGGAACCATCTAGCGCTCAAGGTGACAATGTGGGGTTATCTCGATTGGGAAAGGTAGACTTTGAGGTGTGCTGTTATAGCCCTACCGTGGATTAGAGTGTGCATTAAGAGTAGTATCATGAAGAGAGGATATTTATATGAGAGAGTGTTCACTAGTGAAAGTATGATCCCTAGGCCTTGTTTCTAAACATTGAAACAATGTTTGCTACTAGATCTGTTGCATGTTTGCTTCCTTACTTCTTGTTGCCTTTAGTCTTTACCTCATTGTCAAGCTATTTTATAGCACCGTTACCACTTGTATTTCACTATCTCTTCGATGAACTAGTGCACCTATACACCAGACAAGTGTATTGGGTGTGTTGGGGACACAAGAGACTTCTTGTATTTCAGGATTGATTGAGAGGGAATACCTTTGACCACTTCCTCCATGAGTTCGATAAACCTTGGGTAATCCACTTAAGGGAAACTTGCTGCTGTTCTACAAACCTCTACACTTGGAGGCCCAACAACTGTCTACAAGAATAGAAGTGTGTAGACATCAGTAAGTTTTTATTTTGTTGATTCTTGGAAGTTATTTCCTCTATAATAACCTGTCCTTATCCTTTTTGTGTGATTTTTGTGCCAAGAATAACCTTTAATGATAGAGAAGTAAGATTTGGGGAAGAGGCTGTCCCGAAACAGATTTTTGTGCTTCACTATAAAAAATCGTGAAAAATCCCAGTACGTCGGATTGAGCTTTTGTTTTGTACACATGCCCCAAGTTATTATCTAAGTTTCGTTAGTTTATCACTTTTCTATTTGAGCAACAGAAGGTCTTCGAAAAAATCGGTCTTTACCTGCTGGTCTATTTTGATAGATTTCTGCCATTATTTGTATTTGCCTCTTAATCGGTTTCTTTTGAGTTCTCTTTGATCACTTGAGCTTTTAAAAGGAATTGATACAGTAGCTTGTGTTTTAATGGAAATTTTACTTGTGTTGAAACTAAACCCAAGGGCTTATTATCTTGAATACACTAATGTTGTTAATGAAGATTATGTGAAGTTTTATATGAAGGAAATTTTCAAGTGTAGGGAGATAACGATATGATGAGATAAAGTATGGGAAAAAGATCAAGCATGGGGATGCCACCAGTGTCATCCCAAGAAATACTCAAGAGGTACAAGCATAAAATCTTGAGGATGCCCAAGGCATCCCCTTCTTCATCAATAAAAATCTCATGTTTTCTTTTTAGACACTTTATTTTTATTGCTTCATGCACTATTGTGTTGTTCTTGGAGCGTCTTTGTTTTTTATTTTAGTTTTATTTTGTTTGGTTTTCTACAATAAATTAGTTGGACCCCGCATTCTTATGTTGTTTCAAATAAGTTGATTGGTGTTGGAAAAGAGTAGAAAGTTTCATGCTTATAGTGGTACAAAAGGAAGCTTGTTTTGACTATGGACTAGACTTTATCATGTCATGTTAGATGTTGCTTTGACCTTATACTTAGTGATTATTTATGTAGCATGACTTGTTCCAAACAATTCAGATTGGTTAATGTGCCTTGAAAGAATGATGCGTTGCTTCAGCATAAAAAAGCATAATATTATGGTATTCTCCTTTGATGTTTTATTTGAGTTGACTTGGCACATGCTTACACCATGTTAATACTATGAACCAGTCACCTTAGCCTCTATGATCATTTAGTTTTTGACTTGTGGTATCACTTTATGCTTTAATTAATAATGTTTTGACTCTTTGCATGATTATGGCCATTATTGCTCTCTTAGTTGGTCGCTCCCAGTCTTTTGCTAGCCTCCACTTATACTGAGTATGAGCTCTACTCGTGCATCCAACTCCCAAGAAACCAAGTTATTCCAAAGAGTCCACTATAAATTCCTATGCATGGTGTGTTACACCATTCCAAGTATATTCATGTGTTTATGTATCTTCGAAATTAAACTTGTTATATGAAAATTAGTGATTAAAGCTCTCACAAACTTGATGGCACACTTTAATTTCTTACACTTAATAAACTTGAACCATTGTGCCCATCTATGTTGCTTATATTCTTGCATTTTATAAGTTTGGAGTTAGCAGAACCATGATGTCATGGGGAACGCTTTCAACAGTTGTACATATTTATCCAGTTGATATCATGATCTTTTGTTTATGGATGTCGGCGGTGTGAAATCAAAGGGGAGCTTGTAAGTCCATGGAGTATTGTGTATGTGTTAGAGAAACGCCTGAGCGGCTAGCCTAAGCCATGCCTAATCATGGTGGAAACTTGCAGCATAACCATAGTGAGCAATCTATGAAGCATCTTCAGAAAAAAATATAGAAAGAAAAAAGAGAAAAAAAGCACCATGCTAATGGTAAATAAAAAGATCGCTGAGATGATCATTGTCTGTTTCATTGTAATTTTTATATGGGATAGCTCCTGTGTCATGGGGCAAGGGGTACCCCATTGGCGGTTCTCTATGATACACATATACTTAAAATGAAAAGAACTTGCTTGTGACTTGTCAACACCCGGATTTTTAATCCCAGATGAATGTTATGCCATACATCGCAATCCCAGGATTACCATTTTGCGAGACATAACAGGTTGGTACCATAGTTTATCATCCATTATAAACCATAATAAAGGTCTTACAAATAAAGGATCTCATGATCCAGTCTTAGTACAATCAACGCAGTGGAATAATATAATAACAGTGGTGTGGGCGAAGCTCCATCTTAATGGTCACAGGCAATGCTGACGATGCAAGATGATCCTAGTTGTCGTAGACTTCCTGTTGATCACCATCCTGATAGCCCTCTTCATAGTCTAGCCACGGGAATAGCCAGGGACAAAGCCATGAGTACTATTTAAGTACTCGCAAACTATCACTAAGAAGTAAAGTGGTTCAAGTAGGAATACTAAGCTCTAGGTTATTTTGCAAAAAGCCAGGTTTATCTCTAGCTGAGTTCAGAAGTAAATAAAACTAGTTTAATGTCTTTCATCACCTAAGTGGGAACTTAGTTTTCATGTTCACAACCCTGTTGTGGTCAAGTCAAAGTCATGATTCATTTCACAAGTCATTTTGAAAACATCTGACGACGGAACAGTATGGCCACTCCAACTGTCCATAACCGCGCACGCGGCTATTCGAATATTTTGACACTCTGTAGAGATTGTACACTTTCACCACAAAATTCGATAGATCCGTCAGGGATAACCCTAAATCATCATACTTAGTATGCAGATAATCAATCCTAACATTTCAATTACACACCCTAGTATAGGCACCTCCCCTATGAGTTTGGCCTCCCAACCATGACCATCTGTCATCTTGGGAACTGCACAAGTGGACAATCATCATGAGGTAGCCTCATCTCAAACCTCGGCCGCAAGGGAACCCATACTAAGATATATAAACTTCCAGTCAAGCCCTACCCAAATTTGGCTATTGTGGTTGTACGGTAAAATTGGAATGGTATCACATCCGAACACAACCATCAGTTTTATAAAGGGCTAAGGCTCATGCCTCAACATTTTCATCATCAAAAATCATCTGGTGTTCAAGAAAACATGTCAAAATATTTCATTAGAATGACTCATCATTCTAAGGTTTTCATAACCATTTTCACCAAGTATTCCCATCTAAAGTGATTGAGTTTTATGCTTAGCACTAGCAACTATAGTTGGGGGTAAACACTAATGAGGGGTGATAATCCAGTGTGACCTATCTAAGTATAATCTCATGCCTCAGGATGACATCAAGTTCTACCTAACTTAGGCCAAGTTTTATGCTCTTTATGCTACCTCTAATATATTTCCAAAACTTGACAAGTCACTAAGTAAACATAACTAAGGAGCTTTGATAAAGAAATAAAATAATCAAGCTTGCAAGTAAAACTAGGATTTGGTGTAATCAAAGGGGTATAGCTACATATGCCTAAGGCATCTAGTTTGCATAGTTATCATGCAAGTGTTAGCTTGAAAAGTTCTAGCTTGCTTAGATGGCTTGCTAGGATGGCTTGCATAGGTAACATGCAAGTGGTAGTTTGCTAAACTTGTATTGTGAGGCTTGCCTTTTGCAGTGCAGTGGTTGAAGTTCTTCTCTGCTTCTTCTTCGTAATAGTCTCCTTCCTCTTCGTATCCTTGGTCGGTACTAGTGTCTATAAATAAATACGAAGTACACAATCACCAAACAATACTTAAATACTTGTATTTAGCATACAAAGGCTCACACTAGATGATCTAGCATCATCACAATCATCACAAGGATTAAGGCAATAGTCTTATTTATTTCATTTTAGAAAAGTAATTTCTACTCATTGAAAAACTACTTAAGATTTAATATTATCCAATTAAAATATGGGATCATGTTGACACATGTCATCACCACATATTTCAATACTTGGGAATGTGATTTAAAGTGGTGTCAAAATTTAATAAGGTTTAACATTTTTATTTTAATTAATTAAAGTGACTAGAAATGCCTATGGGGCATTCTTTTATTACTTGTCCGTTATTACTGCAAGTAAACCTAGATATTTTTATATATTTAGAAAGGTCTTATCAAAAGTTATTTTTGAGAGTTGGAATCAACTCAGCATTTATGGTTGAATTTTGAAAAATGTTTGAATGCATAAAGTCTCTGCCTTTTTATTTTTACTATTGGTGATCTATAATTTCAAATGGTTTGAATCCAACGGGCTTCGATTAAGAATTTCCATACCTTTCTAACAAAATTGTTTTCATGCTATTTGGTTCAGTAAAAACTCTCTGAATTGAATTTTGAATCTACTGCCAGAAATTTGAAACTAAATAGATAAACCTAAATTTGAACTAACTGGGTCGTGTGGGAATTCTAACTGGGCCGGCCCACTATGCACAGCGCGCGTGGGCTGGTTTAAGTGGTGTCCCCACGCGTTAGTGGGACAGGGGGTACGAAGCGGTACGGGCTAACTACGACCATAGGATTATACTAAGGATCAACGTCTCACGGCCATCGTCCTCGTCGAATAGAACATGATGGGCTCGAACCCTAGCGCGGCCAGTGGGGGTCTGGGGCGGCTCACCGGGGATCAGGCGATGGTAGGTGATGGGGGCGAACGACGAAGTCGACGATGGCGGTTCTCCTGGTACTGGCGGCTCCTCCTAGGGTGGCTCCAATCGACGACGCCCTTCTCCTCCAGCAGCGGCAGGCTCCAGCGGAATTCCAGCGATGCTGCACTCGCCTTGCTCCACAAAGAAGTGGGAAGGATCAGTGAGAGGTGGGGAGTGAGATGGTGTGAATAAAATGAGCGGGGGAGGCCTCCTTTTATAGGCGAGCGAGAGAGGACGAGCGGCATGGGCAGTGCTTGTCGGGGTCGGGGTTACAACGAGCTACGGGCATGGCTGAAGGTAGGGGACGGTGCACGATTTCCTGGCGGTCCTCAAAGGCTTGATGGCGCGGCAAGGGGGTCGAGGTTGGTCAGAACGGGTCAATGATCTGAGCGGCACCGACGATGGTTTTGACGATGCACGGGTGCTACGGTTCGCGAGGCGGAGAACGGGGTTGTCTGGGAGGTTCCTGGTGTCGCGGTGATTGCAGGCACGGGCGGCGAAGGTGAGGCGCGGTCTGTGCGAGCATGTCGAGCGCGGCGAGATGGCGCGCTCTGGACATGGCAGAGACAAACTGGGCACGTGCGTTCATGGTGGTCCACTAATTGTCAAGGCTCGAGGGCTGGACATGGGGTGGCGGTTGACGGTGGCGTGCTTCCTGGACACGGTGGCTAGGCGCGGCGATGGCTCGTTCTAACTGGCCATGGTTGGCTAGCAAGGGTGTGCTCGGGCATGCATGGCATGGTGCATTGGTAGGGGTCTAGGTTGGTTCAATGCACCGGCTGGCACTGGGGGAGACAGGGATGATCAATGGGGAACAAGGTTTGGGGTGATCACTGCTCAAAACAGTGAAGTTTGGCCAAATTTGTTTTCTGTCTCCAAGTGTTTGATGAAATGGCCAAAAAAATTCATATTTGAATTTTTGGATGAGACTTGGTGAGTGTACTGGTCACATACTAGGGAGTATCTAGCTGATTGGATTTGTCAAGGTGAACTGGTTTGGTGGGGTTTTGAGAAATGGTGATCTTACCATAAGAATTAGATTCAATTTTCAAATGCCATTTGAATAGGGTTGCCAAATGTTTCTGTTGGTTTGCAAGGTGGGATTGGGTTCACTTTTACTTGTTCTAGCAAGGGGTGAAAAGAATTGGATTTGTTTCTGTTTGAAATCTTGGACTAGAAACACTCAAATTGGTCTAGTGAGCAAGATTGGCAAAAATGACCATTTGCTTATATAGTTTGTTTTTGAATTTCTCTTGATTTGATTCTGCTTGGAAATGATTTAGATGATGTTGTTTTCATCTTTAAACCAATCCTTGCTATTCACAACAATCACACAAGTCCATACAAGCATTCATGCATTCACCACATACACTCATACATTCATAATGATTTTAATTAACAAAAGTTATTGTTAACCCTAAATTTGGGTGATTGGAATTGATAACCTTGATTAATATTTTTGGGATGTTACATGAATAAAGTTGAGTAGCATGAGGAACGACCCTCGTACTCAAGGGACATGATATTTTCAACTTATGATCTGTCAAGCATATACTTCATATTTGTCTCACTTTAACCTTAATCACTTCAAGATGCCAATGATAGGGGCAATGAGAGCTGAAAGCTAATAAGTACCATAATTTTTGGAAGCTCTTTATGAAACTTGAAATCCCTGCTTAACTCTGTGAAGGGCCTTTGTTTTTACTTTATGTTGAGTCTCCACTTTCTATCTTTATGCACCAATTAAGAGAGCATAGTTGTCATTCTTAGTTCAATGTGCATTCTCCTAAAACTTATTGATTGATTCATAATCATGGTATTGCTTGTTCTTAAATTATTTGTATCTAGTCACCCTTATGAACTTTGAAGGTGTCCTATGCATTTATGTTTGGCTATTCGATGAGGGACAAGTTGAATACCACTCATGCTATGTTTTCTATATGTGAAACAAACAAATGTCTTTCAATGCATTCCTATTCATGATCTTTTGTTTGTACCTTTTCATGTTACAACTTAGTTTCTTTGTCTTATTGTTAGAACTACATCTTTCATGCTCATGTTTAGAGTACTATGATCCCAGCTATCAATTCTTTACAATATTTTGATCAAGATTGTGATGGTGCATGTTACCTCAAAAATTATTCTTTTTATAACTTACCTACTCGAGGACGAGCAAGAGTTAAGCTTGGGGATGCTTGACACGTCATAAACGTATCTATAATTTTTGATGCTCCATGCTTGTTTTGATTCAACTTCCTTATGTTTTGACTACACTTTGATGTATTTTTATACATTTTCTGGAACTAACTATTGACAAGATGCCGGAGTGCCAGTTGCCTGTTTTCTGTTGTTTTTGATTTTAGAAAAGCTAGTAAGGAAATATTATTGGAATTGGACGGAACAAAATCCAAAGTCAATATTTTACCGGGGCGAAGACGGAGTCAAAAGGGGAGACGAAGAGGATCCACGAGGTGGCCACAACTAGGGCCGGCACGGGTCCCCCTAGCGCGCGTCGCCCTATGGTGTGGACCCCCCCCCCGGGCGTCCACCTACCTTGCCCCTTCGCCTATATAAGCACCCCGAGGCAGAAACCTTAGGCACCCGATTAGAAATCCACGAAAGAGTCCGTAGCCGCCGCCACCATCGTCCCTAGATCGGGAGGGATCTGAAGCTCTTCTCGGAACCCTGCCGGTGGGGAGAGATCACCCCGGAGGCCTTCTTCATCACCATGCCAGCCTCTAGAGTGATGCCTGTGTAGTTCACCCTTGGACTACGGGTCCATATAGTAGCTAGATGGTTGTTTATCCTCCTTTGTGCTATCATGTTTAGATCTTGTAAGCTCCGTTCATGATCAAGATCATCTATTTGTAATGCTACATGTTGTGTTTGCGGGGATCCGATGGATATTGAGTACTATGTAAGATTGATTATTGATTCTATCATGTCTATGTTATTTGTGATCTTGCATGCTCTCCGTTGCTAGTATATACTTTGGCCAACTAGATGCTTGTAACTCCAAGAGGGAGTATTAATGCTCGATAGTAGGTTCATGCCTCTAGTAATCTGGGGAAGTGACAGAAATATCTAAGGTTGTAGATGTGCTATTGCTACTAGGGAGAAAACAGCAATCCTTTTGTCCAAGGGAAATTGTATTGTTTACTTTACACACTTTGTTTAATGCAATTATTTGTTGCTTGCAACTTAATACTGGAAGGTGTTCGGATGATAACTTGAAGGTGGATTATTAGTAATAGATGTAGTTGGATTACAGTCTATGTATCATGTTGTAATGCCCAAACAAATCTCATAGAGATAAAGATGTCTAGTATATGCATTGTTATGCATTTTCAATCTATCAATTGACCCGCTATAATTTGTTCACCCAGCATGTTATTTATCTTATGGAGAACACCTCTAGTGAACCGTGTACCTCGATCCATTCCTTACCATTGATATACCATCTACTGTTCACCGTTTACTGTTTACTTTCTACAAGCAAATCACTATCTTCCACACTATACGTTTAATCCTTTGTTTTTAGCAAACCGGTGAGATTGACAACCTCACTGTAAGTTGGCGTAAAGTATTGTGGTTTGTGTTGTGCAGGTTCCAAGTTGCTAGCAACACCTTGGACTTGTTTCCTTACTCCTACTGGTTCGATAAACTTGGTTTCATAACCGAGGGAAACTTGTTGATGTGCTCATCATACCTTCCTTTTGGGGATCCCAACGAGCTCTACATATCTGAGCCATCAGCCATCTGTAACGAGAAACTATATGGGCGAGGCCCATATAGGTCCCGCAGTATAGTAATGAACCGACTATAGATTTTACATCTACGGCGGTACCAATTATATGACCGCAACTATATGGACGGGAATTTAATTCCCTCTATATAGTTGATCGTTAAACCTACTGTATCCTGGAGTAAAAATTTGGAGATGGGGTAGATAACTATATGATCGCAACTATATGGCCGGAAATTTAATTCCCGCCGTATAGTTGGTCGTTAAACCTACCGTGTCCACCAAAAATTACTTGTTTCTCCGAGAATTCTTTATTAATTTGAAACTTAATGGAATACCAAGTTTTGACAGAAAAATGACATCTTAAATTTTCGACCAACATTAACATCCATTGAACGGGATTTTATCATTACCAAATTTTATCGATTCCGCTAGAGCTTCTAGTGTTCCTTATCCAACACAAGCTTAACTAAAACTTAATTGAAAACTTAAAACTTATTCAAACCTTTATTTCACATGGGTTGCCTCCCATGAAGCGCTCTTTTATGGTCAATAGATTAACCGTGGTGTTGCTCATTTCGTATCAATTTTATCCTTCTTGCAGTTGCCATTCCTTTTATATCTTTGCTTAATCACCTCTTCTGGGGTGATCACACATATGTTGACTACACTTATATCTTCTTTTGCTCTAATAATGCTTCAAGGGTTGTCCATTCATCACCCAAGAAAGAGAGGGTGTTTTTCCTTGGAGCTTCACTGCTCCTGACGAATAAGCTTCTTCAACTATATAGGGACCTTCCCACTTCGATCTGAGATTTCCTGGAAACAACTTAAGGCGAGAATTATAGAGCAACACCTTGTCTCCACTTTTAAAGACCTTATTTGCTATTTTTATATCATGCCATCTTTTTAATTTTTCTTTAAACAATCTAGCATTTTCATAAGCCTCACTTCTAAACTCATCTAAAGCATGAATATCTAATAAATGTTTTTCTCCTGCTGCTTTAAAATCATAGTTTAAGTTCTTGATTGTCCAAAAGGCTATATGTTCCAATTCTAAAGGTAAATGGCATGCCTTACCATATATTATCTTATATGGTGTCATACCCATTTGATTTTTAAACGCAGTATGGTATGCCCAAAGAGTGTCATTTAACTTGAATGACCAATCTTTTCTTGAATTGTCCATCGTCTTCTTGAGTATGGTCTTTAATTCTCTATTGGAGAGTTCTACTTGACCACTCGTTTGAGGATGATATGGTGAAGCAACGCGGTGAGTTACTCCGTATTTGTAGAGGATTTTCCTGAAAGTTCCTTTCATAAAATGAGAACCACCATCAGTAACTAAAAATCTAGGAACTCCAAACCTGGGGAATATGACATCCTTGATCATCTTTACTAAAGTAGCTGCTTCTGCATGGCTTGTTGTAATAGCTTCAAACCATTTAGTGACATAATCAAAATCAACAAGAATATGAGTGTAACCATTTGATTCTACAAAAGGTCCCATGTAATCCATTCCCCATACATCAACAGGTTCAACTATAAGACTATAATTCATTGCCATCTCTTGTCTTCTACCTATATTACCCCTTTTCTGGCAAGCATCACAGTGTTCTACATACATGTGTGCGTCCTTAAACAAGGTGGGCTAATAGAATCCAGATTGAAGTACCTTTGCTGTAGTTCGCTTGCCTGCATGATGTCCTCCATATGGGTTGTCATGACAAGCTTGCAAAATTGCATTCATTTCATGGTTAGGAACACACTTCCGAATCATTCCATTAGGTCCATGACGATATAAATAAGGATCATCCAAAAAATAATATTTAAGATCATTAAAGAATTTTATTCTTTGATTTCTTTTCATACTAGGAGGTATAAATTTTCCTGCAAGATAGTTAGCATAATCCGCAAAACAAGGATCAACGATTTGAACATGTGCTAAATATTCTCCCGGAAATGACTCGTTTATAGGTACGGGGTCAGTAATTATTCCCTCCATCCTAGAGAGATGATCTGATACCGGATTATCCTTACCCCTCCTATCTACAATTTGCAAATCATATTCTCATAGTAATAAAACCCACCTAATCAACCTAGGCTTTGCATCCTTTTTCACAAGGAGGTGACACAAATCTTGGTGATCTGTATGAACTATTATCTTGGAATTAATGATGTAAGATCTAAATTTGTCACAAGCAAAAATTATAGCTAGAATTATTTTTCTGTAGTAGCATAATTTTTCTGAATCTTATCAAGAGTTCTACTAGCGCAATGAATAACATTTAAATTCTTTCCATCTCACTGTGCTAACACAGCTCCTAAAGCATAGTCAGTAGCATCACACATGATTTCGAAAGGTTCATCCCATTTTGGAGATTGCATGATAGGTGCTGAAACTAATTTGTTTTTAAGGTTTTCGAAAGCTGCAATGCAGTCATGATCTAAGTAGAACAGAGTTTCTTTCTCAAGAAGGTTAGTGAGAGGCATAGCTATTTTATCAAAATCTTTTATAAAACGCTTGTAAAAACATACATGTCCTACAAACATTTTAAAGTTTTTTATGTCCTAAGGTATTTGAAGATTTTCTATAGCATTTATATTAGTCTTACTTATTTATATACCCTTCTCTGAAACCTTATGTCCAAAAACTTTACCTTCTCTTTCCATGAAACGACATTACTTCCAATTCAAAACTAAATTTGATTGGCTGCATCTCTACAAAACTTTGTTTAAATTATAGAGACAATTATCAAATGTTGTTCCACAAACAATGAAATAATTTGTTAGAACTTCCATAGTATTCTCAACAAGATCATGAAAGATTTTTAAAACACATTCTTGAAAAGTTGCATCTGCATTACATAAGCCAAACAGAATTAATCTATAAGCATATGTGCCATAAGGACAAGTGAATGTTGTTTTCTCTTGATCTTCTAGTTGTATAGCAATTTTAGAATAACCGGAATAACCATTAAGAAAGCAGAAATAAGAACTATTACTAAGTCTTTCTAAAATTTTATCCATAAAAAGTATAGGTTTATGATTTTTCTGTGTCTCATGGTTAGTTTTCAAAAAATGCTGCACATGCGATATCCAACAATAGGTCTTATAGGAACTAACTCACCATCCTCATTCATAGCAGCATCAAGACCCCCTTTTATTGGTATGCAATGAGCTGGGCTAAGCCATTTACTATCAGAAATAGGATATATTATGCCGGCATCTAATAAGCGTATAACTTCTTTTCTTACTACTTCCTTCATTTTTTGGATTAAGCCTTCTTTGTGTGTCAACTACTGGTACAACATCTTCAAGCATGGTAATCTTATGTGTTACAATAGACGGATCTATTCCGTTAATATCACTTAGAGTATATCCAAATGCTTCATGATGCTTGATCAAGACAAAAATGAGTTTATTTGTTTCATTTTCTTATAAATTTTTACTAACAATAACATGAAATTTATTTTCATTATCTAAAACTTCATACCTCATATTGTCTGGAAGTCGTTTCAATTCAATCGGCGGAGGTTCTTCGTCTCCTTTTCTTACCAGTTCTTCATAGTCTTGTGGATTTTGTGCTTCGGAATGGAATCAAGGTAATCATCCATGTCCTCTCTTTCCTCATCATCTGGTACCTCCTCCCAATAAATTAGGCTTCTCTCTAATTCATCTTGCGGTGTGCTAAAATGAATTGCGGCTAGCTCTGCAATTGTTTTCCCTTCCTTGATATCTTCCTCTTCATATGGCCTATTCTTTAGTTTGGCGAAGTGGAATGTCATTTCCTCTTCTCCAAACATCATTGAAATAGTCTCCTTCTTATTATCAACTCGAGCTTTGGTTATTGAGACAAAAGGCCCGCCTAAAAGAATAGGACAAAAAGAATCTTGAGGTATATCAACAATATGAAAATCAAGGGGGTACATGAGTGATCCAATAAAGACATAGATATTTCTAATAACACCTTCCGGTTTTACATTAGTTCTATTAGACAATTTAATAATAGTGTCTATTGGTTCCACATGTGGATTATTTAAGTTATAGTGAAGTTCCTCGTAAAGTGATGAAGGCATAATATTTATAGTGGAAATCGGATCACAAATTCCGTATAAGAAAGTTTCCCCACAATATATAGGAGTCACAATCTTAGAAGTTTTGTTACCTCGTACCTTACCTGTGGTGAATTCTGAAGTTTCAAAGTCTAGCATAACCACTTCATTATCCATGGTTCGTGCTTCCATAAGATCCTTCAATATAACAATATTTGCATTGGTAGCATCAGGGTTATTTTCTAGTTTCTTTAATCTTCTCCTTATGTGTTCTTCCTCCCTGCACTTTTTCTTGATATTCTCTTGAATAGGTTTAGAGGAAAACTCAACCATTGATGCACTTTCTCTTGCACGCTTCTTTTCCTTGAGGGGTTTATAGGGTTCCCATTCTGTAGGTACCTGTAGTTTCCCTGCATAATTCTCAATAATTTTCTTTACTGAATAAGAATCAATATGGAGGGTTTTAATCATTGCACAAGTCCTTTCATCTGCAAGAAAATCGTTAATGCAATCATATTCAGAAGAACTATTCATATTGCTCTCCTCATCTTTAAGACTTTCTGTTGTCTCCCTCATTTTTATCATCAATTTCCAGGCTTCATCATAAGTATAAGATAAAAAACTACCATTAGAAGCGGTATCTAGGATCGTTCTATTTTTATTATTAAACCCTCCATAGAAAGTATGAGTAATTAACCAATCAGGTAAACGATGATGGGGGCAATTATCTAGATAACTTTTATACCTTATATAGCCTTCATATAAACTCTCATCAAGGCTATTTTTAAAACTAATAATAGTACCTCTCATCATGTGAGCTTTGCTTTCTGAGTAATATTTTTATAGGAACCTAGTTGTCAATTCTGTCCAAGTCCTTGGTGCTTCTGCACAAAAATATCTATACCAGTCGCAAACATTATTTGAGAGTGTTTGTCTAAACAACTGGATTTTAACCATATCAAGATTACATTTATCTAACATAAAGGAACCAAGAACATCTTCAAAGAATTCTAAGTGTCCATATGGACTCTCTTCATTGGTTCCTGCAAATTTCTTAGAGTGTAGCAGTTCGAATAATAAAGGATGGATCTCAATACCATCTGGGTTTATGCATTTGTTGACAGTTATAAAAGCGTCCATGGGTGAACCCATTTTCCTCACTGCCTCAAGCTGGATTAAATGCCGAGTGTTGTCCATTGTTATGGTCCTGCAACATAAATCAAAAATTAGTATGACGAAAGTAAATAAGTAAAAGTAAAGTGACTTATAGACCTAAGCTCCCCGGCAACGGCGCCAGAAAATAGCTTGCTGACTGTAAGTGCATAGATCATTTGTAGCTAGTGTCGAAATAAATGTATCGATCCCAAAGGGAGCAGTAGGCAAAAGACTAAAATGCTTTTAACTAAAACTAAACGAAGTACTTAAGGAATAATTCCAAGATGCAAGAAAAGTAGAATTATTTTTGGGGTTTTGGTTGAGCAAAGTAATTAAATAAAGTAAAGTAAAACTTAATGCAGAAAGTAGGAATCGCGTATGTAAGAAATCTTGGAACTACAATAGGGAAAAAGGCGTTCTCAGGGAGTGGTGGATACATTGCTAGCAATTTAGACTGAGTAAACAAGATTATTATAACAAATTTTCTCATGACATGTATGTATGTGGGAGGAGCTCCATGTATGGACGAATATGCATCAACCACTGCTCACATCATCCTTCATAACCACAGCTGACAGATAAACGATATCAATCGTATTATCTCGGTATTAAGGGATTTCTCCTGTGGTATGGACATGGCTTAATGAGTTCTCCTTGCTTCCCCAAGTTAGTACGTAAAGGATGACAACAAATTTATAGTCACAGTAAGTGATATCATCCCTTTGTCTACCAATAAGTAATCCCCTTCATCAAGTCCCCATAAGAGGCAAATATTAAAGAGGTGCACAACTCTCAACATCAAGATAAACACAACTAACACATACACATAATGATATATAACATAATAATATCTATCTCATCTCAATCATATACTAGAGTTTCTCCATCTCCCCAAGAACTAATGATCTACTCAGACATGGAGGCAAACAACATCATGGCAATGATAATGGAAATAATTATAGATGAATAGTTCTCATATAAATCCACAACTAGTGCTAGAATTACAACAAGATCTAGATGGCATGGATGGAGATGATGGTGGTGCAGCGGTTGATGAAGATGGAGATCGATGCCTTGGCCTCCCAGATCTTCTTAGGGCGAGGATGGATCCCTAGGGCAAGTTCCCCCTCCTGATCCCTTCTGGAGGTGAGGTTTTCGGCAATTTCTGGGTGTTCTGTATGTCGTCCCTCCGATCAAGTTGCACGGGGTGAATCTATTTGAGAAGGCAGTGGCGGCGCCAACTATACGGCGGGAACTATATGGCCAGAAAAAGTATTCCTGCCGTATAGTTGGTCGTTAAACCTTCTGTGTCCTCCAATCGCTTCGGGTTTTCTTCTGCTATTATTGATATTTCCCAAATTAGTGATTTACATTGTTTTTGGCTACTTTTTGCTCCAATACAACTGGTCCAAGAATTGTGTCCACCGTATCCATCATCTGTCCCGATCCTAGTGAAAATAGACATAAAAGATGCGCGTGAGCGCTGTAAAATACCAAGATCATACCACTATAGTGAAAAATAGTAATGTCAAACATGATGCAAATCTGCACTCATCAAAAACTAGGGGCTCCACGGATCCGATTTGATCCACTACTGGCTGGATCATCGGATTCAACCATTACAGCATCACGGAGAGTGCCTGATGCACACGTTCACCAAAGACCGAAAGGACAGCCTGAGGTCAGTCCGAATCACATTCTTATGAAGGACTACAAGACCTGGATGCAGTTTTTGATCAAGGAGAGGGTGAAAGAAGATCCCCATAGTCTCCATGAAGATGTTTACAGCCGACTGACCTATGAATCCGGTGAGTTTTTCGACTTTGTCTTTATGCATTTTGCATTTTCATATCGTATCTGAATTTATTTTGCCCTGATGTTTTTATAACTTATCATCTTGAGCAGCTTCTTGAGTCTGAGTTTGCCCCTCTTGAAGCCTATTCCTCATACGACTCGGAAGCGATGCGGGATGACGAGTTGAAAGAAGTTCCTTCCTCTACTTCCAAGAAGCGTAAGGCCAAGTAGACTATTGTTACTGCTGGCACACAAGTTCTGCCAGTGGTTAAAAGGTAAGAACCTTGTGATCTTTAGTACTTGCACATTGTTTCTTTTTGAACCACACTCGACATACATTCTTGTGTGTTTCATAGATAAGTCAGTTTTGAAGAGTAAGCCTAAGTTGGAGAGCAAGCTGGCCAAGCAACTAAGCCAGCAGAAGCTTGCACTATCCCCAGCCGTGCGTCCTCCAACTCCAAGTAGCACGCATACCTCAGCACCAGAGGCTCCTATCTCTCCAAGTGCTAGTTTCGTCATCCCTGACGCTGCCACGACCTTGCAAGCCCTGGTTACCATTGGTAGCCAGGCATCTGACGAGGGTGAACCTATCAAGGGAATGATCCCATGGTAATGTCACCAAGGAGGATTGACAACATGGCTAGCTCTGCTGCCTCCAGCCTAAAGCGGAAGAAAAAGGAGGAGATTCTCAAGTTGGCGCAATCCAGCCTTGAGAAACAAATCCTCACTCCAGAGGCAGCGAGCGAGGAGATGGAGGACGTCAAGCTGGAGAGCCTCCTGGACCAAATTCTAGTCTGGGATCAAAAGATTGAAGCCGGAGAGCTTACAACAACGAGTGTTTCTCCCCTCTCCCTTGCCAAGAAAGTGTTCCACAACACGAAACTCTGATTTGAGAAGTTGCACCTGGAGCACATTGTAAGTTTTTTTGACTATCGTTTGCAGTTATTTATTATCATATCCTCTAGCCCCCAAGCATAAAGTTGGATAAAGATCGTAGCATAAGATCCGAGTTGATGCTTATAGGATGCAAAAGAACGATATAGTGTATCCCCCAAGGCTTGTGTTGGATTTTAACTTAGTTAAAGTTGCAGCCCGAGTCTTAGTAGCCTTCTGACGGTATTCCGTCTTTAACTTACAAAAATTTACATCTTACAACCAAGTTTGTCTCAAGAACATTTGCAATAAGAGAAAAGAGATTAAGGCTTTACATCTTGAGAACTCCAAGCTGCAGGTTGAGAGGAATGAGGCGGAAGGTAAAATTTTCCGACTATCAACCATAGCTATTGTCATAGTCGAATATTTCCGTCGACTGATATTTTTTCCTTTGCGGAATTCCTGAAGTAGTCCAGTAAGATGGTGGAGGAGGCCGAGAACTTCAAAGTCTGCCAAATGGAGAATTCTGAACTCCGAGATGGGCTAAAGAACCTTAAAGTTGAGTCGGAGAAATCCGTGAATGCCATCCTGGAATTAAGCAATGTGGAGACTGAGAGGCTCGAGAAGCTGGTGGCCCTCCATGATAAATAACTTGAAGATTTAGGGAAGGACTTCGATAGCCATAAGGATCTAGCCCAGGCCAGAGAAGAAGAACTGAAGAGTCTTCGAGAGGAGCATTCTCACTGGAACCAATGTGTGCTAGGTAACATTTCTGATTTTACTCTTCCTTTGATTTCCGACATTTCTTTGGTCAGATTTTGATTTTTGGTTCTTTCCAGATCCTCTGCATATTTCCGACTCCTCTACCTCAGAACCTCGCCTCGAGCGCATCAAATTGGTCGAAGATTGTCTTTTCAACTTCTTCCAGACTCTTTAAGAGGTTGGCGAGTTGGTTAGACTTTCCAACCTAAACAACTTGCCAGTAATCGGGATGAGGGATAGAGTGAAGGAGATTCCGAAGCTCATTGAAGATTGGAAGATTTCCTATGCCCGGACTGCTGCACAGACTTCCCTCACCATGGTGATGAGTCATCACAGTGAGATGCAGATCTGGCACGTCACCAAAGTTATCACCACTGACGATGATGAAGGACAGTAACAAGACATCAAGGCCATCCAAGAGTCTTGTGCTGGTTATGCTTGTCGCGTGGCGGAAATGACTAACTATGCAACGCCATTCTTCCAATCCGTAGATGTGCCTCCTTCTCCCTTGGAGCCGGAAGATAGCCTTGTTGAAGATGAAGAAACTTCCGAGTCTCCTGAGCAAGGCGACGACGATGTCGACTCCATGGCTCTAAGGTCTCCACCAACACCGCGTGAGTCTGCATCATAAGACACTTGATGCATTATCCTAAACTTTTTCATTTGGTATGTAATGATGGTAACAATATTTTGTGTTTTAAATGTGTTGGTATGTAAGAACTAATGCTTTACTAATTAGCACTTTTTGTATACATTTGATGTATGTGCTCGAAAATTTCTTAAGCACTTCGTGTTTGCACTTTTAGTTTTATCTGGCTCTCTACCTCGTTCCTTTCATGAGCCGGCCAACCTTTAGCACGAAAACTCTGCTGAGACAACAGAGCACAATTGCTAAACCAGTTTAAACTAGGAAACAGATCCGACCTCTAGTAACAACAATTCATTACTCAGAATATGCCCACGTCTAAGCAATCAGATAAAAAACCAAAGCATAAACATAAAATGAGATTTACACCCTAAGGTAACATTTTTATAGATATTCAAAAATCATAACCAGAACGAACATGAGCATAAAGTACTTTCAAGCATCCTAGGATTTTTGAAAATGACATGCTCTTTTGGAAATAAGATGGTAAAAAACTTCTCAAAAATAATATATGAGGAAACCAATAATTTATTTCTCTTTGAACATGTACATATATGATTACAAGGAAATATAACTAAGAATAAAAGGGACGTAGATGTGCAATATTCCATGTACGGTCTAATTCATCTGGATCTATACTACCGCCAGCTCTCTTTCTCTTCCGAGTATCAGGTCTTTCCTTGACTGGTCTCATATCGGTTAAATAATATGACCCATTATGCAGAACTCGGCTGATCATAAAAGGTCCTTCCCAAATCAGGAAAGTTTATCCTTTCTTTTTTTGCACGAGTCGGAAAACCAAATCACCCTTCCTAAAAGAATGATTTTACACTCTTTGACTATGATACTTGCGTAAATTCTACTGGTAGGTAGATCTCTGCTCAGCAACAATGCGAACTTCTTTGACTATGTCGAGATCATCTTGTCGAGACACTTCTGCATCTTCTTCGATATACGCTTTGACTCTTGGAGACTAATGAATTAAATCACTCGAAAGAACTTCTTCTACACCATTGACTAAAAAGAAAGGAATATATCCTCTTGACTTGTTAGGAGTTGTACGCAAGCTCTATATCACAGACGGTAATTCTTCCGCCCAAGCCCCCGTGACACGACGAAGTGGTGCCTCAAGATGAGGTCGGAGTCCTTGTAAAATGAGACAGTTTTCTCTTCCGACTTGTCCATTAGCCTGTGGATGCGCGACTGATGCAATATCAAGTCAGATCCCTTGTTCTTCATAGAATTCAGCTAATTCTCTCATGGAAAGTTGCTCCCGTTGTTCATAATAATACTGTGCAGGTATCCGAATCTGATGATTACGTCCTTGACGAACTTTCTGGTTATCGCTCCATCGCAATTTGTTACGGGTTTAGCCTCAATCCATTTGGTAAATTTATCCACCATAACTAGTAGGTGAGTAAATCCACACTTTGCCATTCGAAATGGCCCTACCATATCAAGCCCCGGACCGCATGACCATCTAATAGGGATTCTTCATAGTTGATCAGCCAGAACGTGTGCTTGACAGGCGTACTTTTGGCAGCCTGTGCATGTTTTGACCAGTTTCTCGGCATTTGCCTTAGCTGTGAGCCAAAAGAATCCGTGTCGAAAAGTTTTTGCCACTAAGGATTTGGCTGTAGCATAGTGACCACATTCTCCTTCGTGGATTTTTTGCAAGATTTCCACTCCTTCCAGAGAAATACATCGCTGGAAAACCCTAGAAACACTCCTCTAATAGAGATCACCATTTATTATCGTGTAGGCTTTTGCTCGTCGGACGATCTGTCGGCCCAGAAGTTCGTCTTCGAGTAATTTTTCGTCAATTAGGAAATCCAGATAGGGTTTTGTCCAGCTGGGAATAACAGCTAGAACTGCTACTAAAGGCGAGTCGGATTTCGTCGGATAATCCTCATCAACTCCTGTGATAGAGGGAACTTTTAGGTGCTCTAGAAAATCACCATCCAGGACATGTTTTCGCGCAGAGCCTATTCTTGATAGAGCATCTGCTTCCCCATTTCCTGCTCGAGGGATGTGCTGAACCTCAAAACCCTCGAACGATTTAGTATTCCACAACAACTTTGTAAGCTTCCATGTGCTTGTTTGCGTTGCAGATATCGGATACTTGCTGAGCAACTAAATCCGAGTCTCCGTGACACAAGAGTCTAGTTACGCCAAGATTTTTTGCCATGCGTATTCCATGTAACAGAGCTTCATACTCGGCAATATTATTGGTTTCCGTGAAGTGTATCTGTAATACATAGAACACTTATCTCCTTGGGGTGACTTGACACCATGCCATATGTTGGGGATATTCTATATGGGTATCCTCATAGCATGTCACTTATCCGGATAACCTAGGTGGCCCATAGTCGGTAGCATGGCCTATGGCCTGCTGGGCGGCCCAGTTAGATGGATCCAGAAGGGATGCCCATGCCGGATAAAGGAAGGCTACGGTGGAGTCACCAGCGTACCCGGAGCCTTGGAGTGCAAGATACACAAGACTAGTAATAGGTGGTGTAGGACTCTATAAACTGTCCGGCTAGGACTTTTCCCTATAACCCTAGGACCTGGCGACTATATAAGTCGGGCCTATGGGAGCCTTTAGGGCATCGATTCATACAACCTCGCACAGCTAACCAATCCCTGTAACTCGGCGTATTGCCCTTATAGTGATTTATAGCAGGAGTAGGATTCCGCCACCGTTGTGGGATCTAAACCTGGGTAAGCTGTGTTACCTCGTACACGTCAACCGTCCTCCTTACCCCACGTCTCTAAACACGCACTGTGAGGACCCCTCCATGGTGTACTCATCAGCAATACCACGATAGTTGGCGCCCACCGTGGGGCAAGAGGCACTTCAGGCTCTTCAGCGGGTGAGGACCAAGATCTTCGTGGGAATCAGCGAAACCGTAGCCATCGGTCGCGTTCTCTTCTCCGGCAACATTCCGATCGTCCCTCCTGACGAGTTCTGGATCTCGGCAAAGACGAACCCTACGCGGTGTTCGATGGTTCCTATTGGAGACATCCACCTCTTCATCGGCGAAACCGACTCGGGCACTAGTTCCCTGGGAGTTGGAGGAGCATCAAGACCCGCATGGACCGCCTACGGGCTCGGTACGTTCGCGGAAGGATCGATGTCAGATCTCTCCTCGGAGTTTGCCGGCAAAGATCGGAAAGCATCAAGGCTCGCACGGACCGCCTACGGGCAGGATACGTTTGCGGAAGGATCAATGTTGGATCTCTCCTCGGAGTTTGCCAGCAAAGATCGGAAAAATCCAAGGCCCACCCAAACCGCCCCTGTGCAGGATATAAAGGTGGAAGATCACTGCAAATCCGCCGGCTTCATCCGTGCGTCTGGACAGCAGAGATCCAAGTTCGTCGGCGTGGTTACCATCTTTGATCTGGCACGCTGCATTCAGAGAGAAGGTGAAAACCCCCGCGATTACCTGGCCAGGTGGCTCCGTATACGAGCCAATCTGGCCCACTACCCCGATGATAACGCTTTGTATCACTTCGTGGAAGGACTAGACCGTGGCACGCTTCTCCGACATTCTTTAATACGGCAGCAGGCAACAGGACGTCTTACCCTCGAAGAGATGGTGAGCACCGTCAACAACTATGCGGAAGCTGATGCAACAGCCCAGATGGCCCTTGCGCTCAGGGACGGAGAACCTACGATTCAGCAACCGCCACTACCGCCTCCCGCCGCCATCGTCGCAGCAACACCCCCACCTCCAGTCATCGTCGAGGCCATTGCACCTCCACCGCCCGTCATCAAGGAAGTCCTGGCACCCTCCGACTCTGTCATTAACGCGCTTTATGTTGATTTCAGTGCAGATTCAGAGGAGATAGACTTCAGTCCAGAAGAGCTAGACTCTGCTATGCAGGAGATGGAGGAGGAGTACTCGCGCGACGAACAAGCCAACAACGCCGTCACGTCTCGAGGGGTGTTCGTCACCATTGGGACGGCAATGGATTTAGATCAACCCAGACGAGCTCTGCCTACGGCACTAGAAAAGGGGAAGGGGCCACTTATTGCTGCTGACGATGATCGTGCAAAAGTCATGCCTCCTCCGCCTAACCTAGTGCAGCAGCCGCAGGAACTCGGCACCGGCCCGAGCAACAACAACACCGCAAACTTGCCGCCTCCAGCATCTACGTCTGCAGCAGCCCAAGTTACTCCAGCTGATAGAGTGATGTACGGCAATCTCCTCGTCGAGCCACTAACCGTTGCTCATATCCGCAACATGACCCAACTTGACGAGAAGCTCCAGCAACTGCTGGAGGAAGCGCAGGCCATCGCAGAGCAAGGCGCTAAACTAGATCGAGATCTGGTCAACGCGTAGAAATCCATAGAGAAAGCTAGAGCAATGGAGGCCGAGTACAAAACCTTGCTGCAGCAGCAGAAGGCTAAGAAAGCTCCGGCTCGCGTCATCAACAATCCTGGTGTGCGGCGCAACCTAGGATGGGCTCCCTCGAAGCCGGCACAGGCCAAGCCATACATTGACAGTGAAGGCAAGCAAGAGATTCCCACCCCACTCCTTAACCTCGCCGTCGCCAAGACCCTTCTGGAGAAGGATAGATCGCCTGAGGTAGTGGAACATGTCTATGACCTAGTGGACAAGGCGGTGAAGCAGCAGGAAAAGGCCACCTCTCAGAGGCTTGAGTCTGACCCAGCGCTCTGCCAATCTAGCCAGTACAAGCCGCCAAGGGATAGATCTCCTCTTGATGTCGGGTCCTAGACGGGTTCATCAGAACGAAGACGGAGGGATGCGCGCAATAGGAAGGATGCTATCCCCATATCCCCCCGACATCACAAAGATTACAAGGCACACCATCGTACGGATATGACCCCACCAAAGCAGTGTGGCATCGTCATCCGCGACAACACGGAACAGACCCGTCATGACGGAGAGCGCAACCACGGGCACAGGAGCTGGTCACACCACGACCCTCCACGTCCGACAAGCAACCGTGACAGGCGTGAGGCATCACAGGAGGGTAACAGCAAGAAGGCTAACCCACCGCCACCTCCGCCTCCGTCACCCCCAAGCAGTCACCATGGCGGAGGAGGTCCGTGTCGTTCACGCAGCCCATCCCCTGTTGACAAAAAGAAGAAGAACCCGGAGCCGTACGATGCACGTTCACGGATCGATAAGATCCACGAGGCCCGGGAAGGACCATACCTGGGACCACGTTGCTTTGGACTTGCAATACGGTCCGCAACTTACCCCAAAGGTTTCCGGATTGACAAGACCATCAAGCCCTATGAAGGCACCGCCAAGCCAGCCACATGGTTGCAGGACTACGGCAATGCGGTGGAGATTGCCGGAGGCAACCCCAACATCGCCGTCAAGTACCTCCCATTAATGTTGGCGGGCACAGCCCGTCAATGGATCGACGACTTGCCGGAGAAATCCATCTACAACTGGCTGCACATGCAAGAAGCGTTCACAAAAAACTTTGAGGGTACATACAAGCGTCCCTGTACTCTGGGCGATCTACAGCGGTGCGTGCAAGAGAAAGACGAGACATCTCGCGCCTACCTCTCCTGCTGGCTGGATATGAAGAATTCCTGTGCAGGAGTGCACGCCCAGACCGCCATGGCTGCCTTCATCGACGGATCGGAAAGATGCACGTTGCTCCGACATAAGCTGAAGCGCTTGCAGGACAATCACCAGCTTCACTTGAACCAGATGATTCAGTTGGCTAGTGAGTTCGCAGCTGCCGACGACGATGCTGGTGGCTCCTTGCTGCAACAGCTGTTCCAACTCAAGCTCGGAGGAACAGCAGTACAAAGCGGAAAACTGCTCCAGAAGAAAAGCAATCTACCGACATGGTCGCTATGACTTCCGCAGGACGAGGAGAAGGCGGACAACATGGCCGAGGAAGGGGAGCTGGTCATGGGCAGCAACGAGGAAGTGAAACCACCTCGGCGCCACTCCGCGTTCCCCAAACCTACGAGGAGTACTGTGATATGACGTGTCTCGTACACATCGACGCCAACGGCAAGGCCACCCATACCAATCGACACTGCAAGTTCGTCAACGACCTCAAGTAAGACCCGGAGTCTGGCTACAAACGAAGTCAGAAGAACAGACCGCGAGGCAAGGGCAAGGGGAAGAAGAAGGAGGAGGAGTCCAAGGATTCAAGTGACATGTACGAAGACGTTGACCCCAAGCATGCCGCCAAGAGCGACGACAAGGGCAAGAACCCCTTCACAAAGAAGTCTCTAGTCTACCACACTTTCCTTGGCACCCCCACCGTCCGACAATAGAAGACCTCTCTGAGGATCCTGACGGCCACTCTCCCCCCAGTTCCTCAGTACCTGCGCTGGTCGGAGGTTCCAATAACTTGGGACAGGACGGACCACCCAGACCTTATACCCACGGAGAACCAGTACGCCATGGTCATCCACCCTTTGATTGACGGCGTGGAGTTCACCAAATGTATGGTGGATAGTGGAAGCAGCATCAATATCATGTACTTGGATACACTGTAGAAGATGAACTTGATGGAGGCAAACCTAAGGAGGACCAACACCATCTTCCACGGCGTAGTTCCTGGCCGGGAGGCCCGGTCCCTTGGGTGCATTACACTTCAGGTTGCCTTTGGCGATGTTCATAATTACCGCCAAGAGCGCATGACCTTCGAGGTGGTCCCCTTCAAGAGCGTGTACCACGTCATATTCGGCCGCGACATATTCCACATGTTCATGGCCAAGCCATGCTTCATCTACAACAAACTCAAGATACCTGGACCAAACAGTATTATCACTGTATCCGGAAGCTTTACCAAGGCAAGGGACTATGAGATCAATGAAGCAGCCGTTGCAGAAGCTGTCCTCTACAGCGAAGAATTCAAAGAGATCCAGAGCAAGGTCGATGACTCAGAGATGCCCGTGTCGAAGAAGCAGATCTCTAACTCCACTCCTGTGTTCAAGGCCGCCATCGAGACCAAGCCGGTTGAACTTGTGGTAGGCGATGCCTCCAACTCACCGCCATTGGGACGAACCTGGATCCCAAATAGGAAAGCGCGCTCGTCGAGTTCCTCTGTGAGAATAGGGACATCTTTTCCTGGCAACCTGCCGACAAGAAAGGTGTACCTAGGGAACTTGCCGAGCACAGCTTAAACATTGATCCAAAATGTAAACCAGTGAAACAACCTCTACGACGCTTTGGACATGAGAAGAGACGCTCCATTGGCAAAGAGATAGCTAGGTTACTTAAAGCTAGATTTATCCGAGAAGTCCTTCACACCCGATGGGTGGCCAATCCTGTACTTGTCCCCAAAAAGGGAACCAATGCATTAAGAATGTGCGTTGATTACACCGACTTGAACAAAGCATGTCCCAAAGATCTGTTTGCTTTGCCTCGCATTGACCAAGTCATTGACTCGACGGCTGGCTCGGAACTTTTGTGTTTTCTTGATGCATACTCAGGATACCACCAGATCAAGATGAGGAAGTCGGAACAGTTGGCCACTTCGTTCACTACCCCATACGGCATGTTTTGCTATGTCACGATGCCCTTTGGGCTGAAAAACGCAGGTGCTACTTACCAGCGGACAATGCAACATTGCCTCCATGACCAAATTGGTCGGAACGTTCACGCTTATGTGGACGATATAGCCATGATGTCTAAAAAGTAAAATGACTTAATATCCGACTTAAAAGAAACCTTTGATAATCTCCGGAAATACAACATGATGCTTAACCCTAAGAAGTGCGTCTTCGGGGTGCCAGCCGGAAAATTGTTAGGCTTCATCGTTTCCCAACGTGGAATCGAGGTCAACCCAGAGAAAATCAAGGCCATCTTAAACATAAACCGTCCGACATGCCTAAAGGACATTCAACGACTAACAGGTTGTGTTGCAGCAGTTAGTCGATTCGTCAGCCGACTTGGAGAGAAGGCTATGCCGTTGTACAAGTTGCTAAAGAAGGCGGACAAATTCACCTGGACGGACGAAGCAGATGCAGCATTGAAGCAGCTCAAGGAGATTCTTTCCTCAGCACCCATCCTTGCAGCACCCGAGCCTGGAGAGCCCCTGTTAATTTACATGGCGGCAACCAACCCGGTCATCAGCATCGTCGTCGTGGTAGAGCGGAAGGAACCAGGCTATGAGCACGGAGTTCAACGACCAGTTTACTATGTGAGCGAGGTCTTGATGGAGTACAAGCAACGTTACCCACACTACCAAAAGATAGCTTATGGAGTATTCCTTGCTTCTCGGAAGCTGAGGCATTACTTTCAGGAGCACCCAATCACAATGGTGAGTAAGACTCCACTGACCAACATTATCAACAACAGCGATGCTACAGGAAGGGTGGCGAAGTGGGGCATTGAACTCGCCGCCTTCGAGATCACCTACAAGAGGCGCGACGCTATCAAGTCACAAGCCTTGGCGGATTTTGTTGCAGATTGGACGGAGATGTCAGATGCTACTCCGTTGCCAGAACCAGAGTACTGGGTGATGCACTTTGACGGATCAAAGCTGCTCAACGGCTCGGGGGCTGGCGTATTGCTACAGTAACCAATAGGAGACAAGCTACACTACGTTCTGCAAATCCACTTCGAGGCTACAAACAACATGGCGGAGTATGAAGCACTCATTCACGAACTGCGTGTAGCCAAGGATATTGGCATCAAGCGCATAGTTTGCTGTGGAGATTCCGACTTGGTTGCCCAGCAGGTGGCTGGCACCTGGAATGCGCGGAACCCTATGATGGCGGCATATCGAGACGAAGTGGACGAGATAGCCAAGGGATTCTTGGGCTACAAAGTCAAGTATGTACCTGGGGAGCAAAACGAGGCGGCTGATCTGCTGTCTAAGATTGGATCAGGGTGCAAGCAAATTCTGCCAGGAGTTTTCCTAGAGCACCTGCGCACACCATCCGTAAAGGGGGCCGACATCGACAACCCGGATAGAGCTGACTCTTTCGTCAACATGGTGACTAAGGTCCCTCCGGCTTGGACAAAACCGTTCATGGATTACCTAGAACACGGAACTTTTCCCGATGACAAAGTCAAAAGACGACAAATAGTACGATGAGCAAAGGGTTATACCATAATCAATGGGGAACTCTACAAAAGGAGCACTACTGGTGTATACCTAAAGTGTGTTTCCTAGCTAGAAGGTATGGAAATCCTACGCAAAATCCATCTCGGAGATTGCGGGCATCAAGCCGCTCCCCGATCGTTGGTCGCGAAAGCCTTCCGGCAAGGATTCTACTGGCTGACCGTGAAGGCGGACGTCGACAAGCTGGTTGAGACATGCATGGGATGCCAGTATTATGCCTGACAACCACATGTTCCTGCTGAAAAACTGCGAACAATACCAATAACTTGGCCTTTTGCAGTTTGGGCGCTAGACATGGTGGGACCGTTACAAACGGCACCCTGTGGGTTTACGCATCTTCTTGTAGCACTTGATAAATTCACTAAATGGATAGAAGCTAAACTCATTAGAAAGCTTGATGGGGCAACTGCCCTCAGGTTCGTCCGAGATCTAGTGGTGAGATTTGGTCTCCCACATAGCATTATCACCGACAAAGGCAGCAATTTATCACTCAGAGAAGTGGAGGCATATTGCTGGGAGAAAGGCATCCGACTTGACCTTGCATCTGTGGCACACCCACAATCCAATGGTCAGGTTGAGCGATCCAATGGATTAATTCTGCAGGGAATCAAGCCACATCTTGAGGCACCGCTACATAGAGCAGCTGGAGCCTAGGCGGAAGAATTGCCATCTGTGTTGTTGTGTTTACGAACTACACCCAACAGATCCACCGGCTACACCCCTTATTTCATGGTATATGGAGCAGAAGCCATCCTGCCTTCCGACATACTCCACGATGCACCAAGAGTTGCCTCGTACGACGAGGATGACGCTGAAGAATCTAGACGCCTAGATGTGGACCTTCTCGAGGAGGAGCATGTTTTGGCATGCCAAAGATCCACCATCTACCAGCAGAAGCTACGCAGCTACCATAGTCGCTGCGTTCGGCATCGCTCGTTTAAAGAGGGGGATTTGGTGCTCCGACTTAAGCAGAAGAAGTCGCACAAATTATCCCCGCCATGGGAAGGACTGTTCATCATAAGCAAGGCGCTACTCAATGGGTCTTACTACCTTGTTGACAATCGTGAACTAAAGGATAGACCCAACGAGGATCATAAGCGTAAGCTACATGACCCGAATGATGACTACCCGGATCTTGATCGGCCATGGAACATAGCACAGCTACGTCCTTTTTACACTTAGCATTTTTTATCTAATTGTGTATCTCTTATATGATCAATGAAATAAAGCTCTCTGGTTCACTCATATTTCTGAGTCTTTTACCTCCTTTAGTGTTCATTTTTGGATCATGTAAAACCTTTATGCACAAGCTTTGCGTTTGCACTTGTGAAAATTCCTCCTACGGGCGTTAGCTTAAGTTTTCTGGTCTACACGTTCTTTGTTGTTTTTATGTGGATTCTGGAGTAGTGACTTTCGGCACTTATTGTCGGCGATTTTGTGCTTAGGTTATTGACGGTGCCATTGGGAATCATCACCTAAGCGCATGGTTCCGACAACGAGTCTTCCGACTCATGAAAAGTCAAGCATAAGAACCAAAGTAATGGATAAGCCAGCACTTGCTTAAAAAATATATACATGCTGGAAACTAGTTCTTAAGTAGCAGGAAATAACAACCATTGTTTTCCGCCTTAAGTTACATCAACAAGTTTTTTTTTCGCGCATACACCAAAGGTGAAACAAATATTACAAAGTTGTTTTTCATTCCTTTGGCGCAGGAGACTTGGAAGCAGCATCGTCACCAACCGGAGAATCACCCTCAACGTCGGCACTGTGGTGGGACTCGGAGGAATCTTGGTTGCCGCTGTCGATGGTGTTCATGGGCACGAAGACATCGATGTCCACCAACTCGGCAACTCTGGTGGCATAGCCTGCGAGTGACGACAGGATGGCTTCATGATCAATCTCTTTGCCGTCATCGTCGATGTCGGGGATGCCAGAGGTCAACGTGTCGATGTCGGCACCTTCGTTGTGTGCCTTCACCATTGACAACGCCATCCTTGCACCAGCCCGTGCACATGAAGCTTTCCATCTTGCGACACGCTCGGGGGCTCGGCGCCGAATCTCCGAGTACTTCGCCATGGAGTCCGAGGCCTTGATGTGTATCTGGAGGGGCTTGGCAATCTCTTTGGCTTGGGTGATGGCGGTGTTGATGAAGTTGTCGGCAAGAACCATGCATTCCTTGTCCGAAGGAGGCGACTGGATTAAACCCATAGGAGTTGTAAGTTCCAACAAGGAGTGCATGAGTTCAATAAATTCAAAGTATCCGGACTACAGAAATACAAGGTGGAAGAAACTTACTGAAGATGCTGGCCTTAGCCTGCCAGAGGGTGTCCGCCAGGGATTCTTTCTCTTGTTGGAGAAGCTTATACGCCTCTGTGTGGCGTTGGTTTTGCTCATCAGCAGCTTGCTTTTGATCTTTTAAGATCGCAAGCTCCTCCTTCAAGCGATTGATTTCCGTGGAGGCGGAATCTTGCAGGGCCTTTATTGAATCCTCATGCATTTTCAGCATCTCTTTCCTCTCCTCCTTAAGGATCTTGTTCTCGCTGTCCAGCTGCTGGATGTTCTTGGACTGCTCGACAATGTCCTTGGCCTTGGCAACATGTTCTGCAAAGTCGGAGAAAGCAAAGTACAGAGTAAGTACTCGGAGAATATAGGCACAAGACCAAGACGGAATGCGCAAAAAGAAAACAGACTCTTCTTTTTGATGATCTGTTCCTTCAAGATGGCAGTTTTACCCTTTTCGGCTTCAAGATCTGCGCGCATCCTCTGGTACTTGTCATTGGCCATGCCCCTCCGAGCATTCTCGTTCTGTGGAAAAAAGAACAAAGTTAAAACCGTTGTTTAGTCTACTTGGAGCATCTAGTCGGAAAATTTCCACCTAGACGCTCGGGGGCTACAGCGAGAGTTTTTAACTTAGCAATATGCTTAGCTTTTATTTAAGCATCTAGTCGGAACTAATTCAGTTCTCGATTAGAAGCTTGGGGGCTACATTATAAAGTTTTTAACTCAAATATCTGCTTAGATTTTCTTCAAGCATCTAGTCGGAACTAATTCAGTTACAACTAGAGGCTTGAGGGCTACAGTATTGAAATTTATAAACACTGCGTATACTACTCTTAAAGCATCTAGTCGGAACATTTCATTCCATCTAAATGCTTGGGGGCTACAGTGAGAAGTTTTCTAGCTTAGTCACTTTAGAGCATATAGATGCAAAACCTATGGTTTTCCGTCTACATCCTCGGGGGCTACAGTGGGATACTCATATGAAATGCAAAAGGCAAAGTAAAACTTACAAGTGCAATGACCTTGAGATTTGTAGCGCTCTCGGCTAGCAGCTTGCCAAAGGAGATGCTATTTCCTCGCAATATTTCTGCTTGTCGGAGGAGCTCCTCAAGACCGCACGTCGGAGATGTCGGTGCTGCTCCAGGAACCAGAGTTGTCTTTGCCGGCGTGGCGCGGGTAGACTATCTTGGGGAACTCAAAAGGTTTCTGGGGAGCAAGGGCGCCGCCTTTGGCAGAAGTACCAGCTTCCACCACTGCCTTGCCGCCACCGATGGCATCCTTAGCCGGAGCTTCAGCCATTTGTTGAGCGGTGCTCTCCTGCGTTGCCTGCTCCCCGACAACAGCGAGTTCAGTAGAGGCGCCAGAATCCACTTCCATGACGGAAGGGCCTGATGCCTCCTTAGCTTGTGAGCTTGTCGGGGCAGACAAGGGCTTGACGGCAGGAGTAGCAGGGGCGATGGTGGGGGAGGCGTCGCGATGCAGCATGTCTTTGATATTTCGAGAAGCCCCCAAAGTTTTGGAGGTCTTCTTGAGGCTGGTCATGGCTTTCTTCCTGAAACGTGCGAAATGCATAAGTACAGGAGCAAGACAGATAAATAGACAATGTCGGAGAATGAGAAGCTTACACTAATGGTGGTGCTTTGGCAAAAATCCCGGTGGTTCTTCTCTTTTACGCCTCCAGGGCAGCGGTAGTCTTTTTGGAGGCTCCACCCTCCATCTTCTTCTTTCCTCCGTCGGCAGCATCAGAGGTGGAGCTCTTCCGCTTCCGCGCCAACGGATCTTCGTCGTCGGACACGACCGTGACTTCCTTCATCTTTGGATCATAGATTTGGGCAGCCAGGTTGCCCTCCTCTAGATCGCTAAGCTGTTAAGTGAGAAATCACCATGTTAGATAAAATGACATTTGCAAGATGGAAGAACTGGAGTATATGTCGTACACGGAAAATAAAAACCTACCTTTGGGAACTTGTCGTCTACGAACATGTCGTAGGTGATGGTGAAGCCACGCTTCTTATCCTTCACTTTGACGATGTCCTTAAGACGGAGCTTGACGGAGTCGCTCGAGAAGTTGTCCACGGAGATGCGGAGACTATCCCTTCTGTCGCTGGTATACTCGTGCATGAGCTTCGCGTGGTGCTGCAGAGGTTGGATTCGCCTGATGAACCAGTACATGGATAGGTCCAAGCCGGTCAAACCCGTCTCTACGAACCATTATATCCGCCTTATGGCGCGGGAAGCATCGAGGTCGGAGGGAAGGGAGGCCTGGGATCTCCATGACGAGGCTTCAGAGGCGGCTCCATCAACGAAGTCTGGATACGTTACTTTTCGGCCAGCCAGAGGGATGTCTGGGCCGTAGAAGTACGTCCGTTGCCAATTCTTGCAGGACTCGTGGCCGACGATGTCGGGGAACCGCCGGCCAGGTCAAATCTTGAAGCTTATGGTGCCACAGTTCCTAAGCTCTTCCTTGCTATGTCCGGCTTCACATTTGACGGTGAAGAAGTACACAAAACGGTCTAACCTAGGCCTTATCCCTAGGTATCCCTCGCAAAGTTCCGCGTAATTGCTAAGCACTAAGATGCTATTGGGGGAAAGGTTCTGAGGCTGGACCCGATAGTGGTTTTAAGACGGAGAGGAAGAAGTTGGAGATGGGCAGGGAGACGCCGCGTACCAGTTGAGCTTTTAGGTACACCTTTTCTACGGCTTGGGGAGAAGGTGTCACCTCGCCGGCCGGCGCCGCCCGCCAGGCAAGTCCCTCCGTCGCGGGGAGGTAACCTTCGGCGACCATCTCTGGGATATCGCGGTCGGTGATGTCCGAGCCACGCCAGTCACCCTTGTGCGAGTCTGGTTCCTCCTCCAGTGGCTCTAGCAACGCCAAATTTGGGTCGCCGCCGGTGGACTCGATCACCGCTGATGCGGGGATGACCAAACCCTCTGGGGGCTCGACAACGGAGCTCGCCGGCTTCGCTGCGGCTTCGCTCGATGCCGCCATTGATGGAGGGGTGCTGCTGCTAGCCATGGAGTGGAGATTGGGTGCGACTGGTGCAGGTGAGAGATAGGGTTTTTTCGAGGATTCCCGCGGAGAGCTCGAGGAGACGCGCGGCTGGAGGAAGAAGATGATGCGAGGAGAATGAGGTAAAAAGTGAAAATTTCCCCACGGGTACTATTTATCATCCTCGGCGTCAGGAGTCGTGCAGCTTGAATGAACGGTTGCCGCGTAGACGACGTGTTCGCGAACGTGCGCGGAAATTTTGCCACGTCCCCAACCGTCGCCGCCAACGGTTTGTATCCCTTGCGCGGGAAAATCGGATATGATTGTTTTCTCTGCATGTGTAAGTTACGAGGCGTCGCTGACCTAAGCCTACGTCGTCCTAGCTGACATGGGTAGATGAGCCGTCACATCGAAGATTCTGACATAGACAGATTTAATCCGACTATGGAGGAGTACGATGGAAGATTCAACATTTCTCCGGCTTACAAGTTGAAGACGGAGAAAGCTTTGCAGGGGTCTTTGGGAGGACTACAAGATATTGCTTGACGATTTGCCGACATCCAACTAGACGGAGCATTCATCTGAATAGGCAAGACGGCGCAAGATCTCGGTGTTCTCCGGGGGCTACTGTTGGGGATATGCTATATGGGTATCCTCATAGCATGTCACTTATCCGGATAACCCGGGTGGCCCATAGTCGGTAGCATGGCCTATGGCTGTGGTGCCCAGATTAGATGGATCCAGAAGGGAGGCCCATGTCGGATAAAGGAAGGCTACGGTGGAGTCACCAGCGTACCCGGAGCCTTGGAGTGCAAGATACACAAGACTAGTAATAGGCGGTGTAGGACTCTGTAACCTGTCCGGCTAGGACTTTTCCCTGTAACCCTAGGACCTGGCGACTATATAAGTCGGGCCTATGGGAGCCTTTAGGGCATCGATTCATACAACCTCGCACAGCGAACCAATCCCTGTAACTCAGCATATTGCCCTTATAGTGATTTATAGCAGGAGTAGGATTCTGCCACCGTTGTGGGATCTGAACCTAGGTAAGCTGTGTTACCTCGTACCCGTCAACCGTCTGCCTTACCCCATGTCTCTAATCACGCGCTGTGAGGACCCCTCCATGGCGTACTCGTCGGAAATACCACGACACCATCCCTTGATCCTCCTCGTGCTTTTGACCTGTCAAAATGTGGGGTCTAAAATTCCGAGTCTGGAGGACTTGTATTTTCTGCCGTCTGTGTCCAATCAGCGACGAAATCGGTGAGTATTTGGGATTCTATTGTTGTTCGTGGCTTGTACTCGACATCGAAAGATGCAATCTCTATTCCCTACTTTGCGACATGTCCTGTGGCATCGTGATTGTTGATTATATATCGCAGGGGAGCAGTACTCACTATGTCATAGCTTTCTGGTAGCAAAGAATACTCCATAGGCTAGCTTTTGGTAATGTGGATACCTTTGCTTCGACTCTGTCAGGACCTCGCTTAGGTAATAGGTTGGATGTTACGCCCTATGCTCATTTACTTCTTCCTCGCGCTCCACTGATGTTACCACACTTACGACCTTGTTAGTCCCTGCGATGTAAAGTAACATAAGCTCATGTGGCTCTGGTGTTGTGAGAATTGGTGGATTTGAAAGTAGATTTTTCAAACATTGTAGAGAAGTGTCGGCTTCCTTGGTCTAAACAAATTTGTTGGTTTTCTTCAAGAGCTTGTATAAAGGTGCAACTCTTTCTTCGAGCCGGCTGACGAACCGGCTCACTTCTGCAATGCAACCAGTGAGACGTTGCACGTCCTTCAGGAGAGTCGGCCTGGTAATGTTTAGTATAGCCTTGATTTTGTCCCGGTTCACCTCTATGCCCCTTTCAGACATGATGAAACCTATCAATTTTCCGGCTAGGATTCCAAAGAAGCACTTGTCCGGATTTAGCATTATGTTAAATTTTTGTAGGCTAGCAAATGTTTCCTCTAAGACGGAAATAAGTGTTTCCTTATTTTTGGACATCACTGCTATATCATCTACCTATACAAGGACGTTGCATCCGATTTGATCGTTAAGGCAACGCTGCATGGTGCGTTGATATGTGGCTCCTGCGTTCTTTAGACCAAAAGGCATAGTTTTGTAGTAGAAGGTTCCAAAATGTGTGATGAAATACGTCTTGAGTTGATCCAATTATTTCATCGGTATTTGGTGATATCCGGAATATGCGTCGAGAAAACAAAGTAATTTCAACCCTACTCTAGAATCGATAACTTGATCGATTCTTGGCAAAGGGAACGGATCTTTAGGACAAGCCTTGTTCAAGGCAGTATAATCAATGCACATCCTTAAGTCATAGTGTCCTTTTTAGGGATGATTATAGGATTTGCCACCCATTCAGCATGGATGACCTCTACGATTAATCTGGCTAATGCTAGTCGGGCTAATTCTTTAGCCATAGCTTTGTGCTTTTCATCAACAAACCATCGTAAGGACTGTTTGATGGGTTTAGCGTCAGGGTACAGATTAAGAGAGTTCTCGACGAGTTCCCTAGGTACTCCGGTCATGCCAGAAGGCTACCATGCGAAGATATCTTTATTAGCTTTGAGGAACTCGACGAGCGCGCTTTCCTATGAGAGGTCTAAGCCTACCCCTACGTTCGTCGTCTTGAAGGGATCATCTTCCTTCAATGATGTCTTCTTTATCTCTTCCGATTCCTTGAACTACAAACCTGGCTTCAGAATCTCGTTCTTCATAGCGGGCATATGGAACAGATCAATGCTCTTCTTGATCTCCTGGTACTCCTGGGCGTGCAGCACGGCTTCCGCAAAGGCGACAGATCCTTCCTCGTAGTCTCGTGCTTTCTTCGGGTTTCCCCGGATGGTGATGACGCCCTTTGGACCGAAAAGCTTTATCATGTTGTAGATGTAGCAGGGACGAGCCATGAATGCCAGTAAGCTGAACACCCGAAGATGGCGTGGTAAGAACATTTGAATGGTACCACCTCAAAGGAAAGTGTCTTGGTCCACTAATTGTCTCGGGTTCCGAATGTTACATCTAGTGTGATCTCACCCAGAGAATCCGTCTGTCTCCCTGGTACAATGCCATGAAAAGTCACGTTGCTATGATTTAACTGGCTTTCGTGGATCTTCATGCGGTGAAGCGTCTCAATGTAGAGGATGTTGATGCTTCTACCACCGTCCATGAGAGTTTTAGAGAACTCGTAGCCATCAATGAAAGGATTGATGACCAGAGGGTACTTTCCGTGATGATGTGTTTTCCTCAGGTGATCATTGCAGTCAAAGATGATGGTTACATCCGACCAGTCCAAGAATTGGGGGACAGCCGGAACCATGGCATTGAGCTCATGGAGAACCGCCTTTCCCAGCTTAGCTGGCTGAATTCCATGGAAGCAGACATATGTGTCTTTCTTTTTGGGATAACCCTTCTTTCCATCCGACTTGGGCTGTGTGGCATCCGCTTCTTCCATGTGATAATCTTCCTTGGGATCCTTGCCTTTCTCGGAATTTTTCTTTCCTTTTTGTCGCTTGGCTCTGTAGCCAGCGAATTTGTCTTTCTTAATGTCCTCATTGAAATGACACTCAGCGTTGGTATCGGTAGAACATCCATTCACGTCCAGGTGATCAACACAAGGGTTGTTGGCGACGTCGGCCTAGGAATATGATTTTCTGGGCTATTGATCTCCTCTAACTTGACTCGAGAAGTTCCGCGACCTCGTCCTGGTCCGCCTCCGCGCCCTCCTCGTCCTTCGGATACAAATGTTGGGTTGACGGCTTTGTTTTCTAGAGCCGGTTTATCTTCCGAGGTACTCTTGCACTTCTGAGTTTGTTGCTTCTGCTGCTTGGACGCATGTGGGTTGGCCAGAATATTCAGCAGTCCATCTGAATCATCATCGGTGTCAGGATATTTGATCTCTGTTTCTATCATCTCTCCCAGGTCTATGACATGGTAACGCTTTAGTCTATGACGCAAAAGTCTGACTTGGAGTCCTGCAATGAAAGCTTCAATCGTAGTTTGCTCGTTTACTCCTTCACATGAGTTCTTCGTGTCAATCCAGCGTCCGAGGTAATCTCGGCAAGTTTCTATGGGTATTTGAGTGCAACGCTGCAAGTCTCCGACTATGCAGGGCCTCCTATATGTTCCCTCGAAGTTTGAAAAGAACGCACTTTGCATATCATACCAGTTGTGAATCGAGTTCTCTAGCAGTTCATTGAGCCATGATCGAGCCGTCTTCCACAACATGAGTGGGAGGTTTCAGACTACGACCAAGCTATTTCCTCCTTTGGTGATGCAGCAATCCTGGAATAAATCCTGAAGCCAAGTATCTGGCCGAGCTCCGTCGTCGTAGGGTTGAATGTGTTTAGCAATGTCAAAGTCAACCGGAAACTTTGTTTGACGGATATGTGGGCCAAAGCATTTGGGTCCCACATACATGTCTTCCTCCAGGTACTGCCGCCTTGCCATATTGGATTCCATGCGATGGCGAGCGTCGTTTGGCGAGAGAGACCTATGCCTTGGAGGCTCGTGACTTCTGCATAGCGGAGTCAAATTCTTGCTTCTTCTTCCACCGTCGCAGCCTCAGCCCCTGCGGCTCCCACGGCTGTGATGAGATCCTTCATGGTCGCTACTGGGTGGTGAAGGTGGCTCTGGCCGGTTATTTCTGGCTGAGCGGCACGGTCCTGGAGCCTCATTAAGCTGACTTTGAGCTTGATTTCGTCGGGCTCCATCCCTGCTTGACTCACGGTGATCCGGGTCGTTTCTTCGTCTGGCGTGTCTAGCCGGACGGCTGGGGGGTGTCATCCTTAGACAATCTTGTTCTCGCCGGTGGCGCACCTCTGGGTCTTCCCCATGGCAATTATTCTACCGACGATTGGTTTGGTGAGGTACCAATGCCTTGATGGCATCTTGAGACGTAGCCGGAATAACTCCCGACCAGTCCCGTGCGGCCCTGCAAGGATGACCATTTGATCCGGTACTTGATTTTCATTCCTCCCAGGGATGATGACATTGATATGTATCCATGCGGTATCTTTCATCAGTGTTTTGTCCCGCGTTAGCGTGGCAAAATTCTGACCATGAGGTTATCTTGCCACTGAATTTTGTGGTTGTCTTCTACTGTTTCAATCCTTTATAGAGCAATGCAACGCATTGCCAGACCTGTTCTGGAGACGGATTATTGGAGAGGATGGCTCGAGCGGCTGCAGCATTCTCTACTAGCATGCTAAGACTAGGATCTTCTCTCCGGTTTTACTGTCAAATAGATCTTTGTGGATATCCGGATTCCTATTAGGAAGAACCGGACCTCCCCTTGTCTTGTTTGGTAGCCGCTTGAATTCTGACTGGTACGGGGTAGGATTGTTTCCTATCTATTGTTTAAGCTCGACGATGCACGCAGCTTCCTCAAGCAAAAACAAACGATGCTTTTCCAAGTCCTCAGCCCTTTTCTCTAGCTCCCCCGGAGGAAGATCCAAAGCAGTTGGGATTGGTATTGTTAGTGCATCTCCGTAGATTTCACACACACCTTAGTGACAACGTGTCCATCCATAGGAGGTTCGATCGGTGTGGGGTTAACCGGATCTCTGCCCTGGTTCTCCATCTCGATATCTTCGTCAACTTCTTCCTCATCGGCTTCCTCAACCATCTCTGCTGGTGTCAGGTTCTTGTTCTTCTTCTTTGAACGCCCGGTAGCCTTAACGTGCGTACCAGTGACAAAGATGGCTTTTGGTCTGGTACCGGGAGATAAACTTCCATCGGTACTTTCTGTCATGGTTGGCTTCTAGACTTCGGATGAATCTCCGGTGTCCATGTCATCTTTCAAGGTCTTCGTCCATGCTATAATACAGACTCGGAGGGTTCTTCGGCTCACCCTGCGCTGGCTTGGAAGTGTACTCTTCTTCGTATGATGCCATCTCCTTCTCGAAGTATCGGAGTTCCTACGACTCTAGTGATTCCTGAGGGGAAGCAGATCAGTCAGTATTTTCTCCGATAGCATGAAGAACTGAGTCGTTACCGGCTCCAGCATCGACAGAGTCGGATCCAGAGCCCAAGTAGAACACGAAGCAATGCTTCTTTTTCTTCATAGACTCGAGGTAGCGGCATAGTTGGGTTTCCACGTATCCGATCTCAAAGCTCTTCTTGATCTCGGTGATTGCTTTGTAATTGATGTAGGGGTGCTTCATCATCTTATTTATCCTATGCCTCAAGAGTGTTTTTTCTGCTCTAGCATCGGTAGAACCGGATCTGAAGCGAATATACTCCTCATTCGTGTACTCGATCTCAACAGGGAGATCATATCCGTATTTTTCTTCCACCACTTCTTCCACTATAGGAGCGGGCTGGGTGGGTTCGGGTTTTTCCGGGATCTTGAACTCTTCCGTCTCTACGGACAAAGCAGATCCGGATTTTTCTTCCACCATGGTCATCACCTCAGGCGTGGGTTGGGCGGGATCAGCAAAACCGAGATAGATGTCGATCTCGCCAATAGGCATGATTGTGTAGGTCATCACGGGCTCCTTAGGTGTCGTCGAAAAGAACAAGAGGGACATCACTGGCGTAAACCACACGACCCAAGGCGATTGTTTTGCCAATTCCTGCATGCGTAGATTCCGTCCTGAACAAAGCTCCGAAGGTCACCTGCCCCACGGTGGGTGCCAACTACCATCGGATTGTCGACAAGTATGCCTTAGGGGGTCCTAAAGGCGTTGAGAAGATGGGGTGTGAGCTGTACGGTGTTCCGGGAGAAGTGAGCACAAGTTTACCCAGGTTCAGATCCGACTGCGGTTATTGGATCCTACTCCTGCTAGCAACCTAGTAATATATCGGCGAGAGCTGGATGTTATAGTGGATTACAAGAGAGGTTATCCTGTGCGAGTAGGTTGTGGTTGATCTATGATCTGGTACCCTAAAGGCTCCCATAGGTCCTGTTTATATAGTCACCGGGCCTAGGGTTACAGGAGAGACCTATCCGGCAATGTTATATAGTCGGTAACTAGATACAGCTTGGACTACAAGTAATACTATAGGCCTAAGTTGGTAACTCTTCTGGGGCTTGTCGTAGCCGGAAGTGACTCCTCCTCTTTCCCTGACTGGGATGCCTATGGAGCCAAGCTCTAACCTGTTGGTGGGCCACCCTAGTCAGCGAGTCCTGTGAGAATACCCAAAAAGTATATCCCCAACACCACTCTTCTTAAGCATATATTTCAGATCAGACTAACAAATAGAACTGAATACATGAACCAATATTTTGTTTTGTGGCAATTAAATGGATTCCATATAGTTTTGTGCATGCAACCGTTGTGTGCAGGTTCCAAGCTTTCTTCTTGTGTGCCATAAACTGATCATGTACCTTGCTGCCACATGTTTGTTAGGTGATTGCAATATGAAGATCTCCGAATTTGATTTTTTCTAAAAACCTCCATTCTGTTTTTTCATTTTAATCATAATGGTTCTTGGTATAGTTATTTTTGCTGAAGTATTAGGCTTCTATTGTGGTGTTCAAGTTTTGTTTAGTCCTATAATTCACTATACTGCCAACCTAGGGTTGTTTCTTGATAAGTTTCTTTATAATTTTTGTCGAGAACTCACAGGAGATCTGCGAGTCTTAATATTAAGGAAACAAGGAGGGCAAGTACAAGAGATCGGTACAAGTGCGATGGGAGAAAACACCAAAATGCATGCCACTCCACCTATGTCGTCGTCCACATTAGGACGGACAGTTTAGCTATTAAACCTAGCCTATTCCTTGAACCTACCCACTTTGGCATCTAACCCGGTCACCCCCTAGGCGCGACGAGAGGCTGGCTGCATTGCAGCCCCAATTATCGAACACACGGGAGTTCCTTTCAAGCCAGATGCCACGCATGATGAGAAGAATAGCGAGTTTATCTAACGATGTTGTGAGGCGGCCAACAATCGTGGAGCTCCGACGAAGTGGAAGGTAGCGAGATCTGCAAACCCAGGCGTCTCCACGCCTTGAGCCAGATAGTTCTAGAGTACTGGAATTGCGGTAGAAAATGGTTTAGATACTCGTCGTGGCTGTTGCAGAGGGCATCGATGCTGGTTAGGAAGTCCTCTGCGACACAACCGCATCGGAAGTCCAACATCTTCTATGAATCGCGAGCCTCCCAAACATCTTAAACTTGAGCGGGGCAAAGGAGGCCCAAACGAGGCTCGCTCGTAGCTGGAAATGTCGTGCGCCCGACAAAATAGGCCTTATACATGGACTTGGTCGAAATCTCACCATTTGTTGTACTTCGTTCAACGCGCCCGGGATGAGGGTGCATGACTGCACTACAGGCCATAGCTGAAGAAATTGTACCAACACATCCACTGTGAGCACGCCAGTGATGTTTTGAACCCAAGAGTTGTGGAGGCACCCTTGATCATTATGTTTGCATTTTCTTGGTCGCACATAGGGCTGCAGGCAACGGTGTCAGGTTGATCTTTTGGTGCTTGCTCTCCCTATTGATTATTACTACTCCCCCGTCTCAAAATAACTGATTTAGATTTATCTAGATTCATATGTGTTTATACACTAAAACGTGTCTAGGTGCATACGAATCTAGAGAAATTATTGTCATTTATTTTGGGACGAAGGGAGTATTTTGCAAACATGCAGCCTCTTACTAGAGGACAAATTAATTCCAACGCACGCGCAACCCCCTTTCTGCACTAATAATAGGAAGCTTTGGTGCTTAACGATGCATAGCACTGAAGGAACACGTATCTGGAGCACCTCTCAAATAGAGTAGACATGTTTGCTTTGTTGCAGGCACATGTATGTGGAGCACCTCTAAAATATAGTAGATATGATGGCTTTCTACCTTCTGAATGTGTGTTTCTTTACGGTTCACATTTATGAGACAAACAAGAGACTCAATTGATTATGTGTATCACACTATAATTTAATTTATTTCTTATTTAACTACAATTGTATTCTGTAATTTGAATGCTTTATGTCTGTTGTACGTGGGTACTTTAATTAATATTTTCATTCTGCTTATTAGAGGAACGAGGAAAGTGAAGACAAACTTCCTCTTCATTTCATGCACCATGACATTGATGTTGTTGTTCCCCAGCGAACGCATGAGCTGTCATCTTAACCATCTCTGGTCTTCAATGCACCATGTTGTTGATGTTGGCAGTGAAGATACATCTGCAGCAGCACCCACATTCCATCTCACAGATAATTTACGGGAAGAGGAAAACGTCTTTGATGCACAAAGATTACAAAGTATAAATTGTCCAAATATCTGTTAACCAAAAATTGATCCATGCCCCAAGTATGTTGCCGCCATTTTTACTATTTATGATCGTGGTAACACAACTCTAATCTAAATTTGTTTTTGTTGATTTCACCTCTGTTCATTGTTTTTGTACATTCGCATAGGCCAGTTACCTTCTGCCTTCTATTCGGCTCTTTTGTACTTTGTATAAGACATGATAGATTATACAAATATTGCTAAGGTGTCAATGTTGCAAAGATATTAGTCTAAATTTTATACCAAACAAACTGAGCCAAGTCTGTTATAACCTTCGAAGCGTGTAATTTTCGTGCTTATCTTATATATCTATCTATAATACTATTAAAAAGATTGAGACCGTTCGTCATTAAAAAAATTCGGTCTGCCATGTTTTGACGATTTTGCCCCTGTCTTTCTCAAGTATTTACCACCCTTGCCACCGATAAGTGATACGTTCGATGAAAAGAAAAAAAATTCAACTGCCGCCTCTCCACATTTCCCCGACAGTGCCGCACTGTCAACCAGCTTCCCACGAACCGAGCACCAAACAACATCCCCAACTGGCCGCCGCCGCAGTCTCCCACGCCCCTCAAGCCGCCGCTGGCGCCGTGAGAGCTTACGGCCGGGGATTGAGAGGACATACGAAGTGAAGGAAAGCTGTATTGGAGCGCCGGCGAGATCTCGCGGACGGCGATGGGGAGGCGGGGGTCGGCAAGCTGGAGGAACAGGGTAGGAGTGCGCGATGCAGAGATGATGGGTGTTCCCCTCTCTTGGGCTACTCCTCCTCGCTAACCCCACTCTGGAGGAAGAGGGTGGGAAGGGCATAGGAGGCCATGGGCGCCTCCGCTGCTCCGCCAGAGACGGCGCTCCCCACGGCCGATGGCTCCGGAGACGAAGAGAGGGGAGGCAGAGCAGCGCACCGATAAGTGAGAGAAAATGGGAGGCAGAGCAGCGCACCGACAAGTGAGAGAAAATGGGAGGTGGAGCAGACCACCGGCTCCTCCACGAGGCCATCGCGGGGAACCTACGCCGCTTGCTCCGACCACGCTCCGACAAAACTCCGACGCCCCTCTACACCGCTTCGTCCTTTGTGGTTTCCATAACCACCACACAGATCCTCATCTTTCGCACTCCCGTCTGCCGGCCCGAGTCACGCATCCCTATTTTTCAAAGAGGAAGCGACGGGACAAATCGAGGCCCAGATCTGAATACCGATTCTGGCCGCCGTTGCGCTGGAGGGGAGAGATACGGGGAAGGGAGGATGCGTAGGTGGAGTTTTGGTGGGGGGAGATGTGGGTGCGTCGAGATTGGGTGAAAGAGGTGGGCTGTCGCGCATCCCGCGACCACGGACACACCGTCCCCAATCGAACCGAGCAGACTCGAGATATTGATCCTACCGAGAGGAAGCCTAGAATGGGTGCAGGACTACGACGCGGTGGTCAGATGAGATACGCGTAAGGAAAGATGTCTGGTGGCAGTGGAGAACCAAGTTCCCGAGTCGCCTAAACATGTTGATTTGCAAGCCCAATTCGCCGGTGAACAGCCTGCGCGCCTCGATCAGTGCCAGCCAGATCAAAGTCACGACACGAAGAACAGATTTTAGTAGGGATTTATTCACAGAAGTACGGAACGCTGGGTCCTCATCTCTGGGAGAAGAACTGGAGCCAGGCAGAGAGATGGGAGTTTGCTAGGGATCCACACGAGTTCGCTTCTGCTATTGTGCAGACTATTTCTGTTTTCTTTTGCTGAATATTTCTCCCGTATATACTGAAGATTGCTGCTGAATATTGACAGCTCAAATGGCACTTAGAGAAATTATTCTGCCATCGCCTTCAAAAGAAATGCTTCCCTTTAAGCTTGCAAATCCTTGTGATACTTTTGAATCCTGGGAGGATGAACTGTAGTTAGAACTTGCTTTGTACATTGCACAAACTGAAAATCTGGAGGGGCTACCGAAACATGGTATTTTCTTCTCTCGTGGGCTATTCATTCTGCCTGTAAACTGCAAACAATTCACATCAGGAGTTCTGTTCAAGACATTGGTCTTCTCGGACGAGCTGTACGATTTGCCTGCAAACTGGAGACAGTTCTCATGAGATGTTCTGCTCAAGACCTTGCTATTCTCGGATGAGCTATCAAATTTTCTTGCAAACTGTGGATAAGTATCATCAGAAGTTTTGATAGACTGTCCATTCTAGGTGCGAGTTTTGCTCAAGACCTTGCTCTTTTTTGGTGGGCTGTCCATTCTTTTTTACAGGGATGATGGGTTTTCCATTCTGACTGCTAATTGAAGAGTGTTATCATTAGGTGTTGTCCATGCAGCCTTGGTCTTCTTGGATAGGCTCTACCTTGTGGCTTGTGGGAGCAAATTGAAGAGTGTTGTTAACCGGATGCCTGATCACGATCTTGCTCTTAAGATAGGCTTTCTATTTTTCTTGTAAATTGACCACTGTTCTCATAAGTTGTCCTCACAACATTGGTCTTTTCAGATAGGATGTCCCTTCTGATCGAAAATTGGGATTCCGTAACGAACCACGAATGTAATGTTTGAAATTGATGTTCTTTCATTTTTACTATTACATGAAACGGTAAATCAAGGCATCCATGTTATTTCTACTCCTTAAACACATGATCTAAACATATCAAAAGAGTTTATTTTATTTTATGTCGTGCCGTTGCAACGCACGGATTTTGTGCTAGTATATGTTTATTTTACTAACTTAACAAGGAGAAGCATGTAGCATACTCCCTCTGTTTCAAATTACTCCGCCGGCGCGCTTATGTAGGTGGGCTAGTACTCCCTCATTTTTCATTCAAAAAAATTCTGGAATTTTTAAAATAGATAGTATAAAATGTGTACTACGTATACCAAAAATTCTAGGAATTTTTGGAATGAAAAATGTGAGAGTACTAGTCCACCTAGGTAAGCGTGCGCGCGGAGTAATTTGAAACAGAGGGAGTATATGCTACTTTAAGATTGTGATCCTCCATACTTCGATCTCTTTTTGTTTACTTTGGTGTACTAAAGATGACCCTAGGAAAGATTAATCAACTTCGGTCATGATATTGACGCATCATAAATACTTCTGTCATATTTTTTTTGGTTTGTTGTGGGCTGTCTTAAACCATCAATCTGCAAAATGGAATTGAGAAGTTTCGGTGTAAATTGTGGTTCCAGAAAAATAACAAGATTGTGTTATTGCCAACCTTTATATTTTTATGAGAAACTAACTAACAATGCGGTTATTTACTACCTCCTACATATCAGAATACTCAACATAGTTCAATTTTAGATGATTAAATATATGGCTAAAATAATTTCTCGGCGCCCTGGCGCACCGTGTCATCTAATAAGGTAAAGGAGCATGTAAGACTAGAGTGTGTGGACATCTTCGCTGAGGTAATCAAGGCGACATCCATTCGCAACCGCTATCTTCCTTGAACGGCAAAACATATGACATTCAAGGTGCGCGCCTGAGTGAAACAACAAGTGCCATGTATCAGTATAGTGCTACGTGATCTTCTCACTACTAGGAAAAGGCCCATCAGTGGCGCACCATTTTGGGACTTCTGTGGCGCATATGAGATACGCCACTGTTATCTCGCCACTAAAGTTCAGTTCTATGGCGCATATTGAAATGCGCCAATCTGAAAAACCGTGGCGCATATATAAAATGCCCATGAAGTCCCGAACCAGATCTCAAACTTCTGGCGCATTTGGCCAATATGCGCCACAGAAGTTTTTTTCAAATTTCAAAAAAAAAACGATGGCCAGATCTGGCCGGAGGAGGTGCTCGCCGGAGGTCGGGGTCGCCGATGGAGGATAGAAGGAGGTCGCTGGTGGATGAGGTGGAGGTCGCCGGTGGAGGAGAGGAGGAGGCTACCAGAGGAGGAGGAGGAGGAGAAGGTCGCCGGAGGAGGAGCTCGCCGGGGTGGAGGAGGGAGGTGGGAGGAGGAGGAGCTCGCCGGGGTGGAGGAGGAGCTCACCGGGAAGGAGGAGGGAGGAGCTCACTAGGGTGGTGGTGGAGGAGGTGGAGGAGGAGGAGGAGGAGAAGCTCACCGGGGTGGAGGAGAAGGAGGAGGAGGAGGAGGAGGAGAAGGTGAAGAGAATAAGAGAAGAAGTGGAGGAGTGGAGGAGGAGGAGGAGAAGCTCACTGGGGTGGAGGAGAAGGAGGAGGAGGAGGAGGAGGAGGAGAAGGTGAGGAGAATGAGATAAGAAGTGGAGGAGTGGAAGAGTATAAGAGAGGGAGAAGGGAGAAGGGATTCAAAATTCGAATCCCTCCCAAAACTTCTGTGGCGCATATGGAAGAAATGCGCCACAGAAGTTTGTCCTCCTATTTTATATTTTTGCAGGAAAAAACGATCTTTTGGCCATAATTTTTTACTCTTTTCGAATTTTGAAAATCTAAATAATCGCTAAACGACCATAGGTGGTTGCGAGCGGATGCGAAATCTCGTCCTCGTCATTTTGGTATATTATACGTATTTTTCCGACATCGTATGCAAAACTTACGGCCGTTTTACCGTGGCATAAACCTTTTTTTTATAAAAAGTCGAAATGCATGTTTGTTAATTTTTCTACAAACTAGACCATATTACCTATCACTATGTGAAAGGATTTTATTTTTTTGAAGTGTGTTTCATTTTCTATTATTTTTTACAAGGCTATAAAGGCGATCCAAGGGGGGGGTAGAATTTGTTTTTCCTACAGAAACTTCTGTGGCGCATGCCTATATGCGCCACAGAAGATAAACTTCTGTGGCGCATATGATCATATGCGCCACAGAATGTTGGTCAGAGTACAGTCAATGAATTTTATGGTAGGGTCCACCCGAGCTTTCTGTGGCACATATGTCCATATGCGCCACAGAAGTTTAAACTTCTATGGCGCATGTGGACATATGCGCCACAGAAGTCTTCCAACTTCTATGGCGCATTTGATGAAATGCGCCACTGGACAACTTTTATGGCGCCATAGAAGGTCTGTCTATCTATAGCTAATTTCCTAGTAGTGTCTCCTGATGCCTCTCAAACCTAATCAACCTCTACACGATCATGATACATCACAACAAGATCTTTTCTGTTTCAAAGCAACATATAGTAGCTAACAAATAACAGTATAATGATACTGTGCACAGCAAGTAGCTCCTTGGACGATACATCACCATGCCCCCTTTTCTCCTTTTCCTTCTATTCTTCTAGCTCACCTTTGAGACAATTAAAAGCTACACTGTTGATGTAGAGGATATGGGTGAAGAAACTCAAGCTGTCATAACTCAAGCACAATAGTTACTACCCACTCTATCTCTTTTGAGAATCATAGCAGGTGTAGTAACTTATCGCCGAAGATGAAAATTTATGATGTCAGTTGAACATTACTACGAGATGATAAACGAGTAAAAGATACCTACTAGAGTTATTTGCATTAAAATAAGTACCTAAGTAATCAATATAGCTAAATGTTGTTTGATACCAGTAGCATAGTTGCAGATGTAATCCCTAAGAGCATTTCTAGCAGCAACGCTAAATTTTGGCGTTGTAAATCCACGTTGCAGCACGCGCTAACCGAATGAAGCGCGTGACGATGGCGATTCCTCCACGGAAGCCCTATATTGCAGCACCAAAATGCAGCGCCAAATATCCCTTTTGCAGGCGCGCCAAAATACAGCGCACAGCGTCGGCGCAAACAAGAAACACACACATATATGAAAGCAACAAGATCAAACAAACGCAAATATTATTACAACACATGCAAATAGTACACAAATGGTAGCACAAATACAACAAATTGTTTACCAACAAATATAACAAGTTGTTCATAAAAAAAACAAATAAATCAATAAAATCATCTATTGGTGTCCATTCCATTTCCACCACTCCATGAGATCATGTTGAAGCCCTAAATGCGCATTTTCGAACTGAATCAAATGATGCGAGGCAATGAAATGCGCCACCCTATGTGCACTCCTTTGCACTTATACTGGTACTCCCATCACTTTATAATGGGTGTGGTCTACATATTTGGAAGAATCGTAGGATGAGCGCATCTACAAACAAATGGAACTATAATGACTAAAACTACCAACAAAAAAATCTACAAGAAGTGCGCGTACGCGGCGGCACATACTTTGCGGGCATTTTGGCGAGCACGTAAAGTGCGCCAAGTATCTTCGCAGATAGAAGAGGACATCGTCGGCGCCGAAGACAGCGCGGCGCCGCGGGAGTACGGCGACCCCAAAATCGACCGAAGCGCGGCATGGAATCGCCGGGTCAAACAACGCGGAGGCGGCGGCGGTGACCATGATTACGACGTTGTCGCGACCGGGAACGCCATGAGCAGGCGTGGTGGCGGCGGATCTATAGTGGGTGAGCGCCGGCGCGGCGAGGGGTGGATAAATTGGTGTTGTGGCGGCGCCGATTTGGTGGCGGAAATGGGATGGGAGAGGGCGCGAGAACGGCTGAAAATTCTGGCTATTGACTCTTCACATCTGACAGCCAGCAATAGCACGCGCTGCAGCGTGCGCCTGAAACATGCCACCGCTAAGGGCCGCCCGCGCCAAAATATTTACCACACACATGTTTTTACAGCGCCCACTGAAGGAACAAAAAACACGCACGAGGATGCAAATCGCCGATTATTATAGCACGGGCGCAGTATAGGCGCTGGTGCGCTTTAAGCTCCCTCGTTTTGGAGCCCTATGGTTGCTTGAGGCGTAGCACTCTGGTTAGCCCAGTTGGGAAACTTGGGCCGGTAACACGTTAAGGCTAAGTCAATCCCCATGTTTATCGTTAAGTGGGTGTGTATCCTCTTATCACTTTAGCCTTTATGTATGAGAGCTCCACCCTTATATGTAATGTCCCAGAGATATATTAATAAAGAGCTTCTCCCTTGTCTCCTGTGTTAATTACTTTCTGCAATTGTTGTGTGCCTTAGGCGTTTGTCTTCTTCCTCTAAGTGGTGCACCCTCGGGACCGGCCAGACCGTAGGGTTGCACAACACATGTCTCTCTGTTGAGCCTTCGTGAAGCCACCGTCGAGCCTGCATCACATAGGCTTTTGTTGCATTTAATTCGAAATTGACCACAAAAATAGATTTATTGTTCGATTTCCATTCATTTTTTGCGATTAACTCATAATTTAGATCACATCTAATGTGTGGATTTCTCTCGGAGAGTCGAGCACACATACTGTTGCCAACCAATGTCGATACTCTCGGATCTAGGGACTTGTTGACTATACTTTAGAGAGATGATATATACATGATCTTGCTGATCCCAATATCGCTGCGAGCACCTATTGTGCCAATCGCGCCGATTTGTTTAGAAGATCCGGACACTATCTGAGTACGTTTTGTCATTTATTTTTGTTTATTGCGAGATGTTGTCTTGGCCCCGATACGTAACTCGCTGGTCATTGCCACGTGCGTACAACCCTATTGGCCGCTGCTGCAAGCCGAGACTCCGCATGGCTGCCGCTCTGCTGGTCATGCCACCGCGAGCCATTGCCACACCCATAGTTGTCACACCACACATCGCTGGCCGCCGCCTCGCGCACATTGCCAGCGTGCCCAGCTAGCTGTGCCGCGTCGCACTACCGCTGCGCCCACTCGCGCCTCGCCGCTGTGCAAGCCCCGCTAGCCGCACCCGCCCGCGCCACGCCACTGTGCGAGCACCGCTGGCCGCGCTTCCACTGCGCCCGCCCGCGCCACGTCGTCGAGCGCTACTGACAGGCTACGCAAGCCCCTCTGGCCGCACGCTTCTCAGTGTGCCGCCGGTCGCAACAGCCGAGCGAACCACCCTCCGCCGCCCACCTCGCTGACGCCGGCGGGACTCGCACAGTGGCAGCCCGCTGCTAATACTGACAAAAAAAAAAAGCGCGTAGAAACTGTTATAAATAGCCTTGGAAATCCATTTTTTTAACCATTTTGTTTAGTATGCGACTAAATATAACATCTCTTTTACATGCTTTTGTACTATGTTGTGCTGCAGTAATTAAATGTTTGCATGCTTTTAATACTTAGTATTTTATAGTTAGTATGTAACTTTTTTCATTTCAATCTTGGAACACCGTTATATTGAATAATTGTATAGATTGTCACATTTATGCAACCGATTACTGTAACATTCCTAAAATCATGATTTCAAAGTTTGTATATCATTCATGCATGCATATAGATTTGAGATCAATTTCAAACTCAATCCTAGAAATCAGAAGCACATAGTGCTATCATTTTATGTGAGCAAACTTAAATCAAATGGCCATCCCCATTTGAGAGCTTGAATGTTTTAAACCAAGATTGTTTGTCTCCCTTATTGATTGGTTTGAGAGTGGAGTTAGAACAAAATTTCACAAAATAGAAATGGCTTCAAAAACCATTTTCAAACATTTGCAAACCAAGTGCAATGTCACTGTTATTTTGTCTTTCCAAAAATGACCAAGCCAACTCAAAGTGACCACATGGTTTTATGTCCTGAAATGTGATTATTGCACACTGCAAAAATCCCAAAAAGATTTGAATTCAAAAAGAGTTTGAATTCATTTGAAAACCAATCCAGAAAATCAAAACAGAAAAAGAAAAGGAATAAAGAAATGGAAAAGGACCGGCGCCAGGAATTGAGCCCAGCATCAGACTCAGCCCATTTAGCCCACCCGGCTCCTCTCTCTCTCTCTCGCACGCACGGACGCACCCAACGAGTCCCGGCGCTGACCCCTCCCTCTGCTTATTTCGCTGACAAGCGGGCCCTCTCCAGGTCACTCGTCTTCCCCAATTTCTCGCGCGCAGACACCGCTCCGCCGTTACCACCGTGCAATGACGCCGCGATTAAAACTCGCTTAAATTCCATTGATTCAGCGCGCAATCCTCGCCCCGCTTCTGGCTACTTAAACCCCTCGCCGCCGCGGTCACTTTCCCCCACTTTCCTCGCTCACTCCGCCACCAGGCTGCGTGCATTCGATCTCAAAACCCCGCAACACCGACGACCTCCGGCGACGGATTCCAGTGAGCTTCGACCGCCCCCCTTTCTCTAGTTCAAACTATCGTGACCAACATGTTCTTGCGAGTTCCCTGATACCTTTCGTTTGCATTCTCATGACCCAGCTCGTCGTCATCATTCACGCCCGCAAGTGACAGAACCGCCATCTGACTCCGACGAGCAATTGAGGTATAATCCGACCGCCCCATGTATTCTCCTTGATCCGTTAGTGTTCGCCGTAGACTTGCGCACCCTCTGATGCCACTGGTTTATGCTAGGGTGACCCAGAGCGTCGCCAACGTCATCGTCACCGTGCATCCGACGCTGTGCTCAACTCCGACGAGGATTTCCGGTCGTGCCAGTGCGCCCCTGTCCAAGCAAAGACCACGTTGAGCTTCCTCGTGACCGTGCGAGTCTGGTAAGCCACGCCACACACCCCAGCCCATCCTGTATTCGCCGGACCATTGCCGCCAGTAGCGCCACCGCCGCCAGCAGCCATTTGCGCCGCCCATCCTTGGTCACGCGCTTAGCAGCCGTAGGATCTAGATCCAGCGATCTAGATTAGATCTGCATCGAAGGGGTAAGTGACAATCTGAGCCGTGCGCGTTAAGTTAGATCTGACGGTCCACGCTGGTCGATCCAAGCGAAGCGGTACCGACGAATCAGAGCGCGACGCATGGCTAGGGTTTAGTTTAAAAACAGAATTTGAATCAGATTTATATCCAAATTTGATTTGCTTGTAACTTTTGATTCCCACGTTAGATTTTAGCAAATTTTATACCGTTGGAATCAGGAAGACAAGCCCTTTATGTTTATGCAATGTGTTTAGTGTTTAGCTTCTGTTAAAATGACTTTGTTTGCAGAAACATGTTTAGGACTATTTTGATTATATGAATTGTTTAGAAAATGGTTTTAGTGTCAAATAAACTTGGTTTAGCAAGTTTTTAACTTGGTTATGATTCAGTACTATGCACTTGCTTGGTTGAGTTTTAAAAATCATCACTTAGCATTTTTGCATGCATGCATTTGTATTTTTGTTTGTTTGTATATGTTGTGTGTAATTTGTTGCTACCATTTTTTGTGTAGACTTTGGTGCTAGTGATTGTGATTGTGAAGAGTGCTACTCTCCCAACTACCAAGGCAAGTGGTACTTCATGAATATTTCCATCCCTATATATTTTTACACAAGCATTAGAAATATTTTGCTAAGTCTTGCATGTTACTATTTTGCCAAATGCCATGATGGGAAATCCTAAGTAGTTGTAGAATTGCTAGGAAATTTTCTAAGTTAAGTACTATCTATGCCATGCTTAGCCTAGCTAGTAGCAAACAAGGGTTGGTAAAATATACATGCTATGGTGAAAATATTTCTAAGTCTTTGGACTTATGTTTTCTTAATAAAACAACTAAGTCAATGAATCACCTGGGTGGAAAGGGACTTGATTGGTGGTTTTTGGTTGAGTGGTTACACAAGGACCATGGCTATGGTTTACCTTGTGTATCTCACTTGTGGAAAGCCACCCAGGAACAAAGGGATTTTAGAGGCCAAGTGTTGAGAAGCTTATAGTGCAGCCACTTGGCAATATGGGCTCTGCCTGGATCACATAGGTTGCTAGAACTTAGCCATTTGGACAGTTGGTGGTAGTAGGAATGATAGGTTGGAACGCGTCCATTTGGTTTAAGGGAAGGCTTCTGAAAGGTCCTGTCTTGGTGAAACCAAGTCTGGTGGGGAAAGTGCACAACCTCTGCAGATGGAAAAATCTAAGTACTTAGCCAAGTCCATGGCAATGGACAACTTGAGCATCAAGACATGGAAGCTATCAAGAATCTCATCACTCCAACTTCTAAGTAAAAACTTGTGGGTGAACAAGGTTGAAGGACCTCAATGTCTATTGGTGGTTCCTTGGGAAAAGTTTTGACAAAGAAAAACTTAGTGATTTCAACTAATAGGAAAAACCTATTTTGAGCAAAGCAAGCCAAGCTACACTTAACCAAATTTGCATATAGCTTATAGTCCACCTAAAATTTACTAAGGTATCACTTGCCAATACTATTCCAAAGTATTGATCCACTGTGGCTGTAACTTGTGATGTTGCAGGTTACTCTGATGAGGATTAGGTGTCATGAGTCTACACTCAACATGTTTGCCTGTGGCACATGAAGATGAAGACTTATATTTATTTACTTATTCAAACTCTTGTATTAGGCCTTTGGCCTTGAGTTGTAAAGACTATGTTTAACTCTGGAATGGATGTAATAAATGACCTTTGTATCTGTGTACTTCATCTTAAACTGTGGATGCTAGCAATGATCTAGGGACTAGCATTGCAATCACAGGGATCCTTTTCCTTTACAAAGGAGGGATCTTACAATTACCTGCCGTAATATTACACACTTCGCATAAATTGCAGATGACCGGAATCGTGATCCATGAGTTCCCGGAGTTGACCTAGGATGGAATGAACTACCTGACTTGGGGCTCAGACGTGGAGATCGTCCTTGAGGGTCTATGCATCAAGGGTGCGCTGAGTGCGGGGACCTCAACGGCCCCAGCACCATCATCCCGACGGACAAGGCCATAACACTGCATGTCCTCCGCCATCACATGTGTGTGACTCTCAAAAATGAGTACATGGAAGAACAGATTTCTTATGCCCTATGGGCCACCCTCCACGCGCGGTTCTCTAGACTTAAGTACACCATTCAGACACAAACATAAGCATATTGGATTCGTCTGAGGTTTGCAGACTTCAAGACTGTGGGGGAGTACAACTCCATGTTACACCAGATTTGTACCATTCTTCAGCTATGTGGAACTACTACCATAGATAAATAGAAGATAGACAAGACTATCTCCACATTCCACCCTTTCACTATCCAGTCCTCGCGGAAGTACCGCCAGGAAGGATTTACGGAATATGCAGCACTCACTGATGCTCTCCAAGTGGCCGAGGCGCAGGACAATGTTCTCAAAAAGAACTTTTCCATGAAACCCTTCGTAGGGTGTCGTGGTATTGCCGACGAGTACGCCATGGAGGGGTCCTCACAGAGAATTTTTAGAGAGGTGGGGGAAGGCAGAGAGTTTGCGGGTACGAGGTAACACAGCTTACCCAGGTTCAGATCTCACGACGGTGGCAGAATCCTACTCCTTCTATAAATCACTATAATGGCAATACGCCGAATTATAGGGATTGGTTCCCTGTGCAAGGTGATATGAGTTGTGCCCTAAAGGCTCCTAGAGGTCCGGCTTATAAAGGTGCCAGAACCTACGGTTATAGGGAAAAGTCCTAGCCAGATAGGTTATAGAGTTCTACACTAACTCAAACTAGTCTTACATGTCTTGCACTCTAAGGCTCCGGGTTGGATGACAACTGCACCATAGCCTTCCTTTATCCGACATGGGCCTCCCTTATGGATCTGTCTAACCGAGCCGCCTAGAAGGCCATGGTCCTTTCTACCAACCGTGTGCCAGCCCGTTTAGCCGGATTAGAGACATGCAATGGTGATACCCATTTAGCTTATCCCCAATAGTAGCCCCCGGAGAACTCCGAGATCTTGCGCCGTCTTGCCTTTTAGATGCTCCATCTAGGTGTTGTCAGAAATTCATCAGGGAATATCTTTTAGTCCTCCAACGAACCCTTCAATATTGTTCGTATTCCAATACGTAAGTCAGAGAATCACTGAGTATTCCATCTTACCCTTCTTGTAGCCGGACAGGATCCATCCATGTCAGAATCTTCAGATGGGATGTTTGTCTACTGCTGTCAGTAAGATGATGTAGACTGTAGCCTAGGTCCTCTCAAAACTCACATATGGCAGCAGTTATAATCATAGCAATTTCCCCGCGCGTGTAACCCGAAACTTCAAGCGGCAACGTGGGCAATGTGGCACAATTTCTGTGCACGTGTCGACCGTTGGATCATTCTACACGACTCTTGATGCCAAGGTTATATATTTTCACTATGTAGGTCATTTTACTTTTACCTGCATTTTCTCGCCTACATCTTCTTCCTCCTCTTGCCAAGGAATCCTCGATCTTCACGCACGGGAAAAACCCTAGCCACCTCTTCTTCTCCTAGTTTCCTCCCACCCACCAATGGCCAGTAGCAGCACTCCCCCTCCCATGAAGGCCACCGGCGAGGCTTTGGAGAATCCCTCGACCGAGGTGCACATCCCTCCAGAAGGGGTGGTGGTGCCAGTTTCCGCAGCAGTGGAATCAACCAGCGGTGAACAAATTTTCGCGGCGTCCATGCCATTATAGGAGGAAACGGACTCCTATAAGGGGGACTAGAGGGGCTCGGACATCAGCGCCGCTGACATCAAGGAGATGGTCAGCGAAGGGTACCTCCCTTCTGCAAAGGACCTAGTCTAGCGGCCGGTGCCGGCTGGCGAGGTGGTCCCTTCTGCCCATGTCGGAGAGAAGATATACCTCAAAGTGCAGCTGGTGCACGACATCGCCCTTCCAATATCCGACTTCTGCCTCCAAGTTCTCCAGCACTTCCGGGTTCTTTCTCATAACCTCTCTCCCAATATCATTCTTGCACTTAGTAATTTTGTAGCTTTCTGCCAAGGATACCTAGGATTTTGGCCTAGGTTAGATCTGTTTATATAGTTCCTCATCGTCAAGAGGGAATCCGGGGATACCAAGGATGAACTTAGAAACTCCAGGGCGATTATCTTTAAGATTAGTCCTAGCCGGCGGTTTGTCTACATTGTAGGAGACGAGTGCTGCAAGAAATGGAAGACGAGCTACTTATAAGGCCCAGATATCCCTCTAGCCGACCGATATGGCTCTTAACCGAACTTCATTCACGGGACCGCCGCCGAAGCCACCACATGGAGGTCCCAAGCACTCCTCCCATCCAAAGACGAAGCCTCTCGGGCCATCAGGTGGATTAAATGGCTTATTGATAGTTGGTTGACCAGCTTGGACCTGGCAATATGCTGGTTTGTCAGGAAGATCAAACCCCTGCAACACTACGACAATCGGATGCATCAGTTCACAAAGGATAGAAAAGACACCCTCAGAATCTCTGAGGACAACTTCTCTAGTGAATATATCAAGCTTCTCCTCAAGGACATCATCAAGGTGAAGGATAGGAAGCGTGTATTCACTATCACCTATGACATGTTCGAAGACGGCATGTGCCCAAAGGTACATTGATTCCTTTACTGTTTATATGTACTCTAGTTTTTCTACCTTTATCATGCCAACGTTTCTAACACTTCATCCAATTAACAGCTGTAGGACACCAACATGGCCACCCAAATCTATTACCCCATGATGAAGGATGTCACTATCGTGTCCGACGACGAGGCTCCGACAGCGGGAAAGCGGAAGAGCTCCATCTCTAACGCTGCTGCTGCAGGCAAGAATAAGAAAATGGAGAGTGGAGTCTCCAAGAAATCCACCGCCTCCCTAGAGGCGGAGAAAAGAAAAGCTATTGGCATCCCTTCGACCAAGGCGCCGACTATTGTGTAAGCCCCATTTCCTCCGACTTTGTTGTTTGCACTGCTTCTTCTTGTACTTATACTTATCATTTGTATGTTTCAGGAAAAAGATCAACTTGAGTTTGATGAAGACCTCCAAGACTTCTGGAGCTTCTAAAAATATTCATGACATGCTGACCCAGGCCTCCCCCGCCATCGCCCCCTACATCGACTGTACATCCCTCCGCCGCTCCCGCCAGATCACCAACTACGGTTGCATCTAACCCTCCATCATGGAGGTGGAAAACACTCCTTCGTAGGATGTCCCGGATGTTGCCGATATGGTCGTCATTCCCGGCGGCCAGGCGATGCAGGAGAGAACCTCCTCCCAAGTGGCCGAACCTCCAACTAAGTATGCCAACGAGAAAGGAAAGGAGCTGGTGGCGGGAAGCGAAGCTGCGGTGACCACGAGCCGGGTGGAAACCTCTAGGCCTATAGATACAATGATCTTTCCAAGGAAATCCAGAGTTGCTTCCGCCTCGGCACCTGATACTACTGACGTGGCCCCAACTTCTCCGACATTTGGCCATGAGGATCTGCTCAAGCAGGCAGAGATACACCGATGAAACACAATTACCTTCAGTAATTTTACTCAGAAGTCACCAACAACCTCAAGATCATTGCCTTTGCAAGTCTTTTATACCTTTGAATTGAACATATAATATCTCACTATAGCCCCCAAGAACTTAGATGGAAAACCATAGGTCTTTTGGTCTGAGTGCTCTAAGAGTGACTAAGAAAGGAAGTTGATACTGTAGCCCCCAAGTATTTAGTGTGAATGAATAATTATGACTAGATACTTCCAGAGTAGCATACATGGTGTTTGTAAAATTCAATACCGTATCCCCCAAGACCTAGGTGAACCAGAATTAGTTTCGGCTAGGTGCTATAAAAAGGACCAAGAATAGCTTTAGAGTAAAAACTCGTACTCTAGCCCCCGAGCCTGTAGGTAGAACTGAATAGTTCTGGCTAGATGCAGTTAGTAGACCAAGCCTTGTTATTTTCTACAGAATGAGAATTCTTGGAAGGTTGCCGCAAATGAGAAGTTCACCAAGATCCGCAAGGAGCTGGAAGACGAAAGGGTAAAACTGCCTTTTTGAAGGAACATGTCACAAAAAACTAGACTTTGTTTTCTTTTCTGTTCCTTGATCAACTTGTTCTCGAGCTTGCATTCTTCGAGTACTCACTATTCTGTTGTTTCTCCGACTTGTAGAAGCTGTTTCCAAATCCAAGACCATTGTTGAGCAATCCAAGAATATCTAGGAGCTAAGTGATGGAAATAAAATCTTGAAGCGAGAAAGAACTGACACCCTCAAGATGCATGAAGAATTGATGAAGGCCTTGCAAGAATCAGCATCCACCAAGATGAACTGCCTGAAGGAGGAAATTGAGACCTTCAAGGAGTAGAAGAAAGCTGCCGATGAGAAAATGCACATGGCCTTGAGGCGTACAAGATTCTCTAGAAGGAACGAGACTCATTGGCGGAAATTTTCCAGCAAGCCGAGACGAGGATCCTTGGTAAGATTCCTCTGTCTTCATTTCATTTTTTTTCAAGAAAGGTACTTAACGTAATTCTTGAACTCATGACCCTTTTTGTCTTTTTTGGAAATGCAGCTCCCATTAGCCTAACCAATTTGGGTGAGACTGCTCCGCGTCAGAAGGAATGCATGGTTCTTGCAGGCAACTTGATCAACACTGCCATCGTCTAGGCCAAAGATATTGCCAAGCCTCTGGACATCAACATCAAAGCGGTGAATTCGGTGATGAAGTACTCAGGGATCCTTCGTCCAGCCCCCGAGCATATTGTAAGCTAGAAAGCTTCCTCTGTCCAGGCCGGCGCTAGGATGGCATTGGAGATGGTCAAGGCACATTATGACAACACCGACATCGACATGGTGACCACTAGTATGCCCAACATGGATGAAGAGGGGAACAAGGTCGATAGTGATGCTATTGGGGTCTCCCTTCCTGGTTATGATACCAGGATTGCCAAATTGGTCAATGAGGACGTCTTTGTGCCCTTAGAGATCATCGACAACGACCCATCAGCCTCTGAGTCACTAAAGACCATCTACTTTATAGATGAATCACAAGATTGATCTCCGGTCTCTGATGATGCAGTCTCAAAGTCTCCTGCACCAGAGAGTGAAAAACACTTTGTAATATTTATCTCTCTAGTCATGTAATATGAGTATGTGGAAAAAAATTGCAGTTGTAAGGCGGAAAACTTGGATACAAGCATCCTTCTACTTTTTTATCTAGTTCCAACATGTATATAGTTTTATATTTTTTAAGCAAGTGTTGACTTATACATTATTCTGGTTTTTATGCTTGACCTTTCGTGAGTCGGAAGACCCTTAGCACAGAACCATGTGCTAAGGATATGATGTCTAATGGCACCATCCAGAACCTAAGAACAAAATCGCCGGCTTCGGTGCCAAAATTCACTACCCTAGAATCCACATAAAAAGAACAGAAAACATGGAGACCAGAAAACTTAAGCTAACGCATGTATGCAGAATTTTCACAAGTGCAAATGCAAAGCTTGTCCAGAAAGGTTTTACATATTCCAAAAATGAACACTAAAGGAGGTAAAAGACTCAGGCATATGAGTGAACCAAATGCTTTATTTCATAAATCATATAAGGGCACATAGTATATAATAAAATATGCTAAGTGTAAAACGGGCGTAGATATGATATGTTCCATGGCCGATCAAACTCCGGATAGTCATTGTCGGAGTCACGTCACTTGCACTTATGATCTTTGTTTTTCCTATCTTCAAATCATGATTATCGATGAGGTATTACGAATCATTGATCAGCGCCTTGCTTATGATGAACGGTCCTTCCCATGGCAGGGATGATTTGTGTGACTTTTTCTGCTTAAGTCGGAGCACTAGATCCCCCTCTTAAAATGATTGATGCCTAATGCGGCGACTATGGTAGCTGCATAGCTTCTGCTGGTAGATGGCAGATTTCTGGCATGCCAGAACATGTTCCTCCTCGAGCAGGTCCACAGGTAAGCATCTGGATTCTTCAGCGTCATCCTCGTCGTAGGCGGCGAATCTCGGTGCATCATAGAGGATGTTGGAGGGTAGGACTGCTTATGCTCCATATACCATGAATAAAGGGTGTAGTCGGTGGACCTGTTGGGAGTAGTTCTTAAACTCCACAAGACATATGGCAATTCCTCCGCCCAGGCTCCAGCTGCTCTATGTAGCGGTGCTTCTAGACGCGGCTTTATTCCCTGTAGAATCAATCCATTGGCCCATTCAACTTGACCATTAGATTGTGGGTGTGCCACAGATGTTAAGTCAAGGCGTATTCCTTTCTCATGACAGTAAGCCTCGACTTCTCTGAGTGACAAGTTGTTTCCATTGTCGGTGATGATGCTATGTTGGAGACCAAATCTCACCAGTAGATCCTGGACAAACTTAAGGGTTGTTGCCTCATCGAGCTTTCTAATCGGTTTAGCTTCTATACATTTAGTGAATTTGTCAACTGCTACAAGTAGATGCATTAACCCACAAGGTGCCGCCTGTAGCGGCCCAACCATGTCAAGCCCCCAGACTGTGAACAACCAAGTAATTGGTATAGTTCGCAATTCTTCAGCTGGAACATGTGGCTGCCATGCATAATACTGACACCCAATGCATGTCTCAACGAGCTTGCCGGCTTCCACCTTCACGGTCAGCCAGTAGAATCCTTGCAGAAATGCTTTGGAGACCAAATATTGAGGAGCGATGTGATGCCCGCAATCTCCAAGATGGATATCATGAAGGATATCCATACCTTGCTGCTGGGAAACACACTTTAGGAATACTCCTATGGTGCTTCTTTTGTATAGCTGCCCATTTATTATGGTATAGCCTTTTGCTCGACGTTCTATTTGCCGGCTTTTAACTTCATCGATGGCAAAGTTCCGTCTTTGAGGTAGTCCATGAGAGGTTTCTTCCAAGCCGGAGGGACCACTATTATTGCATTAACAAATGTGTCAACTCTATCTAGATTCTTGGGTCTGATCCCTTCATAGATGGGATCCGTATATGCTCTAGGAAAACGCCTGGAGGAATTGTTTTGCGGGCGGATCCAAGTTTTGATAGTAGATATGCCGCCTCATTTTCTTCCCTCTTGACATACTTGACTTCGTAGCCTTCAAAGCACTTGGCTATCTTGTGTACTTCGCCTCGATATGCCGCTATCATAGGGTTCCGCATGTTCCAGCTGCCAGCTACTTACTGGGCAACCAAGTCGGAATCTCCATAGCAAACTATGCGCTTGATGCCAATATCCTTGGCTATGCGAAGTCCGTGAATGAGTGATTCATATTCCGCCATGTTGTTTGTAGCGCTGAAGTGGATTCACATGACAAACTGCAGTTTGTCCCTTGTTGGTGATTACAACAATACACCAGCCCCTGAGCCGTTGAGTAACTTTGATCTGTCAAAGTGCATTGCCTAAAATTCTGGTTCTGGCACAGGAGTATCTTCTGAAAGCTCAGTCCATTCTACAATAAACTCCACCAATGTTTGTGACTTGATAGCGTCGTGTCTCTTGTAGGTGATTTCGAAGGCGGCAACCTCAATGCCCCACTTCGCTGCCCTCCCTGTAGCATCGCTATTGTTAATGATGTCGGACAGTGGAGCCTTGCTCACTACTGTGTTTGGATGCTCTTGGAAATAATGCCTCAGGTTCCGAGAAGCGAGGAAATCTCCTTAGGCTAGCTTCTTGTAGTGCATGTAATGCTGCTTGAACTCCGTCAAGACCTCTCTTACATAGTAAAATTGTTGTTGTATGCCGTACTCATGCATTGGTTCTTGCCGCTCCACCACGACGACGATGCTCATAACCCAGTTGGTTGCCGCCATGTAGATTAACATGGGCTTCGTTGACTCCGGTGCTGCAAGTATAGGTGTGGAGGAGAGTATCCTCTTCAAATCCTGAAGTGCTAATCTACCTCATACGTCCAAAAAAATTTGTCCACCTTCTTCGGCAACTTGTAAAGTGGCATGGACTTCTCTCCAAGTCGGCTGACGAACTGACTTACTGCTGCTACGTATATTGTGAGCCGTTGAATGCCGTTTAGGCATGTCAGACATTTGATGTTAAGGATGGCCTTGATCTTCTCTGGGGTGACCTCGATTCCGCGATGGTAAATGATGAAGCCTAATAATTTTCCAGCACGAACCCCAAAGACACACTTCCTGGGGTTAAGCATCATGTTAAACTTTTGGAGGTTATCAAAGGTTTCCTTTAATTCGGCAATGAGGTCGTTTGATTTATTTGTCATCACCATTTATGTATTCCTCATATGCGTGTACATTTCGACCAATTTGGTCATGAAGGCAATGTTGCATTGTCTGCTGGTACGTAGCACCTGCGTTTTTCAGCGCAAAGGGCATCATGACATAGCAATAAGTGACGTATGGTGTGATGAACGAAGTGGACAATTGGTCCTACTTTTGCATCTTGATCTAGTGGTATCCTGATTATGCATCTAGAAAACATAGAAGTTCCAAGCCATACGTCGATTCAATGACTTGGTCAATGCGACGCAAAGCAAACGGATCCTTCGGACCCGCTTTGTTCAAGCTAGTGTAATCAATGCACATTATTAATTCATTTTTTCCCTTTTTGGGCACAAGTATAAGATTGGGCACCCATTGGGTGTAAAGCACTTCTTGGATAAAACTATACTTAAGTAACCTAGCTATCTCCTTTCTAATGGTGCATCTCTTCTCGTCCCCAAAGCAACATAGAGGTTGTTTCACCGGTTTGCATTTAGGATCAATGTTTTAGCTGTGCTCGGCAAGTTCCCTAGGAACACCTTGCATGTCGGCAGGTTGCCAGGAAAATATGTCCTTGTTCTCACGGAGGAAATCGATGAGCACGCTTTCCTATTTGGGATCCAAGTTTGTCCCAATGGCGGTGGTCTTGGAGGCATCGCCTACCACAAGTTTCACTGGCTTGGTTTCAATGGCGGCCTTGAATGCGGGATCAGAGTCAGAAATCTTCTTCTTCAATGCCGGCATCTCCGAGGCATCAACCTAGCGCTGTATCTCCTTGAATTCTTCGCCATAGAGGACGGCTTTGGCAAAGGCAGCTTCACTTAGCTCGCACTCTCTTTCCTTTGTGAAACTTCCGGCAACAGTGATGATAGCATTTGGTACGGGTATATTGAGCTTGTTGTAGACAAAGCATGGCTTGGCCATGAAGGACTGGAAGATGCCGCGTCCAAAAATAACGTGGTACATGCTCTTGAAGGGGACCACTTCGAAGGCCATGTGCACTTGGCGGTAACTGTTGACATCACCAAAGTCAATCAGAAGGGTAATGCACCCAAGGGGCCAAGCCTCTCGGCCGGGAATGACACCATGAAACACGATGCTGGTCCTCCTTAGGTTGGTCTCCGTCAAGTTCATCTTGTGTAGTGTATCCAGGTACATGATGTTGATGCTGCTTCCACTGTCCACGAGGCACTTGGTGAACTCGCTACTGTCAATTAGGGCATTGATGACCATGGCATACCAGTCCTCTGTTGCAACGAGGTCGGGGTGATCCTTCTTGTCCCTATTAATTGGATCTTCTGACCAGCGTAGGTATTGGGGAACTGTGGGTAGAGTGGCCATCAGTATCCTTAGGGAGGTCTTTTATGCCCGGATAGTTGGGATGCCAAGGGAAGTGTGGTAGATGGGGGCCTTCTTATTGAAGGGATTCTTTCCCTTGGCATCGCCCTTGTCGGCATGTTTGGGCTCCACGTCCTCATCCATGTCACGTGACTCCTTGGACTCCTCTTCCTTCTTCTTCCCTTTTCCCTTGCCTCGCGGTTGGTTCTTCCGGCTTCACTTGTATCTAGACTCTAGGTCTTCCTTGAGATCGTTGGCAACCTTGCATTGGCGGTTGGTGTTAGTGGCTTTGTAGTTGGCGTCGAGGTGAACAAAACACAACATATCTGTTGTGACCTTGGATGAATAAAGATCCTAAGTCCCTATGATTTACATGCTAGTCCCTAGATCAATAGCTAGCACTCACAGTCGATGAATATCATGTAAAACGCAAAGTCATTATTACACGAGGAATCCAAAGTATGAAATTATTAGAAATTTTCTTAGCATAAAGATAGCTCAAATAACAACGGAAACATAAAATAGCTTGAGTCCATCAACGCCCCAGGCTTGTTGAGTGTAGACTCGCGATCCCTACGCACCTTTCAATCTTCGGATTATGCACATAAGACGTGCAGCCAACATGTGGGTCAATACTTTGAATATATTTGTAAATTACACCAAGGAAGAAAAGACTAAGTCTACATTCAAGGATAGTTTAGGCTGTGGAGTTCATTTGCTCAAAGCTAATTTTCTCTAAGTATGGAGAAGACGGATAAAGCGAGTTTTCCTACTTTGTAAACATTTGCTTAAGTAATATAGGGTCGAATGGCACACGAGGATATTACACACCAAGTGTCCAAACAACCTATCACTTGGATATTACTCACCAAGTTCCCAAAACCCACCCAATAGCGATATGACTCACGCCTTGGGTTTTAGAAAACTTTAAGTTTTTAAAGAGAGAGAGGAAGATCCTTCAGAGGATCCATCCTTTAGATGCAAGTGTTCTTTTCCGTAAACTCGACTGATCGATCAGATTGCAATACTCTCGAGAGTTTGTGCACTTTACCCATAATCCACGACCAAGTCCTTTTACAGACAAGATCATGGCGAGGCTTTCCCTTAGTAGCCCCTCTACCAGTTGGATCCAAACGTGCCAAGAACCTGCAAATGTTGGTACCCTGGTGAGGTTTCCCACTAAGTACTAGGCCAAGACAGAGCCCATATGTATTGTGGTTGCACTTGGAAGCTTCTGAATTCTGAAACATGGCAGACTTCTTTGATTCCTGGGTGGCCGTCCTCCACCAAAATCTCACTCGTTGACCTGACAACCATTCCGCCCAAAAGAAAACTTAGTTTTATTTTTAAGTGGATTTGAGAAGAAAAGGTCGCTCAAGAGAGCCTTTATACTTAGAAAATTCCTTGTCTTTCGAACCCCCAACGGTACTTTATATATATAGTATAGCAAGGACTTAGCAAAAAAACAGGGGAACCTATTAGGAGGGAAAAATCCTAAGTATAGAGCTACTCATGGCATACTATAAAATCATCGCACTTGCAAAATAATACTAAGAAAATTCTACTAGAACGTTCTACACATGCATAATAAAGAATTTTGATGATCACATGCATAGAATAAAAAATGGGACAAAAATATGAACATTGGTGTAACTTGCCTTGATCTGCGAAGCACTCTACACAATAGTACTCCTCAGCATACTCCGAACAATCTAACGAAATACAAACATAGATCCCATCACAAATTGCACAAAATAATGCCACAAAAATAATATGCATGCATGCAACATGGTAATATGCAATATTTTGTTCAAATTTGACCAAGGTATTATTTATGGGTTGCTAATGTGTTGGGGACGTTGTTAGTATTAATTTCCCTTAGATTTTAATAAATTTGGATTATTACTTAAATTTATAAGCTCAAAAGAAGAACCAAACTTCAAATCTTCCACGAAACAGATCTAAGGGTCCTAATCAAGGTTTTATAATTGTAGGAAGTAGGCATTGTAAAAACAAAGCCAACTCAACAAGAATCGTCTAAAACGGAGTTTTAATTATTTTTCTATGGATTAAATACTCCAATCTAGAGATTAAATTCTATACATATAAAACTGCAGAAAACTCACAAACTTAAAGCACATTTGTGTTCTACACAATTTTCTGAATCCAACGGTACATTATTTGTAATTTTAGGACAAGCGATCAATTTACTATTAATTTCGCAAGTTTTAAATCTAATCTTCCTATTTTAAACCTAACCTTAACAGATCTGAGACAGGTGGCCGCTCCAGATTGGTCCAGCTAGGCGACGCGGTGCTAACGCGACACGTTGACACGGGCGTGCCACATGGCATAGTGCTATTCGCTGGTATCGGTTCGTTAAAACAGAAATCGCCGATCTAATCTAGACCGTTTATCCGAGATCTAAAGGCTGAGGGAGGAGAACGAGCTTACCTTCCTTCCGACGGCGGCGACTGGCGGCGGGTGGCGCAACGGTGGACGGCGACAGTGTTTCGGTGATCCTCGGAGAAGATGAAGTAGACATGGACGATCGTCTCCTCCTCGCGGTCTCGACTGTTGTCTTGGTTAGGAGCTTCTCCTCCTCGAGCGGTGGCGACTGCGGCTTCTCTCCCGCAGCTCCGGCGAGCAATCGGTGGTGGCACACTGCGGTAAACAATGAAAGGAGTAGATGAGTTGATGATGTCGATCGAGAGGATCATGTTAGGGGAAGAAAATAATAAAAGGGGGAGCTCCATCGTCGATACTCAACCTACCGAAGGTCGAAGCGACTCGAACTATCGAGATCGGAGACGAGGGGCTAGAGTTTTTGCAAGCTTAGAAATAGAGGAGGGGAGGTCGTGGCGATGGTATTTAAGAGCTAGTTGGGAGTCCAGATAGATACGGAGATGAGGGGGGCGCTGTCGTTCCGTGGCCGGCGGGGAGTTCATTCCGATTTCGTCGGGGAGAAGAAGATGACAAGTGGGGCTGGGCGTCAGTGGTCTCATGGTCTCATGTTGGCTGCAAGGCTGGCCAGGCTAGGGTAGGCGATGCTGGCCCAAGAGATTAGATTAGGCTTTAAGTTTTTTTATTCTTTTAGCAATTTCTGCTTTGTCTTTTCTTTAATAACTTTTGCAAGGCAAGTCCAAAAATAATGAAACCAGTTTCTAAATTTTTGTAAATAGGATGAGAACAACATGGGTTTATAGAGTAAACCATTTTCATAGCCTTTTGAGTATTTGGTTAAAATAACCTCCTCATGTCTTATAGGCCCATAAGAGAAGAAAAGGTTTAGTTTTAGGGAGAGGGGTTTTAATGCAATTAAAAGAAGGTGAGATTCCATGATGCAAGAATGCAAAGATATGATGCATGCTTCTAGTAACATATTAATACAAAATCTGGGATGTTACAAAACTACCCCCTTAAGAAGAATCTCGTCCCCGAGATTCAGGTTGGCTAGGAAAATAGGTGTGGGTGTTCTGACTTCAAATCTTCTTCACGTTCCCACGTGGCTTCTTCCTCGGAATGGTGGTTCCATTGAAATTTGCAGAATCTGATAGTCTTGGTATGGGTAATCCTTTCGTCTGATTCCAATATTTTAATGGGTTTTTCCTCATAAGTAAGGGCATTTTCCAATTGAACCTCATCTAGGGGAACTGTATCTCTTAGCGGTGTTTCGGCCATTTCCGGGTGGCACTTCTTTAGTTGGGAAACATCATGAACAGTCAATCCTTCCGGTAACTCCAACTAATACTCAACTTCTCCTCTACGGCCCAGAACCTTATATGGTCCTATGAATCGTGGGGCTAACTTACCCTTGATTCCGAACCTCTTAACGCCTCGTAGTGGTAAAACTCGGAGGTATGCACGGTCCCCTATTTTATAAGTCACATCCCTGCGCTTGGAATCAGCATAGCTCTTTTGTCGGGATTGGGCTACCTTTAGCCTATCTTGGATCTGCTGTACCGTTTCCTTGGCATCCTTGATCAACTCAGGTCCAAATAGACTACGCTCTCCAACTCCACTTCATAACAGGGGAGTCCTACATTTCCTGCCATATTGAACTTTGAACGGGGCCATCTTGACACTTGTTTGGTAGCTGTTGTTATACGAGAATTCTGCATACGCAATGTTGTCATCCCAACTAGACCCGTAGTCTAGTGCGCAAGCTCTCAACATATCCTCCAGAATCTGGTTAACCCTTTCTTTCTGGACATCTGTTTGTGAGTGTAACGCAGTACTGAACTCTAGTCTGTTTCCGAGAGACTCATGTAGCTATCGCCAAAACTTTGAGGTGAACTGGGTGCCTCTATCTAACACAGTCTCTTTGGGGACACCATGCAGGCTTAAAATTCTTGACATATATATTTTAGCGAGCTTAGAACTTGTATATGTGGTCTTTACGGAGATAAAGTGAGCCACGTTGGTAAAGTGGTCCACCACTACCCATAGAATCAAATCCTGAACAAGTCCGGGGAAATCCCATGATAAAGTCCATGCCTACCTTGTCCCAGTTCCAGTCGGGTATAGGTAGTGGTTGCAGCAATCCTGCCAGTTTCTGATGCTCGGCCTTAACTCTATTACATACGTCACACAGGGAAATATACTCGGCAATTCCTCTTTTCAAATTATTCCACCAGAATCTATCCTTCACATCCATGTACATTTTTGTGTTACCCGGATGAATTGAGTATGGTGAATCGTGAGCCTCTTGAAAAATCAACTTCCTGATATCGGGATCGTTGGGTACGCACAAACGCTTTCCATACCAAAGGGTTCATTGTTCGTCCAGACGAATATCTTTCGCCTTTCCTTCACTTATTTTGACTCTTATTTCCTCCAACTCTTTGTCTCCCTTTTGTGCTTCCTTGATTCTCTCTTGAAGTGTAGGCATTATTTCCATAGTTGCTATGTGTCCTTTCGGAACTATTTCTAGCCTGAGATCTTTAAATTTCTTGCATAAATCCTCTGGAAGTTCCCCATGGTAAGTCCGATCACATAAATTTTACGCCTTAAGGCATCAGCTACTACATTAGCCTTTCTGGGTGGTACTGTAAATCCAAGTCATAATCCTTAATAAGTTCAAGCCATCTTCTTTGCCTCATATTCAACTCCTGTTGGGTGAAGATGCATTTCAAACTCTTATGATTCGTGAACACATCACAATGTTTGCCCATGAGGTAGTGTCTCCATATCTTGAGAGCATGCACCACAGACGCAAGTTACCAATCATGAGTGGGGTAGTTGTGCTCATGGTTCCTAAGCTGTCGAGAGGCATAAGACACTACCTTCCCATCTTGCATCAATACACTTCCAAGTCCTTGCCGCGAAGTATCACAATAGACTTGGAAATCCTTTTGGATATCAGGCAAACACATAACTGGTGCCATTACAAGGCGTTTCTTCAACTATTGGAAGCTTGCCTCGCATGCCTCGATCCATAGAATTTCCTTTCCTTCTTCAACAGTTCTGTCATGGGTTTTGCTATCTTGGAAAAGTTTTCAAAGAACCTCCAGTAATATCCTGCGAGGCCCAAGAAACTCCTAATATCTCCCACATTCTTGGGCGACTCACACTCACTTACGGAAGATACCTTACTAGGGTCCATGGCAACTCCTTTCGCCGACACAACATGACCAAGGAAACCCACTTCTTTTAACCAGACCACACATTTACTGAACTTGGCATACAACTTGTGTTCTCTTAGCTTCTCCATAATTAGGCGCACATGCCTCTCATATTCCTTCTCATCCTTGGAGTATATAAGTATATCATCTATGAATACCACGATAAATTTGTCCAAATACTCCATGAACACCTTGTTCATCATGGTCATGAAGTACGCCGGGGCATTGGTTAGATCAAACGACATCACAGTGTACTCATACAACCCATATCTTGTGGTGACGGCTGTTTTGGGCACATCCTGTTCTCGAATCTTTAGCTGAAAGTAACCTGATCGCAGATCGATCTTTGAGAACACACTGGCTCCCTTTAACTGATTAAACAGGTCATTGATGTTAGGCAGAGGGTACATTTTCTTGATCGTCACTTCATTCAACAAGCGGTAGTCCACAACTAGCCTCTTGGTTTTATCCTTCTTTTCCATCAATAAGACAGGTGCTCCCCAAGATGATGCGCTTGGTTGAATGAATCCCTTATCCAATTGTTCCCTAAGCTATTTCTTGAGTTCCTTCAACTCGTCCACATCCATCTTGTATGGTATCTTGGCTATCGGTCTTGTGCCTGGCATCAAGTCAATAAGGAACTCGATATCACGGTCGGGAGGCATCCCGGGTAATTCCTCCGGAAAGACATCTGGGTATTCTTTCACAATGGGTACATCCTCCAAGCTAACCTCCTTAAGAGAATTCACCATAATTTCCTTAAGTGCAAAATTTGACTTGATACGGATCCTTTTCCCTTCCGGTGTTGTGAGCGTGACAGTACTTTTGGCACAATCTATGACTCCCTCGTATTCAGTCATCCAATTTATGCCCAAGATTATGTCTAAACCTTGTGAGTCCAGAACTACTAGACTTGTGGGAAAGATGTGTGTCCCAATCCTTAGTTCTAACCCCCGGCAACCAGAGTTTGCCACTAGTTATCCTCTAGGAGAACTTACCCTTAGGGGATAACCTATTGTCTCCGTAGGTATCTTGCCTCTATCCACAAATACCCTTGATATGAATGAATGCAATGCACCACTATCAAAAAGAACAACTGCAGGAATGGAATTGAGCTTGAACTTACCAATCACGGAGTCCGGTGCATCACAAGCATCCTCCATGGAGACATGATTCATTGTGGCCTTAACAAACGGATTCGGCTTCTTCCCATATCCATTACCATGGTTGTGTCCATTGCAATTCCCATTGCCATTGACATTCCCATACTTTTTCTCGGGGCAAGTAGTTGCATAGTGCCCTGTCTTGTTGCACTTAAAGCATGTCATCTCACTGAGATCCTTTCCATTGCTGCCATTTCCATTGCGGTGCTTATGGCCATTGTGTTTGTGACTGCCATGGTGGTGACCATTATGGTTGTGGCCATTACTGTTATAAGGTGGTGGTGATGAAGTGCGCTGCTTTTGGTACGGAACAGAGTGCTTGTGCGGGTTAGACTTTGTCTTGCGGTTCTCTATGCTCTTCCTCTTGGATTCAACTACAATGACCCTATCCAAGAGCTCCTAAAAGTTGTCAAACGTCTGAGCCACAAGCTGAATAGATATCTCATCATTGATCCCTCTTAAGAATTCCTCCTGCCTCTTGGCATCTACGGAAACATCATCGGGTGCATAACGAGCGAGCTTGTTTAAAAGCTCACCATACTCGGTGACGGAACGGTGCAGCTGGTGTAAGTCTCAAAACTCATGCCTTTTCAATGTCATGACACCAGCAGCCACATGATGAGTGCGGAAAGATATCTCGAACTAATTCCAAGTGATAGCATCAATATACGGGTGGTTGACTTGGTAGTTATCCCACCATTCTGTAGCAGGTCCTTCAAGTTGGTGCGCGGCATAACGCACCCTGTCGGCTCCGACAGCTTGCACGGTGTCTAACTTCTTGTTGATTGTGCGGAGCCAGTCATCTGCAACGATTTATTCAGTGCTGCTAGTGAAGGTACATGGGTTCAACCTCAAAAAACGAGTCAAGCTATCATGTTGAGGTGGTGGTGGAGGTGGGGGTGGTGGAGGTGGCGCGTTGTTGTTGTTGTTTTTTTGCATATTCTGTGTGAGCAGTTGGATCAGCTGGTTCTGAGTGGCCAAAAGTTGTGCAATCTCTGGAGGGTTTTCGATGTTCGCACGTCTTGGCGGCATCTGTGTGGTTTGAGCAACAAGTTAAGAAATTGACAGAAAGACTAAGTAGTAAACTCCTACCCTTATGAAAACCCACAAGGCACACAAGGCATAAGCAGCACAAGTATAACTCATAAAGCATCCAAGTTTAACTAAACCAAACATGTCTTGGTATTTATTACAATCGTGAATAACGTTCAACTATAGAATTTAAAGGTGGTCCAACTACTACACATCTTCCATGCCTTCCTCTTCCTCGTCTTCGAACAAGAAGCCCTCCTGCTCTAGAGTTGACTTGTACAGCTCCATCTCCTTTGTGACGGCTTCAAGCTTCTCTTGGAGGTCCTTTATTTCATCCTGCAGCTTCTTGGTAGTGGCTTCTAGCTGCTCCTGAAGTCCCTCCTTCTCGCCCTGCAGCACCTCCACTAGGCTTGACTTCTTAGCCGCCTCAAGTTGCTCTTCCAAGCCTCTCTTAGAAGCACACACGTCATTGATTATCTTGCAAAGTCCCTCCGTCTGCACATCAGTGTCCTCAATCTCCTTCTTGAGTTCCCTAATCCTCTTGTTCTTATTTATCACCCTCTTCTCTTGGTTAGTGAACTTATTCTCTTGGTCCTTGAACTTCATCTCTTGGGCCTTCATTGCCTCCTCCTGCTGCTTGATTATATCTTCCTTCTCCTTGATGAGAGAGCATAGCTCGTTGTTCCTTAACATCTCGAGGGAGCTACCATTTTCAAGGTCATGGATGTGACACTCGAAGTCATGATATTGCGTCCTTCGGTGCTTGGTAAAATCCCTTTCTTCAAAGGTAAACTCCATGAGAACTCCTTCCTCATCACGCTTTCCAAAAAGGCCGCCGCAATGTCCTTGGAGATATTCTTGATGGCGTCCTCACAGGCGACCAATGAGCTATTGCAAGATGATGCTAAGGGCCTTTTCCTTGGAGTCGCTGATGATGTGGATTGCTATGTCCTCCTCCGGGCGCTCGCCTCCATCTCGTCCTGGCTGGATGACCTTGACTCCCCAGCAGCCGTCCTTGTGGAGTTTCTTCATTGGGCTTTCCTGGATTGTTGGCAGGGGAAGTTCCAAACGCGTGAGGAGGTCCATAAGGCATCCTCCAAAGCGAAGGGGCTCGATGTTCGCGACAGTGTCGTAGAAGAAGCTCGTCATCTTTAAGTTAGAAGAACGAAGATTAGATACTTAAACAAGTAGGGAAAAGCAGGTACTAAAGTTCATAAATACTTAGAAGAATAAAGCAAGTGAGGCACACAAGTTAGAGGTGGTTCCAATCCTAGGGTCACATCCTACAGGCAACGTTGTGCTCTGATACCATCTGGTGTGACCTTGGATCAATAAAGATCCTAAGTCCCTGTGATTTACATGCTAGTCCCTGGATCAATAGCTAGCACTCATAGTCAATGAATATCATGTAAAACACAGTCATTATTACACTAGGAATCCAGAGTATGAAATTATTACAAATTTTATTAGCATAAAGCTAGCTCAAATAACAGCGCAAACATAAAATAGCTTGAGTCCATAAACGCCCCAGGCTAGTTGAGTGTAGACTCGCGATCCCTACGCACCTTTCAATCTTCGTATTCTGCACATAAGATGTGCAGCCAACAAGTGGGTCAATACTTTGAATATATTGGCAAATTACACCAAGGAAGAAAAAACTAACTCTACACAGAGGCGAACCTAACTACGACGGCGCCACCAGTTCTTGGTCACCGGAGCGGCAACCCCACCGAGCGGCGCCAGAGGAGCTTGCAGGTGATCGGCGTGCGATGGCTACGGTGCGCGAGAGAGGCAAAGGAGAGGTCTAGGAGGACCGGCTACTCATAAGGAGCGCAGTGGTGCGGTCGTTGACACGAGAGGAGGTCGGATGGTGTAGGCAATGTTGACAAAGGCGACGTCCAGAGGCGGGGATGACGACATCGATGATGGCGATTACGAGCGCCCCTCTTCAATTCCTTCATCGGGGAAGTAGATGGAAGTGAGGCAGAGTTTGTAGGCACACCGGCTTGGCTCAGGGCGGCTCGATACGGCGGCAATTTGTCGGCGAGGCTCAGCTAGGGTTTCAGGTCTACACGGAATAGAGAGGAATAGAGGGCATTCAAGGGGGAGAGTATAAGGAGAGAGAGAGAGAGAGAGAGAGAGAGAGAGACGTGCACGGCGGACTTATCCTCGTCTAGAGCTCGACGAACGGCGCAGGATTGGCGCTGGAGATCGACAGTGCCGGTGGAATAGACAACTGCTTGTTCTCGTCGACGAAGATGACGACGAGGGAGGAGGCCGAACCGGTATGGTGCAAGGGTGGGCTGGCTTGGGCCGGTGTTGGGCCGCGGAATGCTGCGCGAGTGGCGGGAAGAGAGAAAAGAGGAGATGGGTCCGACCTGTTAGGGTTAGATGGCTCCATTTTTTAAAACGAAACCTTTTTCTTTTTCTATTTTCATGTTTCCTCTTTTGTAATTCATTTTGAAATCTGTTTTGTATATTTCATAAATACCAGAAGGTTTTACAAAATTAGTAAAACATTGTGGGGCCCTTTTATTTCATTTCGGCTCCACAATTTTGGCACATTCCAAAATACCAAAACCATTTGCAGAAGTTTTCAAGAGAGGAAGGGTATTAGGGTTTTGATTTATTTCTTCATGCATGCATTTTATAATATGATGATTATGATGCACAATCAAACCCTAATATAAGAATAACTAGAAACGGGGGTGTTACAGCTCTATCCCCCTTACAAGAATCTCGACCTGAGATTCCAAAGGTAGGAAGAGAGACAGAGAGAAAAAGAAACAGGGTCACTCTAAGGATAAGAGGCAACATGCTAAAAGACACACAAAGTATCTTATGGTCAACTCATGGATATAGTGTTCAGAAAAAACTATGAGATGACGAACATGAAACACAACAAGGTAACGGAGGAAACAAGAGGAGAAGGTTTCAAGTTGTTAGACAGCTGGTCTTCATAAGGATTGAGACCATGGAACTTCAGAAGAGTTTAAGCTCCTGAAAAGGAGAGATCACAACAGAAATATCATGACCACAAACTTTGATAGGGAATCTCTACTAAACGACTTAAGTAGAGATTTCAGGTTGCAAAGATATCAACAAAACCAAGATGTTGAACTACTTTTGAAACAGAAGAGTCACTCTTTCATTCAATAGAAGGCTTAAGACAGAAAAGTTGTTTTGTGGTGAGGAGTCATAAGAGTCACAAGGAACATGTATATAGAGAAACTTTTGATTACCAAAGTCACAGTCGCTCTTAAAATATGGTTGAGAAAACGAAGGAAACTCTTTATTCATCTAGGTCTATCAAAATCTTTGGCAAAGATCACTATATAACTTTACACCACTAGATGAATAAGTAAGAAGATTCCTGAGGACATGAGAAGAAAGAAACTTCATTCTCAGACTTCATTTACTTGGCACAACCATTCGCTTGCCAATATAAATGGGTCTGGAGGATCGATCGAGAGACATTTAGTAACACTACTTTAAATGTTATCCTTGATGTTCGAGACACGAGACATCAAGTAAAGGTCGGACTTCAGATACAAAGGAAAACATAAGCTCAACTCCTATAATAAATCACAGAAGAAGCCTCATGAGGAAGGGTTGTTATTGCCGAATCGAGAGAATATGGCAGAGGTCTTTTCGGCTAAGTGTGTCAACCATTACATCAATATTGCCAGATTTACAAATAGGCCTATGACAACTCCTTGAGAAACACCAACCATCATTACTGCTTGAGATTCAACTTTGGTTAAGCGATATGATATTTCAGGCTCAGCATGTTCGAATAGAAAGGGTGCAACATTTACACAGAGGTAAGGTCACTAGATTCTCAAGACATGGACTACAGTGTCAAGCTCCAAAAAGACTGATCTAGATTGCTAGACCTATGCATTAGCAACTTGTCGAAAGACAACTGCACACTCATAAAGTACTAACAATAAAACACACATGTATCCTTAAGGAACAGAGATAACTCTTCTCGAATCCACGACGACATCTTTCAACATTTACACGTGAACTAGAGAAGGTTACTTCTAACATCCAGAACACATACTTGGGGATGACTCGAAGATGGTTCTCGAAATTTTCCAATATTAATACCAAATAATCCACATGAGTATGTTATAGAATGAAGACGATAAGAATGTCATCGATGGTCTCAAAAACAAACTTATCGAGACACTCCATTAAGATCGACTCATATGTCTTATGAACAAGGCAAAAGTATTGGTCAGACCAAAAGACATGAAGATGTACTCAAGTGAAACATCACAAGTAGAAATACCATCAAGACAGTCCTTGGAACTGAGTTTGATTTGACGATGACCCAAATAAAATCAAAGGTGGGTGGAGGATAACATATCCACAAATTAATACTATCTTGTTTCAGCATGAACAAAACTAGATATTCCTTTAAGATGAACTAGATCAGATAATTTTTTTGTCTTACAACTCTCCAAGTTGTTGTTTAAGCTCAACCAACTAGTTCAGGGGTATCCAGTATGGATCCTTGGAGAAAGGATAAGTTCAAAGAACTTGCTTTCTCAAGAACTTGACAACACGGTCATGTGGCAACATGGCGATACTTATAGTAGACATCTAGAATATCACGAACCATCGATATGTCACCTAGTTCGAGAGGAAACTTGCTTGGTAGAGCAAGAAGACATAGTCTTAGAGTTTCGGCACAAGCCTAGCTCTTTGACTAAAGAGAGTGCACCAGAACAGCGTACTTAGTAGCACAGTCAAACTTTGCTTAGTGATAGGGTTAACCATCACGCTAAAATGACACAAATGTCCTTTGAGTTCTAAGCAATGAAAATTTCTAGAATCTCAAATGGCCACATTATTACGCACACGCATCACTCACGAGCGCGAAAGCTCGAGGGATGGTGGGTAAATATGTGTAAGAGCATCACTTCATTAAGGGCTCATGAAACTCAGCACGGCCTGTTGGTAGAGAAGAGTGTGATGCTTTAAGGTAGAACAAATAGAAGTTAGTTATGACTTGTTGATCGCCGGATCACAACACTTTGACCTAGTCCTGGATATGATGAGGTACTGGAGTTTGTTTCTCCTAGACATTCCGAAATGGTTTGTCTTGTCGGACCACAAGAGTATCTTGCATCAAAATACATCGATGTACATTTACTACTTGGCTACCAACTGGTAAACAAAGGTTGGAAAGCAACACGGGAGGAAGAACATGCTCAGGATAGAATACCGAGATGTGGATGCATAAGTCAACAATCTCCCGAAAAAAATGCATAGAAAAGGTAAGGTGTGGTAGAGTCACGAATATAGATGCGAGACTCTCGAGGAGTACTCTTGTCGTGATCTATTTGGTTCCATTAAAGAACATCTGCCATAGCTAGTGGTAGGGAAAGTTCTTAGTTGTCACAATTCAATTCCAACAAACACCACAAGCTTGAAGGCTAGAATTGTTGTAACATCCATCCTAAGATAATCTATAAACATTAACGACAAGGGTCATAGGATTGGATCTTGGGTCAAAGGTCAGTTTTATGTACAAGATTCACAACACCGGAATCCAGCACAATCAGGGATCTTCGGTTCAAGTCCATGGGGTTAAAACCCAAAGGAAGGAGTAAATACTACTTGAGTGACATAGCGTACACTACAAGGTAATAATCACAAGGTATCTTCCAAGAGAAGAAACGACTTCTGAAGTACCCAGACAAACAAAAAGGAGGCACACGAGGCGAAAGGAAACCTCAAAGCCTAGAGAAGAACATTATGGAACCATCAACATGATGTTGTGGCCCATAAGATAGAGAGATCATGATAGAAAGAAATCTCTCAGATGAACAAAAACAAAGGGAACAAGGAATTCACAACACACACAACTCTAGAGAACTCAACACTAGGTCAACTGCCTTAGAAACGACATTCCCAAAAGGCACCTAAGATTTGAAAGACTGGAAGAGATATCAAAACTTTTCAAGTCAACACAAGTTAAGATGCTCCAGAGTAAGAGCGATACCAGATAAGGAGTAAAAGAATCATACTAGAGTTTTTGCAAATACTTTTCATCTTTAAAGTAGTTTTCACAAGCACTAGACTCAACAACGACCAATAGCAAGGTTTTCCTACGGTCGGTACTGCTCTGGTACCAAAACCTGTGACACCCTCGGGATCAGGCCTAAACAAATCCCATACCTCCGTCTGACATAAGCTTAACCTTGAGCTCGAGGATATCCAGTGAAGAATCGGTAACACGGCAGTGACCCTATGACACAAAAATTTATTACAGCAAGCTCATAACTGAGCTAAGAGCCAAATTATTACAAGCAGAGGTCACTGACCACAAATATCAAACAATGGAAGGAAAACTATGCTATTAAGTTTGGCAAACTTAACAAATGGCCTAAGAGGCCTGAAGCATAACGATGACGTCCCAGCCCATAGATTCCAGGCTGCCGGCCGGGAACCCCAAGCTACTCCTCGGTGTCGATGTAGTATGGAACTGATCTTCAGCGAACACTTACTCTGCCAAAAGTATCAACAAATCAAGGGTGAGTACAGGGTGTACTCCATAAGACTTATGGCTGGTGGAGTTGTTTTGCATAAAGTCATATTTGTTTCTAAAACAAGAGGGAGAAGAAGAAGCTCGTCTAATCAGAATATTTTAAAAGGGGATAAGAATGCGACATATCCAAAGCCATCTGAACCCTAACTAGAATCACCCCCTCATACCCATGAGGAAGCATCCTTAAGCACACGTTGATCTGCAAAGTTTTACAATTAGGTTATAGTGCTCTATGATCATCACGTCCTTTCCCAAGTCGTCCATAACTCCGGACACGGATTTTCAAAAATATTATTACCCTGTAGGGGTGTACAACTTTACCCACACGTACTAACCTTCTCTTAATGCCACATGATTAGCCCTCTTCCTTGGAAGGCCGGCAGAGGGTGGTTAGACACGACCTTTACCTTGCTTTCGCCGAGACCATGAGTCATGCCCTAAGGATGGTTCCGCCGTAACGGTTCAAATCGCGAAACCGGTCCCTAGAGATAGGAGGCGAGGTTGCTTTACCAGGGGCGCTATCTACCCCAAGCAACCCGGTCCATGCTTCTATACCTGTTATGAATGCACCTCCTTCACCGCCTTCGAGAAGATCCAGAATGCATGTCCAATGGAACCCCCGAACTATGTGACTCATGGAATCTACTAGGCAAGTTAGTCACTCGTGAGGTTTTCTAGGCCCTGTGTGGTTGTACGCTCGTCTTGGTTCAAGAGGCAATAACTTCAGGTCCTAGGGGTGGCGAGAATAGGACTACAAAAACCACATCCCACCGTGTCCTCCCATACAAGCCTTAGCATGTTTAATCTTTACCACTGGTCTCATCTCATCACGTTCTCCTGTCATACTAGATTCTCTACATATGATACATCATCTAGATGAACCAGCACTAACAGCTATGCATGGCCAAGCAGACTCAGATAAAAGCTCTAGTAGTGCACACCAGCCAAACCTAGTTATGCTAGGAGTAGTGGATCAGGTAATATAAGCTCAAAGGGAGTAATGCAACAGATAGGATAATCTATATATCGATAAAAGACCATAGTAGAGTCATATGCATTATGGAAGGAATTGATATACTTTTGAAAGCATAGGATTGTATCATGGTGGGGCTATGCTTTCCTTTGCCCATTGATAACTAATAAGTAGATCTTCAGAATCCTTGTACTTGACTTGGTTACAGTTGGTCAAGTATTGATCTTTGATCTTCGACGGTCTTGATCTCAGTCTTCGATTTCGATCTCGATACCGTATTCTACAGGGATGAGCCAAATCACCGAAAAGAAAGGGAAACAATCAACACATGATATCAATGCAATGCTCAAGCAAGGGTGATGATATGGCAAGTTAAATTGTATCAAAATGTAACCCTAAGGCATGCTCGACAATTTAATCGGGGTTCCGAGGGGTATAAACCCTAATTCGGAGAAACTCCAGAAACACCTATGAGGGGTTACTATGTTCTTCTAATTAAACTTGTCTTGAAAGTTATTGAACAATGCATGCATGAGGGATATATTATTTGTATTTTTTGGACTTATAAATAATTAGATATTGAATTTACAAGTTTTATTCATTTTCTAAAATTATTAAACCATATTAAAAGCTTTACTGCGTCACTATGACATCGGCACCGGGTCAGGGGCATTTCTCACCGGGACAGAGACTATCCCCAAAGGCTGACTGGTGGGCCTCAGGGCCACGTCGGTTGCCACAGTGGCAGAGGTTACGTGGTGCCTACATCATAGCCCCGCGAGCGCCACGTCGACACCACATGGGCGCCTCGCGGGATCGCCGGAGTACACGTCGGCCGACCGGGGGGGGGGGGGAGGGGGGAGATGCTACAGGGAACGGGAGGAGGCGTGCTAGGGCTCATTCAAAAGAGCGCACAAAGGCGGACCTACCTATAGTGGCACCACCGGTTCTTGGTCACCAGAGCGAAAACTTCACCGAGCAGCGATGGAGGAGCTTACAGATGATCGGCATGCGATGGCTATGGTGCGCGAGGGTGGCAAAGGAGAGGTCCAGGAGGACCGGCTGCTCACCAGGAATGCAGTGGTGCGGTCGTTGACGCCAGGGGAGGTCAGACGGCGTCGGCAACGTCGATGAAGGCGTCGTCTAGAGGCAGGGATAACGACGTCGATGACGGAGATTACGGGCGCCCCTCTTCAATTGCTTTGTCACGGAAGTAGAGGGCAGCTAGGCGGAGCACGTGGGCACACCGGCTTGGCTCGGGGCGGCTCGAGATGGCAGCAATTCGTCGGCGAGGCTTAGCTAGGGTTTCGGGCCTGCGCGGAACCGAGAGGAAGAGAGGGCGTGCAAGGGGGAGAGGATAAGGCGAGAGATACGTGTGTGGCGGTCTTATCGTCCTCTAGAGCTCGACGGACGGTGCACGGTTTGCGGTGGAGATCGACGACGCCGGTGGTGACAGACAGCTGCTTGCTATCGTTGACGAAGACGACGACGAGGGAGGAGGCCGAACCGGTACGGGCCACGAAATGCTGCGCGAGCAGCGGGGAGATAGAAAAGAGGGGATGGGCTGCAGCCTTTTAGGGTTAGATGGCTCCATTTTTTAAAACGAAACCTTTTCTTTTTCTATTTTCTTGTTTTCTCTTTTGTAATTCATTTTGAAATCTGTTTTGTATATTTCAACAATACCAGAAGGTTTTATAAAACTAGTAAAATATTGTGGGGCCCTTTTATTCCATTTGGGATCCCGAATTTTGGCACGTCTCAAAATACCAAAACCATTTGTAGATGTTTTCAAGAGAGGAAGGGTATTAGGGTTTTGATTTATTTCTTCTTGCATGCATTTTATAATATGATGATCATAATGCACAATCAAACCCTAATATAAGAATAACTAAAAACTAGGGTGTTATAGATTTCCACTGCCTCACTATAATCCTGCAACCATGTAGATGGCATAGCAGTTCCATCATAGGGCTTGATCGTCTTGTCAATCCGGAAACCCTTGTGGTAAGTTGTGGCCCATATGACTGGGCTGAAACAACATGGTCCCAAGTACTGTCCTTCCTAGGCTTCATAGATCTTGTCGAGGTGCGAAATAGCATCGTACGGATTCGGGTTTCCTTTGTGATTGTTGCCACCATGGGAAGGGATACGTGAGCGACACGGTCCTCCTCCGCCATGCTGGATTCTAGGTGGTGATGGTGGCGGTGGTAGCGGTGGGTTAGCCTTCTTGTCGTTGCCCTCCTGCGACTCCTCATGCCTGTCGCAGTTTCTTGTCGGACGCGGAGGGTCATGGCATGACCTGATCGTGTGCCCGTTGTTGCCACTACTCTCTCCGTCATAACGAGGCTGCTCCACATTGTCATGAATAATGATGCCGCCCTGCAGACGTCTAGGTGGAGGCATGCTTGTATAGTGGTGAGCCTTTGGGTCTTCATGATGTCGCGAATGTCGGGGAGATGGAGGCGAGCGATGGGGTTGAGCTTTACCTCCATGGTTAGAGGATATGGGGATAGCGTTAGTCATGTTGCATGCATCCCTCCGTCTTTGTTCTGATGAACTCATGCGAGATCCAACACCGTGAGGAGATCTTGCCTTGTGCTCTTTGGGGGCATTAGACTGGCAATATGTCGGGTTAGACTCAAGCCTCTAAGAGGTGGCCTTTTCCTGTTGTTTGACGGCCTTGGCTAAAAGGTCATAGACCTGATCCAAAGCTGCGGGCGATCTATCCTTCCCAAGAGAAGTCTTGGTGATGGCCATGTTGAAGGCGGGTGTGGGCATGGCCTTCTTTCCATCTTTGTAAATGTATGGCTTCGCTTGTGCCGGCTTCCTCGGAGCCCACCCCAAGTTATGTCGTATGCCAGGATCATTGACGACATGAGCCGGAGACTTCTTGTTCTTCTGCTTCTTGAGAAAATTCTTGTATTCTGTCTCCTTGGATTTAGCCACCTTGATTGATTTCTATGCTCTAGCCAGATCTTGATCTAGCTTTGTGCCTTGCTCCATGATGTTCTGTGCCTCCTCGAAAAGCTTCTCGCGTTTCTCATCAAGCTGGATGACGGACCAAATATGAGCAACGGTCATGGGCTCGATGAGAAAGTTGCCATACGTCACTCTATCCGCTGAAGTGATTTGGGCAGCCATAGACATAGATGACGGTGGTGGTGGTGAATTTGTTGTATTAGCGTTGTTGGGTCTGGGGCAAGTTCCCGCGGCTTCTTCATGGGGATTTCCAAAGGAGGCATGGACCTTGCTGGAATATTGTCGGTGTTTTCAGCCACTGCCTTCTCGGTGTCGCGTGGCTTTAGAGGAGATGCTCCGGTTTGCTGATCTTCCTCGATCACATTCTCGATGGCGACTAGCACCTGATGGGAGGTGACGACCTTGTTGGTGCACTCCTCGCACTCGATATCGTCCTTGATCTCCTTCATGGCAGTGTTGAGTTCTTGCGCGTTAACCTCCACTTCCTCCGAGTCCATGTTGATGTCGGTGTAGAGCACATCCAGGACAGAGTCAGAGGGAGCGTCAGTTTCTTCGATGGCGGAGGATGATGCTGAGGCAGTGGGGCCGTTAGGTGGTGGCAGCGGTGGCCCGGGTAAGGCGACGATGTCGGCCTGGCCTTGCTCATTGATAGCTTCGAAACTGTTAACGGTGTTGACCATCTGAGCGAGAGTCAGGTTTCCAGTAGCCTGCTGCCTCCAGAGCGTATGCCGGAGAAGTGTGCCGCGCATGAGACCTTCAAGAAAGTGGTAGATCACGTTGTTGTTGGGATATCCCTCCAAGTCAGCCCTCATCCGGACCCGTCTAGCGAGGTAATCTCAGGGGTTCTCACCATCTCTCTGAACGCAACGAGCTAGGTCGAAGATGGTCACAACACCGATAAAGTGTCACCTTTGCTTTCTAGAAGAACGAGGTAACCCGACGAATTTGCATTGGTCCTCCACCATTATATCCTGCACATGGGCGGTTTGGGTGGCCTTGAATTTTCCGATCCAAGCCGGAAACTTCATAGAGATATCCGACTTCGATCCTTCCATGAACGTATCCTCCCCGGAGGCGGTCCATGCGGGTCTTAATGATCCTCCGACATCCTAGGAACTAGTGCCCGCGCCGGTTTCGCCGATGAAGAGGTGTCCCCGATAGGAAAAATGGAGCACCAGGTGGGGTTCGAATTTGCCAAGATCCATAACTCATCAGGAGGGATGATCGGAACATTGCTGGAGAAGAAGACATGCTCGATGGCTACGGTGTCTTCTATTCCTCGAAGAGATTGGACCTCGTCCGGTGTAAAGCTAGAAGCGCCTCATGCCCCACGGTGGGTGCCAACTGTCGTGGTATTGCTAACAATGACGCCATGGAGGGATCCTCACAGGACGTGTTTAGAGAGGTGGGTGAAGGCGGCTAGTTGGTGGGTATGAGGTAACACAGCTGACCCAGGTTCATATGCCACGACAGTGGCGGAATTCTACTCCTGCTATAAATCCATATAATGGAAATACGCTGAGTTACAGGGATTGGTTCTCCGTGCGAGGTGATATGAGTTATGCCCTAAAGTCTCCCAGAGGTCTGGCTTATAAAGGCGCGAAAACCTAGGGTTACAGGGAAAATTCCTAGCCACACAGGTTATAGAGTTCTACACTAACTCAAACTAGTCTTACATGTCTTACACTCCAAGGATCCGGGTTGGATGACAACTACAGTATATCCTTCCTTTATCCGGCATGGGCCTCCCTTTTAGATCCATCTAACTGGGTTGCCCAGCAGGCCATGGGACTTGCTACCAACTATGGGACACTCGGCTTAGCCGGATTATAGACATGCAATGGTGATACCCATTTAGTATATCCCAAACATAGGGGGCCCAAGTCATGAATTTAATGCTCGCGCCTACAAGGTGCATAATCCCATACACAAAAAGAGAGGAAATAAGGGCAAGAAGGGTCCCAACTCCTCTAAATTGGCCAAGCAACACAAGGCGGGCAAGGGGGAGGCAAGGCCCCAGGACTGCTTCCGCTATGGCTCCAAGACTGACTTCTCCAGGCAGTGTCTGGCCCCTAAGAACGTCGTGGACGCGTTCAAGGCCAACAATAAGTCACGCGAGACACACCTTGTCCAGGTGGAGGCATCACTAGTGCCCGGAGCGGCGCTCATGCACAACGTCACGCCCGTAGTGGTGCATGACGTAGCACATGTGGCATCACCTTTAGCTGTTCCCACGAGCGCCAATGTGCCAATGGAGATAGAGCACGTCGTGCCCCCTCCCGTTCCCTAGCTGGACATTGCCGCTGCCTTGGCAATGATAAGCAATGAAGAGAAGATCAACAAGCTAGAGATATCAGCTAGGGTTGATGGTTTCTTTGCAGATCCACCTAGCTTATTTTTGTTGTTATTTACTTCAAGATTTCATTCGGCAAATAATTTGATACAATATTTTGATATGGTTGTAATCTCTATGCATGAGAGCAAAACATTTATTTGTTTCCGGTGATTGGATGACATTTATTTCATTCATTTATTCCATTATTTAATAAGATATGGTTGGGTTATGTTTTGAAATGTTTATGTGTTTGCTTATTTGATGTAGCATCTTCCTTGCTACATTAAATTAGTTAGACACTATATTTTAGAACACGTATGGTGCCCAAATGGAGGAAACGTGCCTTGCTAATAGCGGCACCACAAATACCATCTTGAGAGAAACAAAGTACTTTGAGTCTATTACCAAAAACCCCGGTGACATAATGACCATCACCGGCTTCGGTCCAAATGTAGTTGGCTCCGGAATAGCAACTATCATACTCCCGAATGGAAAAACTTTGATCATTGAAGAGGCATTTTTGTACCCGGAGTCGACTCGTACTCTCTTGAGTTTTAGAGACATATGTGCAAATGGTTTCCATATAGAGACCGATGATGATGAGAATGGAAGGAGTTCCTACTCATTACCTAGCGCAGCAAAAATGGTAAACATGTTGTCGAAAGACTTCCTTCATTAGCTACTGGGATGTACTACACTAAGATAGTAGCACCACCTGTTTACACTACCCTTAAGACTGTCTTTATAAGATCTGAACTATTCTGCCTTTGGATGATAGGTTAGGCCATCCCGGTCTTAGGATGATGAGAAATATAATTAACAACTCGAATGGTCATGTTAATGTGAAAAATTTCCCGAATCCTGGTGATTTTGTGTGCTCCGCATGCTCTATGGGGAAATTGATCATTAGACCGTCCCTCCTAAAGGCAAAGGATGAAATCCCCGCGTTCTTGGAAAGTATACAAGGGATATATATGGTCCAATTCAGCCCCTCTTGGGGCCGTTTTGGTACTTCATGGTGCTCATTGATGCTCCATCTAAATGGTCCAATGTTTGCCTGTTGTCAACAAGGAACCATGATTTTACAAAGTTGATCTCTTAGATCATACAAATATAGAATAAATTCCTTGATTATCGTTTAAAGTCTATTGAATGGATAATCCTGGAGAATTTACTTCAAAGGCATTCGATGATTATTGCATAGCAACATGAATCAAACTTGAGCACTCTGTACCGCACGTCCACACTGAAAATGGAACTATGGAGGCATTAATTAAAAGAATTAAAATCATTGCCCGACCACTCCTTCTAGGTTGTAATTTAACAACAACAAGTTGGGGTCACGCGGTGTTACACACTGCCAATCTCATCAACTTTTGACCATGATCCTACAACATCCACTCTCCTATCCAACTTGCGCAAAGGTCGGCACCAAAAATTTCCCACCTCCGTAGGTTCGGCTGCCAGGTATATGTACCTATACCACCACCCAGCGATCAGCAATGGGACCGCTCCGTAAGTCAGGGATATACGGTGATTATGAGACCGTGTCCATAATCAGGTTCTTGGACCCCGTGATAGGCGACTGTCACACGACCTATTTTGCTGACTACATTTTTGACGAGGATCTGTTTCTGACTTTGGGGGGAGGCAATCAACCCCTGATGAAAAAAGTCGAGAAACCACGTGGAAAGCCACGAGGATCCATGATCATGACCCGCCCACTATTGAGTCTAATCAAGAAGTCCAAAAGATACTACATTTGCACTCCTTAGCAAATCAACTACATGATCATTTTAGTGATTTAAAGACTGTGACAAAGTTGCATGTTCTAGCAAGCAATGCACTGGAAAGGGTTAAAATACCAAAGAAAAATGATGTTATACCCGCTCCCGTCCTAAGGCCTAAGAGGGTGCAGAATTCGATTTCTCAAATCCCAAGTACCCAGGGATGCCCGAAGAAATATGATAAGTGAGATTTATTACAGTATACCCCTAAATAGGGTAGCCAGTTGAGACCTGACACAAGTACGGATATTTCAATGCACGAAATTCTGGACTTGAATTTTCCTATATCGGAAATACCCAGCAAAGTTGTGTGTGCACACATCGGAGTGGGAAAGCTAAAGGACCTAGCCCCCATATTGGGAAATCCGGTGGAGCAAGAGGATGTGCATGCTGCACTCCATGACGAAATGGCCATTAACTATGTTAATTCGGGTGAGTAATGCAACCGAGCCATGGAAAATTTCGACATTACTTTTGTCAAGAAAATTGCCTCAATAATAGATCTTGGCCCTGAGCCTAACACGCTCGCTGATTGCAATAAAAGGTCAGATTGGAACGATTGGCAGAAGGAAATCACCATTGAATTATTATTGTTAAAAAAAGAGAGGTTTTTGGACCTGTTTGTCTAAATCCTCCCCACATTCGTCATGTTGTCCATAAGTGGTTTTTGTTTGAAAGAGAAATGAGAATAAATAATTAGTAAGATACAAACAAAGGCTCGTTGCTCAAGGTTTCACTCAGCGACCAGGAGTCGACTTTGAGGAAACTTACTCCCCGGTCATGGAGGGAATTACCTTTAGATACTTGATGTCAATGGCAGTAAACATGGACTTAAAAATTAAATTGATGGATGTTGTTGATACCTTCGATCTGGATTACGGATGTAGTATAGTTCTTTTTCCCTAGTAGACCTAGGTTTATTGAATCCTCGGGAAGCAGAAAGCAAAGTGAAGTTACTTTAACGGACGTTCAGGAGTTTTATAATTCCTTTTGTGTTTTCATCGGACCAAGAGTTTGTGATCTTTTTGTTGTTGTTAACGATGGAGAGAGAGAGAGGGCCTAGGGCTTTTGGTTTCACCAGTAGCTGTACAAAACATATGATGTGAATAAATGATAATAATAAAGTATGCATGTAATTGTTAGAGCAAGAAAATTATATGTGGGTAGTGCATCCATAATTGCTATTGCCTCCGCAACTTCTTATAGCAACAACCTACTAGTATCATCCATAGAAGAAAGAGAACTAATGATATGCATAGTGATTTCACCATTAATTTCAAATAAATCCCTCACATACAGTCGTACTACCCCTTCTGTCATTGGGGTTCCCAACCTATAGATCATTCATCACTCACACTCCCTATACCTGGATCAATCCTTGGGGTCCTGGGTACCTGACAAGTCCTTAGATTGAGTCAAGAGAGGGTACAATAATCATCATGTCATACAAACTAATACATGATACCAACTATGATGAATAATATGCACAAAAAGCTAAATGGCTAGACCGAAGCCCTTAGCCCAAGGAGAATTACTCACAGACAGAGATGAAATCAACAATCATAAACATTGTAATAGAGATCATAAGATTGATAGCAAATTGTCTTACAATGTCGCCAATTAGAGAAGAGATCTACTATTACAAGTGGTCGAATATGGCTATGGTGGTGGTGAAGGGTTTGGAGATTAGATCTAGATTTATTCCTCTAGCGTGGTGGCTTCTCGTGGCAGGGAGAGTTGAGGTCTAAAAGAGAGGGTTTTATCATCGCCTAAAGCCTCTTTATATAGGGGTCCCTTCACGAAAGTTATTCTTTTTAACCTAACAGAGTCGATGGCAACTATACGGCCAGAACGATACGACCGAAATTTTATTCCCGCCTTATAGTTGGTCATTAAAGGCACTAGATCCGCATCACGACTCCTGGTTTCTTTGACATGTTGGAAATATCGTATCTTTGACTTTAATATTGTGATTCCCATCATTATACATCATTATCTACGTAGGGAAAAATAGCAAGAAAGGATTGCATACCCCTTTGATCATTAGGCATTAGTGGCAGGGTTTAGAGAGTTATTTCATCAAATATATGAATAATATCTAGTTTAAATGTGAGTGTGGATGGCTATATTTCACATCCATCAACCTCCCCAATCTTAAACTTGATCATCCTCGAGCAAGAAAACCAAAATAAAAAAGAAACTCGACATTTAAACTAAAATAACAAGATGATGATCTAACTCATGATTGGTAGTCTCATGTTTCCTCCACTTTATTAATCTGAAAAACTTCAACATAGATAGAGTAATGGCAAGCATATCATACGGGTTTTATGAATCCTTATAGTAAGCAAAATTATTGTAAGCATGGATTATTCATATGAGTAAAATTTATTCCATGTCATGTAATCAACTCATAAGCTTGCCTTTGAACAATAAAGTATAATTATGTAAAATTGAGAGTGTGAGAGTTCGTCATAAAAAGAATATACACTAAAGTATCTCAATTCTGCCACATCAATAAATCAAGACTTTTCAAGCACTACTTTTCTATTCATTGTCCTTCAAGAATTTCAGTTCTTAAGTAATTGGGAGCATGCCAAAAAAATTCATTAGTTTATAGGGCTGTGATGGACACTTGTGGCATCACTAAGGTTTTTGTTCATTTTGCATAATGTTTACTCATATCAGCTAGAGGAGTGATTCCATCATGAACATAGCTACCTGGGAGTGCCAAGAATCATACCCATTATAGCATTGCTGCTACAAATGTTTAATCAACTCATAGCCAAAATCTAGGAGTTTCCTCCATGAATATCATTCGTAGGCTAGCGGAGTCATTGGCATCCCATGAAATTTGAAACACATAAAACTATATCATTCTTATGATTCACAAGTCAAACTTTGGCATGCTCACAAAAACCGCTAAACATTAATTCAATTGAAAAAATCCTTTCAAAGAGAGCTATCAAGTTAATCATTATTTTCTATGGTGTTGAGTGTCTCTAGGAATAATCTTTCAAGACTAAACACTATAACACACAAGTCTTCAATTTTGAGAATTTTTCTTATTATAATTGTTTAGCATATTTTCATGCAAGACTTGGTCAAATACAAGAGCTAGAACAAAACATACTCAACTAAATACCCATGCAAGCAAAAAATTTACTACAATACAGAGACTCACTCCACCGATATAATATCTTATCGTTTACTACTAACTAGAATGGGTTTCTCAAACTTCAAAAGTGGGGAGTTATAAGGCATACCTCTCATGTTTGGTTCCACTTCTCTCTTCCCTTTTGATTTGTTTCTTGGAAACTCAATGTCGGTCACTCTCCTACAAATACATGAGAACCTCGAGGCGAAAATAAAAGAAAGAGGGAAAATAAGATCAATGGAGAAATATTTTTGTGGTTTTTGAGAAGGGGAATTAAGGAATAGAAAATTGGCGACCCGAGGACGAGCTCAAACCTTAGGGTTTGAAAAGAAGAAGTAAAGCTCTCGTTTACTTCAATCAAAAAAGGTAGGTCATAACACAGATTGAATTAGACCTTACTCAATCACTCATCGCTGGAAAAAGTAGAGCGATTTCCTCGCAAAAAAAGCACGAGGGCAAAGCTCGGCTTGAAAATCTCGAGAAAAAAATAAAATAACTAAATATAAAGTGTTGGGAAAACCAACACGAGTGCTTATAAACTCAAATAAAAAGCATAACCTAGAAAATAAAATAAAACAAATGAACTCCAAATAAAAATAGATAGAAAACCTCCCCAAGCTTAGGCTTTTGCAAGCCCTTCAAATCAATGAGGTGGCGTGAAAATTTTGTAACTCTAGTCTGCAAATTTCGTTGATAAGTTACTTGTTGTTTCTCGGAGGTTCAGGGCGAGATTATGCATCCCCTCCATAGTTCCTCCAAGTTCTTGAAAATCTTGATATGTAGCGAACCGGTTTGGTGGCTGCTCCTCTTGATAAGGAACTTCTTGCTCCTCCTCTTGGTCCTCATCCTCATCCGGAATCTCCTCCTCGGGTTGGTGTTTCTCAACCTCCAAGTCATAAAGCACACATCCTTCCTCGATAGAGAAAAGACCATTAGGCAGAGGAGCGGGGTAGAGATGCACAGCTCCAGCAATATGCAGGTAATAAACACCACCTCTCCTAGTGAGAATTCTACAAGCTTTTAAAGTAGAGAAATCAACACATCGCTCACCTAGCACTGGTTGCAACTCACCTAGGTCGATGCCCAGGGCATTGGGAAGCACGGTGATGACACCTCCACATGTGCTTGGTCCTTGGCTTTGGGAGGATTGGTACTCCAAGTAGCACACAACAATTGCACCCAAGTGGAGTGTCAAGTTGTTATTGTTGAAAGCAACTTTTGCAAGGACTAATATGTCCTCCTCATTGAGTCTTATAATCTCATTACACGCCTGCAAGGTGTTAGCAATAACATAGAACAAATAGCGAATAGCAGGATGTTGAATATATTTCCCTTTGCTGACTCTAGAAGTGAAGCTCATTCTATTATAGTAGAGTTATAGGGAAGGTACTATGCCAGTAAAAGATGCACGTAGAGAATTAGGATCATTGTTTGGTAAAATAAGGCAATTGCACGATTCATCAAGTGTTAATGTATAATTGTGGTTCATAAGTCAGAAAGAAATAGTGTCCTCTCCTTGCCATGTTCTAACAGTGCTTTGAAATGAACTTAAAAATTCAAGAGTTAACCGGCGATAAGTAGGTACATCATGAAATACAAAGTTTTGCAGGCCAACCCTATTGCAAAGTAAATTGAAGTCATTCTAAATACCGAGTTGGTTCAATATGATGGGACAAGCCCACTTGGTTGCCTTCACTTCTCGATTCTTGATCTTGTTGAAGCGATCATGTTGGAGCTCATTCCTGAACCGTATCCCAATGAGGTCCTGAGCTGCAGCAGTAGCTTGAGAAGAAATCACAGTGGCATGAGCACGCGTTTGGCTCCTTGTGTTCATCTTACAAAATAAATAAATAAGAAAGACAAAAATAAAACTTTTTGATCCAACAATAATAAGCATAACATATTCCTCATCATAGCACACTAAAGAATCTCCTCAACATAATATTCTAGGCAAGAGAATCATAGCAACTAGTTCAAAGTAAGTCTCACCCTAGATTTATAATGACAATAGATCAGAGATGAATTTGCAAAAAATAATTGGAGGATCGGAGGAGAAACATACCATAGATCACTTGTGTGCGAGGAAATCGAACGAAATTGAGTAGAGGTGAAGATCCCTTGAGGTTTTGAGAGAGTTTGGAGGTAGCAGAGAGAAAAAGGATTTAAATTTTGGTGTTTTGGGTACCTTCTTGTGCGTTTAAGTGGTCGGACGCGACTATACGGTCGAAACTATATGGCCAGAACAATTTGTTCTGCCGTATAGTTGGTCTGACGGCAAAAATTAGGGTTTCTAGGGTTTCTTTCCTGCCGGATGTATCTATACGGCCAGAACTATATGGCCGGACCAAAATGGTCCCGCCATATAGTTGGTCGTTAAACCTTCTATATTGGTAGAAGAAAATTTTTCAATGGCTCAAATAACTATACGGCTGGAATTTTTATTCCCGCTGTATAGTTGGTCATTAAAGGTACTGTATACATCAAAAAAATTCTATTTCTTCAAGAATTATCTTTTAGACTGAAACTTAGCAAAACACAATGTTTTGATAGAAAAATGACAGACTAAATTGTCAACTAGAATTAGCATATATAAAACATGAATTTTAGTACCACTGAATCTCTCTTTCTCACTGGAGTTTTCTAGCACTCTTTATTCAACATAAAATTTAAACTAAAACTTAAAAACTTTACTCAAACCTTTATTTAACATGGGTTGCCTCCCATGCAACACTCTTTCATGGTCAATAGCTTGACCTTGATGTTGCTCACTTAGGCCAGATGACTGGAACACCCACTCCAAAATAGTTGGCCTCCTTCTCATCCTGCTTGGCTTTCTTTTTCCTGGGAAAATGAATAACAAAAGGATCCCGCGAAGGAAATTTGAGCTTCATGTTTCCTTCATGCAGATTAGTCAAAGCCTTAATGGTTCTTAAGAAAGGATAGCCTAATATGATAGGAGCAGTAGCATCTTTAGGCATGTCAACAATAACAAAATCAATAAGATCATGGCAACCTTTAATGTATACTAAGGTGTTCTCTTTAATTCCTACTACTTGTTTGTAGGTAGAATCAGCTAGATGCAATTTTAACTCGGTGATTTCAAAAGAACCAAAGTTTAAGTTATTCAAAAGACTCTTTGGAATTGTTGAAACACTTGCACCTAAATCACAAAGTGCAGATATTTCATTAGTCCCAATTTTAATCTTAATAGTAGGGTCAAATATATCATCAATATTAATAGGTAAGTTTTCAGCAATTTTCATATATTCTTCCTCATGCCCACATACCTTTATTGCTACCTGATTAACGAAGTGTTGATAAATGGCTTCCTGAGTTACTTCACTTACCAGAATCTTGATATTGATCCTTTTTACAAGATCTTCAACTATGTAATTGGGTGAAGGAGCATTTCTATAGTCAAGTTCTTCAGGCTCCTCCATTTGGATTATTATCATCTTGAGGTCTTCTACTAGATTGGGCTCAGCTTTACCTACAAATTTAGGTAGAATGAGAGTTTGACTCTTGGTTATCTTACCTAGTTGTACCTCAACAATCCTTGTTTTTTCTTGGAGGTCCTGCAAATCATTCATCAAACTTACATCTTGGTTATATAATTTACCAAGCATAGCATCATGGTTCTCCGTTATTTTAACTAGGATATTATTTTGCTCATTTTTTGAATCTATAAAAGATTTAAGAGTTTCCTAGAGACTACCATTACTTGATGCCATATTATTATTAGAGTTACCTGTAGGACTAGAATAGTGTTTCTGAAAATTTCGATTATAATTCTTCTTCCAAGCAGGGTTATAATCATTACGAGCTATGAAGTCTATTTGTTCAATATTTGGTTCGAGAGTAGCCCTTACCTGGGGGTTTCCTTTCCTTTGAAGGCTAATATGAGCTCATCCAACTTAGCATTGAGTACTTCATTTTCTTGAGGTGTGACGGAGTTCACCTTATTCGTGTTTGATCATTACACATGCCATTTGGCATGGTTATCTTGCATATTTGTCTAGCATCTGCTTTGCTTCGATAATTTGTTTATCCATAAATTTTCCTCTAGTTGAAGTATCAATCATAGACTTAGACACAGGGTTAAGAGCATTATAAAATAAATGGAGAATTAACCAATATTCCATCCCATGGCTGGGACAGTTTCTCATGCATTCTTTTATTCTCTCTCATGCAAGCACTAGTGGCTCACGATCTTCCTGTCTAAAAACAGTAATATTAGATTTTAGTTGCATAGTCTTTGTAGGTGGAAAGGATTTAGTCATAAAAAAAGAAGTACATTCCACCTATGATGCAATCGTATTTACAGGCAAAGATAACAGCCATTCTTTTGATCTTCCTCTAAGAGAGAAAGGAAATAAGTGCAACTTGACCGCGTCGGGGTCAACATCTTTAATGCGCATCATATCACATATTTCAGTAAAAGTATTTAAGTGCATACCTGCATCTTCAATAGCAAAGCCTCCAAATTGATTATGTTGAACCAAACTTAAATAGTGGGGCTTAATTTCATAATCCTCAGCAGTAATTGTTGGCTGAGTAATAGGAGTACACAAATAATCATTGTTGGGAGTTCCAAACTCCCCAAGATTCTGTTCATCCATATTTCCTATATTTTTGGATTTTCTTAAACAAATACTAACGATAGTAAAAACAAGAATTAAAAGACTAACTAATTTTTTTGGTCTTTCAAATAAAGACTGAAAGTAAACTAACAAAATTAAAAACAATAATTAAAACTAGCAAGGTTCCTACTAACCTCACCAGGGTAGCTATTGCTTCCCCGGCAACGGCGCTAGAAAAAGGGTTGATACCTTCAATACGGATTACAGATGTAGTATAGTTTTTTCCCTAGTATACCTAGGTTTATCGAATCTTCGAGAAGCAGAAAACAAAGTGAAGTTACTTTAACGGACCTTCAGGAGTTTTAGATTCATTTTGTGTTCTCACTGAACCAAGAGTTTGCGATCTTTTTTTTGTTGTTAACAATGGAGAGAGAGGGGGCCTGGGGCTTTCGGTTTCACCAGTAGTTGTGCAAAACATCTGATGGGAATAAAAGATAATAATAAAGTATGCATGTAATTGTTAGAGCAAGATAATTATATGTGGGCAGTGCATCCATAATTGCTATTGCCTCCGCAACCGCTTATAGCAATAACCTACTAGTCTCATCCATAGAAGAAAGATAACTAATGATATGCATATTGATGTCACCATTAATCCCAAGTAAATCCTTCACATACAGCCGTACTACCCCTTCTGTCACTAGGGTTCCCAACCTACAGATCAGTCATCACTCACACTCCCTATACCTGGATCAATTCTTTGGGTCTTGGGTACCTAATAAGTCCTTAGATTGAGGCAAGAGAGGGTACAATAATCATCATGTCATACAAACTAATACATGATCCCATCTATGGTAAATAACATGCACAAAAAGCTACATGGCTAGGCCAAAGCCCTTAGCCCAAGGAGAATTACTCACACATAGAGATGAAATCAACAATCATAAACATTATAATAGAGATCATAATATTGATAGCAAATATTCTTACAATGTCGCCAATTGGAGAAGAGATCTACTATTACATGTGGTGGAATATGGATATGGTGGTGGAGAAGGGTTTGGAGATTAGATCTATATCTATTCCTCTGGCGTGGTGACTTCTGGTGGCAGGGAGAGTTGAGTTTGAAAAGAGAGGGTTTTCTCGGCGCCCGAAGCCTCTTTATATAGGGGTCCCTTCACGAAAGTTGTTCTATTTGACCTAGTGAAGTCGATGGAAACTATACGGCCGAAACTATACGGCTGGAATTTTATTCCCGCCGTATAGTTGGTCACTAAAGGCACTAGATCCACTTCACGGCTCCTGGTTTCTTTGACGTGTTGGAAATATCGTATCTTTGACTTTAATCTTGTGATTCCCATCATTATACGTCATTATCTGTGTAGAGAAAAATAGCAAGAAAGGATTGCATACCCCTTTGATCATTAGGTATTAGTGGCATGGTTTAGAAAGATATTTCATAAAATATATGAATAATATCCAGTTAAATGTGAGTGTGGATGGATATATTTCACAACCATCATTTGTCACCACTTACCTATATGGTAACTTGGATTCAGACATATACATAAAAGTACCAGAAGGTATCCCTATCGCGAACCAGGATAGAGCAAACAAGATATTATAGAGTGTTTAGCTTAAGAAATCATTGTACGGACTAAAACAATCAGGTAGGACGTGGTATAATCGTTTAAGCAATTTCCTTCATCAGAAGGTCTATGCAAGAAATGAAGATTGCCCATGTGTTTTTATACGGAGATCCCAGGATAGTTTATGTATTATCATGGTGTATGTGGACGATTTGAATATAATCGGTACACCTGACGATATTGAGGAAGCGAGTTCCTACCTTATGTCGGAACTCGAGATGAAAGACTTAGGCAAAACCAAGTTCTGCCTGGGTCTGCAACTTGAGCATTCCCCTGCTAGGATTCTAGTGCACCAGTCGGTCTACACCCAGAAGAAGTTGGAATGATTTGGGTTTCACAAAGCATATCATTCTAAGACCCCGATGGTCAGAACATCTTTGGAGCAAGACAAGGACCCGTTCAAGACAAAATAAGAGGGGGAGGAAATTCTGGGTCCGGAATTCACATACTAAAGTGCAATTGGTGCACTTATGCACCTCGCTAATTGTACACGGTCCTACAAAGAGACATTGGAAAGGTGTTAAGGACATCTTCCGGTACCTGCAAGGGACCAAAGACCTTGGCTTGTTTTACCAAAAGAACCAATACCTATCAGTTGTAGGATATGCAGATGATAGGTACCTTTCAGACCCACACACGTCCAAGTCATAGACTAGATATGTTTTCCTTTATGGTGGAACAACAATTTCCTATAAATCTTCTAAGCAAATTCTTGTGTCAACTTTGACAAATCACTCGGAAATCATAGCATTATATGAAGCATCACGAGAATGTGTATGGCTTCAACGAGTAGTCGGCCACATCCAGATGTCATGTGGGCTGAACACTGTACAAACCCCAATAATTATATATGAAGATAATGCTGCTTGTGTTGCACAAGTCTAGACGGGTTACGTGAAGAGCAATCTTACAAAACATATAAATCTCAAGTTCTTCTAAGCACATGAATTGAAAAATATGAACGAAGTTAAGATCTTGCATAATAAGTCATGTGAAAATCTAGATGATTTATTCACTAATTCATTATCAGCATCTTCTTTTGAGAGATGTGTTCGTGGAATTGGTATAATGAGGCTTAGGGAGATGCAAGGTTTAGGGGGAGAATCTTCACAAACTCATCGCTAAAATCTCAATCTCGAAGATTGAGTACTTAACTTTGTAGTTGGGTGAATTGTACTCTTTTATCCTTAAGTAAGTTTTTATGAAGTTTCTGGCATGAGGTTTTTAATGAGGAAATTCATGCAATATAGCAAAAGTATACCATGTACTTTTTCTCCATATTTTTCCCACTAGGGTTTTCGTAGTTTTGAGATATACGGATGAACACCCAAGGGGGAGTGTTGGGAAACTTGGGCCCATACAGGAGCCCACTTTGGGCTCCATGTTTAGGCCAAGTCAATTGTAACATCCCAAAAATCTTGATCATGATTATCAAATTCTAATCAATAAAATTAGGGTTAACAAAAACTTTGATTAAATAAAAATGAATGCATGTGTGTATGTGATGATTTTATGAATGCATGAATATACTTGTGAGATTAACCTAAATAGCAAGGAATGATTTAAATATGAAAATAACATCATCTAAAACTTTTCCAAGCAGAAACAAATCAAGAGAAAATCAAAAACAAATCAAATAAAACAAATGGTCATTTTTGACAATCTTGCTCACTAGGTCACTTTGAGTGTTTCTAGTCCAAGATTTCAAACAGAAACTTTTCCAATTCTTTTCACCCCTTGAAAGACCAAGTAAAAGTGAATCAAAGCCCACCTTTAAAATTTATAGAAACATTTGGCAACCTCATTCAAATCACAATTCAAAATTGAATCTTTAACATATGTGAAGATCGCACCTTTTCAAAACCGAACCAAACCAGTGCCCCTTGACCAATCCAACTAACGAGATACTCCCAAGTATGTGCCTAGCAAACCCACCAAGTTGGAATCCAAAATTCAAATTTGAATTTCTTTCGGCCATTTCATAAAACACCTTGTGATCAGCAAACAACAAAACATGAATCACTATTTGCAGCAGTGATTGTGGCCAACCTTGTTCCCTCTCTGGTTGCAGCAAGCTCTTAGTAGATCATCTAGCCTCTTTAACAATCCTTAGCACCAATGTGAGCAAGCCTAGCCATCAATGGTGACCATGCGGAGAGCAACCATTGCCACCCCCATATCGCCAGCGAGCCAGATGAAGCACTAGCTTCACCAACCTTGTCTGGAACACGCAGCACCGTCCACCGCCACCCCCTATCCAATCCCCGAGCATTGCCAGCCCCTGGACCACCCGCCAAGCACACACCCAGTCTCTCTGCGTGCGAGCCGAGAGCGCGCTGGAGCGCCGCACGCGACACCAGCCCACAGACCGCGCGCCACCCTTGACGCTTGCGTACATGATCGCTAGCATCCCAATAGCCCGCCAGACAGCCCCGTTCGCCGCTGCGTGGACCATGCATGTTGTGCGCCATTAAACTTGCCGTCGGACCCGCCCAGAGCGCCACGACGTTCCGACCGTTTAGCACCGCCCAATGCCACGCCATCAAGCCGTTGAGCTTCGCCAGGAGGCAATGCACCGCCCCCTACCTTTGCCCATGCCATTAGCACATTGTGCCGACGACCACGACGAGCTCCACCCACGCCATTCGGTCCCCTCATTGCACTATAAATAGAGGCCCTCACAGCTCAAACCCTTCACACCATCTCACTCCCCACCTCTCACTGATCACACCCACTCACTCCCGGAGCAAGGCGAGCACCAGGTGGCCGGAATTTCACCGAAGTTCTCCGTTGTAGAGGAGGAGAGGCGTCGTCGATTGGAGCCGCCCCAGGAGGAGCCACCGGTACCAGGAGGATCACAGTCGTCGACTTCGTCATTCGTCCCCATCGCCAGAGCCCCGATGAGCCTCCCACGACCACCACTGGCTGCGCTAGGGTTCTGTCTCGCCGGCGTTGCCCGACGTGGACGATGAACCTCAGTCGTTCGATTAGAGTTAGATCGTGTGGCCCTAATCGCCCCATACCGCTTCGCCACTCGCTGTCTCACTGACGAGTGGAGTCGCTAACTTAACCATCCCTCGCGCGCGCTGTGCGTAGTGGGCCGGCCCAGTTAAACCTCCCGCGTGACCCATTAATTCAAACTTAGGTTTATTCATTTAATTTCAAACTCAGTTCTGTACCTAGATTTAAAAATCAACCCAGCTCAATTCACTGTACCAAAATGCATGAAATCAATTTTGCTATAAAGCTAATAGAGTCCTTAATCCAAGCCCATTGGATTCAAACCATTTAGAGTTATAGATAACCCATGGTAAAAATAACAAGGCAGGAGCTTTTCTACATTCAAACATTTTTCAAAAGTCAACCATAAAAGCTTTTGAGTTGATTCCAACTCTCAAAAATCACATTTAACCATACCTTTCAGAATATATAAAAATTTATAGGGTTACTTGCAGAACTAATGATCAAGTAATAAAAGAAGGCCTCATAGGCCATTCTAGTCATTTTAACTAATTGAAATGAAAGGTTAAACCTTATTAAATTGTGACACCACTTTAAATCACATTCTCATGTACTAAAATATGTGGTGATGACATGTGTCAACATGATCCCATGTTTTAGTTGGAGAATATTAAATCTTAAGTAGTTCTTCAATGAGTAGAAATTACTTTTCTAAAATAAAATAAATAAGACAACTGATTTAATCTTTGTTATAATAGTGATAATGCTAGATAATCTAGTGTGAACCTTTGTGTGATATATAGAAATAGTTAAGTATTGTGTGCTGATTTGTGTACGTCGTATTTATTTATAGACGCTAGTACCTACCAAGGATACGAGAAAGAAGCAGAGGAGAACTTCAACCATTGCTCTTCACAAGGCAAGCTATTAACTGAGCAAGCTAAACTTGCAACTATGAAAGTTAGATAACCTATGCAATGCATTAAGCATGCTTGGTTAGATACATTTGATGATACCCAATACTAGTTTTACTTGCAAGCTTAGTAGTTTATTTCTTTATCAAAGCTTTCTATCAAAAGTTTATTTAGTGATTTGTAGACATTAGAAGGATAATTAAAGGTAGCATAAAGAGCATAAATCTTGGCCTAAGTTAGATAAATCTTGATGTCATCCCAAGGCATGAGATTTAACTTAGATAAATCACAATTGATTAGCACCCCTCATTAGTGATTACCATCAATTTTAGTGGCTAGTGCTAAGTATAAAAGTTGATCACTTTAGATGGGAATACTTGGTGAAAATGATTATGAAAACCTTGGAATGATGAGTCATTCTAATGAAATGTTTTGACATGTGTTCTTGAACACCAGATGATTTTGATGATGAAAATGTTAAGCCATGAGCCTGAGCCCTTTATAAAACTGATGGTTGTCTGGATGCGATACCATTCCAATTTTACCGTATAACCATAATACCCGAAATTTGGGTAGGGCTTGACTGGAAATTTATATACATTAGTATGGGTTTACTTGCGGCCAAGGTTTGAGCTGAGGATACCTTGTGAAGTGTAACATCCCTAAAATCATGTTTCAAACTCATGCATATCATCCATGCATCCATGATCATATGAATCTCATTTCAAACAAATCATTTCAAAACAGAAGCATTTATGCTTATTATTTCATGTAAAGTTGGCTCTAGCCTTAATGCTATCTTCCAAAGAGAAGAGTACTCGTTTTGGTTCAGTAAGGTTTGAAATTCAAACTTAGGCACCATCAAAAGTTTGAACAAAGTTTCAAAACAAAATGAGTAAATAAAACCAATATTATGCCTATTGTATATATATATCATAAAGGCTTGGTTTTATTTTTATTTCCATTTGATCAAAGTGTTTTGAATAAACAGTAGTGTTTGACACACATTTGAGTGCAAGGTTTGCAGTATAAAAACATAGAGAAGATTTGAATTCAAACTCATTTGATTTGGATTTGAAAATCATTTCAGAAAATCAAAACAGAAAAAGAAAAGGAGAAAATAAATGGAAAAAGGCCAGCGCCACCTATCTGGCCCAAATACGATTCCAGCCCACTAAGCCCACCCGGGTTCCCCCTCTCTCTCTGTCACACGCAGACACACCCACCAGTTCACTGACCACGCGACCCCACCTTCTCTCTGTTTAACTCGCTGACGAGTGGACCCTGCGACCACGTCGTCTTCGTCGTCAATCACGCGCGGCCGCGACGCTCGCTCCGCCGTTACCTCGCCGCAATCAGTACGCGCTTAATTTCCATTGATACGCCGCACGATCCTCGCCCCCGCTTTGGCTATAAGACCCCCTCTGCACCGCGACCATTTCCCCTCACCAAGCGCCACCTCTCCGCCACCAGGCTGCCCGCAATCATCCTCGCACCGCCGCAGACAGAGCTCACTCCGGCAACCAATCCCGGTGAGCCCCATGCGCCCCTCTCCCTCTGGTTCATACGAGCCGCTTCACAACTTCCTTGCGCATCTAACCCTCTTCATCCTGGTTCATCTGTCGTCGACTTCGTCAAACGCTGCAAGCTCCCGATGACATCCTCAACTCCGGCGATCAAATTCAGTGAGCCCTTTGTTCCCCTTCGCCTCTGTTTCACACGAGCACGTTCGCCGTAGTGTTGTGCGTCTCCTGATGCCGTTTATTAGTGCTAGGGTGACCAGGAGCGTCGCCAACATCGTCGTCCAGCCAAGCCCGACGCCGCCAGCAACTCCGACGAGCCCGTGCAGCCGTGTCCGTGCGCCCCTTGCCAAGCCGTCGCCAGGTTGAGCATCAGCGCATCGTCACGTTTCTGGTAAGCATCTCCGATGACCCTAGAGCCACCTGTAGCGCCGCGCCGCCGCCAGTAGCCACCGCCCAGCTTTGGTCGTTTGATCTAGGACCGTTGGATCTGGATCCAGCGCGTGGAATTAGATCACTTAGTGAAGCGGTATAGGTAGATCTAGGCCGTGCGATTAAGTCAGATCCAGCGGCTCAGAAGCGTGATCCAACACGAACCGGTACGCGCCAATCAGATTAAGACGCGTGGCAGCTGTTTAGGTTTAAAATCAGGATTTAAATCTATTAGATGTTTGAATTTGTTTTGGCTATAACTTTTGATCCCCACGTTAGAATTTGACAAATTTTATCTGAATGGAATCATGAGAGAAAGCCCTTTCTAAATATGCAATGTGCTTAATGTTTTGCTTCTATTAAAATGGTTTTATTTGCAGAAACTTGTGTAGGACTAATTTGAGTATATGAATTATTTGAGAAATGTTTTAAGGGCTAAATAATTGTTGTTTGGCAAGTTTTTAACTTGTTTATAAACCAGTACTGTATACTTGCTTGGTTAAGTTTTAAAAATCATCACATATCATATTGCATGCATTCATATATTTTTGTTTGTATATGTTTTGTATGTGATTTGTGGCTATGATTCTTTGTGTAGATTTTGGTGCTAGTGATTGTGATTGTGAGGAGTGTAGCTACTCTCCAAACTACCAAGGCAAGTGGTGCTTCATGAATATTTTATCCCTATGTTTTCTACTAAACATTAGAAATATTTTGCTAGACTTGCATGTTATATTTTGCTTATATGCCATGCTGGGAAATCCTAGTAGTTGTAGAATTGCTAGAAATTTCTAAGTTAAGATGCTTATCTATGCCATGCTTAGCCTAGCTAGTAGCAACCAAGGGTTGGTGAAATATACATGCTATGATGAAAATATTTCTAAGTCTTTTGACTTGTGTTTTGCCTAATAAAACAACTAAGTGAATGAAACACCTGGGTGGAATGGAAGGAATGGTTTATGTTGAGTGGTTACACCAGGCCCATTTCTATGGTTTACCTTGTGTATCTCACTTGTGGAAAGCCACCCAGGAACAAAGAGATTTTAGAGGCCAAGTGTTAAGAAGCTTCTAGTGCAGCCACTTGGCAATATGGGCTCTGCCTGGATCACATAGGTTGCTAGAACTTAGCCATTTGGACAGTTTGTGGTAGTGGGAATGATAGGTTGGAGCGCGTCCATTTGGTCTAAGGGAAGTCTTCTGAAAGGTCCTGTCTTGGTGAAAATCAAGTCTGGTGGGGAAAGTGCACAACCTCTGCAGATGGAAGAATCTAAGTACTTAGCCATGTCCCTGGAAAAGGACAACTTGAGCATCAAGACATGGAAGCTATCAAGAATCTCCTCATCCCAATTTCTAAGTAAAAAAAAACTTATGGGTGAACAAGGGTGAAGGGCCTCAATGTCTATTGGTGGTTCCTTGGGAAGAGTTTTGACAAAGAAAAACTTAGTGATTTCAACTAATAGGCAAAACCTATTTTTGAGCAAAGCAAGCCAAGCTACACTTAGCCAAATTGCATATAGTATCTAGTGCACCTAAATTACACTAAGGTATCACTTGCCAATACTATTCCAATGTATTGACCCACTGTGGCTTTAACTTGTGATGTTGCAGGTTACTCTGATGAGGATTAGGAGTCATGAGTCTACACTCAACATGTTTGCCTGTGGCACATGAAGATGAAGACTTTTATTTATTTACTTATTACAACTCTTGTACTAGGCCTGTGGCCTTGGAGTTGTAAAGACTATGTTTGTCTCTGGAATGACTGTAATAATGACCTTTGTTTTTGTGTACTTCATCTTAAACTGTGGATGCTAGCATTGATCCAGGGACTAGCATTGCAATCACAGGGATCCTTTTTCCTTTATAAAGGAGGGATCTTACATGAAGATTGTCCACCTATGCAGTACCCAAGATGACAATTGGTCATGGTTGGGAGGCCAAACTCACAGGAGAGGTGCCTATACTAGGGCGTGTAATTGAAAGGTTAGGATTGATTATCCGCATACTAAGTATGGTGACTTCAGGATTGTTCCTGACAGATGTATCGATGTTGTGGTGAAAGTGTACAATCTCTGCAGAGTGTCAAACTATTCGAATAGTCGTCATGATTATGGACAGATTGGAGTGCCATACTGTTAAAATCGCCGATGTTTTCAAAGTGACTTATGAAATGACTCGTGACTTTGACTTGACCACAACAAAGTTGTGACATGAAATTCAAGTTCCCACTTAGGTGTTATAAAACTTTCAACTAGTTTTTCTTTTCTTCTAAACTTAGTTAAGGTAAACCTGTATTTTTGTAAAACAACCTAGAGCCTAGTATATCCTACTCAAAAACCCCTTCACTTGTTAGTACTGGTTTGCGAGTACTTAAAGAGTACTTATGGCTTTGTCCCTGGCTATTCCCATTGCCAGACTATGAAGAGGAGTATCAGGAAGACGGACATCAAGATGGTTACGACAACTATGATCATCTCCCATCGTCAGCATTGCCTGTGACCATGAAGATGGAGCTTCGCCCATGCTATCATTATTACTATGTTATTCTGCTGCTTGATTTGTATTAAGACTGGATCATGGGATCTTATTTGTGTAAGACCTTATGTATGGTTTATAATGGATGATGTACTGTGATATCCAAGCTGTTATGTCTCGCAAAAATGGTAATCCTGGGATTGCGATGTATGGCATAACATGCATCTGGGATTAAAAACCCGGGTGTTGCCAAGTTGGTATCAGATCCATCCTGAACAGAGGAGACCCTAGTTTAGAATGGATATTCGAATCAAAAACTTAGTTTCGAAACCAAAAGAAGTCAGTATTTATGAAAACTTATTCTACTTCTTACCACTTAGACTCTTTCATGAAAATTTATGTTCCTCAAAAATTCTTGCCAAATTTACATAAAATTCGACACACTTGATCACTCTACTAACTTACTCATCCTATATTCTTATAGATGGACGTGAAGTACAACAAGTTTTACCAGTTGGGGAATGGAGGAGACCTCATCTTTGAGCGTGATTTGGACCAGCTTTCAGAGATGCTGGAGCATCCATACCCCAAGTTCTTCGGAGCTCGGATCAATGATCAGGAAGGAGAGGATTTGCAGTGTCTAGTTGTTGCAAGTCTCTGGGGAAAGATTGAACCCCCCACCGCAAAGGGAATTCAGTTCACCTTAAGAGAGAACAACTGGATCGATGGACTTGCCAGGGCCATGCAGGAAGCTCTTGCCCATGGGCAGAGTATCAATCTACTCAAAGGTACCCGCTTTGAGTTATACCCAAGGCGTGATGTTATGGGACAGCCACTGGAGGCCCCATACCACCACGAGATGAAGAGTGAATTGGACCACCTCAGCTTCATGATGTATGACCGTCAGAAGGAGTTGGAAAATGCCCGCTCCTACGCCAACCACAAGTACGCTATCACCGCCAAGAAGGATCATACCATTGCCATGCTAGTGAAGGATCACCAGTCTCGTCGCCGTCAGCTCGACAAGAAGGAGCGCGTCATTGCTCGTCTTCCCCACTGGATCACAAAGTTGGAGGAGAATGTCCACGAGAGATATATGCAGTTGGAGGAGAGGGTGGATGCAGGGGAAGACCTTCGTGGAGACCCCTACTCATATCTCAGCGGCGATGATGACTTTCTGGAGGATCGGGCCATGTACTTCTTCACCGATGAGGATGACTTCGCCTTCATCGATGATGATGACGAGGATGAGGAGGACACTGACTCCAAGGAGTAGTAGCACTTTAGCACTAGCGTTAGTGAGTTGTATTTGGTCCCACTGTATCGTAGTTTCCCAGAATGGTTCTTAAAACCATATGTTCTCCTTTGTTGTGGTGTGTGTTTGTATCATGTGTTATGAATGAATGAAAAGCAAGTTGCTATAAAAATCTGAGTCTAACTTTGAAAACTTTTCAAACCCAAAAACTCTAAAACTTAGAAATTTCCCTCTTTTCTCACGATCTATCTCAATCTTCAGATGCCTCGCGGAGGAAGCACTTCAGCCCCGGACCCAATGTTGCAAATCTTGCAAATGTTGGTTTCTGACCGCGAAGCTGAAAGAGCCGAACGCCAATCCAACTTAGCCACCATTCAACTGATAGCTCAGATGGTAAACACCAATCAAGGCCATGGAAATCAGGACAACCATGGATCTAAGCTCAATAATTTCCTAAACACCAATCCACCATTTTCACTAAGTCAGAAGAGCCCCTCGATGCAGATGATTTGTTGCAAACCATGGAGAACAATCTGGAAGTTGTAGGAGCGGAAGCTAACGAGAAAGTGTTGTTCGCTACCAACTACCTGGTCGGATATGCAAGAGCATGGTGGAACAATGTTCGTGTGATGACATGAGGTTAGCTAATGACTTGGGAAGAGTTCAAAGTCAAGTTTAGGAGAACCCATCTGCCACCAGGTTTGATCAAGAGGATGAAAGATTAATTCAGGGAACTGAAGCAAGGGAGGATGACCGTAGTGGAATACCGTGACAGATTCTTGTCATTGGCTAGGTATGCACCAGATGAGATAGACACTGAAGCCAAGAAGAAAGAGAGATTCCTGAATAGTTTGCACGATGAGATGCAGACAGTGTTAGTCAATATCCCCTTTCCTGATATTGAAGCTTTAGCTGACTCTGCCATTCAAATGGAAGGAAAGATCAACCAAGTTAATGAGAACCGCAAGCGTCGCATGATGCATCAACCAGGAACCCACCATACACCAAAGTATCGCCCCAACCATCTCCAGGATTTGCCCCAAGAACCAACAGACCCCTGATGAACCATCCGACCTATCCCAACCGTGGAAACTCAAGGCCTGGAGGAAATCACAACAACCCCGACAACCCCAGCAATTTCAACCGTGCACCACCCAAGTTCAACAAAAACAATGCCGCCACCAACACCAACATTGCCCCAAGGATTGGAAGCAATGTTGTGACTATTGCAATAAAGGACAAGTCCCAAGTGACTTTTTATGAATGTGGAAACAAAGTTCACTACTCCAATGAGTGCCCCAAGAAGATTGCCGCAGCCCCCAATGCCAATGCCCCAGCCTAGCAGCAGCGTCGTGTTCAGCCTGGAAGAAGGTTTTCCCTAGGGAACTCGCTCAACCGCAACAGCCGTCTCTTTTGCATGCATGCTAAAGAAGCCCAAGAAGCGCCAGATGTCATGCTGGGTATGTTTTTTGTTAACTCAGTACTTGTAAGAGTGTTGCTTGATTCTGGAGCATCGCACTCATTTGTTAATGAAGAATTTGCATGCACTAGCAAGATTCAAACGACCAAATTGAAGCATGTTATGATAGTTCAAATACCTGGTTTAACCACCAAAGCTAGACAAATTTGCAAAGCCATACCTATCCAAATCCATGGCATAGATTTTTATGCTAATCTGATAGTACTCGGAACTAAAGATTTGGAAGTAGTACTAGGAATGGATTGGATGTCCAAACACAAAGGATTAATTGACTGTGCCAAGAAAGCCATAACCATGACCAGTACGGCCAGAATATCAGTCGAGCATGTATATGAAACCTTTCCCCGTCAATTCAAGTGCAACAAGAGTATAGTCCACCAACCATTGACCAAGTCCGGATAGGCTGTGAATACCCCGATGTATTTCCAAATGTTTTGCCCGGTATGCCCCCAGATCGAGATATAGATTATATCATTGAACTAATTCCCGGAACCGGACTTATAGCCCAGAGACCATATAGTATGAACCCGTCGGAATTAGTGGAACTGAAGAAGAAACTGCATGCCATGCTGGAAATTGGATTGATTCAACCAAGTGCGTCACCATGGAGATCACCTGTCTTGTTTATGGATAAGAAAGATGGAGGTAACCATTTGTGTACGGATTATCAAAAGTTGAATGATGTTACCATCAAGAACAAGTACTCATTGCCCAAGATAGAAGACCTGTTTGACCAGTTGACTGGTGCCAAAGTGTTTTCTAAGATTGATCTTAGAACTAGCTATCATCAACTCAAGATTCGTGCAGAGGATATTCCAAAGACTGCCTTTACAACCAGATATGGATTATACGAGTATATTGTCATGTCTTTTGGATTAAACAATGCCCCCGCTTATTTCATGAACCTCATGAATAAGATTTTGATGGACTTCCTGGATAAGTCTGTCGTTGTTTTCATCGATGACATTCTAATTTATTCCAAATCAGAAGAAGAACATGAGCTACACCTAAGGACCATCCTTGGAACCCTTAGAGGGCATCAGCCGTATGCCAAGTTCAGCAAATGTGAATTCTGGTTACAGGAGGTTGGATTCCTCAGACACATTGTATCAGCCGGAGGAATTGCCGTCGACCCTGCAAAGCTGAAGGATGTTGAAGATTGGCAAGCCCCAACCACTCAAACCAAAGTTCGTGCATTTCTCGGATTAGCAGGATACTACCGCAAGTTTGTAGAAGGATTTTGGAGTATCGCAAGACCCATGACCCAATTGATGAAGAAGGACAAGAAGTTTGAATGGACGGACAAATGTGAAGCGAGTTTTCAAGAACTCAAGAGGAGATTGATTTCAGCCCCCATCTTAATCATGCTGGATATCACGAAGCCCTTCGATGTGTATTGTGACGCATCCAAGATCGGTCTCAGATGTGTGCTGATGCAAGAAGGCAAAGTTATATCTTATCTATCCCGACACCTGAAGCAGCATGAGCAGAATTACCCTACCCATGATCTTGAACTAGCATCCGTAGTTCTAACCCCGAAGTCATCGAGGCATTATCTTATGGGAAACCGTTGTGAGTTTTATTCGGATCACAAGATCCTGAAGTATATATTCACTCAGAAGGAGCTGAATATGAGGCAGAGAAGATGGATTGAGCTAATCAAGGACTATGACCTGGACATTCACTATCACCCCGGTAAATCCAATGTGGTAGCAGATGCCCTTAGCAGATTGCCGTGCCTCTTGAACTCCATGATTCTAAAGGAGAAACCAAGTTTGCACAAAGAGATGGAAGATTTTAGAATGGAATTAGTAAGTGAAGGATTTTTGGCTAGCATAGAACTTCAACCCACTTTGATCAGTCAGATCAAGGAGGCTCAGAAAGAAAATGCTAGTATCGATGGAATAAAACGTCGTATCGGTACAGGCAAAGTACCAGGATTCACCGAAGATGACGAAGGAGTTCTGTGGTACAAAGGACGTCTCGGTGTACCAGCAGATTCGGAGTTGAAATAAGTTATTTTGAAGGAGGCCCATGATACTCTTATTCTATCCACCCCGGAGGAACAAAGATGTATCAGGATCTGAAGGAGCAATTTTGGTGGCATAAGATGAAGAGATAAATCGGAAGCTATATCGCCAATTGTGATATTTATCAAAGAGTCAAGGCGGGATATTAAAGACCCGCAGGACTGTTGCAACCATTACAGGTTCCAGAATAGAAATGGGATTCAGTTGGAATGGACTTTATCACCGGATTACCTACTTCGAGTAGGGGAAATGACTCTATTTGGGTCATAGTTGACAGATTGTCCAAGGTAGCCCATTTCTTACCAGTTAAGACCACATACCAGAGTTCGAAGCTAGCAGAGTTATACATCGCTAGGATCGTCAGTTTGCACGGAGTCCCCAAGAACATCGTATCAGATCGAGGAACTCAATTTACCTCGAGATTCTGGAAGAAAGTCCAAGAAGGACCAGGAACAAGACTGGATTTCAGCACAGTGTATCACCCTCAAACCGATGGACAAACGGAGCGAGTAAATCAAATACTTGAAGATATGTTGAGAGCATGTGTGCTAGAGTATGGATCTAAATGGGAAGACTATATGCCTTTCGCCGAATTTTCTTACAACAACAGTTATCAAGCTAGTTTGCAGATGGCCTCATTTGAGTTCGTGTATGGAAGGAAGTGTCGTACCCCTTTGAATTGGTCGGAAGTAGGAGAGAGTCAGATTTTTGGACCTGACATCCTATTAGAAGCAGAAGAGAAAGTTCACAAGATTTGTGAGAACCTCAAGACCGCCCAATCCAGAAAGAAGAGTTATGCTAACAAGAGACGCCGAGACCTCGCTTTCAATATCGAAAATTTTGTGTATCTCAAAGTGTCGCCTCTGAAGGGAAGCAGCGTTTCCATCTTAAAGGAAAGTTAGCCCCCAGATATATCGGACCTTTCAAGATTCTGAATCTTCGAGGAGAAGTATCATATCAATTGGAACTGCCAGAGGAGATGTCAGCAGTGCACAATGTGTTCCGGAGAAGACCAGAGTTTTCAAGAACATTGATCACCAGACCATAGAGATCAACGATGACCTGACGTATCCTGAAGTAGCCATCCGTATTTTGGAGGAAGCTTTCAGAACCACCAGGACCCGAAGCATCAAGTTTCTCAATATTCAGTGGAGCAACCACACTAAAGAAGAAGCTACCTGGGAGCGAGAAGATCACATCAAGACGGAGTTTCCCGATCTTTTTAAACCGTAGGTAATCTTTTTTCTTATTTTTCAAATCTCGCGACGAGATTTTGCTTAAGGAGGGAAGGTTTGTAACATCCCCAAAATCTTGATCATGATTATCAAATTCTAATCACTAAAATTAGGGTTAACAAAAACTTTGATTAAATAAAAATGAATGCATGTGTGTATGTGATGATTTTATGAATGCATGAATAGACTTGTGTGATTAACCTAAATAGCAAGGAATGATTTAAAGATGAAAATAAGATCATCTAAAACTTTTCCAAGCAGAAAAAAATCAAGAGAAAATCAAAAACAAATCAAATAAAGCAAATGGTCATTTTTGACAATCTTGCTCACTAGGTCACTTTGAGTGTTTCTAGTCCAAGATTTCAAACATAAACTTTTCCAATTATTTTCACCCCTTTAAAGACCAAGTAAAAGTGAATCAAAGCCCACCTTTCAAACTTACAGAAACATTTGACAACCTCATTCAAATCACAATTCAAAATTGAATCTTTAACATATGTGAAGATCACACCTTTTCAAAACCCAACCAAACCAGTGCCCCTTGACCAATCCAACTAACCAGATACTCCCAAGTATGTTCCTAGCAAACCCACCAAGTTTGAATCCAAAATTCAAATTTGAATTTATTTCGGCCATTTCATCAAACACCTTGTGATAAGCAAACAACAAAAAATCAATCACTATTTGCAGAAGTGATTGTGGCCAACCTTGTTCCCTCTCTGGTTGCAGCAAGCTCTTAGTAGATCATCTAGCCTCTTTAGCAATCCTTAGCACCACTGTGATCAAGCCTATCCATCAATGGTGACCATGCCGAGATCAACCATTGCCAAACCCATGTCGCCAGCGTGCCAGAGGAAGCACTAGCTTCGCCAACCTTGTCTAGAACACGCAGCACCGTCCACCACCACCCCCTCTCCAAGCCCCAAGCATTGCCAGCCCCTGGACCACCCGCCAAGCACGTGCCCAGTCTCTCTACGTGCGAGCCGAGAGCACGCTAGAGCGCCGCACAAGACACCATCCCACAAACCGCGTGCCGCCCTTGGCGCTTGAGTACGTGATCGCCAGCATCCCAGTAACCCGCCAGACATCCCCGTTCGCCGCCGCGCGGACCACGCATGCTGTGTGCCATTAAACTTGCCGTCGGACCCGCCCAGAGCACCGTGACGTTCCGACCGTTCAGCACCGCCCGACGCTGCGCCATCAAGCCGTTGAGCTTCACCAGGAGGCAACGCAACGCCCCCTACCTTTGCCAATGCCATTAGCACGCTGTGCCGACGACCACGACAAGCTCCACCCACACCATTCGGTCCCCTCGTCGCACTATAAATAGAGGCCCTCTTAGCTCAAACCCTGCACACCATCTCACTCCCCACCTCTCACTGATCATACCCACTCACCCCCGGAGCAAGGCGAGCAACAGGTGGCCAGAATTTCACCAGAGTTCGCCGCTGCAGAGGAGGAGAGGCGCTGTCGATTAGAGCCGCCCAGGAGGATCGCCGTTGTCGACTTCGTCGTTCGCCCCATCGCCGACCATCGTCGGAGCTTCGGTGAGCCTCCCACGCCCCCCACTAGCCGCGCTAGGGTTCTGTCTCACTGTCGTTGCCCGACATGGACGATGAACCTCAGCCGTTCGATTAGAGTTAGATCGTGCGGCCCTAATCGCCCCATACCGCTTTGCCACTCGTTGTATCATTGATGAGTGGGGTCACTCACTTAACCCCCCCGCGCGCGAGCTGTGCGTAGTGGGCCGGCCCAGTTAAACCTCCCACGTGACACATTAATTCAAAGTTAGGTTTATTCATTTAATTTCAAACTTAGTTCTGTACCTAGATTTAAAAATAATTCCAGCTCGATTCACTGGACCAAAATGCATGAAACCAATTTTGTTAGAAAGGTACTGGAGTGCTTAATCCAAGCCCGTTGGATTCAAACCATTTAGATTTATAGATCACCCATGGTAAAAATAACAAGGCAAAAGCTTTTCTGCATTCAAACATTTTTCAAAATTCAACCATTAAAGCTTTTGAGTTGATTCCAACTCTCAAAAATCACATTTAACCATACCTTTCAGAATATATAAAAATATATAGGGTTACTTGAAGACATAATGATCAAGTAATAAAAGAATACCTCATAGGCCATTCTAGTCATTTTAATTAATTAAAATAAAAAGGTTAAACCTTATTAAATTGGGACACCACTTTAAATCACATTCTCATGTACTGAAATATGTGGCGATGACATGTGTCAACATAATCCCATGTTTTAGTTGGAGAATATTAAATCTTAAGTAGTTTTTCAATGAGTAGAAATTACTTTTCTAAAATAAAATAAATAAGACAAGTGCTTTAATCTTTGTTATAATAGTAATCATGCTAGATCAAGTATTATGTGGTGATTGTGTACCTCGTATTTATTTATAGACGCTAGTACCGACCAAGGATACGAGGAAGAAGCAAAGGAAAACTTCAACCACTGCTCTACACAAGGCAAGCTATTAATTGAGCAAGCTAACACTTGCAACTATGGAAGTTACATAACCTATGCAACGCATTAAGCATGCTTTGTTAGATACATTTGATGATACCCAATCCTAGTTTTACTTGCAAGCTTAGTAGTTTATTTCTTTATCAAGGCTTTCTATCAAAAGTTTATGTAGTGATTTGTAGATATTAGAAGGATAATTGAAGGTAGCATAAAGAGCATAAAAATTAGCCTAAGTTAGATAAATCTTGATGTCATCCTGAGGCATGAGATTTAACTTAGATAAGTCACACTTGATTAGCACCCCTCATTAGTGATTACCCTTAATTTTAGTGGCTAGTGCCAAGTATAAAAGTTGATCACTTTAGATGGGAATACTTGGTGAAAATGATTATGAAAACCTTGGAATGATGAGTCATTCTAATGAAATGTTTTGACATGTGTTCTTGAACACCAGATGATTTTGATGATGAAAATGTTAAGCCATGAGCCTTAGCCCTTTATAAAACTGATGGTTGTCTGGATGCGATACCATTCCAATTTTACCGTACAACCACAATACCCGAAATTTGGGTAGGGCTTGACTAGAAATTTATATACCTTAGTATGGGTTCCCTTGCGGCCAATGTTTGAGCTGAGGCTACCTTGTGAAGATTGTCCACCTGTGTTATACCCAAGATGATAGTTAGTCATGGTTGGGAGGCCAAACTCACAAGAGAGGTGCCTATACTAGGGCGTGTAATTGAAAGGTTAGGATTGATTATCCGCATACTGAGTATGGTGACTTCAGGATTGTTCTTGACGGATGTATCGAATGTTGTGGTGAAAGTGTACAATCTCTATAGAGTGTCAAACTATTAGAATAGCCGTGTCCGTGGTTATGGACAGTTGGAGTGGACATACTGTTCTGTCGTCAGATGTTTTCAAAATGACTTATGAAATGACTCGTGATTTTGACTTGACCACAACAGAGTTGTGACATAAAATTCAAGTTCCCATTTAGGTGTTATAAAACTTTCAACTAGTTTTTCTTTGTTATAAACTTAGTTAAGGTAAACCTGGCTTTTTGCAAAACAACCTATAGCCTAGTATATCCTACTCAAAAACCCCTTCACTTGTTAGTATTTGTTTGCGAGTACTTAAAGAGTACTTATGACTTTGTCCCTGGCTATTCTCGTGGCCAGACTATGAAGAGGAGTATTAGGAAGACGGACAACAAGATGGTTACAACAACTAGGATCATCTCCCATCGTCATCATTGCCTGTGACCATGAAGATGGAGCTTCGCCCACGCTATCGTTATTATTACGTTATTCCACTGCTTGATTTGTATTTAGACTGGATCATGGGATCCTTATTTGTGTAATACCTTATGCATGGTTTGTAATGGATGATGTACTGTGATATCCAAGCTATTATGTCTCACAAAAATAGTAATATTGGGATTGCGATGTATGGCATAACAGGCATCTGGGATTAAAAACCCGGGTGTTCACATCAATCCCCATATTTATCGTTAAGTGGGTGATTATCCTCTTATCGCTTTATACTTTATATATGAGAGATCCACCCTTGTACATACTGTTCCAAAGATACATTAATAAAGAGTTTCTCCTGATTTCTCTCGTGTGAATTACTTTGTGCAATTGTTGTGTGCCTTCAGCGTTTATATTCTTCCTCTACGCAATGCACCCTCAGGACTGGCCAGCCAGCAGGGGTTGCACAACAAGCCCCATATGTCGGTGTCATGCCGCTTTATTGTAGGTCGGTTTCACTTATGGGCCTACATTTTGTGGCTTCTCCTCTAATCGATTCAGTCTCACACGAATGCCATGACCCAGCCTAGACTCCAAACCTGGCCATCGGGTCGGGCTTTGGCGGGCTGGCCTGTGGCACGCGGAAAAAGCACAGCACCAGCCTAGCCTATGGCGTGCCGGACCTGGGCCACGGCCTCAGGCACATGTGCTGGCCCAGCACGGCCCGTCAAGCCTAGCAACCAGCGGAAAATTGAGGAATATAGGTGCAAAATGTTGTGGGAGGGGTCGAACTCATGACGTACCACACGATCTCCCTCCACTTGACTAGCAGACCAAGCAAGCGTTGTTGAATCAATAGGTATTCGCACATTTTTATATGTTAATTTGACGGGCCAGCAGAATTCAACTAGCAGGTCCGCCTACTTGATGTGCCATAGGCCGGCCCGTTTAGCGTTGCTGTCGTGCATGGGCCTAGAATGCAGTCACCTGTGCTGGCACGGCCCAGACCCCAAGCCTGGCAGCCCATGGCATGCCGGGCCGGGCTTGACACGTGAAGCCAGTGCCGGGCTAGCCCGTTGGCCAGGTTTGCTAGACTCTGTCCATGGCCTCCTCACACCTAAGGATGTCAATGGGCAGGATATGGGCAGGGTAGACCAATAACATACCCATACCCATACCCATATATTCAATGGGTACAAAAGCTTACCTATACCCGTACCCGCGGGTATAAAACGCTACCCATACCCATACCCGGCGGGTATCCGTACCCATTGGGTACCTGGAGGGTAGATCCAATAATACACAAGTTATTCAAATTTTACTTTCATCAGTAGCATATTTAAAAAAGAAAATAATCTCTACTTACTAATAGTAGTCGATTGCATGAAAGTATCAAAGTTTAGAAGCCGCAATCTCATACTCGTCCCTAGGCTTCTCAGTCGCATATATACGTTGAAACTCTATACGTAAGTTTGACATGTGTCATGGTATTGCCGACGAGTATGCCATGGAGGGGTCCTCACAGTGCGTATTTAGAGATGTGGGGTAAGGCGGTCGGTTGACGGGTACGATGTAACACAGCTTACCCAGTTTCAGATCCCACGACGGTGGCAGAATCCTACTCCTGCTATAAATCACTATAAGGGCAATACGCCGAGTTACATGGATTGGTTCGCTGTGCGAGGTGCGTCGTAGTCGACACTAGGTTGTCTGAGATTGTGCCCTAAAGGCTCCCATAGGCCCGACTTATATAGTCGCCAGGTCCTAGGGTTACAGGGAGAAGTCCTAGCCGGACAGGTTACAGAGTCCTACACCGTCTATTACTAGTCTTGTGTATCTTGCACTCCAAGGCTCCGGGTACGCTGGTGACTTCATCGTAGCCTTCCTTTATCCGGCATGTGCCTCCCTTCTGGATCCATCTAACTGGGCCGCCCAGCAGGCCATAGGCCATGCTACCAACTATGGGCCACCCGGGTTATCCGGATAAGTGACATGCTATGAGGATACCCATATAGCATATCCCCAACAGTAGCCCCCGGAGAACTCCGAGATCTTGCGCCGTCTTGCCTTTTTAGCTGAAGTCTCCGTCTAGTTGGATGTCGGCAAATCGTCAAGCAATATCTTGTATTCCTCCCAAAGAACCCTGCAAAACTTTCTCCGTCTTCAACTTGTAAGCCGGAGAAATGATGAATCTTCCAGCGTACACTTCCGTAGTCGGATTAGATCCGTCTATGTCGGAATCTTCGATGTGACGGCTCATCTACCCATGTCAGCTAGGACGACGTAGGCTTAGGTCAGTGATGCCTCGTAACTCACACATGTAGAGAACGCAATCATGTCCGATTTTCCCGTGCGAGCGATACGAACCGTTGGCGGCGACGGTTGGAGATGTGGCGAAATTTCCGCGCACTCGCGAACACGTCGTTTACACGGCAACCGTCCGATCAAGCTGCACGAACCTTGACGCCGAGGATGATAGATAGTAACCGTGGGGAAATTTCCAATTTTTACCTCATTCTCCTCGCATCATCTTCTTCCTCCAGCCGCGTGTCTCCTCGATCTCTCCGCGAGAACTCTCGAAAAAACCCTATCTCCAATCTGCACCAATCGCACCCAATCCTCACTCCATGGCTAGCAGCAGCACTTCTCCATACATGGCGGCATCGAGTGAAGCCGCGTCGAAGTCGGCGAGCTCCATCATCGTGCCTCTAGAGGGCCTAGTCATTCCTGCATCGGCGGTTATCGAGACCACCGGCAGCGACCTTAATTTGGTGGCGCTGGAGCCGTTGGAGGAGGAACCAGACTCGCGCGGATATCACCGATCGTGACATCCAAGAGATGATCGCCGAGGGCTACCTCCCCGCGATGCAGGGGCTTGCCTGGTGGGTGGTGCCGATCGGCGAGGTGACACCTTCTCCCCAAGCCGGAGAAAAGGTGTACCTAAAAGCTCAACTGGTACGCGGCGTCTCGCTGCCCATCTCCAACTTCTTCCTCTCCGTCTTGAACCATTATAGGGTCCAGCCCCAGAACCTTTCCCCCAATAGTATCTTAGTGCTTAGCAACTACCAGGCACTTTGCGAGGGATATCTAGGGATTAGGCCTAGGTTAGACCTTTTTGTGTACTTCTTCACCGTCAAACGTGAAGCCCGACATAGCAAGGAAGATCTTAGGAACTGTGGCACCATAAGCTTCAAGATTCGACCTGGCCGGTGGTTCCCCGACATCGTCGGCCACGAGTCCTGCAAGAATTGGCAATGGTCGTAGTTTTACGGCCCAGACATCCCTATGGCTGGCCGACAAGTTACGTACCAGACTTCGTTGACGGAGCCGCCGCTGAAGACTCGTCATGGAGATCCCAAGCCTCCCTTCCCTCCGACCTCGACGTTTCTCGGGTCATAAGGCGGATTGAGTGGTTCGTATAGACGGGTCTAACCGGCTTGGATCTAGCCATGTGCTGGTTCATCAGGCGAATCCAACCTCTGCAGCACCACGTGAAGCTCATGCATGAGTATACCAGCGAAATAAGGGATAGTCTCCACATCTCCGTGGACAACTTCTCGAGCGACTCCGTTAAGCTCCGCCTTAAGGACATCGTCAAGGTGAAGGATAAGAAGTGTGGCTTCACCATCACCTATGACATGTTCATAGATGGCAAGTGCCCAAATGTAGGTATTTATTTTCCATGTATGACATATACTCCAGTTCTTCCGTCTTGCAAATATCATCTTATCTAGCATGGTGATTTCTCACTTAACAGCTTAGCGATCTAGAGGAGGGCAACCTGGATGCCCAAATCTACGATCCAAAGATGAAGGAAGTCACAGTCATGTCCGACGACGAGGTTCCGTTGGCGCAGAAGCGGAAGAGCTCCACCTCTGACGCTGCCGACGGAGGCAATAAGAAGACGGAGGGTGGAGCCTCCAAGAAGACTACCGCCGCCCTGGAGGCAGAAAAGAGAAAGGTTACCGGGATCCCCTTTGCCAAAGCACCCCCACTTGTGTAAGCTTCTCATTTTCCGACATTGTCTATTTATCTGTCTTGCTCCTGTACTTATGCATTTCGCACATTTCAGGAAGAAAGCCATGACCAGCCTCAAGAAGACCTCCAAAACATCGGGGGATTCTCGAAATATCAAAGACATGCTGCATCGCGACGCCTCCCCCGCCATCGCCCCTGCTACTCCTGCCGTTAAGCCCACGTCTGCCCCGATAAGCTCACAAGCTAAGGAGGCATCATGCCCTTCCGCCATGGAAGTGGATTCTGGTGCCTCTACTGAACTCGCTGTTGTCGGCGAGCAGGCAACGCAGGAGAGCACCGCTCAACAAATGGCTGAAGCTCCGGCTGAGGATGCCATCGGTGGCGGCAAAGCGATGGTGGAAGCTGGTACTTTTGCCGTTGGCCGCACCCCGCACCCAAGAAAACCATAGTCTATCCAAAGATAGTCTATCCGGTACTTACACCAGGTAGCACTGCTTTGGTTCCTGGTGCGGCGCCGACATCTCCGACATGCGGTCTAGAGGAGCTCCGCCGGCAAGCAAAAATCTTGCAAGGAAATAGCGAATCCTTTGCCAAGCTGCTGGCCGAGAGTGCTACGAACCTCAAGGTCATCGCACTTGTAAGTTCTCTTTGACTTTTGCATTTCATACGAGTATCCCACTATAGACCCCGAGGATGTAGATGGAAAACCATAGGTTTTGCATCTATATGCTCTATGAGTGACTAAGTTAGAAAACCTCTCACTGTAGCCCCCAAGCATTTAGATGGAATGAACTATCCCGACTAGATGCTTTAAGAGTAGCATACACAGTGTTTATAAATTTCAATACTTTAGCCCCCTAGCCTCTAGTTGTATCTGAATTAGTTCCGACTAGATGCTTAAAGAAAAGCTAAGCAGATATCCGAGTTAAAAACTTTATACTGTAGCCCCCAAGCTTCTAATCGAGAATTGAATTAGTTCCGACTAGATGCTTAAAGTAGAGCTAAGCATATTGCTAAGTTAAAAACTCTCGCTGTAGCCCCCGAGTGTCTAGGCGGAAAATTTTCGACTAGATGCTCCAAGTAGACTAAACAACGGTTAACCTTGTCCTTTTTTCCATAGAACGAGAATGCTCGGAGGGGCATGGCAAATGACCAGTACCAGAAGATGCGCGCTGATCTTGAAGCCGAAAAGGGTAAGACTGCCTTCTTGAACGAACAAATCACCAATAGCAAGCGTATGTTTTCTAATGCGCGTTCTGACTTGGTTTTCTGCCTATATTCTCTGAGTACTCACTCTGTACTTTTTCTTTCTCCGACATGCAGAAACCATCGCCAAGGCCAAGAATATTGTCGAGCAATCCAAGCACATTCAAGAGCTGGATAGAGAAAACAAGATTCTTAAGCAGGAGAGGAAGGAGATGCTGAAAATGCATGAGGAGTCGATGAAGGCCTTGCAGGACTCTGCCACCGAGGAAATCAACCGCTTGAAGGAGGAGATCGTGATCTTAAAAGATCAGAAGCGAGCTGCCGATGAGCAGAATCACCGCCATAGCGAGGCGTACAAGCTCCTCCAATAAGAGAAACAATCCTTGGCGGACACCCTCTGGCAAGATGAGGCCAGCATCTTCAGTAAGTTTTCTCCGTCTTGGATTTCTGCAGTCTGAATACTTTGATTTATTGAACTCATGTGCTCCTTGTCGGAATTTTCAGCTCCAATGGGTTTAACCCGATCACCTCCTCCGGCCAAGGAATGCATGGTTCTTGCTGGCAACTTCATCAACACCGCCATCATCCAAGCCAAGGAGATTGCCAAGCCCCTCTAGATACACATCAAGGCATCGGACTCTGTGGCGAAGTACTCGGAGATTCTACGCCGAGCCCCCTAGCGTATCACAAGATGGAAAGCTTCGTGTGCACGGGGTGGCGCGAGGATGGCACTGTCAATGGTGAAGGCACACTACGAAGGTGCCGACATCGACACGGTGACCTCTGGCATCCCCGACGTCGACGGTGATGGTAAAGAGATTAATCACGAAGCCATCTTGTCTTCACTCGCGGGCTATGACACTAGAGTTGCCGAGTTTGTGGACATCGACGTCTTCGTGCCCATGAACACCATCGACAGCGGCAACCAAGATTCTTCTGAGTCCCACCACAGCGCCGACTTCGAGGGTGGCTCTCCAGCTGGTGACGATGCTGCTTCTAAGTCTCCTACGCCAAAGGAATGAAGAACAACTTTGTATTATTTGTTTCACCTTTGTTGCATGTGCGGAAAAAACTTATCGATGTAACTTAAGGCGGAAAAACAATGGTTGTTATTTCTTGCTACTTAAGAACTAGTTTCTAGCATGTATATATTTTTTAAGCAAGTGCTGGCTTATCCATTACTTTGGTTTTTATGCTTGACCTTTCGTGAGTTGGAAGACTCGTTGTCGGAACCATGCGCTCAGGTGATGATACCCAATGGCACCATCAATAACCTAAGCACAAAATCGCCGACAATAAGTGCCAAAAGTCACTAGTCGGAATTTTCACAATAAGTCCACATAAAAATGACAAAGAACGTGTAGACCAGAAAACTTAAGCTAATGCCCGTAGGCGGAATTTTCACAAGTGCAAACGCAAGGCTTGTGCATAAAGGTTTTACATGATCCAAAAATGAACACTAAAGGAGGTAAAAGACTCAGAAATATGAGTGAACCAGAGAGCTTTATTTCATTGATCATATAAGAGGTACACAATTAGATAAAAAATGCTAAGTGTAAAAAGGACGTAGCTGTCCTATGTTCCATGGCCGATCAAGCTACGGGTAGTCATCATCCGGGTCACGTTGCTTACGCTTATGATCCTTGTTGGGTCTATCCTTTAGTTCACGATTGTCAACGACGTAGTAAGACCCATTGAGCAGCGCCTTGCTTATGATGAACGGTACTTCCCATGGCGGGGATAATTTGTGTGACTTCTTCTGCTTAAGTCGGAGCACCAAATCCCCCTCTTTAAACGAGCGATGCCGAATGCGGCGACTATGGTAGCTGTGTAGCTTCTGCTGGTAGATGGCGGATCTTTGGCATGCCAAAACGCGCTCCTCCTCGAGAAGGTCCACATCTAGGCATATGGATTCTTCAGCGTCATCCTCGTCATAGGCGGCAACTCTTGGTGCATCGTGAAGTATGTCAGAAGGCAGGATGGCTTCTGCTCCATATACCATAAAGTAAGGGGTGTAGCAGGTGGATCTGTTGGGTGTAGTTCGTAAACTCCACAGCACATATGGCAATTCTTCCACCCAGGCTCTAGCTGCTTTATGTAGCGGTGGCTCAAGACGTGGATTGATTCCCTGCAGAATTAATCCATTGGCTCGCTCAACCTGACCATTGGATTGTGGGTGTGCCACAGATGCAAGTTCAAGTCGGATGCCTTTCTCCTAGAAATAAGCCTCCACTTCTCCGAGTGATAAATTGCTGCCGTTGTCGGTGATAATGCTGTGTGGGAGACCAAATATCACCACTAGATCCCGGACAAATATTGAGGGAAGTTTCCCCATCAAGGTTTTAATGGGTTTAGCTTCTATCCATTTAGTGAATTTGTCAACTGCTACAAGCAGATGCGTAAACCCAGAAGGTGCTGTCTATAACGGTCCCACCATGTTCAGCCCCCATACTGCAAACGGCCAAGTTATTGGTATTGTTCGCAGTTATTCAGCAGGAACATGTGGTTGTTGGGCATAATACTGGCATCCCATGCATGTCTCAACCAGCTTGTCGGTAAAGCCATGGTCGGCCAAAGAGAATCCTTGCCGGAAAGCTTTCGCGACCAACGATCGAGGAGCGGCGTGATGCCCGCAATCTCCGAGATGGATTTCACGTGGGATTTCCATACCTTCTAGTTGGGAAACACACTTTAGGTATACACCGGTAGTGCTTCTTTTTTAGAGTTGCCCATTAATTATGGTATAACCCTTTGCTTGTTGTACTATTTGCCGTTTTTTTGACTTCGTCGTCGGGCAAAGTTCTGTGTTCGAGATATTCCATGAACGGTTTTTTCCAAGCCGGAGGGACCTTAGTCACCATGTTGACGAAAGAGTCAGCTCTATCCGGGTTGTCGATGTCGACTCCCTTCACAGATGGTGTGCGTAGATGCTCTAGGAAAACTCCTGGCAGGATTTTCTTGCGCCCTGATCCAAGCTTAGGTAGTAGATCAGCCGCCTCGTTTTTCTCCCTAGGTACATACTTGACTTCGTAGCCCAAGAAGCTCTTGGCTATCTCAACCACTTCGTCTTGATATGCCGCGATCATAGGGTTCCGCGCATTCCAGGTGCCAGCCACCTACTGGGCAACCAAGTCGGAATGTCCACATCAAACTATGCGCTTGATGCCAATATCCTTGGCTACACGTAGTCCGTGAATGAGTGCCTCATACTCCGCCATGTTGTTTGTAGCCTCGAAGTGGATTTGCAGAACGTAGTATAGCTTGTCTCCTGTTGGTGACTATAGCAATACACCAGACCCTGAGCCGTTGAGCAACTTTGATCCGTCAAAGTGCATCACCCAATACTCTGGTTCTGGCAACGGAGTAGCATCTGGCATCTCCATCCAATCTGCAACAAAATCCTCCAAGGCTTGTGACTTGATAGCGTCATGTCTCTTTTAGGTGATCTCGAAGGCGGCAAGTTCAATGCCCCACTTTGCAACCCTTCCTGTAGCGTCGCTATTATTGATAATGTCGGACAGTGGAGTCTTGCTCACGACTATGATTGGGTGCTCCTGAAAGTAATGCCTTAGCTTCCGAGAAGCATACTCCATAAGATATCTTTTGGTAGTGCGGGTAACGCTGCTTGGACTCCGTCAAGACCTCGCTCACATAGTAAACTGGTTGTTGAACTCCGTGCTCATAGCCTGGTTCCTTCCGCTCTACCACGACGACGATGCTGATTACCCGGTTGGTTGCCGCCATGTAGATTAACAGGGGCTCTCCAGGTTCGGGTGCTGCAAGGATGGGAGCTGAGGAAAGAATCTCCTTGAGCTGCTTCAATGCTGCATTTGCTTCGTCCGTCCACGTGAATTTGTCCGCCTTCTTCAGCAACTTGTATAGCGGCAGAGCCTTCTCTCCAAGTCGACTGACGAACCGACTAACTGCTGCAACACAACCTGTTAGTCATTGAATGTCCTTTAGGCATGTCGGACGGTTTATGTTTAAGATGGCCTTGATTTTCTCCGGGTTGACCTCGATTCCGTGTTGGGAAACGATGAATCCCAACAATTTGCCGGCTGGAACCCCGAAGACGCACTTCTTAGGGTTAAGCATCATGTTGTATTTCCGGAGATTATCAAAGGTTTATTTTAAGTCGGAGAGTAAGTCATTTGACTTTTTAGACATCACCGCTATATCGTCCACATAGGCATGAATGTTCCGACCAATTTGGTCGTGGAGGCAACGTTGCATTGTCCACTGGTACGTGGCACCTGCGTTTTTCAGCCCAAAGGGCATCGTGACATAGCAAAACGTGTCGTATGGGGTAGTGAATGAAGTGGCCAATTGGTCCGACTTCCTCATCTTGATCTGGGGGTATCCTGAGTATGCATCGAGAAAACACAAAAGTTCCGTGCCAGCCGTCGAGTCAATGACTTGGTCAATGCGAGGCAAAGAAAACGGATCTTTGGGACATGCTTTGTTCAAACCGGTGTAATCAACGCACATTCTTAATTCATTGGTTCCCTTTTTGGGGACAAGTACAGGATTGGCCACCCATCGGGTGTGAAGGACTTCTCGGATAAATCTAGCTTTATGTAACCTAGCTATCTCTTGTCAATCGCGCGTCTCTTCTCATCTCCAAAGTGTCGTAGAGGTTGTTTCACCGGTTTGAATTTTGGATCAATGTTTAAGCTGTGCTCGGCAAGTTCCCTAGGTACAGCTTTCATGTCGGCAGGTTGCCAGGCAAAGATGTCCCTATTCTCACGGAGGAACTCGACGAGCGTGCTTTCCTATTTGGGGTCCAGGTTCATCCCAATGGCGGTGACCTTGGAGGCATCGCCTAGAACAAGTTCCACCGGCTTGGTCTCGATGGCGGCCTTGAACGCAGGAGCGGAGTCGGAGATCTGCTTCTTCGACGCGGGCATCTCTAAGTCATCGACCTTGCTCTGGATCTCTTTGAATTCTTCGCTATAAAGGACAGCTTCGGCAACGGCTGCTTCATTGATCTCACAGTCCCTTGCCTTGGTAAAGCTTCCGGATACGGTGATGATACCGTTTGGTCCGGGTATCTTGAGCTTGTTGTAGACGAAGCATGGCTTGGCCATGAACGTGTGGAATATGTCGCAGCCGAATATGACGTGGTACACGCTCTTGAAGGGGACCACCTCGAAGGTCATGCGCTCTTGGTGGTAATTATTAACATCACCAAAGGCAACCTGAAGTGTAATGCACCCAAGGGACCGAGCCTCCCGACCAGGAACTACGCCGTGGAAGATGGTGTTGGTCCGCCTTAGGTTTGCCTTCGTCAAGTTCATCTTCTGTAGTGTATCCAGGTACATGATGTTGATGCTGCTTCCACTATCCACCATACACTTGGTGAAATCCACGCCGTTAATCAAGGGGTGGATGACCATGGCGTACTGGTTCTCCGTAGGTATAAGGTCTGGGTGGTCCGTCCTGTCCCAAGTGATTGGAACTTCCGACCAGCGCAGGTACTGGGGAACTGGGGGGAGAGTAGCCATCAGGATCCTCAGAGAGGTCTTCTGTGGTCAGACGGTGGGGGTGCCAAGGAAAGTGTGGTAGACTGGAGCCTTCTTTGCGAAGGGGTTCTTGCCCTTGTCGTCGCTCTTGGCGGCGTGTTTTGGGTCAACATCTTCGTCCATGTCACTTGAATCCTTGAACTCCTCCTCCTTGTTCTTCCCCTTGCCCTTGCCTCGCAGTCTGTTCTTCCGACTTTGCTTGTAGCCGGACTCCGGGTCTTCCTTGAGGTCGTTGACGAACTTGCAGTGTCGATTGGTATGGGTGGCCTTGCCATTGGCATCGAGGTGTACGAGGCACGATATATCGCGGTACTCCTCGTAGGTTTGGGGAACGCGGAGCGGCGCCGAGGTAGTTTCACTTCCTCGTTGCTGCCCACGACCAGCTCCCCTTCATCGGCCACATTGTCCGCCTTCTCCTCGTCCTGCAAAGGTCATAGCGACCATGTCGGTAGATTGCTTTTCTTCTTGAGCGGTTTTCTTCTTTGTACTATTGTTCCTCTAAGCTTGAGTTGGAACGGCTATTGCCGGCAAGGAGTCGCGAGCATTGTCGTCGGCAGCTGCGATCTCACTAGCCAACTGAATCATTTGGTTCAAATCGATATGGTGATTGTCCTGCAAGCGCTTCAACTTATGTCGGAGCAACATGCCTCTTTCCAACCTGTCGATGAAGGCGGCCATGGCGGTCTGAGCATGCACTCCTGCGCAGGAATTCTTCATATCCAGCTAGCAGGAGAGGTAGGCGCGAGATGTCTCATCTTTCTCTTGCACGCACCGCTGTAGATCTCCCACAGTGCAGGGACGTTTGTATGTACCCTCAAAGTTCTTGGTGAATGCTTCTTGCATGTCCAGCCAGTTGTAGATGGATTTCTCTGGCAAGTCATCGATCCATTGACGGGTCGTGCCCGCCAACATTAATGGGAGGTACTTGACGACAACGTTGGGGTTGCCTCCGGCAATCTCTACCGCGTTGTCGTAGTCCTGCAACCATGTGGATGGCTTGGCAGTGCCGTCATAGGGCTTGATGGTATTGTCAATCCGAAAACCTTTGGGGTAAGTTGCGGACCGTACTGCAGGTCCAAAGCAACGTGGTCCTAGATATGGTCCTTCCCGGGCCTCGTGGATCTTATCGATCCGTGAACATGCATCGTACGACTCCGAGTTCTTCTTCTTCTTGTCAACAGGGGATGGGCTGTGTGAATGACCCAGGCCTCCTCCGCCATGGTGATTGCTTGGTGGTGATGGAGGCGGAGGTGGCGGTGGGTTAGACTTCTTGTTGTTACCCTCCTGTGACTCCTCACGCCTGTCACGGTTGCTTGTCAGACATGGAGGGTCGTGGTGTGACCTGCTCCTGTGCCCGTGGTTGCGCTCTCCGTCATGACGGGTCTGCTCTGCGTTGTCGCGGAGGACGATGCCACACTGCTTTGGTGGGGCATATCCGTACGATGGTGAGCCTTGTAATCTTTGCGATGTCGGGGAGATTGGGGTGGTGGCGACGGGTGACGAGGTCGGGCCTTTTCTCCGTGGTCGGAGGATATGGGGATTGCATCCTTCCTTTTGCGCGCGTCCCTCCATCTTCGTTCTGATGAACCCGTCTAGGACCCAACATCAAGAGGAGATCTGTCCCTTGGCGGCTTGTACTAGCTAGACTGGCAAAGCACTGGGTCAGACTCAAGCCTCTGAGAGGTGGCATTTTCCTGCTACTTCACCGCCTTGGCCACTAGGTCATAGACCTGTTCCACTACCTTAGGCAATCTATCCTGCTCCAGAAGGGTCTTGGTGATGGCGAGGTTAAGGAGTGGGGTAGGCATCACCTGCTTGCCTTCACTGTCAATGTATGGCTTGGCTTGTGCCGGCTTCGAGGGGGCCCATCCTAGTTTGCGCCTCACACCAGGATCGTTGATGACGCGAGCTGGAGCTTTCTTAGCCTTCTGCTGCTGCAGTAAAGTCTTGTACTCGGCCTCCATTGCTCTAGCTTTCTCTATAGACTTCTGCGTGTTGACCAGATCTCGATCTAGCTTAGCGCCTTGCTCCGCGATGGCTTGCGCTTCCTCCAGCAGCTGCTGGCGCTTCTCGTCAAGCTGGGTCACGTTTCGGATATGAGCAATGGTCAATGGCTCGACGAGGAGATTGCCGTACATCACTCTATCAGCTGGAGTAACTTGGGCTGCTACAGACGTAGATGCTGGAGGCGGCAAGTTTGCGGTGTTGTTGTTGCTTGAGCCGGTGCCGAGTTCCTGCGGCTGCTGCACTGGATTAGGCGGAGGAGGCATGAATTTTGCGCGATCATCGTCAGCAGCAATGAGTGGCCCCTTCCCCTTTTCCAGCGCTGTAGGCGGAGCTCATCCGGGTTGATCTTCATCCATCGTTGTCCCAATGGTGACGAACAAACCTCAGGACGTGACGGCATTGTTGGCTTGCTCATCACGCGAGTACTCCTCCTCCATCTCCTGCATAGCGGAGTCTAGCTCTTCTGGACTGAAATCTATCTCCTCTGAATCTGCACTAAAATCAGCATAAAGTGCGTTAATGACAAAGTCGAAGGGTACCAGGACTTCCTCGATGACGGGCGGTGGAGGTGCAATGGCCTCGACGATGACTGGAGGTGGGGGTGTTGCTGTGACGATGGCGGCGGGAGGCGGTAGTGGCGGTTGCTGAATCGTAGGTTCTCCGTCCCTGAGCGCAAGGGCCATCTGGGCTGTTGCGTCAGCTTCCGCGTAGTTGTTGACGGTGCTCACCATCTCTTCGAGGGTAAGACGTCCTGTTGCCTGCTGCCGTCTTAAAGAATGTCGGAGAAGCGTACCACGGTCTAGTCCTTCCATGAAGTGATACAAAGCGTTATCATCGGGGTAGTGGGCCAGATTGGCTCGTATACGGAGCCACCTGGCAAGGTAATCGCGGGGGTTTTCACCTTCTCTCTAAACGCGGCGTGCCAGATCAAAGATGGTAACCACGCCGACGAACTTGGATCTCTGCTGTCCAGACGCACGGACAAAGCCGGCGGATTTGCAGTGATCTTCCACCTTTATATCCTGCACAGGGGCGGTTTGGGTGGGCCTTGGATTTTTCCGATCTTTGCTGGCAAACTCCGAGGAGAGATCCGACATTGAACCTTCCGCGAACGTATCCTGCCCGTAGGCGGTCCGTGCGGGCCTTGATGCTTTCCGATATTTGCCGGCAAACTCTAAAGAGAGATCCGACATCGATCCTTCTGCGAACGTATCCAGCCCGTACGCGGTCCGTGCGGGCCTTGATGCTCCTCCGACTCCCAAGGAACTAGTGCCCGAGTCGGTTTCGCCGATGAAGAGGTGGATGTCTCCGATAGGAACGATCAAACACCGCGTAGGGTTCGTCTTCGCCGGGATCCAGAACTTGTCAGGAGGGACGATCGGAACGTTGCCGGAGAAGAGAACACGACCGATGGCTACGGTTTCGCTGATTCCCACGAAGAACTTGGTCCTGGCCCGCTGAAGAGCCTGAAGCGCCTCTTGCCCCACGGTGGGCGCCAACTGTCATGGTATTGCCAACGACTATGCCATGGAGGGGTCCTCACAGTGCGTGTTTAGATATGAGGGGTAAGGTGGACGGTTGACGGGTACGAGGTAACACAGCTTACCCAGGTTCAGATCCCATGACGGTGGGCGGAATCCTACTCCTGCTATAAATCACTATAAGGGCAATACTCCGAGTTACAGGGATTGGTTCGATGTGCGAGGTGCGTCGTAGTCGACACTAGTTTGTCTGAGATTGTGCCCTAAAGGCTCCCATAGGCCCGACTTATATAGTCGCCGGGTCCTAGGGTTATAGGGAAAAGTCCTAGCCGGACAGGTTACAGAGTCCTACACCGTCTATTACTAGTCTTGTGTATCTTGCACTCCAAGGCTCCGGGTACGCTGGTGACTTCACCGTAGCCTTCCTTTAACCGGCATGGGCCTCCCTTTAGGATCCATCTAACTAGGCCGCCCAGCAGGCCATAGGCCATGCTACAAACTATGGGCCACCCGGGTTATCCGGATAAGTGACATGCTATGAGGATACCCATATATCATATCCCCAACAACATGTCAGTTTAAATGGAAAGGGTATGGATATATCCATGGGTACAAGTCTATACCTATGCCCATACCCGTGATTTAACGGGTACGGTATGAGTATTATCCATTGGTATAGAAGTATACTCATACCCTACCCATGCAGGTACTGCACCCGTAGGTACCCACCCGGCTCTCTAGCTCTCGCCCCCTCCAATTGTGAGGCCATGGCCAACGAAGTCCACGCGCGGGAGCTATAGTGCATAAGAATGGGATGTTTGTCGCCTCCAGGATCGCTTACCTCGACCGCCACCTTCAACAGGTACCTAACCACCTCTCAGTCTAGACCCACCCACCCCGCCCACATATGTCCGCTCGATTTTGACCTTGTTGCTCTGGGGCTGAACCCTAAGAACTCTGAAAAGTAGATCGGGATTCGCTCTCAAAGAAAAACCGTAGGCGCTTTTACCCTTATATCTCGCTCCTTGCATGCACTGCCCCTAGCCATCTTCCATTGGTGAAAGGGAAGATGAATTTTTTCTGGTAAATTCATTTGGGGTGTTCGGATATGGGATTTTGGAGAGTGTGTTTTATTTCATTACAATTGTTCCAATTGAAAAAAAAATCTGAGTATTAGGTTCTTGTTTCCTAATACAACTAAGACATAATATTACCTTTTCCCATGTGACAACAAAGTAATATTGTATAGGTGCATCTTTGATGTGAGTATCTGTTAGTAGATTTGCTGAGATGAATTATAGAATTATACTGTAATTGTTATTAGCATAAGTGTGAATTCATTATCTAGAATGCATTTAGTTCATTTTTATTATCTTTGTGTATAGAGGTGGGTCCACCTGTTATTATTTAATCTGATAACACACTTTAATTCATTGGTAGTTTGCTTATTAGACTATCATACGATGTTCTAAAACCATGGTATAGCTTTGTATATACTGCTGCCATTTTCTTCATTTGTATTTGGTATTTTCTTGAACACGAAAGACACAAAATTTTATCAATCTCATCATAATTAGCTGATGTTGATGTTGTAGCCGTATATATTCCTTATGGCGACAATGAGATCCATAGAGACATTATTCTAGCAGCATCACAAGGTATAAAGTGTTGTAGCTCATCCGACAATAGAACGTAGCAATGGGCCAATGGTAATGAAAACACTACTAATATCTGCTGAAATAAACAATGATGTCAGATGGAAGGCACTCATACTGTAATAGAAATAGCTTCATGAAAGAGACTACCTTTTCAGATGCAAAACACATTTTTAGATATAAGTTGTAGAAGGTTAAGCAATGTCAGCAAGAACCAATTATAAAGGTCGGTAGGATGAAGTACCTGGAGAAGGTTTGACTCAATATTGTCCACTTCCAATGCATCAACTTCTATTCCATTAGCTTGGGGATTCCCAAGGCATCTCCTTCTGCATCAATAAAAATCTCAGGTCTTTCTATAAACTTCATTTTTATTGTTTCATGCAATGTTGTGTTGTTCTTGGAGCGTCTTAGTTTTCGTTTTTGGTTTTCATTTGCTTCGTTTTCTTGAGTAAGTTGGTTGGTTAAACAACACTTCTTTTGGAGAGAGACACACTCTGTTTCCATTGCCTGGAACACTCTAGTTTTCACTCTTATTGTTTTGTGAGTGTTCACTTTTGCTACCACTTCGTTCAGCCTTAGTTTTCTTGTGCTTTCAGCTTATAACTTTTTAGTTCTTCTTTTTGGATTTGTGAGACAAGCTCACTGATCTTTATTGATTATTATCTTTGTGAGTTGTTTCAAATAAGTTGTTTGGTGTTGGAAAAGAGTAGAAAGTTTCATGCTTATAGTGGTACAAAATGGAGCTTGTTTTGACTGTGGCTTAGACTTTATCATGTCATGCTAGATCTTGTTTTGACCTTATGATTAGTGATTATTGATGTAGCATGACTTGTTCCAAACAATTAGGATTGCTTAATGTGCCTTGAAAGAATCATGCGTTGTTTTAGCATACAAAAGCATAGTATTACAGTATTCTCCTTTGATGCTTGGCTTGGGTTGACATGGCACATGCTCACACCATGTTATGACTATGAACAAGTCACCATAGCCTCTATGATCATTTAGTCCTTGACTTGTAGTACCACTCTTTGATTTGATTAGTAATGCTTTGTTGCACTGCATGATTATGGCCATTATTTCTCTCTTAGTTGGTTGCTCCCAGTCTTTTGCTAGCCTCCACTTGTATGAGTAAGCTCTACTCATGTTTCCAACTCCCAAGAAACCAAGTTTTTCCCAAAGTTTCCACTATAAATTCCTATGCATGGTGTGTTACACCATTCCAAGTATATTCTTGTTTTCAGCTATCTTCCAATTAAAAAGTAGTTTGTTATGTGAAAACTTAGTGATTAAAAGCCCTCACAAACTTGATGCCACACTTTATATTATTTGCCCCTAAACTTGAACCATTGTTTCATCTATGTTGTATATGCTTGCACTTATATGTTGGGATTAGCAGAACAGTGTTTTCATGGGGAACGTTTTCAACATTGCACTTGTACTTTGTACTCAGTTGATATCATGCTCTTTTGTCTATGGATGTCACCGGTGTAAAATAAAGGGGGAACTTGTAAGTCCATGGAGTATGTATTTTGTGTTAGAGAAATGCTTGGGCCGCTAGCCTAAGCCATGCCTAATCATGGTGGAAACTTGCAGCATCACCATAGTGAGCTATCTATGAAGCATCCTCAATAAAAATCTATGCATATGGTAAATAAAAAGATTGTTGAGATGCTCATTGTCTGCTTGCCTTGTCATTTTGGTTATGGGAAATCTCCTATACCATGTGCAAGGGGTACCCCGTTGGCGGTTCTCAATGATATGCAAATACTTACAATGACAAGAACTTACATGGGCCCAAAGTTGAGTATGCATGAGGTGTGGCCCTCATATTCAAGGGAGTTGAGATTGCCAACTTATACTTCGTCAAGCATATACTCCATCTTTGTCACTTTAACCTTAATCACTTCAAGATGCTTATGATAGGGGCAATGAGGGCTGAAAGCTAACAAGTACCATAATTTTTGGAAGCTGTTTTTGAAACTTGAAATCCCTGCTTCCCTTTGTGAAGGGCCTTTATTCCACCATTATTTGAGTCTCCACCTTCTACCTTTAGGCACTATTAAGAGAGCAAAGTTGTCATTCTGTGTGCAGTGTCCCAAAACTTATTGATTGATGCATATTGTGATATTACTTGTTCCTGTGCTATTTGTATCTAGTCACTCTTATGAACTTTGAAGTGTAATATGCATCTATTTGTTACTCTATGAGGGACAAGCTGAATGCCACTATGCCATGTTTTCTGTATGTGAAACAAACAAATGTCTTTCAATCCATTGTTATTCATGATCTTTATTTGTAGCCTTTCATGTTGCATGCATAGTTACTTTGTCTTACTGTTAGAACTCCATCTTTCATGCACATGTTTAGAGTTCTTCTATCCTAGCTTTCAATGCTTCCAAATGGTTGGATCTTTATTGTGAGGGTGCATGTCACCTCAAAAATTATTCTTTTGATCACTTACCTACTCGAGGACGAGCTGGAGTTAAGCTTGGGGATGCTTGATACGTCAGAAATGTATCTATAATTTTTGATGTTCCATGCTTGTTTAGTATCTACTTTGCTTTGCATTGTCTTTACTTTAAGGTGTTTTTACATATTTTCTGGAACTAACCTATTAACAAGTTGCCACAGTGCCAGTTGCCTGTTTTCTTCTTTTTTTGGTTCTAGAAAGGCAGAAAATCAATATTCTCGGAATTGGACGGGACAATAGCCAAAGTCAATAACTTTCCGTGAGGGACACGAATCCATAAGGAGGGACGGAGAGGCACCAGAGGGTGCCCAGACCGCCCTGGGCGCGGCCAAGCCTGGCCCGCGCCTGGCGAGGGTGTGGGCCCTCAGGCCACCTCCTCGGCCTCCCCCTTCGCCTATAAGAAGCCTCCGACCCAAAAAACCTAAATAATCCAGATGAAATCCACGAAAACCTATGTAGCGCCGCCGCCACCGAAGGGGATATTCGGGGGACAGAAAGTCTCTGTTCCGGCACCCTGCCGGGACGGGGAAGTGCCCCCGAAGCCATCTCCATTGATCTCCATCGCCATCTTCATCACCGTTGATGATTCCCATGATGAGGAGGGGGTTGTTCTTCCTCGAGGCTAAGGGCTCTACCGGTAGCTATGTGTTCATCTCTCTCTCTCTCTATGCATGGTCATATTGTGATCATGAGCTTTGTAATCAAGTAGATCTACCTTGCTACTCAAGTGCTTCATTAGATCTCTGATCTCCCCATGTGTGTGAAAGTGACAGCGTGCACGCAATGGTGGCACTTAGGTTTGAGTCTACATAAATACTCTTTGTGCTTTAATAGATCTATGCTCTTCCCCACGCGTGTGAAAGTGACAACGTGCATACCGTGTGTGGCCCTTTGGCTAGATTGAATATTTGCTATGAGTTATATTTGGAGTTGGGTGTCTCTATGAAATTGTGGTGTTTGTTGGAACCATCTAGCACTCAAGGTGACAGTGTGGCGTTATCTAGATTGGGGAAGGCGGAGTTTGAGGAGTGTTGTTATAGCCCTACCGATGATTAGAGTGTCCAACCGGAGAGTAGTTAAGAGTAGTATCATGAAGAGATGATCTTCATATGAGAGAATGTTCACTAGTGAAATTATGATCCCTAGGCCTTGTTTCTAAACATTGAAACACTGTTTGCATCTAGATCTGTTGCATGTTTGCTTGCTTTAGTCTTCACCTCACTGTCAAGCTATTTTCTGGCACCGTTACCACATGCATTTCACTATCTCTTCGCCGAACAAGTGCACCTATACACCTGACAAGTGTATTGGGTGTGTTGGGGACACAAGAGACTTCTTGTATCTTGATTGTAGGATTGCTTGAGAGGGAATACCTTTGACCACTTCCTCCATGAGTTTGATAAACCTTGGGTAATCCACTTAAGGGAAACTTGCTACTGTTCTACAAACCTCTACACTTGGAGGCCCAACAACAGTATACAAAAATAGAAGTGCGTACACATCAATTACCTGCATTGAAGAGTGTGTTTGTGTAAAGATGGATAACTCTGGGAGCCACCTTACCCATGTATTTCTTAAATTCATCTGTCCCGCAACCAAAATGAGCCTCCATTATATGTATAACATTTTTCATCATCAACTGAAAACCAGAAGTTGCGCCATTCTTTTGCTGATCAGCATAACATAGCATTGTATATAGTGGTTCCACACTATCAAGCACCCACTTCAGATCAGTCCACCATTTACTATTTGTCAAACAATTTTCTACATAGTCAAAGTTTGGCTCATTTCTCCATTCACTATTTCTCCAATATGCTAACACCATCCACTCTCTAAACTTATCTTTCTTGTCAAAATAACTTTAAAGGAAAATAAAAATAGTACCAAACTTGGTGGCATTTGGTCTGATCAACTCGCCACCTACTGTGTTCCTCATCTTCTCATGTAAACTCTTAGTGTTTTAGAAAAATCTACATATCATTTTGGCACTAATGACCACTTCATCAACCTCTGGGAATCGAGCAATATCTTTAAATATGAGATTGATTGTATGAGCAAGACATGGCTACCAAAAAATATGAGGATACTCGGCAATTAGAAGTTCACATGCTTTTTTATAATTGTATCCATTGTCAGTGACTATTTGCATAACCACCTTATGGCCAATCTCATCAATAAACACTTTCTTGATTTCTTCATATAAGAAAGCTGCATATAAAATTAGGAATATAAATTAGATATCTTGATAATGAACAATGGTATCAATGTTTTGAAAGTTCTCAATTATTAGTACCTGCATTCTGAATTTTTCCTGTTCCATTGATAGACTTGTGAAAAAGCATTTTATCATTGCAATATACCATGAAGTTTATGATGCTCACTGAAGTTGGTCCAGTCCATGAGTCACACATAACTGTCACACCAAATTTCTCCCAATCAACTCGGCACTCATCGATATATTGTTCCAATTCCCTATGGTTGGCAAGAAAGTACTTCCCATCAATATGAGAGCCTTTAGGGAGAGGCTGCACTACACCAAACTCCATAGAAAGCAACAATGCTACATTCTCCAATATTGCAGGACTTTCTACATTGAACGTAGTGAGGTTTCATATCCTAGGATTTATTTGCAAGTACATATAATCTATCCAAAATGAAGTTTGGTAGCATCCTTATTTCAGGAATCATATAGGAAGTGGCTGGGGATAATGAATGTTGCATTAGCACATTTGTAACACACTCGGATTGTCCCTATGCAAGTTTCAGCAATTATCGCCAAACCCGCATAGAAACGATTCAAAGGTGCCCACCAGGAACTTTCGTGCGGGTGGAAAATGAAGTAATATCATTACACAATAGTCCTCGATGGAACCCATAGAACAAATATATACAACACGACTCAAAGAGTCAAGAATACAGATATACAGTACAAAGATCCAAATCACCTTGAAAACTATACAACATCCGAGTATGGATGATACATCCAAAATGTATCTACTTTCCCGAACACTTTTGCTACTGTTTCTCCTCTAATTTATGTGATTTGGATAAAACTAACACGGACTGGCGCTGTTTTCAGCAGAATTGCTTTGGTGTCTAGTTTTTGTGCAGAAAATCAACTTTTAGGAAAAATCCCGGAAAACATCGCAAAACTCCTATTTTACCAGAAGACTCATAGAGCCAGAATACGAGACGGAGGAGGGCCACGAGGGGCCCACACCCCCTGGCCGCACGGGCTAGGCTAGGCCGTGCCTGGGGGAGGTGTGGCCACCTCGGGAACACCCTTGGTCTCCCTCTCGCCTACATAAAGCCTTATGACCTAAAAACAGGGGGTTCGATGTTTTTCCAGAGAGAGTTCCGTTGCGCCGCCACCACCAGAAACCGTGATTCGGAACCAGAAACTATGTTCTCGAACCCTGCCAGGACAGGGAATTGGAGTAGATCATCGCCATCATCATCACCGACGCCTCTCCATCAACCATCCATGTTTCCCTCATCCATGAGTGAGTAATCCCCCGCTGTAGGCTATGGGGATGGTAGGGATTGGATGAGATCTATCATGTAATTGAATAAGATTGTTAGGGCATGGTGTCTAGTATCTTTATTAGTGCTATTTGACTTTGTTGCAACTTGTTGTGCTTAATGCTTGTCACTAGGGCCCGAGTGCCATGATCTCAGATCTGAACTTGTTATTGATTCATGATGATAGTATTTTTTGTGATCTTATCTACAAGTTGTGTACAGATATCATTATCCGGAACCCAAGGCCCCGAAGTTACAGAAATTGGGATAGCCGGAGGGGAGCGCTGTGATATGAGGATCACATGTGTTCACGAAGTGTTAATGCTTTGCTTCGGTACTCTATTAAAAGGAGTACCTTAATTTCCAGTAGATTCCCTTGAGGCCCCGCTGCAACGGGCTGGTAGGACAAAAGATGTTGTGCAAGTTCTCATTGCGAGCACGTATGACTATATATGGAACACATGCCTATGATTGTTTAGTGGAGGCTTTATCTTATTTATCTGCAAATTCCCTAGATCTTGATATTACATGAATAGTCTCATCCATGCAACGCCCGTCCATCCATCCCTATGCCTACCGCACTCAAATACTGCTGTTTGCTACTAATGTTACTACTGCCTTTGTTTTACTGCTGCTGTTACTTTGCTATTGCTACTACAAAACTATTGCTACTAATAAACTACTGTGAGCAAGACTATTTCCAGGTGCAACTGAATTGACAACTCAGTTGTTAAGGCTTATAAATATTCTTTGCTCCCCATGTGTCGAATCAATAAATTGGGTTATACTACACTTGAAGACTGTTGCGATCACCTATACTTGTGGGTCATCAAGACTATTTTCTGGCACCGTTGTCGGGGAGCATAGCTTTATTTGTAAGTTCACTTGGATTTATTATTGTTCGTTGCTATCATTTTTCATCATGGGAAAGTCTAGTGACGGAAAGTTTCATATATTACCATCCACTACAAGAAGAGGTACAGTTCTAAATACCTCTGCTTCTCTTGATTCACCATCTATTATAAGTAAGCTTGTTACACCACCACCACATACACATGCTACACACACTTCTACTACTGCTAAATCTGAAATTGCTTCTGATGCTCATGATGTTACTTCTACTGTGCTTGATGAGAGTGGTTCATTAGGTCTTTTCCTAGATGGTACTATTGCTAGAACTATATTGGGAAACACTGAAACTCCTAGTGAAGACACTATTACACCTGTTAGCTCACCTGAGTCTATAGAGAGTTATGATATTAATGAAGGTTACATTGAAATGACTGATAAATTTATTGAATAATATCGAACCACACGTGGTGCTAGTGCTATTAAGAGTCTTCTTGAGTAAGGTACTATTATACCTAAACTATCTCTTGATGCTAAGTTTGCTACTTCTCCCATAGACACTAAAGATAAGGATTATGATTTCTCTCTTGATTTATCCTATATAAACATTGTTGAGAAAGAATCTTTTTGTGGGACTGAGAATGAAAGGGCTGTGGCACATATTACTGAGCTTTCTAGTATGAGTGCCTTATTTTCTGATGATGTTAAGATGCGCACCTACTTTGTTGCTAAATTTTTCCCTTTTTCACTGAAAGGAGAAGCTAAGGCTTGGTTTAATAATTTACCTCATGGATCCATTGATAGCCCTGATTGCTTGATTGCTACTTTCTTTTAGAAATATTTCTCTCCTAGTGCTAGACATGCTATTTTGCAGAAACTGTTTGATTTTAAATAGGGAGAAGAGGATAAATTGACTGAGTCATGGACAAGGTTTTGTGCCTTGATTCATGCACATCATGGATGTCCATTACCTAAAGAGCTTCTTGATATCTATTATAATGGACTAACTGATGAATCTAGGACATACTTGGATAGTTTTGCTAATTGTGTTCTCAGGAAAAGAACTCCTGCAGAAGCTGAAGAATTAATGGCTAAAATAAGTAAGATTTATGATGATTGGACTACAACTGAGCCAATTACACCTGAGTCATCTACACCTGAACCAACTGTGCCTGAACCAACTCCAACACCAACACCAAAGAAGAGGGGAGTGATTGAATTAAATGATGAAGTGATGAAAGAAGCTAAGAAATGTCTTAAGGAGAAGGGTATTAAATCTGAAGATGTGAAGAATTTACCTCCTATAGAAGAATTATGTAAGCCAGGGTACACTCTCTCCAGCACTTTGATGAAGGTGATATTCCTTATGGTAAACCTCCTAATCAATGCTTAGAGTAACTTGATACTTTTATTATTAAGCAAGGTAATTTTAATAAACAAGTTCAGAATCATTTATTGGAAAACTCTAGAGCTATTAATGAGTTGAAAGATACTATGGAAAGAACCGATAATGATGTTAAAATGCTTGTTAAACATTTCCAAATGGTTCAAACTCAAATTGATTAACTTGCTAAGGTACAAAAATATATTCTAGTTAATGCTTCTATATATAAACATGCTTATGAAATTAGAACTAGGAGTGGTGCTACCACTCAGGATACCTTATATCCTGAGGGAGATCCTAAAAGAATTGAGCAAGATTCTCAACAAGCTGAGAATAGTGGTAGTCCTTCTAAGAGAAAGAAAAAGAAACATAAAATAGTTGAGGAACCTTCTGAAGCCGTTGTAGATCCTAATAGTATATCTATATCTCATGCTGAAATTGATAGTGGTAATGATAACAACGATGCTCCTGATAAGGAAGAAATTGAAGAACCTAAAAAGCACACTAAGAACACTAAGTACACTAAGGAATATTTTGTTGCTAATAAACATGGTAGTGAAAGAGAACCTTGGGTGTAGAAACCAATGCCTTTTCCTAACAAGAAACACAAGTCAAAGGAAGAACACTATAACAAGTTTTGTGAGTGGATGAAACCTTTATTTTTGCAAATTCCTTTGACTGATGTTATTATGTTGCCTCCTTATTCAAAGTATATAAAGGATATTGTCTATAATAAAAGGGAGATTTCTAATGAGGAAATTTCTACTTTTCTTGCTAACTTTTCCTTCAATGGAAAGGTTCCAAAGAAACTTGGTGATCCAGGTATTCCAACTATTCCTTGCTCTATTAAAAATAATTATGTTAGAACTTCTTTGTGTGATTTGGGAGCTAGAGTTAGTGTTATGACTTTTTCTCTCTACAAGAGACTCCAGCTAGAAAAGTTGATACCAACTGATATATCTTTGCAAATGGATGATAAATCTACTACTATCCCTGTTGGTATATGTGAGGATGTTCCTGTTCAAGTGTCTCATAATTTCTTGGTTTTAACTAATTTTGTTGTGATTGAGATGCCTGATGATGATAATATGTCTATTATTCTTGGGAGACCTTTTCTTAATACTGCAGGTGCTGTCATCAATTGTAATCAAGGAAAAGTAACTTTTAATATTAATGACAAAGAGCATATTGTCTATTTCCCCAAGAAGATTGATAAGAGCTATGGCCTAAATTCAATTGAAAATATTGAGGGCATCAAAGTTGGATAAATATATTGTTCCATTCCACAAGAAAGTTTTGAAACAATTATGATTGGGACTATTCCTATCAAGATTGAGGTAACATAATCATTTAGTGAAATACAAAGCTTTGTTTCATATAAAATTGTTTTGGTAACAAGACTTGATCAACCTTGTTAACAAAGGGATTTTAATGGACAAAACAATGCTTTCAAAATGATTATCCTTGCTCACTTTTATCTTTCTCCATTCCAATCTTTGCTCTTTGTCTTGTTCGTCTTAGTTTTGCTAGTTGCTTGCTTTTTAGAGTGTCTTAGAACTTCTGTAGTTTTGGTTTTGGTTTGCCTTTGTGTCTTTTCAAAAATCTTTTTCTGTGACAAAATCAATTTTCATAACCTGAAAATTTGCCAAAAATAAAGTTTCCCGAAAAAATCCAGAAACTCATATTAAATTTTTTCATGAAAAAAGGGGCAGAGGGGCACCTGGAGTGACCCAGGGGTACCCACCGGGCCAGCACACCCCCTGGTGGCGCGACCAGCCCTAGGGCGTGCCTGGACCAGGTGTGGTCCACCCCTGGCCCTCCACCTTGTGTAGTGACCTCGGATCGGTAAGGATCCTAAGTCCCTGTGATTAACATGCTAGTCCCTGGATCAATAGCTAGCACTCACAGTCGATGAAATATCATGTAAAACACAAAGTATTTATTACACGGAGAATCCAAAGTATAAATTTATTACAAATTGCTTAGCATAAGGCTAGCTCAAATAACAGCGGAAACATAAAAGCAGCTTGAGTCCATCAATGCCCAAGGCTTGTCGAGTGTAGACTCGTGATCCCTACGCACCTTTCAATCTTCGGATTCTGCACATAAGACGTGCAGCCAACAAGTTGGGTCAATACTTTGAATGTATTGGCAAATTACACCAAGGAAAGAAAAGACTATCTCTACATGCAAGGCTAGTTTAGGCTGTGGAGTTCATTTGCTCAAAGCTAGTTTTCTTAAGCAGATAGAAGAAGAAAAGATTTTCCCTACTTTGTAAACATTTGCTTAGATAAAATAGGGTCAAATGGCACACGAGGATATTACTCACAAAGTGTCAAAACAACCAAACACTTGGATATTACGCACCAAGTGACACTTGGATATTACGCACCAAGTGACCCCAAAATCCCACCCATTAGCGATATTACTCACGCCATGGAGGTTCAAAACTTTGTTTAGAAAAGAGAGAGGAAGATCCTTCAGAGGCTCCATCCTTCAGATGCTCAATGTTGTTCTGTTTCTGTGAACACGGCTGATCGATCAGGTTGCAATACTCTCGAGAGTTTGTGCACTTTACCCACAATCCACGATCAAGTTCTTTTACAGATAAGTCCATGGCAAGGCTTTCCCTTACTAGCCCCTCTACCTTATGGATCCAACTGTGCCAATAACCTCCAAATGTTGGTACCCAGGTGAGGTTTCCCACTAAGTACTAGGCCAAGACAGAGCCCATGTGTATTGTGGTTGCACTGGAAGCTTCTGAATTCTGAAACATGGCAGACTTCTTTGATTCATGGGCGGTCGTCCTCCACCAAAATCTCACTCGTTGACCCGACAACCATTCCTCCCAGAAGAAAACTTAGTTTTATTTTGAAGTGGATTGGAGAAGAAAAGTTTGCTCTAGAGAGCCTTTATACTTAGCAAAATTCTTTGTCTTTCAAACCCCCCAACGGTACTTTGTATATATAGCATAGCAAGCAATACTTAGCAAAAACAGGGGTAACCTATTAGGAGGGGAAATCCTAAGTATAGATCTACTCATGGCATACTACAAAAATCATCGTATTTGCAAAATAATACTAAGGAAAAATTCTACTAGAACATCCTACACATGAATACTACAGAATTTTGAAGATCACATGCATAGAATCAAAACTAGGACAAAGATATGAACAAGTGGTGTAACTTGCCTTGATCCAAGCAGCACTCTACACAATAGCACTCCTTAGCGCACTCCGAACAATCTAACGAATCACAAACATAGATCTGATCACAACTTGGACAAAATATGTCACAAAGATAACATGCATGCATGCAACATGGTATTTATGCAAGATTGGTTTTCTAAATTGACCAAGGTAGAATAATTGGATTGCAATTGTGTTAGGGATGTTATTAGTATTGATTTCCCATAGGTTTAAAATAATTTGTGTCATTAATCTAATTCATAGGTTTATTAAGAGATCCAACCATCTAATTAGCCCCAGAACAAATCTAATGTTCTTAAGCAAGGTTCTATGATTTTTTTCAGTAGGTGTTGCAGAAACAAAGTCATCACAACAAGAATCAACTAAAACAGAATTTTAATTATTTTTCTATAGATTAAAACTCTAATCTAGTGATAAAATTCTACACCTAAAACCCAAATGTAAACTTGAAGTTTTATTGCATATCTGTGTTCTACATAATTTTGTGAATCCAATGGTATATTATATGCTAAATTTGGCCAAGTAATTAATTTTCTATGAATTTCGCAAGTTTTAATACAAATCTGCCAAAAATCTAGTTCTAAACGAGAACGCGACAAGTGGCAGAATCCGATTGGTCCAGCTAGGCAAGGTGGTGGTGACGCGGCGCGCCATCTCGACTTGCCACGCGGCAGCACGGGATTCGATGGTACCCCTTCGATCTAAGGTTCTAATCTGATCCGTTTGTCCTAGATCTAAGGGCTAAGAGAGGTGGGCGAGCTTACCTTCCTTCCGACGGTGGCTACTGGTGGCGGTGGTGTCGATGGTGACGGGCGGCGGCGCTCTGGTGCCCTTCGGGGAAGGCGAAGCAGTCACGGACGATCGCCTCCTCCTCGCGGTCTCGTCTGTTGCCTCGGTTACGGTCTTCTCTTCCTCAAGCGGTGGCGGTGGCAGCTCCTCTCCCGCAGCTCCAGCGAGCAATCGGTGGCGGCACGCTGCGGTAGACATCGAACAAGGAGGGTGAGACGAAGCTGTCGAGCATGAGGGTCATCTTAGGGCAAATAACAAGGAGAGGGGGAAGCTTCTGTCGACGATTTCGAACTCACCGAGGTCGGTGGCGGCTCGAGCTCGAGAATCGGGGACGAGGGCTAGGGTTTCATTGCCAGCTTGGAAACAAAGGGGGTCGTGGCAGCGGTATTTATTAGCCGGCTGGGGGAGTCCTGGTTTGACACGGGGACGGGGAGGCGAGCTTGTCCCGTGGCCGACGGGGACTCTGTTCTGATTTCATCGGGAGGGAGAGGGATGACAGGTGGGGCCGAGTGTCAGCGACAGCGGGCGGCTGTGGGCTGGCGCTGGGGCTCGTGGCTGCGTTGGCGGGCTGGCACTAGGGCCCAACTAGTTAGGCGACGCGCACACTGGAGGCTGCGCGCTACGGCCCGGTTAGGTTAGGCAGTTTTATTTTATACTTTAACTTTTTCTATTTTTCTGTTTTGCTAAAACTTTCTTAAATTTTGCATAACAAGTCCAAAAGCAATGAGACCAGTTTGTAAATTTTTTTAAAAATAATGTGGTCAACATAGGACCATGGATTAATATTTTTACAAGGTTTTTAGAAGGGTCAAGCATGATTACATCAGTATTGCTTACATAGGGAAATCTTTATTAGGGTTTTTGGTAGGCTTAGGTGTTAGGATTTTGTTGCAAAATATATTTGTAGGATGCAATGATGCAATGATGATGCATGCTTCTAGTAACACCATATAATAAAACCTGGGATGTTACACCTTGCCTTCTTCCAGCCACTTCTTTCTCTCTCTCAAAAACACCGGAAAATTTCTCAAAGCTCAAGTTCCTACTGTTCTTGCTCCTGATTTCCGATCTCCTTGCTCAGCCAATTTGATCTAGCTTTTATCTCAGCTGCTTTGAATAGGGATAGAACTTATGATTTGGGTGTTTTGATAGCTTTCCATCTTGCTGCTAACCGCGAGAAAGGTGGAATTTTTGGAGGTCTCATTGCCTCTCGTTTGTTAACTTTGCATGGTTTAGCGCCTCATCATTCAGACTTTCAGTTTCCCATAGAGATGCTAGATCTCAATTCCATGGTATAGCATAAATTTGTTTCTTCTTGGCCTAGTTTGAGCTATTTACCTTATGAAACAACCTTCTCAAGAGAGGTTGCAGAGGGGTTAAGTCTGAGAAAGTAGTCCCTTTGTCTACACCTGCTTTGTTTAACTTTGATAACATGAAAGGATGGTCACTCACGGAGGAAGAACTTGACACATACATGGCGGAGCTCTCCCAGCAAGAGGAGAATGTTGGAGAGGATGCCGAAGATAATTCGGTTCAGCCCTCCAACATGGGGGAGTCTTCATACCAGCAACCATCTTATGATTACGGCGATTCTTCTCCTTCATCACGAGGGCTTGATTATGATCATTCCTACGATGATCCACCGGCTTCGGGTTACTACCCGCATTTTGATTGATCTCCACTTAGGCCAAAAGCCTAATCTTGGGGGGAGGTATACCTAACCACACTCATCTACATATCATGCTTCGTCGATACTTTGTATATCCATGTTTTTCTCTCTTTTTAGTTTTTGTTTCCGCTTTCCAAAACACAAAAATACCAAAAAGAATCATTGTTTTTCTTGGCTTGTTTCTTTGATTTTTTAGCTTTGGTTTGTGTTTTTTTGGTTTGAGTGCTTGCTTTAAAAATCGAAAACCCAAAAATATTTGTTGTTCTTCTTTGGTTTTGTGAAGTTCGTTGCAGGGTTCAGCGGTCCTTAGTGGAGTTTGGTTTCATATTTTTATTCAAGTCACACAAGTGAAATGCGATAAGGATGATTTATGACAACTCGAGGTGTGGTAAGAGGCTGGTAATAAATTCTATTTTTCTTCATTTTGTACATATACTCATCATTGTCGGCATGCTTAGTCTGTTCATGTAAGGTGTATGTATTTATTGGATGCTTATTAGTTTTGCTCTCTTATGATTAGCTCCATCTTGCTAATAATTTGTAGCATGTCATATGAATGTTTTCTTGCATTGTTCTATTCATAACTTTGTATGACATTGTGGTATCCACCTCTGAACGTTTCATTTGAATCGACATGGCACATGCTCACACATGCATTTGACTGAACAAAAGTCAGTTAAGCCTCGATGATTTATTTTGCCTCAGAATTCTTGTATCACTTTTATGCCATAATTAATTCTATTTTGTTGCAAGCATGCTTATGACAGTTATTGCTCTCTCGTTTGTCGCTCCCTTTCTATTGCTAGCCTTCACTTGCACTAAGTATGAGCTCTACCTATGCATCCAACTCCCCAAAACCAAACTTGTCAAAAAGTGTCCACCATACCTACCTATTAGCATCATTTGCTATTTCATGCATATTTATTATGCCTTGTTTTCCTTCCAAATAAAATGTTTGCTTGTTATGAGAAAATTAGTTAGTAAAGCTCTCACGAACTTGATGGCACACTTTATTTACTTGCACTTAATAAACCTGAACCATCGGGAGTGTCCATGAAAGTTATATGCTTGCAAATTATAGGTTGGGAGTTAGCAGAACCGTACTGTCACGGGGAACGCTTTCAACACCTGTAAATATTATTGAGTTGATATCATGCTCTTTTGTTTACGATGTCGGTGGTGTGAAATAAAAGGGGAGCTTGTAAGTCCATGGAGTTATGTATATGTGTTAGAGAAATGCCTGGGCCGCTAGCCTAAGCCATGCCTAATCATGGTGGAAACTTGCAGCATCACCATAGTGAGCAATCTATGAAGCATTCTTCTTATAAAAAAAGAGAGATATAGAAAAGAGGAAAGAAGAGAAAAAAAGCACCATTTTCCCATGGTAAATAAGAAGATTGCTAAGATGCTCATTGTCTGTTGCGTTGTCATTTTGATATGGTATAGCTCATGTATCATGGGGCAAGGGGTACCATGTTGGCGGTTCTCTATGATACACATGTACTTACTATGACAAGAACTTACCGGTAACTAAAGTTGAGTCGCATGAGGAACGGCCCTCGTACTCAAGGGACATGAGATTTCCAGTTTATGGTCTGTCAAGCATATGAATCATATTGGACCTCACTTTAAACTTAACCACTTAAAGATGCCTATGATAGGGGCAATGCGAGCTCAAAGCTAATGAGTACCATACTTTCAGCATTTGGAAGCCTTTCAAACTTTTCAAAACCTTTTTCACTTCCTTGTTGAGTCACCACTTATTCTATGAGCACCTTCTTGAGAGGATGGTTGTCATTCTTAGTGTAATGTGCTTGTCTCAAAACTTGGTTAATTATGACATAAATTTGATGCTTGTATCTTTGATATCTTTACTTCTAGTCTTCACTTGAACTTCAGAGTTGCCTTGGCATTTATGTTTTGCTCTACAATAAAAGGAAAGCAAGATACCACTCTATAATACCTTCTTATGAGCATTGCAATGTTGCTTATATTTATGTTTCATGCTACTTATTATTATTGTGTTGGAATCTCTTCATAGCTTGCATTAACTATTGAGTAGACTTAGTTGCATACCCCTTATTATGAATTGTCTAAGTATCTACTCATGTGCTGAGAATATATACATCATATGAAGCAAATGCGTTCGTGAAAGTTTCTTTTGTCGCACTCAGTTTTCAACTGCATTGCTTGAGGACAATTAATAAGCTAAGCTTGGGGGAGTTGATACGTCCAAAACGTATCTACTTTCCCAAACACTTTTGCTATTGTTACTCCTCTAATCTGTGTGATTTGGATACAATTAACACGGTCTGATGCTATTTTCAGCAGAATTGCTTTGGTGTCTAGTTTTTGTGCAGAAAATCAACTTTCAGGAAAAATCCCGGAAAATATCGCAAAACTCCTATTTTATCAGAAGACTTACGAAGCCAGAAGATGATATGGAGGAGGGCGACGAGGGGCCCACACCCCCTGTCCGCGCGGGCCAAGCCAGGCCATTCCTGGGGGAGGTGTGTCCACCTTGGGCACCCCCTCGGTCTCCCTATTCGCCTACATAAAGCCTTCTTACCTAAAAACAGGGGTTTCAGCGTTTTTCTAGAGAGAGTTCCACTACACCGTCACCACGAGAAACCGTGATTCGGAACCAGAAACTTCGTTCTGGCACCCTGCCGGGATGGGGAATTGGAGGAGATCATCGCCATCATCATCACCGACGCCTCTCCATCAACCATCCATGTTTCCCCCATCCATGAGTGAGTAATCCCTCGATCTAGGCTATGGGGATGGTAGGGATTGCATGAGATCTATCATGTAATCGAATAAGATTGTAAGGGCTTGGTGCCTAGTATCTTTATTAGTGCTATTTGACTTTGTTGCAACTTGTTGTGCTTAATGCTTGTCACTATGGCCCGAGTGCCATGATCTCAGATCTGAACTTGTTATTGATTCATGATGATAGTATTGTTTGTGATCTTATCAGCAAGTTATGTACACATATCATTGTACGAAACCCAAGACCCCGAAATGACAGAAATTGGGACAGCCGGAGGGGATGGCTGTGATATGAGGATCACATGTGTTCATGAAGTGTTAATGCTTTTCTCCGGTACTCTATTAAAAGGAGTACCTTAATTGCTAGTAGATTCCCTTAAGGCCCCGCTGCAAAGGGTTGGCAGGACAAAAGATGTTGTGCAAGTTCTCATTGCGAGCACGTATAACTATATATGGAACACATGCCCATGATTGTTTAGTACTTGGATGCTTTATCTTATTTATCTGCAAATTCCCGAGATCTTGATATTACATGAATAGTCCCATCCATGCAACGCCCGTCCATCCATCCCTATGCCTACCGCACTCAAATCCTGCTATTTGCTACTATTGTTACTACTGCCTTTATTTTACTGCTACTGTTACTTTGCTATTGCTACTACAAAACTGTTGCTACTGATAAACTACTATGAGCAAGACTATTTCCAGGTGCAACTGAATTGACAACTCAGTTGTTAAGGCTTATTAATATTCTTTGGCTCCCGTTGTGTCGAATCAATAAATTGGGTTATACTACCCTTGAAGACTGCTGCGATCACCTATACTTGCGGGTCATCAATGGATAAGATGGAAATTGGACTAAGATCCCTAAAGAATAACCAATGGCATCCATAACCCTGCTTAGGCCAAGCCGGAAGGGTAACCCTACTAACGACGTCGATCTCAAAACCTGTCAAACACAAAGGGGTGTTGTCAAACAGCGAAGGAAAAATAGGAGTGGTCAGTACTGAGGCCAGTACACGGCGATGCTTAGAATTCAGCGGTCCTCGCCTACATAGGAATGGTGGACTGAAGCGGCAGCGCAGCATGCACTAAACAACCTATAGAGACTCGATACAACTGTCGGCTATCAGAGAGGGATAAGAAAGACCTATTCGGATCCATACTGATACTAACACAAATAATACCCATCCTGGTGTTTCCCCCACGAAACCAAACGTTGAATTCATAACAAGGAAACTCACACTGTTGGCAATTTTATTCATTCCGTTATAGTTGCAACACTTACTAGTCATATATAGATAGCATGAGTCATCCAGATATAATAAGCAGTGGGCACTTTTAGTTAACCATTCTGTTGTAGATGCGATACTTACTAGTTAGATACATATAGCATGAGGCATCCCAATTGCAGCAGTTGTTGGTACTTTTATTTAGCCATTCCATTGTAGTGAAGATGATCACTAGTCATTACAAAGTCAAATTTATAGCACTACTTTAGTTATAGTTGTCTATGATCGAGATATTGTGCTCTAAGTCGTCCATAACCACGGATACGACTTTCAGAAAGTTTTACCTTTCAAGGGGCACAAATAGCAACACACTGACGATCAACCTCGGAAACACCAAATGAAAACCCAACGAGGCATAAAAAGTCTGGATAATCATCCAAGCAGTTAGTCCATGAGTGGGACAGTTCTTTACCAAAGATTTCATTCTTTCCCAAGCTTGGGCAACATGTTCATTATCAAGTTGTTTAAATTTCATTATTTCAATTCTCATAGATATAATCTTAGCAGGAGGATAGTATTTTCCAATAAAATCATCTTTGCATTTAATCCAAGAATCAATACTATTTCTAGGCAAGGATAGCAACCATTCTTTAGTTGTTCCTCTCAAGGAGAAAGGAAACAATTTGAGATTAATAATATCTCCATCTACATCCTTATATTTTTGCATCTCACAAAGTTCAACAAAGTTATTGAGGTGGGTAGCAGTGTCATCAGAACTAGCACCAGAAAGTTGCTCTTTCATCACAATATTCAACAAAGCAGGCTTAATTTCATAAAAGGTCATCAGGAGCAGGTGGAGCAATAGGTGTACTTAGGAAATCCTTGTTGTTTGTGCTAGTGAAGTCACACAACTTGGTGTTCTCAGAAGAATTCATTTTCGCAAATGTGGAGCAAGCCAACAGCAGCATCAACTAGAGTAGGAACTATTTTTTTTGTGTTTTTGATAAGAAAAAGCAAACCAAACGAAACTATTTTTTTTTTGTAAAAAATAAGCAAGCAACACAAAGCAAAAGAAACTAAGAAAAACAAAAACAAAGTAAAGAGAATGGTTGTGAAGGACTCCCCTGGTGAAGCCATCCTTAACTCCCCGGCAACGGTGCCAGAAAACATCCTAATGCGACTCAGATCACTCTAGCACTTCGTTGGAAAACCCCAAGAGGAAGGTATGATGATCACAGTAGTAAGTCTTCGCACAGTTATGAAACCAAGGTTATCGAACCATTAGGAGGAAGGAAACGACTCCAAGGTGTTTCTAACAACTTGAGACCTGCACAACACAAACTCAAGACTTTGCCCCAACAAATAGTGAGGTTGTCAATCTCACTAGTTTGTTGAAAACAAAGGATTAAATGTATGGTGTGAAAGGTAATGATTTCATGCAGAAAGTAAATAGTAACAGTGGAGGATGTATCAAATGTAAAGATTGGACCAGGGTCCACAGTTCACTAGAGATGTTCTCCTTAAGATAAATAACATAACATGCTTGGTAAACAAATTACAGCGGGGCAATTGACAGGACAGAGCAAGGCATAACAATGCAATACAAGACATTCATGATACTATGAGATTTGATTGGGCATTACAACAATATACATAGACGGCCATCCAACTGCATCTATGACTAGTAATCCACCTTCAGGTTATTATCCCAACCACCTCTATTATTAAGTCACAAGCAATGGATAACTAATTTAAGCAATGTGTGTAAAGTAAACAATACAATTGTTCCATGAACAAAAGATTGTTGTTTTCTCCATAGTAGCAACAGCACATGTACAACCTTAGATATTTCTGCCACTTCCCAAGATTCAATAGAGGCATAAACCCACTATCGAGCATAAATACTCCCTCTTAGAGTCACTAGCATCTACTTGGCCAAGATAGCTACTAGAAACAGACAACATGCAATATCTCAAACAACACATACATGATAGAATCAACAAGATAGAATCATTAATCAATCTAACATAGTAATCTCAATATCCATCGGATCCTCGCAAACACAACATGCATGATTACAAATAGTTGATCTTGATCATGAATGGAGATCACAAGATCTAAACAAGATAGCACAAAGGAGGAGAAACAACCATCTAGCTACTGTATGGACCCATAGTCCAAGGGTTAACTACTCACGCATCATACCAGAGGCTGGCATGGTGATGAAGAAGGCCTCCAGGATGATATCTACCCTCCAGTAGGGTGCCAGGAAGAGCTTCAGATCCCCCGATCTAGGTACTATGGTGGCGGCGGCTACGGACTGTTTCGTGGAGATCTGATCGGGTACTTAGGATTTTGGCATCGGGGGGTTTATATAGGTGAAGAGGCGAGGCAGGAGGCGGAGGAGCCCACACCTGCCAGGCGTGGCCGAGGTGGGCCCTTGACGTGGGGTGTCTGGCCACCTGTGGCTCCCCCTCGATCGCCAGTCTCTGATACGCTTTCGGTGAAATACTGACTTTGGCTTTTGTCCCGTCCAATTCCGAGAATATTTCCTTACTAGCTTTTGTGAAACCAAAAACAGCAGAAAACATGCAACTAGCACTGTGGCATCTTGTTAATAGGTTAGTCCCAGAAAATATATAAAAATACCTCAATGTGTAGAAAAAGCATAGCAAAGTTGATACTAAACAAGCATGGAACATCAAAAAATATAGATACGTTTACAACGTATCAGGCAGCACCACAACATCACCACATCTTCATGCATAAGCCCCAGAACTCCACCATATCAGAACAACATTACCATAACACACTTACCCCATCGTCAGTTTTGGGCATGTGTAGCAGCAACACCAGATGAAGACACACAGCAGGGAGAGAGCAACATCAGGAATCACAAGCCTCAGAACAGAGAGCCGAGGCCCAACAAGGTGAACACCGGGCGTTCTGCGGAGAGGAGGATGACATGGGATCGAGGCTACAAAGGCCTTGTGGCCAGCAGAGTAAACAAGCAGGGACGACATTGTGCAGGGGAATAAGAGCAAGCAAAGGCGATGGGGAAGGAACGCAGAGGCGACGAGGCGGGGCTCTGGCTAGAGGCGGTCGAGGCCGGGACACGAGGGGAGGCGGGGCCGCACAGTAGCAGAGGTAGATGGGAGCGCTGCACGGCGCAGGCAGAGTAGAGGCACTCGGGCAGCGGAGGGCAGCGACGAAGAGACGAGGGGAACCGACACGGGCGGCGGTGCTTGGAAGGTTGTGGCGGCGCACGGTTTTCGTAGGCGATACACGGGGCGGGCAAAGGCGGGGAAAGAGGGGAGGGCGACCGGCGAGCGAGCGCAGAGGGTGACATCGATGGAGGAGGAGTGGAGCTCCGCGAGCTAGGGAGGGGAGGGCACGGCGGCGGCGTCATGCGCCTATGAGGGAGGAGGATGAAACGAGGTCAGAGGGGATCGATACGAGGGGCGCATCTCGCACGGGTTGCGAGGAGTGGGTTGGGCCGGCATGCCGGAGCGAGGGGCCGGTGGGGTGGTTCGCCAGGCGAGTGTGCGTGTGTGTTCGCTGTGCGGTGTTACGTGGTAGTGTTGTGCGTTGTGTACATGTCCAGGATGGGTTGGTGTGGTTGCGGGGAGAGGGGAGCGCTGTGTGTTGCATGTGACCTAGAGTGGGTCGGCAACTGGGTGGAGGGAGTAGGTAGGGGATGTTAGGGGTTAGGGTTAGGGTTTGGTGCTTCGGGTAGAGTGGCTGCTGGGGTAGTTTAGGTCGGGCCAGGGTAGGATTTTTAGGGTTTGGCTAGGGTGGTAGGCTGCTGCAAGCAAGGCCCTTCGGGCCTGGCCCGTGGCAACCTCCCTTAGAATGAAATAGTTTTATTATTTTACTTTAGTTTTAACAAAAATATTTAAATAGTTTTAGACAAATAAAAGACCCGAGCGGACCGAGGGTTTTGATTGAAAATAAAGAAGAGAATAATTAGTAAACAAAAATTGGGCTTTTAGCAAACTAGTTTAGGCGGAAAGATGCATGATGATATCATGATAATGCATAAAGTAGAAATAACAGGTGATTTTTCTAGTAGGGTTTTACCATGGTGCTATAATATTTCACATTCATTTATGGTTTAATTATTAAATGTGTCTTAAGCTGAATTTTAGAAGGGAGCCACTAGGGATCGGAAGCTGATTCTAAGCATCCATCAGACTACTAATCCATCGTTAGATCAGGAAGCGCTGAATCGTTGGATATATTCTGAGAAAGTGCACATCTCCCGTGATTAATGCTATAATTAGCTAGGATTTGCTTTCAAAATGAAACTTCTTCCGAAAATCACTCAGGATATAATTGCTCTCGTTTATACCTCAGGAGGGTCAGATTTTTTTCCGTATAAAACGCGTCTAACGTACTATTATATATTACCAACACATGAAAATATGCTCCCTCAACTAGAAAATTTACTTCCACGAAAACATTCTTTTATACCAAGCAAAAGTCTAGTTCTCCTGGTTTAATTTGTTTCGAAGACAGCAAAATCGTGCTTCCAGCTATCGAAGAATTCATGGTCCGACATGCGGATAGTGCGAATAGTCAAGGAAGAGGTATCAAGTACTCGTGGTCCTGCGGGACACCAGTGAGCGGTTAAAAACCAAATCACATCTATTGCCCACCGATGCCTCTGCATTACTTATAACTATTCCCAGCAATTTAATATCAAGTTGTAATTTAATTCATGATCGTCTCAAACATAAAGCATATGGTAACCTTCTAACAATTGTGGTACTTGACGACACGAAATGGCACCTGAGCAAGCGACTATGGCACGTGTGGCACCCCGGATTTACGGTCCGAGAATACCTATTATGCATACAATTCACATTTCCATGATCAGTGAGCCATGAGCATAACGGACTAGTATCATTACAACATCCATAAAATAACGAGTACAAAACTTACAAGTGGCCATTATGGCGATTACAACACATGTAGCGAAAGTATTCAGCGCAGAGCTTGTGCCTTAACCTACAGGCAACTGACTGGGAAGACGGCCTAGCTCGCATAAACGCCGACTCCTTCGTTCCTTCTTAACATCTGCAATCTGGCCAAGTAAATAGCCAAGGACAATGTCGGTGAGTACTTTGAATGTAATCGCAAACCACCGAGTAAAGGGTAAGAAGATAATGCATATTTTGGCCGTGGCAAGAAAGATCTAAACTATAGTTGTTTTTGAAGGAAAAATCTAACATTGGCATCTCTATATCTTGGTTGAAAAAGAGTTTTTGGAAAAACATGTATCCTTTTTGAAAACCCGGACATATCCACAGCCTTGTTAAAAAGATTTAGAAAACGGTTTGTTGTAAAACCTTTTTTAAAACCTTATCGACCATCTCGGGTCAAAACCAACTTATTCTTTATCCTGTCCTCGTGACCACGTCACATCCTTTATTTCATCCCAACTTAACCGAAGGGTACTCCTAGCACTTGCCATCCAACCGTCCTTATCCGTGGACACGACTATTCGAATAGATTAGACTCTGCAGAGGTTGTGCACTTTACCCACAAGAATCAATACATCCTCCGGGATAAAACCACGGCCTGCTACACACGGTAGAAAGGGGCTTGGATAATCAAACTTAGACTTTTGATTTGTCCATCCCTAGCAACGGCGGCTTTTCCTTTTTGGTTTATCTCTCTGGTATGAGTATGGGGTACGCCGACCCTGGTCCTTCCTCCTGTACTGACCCCTACCTCCAGACCGAAGTCTGACCGGTAGCAATAGTGACAATCTTCCATCCGTACTACCTAAAAGCATACCGTCCGTGAGAGACCCAATTGTTGCACCAGTGCCTTACCCTACAGGTAGCCCGGATTTCAGGGGATTTCTCCCCTTTAGCGAGTAAGAGCAGCCCCGGCTAAAGATCACATACTACGAGGTAAGCCCCAGCGTCTGGGGTAATGTGGCTGCACGAGTAAAATTGTTCCGGACATTGGCTTAGAACATCCCTTCTCTTTCTCATGGTTGACTTTTCTTCATCCACCTCATGTCTTCTTTTAGTAAAACTTCCACTCGGAAATGATGCCTCTTTCCAAGGGTTTTGTTTTGAAAACTTTGTAGTAGGGTATAACCCAAAAATAGTTTTCTTGGAAACTCAATGTTGGTCATTCTCCTACAAATACATCAGAACCTTGAGGCGAAAAGAAAAGAAAAGAAAGAGGGAAAATAAGATCAATGGAGAAATATTTTTGTGGTTTTTGAGAAGGGGAATTAAGGAATAGAAAATTGGCGGCAAAGCTCGGCTTGAAAATCTCGAGAACAAAATAAAATAACTAAAGATAAAGTGTTGGGAAAACCAACACGAGTGCTTATAAACTCAAATAAAAATCATAACCTCGAAAATAAAATAAAGCAAATGAACTCCAAATAAAAATAGATAGAAAACCTCCCCAAGCTTAGGCTTTTGCAAGCCCTTCAAATCAATGAGGTGGCAGGAAAATTTTGTAACTCCAGTCTGCAAATTGAGTTGATAAGTGACTTGTTGTTTCTCGGAGGTTCAGGGCGATATTATGTATCCCCTCCATAGTTCCTCCAAGTTCTTGAAAATATTGATATGTAGCGAACTGGTTTGGTGGCTGATCCTCTTGATAAGGAACTTCTTGCTCCTCCTCTTGGTCCTCATCCTCATCCGGAATCTCCTCCTCGTGTTGGTGTTGCTCAACCTGCAAGTCATAAAGCACACATCCTTCCTCGATAGAGAAAATACCATTAGGCAGAGGAGCAGGGTAGAGACGCCTAGCTCCAGCAATATGCAGGTAATAAACACCACCTCTCCTAGTGAGAATTCTACAAGCCTTTAAAGTAGAGAAATCAACACGTCAGTCACCTAGCACTGGTTGCAAGTCACCTAGGTCGATGCCTAGGGCATTGGGAAGCACGGTGATGACGCCTCCGTATGTGCTTGTTCCTTGGCTTTGGGAGGATTGGTACTCCAAGTAGCACACAAGAATTGCGCCCAAGTGGAGTGTCAAGTTGTTATTGTTGAAAGCAACTTTTGCAAGGACTAATATGTCCTCCTCATTGAGTCTTATAAACTCATTGCGCACCTGCAAGGTGTTAGAAATAACATAGAACAAATAGAGAATAGCAGGATGTTGAATATTTTCCCTTTGCTGACTCTAGAAGTGAAGCTCATTCTATTATAGTAGAGTTCTAGGGAAGGTTCTATGCCAGTAAAATATGCACGTAGAGCATTAGGATCATTGTTTGGTAAAATGAGGCAATTGAACCATTCATCAAGTGTTAATGTATAATTGTGGTTCATAAGTCAGAAAGAAATAGTGTCCTCTCCTTGTCATATTCTAACGGTGCTTTGCAATGAACTTAAAAATTCAAGAGTTAACTGGCGATAAGTAGGTACATCACGAAATACAGAGTTTTGCAGGCCAACCCTATTTCAAAGTAAATTGAAGTCATTCTAAATACCGAGTTGGTTCAATATGATGGGACAAGCCCACTTGGTTGCCTTCACTTCTCGATTCTTGATCTTGTTGAAGCGATCATGTTGGAGCTCATTCCTGAACCGTATCCCAATGCGGTCCTGAGCTGCAGAAGTAGCTTGAGAAGAACTCGTAGTGGCACGAGCACGCGTTTGGCGCCTTGTGTTCATAATCTAAAATAAATAAATAAATAAGAAAGACAAAAATAAAACTTTTTGATCCAACAATAATAAGCATAACATATTCCTCATCATAGCACACTAAAGAATATCCTCAACATAATATTCTAGGCAAGAGAATCATGGCAACTAGTTAAAAGTAAGTCTCACCCTAGATTGATAATGATAATAGATCAGAGATGAATTTGCAAAAAGTAATTGGAGGATCGGAGGAGAAACATAACGTAGATCACTTGTGTGCGAGGAAATCGAACAAAATTGAGTAGAGGTGAAGATCCCTTGAGGTTTTGAGAGAGTTTGGAGGTAGAAGAGAGAAAAGGATTGAATTTTTGGTGTTTTGGGTACCTTCTTGTGTGTTTAAGTGGTCGGACGCAACTATACGGTCGCAACTATATGGCCAACAATTTGTTCCCGCCGTATAGTTGGTCTGATGGCAAAAATTACGGTTTCTAGGGTTTCTTTCCTACCGGATGTATCTATACGGCCAGAACTATATGGTCGGACCAAAATGGTCCCGCCGTATAGTTGGTCGTTAAACCTTCTATATTGGCAGAAGAAAAATTTTCAATGGCTCAAATAACTATACGGTTAGAACTATACGGCTGGAATTTTTATTCCCGCTGTATAGTTGGTAGTTAAAGGTACTCTATACATCAAAAAATTCGATTTCTTCAAGAATTACCTTTTAGACTAAAACTTAGAAAAATACCATGTTTTGACAGAAAAATGACAGACGAAATTGTCGACCAGCATTAGCATGTATAAAACAGGAATTTTAGTACCACTGAATCTCTCTTTCTCACTAGAGTTTTCTAGCACTCTTTATTCAACATAAAATTTAAACTAAAACTTAAAAACTTTACTCAAACCTTTATTTCACATGGGTTGCCTCCCATCCAACACTCTTTTATGGTCAATAGCTTAACCCACTCCAAAATAGTTGGCCTTCGAAGTGATGGCCTCCTTCTAATCCTGCTTGGCTTTCTTTTTCCTGGTAAAATGAATAACAAAAGGATCCCGCGAAGGAAATTGGAGCTTCACCTTCCCTTCATGCAGATTAGTCAAATCCTTAATAGTTCTTAAGAAAGGATAGCCTAATATGATAGGAGCAGTGGCATCTTTAGGAATGTCAACAATAAGAAAATAAATAAGATCATGGCAACCTTTAATGTATACTAAGGTGTTCTATTTAATTCCTACTACTTGTTTTTTAGGTAGAATCAGCTAGATGCAATTTTAACTCAGTGATTTCAAAAGAGGCAAAGTTTAAGTTATTCAAAAGACTTTTTGGAATTGTTGAAACACTTGCACCTAAATCACAAAGTGCAGATATTTCATTAGTCCCAATTTTAATCTTAATATTAGGCTCAAATATATCATCAAGCTTAACAGGTAATTTTTCAGCAATTTTCATATATTCTTCCTCAAGCTCACTTACCTTTATTGCTACCTGATAAACGAAGTGTTGATAAATGGCTTCCAGATTTACTTCACTTACCGGAATATTGATATTGATCCTTTTTACAAGATCTTCAACTATGTAATTGGGTGAAGGAGCATTTCTATAGTCAAGTTCTTCACGCTCCTCCATTTTTATTATTATCATCTTGAGGTCTTCTACTCGATTGGGCTCAGCTTTACCTACAAATTTAGGTAGAACGAGAGTTTGACTCTCGGTTATCTTACCTAGTTGTGCATCAACAATCCTTGTTCTTTCTTGGAGGTCCTGCAAATCATTCCTCAAACTTACATCTTGGTTATATAATTTACCAAGCATAGCATCATGGTTCTCTGTTATTTTAACTAGGATATTATTTTGCTCATTTTGTGAATCTATAAAAGATTTAAGAGTTTCCTGGAGACTACAATTACTTGATGCCATATTATTATTAGAGTTACCTGCAGGACTAGAATAGTGTTTCTGAATATTTCGATTATAATTCTTCTTCCAAGCAGGGTTATAATCATTATGATCTATGAAGTCTATTTGTTCAATATTTGGTTCGGGATTAGCTCTTACCTGGGTTTCCTTTCCTTTGAAGGCTAATATGAGATCATCCAACTTAGCATTGAGTAATTCATTTTCTTGAGGTGTGACGGAGTTCACCTTCTTCGTGTTTGATCATTACACATGCCCTTCGGCATGGTTGTTTTGCATATTGTCTAGCAGCTACTTTTCTTCGGTAATTTGTTTATCCATAAATTTTCCTCCAGCTGCAGTATCAAGCATAGACTTAGACACAGGGTTAAGAGCATTATAAAATAAATGGAGAATTAACCAATCTTCCATCCCATGGCTGGGACAGTTTCTCATGCATTCTTTTATTCTCTCTCATGCAAGCGCTAGTGGCTCACGATCTTCCTGTCTAAAACCAGTAATATTAGATCTTAGTTGCATAGTCTTTGTAGGTGGAAAGGATTTAGTCATAATAAAAGAAGTACATTCCACCCATGATGCAATCGTATTTATAGGCAAAGATAACAACCATTCTTTTGCTCTTCCTCTAAGAGAGAAAGGAAATAAGTGCAAGTTGACCGCGTTGGGGTCAACATCTTTAATGCGCATCATATCACATATTTCAGTAAAAGTATTTAAGTGCATACCTGCATCTTCAATAGTAGAGCCTCCAAATTATTGGCTAAGTAATAGGAGTAGACAAATAATCATCGTTGGTAGTTGCAAACTCCCCAAGCTTCTTTTCAGCCATATTTCCTATGTTTTTGGATTTTCTTAAATAAATACTAACGATAGTAAAAACAAGAATTAAAAGACTAACTATTTTTTTTGGTTTTTCAAATAAAGACTGCAAGTAAACTAACAAAATTAAAAACAAGAATTAAAACTAGCAAGGTTCCTACTAACCTCACCGGGGTAGCTATTGCTTCCCTGGCAACATCGCTAGAAAAAGGGTTGATACCTTCGACACGGATTACAGATGTAGTATAGTTTTTTACCTAGTATACCTAGGTTTATCGAATCCTCGGGAAGCATAAAGCAAAGTGAAGTTACTTTGACGGACTTTCAGGAGTTTTAGATTCATTTTGTGTTTTCACTGAACCAAGAGTTTGCGATCTTTTTGTTGTTGTTAACGATGGAGAGAGAGAGGGCCTGGGGCTTCCTGTTTCACCAGTAGCTTTGCAAAACATATTATGGGAATAAAAGATAATAATAAAGTATGCATGTAATTGTTAGAGCAAGATAATTATATGTGGGCAGTGCATCCATAATTGCTATTGCCTCTGCAACCGCTTATAGAAATAACCTACTAGTCTCATCCATAGAAGAAAGATAACTAATGATATGCATAGTGATGTCACCATTAATCTCAAGTAAATCCTTCACATATAGTCGTACTACCCCTTCTGTCACTAGGGTTCCCAACCTACAGATCAGTCATCTCTCACACTCCCTATACCTGGATCAATCCTTGGGGTCTTGGGTACCTAATAAGTCCTTACATTGAGGCAAGAGAGGGTACAATAATCATCATGTCATACAAACTAATACATGATCCCATCTATGGTAAATAATATGCACAAAAAGCTACATGGCTAGGCCGAAGCCCTTATCCCAAGGAGAATTACTCACACACAGAGATGAAATCAACAATCATAAACATTGTAATAGAGATCATAATATTGATAGCAAATAGTCTTACAATGTTGCCAATTAGAGAAGATATCTACTATTACATGTGGTGGAATATGGATATGGTGGTGGAGAAGGGTTTGGAGATTAGATCTATATCTATTCCTCTGGCGTGGTGACTTCTGGTGGCAGGGAGAGTTGAGGTCGAAAAGAGAGGGTTTTCTCGTCGCCCGAAGCCTCTTTATATAGGGGTCCCTTCACGAAAGTTGTTCTATTTGACCTAACGAAGTCGATGGAAACTAAATGGCTGAAACTATACGGCTGGAATTTTATTCCCGTCGTATAGTTTGTCTTTAAAGGCACTGGATCCACTTCACGGCTCCTGGTTTCTTTTACGTGTTGGAAATCTCGTATCTTTGACTTTAATGTTGTGACTCCCATAATTATACGTCATTATTTGTGCAGGGAAAAATAGCAAGAAAGGATTGCATACCTCTTTGATCATTAGGCATTAGTGGCATGGTTTAGAAAGATATTTCATAAAATATATGAATAATATCAAGTTAAATGTGAGTGTGGATGGCTATATTTCACAACCATCATTTTTCACCACTTACCTATATGGTAACTTGGATTTAGACATATACATAAAAGTACCAGAAGGTATCCTTGTCCAGAATCAGGATAGAGAAAACAAGATATTATAGAGTGTTTAGCTTAAGAAATCACTGTACGAACTAAAACAGTCAGGTAGGACGTGGTATAATCGTTTAAGCAATTTCCTTCATAAGAAGGGCTATGCGAGCAATGAAGATTGCCCATGTGTTTTTATGCGGAGATCCCAGGATGGTTTATGTATTATCACGGTGTATGTGGACGATTTGAATATAACCAATACACCTGACGATATTGAGGAAGCAAGTTCCTACCTTATGTCGGAACTCGAGATGAAAGACTTAGGCAAAACCAAGTTCTGCCTGGGTCTGCAACTTGAGCATTCCCCTGCTAGGATTCTAGTGCACCAGTCGGTCTAAACGTAGAATAAATTGGAACGATTTGGGTTTGACAAAGCATATCATTCTAAGACTCCGATGGTCAGAAGATCTTTGCATCAAGACAAGGACCCGTTCAAGACAAAAGAAGAGGGGGAGGAAATTCTAGGTCCGGAATTCCCGTAATTAAGTGCAGTTGGTGCACTTATCCACCTCGCTAATTGTACACGGTCCTACCAAGAGACATTGGAAAGGCGTGAAGTACATCTTCCAGTACCTACAAGGGACCAAATACCTTGGCTTGTTTTACCAAAAGAACCAAGACCTATTAGTTGTAGGATATGCAGATGCTGGGTACCTTTCAGACCTGCACACGTCCAAGTCATAGACTATATATGTTTCCTTTATGGTGGAACAACAATTTCCTATAAATCTTCTAAGCAAACTCTTGTGTCAACTTCGATGAATCACTCGAAAATCATAGCATTATATGAAGCATCACAAGAATGTGTATGGCTTCGATGAGTAGTCGGCCACATCCAGATGTCATGTGGGCAGAACACTGTACAAACTCCAATAATTATATATGAAGATAATGCTTCTTGTGTTGCACAAATCTAAATGGGTTACGTGAAGAGAAATCTTACAAAACATATAAATCTCAAGTTCTTCTAAGCACATGAATTGCAAAATATGAACGAAGTAAAGATCTTGCATACTAAGTCATGTGAAAATCTAGATGATTTATTCACTAATTCATTATCAGCATCTTCTTTCGAGAGATGTGTTCATGGAATTTGTATAATGAGGCTTAGGGAGATGCAAGGTTTAGGGGGAGAATCTTAACAAACTCATAGCTAAAATCTCAATCTCGAAGATTGAGTACTTAACTTTGTAGTTGGGTGAATTTTACTCTTTTTTCCTTAAGTAAGTTTTTATGAAGTTTCTGGCATGAGGTTTTTAATGAGGCAATTCATGCAATATAGCAAAAGTATACCATGCACTTTTTCTCCATATTTTTCCCATTAGGTTTTTCGGAGTTTTGAGATATGGATATACGGATGAACACCCAAGGGGGAGTGTTGGGAAACTTGGGCCCGTACGGGAGCCCACTTTGGGATCCATGTTTAGGCCAAGTCAATTGTAACATCCCAAAAATCTTGATCATGATTATCAAATTCTAATCACTAAAATTAGGGTTAACAAAAACATTGATTAAATAAAAATGAATGCATGTGTGTATGTGATGATTTTATGAATGCATGAATAGACTTGTGTGATTAACCTAAATAGCAAGGAATGATTTAAATATGAAAATAACATCATCTAAAACTTTTCCAAGCAGAAACAAATCAAGATAAAATCAAAAATAAATCAAATAAAACAAATTGTCATTTTTGACAATCTTGCTCACTAGGTCACTTTGAGTGTTTCTAGTCCAAGATTTCAAACAGAAACTTTTCCAATTCTTTTCACCCCTTGAAAGACCAAGTAAAAGTGAATCAAATCCCACCTTTCAAACTTACAAAAACATTTGGCAACCTCATTCAAATCACAATTCAAAATTGAATCTTTAACACATGTGAAGATCACACCTTTTCAAAACCCAACCAAACCAGTGCCCCTTGACCAATCCAACTAACCAGATACTCCCAAGTATGTGCCTCGCAAACCCACCAAGTTTGAATCCAAAATTCAAATTTGAATTTCTTTCGGCCATTTCATCAAACACCTTGTGGTCAGCAAACAACAAAACATCAATCACTATTTGCAGCAGTGATTGTGGCCAACCTTGTTCCCTCTCTGGTTGCAGCAAGCTCTTAGTAGATAATCTAGCCTCTTTAACAATCCTTAGCACCACTGTGAGCAAGCCTAGCCATCAATGGTGACCATTCCGAGAGCAACCATTGCCACCCCCATGTCGCCAGCGAGCCAGATGAAGGAATAGCTTTGCCAACCTTGTCTGGGATACGCAGCACCGTCCATCGCCACCCCATGTCGAAGCCCCGAGCATTGCCATCCCCTGGACCACCCGCCAAGCACGCGCCCAGTCTCTCTGCGTGCGAGCCAAGAGCCCGCCAGAGCGCCACAGGCGACACCATCCCACAGACCGCACGCCGCCCTTGCCGCTTGTGTACGTGATCGCCAGCATCCCAGTAACCCGCCAGACATTCCTGTTCGCCGCCGCGCGGACCACACACGATGTGCGCCATTAAACTTGCCGTCGGACCTGCCGAGAGCGCCGCGATGTTCCGACCGTTCAGCACCGCCCCACGCCATGCCATCAAGCCGTTGAGCTTCGCTAGGAGGCAACGCACCACCCCCTACCTTTGCCCATGCCATTAGCATGTTGTGCCGACGACCACGACTAGCTCCACCCACGCCATTCGGTCCCCTCGTCACACTATAAATAGAGGCCCTCGCAGCTCAAACCCTTCACACCATCGCACTCCCCACCTCTCACTGATCACACCCACTCACTCCCGGAGCAAGGCGAGCACCAGGTCGCCAGAATTTCACCGGAGTTCACCGCTGTAGAGGAGGAGAGGCGCTGTCGATTAGAGCCGCCCCAGGAGGGGCCACCGGTAACAGGAGGATCGCCGTCCTCGACTTCGTCGTTCGTCCCCATCGCCGACCATCGCCGGAGCCCCTATGAGCCTCCCACGACCCCCACTGGCCTCGCTAGGGTTCTGTCTCACCGGCGTTGCCCGACATGGACGATGAACCTCAGCCGTTCGATTAGAGTTAGATCGTGCGACCCTAATTGCCCCATACCGGTTCTCCACGCGCTGTCTCACTAACGAGTGGAGTCTCTCACTTAACCAGACCCCACGCACGCTGTGCGTAGTGGCCGACCCAGTTAAACCTCCCGCATGACCCATTAATTCAAACTTAGGTTTATTCATTTAATTTCAAACTCAGTTCTGTACCTAGATTTAAAAAACAACCCAACTCGATTCACTAAACCAAAATGCATGAAACCAATTTTGCTATAAAGGTACTTGAGTGCTTAATCCAAGCACATTGGATTCAAACCATTTAGATTTATAGAACACCCATGGTAAAAATAACAAGGCATGAGCTTTTCTGCATTCAAACATTTTCAAAATTCAACCATAAAAGCTTTTGAGTTTATTACAACTCTCAAATATCACATTTAACCATACCTTTAAGAATATATAAAAATATATAGGGTTACTTACAGAAATAATGATCAAGTAATAAAATAATGCCTCATACGCCATTCTAGACATTTTTATTAATTAAAATAAAAAGGTTAAACCTTATGAAATAGTGACACAACTTTAAATCACATTCGCATGTACTAAAATATGTGGTCATGACATGTGTAAACATGATCCCATGTTTTAGTTGGAGAATATTAAATCTTAAGTAGTTTTTCAATGAGTAGAAATTACTTTTCGAAAATAAAATATATAAGACAAGTGCTTTAATCTTTGTTATAATAGTGATGATGCTAGATCATCTAGTGTGAAACTTTATGTGATATATAGAAGCAGTTAATTATTGTGTGGTGATTGTGTACCTCGTATTAATTTATAGACGCTAGTACCGACCAAGAATACGAGGAAGAAGCAGAGGAGAACTTCAACCACTGCTCTGCACAAGGCAAGCTATTAACTGAGAAAGCTAACACTTTCAACTTGGAAGTTAGATAACCTATGCAATGCATTAAGCATGCTTGGTTAGATACATTTGATGATACCCAATCCTAGTTTTACTTGCAAGCTTAGTAGTTTATTTCTTTATCAAGGCTTTCTATCAAAAGTTTATTTAGTGATTTGTAGATATTAGAAGGATAACTGAAGGTAGCATAAAGAGCGTAAAACTTGGCCTAAGTTAGATAAATCTTGATGTCATCCTGAGGCATGAGATTTAACTTAGATAAGTCACACTTGATTAGCACCCCACATTAGTGATTACCCTCAATTTTAGTGGCTAGTGCTAAGTATAAAATTTGATCACTTTAGATGGGAATACTTGGTGAAAATGATTATGAAAACCTTGGAATGATGAGTCATTTTAATGAAATGTTTTGACATGTGTTCTTGAACACCAGATGATTTTGATGATGAAAATGTTAAGCCATGAGCCTTATCCCTTTATAAAACTGATGGTTGTCTGTATGCGATACCATTCCAATTTTATCGTACAACCATAATAACCAAAATTTGGGTAGGGCTTGACTGGAAATTTATATACCTTAGTATGGGTTCCCTTACGGCCAAGGTTTGAGCTGAGGATACCTTGTGAAGATTGTCCACCTGTGCAGTACCCAAGATGACAGTTGGTCATGGTTGGGAGGCCAAACTCACAGGAGAGGTGCCTATACTAGGGCGTGTAATTGAAAGGTTAGGATTGATTATCCGCATACTAAGTATGGTGACTTCAAGATTGTTCCTGACAGATGTATCGATGTTGTGGTGAAAGTGTATAATCTCTGCAGAGTGTCAAACTATTCGAATAGCCAGGTCCGCTGTTATGGACAGTTGGAGTGGCCATACTGTTCCGTCGTCAGATGTTTTCAAAATGACTTATGAAATGACTCGTGACTTTGACTTGACCACAACAGAGTTGTGATATGAAATTCAAGTTCCCACTTAGGTGTTATAAAACTTTCAACTAGTTTTTCTTTGCTTCTATACTTAGTTAAGGTAAACCTGGCTTTTTGCAAAACAACCTAGAGCCTAGTATATCCTACTCAAAAACCCCTTCACTTGTTAGTATTAGTTTGCGAGTACTTAAAGAGTACTTATGGCTTTGTCCCTGGCTATTCCCTTGGCCAGACTATGCAGAGGAGTATCAGGCAGACCGGTAACAAGATAGTTACGACAACTAGGATCATCTCCCATCGTCAGCATTGCCTGTGACCATGAAGATGGAGCTTCGCCCATGCTATCGTTATTATTAAGTTATTCCGTTGCTTGATTTATATTAAGACTGGATCATGGGATCCTTATTTGTGTAAGACCTTATGCATGGTTTGTAATGGATGATGTACTGTGATATCCAAGCTGTTATGTCTCGCAAAAATGGTAATCTTGGGATTACGATGTATGGCATAACAGGCATCTGGGATTAAAAACCCAGGTGTTGACATACTGTTCCAGAGATACATTAATAAAGAGTTTCTCCCTATTTCTCTCGTGTCAATTACTTTGTGCAATTGTTATGTGCCTTCAGCGTTTGTCTTCTTCCTCTACGCAATGCACCCTCGGGACCGGCCAGCCAGCAGGGGTTGCACAACAAGCCCCATATGTCGGTGTCATGTCGCTTTATTGTAGGTCGGTTTCACTTATGGGCCTACATTTTGTGGCTTCTCCTATGATCGATTCAGTCTCACACGAACGCCATGACCCAGCCTAGACTCCAAACCTGGCCATCAGGTCGGGCTTTGGCGGGCTGTCCCGTGGCACGCGGAAAAAGCACAGCACCAGCCTAGCCTATGGCGTGCCGGGCCTCGGCCACGGCCTTAGGCATGTGTGCTGGCCCAGCATGGCCCGTCAAGCCTGGAAACCAGCGGCAAATTGAGGAATATAGGTGCAAAAAGGCGCGGGAGGAGGTCGAACTCATGACGTACCACCCGATCTCCCTCCACTTGACTAGCAGACTAAGCAAGCGTTGTTGAATCAATAGGTATTCGCACATTTTTATATGTTAATTTGACGGTCCAGCAGAATTCAACTAGCAGGTCCGCCTGCTTGATGTGCCATAGGCCGGCCCGTTTAGCGTTGGTGTCATGCCCGGGCCTATAATGCAGTCACCTATGCTGGCATGACCCGGACCCCGAGCCTGACGGTCCATGGAGTGCCGGGCTAGCCCATTGGCCAGGTTTGCTAGACTCTGTCCACGGCCTCCTCACACCTAAGGATGGCAATGGGCAGGATATGGGCAGGGTAGACCAATAACATACCCATACCCATATAGTCAATGGGTACAAAAATTTACCTAAACCCGTACCCGCAGGTATAAAACTTTACCCATACCCGGCGGGTATCTGTACCCATTGGATACCCGAAGGGTAGATCCAATAGTACACAAGTTATTCAAATTTTACTTTCATCAGTAGCATATTAAAAAAAAATAATCTCTACTTACTAATAGTAGACGATTGCGTGAAAGTATCAAAGTTTAGAAGTCGTAATCTCATACTCGTCCCTAGGCTTCTCAGCCACATATATAGGTTGAAACTCTATACGTAAGTTTGACATGTCAGTTTAAATGGGAAGGGTATGGATATATCCATGGGTACAAGTCTATACCTATGCCCATACCCGTGACTTAACGAGTACGGTATGAGTATTACCCATTGGTATAGAAGTATACTCATACCCTACCCATGCAGGTACCCATAGGTACCCACCCGGCTCTCTAGCTCTCGCCCCCTCTAATTGTGAGGCGATGGCCAACAAAGTCCACGTGTAGGAGCTATAGTGAAGAAGAATGGGATGTTCGTCGCCTCTAGGATCGCCTACCTCGACCGCCACCTCTCAGCCTAGACCCACCCACCCTGCCCACAGATGTCCACTTGATTTTGACCTTGTTGCTCTAGGCCGAACCCTAAGAACTCTGAAAAGTAGATCGGGATTCGCTCTCAAAGAAAAACCGTAGGCGCTTTTACCCTTATATCTCGCTCCTTGCATGCACTGCCCCTAGCCATCGTCCATTGGTGAAAGGGAAGATGGATTTTTTCTGGTATATTCATTTGGGGTGTTCGGATACGGGATTGTCACATCCCAAAACTTTTCAAATTTTGAAATATGAAAAATAAATAAACAAAATAAATAATTGTTGAAATTTAGGGTGAAAAGAAACTTTTTGATTCCAAATGGAAACATCAAAACCCATCATGAACAAACTTTGAATAAAATAGAATCCAACAAATTTCAATCAAGTGAAATGCATTCATCAATGAATGTATCTTGAAATTTAAACTTGGGAAAATAAACCAAAACTCTAAAACCCTAATGGAAGAAAATCATTCCCAAGATCTCTCTACGACTATGGAATTAATCCATATGAGAATTTGTCAACAAACATTTATAAATGATCAATAATGATAAATAAAAATATTATAAAACCATAGAAATTGATTTCATTTAATTTGGAACCATAGATAAAAACTTATGAATTTAATAAGTTAAAGGAAAATAAATTTCTAAAGCTAAGAAAGCTCCTATCTAAAATCCATACTAAATTGTGAGTAAAATAATCCTAAAAGGATTTAAAAGGATAAAAAAATATTAAATAAAATTGTACAAATTGGAATCACCAAGTTTGGATCCATAAATAAAAAGATATGGATTTTATAAGATAAAGAAAGAAAGAAAGAAAGAAGGAATATTTAAAAGAAAAATTAAATCTTGGCCAAACAAATGAAATGAAATATTATGGAATAATAAAAGGAGTAAAATATTATTTAAATGAAACCATAAGGATTGAACAATATGAAATTTTATTTAAATAAAGACAATTTGCCTAAAAAATAAATCCCAAGAAAATTATTTAGAAGATAGTTTAAATCTTCAACCAAATCCATAAGCAAATGGAATAAATATAATCCAAATCCAAATAAAATAAATGGATCAAGTATATTCAAATAAAATTAAATGGCATTGGTCAAATTCAATTCTATTTGAATAAAGACAAAATCCCTAATAGAAATGATTATTAAATCATGGGAAAATAATAAAGTGGAATTTCCCAAGGTGGATATAGAAGTTATTTTATTAACTTAAATAAAAGAATCACTTAAATAAAATTTATATGGATTTAAAACCATATTAGATTTTATTGGAATAAAGACAATTTCCCAATTTAAATGATGAATAAATCATGTTAAAATATTTTAAATAATTCAAAGTGAATTATTTTGCACTAAATAAAGCCTACCAAAAAGGTTTGGAGAAAATAAGAATTTAAATTATATTAAAACCTTATTTGGTTAAACACAAGTGGCTAGTTTGAATAATTAATAAATCATAGAAGAATAAAAGAAAATTATTTTAAAAATGGTCTTTAAAATACATGTTAAAATAGAATAGAAACTTACTGAAAAGTTTGAAAATATTTGAAATGAAAAAGGGTTTGAAATCATTTGAATGAATTCAAAACAAAAAATGAAAACAGAAAAAGAAAAAGAAACAGAATAAAAAAATGAAAGAGACCAGCCCTGCCTAGGCCCAACTAGCCAACCCACCCGGCAGCCTCCTATGAACCGTTTTTCTCACTGCAAACCGCACCCACTCAGACACTGGCTGCTGTACCCTACCGCGTAACCCTTCACACACGCTATCGCCCAGGTCCCACTTGTCAGTCGTCGTCCTCACCCACCCTCATGACCTGTTCGTCCCCGTCTATTACTGTCGATTACTCCTCGCATTAATACAGCGCTAATTACGCCCAGCATCGATGCCCTCTTAATCGTCTGTCTCTTCTCCCCATTTCCCCACACTCTCCCCTCGTCCTCCTCCACCAGGCTGCGCAAATTGCCACTTCAAGCTCCTCTGCTCCGACGAGCTACGACAGCGATTCCGACTGGACCTCGCCTCCCCTTGATCCCTGGCCTCCACGAGGACACTCCCCATCTCCTTACGAGTCTTTCCATAGCACCAGCTCGCCCACGCGCGCTCCCCATCGTCGGCAACCTCAACGAGGAATTACCATCGTCCTCGAGCGCCCCTTCGACAACCACATCAACGTTGAGCATCAGCAAGCTTCGGCGAACTCGGTGAGCTTCTCCCCTCGCTCTCTCGATTCATGTATCACCGGCACCGTCATCGTTTGAGCGCGCTGCCGCCAGCCACCGTCGCTGCACCGCCCATCCATGGTCAAGTGGCTATGAACCGTTAGATCTAGATCGCGTGGCTAGGATAGATTAGTTAATCGAAGGGGTAAGATGACATATGCACCATGCGATTTAAGTTAGATCTGACGGTTGTGGCTGCATAATCCACACGAATTGGTACCAGCGAATCAGAACAAGACGCGTGGCATAGTTTTGATTAAATAGACAGAAACAATTCTATTAGATGGTTAGATTTGAAAAATTCATAACTTTAAATATACACGTCCAAAGTTTACAAATTTTATATCAATGAAATCAGAAAAAAGAGTACTTTCCAACCATTCCATTTGTTTAATGAATTGCTTCTGTAAAATTGGTTGTTTTGCACAAACATGTGTAGGCATATTTTGTGTATAAAATTTATTCTAAAATTGTTTTTAGGGTAAAATTTTGTGTAAATGGATTGTTTTGAACCTACTGACCATAGAAACAAACTTTTGGATTTAAAAATATATTTGGTGAACCCTAGAAAAATTATTACCTTGTTTAAAGGAATTTCTAACAAAAAAATGTTGCTTTGATTTAAAAATAGATTTTGGATGAAAACCTTTGCAAATATAATTGCTTTAAAACATTATGACCATAAACATTAATATTGGTGTTTAAAAACATTTTGGCTAACACTAGAAATTATTCTTTTAATAAAATCAATTCTAGCAAAACAAAAGGGATTTAAAGTGACCATTTTCACTAACTTGTTATCAAATGGTTTTACCACTTTGATAAAGGACCAATAGGTGTTTTAAAATGATTATAGACTATTAGAATCCACCTTTCCAAATAAAACAATCTTTTGCATGCTTGCATGCATTGCCTTGTTTATTTATTTTATGTGGTGAATTGTTTGAATGTTAGTTTTGAAATTGTGCCTTGCTTGATTGAATTGTAGTGGAATTTGAAGAGTGTGACTATTGCAAGATCAAGGAGTGAACTTGTATTCTCTACCAAAAAGGCAAGTGGTGCTTCATACTTTTGTCCCATTATTTTCACTATGCATTAGTGATATTTTGACTAGGACTTGCATGGAATTTTCTAAGTATAAGCTATGCCTTGGGAAATCCTAGTAGATGATGCCTTAGTAGAATTTTCCTTAAGTTAAGATCCCTACTACTATCATGCTTAGCTTAGCTAGTAGAAAACAAGGGTGGATTATATTCATGCTATGAAATATTTCTAAGTCAATGACTTGTGTTATGTTTAATAAAACAACTATGTGAATGAAACACCTGGGTGGAATGGTGAGAATGGATTTATGTTGAGTGGTTACACAAGGCCAGGGGACTGGTGAACCTTGTGTATCACACTTGTGGAAAGCCACCCAGGAACAAAGAGATTTGAGATGTCAAATGTTGAGAAGCTTCAAGTGCAGCCACTTGGCATTATGGGCTCTGCCTCGATCATATAGGTTGCAATAACTTAGCCAAATGGACAGTTGGTGGTAGGGGATGATAGGTTTGGAACGCGTCCATTCTGGTCTAAGGGAAGGCTTCTAAAAGATCTTGTCTCGATGCACGAGTCTTGTGAGGAAAGTGCACCACCTCTAGAGAGAGTAAAATCTAAGTACTTAGCCGTGTCCCCGGCAATGGACAATTTGAGCATCAAGACATGGAAGATATCAAGAATCTCCTCATCCCGATTTCTAAGTTAAAAACTTGTGGTTGAACAAGGGTTAAAGGATCTTCAATAAATGATTGGTAGATGCCTTGGGTGATTTTGACAAACAAAAACTTAGTGTTTTCAAATGATAAGGAAAATCTATTTTGAGCAAATCAAGCCTGTCAACACCCGGATTTTTCAATCCTAGACGCCTGTTATGCCATACATCGCAATCCCAGGATTACCATTTTTGCGAGACATTACAGAATTGGATACCATAGTACATCATCCGTTACAACGATACATAAGTTCTTACACAAATAGGGATCTCATGATCCAGTTCTTAATAAAACTTCAAGCAGCGGAATACGTAATAATAATAACGGTAGGCGTGGTAAGCTCCATCTTCGTGGTCACAGCAATGCTGACGATGGGAGATGATCCTAGTTGTCGTAACCTTCCTGGGGTCCATCTTCCAGGTACTCCTCTTCATAGTCTGGCCATGGGAATAGCTAGGGACAAAGCCATGAGTACTCTTTAAGTACTCGCAAACTAATACTAACAGGTCAGGGGATTTTGGATAATAGGACACTAGGCTCTAGGGTTGTTTTGCAAAAAGCCAGGTTTATCTCTAATCAGTTCCAAAGCTAGTCACAATTTTATAACTCCTAAGAGGGATCTTTTAATTCAGGTCACAACTCTGTTCTGGTCAAGTCAAAGTCTCAATTTATTTCACAAGTCATTTTGAAAAGTCTGACGGGGAACAAATGGCCACTCAATGTCCATAATCATGGACGCCATTATTCGAATAGTTTGACACTCTGCAGAGATTATACACTTTCACCACAACATTCGATACATCCGTCAGGAACAAATCCTGAATTCACATACTCAGTATGCGGATAATCAATCCTAACCTTTAGATTACACACCCTAGTATAAGCACCTCTCCTGTGAGTTTGGCCTCCCAACCATGACCAACTGTCATCTTGGGTACTGCACAGGTGGACAATCTTCACAAGGTAGCCTCAGCTCAGACCTTGGCCGTGAGGGAACTAATACTAAAGAATATAAGTTTCCAGTCAAGCCCTACCCAATCTTCGGGTATTGTGGTTGTACGATAAAATTGGAATGGTATCGCATCCAGAAAACCATCAGTTTTATAAAGGGCTAAGGCTCATGCCTCAGCGTTTTCATCACCAAAATCATCAAGTGTTTGGAAACACATGTCCAAAACATTTCAATAGAATGATCCATCATTCCAAGGTTTTCATAACCATTTTTCCACCAAGTATTCCCATCTAAAGTTGATCAAGTTTTATGCTTAGCACTAGCATCTACAAGTGGGGGTAAGCACTGATGAGGGGTGGTAAACTAGTGGGGTTTTAACTAAGTTCAATCTCAGGTCTTAGGCTGAGATCAAGGTTTCTATCTTAGGCCAAACTTTATGCTCTTTGTGCAACCTTTAGCACAACTGTCTAGTATCTACCAAACTCTTAGGTAGACTCTAAGTAAGCCTTGATAAAGAAATAAAGTAAGAAGCTTGCACATAAAACTAGGATTTGGTTTATCAAGTGGGTATGATCACATATGTTTAAGGCATATAGTAGTCATATCACAAGTGTGGGTTTGTGGCATCAGTAGGGTATCTTGCAAGGGTTAGCTTGCATCAATATCAGTCTAAGCTTGCATAGTTACTAGCTTGCTCAATCAACTAGTAGTATTAGGCTTGCCTTGTGCAGAGCAGTGATTGAAGTTCTCCTCGGCTTCTTCTTCGTAGTATCCTCCTTCCTCCTCGTATCCTTGGTCGGTACTAGCGTCTATGAATAAATACGAGGTACACAATCACCAAACAATACTTAACTACTTGCAATCATCACACACAAGGGTCCTATAGATGATCTAGCATCATCTCTAACACCTTGTGACTAGCTTTGGAACTGAGTAGAGATAAACCTGGCTTTTTGCAAAACAACCCTAGAGCCTAGTGTCCTATTATCCAAAAACCCCTTACCTGTTAGTATTAGTTTGCGAGTACTTAAAGAGTACTCATGGCTTTGTCCCTGGCTATTCCCATGGCCAGACTATGAAGAGGAGTACCTGGAAGATGGACCCTAGGAAGGTTACGACAACTAGGATCATCTCCCATCGTCAGCATTTCCTGTGACCCTGAAGATGGAGCTTCGCCTACGCTACCATTATTATTACGTATTCCGCTGCTTGAAGTTTATTAAGAACTGGATCATGAGATCCCTATTTGTGTAAGAACTTATGTATCGTTGTAACGGATGATGTACTATGGTATCCAATTCTGTTATGTCTCGCAAAAATGGTAATCCTGGGATTGCGATGTATGGCATAATAGGCATCTAGGATTGAAAATTCCGGGTGTTGACAAGTTGGTATCAGAGCCATCCTGACCATAGGAGACCCTAGTTAGACTGGACGTTGAACCAAAAACTTAGTTTCAAAACCAAAGAAAAACAAATATTTACAAAAACCTATTCTCATCCTTATCTCTTTGATTCTTTCATAAAAACTCATGTTCCTCAAAAACTCTTGCAAAATACATAAAATTTTGACACACTTGATCACTCTGCTAATCTACTCATCCTCTATTTTTATAGATGGACATGAAGTACAGCAAGTTTTATCAGTTGGGGAATGGAGGAGACCTTATATTTGAGAGGGATCTGGATCAGCTTTCGGAACTTCTGGAGTGTCCACACCCCGAGTTCTTCGGAGCTCAGCTCAATGATCAAGGAGGAGAAGATCTGCAGTGGTTAATTGTTGCAAGTCTCCGAGGAAAGATTGAACCTCCCACTGCGGAAGGAATTCAGTTTACCTTAAGAGAGAACAACTGGCTCGATGGACTTGCCAGAGCAATGCAGGAATCTCTCTCCCGTCTGTGTGGGCAGAGCATCAATCAGATCAAGGGAACCCGCTTTGAGTTTTTCCCAAGGCGTGATTCAAATGGACAACCACTGGAAGCCCCATACCACCCCGAGCTGAAGACTCAATTGGACCACCTTAGCTTCATGATGTGTGATCGTCAGCAGGAGTTGGACAACTGCCGTGACTATTGCAACCACAAGTCTGCCATCATCCAAACGAAGGATCAGACCATAGCCATGCTAGCAAAGGATCGCAAGTCTCGTCGCCGTCAACTCGACAAGAAGGAGCGAATTATTGCCCGTCTTCGCCACCACATCTCATCTCTGGAAGGGACCATCCACGAGAGGGACATGCAGTTGGAGGAAAGGGAGAATGCCAGAGAGGATCTTCGTGGAGACCCTTACTCTTATCTCAGTGATGATGATGATTTTCTAGAGGATCAGGCCATGGACTTCTTCACCGATGAGGATGATTTCGCCTTCATCGATAATAATGAATATGATGAAGCCACAGACTCCGAGGAGTAGTAGCACTGAGCACTAGCGTAGTGAGTAGTAGTCAGTCCCACTGTATCGTAGATTTCAGAATGGTTCTTAAAACCATCTGTTTTTCCTTGTTGTGGTGTGTGTTGTACTGTGTGCTATGAATGAATGAATGAAAAAGCAAGTTGCTAGAAAAATCTGAGTCAAAACTTTAAAAACTTTTCAAAGACCCCAAACCTTAGAAAAATTCCCTCTTTTCTCATGATTTATCTAAATCTTCATATGCCACGTGGAGGAAGTGGTTCAGCCCCGAATCCGATGTTGCAGATTCTGCAAATGTTGACCTCTAACCGCGAAGCTGAAAGAGCGGAACGTCTAGACAACCTAGCCACTATGCAACAGATAGCCCAGCTAGCCCACAACAACCAAGGCCACGGAAATCAGGACCACCACGGATCTAAGCTCAAGAATTTCCAGAATACCAACCCACCCGTTTTCACCAAGTCAGAAGAACCCCTAGACGCCGATGATTGGCTGCAAACCATGGAAAACAACCTAGAAGTCGCAGGAGTGGAAGCCAACGAGAAAGTCCTGTTCGCCACCCATTATTTAGCCGGAGATGCCAGGGCATGGTGGAACAGTGTTCGTGCCATGACCGGAGGCTAGATGATGACCTGGGAGGAATTCAAGGTCAAGTTTAGCAGAACCCATGTGCCACCAGGTTTGATCAAGAGAATGAGAGAGTTCGAGAGTCAAGCAAGGAGGATGATCAGTGGAATACCATGACAAATTTTTGTCATTAGCTAGGTATGCCCCGGACGAGATAGACACCGAAGAAAAGAAGAAAGAAAGATTCCTGAATGGACTGCATGACGAGATGCAGACGGTGTTAGTCAATATCCCCTTTGCTGATATTGAAGCCCTTGTCGATTCAGCCATCCAGATGGAAGGAAAGATCAACCAAGCCAATGAGAACCGCAAGCGTCGTATGATGCATCAACCAGGAACCCATCAGACCCCAAAGTATCGCCCCAACCCATCTCCAGGATTTGCCCCAAGAACCAACAGACCCCCTATGACCCATCCAACCTATCCCAACCGTGGAAACTCTAGAACCGGAGGAAATCACAACAACCCCGGCAACTCTAGCAATTTCACCCGTGCCCCACCCAAGTCCAACACCAACAATGCTACCACCAATCCCAACACTGCCCCGAGGACCGGAAGCAATGCTGTGCCTGTCGCAGCCAAGGACAAGTCACAAGTGACATGTTATGACTGTGGAAATAAAGGCCACTATTCCAACGAGTGCCCCAACAAGAAGAATGCTACAACCCCTAATACCAATGTCCTAGCTCAGCAATAGCGTCGTGTCTAGCTAGGAAGGAGATTTGCCCCAGGAAATTCACTCAACCGCAATGGCCGTCTTTTTCTCATGCATGCTGAAGAAGCTCAGGAAGCGCCAGACATCGTGCTGGGTATGTTTTCTGTTAATTCAGTACTTGCAAGAGTGTTGTTTGATTATGGTGCATCGCATTCATTTGTCACCGAAGAATTTTCCTGCACTAGTAAAATTCAATCAACCAAACTGAAGCATGTTATGATTGTGCAAATCCCCAGATCCACCACCAAGGCTAGGAAAATTTGCAAAGCCGTCCCTATCCAAATCCATGGCATAGATTTTTATGCTAATCTAATAGTACTCGGAACTAAAGGTTTGGAAGTAGTACTAGGAATGGATTGGATGTCCAAACATAAGGGATTGATTGACTGTGCCAAGAAAGCCATCACCATGACCAAGATACCGAATATAAATGAGCATATATCTGAAACCTTACCTCGCCAATTCAAGTGTAACAAGAGTCTAGCCCAACCTACCATTGACCAAATCCGGATAGTCTGTGAATACCCCGATGTATTTCCAGATGTTTTGCCTGGTATGCCCCTAGATCGGGATATCGAGTTTATCATGGAACTAATCCCCGGAACAGGACCCATAGCCCAGAGACCCTATAGTATGAACCCATCGGAGTTAGAAGAACTGAAGAAGCAACTAGATTCCATGCTAGAAATTGGACTAATTCAACCAAGTGCGTCACCATGGAGATCACCTGTCTTATTTGTGGACAAGAAAGATGGAGGTAACCGTTTATGTACGGATTATCGAAAGTTGAATGATGTAACCATCAAGAACAAGTACCCCTTGCCCAAGATAGAGGATTTGTTTGATCAGTTGACCGGTGCCCAGGTGTTTTCTAAGATTGATCTTAGCACTGGCTATCATCAACACAAGATTCGTGCAGAGGATATTCCAAAGACTGCCTTTACCACCAGATATGGATTGTACGAGTATACGGTCATGTCTTTTGGATTAACCAATGCCCCCGCTTATTTCATGAATCTCATGAATAAGATTTTTATGGACTTCCTGGATAAGTTTGTCGTTGTTTTCATCGATGACATTCTGATTTATTCCAAATCAGAAGAAGAACATGAGCTACACCTAAGGACCATTCTTGGAACCCTTAGAGAGCATCAGTTGTATGCAAAATTTAGCAAATGTGAATTCTGGTTACAGGAGGTAGGATTCCTCGGTCAAATTGTATCAGCAGGAGGAATTGCCGTTGACCCTACCAAAGTGAAAGATGTAGAAGATTGGCAAGCCCCAAACACTCAAACCCAAGTTCGTGCTTTTCTCAGATTGGCGGGATATTACCGCAAATTCGTAGAAGGATTCTCGAGTATCGCCCGACCCATGACCCAATTGCTGAAGAAGGACAAGAAGTTTGAATGGACAGACAAGTGTGAAGCGAGTTTTCAAGAACTCAAGAGGAGATTGATCTCAGCCCCAATCTTGATCATGCCGGATATCACGAAGCCCTTCGATGTGTATTGTGACGCATCCAAGATTGGTCTCGGATGTGTGCTAATGCAAGAAGGCAAAGTTATATCTTATCTATCTCGACAATTGAAGCAACATGAGCAAAACTACCCAACCCATGACCTCGAACTCGCTGCCGTAGTTCTAGCCCTGAAAACATGGAGACATTACCTAATGGGAAATCGTTGTGACATTTACTCGGATCACAAGAGCCTAAAGTATATATTCACTCAGAAAGAGTTGAATATGAGGCAGAGAAGATGGATTGAGCTAATCAACGATTACGACCTGGACATTCACTATCACCCTGGTAAAGCCAATGTGGTAGCCGATGCCCTTAGCAGATTGCCGTGCCACTTGAACTCCATGATTTTAGAGGAGCAACCAAGTCTGCACAAGGAGATGGAAGATTTTCGAATAGAATTAGTAAGTGAAGGATTTTTGGCTAGCATAGAACTTCAGCCCACTTTGATCAGTCAGATTAAAGAGGCGCAGAAGGGAAATGCTAGTATCGACGGAATCAAGCGTCGTATCGGTACATGCAAAGTACCCGGATTCACCGAGGACGAAGAAGGAGTTCTGTGGTACAAAGGACGCCTTTGTGTACCAGCAGATTCGAAGTTGAAAGAAGTTATTTGGAATGAGGCTCATGATACTCTTTATTCTATCCATCCCGAAGGAACGAAGATGTATCAAGATTTGAAAGAGCAATTTTGGTGGCATAAGATGAAGAGAGAAATCAGAAGCTATATCGCTAAATGTGATATATGTCAGCGAGTCAAGGCCGGACATCAAAGACCCGCTGGATTGTTGCAACCTTTGCAAATTCTGGAATGGAAATGGGATTCTGTAGGAATGGACTTTATCACTGGACTACCTACTTCTAGTAGGGGAAATGACTCTATCTGGGTCATAGTGGACAGATTGTCCAAAGTCGCCTATTTCTTGCCCGTCAAAACCACCTATCAGAGTTCGAAGCTAGCGGAGTTGTACATCGCTAGAATAGTTAGTTTGCACGGAGTCCCCAAGAACATAGTATCGGATCGAGGAACTCAGTTTACCTCGAGATTCTGGAAGAAAGTCCAAGAAGGTATAGGAACCCGCCTAGATTTCAGTACCGCGTATCACCCTCAGACCGATGGACAAACGGAGCGAGTAAACCAAATACTCGAAGATATGCTTAGAGCATGTGTGCTAGAATATGGATCCAAGTGGGAAGACTGTCTGCCATTTGCAGAATTTTCTTACAACAATAGTTACCAAGCCAGTTTGCAAATGGCCCCATTTGAATTCATGTACGGAAGAAAGTGTCGCACCCCTTTTAACTGGTCGGAAGTAGGAGAGAGTCAGATCTTCAGACCCGACATCCTACGAGAAGCAGAAGAGAAGGTTCACAAGATTCGTGAGCACCTCAATACCGCCCAATCCCGACAGAAGAGTTATGCCGACAAGAGACGTCGAGACCTCGCCTTCAACAGCGGAGATTTTGTTTATCTGAAAGTGTCGCCATTGAAGGGAATGCAGCGTTTCCAACTCAAAGGAAAGTTAGCCCCCAGATATATCGGACCTTTCAAAATTTTGAACCGGCGAGGAGAAGTATCTTATCAACTGGAACTACCTGAAGAGATGTCAGCTGTGCACAATCTGTTCCCTATCTCATTACTTCGCAAATGTCTCGAAGTCCCCGAGAAGACGGAAGTGTTCAAGAATATCGATCATCGGACCATAGAGATCAACGATGACCTAACCTATCCCGAAGTGCCCATCCGCATTTTGGAAGAAGCTTTTCGAACTACCCGAACCCGAAGCATCAAGTTTCTCAACATTCAGTGGAGCAACCACACAGAAGAGGAAGCTACCTGGGAATGCGAAGATCACATCAGGACGGAGTTTCCCGATCTCTTCAAAATCCTAGGTAATCTTTTCGTCCTTTTTCAAATCTCGGGACGAGATTTTGTTTAAGGGGGGAAGGTTTGTAACATCCCAAAAATACCAAACTTAGATCATCAAACACTAATCATCAAGATTAGGGTTAACAAAAACTTTTCTAAATAAACTCATGAATGCATGTATATGTGTATGCATGGATTTTGAATTTCTTTAAAAATCACCTTGTTTGTGTGATCCATTTCTTGTAAAATGTTTCTTAGGTGAAATGAACATCATCTAAAACATTTCCCACACTTTCCTTAAAGACAAGTATCCCACATTTTGTCTCAAACTTTCAGAACCTAACAGAAACTTTTCTGGATCTTTGCACCCCTTGAATGTACTCATAACAGAGTATCAAGGCCCACTTTGTGATCATCCAGAAACTTTCAAATGCATAGTTTAAATGACAATTCAAAATTGAATCTTCTTCATATGGGCAGATCCCACTTTTTCAAAACCCACTCAAACAAGCTCAAATTTCAAAACCCAAGCATCTGCAGACTCACCAGCACCAATCTAGCAAACCCACCAAAAATCATTTCAAAATTCAAAACTTGATTTCATGCGGCCATTTCATCAAACAGGTTGCAGACACAAATCAAACAAAACATCAAACACTATAGTGTGCAGTGATTCTTGCCTAACTTGTTCCCTAGTTAGCTCACACACGGCTCAGTAGATCATCTAAAAAGTTTAGCCCAACACTAGCACCCCTGTGACCTTGCCATTGCTATTAATGGTGAACAGCCGAGCACCCCCATGTCACCCCATTGTGGACAGCAAGCTAGAGGAAGAACTAGCCGTGACAACCTTGTCTAGGAGGCAGCCCACCGTCCACCACCACTCACTATCCTAGCCGCAAGCGTTGCCAAGCCCTGGACCACGCGCACAAGACGCGCTCAGACCATGCCGAGCGTGCGCCAGAGCGCCACCCTCGACCAGCATCCACAGACCGCGCGCCGCCCTCGCCGCGTGCATACACGATCGCCATCAACCCAGGAGACCGCCGGACATCCCCATTTGTCGTCCCGTGCCGCACAGCCACCGCCCCGTCAAGCGCCCGCCTGAGAGAGCACCGCCGTTCAGACCAAACCACACCACCCCATGCCCCGCGACCATGTCATTGAGCATCGCCAGGAGACACAGCACCGTCCCCTACCCTTGCCCATGCCAATAGCCGCCTGTAACGTCGCCCCCGACAAGCTCACCGTGCGCCCCGACGGTCCCCTCGCTCGACTATAAATAGAGGCCAGCCCCGCTCGATTTCTTTACACCATCTCACTCCCCTCTCCTCACTGATCGTGCCACGCCATTCTCAGAGCAAGGCGAGCACCACCTCGCCGGAATTTCACTGGAGCCTGCCGCTGCCAGAGAAGAAAGGAGCCAGCGATTGGAGCCACCCAGGAGCTGCCGCGACCACCCCTGAGTTCGCCATCATCGACTTCGTCGTTCGCCCGCCTCGCCGACCCTCGCCAGTACCCTGGTGAGCCCCCAGCGACCCTCACTGGCCGTGCTAGGTTTCGTTCTCGCCGGAGTTGTCTCGCGTCGACGATGACTCCCAGCCGTTAGATTAGAACTAGATCGAACGATCCACGTTGCCCCATACCGCTTCGCCCAGCCCCGTGTCACTGAAGAGTGGGGACACCCACTTAAGCAGCCCGCGGGAGCACTGCGCTTAGCAGGCCGGCCCGTTAGAATTTCCCGCGCAGCCAAGTTATTCAAATAAAATCTTTTTCCATTTCAATTCAAACACACTTCTGTACTCAACTTCAAAAATCAACCCAGATCGATTCAGTGCACCAATTTGAATGAAACCAATTTTGTTGGAAACGCCTGTGAATGCTGAATCCAAGCCCGTTGGATTCAAGTCATTTGGATCTATAGATAACCCCTGGTAAAAATAACAAGGCAGAAGCTTTTCTGCATTCAAACATTTTTTCAAATTTAAACCATAATACCTTTTGAGTTGATTCCAACTCTCAAAAATCACATTTAACCATACCTTTCAGAATATATAAAAATATATAGGTTTACTTGCAGAAATATTGTTCAAGTAATAAAAGAATGCTTCATAAGCATTTCTAGCCACTTTAATTAATTAAAATAAAAGGGTAAAACCTTATTAAATTATGACACCACTTTAAATCACATTCCCATGGACTACAATATGTGGTGATGACATGTGTCAACATGATACCATGTTTAGTTTGGAGAATATTAAATCTTAAGTAATTTTTCATTGAGTAGAAATTACTTTTCTAAAAATAAAAAGATTTAAACCAAGCCTTAACCTTGTAATGTTAGAGATGATGCTAGATCATCTATAGGACCCTTGTGTGTGATGATTGCAAGTAGTTAAGTATTATTTGGTGATTGTGTACCTCGTATTTATTCATAGACGCTAGTACCGACCAAGGATACGAGGAGGAAGGAGGATACTACGAAGAAGAAGCCGAGGAGAACTTCAATCACTGCTCTGCACAAGGCAAGCCTAATACTACTAGTTGATTGAGCAAGCTAGTAACTATGCAAGCTTAGACTGATATTGATGCAAGCTAACCCTTGCAAGATACCCTACTGATGCCACAAACCCATACTTGTGATATGACTACTATATGCCTTAAACATATGTGATCATACCCACTTGATAAACCAAATCCTAGTTTTATGTGCAAGCTTCTTACTTTATTTCTTTATCAAAGCTTACTTAGAGTCTACCTAAGAGTTTGGTAGATACTAGACAGTTGTGCTAAAGGTTTCACAAAGAGCATAAAGTTTGGCCTAAGATAGAAACCTTGATCTCAGCCTAAGACCTGAGATTGAACTTAGTTAAAACCCCACTAATTTACCACCCCTCATCAGTGCTTACCCCCACCTGTATATGCTAGTGCTAAGCATAAAACATGATCAACTTTAGATGGGAATACTTGGTGGAAAAATGGTTATGAAAACCTTGGAATGATGGATCATTCTATTGAAATGTTTTGGACATGTGTTTCCAAACACTTGATGATTTTGGTGATGAAAATGTTGAGGCATGAGCCTTAGCCCTTTATAAAACTGATGGTTGTCTGTATGCGATACCATTCCAATTTTATCGTACAACCACAATACCTGAAGATTGGGTAGGGCTTGACTGGAAACTTATATTCCTTAGTATTAGTTCCCTCACGGCCAAGGTCTGAGCTGAGGCTACCTTGTGAAGATTGTCCACCTGTGTAGTACCCAAGATGACAGTTGGTCATGGTTGGGAGGCCAAACTCACAGGAGAGGTGCTTATACTAGGGCGTGTAATCGAATGGTTAGGATTGATTATCCGCATACTAAGTATGTGAATTTAGGATTTGTTCCTGACGGATGTATCAAATGTTGTGGTGAAAGTGTACAATCTCTGCAGAGTGTCAAACTATTCGAATAGCCGCGTCCGAGGTTATGGACAGTTGGAGTGGCCATACTGTTCCCCCATCAGACTTTTCAAAATGACTTGTGAAACAAATTGAGACTTTGACTTGACCACAACAGAGTTGTGACCTGAATTACAAGATCCCACTTAGGAGTTATAAAATTGTGACTAGCTTTGGAACTGAGTAGAGATAAACCTGGCTTTTTGCAAAACAACCCTAGAGCCTAGTGTCCTATTATCCAAAAAACCCTTACCTGTTAGTATTAGTTTGCGAGTACTTAAAAAGTACTCATGGCTTTGTCCCTGGCTATTCCCATGGCCAGACTATGAAGAAGAGTACCTAGAAGATGGACCCCAGGAAGGTTACGACAACTAGGATCATCTCCCATCGTCAGCATTGCCTGTGACCCTGAAGATGGAGCTTCGCCTACGCTATCATTATTATTACGTATTCCGCTACTTGATGTTGTATTAAGAACTGGATCATGAGATCCCTATTTGTGTAAGAACTTATGTATCGTTGTAACGGATGATGTACTATGGTATCCAATTCTGTTATGTCTCGCAAAAATGGTAATCCTGGGATTGCGATCTATGGCATAACAGGCATCTAGGATTGAAAAATCCGGGTGTTGATAGTGGATATAAAAGTTATTTAATTAACTTAAATAAAAGAATCACTTAAATAAAATTTATATGGATTTAAAACCATATTAGATTTTATTGGAACAAAGACAATTGCCCAATTTAAATGATTAATAAATCATGTTAAAATATTTTAAATAATTCAAAGTGAATTATTTTGCACTAAATAAAGCCTACTGAAAAGGTTTGGAGAAAATAAGAATTTAAATTATATTAAAACCTTATTTGTTTAAAGACAAGTGGATAGTTTGAAAAGATTTTAAATGAAAGAAAATTATTTTAAAAATGGTCTTTAAAATACATGTTTAAACAGAATAGAAACTTACTGAAAAGGTTGAAAAGATTTTAAATGAAAAAGGGTTTGAATTCATTTGAATGAATTCAAAAAAAGTGAAAATAGAAAAAGAAACAAAATAAAAGAAAATGAAAGAGACCAGCCCTGCCCAGGCCTAACTAGCCAGCCCACCCGGCAGCCTCCTGCGAACCGTTTGTCTCACCGCAAACCGCACCCACTCAGACACTGACCGCCAGACCCCACCGCATAACCCTTCACACTCGCTGTCGCCCAGGTCCCACTTGTGAGTGGTCGTCCTCACCCACCCCCACGACCTGTTCGTCCCCGGCTGTTACTGCTGATTACTCCTCGCGTTGAATTCGCGTTAATACAGCGCTAATTCCGCCCAGCATCGACGCCCTCTTAATCGCCTATCTCTTCTCCCCATTTCCCCTAACTCTCTCCTCCTCCTCCGCCACCAGGCTACGCAAATTGCCCACTGCAAGCTCCTCTGCTCCGACGAGCTGCGACAGCAATTCCGGCCGGACCCTCCCCTTTCTCCCTGGCCTCCACGAGGACACTCCCATATCCTCGTGAGTCTTTCCGTAGCACAAGCTCGCCCACGCGTGCTCCCCATCGTCGGCAACCTCAACGACAACATGTCGCCGCCCACTGCTCCGACTCCGACAGCTTTCCCCGATAAAATTTGAGCACTCCCTCCTCTCTGGATGACCCGAGCATGTTCGCCTAACTCACGCGCACCTGACACACTTCTTGTTTCGACTTAGCGCGGTTCGTAGAGTCGCCTCCGTCTTCAACAAAGAGCACCCGCTGCCAGAAGGAACTCCGGCGAGGAATTACCGTCGTCCTCGAGCGCCCCTTCGACAACCACAGCAACATTGAGCATCAGCAAGCTTCGGCGAACTCGGTGAGCTTCTCCCCTCCCTCTCTCGCTTCCTGTATCGCTGGCACGGTCATTGTCCGAGCGCGCCGCCGCCATCCACCATCACCGTGCCGCCCATCCATGGTTAAGTGGCTAGGAACGGTTAGATCCAGATCGCGTGGCTAGGATAGAGTAGTTAATCGAAGGTGTAAGATGACATCTGCACCGTGCGATTTAAGTTAGATCTGACGGCTGTGGCTGCACAATCCACACGAAACAGTACCAGCGAATCAGAACAAGACGTGTGGCACAGTTTTGATTAAATAGACAGAAACATTTCTATTAGATGGTTAGATTTGAAAAATTCATAACTTTAAATCTACACGTCCAAATTTTACAAATTTTATATCAGTGGAATCACCAACAAGAGTACTTTCCAACCATGACATTTGTTTAATGAATTGCTTCTGTAAATTGGTTGTTTTTGCAGAAACATATGTAGGCATATTTTATGTATAAAATTTATTCTAAAATTGTTTTTAGGGTAAAATCTTGTGTAAATGTATTGTTTTGAACCTACTGACCAAATAAACCAACTTTTGGATTTAAAAATATATTTGGTGAACCCTAGAAAAAGTATTACCTTGTTTAAAGGCATTTCCAACAAAATAAACTGTTGCTTTGATTTAAAAATGGATTTTGGATGAAACCCTCTGCAAATAGAATTGTTTTAAAACATTATGACCATAAACATTAATATTGGTGTTTAAAAACATTTTGGCTAACACTAGAAATTATTCTTTTAATAAAATCAATTCTAGCAAAACAAAAGGGATTTAAAGTGGCCATTTTCACTAACTTGTTATCAAATGGTTTTACCACTTTGATAAAAGACCAATAGGTGTTTTAAAATGATTATAGCCTATTACAAACCACCTTTACAAATAAAACAATATTTTGCATGCTTGCATGCATTTCCTTGTTTATTTATTTTATGTGGTGAATTGTTTGAATGTTAGTTTTGAAATTGTGCCTTGCTTGATTGAATTGTAGTGGAATTTGAAGAGTGTGACTATTGCAAGATCAAGGAGTGAACTTATATTCTCTACCAAAAAGGCAAGTGGTGCTTCATACTTTTGTCCCATTATTTTCACTGTGCATTAGTGATATTTTGAGTAGGACTTGCATGGAATTTTCTAAGTATAAGCTATGACTTGGGAAATCCTAGTAGATGATGCCTTAGTAGAATTTTCCTTAAGTTAAGATCCATACTAATATCATGCTTAGCTTAGCTAGTAGAAAACAAGGGTGGATTACATTCATGCTATGAAATATTTCTAAGTCAATGACTTTTGTTCTGTTTAATAAAACAACTATGTGAATGAAACACCTAGGTGGGATGGTGAGAATGGATTTATGTTGAGTGGTTACACAAGGCCAGGGGACTGGTGAACCTTGTGTATCACACTTGTGGAAAGCCACCCAGGAACAAAGAGATTTGAGATGTCAAATGTTGAGAAGCTTCAAGTGCAGCCACTTGGCATTATGGGCTCTGCCTGAATCATTTAGGTTGCAATAACTTAGCCAAATGTACAGTTGGTGGTAGGGGATGATAGGTTTGGAACGCGTCCATTCTGGTCTAAGGGAAGGCTTCTGAAAGATCTTGTCTTGATGCATGTCGAGTCTTGCGGGGAAAGTGCACCACCTCTCGAGAGAGTAAAATCTAAGTACTTAGCCATGTCCCCGGCAATGGACAATTTGAGCATCAAGACATGGAAGCTATCAAAAATCTCCTCATCCCAATTTCTAAGTTAAAAACTTGTGGTTGAACAAGGGTTAAAGGATCTTCAATCAATGATTGGTAGATGCCTTGGGTGATTTGGACAAACAAAAACTTAGTGTTTTCAAATGATAAGGAAAATCTATTTTGAGCAAAGAAAGCCTAAGCTCCACTTAGCCAAATTCATATAGATGATAGATACCACTATTCTACCATAGTATCACTTGCCAATACAATTCAAATGTATTGACCCTTGTGGCTGTAACTTATTATGTTGCAGGTTTGTTTGATGTTAGTGAAGTATGTTGAATAGAATTACAAGTCTACAACCAACATGATTGCCTGTGGCACTTTGAAGATGAAGGACTCCATGCTATAGTTATTTCTGTTGCATTGTAATGAGATAGCCAAATGAGCTATTTAAGATGTAATGAATTAATTTATTCCTGGTTATAAAGTTGTATGATGACCCTTGTTTCTTGATATTACATCTTAACTGTGGATGCTAGCTATTGATCCATGGACTAGCATTGTAAACACAGGGATCTCTACCTTATTAAAGGTTAGGACCTCTATAGGGATTTTGGAGAGTGTGTTTTATTTCATTATAATTGTTCCAACTGATAAAAAAATATGAGTATTAGGTTCTTGTTTCCTAATACAACTAAGACATAATATTACCTTTTCCCATGTGACAACGAAGTAATATTGTACAGGTGCATATTTGATGTGAGTATCTGCTAGTAGATTTGCTGAGATGAATTATAGAATTATACCGTAATTGTTATTAGCATAAGTTTGAATTCATTATCTAGAATGCATTTAGTTCATTTTTATTATCTTTGAGTATATAGGTGGGTCCACCTGATATTTTAATCTGATAACACACTTTAATTCATTGGTAGTTTGCTTATTAGACTATCATACAATGTTCTAAAACCATGGTATGCCTTTGTATGTACTGCTGCCATTGTCTTCATTTGTATTTGGTATTTTTTGAACAGGAAAGACACAAAATTATATCAATCTCATCATAATTAGCTCAGGAGGAAGTTGATGTTGTAGACGTATATATTCCTTATGGCGACTAAATTCAGTTAATTGGTTGCATACCCACTTCATCTTCATGTGCTGGCCCTGTGAGTCAGTAGACATTTCCAGGAAAATGAACTCTTATATTAGTTATTGAATGAGTTACACAATAAGATCCATAGAGACATTATTCTAGAAGCATCACAAGGTATAAAGTGTTGTAGCTCATCCGACAATAGAACGTAGCAATGGTCCAATGGTAATGAAAACCCTGCTAATATCTACTGAAATAAACAATGCTGTCAGATGGCGGGCACTCATTATAAAGGTCGGCAGGATGAAGTACTTGGAAAAGGTTTGACTCATTATTGTCCACTTCCAATGCATCAACTTCTATTCCGTGAGCTACTTAGCTGAGATATCTCTGAGATAAAATTGTAGGAGAACGTCAGAATGTATATATCTGTAAATTTCCAATCCTTCCTGTAGCCGACATGTGTTAGTTTTTTGTGCTTAATACACAAAAAACGCTATGCTCAAGCAACAATAGTACATGTACTTGTGATGTCGCTCTCTACTAGCTATTAAACTTAGGCCCTTCAGACAAGCTTAGGGTATGTTTGAAGCAACAGTAGAATAAGTACTCATGGTATACTCATGGAAAGAATACAAAGTAGGGAACTGTCATTCTTTTGTTTTAAAATGAAGGTCCAGGTTTGGCTAACAACTTGGAAGATGAGTTTGACAATCTCCAAGATAAGAGGTAAGGGACGTTGGATGGATACATGTATTTCTAAAGTAACTTAATATTTGGTAAGCTAGATTAGTTCAGTACATTCCCTCTGGCTTTGTATTTCCATTTTGAAGGCATGAATATTCCAGATTTTTCTTCCTACTACTTGATTATGTATAGCCTTGTCCAGCTGGTTGTGCTGGTACATGTCATCATGGAAAAAAATCTGTTCGGCCCAAAAATTCGTGGACCAACGAAATTCACCAAATTTTGTAAATTTAGTGAACTTCATGAATTCATTTTGTGCAAATTTGCAAAATACGAATTCAAATTTGAACAAAATTTTAGAACAAAATAGACAACAATGATTCAATAAGATGTATTAAAATACAATCAACTCCAGTAAAATTTAAACACAAAAATAAGACCCCAAGTTCTAACAAACATACAAAAGCATCTATCCTAACATTTGTAAACTATGGAGTTCTAACAGACAGAGTTATTCATTATTCCTCTTCTTGAATAGATACTTCACATGCTTGATAGCAAATTGCCAAGTAGATAATTTCTCCAACAATAACCTAAGGTACAGTAGGAAAAAAGTACATGTTATGGACTAGCTACAGCAGGAACAAAATGTACATGTTGAGATATATAAGATAACAAGTAACTAACTGTAGTTAATAGTAGTGGCTATTGGGGGTTTTCCTCGGCATATTACCTCATTTTGAAACCTGCCATGGTATAGTCGATTTGTTCACCTCTTGCTGCTCACCACCTCTTCCTTTGGCCGCTTCAGTATTTTCATGCGAGTACATCTCATCATCTTCATTATCTTTTTCACCAAGTGACTTGTTTTCAAGTTCAGCACAAAGATTTTCATCCTCTTTGTCACTTTCAGCAAAATCCTCCTCTTCCTCCTCCTCCTTCTCCTTGTCCTCCTCCTCCTACTCATCATCATCATCATTATCATTATCATACTCCTCTTCATCCTCATCCTCATCCTCAGTTTGCATGACTTTCTTTCCTTTTCCCGAGATAATATTTTTTGCAAGAACAGAGAGTTTCTTGGTCTTCCTCTTTCCCTTCCATACCACACAGCCAAGCTTCCTCTTTATACTGCGTATTTCTTCAATAACAAACTAAGATAGACCGCCATCTCCATCCAAAAGTGGGCTAGATTCACTCATCGAAGTATTCAGCTAATACATTATTATGTTATCTTGTTGAAATAGTGTTGTATCATTAATTATGGAGATAGCATCAAGCTCCCTTTCCTCCCGTTCAATCTCTCTTTGTTGGATATGCAACCTCAGGTTGTAGCACACGGTCACAAGATCATCTAGCTTCTCAAAACAAAGTCTGTTTCTTATCGTTGTGTGAAGAATCAATGCAAACGAACTCCAGTTGTGTTCACAGCCGCTGGATGACACACATTGCGACACAATCCGAACAGAATATTTTTGCAACAGTGGCACATCTCCTCCATACAACAACCACCAAGCAGCTGTAATAAATATAAAGAAAAAATATCATTGAATGGTCATTTTCTGAACAGTACCAAGCAGTAAAATACGTTGCACAATTGAAAATAATCACAACACTAGAAAACTATATGCTAACTCACAAGCTGTCATGTTGGATGCTGCAAGGCGAGCCATTGTTCCACCAAACATTCATCTATTAGCACGGAAATCCAAAAACTGCTTCATTACCATTATTGCATCTTGGCTAGATTCTGCTATCTCTGATATCACATGTGTTAACTTATCCGCGGCATGAGGAGATTGACTTCTCTTGAATTTGTAGTGGCCTTCAGGATCAAGAAAATTAGCTGCAAGATATGAAATTAGATATGTATTAATAATTAACAATTATCTAAATCGAAATTTATAGTTGTACTAACACATTACTGATACGTCGGAAATGTATCTATAATTTTTTATGTTCCATGCTTGTTTAGTACCTACTTTGCTTTGCTTTGTCTTTACTTTGAGGTGTTTTTATATCTTTTCTGGAACTAACCTATTAACAAGTTGCCACAATGTCAATTGTCAGTTTTCTTTTGTTTTTGGTTCTAGAAAGGCAGAAAATCAATATTCTCGGGATTGGACGGGACAAAAGCCAAAGCCAATAACTTTCCGTGAGGGACACAAATGCAGAAGGAGGGACGGAGAGGCAACAGAAGGTGGCCAGACCCCCTAGGCGTGGCCAAGCCTGGCCCGCGCCTGGGAAGGGTGTGGGCCCTCTGGCCACCTCCTCGGCCTCCCCCTTCACCTATAAGAAGCCTCCAATCCCAAAACCCTAAATAATCCAGAATAAATCCACGAAAACCTCTATAGCGCTGCTGCCACCGAAGGGGAGATTCGGGGGATAGAAAGTCTCTATTCCGGCACCCTGCCGGGATAGGGAAGTGCCCCCGGAGCCATCTCCATCGATCTCCATCGCCATGTTCATCACCGTTGCTGATTCCCATGATGAGGAGGGAGTAGTTCTTCCTCGAGGCTAAGGGCTCTACCGGTAGCTATGTGTTCATATCTCTCTATGCATGGTCATATTGTGATCATGAGCTTTGTAATCAAGTAGACCTACCTTGCTACTCAAGTGCTTCATTAGATCTCTGCTCTCCCCATGTGTGTGAAAGTGACAGCATGCACGCCATGGTGGGACTTAGGTTTGAGTCTACCTAAATACTCTTAGTGATTTAATAGATCTATGCTTTTCCCCCACGTGTGTGAAAGTGACAGCGTGCATACCGTGTGTGGCACTTTGGCTAGATTGAATATTTGTTATGAGTTATATTTGGAGTTGGATGTCTCTATGAAATTGTGGTATTTGTTGGAACCATCTAGCGCTCAAGGTGATAGTATGGGGTTATCTAGATTGGGGAAGGCGGACTTTGAGGAGTGTTGTTATAGCCCTACCGATGATTAGAGTGTCCAACCGGAGAGTAGTTAAGAGTAGTACCATGAAGAGAGGATATTTATATGAGAGTGTTCACTAGTGAAAATATGATCCCTGCGCCTTGTTTCTAAACATTGAAACACCATTTGCATCTAGATTTGTTGCATGTTTTCTTGTTTTAGTCTTCACCTCACCGTCAAGCTATTTTCTGGTACCGTTACCACTTGTATTTCACTATCTCTTCTCCGAACTAGTGCACTTATACACCAGACAAGTGTATTAGGTGTGTTGGGGACACAAGAGACTTGTTGATTGCAGGATTTCTTGAGAGGGATTACCTTTGACCACTTCCTCCCTGAGTTCGATAAACCTTGGGTAATCCACTTAAGGGAAACTTGTTGCTGTTCTACAAACCTCTGCACTTGGAGGCCCAACAATTGTCTACAAGAATAGAAGTGCGTAGACATCAAGCTCTTTTTTGGCGTTGTTGCCGGGGAGGAAAGGTAAAAGGCACTCACACATGTAACCCCACGGCAATGACAAGCGTAAAGCTCTTTTCCGGTGCCGTTCTTCAGGGAGGTAGGTAAAAGGTACTCACATCCTCCGGTGTGAGTGCTCGAAGTTATTTCCTTTAGATTCTGCAATTTTGTCTTTTTGTTTCTTGTTTTCACTAGTTAGGCTTAATGGAAAACAACAACAAAATTAGAAAGCTCTATAGCATTTATCTTGAGTTAGGACATGAACTGTTTGAAGAGAAAATTAAAAAACCTATGGAACTTTATTTGCATGCTAATAGCAATGTTATTAGTATGAATTCTTTGGACACCATTATTGCTAATGCTATGGAAACGTCTAATCTTTGGGAAGCTAGTTTTTATAAAAATGATCTTTTTAGTCCCCCGGCTTTGGAAGATAGCTAATCTATTGCTTATGATGATACCAAACCTCCAATTTATGATGATTACAATGATGAGTATGATATTTTAAGTCCACCTACTATTTAGGAGAAAGTTAATTGTGATTACAACATGCCTCCTATATTTGATGATTATGGTGATGAGAATAATAATGATAGCTATTTTACTGAATTTGCTCCGACTACAATTAATAAGAATGACTATGCTTATGTGGAGAGTAGAAATCATTTTATGCATGTGGCTCATGATAAGAATATTTGATGTGATAGTTATATTGTTAATTTTGTTCATGTTGCTACTGAAAGTTATTATGAGAGAGGGAAACATGGTTTTATGCATCTAAAAAATATAAAGTTTCCCCTCTTTATGTTGAAATTTTTGAAGTTGCATTTGTTTTGATTTCCTATGCTTGTTGCTTTGTGCTTTCATGACTTGTTTATTTACAAGATTCCTATGCATAGTAAGTGGGTTAGACTTAAATGTTCTTTGAATTTGTTTCTTGATGCTCTCTTTTAAATCAATTCATATTTCCTATGTGAGCATCTTTGAAACTATCATGCCTAACTTAAAGGCATTAAAGAAAAGTACTTGTTGGGAGATAACCCAAGAGTTTACTTGAGTCTTGGAAGTTATTACTTCAGTAATGACCTCTCCTTATCCTTTTTGTTTGCTTTTTGTGCCAAGAATAACCTCTAATAAGAGGGAAGTAAGATTTCGGGAGTTACTGTCCCAAAACAGATTTATGTCCTCCACCATAAAAATTCGTGAGGATTCTCTGTCAGTCGGATTGAGCTGAAAATTTTGTAATACATCCCCCAATATGTTATATAACTTTCATTAGTTCAACACTTTTTGATTTGAGCAACAGAAGGTCTTCAAAAAAAATCGGTGTCTACCTGCTGGTCTGTTTTGACAGATTTCTGCCATTACTTGCATTTGCTTCTTATTGATTCCTTTTTGGGTTCTTTTTGGGAAGTTGATCTTTCTGAGGGTATTTATACAGTAGATTTTGTTTTTATTGAAAAGTCTTGCTGTTCCAAAGCTTTTCCCAAAGGTTTATTATCTTTTGAATACACTAATGTTGCTAATGAAAATTGTGTGAAGTTTTGTATGAAGGAAAAATTTCAGGTGTAGAGAAAGAATGATGTAATGAGATGAAGATGGACAAAAGCTCAAGCTTGGGAATGCCACCCCATGTCACCCCAAGAAATATTCAAGAGGTACAAGCGTCAAAGCTTGGGGATGCCCAAGGCATCCCCTTCTTCATCAATAAAAATCTCAGGTCTTTCTATACACTTCGTTTTTATTGTTTCATGCAATGTTGTGTTGTTCTTGGAGCGTCTTAGTTTACGTTTTTGGTTTTCGTTTGCTTAGTTTTCTTGAGTAAGTTGGTTGGTTACACCACACTTCTTTTGGAGAGAGACACACTCTGTTTCCATTGCCTAGAACACTCTAGTTTTCACTCTTGTTGTTTTGTGAGTGTTCACTTTTGCTAGCACTGCGTTCAGCCTTAGTTTTCTTGTGCTTTCAACTTAGAACTTTTTAGTTCTTCCTTTTGGATTTGTGAGACAAGCTCACTGATCTTTATTGATTATTATCTTTGTGAGTTGTTTCGAATAAGTTGTTTGGTGTTGGAAAAGAGTAGAAAGTTTCATGCTTATAGTGGTACAAAAGGGAGCTTGTTTTGACTGTGGCTTAGACTTTATCATGTCATGCTAGATCTTGTTTTGACGTTATGCTTAGTGATTATTGCTGTATCATTACTTGTTCCAAACAGTTAGGATTGCTTAATGTGCCTTGAAAGAACCATGCGCTGTTTTAGCATACAAAAGCATAATATTGCGGTATTCTCCTTTGATGCTTTGTTTGGGTTGACTTGGCACATGCTCACACCATGTTATGACTATGAACAAGTCACCATAGCCTCTATGATCATTTAGTCCTTGACTTGTAGTACCACTCTTTGCTTTGATTAGTAATGATTTGTTGCACTACATGATTATGGCCATTATTGCTCTCTTAGTTGGTTGCTCTCAGTCTTTTGCTAGCCTCCACTTGGATGAGTAAGCTCTACTCATGCTTCCAACTCCTAAGAAACCAAGTTTTTCCCAAAGTGTCCACTATAAATTCCTATGCATGGTGTGTTACACCATTCCAAGTATATTCTTGTTTTTAGTTATCTTACAATTAAAAAGTATTTTGTTATGTGAAAACTTAGTGATTAAAATCCCTCACAAACTTGATGTCACACTTTATATTCTTTGCCCCTAATAAACTTGAACCATTGTGTCATCTATGTTGTATATGCTTGCACTTATACGTTGGAATTAGCAGAACAGTGTTGTCACGGGGAACGTTTTCAACATTGCACTTATACTTTGTACTTAGTTGATATCATGATCTTTTGTCTATGGATGTCACCGATCTGAAATAAAGAGGGAACTTGTAAGTCCATGGAGTATGTATTTTGTGTTAGAGAAACGCTTGGGCCGCTAGCCTAAGCCATGCCTAATCATGGTGGAAACTTGCAGCATCACCATAATGAGCTATTTATGAAGCATCCTCAATAAAAAGTTATGCATATCGTAAATAAAAAGATTGTTGAGATGCTCATTGTCTGCTTGCCTTGTCATTTTGGTTATGGGAAAGCTCATGTACCATGTGCAAGGGGTACCCGGTTGGTGGTTCTCAATGATATGTAAATATTTACAATGACAAGAACTTACCTAGGCCCAAAGTTGAGTATGCATGAGGTGTGGCCCTCGTATTCAAGGGACTTGAGATTGCCAACTTATATTTCGTCAAACATATACTCCATATTTGTCACTTTAACCTTAATCACTTCAAGATGCTTATGATAGGGGAAATGAGGGCTGAAAGCTAACAAGTACCATAATTTTTGGAAGCTGTTTTTGAAACTTGAAATCCCTGCTTCCCTTTGTGAAGGGCCTTTCTTCCACCATTATTTGAGTCTCCACCTTCTACCTTTAGGCACTATTAAGAGAGCATAGTTGTCATTATGTGTGTAGTGTCCCAAAACTTATTGATTGATGCATATTGTGATATTACTTGTTCTTGTGCTATTTGTATCTAGTCACTCTTATGAACTTTGAAGGTGTACTATGCATCTATTTGCTACTCTATGAGGGACAAGCTGAATGCCACTATGCCATGTTTTCTATATGTGAAGCAAACAAACGTCTTTCAATGCATTGTTATTCATGATCTTTTTTTGTATCCTTTCATGTTGCATGCATAGTTACTTTGTCTTACTATTAGAACTCCATCTTTCATGCACATGTTTACAGTTCTTCTATCCCAGCTTTCAATGCTTCCAAATGGTTGGATCATTATTGTGAGGATGCATGTCACCTAAAAAATTATTCTTTTTATCACTTACCTACTCGAAGACGAGCTGGAGTTAAGCTTGGGGATTCTTGATACGTCGGCAACGTATCTATAATTTTTGATATTCCATGCTTGTTTAGTATATACTTTGCTTTGCTTTTTCTTTACTTTGAGGTGTTTTTATATATTTTCTGGAACTAACCTATTAACAAGTTGCCACAGTGCAAGTTGCCTGTTTTCTTCTGTTTTTGGTTCCCGAAAGGCAGAAAATCAATATTCTCGCAATTGGACGGGACAAAAGCCAAAGTCAATAACTTTCCGTGAGGGACACGAATCCAGAAGGAGGGACGGAGAGGCACCAGAGGGTGTCCAGACCCTCCTCAGCGCGGCCAAGCCTCGCCCGCGCCTGGGGAGGGTGTGGGACCTCTGGCCACCTCCCCAGCCTCCCCCTTCGCCTATAATAAGCCTCTGACCCAAAAACCCTAAATAATCCAGACGAAATCCACGAGAACATTTGTAGCGCCGCCGCCACCGAAGGGGAGATTCGGGGGACATAAAGTATTTGTTCCGGCACCCTGCCGGGACGGGGAAGTGCCCCCGGAGGCATCTCCATTGATCTCCTTCGCCATCTTCATCACCGTTGTTAATTCCCATGATGAGGAGGGAGTAGTTCTTCCTCGAGGCTATGGGATCTACCGGTAGCTATGTGTTCATCTCTCTCTCTCTATGCATGGTCATATTGTGATCATGAGCTTTGTAATCAAGTAGATCTACCTTGTTACTCAAGTGCTTCATTAGATCTCTTCTCTCCCCATGTGTGTGAAAGTGACAGCGTGCATGCCATGGTGGCACTTAGGTTTGAGTCTACATAAATACTCTTGTGCTTTAATAGATCTATGCTTTTCCCCACGTGTGTGAAAGTGACAATGTGCATACCATGTGTGGCACTTTGGCTAGATTGAATATTTGTTATGAGTTATATTTGGAGTTGGATGTCTCTATGAAATTGTGGTGTTTGTTGGAACCATCTAGCGCTCAAGGTGACAGCGTGGGGTTATATAGATTGGGGAAGGCGGACTTTGAGGAGTGCTGTTATAGCCCTACCGATGATTAGAGTGTCCAACCAGAGAGTAGTTAAGAGTAGTATCATGAAGAGAGGATATTTATATGAGAGAGTGTTCACTAGTGAAAGTATGATCCCTAGGCCTTGTTTCTAAACATTGAAACACCGTTTACATCTAGATCTGTTGCATGTTTGCTTGCGTTAGTCTTCACCTCACTGTCAAGCTATTTTCTGGCACTGTTACCACTTGTATTTCACTATCTCTTCACCGAAATAGTGCACCTATACACCTGACAAGTGTATTGGGTATGTTGGGGTTCCACACTATCAAGCACCCACTTCAGATCACTCCACCATTTACTATTTGTCAAACTATTTTCTACATAGTCAAAGTTTGGCTCATTTCTCCATTCACTATTTCTCCAATCTGCTAACACCATCCACTCTCTAAACTTATCTTTCTTGTCAAAATAACTTTAAAGGAAAATAAAAATAGTACCAAACTTGGTGGCATTTGGTCTGATCAACTCGCCACATACTGTGTTCCTCATCTTCTCATGTAAATATGAGATTGATTCTATGAGCAAGACATGGCTACCAAAAAATATGAGGATACTCGGCAATTAGAAGTTCACATGCTTTTTTATAATTGTATCCATTGTCAGTGACTATTTGCATAACCACCTTATGGCCAATCTCATCAACAACCACTTTCTTGATTTCTTCATATAAGAAAGCTGCATATAAAATTAGCAATATAAATTAGATATCTTGATAATGAACAATGGTATCAATGTTTCGAAAGTTCTCAATTATCAGTACCTGCATTCTGAATTTTTCCCGTTGCATTGATAGACTTGTGAAAAAGCATTTATCATTGCAATATACCATGAAGTTTATGATGCTCACTGAAGTTGGTCCAGTCCATGAGTCACACATAACTGTCACACCAAATTGCTCCAATCAACTCGGCACTCATCGATATATTATTCCAATTCCCTATGGTTGGCAAGAAAGTACTTTCCATCAATATGAGAGCCTTTAGGGAGGGGCTGCACTACACCAAGCTCCATAGAAAGCAACAATGCTGCATTCTCCAATATTGCAGGACTTTCTACATTGAACGTAGTGAGGTTTCATATTCTAGGATTTTTTGCAAGTACATATACTCTATCCAAAATGAAGTTTGGTAGCATCCTTATTTCGGGAATCATATAGGAAGTGGCTGGGGATAATGAATGTTGCATTAACATATTTGTAACACACTCGGATCGTTCCTATGCAAGTTTCAGCGATTATCGCCAAACCCGCATAGAAACGATTCAAAGGTGCCCACCAGGAACTTTCGTGCGGGTGGAAAATGAAGTAATATCATTACACAATAGTCCTCAATGGAACCCATAAAACATATATATACAACATGACTCAAAGAGTTAAGAATACAGATATACAGTACAAAGATCGAAATCACCTTGAACACTATACAACATCCAAGTATGGATGATACGTCCAAAACGTATCTACTTTCCCGAACACTTTTGCTACTGTTTCTCCTCTACCATTTTTTTCGAGACATAATAGAATTGGATACCATAGTACATCATCCATTACAAACGGTACATAAGTTCTTACACAAATAGGGATCTCATGATCCAGTTCTTAATACAACATCAAGCAGCGAAATACGTAATAATAACGGTAGCATAGACGAAGCTCCATCTTCGGGGTCACAGTAATGTGACGATGGAGATGATCCTAGTTGTCGTAACCTTCCTGGGGTCCATCCTCCAGGTACTTCTCTTCATAGTCTGGCCATGGGAATAGCCAGGGACAAAGCCATGAGTAATCTTTAAGTACTCGCAAACTAATACTAATAGGTAAAGGGGTTTTTGGATAATAGGACACTAGGCTCTAGGGTTGTTTTGCAAAAGCCAGATTTATCTCTACGAAGTTCGAAACCTAATCACAATTTTATAACTCCTAAGTGGGATCTTGTATTTCATATCACAACCCTGTTGTGGTCAAGTCAAAGTCTCAATTCATTTCAGAAGTCATTTTGAAAAGTCTGACGGGGGAACAGTATGGCCACTCCAACTGTTCATAACCGTGGACGCGGCTATTCGAATAGTTTGACACTCTGCAGAGATTGTACACTTTCACCACAACATTTGATACATCCGTCAGGAACAAATCCTGAATTCACCATACTCAGTATGCGGATAATCAATCCTAACCTTTCAATTACACGCCCTAGTATAAGCACCTCTCCCGTGAGTTTGGCCTCCCAACCATGACCAACTGTCATCTTGGGTACTACATAGGTGGACAATCTTCACAAGGTAGCCTCAGCTCAGACCTTGGCCGCGAGGGAACTAATACTAAAGTATATAAGTTTCCAGTCAAGCCCTACCCAATCTTCGGGTATTGTGGTTGTACGATAAAATTGGAATGGTATCGCATCCACACAACCATCAGTTTCATAAAGGGCTAAGGCTCATGCCTCAACATTTTCATCACCAAAATCATCAAGTGTTCGGAAACACATGTCCAAAACATTTCAATAGAATGATCCATCATTCCAAGGTTTTCATAACCATTTTTCCACCAAGTATTCGCATCTAAAAGTTGATCAAGTTTTATGCTTAGCACTAGCATCTATAAGTGGGGGTAGGTACTAATGAGGGGTGGCGGACTAGTGAAGTTTCAACTAAGTGCAACCTTTTGTCTCAGGCTGATATCAAGGTTTCTAACTTAGGCCGAATTTTATGCTCTTTATGCAACCTTCACATATCTTTCTAGTATCTACCAATCTCTTAAGTAAACTCTAAGTAAGATTTGATAAAGAAATAAAGTAAGAAGCTTGCAAGTAAAACTAGGATTGTTTTATCAAATGGGTGTGATCACATATGCTTAAGGCATATAGTGGTCATGGTAACAAGCAAGTATTAGCTTGCATGAGTAGGGTATCTTGCAAGCGTTAGATTGCACATTCAACTAGTAGTATTAGGCTTGCATTGGTCCACTTGGTTAGTAAAGCTTGCCTTGTGTAGAGGAGTGGTTGAAGTTCTCCTCGGCTTCTTCTTCGTAGAATCCTCCTTCCTCCTCGTATCCTTGGTCGGTACTAGCGTCTATGAATAAATATGATGTACACAATCACCAATCAATACTTAACTACTTGCATTCATCACACAAAAGGGTCCTATAGATGATCTAGCATCATCTCTAACATTACAAGGTTAAGGCTTGGTTTAATTCTTTTTATTTTTAGAAAAGTAATTTCTACTCATTGAAAAACTACTTAAGATTTAATATTCTCCAAACCAAACATGGGATCATGTTGACACATGTCGTCACCACATATTGTAGTCCAAGGGAATGTGATTTAAAGTGGTGTCACAATTTAATAAGGTTTTACCCTTTTATTTTAATTAATTAATGTGTCTAGAAATGCGTATGTAGCATTCTTTTATTACTTGAACATTATTTCTGCAAGTAAACCTATATATTTTTATATATTCTGAAAGGTATGGCTAAATGTGATTTTTGAGAGTTGGAATCAACTCAAAAGCTATTATGGTTTAAATTTGAAAAATGTTTGAATGCAGAAAAGCTTATGCCTTGTTATTTTTACCATGGGTGATCTATAGATACAAATGACTTGAATCCAATGGGCTTGGATTCGGCATTCCCAGACCTTTCTAACAAAATTGGTGCACTGAATCGATCTGGGTTGAATTTTGAAGTTGGGTATAAAAGTGAGTTTGAAATAAAATAGAAAAGGTTTAATTTGAATAACTTGGCTGCACGGGAAAAGTTAACGGGCCGGCCTGCTAAGCGCAGTGCTCCCGCGGGCTGCTTAAGTGGGTGTCCCCACTCGTCAGTGACACAGGGAGGGGCGAAGCGGTATGGGGCAACGTGGGTCGTTCGATCTGATTCTAATCCAACGGCTGGGAGTCATCATCGACGCGAGACAATGCCGGCGAGAAAGAAACTTAACGCGGCTAGTGAGGGTCTGGGGCTCACCGGGTGCAAGCGGTCGGTGGCGAGGCGAGCAGCGAAGTCGACGGCGAACTCAGGGGTGGTGGCGGTAGCTCCTGGGGTGGACGAAATCGATGGCGCCCTTCTTCTCCAGAGGCGGTGGGCTCCGGTGAAATTCTGGCGAGGTGGTGCTCGCCTTGCTCCGGGAACGGTGTGGCACGATCAGTGAGAAGAGGGGAGTGAGGTGGTGTGAAGAAATCGAGTGGGGGTGGCCTCTATTTATAGTCGAGCGAGGGGACCGACGGGGCGCATGGTGAACTCTTTGGGGGCGATGTTACAGGCGGCTATTGGCATGGGCGATGGTAGGGGATGGTGCAGTTTTCCCTGGCAATGCTCAATGACATGGTTTTGAGGCGTGGGGCGGTGTGGCTTGGTCTGGAACATGCGACGCTCTGCGCAGCAGAGGCGGCGTTCTTCGACGGCGAGCGATGGCTGTGCAGCACGGGGCGGCGAACGAGGATGTCTGGCGGTCTCCTGGGTCTGTGGGGATTGTGTATGCACGCGGGGAGGGCGGCACGCGGTCTGTGGGCTTCAGTCGAGGGTGGCGCTCTGGCGAACGCTCGGCATGGTCGCTGGCGAGGTTGGCATGGTTCGTGCGTGTGGTCCAGGGCTTGGCAACGCTCGCGGCTGGGACAGGGGGTGGCGGTGGACGGTGGGCTGCCTCCCAGACATGTTGGCTAGGCTTGCTTTTCTTCCTATCTTGATGTCGACATGGGGGTGACAAGGTTGGCTTCGGCTGTTCACCATTGATGGTAATGCCAAGCTTACAGTGGTGCTAGTGTTTAGTTAATCTTGATAGATGATCTGCTGAGCTGGTTATGAGTTAGAGAGGGAACTAGTTAGGCAAGAATCACTGCTCACAATAGTGTTTAGATTTTGTATGATTTGGGTCTACAACCTGTTTGATGAAATTGCCGCATGAAATCAAGTTTTAAATTTTGAAAAGATTTTTGGTGGGTTTATTAGTTTGGTGCTGGTGAGTCTGCAGATGCTTGGGTTTTGAAAGTTGAGCTTGTTTGAGTGGTTTTTGAAAAAGTGGGATCTTCCCATATGATAAAGATTCAATTTTGAATTGTCATTTAAACTATGCATTTGAAAGTTTCTGGATGATCACAAAGTGGGCCTTGATACCTTGTTATGAGTACATTCAAGGGGTGCAAAGATCCAGGAAAGTTTCCATTAGGTTCTGAAAGTTTGAGACAACCAAAGTAGGCATGGGAGTTAAATTGGTCAAAATGACCATTCCCTTATTTTATTTGTTTTGATTTACTTGTCCTTAGGAAAAGTTTGGGAAATGTTTTAGATGATGTTTATTTTCACCTAAGAAACATTTTACATGCAAGGAAACACACAAACAAGGTGGTTCAAAAGAATTTCAAATTTAATGCATACTCATATGCATGCATTCATAATTTTATTTAACAAAGTTTTTATTAACCCTAATTTTGATGATTAGAAATTGATGATCCAAGTTTAGTATTTTTGGGATGTTACAAACCTTCCCCCTTAAACAAAATCTCATCCCGAGATTTGAAAAAGGACGAAAGGATTACCTAGGATTTGAAGAGATCGGGAAACTCCGTCCTGATGTGATCTTTGCGTTCCCAGGTGGCTTCCTCTTCTGTGTGGTTGCTCCACTGAATCTTGATAAACTTGATGCTTCGGGTTCGGGTAGGTCGAAAAGCTTCTTCCAAAATACGGATGGGTACTTCAGGATAGGTCAGGTCATCTTTGATCTCAATGGTCCGATGATCGATATTCTTGAATACTTCGGTCTTCTCGGGGACTTCGAGACACTTGCGAAGTAACGAGATATGGAACACGTTGTGCACGGCTGACATCTCTTCGGGTATTTCTAATTGATACGATAGTTCTCCTCGATGGTTCAAAATCTTGAAAGGTCCAATATATCTGGGGGCTAACTTTCCTTTGAGTTGGAAACACTGCATTCCCTTCAATGGCGACACTTTCAGATAAACAAAATCTCCTATGTTGAAGGCGAGGTCTCTACGTCTCTTGTCGGCGTAACTCTTTTGTCGGGATTGGGCAGTCTTGAGGTGCTCACGAATCTTGTGAACCTTCTCTTCTGCTTCCCGTAGGATGTCGGGTCCAAAAATCTGACTCTCTCCTACTTCCGACCAGTTCAAAGGGGTGCGACACTTCCTTCCGTACATGAATTCAAATGGGGTTCCTAAACCTTCTTGGACTTTCTTCTAGAATCTTGAGGTAAACTGAGTTCCTCGATCCGATACTATGTTCTTGGGTATTCCATGCAAACTAACGATTCTAGCGATGTACAACTCCGCTAGTTTCGAACTCTGATATGTGGTCTTGATGGGTAAGAAATGGGCGACTTTGGACAATCTGTCCACTATGACCCAGATAGAGTCATTTCCCCTACTAGAAGAAGGTAGTCCAGTGATAAAGTCCATTCCTACAGAATCCCATTTCCATTCCGGAATCTACAATGGTTGCAACAATCCAGCAGGTCTTTGATGTCCTGCCTTCACTCGCTGACAGATATCACACTTGGCGATATAGCTTCCAATTTCTCTCTTCATCTTATGCCACCAAAATTGCTCCTTTAAATCTTGATACATCTTAGTTCCTCCGGGATGGATAGAATAAAGAGTATCATGAGCCTCCTTCAAAATAACTTCTTTCAACTCAGAATCTGCTGGTACACAAAGGCGTCCTTTGTACCATAGAACTCCTTCTTCGTCCTCGGTGAATCCAGGTACTTTGCCTGTACTGATACGACGCTTGATTCCTTCAATACTAGCATTTCCCTTCTGCGCCTCTTTAATCTGACTGATCAAAGTGGGCTGGAGTTCTATGCTAGCCAAAAATCCTTCACTTACTAATTCCATTCGAAAAGCTTCCATCTCTTTGTGCAAGCTTGGTTGCTCCTTCAAGATCATGGAGTTCAAGCGGCAGGACAATCTTCTAAGGGCATCGGCTACTACGTTGGCTTTACCTGGGTGATAGTGAATGTCCAGATCGTAATCCTTGATTAGCGCAATCCATCTTCTCTGCCTCATATTCAGCTCCTTCTGAGTGAATATATACTTTAGGCTCTTGTGATCAGAATAAATTTCACAATGTTTTCCCATTAGGTAATGTCTCCATGTCTTCAGGGCTAGAACTACGGCTGCGAGTTCGAGGTCATGGGTTGGGTAGTTTTGCTCATGTTGCTTCAGTTGTCGTGATAAATAAGATATAACTTTGCCTTCTTGCATTAGCACACATCCGAGACCAATCTTGGATGCATCACAATACACATCGAAGGGCTTCGTGATGTCTGGCATGATCAAGATTGGGGCTGAAATCAATCTCCTCTTGAGTTCTTGAAAACTCGCTTCACATTTGTCGGTCCATTCAAACTTCTTGTCCTTCTTCAGCAATTGGGTCATGGGTGCAGCGATAGAGAATCCTTCTACGAATTTGCGGTAGTATCCCGCCAATCCGAGAAATGCACAAACTTGGGTTTGAGTGGTTGGCGCTTGCCAATCTTCTACATCTTTCACTTTGGCAGGGTCAACGGCAATTCCTCCGGCTGATACAATGTGACCGAGGAATCCTACCTCCTGTAACCAGAATTCACATTTGCTAAACTTTGCATACAACTGATGCTCTCTAAAGGTCCCAAGAATGGTCCTTAGGTGTAGCTCATGTTCTTCTTCTGATTTGGAATAAATCAGAATGTCATCAATGAAAACAACGACAAACTTATCCAGGAAGTCCATAAAAATCTTATTCATGAGATTCATGAAATAAGCGGGGGCATTGGTTAATCTGAAAGACATGACCGTATACTCATACAATCCATATCTGGTGGTAAAGGCAGTCTTGGGAATATCCTCTACACGAATTTTGAGTTGATGGTAGCCAGTTCTAAGATCAATCTTAGAAAATACTTTGGCACCAGTCATCTGATAAAAAAATCTTCTATCTTGGGCAAGGGGTACTTGTTCTTGATGGTGACATCATTCAACTTCCGATAATCCGTACACAAACGGTTACCTCCATCCTTCTTGTCCACAAATAAGACAGGTGATCTCCATGGTGACGCACTTGGTTGAATCAATCCAATTTCTAGCATGGAATCCAATTGCTTCTTCAGTTCTTCTAGTTCCGACGGGTTCATACTATAGGGTCTCTGGGCTATGGGTCCGGTTCCGGGGATTAGTTCGATGATAAACTCGATATCCCGATCTGGGGGCATACCGGGCAAAACATCTGGAAATACATCGGGGTATTCACAGACTATCCGGACTTGGTCAATGGTAGGTTGGGCTATACTCTTGTTACACTTGAATTGGCGAGGTAAGGTTTCAGATATATGCTCGACTGATATTCCGGCGGTACTGGTCATAGTTATGGCTTTCTTGGCACAGTCAATTAATCCTTTATGTTTGGACATCCAATCCATTCCTAGTACTACTTCCAAACCTTTAGTTCTGAGTACTATCAGATTTGCATAAAAATCTATGCCATGGATTCGGATAGGGACGGCTTTGCAAATTTGCCTAGCCTTGGTGGTTGATCCGGGAATTTGAACAATCATGACATGCTTCAGTTTGGTTGGTTGAATTTTACTAGTGCATGCAAATTCTTCGGTGACAAATGAATGCGATGCACCAGAATCAAACAACACTCTTGCAAGTACTGAATTAACAGAAAACATACCCAGCACGACGTCTGGCGCTTCCTGAGCTTCTTCAGCATGCATGAGAAAAAGACGGCCATTGCGGTTGAGTGAATTTCCTGGGGCAAATCTTCTTCCTGGCTGAACACGACGCTGCTGCTGAGCTGGGACATTGGCATTAGGGGCTGTAGCATTCTTCTTGTTGGGGCACTCATTGGAATAGTCGCCTTTATTTCCACAGTCATAACAGGTCACTTGCGACTTGTCCTTGGCTTCTACAGGCACAACATTGCTTCTAGTCCTCGAGGCAGTGTTGGTGTTGGCAGTAACATTGTTGTTGTTGAACTTGGGTGGGGCATGATTGAAATTGCTAGAGTTGTCGGGGTTGTTGTGGTTTCCTCCTGGTCTAGGGTTTCCACAGTTGGGATAGGTGGGACGGGTCATCGGGGGTCTGTGGGTCCTTGGGGCAAATCCTGGAGATGGGTTAGGGCGATACTTTGGGGTCTGATGGGTTCCTGGCTGATGCATCATACGACACTTGCGGTTCTCATTGGCTTGGTTGATCTTTCCTTCCATATGGATAGCAGAGTCGACAAGGGCTTCAATATACGCAAAGGGAATATTGACTAACACCGTTCGCATCTCATCATGCAGACCATTCAGGAATCTTTCTTTCTTCTTGGCTTTAGTGTCTATTTCATCCGGGGCATACCTAGCTAATGACAAAAATTTGTCACGGTATTCCACTATAGTCATCCTTCGTTGCTTTAGCTCTCTGAACTCGTCTCTCATTCTCTTGGTCAAACCCGGTGGCACATGGGTTCTGCTAAACATGACCTTGAATTCCTCCCAGGTCATCATCTGGCCTCCGGTCATTGCGCGAACACTGTTCCACCATGCCCTGGCATCTCCGGCTAGATAGTGGGTGGCGAACAGGACTTTCTCGTTGGCTTCCACTCCTGCTACTTCTAAGTTATTTTCCATGGTTTGCAGCCAATCATCGGCGTCTAGGGGTTCTTCTGACTTAGTGAAAACAGGTGGGTTGGTATTCTGGAAATTCTTGAGCTTAGATCCATGGTGGTCCTGATTTCCATGGCCTTGGTCGTTATGGGCTAGCTGGGCTATCTGCTGAAGGGTGGCCAGGTTGCTTGACGTTCTGCTCTTTCAGCTTCACGGTCAGAAGTCAACATTTGCAGAATCTGCAACATCGGGTCCGGGGTTGAACCACTTCCTCCATGTGGCATCTGAAGATTGAGGTAGATCATGAGAAAAGAGGGAAATTTCTAAAGTTTTGGGTTTTTGAAAAGCTTTTAAAGTTTGACTCAGATTTTCTAGCAACTTGCTTTTTCATTCATTCATTCATTCATAGCACCCGATACAACACACACCACAACAAAGAAAAACAGATGGTTTAAAGAACCATTCTGAGAACTACGATACAGTGGGACTGAATACTACTCACTACGTTGGTGCTCAAGTGCTACTATTCCTCAGAATCTGTGGCTTCGTCATCTTCATCATCATCGATGAAGGCGAAATTGTCCTCATCGGTGAAGAAATCCATAGTCTAATCCTCCAGAAAATCATCGTCATCGCTAAGATAGGAGTACGGGTCTCCACGAAGATCCTCTCTGGCATTCTCCCTTTCCTCCAACTGCATGTCTCTCTCGTGGATCGTCTCCTCCAGAGATGAGATGCGGTCGTGAAGACGGGAAATGATGCGCTCCTTCTTGTCGAGATGCCGGCGGCGAGACTTGCGATCCTTTGCTAGCATGGTGATGGTCTGGTCCTTTGTCTTGATGATGGCAGACTTGTGGTTGCAGTAGTCACGGTAGTTGTCTAACTCCTGCTGACGATCGTACATCATGAATCTAAGGTGGTCCAATTGGGTCTTCAACTCCGGGGTGGTATGGGGCTTCCAGTGGTTGTCCATTTGCATCACGCCTTGGGCAAAACTCAAAGCAAGTACCCTTGATCTGATTGATGCTCTGCCCACACAGACGGGAAAGAGCTTCTTGCATGGCTCTGTCAAGTCCATCGAGCCAGTTGTTTTCTCTCAAGGTAAACTGAATTCCCTCCGCAGTGGGAGGTTCAATATTTCCTCGGAGACTTGCAACAATTAGCCACTGCAGGTCTTCTCCTCCTTGATCATTGAGCTGAGCTCCGAAGAACTTGGGGTGCGGACGCTCCAGAAGTTCCGAAAGCTGGTCCAAATCCCTCTTAAAGATCAGGTCTCCTCCATTCCCCAATTGGTAAAACTTGATGTACTTCACATCCATCTATAAGAATATAGGATGAGTTAGTTAGTAGAGTGATTACGTGTGCCAAAATTTTATGTATTTTGCAAGAGTTTTTGAGGAACATGAATTTCAAGGAAAGAATCAAAGGGATAAGAATGAGAATAGTTTTTTTTTGTAAATAGTTGTTTTTCTTTGGTTTTGGAAAATAAGTTTTTGGTTTAAATGTCCATTCTAACTAGGGTCTCCTATGGTCAGGATGGATCTGATACCAACTTGTCAACACCCGGATTTTTAATCCCAGATGCCTGTTATGCCATACATCGCAATCCCAGGATTACCATTTTTGCGAGACATAACAAAATTGGATACCATAGTACATCATCCATTACAAACGGTACATAAGTTCTTACACAAATAGGGATCTCATGATCCAGTTCTTAATACAACATCAAGCAGCGGAATACGTAATAATAACGGTAGCGTAGGCAAAGCTCCATCTTCGGGTCACGAGCAATCCGACGATGGGAGATGATCCTAGTTGTCGTAACCTTCACGGGTCCATCCTCCAGGTACTCCTCTTCATAGTCTGGCCATGGGAATAGCCAGGGACAAAGCCATGAGTACTCTTTAAGTACTCGCAAACTAATACTAACAGGTAAAGGGGTTTTTGGATAATAGGACACTAGGCTCTAGGGTTGTTTTGCAAAAGCCAGATTTATCTCTACGAAGTTCCAAATCTAATCACAAATTTATAACTCCTAAGTGGGATCTTGTATTTCATATCACAACCCTGTTGTGGTGAAGTCAAAGTCTCAATTCATTTCACAAGTCATTTTGAAAAGTCTGACGGGGGAACAGTATGGCCACTCCAACTGTCCATAACCGCGGACGCGGCTATTCGAATAGTTTGACACTCTGTAGAGATTGTACACTTTCACCACAACATTCGATACATCCGTCAGGAACAAATCCTGAATTCACCATACTCAGTATGCGGATAATCAATCCTAACCTTTCAATTACACGCCCTAGTATAAGCACCTCTCCTGTGAGTTTGGCCTCCCAACCATGACCAACTGTCATCTTGGGTACTGCACAGGTGGACAATGTTCACAAGGTAGCCTCAGCTCAGACCTTGGCCGCGAGGGAACTAATACTAAAGTATATAAGTTTCCAGTCAAGCCCTACCCAATCTTCGGGTATTGTGATTGTACGATAAAATTGGAATGGTATCGCATCCAAACAGCCATCAGTTTTATAAAGGGCTAAGGCTCATGCCTCAACATTTTCATCACCAAAATCATCAGGTGTTCAAAAACACATGTCCAAAACATTTCAATAGAATGATCCATCATTCCAAGGGATTCATAACAATTTTCCACCAAGTATTCCCATCTAAAAGTTGATCAAGTTTTATGCTTAGCACTAGCATCTATAAGTGGGGGTAGGCACTAATGAGGGGTGGCGGACTAGTGAAGTTTCAACTAAGTGCAACCTTATGTCTCAGGTTGATATCAAGGTTTCTAACTTAGGCCAAATTTTATGCTCTTGATGCAACCTTCACATATCTTTCTAGTATCTACCAATCTCTTAAGTAAACTCTAAGTAAGATTTGATAAAGAAATAAAGTAAGAAGCTTGCAAGTAAAACTAGGATTGTTTTATCAAATGGGTGTGATCACATATGCTTAAGGCATATAGTGGTCATGGTAACAAGCAAGTATTAGCTTGCATGAGTAGGGTATCTTGCAAGTGTTAGATTGCACATTCAACTAGTAGTATTAGGCTTGCATTGGTCCACTTGGTTAGTAAAGCTTGCCTTGTGTAGAGGAGTGGTTGAAGTTCTCCTCGGCTTCTTCTTCGTAGAATCCTCCTTCCTCCTCGTATCCTTGGTCGGTACTAGCGTCTATGAATAAATACGATGTACACAATCACCAATCAATACTTAACTACTTGCATTCATCACACAAAAGGGTCCTATAGATGATCTAGCATCATCTCTAAATTACAAGGTTAAGGCTTGGTTTAATTCTTTTTATTTTTAGAAAAGTAATTTCTACTCATTGAAAAACTACTTAAGATTTAATATTCTCCAAACCAAACATGGGATCATGTTCACACATGTCATCACCACATATTGTAGTCCAAGGGAATGTGATTTAAAGTGGTGTCACAATTTAATAAGGTTTTACCCTTTTATTTTAATTAATGTGTCTAGAAATGCTTATGTAGCATTCTTTTATTACTTGAACATTATTTCTGCAAGTAAACCTATATATTTTTATATATTCTGAAAGGTATGGTTAAATGTGATTTTTGAGAGTTGGAATCAGCTTAAAAGCTATTATGGTTTAAATTTGAAAAATGTTTGAATGCAGAAAAGCTTCTGCCTTGTTATTTTTACCATGGGTGATTTATTGATCCAAATGACTTGAATCCAACGGGCTTGGATTCAGCATTCCCAGACCTTCCTAACAAAATTGGTTTCATTCAATTTGGTGCACTGAATCTATCTAGGTTGAATTTTGAAGTTGGGTACAGAAGTGAGTTTGAAATAAAATAGAAAAGGTTTAATTTGAATAACTGGGCTGCGCGGGAAAAGTTAACGGGCCGGCCTGCTAAGCGATGCTCCATGAGCTGCTTAAGTGGGTGTCCCCACTCATCAGTGAGACAGGGAGGGGCGAAGCGGTACGGGGCAACGTGGGTCGTTCGATCTGATTCTAATCCAACGGCTGGGAGTCATCATCGACGCGAGACAACGCCGGCAAGAAAGAAACCTAGCGCGGCCAGTGAGGGGTGCTGGGGGATCACCGGGGTGCAGGCGAGGGTCGGCGAGGCGGGTGAACGACTAAGTCGACGAAGGCGAACTTAGGGGTGGTCGCGGTAGCTCCTGGGGTGGACGAAATCGATGGCGCCCTTCTTCTCTAGAGGCGGCGGGCTCCGGTGAAATTCCGGCGAGGTGGTGCTCGCCTTGCTCCAGGAACGGTGTGGCACGATCAGTGAGAAGAGGGGAGTGAGGTGGTGTGAATAAATAGACTGGGGGTAGCCTCTATTTATAGTCGAGCGAGGGGACCGACGGGGCGCACGGTGAGCTCATCAGGGGCGATGTTACAGGCGGCTATTGGCATGGGCGACGGTAGGGGACGGTGCGGTGTTCCCTGGTGATGCTCAACGACATGGTTTTGAGGCGTGGGGCGGTGTGGCTTGGTCTGGAACATGCAAAGCTCTGCGCGGCAGAGGCGGCGTCTTCGACGGCGAGCGGTGGCTGTGCGGCACGGGGCGGCGAATGAGGATGTCTGGCGGTCTCCTGGGTCGGTGGGGATTGTGTATGCACGCGGCAAGGGCGGCGCGCGGTCTGTGGGCTTCGGTCGACGGTGGCGCTCTGGCGCACGCTCGGCATGGTCGCTGGCGAGGTTGGCATGATTCGTGCGTGTGGTCCAGGGCTTGGCAACACTCGCGGCTGGGACAGGGGGTGGCGGTGGACGGTGGGCTGCCTCCCAAACATGCTGGCTAGGCTTGCTTCTCTTCCTAGCTTGCTGTCGACATGGGGGTGACAAGGTTGGCTTTGGCTGTTCACCATTGATGGTAATGCCAAGCTCACAGTGGTGGTAGTGTTTAGTTAATCTTGCTAGATGATCTACTGAGATGGTTGTGAGCTAGAGAGGGAACCATTTAGGCAAGAATCACTGCTCACAATAGTGTTTAGATTTTGTATGATTTGTGTCTGCAACCTGTTTGATGAAATGGCCACATGAAATCAAGTTTTAAATTTTGAAAAGATTTTTGGTGGGTTTATTAGTTTGGTGCTGGTGAGTCTGCAGATGCTTAGGTTTTGAAAGTTGAGATTGTTTGAGTGGTTTTTGAAAAAGTGGGATCTTCCCATATGATAAAGATTCAATTTTGAATTGTCATTTAAACTATGCATTTGAAAGTTTCTGGATAATCACAAAGTGGGCCTTGATACCTTGTTATGAGTACATTCAAGGGGTGCAAAGATCCAGAAAAGTTTCCATTAGGTTCTGAAAGTTTGAGACAGCCAAAGTAGGCATGGGAGTTAAATTGGTCAAAATGACCATTCCCTTATTTTATTTGTTTTCATTTACTTGTCCTTAGGAAAAGTTTGGGAAATGTTTTAGATGATGTTTATTTCATCTAAGAAACATTTTACAAGCAAGGAAACACACAAACAAGGTAGTTCAAAAGAATTTAAAATTTAATGCATACTCATATGCATGCATTCATAATTTTATTTAACAAAGTTTTTGTTAACCCTAATTTTGATGATTAGAAATTGATGATCCAAGTTTAGTATTTTTGGGATGTTACATGCGCGTACCAGCTCGGCCCAACGCCTCAAAACTTTACTACACTTTCCTGTTTTGTTTCCAAACTACCCATGTTTATGTGACTGGCCTATAAATAGCCCCCACCCTCCATTATAATGTTCAGACTTGGATAATTGTAATTGAAAACACCCCTTTAGGATCTATCAATTGCTAGTCTCATGCTCCTTGACAAGGAGAACCAATTATCCCCCACCTCTTGGATTTTGCCTCGTGCGTTCAAGTTGTACAAGTCCTTGGTGTTGGTGTCTCGTCTCCAAGTAGTCAAGATCTCATCAAGCCTCTCACCCCTGTTGTTTTCCGTGGGATAGTGTCTTTCCCGACACCGATCCTAGGGATTGTGTTGGACCGGTTGCTACCGGCTTGTATCGTGTCTTCGTGTGTGTTTGTGTGCATCAAGTTATTCGCGTCTGAGTTCATGGATTTCATCCTCCTCCTCCTTCCACTTGTCTCCTTGATTTCCATGGGAATTCGTGAAAGATCGGGCCACCCCAAGGGGTTGACCCTATCAGAATTGGTCAAATTCTGCGAAGAACAAGGGATCCGACTCGATATTGCATCAGTCGCACATCCACAAGCTAATGGACGAGTCAAAAGAGAAAACCGTCTCATTTTACAAGGACTGCGACCTCTTTCGGAGACACCACTTTGTCGTGCCACGGGGGCTTGGGCGGAAGAATTACCATCTGTGATATGGAGCTTACATACAACTATTAACAGATAAACTGGATACACTCCATTCTTCTTGGTCTACGATGTAGAAGTTGTTCTTCCAAGTGATTTAATTCATCCGTCTCCTCGAGTAAAAGCGTATATCGAAGAAGATGCAGAAGTGTACCGAAAACATGGTCTCGACATAGTCAAAGAAGTTCTCGTCATTGCTGATCTGAGATCCACAGCCTATCAGCAAAAGTTACGTAAGTATCATAGTCAAAGAATGCAAAATCATTCTTTTAGGAAGGGCGATTTGGTTCTCTGTCTCATGCAGAAGAGAAAGCACAAACTTTCCCCTATTTGGGAAGGAACTTTTATGATTAGTAGAGTTCTGCATAATAGGTCATATTATTTCACCGATACGAGACCAATCAAGGAACGACCTGATACTCGGAAAAGGAAGAGAGACAGCGGTAGCATGGATCCGGATGAATTATACCGACCTTGGAACATTACATAACTAGTATCTTCTATTCTTAGTTATATTTCCTTGTAATCATATATCTACATGATCAAAGTGAAATAAAGTATTGGTTTCCTCATATATTATTTTTGAGAAGTTTTTGCCATCTTATTTCCAAAAGAGCATGTCATTTTCAAAAATCACAGGATGCTTGAAAGTACTTTATTCTCATGTTTGTTCTAGTTATGATTTTTGAATATATATAAAAAAATGTTAACTTATGGTGTAAATCTATTTTGTGTTTATACTTTGGTTTTTTATCTGATTGCTCAGACGTGGGTATATTCTGAGTAATGAATTGTTGGTATTGGAAGCTGACTCTGTTTCCGAGTTTAAACTGGTTTAACAATTGCGCTCCATTGACTCAGCAGATTTTCCTTGCTAAAGGTTGGCCGGCTCATGAAAGGGACGAGGCCGAGAGCCAGATAAAATGAAAGGTGTAAACATGTAGTGCTTAAGAAAAATTTCGAGCACAAAAATTAAAATATATACAACAAGTGCTAAGTAGTATTAGTTCTTACATACCAACACATTTAAAGCAAAATATTATTTCCATCATTACAGACCAAATTAAAAGTTCGAGATAATGCATCAAATGTTTATGCTGCAGATTCAGATGGTGGTGGTGGATACCTTGGAGCGCTGGAGTCGACATCGTCGCCACCTTCCTCTTGAGACTCAGAAGCTTATTCATCATCGATGAGGCTATCTTCTGGATCTTTGGGAGAGGGAGGCATAATGACAGATTGGAAGAATGGCGTCATGTAGTTTGTCATATCCGCCATGCTACAAGCATAACCCGCACAAGATTCTTGGATGGCCTTGATGTCTTGTGGGTTACCCTCATCGTCCTCGTCGGCGATACCCTTAGTGACATGCCAGATTTCCATGTCACTATGGTGAATCATCACCATAGTGAGGGTAGTCTGTGCAGCAGTCCGAGCGTAGGAAATCTTCCAATCCTCGTTGATCTTTGGAATCTCCTTCACTTCGTCCCTCGCCACGATCACTGGCATGTTGGTCAAGACGGAAAGTCTGACCGACTCGCCAGCCTCTTCAAGAGTCTGGCGGAAGTAGAAAAGAACATCTCCGACAAGTTTTATGCACTCGATACGAGGCTCATAGAAAGAGGAGTCGGAAAGATGCAGAGGATCTGGGAAAGAACTATAAATCAAAATCTGACTCAAAAAATTAAAAAATTAAGGGAAGAGTAAAAGTCGGAAATCTTCCTAGAACATAGTGGTTCCACTTAGAATGCTCCTCTCGGTGACTCTTCAGTTCTACTTCTGTGGCCTAGGCTAGATCCTGCTGGCTCTCGAAATCCTTCCTCAGATCATCAAGTTGTTTATCTTGGAGTACCAACAGCTTCTCGAGCCTCTCGGTCGCTATGTTGCTTGACTCCAGGATGACATTCATGGATTTCTCCAATTCAGTCTTAAGCTTCTCAAGCTCGTCCCAAAGTTCAACATTTTCCATTTGTAAGACCTTGAAGTTTTAGGCCCCTTCCACCATCTTTTTGGATTGGTTCAACAATTCTTCAAAGGAATAGCTATCAGTCAGCTAAACAATTCGACTATGACAATTACTAAGGTTAGTGTCAGAAAAGATTACCTTCCGCCTCATCCTTCTCATCTTGCATCTTGGAATTCTCAAGACGCAAGGCCTTAATTTCCTTGCTCTTATTGCTAATGTTCTTGAGCAAATCCTAGTTCTAAGATGCAACTTTCTATAAGTTAAAGACGGAATAACCATGAGACGGCTACTAAGACTCAGGCTGCAACTTTAACTAAGTCAAAATCCATCATGAGCCTTAGGGGCTACACTATATCGTTCTTTTGCATCCTATAAGCATCAACTCGGATTTTATGCTACAATATTTATACGACTTTATGCTTGAGGGCTAGAGGATATGTAACTTTTACAATGTTCTCCAAGTGCAACTTTTCAAATCTTAGTTTCGTGTTGTGGAACACTTTCTCGGCAAGGGAAAGGGGAGTAACGCTTGTCGCTCGAAGCTCGCCAGACTCGATCTTTTTATCCCGGACCAAAATTTGGTCCAGAAGGTTCACTAGCTTGACATCCTCTATCTCTTGGCTCGCTGCCTCTAGAGTAAGGACTTGCTTCTCGAGTCTAGATTGAGCTAGCTTGAGAATCTCCTCCTTCTTCTTCCTCTTCAGGCTAGAGGCAGCAGAGCCAGCCATCTTATCAATCTTCCATGGCAACATTACTATGGTATCATTACCCTTGACGGGTTCACCCTTGTCAGTTGCCTGGATACCAATGGTAACCAGGGCTTGTTTGTTCGTGGCAGCATCAGGGATGACAGAACTGGCACTAGGAGAGGCAGAAACTTCTAGCGCTGAGGTTTGGGTAATACTGGGAGTTGGAGGAGGTATCGGTAGTGCAAGCTTATGCTGCCGCAATTACTTGGCTAGCTTGATTTTCGGCTTCAGTTTACTCTTCAAAATAGACTTAGCTCTGAACCACACAAGAAATGGATGCCAGGTGTGCTTTGGAAAGAAACATTGTACAAAGTACAAAAGATCACTAGGTGATTACCTTTTAACCACTCGAAACACTTGTGTGCCAGTGGTAACAATAGTTTCCTTGGTCTTACACTTATTGGAAGAAGAGGCAGGAATTTCTTTCACCTTGTCATCCTCCATCGCTTCTGAGTCATCAGACATAACCCTCAATAGGGGAAAGCTTGGACTCGGGGAGTTTCTCGAGCTGATAAGTATTAAGAACATCAGTAAAAGTAAAGTCGGATGACAAGGCGGGAAAGAGTGAAAAATCTTAAAACCAAGTTGAAATATTTACCGGAGTCAGAGGACGGTCGGCAGTGAACATTTTAATGGAGACTTTGGGGATTTTCCACTCCGTATACTCCTTAATCAAAAACTACATTCGGGTCTTGTAGTACTTCACAGGGATGCGAGTCGGACTGACCCTTAGGCTGTCTTTCTAGACTCTGGTGACAATATGCATCAAGCGGTCTCCATGATATTGCAATGGATGAATCCGCTGATCCAGGCAGCAGTGTATCAAGTTGGATCCATGGAGCCCCTTGTGCTTCATCAAAAACTCGATCCGCCTTTCAGCGAGGACCAAGTCTTCAGACAATTCTGCCACTTCTGTGTCCCACGATTCTTGGTGGGAAGCGACACAGTCGATGAAGGTCGGAAGACCTTCCGTCTTGTCTGCAGCTGGAATATCCTTATGATAAAAGAAGGTTCCGACCCATCTTTTAACTAATTCGCTAGCTTTAATCCTAGGATAAACTCGATTTCTCTTAAGGACTAAGCTAAGAGAGCTAGTGGTGTAAGGAACACCAGCACTGTTAGAGTTCTTCCGGGTACCATAGTAGTACCAGAAAAGGGTGAGACTTGGCTTGCTGACAAGAAACCCCTCACTAAGAGATGTGTGAGCACTAAGCTCAATCAAGGAGTTGGGGGGAGATTATGAAGTTACACACCATAATGTTGGAGGACTTCGGTTAAGAACACCGACGGTGGAAGACTGAGGCTGCAGTCGACGTGCATGCCAAAGAGCACTCGCTCGCCATCGCGCAGTGCAGGAACGACATCTCCAGCGCTGCTCCGCCACACGCCAGCGATGAGGTAACCCTCGTCCTCCATGACTTGGAGATCGGTGTTGTCCATGACGCTCGGGACCCAAAGGCCCCATAGCTTCTTCTCGTCCACCACCGCTGTGCCTATCGCTGTTGTCGCACCGGAGTTGGATGGCGCTTCCATCTTGCCGGACTAGGTCAAATATTGGCGGCGCTAAGGTTTTTTTGGTGTGCATATGGGAGTAGATGCGGCTCACTCTAGGAGTACGAGGAGACAATGAAGAATGTCTAGGAATGAATTTGGGAGAAGGAGAAATCTCTACTTTTATTAACCTTTGTGCCAAGATTCACGTTAATCCACGTGATTTGCGCCACACGTATAGGAGATAGATAGGGGCTTCCCCACGACGCCTCTACCCCCTAGATTCTCGCGCGAGCATTCAAATGGTGTTCTGTTCCGTAAAGGAAAGACCCACCAACAGTCGTGCTGATAGGATGTTTGTTAGTGACAAGACCTGGTCTAGAAAAGTTTTCAGACAACACATCAGTGTTTAAATCTGTCTCATGTTTCGAAATGAGCATGAAAATGACTGAAGTCAAGAAGATATATCCGACTTAGACATGACGTGTAATCCTACAATACTGAAAGAATTTTTCTGGAACCCTTCAAGATTCTCAAAACGAAGAAACCATTAAGCTAGACGATTTATCTGACTTTGGATCCTGAAGACTTCAGGGGGCTACTATTGGGGATATAGTTTCCGGGTATACCCACAGGACTCACTGACCAGGGTGGCCCACCAACGGGTTAGATCTTTGCTTCACGGGTGGCCTAGTCATATAAAGAGGAGGAGTCACTTCCGGCTACGATAAGGCCTAGAAGAGTTACCGACCTAGGCCTATAGTATTACTTGTAGTCCAGGTTGTATATAGTTACCGACTCTATAACATAGCTGGATAGGTCTCTCCTATAACCCTAGGTCCTGGTGACTATATAAACCGGCCCTATGGGAGCCTTTAGGGCACAACACCACAACTTACTTGCATAGACGAACCTCTCCTGTAATCCGTGGTAACATCTAGCTCTCGCTAACATATTACTGGGTTGCTAGCAGGAGTAGGATCCGATCACCGTAGTCCGATCGAAAACTGGGTGAACTTGTGCTCACCGCTCCTAGAACACCATACGTATCACACCCCATCTTCTCAACACCTTCAGGACCCCCTATGGTGTACCTGTCGACAATCTAACGACACTGAATTGTTTCTCGTTGGAAAAAGGAATCCTTCCTATTACTCGATCCATTGAGGTGCGTACAAGATTCTTTTGAAGAAACTCCCTTCTTCAAAGTTGTAGTTCTTTTCTAGATCTACAGCTTTTGTGCGGAGACTCCAAATTCTTTCTCATTTCGTCGCCATATTATTTTGAATTTAGATCTTTTTCACAGGAAAATCCTTGATCTAATTTCAGTTTTTGCACCCTTCCAAACGCTTTTATAGAAAGGATCCTAGACTTTTATTCTTTCGAACCCGCAATCCCCAGAGTATATTCCCTTTTTTCTACCCTCTGTTCCTCCAATCAAACCTCTCAGTCAGCACCATGGCCCACCCGTCATGGTCTGCGGCTAGCAACCACACGAGTAAGAAAAAGGTTTTCAGGATTTTCGAATTTAACAATAATAACAGAAATTGTTTAAACACAAATTCAAACATTATTTTTGAAATAATTTAAATTTGAAGAAACTTATAAAAGTAAAAGTGAATTATTTTTGTATATGAATTCATATATGTTTACAAATTTGACCTGAGTCAACTTTAACTAGTCAAACCTTTGACTTTGACTCTCTTTAATATAATTGGCTTTAAATATTGTTTAAACTTTGAAATTCTAAATAATAAGTATGATATATGTTTTTAATCAGAAAAACGTGAGGAATCTGTTTATGCTAATTATAATATCATTTCAGCAATTTAAAATTTTCAAATAATTTAATTGTTAATAAATTCCATTTTTTAAATATTACATAACTTTAAATCCGTAACTCTGAATTCGAGAAATGATATGTCTAAAGGGATTAGCTCGAGGAGCCTGTTATAACTATGTATTACAAGATATGAATTGAAACATGCATCATATAAATATAATTGAGGCAGCAAGTTATATGCATCTAAAATGTGATTAAATAAATACTAAAAATGTTATTTCTTGTTCCCACACCTCACCTGGTAGAGGCTACGGTTATACCAGGTCTCGGGCGTAGATTATAGGGGTGGAAGTGAGGGCGGTGAGGCTGGAGGCGCAGACGCCGGCGGCTGGGCGCCGTCGCTGCGAGAGGGAGGAGGTGGCGGCTAGGGTTTATGCTCCCGTCTCTTGAGGGAGACGACAACAGAATATGTTTATTGTTTGATTATAATCAAAGGGGTACATGCCATTATATAGGAGGGCAGCTCCTCTAAACCCTAGATAACTTGGGCTAAGCCCCTAACTAGGTCTCTTCCGTGTATACTGGATCCGACCATAACATATCTCCCCGCCTTCTCAAACACCTCGTCCTTGAGCTGAACATCTGGAAACCGCTGGCGGAAATCGTCGAGCTTCTCCCAAGTTACTTCCTCCTCGGGCAGGCCGGCCCACTACACCAAGACATGCCACACGCCGCGACGCTGCTGCGCCTGCATCACCTTCGCCACCTTCGCGGGAGCTGGCAGAAGTCGGCCATCCGAAGTAGGAGGAAGGGCCGGTGGCGCTACAGGAGGGTCCCCGCGGTAGGCCTTCAGTAAGTAAACATGGAAGACGTCATGGAGGCGAGACCTAGCTGGCAGCTCAAGACGGTATGCGAGTGTCCAACACGCTCCAGACCACGAAAGGGACCGGCGTAGCAGGGTCCCAATTTTTGCTTGGAGGGCAGGTGCAGGGACTGCGTGGTCGTGTGAAGGAGGCGCAGCCACACCCAATCGTCCACCGCAAACTCCGACTCGCGATGATGAGCAACATAGTACTTCCTGGCCAGCTGCTGTGCTTGGAGAAGATCTTTGGCGCGCCTCGTCGAGGATCTCGCTGGTGCGGAGAGTAGTCGCCGCTGCCTCGGACCGAGCTGCCGTGCTAATAAGGAAGCATCATTGCAGGTGGGCACCCGTAGACCACCTCAAAAGGCGTGGCATGAAGGGCGGAGTGATAGGAGGTGTTGTAGCATTACTCCGCCCATGCCAACCAGTCCACCTAAGCTCGTGGACAATCACCCGTAACACAACGCAAATACTTGGAGATCACCTTGTTAACCACCTCGGACTGGCCGTCTGTCTGAGGGTGAAACGCCGTGCTCATGTGGAGCTTCACGCCCGCCAGTCAAAAGATATCCTGCCACACCTGACCCGTGAACACAGGATCACATTCGCTGACGATGGACAAAGGAAACCCGTGGAGGCGGACGATGCCGTAGAAGAAGGCCCACGCCACGGACGCGGTTGTATAGGGGTGGCCGAGGGCGATGAAGTGCACATACTTGGAGAAGCGTTCAACCACCATGAGGATGACGGACTTGCCGCCCACCTTCGGAAGGCCGTCGATGAAGTCCATGGAGATATCAGCCCACGCTTGGGAGGGTACGTCCAGCGGCTGTAGCATACCCGCGGGTCGCAGCGTCTTCGTCTTGTTCCGCTGGCACGTCACGCATGACCGCACCCAGCCACGGACCAACGCACTATCACCAGGGATGTAGAAATCAGCACGGACGAGATGGATGGTCTTCTGCACGCCCAGTTGTCCTGTAGAGTGCGCCAGGGACAAGACCTGGTGGCGCAGGTCACCGTTGTCGGGCAAGAAGATGCGGCTCCTATGTATAAGCAGCCCATCGTCTAGGCGCTAGGGCGCCCCCATCTTGCTGGCGTCAAGGCGCTGGCAGAGTGCCTGTTCGTTCGCGGAAGTAGAAGTTGCCCGGCAGATGTCGTCGATGAAGGCCAAGGATGACCCGGAGCAGATGCACATGATAGCGCCCGCCGTGGCAACTTCATCCATGACATCCCCAATGTTGCGGTAGGACAAGGCGTCGGCGACCATGTTGAGACAACCGGGGCGGTACTCAACGGTGAAGTCGAAGCCGAAGAGTTTGCTGATCCACTGGTGCTGCGGAACGGCGGAGTGGCGCTGGTCCAGCAAGAACTTGAGGCTATAGTGGTCCGTACGCACGTGGAACAACCGGCCCCAAAGGTAAGGTCGCCAGTGGCGCACTGCCTGGACCAGCCCAATAAGCTCGCGCTCGTATGGCGCGAGCTTGTGATGGCGAGCAGCGAAGGGGCGGCTAAAGAAGGGCAGCGGCCCTTCGCCCTGGTGGAGGACGGCGCCAAAACCGATGCCGGAGGCGTCGCTGTCCACCACGAACGGCATGTTGAAGTCTGACATCTGGAGGACGGGTCCCGTCGTGAGCTCCCGCTGGAGAGCTTCGAACGCCGTAGTCGCCTCCTCGTCCCAAGACAAGGTGCCACGGTGAATTAGGCACGACGATGAGGCCAAAGTCCTGGATGTACTTCCGGTAGTAGCCGGCGAGGCCCAAGAAGCCGCAGAGAGCCCGCGAGGACCGCTGGGTCAGCCCACGTGGCGACGGTGGCGACCTTGTCCGCGTCCATCGCGACACCTTCCGTCGAGATGACGTTCCCCAGGTACGCGACGGAGGTAGTGCCGAACGAGCACTTCGAGCGCTTGAGGTGGAGACGATGCACTCGAAGATTGATGAAGGTGCTCTGCCGAGGATGAATTGTATATAAGAAGGTCATCAAATAAAATAAGCACAAAGTAGCACAAGTATGGGCTGAGCACGTCGTTCATCAGGTCCTGGAAGGTTGCCGGCGCTTTGGAGAGGCCGAACGGGATCACCAGGAACTCGAAGTGGCCATGGTGAGTACAGAGCACCGTCTTCTCGATGTCGTCTGGGTGCATGCGCACCTGATGATGCCCGAGCGCAGGTCGATATTGGTGAATAAGCGCGCTCCATGTAGCTCCTCCAAGAGCTCATCCATGATGGGGATGGGGAACTTGTCCTTGGACGTCATGGCGTTGAGGGCACGGTAGTCCATGCAGAAGCGCCATGTGTCGTCGGTCGTGTGCACAAGCAGAACCGGGGCGGAGAACGGCGATGTCGATATCCGAATGATGCCCTGCGCGAGCATGACCGTCACATGGCGCTTGAGATCGTCCTTCTGCAGCTGGGGGTACCGGTACGGGGGCACGGTGACAAGCACCGTGTCCGGCAGCAGGTGGATGCAGTGGTAATAGGGCCGCGTGGGTGGGAGGCCCTGCGGCTCGTCGAAGATATTGTGCTGCTGCAGGAGGTCGGCCAGGAGCGAATGCGCCTCGTCAAGTGCGGCCGCCATCAACTGGAGCGGCGGGGTCGCGGCGCCGGAGCCTTTGATGCCCGTCCACTGAACGCGATGGCCCCCCGCGCGCTAGAAGATGAGGAACAACATGTCGAGGTCCCAAAGGATCGGGCCTAGGGTGGACAGGAAATTAACGCCGAGGATGAAGTCGTAGCAGCCCAGTTCAATGCCAAAGCAGTTGATGGAGAAGGGCTCATCGCCGATGAGGACGGTAACCCGGCGCGCCACGCCGTGGAAAGTAAGGCGATCCCTGTTGGCGACTGTGATGCTGAAATTTCCCGCGTCTGCTGGCTGAAGTGCAAGGCGGCGCATGATGTCCCTGGACAGGAAGTTGTGCGTCAAGCCTATGTCCACGAGCGCGGTGAGACGCTTCCCATTGATCATCATCGAAAGAAGCATCGTCTTCGCCATCTTGATGCCTGCCATGGCATGATGGGAGACGACGAAGGCGGTCGCATCGACCGGCCCGTAGGTCGTCACGCCAGCCTCGGAGAGTGTGGTGGCGTCGAGCTCAACGGTGAGAGCGTCCACCTCCTCGTCGTCGATAGTCTCCAAGTAGAACAAGCAGGCGCACTTATGACCCGACGCATACAGCTCGTCGCAGTTGAAGCACAGGCCCTTGCGGCGCTGCTCGAGCTGCTTGGCTAACGTCAAGCGCTCGAAGGTACGCGTCGGTGTAGGGTTGGCAGCAGTAGTGGCCGGGTTGGCAGCAGTAGTGGCCGGCAGGGCGGGGCCCGTCGGGGTGGCGGCCGCCGGTGCGGGGTGGGTCGGGGGACGCGCGCCGTGACCCGGGAACGCCTGCTGCATGGCGTTGGTGCGCTGCTCGTACGCGCGCCCATAGTACATGGCCGTCTGTAGATCCTGGGGGTCGCGCATCTCGACGTCGACGCGGATGTGGTCGAGAAGGCCGCTGATGAAGAGCTTGGCACTCTGGCGAGCCGTGACGCCAGGCGCATGGCAGGCCAACGTCTGGAAGCGGTCGGCGAAGTCCTGCACCGAGATGGTGAAGGGGAGGCGAGCGAGCTCGGCCAGGCGGCTCCCACGTATGGGGACGAACCGGAAGACGCACAGGTCGCGAAAGCGCTCCCACGGAGGCATCCCGCCCTCATCCTACTCGAGGGCATAGTACCACGTATGTGCGGCGCCGCGGAGGTGGTAGGAGGCGATCCACGTGCGGTCGGACGCCATGGTCCACTGCCCCCGAAAAAACTGATCGCACTGATTGAGCCAGTTCATTGGGTCGACGGTTCCGTCGTAGGTGGCGAATTCCAACTTGGTGAAGGGACGTGGTAGTTGCACGTGCGGCGAGGCCGTGTAGGCCCTCTCGTGTCGACCCGTCGTGGCGGGAGGAGAGTACTGCGGCACCATGGAGCTCCCGGCGTATGGGTCAGTATACCTGCCGAAGGTGGTGGCGGGCGGCGGCAGCACTGTCGGCTTTGGCGGCGCCGACATGTTGTTCGGTGTGTCGATCCACGTCGGCTGCGAGGACGGCGACAACGGAAACCTGATCTGGTTGATTGGGTTTCCTTAGGGCGCGGCAGTGGACGGTGGTGGTGGTGCGAAGGGCGCCACCGGCAGGGGCGGTGGCGCGTAGGGAGCCTGGAGGAAGGTCTGTAGGTTCGAGACCGCCATGGTGAGGTCGCGGATTGCCGATGACATCTCCGCCAGAGAGAGGACGTGGGCCACGTTGGCTGCCAGGGCCACATCGCCCGAGGAGGCCGTACCCGAGGTGGCCGACGGCGGTGGCTGGGATAGCGGCGGAGGCGGCTGCGAGGTGGCGGTGGCCGCGCCAGGGGAGATGGCAGCGGTGGTGGGGAGGCCAGAAGAACTCATCGAACCAGAGCAATCTGATACCAAATTGGTAGAGGCTACGGTTCCACCAGGTCTCGGGTGTTGATTATAGGGGTGGAAGTGAGGGCGGTTAGGCTGCAGGCGTAGACGCCGGCGGCTGGGCGCCGTCGCTGCGAGAGGGAGGAGGTGGTGGCTAGGGTTTGGGCTCCCGTCTCCTGAGGGTGAGGACAACAGAATATGTTTATTGTATGATTATAATCAAAGGGGTACATGCCTTTATATAGGAGGGCAGCTCCTATAAACCCTAGATAACTTGGGCTAAGCCCCTAATTGGGTCTCTTCCGTGTATACTAGAGCCTGACCATAACATCACCCTTGCCATGCTATGTTATACCATGTAAATTGTGCATAATTCCATCATGGAATAACTTATTTTCTTATTGCATGTGCTTTATATGTTTGTGCAATGTATTTATTTAGGCCCCTTGTGTGTTTGGTTTTTATCTGGATAGACGCTGAGCAAGGAGAATATCAGGAACCTCAGGGTATTAACCGGATCCTTCCTATTCTACAATGAACGAATTCCCCATGCTTGTACTACATATAGTACCTTTTGCATTTGTCTTATTCTTGCATCATAATCACGTCACGAATAAAAAAGGAATCCCAAGTATTGCATATCTTTACTTTTAAACCCCACTGAAGCTTGTTTCCTCAATCCTATGAGCCATTAATACAGGAGTTGATTGAGCCATGCGAGTTGTAAAATTGCATGTGTAGGGTTTGTGAGCATCTTTGAATGATGAGTTACCTAATCAATTGAATTGAGTAGTAATGGGAAAACTAAAGAAAGAGGCACCGGATTTGCATTATCTGCTATTTGGTTCTTTAATCCCACTTGTGTCCCGTAGAATCTCGAGTACTTGTTTCTTGTTCCTTGACTATCGCACTATCCGTATGTGGGACCATGAATCCCCTTAATACTAGCTTGAGTCATACTTAATTTCTTAGGGCTACAAGTAGTTTGGGGCATTACTACTAACCTGTACTTATGTCATGCTTTACTGCTCATTTACTATTGTTGCTCGAGGAGTGTTTACTATTGTACTATTTTGGAAAGCGGAATCTTTTCATGGTATCGACAAGCCCAGTCACACTTTTGGGTTCCCAGTCGTTTACAGCCATTGACACAAACCTACGTGTTCATCTCAGAGCTGGCCAACTTCGTCACAGGTTTCTTAGTGGGGTGCCCCCCTGAAATCAATTATGAATCTTGCGAATCCTTTGTCGTGACGCCTCGTTGGATTTTCATTTGTTTTTTGCAAGGTTTATCGTGCGTGTGTTGCTATTTGTGCACCCCTACAGGGTAAATCTTTCTGAAACTCACGTCCACAGTTATGGAAGACTTGGAGAATAGTTTCTCAATCATATACAAGCATAACTGAAGTACCGCTTTTAACTTGACTAGTAATAGTGCAATATTCGTGGAATGATTAATAAAACTTCCTACAGATGCGATGTTGCCTTCTCGTTTAGGAACAGGTAGTTGGGCAAGCGATGTTTATTCATGTTAATATATATATTTTGGGTAATTCACTATTGTTTGATTAACGAGCGTCCATCTATCTTTGGTTAGGCGGATCTTCTAATGAGGCTCTATAGAAATGCTATGTTTATTTTTGCTGCAATTGTGTCATCCACAGGTTGTTCCCTTTAGATGCATAAAGACTTTCTAAGTCTCATAGGGTCTCACACGATAAAATATTTGTTCAGATGGACAGGTATGTCCCGTAGAAAGGCTACTGGTTCGAGGAGATCGATGATGGTGGCAATGACCGTTGGGTGTAGAGATTCCGTGGATGGAGATCCGTGAGATATTTGGGAGGGATGTGCTTATTTTTAGGGCATCTTACGCCAATTTGCTTCTTATCCGTACTCGGGTCATGTTTTTTGCTTCCGCTTGATACCCTGATGTGTGATGTATGAGGATGTATCCTAACTATTAGCTATCTAGTATTCTGTATCTTGCCGTATGGTGTTGAATATTTCTATTTGTTTTAGATGGTTTGGCTCTTATGTACTCTTGTATGTCACTGGTATCCATACTCATTTGTATATGCATGACTCATAGTGCATCCGGCTACGTCTTTCGCACTTGAAGCTATAACCATGAGAAGTGGATATGGTGGTTGGCCGGTACCGTGCCCTGCTCCGCTTAGATGGGGCTGCACGTGGTTGTCCTTTGGGCCTCCGCGGTAGCACCACCTTATGCACTTTTGGGTTATACCGGCTTTTGATTAGAGCGTAGGGTCCAGGGGATTATAGGTGGTCAGAGAGCTAGGTGGTGGGGGGGCGAGTCGAGCGCGGTGGCGGTTGATCGAGGGTGTGGCGGCATCGGTGTATCAAGCGAGGGCGGTCTGAGATCGGGGTGGGATCGAGTCAAGGAAAGAGAGCGAGGTGGCAGTGAGTGGTATGGGACCCAGGGTGGTGGGGCAGTTAGCAGTTAGCGCCGGCACGTGGCATATGCGACACGTAGGGGATAAGTGAGGTGGAACCATCCCTTTTATTAATCATTTATTGAGATTCCTTTATTCTTTTCTTTAATTTATTATTGTGACTGAAAAGGAGAGGATATATAATATTAAAATTTCAATGTGACAGAAGAGTAATTAGATCGAATGTGAATAATGTGAGACTAAAAATAGAGGATATAAATTATTACATCTCATTGATAATATCAGGTGTGTAGTGGTTCAAATTTAGAGACATGCATGCATATACCATAATAATGATAGTTCCATCCCTAAAACACATATCTTTCAGTGTTTCATCACAATCTTCTTCTTCTTTTTCTTGGTCGTTGTTGTATAGTTGACCCTCATATTGTGACCTGTTCTTGTGAACGGATCATCTGACCTAGGTAGTGTGTTCCTACTTCTTCTTTTGGTATATCTTGGATCATCTTCATCAGGTTCTTACATCATTGGGTCTCCGACGAGGCCATCGACGTGTTTCCCATTAGCGACTCCATCCATTTCGACAAAAATCCTTTTGCCTCTCCTTAAGACAACACGGCTAGGCTTGGACGGGTCAGCTATGAAGAAGAATTGTTCCATGTGCTTAGCCGGAGCCCATGGCTCACTTTTCACGGTGGCATTCATAGATTTGTTGGCTTCGGGTATACACATTGCGGTGAAATATATGCTTTCTATCTTGACATCCTTACCCCATTGATGAGTGTGTGAACACTTTGTTGGGAGACCCCAAGAGGAAGGTATGATGAGCACAACAGAAACTTTTCCCTCAGTAAGAAACCGAGGTTATCAAACCAATAGGAGGAAGGAAACCACTCAAAGGTGTCGCTGGCAACTTGGAGACCTACACAACACAAACTCAAGACTTCGCCCCAACAAGAAGTGAGGTTGTCAATCTCATCGGATTGTTGTAACAAAGGATTAACTATATGGTGTGGAAGATAATGGTGGTTTGCAACAAGTAAACAGTAACAGTGGAAGATGTATCAATGGTAAAGATTGGACCGAGGTCCATAGTTCACTATAGGTGTTCTCCTTAGATAAACGAACATGGCATGCTGGGTAAACAAATTACAGCAGGGCAATTGACAGGACTGAGCAAGGCATAACAATGCAATACTAGACATCAAGATCCTATGATATTCGATTGGGCAATACAACAAGATACATAGACCGCCATCCAACTGCATGTATGACTAAAAGACAACTGCTTTATGCAAAGTGTGTAAGGTAAACAATCCACTTGTTCCATGAATAAGAGACCATTGTTTTCTCCCTAGTGGAAACAACACATCTACAACCTTAGAGATTTCTGTCACTTACCTTAGATTAAATAGAGGCATGAACCCACTATCGAGCATAAATACCCCCTCTTGGAGTCACTAGCAACTACTTGGCCAAGATAGCTACTAACAATGGAGAGAATGCAAGATCACAAACAACACAGACTTGATAGAATCAATAAGACAAAACCATTAATCAATCTGACATAGTAATCTCAATATCCATCGTATACCCGCAAACACAACATGCATGATTACAAATAGATGAGATCTTGATCATGAACGGAGCTCACAAGATATAAACATGAAAACACAAAGGAGGACATACAACCATCTAGCTACTACATGGACCCATAGTCCAAGGTAGAACTACTCATGCTTCATACCGGAGGCAGGCATGATGAAGAAGATGGCCTCCGGGATGATCTCCCCTTCGGCAGGGTGCTGGGAAGAGCTTTAGATCCCCCCGATCTAGGGACGATTGTGCCGACGGCTACAGATGGTTTTGTGGAATATTGATCGGATACTTAGGGTTTAGGCATCGGGGGGTCTTTATAGGCGAAGAGGCGAGGCAGGGGCCGCCAGGGCGGCTGCACCCCGCAGGCGTGGGGTGGGCCCACCCACGTGGCCAGGGGGTGTGGCCCCCTGGTGACTCTCCTCTGTCTCGTATTCCGGCTTCATGTTCCCCACGGTAAAATATTGACTTTGGCTTTTGTCCCGTCCAATTCGGAGAATATTGATTTTCTGCCTTTCTGGAACCAAAAACAGAAGAAAACATGCAACTGACACTGTGGCATATTTTTATTAGGTTAGTACCAGAAAACATTTAAAAACACCTCGAAGTGTACACAAAGCAAAGAAAAGTACATACTAAACAAGAATGGAACATCAAAATTATAGCTACGTTTATGACGTATCAAGCATCCCCAAGATTAACTCCTGCTCGTCCTCGAGTAGGTAAGTGATAAAAAGAATAATTTTTTAGGTGACATGCACCATCAAAATCAAGATCAAACCATTTCCATGAATTTAAAGTTGGGATCAAAGAACTCTAAACATGAGCATGAAAGATGGAATTCTAACAGTAAGACAAAGTAACTATGCATGCAACATGAAAGGCTACAAACAAAGATCATGAATAACATGCATTGAAAAATGTTTGTTTGTTTCACATACAGAAAACATGGCATAGTGGCATTCAACTTTTCCCTCATGGAGTAGGAAATAGATGCATAGGACACCTTCAAAGTTCATAAGAGTGACTAGATACAAATAGCACAAGAACAAGCAATATCAACAATATGCATCAATCAATAAGTTTTGGGACAATGCACATAGAACTAAGAATGTCAAATATGCTCTCTTAACTGGTGCCTAAAGATATAAGGTGGAGACTCAATATAATAGTGGAAGAAAGGCCCTTCATAAAGGGAATCAGGGATTTCAAGTCCCAAAAAGAGCTTCCAAAAATTATGGTACTTGTTAGCTTTCATCTCTCATTGCCCCTATCATAAGCATCTTGAACTGATTAAGGTGAAAGTGAACAAACTATGGAGTATATGCTTGACAAAGTATAAGTTTGGCAATCTCATGTCCCTTGAATACGAGGGCCACTCCTCATGCTACTCAACTTTAGTCACCTGTAAGTTCTTGTCATAGTAAGTACATTTGTATTATAGAGAACCGCCAACGGGGTACCCCTTGCACATGGTATAGGAGCTATCCCATAACCAAAATCACAAGGCAAGCAGACAATGAACATCTTAGCAATATTCTTATTTACCATGGGAATATGGTGCTTTTTTTATCTCTTTCCTCTTTTCAATGTGTCTCTTTTTTTATAACAAAAAAGCTTCATAGATGTCATTATGGTGATGCTGCAAGTTTCCACCATGATTAGGCATGGCTTAGGCTAGCGGCCCAGGCATTTCTCTAACACACATACATAACTCCATGGACATACAAGCTCCCATTTTATTTCACACCAGCGACATCCATAGACAAAAGAGCATGATATCAACTGTGTACAAATTACAAGTCCAATGTTGAAAGTGTTCCTCGTGACATCATGGTTCTGCTAATTCCAATGTATAAGTGCAAGCATATACAACATAGATGACACAATGGTTCAAGTTTATTAGAGGCAAGAAATATAAAGTGTGCCATCAAGTTTGTGAGAGATTTAGTCACTAAGTTTTCACATAACAAAATACTTTTTAGTTGGAAGATAGATGAAAACAAGAATATACTTGGAATGGTGTAACACACCATGAATAGGAATTTATAGTGCACACTTTGGAATAACTTGATTTCTTGGGAGTTGGATGCATGAGTAGAGTTTACTCATACAAGTGAAGGCTAGCAAAAGACTGGGTGTGACCAACTAAGAGAGCAATAATGGCCATAATCATGGAAAACGACAAAAAACATTACTAATCAAAGCATAAAGTGGTACTACAAGTCAAGGACTAAATGATCATGGAGGCTATGGTGACCTGTTCATAGTCATGACATGGTGTGAGAATGTGCCAAGTCAACCCAAACAAAGCATCAAAGGAGAATACCACAATACTATGCTTTTCTATGCTAAAACAATGCATGATTCCTTTAAGGCACACTAAGAAATCCCAATTGTCTGGAACAAGTCATGCTACAACAATAATCACTAAGCATAAGGTCAAAAAAACACCTAGCATGACATGCTAAAGTCTAAATCACAGTCAAAGCAAGCTCCTCTTGTACTACTAAAGAAAGAACTTTCTACTCCTTTCCAACCCCAATCAACTTATTTGAAAGAACACAGCGAGAACGGGGGTCCAAACTACTTTATTCATGCAAACTAAGAAAAATAAGCAAACCAAATGAAAACTAAGACGCTCCAAGAACAACACAACTGTGCTTGAAACAATAAAAACGAAGTGTCTAGAAAGACGTGAGCTTTTTATTGATGAAGAAGGGGATGTCTTAGGCATCCCCAAGCTTTGATGCTTGTACCTATTGGATATTTCTTGGGGTGACACCGGGTGGCATCCCCAAGCTTGAGACTTTGTCCATTCTTCATCTTATTACATCATTCTCTCTCTACACCTGAAATTTTTTTCCTCATAAAAAACTTCACACAATCTTCATTAGCAACTTTAGTGTATTTAAAAGATAATAGACCTTTGGGTTTAGCTTTTGAATAGCAAAACTTTCACTGAAAACACAATATACTATAGCAATTCTCTCAAAAAGCTCAATTTCCCAAAAAGGAATCAATAAGAAGCAAATGCAAATAATGGCAGAAATCTGTCAAAACAGACCAGCAGGTATAAACCGATTTTTTTAAGACCTTCTATTGCTCAAATAAAAAAATGTTGAACTAAATAAAGTTATCTAACAGACTGCAGGATTTATTCATAAAATATCATCTCAATCTGACTTACAAAGATTCCTCACGAATTTTTATGGTGGAGCACAAAAATCTATATCAGGACAACAACTCCCCAAAGCTTTGTGAACATCACTTCCGAGGAGTTCAATGGAACTCGTTTTGGTTCACGTATCGTGCAGTTCACTAGTGTGCTCAACCTCCCACTTCCTAGTATTAAGGCACTCCAGCTTACCAAGTTCGAGAGGAAGGATCTTTGGGGCTTTAGAATCACACAGCTAGGATGCTAGACGGAGACACACACAGAGGAGATTACCTTCAAGCTAATGCACGATGACAAGGAGAAGGGACTAGATGTAGTCATGCAGGAGCTACTCGGACGCCTCTGCGGATGCCACGCCACCAAGCTCAGGGGCCTCTACTTCCACCCATTCAGGAGATGTGACGAGGAGGGAGAGGCATTGGTGTATGAGGGCGCTGCTAGAGAGACGATAGAGCCAGTTTGTCTGTACCTCCATGACCTAGAGGGTCTTATTAGACACCTCGACATGGATAGGACCAACGTCATGCTTAGCAATGACGAGCTCCAGGTTCAGTTGAGGGAGGACAAGCTCTTCGTGGAGCAAGACGAGATCGTCAAGGAGATGGAGGCCAGATTCGAGAGCCACGACAAGAAGTTCAAGAATCAGGAGAAGAGAGTTCAGGACAGAAACAAGAAGATCAAGTACATGAGGGATGATATAGAGGCCAAGGACTTTGAGTTAGAGACTAAGCAGGGAGTGATAGAGAGGCTGCCGCTCGCAGAAGAGAGCCATTCGTGCGAACACCGAGGCTTTGACGACTAGCGTGGAGGAGTACAAGTCAGCTATGGAGAAATCCGGACTTACTCTTGTGGACGTGGAGTTTGACATGGAGGAGTAGTTTGATTATTTGGCTACCTATTTATCTATCATCCTTTTATTTATTGAGTTGTAATGATCATCCAACATGTGGATGGCTTGATATTATTTTTACTTTCCAAAACTTGTTGTTTACGTTGTTCAAAGCTCTATGTTTATCTTGTGATTGTTTAGTGTGTTTGTTGCTATGTGATGTATTATGCACATCATATATGGTCTATATCTCATTACTTATCCTTATTGAAACCACAGATGCCTCCCTGTCGTGCCAACCCCAACCCAAACAACAACGATAACGTCAATCCCGAGATGCAGCAGCTGATGACAGCTCAAACCCAACTGATGCAGATGACGACCCAGTTCATGGCAAATCAAAATCAGAACAACAACAACAACAACAATAACCCCAACAGCCCACCAGCATTTGACATGCTTACGAGGTTCTTGAGGTTGAGGCCAGCCAAGTTCTAGGGAACCACTGATCCAATGGTAGCCAATGACTGGTTACGTTCCATGAACAAGGACTTAGTTGGGGTGGGATAAGGAAAAGGTCAGGTTCGCAGCACATCTGCTTGAAGGACTAGCAGCAACATGGTGGGATAACTTCCAGATCACCACTCCCCTTGAAGATGTGACTTGGGCCATATTTGAGGATGGTTTGCACACTGCCCACATCTCATCAGGGGTGATGAACTTGAAGAAGAAGGAGTTCCACAATCAGAAACGGTGTCACCACAGTGTGGCTGAATACATTGAGGAGTTCAACAATCTGGCACGCTATGTGCTGGATGAGGTTGATACTGATACCAAGAGGAGGAGAAGTTCCTCGAGGGATTGAATGATGAAATGAACCTATAGCTATCTGTTTCCTATGTCCCAACATATCAATCACTGTGTGACAAGGCCACCATCTTGGAAAGCAAGATGAAGCAGGTTGAGAACAGGAAGAGGAAGCATCACTTCGACAAGCACAACTCGGGATCGTCTCATAAGCGTTCCCATGGTGATGATAGTGGAGGTTCTGGATCCCACAAGCATGGGAAGTATAACAGCCACCACAATATTAACCGTCACCATGATAATAAGCACCACCGCAACCATGACAATGATCAGTCTAAGAACTACAAGAGTGGACACAGGAGCCACCACAGTGGGAATGGCAATGGGAGTTAGCCTACTAAAAGAGATATCAGTCAGGTTGAGTGCTTCAAATGCAAGAAAACTGGGCACTATGCAAATGAATGCCCAGGAAAGAAAGCTGAAGGAGCCAACAAGCCCAACACTTTCCAGAAGGGACAAGTGAACCACATCAATGTGGAGGAAATATATGAAGAGTCTGATGCTATGGCTGGTAAGTTCAAGCTTAATTCTTTCCCAGCACTTGTTCTTTTTTTATACCGGCGCATCGCATTCATTCATATCAAGAGCATTTGTTGATAAACATGGACTTCCAACTAAAACTATTGGGTGTCCTATTAAAGTAAGCTCTCCCGGTGGAGAGATGATAGTGAATTTTGGATGTCATGATCTTGTGATAGAATTTGGGAAGTATATATAAGTTTCCAGTTAGTTTGATAATCCTAGATTCCCAAGGATTGGATGCTATTTTGGGCATGGATTGGATGACTAAGTACGAAGGAGTATTATATTGTGCCAATCATACTGTTACTCTCACAACCCCGGATAAGAAAAGTATTAGATTCAAGTCTATGTTTGAATCGAAAGGGAGTAAGCTAAATTCTCTTAAGGGGTTAGCATAGATGGTGTACCAGTTGTGAAGAAATATCCGGATGTGTTTCCGGAGGAATTACCAGGAATGCCACCAAATAGAGATGTGGAGTTTCTGATTGACTTGTTACCAGGATCTGGACCAATAGCAAAGAGACCTTACAAGATGTCAGTTGATGAGTTGAAAGAACTCAAAAAACAACTTGGAGAACAGTTGCAGAAAGGATTTATTCAACCAAGTTCTTCGTCTTTGGGTGCACCAGTTCTATTTGTTGAAAAGAAGGATAGAAGTCAAAGGTTATGCATAGATTACCATTCACTAAATGAGGTGACTATAAAGAACAAGTACCCTTTGCCTAGAATCAATGATCTGTTTAACAAGCTAGAAGGAGCCTGTGTGTTCTCAAAGATAGATCTCCGATCAGGCTACTTTCAGTTAATAGAGAGCAAGACATACCTAAGACTTCTTTCACCACTAGGTATGGATTGTATGAGTATACCGTGATGCCATTTGGATTGACAAACGCACCAACTTATTTCATGACCATGATGAACAAAGTGTTCATGGAGTTTCTTGACAAGTTTGTTTTCGTATTCATCGATGACATTTTGATCTATTCCAAGAGCAAAGAAGAGCATGAATGACATTTACGTTTGATATTCGAAAAGCTCAGGGAGCACAAGCTATATGACAAGTTTAGCAAGTGTGAATTCTGGTTGAATGAAGTTGGATTTTTCGGACATATTGTGTCGGGAGATGGTATAGCTGTCGATCCCGCAAAGGTGTCAGCTGTAACTGAGTGCGAATCTCCCAAGTCGGTTAAGGAAGTTTGTAGTTTCCTAGGCATGGCAGGATACTATAGAAGGTTCATTGAGAATTTCTCAAAGGTAGCTAAGCCAATGATGGAATTACTTAAGAAAGATAAGAAGTTTTACTGGACTGAAGGTTGTGAAGTCAGCTTCTAGGAATTGAAGAAGAGACTAGTGTCGGCACCAGTCTTATGTCTGCCAGATTTGGATAAGGATTTACAAGTCTATTGTGATGCATCTCACCAAGTATTAGGTGGAGTTTTGGCTTATGCCTCGAGACAACTCAAAACTCATGAAGTGAATTATCCCACTCATGATTTAGAGTTAGCCTCTGTTGTACATGCAATCAAAACATGGAGACATTATCTTTTGGGGAAGTGTTGTGAAATGTTCATGGATCACAAGAGTTTGAAATATATCTTCACTCAGAAGAAAATCAATATGAGACAAAGAAGATGGCTTGAACTCATCAAGGACTATGACTTGATCTTGCAATACCATCCCGGTAAAGCAAATGTTGTAGCAGATGCTTTAAGCCGTAAGGTTTATTTGAATTGCCTTACTAAGGGAGAATTGCCAGATGATCTGTGTGCCCAATTCAAAGATCTCAGATTGGAGATAGTGCCTGAAGGATATCTCATGTCATTGGATGTTCAACCCACATTGTTGGACAATCTCAAAAAGGATATTGCAGAGCATATTGCCTTATGTGATATGTGTAGCCGAGTAAAGGCGGAGAATCAGAAATGGGCAGGGTTATTGGAACCACTACATATTCCTAATGGAAGTGGGATAAGATTGGTATGGACTTTATCACCGGACTGCCAAGGACCAGATCAGGATATGATTCTATTTGGGTGGTCGTAGATCGCCTAACTAAAGTGGCTCATTTCATACTCGTGAAGACTACCTATACAAGTGCTAAGTTAGCCAAGATCTATATGAATAGTATTGTATGTCTGCATGGAGTACCTAAGAGTATTGTGTCTGATAGAGGAACTCAAATCACTTCGCATTTTTGGCGACAACTACATGAGTCATTGGGAACAAGATTGGAATTCAGCACAGCTTTTCACCCCCAGACTAATGGACAGACAGAAAGGACCAATCAGGTTTTGGAAGATATGTTGAGGGCATGTGCCCTAGACTATGGTGCTAGTTGGGATGAAAGTCTACCCTACGCAGAATTCTCTTATAATAACAGCTATCAAGCCAGCATTGAGATGGCACCGTTTGAATTTCTCTATGGAAGGAGGTGTACTACGCCATTGCTATGGAGTGGTGTAGGAGAAAGGAATTTGTTCGGACCAGAAGTGATCAAGGAAGCTGAAGAGAAAGTCAAATTGGTAAACGACAGATTGAAGATAGCCCAGTCCTGACAAAAGAGCTACGCAGATCCAAAGCATAGAGAAGTCACCTATGAGGTAGGTGATAGATCTTATCTTAGAGTCTCAGTACTTCGTGGTGTGAAGACATTTTGAGTTAAAGGAAAATTGGCACCAAGGTATGTTGGACCATTCAATATTTTAAGTCGCAAAGGGGAAGTAGCTTATGAGATTGAATTGCTTGAATCACTGTCAGCAGTTCACAATGTGTTTCATGTGAGTCAGTTGAAGAAGTGCCATCCGAAGATGGAAGAAACTTCATTGAAGGATACTATACCCTTGGAAGAGGTTCAGTTGGAGAGTGATCTCACCTATGAGGAGAAACCTATCAAAATCCTCGAGACTGCATAAAGGGTTACTCGTACTAAGACTATCAAATTCTGCAAAGTTCGGTGGAACCACCATTCCGAAGAAGAAGCAAATTGGGAAAGACAATATGACCTTCGGAAAGATCACCCTCACCTATTTGCTAGCCAATCTGAATCTCGAGAGCAAGATTTATCTTAAGGGGGTTAGATTTGTAACATTCCAAAAATCATGAATTGTAAAAGCATGCATTACATTCATATTGTCATAGCATTTAGGGCTGGCACAAATAATTTCAAAGTTTAAAATCAAACAAACCATTTATATGCCCATTTTACTATTCATATGAGGCATGGCTTTGTTCTTATTTTCAAAGGACCAAAGTGTGTTTGAGTGAACAAATAGGTTTGAAAAACTTTTGAGTACAAGAATCAATTTACAAAAATCTATAAAAGATTTGAATTCAAACAAGTTTGGAAAAGGTTTCAAAACCATTCCTGAAAAATCAAACAGAAAAAGAAAAGCTAAAAGAAAAAAAACTAGTGCTGCACTTTGAGCCCAGCATCAGATCCAGCCCATCTATCCCACCTAGGTCGCTTCTCCTCCGCTTCTCTCTCATGCAAGAACCCCTACCTCACGACATCGCCATCTGGGGCCCGCGCCAGCTGCCTTCCCCAAACCCCCGCACTAAAGACCGGCTGCCACCGCCATTTCCTTCATCACTGCCACATTTATTTCGAGCTGAAATACCATTGGTTCTCTGCGTAATTCCCTCACCACCGCAAGCTACTTAATCCCCACACCGCCGCGGTGATTTCCCACCAAACACCCACGCCCAATCGCCGCCAGGCTGCTCGCAATTGGACTTGCACTACCGCTGCCCGAGCGCTTGTGACGAGCTATTCTGGTGAGTGTCATGCTCGCGCCCGTCCCTCGTTCATACGACGATGATCCTCTGCTCCTTGAGCACCTGCTAACACCACTGGTTCATCCTATAACCCCTATGTCATCGGCTTTGTCAAACACCATGAGCACCCGACGCCGTCCTCATCTCCGACGAGCATTCCCGGTAAGATACGACCGCCCCCCGACCTCTAGATGTTGTTCCCCTGGTCCGTGTGCACGTCCTAATGCCTTGGATTTGCGCTAGGGTGGCCCAAGTCGTCGCCTTCGTCGCCGCCTGCACGAGCCCGACGTTGTCCGCAACTCCTACAAGCTCTAGCGACCACAGCAGCTCGCCCCCGTCCGAACCAAGGCCATGTTGAGCTTCCTCGCGACCTTGAGACGCTGGTAAGCATCACCACCGCCCCTAGCCCCCTCTGGAATCGCTGGAGCAGCACCAGAAGTAGCGCCACCGCCACAGTAGCCACGCGTGCCGCCCATCCCTGGTCGCTTGATCAAGCACCGTTGGATCTAGATCTAAAGGCGTAGAATAGATCACTTATGCGAAACGGTATCAACAGATCTGGACATGCGTTGTCACTTAGATCCAACGCCTCATCTTGGTCGATTCGCACGAAGTGGTATGGGGCAATCAGAAGCGCCCACGTGTCTGGAAATTAGATTTAAGATCTATTTTTGAATCTATTAGAATTGCAAACTTGTAAAATTCATATCTTTTGTTCTGTTTGTCCAAAAAATGCAAATAATATATCAATGGATTCACAAAATTAAGCCCTACACTACTGTGGGATTAAATTTGTATTTTGCTTCTGAAAAATAGGATTATTTGCAGAACACTTTATAGGACTATTTTGACTATATAAAATGTTTATAAAATGATTTTAAAGCAAATTTGAGTTTGTTTAGACTTTAGATAGATCACTTTGCATCCAGTACTTTTTGATTTGACTTGTTTAGTATAGAAAAATCATTTCATTGCATTTTCATGCATTCATATATTTTTTCTTGAATATTTGAATGTAAATTTGGTACTATCATTTTATGTGTAGATTTTGGTGCTAGTGGTGATTGTGATTGTGAAGATTATTGCTAATCCTCAAACTACCAAGGCAAGTGGTGCTTCATATATTTTGTCCTATTATTTTGACTATGCACTAGTGATATTTTGAATAGGGCTACATGGAAATTTTTCTAAGTTATATACTATGCTATGCCTTGGGAAATCCTAGTAGATGTAGTCTTGGTAGAATTTCTCTAAGTTAAGATACTTGTTATGTTATCATGCTTAGCCTAGCTAGTAGAAAACAAGGGTGGAATATATTCATGCTATGGAAATTTTGCTAAGTCTATGGCTTGTGTTTTGATTAATAAAACAACTATATAAATAAATCACCTATGTGGAATGGTATGATGGTTTGGGTTGAGTGGTTACACAAGGCCCATGTCTATGGTTTACCTTGTGTATCACACTTGTGGAAAGCCACCCAGGAACAAAGGGATTTGAGATATTTAGTGTTGAGAAGCTTCTAGTGCAACCACAGGGCTTATGAGCCCTGCCTTGATCATATATGTAACATCCCAAAAATTTTGAACAATGATTATCCATTTCTAATCACCAAAATTAGGGTTAACAAAAAAATTTATTAATTCAAATCTTTATGAATGCATGTGTGTATGTGATGATTGCATGAATGAATGAATGGACTTGTGTGATTGATCTAAATAGCAAGGAATGGATTAAAGATGAAAACAACATCATATAAAATATTTCCAAGCAGAAACAAATCAAGAGAAAATCAAAAACAAAACAAATAAGGAAAATGGTCATTTTTGCCAATCTCGCTCACTAGACCACTTTGAGCGTTTCTAGTCCAAGATTTCAAACAAAAACTTTTCCATTTCTTTTCACCCCTTGCAATACCAAGTAAAAGTGAATCAAAACCCACCTTTCAAACTTATAGAAACATTTGGCAACTTGATTCAAATCACAATTCAAAATTGAATCTGATTCATATGTGAAGATCCCACATTCTCAAAACCCAACCAAACCAGTGCACCTTGAATTTCTTTCGGCCATTTCATCAAACACCTTCTAATCAGCAAACAAACAAACATCAAACACTATTAGGAGCAGTGATTTTGGCCAACCTTGTTCCCTATATAGCTCACACTACACTCTCAGTAGATGATCTAGCTCAATTAACAAGCTTTAACACCACTGTGAGCATGCCATAGCAATCAATGGTGACCATGCCGAGCCTAGCTTGCCATCCCAATGTCGAAAGCAAGATAGGAGCCTCACCAAGCCTATCCACCTTGTCTGGGACACAAGCCACCGTCCACCGCCACCCCATGTCCAGTGCCCAAGCCTTGCCAGCCACTGGACCACTCAGAACGAGCGCGCCCAGTCTCTCTACAACCATGTCGAGAGCGTGCCAGAGTGCCGTGCTCGACACACGAGCACAGACCGCGCCCCGCCTTCACCGCCCTCATGCGTGATCACCACCGCCCCAGGAACCAAGAGCTGAAGAGTCAATTGGACCACCTCAGATTCATGATGTATGACCGTTAGAAGGAGTTAGACAATGCCCGCTCCTACGCCAACCAAAAGTACACCATCGCCGCCAAGAAGGATCAGACCATTTCCATGCTGGTGAAGGATCGCCAGTCTCATCACCGTCAGCTGACAAGAAGGAGCGCATCATTGCCCGTCTTCGCCACCGGATCACGGATTTGGAGGAGACCATCCACGAGAGGGATATGCAGCTAGAGGAGAGGGAGAATGTCGGGGAAGACCTTCGTGGAGACCCCTACTCCTATCTCAGCGATGATGATGACTTTCTGGAGGATCAGGCCATGGACTTCTTCACCGATGAGGATGACTTTGCCTTCATCGATGATGATGATGAAGACACTGACTCCAAGGAGTAGTAGCACTTGAGCACTAGCTTTAGTGAGTTGTATTCGGTCCCAATGTATCGTAGTTTCATAGAATGGTTCTTAAAACCATCTGTTTTCCTTTGTTGTGGTGTGTGTTGTATCGTGTGCTATGAATGAATGAATGAATGAAAAGCCAGTTGCTAGAAAAATATGAGTCAAACTTCAAAAACTTTTCAAACACAAAACCCCTGAACCTTAGAAATTTCCCTTTTTTCTCATGATCTATCTCAATCTTCAGATGCCTAGTGGAGGAAGAACTTCATCCCCGGACGCGATGTTACAAATCTTGCAAATGTTGGTTTCGAACCGCGAGGCCAAAAGAGCCGAACGTCAAGCCAACTTAGATACCCTTCAACAGATAGCGTAGATGGCCAACAACAATCAAGGCCATGGAAATCAGGACAACCATGGATCTAACCTCAAGAATTTCTAGAACACTAATCCACCCGTTTTCACTAAGTCTGAAGAGGCCCTAGATGCAGATGATTGGCTGAAAACCATGGAGAACAACCTAGAGGTTGAAGGAGTGGAAGCTAACAAGAAGGTACCATTTGCCACCCACTATCTGGCTAGAGATGCAAGAGCATGGTGGAACAGTGTTCACGCAATGACTTTAGGACAAATGATGACTTGGGAAGAGTTCAAAGTCAAGTTCAGCAAAACCCATGTGCCACCGGGTTTGATCAAGAGGATGAGAGATGAATTCAGGGAACTTAAGCAAGGAAGGATGACAGTAGTGGAATACCATGACAAATTATTGTCATTGGCTAGGTATGCACCAGATGAGATATACACTGAAGCCAGGAAGAAGGAGAGATTCCTGAATGGTCTGCATGATGAGATGCAGACAATGTTGGTCAATATCCCCTTTGCCGATATTGAAGCTTTAGTGGACTCTGCCATTCAGATGGAAGGCAAGATCAACCAAGCCAATGAGAACCGCAAGCGTCGTATGATGCATCAACCGGGAATCCACCATACACCAAAGTATCGCCCTCGCCCATCTCCATGATTTGCCCCAAGAACCAACAGACCCCCGATGATCCGTCCGACCTATCCCAACCGTGGAAACCAAAGGCCCGGAGGAAACCACAACAATCCCGGGAACCCCAGCAATTTCAACCATGCCCCGCCCAAGTTCAACAACAACAATGCCGCCACCAACACCAACACTTCCCCATGGACTGGAAGCAATGTTGTTCCTGTTGCAACGAAGGACAAGTCCCAAGTGACTTCTTATGAGTGTGGAACCAAAGGTCACTATTACAATGAGTTCCCCAAGAAGATTGCCACATCCCCCAATGAAAATTCCCCAGCTCAGCAGCAACGTCGTGTTCAGCCCGGAATAAAGCTTTGCCCCAGGGAACTCGCTCAACCGCAATTATAAGATCCCTCCTTTATAAAGGAAAAGGATCCCTGTGATTGCAATGCTAGTCCCTGGATCAATAGCTAGCATCCACAGTTAAGATGTAATATCAAGAAACAAAGGTCATAATAGAACTTTATAACCAGGAATAACAAAATTTATTACATCTTACATAGCTCATTTGGTTATCTCATTACAATGAAGCAGAATATAACAATAGCATGGAGTCCTTCATCTTCAAAGTGCCACAGGCAGACATGTTGGTTGTAGACTTGTAATCCTATTTAAACACACTTCACTAATATCAAACAAACCTGCAACATAACAAGTTACAGCCCCAAGGGTCAATACATTTGAATTGTATTGGCAAGTCATACTATGGTAATATAGTGGAGTCTATCATCTATATGCATTTGGCTAAGTGGAGCTTAGGCTTGCTTTGCTCAAAATAGATTTTCCTTATCATTTGAAAACACTAAATTTTTGCTTGACAAAAATACCCAAGGCATCTCCCAATAGAAATTGGTGATCCTTCAACCCTTGTTCAACCACAAGTTTTTAACTTAGAAATTTGGATGAGGATATTCTTGATAGCTTCCATGTCTTGATGCTCAAATTGTCCTTTACCAGGGACATGGCTAAGTACTTAGATTTTACACTCTGCAGAGGTGGTGCACTTTCCCCATAAGACTTGGTTTCCCAAGACAAGATCTTTCAGAAGCCTTCCCTTAGACCAGAATGGACGCGCTCCAACCTACAAAACCCATACCACCAACTATCCATTTGGCTAAGTTATTGCAACCTATATGATCCAGGCAGAGCCCATAATGCCAAGTGGTTGCACTTGAAGCTTCTCAACATTTGACATCTCAAATCTCTTTGTTCCTGGGTGGCCATCCACAAGTGAGATACACAAGGTAAACCATAGAAATGGGCCTTGTGAACCACTCAACACAAACCATTCCTTCTATTCCACCCAGGTGATTCATTCACTTAGTTGTTTTATTAAACAAAACACAAGTCCTTGACTTAGAAATATTCCATAGTATGTATATATATTCCATCCTTATTTTCTATTATCTAAGCTAAGCATGATAGTAGTAGGAATCTTAAATTAGGAAATTCTACTAAGGTTTCATCTACTAGGATTTCCCATGGCATAGTTTATACTTAGCAAAAATTTCATGCAAGTCCTAATTAGAAATATCACTAATGCATAGTGAAAATAATGGGACAAAGTATGAAGCATCACTTGCCTTTTTGGTAGAGAATATAAGTTCACTCCTTGTTTTTTCAACAATCACACTCTTCAAGTTCCACTACAATTCAATCAAGCAAGCAATATTTCAATCTACCATTCAAGCAAAACATCACATAAAATGATAGAAACAAAACAATGCATGCAAGCCTGCCAAATTTTGTTTTATTTACAAAAGTGGTTTATAATAGGTTATAAACATTCTAAAACACTTATTGGTCATTTTATAAAGTGGCAAAACTATTTGCAAAAGATTTTACTTCATAAACCATTTTTAAACAAAATTCAATATTTTATGTGGTTGAAAATGCCTTTAGCAAAAATAACAATTTTATGTGGTTCACCAAATACATTTTTAAATTATAAAACTTGGTGCTTGGGGTCAGAGAGTTTATTCTAAAACATTTCCCAAATATTTTCTCCCAAAAGCATTTTTAATAAATAAACATTACTTTTATTTGACTAGAAATGGGTTAAATCAAAAGTTTATTCTTTTGCTTCACCAAATATATTTTTTAAACCACAAATTTATTCCTATGGTCAGTAGGTTCAAAACAAACCATTTGCCAAAGGTTTTATCTCAAAAAGCATTTTAGAACAATTTTTATATTCTAAACATGCCTACACAAGTTTCTGCAAAAACATTCCATTTAACAGAAACATTTTACTAAACAAAGTGCATGGTCAGAAAGTACTTATTCTTCTGAATCTATTGATATAAAATTTGCAAAATTTGGACGTGTGGTTTGAAAGTTATGAATTTTTCAAATTGGCACGTCTAATTGAACAATTCCTGGTTTTTAAAACAATCAGAGGCCACGTGTCACGATTCTATTCGTCGGTACCGTTTCGCTCGGATCGACAGAAGCGAGCCATTGGATCTAAGTGGGATCGCACGGCTCAGAAGCAAGCGTACCCCTTCGGTTAAATTCTATCGTGACCATCTGATCAAAATCCTACAGTCCTCAACGCTTTGACCAATAACAGCGGTACTGGCGGCGGCGACTGGCGGCGCGCGATCAGACTGCAAGCTCACCGGCGATGTAGGATGCTAGGAAGAGATATAGGATGCTCACCGGGTTCGCGGAGTGACGCTGAAGCTCAACATGGTCTCGGCGGGGACAGGGGTGCACGGGGTCACTGGTGATTCCTCGCCGAAGTTCAAGACGACGCCCGCGGCTCCGTTCGCTGCCGGGCGAAGCTAGAGGTCACCCTATGGCAAGTGGAAGGTACGGTTAGACGCGCACGGTAACAGGGAACATGCGAGCATCAACGATAAGCACCGGGGCGGTCTGAGCTTACCAGGAAATCTCGCCAGATGAAATGGCAGGCGGTGGTGGGGCTTGGTGTCGTCGTTGTCGACGCTGCAGAGCACGCGCGGGCGAGCTGGTGCTACGGGGAGGTTCGCCAGGAGGTAGGGAGCAAGTGAGCGTGGTCGAGGGGGCAAGGGGCGAGGGTGTATGGTCGGAATCAGAGAAATGGCTCGCTGGAGTCTGCGGCGGTGCAGGGTAAAATCGAGGCGGCCTGGTGGCAGGGAGTAGGTGGTTTCTGGGGGGAAACGGAGAGGAGGAAGAGGCGGTTAAGTATGCGTGATCACGGGGCCGTTACATGGCGCGGTTAACTCGAATTTATGCCGGCGTTCATTCGGAAGTAATGGCCAGAGGAGGGGGCGCGGTCAGCGGCGGGTGAAGACGATGGTGAGGTGGCTGTGGGGCCTGGCGTCAGTGAGAGAGGAAGAGGGGGAATGGGGTCGACGCGTCATAGACTCAGCGGGTTTGGTCTACGGTGAGGAAAAACGTTTCGGGGAGAGAGGGATAGGTGGGCTGCTGCTGGGTCAGTTGGGCTGGCTGGGCTGGGTCAACCTTGTCCATTTTTTTTGTTCCTGATTCTTTTCTTTTTTCCAATTCTTTTATTCTGTTGATTTTGATTAAACAATTCAAACACCATTTAAATTTAAACCTTTGCCAAATTTTGTGAATAATCAAACACTGATTAGTAATACATACTGATGTCAAATTTATAATAAACCTTTTATTCTTTTAGTGTCTTTTAATTATTTAAAATAGGCTCTAGTATTAATTAAATAGGATTTAATAATATTATTCAATCTTCATTTGAATTCAAATCATCACCAAACTTTTGGATGTATTTTAATTCTGTTTATCAACATATTTCAAAGTCCAAAATAAAATAATACTTTTATTCTTTTAGGATCTATTAATAATTAAATAAATAGACCATAGTCTTTAATTCAAAACAGGTTTTAATTTATTTTAAAACTCTTTTTGAAATCTAAATAATATCAAAATCTTTTCAGTAGGTTTCATTTGAAAAACTAAAACACATGGAAATCACTTATTTAAAATACTTTAATAAGTTTTTCTGTTTATTTAAAATGGGAAAACCTTTTCTTTAATAAAAATGGATATTAAAAAATCCTCATTATTTTGTTTAAATAAACTTTTACTCTTTTTATCAAATAGAAATATTTTATTTCAAAAGCTTAGCCAAGATTTAATTTGGCTCTATAAAATAATCCTTATTTATAATTCTACCTTTTCTTTTGAAAACCAAATCTTTTTATTAAAAGACCCAAAAATAGTGATTCCAACTATTATAACTTTATTTATTATTTGTTTATCTTTTTAAATCCTTTTAGGATTATTTGCTCACCATTTGGTATGGATTTTAGATAAGGGCTTTATTAGCTTTGGAAATTCAATTTCCTTATCTTATTAAATTCATAAGATTTTATCTATGGCTCCAAATTAAGTGAATCCAATTCATATGGTTTTATAATATTTCTAATAGTCATTCTTGATCAATTTGAAAGGTTTGTTTGACCAGTTTTTATATGGATCAAATCCATAGGCTTGGAGATAACTTGGAAATGATTTTCTTCCATTAGGGTTTTTAGGGTTTTGCTTTATTTCTCAAGTGTTTAAATTTCTAGATGCATTTATGAAGAATGCATTCCACTTGATTTGAATTTAGTTGGATTCAAACATTAACCAAAGTTTGTTCCAAATGGGATTTTTAAGTTTCCATTTAGAAACAAAAGTTTCTTTTCACCCTAAATTTCAACAATTATTTATTTTGTTTATTTATTTTTCACATAACAAGATTTGGAAAATCTTGGGATGTGACAGCAATGGATGTCTCTTTCTCATGCATGCTGAAGAAGCCCACGAAGCGCCAGATGTCGTGCTGGGTATGTTTTCTGTTAACTCAGTCCTTGCAAGAGTGTTGTTTGATTCTAGAGCATCGCACTCGTTTGTTACTGAAGAATTTGCATGCACTAGTAAGATTCAACCAACCAAATTGAAGCATGTTATGATAGTTCAAATACATGGTTCAACCACCAAAGCTAGACAAATTTGCAAGGCCGTGCCTATCTGAATCCATGGCATAGATTTTTATGCTAATCTAATAGTACTCGGAACTAAAGGTTTGGAAGTAGTACTAGGAATGGATTGGATGTCCAAACATAAAGGATTAATCGACTGTGCCAAGAAAGCCATAAGCATGACAAAGTATAGCCGGAATATCAGTAGAGCATGTATCTAAAACCTTTCTCCGTCAATTCAAATGCAAAGAGAGTATAGCCTAGACAACCATTAACCAAGTCCGGATAGTCTGTGAATACCCTGATGTATTTCCAAATGTTTTGCCCGGTATTCCCCCAGATCGGGATATCGAGTTTATCACTGAACTAATCCCTAGAACCGGACCCATAGCCCAGAGACCATATAGTATGAACCCGTCTAAACTAATGGAGCTGAAGAAGTAACTGGATGCCATGCTGGAGATAGGTCTGATCCAACCAAGTGCGTCACCATGGAGATCAACTGTCTTGTTTGTGGACAAGAAGGATGGAGTTAACCGTTTATGTACAGATTATCGGGAGTTGAATGATGTCACCATCAAGAACAAGTACCCGTTGCCAAAGATAGAAGACCTGTTTGACTAGTTGACTGGTGCCAAAGTGTTTTCTAAGATTGATCTTAGAACTGGCTATCATCAACTCAATATTCACGCAGAGGATAATCCAAAGACTACCTTTACTACCAGATATGGATTATACGAGTACACTGTCATGTCTTTTGGATTAACCAATGCCCCTGCTTATTTCATGAACCTAATGAATAAGATTTTTATGGACTTCTTGGATAAGTTTTTCGTTGCTTTCATCGATGACATTCTGATTTATTCCAAATCAGAAAAAGAACATGAGCGACACCTAAGGACCATTCTTGGAACCCTTAGAGAGCATCAGCTATATGCCAAGTTTAGCAAAAGTGAATTCTGGTTACAGGATGTAGGATTCCTCAGACATATCGTATCAGCCGGAGGAATTGCCATTGACCCTGCAAAGGTGAAGGATGTTGAAGATTGGCAAGCCCCAACCACTCAAACCCAAGTTCGTGCATTTCTCAGATTAGCGGGATACTACCGCAAGTTCGTCGAAGGATTCTCGAGTATCGCCAAACCCATGACCCAATTGTTGAAAAAGGGTAAGAAGATCAAATGGATGGACAATTGTGAAGCGAGTTTTAAAGAACTGTAGAGGACATTGATTTCAGCCCCAATCTTGATCATGCCGGATATTACGAATCCCTTTGATGTGTATTGTGACGCATCCAAGATTGGACTCGAATGTGTGTTAATGCAAGAAGGAGACGTCATATCTTATCTATCCAGACAACTGAAACAACATGAAAAAATTTATCCTACCCATGACCTTGAACTAGCAGCCGTAGTTCTAGCCCTGAAGACATGGAGGCATTATCTTATGGGAAACCATTGTGAGATTTATTTGGATCACAAGAGCCTGAAGTATATATTCACTCAGAAGGAGCTAAATATGAGGCAGATAAGATGGATTGAGCTAATCAAGGACTATGATCTAGACATTCACTATCACCCCGGTAAAGCCAATGTGGTAGCAGATGCCCTTAGAAGATTGCCGTGCTGCTTGAACTCCATGATTCTGAAGGAGCAACCAAGTTTGCACAAAGAGATGGAATATTTTAGAATGGAATTAGTAGGTGAAGGATTTTTGGCTAACATAGAACTTCAGCCCACTTTGATCAGTCAGATCAATGAGGCTCATAAAGGAAATGCTAGTATCGATGGAATCAAACATCGTATTGGTACATGCAAAGTACCCGGATTCACCGAGGATGAAGAAGGAGTTATGTGGTACAAAGGACGTCTTTGTGTACCAGCATATTCAGAGTTGAAAGAAGTTATTTTGAAGGAGGCCCATGATACTCTTTATTCTATCCACCCCGGAGGGACAAAAATGTATCAGGATCTGAAGGAGCAATTTTGGTGGCATAAGATGAAGAGAGAAATCGGAAGCTATATCTCCAAGTGTGATATTTTTCAGAGAGTCAAGGCGGGACATCACAGACCCGCAGGACTGTTGCAACCATTGTAGATTCCGGAATGGAAATGGGATTCCGTTGGAATGGATTTTATCACCGGATTGCCTACTTCTAGTAGGGGAAATGACTCTATTTGGGTCATAGTTGACAGATTGTCCAAGGTAGCCCATTTCTTACCAGTCAAGACCACTTACCAGAGTTCGAAGCTAGCAGAGTTATACATCTCTAGAATCGTCACTTTGCACGGAGTCCCCAAGAACATTGTATTGGATCGAGGAACTCAGTTTACCTCGAGATTCTGGAAGAAAGTCGAAGAAGGACTGGGAACCCGACTAGATTTCAGCACCGCGTATCACCCCTAGACTGATGGACAAACGGAGCGAGTAAATCAAATACTCGAAGATATGTTGAGAGCATGTGTGCTAGAGGTATGGATCTAAATGGGAAGACTGTCTGCCGTTTGTAGAATTTTCGTACAACAACAGTTATCAAGCTAGTTTGCAAATGGCCCTATTTGAGTTCATGTATGGAAGGAAGTGTCGCACCCCTTTGAATTGGTCAGAAGTAGGAGAGTCAAATTTTCGTTCCCGACATTCTACGAGAAGCAGAAGAGAAAGTTCACAAGATCCGTGAGCACCTCAAGACCGCCCAGTCAAGACAGAAGAGTTACACCGACAAGTGACGTCGAGAGTTCGCTTTCAATATAGGAGATTTTGTGTATCTCAAAGTATCGCCTTTAAAGGAATGCAGCACTTCCAACTCAAAGGAAAGTTAGCCCCAGATATATCGGACCTTTCAAGATTCTAAATCATCGAGGAGAAGTATCGTATCAATTGGAACTGCCAGAGGAGATGTCAGCAGTGCACGATATGGTCCATAAATCGTTACTTCACAAATGCCTTGAAGTCCCAGAGAAGACTGAGATTTTCAATAACAGTGATCACGGCACCATAGAAATCAATGATGACCTGATCCCGAAGTACCCTTCTGTATTTTGGAGGAAGCTTTCGGAACCACCCGAACCCGAAGCATCAAGTTTCTCAAGATTTACTAGAGTAACCACACCGAAGAAGAAGCTACCTGGGAGCGAGAAGATCACATCAATACGGAGTTTCCCGATCTTTTTAAATCCTAGTTTTCTTCTTCTTTCTCAAATCTCGGGACGAGATGTTGTTTAAGGAGAGAAGGTTTGTAACATCCCAAAAATGTTGAACAATGATTATCAATTTCCAATCACCAAAATTAGGGTTAACAAAAACTGTTGTTAATTCAAATCTTTATGAATGCATGTGTGTATGTGATGATTGCATGAATGAATGGATTTGTGTGATTGATCTTAATAGAAAGGAATGGATTAAATATGAAAACAACATCATCTAAAACATTTCCAAGCAGAAAAAATCAAGAGAAAATCAAAAACAAAACAAATAAGGCAAATGGTCATTTTTGCCAATCTTGCTCACTAGACCACTTTGAGTGTTTCTAGTCCAACATTTCAAACATAAACTTTTCCATTTCTTTTCACCCCTTGCAAGACCAAGTAAAATTGAATCAAAGGCCACCTTTCAAACTTACAGAAACATTTGGCAAGTTGATTCAAATCACAATTCAAAATTGAATCTGATTCATAAGTGAAGATCCCACATTCTCAAAACCCAACCAAACCAGTGCACCTTGACCAATCCAACTAACCAGAGACTACCTAGTATGTACCAACAGACCCACCAAGTTTGAATCCAAAATTCAAATTTTAATCTCTTTCGGCCATTTCATCAAACACCTTGTAATCAGCAAACAAACAAACATCAAACATTATTAGGAGCAGTGATTTTGGTCAACCTTGTTCCCTCTATAGCTCACACTATACTCTTAGTAGCTGATCTAGATGAATTAACAAGCTTTAGCACCATTGTGAGCATGCCATAGCCATCAATGGTGTCCATGCCGAGCCTAACTTGCCACCCCAATTTCGACAGCAAGCTAGGAGCCTCACAAAGCCTAGCCACCTTGTCTAGGACACAAGCCACCATCCACCGCCACCCCATGTCCAGTGCCCAAGCCTTTCCAGGGACTGGACCACTCAGAATGAGCGCGCCCAGTCCCTCTACAACCATGCCGAGAGCGTGCCAGAGCGCCGTGCTCGACACGCGAGCATAGACCGCGCCCCGTCTTTGCCGCCCTCATGCGTTATCACCACCGCCCCAGGAACCGCTCGGACATGCCTGTTCGCTGCCGCACGGACCGTAGATGCCATGCGTCATTAAATTTCCCGTCGGACCCGTCCACAACATCGAAGTGTTCCGACCAATTTACACCGCCCCACACCTCTCCATCAAGAAGTTGAGATTCGCCAGGAGGCAACGCTCCGTCCCCTACCCCCAGCCATGCCGTTAGCTCGCTTTGCAGACGACCACAACGAGCTCCACCCGCACCCTTTGGTCCCCACGCCGCACTATAAATAGAGGCCTTCCCCATTTGATTCTAGCACACCATCTCACTCCCCACCTCTCACTGATCACATGCACTCATCGCTAGATCAAGGCGAGCACCAGGTGGCCGGAATTTCGCTGGATCTTGCCGCTGCTAGAGGAGAAGGGTGTCGTCAATTGGAGCCGCCCTAGGAGGAACCACTGGTACTAGGAGGATCGTCGTCATCGACTTTTTGGTTCGCCCCCATTGCCGACCATCGCCGAAGCCCCGGTGAGCCCCCACTGACCCCCACTGGCCGCGCTAGGGTTCGGCATCGCCGCGTCCTGTTCAGGCATGGACGATGAACCACCGTCGTAGGATTAGAGTTAGATCGCACGGCCCTAATCACCCCGTACCGCTTCACACCCCTCTGTCTCACTGACGAGTGGGGACAACCACTTAACCGCCCGTGCACGCGCTGTGCATAGTGGGCCGGCCCAGTTAACCTCCCACGCGACCCAGTAATTCAAATTTAGGTTTATTCTTTTAGTTTCAAACACAGTTTTGTACCCATATTCAAAAATCAACCCACCTCGATTCACGGACATGAAGCCAATTTTGTTAGAAAGGTACTGGAGTGCTGAATCCAAGCCCGTAGGATTCAAACCATTTGGGTTTGTAGATCTTCTATAGTAAAAATAACAAGGCAGAAGCTTTTCTGCATTCAAACATTTTTCAAAATTCATAAAAGTTTTGTAGTTGATTCCAACTCTCAAAAATCACATTTAACCATACCTCTCAGAATATATAAAAATATATAGGTTAACTGGCATAAATAATGATAAAGTAATAAAAGAATGCCCCATAGGCATTTCTAGTCACTTTATTTAATTAAAATAAAAAGGTTAAACCTTATTAAATTGTGACACCACTTTAAATCACATTCCCATATACTGAAATATGTGGTGATGACATGTGTCAACATGATCCCATGTTTTAGTTGGATAATCTTAAATCTTAAGTAGCTTTTCAATGAGTAGAAATTACTTTTCTAAAATGAAACAATTAAACTTTGCCCTAATGATTGTAATGCTTGTGATGATCCTATATCATCTATTGAAAACCTTGGTGTGATAAATAGAAATAGTTAAGTATTTTGGTGATTGTGTACCTCATATTTATTTATATACGCTAGTACCGACCAAGGATACGAGGAAGGAGGATACTACGAGGAAGAAGCCGAGGAGAACTTCAACCACTACTCTGCACAAGGCAAGCTTAATACTACCAGTTTACTTGGCAAGCTAAAACTTTCTTGTTACTATGCCAACTAGATGCCTTCAGCATATGTGATTATACCCACTTGATGATACCAAATCCCCGTTTTACTTGCAATCTTAGTGTTTTATTTCTTTATCAAAGCTTTTATTTGAGTTTACTTGGTGACTTGTAGATAATAGAAGGATATTTGAAGGTATCATAAAGAGCATAAAACTTGGCATAAGTTAGATAATCTTGATGTCATCCTAAGGCATGAGATTGAATTTAGCTAATTCACACTTGTTTATCACCCCACATTAGTGTTTACCCTCACTTGTAGATGCTAGTGCTAAACATGAAACTTGATCAACTTTAGATGGGAATACTTGGTGAAAATGGTTATGAAGAACTTAGAATGATGAGTCATTCTATTGAAATGTTTTGACATGTGTTTCCGAACACCAGATGATTTTGATGATGAAAATGTTAAGGCATGAGCCTTAGCCATTTATAAAACTGATGGTTGTCTGGATTCGATACCATTCCAATTTTACCGTACAACCACAATTCCCGAAATTTGGGTAGGGCTTGACTGGAAATTTATATACCTTAGTATGGGTTCCCTTGCGGCCAAGGTTTGAGCCGAGGCTACCTTGTGAAGATTGTCCACCTATGCAGTTCCCAAGATGACAGTTGGTCATAGTTGGGAGGCAAAACTCATAGGAGAGTTGCCTATACTAGGGCGTGTAATTGAAAGGTTAGGATTGATTATGTGCATACTGAGTATGGTGAATTTAGGATTTGTTCCTGACGGATGTATCGAATGTTGTGGTGAAAGTGTACCACCTCTACAGAGTGTCAAACTATTCGAATAGCAGCGTCCGCGGTTATGGACAGTTGGAGTGGCCATACTGTTCCGTCGTCAGATGTTTTCAAAATGACTTATGAAATGATTTATGACTTGACTTGACCACAAGAGGGTTGTGATATGAAATTCAAGTTCTCACTTAGGTGTTATAAAACTTTCAACTAGCTTTCTTTGCTTCTGAACTTAGTTAAGGTAAACCTGGCTTTTTTACAAAATAACCCTAGAGCTTAGTACTTCCTATTCCAAAACCACTTCACTTGTTAGTATTAGTTTGCTAGTACTTATAGAGTACTCATGGCTTTGTCCATGGCTATTCCCGTGGCCAGACTATGAAGAAGAGTATCAAGAGGATGGACAACAGGAAGGTTACGACAACTAGGATCATATACCATCATTAGCATTGCCTCTGACCATGAAGATGGAGCCTCGCCTACGCTATCGTTATTATTATGTTATTCTGATACTTGAATTGTATTAATACTGGATCATGGGATCCTTATTTGTGTAAGACCTTATGTATGGTTTGTAATGGATGATGTACTATAATATACAATCTGTTATGTCTCGCAAAAATGGTAATCCTGGGATTGCGATGTATGGCATAACATGCATCTGGGATTAAAAATCCGGGTGTTGACAATATAGGTTGCAATAACTTAGCCAGATGGACATTTGGTGGTAGGGTGATAGGATGGAACGCGTCCATGGTGGTCTAAGGGAAGGCTTATGAAAGGTCTTGTCTCGATGCATGTCGAGTCTTGTGGGGAAAGTGCACCACATCTCGAGAGGGTAAAACCTAAGTACTTAGCCGTGTCCCCGACAACGGACAATTTGAGCATCAATGACATTGAAGCTATCAAGGATCTCCTCATCCCAATTTCTAAGTTAAAAACTTGTGGGTGAGAAAAGGTAAAGGTTCACCAATGTCTATTGGTGGTTCCTTGGGAGTTTTTGCACAACAAAAACTTAGTGCTTTCAACTGATAAGAAAAACCTATTTTGAGCAAAGCAAGCCTATGCTACACTTAGCCAAATTCATATAGATGTTAGTTACTACTACTCTACTAAGGTATCACTTGCCAATACAATTCCAAATGTATTGACCCACTGTGGCTATAACTTATGATATTGCAGGTTACTCTAATGGAGATTAGGGTTGTGAGTCTACACTCAACATGCTTGCCTGTGGCACATGAAGATGAAGACTTATAGTTATTTACTTTATGCTATGAACTCTTGTACTAGCCTATGGCTATAAGACTATGTTATCTCTCGAACGACAATGTAATAACGACCTTTGTATCTATGTACTTCATCTTAAACTTTCGATGCTAGCATTTGATCCAGGGACTAGCATTGCAATCACATGGACCTTTACCTTATAAAGGTGGGGTCTTACAGGTCATGTCTTTCTTTCGGTCCCTCTTTGCTCCTATATGACATGTTGAAGAGGGTGCCCAGCAAGCTCTCACACACATTCTTCGTGATGTGCATGACATCAAGGCTATGAGGCATACTAAGGATTTTCCAATACGGGAAGTCCCAAAACACGGACCTCCTTTTCCATACCCCCACGAGCGGTCCTGGTGGCTTCTCCCCTCGCTTTCATTTTTTCCCGTTTGAATTTTCCCAGTGCATGGAATTATTTCCATTTTTTCAAAAAATCATCGATCTTTGCCCCACTCCTCTTACGTGGAGGTCCTTGGTCTCTTCCTTACCGTTGATCTGATCTCCATGCTTTCTCCATTGGTCATTCTCGTCTAGCCACATTCTATGCCTCATGTAGATGGTTTTCGAAGACCTAGGATTCTTACCAAGCTATAAAAACGATGTCTTTTCCATGCACCTGACACATGCCTTGTGTACATGGCACACCTAGCACGCAAATATATCTTTATCCAAGATATTCCTGCACATTCGTGATCAACGCGTCTCTTATAGGAAAATATTCTTCAGCGAAGGCGTCCCATGTATCTACCCCTTCGTCCGCCCACAACATGTCTAGCTCCTACTTCAATAGCTCGATATACATATTGATATTGCTCCCTGGCTGTGTCAAACCTTGAATTAGAATAATCATGTGTATGTACTTCGTGTTCATGCGTACCTAGGTGGAAGGTTGTACATCCATACAAACATGGTCCAGGTGCTATGTGTGCTACTCTGGTTACCAAATGGATTCAGTCCATCGGTGCTCACACCCAACCTTATTTTTCTTGTCTCTTTCCCAAAATCTGGGTATTCAACGTCTAATGATTTCCACGGGCTTGCATCCAATGGGTGTGTAAGAACTTGGTTTTCCATTCGTTCTCGATAATTCAACACTGCCTCCTTTCTTTACGCGTGCCAGCGCATGAGCTTTCCATCCTTGCGATCCGAGAAGTACCGCTGTAGACGGGGCTTGAGCGGGAAGTACCACACAAATTTTTGAGGAGCTTTCTTCGTCCCTATCTTGTAACGATTAGCTTCGCACACTGGACATTTGGTCTTCTCTGCATTCTCGTTCCAATAAATGACACAGTCATTGATGCAGAAGTGGTATTTTGTGTACGGTAAATCGAGAGGGCACACGACTCTCTTGGCCTCGTCTAGACTACTAGGAAACATGTTTCCTTCAGGAAAATGGTTTTGCAAGTATTGTAGGAGGTTGTCGACGCTTGTGTCGGTCCATCTGTGTCTTGCCTTCATCCGCAGAATATTGAGTGTCGCACTCAAGAGGAACGCCTCTAGCCCACGACCTGCATCGTACAACAGAGTATTAGAGTCTATCTCTAGTTGCGCCATCTTAGATTTCCATCTATCAGCAGCTCTTGCGTTGGTCCTTGTCTAGTTGAGAAGCAGTTCTTGAAGATAAGGGTCCCTCTTGACTGAGGTTAGCAGAGTATTCGTGTTAGTGTCTTCTACATGTTGTTCACCCTGATATTGGTCTCCAGCATCGTGTGCGGCGGCCTCTTTGTCATCGTCATCATCATGATGCCTTTCTTCCTCGTGATGCTATTCTTCATCATCTTCGTTGTTTGCATGATCTCTTCTTCATCATCACTCATCCACTGAGTGTGGACCTCCATGAAACCATGCCTAAGAAGGTGGTCCTGCAATATGCCTGAAGAGGGGTCGAGCAAGCACTATAGCTTGCTTCTTCGACATGGACATCCTATATTTGTGCGGTTATTTTGATGCATGTTGGCCATCGGGTGTTGCACATACCCATCCATGATTTCCCTTATCAAGATGACCATTGTCGCCTGCACGACAAGATATAGTTGATTACTAGAACCATCATCAATCGGTTGGTTTTCATGGAAAATTTCGGCATTGCACTGCTAGAAACACGGTCTATGGGAAGTGCCAGAAATTTCCCAGAACAGAAATGAATTAACATTCTAGCAAAACAATGGTAACTCATCTCTTTCAAATCTTTGCCAATCATTTTCATACACAATACAATTCCATAGATATGCACACAAATTTTTCCACCTCATCATATGCCAAATAGCCAATTTTATCTGCCAATTCTTAGTTAGTCACCTATTAGGTCGATAAGAATAGACGCGTGTGAGAAGACACGTCGACTGGATCGAAGAGAGTGTAGTATGTTCTACGTCTAGATCTATGAGTGGTGTGAAGGAGAGGGGAGAGAGATCTATATCTATCTAGAAGGGTGGTGCATGTGGGGAAAAAGATTTTCTAAAATATATGAGATATGGTTGGTTAGAATAGCTAAAATAGGAGAAAGGGAGTAAAAAACGAGCTGGGAAGAGAGGAAGATCAAGCTAGAGTGAGCTAGGAAGAGAGAAAAGTGGTGGAAGGGAGTGCATTTATTGCAACTTCCCAGGTTACCGCCGGCGCGCGCTGCCTTGGGACGCCAGCGGTATCTAACTAGATCCGCCGCTTTCACACTCCGACACGCTCGGGGTAACCGGTGGGGCCGGGGTTACGGAGAGGGACTAGCACCGGCGGTTCTAGCAGAAATGCGTTGGGGGCCGACGATAGGGCCGAAAGGGTGGGGCGATATGTCGGAAACGTATCTATAATTTTTTATGTTCCATGCTTATTTAGTATCTACTTTGCTATGTTTTTTCTATGCTTTGAGGTATTTTTATACACTTTCTGGAACCAACCTATTGGCCAGATGCCACAATGCCAGTTGCCTGTTTTCTGCTGTTTTTGGTTTCAGAAAGCTAAAAAATGAATATTCTCGGAATTGGACGTGACAAAAGCCAAAGTTCATATATTCCCTAAACGATATGGAAAATCGAAGACGAGACGGAGGAGGACACCAGGGTGTCTGTAGCATCCCAATTGTCTAACAATTGTAATGCTACTTGGTCTAGTAATATAATGGCTACTTCATATATATAATTGTTGCATCATCATTATATCATGCTCATGTCATCATGCCACCTTGCATTTGAGCATCATATAAAACCCTTTTGTTTTGGTCTTCTCTCATATGCATTGTAAATTGTATTTGCCTCTTGATATTGTATTTGGTTATTGATATACTGTTTAAATGCCCAAGTTGAGTTGGGGGCATATCTTTTATTAACTCCACCACCTTTCTTGTCATCACGCCATAGTTCCACCATCCAACCAAATATGAGCATTGCAATTTATTTGGTCTGACCTCTTGCTCATGTGGGTTGGGATGGATCCAATTCTATTCCACATGCTCTCATATTAGCATCATGTTGTTTCCACATTATTTGATATGTGGAGCCACCTTTGCATGCCTTGTGAGTGGAACCTTTTCCTAGCTTCCATATGGGTTGTTTTGGGGTTATTATCATGTTGGGGTATTTCTGGGACTATTAAACATCTAGTGGAATAAACACACTAGCAAGTCCCAAATATCATCAAATGTGATCATCTCCATCTACTCCATATGGAACTTTCCTTTAAATTCTTTTGCTTGGCTTAATTCCATATTTTTGGGGAATGCATAATAATAATGCCAGGTTAATATTATTGTTCTCACAAAAATAAACATGGCAATAAATATTTTGCATGGGCCATGCAAGTACCACCACAATTAAGTCTTTTTGGATTTTTATCTGAATTCTTGAGTGGTTCATCTCTCTCCCTCTCTCTATTCCTCATCTTCCCCTCCCTTTTCACCTCCATCCTTGCATGGTCATGTGGATCATGCCTAAACCCTAAACCATACCCTCCCTCCCTAATCTTTTCTCCAAAATCTCTCACCTAAGCTAAACCCTAAACCTAACCCCTCATCTACCCTAGTTACACCCTACCACCACCATGGGCATCATCTAACCTAACCCGAGCCCCTCTCTAGCTAACCCTAGTTTCCACCCTCTCTCTCTCGGCCTCCCTCCACTCTCACCTAGCTAGCCCCACCTGGTCACCCTGGTCCAACCCGAGCTACCCTACCCCTCCCCTAGTGCAAACCCTAACCGAGCCTAGCTCCCACCCGAGCTCCATGCCTCCCCTCTCCTTCTTTCTTCTCTCTCTGCCTTGCATGCCCCACCAGCCCGAGCCTCTCCTACCTTCCTGGCCTCACCTTGCCCCACCTGCCAGCTGCCTACCCCCGGGCCAAGCCAAGCCGAGCACGTGAGGGAGAAGAAAAGGTGGCCGAGCCACCTTTTTCTCTTCACCGATCCCCCACGGCACCCCCTCTCCTCTCCCGTCCCTATCTACCCCCTCTCTCGCCTGCTGCCTCCCCCAGATCCACCCTAGATCCCTGCCTCTCCCCCTCTTTTCCTCCACCGCCACCGGCTACACAATCGCCCACCGGCCTCCACCTTCCTCCTCCTCTTATCAGCCGGTGGCGTGGCGCCTGGTGCCGGAAGACCAAGGGCCCTCCCAGATCGTCCTGTGCATTAGCGAGGAGGAGGAGGACCAGAGCCACCAGGCCGACGCTGCTCCGACGCGAAACCCTAGCTCCGCCCGGCGTCTGCCTCGTCGCCGATCGACCGCTCCCCTGCTCGAACCAACCGCACCAACAACCTCCCGGTGAGCTGCTGAGCCTCCGTGACATCCCCTTCCTCGCTCTTACCCTCTGCACTCCGTCCGAACGCCTCGGTGCAAGTCGGCGTCGTGTTTGGTTCTTCTTGTCGTGGCGTCAGAGGCGTATCTAGGCCGCGCTTAACCTTCTAACAACTACCCTCCTCCTAGCGGTAGCCGCACCGCACGCCAGGTCCCGATTCGATCCCAGCGCACGCCCTCAGCTGGGCGAGCACCGTTCGGTCGTCAGTAAGTTTAGAGAAGAACAATAGTGCTGCGACCTCTTTTTGCAGAAAACCCCTTCTGTGTTCTCCCGCTCAACCCGCAATCCTTAGGACCCCACCTGTCGGTCTCGGTGGCAGCTTTGCACAAAGGTACCGCAAGTCTGGGAATCACAACCCGCGGTCCCTGGCTCTGCCGCGTGGCCTCAGCTCGCCCAGCCACTGTCACGTGGACCCCCGTGGCCGCTGGCCCCATTTGTCAGTCGCAGACGCTAGATTAGCTCGCGGTGGGAAAAGCTTTTCTGCGCGCATGTTGCCTAGTCAGCATCTGGCCCACCCGTCAGTGGCTGGGTCTGGATCTGCCTGAGTACAAAAAGTTTCTGTTTATATCTGTTTTAATTTAAACCTTTTTCAAATTAATTCAAATTCAAATTTAAATCTGTTTTCAAATAACTTTTAAAATATAAATCCAAATAATACAAATAATATATGTTTTGAAATCAGAAAAATATGAGGAATTCAAATATGCCATTCAAAATATATTTTGGACACTTTAATTTTTAAGTTGATTAAAATTACAATAAAATGCCCTTTTTCCTTAATTAATTAATAACTTTTGTTTTATAACTTCAAATTTAACAAATAATATGTATAAAATGATTAGCTCGACGAGACCTTTCTGTTTATGCATTCCTTGTTCTGTTTTGCAGCATGCATCATATAAATATAAAATGTACAGCAACTTGTATGAAGTTAAAATGTGGTTAAAACTCAATAAAATGATTTAATCTTGTATCCCACACCTCACCCATGCCATGCTACTTTATTGCCATGCAAATTGTGCATCATTCATCATGGCATGATTGTTTGTTTGTCGCATTTTATTCATATGCTTGTGCACTTTATTTATGTTGGCCCTTGTTTGTTTGGTTCTTCTTCGAATAGACGCTGAGCAGGGGATATATCAGGAAACCCAGGAGCGCTACCCAGATCCGTCCCTCGCTTCAACTGAGCTGCCAGGCAAGCACTACCACATGCTTGCATACATATAGTACCTATTGCCTCTTTCTTATTCTTGCATCATTGAGTCGCGATTGCATTAAACTGAATCCCAAGTATTGCATAGCCTTTACTTTTAAACCCTACCGAAGCTTGTTCCTCCATCCCATGAGCCATTACTACAGGAGTTGTTTGAGCCATGCGAGTCGTAGAACAGCATGTGTAGGGTATGTGAGTGTCTGATGGATAACGAGGTACCTATACAACTTAATCTGAGTAGTAATGGGATAACTAATGAAAGTGGCATCGGTGAGCAATATCTGCTATTTGGTTTTTCATGCTCACTTGTGTCTCGTAGGACCCCGAGTACTTGATTCCTGTTCCTTGAATATTCGCGCTATCCACATCCGGAGGCTTATGAACCCCCGAGCCGTAGCTTGATTCATTCTTATTTCTTGGGGCCACAAAGTAGTTTGGGGCTTTATTACTATATTGTACTTATGCCATGCTTTACTGCTTAATTTAAGATTGTGCGAGGAATGCACTGTCTTAGGTAAGCGGAGTGTTTTCATGTATCGACAAGCCCAGTCACATTTTCGGGTTCCCAGTTGTTTACAGCCATTGGCGCAAACCTTGAGTCCGTCTCGGAGCCGGCCAACTTGTTGCGGTAGCAATGGGGTGGCCCTCGAAATATTTCTGAATCCTGTGATCGCTTTGTCGTGGATGCCTCGTGGGTTTTGATTTGGTTTTCGAGGTTGATCGAGTGTGTGTTGCTATTTGTGCACCTGCAGGTAAAACTTTCAAAGCCGTGTCCGCGGTTATGGGCGACTTGGAGCACGGTTTCTCGATCATAGACAAGTATAACTAAAGTACCGCTTTTAATTTGACTAAATACCGACTAGTAAATAGTGCAATTCTCATGGAATGGATAATAAAAGCCAGCGGATGGGGTTGTTCGTCCGCTTCCTCGTCGGTAAGCGAGGAGGAGGATGGATCTGTTAATATTGCTGTTATAACTGTTGTTATTAATTCACGGACATCCGTCTATCTCTGGTTAGGCGGATGGATAGCGAGTATCTATAGAATTGTTAGGGTTTATCTTTTGCTGCAATTGCGTCACCCCAGGTTGTGTGCCCTTTAGAGGCATAAAGTCTTGCTGAGTACCCCTAGGGTCTCACACGATAAATTGTTTGATTCAGATGAACAGGTAATCTCGCAAGATGGATACTGGGTGGAGGAGACGGACGATGTGGGCAATGATCATTCGGTGTAGAGATTCCGAGAACGGGGATCTGTGGGCGGGATGTGTTTATTTATGGGGCATCTTATGCCGATTTGCTTCTTATCCGTACTCGGATCTTGTTTTCCGCTTCCGCTTGATACTTTGATGTTTGATGTATGAGGAGATATCCTATACTATTATATCTATCTAGGATATCTGGATCTTGCCGTATGGCGTTGCAATTTTCCTTTCTTTTTAGATGGAATGACTCTGAGAACCATTGTATGGTGGCTTGCATACATATCCATTTGTGTATGTAGTTGATCCCTTCGCCTGCCGATTACGCCGCCCGTTCTTGTCCCGATGTTCGGAAATGGTTAGGACGGCCGAAAGGTCTACCTGTGAGTGGCATTTGGGCCCCACCGTACTATTTTAACCATTTCCGCTCATCCAGGCTTGTAACTAGGAGCGTAATTCACCGAGGTAGTTACAGTGTCCTCACCCTAGGTGGGCGCGGGGCCCACCCTGGCTGTGCCCACAGGGGGTGTGGGGCCCCTGGCCCTCCATCGACCTTGCCTCCTTCGCCTATAAGAAGCCCTCGACTCAGAAACCCTAAATAATCGACCAGAAAGCCACGAAAAGTTCCTCTACGCCGCCGCCACCGAAGGGGAGATTCAGGGGACATAAAGTCTCTGTTCCGGCACCCTGTCGGGACGGGAAAGTGCCCCCGGAGTCATCTCCATCGATCTCCACCACCATCTCCATCCCTGTTGCTAATTCCCATGATGAGGAGGGAGTAGTTATTCCTTTAGGCTAAGGGCTCAACCGGTAGCTATGTGTTCATCTCTCTCTCTATGCATGATCTTGTTGTGGTCATGAGCTTTGTAATCAAGTAGATCTACCTTGCTACTCAAGTGCTTCAATAGATCTCTGCTCTCCCCACGTGTGTGAAAGTGATAGCGTGCACACCATGGTGGCACTTAGGGTAGAGTATACATAAATACTCATTGTGCTTTAATAGATCTATGCTTTTCCCCACGTCTGTGAAAGTGAAAGCGTGCACGCCGTGAGTGGCACTTAAGATAGGTTACATATATATTTATCATGAGTATAGTTTAGGGTGGTATCATGAATATAATATATTTATTGATAGTGTTCACTAATGAAAGTATGATCCCTAGGCCGTGTTTCTAAACATTGAAAATCCGTTTACAACTAGATCTGTTGCATGTTTGCTTGCTTCCATCTTTTTGCATTTAGTCTTTTCCTCCGCGTCAGAAGCTCTTTTTTGGCACTGCTTTTTACCACTTATAATTATCCATATCACTCGTATTTCACTATCTCTTCGCCGAACTAGTGCACCTATACACCTGCCACATGTATTGGGTGTGTTGGGGACACAAGAGACTTCTTGTATCTTGATTGCAGGGTTGCTTGGAGGGATACCTTTGACCACTTCCTCCCTAAGTTCTATAAACCTTGGGTAATCCACTTAAGGGAAAATTGTTGGTGTTCTACAAAACTCTGCACTTGGAGTCCCAACAACCGTCTACAAGAATAGAAGTGCGTAGACATCATGGCGGGTTGGGGCTGGCATGGGGTCCGCCGCTTGAACGTCGGTGTGTTCTTGGGTGGCGCGCTGGCACTTCTGGAAAATAGGTCTTCAGTTTGATCTGAACAATGTCAGCAGTCCCGGCCTGTCACAAACCGCGACTAGTGCTAACACTAGTCCCGGGACGTGACGCCTCCAGCGGATAGTAATCGCGATAGCCACTAGTCTCGGGCCGGACCAGACCTCTAGTCCCAGTCTGTAATATGGCCTGGGACTAGTAACCTGGAGCGGGCCAGCTGCTCATTTCGGGGACTATTAGTCCCGGGTCATATCACAGCCCAGGACTATTTGTCCCTCAGTATATATACAACTTCGTGTCCACCTGCCCTAGCCATATGGTGGCCATTTTACTCAAAAAAGCAAGCTGAGTTCATGCCATTTTTTCGCAAGGTTTGTCAAGATCAGTTTGCAACCCCTAAATCCAAAGTTTTAAAAGGTTAGAACTTCATTCTTTCATCTCGTATTGCTACTTTAGCTCTATAATGCTCTAGAAGTATAGAGATATGGATCATGCATGCATGCTCTAGAAGTAGAAGTATTTTGATATGTGTAACAAATTTTGATTAGGCACATAGTTACTGAAAATTGAAATGTGTAATTTTAGAGTTTCAGAGCTTAGAATGGAATGAGGTTTTCACTGATAGAACAATAATCAAAAACTCCACAATTAGCATGTTAATTATTGACTCCAATTCACAAATTGGTGCATGTAAATTTTTCAAAATTCAAAATTAATGCTTTAGAAGCTCTCATTATAACTTGTAATAAATTTATCATGTTGTGTAATGGTTTTTGATATACTTTTACTACAATGCAGATGGTTCGGGAATGGATGTAAGGTACTGACCGATGCTCAGGCGAGTTCATTAATGAAGTGCATGAATTCATCTGTGTTGCTGATGCAAACAAGCGCAATGGTTTTGTATTCTGTCCATGTAGTGGATGTAGGAATCAGAAGGATTACTATGACTCAAAAACCCTTCACAGCCACCTGTTGAAGTCCGGTTTCATGCCCAGTTATAATTGTTTGACCAAGCACGAAGAGAGAGGGGTTATAATGGAAGACAATAAAGAAGAGGAGGAGGATGACAACTATCATGGTTTCCCAGAGTACGGAGATGCTTCAATGGGAGATGCTGAAGGGGAGGCTGAAGAAGAGACACATGATGAACCCGCTGATGATCTTGGTCGGACCATTGCCGATGCACGAAGAGACTGTGAAAATGAAAAGGAGAGGGATAAGTTCAATCACATGTTAGAGGATCACAAAAAGTTGTTGTACCCAAATATAAAAATGGTCTAAAAAAGCTAGACAACACATTGGAATTGCTGCGATGGACGGCAGAGTGTGCTATACCTGACTCCTCATTTGAAATGTTGTTGAAAATGATGAAGAATATGTTTCCAAAAGATAACGTATTGCCCTCTAGTATGTATGAAGAAAAGAAGGTTGTCTACCCTCTAGGTTTAGAGGTTCATAAGATACATGCCTGCCCTAATGACTGCATCCTCTACCGCGGTGAGGAGTACGAGAATTTAGATGCATGCCTGGTATGCACTACACTTTGGTATAAGACCATATGAGATGACCCTGGTGATGTTGAGGGCGAGCCCCCCGAAAGAGTGTTCCTGCCAAGGTGATGTGATATGCTCCTTTAATACCATAGTTGAAACGCTTATTCAGAAACAAAGAGCATGCCAAGTTGTTGCGATGGCATAAAGAGGAACGTAAGTCAGGCAGGATGTTGAGACACCCCGCTAATGGGTCGCAATGGAGAAAAATCAATAGAAAGTACCCGGACTTTGCAGATTATGCAAGGAGTTTAAGGTTTGGTCTAAGTATAGATGGCATGAATCCTTTTGGGGAGCAGAGCTCCAGTCACAGCACCTGGCCCGTGACTCTATGCATCTATAACCTTCCTCCTTGGTTGTGCATGAAGGGGAAGTTCATTATGATGCCAGTGTTGACAAGGTCCAAAGCAACCTGGCAACAACATTGATGTGTACCTAAGGCCATTAGTTGAAGAAATTTTACAGTTGTGGCATGAACCCGGCATACGTCTGTGGGATGAGCATAAGCAGGAAGAATTTGACCTCCGAGCGTTTCTTTTTGTAACAATCAATGATTGGCCTGCTCTTAGTAACCTTTCAGGACAGTCAAACAAGGGATACAATGCATGCATGTACTATTTAGTGGAAAGGGTACTCTAGGAAGTAAATCAACAATATGTAGGGACGAACATTCTTACATTGAAGCACATTACACAGTTCTACAGAATTCTATCTTGGTACCCCGTATATCGAGGAACACAAGAAAATTTTACGCTCCAACAACCCTGGAAAGCATGAATCTTGGATTAGAGATGAACACATGAAGATTTTTGGCGGTTGGTTGCAACATCTCATAAAAAACAACACTCTTGGAGATCAGCTATATTTGTTTTCTAGGTCACCATCTTCGACTAGATCGACTTTCCAAGGGTACGAGATAAATGGGTATACATTTTACACGATCGCCCAAGATCAAAAGAGCACCAACCAAAATAGTGGTGTCCGCTTTGATGCAATAGACAACAATGGGTCAAAGACCACATATTATGGTAACATAGAGGAGATATGGTAACTTGACTATGGACCTACTTTTAAGGTCCCCTTGTTTCGGTGCAAATGGGTCAAGCTGACAGGAGGAGTGGTTGAGGTAGACAAGAAGTACGGAATGACATCGTTGGATCTCAACAATCTTGGGTACTTAGACGAACTATTCGTACTAGCCAATGATGTGGCTCAGGTTTTCTATGTGAAGGACATGTCTACCAAACCTAGAAAAAGAAAAAGTAAGCAAAAGAATACATCAGACGATGAGCGAAAGCGCCACATAGTTCTTTTAGTAAAAAGAAACATCGTGGGAGTGGAGGACAAGACAGACTTGTCAGAAGATTGAGATAAGTTTCATGAAATTTCGTCCTTCGCAGTGAAGGATGACCCAAGTGTCATATTAATGAATGAATATGCTCCATGGATATGGCGGAATCAGAAAGGGACACACGTGAAGAAATGATGTGTAATAATGTAACATTTTATGAATGAAGATGATCCATGTGCCCATTTTTATGTATTAAACACGGTTATGAATGAAGATGCTCCATGACTGCATAGTGTTGTCTACAAACCATCTTGAGTGTGATAGTACCGTTTTGTGGCTGGACCAAGACTAAAGGGGGGCCTTTAGTCCCGATTCGTACTTACCATTAAGATATGATCTCCAAAAGTGTGTGGTCACATATTACGGAGTGCCTCTATGACCAACTTAAAAGACATGCTGGAGGACTGGGCTCTGGCGGCATATCCCTCAGGCTGGCCATAGTGGTGTCCCTGCTCTCACACACCATCTTGTAGCTTGTAACTTCTCTAACTAGATCAATATGCCTAGGAGCTAACTAATTTCACATATTACGGAGTGCCTCTATGACCAGTTTCTTGGAGATGCCGGAGGACTAGGCTCCTCCGGCATCTCCCTCAAACTGGCCATAGTGGTGTCCCTACTCTTGAAGACCATCTTGCATCTTGTAACATCTCTAACTAGATCAATACGCCTGGGAGATAAATAATTTCACATATTAGGGAGTGCCTCTATGACCAGTTTGTTGGAGATGCCGGAGGACTACGCTCCTCTGGCATCTCCCTCAAACTGGCCATAGTGGTGTCCCTGCTCTTGAAGACAATGTTGGAGATGCCTCAAACTGGCTGGAGGACTGGACTCACAAGGATGCCTATTTATAGTACAAGCAGCTTGGCATAGTGTCGACACTCACAACATAATTTCGACACTCACCACTATTATTAGTGCTCACTCGTGTTTTGTCCCGATTGGTGTCTCCAACCGGGACTAAAGGTTCAGCTTTAGTCCCGTTTGGCAACACCATCCGGGAAAAGGTACAAGCCGCATGACATAATGTCGACACTCACCCCTATCATTAGTGTTGACTGGCCCAGCTTGCCGCAATCCCTTCAGTCGCGGTTGTTTTCTCCAACCGGGACTAAAGATGAACCCTCTATTTATATGCATTCACCTCCCGCGGCTTAGGCACCAGGAGTAGTCATCCAGTTTGATTGAGCAAGATGTATTAGTTTCAATACTACGGAATCGGGACTAAAGGCCCCCCTTTAGTCCCGGTCCAGCCACAAACCGGGACTAACACTCAATATATTTATTAATATTAAAAAAACCGAGACTACGGAATCGGGACTAAAGGCCCCCCTTTAGTCCCGGTCCAGCCAAAAACCGTGACTAACACTCAATACATTTATTAATATTAAAAAACTGAGACTACAGAATCAGGACTAAAGACCCCCCTTTAGTCATGCTCATATCTAGCCCTATAGTACGCAGCTTCAGGGTCGTCTTCGTCTTTGTCATTGTCATCGTCGTCGTTGCTAGGTGCACGGGACTGGATCCTCAGCCCAGCCATGGCATATTGTGGGGGCACCTTCCACTTCGACCTCAGATTCACGACGCGTGGTGGAGGGGGCTACCGGACGACGACGCCACTACACCCGCGGCCTTCACCACCGCCACCCTTCTTATGGCTCTGTGGCGACAGCGGGTACCTCAGGCGAGGATAGTTTCCCTCGGCGATGTAGTGCATCACGCTGATGATAGTCCGGTTCGCCAACCATAGGCGGCGGGCGGCTTCGTTGTGGTTCACCGTGGAAGGGCCATCACCCTCGTACCTGGTGAGCTCTTTTTCCCGACGGTTAGCAAAGAAGGCATTCCAGGTGTCATAGTTGTCGGGATCCTACTGGGGATCCATCCGCTGCTCCGGCGTGACATTGTGGAAGAAGTGGTTCGTGATGGCCGCCTGGCATGCGAAACCTTGAGGGACGGGAGGGACAGGAACCCCTCCAGCGCTCAGCATCTAGCCGGTGGGCGGCCGGTAGCCCAGCGGGCAAGGGTATCTAGAGGCGCACAGCGCCTCAGTCTCCTCGAGGGTCAGAATGTCCCAGTAGGCATTGTCCATTGTTGTGAGAGAGGAAGGTGTGGATGTGTGGATAGCCATGGCGCGATCGGCCTAGATATAGAGGGAAAGGGCGGGAGAACTTGGCCGGAAGCGGTGGGAAATGGCGGGAAATATCTTTAGTCCCGGTTAGTGACTACAACCGGGACTAAAAGCTCTGGTAAAAGGGAAAGGGCAGGATAACTTGGCAGGAAGCGGTGGGAAATGGCGGGAAATATATTTAGTCCAGGTTAGTGACTACAACCGGAACTAAATGATGCAAACAAATGTATGGATATTATTTTATGATTCTTTATATTTTTCTAATAATAATAGACATATGATTTGTTTTAGTTGGATTTTTACAATAGGAGATATTATTTTCCAAAGTTTTATATTTGATTTGAATTAAAAAAAGATAATTTACAAATGACACAATTTATAAATGATGCAAACAGATGTATGCAAATTATATTAAGATTCTTTATATTTTTCTGATAATAATAATAGACATATTATTTGTTTTATTTGGATTTTTACAATAGGAGATATGACTTTCCAAAGTGTTATATTCGATTTTAATTAAAAAGGATAATTTACAAATGACACAATTTATAAATGATGCAAATAGATGTATGGAAATTATATTAAGATTCTTTATATTTTTATGATAATAATAGACATATTATTTGTTTTATTTGGATTTTTACAATAGGAGATACGATTTTCCAAAGTTTTATATTCGATTTGAATTAAAAAAGATAATTTACAAATGACACAATTTATAAATGATGCAAACAGATGTATGGATATTATATTAAGATTCTTTACATTTTTGTAATAATAATAGACATATTATTTGTTTTATTTGGATTTTTACAATAGGATATATGATTTTCCAAAGTTTTATATTTGATTTGAATTAAAAAAAGAAAATTTACAAATGACATAAATTATAAATGATGCAAACAGATGTATGCATATTATATTAAGATTCTTTATATTTTTCTGATAATAATAAACATATTATTTGTTTTATTTGGATTTTTACAATAGGAGATATGATTTTCCAAAGTCTTATATTTGATTTGAATTAAAAAAAGAAAATTTACAAATGACATAATTTATAAATGATGCAAACAGATGTATGGATATTATATTAAGATTCTTTATATTTTTCTGATAATAATAGATATATTAATTGTTTTATTTGGTATTTTTAAAATAGGAGATATGATTTTCCAAAGTTTTATATTTGATTTGAATTAAAAAAAGAAAATTTACAAAAAAGACACTATTCGCTGGTTGTGGCTGGACCCGGGACTAGACGGTGCCTGCGCGCGCGAAAATGGAGCGGCCGAAAAACCCTCTATTCCCGGGTCGTGGCTTAAACCGCGACTAATCGCGGTTTAAGCCACGACCCGGGACTAGAGACCCTCTACTCCTGGGTGGTAGCTTAACCCGGGACTAAAGGGTTGTCCCTTTATATACGTCGAAGATGAAGTCGAGAAGGCGCCGACACAGAGAAACACAGGGGAGGTGCTTCCCAATTCCACCGCGTCTCCGCCTCGTCTCCGGCCGCCCCTCCGTGCCGCCACGCTGCCTCTGCCGCCTCAAGATCTGCCGCCTCGCCATCTTGCCGCAAGCCCGTCGTCATTGGCCGTGCTGCCGTGGACGTCGGTTTGTAGTATATTATTTGTTATTATTATCGTTATTGTTTTATTTATTATTGTTATTAATATATATATATGCTATTATTAGTTATTGTTTTAGTAAATATCAGATTTTGTGGTAATATTATATTATTAGGGTTTTATAAATTATTAGTAGTATAATATTTGTGGTAATGTTGTTAGTAGTATATTGTTAGTATAGTAATATTATTTGTATATTATATTATTTGTGGTATTATTGTTAGTAGTATATTATCAATATTATTAGTATATATTATTATAATTATTAGGAACTATTATTTTGTGGTAATATTATATTATTAGGGTTCTGTATATTATTATTAGTAGTATTGTTAGTAGTATATTATTTGTGGTAATGTTGTTGGTAGTATATTGTTAGTAGTAATATTATTTTTATATTATATTATTTGTGGTAATATTGTTAGTAGTATATTCTCCAGACCATTCTGTATCTCCTCGTCATATCCCGGATCCCATCTGAGACTCCAAAAAACATCGAATCCTTAAGTGTATCTCCCTACGGTTCATGAATTATGCAGACATGACCGAGACTCTTCTCCGATCAATAACCAATATAGGAATCTGGAAATTCATATGGCTCCCACATATTTATAAGATTACTTTGCGGTCGAATGAACCATTTACATACGATACAAATTTCCCTTTTTCTGGCGATATTTTACTTATCCGAGGTTTGGTCGTCGTTATCTCTGCATACCTAGTTCAACCTCGTGACCGATAAGTACTCTTTACTCGTTCTTATGATATGTGATCCCTTGTGAGCCAGTCACATGCTTGCAATCTAATTGGATGACATTCCACCGAGAGGGCCCAAAGTATATCTATCCGTCATATGGATGGACAAATCCCACTCTTGAGCCATGTGCCTCAACACATACTTTCCGAATACTCAATGTCACCTTTATAACCACCCAGATATGAAGCGGTGTTTGATATCATCAAAGCATTCTTCCGATGATGGTGATTACCATGATCTCATGGTCGAAGGAATTAGGTTACTATGTATCTGAAAACTTATAGCAATTGAACTATTGAAATGACTTGATATTTATGCTACGCTTATCTATAGGATTATTTCAATCACAACATTCACCTAATGATATGACCCTATTTTTAATAACATCTCAATGTTCATGATCAGAAAACCATGATCATATATTAACCAACAAGCTAGTTTAACAAGAGGCTTTACTAGGGACTCTTTGATGTTTACAAATCACACAAGTATTAATATTTCCTGTTAATACAATTATAGCATGGTATGTAAACATTTATCATAAAGATGAAGATATGATAATAACCACTTTATTATTGCCTCTTGGGCATATCTCCAACAGTTTCCCACTTGCACCAGACTCAATAATCCAGTTTCAAACCTTTGTGCATTCAACACCTATGGCTTTCCGGTGTTGTATTTACACGATTTCTAGTGGTCAACTGATCTTCAGATCTATGTGTAATTGTATGTCTTTGCGTCTCTAAGCATCACTCATTCTCTAATGAGATGGATTTGTATAAATTTGTTCCTTTCGTGAGACCTTTAGTTCCCTGGGGTCAAAACATGTTGATAATATTGTCGTACAATATATCTTCATAGTACTATCCCTCTATGAACCACACCTAGTTTGATAACAAACTATTTGACACAAATGCGCTCTTTTGCTGCTATAATAACATTCATATACTTAGCATTTTGTTGTAGTACCTGTCACAATGTCTTAGCTTTGGAACTCATCCAAATCCATTATGGAACTTACTTTACATCATATTGGGCCACCCTTAGTTTAGATTGAGATAAACTTAATTTGTATTTTTGTGACAAAAATAGTATCAATGTAATACTTTACAATGAACTATGCATATACTTGTCACCTCTACAAAAATAATATATTCTTCGTTCTTCCAAAGGATCATAAGAATATCCTTACTATCGTCCAATAATCATCTTATGAATTATTCTGGTATATGCTCATAACATTTAGAGTATAGGACATATCTAGATGTGTACATATCACAGTATGATTGAAAATACCCTTTGTGATTTCATTCATCAAGTATCAATCTATACTTGAATCTTTGTTTCACTTAACAAGTGTCTATACACTTGAATTCCGATTCAATCCTTTATGTGTGACAAGAACCTTTCTTGTCATTTCCATAATGAACTCATTCAATATCTCATCTATGTACATTTGGTACAACCATATTATCTTCTCAATCTATCCATATAGATATTGACACCAAATATTCGGGTTTTCCCAAGTCTTTCATCGAGATAAAATTCTTAACTTTGTGTTAATAAAAGATGCATCATTTCCAATCAACAATATGTCTTTCACATAATGCATTAAAAATATGTCTTAGCGCTCCCACTTAATTTCTTGAAATGCAAGCATCTTCATTTTCTTCGATGAATTTGCACTCTTTTAACAATTTCATCATGTTGAAGATTCCAACTCTGCGATGCTTATTTCAACCATTGAAGTTTGCATACGCTTTTAGCATCCTTTGAATTAGCAAAACCCTTTGGATCGTCTTATGTACTCATCCTAGGTAACAATTCTAGTAAAATAACTTTGTTTTGTTTGTTCAACTACTATATAACAGAATTATGCTACATTACTGTCTAGACTAAATATCATTGAAGATCAAATCTTGTCATAGTCAACTGCTTGAACATTGTCATAAACTCTTTCCCGACATGTCGACTATTTCATATATGTGAAACATACATGTCTATTTCTTTATAAATACAAACATGATGGTAAGATTTTACTTCTTTATAGAGGGTCTTGCAAGTTCAAAACTTGATCTCTCGTGTATGGAACTATCACGGATTTTATGGCTTCAAGCCAATTTGACAAAGTTAGGGCCCATCATCGCTTATTTGCATGTAGTCAGTTCATCATTTTCAAATAATGATATAGGTCTCAAATCTTGGTATTTGATTGTTTACCCGACCTACTTGGTTCAATAGGAACTTAAACCTCCATGACCACAACCTTTGAGGCACGTGAGCCATGAGCATTGTTGCTGTCTCCAGAATGCTTTCTGGTGTTGTGCAACTTAGCACATATAGCTAAGGTTCTTTTAACCTTATCAAGGCCCTATTGTCCTCCCACTTAACTTTTCACGAAAAATTCCTTCTTAAGAAACTTAACGTTCTAAGCGACAACCACTTTTGTCTTTTTGGTGTTTATGGAGGAGTACTCAATGGTTATTCGAAATAACATATAAAGACATGTTCATCGGGCTTTGGTTTCAAACATCTTTCTTAAGCATGGCATACTAATATTTAAGAAAAGACAACTTGGGCTTTATCCCAAACCATAAATTTATATGGTGTCATTTCAACGGATCATGATGGATCTCTTTTCAGTGAAAAAGCGGTAGTCTAAAGATTTCAATCCTTAAAATATAATGGAAGTTTTATAGTTCTCCCACCTTTGATATCACCATGTGAAACAAGGTTTTATTATATATCTCAAACACTCCATACTCACATGGTGTTTCAGGAAATGCAAATCCATGGAACGATTCCTCAAATCTTAGGTCTTGTGCTAAACTTCTAACTCAAATATCTTCCTTTGTGATCCTATCATAAATTCTTTATTTTCTTGTTACATTGATTTTTCACTTCATCTTGAAAGTCTTCAAACTTTTCAAAATTTTCACACTTCATCCTTATTAAGTAAATATTCATATATTCACTCAAATTTTCAGAGAGACCATATGAAGTTGAAATACATCGCTCTCGACTACACATAATGGGCTTCATACATCTATATTTACAAGTTCCAATAAGATAGTCATTCGTTCACTTTTGGCCTATGAACAGAGTTTTAATTATCTCTAGGAAAGTTTCAGAAGCGTCATTTGATCAAAATCAAAAGACTCCAAAATTCCATCCACATGGAGTTTCTTCATGTTTACTTTCCAATATAATTTAAACGACAATGTCACTTCCTAAGTGATCTTTCAATCAATTGTCTTTCGACATTTTTAGCACTTGTTTTATGGATGTGATTTATCCAACGATATTTGTAAATCATCCATATTTTATGGATTACGGCAAATATTTGAACAACCCTTTTATTCTCATAATACCTGATAAAACAAATCTTGAAGGCAAGCTTTGATGTCAACAAGAAACACATCAACACTTTATTTGTTCTCAATGAACATCATCACATATTCTCTTGCTAGTTACTTAGGCCATTGCAGTTCATAAGTTGTGTTGTTTCGTATGACGATTCACACCAAAAAATTCAGTATCCAATACTTAAGAACCACATTGTTTAACAAGCAAAGAATATAGCCATAACATGTATATCTTCTATATACCTCAGCTGAACAATTCTGGTATTTTCTCTTCTGCTAAATATTTCTTAGATTTCTATTTCAATATTTCTTTATCCTTTCAAAAGAATCTATCAACATTAACAATGGCGCCATACTCATGACACATAGTCCAAAGCGTGTATAGCTAAATACCAACGTCTTTGGACTTGAACTTGAAGTAGATCACCATCATCAAATGATTGGTGTTCTTTCAAATTCCATTCTTTAGTAATCTTTCAGTATAGCAAACATTTTACGTACATCAAATATTCATCCTTATCATGGAACTATTCATGATCAAGCTATTTTAGCTTATAACGGTGAATCGCGAGTATAACGTTGCTCTCCAGAACCTTTTGGAGTATCGCGAGTATAACGGTGTCTCCAATCTTTTGTAAATTCTCATCAAATATGAGACCATAAATATTTGCCATATTATACTCTCTCATGTTGCAACCAAAACATCGTTTCAGATATCGCAATATCTTCCACACATGATGGTTTGTGAAACAATTCTTTCAGCTCCCCGATAACCTTGATATTAAAACATTCTTTTGAAAATCAAGAATCATGGAGACAAACATGATACTTATATAGCAACACAGGAATTGTTAGTCTTGATTTAATACCAATTATTAAACTTCACGGAGTAATCGGAACTTACTGAAAGTTTGCAATAGGACCTTTTAAACTTTAGATTAACACTTCAAAACAATACGATACCAGTTCGTGAAGTACCTAACCAGAATTCTATAGTTCTATTATCTCAATTATAACTACGCGGAAGGTGGTAAACAGATGCCAATGACTACAAAAACTATGCAAATTTACTTTGATTTAATTTATGATAAATAGTGTTCAACATTTAATCATATTGCTGTCGAACTCCCACTCAAAACAATATCCCTCACATTGTTTTAGTGATCACACGAACCAAATCCACTACATCAAATCCGATCATCACGAGAGATGTTGTAGTTTCAATGGCGAACAATCAACATGTTCATCATATATACTATATGACTCATGCTTTACCTTTCGGTGATCTGTGTTCCGAGACCATGTATGTACATGCTAGGCTCGTCAAGATTAACCTTAGTTTCTGCATGAGCAAATCTCGCTTGCTCCTGTTGTATGCACACATTGATTCTATCACACCCGATCATCATGTGGTTCTTCGAAACGACGAGTCTTGGTAACGGTGCTAACTAAGGGTGAACACTTTACTTGATAATTTTGTGAGAGGGATACTCTTATAATGCTACTGACGCAATCTAAGCAATACAAGATGCATAAAAGGATTAACATCACATGCAATTCAAAATATGTGATATGATATGGCCTTTCTTCTTGTGCTTCTGATCTCCATCTTCAAGCAGGAACATGATCTCCATCATCACCGGCGTGGCGTCAAGGTCAGTGGCACCGCTCCATGGTTGTCGCCCACCAGCATCAACTATTAAAACTACTTTGAATAGTAGACACAAAGGTCTCAATAGAATTAAAAGACAACCATAAGGCTCCTGCTGGTTGCCAACTTACAATAAGGAACATTGCATACATCATATATAATCACAATCATGGGCATATCACATCACCGCACACCCCTACAAAACAAAGTTAAACGCCTCTACATTGCATATTTTATGTGGTTTGGGGCTGTCAATAAGTACCGCTCTAACTTACGAACAAGAACCACAATGTTGATGTTTGAACTATCAAGTGCCTGTGATAAATTAAATCTTTATAATGATGGGAGAGGCAGACACCCGCAAATCCACTTATGCAATACAAGTTGCATGTTGAGCGTGGACCAAGTCTCATGAATGATGTCATGTAAGGTTAGCCCGGGCCGCTTCATCCCACCATACAATAAAATTGCAAAGTAGACAAAAATCAATTGATAATAAAAACACCACCGCCCACAATGACCATTGTGTTCTACTTGTGCAACATATCTACATATAGACTTGGCTCTAATACCACTAAAGGGGTTCGTAGCATGGAAAACAAAAAATTGCTACCGCATGAACACATACAAGCCAATATCTATCTACTAGATTGTAGCAATGGGTCGATTAGAGTACTCATCCTCGAAGATTCCAAAGTGGTTAACGAGAGCAGATTCTCGTGGGTATTGTAGTCGTTCACTTGACGATCTCAAGATCGCTTAGACGATCCTTCCAGTGACGTGTTCTGGGAGTGCTCCTGCAGTTAGTCACACGTTCGATACTCGATTAAGACCTTCCTCTCCCTTGTTCCAGCAGGCAACGGAGGTTGTAGTTCTCCCCTCATGATTCCGTCAGCACGACGACATGGTGTAGGAGTTAGAGGGAAGATGGGGTAGAGGGGTTCTCCTTAAGCCGGAGCATGTAGGATGGGGTAGAGGGGTTCCCGGCATTCTAGGGTTTAGATGCCAGAGAGGAGGAGGCTTGGGCGGCGGCTGGCGGCGTGTTGTCTTGGAGGGTCAGCCCCCTCCCCTCTATTAATGATAGGGAGGGGAGGTCGAACCCTCCCCAAACTCACTCTCCTACTTGGCACGTGGTGGAGGGAGAGGAGGTTTCCTCTCCGCCCTCCACCAAGATACATTGTCCTAGTTTGAATTTTCAAACTTGCCTTTTGACTTTCAATTTTCGAGTTTGATTTCTCTCTTTTATTTGCATAGCCCTTTAACCTAGGACATGATACAACCATTCCACTTTGTCATGACTCATTCATGTACCCTTCCCCTTACGGTTCGGTGAACCTTCTAGACCCTTCTAGATCATTCTGGCGAAAACACCGGAATCATTCCCGAACTCCGAAATTGCACTTTCCTTATATAAACCTTATGCTCCGGATCATTCCGGATTTCCTCGTGATATCCCAGATCCCATCCGAGACTCCAAACAACATTCGGCCTTCTTACTCACATTCCATATCTACTAAACAACATCGAATCCTTAAGTGTGTCTCCGTACAGTTCGTGAATTATGCAGACATGACCGAGACTCTTATCCGATCAATAACCAATAGTGGAATCTGGAAATTCATATGGCTCCCACATATTTCTACGATTACTTTGCGATCTAATGAACCATTTACATACAATACCAATTTCCCTTTATCTCGCGATCCGAGGTTTGATCGTCGGTATCTCTGCATACCTAGTTCAACCTCGTTACCCATAAGTACTCTTTACTCATTCCTATGATATGCGATCCCTTGTGAGCCATTCACATGCTTGCTAGCTAATTGGATGACATTCCACCGAGAGGGTCCAGAGTATATCTATCCGTCATATGGATGGACAAATACCACTCTTGATCCATGTGCCACAACACATACTTCCTGAATACTCAATGCCACCTTTATAACCACCTAGTTACGAAGCGATGTTTGATGTCATCAAAGCATTATTCCGGTGATGGTGATTAGCATGATCTCATGGTTGAAGGAATTAGGTTACTATGTATCTGAAAGCTTATAGCAATTGAACTATTGAAATGACTTGATTTTTATGCTACACTTATCTATATGAGTTTGTGCATCACACCTTTCTCCTAATGATATGACCCTGTTGTTAATAACATCTCAATGTTCATGATCAGGAAACCATGATTATATATTAACCAACAAGCTAGTTTATTAAGAGGCTTTACTAGGGACTCTTTGATGTTTACAAATCGCACAAGTATTAATGTTTCCTGTTAATACAATTATAGCATGGTATGTAAACATTTATCATAAAGATGAAGATATGATAATAACCACTTTATTAGTGCCTCTTGGGCATATCTCCAATAGTAAAAACACCTCAGGTTTGTTACAGGAAGTATGGATGTATGTTATAGGAAGTGTCGTGGTGGTGTCACGACATATGCCATGTATAGGCTAAAGATGGGCCGAATGTACACTAGTGGAATCTGGGGAGGGATAGTGCGGTTAACACCGCACACGAAGAACACACATAGAGACACGATATACCCAGGTTTGAGGCTCTCCTTGTGAGATAAAACCTCTACTCCTGCATCTAGATCTTATATTATGATCAAAGGACAAGTACAATGGCTCCTTGAGATGTATCAAGAGGAGTAAGAAGAAGAGAGAGCTCCTATCTTTATCTCTTCTACTCTCTGTATCTGAAAATGAATCGACCCCTCCTATGGAGGCCCTAGTGCACCTTATAAAGGGGTGGCTAGGATACATCTATATCTTATGTGGAAAGCATATTCTTAGCATATTCGTATGGTGTAGAAGTAGTTGGCAAGCCAGATCCTGTTAACATCATGGAGTCACTCGATGGGACTTGACCTGCCCATCCCTTAAGACCGTTGGCGGTCTGACACTTCCCATGTGGGAATCCTGTACCCAGGCCTCGTTCCAGGTTTTGGGGGAACACCTTGACTTAGATCTTATCCTCTAGGATTTTACGAGACGTCTCTGTCTCTTCCGTCTAACACCCCTCCTCTTGCTTCGTCACCCCTAAGTCGCCCCAGAACGTCGTTCATTATGCTTAAACACCTCCTGCTTGCTCACAACCCTAAAGTCGCCCTAACTTGGATGACTCGGCACGGTAGCACCTGCAAATAACATAACAACATAGATATTGTGCCGACATATAGGATATTTCGGCAGGCTCTTGACGGGTTAACCTAGCTTGGGTAACTCGGCCTTCATTCGTCTGACCCAGATCAGTCGGATTATAACTCTATGAACATTGAATTTATACCCTAGCTTGACCCTACCTGGGTCATCCCCCCCAACATTCATCCCCGAAGCTGGTGCGATCTTAGCAGCTTTAGCTGATGCAGCCACAAAAGGTTCAATCTTATTCTGATACTATTCACTCTGCCGACATTTTCATATGTCGGCCATTTCCAAGTATTAATCAGCCTTACTACTTCTTGACTAGCTAATCTCATTGGTCTTCCTTCACCTTATCCGAGTTAGATTTCACCTGAAGGGAATATTTTCTTATCGAAGTTATCCTCCTTAGATTATATATTTTTCTCTTTATCATATGTGTATTAGTAATCATTGTGTTACCCCTCATTTTAATGGCCAAAACACTATTCCCCGTCATGCCCTGTCAGTTATCACTTCCACACATCACTTCGCCACGTGGCCCCTTGATTACTATTGCAGTCACAACATGCGCCTGTGCCTTTGCTCATTGTAACCGTGTGTGTAGCAAAGTCTTCCCAATTGTTCTTGCGAAATACAGGCACACATCATGGGCCTGGTGGTCACAACGAATCCCACTACCCACAAGGCGTCGCGTGGTTAAAGAGAGGAGAGGCGGAAAACCCTTGTTCACTTTCCCTACTCCCGCTCCTTCTTCCTCCCAGGGTTGCCGCCGCCTCTGCTTTTGGCAATGCATGACCACGCTGCTCCTCTGCCTCCTCTTTTCTTCTCCATCTCAGGCCAACACCGCCTCCACATGACCGTGGCACTCCTTTCCTTGCGCCCCTAAGTCGAGCATATCATCGGAGGACAACGAGCTCAGGGAGATGGATCCCCAAGATCTCGCCATCACATAGCAAGAAGAAGAGGTCAACTTTGAGCGTGGAGCTTGGGAGGGCTCCAACATTACCCATGCAGAGATTGACTGGCTCTAGCGGACCCGCGAATTCCTCTAGAGGTCTATTGCCACATCCCCGACGATGAGAAAGTTCCCGTCGTGGAGATTGGTGAGTATGTTGTCTTCGTGGCCTACTTCACTAAAGGATTTGGGATCCCCGCAAGCAATTTTTCCCAAAAGTTCATTGAAACGTTTGGCCTTCAACCTCACCATCGCTCAGCTAATTCCATCGCCTCTCTCTCTTACTTTCATCTCCTGCTGCAAGGGATACCTCGGCCTCTTGTTGTAGGGTTCGCAGCATAGAAAACAAAAAAAATTCTACGATGGGAACAACTATGTACCAAGATCTATCTACTAGATACAAACAACAGGCGGATGAATATCCTTAGAGAACATACCCTTGAAGATCAAGAGGAAGTCCTAGCGCCGCAAAACAACGACGCATCCATGCTCGCACACACGTACGAGGCAACGAGCAAACTCCGCCTCCTCGCTCCAGCGATGCAGCAGAAGCACAACTCTTTCTTGCCAAATAGCCACCGGGAACATGTATCTTGCTAGTCCAAGACCATGGGGGATAAATACTAGAGGGGGAGAGAGATCCTTCACGAGGAGGTGTGCTTTGAGAGGATGAGAGGGGGGTCTTTTATAGGGGAGAGGGGGGACCCAAGGGGCATGGCGCCCAGCCATGGGGCTGCCCCCACGTCTTCCACAATCATCTGGGTGGACACTCCACTCACTCAAATGCCTTTCAATTCCCTCCACTAAAAAACCCACTTAAATTCCCATTAAATTTCCACCAAATTTAATGCAAACTCTCATTAAATAAAACTCCGTTTATTTATTCAGAATTTTGTCAATAACTTTAATGACAAACATTCAAATATAACCCCTTGCTAGTATTTCATTTCACATGCAGAAAAACTTTCTGCAATTTCACCTGAAAACCTGTTTTGGTATCTAGTGAAATAAATTCCTGCGCTTGTTATTCTTTCCGGCATTAAACTTTTGCTCCAATTGGATGTCGGTGTCTCTTAAGTGTGCCACCCTATGGTTCGCTAATAATGCGGACATGATCGAGGCCCTTCTCCGATTAATAATCAGAAGCAGGATCTGGAGACCCATATTGACTCCCACACATTCAACGATGACTTTCTTGTGATCGTCGGAACCTTTTATGCTAGTATCTTAATCCTTTTGTTTCGCGATATATTTCATGTCCGAGATTCGGTCATTGGTATCTCCATACCTAGTTTGATCTCGTTACTGACATGCACTCTTTTCTTGTTCCCGTGATATAACATTCTAGTGATCAAATCACTTGCTTGCAAGCTAATCAATGTGATATCACCGAGAGGGCCCAGAGCATATTTATCCGTCATCGAGATGAAAAAATTCCATTCTCGATCCATGGGCCTCAACATAATACTTTAGTAGTCCTGAACCCATCTTTATAATCACCCAGTTACGGTGTGACTTTGATGTTATCAAGAAACTCTTCCAGTGTTAGTGATTGACATGATCTCATGGTCTAAGGATTAGGATCACTTTGTAAGTTGTTATAGCAATACAAACTCAATGACTTTGATCGTAATGCTATACTTCGGAAGAATGTTCATCACACCATTACATTAATGTTGTGACCTCATTATTAACAACATCCAATGTCCATGATCAGGAAACCTTTGATCATCTTGTTAATCAACGAGCTAGTTTATAAGAGAGGCATAACTAGGAACTTCCTTTTTGTTTATTAAACACACATGTATTAACTTTTCCGTATTAATAAAATTATAGCATGCAAAATAAAAATTTATCATAAATAAGGAATACGATAATAACTACTTTATTATTGCCTCTCGGGGATATTCCCTTCACTTGCCTTGCGTAAACATTTGGGCAAAGTATTTTTAGCTTCGCTCCAACGTTGTTCCCTCTCTGTGTGTTCCCCCCCGTGAGAAACCTATAACCCAATGCGGGGTTGCTTCTATTACACCCTGGACAATGTCTGTTTTCCCCTGAATCCAAGGCCTTGACTCGTGCAAGAAGTGGTTGAGGCCCTGCCGAGATAGCTTGGGTTTTGACCCGAAGACTAAAAACCAGTTCGTCAATGAGGTTAATGCCTACTTAGTCGAATTGAAGAAAGTCGGGTTATTCGGTGATGACCTTATGGCCACATTTATGAGCCACCGAGTTTGTCCCCTCTAACTCTAGAGTCATAAAATGTGTCATATGAGTGGCCAACTCGATCCTAACCAAGTCTCCACCATCGAGTTAACCCAAGATCAGGACTGCAAACGGGACAAGGCCATCTCAAGAATAATATTACCGAAGAATTGGAATGGTGCATGGAGCCCTTCAGCCGAGAAACTCCAGCTCCGATAGTAAGGAACTAAATCACTCTTACCATCATATTTCATATGTTGGCTGATTTAGCTCAATTGCCTTTTTTTGTTGTATTGTGTATAAATTTATTCGGCAAGATGCCGAGGATAAGGAGAAACCTCCTAGCACATGGGTTAAGGATCGCGATACCTCGGATTCTGAAGATCCGGACTCCAAGGATTTCATGCCTATCCAGGATGTTGGCTCCAGCCGCTCCCATGGTAAGACTCCTATCTTAGGACCATTAAGGGAATGGCCATATGATGATGATGATGAGGATGAAGAATGTTAGATTCTTAAGGTATATGACCCAATACCAATATCATTTACCAACCCGCCTTGTTCTACATCAGCTAACCCGGTTGGTGAGGTGGCTCATGTTGTTGTGGGAGGTAAAGCTGCAAAAAAGAAACTGGCCTCGTCCTCTGTCCCATAGCCCGAGTCACCTAAGCCCAAGAGGCTCAAGCATAGGATCAAGAAGGTCCAGAAACAGAAGGAACCTCTTGCTAGCACTGGGTAAGTTTCTTCTTCTCGGTCATTTCTACATTTCTTGTTTCTCTCTTTGTTTTTACTCTTTTTATCTCATCATTTCTACTTGTAGGGCCGCTCTGAATATTCCGCAAAGTGACTCTAGCATGGCCTCTCCACTTGTTACACCACCCTCTCCCCTCCTTAGGATGATACTTGGATTCCTAGCCCAATCCGGGTCAATACTCCTCCAGCACCAGATATGAACATTATTTCGCAAGAGGGTGAAACCGAGGTCGGATGGATGAGTGGTGCTCTAGTTGATGATGCTATGCTGGATCAGCAGGGAAACACTTCGGCTTTTAACAGAGATACTGATGTAGGGTTTCGTAGCATGGAAAACAAAAATTTTCTACCGCATACAAACAAACAAGCCAAGATCTATCTACTAGATTGTAGCAACGAGTCGATGGAATAACTCACCCTCGAAGATTCCAAAGTGTTTAACGAGAGCGGATTCTCGTGGGTGATGTAGTCGTACTCTTTCCGATCTCAAGATCGCGTAGATGATCCTTCCGGCGCTGCGTTCAAGCACTCCATGATCGGTCACACGTTAAATTTTCGGCGAAGACCTTCCTCTCCTTGTTCCAGCAGCGGAGGTTGTAGCACTCTCCTGCGATTCCAGACAACGGCGTGATACCGGAAGTAGAGGGGAGATCTCGCAGGGCTTCGCCTTAAGCCGGAGCGAGTATGGTGGAGTATGAGAGAGTCCCTCGGTGTTCTAGGGTTTAGACACACCAAGGAAGGGGCAAGTGCCGGCGGCTAGGGTTTCACCTAGGCGGCGGCGGCGAGTGCCCTAGGGCTGGCGGTGGCTTGGAGGTGGCGGCGGCTTGGTACTAGGGTTTGGAGGAGAGGATCTTGTGTGTCTCTAGGAGGGAGCCCTGCCCCTCCTTATATAGGTGGAGGGGCCGGCCGGCCAAGGGGAGGGAGAGGAGTCCCTCCCCAACTCGGCTTGGAGGTGGGCCGCCGGTTGGAGGAGGGAACTCCTCCCCAACTCGGTTTCCCCCTTCCTCCTCTTTTCCTCTTTCCAAATTTAGCCGTTTGACTTTTCAAACTAGCTATTTGACTTTTCAAACTAGGATTTGAATTAATCCTTTATTTGGTACAGCGATGACACTTAGTACATGATGCAATCATACCAACTTGATACAACACATTCATGTACCCTTCCCCTCCGTAGTGCCGGACATTCCGGAACATTCTAGAACATTTCCGATGAAAACACCGGAACCATTCCCCAAATCCGAAACGGGACTTTCCTTATATGAATCTTATTCTCCGGACCATTCCGGATCTCCTCGTGATATCCCGGATCCATCCGGGACTCCGAACAACATTCGGTCTCTTTCTCATCATTCCATAACTACTCAAAACAACGTTGAATCCTTAAGTGTGTCTCCCTACGGTTCGTGAATTATGCGGACATGATCGAGACACTTCTCCGAAAAATAACCAATAGAGGAATCTGGAAATTCATATGGCTCCCACATATTTCTACGATTACTTTGCGATCAAATGAACCACTTACATACGATATCAATTTCCCTTTGTCTCACGATAGTTTACTTATCCGAGGTTATGATCGTCGGTATCTCTGCATACCTAGTTCAACCTCGTTACCGATAAGTACTCTTTTCTCGTTCCCGTGATATGTGATCCCTTGTGAGCCAATCACATGCTTGCAAGCTAATTGGATGAGATTTCACCGAGAGGGCCTAGAGTATATCTATCCGTCATATGGATGGACAAATCCCACTCTTGATCCATGTGTTTCAACCAATACTTTCCGAACACTCAATGCCACCTTTATAGCCACCTAGTTACGGTGTGGTGTTTGATGTCATCAAAGCATCCATCCGGTAAAGGTGATATGCATGATCTCATGGTCGAAGGAATTAGATTACTATGTATCAGAAAGCATATAGCAATTGAACTATTAAAATGACTTGATCTTTATGCTACGCTTATCTATAGGAGTATGTCCATCATATCATTCTCCTAACGATATGATCTTGTTGTTAATAACATCTCAATGTTCATGATAGGGAAACCACAATCATCCATTAACCAACAGGCTAGTATTATATAGAGGCTTTACTAGGGACTTCAAATTAAGTTCACAAATCACACAAGTATTAATGTTTCCTTGTTAATACTATTATAGCGTGAATGTAAACATTTATCATAAACACAAAGATATAATAATAACTACTTTTATTATTGCCTCTAGGGCATATCTCCAACAGTCTCCCACTTGCACTAGAGTCATCTAATCTAGATTACATGGTAATATACCGAACACCCATGGTAGTTTGGTGCTGGTCATGTTTTGCCCTCGGGAGAGGTTTAGTCAATGGATCCGCCACATTCAGATCTGTGTGTACTTTGCAAATCTTTATATCCCCATCTTGGATATGTTCTCGATTAGCGTGAAAACGTAGCTTGATATGCTTCATCTTCTTGTGTGACCTTGGTTCTTGCGCATTGGCTATGGCGCCCATGTTATCACAGTAGATAGACATTGGGTCCAACGCACTAGGAACCACACCCAGCTCTGTAATGGACTCTTTCATCCATATCGCTTCTTGTGAAGCCTCTGAAGCAGCCATGTATTCCGATTCAGTTGAAGATCTCGCCACAACGCTTTGCTTTGCACTCCTCCAGCTAACTGCTGCACCATTCAAAATAAATACGTATCCAGATTGTGATTTAGAATCATCCGGATCGGTGTTCCAACTAGCATCGGTGTAACCATTAACAACGAGCTGTTCATCACCTCCATAAGAAAGAACCATATCCTTAGTTCTTCTCAAGTACTTAAGGATGTTTTTGACCGCTATCCAATGATCCACTCCTGGATCACTTTGATATCTGCTAGTTAAACTAATAGCATATGCAATGTCGGGTCTAGTACATAGCATGGCATACATTAGAGATCCTATGGCTGAGGCATAGGGAGTCTTCCTCATCCTTTCTCTATCTTCTGCCGATGTCGGACTTTGAGTTTTACTCAAGGTCGTATTGGGCAACATGGGCAAGAACCCTTTCTTGCTATCTTCCATTCCAAACCTCTTTAGAACTTTGTCCAAATATGTACTCTGTGACAATGATATTTGGCATTTCGATCTATCTCTATAAATCTTTATGCCTAATATGTAAGCTGCTTCACCAAGATCCTTCATTGAAAAACTATTATTCAAATATTCCTTGACACTATTAAGAAGGTCTACATCATTCCCAATCAATAATATGTCATCCACATATAGTATTAAGAATGCTACAGAGCTCCCACTCACTTTCTTGTAAATACAAGCTTCTCCATAAGTTTGTATAAAACCAAAATTTTTGATCACCTTATCAAAACGTTGATTCCAACTTCGGGATGCTTGCTTCAATCCATAGATGGACCGTTGAAGTTTGCATACCTTGTTAGCATCTTTAGGATCAACAAAACCTTTGGGTTGCATCATATACAACTCTTCATCAATGTCTCCATTGAGGAATGCTGTTTTGACATCCATCTGCCATATCTCATAATCGTAATATGCAGCGATTGCTAACATAATCCTCACAGACTTTAGCTTCGCTACTGGTGAGAAAGTCTCATCGTAGTCAACTCCTTGAATTTGACGAAACCCTTTTGCGACAAATCGAGCTTTATAGACAGTAACATTACCATCAGCATCTGTTTTCTTCTTGAAGATCCATTTGTTCTCGACAGCCTTTCGGCCATCCGGTAAGTCCACCAAAGTCCATACTTGGTTTTCGTACATGGATCCAATCTCGGATTTCATGGCTTCTTGCCATTTATTGGAATCTTGGATCATCATCGCTTCCTCATATGTCTCAGGGTCATCGGTGTTGTCCACCAACATGACACTCATAACGGTATCATACCAATCTGGAGTGGTACGAGTTCTCGTTGACCTGCGAGGCTCTGTAGCAACTTCAACCGAAGTTTCATGATCATCATCATTAGCTTCCTCTCTTATTGGTGCAGGCACCACAGGAACTTCTTCCGGTGCTGCGCTACTCGCAATTTCGAGAGAAGGTTCGACAACCTCGTCGAGTTCTACTTTCCTTCCAGTCACTTCTTTCGAGAGAAATTCCTTCTCTAGAAAGGATCCATTCTTGGCAACAAAGATTTTGCCTTCGGATCTATGATAGAAGGTATACCCAATAGTTTCCTTTGGGTATCCTATGAAGACGCATTTTTCCGCTTTGGGTTCAAGCTTGTCCGGCTGTAACTTCTTTACATAGGCTTCGCCCCAAACTTTAAGGAACGACAATCTAGGTTTCTTCCCAAACCATAATTCATACGGTGTCGTTTCAACGGATTTAGATGGTGCCCTATTTAAAGTGAATGCAGCTGTTTCTAATGCATAACCCCAAAATGATAGCGTTAAATCTGTAAGTGACATCATAGAACGAACCATATCTAAGAGAGTTCGATTACGACGTTCGACACACCATTACGCTATGGTGTTCCGGCGTGTCAATCGTGAAAGTATTCGCATTTCTTCAAATGCTCGCCAAACTCAGAACTTAGATATTCACCTCCACGATCATAACGTAGAAATTTAATCTTCTTGTTACGTTGATTCTCTACCTCACTTTGAAATTCCTTAAACTTCGAAAGTTTCGGACTTATGTTTCATGAAATAGATATACCCATATCTACTCAAGTCATCCGTGAAGGTAAGAACATAACGATAACCATCACATGATGCTACACTCATTGGACCACATACATCGGTATGTATGATTTCCAATAAGTCCGTAGCTCGCTCCATCATACCGTAAAATGGAGTCTTAGTCATTTTACCCATCGACATGCTTCAGATCTTTCAAGTGATTCAAATCAAGTTATTCAAGAAGTCCATCGAATGGAGTTTCTTCACGCTTCACTCCAATGTGACCAAGACGATTGCCACATATAGGTCGAGTTATCGCTCGATTTCAAACGTTTAGCCTCAATGTTATTAATATGTGTATTTCCACTATAGAGATTCAATAAGAATAGACCATCTATCAAAGGTGCATGTGCATAAAACATATTACTCATATAAATCGAACAACCATTATTCTCGCCTTAAACAAGTAACCGTCTCGCAATAAACAAGATCACGATATAATGTTCATGCTTAACGCAGGCACCAAATAACAATTATTTAAGTATAAAACTAATCCCGATGGTAGATGAAGGGGTAGCGTAACCGCGATCACATCAACCTTTGATCCGCTTCCAACGCGCATCGTCACCTCGTTCTTCGCTAGCTTCCGTTTATTCTGCAGACCTGTTTGAGTTACAAATATGAGCAACCGAACCAGATTCAAATACCTGGCACTACTATTTAGTACTAGTGAGATACACATCAATAACATGTATATCGATATACCTTTATTTTGATGTTGCCGTTCTTCAAATCCGCCAAGTACTTTGGGCAATTCCGCTCAATTGACCTTCTCCTTGAAGTAAAAGCACTCAAGATCGCTTAGGTCCAGCCTTGGTCTTCTTTGTCGGTGTGGTAACTTTCTTACCACCCTTATTGAAGTGTCCCTTCTGCTTAGACTTGCCTTTCTTGAATTTGGTGGTCTTATTGACCAACAACACTTGGTGCTCTTTCTTGATCTCCACTTCTGCAGACTTCAACATGGCAAAGAGTTCTGGCAACATCTTGTTCATGTTTTGCATGTTGTAGTTCATCACAAAGTTCTTGTAACTTGGTGGCAGTGATTGGAGGACACAGTAAATCCCCAAAGCATTGGGAATCACTATACCCAAGCTTTGAAGTTTGTTTGCGTGCCCAGACATCTTAAGCACATGCACGATTTGAGCTGCCCTCTTCCATCTTGCAGTTAAAGAAATTTTCAGAAGCCTCATAGCTTTCAATTGCCGCATGAGTCTCAAAGATCAATTTGAGATCCTCGACAATATCATATGGGTCTGAATTCTCAAACCTTTTCTGAAGCTCCGATTCTAAACCATACAATATAGCACACTGAATCGTGGAGTAATCGAGTCTTCCGAGTGAGGTAAACATTCTTTACTTCATCGAAGCAGTAGCTGCAGTGTGGGTCACCCAAATGCATCCAAAGACATAGGTCAAATTACCAGCTGTGAGGACAATCCTCAAATTGCGGAACCAATCCACGAAGTTGCTTCCATTGTTTTTCAACTCTTCTTTCTCTAGGAACGCATTAAAATTGATGGTAGGGGCTGCCATTGATCTACAACATATTTGCAATAGTTTAGACTAAGTTTATGACAAATTGAGTTCAAATTAATAAATTTAATCTAGGTGAACTCCCACTCAAAACAATATCCCTCACATTGTTTTAGTGATCACACGAACCAAATCCACCACATCAACACCGATCATCATGAGAGTTGATATAGTTTCAATGGCGAACAATCGACATGTTCATCATATCTACTATATGATTCATGCTTTACCTTTCGGTGATCCGTGTTCCGAGACCATGTCTGTACATGCTAGGCTCGTCAAGATCAAACCTTAGTTTCCGCATGAGCAAATCTGGCTTGCTCACGTTGTATACACTTGCGGAATCTAACACACCCGATCATCACGTGGTGCTTCGAAACAACAAGTTTTAGCAACGGTGCTAACTAAGGGTGAACACTTTATGACTTGAAATTCACGTGCATGAGGGATCATCTTATAATGCTACCGTTGTCTACTAAGCAATACAAGATGCATAAAGGATTAACATCACATGCAATTCATAATATGTGATATGATATGGCCTTTCTTCTATCTGCTTCCTATCTCCATCTTCTAGCACGAACATGATCTCCATCATCACCGGCATTGCATCAAGGTCAATGACGCTTCTTCATGGTTGTCGTCCACCGGCTTCAACTATTACAACTACTTTGAATAGACACGCGGGTCTTAACATAAATTAAAGACAACCATATGGCTCGCGGTTGCCAACTTACAATAAGGAACATTGCATACATCAAATATAATCACAATCATGGCCATATCACATCACAACACACCCCAAAACAAAGTTAGACGCCTCTACTTTCTTTGCATGTTTTACGTGGTTTGGGGCTTTCAATAAGTGTCGTTCTAACTTACGAACATGAACCACAACATTGATACTAGTATTGTTAATCACTCGTTGTAAATTGGGTCTTAACTATGCTAGGAGAAACAGGCACCCGCAAAGCCACTTATGCAATACAAGTTGCATGTCAAGCGTGGAGCAAGTCTCATGAACGATGTCATGTAAGGTTAGCCCGGGCCGCTTCATCCCAACATACCGCAAGATGCAAAGTACACAAGAAGCAATCGACAATAAAAGAATCAACGCCCACAATGACCATTGTGTTCTACTCGTGCAACAGATCTACATATAGACACGGCTCTGATACCACTGTAGGGTTTCGTAGCATGGAAAACAAAAAAATTCTACCGCATACAAACAAACAAGCCCAGATCTATCTACTAGATTGTAGCAACGAGTCGATGGAATAACTCACCCTCGAAGATTCCAAAGTGTTTAACAAGAGCGGATTCTTGTGGGTGATGTAGTCGTACTCTTTCCGATCTCAAGATCGCAGAGCGATCCTTCCGCGCCTTCTCCAGCACTCCCATGATCGGTCACATCGCTTTGCACTGACGAAGACCTTCCTCTCCCTTATTCCAGCAAGCAGCGGAGGTTGTAGCACTCTCCTCGCGATTCCGGCAGCACAACAGCGTGGTACCGGAAGTAGAGGGGAGATCTCGCAGGACTTCGCCTTAAGCCGGAGCGAGTATGGTGGAGTATGAGAGAATCCCTCGGTGTTCTAGGGTTTAGACACACCAAGGAAGGGGCAAGTGCCGGCGGCTAGGGTTTCACCTAGGCGGCGGCGGCGAGTGCCCTAGGGCCGGCGGCGGCTTGGAGGCGGCGGCGGCTTGGTACTAGGGTTTGGAGGAGAGGATCTTGTGTGTCTCTAGGAGGGAGCCCTGCCCCTCCTTATATAGGTGGAGGGGCCGACCGGCCAAGGGAGAGGAGTCCTCCCCAACTCGGCTTGAGGTGGATCACCGGTTGGAGGAGGAACCTCCCCAACTCGGTTTCCCCTTCCTCCTCTTTTCCTCTTTCCAAATTTAGCCGTTTGACTTTTCAAACTAGCTATTTGACTTTTCAAACTAGGATTTGAATTAATCCTTTATTTGGTACAGCGATGACACTTAGTACATGATGCAATCATACCAACTTGATACAACACATTCATGTACCCTTCCCCTCCGGAGTGCCGGACATTCCGGAACATTCTAGAACATTCCCGATGAAAACACCGGAACCATTCCCCAACTCCGAAACGGGACTTTCCTTATATGAATCTTATTCTCCGGACCATTCCGGATCTCCTCGTGATATCCCGGATCCCATCCGGGACTCCGAACAACATTCGGTCTCTTTCTCATCATTCCATAACTACTCAAAACAACGTCGAATCCTTAAGTGTGTCTCCCTACGGTTCGTGAATTATGCGGACATGATCGAGACACTTCTCCGAACAATAACCAATAGAGGAATCTGGAAATTCATATGGCTCCCACATATTTCTACGATTACTTTGCGATCGAATGAACCACTTACATACGATATCAATTTCCCTTTGTCTCACGATAGTTTACTTATCCGAGGTTATGATCGTCGGTATCTCTGCATACCTAGTTCAACCTCGTTACTGATAAGTACTCTTTTCTCGCTCCTGATATGTGATCCCTTGTGAGCTACCACATGCTTGCAAGCTAATTGGATGACATTTCACCGAGAGGGCCCAGAGTATATCTATCCGTCATATGGATGGACAAATCCCACTCTTGATCCATGTGTTTCAACCAATACTTTCTGAACACTCAATGCCACCTTTATAGCCACCCAGTTACGGTGTGGTGTTTGATGTCATCAAAGCATCCATCCGGTAAAGGTGATATGCATGATCTCATGGTCGAAGGAATTAGATTACTATGTATCAGAAAGCATATAGCAATTGAACTATTAAAATGACTTGATCTTTATGCTACGCTTATCTATAGGAGTATGTCCATCATATCATTCTCCTAACGATATGATCTTGTTGTTAATAACATCTCAATGTTCATGATAGGGAAACCACAATCATCCATTAACCAACAGGCTAGTATTATATAGAGGCTTTACTAGGGACTTCAAATTAAGTTCACAAATCACACAAGTATTAATGTTTCCTTGTTAATACTATTATAGCGTGAATGTAAACATTTATCATAAACACAAAGATATAATAATAACTACTTTTATTATTGCCTCTAGGGCATATCTCCAACAACTGAAGATCGTGGCATCAACAACATAGGTGCCGAGACAGTTTTATCCGACATTCCGTTAATCCCTGAGCCTGCTCAACCTCACCCATAACAATAAACCACTTCAGAGCCAGTTTTGACTCATCCGCTGCAACCATCCCCATTTGCATCCGAGTCAACTCAAACTCGGCAACCAAAACAGTCTCAAGCAAGACTAGAGCCTAATCAATAATCGTATCAGTATTTTTATCCAACTGCACAAACAAAGAAAACCCCGGCGACCAAAGTGCCCTAGAAGAAAACCTCGGTTGTTTCTCAGTAACCATCAATCGCCTCCATGCTGAAGAAAACTAGTGCTTCCTCTGGTTCAACCCTGGGCAAGCAATTAGTTTTACACAAGAGTGCTTTTGCAGCTATGGATGTGTAGGGTTCGCAGCATAGAAAACAAAAAAATTCCTACGATGGGAACAACTATGTACCAAGATCTATCTACTAGATACAAACAACGGGTGGATGTATATCCGTAGAGAACATACCCTTGAAGACCGACAAAGCTTAACGAGTTAAACTCGTGGTTGATGTAGACGATCTCTTGCCGATCTCAAGATCGAGAGAAAGTCCTAGGGCCGCAAATCAGCAGCGCATCCGTGCTCGCACACACGTATGAGGCACCGAGCAACCTCCGCCTCCGCGCTCCAGTGATGCAGCGGAAGCACAACTCTTTCTTTCCGAATAGACACCGGGAACATGTATCTGGCTAGTCCGAGACCATGGGGAATAAATTCTAGAGGGGGAGAGAGATCCTTCATGAGGAGGTGTGAGTGAGAAGAGAGGAGGTGGTGCCTTTTATAGGAGGGGAGAACCCCAAGGGGGTGGCTGGCGCATGGGGGCTGCCCCCTTGCCCTCCCCTATTCATGTGGGTGGACACTCCACTCACAAAATTCCTTTAAATTCCCTCCACTCATAATCCCACTCAAACTTGCTATTAAATTTCCACCAAATTTAATGTAAACTCTCATTAAATAAAACTCTTTTTGTTTATCCAGAATTTTATCAATTAATTTAATGACAAACATTCACATATAACCCCTTTCTAGAATTCTATTTCACATGCAAAAACACTTTCTGCAATTTCACCCGAAAACCTGTTTAGGTATCTAGTGAAATAAATTCCTGCGCTTGTTATTCTTTCCGGCATGAAACTTTTTCTCCAATGGGATGTCGGTGTCTCTTAAGTGTGTCACCCTACGGTTCGTGAATAATGCGGACATGATCGAGACCCCTCTCTGATCAATAATCAGAAGCGCGATCTGGAGACCCATACTAACTCCCACACATTCAACGATGACTTTCTTGTGATTGTCAGAACCTTTTACGCTAGTATCTCAATCCCTTTGTTTCGCGCTATATTACATGTCCGAGATTCGATCACCGGTATCTCCATACCTAGTTTGATCTCGTTACTAACATGCACTCTTTTCTCGTTCCCGTGATATAACATTCTAGTGATCAATTCACTTGCTTTCAAGCTAACCAATGTGATATCACCGAGAGGGCCCAGAGTATATATATCCGTCATCGGATGAACAAATTCCACTCTCAATCCATGGGCCTCAACATAACATTTTATTAGTTCTGAACCCATCTTTATAATAACCTTGTTATGGTGTGACATTTGATGTTATCAAGAAACTCTTCAGGTGTTAGTGATTGACATGATCTCATGGTCTAAGGATTAGGATCAATTCGTAAGTTGTTATAGCAATATAAACTCAATGACTTTGATCGTAATGCTATACTTCGGATGAATGTTCATCACACCATTACACTAATGTTGTGATCCTGTTATTAACAACATCCAATGTCCATGATCAGGAAACCTTGATCATCTTGTTAATCAACGAGCTAGTTTATGAGAGAGGCATAACTAAGAACTTTCTGTTTGTTTATTGAACACACATGTATTAATGTTTCCGTATTAATACAATTCTAGCATGCAAAATAAACATCTATCATATGCTTGGAATACACATAATAAACACTTTATTATAGCCTCTTAGGGCATATTCCCTTCAGTCTCCCACTTGCACTAGAGACAATAATCTAGTTACATAGTGATGGATCTAACACCCATGGAGTTCTGGTGTTGATCATGTTTTTATCTAGGGAGAGTTTTAGTCAACGGATCTGCTACATTGAGATCCGTGTGTACTTTACAAATCTTTATATCTCCATCCTTGACATGCTCGCGGATGGAGTGAAACCGGCGCTTAATATGCTTGGAATTCCCTAGTTGTCATTTCTTAAATTTTGGTATGCCAAACATAAGTAAGATGTTTACAACTGAAGTCGGATGAGCATGTAAGATCCTTCCTTTGTAAAGGAAAGGATCCCTGTGATTGCAATGCTAGTCCCTGGATCAATGCTAGCATCCACAGTTTAAGATGAAGTACACAGAAACAAAGGTCATTATTACAAGTCATTCCAGAGACAAACATAGTCTTTACAACTCCATGGACACATGCCTAGTACAAGAGTTTAAATATGTAATAAGATAAATAAGTCTTCATCTTCATGTGCCACAGGCAAGCATGTTGAGTGTAGACTCATGACTCCTAATCATCATCAGAATAACCTGCAACATCACAAGTTACAGCCACAGTGGGTCAATACATTAGAATAGTATTGGCAAGTGATACCTTAGTAGAATGTTGGTGGACTAGATACTATATGCATTTTGGCTAAGTGTAGCTTAGGCTTGCTTTGCTCAAAATAGGTTTTACCTATTAGTTGAAAACACTAAGTTTTTCTTTGTCAAAAACTTTCCCAAGGAATCACCAATAGACATTGGGGTCCTTCACCCTTGTTCAACCACAAGTTTTTACTTAGAAATTGGGATGAGGAGATTCTTGATAGCTTCCATGTCTTGATGCTCGAGTTGTCCAATACCAGGGACATGGCTAAGTACTTAGATTCTTCCATATGCAGAGGTTGTGCACTTTCCCCACAAGACTTGATTTTCACCAAGACAGGACCTTTCAGAAGCCTTTCCTTAGACCAAATGGACACGCTCCAACCTATCATCCCACTACCACCAACTGTCCAAATGGCTAAGTTATTGCAACCTATATGATCCATACAGAGCCCATATTGCCAAGTGGCTGCACTAGAAGCTTCTTAACATTTGGCCTCTCAAATCCCTTTGTTCCTGGGTGGCTTTCCACAAGTGAGATACACAAGGTAAAACATAGAAATGGTCCTTGTGTAACCACTCAACATAAACCATTCCTTCCATTCCACATAGGTGTTTCATTCACTTAGTTGTTTTATTAAGCAAAAACATAGTCCAAAGACTTAGAAATATTTTATCATAGCATGAATATTTAACCACCCTTGGTTGCTACTAGCTAGGTTAATCATGGCATTGATAAGACTTAGGAATATTTCTAGCAATTCTACAACTACTAGGATTTTCCAAGCATAGCATATAGATCAAAATAACCATGCAAGACTAGCAAAATATTTCTAATGCAAAGTTGAAAAACTTAGGAATAAAATCATGAAGCACCACTTCCCTTGGTAGTTTGGATAGTAGCTACAATCCTCACAATCACAATCACTATTTTCACCAAAATCTACACATAAAATGATAGCACCAAATCACATACAAAATAAATACAAGCAAAAAATATATGGATGCATGCAATATGATATGTGATGATTTTCTATACTCAACAAGACAAGTGCACAGTACTGATTCATAAACAAGTTCAAAACTTGCCAAACAACCTTTTTGTGAACATTAAAACATTTCCCAAATAATTGTTATACACAAAATAGGCCTACACATGTTTCTGTAAAAACAACCATTTTAACAGAGGCAAAACATTAAACACATTGCATAGATCGAAAGGATTTTCTCTCCTGATTCCATTGATAGAAAAATTTGTCAAATTTGGACATGGGAATCAAAAGTTATGAATTAAACAAGTTTTAATATCTAATAGATCAAATTCAAACTTTTAAAACCAAACTCGTGCCACACGGCGCTTTCTAACTGGCTGGTACCGCTTCGCGCTGGATCGCGTTCGTGCACCGTGAGATCAACTTAAAATCTAACGGCTCAGTTCTAACCATACCCCTTCGCCTATCTTCTAATCTCAACCACCGGATCTAGATCCAGTGGATCTAAATGCTTTGACCAAAACACGACGGCGCAAATGGCTAGGACGGCGGCCAGGGCTCTGCCGGTGATGGATCGACGAATCTTGCGAGGGCTAGGGACGGTGGTGATGCTTACCAGACTCGTACGAGCACGAGGAAGCTCAACGTGGTCGTCGTGGAAACGGGGGCGTGCTGCTGTGGTCGTGGGAGCTCGTCGGAGTCAGAGCGGCGTCGGGCTTAGGTGGATGGCGACGTTGGCGATGCTCTGATCCGCCCTAACACAAACGAAAGGCATCAGCGCGTGCGTATCGTTCAGGCGAACAACATGGGGTCAAGGGAAAAGCACGGGGCGGTCGTACCTCACCGGAATTCCTTGCCGAAGTTGGAGACGGCGTCGGGAAATTGCGGTGCTTGACGAAGTCGATGCTCTGGTGTGAAATAGGGCAAACGGCGAACGTCAGAAGATGTGCAAAGAGATAATGGACAAGCTTGCACGAACCAGAGAGCGAGGCGCGCACGAAGCTTACCACAATTGGTCGCCGGAGTCTATCAGTACCGCGGCGGTGTGAGGGAAAATTCTAGCAGCCTGGTGGCGCTCTGTGCTTGGGGTTTGGGGGAAAATGGAGAGGGGGCAGAGGGGGTTTAAGTAGCAAGGACGCGGGCGTGATTTACTCCAGCATTGAACAGGAATTGAAGCCGCGAATTAAACAGGAAACGCCCGGCGTAATTTGGGGATGAACTAGTCGCTGGTGGTGGAGACGACGACTGCCATGTGGGCCGCGGTTGTCAGCGAGAGAAAGAAAGAGGGAATGGGCCCAGGCGTTCAGTGACTCTGTGGGTACGACTGCGAGTGAGAGAGAGAGGGGAAAACCCAGGGTGGGCTTAGTGGGCTGGTTTCACTGTTGGGCTAGATTAGTAGCGCCGGCCTTTTCTTATTTCTTTATTCTTTTTCTTTTTCTATTTGAATTTCCAGGATTTTTTTTCAAATGATTTCAAAACCATTTGAATTCAAACTTTTTCTGGATTTTTGTAGAGTGTAACACTCATATTTCTGTGCATAAAATCATGTGGTCTCTCTGTATTAGCTTGGTCCTATAGATCAAACAAAATAAACAGTGACTTAGCACTTGATTTGAACAAGTTTTAAAAATGGTTTTAAATCTATATTTGTTTTGTAAATTTTGATTTAAGCAATAGCAATCAAACAAAACAATCTGAGAGCAACAAGGTTTGGTTTTGAAACAAATAATCTCCCATTGAAGATTAGCATTTGATTAATGTTTGATCACAGAAAATTATAGCTCCCAAGTTCTGTTTTCTTTCAAAATGAGTTTGAATTTGATCCCTAAATGATATGCATGCATGAATGATATGAAATATTTGAAAACATGATTTTAGGGATGTTACACAGCATGTCTTTGTAGGTTATTTCGAATAACAAATGGTTATTCCTCCATAACACCAAGGACAAAAGGGTTGTCGCTTGAAACGTGAAGTTTCTTGAATAAGGAATTTTTTATAAATGTTAAGTGGGAGGACAATAGAACTTTTATAAGGTTAACGAACCTTAGTTAAATGTGCTGACTTGCGCAGCACCGGAAAATGTTCCGGAGGCAGCCAGCATGCTCATAGCTCACGTGCCTCAAAGGTTGTGGTCACGGAGGTCTAAGTTCTTATTAAACCAAGTTGGTCGAATAAACAATCAAATACTGAGTGATGGGGATGTGCCTACCGGGGTATACCCAGTAGGACGTTTTCGACTGGCCGAGAAACCGGTGAGTGGGCCTGCAAGACGGCGACTGGATCAAGGCCCGGTGTGGATCCAAGCGACTGGAAGCTGAAGGCCTAGGCAATTAGATAGGCCCAGTCGGATTAGGTTAAACGAGTACCGAAGCCTTAACTAATTCAGTTGGGATATGTAAAACCTAGGGGAGGTGAGCCTATATAAACCTCCCTGCAGGGCGTGTAGAGATACGTTCCATCATACACCCAAGCGACTCGCCAACTAGCCGCCGAGCTCGCCCATTGTACCACCTTCATAATACAATCTAGCAGGAGTAGGTCTTTACCCTCCGGGGGGCCGAACCTGGGTAAAACCCTGTGTCTCCGCCCTCATCTCGCTCCGCAGATGGCTGGCCGCCCTTGCCCCTCGTTCTACTACTCGCTGCCGATTGCAGCATCTGTCGTGACCATTCCCACGACAGTGGCGCCCACCGTGGGGCCTGGCCGGTCTGGCCGGTGTTCTGCGGCGAGATCCAATCTGCCCATCAACGAGACGGTCGCCACCGGCCGCATGATAGCGATCGGCGAGATGCTCCAAATCTTGCCGAGCAGCTACGTCTCGGCGGCGCGACCCGTCACGCACAGCGTGATCCTGCCGGTCGGCACGATCAGCCTCTTCGTAGGCCTCACCGACGTCATCATCTCGGAGGACTCGGCTCGCATCCGCGAGTCGCCGCCACGCGATCGGCTCTCCAAGAGCCAGATCCGCACGATCCATCGCCTCGCCTCCAAGTACAACTCAGCCCACAACAACGTGGCCGAAAACTCAGCGGCCGCAGAAGACGCGGCCCTGAACGACGACGCCGACTCGGCGACCCCGGCGTCACTCGCCGGATCCATCACCGCGGCTTCACCCGCGGGATCCATCACCCAGGTCTCCAACATGGAAGACTTCGAGGACCCCTCCATCCTTGGGATCTTCGACTTCGACTCCGGGTCGGAAAATTCCGCCGACCTCCGCGATGGGACCGGTCGCCACGCCGCGACCTACATGGCGACCGGCACCGATCCGCCAGAGGATACTTTCTCCACCCCGATCCCTCCTAACGCCACGGCAACGAAGGTCGAGGAACTCCGCCTGAAACTGGCGGAGGCAGTGCGCAAGGAGCAAGCCGAGCGCGAAAAATTTCGCCTCGAGCAGGTGACGGCGCAGGAGTTATCGCGCTATCACCAGCAGCGAATCAGGTCGCGCCTAAACCCCACTGTCTAGGGGCGCGCCCTGAACTTCGACGATGAAAACGACACGGCCCGCGTGGCCGAGCGCGCGATCTGTGAGAACGCGCCACCAGGTGGAAGCGCCCGGCCCCCGCCAGGGTCGACGGCGATGGGCGCCCCACCTCCACCCAACCGCACACCCCCCAGGGACCAGCCGCGGATAGTAGTCTCCTCACGGGAGCGAGATGCCAACGGCCTCCTACTGTTCTCCACCCCGATGGACAACCTCGTGGCGGGCCGAGCAGCATCCGACAACATCACGGCCACCGGCGACGGCGCCCTACAGATCCAGTACGTCAGGGCCCTGCTCGCAAAGGCCGTCGAGCAGCAAAATGCAGGCGCCGACTCGCAGGGTCGAGTGTACTCGTGTTCTTCGGGAAGCAGAGCGGCCTCGAGCGGCCGCCCGATGGCGGCAAACACCCTCAACTGCCCGCCACCAGAACCACTGTAGCTCCAACACCGACCCGCGAACGCGGCGCTCTCCACCAATGACCCCAGGCCAGCGACCAACTTCGTCGCCGCCAATGGTCAACCCATCGACGCCCGCACCCACATCATCAACAACCAAAGCTGGCGCGCACGCCAGCCCGACGACCTGCGACACACCCTAACCAATCGCCGCGACGGCGAGCCAATGGGGTCGCCCAGTCGACTCGGCCCAAAGTGCTTCGGACCGATGATCCGAGGCGAGAAGTACCCACCGAACTTCAAGGCGCCGAAAGTGATAGAAAAGTACGACCCCTCGTACGACCCAGCCATCTGGCTCGATACATACCTCATGGCAATGGGGATCGCAGGCCACACCGACCTGCTAGCTGCCCGTTACCTCCCCCTGATGATGGAGGGGACGTGCAGGCAGTGGATCAACACCCTCCCCCAGGACAGTATCGACTCCTGGGAGGAGATGCGCGACGCCTTCGTCAGGCACTTCGAGTGCTCCTACACCCGCGCCACCACCATCGAGGACCTGGAGCGATGCATCCAGGGACCCCGCGAGTCGACCCGCAACTGGGTCCAACGGTGGCAAGAACTCTGGTACAACGCGGTCGGCATCCACCCGGACACCGCGATCCATTGCTTCAAGACCTCATGCCGCTACGAGCCTCTGGTCGCCAAGCTCAAGCGACACTCTCGCACACTCGACAACATACCGGACCTCCTCGAGATCGCCAAACGGTACGCGGAGGAAGACCCAAACCAGGAAACCGACGACGAGTCGGGAGGTCAACGCCGTACGAGCGGCAATGACAGCGGACGACGGTCCGACCTACGCTACAGCAACACTCGCCTCACCGGCAAGCGCCGCAGTGACGGGCGATTCGACTTCGTCGCCAACGCCGGGCATGCACAACGCGAGCCCAAGAGCTTCATGGCGTGAGGACAACGCTGACGGGCGGCAACTACAAGGCCAAGCCAAGGTTCGACCCTGCGGCCCTCCTTAACCAACCTGGTGCGTTTCATAGAAGGGAAGGGAAGCCCGCAACCCACACAACCGCCGACTGCCACACCCTCAGGGAGATCGAGAAGGCACGGCGAGCACGGGAGGACCCCGAAAACGACCCGCCAAACGGCGGAAAATTCGGCAAAGTGGCCGGCTCGCTCCATACCTTCACAGGCTTCAACACGAAGCGCGAGAACAAGGTCATCACCCGTGCCGTCGCCGTCAACACGGTGGCTCAGGTGGACGTTCCCCAGTTCCTCAACTGGTCGGAGCAGCCCATCACCTGGAGCCGCCAGGACCACTCGCCACGCATCGAGTACCCAGGCCGAGTCGCCCTGGTGGTCAAGCCTAAGGTCGGCGACTACTGGCTCCCCAAGACATTGATGGACGGCGGCAGCTGCATCAACATCCTGTACCTGGACACCTTCAGGCGGCTGTGGCTCCCGTAGTCGATGATCGAGACAACCCACACTACGTTCCATGGCATCGTCCCCGGTCGGAAGGCGTACCCGATCAGCAAGGTCACGCTGCCAGTCACCTTCGGCACACCAGCAAACTTCCGCACCGAGCGGATCATCTTCGAGCTGGTGCCCTTCGACAGCCCCTACCACTGCGTCCTGGGGCGCCAGGCATTCGCCAAGTTCATGGCAGCGCCACACTACGCGTACAACGCGATGAAGCTCCCCAGGCCGTGCAGCGTCATCACCATCAACGGCGACCCCGACATGGCCGCCGAGTGCGAGGCCAAAGGAGCCGAACTCGCCGATGTCGTCATCGCGGCAGAAACCAACCACGCCGACGAGCTCGCCAAGTACGCGAGCAGGGTGAACAATGACGACCCCACCATACTCAAGAAGCCTAATTTGGAGGGTGCAAACACCTCGGCCTTCGAGGCAACGACACACACTCGCACCATCGAGCTGGTCCCAGGCGACTCCAGCCAGACGGTGACGATCGGGACGGGCATGAGCCCCGCCTAAGAAGCCGCGCTCATCGAGTTCCTCCGTGAGAACAGGGACATCTTCGCATGGAAGCCCTCTGACATGCCTGGTGTCCCTAGGGAGCTCGCTGAGCACAAGCTAAACGCCGACCCCAAAGTGCGACCTGTCAAACAGTTGCTGCGGCCCTTCAATGAAGAGCGCCGCCAAGCAATCACCGAGGAGGTGCAGCGTCTACTCGCTTCAGGCTCATCTGGCCAATCAAGTACTCCAAGTGGCTGGCAAACCCAGTCCTGGTCGAGAAGAAGAACGGGACCTGGAGGATGTGTATCGACTACACAAACTTGAAAGCGCCTGCCTAAAGGAGCAGTTCGTCCTCCCGCGGATCGACCAAATAATCGACTCCACCGCGGGCTCGGAGTCCCTATGTTTCCTCGACGCCTACTCTGGGTACAACCAGATCAAAATGGCTATCGAGGACGAGGAGAAGACGGCGTTTATCACGCCATTCGGAGCCTTCTGCTACACCGCCATGACCTTCGGCCTCAAGAACGCCAGGGCGACCTACCAGCGGTGCATGCAAGAGTGCCTCGTGAGCCAAATTGGGCGCAACATCCACGTCTACATCGACGACGTAGTCATAAAGTCCGCCCGCCAGGGCGATCTACTCGCCGACCTGGCGGAAACGTTCGCCAACTTGCAAAAATACAAGATAAAGCTTAACCCAGGCAAATGCACCTTCGGTGTACCAGCAGGAAAATTGCTGGGGTACGTCGTCTCCAAGCGAGGGATCGAGGCGAACCTCACTAAGATCGACATGATTGCCCGACTCGGCAAACCCGAGTGCCTGCGTGACGTCGAGAAGCTGGTCGGGCGAGTAGCAGCTCTCAGTCGCTTCATCCCCCGCCTGGGCGAAAAGGCGATGCCCCTATACCGCCTGATGCGCAAGAACCCCACCTTCCAGTGGGACAAGGAGGCGGACGACGCGCTCCGTGACCTCAAGAAGGTGCTACTCGCTGCACCGCTACTCGTCGCCCCGTCGACAAAGAACCCATGCTGGTCTACGTCGCGGCTTCCAAGCGCGTCGTCAGCGCCGTCATGGTCGTCGAACGGCCGGAGGAAGGAAAGGAGCGCCCAGTACAGCGACCAGTGTACTATATCAGCGAGGTCCTCACCGAGTTGCGCCAGCGATACCCGTAGTACCAGAAACTGGTATACGCGGTCTTCAAAGCACAGCGGCGCCTGCCGCATTACTTCCAGGAGCACCCGATCACGGTCGTCTCCTCAGCACCGTTGCAGGACATCATCCGCAACCACGAGGCGACCGGGCGGGTCGCCAAGTGGGCCGTCGAGATCAGCGTCCACAACATCAAATACGAGCCACGGAAGGCAATCAAGTCGCAGGCCCTCGCGGACTTCATCGCCGACTTGGAAGAGGCCCAGCAGCCAGAGAAGCTTCCATACCTCCATTACTGGAGCCTGCACTTTGATGGCTCCAAGAACATGGACGGCGCAGGAGCAGGGATCGTACTAACTTCACCGAAGGGCGACAAGCTCCGCTACGTCCTCTGCCTCGACATCACCCCCTGCACCAACAACATGGCTGAGTACGAGGCCTTACTCCACGGCATGCGACCTGCCAGGGAGATGAACGTCAACCTCCTACGCTGCTATGGCGACTCCGACCTTGTTGCTGGGCAAGTCGCTGGCACCTGCGATGCCATCTCCCCCACCATGGCGGCGTACCGCCAAGCAGTGGACAAGCTGGGCGGACACTTCGCAGGTTACTCCGTCGAATGGATCGACAGGCGGAAGAACGAGGAGGCCGACGCACTCTCCCGCATCGGGTCGGCCCGACTCGCACCACCCGCCGGTGTCTTCCTCGACACGATCACCAAGCCATCAGTCTCTCCCCCGAGGGAGATCGACATCGGAGTCCCGTTACAACCGGAGGCAGCCCTGGTCGCACTCGTCAACGAGCCAGATGACTGGACCAAGCCCTACGTCGCCTACCTGGAGGCCGGTACCTTGCCGGCGAGGCAGACGACGCCTTCCGGATGATCGCATCACGATGCAAGTCCTACACCATCATCGACGGCGAGCTCCACAAGCGCAGCATCACCGGCGTATTCCAACGTTGCGTCCAACCCGCCGAAGGACGCAAGATCCTCCACGACATCCACTCCGGCGACTGCGGCCACCACGTCGGTGCCCGCTCTCTGGTCGCCAAGGCTATGCGGCATGGCTTCTACTGGCCCACCGCTGCGCCCGATGCGTCGACATTGTCCAGCGGTGCGCCGGGTGCCAACCAGACGCACGTGCCGAGCTCAGCGCTCAAAACAATCCCCATCACCTGGCCATTTGCCGTGTGGGGCATGGACATGGTAGGCCCCTTCAAAAAGGCTCCCTCCGGCTACACCCACCTCCTGGTCGCGGTCGACAAATTCACAAAGTGGGTGGAGGCCAAGCCAGTCCGGAAATGCGACGGGAAGACCGCCACTAAATTCCTACGCGAGCTCATATATCGCTACGGGTTCCCAAACAGCATCATCACGGACAACGGCACCAACTTCGCCAAAGGAGCCATGGCCGAATTCTGCGAAGAGCACCACATCCGGCTCGACCTCGCGTCGGTCGCCCACCCGGAATCCAACGGCCAGGCGGAACGGGCCAATCAAAGCATCCTCCATGGCCTGAAGCCGCGACTCCAAGTACCACTCGAGCGCGCCGGTGTTGGGTCGAGGAGCTGCCCTCCGTCATCTGGGGATCCGCACCTCGGTCAACAGTCAACAGATTCACCCCTTCTTCATGGTGTCTGGCGCCGAGGCAGTCATGCCCACCGACCTCGAGCACGACTCGCCGCGGGTCGTCCACTACACGGAGGCTGCAAACGAACTCGCCCGCCAGGATGGAGTCGATCAACTCAACGAGGCACGTGACCTCGCTCGGTCACGCACCGCGATCTACCAGCAGGGACTCCGCCGCTACCATAGCCGGCGGGTGAAAACTCGCACCTTCCAAGAAGGTGACCTGGTGTTGCGCCTCATCCAGGACAAGAAGGGCATGCACAAGCTCTCCCCTCCGTGGGAGGGACCATTCGCCATCGGGCGAGTACTCGGCAACGACGCCTACTACCTCATCGACGTCCGCGGGGACGGCAAACTCGACGTCAAGCGACCATGGAATGTAAACCTCCTACGGAAGTTCTACTCCTAGAACCCCACATATGTACTCTCCAGTCGCTATGAAATAAAAAGAATTGGTTACCGCAAATTGCGCCTACTCTCCGTGTCTTGTGCCACTCGCACTCGTAATAACAGCGTCAAGCTAACCGCAGAAGTCAACCTTTGGTACAGCGATCGGCACGGCTAAGTAGTGCGGTGCAAAACCGAGTCACCTCAGGTCTTGCATCGTCCATGAAAAACGCCTACCCGGAGCCCCATTGGAGTCGCCCAGCCCGACTGGCTCTACGAGCCAAGACAACTGCCTTCGCTTCTTACAGCGACCATGGTCCTCCGCATCCTCGACATAGCGACTCGAACGGCCAAGTACCACGCTCGGGGACTGACGACCAGTTCATCGCGAGCGTCTCGGGAAAACGCCAAGTATGAGAGCATGCCCAGGACTCGCCACGCGACTGACCCAACGGGCCAGGCAGGAGTGATGCGCCCAAACTAACGCGCCAAGTCCTCACCCACCCTCGAGCCGCACCTAGAACAACCAAGTACCACGCTCGGGGACTCGGCCACCCGACCTCGTTCGCGCAAGGGAAAATGGTGAAGTACAGAGCGCTCAAGGGAGTCGCCTGGCGACTGGCTCTTCGAGTCCGGGCGTTTCGAACACAAAAACAAAACATTCAAAAACCACAAACACATAACACACGAGGTAAACCCCACAAAAGGGCGGACGCGCTCGGGGACTCGTTCAAATCTCAATCGGAATACACATGACAAGTCACAAAACAAACACGATATCACATTCATAGCATGTTGCAATCATCTCCGAATACAAAATATGCCCAAACGGCAGATCTGCTACTAACGCCCTCGGGCAGACTATCCTAATCCGCAGACTTCGACGACAACTCGCCAGCACCCTTGCGATTGCGGATGAACGGCATTTACGGGTTCGACGGGTACGTTGTTAGTTCACCCGCCATCGCCGCACGGAAGGGCTGCTCGACCTTGAAGTCCCGATGCTGTGGCTCGGGGTCGTTGGGTGCAACTACCGTCTCCTGGTACAGAAGGAGGTCGCCCATTGCCCAGACACGCTCGGAGTACATCGCGGCGCGGTCCGTCAACTTGAGCACCTCGGAGAGTTCCACCATGCCAGTCGACGATGGGTAGCCACTCGTCACGTCGTCCAGATAAAAATCTTCCGGAAAATGAGCAAGTCCAAGGCTTTCGCGCCGTCACCGCTCCGCGCCGGAACGCCGATCGCGTCATGAACTCAACAACCGACGGCGCCTTCTCCAAGTACTTCCACACCTCGATGAGGTCGCTGGGAATTACTTCCGTGGGCGATATCTCCTGGAGGTAGGCTCGGATGCACGTCAACGACAACGTCACAGAGTCGACGAGCGTGGCCACACATTGCCGCGCGTCGAACGAGCTCGCCTCTTCCGCACTATCAAGGATGCGACCTGCGAGTAGAAGATAAAGTGAGTACGTCGGACATCACAAAAAGGCACACGCTACTGGCAGAAGCAGATACACTTACCAATCAAGGGGCGGGAGAGATCCGTGATGAAGTGTTGAAGCGAAGTATAGTCGTCCTGAAGCCCAGCAACAAGGGGGTCGGACACTTTACGATCCTCTGCGGCGGCTGTAATGGCGACCTTGGCTCGCCCATCAGCCGAGCTCGCTTCCTCCTTCGCCTCCCTCAGCTCGCGCTCGAGATCTGTGATCCGCTTCTCAGCCGAGCTCAACGCCAATTGCGCCGCTGCCAACTCACCCGCGGGGACAAGTCCCTGGCGAGCTTCTTCTGCCTTCACAGCATCTGCCTGAAGCCCCTTATTCGCCTCATGGACGGCGGCCAGTTCCTTCTCCGCGCGGTGCTTCGCTGCCAATCGGTCAGCTGATTCACGTTGCAGACCCTGCACACAATTCACGCAGTTAACCAAAGTGAAATCCTAAGTGCCTACCCTGCTGAAATTCAGCGAGTACGCACTCGGGGACTGGCAATCAAGAAATCCTAAGTGCCCACCCACTGAAATTCAGCGAGTGCGCACTCGGGGGCTGGCAATCAACAAATCCTAAGTGCCCACCCGCTGAAATTCAGCGAGTGCGCACTCGGGGACTGGACGCAAAAAATAACAACAAGACACTAGAAGAATCAGACCGCTGCAACTCACCGGCCTGATTCTCGGGGAATGGACATACCTGGATGGCTATGCCAAGCATGCTGTGAAGTTGTCTCGCATCCACGGACGCGAGGAGAGACGGCGTGTGCCCATGACGCTGCTCGACCTCCACGTCGGCGACCCCAGGTGCACGGCTCGAGGGCGAGGTCCCACTCGTTGTAGCCGATCTGGCCATGAAGCGCGGGAACATGGCGATGGAAGCGCCGACGCCAAAGGAGGCCGGCTCAGTCACCCCAGGCGAGGGGGCACCGGTATGGCCGCCTCCACTTCCGGTTCATTCGGCGCAATCGCCGTGTCATCGGAGATCGTGACGACATCGTCACCCTTGGCCTTCTTGGCGCTGTCCGTAGGGACGACGACTTCGTCCGCCTTCCTCTTCCGGGAGGGATCCTCTTCGCTGACGACGGGTGGCACCTTAGCCACGGTCGGGTGGCCTATCTTCTTCGCTCCGGTCCTGTAAATCGATCGTGTGAGCAAGACAATTCAAGCCGCTATGAAAGACAAAGGTAGGTGAGCGAACTCACTTGGCGACTGGAATGAAGCGTAGCCCCGTGCGGATGCCGGCCGGCTTCTCCAGTTCGGGGCCTAGTCGGCGGCTGAGGCCAATCTCCAGGACGTTGCGTGCCCAAGACACAGATGGCTTCTTCGTCGTCGAGGCTGCAACGGGAGCTTCTGGGACGTCTTCAGCAGGAGCTTCCTTGCGGGGCGAAGCCGCCGCGGCCTGAGCGGCCCCTATCCCAGAGACTGGGACAAATGGCGGAGACATCGAGGCCAGTGGCACCTCGATAGTGGCCGTGTCCAGCGCGGCTGCTGTCGGCGGCGCCTCGTCCTTGGCCGGGCTGGGGGCGTCGGAGCTGCTCGCCGAGTGCGGTGGCGAGGCTGGCCTCATCGGCTTCGTCTTCTTCTTCGGAGGGGCCTTCGCCTCTTTCTCCTTCTTCTTCTTCTTCTTCTTTGACGGAGTAGCTTGGCGGCGCGAGGTGGTCTCCGGGAGTTCGTCGTCGCCTCAAGCTCGCGCTGACGCTGCCCGCGGGTCTTGCGGACTAGCGGGGCGACCTCATCTTTGGATTCGTCGTCGCCGTTGCTCTCGTCGCTTTCGGTGTCGCCCTTGGCGGGAGGCGACTTGCCCATGTCCTGGACGGACGAGCTCGAGTTCTAAATGCGAAGGCGAAACCATCCTTCCACCACTTGAAATAGCTGTAATGAACACAAAATGAAATTAGACCGACCGCGACTGCAAAAACTGCGACTGCGAATGATGCGAGGTGACTTACCGTTGGGGGTGGATGCTTTGCGGTGTAGGGGGCGACCCCGGCCTTTGCGTCCAGGTACACCGCCTGGGTGATCTTCTTCAGTGCTGGGGTGTAGTCCTCGAGCTTCCACTCGGCGAGGCAGGACTTCGTCGAGTCCTCCCGGCCCGTGTACTGGTACATGTAGTGGTCGCGCCGAGCCAGAGGGACGAGCCACTGCCCGAGCCAGCAGTTGTATAAGTTGATCGTCTGGAGGCCCTTCTTCTTCAAACCGTGGATGGTTTGGAGCATTTCATCCACGACCATACGCTAGTCGCTGGGGAGCTTGCCGACTTGAAGACGGCGCGGTTCGGACCGGTTGGCGGAGTATTGTGGGATCGCCGTCTCGCCCTCCGGGGTCGCCTCGGCAACATAGAACCAAGACTTCTTCCAGTCGCTCGCCGCCTTGGCGGGCAGCATCAAGTCAAAGAACGAAGCCTTCGACTTCAGCTGGAATGTTAGGCCACCCGCGGCAAGCATTGGGCCGCCCGCTTCCTCGCGACTGATCCGTCCGTGGAACAGATCTTGCCATAGAGGGAAGTAGGGCTGGCAGTCCAAGTAGCACTCGCAGAACGCCACGAAGATGGCGAGCTGCTCGATGTTGTGTGGACCCAGGTCTGACAGTTGGATCCCGTAGTAGGCGCAGAAGCGCCGAAAGAACAGGGACGTGGGGAATCCTAGCCCCCGTTCTAGGTGGCTGGTGAAACAGATGAATTCCCGCTCGCGCGGGTTCGGGATCACCTCTCCGGCCGCGGGGATGCGCCAGCAGCCGGCGCGCAGGATCCCGACCTCCTCAGAGGAAGCCAGCTGCACCCTCGTACACTTAGATCTACCCCAAGGCTCGGTGGAGAGGGCCATGGCGGAAGGATTTGTGGGGGGTCGGAGGATTTCGGGTCGGCTGGATCGCGATGCGAAGGAAGGCGAGAGTGCGAGCAGTCGGAGGAAATGGCGAGAAGATGGTTCTCTGATCGCCTGCCATTCCCCTTATATAGCGGTTGTTACCTGCCAAATCAGGGAGCCGTTACTACGTGGTGATTACGCCAAAAGTTACCGTTGGATTACCCCAACGGCTAGTTTGACCACGCTTAACGGTCCAACTTCAGCCACTCGACTCGCCAACCCGATCACTACGACAGTGTTTCACCGACTTGACTCGCCAAAGCTGTGGTCAGGATGACTAGTTTTCTCCTTTATACAGGAGCCCGCCGACGATTCGACTGGATGTCTACTTTGAAGCCGTATACTCGATGCCGGCCAGCCACCTCGCCCAATCGGCGACAGCCTGGGGACTCGATGGGGATGTTCCTACCGGGTATACCAGCAGGGCGTTCCGGCGCCCGAAGCGAGTGGGCCTGCAAGACGGCGACTGGATCAAGGCCCGGTATGGATACAAGCGACTGGAAGCTGAAGGCCCAGGCGATTAGATAGGCCCAGTAGGATTAGGTTAAATGAGTACCGAAGCCTTAACTGATTCGGTTGAGATATGTAAACCCTAGGGGAGGTGAGCCTATATAAACCTCCCTGCAGGGCGTGTAGAGATACGTTCCATCATACACCCAAGCGACTCGCCGCCTAGCCACCGAGCTCGCCCATTGTACCACCTTCATAATACAATCTAGCAGGAGTAGGTCTTTACCCTCCGGGGGGCCGAACCTGGGTAAAACCCTGTGTCTCCGCCCTCATCTCGCTCCGCAGATGGCTGGTCGCCCTTGCCCCTCGTTCTACTACTCGCTGCCGATTGCAGCATCTGCCGTGACCATTCCCACGACACTGAGATTTGAGAGTAAATCATTATTGTTTGACAATGATGAACAAACTACATGCAAAGAAGCGATGATGGGCCCTGACTCCGTCAAATGGCTTGAAGCCATAAAATCCGTGATAGTTTTATACACGAGAAATCAAGTTTTGAACTTGGAAGAACCTCCGGGAAGGTGTAAAAATCTATCGGTCGTATTTGGATCTATAAAGAATCACACATGGATGTTTCACATCTATGAAATAGTCGACATGTCGTAAAGTATTTTATGACAATGTTCAAGGAGTTGACTATGACAAGATTTGATCTTTCATAGCGATATTTAGTTTGGACGGATTAAAGTAGCAACCACTACATATAATTTGGTATATGGTAGATGAATAAACAAAACAAAGTTCTTCTAATAGAATGGTTACCTAGGACATGTACATGACACTGTCCAAAGGGTTTTGTTAATTTAAAAGGATGCTAAAAGGGCATGCAAACTTCAATGGTTGAAGTAAGCTTCGCGGAGTTAGAATCTTCACCGTGATGAAAAAGCAGTTTTCATCTGGAGACAATAAAGATGCTTGCATTTGCAAGAAATTAAGTGGAAGCACTGAGACATATTTCTAATACATTATGTGGAGGACATCTTGTTGATTGGAAATGATGTATCTTTTATTGACAAAAGGTTAAGGATTTCATTTCGATGAAAGACTTAGGCAAAACCTGAATATTTAGCATGAATGTCTATAGTGGATAGACTGTGACACCAAACGTACATATATGAGATATTGAAGGAGTTCAATATAGAAACGGCAAGAAACGGTTCTTGTCGCATGGAAAGAAACTGAATCAAGATTCAAGTGTATCGACACTTGATAAGTGAAACAAGATTCAAGTGCTTTGACACTTGATGAGTGAAATCACAAGGATGTTTTGATCAATCATACCATGATATGTACACATCCAGATATGTCCTATGCTCTAAGTGTTATGAGCATATACCAGAATGAATCATAAAATGATCATTGGACGATAGTGAGGATATTCTTATGATATTTTAGAAGAACTAAGAATATATTTGTGTAGAGGTGACAAACAATTACAAATAGTTCATTATAAAGCGTTACATTGATACCAATTTTGTCACAAGATACAAATTAAGTTTATCTCAACTTAAACTATGGGTGACACAATGAAATGGAAACAAAGTTTCCATGACGGATTTGGAAGAGTTCAATAGTTAAGACATTGTGACGAATACTACAACAAAAGGATAAGTATATGACTGCTATAGTAGCAGCAAAGGAGGGAATTTGTGTCAAGTAGTTTGTTATCAAACTAAGGTGTGGTTCGCAACGGGCTAACACTAAAGATATATTGTACGACAATAGTATCGACATGATAACCCCAAGGAACTAAAGGTCTCACCAAAAGACCAAATTTATACAATGTCATCTCATTAGAGAATGAGTGATGCGTGGAGACACAAAGACATGCAAATACACACGGACCTGAATGTGTCAAATCCGTAGATTATGTTAAGCACTTGCAATTGCATATATGGAACACCAGAAAGCCATATGTGTTCAATACACAAAGTTTTTAAACTAGATTATTGTCTCTAGTGCAAGTGGGAGACTGAAGGGAATATGCCCGAGAGGCAATAATAAAGTGGTTATTATTGTATTCCTTATTTATGATAAATGTTTATTTTACATGCTATAATTGTATTAATACAGAAACGTTAATACATATGTGTTTAATAAACAAAAGGAAGTTCCTAGTTATCGGATGACTGTAGTGGAATACCCTAACAAATTCTTGTCATTAGCTTGGTATGCCCCGGATGAGATCGACACCGAAGCCAAGAAGAAAGAAAGATTCTTGAATGGTCTGCATGACGAGATGCAGACAATGTTAGTCAATATCCCCTTTGCGGATATTGAAGCCCTTGTCGACTCTGCTATCCATATGGAAGGAAAGATCAACCAAGCCAATGAGAACCACAAGCGTCGCATGATGCATCAACCAGGAACCCATCAGACCCCAAAGTATCGCCCCAACCCATATCCAGGATTTGCCCCAAGAACCAACAGACCCCCGATGAACCGTCCGACCTATCCCAACCATGGAAACCCTAGGCCCGGAGGAAATCACAACAACCCCGGCAACGTTAGCAATTTCAATCGTGCCCCACCCAAGTTCAACAACAACAATGCTACCGCCAACACCAACACTGCCCCTAGGACTGTAAGAAATGTGGTGCCTATAGCAGCAAAGGACAAGTCGCAAGTGACTTGTTATGACTGTGGAAATAAAGGCCACTATTCCAACGAGTGCCCCAACAAGAAGAATGCTACATCCCGCAATGCCAACGCCCCAGCTCAGCAGCAGCGTCGTGTTCAGCCAGGGAGAATATTTGCCACATGGAATTCACTCAACCGCAACGGCCGTCTTTTTCTCATGCATGCTGAAGAAGCTCAGGAAGCGCCAGATGTCGTGCTGGGTATGTTTTCTGTTAATTCAGTACTTGCCAGAGTGTTGTTTGATTCTAGTGCATCGCATTCATTTGTCACCGAAGAATTTGCATGCACTAGTAAAATTCAACCAACCAAACTAAAGCATGTCATGATTGTTCAAATTCCCGGATCAACCACCAAGGCTAGGAAAATTTGCAAAGCCGTCCCTATCCGAATCCATGGCATAGATTTTTATGCTAACCTGATAGTACTCAGAACTAAAGGTTTGGAAGTAGTACTAGGAATGGATTGGATGTCCAAACATAAAGGATTGATTGACTATGCCAAGAAAGCCATAACCATGACCAGTACAGCCGGAATATCAGTCGAGCATACATCTGAAACCTTACTTCGTCAATTCAAGTGCAACAAGAGTATAGCCCAACCTACCATTGACCAAGTCCGGATAGTCTATGAATAGCCCGATGTATTTCCAGATGTTTTGCCCGGTATGCCCCCAGATCGGGATATCGAGTTTATCATCGAACTAATTCCTGGAACCGGACCCATAGCCCAGAGACCCTATAGTATGAACCGTCGAGCTTCAGAATGAAGAAGCAACTGGATTCCATGCTAGAAATTGGATTGATTCAACCCAGTGCGTCACCTTGGAGATCACCTGTCTTGTTTGTGGACAAGAAGGATGGAGGTAACCGTTTGTGTACGGATTATCGGAAATTGAATGATGTCACCATCAAGAACAAGTACCCCTTGCCCAAGATAGAAGATTTGTTTGATCAGTTGACCGGTGCCAAGGTGTTTTCTAAGATTGATCTTAGAACTGGCTATCATCAACTCAAAATTCGTACAGAGGATATTCCAAAGACTACCTTTACCACCAGATATAGACTGTATGAGTATACAGTCATGTCTTTCGGACTAACCAATGCCCCCGCTTATTTCATGAATCTCATGAATAAGATTTTTATGGACTTCCTGGATAAGTTTGTCGTTGTTTTCATTGATGACATTCTGATTTATTCCAAATCAGAAGAAGAACATGAGCTACACCTAAGGACCATTCTTGGAACCCTTAGAGAGCATAAGCTGTATGCAAAGTTTAGCAATTGTGAATTCTGGTTACAGGAGGTAGGATTCCTCAGTCACATTGTATCAGCCGGAGGAATTGCCGTTGACCCTGCAAAAGTGAAAGATGTAGAAGATTGGCAAGCCCCAACCACTCAAACCCAAGTTCGTGCATTTCTCGGATTGGCGGGATATTACCGCAAATTCGTAGAAGGATTCTCGAGTATCGCCAGACCCACGACCCAATTGCTAAAGAAGGACAAGAAGTTTGAATGGACGACAAATGTGAAGCGAGTTTTCAAGAACTCAAGAGGAGATTGATTTCAGCCCCAATCTTGATCATTGCGGATATCACAAAGCCCTTTGATGTGTATTGTGACGCATCCAAGATTGGTCTCGGATGTGTGCTAATGCAAGAAGGCAAGGTTATATATTATCTATCTCGACAACTGAAGCAACATGAGCAAAACTACCCAACCCATGACCTCGAACTCGCAGCCGTAGTTCTAGCCCTGAAACACGGAGACATTACCTGATGGGAAACCGTTGTGAGATCTATTCGGATCACAAGAGCCTAAAGTATATATTCACTCAGAAGGATCTGAATATGATACAAAGAAGATGGATTGAGCTAATCAAGGATTACGATCTGGACATTCACTATCACCCTGGTAAAGCCAACGTGGTAGCAGATGCCCTTAGCAGATTGCCGTGCCGCTTGAATTCCATGATTTTGAAGGAGCAACCAAGTTTGCACAAAGAGATGGAAGATTTTCGGATGGAATTAGTGAGTGAAGGATTTTTGGCTAGCATAGAACTCCAGCCCACTTTGATCAGTCATATTAAAGAGGTGCAGAAGGAAAATGCCAGTATGGACGGAATCAAGCGTCGTATCGGTACAGGCAAAGTACCCGGATTCACCGAGGACGAAGAAGGAGTTTTGTGGTACAAAGGACGCCTTTGTGTACCATCATATTATGAGTTGAAAGAAGTTATTTTGAAGGAGGCTCATGATACTCTTTATTCTATCCATCCCGGAGGAACTAAGATGTATCAAGATTTAAAAGAGCAATTTTGGTGGCATAATATGAAGAGAGAAATCGGAAGCTATATCGCCAAGTGTGACATATGTCAGCGAGTCAAGGCATGACATCAAAGACCCGCTAGATTGTTGCAACCCTTGCAGATTCCGGAATGGAAATGGGATTCTGTTGGAATGGACTTTGTCACTGGACTGCCTACTTCTAGTAGGGGAAATGACTCTATCTGGGTCATAGTGGACAGATTGTCCAAAGTCGCCCATTTCTTTCCCGTCAAGACCACATATCAGAGTTCGAAACTAGCAGAGTTATACATCGCTAGAATCGTTAGTTTGCATGGAGTCCCCAAGAACATCGTATCGGATCGAGGAACTCAGTTTACCTCGAGATTCTGGAAGAAAGTCCTAGAAGGTTTAGGAACCCGCCTAGATTTCAGCACCGCGTATCACCCCCAGACCGATGGATAGACGGAGCGAGTAAATCAAATACTCGAAGACATGTTGAGAGCATGAGTGTTAGAGTATGGATCTAAGTGGGAAGACTGTCTGCCGTTTGTAGAATTTTCATACAACAACAGTTATCAAGCTAGTTTGCAAATGGCCCCATTTGAATTCATGTACAGAAGGAAGTGTCGCACCCCTTTGAACTGGTCGGAAGTAGGAGAGAGTCGGATTTTCGGACCCGATATCCTACGAGAAGCAGAAGAGAAGGTTCACAAGATTCGTGAGCACCTTAAGACCGCCCAGTCCAGACAAAAGAGTTACACCGACATGAGACGTCGAGACCTCGCCTTCAACATTGGAGACTTCGTTTATCTGAAAGTGTCGCCATTAAAGGGAATGCAGCGTTTCCAACTCAAGGGAAAGTTAGCCCCCAGATATATCGAACCTTTCAAGATTCTGAACCGTCGAGGACAAGTATCGTATCAATTGGAACTACCCAGAGAGATGGCAGCCGTGCACAATGTGTTCCATATCTCGTTACTTCGCAAGTGTCTCGAAGTCCCCGAGAAGACCGAAGTGTTCAAGAATATCGATCACCGGACCATAGAGATCAACGATGACCTGACCTATCCTGAAGTACCCATCCGTATTTTGGAAGAAGCTTTTCGAACTACCCGAACCCAAAGCATCAAGTTCCTCAAGATTCAGTGGAGCAACCATACAGAAGAGGAAGCTACCTGGGAGCGCGAAGATCACATCAGGACGGAGTTTCCCGATCTCTTCAAATCCTAGGTAATCTTTTCGTCCTTTTCCAAATCTCAGGACGAGATTTTGTTTAAGGGGGGAAGGTTTGTAACATCCCAAAAATACTAAACTTAAATCATCAAACTCTAATCATCAAAACTAGGGTTAACAAAAACTTTTCTAAATAAAATTATGAAAGCATGCATACGTGTATGCATTTAATTTGAAATTCTTTTGAACCACCTTGTTTGTGTGTTTCTTTGCTTGTAGAATGTTTCTTAGGTGAAATAAACATCATCTAAACATTTCCCAAACTTTTCCCGAAGACAAAAAAATCAAAACAAAGCTAAATGAGTGAATGGTCATTTTGACCAATTTAACTCCCATGCCTACTTTGGCTGTCTCAAACTTTCAAAACCTAACAGAAACTTTTCTGGATCTTTGCACCCCTTGATTGTACTCATAACAAAGTATCAAGGCCCACTTTGTGATCATCCAGAAACTTTCAAATGCATAGTTTAAATGACAATTCAAAATTGAATCTTTATCATATGGGAAGATCCCACTTTTTCAAAAACCACTCAAACCAACTCAACTTTCAAAACCCAAGCATCTGCAGACTCACCAGCACCAATCTAGCACACTCACCAAAAATCTTTTCAAAATTTAAAAGTTGAATTCATACGGCCATTTCATCAAACACATTGCAGACACAAATCAAACAAAATCAAAACACTATAGTGTGCAGTGTTTTGAGCCTAACTGGTTCCATATCTAGCACACAACCATCTCAGTAGATCATCTAGCAAGATTAACCAAGCACTAGCACCACTGTGAGCTTGCCAATATCATCAATGGTGAACAGCCGAAGCACACCATGCCACCCCAGTGTAGACAGCAAGCTAGGAAGGAAACTAGTCGTGCCAACCTTGTCTGGGAGATCACCCATGCCTCACTGCCCCCTCTCGACCAGCCCTGCTTTGAAGACACCGACCAGAGCACCCAGGAACGCCGCGCCCGTGCCTCTGCCAACTGTGCCGAGCATGCGCCAGGACGCCACCCTCGACTGATGCCCACAGACCGCACGCCGCCCTCGCCGTGCGCATACATGATCGCCACCGACCCAGGAGACCGCCAGACATCCCTGTTCGCCGCCCCATGCCGACAGCCACCGCTCGCCGTCGAAGACGCCGCCTCTGCCGCGCAGAGCGTCGCGTGTTCTAGACCAACCCGCACCGCCCCACGTCTCGCCACCATAGCGTTGAGCATCGCCAGGAAACACCGCACCGTCCCCTACCTTCTCCCATGCCAATAGCCGCCCCACGAGCTCACTGCGTCGCCCGTCGGTCCCCTCGCTCGACTATAAATAGAGGCTACCCCCAGCCGAACTAAGCACACCATTCTACTCCCCTCTCATCACTGATCGTGCCACACCGTTCCCGGAGCAAGGCGAGCAACACTTGGCCGGAATTTCACCGGAGCCCGCCGCCTCTGGAAAAGAAGGGAGCCAGCAATTGGAGCCGCCCCAGGAGGAGCCACCGGTACCAGGAGATTCACCGTCGTCGACTTTGTCGTTTGCCCGCCTCGCCGACCCTTGCCTGCACCCTGGTGAGCCCCCACCAACCCCCACTGGTCGCGCTAGGTTTCTGTCTCGCCGACATTGCCCAACGTCGACGATGACTCCCAGCCGTTGGATTAGAACCAGATCGAACGTCCCACATTGCCCCGTACCGCTTCGCACCCCCCTGTCTCACTAACGAGTGGGGACAGCTGCTTAAACAGCCCCTGTAAGCGCTACGCTTAGTAGGCCGGCCCGTTAACTTTTCCCGCGTAGCCCAGTTATTTGAATTAAACCTTTTCCATTTTATTTCAAACACACTTCTATACCCAGTTTCAAAAATCAACCTAGATCGATTTAGTGCACCAAATTGAATGAAACCAATTTTGTTGGAAAGGACTGGGAATGCTGAATCCAAGCCCGTTGGATTCAAGTCATTTGGATCTATAGATCACCCATGGTAAAAATAACAAGGCAGAAGCTTTTCTGCATTAAAACATTTTTCAAATTTAAATCATAATAGCTTTTGAGTTGATTCCAACTCTCAAAAATCACATTTAACCATACCTTTCAGAATATATAAAAATATATGGGTTTACCTGAAGAAATAATGTTCAGGTAATAAAAGAATGCCCCATAGGCATTTCTAGTCACTTTATTTAATTAAAATAAAAGGGTAAAACCTTATTAAATTGTGACACCACTTTAAATCACATTCCCATGGACTAAAATATATGGTGATAACATGTGTCAACATGATCCCATGTTTGGTTTGGAGAATATTAAATCTTAAGTAGTTTTTCAATGAGTAGAAATTACATTTCTAAAAATAAAAGGAATTAAACCAAGCATTAATCTTGTAAGGTTAGTAATGATGCTAGATCTTCTATAGGATCCTTTTATGTGATGATTGCAAGTAGTTAAGTATTGTTTGGTGATTGTGTACATCGTATTTATTTATAGACGCTAGTGCTGACCAAGGATACGAGGAGGAAGGAGGATTCTACGAAGAAGAAGCCGAGGAGAACTTCACCCACTGCTCTGCTCAAGGCAAGCCTAATACTACTCGTTGAATTAGCAAGCTATTAACCTTGCAAGCTAACACTTGCAATTTAGCAAGCTTATACTGATATTGTGCAAGCCAATACTTGCTTGTTACCATGTCAACTATATGCCTTAAAGCATATATGATCATAACCACTTGATAAACCAATCCTAGTTTTACTTGCAAACCTCTTACTTTATTTCCTTATCAAAACTCTTACCTAGATGTTACCTAAGTAAATGGTAGATACTAGAAGAATATGTGAAGGTTGCATAAAGAGCATAAAATTTGGCCTAAGCTAGATAATCTTGATGTCATCTTAAGGCATGAGATTGAACTTAGTTAGAACTCCACTAGTTTACCACCCCTCATTATTGCTTACCCCCACTTGTAGATGCTAGTGCTAAGCATAAAACTTGATCAACTTTAGATGGGAATACTTGGTGGAAAAATGGGTATGAAAACCTTGGGATGATGGATCATTCTATTGAAATGTTTTGGACATGTGTTTCTGAACACCTGATGATTTTGGTGATGAAAATGTTGAGGCATGAGCCTTAGCCCTTTATAAAACTAATGGTTGTCTGGATGTGATACCATTCCAATTTTATCGTACAACCAACATACCCGAAGATTGGGTAGGGCTTGACTGGAAACTTATATACCTTAGTATCAGTTCCCTCACGGCCAAGGTCTGAGCTGAGGCTAACTTGTGAAGATTGTCCACCTTTGCAGTACCCAAGATGACAGTTGGTCATGGTTGGGAGGCCAAACTCACAGGAGAGGTGCTTATACTAGGGCGTGTAGTTGAAAGGTTAGGATTGATTATCCGCATACTGAGTATGGTGAATTCAGGATTTGTTCCTGACAGATGTATTGAATGTTGTGGTGAAAGTGCACAATCTCTTTAGAGTGTCAAACTATTCGAATAGCCGCGTCCGCGGTTATGGACAGTTGGAGTGGCCATACTGTTCCCCCGTCAGACTTTTCAAAATGACTTTAGGTGTTATAAAACTGAGACTTTGGCTTGACCACAACAGGGTTGGGATATGAAATACAAGTTCCCATTTAGGTGTTATAAAACTTCAACTAGCATTCGTTGCTCCTTAACGTAGTAGAGATAAATCTGGCTTTTGCAAAATAACCCTAGAGCCTAGTGTCCTATTATCAAAAACCCCTTTCACTTGTTAGTATTAGTTTGCGAGTACTTAAAGAGTACTCATGGCTTTGTCCCTGGCTATTCCCATGGCCAGACAATGAAGAGGAGTACCTGGAGGATGGACCCCAGGAAGGTTACGACAACTAGGATCATCTCCCATCGTCAGCATTGCCTGTGACCCCGAAGATGGAGCTTCGCCTACGCTACCGTTATTATTACGTATTCCGCTGCTTGATGTTGTATTAAGAACTGGATCATGAGATCCCTATTTGTGTAAGAACTTATGTACGGTTTGTAATGGATGATGTACTATGGTATCCAATTCTGTTATGTCTCGCAAAAATGGTAATCCTGGGATTGCGATGTATGGCATAACAGGCATCTGGGATTAAAAATCTAGGTGTTGACAATACCTAGACGAGGCGAAGCAGAGGTTCAGTGGCATGAAGTCTCACGACTGTGTCGTGCTAATGATGCAGGTACTTCCGGTTGCACTAAGAAGGATAATGGACGAGCACATCCGTGAAACGTTATTTGGCCTCTGCAAGTTTTTCGACGTCATCTCTAGGAAGTCGATTGGCGTGAATCAGCTCGGGAGGCTACAGGAGGAGATCGTGGTGATACTATGCGAGCTTGAGGTCTACTTCCCGCACGCATTCTTCGACATTATGGTGCATCTGCTGGTCCATGTTGTGGAGGATATTGTCCAACTCGGGCCGATGTTCCTCCGCAGCATGATGGCGTTCGAAAGGATGAACAGACACATCAAATGATACGTTCGCAACAGGTCCCGTCCAGATGGAAGCATAACAAAGGGCTTTCTGGCCGAAGAGTGCATCTCTTTCTGCACGAATTATCTAGACATCGAGAACCCTGTCGGCTTCCCATCAACAGGCACCTTGGCAAGCTCAACGGATTTGGTCACGGAGAGGGTCGTCACATACTGCATGCAGACTTCGATTTTCGATGCGCAGAATTTGATCGAGCAAAACTCGTCGCGCTACAACATTTAGAAGTAGTCGATCCTTGGGTACAGAAGCACAAAAGGTTAATCGAGAAGAAGTACAGTGACGGGGCATACAGAGGACACAGGGAGAAATAATCAAAGAGCACAACTCAGATTTCACGCGTTGGTTTAGGCAGACGCTCCTTGATAATCCCCTGCGATCGCATCCTTCTGACACAAAAAATATCATATTCACCTTGTTATAGGGACCGATGCAGAACCTGGTGATCTATCAGGCGTATGATATCAACGGCTACACATTCTACATGGAGGAAAAGGACAACAAGTGTGATTATCAGAACTCAGGCGTAACGTCGGATTCTACACCGATGAGTACGTGAAGGAAAGATTCTACGAAAGAATCGAGGAGATCTGGGAGCTCGACTACTATGGAGAAAAGATGCCGATGTTCCGTGCCATATGGGAAAAGAGCGTCGAAAGAGAAGACCGGTATTTCACAACCATGGTTATACCCGAAGCAGCCAAATCCAAGGCAAAGGTGACGCTTGACATGAAAAATGAATCGTGGGTACTGGCTACCAAAGTGGACCAATGTTTTTTCATTACCGACCCGACAAAGCCTAGTCGTGTTGTCGTGAGGAGAGGAAAAAGAAACATCATCGGAATGAATGGAGTCGCCAACGAGCAAGACTTCGACCAGTATGGTGATCCAAAGATTGAAGATGACGACGACTACGAAGCATCAACATACATCACAAGAAGAAAAAGGACAACCCTACCCAAAAAAGGTAGCCCATTTGAAAGAAGAAACATTAAAGTGGCGGGGCTAAATTATTCAACCGCGACAAAGAAGGGAAAAAAGATTGTAAAACGCGTCGTTGAAAAAGATTGTAATATTCATGGACAAATTATTATGACATATTTGTATCACGGACAAATTATTATGACATATCTGAATCATATTTGTACCACTTTTATGACATATATTATCACCTTTGGGCATTTTTGGAATATTTAAAAGTATTTTAAAAACAAAACTTTTATGGCATATATCACCACTTTTGGGCATTTTTTGGAACATTTAATAATATTTTTAAAATAAAAATAAAAAGATGGGCACCAGGATTCGAACCTGGGTGCTCACAGGTTTAGAACAGAGCAGTGGGCGGAACCAGTGGGATAAGGCAGTGCTAGTGATAACTATGGGGGTGGCAGCTCTCTTATCTGACTAGTCCTACCCGTGAGCGTTTGCTCCCTCACCGGCCTCGACCTTTCCAGCGACTTGCGCCCTGTCAGCAGCTCTAGCAGCACCACCCCGTAGGTGTACACGTCGCTAATGGCCGTCAGGTGCCTTGCAGTCACACACAAGAGCCCATCACACTGGTCTGCTGCTGAATGCACGCAACTGAAAAGTACAGAGATCTCTGGTGATCTTGCAACAAACAGATCCCCATGGCTTTGCTCTCAAGATAATCTGGAGCATGTTGACTTGCCTGTCATGATGTACTCTGGGGCGGACGCTCATGGACTGGGCGCTCCCGCTGCTCACGCACAGGAAGAAGGTGCTGGCTTGATAAATTTTCCTGCTATGTGATCCCACTGTGTTGGCTTAAATCAATGCAGTTCACTCACTTAGTTTAGATGTTCAGTTAGTCTGAATAAAGTTCAGAGTGTGGCGTGTGTGTTTGTGCACGTTATAGCTGACAATAGCTAGGTTTGTTTCAGTTTTAGACTTAGTCGCTGCATAGGATGCATGTGGGATGGCACGGCCCAGATCATGCAGTGAGTTAGTAGGGGAGTTGGGCCCAGATCATGCTGTAATGGTATTTTTAGTTAATTATTATCTGATTTTTGTAGACAACAATGTAATTTCACTATTATTCTACCCCTGTAATGTCATTTGGTACTGGAGTGAAAGGGGTTTGGTTGGAGTGACAGTGACTATTTTGTTTGGGTCCCTGAATCATATGACTGACTGATTGTACTTGCATGCTATAGAACTTACACAATCAGACAATCTTGCATATTATGAAACTTGCAAAATCATACTTCCCATAACTACGACCAAACCACCCTTGATATTTTCAGCACCAAATAAGAATCCAAAAGCAACTGAATAGTCCTAGTATTCCCTGTTCTAAACTACTATGTACTACATTAATGATATGCCATAATTACATACTTGACATGACTCAACAATTACTAAGTAACAGTTCCAGCATCATTGCATCAATATGAATGTCAAGGTACTGTTTGTGATGCTAGGCATAACCTGGTGCTAGACTTGATGGAAAACTATATGTGCTACTGTTTTTGATCATCTAGGCATTGTTGTTCATCTAGGCACTATCTATTTTTTCTAGCAGTATGTGCTGCTACTACTATATGTGCTGCTGGCTGCTACTACTATATGTGTTGCTGGCTGCTTGCTACTACTATATGTGCTGCTGGCTACAAAAAACTACTATGCTGCTACTACTATATGTGTTGCTGGATCTGGCCATTTATTTTTATATACCTAGTAATGATCTTGATGTGCTTGTTGTGCTGGTAATGTGCTGGTAATGTAGTGGCTGTGCTGGTTGTGCTTGTGCTTATACGAAGCACCTTATTATGTCGTGTATTCAGGTTATTGTATGAAATGAGTCCCGATTTTTTCTGGAATGTTGATTAACTTCCGTTTCGGCAGAAATCAGGCATTCCTAGTTTAAGAAAATTATCAAAGGTCATGCCGGTTTTTTCCGTTCATTTAACAAATTATTTGTTTTTTATTAGTGCAAAGATGTGTGACAACGACGAGGCTGGATGTTCTAAGCGCATCAGCGCTGAAGGATAACTCAGACCTCCGAATAAACAATTGACATTCTAGGAGGAGGCCCAGCGGCTAGAAGACGATGAAGAATACCATCCTTCGGAGAGCGAGGATGATGAGATGGAAGACGCGGAGGAAGAAGCCGAAGGAACGGCGGGTGATGAAACCACCGATGGGGGCGAGGGCACAGGGTGTGGTAGCAATCCTCCTAAGAAGAAGAAGCCAAAGGAACGGCGCCCGAACACGGTCGGCACCGTCAGGGAGGAAATTACTGAAGTGAGCCCAACAGGGGTTCCTTTGGAGACCGACCTTGTCGTCAGAGGGTACGGTGGGCAAGTGGCGGCGATCACCCGGACAACCATCTCGATCAACACCGAGAATCTCCGCCATAAAGATAATGGCCACTTGCGCACACTCCTCTTCGAGAAGCTGCACGCAAGATACAAGTTCCCCGTTGAGTATCAGAACACAAATTATCATGGGAACAAAGATCTATAAAGAAGGCAAAAGTCCAAAGATGAGCACCGCCCTGGCTAGCTGGAGAACCCGGATAAAGCAGAAGATCTATAAGAAGGCAAAAGTCTCGAGGAGATCCAGAAGATTGACCCGCAGATCACCGAAGATCAGTTCCAGGAGTTCAAGGAGAGGTGTGAATCCGAAAGAGACCTAGCCAATATTAATAGGGGAAAGGTGCTGCAGGCGATGAATATAGGTCATCACCATCTCGGTTACGGTGGATCTGAACGCGGATATAAATGGAATAAGGAGGACGAAGAGTATAGATCTAAGGGGATAGAAAACACCTTTGCGAAATTCGAACCCGGGCAGGTTCGAAACTTCATCAGGGCCCGTTACCATGTGGACCCAAAAACCAAAAACCTCACCGCGGATCCTGCGGTGAAGGAATTCAAGGAAATTGTGGTAAGTAATCTAATTACCGTGGATCAACTCGATTGCATTCTAATCGATGAAGTCTAGTTTCTAAATGATTCACTGTTACTTCTTCTGCAGGAGGAGGAAATTGTTCCTAGTCATGGATCCCAGGGGTCCTCATCCCAGGGGTCGACGGCAGCCACCCGGTGGCATAACCCTTTTAACAGGGCGATGAACGGGGCCAAGAAAATAAAGCTGGTTACGAAGAAGCCGTTGTCGGCTGGCCGTCTGGCCGGCCTCAGGGGTAAGAATTGGGTGGATCATTTTGGTCCACCGCCGAGGACGCGTGTGGAACCAACGGGAAGGAGCGAGGAGGAAAACTGCGAGGTTCATGAACTTAAGGAACAAGTGGCGTGGATCCCACAGATCGTCCAAGACAACCTGGCAATCACCCTCACGTCCATCCTGCCTACCTTGGTGGACTCAATAGTGAACTGGAGTGCGGGTGGTCGAGTAGGGCCGTGCCCGAGTCCAAGCATGGTCAGCAGCCACTCTAGCACCGCGGCGCCGCAAGTGTTGGTGACTCCCCCTGCCATCACCGCGGCGTCGGACATGTTGGTGGCCCCCCTGCCATCGTCGCGGCGGCACCGGAGCTCCAAGCACCCGGTAGGGAGAATACATCAGCGGCCAGCACCGCGCCATCAAGCAGCCCCTCTGTCTCTTGCACGCCCGTTGCCGTATGCGGTGTCTCGACATTAGCCGATCTCGACGCCATCACGGTAAACAAATTTCTTTACCGCCTTTCACGCCATCTATTACTCTTATGGCATCTCTGACGACGCCTACATGTTTTCCGCAGACGGATGTTCCTTGCAATCTCTTATGTTACGTGAACAACGAGTTGAGGGATGTTGCCAAGGGTACCATCGTTCAACCCTTGCAGCGCATGTTCCACTCAAGGCCGATGCCAGATAGCATGCACAGGGTTAAAATTAGTCGGGTGCTAAGGGGCTGCGATGACCTGGAACCTCCCATTCAACCCCCAGGAGCGGATGAAGAGGAGCCGGCTGTCCTCGGAAGTTGCTTCGGCTTATTCTTGCAATGGCCAAAGAGCATGATCCGTTTGGGGACAGCGGGGGCCATCACGCCACAGACAACAGCAACGCCCCCTTACCGCCCTCGCCGTCACCTCCACACGGTGGGTCGGATGATCATGTTGATGATATGCACATGGCGCAAGATCCGGGCGAGGACGACGAAGACTAGAATGATCACTTCTTCAACACTCAGTTTAGCAATGAAGACCTAACTGGTGGCCCCACAGAGAAACCCACTATCACCAAGCGTCTGTTTGGTTCTCAGGAGACGCCTCCAGCTTGCGCCTTTATAGAGCCAACTGATACAACCAACCGACCCTTTATTCTAAGCCCTGACACACTACATAGGGCGGCCGGTGCTCAGATTGCGGTTCCCTTCCCGCTCTCCAAAAGGAAAAAAGGGCAGGAAAAGAAAATCTAGCAGCTCGAGCCATCCGGTGGCATCAACTACGAATCCGATCAGGTTTCGGGACGGGCCACCAAGACCCGAGTGTATTATGTGGAGGATTCATGTGGCGGGTGAGCCCATGCTACCTGAGAATTTGCGGAGGCTCGCCAGTTCAGAACTGCAGAGTGTGCATGACGGCGTGCTGACGATAGAGAGACTCCTTCTGGCGGAGAAAGATCCCTCGCGCACGGTATTCGTGGTTAAGGTGCCACCAGGCTTGGGCTTCGTTGATAATGCCCCTGCAGATCTGTTCTTCCTACGGTTTGACGACATCTTCAATATGTTCCACCTATACCCGCTGCACTATACCATGGTCCGCCTTTTTTCTCTCAGCCTTGCCATGCAGATCATTAGAGAGAACACACCGGGCATCGCTATAGTGGACCCCTACTACATGCGTGACGGCTGCTTGGGTTCCCCCGCTGGACGACGTATCATGGCCTCGTACCTAAAAAGAATCTTCGTGGCGAACAAGACAAAGGAATACATTCTTGTTCCTTACTTTCCCGAGTAAGTCGTTATTCACTCGCCACCGTCGATTGGCTTTATTAGATTATCATCATTCTTTTTCCAACACATTCCATTTGAAATTTTTGCGCAGAGATGAACACTGTATGCTCATCTCCTTATCGCCGAAGCATTCCCACGGCAGGTATTTCGACTCGGGGAGTTTAGCAAAGAAGAAACACTACGACAAGATCAAGGAAGTTCTGGATGATGCTCTCACTGGCTATGCCTCGACGGAAGGCACCACCTTCATGCGTACGAAGGTCATGTTCGGCAGGCACGTCTTCAACCACGTAACGGAGTTCCCCTGTGTGAAGCAGCCAAAAAACAGTAAGAAGGAAGCCTACTACGCAATCCATCACATGACGGAGTTCCTACTAGACCAGCAGAATTCTACGTTGCCAGATCATCTCAAAGAGTGGGCCGAAGCAAAAGCAAAGATCACTGATTCAGATATTAGACAAGAGATGTATTGCATCCAGCAGCAGTTTGGGGAAATCATCTTTCATGATGTCATGACTTCGGGGGGGGGGGGATCTTCTATAGAGGAAATATCCCAAATAACCGTGACATAGAAGATCGCCTAGAGATGCAGGGTGACTATAGGAAGTTCATGACGAGACAAGGCATCCTCCTGTTCCCTAAGCCGATCCATAAGGCTTGATGTTGGCCTAGTTGTAGTTACAAACTATAGATGACCTTTGTGTGTGTGGACAAGTGTACATGCTACTACTTATCTTATTAGGTTTATGAATCATCGCTTACTTCTTTTGCTTATTATTATTATATATCAATCAATGCTTGGTTTTTTTTGCTTACTATTTGGTACTTTTCTCACTTTGGTCCTTCTTTTTTCCTTACTTTATTAGTCTTTTTTCGAGAATAATGTCGATGATTGAAATGTCGTGGCACACTATATATGTGAATGTGCTATGACGGGATTGTGAGCCTTGTGATATGCACAAGTCCAGGTCTTGCGCATCCTACTTGGCTCACCGTTCCGTCGTAGCATATACCTGTGTACAACGAGACCTATGTATATATATGAGGCATTCTTTTTGATTTACTTTGGTCTTTTTCGAGAATAATGCTAATGATTGAAATGTCGTGGCACAATATATATGTGAATGTGCTACGACGGGATTGTGAGCCTTGTGATATGCACAAGTCCAGGTCTTGTGCATCCTACATGGCTCACAGTTCCATCGTAGCATATTCCTATGTCCAACGACCTATGTATATATATGAGGAATTCTTTTCGAGTTTACTATTTGGTACTTTTCTCACTTTGGTCCTTCTTTTTTCCTTACTTTATTAGTCTTTTTTCGAGAATAATGCCGATGATTGAAATGTCGTGGCACACTATATATGTGAATGTGCTACGACGGGATAGTTAGCCTTGTGATATGCACAAGTACAGGTGTTGTGCATCCTACTTGGCTAACAGTTCCGTCATAGCATATTCATGTTCCCAACGACCTAGTTATATATGAGGCATGAGTTTTGAGTTACTTTGGTCTTTTTTGAGAATGCCAATGATTGAAATGTCGTGGCACACTATATATGTGAATGTGTTGCGATGGGATTGTCCGCCTTGTGGTATGCACAGGTCTAGGTGTTGTGCATCCTACTTGGCGGACAGTTCCATCATAGCATATTCCTGTGTCAAACAACCTAGTTATATATGAGGCATGCTTTTTGAGTTTGGTCTTTTTGATTTAGAAGTACATTCTATAAGTGTATCTTCATATGCGACTTTAATTATACATGTTTTTTTTCAACACCGGTTAATTATTATTGTCAACTTGTAGATGACATGGTACGTCGTGTACAAGGGACGGGTTCCCAGAGTCTATGATGATTGGGAAGACTGCCGAAGATAGGTGCACCGTTTCAGCGGCAATATCTACAAAGGGTACAACACTATGGTGGAGGCGGAAGCTAGATACACGCGCTATCTAGCGGAGTTAGGACGAGGAACCGGATGAAGACCTACACCTTCGTCACGGTGATCATGCTTATCTTCTTTGGTTGTTTATCCCGCGTTTGTGTCTAGCTAGTTTAGATGTCTAGGCGAGCTTCCGAGCTCTAACTTGTTCGAGACACATGTATTCGCATGTCACCAACTACATTGTAACTTGATCGAAACAATGTATAACTTATGTATTCATGTATGGGACTTATCTATATGTATTTGTTTCAATCTTGTTTTGCGAATTGTGTATTTATATATATAACTGTATATCTTATATATGTGTGTATATCTTCCTGTAATATTGTATATAATCTGTATTGTATATCATCTGGCTCTGAAATTAAAAAAACACCCGTTGCGCACATGGAACAACTTTTGTGGCGCATAGTGTCTAAAGCGCACCCGCGCAGGCTAGTGGCGCACTGCCACATGCGCCACAGAAGATAAGTTTCGTAGCGCACCTGGATAACTATCCGTGGCGCACTGGCATGTGCACCATGCCTATCTCGCCACAACCGTGGCGCACCAGGCAGTGCGCCACGGCTGGAGATAGCCGCAGCGCATGCCTAGTGGCGCAAGGCTAGTGCGCCACGGATGGCTTTTCCACGTGCGCCACTAACGAGGGTTTTCCTAGTAGTGTCCACGCGTCAGCGACGCATTTGACCCGAAGCGGTAAGTTTCAATTTAGGCCGTGCGATTAGCACAAGATCTACGACATAAGTTCGTCCTCTCCGGTGGATAGCTCCGGCGATACTGAACCCTAACGGCGACGGTGGGGGTACGCGGTGGCTCACCTGTTCTCCAGCTAGGGTTGGCGTTGGGGTCGAATAACATTGTCAACAAGGGCGGTTTCAACGTTGGTCGCGGCGGCTCCTGGGGTGGCTCCAATCAATGGCTCCTCTCCTCTGCAGCGGCGGACTCCAGCCAAATTCCGGCGGGCTGGTGCTCGCCTTGCTCTGTGGAAAGGTTAGGGATGGTTCTGAGAGAGAGGGGAGTGAGATGGTGTGAAGAATGAGGGCTGGGGTGTCCTATATTTATACACCGGCGAGAGAGGCAGAGTGGGAGGGTATGGGCTCGTCGGTGATGACGATACAGAGGGTTAACAGCATGGCTCAGGGCGTAGGATGGTGCAGTGTCTCCTGGCGGTCGTCGCATGCTTAATGGCACGGCACGGGGCGGTCGAGGATGGTCGGGTGTGGTCCGTGCTCTGTGCAGGAACAACGGTGTTCGAGACAGTGTACATGTGCTTCATGTCGTGCAGCGGCGAACAGTCGTTTCTGGGAGGTAGCTAGGGTCATGGCGAGTGCAGGTATGCGTGGTGAAGGCGAGGCGCGACATGTGCGCGCTTGTCGGCTGTGGCGCTCTGGCGCGGTCTTGGCATGGTTGTAGAGATCTGGGCGCGGCGGTTTTATGGTGGTTCGTGGCTTGGCTGCGCTCGAAGGGTGGACAGGGAGTGGCGGTGGACGGTGGCCTGTCTCCTGGACATCGTGAACGGGCGCTGGCTCCTACGGGTTGTCCATGGTTGACCGGCAAAGGCATCTCGGGTGGCGCAACACTGGTGCAAATGGTAGAGGGGTAGCTGCTTAAATGCATTGTTGGGCACTAGGGGAGAGAAGGGGAGTGAAATGGGGGCAATGGGTAGACAAGGCATTGATCAAGAATAGTAATAGTTTGGCAATTATTACTATGCTCACCAGGTGTTTGATGAAATGGCCGCACGAATTAAAAGTTTGAATTTTTGGATGAATTTTGGTGAGTGTTGTGTTCATAAGCTTGGTAGTCTGAGGTTGCTTGGGTTTGCCAAGGTGAAGTGGTTTGGTTGGTTTTTGAGAAATGGCCATCTTAGTACCTACACTTGATTCAATTTTGAATTGTCCTTTAAATAGATTTGGAATTTGTTTCTGTTGGTTTGTAAGATAGGCTTGGGTTCACTTTAATTGGTCAAGCAATGGGTGAAAAGAATTGGATTTGTTTCTGTTAGAAATCTTTGACTAGGAACACCTAGAGTGGTCTAGTGAACAAGTTTGGCCAAAATGACCATTTTCTCATATTTCTTATATTTTATTTTCTCTTCATTTGACTCTGCTTGGAAATGATCTAGATGATGTTGTTTTCATATTTAAACCAATCCTTATAATTCATAGCAATCAAAACTGGCAAATGCAATAATTTATGCATTAATCGCTGACACATGCATTCCTACTAATTTTAACAACAAAAGTTTTTGTTAACCCTAAACTTGGGTGATTTGAACTTCATAAACTTGTTTATTTTTGGGATGTTACTGGTTTAAACTTTGAAATTTTTTGTGCAATGTAAACATGCCATGATAATAAGAATGCAATCATGATGTTTTGGATTTGATGAAATTTGGGATGTTACAAATCTAACCCCCTTAAGATGAATCTCTCCCTCGAGATTCGGATTGGCTAGCAAATAGGTGAGGGTGATCTTTCCAAAGCTCATCTTATCTTTCCCAAGTTGCTTCTTCCTCGGTATGATGATTCCACTTTGGTACTGCAAGAACATGTGGGCCCCCATGTGTGGTTTTGGTAATTAATGACAATCTTTATGGACTAATGTGTGTATTAAGTTGCACTTGTAGGATTTGTCCATTGGCCTCGCTTGGAGCATGTGTTGGCTTCAAGGTGGATGAAATAAGGAGAAGATGTGTTGTGCAAGCTCAAAATGTGCCATCTCTATAAGATCTCATGTTTGATGCTTGCCATCCTTGATGATCAGGGATCGATGATGAGGAATCAAGAAATGCGTTCCATCTTGAGAAGGTCAAGTTCGTCTACATCAAGCTCAAGTGGAATGATCAAGGCAAAGGTATAATCTTGATAGGTTTTCCCTTTTTCCGGTCTCATGTTGTGTGTGGGAGACCGGGTTTAGGATAGATAACCGTACTATCAAGAGGGGCTCTCGAATGAGTAATTCGGTCACATCGTTTGAAGAGATCTCAAACCTTTGCATACTTGCATCATCGTATTTGTTTTTTATTTGGTCACATCCATGTGAGGATATAGAGCTTGTGGTAATCTCCATAACAAGCTCTTATTCATCAAAATCGGATCTTATGTTTGTATCTTGTTGCGATTTTGATCTTGGCGGCTTTTTGGTTTTTCACCAAGTGAGGTATCTCACATTATAATACATGATACATCCTCACTCGGTGATAACCAATATTTTCGTGGTAGCCATTGTCGTCCTCTTTCCAACGCAATTGGAATTGGGTCAATCGAAGCTACCAATCAAAAGTTTTCGCGGTTTAATTATTTATTGATATTCAGTTTTAAAAAGAAAAAGGAAAATAGATTTTACTTGGCCGAGCGGTAGTACCGCTTGGTACCACCGGTCGCCCCTGAGCGGCGCGCTGCGTGCGGCCCAGCCATCTGCCCCGCGCGGTACTCACCATCGGTATTGCCGGTCCGGCCCGGTATTACCGCTCGGATGGGCCGGTAGTACCGGCCCAGCTCCAGCCCACTCCGCCAGCCCCGCTGAAATCCCACTTCCCCGATTTCCCCTCACTACTCGCTCGATCCCACGCTCGCTCGCGTCCGTTCCCGCGCGCTAGGCGTTGACCTGCCTGCGTGCGCTGCTCCCGCCCTCGTCTGGCCTCACGCGCCCTGCCACCAATCCCCCCCCGCACGTGCCTGGCCCCGCTGCTCCCGGGCGTGCTACGCTGGCTTGTGGCGCTGGGTCCCTCTGCCACGTGCCGGGCCAGCTGCTGCATGCCCCGCTGTAGAGGTCCCAACCTTTAATAAGGTAGAGATCCCTGTGTTTACAATGCTAGTCCCTGGATCAATAGCTAGCATCCACAGTTAAGATGTAATATCAAGAAACAAAGGTCATAATACAATTTTATAACCAGTAATAACATAATTTTATTAGATCTTACATAGCTCTTTTGGCTATTACAATACATTGCAGCAGAATATCTATAAGCATGGGGTCCTTCATCTTCAAAGTGCCACAGGCAAACATGTTGGTTGTAGACTTGTAATCCTAATCAATCAACTTTACTAATATCAAACAAACCTGCAACATAACAAGTTACAGCCACAAGGGTCAATACATTTGAATTGTATTGGCAAGTTTCACTACTATGCTAAATATAAGTGGATCCTATCTTTACATGCATATTTGGCTAAGTGGGGTTTTAGGATCATTTGCAGAAAGCAATAATTTATCCTATCTTTTCAAAACAGTTTTGATCTCTTGTCAAATCTTTCTGAACTCCTTGGTAAATCCCCAAGTGGTTCAAGTCTTTGTCAAAATCTCTTGAGCTCCTTGGTAAATCCCCAAGTGCTTCAAGTTTTTATCAAAATCTCTTGAGCTCCTTGGTACCCCCAAGTGCTGCAAGTCCTTTGTTGTCACTTTAAAGTTTTGCTTTTAGAAATTGGAATGTCGAGATTTCCCATAGCTTCAAGCTTTAGTTGCTCAGTATTGTCCATAACCGGGGACACGGCTAAGTAATTAGAATTTTTATCTTCTGCAGAAGTTGTACACTTTACCCACATGAAACAATCTCATCTTGTTGCCACCAGTTGCCGCTGGATAAGTACTCACCAAGATGGAGTACTGGCAGATTGAGAATGTGACGAAGTCTTTCCAGAGGGTCCTCTCATGCACCATTGCTATCTTGTCTTCAGGCACCAATGTAGGGTTTCTAGTTCCCTCATTTCCAGTAATCCTGAAGACAATGCATGGGTCTTCCCAATGTAGTTGACTAAGACAGAGCCATATTAGCATGTGGCTGTACACGAAAGCCACTGTTGGAGAAACATGTTCAATCTCTAAGTCCCTGGGTGGTTTTCTTTTGGTGCACAACACAAAGAGATTGCCATTGACATGGTTCCTTTTGTTGTCACCTTGTCCAAAACTTGAGTATCCTTGTCCACCCAGGTGGTTCATTGAGTACTTGTTTTATTATATAAAACACAAGTCTTTTCTCAACTTCATAAAAATTCTCAACATGTATCTCTTCTCAAAATATGTAGCATGGCTAAGCATTTTACAACTACATTGTTTTCACTAAGGAATATATAAGGGTATCCTATTAGGATTTAGCATAGCATAGAGTTTAGAAATTCTTTTCATGCATGTTACAAAATCCACTAAGTATAATGAAAATAGTAGGACTTTAGATGATAGTGTAACTTGCCTTTTTGGTAGGGAATGTTGGTTCACTTCTTGATCTTGCTAGTTTCACACTTTTCTAACTTCTCTACAAATCAATCAAGCAAACACAAAATCAACTAGCATTCCAACCAATACTCAAACAATTCAACACACATAAAATAATAGAAACTAAGTCATGCATGCAAGCATGCAAAAGATAGTTTTATTTGCAAAGGTGGTTTCTATTAGGCTCTAAACATTGTAAAGTCAAAAGTGGTCATTTTCCAAAGTGGCAAAGTCATTTGTAAGAGGGTTTTATCTAAAAGCCATTTTTAAGTCAAAACATTATTTCATGTGGTGAAAAAAGTTTTTAGCAAAGCAACAATTTTATTTTGTTCACCAAATAAGTTGCTAATTCTCAAAACTTGGTGTTTAGGGTCAGTAGGTTTGATTCAAATCATTTTCCCAAAGTTTTTACTCCAAAATCATTTTCATAACAAAATCAATATTTTTATTTGACTAGAAATGAGTTAATTCAAGTTTTTATTCCTAAACTTCACAAAATCCATTTTTAAAACCATGGGTTGGTTCCTAGGGTCAGTAGGTTCACAACAAACCAATTTGCAAAGATTTCATCCTCGAATTCATTTTGGAATAATTTTTATAACCTAAACAAGAATACAAATATTTCTGCAAAAACAAACAATCTAACAGAAACTTTTTACTAAACAAATTGCATGGTTGGCTAGGGCTTTTTCCACTGATTCCATTGATATAAAGTTTGCAAATTTTGGACGTGTGGATCAAAAGTTATAAGGTTTTCAAATCTGCATCTAAATCTTGATTTCAAATTCTGTTTTAAATCAAAAGCTGGCCACACGGCGTGTTCTCATTGGGCGGTACCGGTTCGCGCGGATTGCGCTCTGTGGTTCGTTGGATCTAAGCAGATCGCACGGCTCTAGTTGCATACCCCTTCAGCGTTTAAGTGATCTATCGCATGCGTACGATTAAAATCCAATGACTCACAGCTACTGGACATAAACCGGCGGCACTAGCGGTGGTGAACGGCGGCGGCGCGGTCAGACGATGACGCTGCGGCGGCTACAGGAAGCAAAGGAGGAAACGAGGATGCTCACCCTGCTCGCGAGGTCGAGGTAAAGCTCGAGGTGGTTCTGGTCTGGCGAGGGGCGCACTGGAGCGGGATTAATCGCTCGCCGGAGTGGAGCTACGCCTCGGCCACGCTCTGTCATCGTCGAGGACAGTGCTACGGGTCACAAGGAGACAAACGGAAAGCATGGTCAGACGCGCAAAGCCAAGGCGATGATGCGTGCGTGATTGAGAGGGCGCGGGGTGGTCGGTTCTTACCAAAAAAACTCGCCAGAGAGAGAAGCAGACGCGGCGGCGCTCAGAGGTTGTCGAAGTCGAGGTTCTGGGGCGCCCGCGAGTGAACAGAAAACACAGGGAGAAGCGCCAGGGGCTGGGGAGTGCGTGATCTTGGTCGAAGAGGCGAGGGGCGATGTCTACTGGCCAGAATTTGCTGGAAAGGTTCGCCGTAGCAGCGGCAGTGCAACTTCGATTCAGGGCAGCCTAGTGGCTCTCGTGCTGCGGTGTTTGAGAGGAAAGGAGGAGGAGGCAGGGCGAATATAAGGGCGTAGACGTTGGAGACATTAATGCCCCCATTGACGTGAATTGATCGCTGCGATTCAAGACAGAAACGGCGAGGAGTAATCGGCGCGGTTTGAAGACGATGAACAGGAGAGGTGGGGTCGGTTGGTCAGTGAGAGAGAGGAAGAGGGAGTGGGACCGAACGTTCAGTGACTCAGCGGGTTGGCTTTTTGGTGAAAAACGTTTCGCAGAGAGGGGAAAAGAACTGGGCTGCGAGTTGGGCTACTGGGCTTGTTGGGTTGGGTCAGTTGGGCTGGGGTTGATTCTATTTTTTTTCTTCCTGATTGCTTTATTCTTTTCTATTTCTATTTTCTGTTTTGATATTCAATCAAACAAATCAATTCAAAACTCCTCCAAATTTTGCCTTGAGTTTTGGTTCTGTTTAACCACAATATTCTAAGTCTGAAAATAAAATAATTTTATTCTTTTTAGGACCCATTAATAATTAAATAAAATGGATCTAAGTTATTTAATTCAAATAGAAATTACTTTAATAAAATCTTTATCTTTTTTGAAATCTCAATAAAAAACCAAAAATATTTCAGTAGTTTTATTTGAGAATATAAAATACTTGGAAAAATTATTTAATAAATCAATAAGTTTTAATGTTTTATTAAAAAGGGAAAGTCTTTACTTTAACAAAATTGGGTATTAATAAATCCCTATTATTTTATTTAAATAAATCTTTATTCTTTTTGATCAAAACAAAATATTTTATTTCAAAAGCTTGGCCAAGGTTTAATTTGGCTCTATAAAATAATCCTTTATCTATATTTCTACCTTTTCATTTGAAAACCAAATCTTTTTATTAAAATAATCCTTTATCTATTATTTAATAAACCAAATCTTTATTCCCTTTAGGATTTTATTTGATCCAAATAGGCTTTGAAAGTTACCAATTGGATTCAAAAAGTTTCTTCTCACCCTAAAAATCAACAAAGTTTTATTTTATTCATTTATTTTTCACATTACAAGATTTGGAAAATCTTGGGATGTGACACCGCTTTACTTGCTGCCGCCACACTGCCACGGGCCCTACGCGCTGTCTGCTGCTGCTGCTCACTCTCTCTAGCCCCACCTCGCTTGCGTCGCTCGTCTGGCCTCTTCCGTTTTCCTGGCATTTTAATGTTTGTGTCCGGTAGTACCGGTCAGATCCGGTACTACCAGCCAGTCCAGGAAAAATGCCCCAACAGGCAGAAACTACCCGTTTCTTTAAATAGCTTTTCCCCTTTGTCTTTTAGGGTTGCTTCTAACTCCTCCTTTTGTCTAAGCTTTGCCCTCATTTTGCCTTACTCTTTGAGCTTGATTTATACTCACCCCTCCATTGATTCTTGCATATATTTGAGGGGTAGTTGGAGGTGATATAGATCCACGTTTTAACCTAACCGATTCATCTCTTTGTGAGTGCATCTTTGGGGATCTAGATTTTGGGGGATTTTGTGTCTCTCTTTGATTCCTCCTCTCTTGTTCCCCCAATAGCTTTAGTAGCTTTGTTGGAACTTGAGAGTGAGGGATTTGAGCACCTTTGTGGTGTTCTTGCCATTTGAATTTGGTGCATCGTTTTGAGTTCTCCTCGGAGGATTTGGTTTGTGTGACTCATTGGAGCTTGTCCCTCTTGGGTTCTTGGAACCCTAGACGGTTTTGTGGCCTTGGTGGCATTGTGGCCTTGGTGGCATTGTGGCCTTTTGTGGCATTTGTTGGGAGCCTCCAATTAAGTTGTGGAGAAGTTCCCCAACCTTGTGAGCGGTTCCGGTTGCCACCGACAAGTGCACCGATAGTGGAAGCGTGGATCGATCCCGTTGAGGTGAGATTCACCGGAGAATAAGGGAGGCCTTTTGTGGCGTTGGTGGTTTGATACCACACCCTCTCCAAACGAGACGTTCTCCATGTTGGGAGGAACTCGGTAAATTATCGGTGTCCCTGCGTGCCTCGGTTATCTCTATACCCGAGCTCTTTACTTATGAACTTTACATTGTGATAGACTTCGTGGTTGAAGTAATATATATCTTGCTATCACTTTGTTGCTTGTCTTGCTTAGCATAAGATGTTGGTGCACATAGGTGAACCTTAGTTGTTCTAGGTTGTTCTTAACAAAGTAAACACTAGTTTTATTCCGCCTTTGTTGAGCCACTCTAGGAAAAGTTTTAATCGCCTATTCACCCCCCCTCTAGGCGACATCCGTATCCTTTCAAGTACGAGTGAATCTTTCTGCTGTCTCGAGAATCTTGATAGGTTTCTCTTCATAGGTGAGATCATTCTCTAGCTAGACTTATTCTAGTGGTATAGTGTATTTTAATGAACTTTCTTCCATCTCTGGATGACACTTTTTCAACTGGCTTACATGAAACACATTGTGAACTGCTGACAGTGATTCTAGTAGTTCTAAGTCATAGGCCATTTCTCCTTTGTTGCTCAAAATATTGAATGGGCATACATATTGAGGTGCCAATTTACCTTTGACTCCAAATATCTTCACACCACGAAGTGGTGAGACTCTAAGATAAGCTCTATCACCTACCTCATAGGTGACCTCTCTATGTTTGTGATCTGCATAACTCTTTTGTCGGGATTGGGCTATCTTCAACCTGTCCTTTACCATTCTGACTTTCTCTTCGGCTTCGTTGATCAGACCTGGTCCGAATAAGTTTCTTTCTCCTACTCCATTCCATAATAATGGTGTAGTAAACTTACTTCCATAAAGGAATTCAAACAGAGCCATCTCTATGCACGATTGATAGCAGTTATTGTAAGACAACTCTGCATATGGCAAACTTTCATCCCAACTGGATCCATAGTCTAACGCATAAGCTCTTAACATATCTTCCAAAATCTGATTGGTTCTTTCTGTCTATCCATCAGTCTGAGGATGAAAAGCTATGATGAATTATAGCCTTGTTCCCAACGATTCATGCAGTTGTTGCCAAAAATGCGAAGTGAACTGAGTTCCCCTGTCAGACACAATACTCTTAGGTACTCCATGTAAATATACAATTCTGTTCATATAGATCTTAGCCAATTTAGAACTTGTTTAGGTGGTGTTCATAGGTATGAAATGAGCCACTTTAGTTAGGCGATCCACAACAACCCATATGGAATCATATCCAAATCTGGTCCTGGGCGGTCCTGTGATAAAATACATACCAATTTTATCCCACTTCCAATCAGGTATTGGTAGTGGTTGCAATAACCCTTCCGGTTTCCGATGTTCCGCCTTCACTCGACTACACACATCTCACAAGGCAATATGTTCCACAATATCTTTCGTGAGATTGTTCCACTAAAATATTTCTTTTACATCCATGTACATTTTGGTGTTACCCGGATGAATAGAATATGGTGAATTGTGTGCTTCTTGCAAAATCAATTTCCGATGCTTCGGATCTTGTGTAATGCAGATACGCTTTCCATACCATAAAGTTCCTTGTTCATCTTCATGGAATCCTTTCGCCTTTCCCTTACCAATTTTACTCTTAATCTCCTCTATTTCATTGTCTAAATTTTAGGCTTATTTAATTTTATCCATTAGTGTTTGTTGTACTTCCATAGACATGAGATATCCTTCAGGCATTATCTCCAATCTTAGCTCTTTAGATTGGGCACACAGATCTTCTGGCAATTCTCCTTTGGTGAGGCCATTCACATAAACTTTGCGGGTTAATGCATCGTCTAGAACATTCGCTTTACCAGGATGGTATTGGAAACTCAAGTCATAGTGCTTGATAAGTTCTAGCCACCTTCTTTGTATCATGTTGAGCTATTTCTGGGTGAAAATATATTTCAAACTCTTGTGATCTGTGAACACTTCACATAGCTTTCCCAAAAGATAGTGTCTCCATGTTTTGAGTGCATGGACAACAGAGGCCAACTCTAAGTCATGTGTAGGATAGTTTACTTCATGAGTCTTGAGTTGTCTCGAGGCATAAGCCACAACTTTTCCTTCTTGCATTAATACTCCACCCAATCCATGGTGAGATGCATCGCAATATACTTGAAAATCTTTCTCTAGATTTGGCAGACATAAAACGGGTGTTGACACTAGTCTTTTCTTCAACTCTTGAAAACTGGTTTCACATCCTTCAGTCCAATCATACTTATTCTCTTTCTTAAGCAGATCCGTCATCGGCTTAGCAACTTTCGAGAAATTATCGATGAATCTTCTATAGTAACCGGCCAAGCCTAGGAAACTATGAACTTCTTTAACTGATTTGGGAGATTCCCACTCAGTTACAGCTGACACCTTTGCGGGATTGACAGCTATACCATTTCCAGACACAATATGTCCATGAAATCCAACTTCATTCAACCAAAACTCACACTTACTGAACTTGGCATACAACTTGTGCTCCCTGAGTTTCTCAAGAATTAAACACAAATGTTCTTCATGCTCTTCATTCCTCTTGGAATAAATCAATATGTCATCGATGAATACCACAAAAAACTTGTCAAGAAACTCCATGAACACCTTGTTCATCATGTTGATGAAATAAGCTGGTGCATTTGTTAGTCCAAATGGCATCAATATATACTCATACAATCCATACCTAGTGGTAAAAGCAGTCTTAGGTATATCTTGTTCTCAAAACTTTAGTTGAAAGTAACCTGATCGAAGATCAATTTTTGAGAACACACGATCTTATTCTAACTAATCAAAAATATCATTGATTCTGGGTAGGGGATACTTGTTCTTTATGGTCACTTCGTTAAGTGATCGATAATCTATGCATAACCTCTAACTTCTCTCTTTCTTCCCGGTAAACAAAACTGGTGCACCCCAATATGAAGAACTCGGTTGGATAAATCCTTTCTTCAACTGGTCTCCAAGCTGTTTCTTGAGCTATTTTAACTCGTCAACTGACATATTGTAGGGTATCTTTGCTATGGGTCTAGATCCTAGCAATAATTCAATCAAAAACTCCACATCCCTATCTGGTGGCATTCCTGGTAATTCCTCCGGAAACACATTCGGGTACTCTTTCACTACTAGTACACTATCTATGCTAACCCCCTTAAGAGAATTTATCTTACTCCCTTTCGGTTCAAAGTTAAACTTGAACCTAATTCTTTTATTTTCTGGGGTTGTGATTGTAACAGTTCTTCTGGCAAAGTATATTACTCCCTCATAATGGGTCATCCAATCCATGGCCAAAATTATATCCAATCCTTGGGATTCTAGGATTATGAGACTAACCGGAAACTTGTTCTTTCCAAATCTAAGACTAGATCATGACATCCAAAATTCAGTATCATATCTCCACCTGGGGAGCTTACTTTAATAGTACATCCAATAGTTTCAGTTGGAAGTCCATTTTGGTCTACAAATGCTCTTGAAATGAATGAATGTGATGCGCCGGTATAAAAAAGGATAAGTGCTAGAAAGGAATTAATCTTAAACTTACCAATCACAACATCAGGCTCCTCTTGGACTTCCTCCACATTGATGTGGTTCACATGACCCTTCTGTAAAGGATTTGGTTTGATGTGGTTCACATGACCCTTCTGTAAAGGATTTGGTTTGTTAGATCCATCAGTCTTGTTTTCTAGGCATTCATTGGCATAGTGCCCAGTTTTCTTGCACTTGAAACATTCAACCTGACTGATGTCTCTCTTTGCTGGTTGATTCCCATTGCCATTTCCACTATGGTGAATTTTTTATCCACTGTTTTTGTTTTGGTGATCCCCATTATTGTGCCCATGATGTTTATTGCTATCGTGGTGATGGTTACTAATGTGGTGGTTATTATGATTCCCGTGTTTGTGGGATCTAGAACCTTCACTTCCTTCACCATAATAACGTTTGTGAGACGATCCTGATCCATGCTTATCAAAATGGTGCTTCCTATTCCTATTCTCCACTTTCTTCATCTTGCTTTCAAGATGGTAGCTTTTTCACACAGAGATTGATAAGTAGGAACATATGCAATAGATAGTTCCATGCACATTTCATCATTCAGTCCTTCAAGGAACTTCTCCTTCCTCTTTGCATCAGTGTCAACATCATCTGGTGCATAGCGTGCCAGATTGTTGAATTCTTCAATATATTCAGCAACACTGCGATGGCATTGTTTAAGGTTGTGAAATTCCTTCTTCTTCAACCCCATCACTCCGGAAGAGATATGAGCAGTGCGGAATCCATCCTCAAATATTGCCCATGTCACTTCTTCAATAGGGGTAGTGATGGAAGTTATCCCACCAAGTAGTTGCTGGTCCTTCTACTAAGTGTGCTTCAAACCTGGCTTTTTCTGCATCAGTGCACCCAACTGTGATCAAGTCCTTATTCACAGAACGCAGCCAATCATTTGCTACCATGGGATCAGTTGTACCAGAAAACTTAGCAGGCCTCAGTTATTATTATTATTATTATTATTGTGGTTGTTGTTGTTGTTGTGGTTTTGGTTCTGGTTCTGATTCACCATAAACCAAGTCATCATTTGCATCAACTGGGTCTATGTAGTCATCATCTGTTGCATCTCATTTCCATTGTTGTTATTGTTGTTAATGTTGGGATTGGCATGACGGGGAGGCATCTGTGGTTTCAATAAGGATAAGTAATGAGATATAACCCATAGATCCTAACATTGATAATACAATATATAGAAACAATCACAAACAGGCAAGCACATAACAAACTTTAGGATTCAAAACGAACAACAAGTTTTTTAAAGTAAACACACTAGCATAGTCATCCACATGTTGGATGATCAATGTGACTTGATGAATAAAATGATGAATAGATGGATAGATAGCCAAGCAGTCAACACTACTCCTCCATATCGACTTCCTCCTCCACTAGAGCATGTCTTGCTGCGCCGAACCCTGCCTTGTACTCCTCCACGCTAGTGTCAAAGCATCGACCTTTGCCTGAAGCTCTCTCTTTTGCGAGCGCAGCCTCTCTATCACCTCCTGTTGTGTCTCTAGCTCAATATCCTTGAGCTCCATCTCAGCCTTCATCTCATTGATATTCTTGTTCCTATCCTAGAATCTCTTCTCTTGGTTCTTGAATGTCTTGTCTTGCTTCTCAAACCTAGTATCCATCTCCTTGATGCTCTCTTCCTTCTCCTCGAAGGCCTTGTCCTTCTCCCTCAGCTGGACGCATAGCTCATCATTGCTAAGCATGACATTGGTCCTATCAGTATCAAGATGCCCAAGGAGAATCTCTAAGTCCTGGAGGCAGTGGCGCACAGGATCAATGGTCTCCTTAGTGGCCTTGTCCAACACTATAGCCTCTCCGTCCTCGTCACGTCTCCCAAAGGATGGAAGTAGAGGCCCCTGAGCTCGGCGGAGTGACGTCCACATAGGCATCCTATCAGCTCCTGCATGGCGATGTCGAGTCCCTTCTCTTTGTCATCATGGAGTATCTTGAAGGCAATTTCCTCGGTGGGAGGCTCTGACTGGCGTCCTGGCTGAGACACTCTAAATCCCCACAAGTCCTTCCTCTCAAACTTCCTGATCTAAAGAACCTTTATGTTAGGGATTGGAAGATCGAGCACACTGACGAGCTCCACAATACGGGATCCAAAAAGAGTTCCCTTGAACTCCTCGGTGGTGCAGCTAGGAATCTATTGCATAGGATGGAGCAAATTAGAAACAAAAAAGTAAAGAGAAGAACATAAAGCAATAAAACAAAAGCCAAAGTCATTCAACAAAACATTAATCCACACAAGTCATGGCATACATTATTCAATCACAACATCAAAGTTCAATCACAACCCAGACAAACTTTTTTCATACCACATAGGTCGGTATGATCAAATTATTAACGCGATAAAACAACAAGTGTGGTGGTCCAACTATAGGATACGTGTCCTTCACTCACTATTCAAGGTAGCTATCTAGGCATCCTTGGAGGCAATCTGTTTGCCTTGATCACAAGACTCCCATTCTAAGTCTATGATATCCTCCCTTAGACGTTTTATGGTGGTCTCTAAGTCTTGGGTATGCTTCTTCTCCTCTCTAAGGTCATTTTGAGTGTTGAGCATTCTACACTTCAGTCTTTCTCCAAGCTCATTGATGGCATTCCATGCTGCATTCCTTGTAGAGTCAAAGAATGACATATGCATTTCAGAGTTGGTGACCATTCAGAATCCTGAATCATTGTGGTTATCTTCCTTGTTTTTATGCAAGTGGAGTTGTACCCACCAATACTCTTCTCCTTCATCCATCACTGGGAATCCCTTGTACACGGCTTCACCATTTATCCCCAAGCTAATCATGAGGTTCTTGAGTGCCTTTGGAAACTCAGTCTCACATTCTAGGGTCATGGTCATCAGTGGTCCCTTCTTGACGGCTTCGTTCATGGCGGCCATCACAAATAGAGATGAGAAAGAAGATTAGGAGAGGTTTTACGAGATGAAAAGAGACAAGTGTGAAATTTACAAAGGGGTTGCATTTTCCTAGTGGTTTCCTTAGTCCAATCCATCTTAGGGTCACAAACCTACATGCAACACAGTACTCTGATACCATCTGTAAGACCGCACCCATTAAGGTAAAGGTACCTATGATTGCAGTGCTAGTCCCTGGATCGAATTGATAGCACCCAAAGTTTAAGATGAAGTACACAGATACAAAGGTCATTATTACATCGTAATTCCAGGTGTACATTAGTTCTTACAACTCATTAGCCCAAGGCTAACACATAGAGTTCTCATTACATATTATATAAATAAAGTCTTCATCTTCATGTGCCACAGGCAAACATGTTGAGTGTAGACTCATAATCCTACTCACCATCAGAGTAAGCTGCAACATAATAAGTTACAACCACAAGGGGTCAATAAAGTTGGAATTGTATTGGAAAGTTATATCATAGTTATATAGTAGAGACTATCAACTACATGAATTAGGCTAAGTGTGGTTTCAGTCTGGCTTTGCACAAAGTAGTTTTGTCCTACTAGTTGAAAACACTAAGTTTTTCTTTACAAAAACACTAAGGATCCACCAATAGATATTGGTGTACCTCTACCCTTGTTCACCCACCATTTTAACTTAGAGAAATTGGGATGAGGAGATTCTTGACCCTTTCAATGTCTTTGATGCTCAAAATGTCCATGACTGGGGACACAGCTAAGTACTTAGGTTTTACCCTCTCGAGAGGTGGTGCACTTTCCCCACAAGACTCGACATGCATCGAGATGAGAATTTTCAGAAGCAATCCCTCAGACCACCATGGACGCGTTCCTTCCTATCAACTCTACCACCATCTGTGCATCTGGCTGAGTTCTTGCAACTTAGCTGGTCAAGGCAGAGTCCATATGCCATGTGGTTGCACTGGAAGCTTCTCAACACTAAACATCTCAAATCTCTTTGTTCCTGGGTGGCCATCCACAAGTGTGATACACAGGGTAAACCATATACATGGACCCTGTGTAACCACTCAACACAAACCATACAAGTCCCATTCCACCCAGGTGTTTCATTAACAATTTGTTTTTCTTAGTCAAAAACACATAGGCATAATCTTTCCATAATATCATAACTTGAATTTTCCATCCTTGAATTCTAAGAGCTAGGCTAAGCATACTAGCATATCATGACTCCTTACATAGGGAAAATACTACCAATATATCATCTATAGGATCTACCATAGAATAGCATATACTTTGAAAAATTACCATGCAAATCCTACTCAAAATAATACTAATGCAATAGGAAAAATAATAGGACAAAAACATGAAGTATCAATTGCCTTGGTAGCTAGGGGAATAGGTACAATCCTCATAGTCACACTCTCCCCAATCCACAAAATCTACACAACAATTCATACAACAAAATAATCACAAATCAATATACACACCAAAAATAATATGAATGCATACAAAATTCAATGAGATGATTTGCCACACTTTTCAAATCAAACTGTACAGTACTAAATTCAAAGCATACATTATAAAGTCTAAATAAAACAAAAACCACTTTAAAATAATATTATAAATAATTTTTTAAGTCAAAATAGTCTTACAAATGCTTATGCATCAAATCCTACTTTTACCGAAGCAAATGACCAAAGCAAGGCCATAGATGCAAAGGTCTCATTTTTCTGAATCCATAGACACCTAATTTGTAATTTTTGGAATTACAGAACAAAAGTTATTAATTTTGCAGTTTAAACATCTAATAGATCAAATCTGAATTTTAGTTCTAAAACCTAGACACACGACAGCTTCTGCTTGGTGCGTACCGGTTTGCGCAGATCACGCACATGAGCCGCTAGATCTAAGTGGCATCATGGGGTCCAGATCTGACGATACCGCTTCGCGATGCGATCTAATCTAAGCCGCTCGATGAAGATCCAGTGGATCTAAATGCACTAGCCATAGATGGGCGGTGCAAATGGAAGCTTCGACGATGACGCTTCTGACAGCGACGTTCCGGTGAAGCCAAGGGGTAAGGGAGGGGGCACTGGGGCTTACCAGAGTCGTGGCGACGAGGTGAAGCTAAAGGTGGTTGCAGACGGCGGAGGGGCGCACGGACACGATCGGAATCACTCGTCAGAGTAGCGCTGAGCGTCGGGTGCTCACAGTCGACGACAGGGGCGACGTCCTGGGGCACAAGGGGATAAGCGGCAGGCATCAGAAGAAGCGCAAGAAGCAGGAGAGCACAATAGATTGAACCAGAGGCAAGGGGGCGCATGGGGCTCACCGTGATCACTCGCCAGAGTTCGTCGGGGCAGCGGGGGTTCGAGAGGAAATTGAGGTAGCCTGGTGGTGCTCTGGTGGTTCTAAGTCAGGGGAAATGGAGCTGGTGCCGAGGGAATTAAGTAGACGGGGCGAGGGAGAGAATTACGGTGGCATTCAACGGCAATCAACGCGCTTTGATTAGGAGAAAACGGTCGCGGCGGAGCTGGTCTCGCGCGAGATTTGGGGACAAAGGGGGTGCGGTGGCAGTAGGGACCACATTTCAGCGATGGGGTGCGTGCACGGAGTTATAAATAGAGGGGGAGAGGGGGATTTCCCGGGTGGCTGGATGGGCTGTTAGTTGGGCCTGGTCAAATGGCTGGTTGGGTTCTATTTTTTTCCTTTTGCCTTTTGCCTTTTTCTATTTCTGTTTTGATTTTCCAAATAGGATTTGAATAACCAAATCAAATCCAAATATTTTCAAACTTTCACCATAATTTTGTCATGTGATACTAGTGTTTGAAAGTGTGTCAAACACAACAAATCACTCCAAAAAAATTTGGGGTAGTGAAATAAAAAAACATGCCCCATACATGTAATATAAAAGGGGTATAAAATAGGGTTTTGCTAGGCTTTAAACTTTGAAATTTTTTGTGCAATGTAAACATGCCATGATAATATGAATGCGATCATGATGTTTTGGATTTAATGAAATTTGGGATGTTACACATACCCTCGAAGACTGAAAAGCTTTAACGAGATTGTACTCGTGGATGATGTATTTGAATGCTTGCCGATCTCAAGTTCGAGAAGAAGTCCATCCAGTCTAGCTGGTCCAGCACCATCAAGTACATCACCGCAAAGCAGTACACACGTTCGGGTATCCCTACAACCTCCACGCCCTTGCTCCAGCGAAGCAGTGGAAGCAACAAATCCTTCCAGATAAAGCCACCGGAAATATGTATCTCGCTGATCCTAGACCATGAGGAAATTCTAAAGGGGGGAGAGAGATCCTTCACGAGGAGGTGTGAGTGAGATGGAGTGAGAGTGGGCACTTTTATAGGAGAGTGGGGGCATCCCCTCCCGATAGCCGGCGCACCATGGAGGGTGCCCCCACCTCTTCCTCCTTCAAGTGGAGGGATCTCCAGTCACGTAAAGTTGACACTCCATTTTCTCCACTCAAAATCCCACTCATATTTCCATTAAATTTCCACCAAATTTAATGTAATATCTCTTTAAATAAAACTCATTTTATTTATTTAGAATTTTTTTATTACATTAATTAACAAACATTCACATAAAATCCCTTGCTAGTATTCAATTTCACATAGAGAAACAATTTCAGCAATTTCACCCGAAACAATTCTGGTGTCTAGTGAAATAATTCCCGCGGTTTGTAATTCTTTCTCTGGAATCTAATTTGCTCCAAATGATGTCGGTATCCCTTCAGTGTGTCACCCTAAGGTTCACGAATAATGAAGACATGATCGAGACCCCTCTCCGATCAATAATCAGCAGCGGGACCTGGAGATCCGTACTGACTCCCACACATTCAATGATGACTTCTGTGATTATGTGAACCTTTTACGCATGTAAGTCAATCCCTTTGTCTCGCGATATATTACATGTCTGAGTTTCTATCATCCGTATCTCCATACCTAGTTTGATCTCATTACCGACATGTACTCTTTTTTTGTTCCCGTGATATAACATTCTAGTGATCATATCACTTGTTTGCAAGCTAACTAACGTGATATCACCGAGAGGGCCCAAAGTATATCTATTCGTCATCGGGATTGACAAATTCCACTCTTGATCCATGAGCCTCTACATAACACCTTCGTAGAACTGAACCCACCTTTATAGTCACCCTGTTACGGTATGACGTTTGATGATATCAACATACTCTTCAAGTGTTAGTGATTGACATGATCTCATGGTCTAAAGACTAGGATTACTTCGTATGATGTTATAGAAATATAAACACAATGACTTTGATCATAATGCTATACTTTGGATGAATGTTCATCACATTATTCCAACAATTCTGTGACCTTGTTATTAACAACATCCAATGTCCATGATCAGGAAACCTTTGATCATCTTGTTAATCAATGAGCTAGTTTATAAGAGAGGCATCACTAGGAACCTTCTATTTGTTTATTGAACACACATGTATTAAAGTTTCCGTATTTATACAATTATAGCGTGCAAAATAAACATTTATTTTAAACAAGGAATAAGATAATAACCTCATTATTATTGCCTCTCGGGCATATTCCCTTCAGGGTCCTCCTCGGGCCATAGCGTCCTAAAGACATGAATACCAACCTTGAGGAAGTTGACTCCGCAAGATTTCAGGGTCTTCACGCGCTCAGAGAGTGCAGCTGGATGTTTGTTAATGGTAACTTTGCCATTGGGATCTGCCGGCTCACTAGACTCCGACCAAAATTTCTTGATTGCACTAAGGGCGAATATGTTGGCTTCAGGAAAGTTTCTGCGAGAAAGAGAAAAGTCATCAGGAAATGACAAAATCAAACTAGGAATGTCGTAAATAAGAATATAACAAAAAGAGTAAGGACACACTACCAATGAACGAGTTGACACGGTCGAGATCAGATTGCCAGATTTTCTCTTGGCCCAAAGAGCATCGAAATCTTGATGGGTTGAGGTTACCATTAACTCGGCATCCTTGAGAAATCCTTCTGTCTTATCAATCTTACCCGAAAGATGACCACGCTCCTTAGAAAACTCCTGGCGCAATCCTTCAACCTCAGCCTTATGTTTTTTCTCCATCTCGTCAATTTGCTATTGGAGCCGGGTCACCTCATCTCGCTCTTTTTTGAGATCGATCTGGCTGCCCTGCTTATTCAAGAAAATGGTCCATTAGTCCCGTCATGGAAATGCTGTCTTCAAGTTTCTCTATGAGCAAGAGTTTCTCGGCTACTCCAAGATATAAAAGCATGGAGAGGGAAAATTCAAGCCGGATGAAATGAAAATTCAAGCCGGATAAAATATACATCATTTCCAATCAACAAGATGTCCTCCATATAATGTATTAGAAATATGTCTCAGCGCTCCCACTTAATTTCTTGCAAATGCAAGCATCTTCGTCGTCTTCTGATGAAAATAAACGACTTTAACAGTTTTATCATGGTGAAGATTCCAACTCCGCGATGCTTACTTCAACCATTGAAGTTTACATGCCCTTTTTAGCATCCTTTGAATTAACAAAACTCTTTGGACCGTGTCATGTGCACGTCCTAGGTAACCATTCTATTAGAATAACTTTGTTTTGTTTGTTCAACTACCATATAACAAATTATATGTAGTGATTGCTACATTAATCCGTGTCAACACCTGGATTTTTCAATCCTAGATGCCTGTTATGCCATACATCGCAATCCCAGGATTACCATTTTTGCGAGACATAACAGAATTGGATACCATAGTACTTCATCCATTATAACGATACATAAGTTCTTACACAAATAGGGATCTCATGATCCAGTTCTTAATACAACTTCAAGCAGCGTAATACGTAATAATAACGGTAGCGTAGGCGAAGCTCCATCTTCGGGGTCACAGGCAATGCTGACGATGGGAGATGATCCTAGTTGTCGTAACCTTCCTGGGGTCCATCCTCCAGGTACTCCTCTTCATAGTCTGGCCATGGGAATAGCCAGGGACAAAGCCATGAGTACTCTTTAAGTACTCGCAAACTAATACTAACAGGTAAGGTGTTTTTGGATAATAGGGCACTAGGCTCTAGGGTTGTTTTGCAAAAGCCAGATTTATCTCTACTAAGTTCTAAAGCTAGTCACAATTTTATAACTCCTAAGTGGGATCTTGTAACTCAGGTCACAACTCTGTTGTGGTCAAGTCAAAGTCTCAATTCATTTCACAAGTCATTTTGAAAAGTCTGACGGGGGAACAATATGGCCACTCCAACTGTCCATAATCATGACGCAAGCTATTCGAATAGTTTGACACTCTGCAGAGATTGTACACTTTCACCACAACATTCGATACATCCGTCAGGAACAAATCCTGAATTCACCATACTCAGTATGCGGATAATCAATCCTAACCTTTCATTTACACGCCCTAGTATAAGCACCTCTCCTGTGAGTTTGGCCTCCCAACCATGACTCACTGTCATCTTGGGTACTGCACAGGTGGACAATCTTCACAAGGTAGCCTCAGCTCAGACCTTGGCCGTGAGGGAACTAATACTAAGGAATATAAGTTTCCAGTCAAGCCCTACCCAATATTCGGGTATTGTGGTTGTACGATAAAATTGGAATGGTATCGCATCCAGACAACCATCATTTTTATAAAGGGCTAAGGCTCATGCCTCAACATTTTCATCACCAAAATCATCAAGTGTTTGGAAACACATGTCCAAAACATTTCAATAGAATGATCCATCATTCCAAGGTTTTCATAACCATTTTTCCACCAAGGATTCCCATCTAAAGTTGATCAAGTTTTATGCTTAGCACTAGCATCTACAGGTGGGGGTAGTACTAATGAGGGGTGGTAACTAATGGAGTTTTACTAAGTCCAACCTTATATCTTAGACGGATATCAAGGTTTCTGTCCTAGGCCAAATTTTATGCTCTTTATGCAACCTTCAGCCTTTCCAAAATCTACCAGTCACTTAAGTAAACTCTAAGTAAGCTTTGATAAAGAAATAAAGTAAGAAGTTCGCAAGTAAAACTAGGATTGGTTTATCAAATGGGTAATCTTGCAAGGGGTAACTTGCATAGGTAGGGTATCATCTTGCATAATCACTAGTAGTATTTGGCTTGCTAAGGTCAACTTGATTAGTAAGGCTTGCATCAGTGTCAATATAAGCTTACATAGGTATAGTATCTTGCAAGTGTTAGCTTGCCTTGTGCAGAGCAGTGGTTGAAGTTCTCCTCGGCTTCCTCTTCGTAGTATCCTCTTTCCTCCTCGTATCCTTGGTCGGTACTAACGTCTATGAATAAATACGAGGTACACAATCACCAAACAATACTTAACTACTTGCAATCATCACACACATGGGTCCTATAGATGATCTAGCATCATCTCTAACATTACAAGGTTAAAGCTTGGTTTAAATCTTTTTATTTTTAGAAAAGTAATTTCTACTCATTGAAAAACTATTTAAGATTTAATATTCTCCAAACCAAATATGGGATCATGTTGACACATGTCATCACCTCATATTGTAGTCCATGGGAATGTGATTTAAAGTGGTGTCACAATTTAATAAGGTTTTACCCTTTTATTTTAATTAATTAAAGTGGCTAGAAATGCTTATGTAGCATTCTTTTATTACTTGAACAATATTTCTGCAAGTAAACCTATATATTTTTATAGATTCTGAAAGGTATGGTTAAATGTGATTTTTGAGAGTTGGAATCAACCCAAAAGCTTTTATGGTTTAAATTTGAAAAATGTTTGAATGCAGAAAAGCTTCTGCCTTGTCATTTTTACCAAGGGTGATCTACAGATCCAAATGACTTGAATCCAACGGGCTTCGATTAAGCATTCATAGACCTTTCCAACAAAATTGGTTTCATTCAAATTGGTGCACTGAATCGATCTGGGTTGATTTTTGAAGTTGGGTATAGAAGTGTGTTTGAAAAGAAATAGAAAAAGATTTAATTTGAATTGCTGGGCTACGCGGAAAATTCTAACGGGCCGGCCTGCTAAGCGCAGTGCTCCCGCAGGCTGCGTAAGTGGGTGTCCCCACTCTTCAGTGCCACGGGGCTGGGCGAAGCGGTATGGGGCAACGTGGATCGTTCGATCTAGTTCTAATCCAACGGCTGTGGGTCATCGTCGACGCGAGACAGCTCCGGCGAGAACGAAACCTAGCGCGGCCAGTGAGGGGTGCTGGGGGCTCACCGGGGTACGGGCGAGGGTCAGCGAGGCGGGCGAACGACAAAGTCGATGACGGAAAACTCAGGGGTGGCCGCGGCAGCTCCTGGGGTGGCTCCAATCGCTGGCTCCTTTCTTCTCCGGGAGCGACAGGCTCCAGTGAAATTCCGGAGAGGTGGTGCTCGCCTTGCTCTGGGAATGGTGTGGCACGGTCAGTGATGAGAGGGGAGTGAGATGGTGTGATGAATTCGTGCGGGGGTGGCCTCTATTTATAGTCGAGCGAGGGAGAGCTCGTCGGGGGCGACGTTATAGGCGGATAAAGGCATGGGCAAGGGCAGGGGACGGTGCGGTGTCTCCTGGCGATGCTCAACGACATGGTCGCGAGGCATGGGGCGGTGTGGTTTGGTCTGGAACGGGCGGTGCTCTGCACGGCAGAGGCGGCGTCTTCGACGGTGGGCGGTGGCTGTATGACACGGGGCGGCAAACGGGGATGTTTGGCGGTCTCCTGGGTCAGTGGCGATCGTGTATGCACGCGGTGAGGGCGGCGCGCGGTCTGTGGATGATGGTCGAGGGTGGCGCTCTGGCACACGCTCGGCATGGTCTGGGCGCGGCTTGTGCGCGTGGTCCATGGCTTGGCAATGCTTGCGGCTGGGAGAGTGAGTGGCGGTGGATGGTGGGCTGCCTCCTAGACATGATGGCTAGGCTTGCTGCTGCTCCTAGCTTGCTGTCCACAATGGGGTGACATGGGTGTGCTCGGCTGTTCACCATTAATGGCAATGGCAAGCTCACAGGGGTGCTAGTGTTGGGCTAATCTTTCTAGATGATCTACTGAGCTGTGTGTGAGCTAACTAGGGAACAAGTTAGGCCAAATTTACTGCACACTATAGTGTTTGAGGTTTTGTTTGATTTGTGTCTGCAACCTGTTTGATGAAATGGCCGCATGAAATCAAGTTTTGAATTTTGAAATGATTTTTGGTGGGTTTGCTAGATTGGTTCTGGTGAGTCTGCAGATGCTTGGGTTTTGAAAGTTGAGCTTGTTTGAGTGGGTTTTGAAAAAGTGGGATCTTCCCATATGAAGAAGATTCAATTTTGAAATGTCATTTAAACTATGCATTTGAAAGTTTCTGGATGATCACAAAGTGGGCCTTGATACTCTGTCATGAGTACATTCAAGGGGTGCAAAGATCCAGAAAAGTTTCTGTTAGGTTTTGAAAGTTTGAGACAGCCAAAGTAGGCATGATAGTTAAATTGGTCAAAATGACCATTCACTTAATATATTTGTTTTGATTTACTTGTCTTTAGGAAAAGTGTGGGAAATGTTTTAGATGATGTTTATTTCATCTAAGAAACATTTTACAAGCAATGGATCACACAAACAAAGTGGTTTTAAAGAAATTCAAAAACTATGCATACACATATGCATGCATTCATGATTTTATTTAGAAAAGTTTTTGTTAACCCTAATCTTGGTGATTAGTGTTTTGATGATCTAAGTTTGGTATTTTTGGGATGTTACAAACCTTCCCCCCTTAAACAAAATCTCGTCCCGAGATTTGAAAAAGGACGAAAAGATTACCTAGGATTTGAAGAGATCGGGAAACTCCGTCCTGATGTGATCTTCGCGCTCCCAGGTAGCTTCCTCTTCTGTGTGGTTGCTCCACTGAATCTTGAGAAACTTGATGCTCCGGGTTCGGGTAGTTCGAAAGGCTTCTTCCAAAATGCGGATGGGCACTTCGGGATAGGTCAGGTCATCGTTGATCTCTATGGTCTGGTGATCGATATTCTTGAACACTTCGGTCTTCTCGGGGACTTCGAGACACTTGCGAAGTAACGAGATATGGAACACATTGTGCACAGATGACATCTCCTCTGGTAGCTCCAGTTGATACGATACTTCTCCTCGACGGTTTAGAATTTTGAAAGGTCCGATATATCTGGGGGCTAACTTTTCCTTGAGTTGGAAACGCTGCATTCCCTTCAATGGCGACACTTTCAGATAAACAAAATCTCCGATGTTGAAGGCGAGGTCTCGACGTCTCTTGTCGGCATAACTCTTCTGTCGGGATTGGGCGGTCTTGAGATGCTCACGAATCTTGTGAACCTTCTCTTCTGCTTCTCGTTGGATGTCGGGTCCGAAGATCTGACTCCCTCCTACTTCCGACCAGTTCAAAGGGGTGCGACACTTTCTTCCGTACATGAATTCAAATGGGGCCATTTGCAAACTGCCTTGGTAACTATTGTTTTAAGAAAATTCTGCAAAAGGCAGACAGTCTTCCCATTTGGATCCATATTCTAACACACATGCTCTCAGCATATCTTCGAGTATTTGATTTACTCGCTCCGTTTGTCCATCGGTCTGAGGGTGATACGCAGTACTGAAATCTAGGCGGGTTCCTAAACCTTCTTGGACTTTCTTCCAGAATCTCGAGGTAAACTGAGTTCCTCGATCTGATACAATGTTCTTGGGGAGTCCATGCAAACTAACGATTCTAGCGATGTACAACTCGGCTAGCTTCGAACTCTGATAGGTGGTTTTGACCGGCAAGAAATGGGCAACTTTGGACAATCTGTCTACTATGACCCAAATAGAGTCATTTCCCCTACTAGAAGTAGTTAGTCTAGTGATAAAGTCCATTCCTACAGAATCCCATTTCCATTCCGGAATTTGCAAAGGTTGCAACAATCCAGCGGGTCTTTGATGTCCTGCCTTGACTCGCTGACATATATCACACTTGGCGATATAGCTTCCAATTTCTCTCTTCATCTTATGCCACCAAAATTGCTCTTTCAAATCTTGATACATCTTTGTTCCTCCGGGATGGATAGAATAAAGAGTATCATGAGCCTCCTTCAAGATAACTTCTTTCAACTCCGAATCTGATGGTACACAAAGGCGTCCTTTGTACCACAGAACTCCTTCTTCGTCTTTGGTGAATCCGGGTACTTTGCCTGTACCGATATGACGCTTGATTCCATCGATACTAGCATTTCCCTTCTGCGCTTCTTTAATCTGACTGATCAAAGTGGGCTGAAGTTCTATGCTAGCCAAAAATCCTTCACTTACTAATTCTATTTGAAAATCTTCCATCTCCTTCTGCAGACTTGGTTGCTGCTTCAAAATCATGGAGTTCAAGCGACACGGCAATCTGCTAAGGGCATCGGCTACCACATTGGCTTTACCAGGGTGATAGTGAATGTCCAGGTCATAATCCTTGATTAGCTCAATCCATCTTCTCTGCCTCATATTCAACTCCTTCTGAGTGAATATGTACTTTAGGCTCTTGTGATCCGAATAAATCTCACAACGATTTCCCATCAGGTAATGTCTCCATGTCTTTAGGGCTAGAACTACGGCTGCGAGTTCGAGGTCATGGGTTGGGTAGTTTTGCTCGTGTTGCTTCAACTGTCGAGATAGATAAGAGATAACTTTGCCCTCTTGCATTATCACACATCCGAGACCAATCTTGGATGCGTCACAATACACATCGAAAGGCTTCGTGATATCCGGCATGATTAAGATTGGGGCTGATATTAATCTCCTCTTGAGTTCTTGAAAACTCGCTTCACACTTGTCTGTCCATTCAAACTTCTTGTCCTTCTTCAGCAATTGGGTCATGGGTCGGGCGATACTCGAGAATCCTTCTACGAATTTGCGGTAATATCCCGCCAATCCGAAAAAAGCACGAACTTGGGTTTGAGTGGTTGGGGCTTGCCAATCTTCTACATCTTTCACTTTGGCAGGGTCAACGGCAATTCCTCCGGCTGATACAATGTGACCGAGGAATCCTACTTCCTGTAACCAGAATTCACATTTGCTAAACTTTTCATACAGCTGATGCTCTCTAAGGGTTCCAAGAATGGTCCTTAGGTGTAGCTCATGTTCTTCTTCTGATTTGGAATAAATCAGAATGTCATCGATGAAAACAACGACAAACTTATCCAGGAAGTCCATAAAAATCTTATTCATGAGATTCATGAAATAAGCGGGGGCATTGGTTAATCCAAAAGACATGATGTATACTGCATACAATCCATATCCGTGGTAAAGGCAGTTTTGGAATATCCTCTCGCATTTAATTTTGAGTTGATGATAGCCAGTTCTAAGATCAATCTTAGAAAACACCTGGGCACCGGTCAACTGATCAAACAAATCTTCTATCTTGGGAAAGGGGTACTTGTTCTTGATGGTGACATCATTCAACTTCCGATAGTCCGTACACAGACGGTTACCTCCATCCTTCTTATCCACAAACAAGACAGGTGATCTCGATGGGGACGCACTTGGTTGAATCAATCCGATTTCCAGCATGGAATCCAGTTGCTTCTTCAGTTCTTCTAGTTCTGACGGGTTCATACTATAGGGTCTCTGGGCTATGGGTCCTGTTCCGGGGATTAGTTCGATGATAAACTCGATATCCCGATCTGGGGGCATACCGGGCAAAACATCTGGAAACACATCGGGGTATTCACAGACTATCCGAACTTGGTGAATGGTAGGTTGGGCTAGACTCTTGTTACACTTGAATTGGTGAGGTAAGGTTTCCGATATATGCTCGACTGATATTCCGGTGGTACTGGTCATGGTGATGGCTTTCTTGGCACAGTCAATCAATCCCTTATGTTTGGACATCCAATCCATTCCTAGTACTACTTCCAAACCTTTAGTTCCGAGTACTATTAGGTTAGCATAAAAATCTATGCCATGGATTCGGATAGGGACGGCTTTGCAAATTTTCCTAGCCTTGGTGGTTGATCCGGGAATTTGTACAATCATCACATGCTTCAATTTGGTTGGTTGAATTTTACTAGTGCAGGCAAATTCTTCGGTGACAAATGAGTGCGATGCACCAGAATAAAACAACACTCTTGCAAGTACTGAATTAACAGAAAACATACCCAGCACGACGTCTGGCGCTTCCTGAGCTTCTTCAGCATGCATGAGAAAAAGACGGCCATTGCGGTTGAGTGAATTTCCTGGGGCAAATCTCCTTCCTGGCTGGACACGACGCTGCTGCTGAGCTGGGACGTTGGTATTGGGTTCTGTAGCATTCTTCTTGTTGGGACACTCGTTGGAATAGTGGCCTTTAATTCCACAGTCATAACAGGTCACTTGTGACTTGTCCTTGGCTGCGACAGGCACAACATTGCTTCCAGTCCTCGGGGCAGTGTTGGGATTGGCGGTAGCATTGTTGGTGTTGAACTTGGGTGGGGCACGGGTCAAATTGCTAGAGTTGCCGGGGTTAGTGTGATTTCCTCCGGGTCTAGGGTTTCCACGGTTGGGGTAGATAGGACGGGTCATAGGGGGTCTATTGGTTCTTGGGGAAAATCCTGGAGATGGGTTGGGGCGATACTTTGGGGTCTCATGGGTTCCGGGTTGATGCATCATGCGACGCTTGCGGTTCTCATTGGCTTGGTTGATCTTTCCTTCCATCTGGATGGCTGAATCTACAAGGGCTTCTATAACATCCCAAAAATACCAAACTTAGATCATCAAAACACTAATCACCAAGATTAGGGTTAACAAAAACTTTTCTAAATAAAATCATGAATGCATGCATATGTGTATGCATAGTTTTTGAATTTCTTTAAAACCACTTTGTTTGTGTGATCCATTGCTTGTAAAATGTTTCTTGGATGAAATAAACATCATCTAAAACATTTCCCACACTTTTCCTAAAAACAAGTAAATCAAAACAAATATATTAAGTGAATTGTCATTTTGACCAATTTAACTCCCATGCCTACTTTGGCTGTCTCAAACTTTCAAAACCTAACAGAAACTTTTCTGGATCTTTGCAGCCCTTGAATGTACTCATAACAAAGTATCAAGGCCCACTTTGTGATCATCCAGAAACTTTCAAATGCATAATTTAAATGACAATTCAAAATTGAATCTTCTTCATATGGGAAGATCCCACTTTTTCAAAACCCACTCAAACAAGCTCAACTTTCAAAACCCAAGCATTTGCAGACTCACCAGCACCAATCTAGCAAAACCACCAAAATTAATTTCAAAATTCAAAACTTGATTTCATGCAGCCATTTCATCAAACAGGTTGCAGACACAAATCAAACAAAACAACAAACACTATAGTGTGCAGTGATTCTTGCCTAACTTGTTCCCTAGTTAGCTCACACACAACTCAGTAGATCATCTAGAAAGATTAGCCCAACACTAGCACCCCCGTGAGCTTGCCATTGCCATTAATGGTGAACAGCCGAGCACACCCATGTCACCCATTGTGGACAGCAAGCTAGGAGCAACAGCAAGCCTAGCCAGCATGTCTGGGAGGCAGCCCACCGTCCACCGCCACTCACTGTCCCAGCCGCAAGCGTTGCCAAGCCATGGACCACGCGCACAAGCCGCGCCCAGACCATGCCGAGCGTGCGCCAGAGCGCCACCCTCGACCATCACCCACAGACCGCGTTCCGCCCTCACCGCGTGCATACACGATTGCCACCGACCCAGGAGACCGCCAGACATCCCCGTTTGCCGCCCCGTGCCATATAGCCACCGCCCGCCGTCGAAGACGCCGCCTCTGCCGCGCAGAGCACCGCCCGTTCTAGACCAAACCACACCGCCCCATGCCTCGCGACCATGTCGTTGAGCATCGCCAGGAGACACCGCACCGTCCCCTACCCTTGCCCATGCCTTTAGCCGCCTATAACGTCGCCCCTGACGAGCTCACCGTGCGCCCCGACGGTCCCCTCGCTCGACTATAAATAGAGGCCACCCCCGCTTGATTTCTTCACACCATCTCACTCCCCTCTCATCACTGACCGTGCCACACCATTCCCAGAGCAAGGCGACCACCACCTCGCCGGAATTTCACTGGAGCCTGCCGCTGCCGGAGAAGAAAGGAGCCAGCGATTGGAGCCACCCCAGGAGCTGCCGCGACCACCCCTGAGTTCGCCGTCGTCGACTTCGTCGTTCGCCCACCTCGCCGACCCTCGCCAGTACCCCGGTGAGCCCCCAGCACCCCTCTTTGGCCGCGGGAGTTGTCTCGCGTCGACGATAACCCACAACCGTTGGATTAGAGCTAGATCGAACGATCCACGTTGCCCCATACCACTTCGCCCAGCCCCGTGACACTGACGAGTGGGGACACCCACTTAAGCAGCCCGCGGGAGCACTGCGCTTAGCAGGCCGGCCCAGTAACTTTTCCCGCGCAGCCCAGTTATTCAAATTGAACCTTTTTCTATTTCATTTCAAACACACTTCTGTACCCAACTTCAAAAATCAACCCAGATCGATTCAGTGCACCAATTTGAATGAAACCAATTTTGTTGGAAAGGTCTGTGAATTCTTAATCCAAGCCCGTTGGATTCAAGTCATTTGGATCTGTAGATCACCCATAGTAAAAATAACAAGGCAGAAGCTTTTCTGCATTCAAACATTTTTCAAATTTAAACCATAAAAGCTTTGGTTTGGATGCAAAAACATTGTTCAAGTAATAAAAGTAATAAAAGAATGCTACATAAGCATTTCTAGCCACTTTAATTAATTAAAATAAAAGGGTACAACCTTATTAAATTGTGACACCACTTTAAATCACATTCCCATGGACTACAATATGAGGTGATGACATGTGTCAACATGATCCCATATTTGGTTTGGAGAATATTAAATCTTAAGTAGTTTTTCAATGAGTAGAAATTACTTTTCTAAAAATAAAAAGATTTAAACCAAGCTTTAACCTTGTAATGTTAGAGATGATGCTAGATCATCTATAGGACCCTTGTGTGTGATGATTGCAAGTAGTTAAGTATTGTTTGGTGATTGTGTACCTCGTATTTATTCATAGACGTTAGTACCGACCAAGGATACGAGGAGGAAGGAGGATACTACGAAGAGGAAGCCGAGAAGAACTTCAACCACTACTCTGCACAAGGCAAGCTAACACTTGCAAGACACTATACCTATGCAAGCTATATTGACACTGATGCAAGCCTTACTAATCAAGTTGACCTTAGCAAGCCAAATACTACTAGTAATTATGCAAGCTGATACCCTACCTATGCAAGTTACCCCTTGCAAGATTACCCATTTGATAAACCAATCCTTGTTTTACTTGTGAAATTCTTACTTTTCTTCTTTATCAAAGCTTACTTAGAGTTTACTTAAGTGACTGGTAGATTTTGGAAAGGCTGAAGGTTGCATAAAGAGCACAAAATTTGGCCTAGGACAGAAACATTGATATCAGTCTAAGATATACGGTTGGACTTAGTAAAACTCCATTAGTTACCACCCCTCATTAGTACTACCCCCCTCCCCACCTGTAGATGCTAGTGCTAAGCATAAAACTTGATCAACTTTAGATGGGAATCCTTGGTGGAAAAATGGTTATGAAAACCTTGGAATGATGGATCATTCTATTGAAATGTTTTGGACATGTGTTTCCAAACACTTGATGATTTTTGGTGATGAAAATGTTGAGGCATGAGCCTTAGCCCTTTATAAAAATAATGGTTGTCTGGATGCGATACCATTCCAATTTTATCGTACAACCACAATACCCGAATATTGGGTAGGGCTTGACTAGAAACTTATATTCCTTAGTATTAGTTCCCTCACGGCCAAGGTCTAAGCTGAGGCTACCTTGTGAAGATTGTCCACCTGTGCAGTACCCAAGATGATAGTGAGTCATGGTTGGGAGGCCAAACTCACAGGAGAGGTGCTTATACTAGGGCGTGTAAATGAAAGGTTAGGATTGATTATCCGCATACTGAGTATGGTGAATTCAGGATTTGTTCCTGACGGATGTATCGAATGTTGTGGTGAAAGTGTACAATCTCTGCAGAGTGTCAAACTATTCAAATAGCCGCGTCATGATTATGGACGATTAGATGGCCATCTTGTTCCCCGTCAGACTTTTCAAAATGACTTGTGAAATGAATTGAGACTTTGACTTGACCACAACAGAGTTGTGACCTGAGTTACAAGATCCCACTTAGGAGTTATAAAATTGTGACTAGCTTTAGAACTTAGTAGAGATAAATCTGGCTTTTTGCAAAACAACCCTAGAGCCTAGTGCCCTATTATCCAAAAACACCTTACCTGTTAGTATTAGTTTGTGAGTACTTAAAGAGTACTCATGGCTTTGTCCCTGGCTATTCCCATGTCCAGACTATGAAGAGGAGTACCTGGAGGATGGACCCCAGGAAGGTTACGACAACTAGGATTATCTCCCATCGTCAGCATTGCCTGTGACCCCGAAGATGGAGCTTCGCCTACGCTACCGTTATTATTACGTATTCCGCTGCTTGAAGTTGTATTAAGAACTGGATCATGAGATCCCTATTTGTGTAAGAACTTATGTATCATTATAATGGATGAAGTACTATGGTATCCAATTCTGTTATGTCTCGCAAAAATGGTAATCCTGGGATTGCGATGTATGGCATAACAGGCATCTAGGATTGAAAAATCTGGGTGTTGACAAGTTGGTATTGTTGGAATTATTCCCTAGAGGCAATAATAAATATGTTATTATTATAATTCTTGTTCATGATAAAGTTTATATTCCATGCTAGAATTGTATTAAGCGGAAACTTTAATACTTGTGTGGTTTGTGAACAACACCGTGTCCCTAGTGCGCCTCTATGGACTAGCTCATTGATCAATGATGGTTAAGGTTTCCTAACCATAGACATGAGTTGTCGATTGATAATGAGATCATATCATTGGGAGAATGATATGGTGGACAGACCCAAACTAAGCAAAGCTATTAGATCGTTTCATCGTGTTCGTCTTTGCGAAGCTTTTCTCATGTCAAATATTGTATTCCTTAGACCATGAGATAATACAACTCCCTGGTATCGGAAGAAAGCTTTGAGGTCATCAAACGTCATCCTATGAGAGGGTGATCATAAAGGTGTCTCTCAGGTGATCGGAAAGTATCTGTTGGGTTGTATGTATCGAGATGGAATTTGTCCTCCCAAGTCGGAGAGATATATGCCGGGCCCACTCGTGTCGATATCAACACCGCTTGCAAGCATGTGGTTAAGGAGTTAATCACAAAGTGATATCGGAGGAACGAGTAAAGTACTTGCTGTGAACGAGATTGAACTAGGTATGACAATACCGACGATCGAATTTCGGGCAAGTAAAATATCGCTATACGAAAGGAATATATATATGGGATTGATTGAATCCTGGCATCGTGGTTCATCCGATATGATCATCGATGAATGTGTGGGAGTCAATATGGGTGCCCAGACCCCGCTGTTGATTATTGATAGAAGATCATGTCTGCATATTCTCGAACCAGCGGTCACACATAACGTGTCTCGGCTAGGATAGATTGGATACTTGGTTTATGAATTTTTGTTCGAGTCTCGGATGGGATCCGGGACATCACGAGAGGTTCGGAATGGTCCGGAGAATAAGATTCATATAAAGGCGCAGTTTTGGAGTTGAATTGTTCCGGGTTAATCGGTATTGTACCGGAAGCTTCTAGAACCTTCCGGAAGGGGGCCAACGTGGGCCCACCTTCCGGGAGGGGGCATGGGCCTATGAGGGAGTTTCCTGGCCGCATTGGGCCAGGGGCACAAGGCCCCATAGGGCCCAGCCGATCCTAGATAAGTTTAAACTCGTTTAAACTAGAGATAGGGTTTCTAGATAAGGGATAAGTTTAAATCGTTTAAACTAGAGATAGGCTTGGAGGATGGGCAGGGCTGGACGCACCCCTCTATATAGAGGGCTGGTCGCCTCCCCACACACACACACACACCTTCCTCCAAACCCTAGTTGCCCTGCCCTCCTCTCTCCCTCCCATTTGTTTGTGGCGAAGCCTGCTACAGAAATTCTCCACCATATACACCACGCCGTCGTGTTGTAGATCCAATCTATCTCTCCACCCTACTTTCTGGTCCGAGGAAGGAGGAGACGTCGAGGTGCCGCACGTGTGCATCTCACGGAGGCACCGCCACTTGTGGTGCTGGATCGGATCGGATCGCGAGGAGGAGAAGCGAGTACGACTACATCACCCACGTTCCAGGCGTTCGCTGTCACGAATCTTCAAGGGTATGAAGATCCAATCTAATCTCTCTCGTTGTTTGCATCTCCTAGATTAGATCTTGGCTTTCCTTCTGTTCGCTCCGTAGAAAATTTTGATTTACTATGCTTTGAAACCCTTCAGTGGTATCAGAGCTAGATCTATGCGTAGATGTGATTCACGAGTAGAACGCAACATGGTTGTTGCGGGCGTTGATGTTTTCTGTTGCAAGCCTCTTGTTTGTGTTCTTCTTATGACGCGGGATAGTGAGATTGAAGCGGTCCAGGCCAACCTTATGCGACGTCGTTCGCGAGACCGGCTCCGCACTTGACGTGTGGCTTGTACCATACATGCGGCTGGTGGATGTTAGTTTCTCTCACTATAGTTGTCATGGGATTAACACCGGAGTTTGGCAACCATAATATCACCGTTGTGGCTTTCCGTAGGTAAGAATCGTTCTTAGCATCTACTCCCATAAGCCACGTAAAACATGCAACAACAAAGTAGAGGCGTCTAACTTGTTTTTGCAGGGAGTGTTTTCTGTGATATGGTATGGCCCAAGATGTGATGTGTATATTGTATGCGATGATCATGTTTTGTAATGTTTCACGACTTGCATGTCGATGAGTACACAAACGGCAGGAGCCATATGGTTGTCTTTATAATTATGTATGACCTGCGAGTCAACTTCTTATACGCCATGTAATAGCTTTACTTTATCGCTAAGTAGTTAGCAATAGTTGTAGTTGCTATTCGTGGTGGAGGCAATCATAGTGGAGTGATGGAGATCATGCCGGAACGCACAAGATGGATATCATTGCGCGAAGATTGGCTATACCATGTCACATAAAGTTATATGCATGTGATGTTTATCCTTTTATGTATCTTATTATGCTTAGATCGCGACGGTAGCATTATAAGATGATTCCTCACTTAAAGATCAAGATAAAAACTATGTTCTCCCCAAGTATGCACCATTGCAAAAGTTCGTCGTGTCCAAGCATCACGTGATGATCGGGTGCTATAGACTCTACGCTCACATACAACGGGTGGAAGCCAGTTTTGCTGCAGCGAAATACTTGGGTCTAACTTGACGAGCCTAGCATGTACGGACATGGCCTCAGAACACAAGAACCGAAAGGTTAAGCATGAGTCATATGAATGATATGATCGACACTTCGTTGTCCACCATTGAAACCACATCTCTTCTCGTGATGATCGGATTAGGTGTGGTGAATTTGGATCGTGTTCACTAAACAACTTGAGGGATGTTGAATTTAGTGGGAGTTCATCTAGTAATTTGATTAAGTTGAACTATTTATCATGAACATAGTCTAAATTGTACTTGCAAATCGTAGATCACATGGCCAAGTCCAACTTCAACTTCAACGTTTTTTGAGAAAGAAAAGCTTAGAAACAATGGGTCTAACTTCACCAACTGGTTCCAATCTAAGAATCATTCATCGCGGACAAAAGGACTATGTCCTTGGGAAAGCGTTAGGTGACCCCCCTGCTGCAACTGCGCCGGCTGATGAGAAAGCTGTCTATCAGTCGCGCAAAGATGATTATGGTGTGATTAAGAGCACCATGTTGTTTGCTATGGAACCGGAACTTCAAAATCGTTTTGAAAACTATCCCGGGCCCTTTGAGATTCTCGAGGAGCTGAAAACCATGTTTCAGACTCAGGCCCGTTCTGAGAGATATGAGATCTCTGAGAAGTTCTTTAACTGCAAGATGGAGGAAGGGAGTTCCGTTAGTGAGCACGCCATTAAGATGTCGGGCTACACTCAACGCCTTGAGCAACTGGACTGCAAGATTCCAGAGGAGCTCAAGATTGACAGGGTTCTGCAATCACTCCCTCCCAGCTACAAGAGTTTTGTAGTGACTCACAATCAGATTGGTTCCACTGATACGATCACCGAGCTCTTCGCAAAGCTGAAGGCCGCGGAAGTGGACATCAAAAAGGATAATCATGTGTTGATGGTCAACAAGCCCACCTTTAAGAAAGGTAAGGGAGCAAAGAAGCCCTTCAAGAAGGGCGGCGGCAAGCGCAATGCCCCTGCTGAGAAGAAGCTCAAGTCTGGTCCCAAGCCAGACACTGAGTGCTTCTATTGCAAGGACAAGGGTCCTTTGGGCATCTGTCCAAGTACTTAGCGGACAAGAAGGCTGGCACCATCAAAGGTATATTTGATATACATGTTATTGATGTTTTCCTTACTAGCCCTCGTTGTAGTGCCTAGGTATTTGATACTGGTTCAGTTGCTAATATCTGTAACTTCGAAGCAGAGCTACGGAATAGGCGGAGGATTGCGAGGGATGAGGTGACGATCTTGGCGTTGGCAGCGGATCAAGAGTTGATGTGATGGCCGTCGACGCTCTCCTTAGTTTTACCTTCGGGATTAGTTTTAAACCTTAATAAATGTTATTATGTACTGCGTTGAGCATGAACATTATTTCTGGATCGTGTTTATTGCAAGACTGTTATTCATTTAAATCAGAGAATAATGGTTGTTCTATTTATATGAGTAACATCTTTTATGGTCATGCACCCCTTGTAAATGGTTTATTTCTTCTAGATCTTGAAAGGGATGAAACACACATCCATAACATTGAGGCTAAGAGATGCAAAGTAGATAGTGATAATACTACTTATTTGTGGCACTGTCGTCTAGGTCATATTGGTGTAAAGCGCATGAAGAAACTCCATTCTGATGGACTTTTGGAGTCTCTTGATTTTGAATCATTTGACACATGCGAACCATGCCTCATGGGCAAGATGATCAAAACCCCGTTCTCCGGTATGATGGAGCGAGCAACGGACTTGTTGGAAATCATACATACCGATGTATGCAGACCGATGAGTGTTTCGACGCGCGGTGGATATCGCTATTTTCTCACTTTTACCGATGACTTAAGTAGATATGGGTATATCTATTTAATGAAACATAAATCTGAAACATTTGAAAAGTTCAAAGAATTCCAGAATGAAGTGGAGAACCATCGTAACAGAAAGATTAAGTTTCTACGATCCGATCGTGGGGGCGAATATTTGAGTTATGATTTTCTCACGCATCTCAAGGCAAGTGGAATCGTTTCACAACTCACGCCACCCGGAACACCACAGCGCAATGGTGTGTCACGAGCCGGAATCGAACCCTATTAGATATGGTCCGATCGATGATGTCTCTTACTGATTTGCCGTTATCGTTTTGGGGTTATGCATTAGAAACCGCTGCATTCACTTTAAATAGGGCTCCATCTAAATCCGTTGAGACGACACCGTATGAACTGTGGTTTGGTGCTAAACCTAAGTTGTCGTTTCTTAAAGTTTGGGGATGCGAAGCTTACGTCAAGAAGTTGATGCCGGACAAGCTCGAACCCAAAGCGGAGAAATGCGTCTTCATAGGATACCCTAAGGAAACTATTGGGTATACCTTCTATCACAGAACCGAAGGCAAAGTGTTTGTCGCAAAGAATGGTTCCTTTCTTGAGAAGGAGTTTCTCTCGAAAGAAGTGAGTGGGAGGAAAGTAGAGCTAGACGAGGTTGTTGAACCTTCTCTTGAATTGGAGAGTAGCGCAGCACCTGAAATTGTTCGGTCGCTGCGCCAACAATAGAGGAAGCAAATGACAAGGATCATGAAGCTTGGACGATCTTGCTCTTGAACGTCGCGGTCGACAAGGTCGCGTGCCCCTCTGAGTGGTGCGGCAACCTGTCTTGGTCTTGTTAGTAGAAGGCAGTGAACCTACGAACTATGAGGAAGCGATGATGAGCCTGACTCTGAGAAATGGCTAGAAGCCATGAAATCCGAATTGGGATCCATGAGCGAAAACCAAGTATGGACTTTGGTGGACCCTCCTAGCGACCGAAAGGCTGTTGAGTGCAAATGGATCTTCAAGAAGAAAACGGACGCGGATGGTAATGTTACCGTCTATAAAGCACGACTTGTCGCAAAAGGTTTTCGACAAGTTCAAGGTGTTGACTACGATGAGACTTTCTCTCCCGTAGCGATGTTTAAGTCCATTCGGATTTTATTAGCAATTGCTGCGTTTCATGATTATGAAATATGGCATGGATGTCAAGATCGCGTTCCTCAATGGCAACATTGATGAAGAGTTGTATATGATGCAACCGAAGGTTTTGTCGATCCTAAGGATCTCGATAAAGTATGCAAACTTCAGCGTTCCATTTATGGATCAAGCAAGCATCTCGGAGTTGGAACCTTTGTTTTGATCAAGTGATCAAGAGCTTTGTATTTGTTCCAAATTGCTCAAGCTTGCATCTACAAGAAAGTGTGTGGGAGCTCGGTGACGTTTATGGTACTATATGTGGATGACATATTGATTATTGGAAATGACATCAACATGCTTAACGATGTGAAGAGTTATTTGAACAAGTGTTTTTCAATGAAAGACCTAGGTGAAGCTGCTTATATATTGGGCATCAAAATCTATAGAGATAGACAAAGACGCTTGATAGCTTTAAGCGAGTACATACCTAGACAAAGTTACGAAAAGGTTCAGAATGGATAAGGCATTGAAAGGTTCAAAGGCCTATGTTGTCGTAAGATATTGAGCAAGGCTCAGTGTCCAGCTATGGTAAATGATAGGGAAGCTATGAGCAAAGTGCCTTATGCCTCGGCCATAGGTTCCATCATGTATGCCATGCTGTGTACTAGACCGGATGTGTCCAATGCTCTTAGTTTGACGAGCAGATATCAAAGTGATCCAGGAGTGGAACACTCGACAGCCGTGAAGAACATCCTAAGGTACCTAAATAGGACTAAAGAAATGTTCTTAGTCTATGGGGGTGATGAACGGCTCGTCAGAAAAGGTTACGTCGATGCTAGTTTCGATAATCGACAAGGATGATTGTAAATCTCGCGTGATACGTGTATATTTTGAATGGAGGAGCTGAGCTGGAGAAGCTGCAAGCAAAGCGTGATCGCGGATCTACAGAAGCGAATACATGGCTACTGCAGGAAGGCCAAGTGAAGGAGTTTGGATCGAAACTTCATCATCGAGCTTGGCGTGGTTCCAAGTGCATTGGACCCACTGGAGATATTATGTGACAACACTGGCGCCATAGCACTCGCTATGGAACCAAGATATCATCCAAAGACCAAGCATATCAACCGCAAGTTTCATATAATCCGAGATTATATAGCAGATGGAGATCTGAAGATCAGCAAAGTACATACAGATCTGAATGTCGCAGATCCATTGACTAAACCTCTTCCACGTGTAAAACATGATCAAGACCTCGCCATGGGTGTGAGATTGTTGCCAAATGTAAACTAGATTATTGACTCTAGTGCAAGTGGGAGACTGTTGGAATTATTCCCTAGAGGCAATAATAAATATGTTATTATTATAATTCTTGTTCATGATAAAGTTTATATTCCATGCTAGAATTGTATTAAGCGGAAACTTTAATACTTGTGTGGTTTGTGAACAACACCGTGTCCCTAGTGCGCCTCTATGGACTAGCTCATTGATCAATGATGGTTAAGGTTTCCTAACCATAGACATGAGTTGTCGATTGATAATGAGATCATATCATTGGGAGAATGATATGGTGGATAGACCCAAACTAAGCAAAGCTATTAGATCGTTTCATCGTGTTCGTCTTTTGAAAGCTTTTCTCATGTCAAATATTGTATTCCTTAGACCATGAGATAATACAACTCGGTATCGGAAGAAAGCTTTGAGGTCATCAAACGTCATCCTATGAGAGGGTGATCATAAAGGTGTCTCTCAGTGATCGGAAAGTATCATTGGGTTGTATGTATCGAGATGGAATTTGTCCCTCCCAAGTCGGAGAGATATACTGGCCCACTCGGTGTCGATATCAACACCGCTTGCAAGCATGTGGTTAAGGAGTTAATCACAAAGTGATATCGGATTACGGAATGAGTAAAGTACTTGCTGTGAACGAGATTGAACTAGGTATGACGATACCGACGATCGAATCTCGGGCAAGTAAAATATCGCGAGACGAAGGGAATATATATATGGGATTGATTGAATCCTGGCATCGTGGTTCATCCGATATGATCATCTATGAATGTGTATGAGTCAATATGGGTGCCTGCACCCGCTGTTGATTATTGATAGAAGATCATGTACGCATATTCTCGAACTCGAGGTCACACACTTAACGTGTCTCGACGCTAGGATAGATTGGATACTTGGTTTATGAATTTTTGTTCGAGTCTCGGATGGGATCCGGGACATCACGAGAGGTTCGGAATGGTCGGAGAATAAGATTCATATAAGGCAGTGCAGTTTTGGAATTGAATTGTTCCGGATTAATCGGTATTGTACCGGAAGCTTCTAGAACCTTCCGGAAGGGGACCAACGTGGTCCCACCTTCCAGGAGGGGGCATGGGCCTATGAGGGAGTGTCCTGGCCGCATTGGGCCAGGGGCACAAGGCCCCATAGGGCCCAGCCGATCCTAGATAAGTTTAAACTCGTTTAAACTAGAGATAGGGTTTCTAGATAAGGGATAAGTTTAAATCGTTTAAACTAGAGATAGGCTTGGAGGATGGGCAAGGGCTGGACGCACCCCCCTCTATATATAGAGGGCTGGTGCGCCCCCTCCCCACACACACACACACACCTTCCTCCAAACCCTAGTTGCCCTGCTGCCCTCCTCTCTCCCTCCCGACTGTTTGTAGGCGAAGCCCTGCTACAGAAATTCTCCACCATATACACCACGCCGTCGTGTTGTAGATCCAATCTATCTCTCCACCCTACTTGCTGGTCCGAGGAAGGAGGAGACTTCGAGGTGCCGCACGTGTGCATCTCACGGAGGCACCACCACTTGTGGTGCTGGATCGGATCGGATCGCGAGGAGGAGAAGCGAGTACGACTACATCACCCACGTTCCGGCCTAACGCGTTCGCTGCGAATCTTCAAGGGTATGAAGATCCAATCTAATCTCTCTTGTTGTTTGCATCTCCTAGATTAGATCTTGGCTTTCCTTATGTTCGCTCCGTAGAAAATTTTGATTTACTATGCTGCGAAACCCTTCAGGTATCAGAGCCATCCTGACCATAGGAGACCCTAGTTAGGTTGGACGTTGAACCAAAAACTTAGTTTCAAAACCAAAGAAAACAAATATTTACAAAAACCTATTCTCTTTCTCATCTCTTTAATTCTTTCATAAAACTTCATGTTCCTCAAAAGCTCTTGCAAAATACATAAAATTTTGACAAACTTGATCACTCTGCTAATCTACTCATCCTCTATTTTTATAGATGGACGTGAAGTACAGCAAGTTTTATCAGTTGGGGAATGGAGGAGACCTTATCTTTGAGAGGGATCTGGATCAGCTTTCAGAACTTCTGGAGCGTCCACACCCCGAGTTCTTCAGAGCTCAGCTCAATGATCAAGGAGGAGAAGATCTGCAGTGGCTAATTGTTGCAAGTCTCTGAGGAAAGATTGAACCTCCCACTGCGGAAGGAATTCAGTTTACCTTAAGAGAGAACAACTAGCTCGATGGACTTGCCCGAGCAATGCAAGAATCTCTCTCACGTCTGTGTGGGCAGAGCATCAATCAGATCAAGGGTACTCGCTTTGAGTTTTGCCCAAGGCGTGATGCAAATGGACAACCACTGGAAGCCCCATACCACCCCGAGATGAAGACTCAATTGGACCACCTTAGCTTCATGATGTATGATCGTCAGCAGGAATTGGACAACTGCCGTGACTACTGCAACCACAAGTCTGCCATCATCAAGACAAAGGATCAGACCATAGCCATGCTACTAAAGGACCGCAAGTCTCGTTGCCGTCAACTCGACAAGAAGGAGCGTATTATTGCCTGTCTTCGCCATCGCATCTCATCTCTGGAGGAGACCATCCACGAGAGAGACATGTAGTTAGAGGAAAGGGAGAATGCCGGAGAGGATCTTCGTGGAGACCCTTACTCTTATCTCAGCGATGATGATGATTTTCTGGAGGATCAGGCCATGGACTTCTTCACCGATGAGGATGATTTCACCTTCATCAATGATAATGAAGATGATGAAGCCACAGACTCCAAGGAGTAGTAGCACTGAGCACTAGTGTAGTGAATAGTAGTCGGTCCCACTGTATCGTAGTTTCCAGAATGGTTCTTAAAACCATCTATTTTCCTTTGCTGTGGTGTGCGTTGTATCGAGTGATTGAATGAATGAAAAGCAAGTTGCTAGAAAAATCTGAGTCAAAACTTTAAAAAACTTTTCAAAGACCCCAAACCTTAGAAAAATTCCCTCTTTTCTCATGATTTATCTAAAACTTCAGATGCCACGTGGAGGAAGTGGTTCAGCCCCAGATCCGATGTTGCAGATTCTGCAAATGTTGACCTCTGACCGCGAAGCTGAAAGAGCGGAACGTCAAGCCAACCTAGCCACTCTGCAACAGATATCCCAGCTAGCCCACAACAACCAAGGCCACGGAAATCAGGACCACCATGGATCTAAGCTCAAGAATTTCCAGAATACCAACCCACCTGTTTTCACCAAGTCAGAAGAACCCCTAGACGCCGATGATTGGCTGCAAACCATGGAAAACAACCTAGAAGTCGCAGGAGTGGAAGCCAACGAGAAAGTCCTGTTCGCCACCCATTATTTAGCCGGAGATGCCAGGGCATGGTGGAACAGTGTTCGTGCCATGACCGGAGGCCAGATGATGACCTGGGAGGAATTCAAGGTCAAGTTTAGCAGAACCCATGTGCCACCAGGTTTGATCAAGAGAATGAGAGACGAGTTCAGAGAGTTGAAGCAAGAAAGGATGACCGTAGTGGAATACCGTGACAAATTTTTGTCATTAGCTAGGTATGTCCAGACGAGATAGACACCGAAGCCATGAAGAAAGAAAGATTCCTGAATGGTCTGCATGACGAGATGCAGACGGTGTTAGTCAATATCCCCTTTGCCGATATTGAAGCCCTTGTCGATTCAGCCATCCAGATGGAAGGAAAGATCAACCAAGCCAATGAGAACCGCAAGCGTCGCATGATGCATCAACCCGGAACCCATCAGACCCCAAAGTATCGCCCTAACCCATCTCCAGGATTTGCCCCAAGAACCAATAGACCCCCTATGACCCGTCCTATCTACCCCAACCGTGGAAACCCTAGACCCGGAGGAAATCACACTAACCCCGGCAACTCTAGCAATTTCACCCGTGCCCCACCCAAGTTCAACACCAACAATGCTACCGCCAATCCCAACACTGCCCCAAGGACTGGAAGCAATGTTGTGCCTGTCGCAGCCAAGGACAAGTCACAAGTGACCTGTTATGACTGTGGAATTAAAGGCCACTATTCAGACGAGTGCCCCAACAAGAAGAATTCTACAGCACCCAATACCAACGTCCCAGCTCAGTAGCAGCGTCGTGTCCAGCCAGGGAGAAGATTTGCCCCAGGGAATTCACTCAAACGCAATGGCCGTCTTTTTCTCATGCATGCTGAAGAAGCTCAGGAAGCGCCAGACGTTGTGCTGGGTATGTTTTCTGTTAATTCAGTACTTGCAAGAGTGTTGTTTGATTCTGGTGCATCGCATTCATTTGTCACCAACGAATTTGCCTGCACTAGTAAAATTCAACCAACCAAATTGAAGCATGTGATGATTGTACAAATTCCCGGATCAACCACCAAGGCTAGGCAAATTTGCAAGGCCGTCCCTATCCGAATCCATGGCATAGATTTTTATGCTAACCTAATAGTACTCGGAACTAAAGGTTTGGAAGTAGTACTAGGAATGGATTGGATGTCCAAACATAAGGGATTGATTGACTGTGCCAAGAAAGCCATCACCATGACCAGTACCACCGGAATATCAGTCGAGCATATATCGGAAACCTTACCTTGCCAATTCAAGTGTAACAAGAGTCTAGCCCAACCTACCATTGACCAAGTTCGGATAGTCTGTGAATACCCTGATGTATTTCCAGATGTTTTGCCCGGTATTCCCCCAGATCGGGATATCGAGTTTATCATCGAACTAATCCCCGGAACAGGACCCATAGCCTAGAGACCCTATAGTATGAACCCGTCAGAACTAGAAGAACTGAAGAAGCAACTGGATTCCATGCTGGAAATCGGATTGATTCAACCAAGTGGGTCCCCATGGAGATCACCTGTCTTGTTTGTGGACAAGAAGGATGGAGGTAACCGATCGTTACGGATTATCGGAAGTTGAATGATGTCACCATCAAGAACAAGTACCCCTTGCCCAAGATAGAAGATTTGTTTGATCAGTTGACCGGTGCCCAGGTGTTTTCTAAGATTGATCTTAGAACTGGCTATCATCAACTCAAAATTCATGCAGAGGATATTCCAAAAACTGCCTTTACCACCATATATGGATTGTACGAGTATACAATCATGTCTTTTGGATTAACCAATGCCCCCGCTTATTTCATGAATCTCATGAATAAGATTTTTATGGACTTCCTGGATAAGTTTGTCGTTGTTTTGATCGATGACATTCTGATTTATTCCAAATCAGAAGAAGAACATGAGCTACACCTAAGGACCATTCTTGGAACCCTTAGAGAGCATCAGCTGTATGCAAAGTTTAGCAAATGTGAATTCTGGTTACAGGAAGTAGGATTCCTCGGTCACATTGTATCAGCCGGAGGAATTGCCGTTGACCCTTCCAAAGTGAAAGATGTAGAAGATTGGAAGGCCCCAACCACTCAAACCCAAGTTCGTGCTTTTCTCGGACTGGCGGGATATTACCGCAAATTCGTAGAAGGATTCTCGAGTATCGCCCGACCTATGACCCAATTGTTGAAGAAGGACAAGAAGTTTGAATGGACAGACAAGTGTGAAGCGAATTTTCAAGAACTCAAGAGGAGATTGATATCAGCCCCAATCTTAATCATGCCGGATATCACGAAGCCTTTCGATGTGTATTGTGACGCATCCAAGATTAGTCTCGGATGTGTGCTAATGCAAGAGGGCAAAGTTATATCTTATCTATCTCGACAATTGAAGCAACACGAGCAAAACTACCCAACCCATGACCTTGAACTCGCAGCCGTAGTTCTAGCCCTAAAGACATGGAGACATTACCTGATGGGAAATCGTTGTGAGATTTATTCGGATCACAAGAGCCTAAAGTACATATTTACTCAGAAGGAGTTGAATATGAGGCAGAGAAGATGGATTGAGCTAATCAAGGATTATGACCTGGACATTCACTATCACCATGGTAAAGCCAATGTGGTAGCCGATGCCCTTAGCAGATTGCCGTGCCGCTTGAACTCCATGATTTTGAAGGAGCAACCAAGTCTGCACAAGGAGATGGAAGATTTTTGAATAGAATTAGTAAGTGAAGGATTTTTGGCTAGCATAGAACTTCAGCCCACTTTGATCAGTCAGATTAAAGAAGCGCAGAAGGGAAATGCTAGTATCGACGGAATCAAGCGTCGTATCGGTACAGGCAATGTACCCGGATTCACCGAAGACGAAGAAGGAGTTCTGTGGTACAAAGGACGCCTTTGTGTACCATCAGATTCGGAGTTGAAAGAAGTTATCTTGAATGAGGCTCATGATACTCTTTATTCTATCCATCCCGGACGAACGAAGATGTATCAAGATTTGAAAGAGCAATGTTGGTGGCATAAGATGAAGAGAGAAATTGGAAGTTATATTGCCAAGTGTGATATATGTCAGCGAGTCAAGGCAGGACATCAAAGACCCGCTGGATTGTTGCAACCTTTGCAAATTCGGGAATGGAAATGGGATTCTGTAGGAATGGATTTTATCACTGGACTACCTACTTCTAGTAGGGGAAACGACTCTATTTGGGTCATAGTGGACAGATTGTCCAAAGTCGCCCATTTCTTGCTGGTCAAAACCACCTATCAGAGTTTGAAGCTAGCCGAGTTGTACATCGCTAGAATCATTAGTTTGCATGGAGTCCCCAAGAACATTGTATCGGATCGAGGAACTCAGTTTACCTCGAGATTCTGGAAGAAAGTCCAAGAAGGTTTAGGAACCCGCCTAGATTTCAGTACCGCGTATCACCCTCAGACCGATGGACAAACGGAGCGAGTAAACCAAATACTCAAAGATATGCTGAGAGCATGTGTGTTAGAATAAGGATCCAAATGGGAAGACTGTCTGCCGTTTGCAGAATTTTCATACAACAATAGTTACCAAGCCAGTTTGCAAATGTCCCCATTTGAATTCATGTACGGAAGAAAGTGCCGCACCCCTTTGAACTGGTCGGAAGTAGGAGAGAGTCAGATCTTCGGACCCGACATCCAACGAGAAGCAGAAGAGAAGGTTCACAAGATTCGTGAGCATCTCAAGACCGCCCAATCCCGACAGAAGAGTTATGCCGACAAGAGACGTCGAGACCTCGCCTTCAACATCGGAGATTTTGTTTATCTAAAAGTGTCGCCATTGAAGGGAATGCAGCGTTTCCAACTCAAGGAAAAGTTAGCCCCCAGATATATCGGACCTTTCAAAATTCTAAACCGTCGAGGAGAAGTATCGTATCAACTGGAGCTACCAGAGGAGATGTCATCTGTGCACAATGTGTTTCATATCTCGTTACTTCGCAAGTGTCTCGAAGTCCCCGAGAAGACCGAAGTGTTCAAGAATATCGATCACCAGACCATAGAGATCAACGATGACCTGACCTATCCCGAAGTGCCCATCCGCATTTTGGAAGAAGCCTTTCGAACTACCCGAACCCGGAGCATCAAGTTTCTCAAGATTCAGTGGAGCAACCACACAGAAGAGGAAGCTACCTGGGAGCGCGAAGATCACATCAGGACGGAGTTTCCCGATCTCTTCAAATCCTAGGTAATCTTTTCGTCCTTTTTCAAATCTCGGGACGAGATTTTGTTTAAGGGGGGAAGGTTTGTAACATCCCAAAAATACCAAACTTAGATCATCAAAACACTAATCACCAAGATTAGGGTTAACAAAAACTTTTCTAAATAAAATCATGAATGCATGCATATGTGTATGCATAGTTTTTGAATTTCTTTAAAACCACTTTGTTTGTGTGATCCATTGCTTGTAAAATGTTTCTTAGATGAAATAAACATCATCTAAAACATTTCCCACACTTTTCCTAAAAACAAGTAAATCAAAACAAATATATTAAGTGAATGGTCATTTTGACCAATTTAACTCCCATGCCTACTTTGGCTGTCTCAAACTTTCAAAACCTAACAGCAACTTTTCTAGATCTTTGCAGCCCTTGAATGTACTCATAACAAAGTATCAAGGCCCACTTTGTGATCATTCAGAAACGTTCAAATGCATAGTTTAAATGACAATTCAAAATTGAATCTTCTTCATATGGGAAGATCCCACTTTTTCAAAACCCACTCAAACAAGCTCAACTTTCAAAACCCAAGCATCTGCAGACTCACCAGCACCAATCTAGCAAACCCACCAAAATTCATTTCAAAATTCAAAACTTGATTTCATGCGGCCATTTCATCAAACAGGTTGCAGACACAAATCAAACAAAACAACAAACACTATAGTGTGCAGTGATTCTTGCCTAACTTGTTCCCTAGTTAGCTCACACACAACTCAGTAGATCATCTAGAAAGATTAGCCCAACACTAGCACCCCTGTGAGCTTGCCATTGCCATTAATGGTGAACAGCCGAGCACACCCATGTCACCCCATTGTGGAAAGCAAGCTAGGAGCAACAGCAAGCCTAGCCAGCATGTCTGGAAGGCAGCCCACCGTCCACCGCCACTCACTGTCCCAGCCGCAAGCGTTGATAAGCCATGGACCACGCGCACAAGCCGCGCCCAGACCATGCCGAGCGTGCGCCAGACCGCCACCCTCGACCATCACCCACAGACCGCGCGCCGCCCTCACCGCATGCATACACGATCGCCACCGACCCAGGAGACCGCCAGACATCCCCGTTTGCCGCCCCGTGCCATACAGCCACCGCCCGCCGTCGAAGACGCCGCCTCGGCCGCGCAGAGCACCGCCTGTTCCAGACCAAACCACACCGCCCCATGCCTCGCGACCATGTCGTTGAGCATCGCCAGGAGGCACCGCACCGTCCCCTCCCCTTGCCCAAGCCTTTAGCCGCCTGTAACGTCGCCCCCGACGAGCTCACCGTGCGCCCCGACGGTCCCCTCGCTCGACTATAAATAGAGGCCACCCCCGCTCGATTTCTTCACACCATCTCACTCCCCTCTCATCACTGACCGTGCCACACCATTCCCAGAGCAAGGCGAGCACCACCTCGCCGGAATTTCACTGGAGCCTACCGCTGCCGGAGAAGAAAGGAGCCAGCGATTGGAGCCACCCAGGAGCTGCCGCGACCACCCCTGAGTTCGCCGTTGTCGACATCGTCGTTCGCCCGCCTCGCTGACCCTCGCCAGTACCCCGGTGAGCCCCCAACACCCCTCACTGGCTGCTCTAGGTTTCGTTCTCGTCGGAGTTGTCTCGCGTCGACGATGACCCACAGCCGCTGGATTAGAACTAGATCGAATGATCCACGTTGCCCCATACCGCTTCGCACAGCCCCTTGTCACTGACGAGTGGGGACACCCACTTAAGCAGCCCGCGGGAGCACTGCGCTTAGCAGGCCGGCTCAGTAACTTTTCCCGCGCAGCCCAGTTATTCAAATTAAACCTTTTTCTATTTCATTTCAAACACACCTCTGGACCCAACTTCAAAAATCAACCCAGATCGATTCAGTGCACCAATTTGAATGAAACCAATTTTGTTGGAAAGGTCTGTGAATGCTTAATCCAATCCCGTTGGATTCAAGTCATTTGGATCTGTAGATCACCCATAGTAAAAATAACAAGGCAGAAGCTTTTCTGCATTCAAACATTTTTCAAATTTAAACCATAAAAGCTTTTGAGTTGATTCCAACTCTCAAAAATCACATTTAACCATACCTTTCAGAATCTATAAAAATATATAGGTTTACTTGCAGAAACATTGTTCAAGTAATAAAAGAATGCTACATAAGCATTTCTAGCCACTTTAATTAATTAAAATAAACGGGTAAAACCTTATTAAATTGTGACACCACTTTAAATCACATTCCCATGGACTACAATATGAGGTGATGACATGTGTCAACATGATTCCATATTTGGTTTGGAGAATATTAAATCTTAAGTAGTTTTTCAATGAGTAGAAATTACTTTTCTAAAACTAAAAAGATTTAAACCAAGCTTTAACCTTGTAATGTTAGAGATGATGCTAGATCATCTATAGGACCCTTGTGTGTGATGATTGCAAGTAGTTAAGTATTGTTTGGTGATTGTGTACCTCGTATTTATTCATAGACGTTAGTACCGACCAAGGATACGAGGAGCAAGGAGGATACTAGGAAGAGGAAGCGGAGGAGAACTTCAACCAATGCTTTGCACAAGACAAGCTAACACTTGCAAGATACTATACCTATGCAAGCTATATTGACACTGATGCAAGCCTTACTAATTAAGCTGACCTTAGCAAGCCAAATACTACTAGTAATTATGCAAGCTGATATCCTACCTATGCAAGTTACCCCTTGCAAGATTACCCATTTGATAAACCAATCCTAGTTTTACTTGTGAACTTCTTACTTTTCTTCTTTATCAAAGCTTACTTAGAGTTTACTTAAGTGACTGGTAGATTTTGGAAAGGCTGAAGGTTGCATAAAGAGCATAAAATTTGGCCTAGGACAGAAACCTTGATATCAGGCTAAGATATAAGGTTGGACTTAGTAAAACGCCATTAGTTACCACCCCTCATTAGTACTACCCCCCCCCCACCTGTAGATGCTAGTGCTAAGCATAAAACTTGATCAACTTTAGATGGGAATCCTTGGTGGAAAAATGGTTATGAAAACCTTGGAATGATGGATCATTCTATTGAAATGTTTTGGACATGTGTTTCCAAACACTTGATGATTTTTGGTGATGAAAATGTTGAGGCATGAGCCTTAGCCCTTTATAAAAATGATGGTTGTCTGGATGCGATACCATTCCAATTTTATCGTACAACCACAATACCCGAATATTGGGTAGGGCTTGACTGGAAACTTATATTCCTTAGTATTAGTTCCCTCACGGCCAAGGTCTGAACTGAGGCTACCTTGTGAAGATTGTCCACCTGTGCAGTACCCAAGATGACAGTGAGTCATGGTTGGGAGGCCAAACTCACAGGAGAGGTGCTTATACTAGGGCGTGTAAATGAAAGGTTAGGATTGATAATCCGCATACTGAGTATGGTGAATTCAGGATTTGTTCCTGACAGATGTATCGAATGTTGTGTCGAAAGTGTACAATCTCTGCAGAGTGTCAAACTATTCGAATAGCCGCGTCCGCGGTTATGGACAGTTGGAGTGGCCATACTGTTCCCCCGTCAGACTTTTCAAAATGACTTGTGAAATGAATTGAGACTTTGACTTGACCACAACAGAGTTGTGACCTGAGTTACAAGATCCCACTTAGGAGTTATAAAATTGTGACTAGCTTTAGAACTTAGTAGAGATAAATCTGGCTTTTGCAAAACAACCCTAGAGCCTAGTGCCCTATTATCCAAAAACACCTTACTTGTTAGTATTAGTTTGCGAGTACTTAAAGAGTACCCATGGCTTTGTCCCTGGCTATTCCCATGGCCAGACTATGAAGAGGAGTACCTGGAGGATCGACCCCAGGAAGGTTATGACAACTAGGATCATCTCCCATCGTCAGCATTGCCTGTGACCCCGAAGATGGAGCTTCGCCTACGCTACCATTATTATTACGTATTCCGCTGCTTGAAGTTGTATTAAGAACTGGATCATGAGATCCCTATTTGTGTAAGAACTTATGTATCGTTATAATGGATGAAGTACTATGGTATCCAATTCTGTTATGTCTCGCAAAAATGGTAATCCTGGGATTGCGATGTATGGCATAACAGGTATCTAGGATTGAAAAATCCGGCTGTTGACAGCTTCAATATCGGCAAAGGGGATATTGACTAACACCGTCTGCATCTCGTCATGCAGAACATTCAGGAATCTTTCTTTCTTCTTGGCTTCGGTGTCTATCTCGTCCGGGGCATACCTAGCTAATGACAAAAATTTGTCACGGTATTCCACTACGGTCATCCTTCCTTGCTTCAACTCTCTGAACTCGTCTCTCATTCTCTTGATCAAACCTGGTGGCACATGGGTTCTGCTAAACTTGACCTTGAATTCCTCCTAGGTCATCATCTGGCCTCCGGTCATGGCACGAACACTGTTCCACCATGCCCTGGCATCTCCGGCTAAATAATGGGTGGCGAATAGGACTTTCTCGTTGGCTTCCACTCCTGCGACTTCTAGGTTGTTTTCCATGGTTTGCAGCCAATCATCAGCGTCTAGGGGTTCTTCTGACTTGGTGAAAACGGGTGGGTTGGTATTCTGGAAATTCTTGAGCTTAGATCCGTGGTGGTCCTGATTTCCGTGGCCTTGGTTGTTGTGGGCTAGCTGGGCTATCTGTTGCATAGTGGCTAGGTTGGCTTGACGTTCCGCTCTTTCAGCTTCGCGGTCAGAGGTCAACATTTGCAGAATCTGCAACATCGGATTCGGGGCTGAACCACTTCCTCCACGTGGCATATGAAGATTTAGATAAATCATGAGAAAAGAGGGAATTTTTCTAAGGTTTGGGGTCTTTGAAAAGTTTTTAAAGTTTTGACTCAGATTTTTCTAGCAACTTGCTTTTTCATTCATTCAATCACTTGATACAACGCACACCACAGCAAGGGAAAACAGATGGTTTTAAGAACCATTCTGGAAACTATGATACAGTGGGACCGACTACTATTCACTATGCTAGTGCTCAGTGCTACTACTCCTTGGAGTCTGTGGCTTCATCATCTTCATTATCATCGATGAAGGGGAAATCATCCTCATCGGTGAAGAAGTCCATGGCTTGATCCTCCAGAAAATCATCGTCATCGCTGAGGTAAGAGTAAGGGTCTCCACGAAGATCCTCTCCGGCATTCTCCCTTTCCTCTAACTGCATGTCTCTCTCGTGGATGATCTCTTCCAGAGATTAGATGCGATGGCGAAGACGGGCAATAATGAGCTCCTTCTTGTCGAGCTGACGGTGACCAGACTTGCGTTCCTTTGCTAGCATGGCTATGGTCTGATCCTTCGTCTTGATGATGGCAGACTTGTGGTTGCAATAGTCACGGCAGTTGTCCAACTCCTGCTGACGATCATACATCATGAAACTAAGGTGGTCCAATTGAGTCTTCAGCTCGGGGTGGTATGGGGCTTCCAGGGGTTGTCCATTTGCATCACGTCTTGGGAAAAACTCAAAGCGAGTACCCTTGATCTGATTGATGCTCTGCCACACAGACGGGAGAGAGATTCTTGCATTGCTCGGGCAAGTCCATCGAGCCAGTTGTTCTCTCTTAAGGTAAACTGAATTCCTTCCGCAGTGGGAGGTTCAATCTTTCCTCGGAGACTTGCAACAATTAGCCACTGCAGATCTTCTCCTCCGTGATCATTGAGCTGAGCTCCGAAGAACTCGGGGTGCGGACGCTCCAGAAGTTCTGAAAACTGATAAAACTTGTTGTACTTCACGTCCATCTATAAAAATAGAGGATGAGTAGATTAGCAGAGTGATCAAATGTGTCAAAATTTTATGTATTTTGCAAGAGCTTTTGAGGAACATGAAGTTTTATGAAAGAATTAAAGAGATAAGAAAGAGAATAGGTTTTTGTAAATATTTGTTTTCTTTGGTTTTGAAACTAAGTTTTTGGTTCAACGTCCAACCTAACTAAGGTCTCCTATGGTCAGGATGGCTCTGATACCAACTTGTCAACAACCGGATTTTTCAATCCTAGATGCCTGTTATGCCATACATCACAATCCCAGGATTACAATTTTTGCGAGACATAACAGAATTGGATACCATAGTACTTCATCCATTATAACGATACATAAGTTCTTACACAAATAGGGAACTCATGATCCAGTTCTTAATACAACTTCAAGCAGCGGAATACGTAATAATAACGGTAGCGTAGGCGAAGCTCCATCTTCGGGGTCACAGGCAATGTTGACGATGGGAGATGATCCTAGTTGTCGTAACCTTCCTGGGGTCGATCCTCCAGGTACTCCTCTTCATAGTCTGGCCATGGGAATAGCCAGGGACAAAGCCATGAGTACTCTTTAAGTACTCGCAAACTAATACTAACAGGTAAGGTGTTTTTGGATAATAGGGCACTAGGCTCTAGGGTTGTTTTGCAAAAGCCAGATTTATCTCTACTAAGTTCTAAAGCTAGTCACAATTTTATAACTCCTAAGTGGGATCTTGTAACTCTGGTCACAACTCTGTTCTGGTCAAGTCAAAGTCTCAATTCATTTCACAAGTCATTTTGAAAAGTCTAACGTGGAACAGTATGGCCACTCCAACTGTCCATAACCGCGGACGTGGCTATTCGAATAGTTTGACACTCTGCAGAGATTGTACACTTTCACCACAACATTCGATACATCCATCAGGAACAAATCCTGAATTCACCATACTCAGTATGCGGATAATCAATCCTAACCTTTCATTTACACGCCCTAGTATAAACACCTCTCCTGTGAGTTTGGCCTCCCAACCATGACTCACTGTCATCTTGGGTACTGCACAGGTGGACAATCTTCCCAAGGTAGCCTCAGCTCAGACATTGGCCGTGAGGGAACTAATACTAAGGAATATAAGTTTCCAGTCAAGCCCTACCCAATATTCGGGTATTGTGGTTGTACGATAAAATTGGAATGGTATCGCATCCAGACAACCATTATTTTTATAAAGGGCTAAGGCTCATGCCTCAGCATTTTCATCACCAAAAATCATCAAGTGTTTGGAAACACATGTCCAAAACATTTCAATAGAATGATCCATCATTCCAAGGTTTTCATAACCATTTTTCCACCAAGGATTCCCATCTAAAGTTGATCAAGTTTTATGCTTAGCACTAGCATCTACAGGTGGGGGGGTAGTACTAATGAGGGGTGGTATCTAATGGAGTTTTACTAAGTCCAACCTTATATCTTAGACGGTTATCAAGGTTTCTGTCCAAGGCCAAATTTTATGCTCTTTATGCAACCTTCAGCCTTTCCAAAATCTACCAGTCACTTAAGTAAACTCTAAGTAAGCTTTGATAAAGAAATAAAGTAAGAAGTTTGCAAGTAAAACTAGGATTGGTTTATCAAATGGGTAATCTTGCAAGGGGTAACTTGCATAGGTAGGGTATCAGCTTGCATAATCACTAGTAGTATTTGGCTTGCTAAGGTCAACTTGATTAGTAAGGCTTGCATCAGTGTCAATATAAGCTTGAATAGGTATAGTATCTTGCAAGTGTTAGCTTGCCTTGTGCAGAGCAGTGGTTGAAGTTCTCCTCGGCTTATTCTTCGTAGTATCCTCCTTCCTCCTCGTATCCTTGGTCGGTACTAACGTTTATGAATAAATACGAGGTACACAATCACCAAACAATACTTAACTACTTGCAATCATCACACACAAGGGTCCTATAGATGATCTAGCATCATCTCTAACATTACATTGTTAAAGCTTGGTTTAAATCTTTTTATTTTTAGAAAAGTAATTTCTACTCATTGAAAAACTACTTAAGATTTAATATTCTCCAAACCAAATATGGGATCATGTTGACACATGTCATCACCTCATATTGTAGTCCATGGGAATGTGATTTAAAGTGGTGTCACAATTTAATAAGGTTTTACCCTTTTATTTTAATTAATTAAAGTGGCTAGAAATGCTTATGTAGCATTCTTTCATTACTTGAACAATATTTCTGCAAGTAAATCTATATATTTTTATAGATTCTGAAAGGTATGGTTAAATGTGATTTTTGAGAGTTAGAATCAACCCAAAATCTTTTATGGTTTAAATTTGAAAAATGTTTGAATGCAGAAAAGCTTCTGCCTTGTCATTTTTACCAAGGGTGATCTACAGATCCGAATGACTTGAACCCAACGGGCTTGGATTAAGCATTCACAGACTTTTCCAACAAAATTGGTTTCAATCAAATTGGTGCACTGAATCGATCTGGGTTGATTTTTGAAGTTGGGTACACAAGTGTGTTTGAAAAGAAATAAAAAAAGATTTAATTTGAATTGCTGGGCTGCGAGGGAAATTCTAACGGGCCGGCGTGCTAAGCGCAGTGCTCCCGTGGGCTGCGTAAGTGGGTGTCCCCACTCGTCAGTGACATGGGGCTGGGCGAAGCGGTATGGGGCAACGTGGATCGTTCGATCTAGTTCTAATCCAACGGCTGTGGGTCATCGTCGACGTGAGACAGCTCCGGCGAGAATGAAACCTAGCGCGGCCAGTGAGGGGTGCTGGGGGCTCACCGGGGTACGGGCGAGGGTCAACGAGGCGGGCGAACGACGAAGTCGACGACGGCGAACTCAGGGGTGGTCGCGGCAGCTCCTGGGGTGGCTCCAATCGCTGTCTCCTTTCTTCTCCGGCAGCGGTAGGATCCAGTGAAATTCCGGCGAGGTGGTGCTCGCCTTGCTCTGGGAATGGTGTGGCACGGTAAGTGATGAGAGGGGAGTGAGATGGTGTGATGAATTCGTGTGGGGGTGGCCTCTATTTATAGTCGAGCGAGGGGACCGTCGGGGCGCACGGTGAGCTTGTTGGGGGCGACGTTACAGGCGGCTAAAGGCATGGGCAAGGGTAGGGGATGGTGCGGTGTCTCCTGGCGATGCTCAACGACATGGTCGCGAGGCATGGGGCGGTGTGGTTTGGTCTGGAACGGGCGGTGCTCTGCAGCGGCGGCGGTGGTGGCTGTATGGCACGGGGCGGCAAACGGGGATGTCTGGCGGTCTCCTGGGTCGGTGGCGATCGTGTATGCACGCGGTGAGGGCGGCGCGCGGTCTGTGGGTGATGGTCGAGGGTGGCGCTCTGGCGCACGCTCGACATGGTCTGGGCGCGGCTAGTGCGCGTGGTCCATGGCTTGGCAACGCTTGCGGCTGGGACAGTGAGTGGCGGGGGACGGTGGGCTGCCTCCCAGACATGCTGGCTAGGCTCGCTGCTGCTCCTAGCTTGCTGTCCACAATAGGGTGACATGGGTGTGCTCGGCTGTTCACCATTAATGGCAATGGCAAGCTCACAGGGGTGCTAGTGTTAGGCTAATCTTTCTAGATGATCTACTGAGATGTGTGTGAGCTAACTAGGGAACAAGTTAGGCCAAATTTACTGCACACTATAGTGTTTGAGGTTTTGTTTGATTTGTGTCTGCAACCTGTTTAATGAAATGGTCGCATGAAATCAAGTTTTGAATTTTGAAATGATTTTTGGTGGGTTTTCCAGATTGGTTCTGGTGAGTCTACAGATGCTTGGGTTTTGAAAGTTGAGCTTGTTTGAGTGGGTTTTGAAAAAGTGGGATCTTCCCATATGAAGAAGATTCAATTTTGAAATGTCATTTAAACTATGCATTTGAAAGTTTCTGGATGATCACAAAGTGGGCCTTGATACTCTGTCATGAGTACATTCAAGGGGTGCAAAGATCCAGAAAAGTTTCTGTTAGATTTTGAAAGTTTGAGACAGCCAAAGTAGGCATGAGAGTTAAATTGGTCAAAATGACCATTCACTTAATATATTTGTTTTGATTTACTTGTCTTTAGGAAAAGTGTGGGAAATGTTTTAGATGATGTTTATTTCATCTAAGAAACATTTTACAAGCAATGGATCACACAAATAAAGTGGTTTTAAAGAAATTCAAAAACTATGCATACACATATGCATGCATTCATGGGTTTAGTTAGAAAAGTTTTTGTTAACCCTAATCTTGATGATCTAAGTTTGGTATTTTTGGGATGTTACAATCCGTCCAGACTAAATATCGCTATGAAAGATCAAATCTTGTCATACTCAACTCCTTGAACACTGTCGTAAAAAACTTTACGACACGTCGACTATTTCATAGATGTGAAACATCCATGTTTGTTTATTTATAGATCCAAATACGACCGATAGGTTTTACACCTTTTCGGAGGGTCTTCCAAGTTCAAAAACTTGATTTCTCATGTATGGAACTATCACGAATTTTATAGCTTCAAGCCATTTGACGGAGTCAGGGCCCATCATCGCTTCATTGCATCTAGTCAGTTCATCATTGTTAAACAACAATGATTTACTCTCGAATATGAACTTAGACCACCGTGACCACAAACTTTGAGACACGTGAGCCATGAGCATTATGGCTGCCTCTGGAACATTTTTTTCAGCGCTGTGTAACTTAGCACATATAGCTAAGGTTCATTAACCTTATCAAAGTTCTATTGTCCTCCCACTTAACTTTTACGAAAAATTATTTCTCAAGGAACTTGACGTTCTAAGCGACAAACTCTTTTGTCCTGGGTGTTATGGAGGAATACCCAACGGTTATTCGAAATAACCTAAAAGACATGCTCATCCGACTTTGGTTGTAAACATCTTACCTATGCTTAGGATACAAAAATTTAAGAAAAGACAACTCTAGTTTTATCCCAAAACATAACCTTTATTGAGTCATTTCAACGGCAGTTTTATAATGGCAGTAGCCTCTAAAGCTTTAATCTTTTAAAATATAATGGCAGTTTTATAAATAACACCTTTGATCTAACCATGTCAAATAAGGTTTCATTACAAATCTCGAACACTCCATATTCCTATGGTGTTTCAGGAAATGCAAATATTTAGGTGTTTTACTAAACTTGTAACTCAAATATCTTCCTTTATGATCAAATCATAAATTCTTTTTTTTTCTTGTTACAATTATTTTTCACTTCATCTTGAAAGTCTTTGGACATCTTCAAAAATTTCACACTTCTTCCTCATTAAGTGAATATTCACTCAAATTTCCGGAGAAAGCCTATGAAGTTGAAATCCATCACTCACGACTACACATGATGGATTACATACATTAATATGTATAAATTCCAACAATTTAGTCATTCGTTCTTCATTGGCTTTGAACAAAGTTTCAATTATCTCCAAGAGAATCTCACAAGCATCAATTTGATCAAAACCAAAAACTCCAAAAATCCATCAACATGGAGTTTTTTTCATGTTTTTCTTTCCAATATAATTTAAACACTGATGTCACTCTATAAGTGATTTTTTCAATCATTTGTCTTGCGACATTTTTAGCACTTGGTTTTATGGACGTGATTTCTCCAACTATATTTGTAAATCATACATCTTATATGGAATACGGTAATTATTTGAACAATCTTTGTTCTTGTAATACCTGATTTAAATAAAATTTATTAAAACAAATCTTGAAGGCAAGCTTTAATGTCAACGAGAAATACAAACAACCGTTTTTTTGTTTTCGATGAAAATCATCACATATTCTCTTGCTAGTTACTCAGGCCATTGTAGTTCATGAATTGTGTTTCGTGAGATGTAAATCTAGGTGTTTTGCTAAACTTGTAACTCAAATAAATCCCTTTGTGATAAATGATAATATTATTTTTCTTGTTACACTTGTAACTCAAATAAATCCCTTTATGATAAAATCATAAATCATTTATTTTCTTGTTATAATGATTTTCCACTTCATCTTGAAAGTCGTTGAAACGTTTTCAAATATTTCATACTTATTTCTCATTAAGTGAATATTCACTCAAATTTCCGGATAAAGCATATGAAGTTGAAATCCATCTCTTACGACTATACATAATGGACTACATACATCGATATTTTCTAAATTCCAATATTTTAGTCGTTCGTTCTTCTCTGGCCTTTGAACGAAGTTTTAACTATCCCGAGGAAAGTCTCACAAGCGTCACTTGATCAAATCAAAGACTCCAAAAATCCATAAATATGGATATTCTTCATGTTTTCTTTCCAATATAATTTAAACGGTGATGTCACTTTGTAAGTGATCTTCCAATCATTTGTCTTGCGACATTTTAGCATTAGCTTTATGGATTTGATTTCTCCAACTAGATTTGTAAATCATCCATCTTATATGGAATACGTTAATTATTTGAACAACCTTTGTTCTCATAATACCTGATTTAAATAACAATTATTAAAACAAATCTTGAAGTCAAGCTTTGATGTCAACGAGAAATACAAACAACGGTTTGTTTGTTTTCGATGAACATCATCACATATTCTCTTGCTAGTTATTTAGGCCATTGTGGTTTATGAATTGTGTCGCTCCGTATGAAATTTCATACCAACCAATTCGGTATCCAATATCCAAGAACCACATTGATTAACAAGCAAAGAATACAACCATAACATTTATATCATCTATATACCTTAGCTGGACATTTCCTGTCATTTATTTTGTGCCAAATATATTTTATAGATTCTCTTTCAGCATTTCCTTTTCCTTTTCAAAGGAATCTATCAACATTAACAATGGCGCCATATACATGACACATAGTCCAAAGCGTGTATAGTAAAATACTAATACCTTTGGACTTACACTTTGAAGTAGATCACCGTCATAAAATGTTTGGCGTTTTTCAAAAATACATTCTTTAGTAATCTTTTAGTGTAGTAAACATTTTACCTACATCTTATATTCATCCTTATCATGAGAACTTTCATGATCAAGCTAATGTCGATTATAAAGGCGAATAGTGAGTATAATGTTACTTTCCAAAACCTTTTTGGATGATTAGGATGTCTAGCATCTCCAACCTTTGCAAATTTCATCCAATATGAGAACATATATTATACTCTATCATATTGCAACCAAAAACATTGTTTCAGATATCGTTATATCTGCCATACATGGTGGTTTATGAAACAAATCTTTCAACTCCTAGATAACCTCGATATTTAAAACAACTTTTGAATATCAAGAATCATGGAGGCAAACATGATACTTTAGATACTAACACTAGATTTTTCACTCTCGATTTAATACTAATTATTAAATTTCATGGAGTAAACAGAGTTTTCTGAAATTTTAAATAGGACTTTAAATTTTAGATTGACACTCAAAACAGTACGATACCAGTTCGTAAAGTAAATATCCAGAATTCTATAGTTCTATTATCTCAATTACAACTAAGCATAAGGTGGTGAACGAATGCCAATGACTACAATAAATTATGCAAATACACTTTGATTTAATTTCTGATAAATTGAGTTTGACTAATCCAAATTAGAAATGAACTCCCACTCAAAAATGACATCCCTCGTGTATTTTTGGTGATTACATGAACCAAATCCACTACAGCAAGTCCGATCATCACGTGAGTCGGTGTAGCTTCAATTGCGAGCATCTATATGGGCATCATATCAAACATATGACTCATGCTTAACCTTTTGGTTCATGTTCCGAGGCCGTGTCTGTACACGCTAGGCTCGCCATGTAAGAACCTTAGTATTCATGTGTGTAAAATTGTCTTACACGTGGATTCAAGTACACCCGATCATCACGTGATGTCTTGAAGCGGCGAAACATAGTTGGTGCATAATTAAGGGAGAAAACAGTTTTATCTTGATATCTAAATGAGGGATCATCTTATAATGCTACTAAATCACCAAACAAGCAATATAAAATGCAAACAAAACATCATATGATACAGTGATATGATATGGTTCTTGCACTTGATCGCTATCTTATGCATCATGGAATGATCTTTGTCATTCCTATATGTGTAAGGCCAAGGTCTATGGAACTTACACTTTGTCATATTATAATTTTCAATAGTATCAATCCATACTACTAATTATAACACTACCATATCATAGTACTTGCCCGGCAAAACCAAAAACTAGACGCCTCTAATTTATGTTTTGCATGTTTTACGTGGCTGAGGGCTTTCGGAGATATAACCGTTTTTACCTACGAACATGGAACCACATAAAGGATAATAAAATTATTAACAACTCGTTGTGAATTAGATATTGACTATAGTAGGAGAGACATACAACCGCTCCATACTGCTAATTATAACACTACCATATCATAGTACTTGCCCGGCAAAACCAAAAACTAGACGCCTCTAATTTATCTTTTGCATGTTTTACGTGGCTGAGGGCTTTCGAAGATAGAACCGTTTGTACCTACAAACATGGAACCATATAATGGATAATAAAATTATTAACAACTCGTTGTGAATTAGATATTGACTATAGTAGGAGAGACAGACAACCACTAGCCACTTATGCAAAAATAATTGCATGTCATGCGTGGAATAGGTCTCATGTGCGAGGACATGTAATGTTTGTTCGGACCACTTCATCCCACTATTCCACCAATATCCAAAGTATAAACAATAACATGATCATGATCGCCCACATACTCATATGTGTACTACCCGTGCAAGGCATCTACGCATAGATCTGGCTCTGATACCACTGTAGGGTTCACAACATAGAATTTTTTCCTATGATGGGAACAACTAAGCACTAAAATCTATATACTAGATACAAGCAACGGGTCAATATATATCCATCGAATACATACCCTCAAATACTAAAAAGCTTTAACGAGGTTGTACTCATGGATGATATAGTCGAACTCTTGCCGATCTCAAGATCGAGAAGAAGTCCATCTGGTCTAGCACCATCAAGTCTAGAACCACAAAGTAGTGATGCATCCGTGATCGCACACATGTTCGGGCATGCCGAAAACCTCTGCACCCCTGCTCCAGCAACGCAGCGGAAGCAACAAATCCTTTCGAAAAAATCCGCCGGGAACATGTATCTCGCTGATATGAGACCATGGGGAAATTCTAAAGGAGGGAAAGAGATCCTTCACGAGGAGGTCTGAGTGATATGGAGTGAGAGGGGGCCCATTTATAGAAGAGGGGGTGCTTTCCCTCCCCATGGACGACTGTAAGGTTCCCAACCTTTAATAAGGTAGAGATCCCTGTGTTTACAATGCTAGTCCCTGGATCAATAGCTAGAATCCACAGTTAAGATGTAATATCAAGAAACAAAGGTCATAATACAACTTTATAACCAGGAATAAAATAATTTATTACATCATACATAGCTCATTTGGCTATCTCATTACAATGCAGCAGAATATAGCAATAGCATGGGGTCCTTCATATTCAAAGTGCCACAGGCAGACATTTTGGTTGTAGGCTTGTAATCCTAATCAATAAACTTCTCTAACATCAAACAAACCTGCAACATAAAAATTTACAGGCACAAAGGGTCAATACATTTGAATTGTATTGGCAAGTGATACTATGGTAGTATAGTGGAGTCTATCATCTATATGCATTTGGCTAAGTGGAGCTGAGGCTTGCATTGCTCAAAATAGATTTTCCTTATCATTTGAAAACACTAAGTTTTTGCTTGACAAAATCTTTCCCAAGGCATCTCCCAATAGAAATTGGTGATCCTTTCAACCTTTGTTCACCCACAAGTTTTTAACTTAGAAATTGGGATGATGAGATTCTTGATAGCTTCCATGTCTTGATGCTCAAATTGTCCTTTGCCAGGGACATGGCTAAGTACTTAGATTTTACACTCTACAGAGGTGGTGCACTTTCCCCACACGACTTGGTTTCACCAAGACAAGATCTTTCAGAAGCCTTCCCTTAGACTAGAATGGACGTGTTCCAACCTATCATACCCCTACCAACAACTGTCCATTTGGCTAAGTTCTTGCAACCTATATGATCCAGGCAGAGCCCATAATGCCAAGTGGTTGCACTTGAAGCTTCTCAACATTTAACATCTCAAATCTCTTTGTTCCTGGGTGGCCATCCACAAGTGAGATACACAAGGTTCACCAGTCCCCTAGCCTTGTGTAACCACTCAACACAACCATTCCTTCCATTCCACCCAGGTGATTCATTCACTTAGTTGTTTTATTAAATAAAACACAAGTCCTCAGACTTAGAAATTTTCCATAGCATGAATATATATTCCACCCTTGTTTTCTATTAGCTAAGCTAAGCATGATAGTAGTAGGAATTCTTAACTTAGGAATTTCTACTAAGGTTTCATCTACTAGGATTTCCCATAGCATAGTTTATACTTAGCAAAAATTCCATGCAAGTCCTACTTAGAAATATCACTAATGCATAGTGAAAATAATGGGACAAAAGTATGTAGCATCACTTGCCTTTTTGGTAGAGGGTATAAGTTCACTCCTTGATCTTTGCAATGTTCACACACTTCAAGTCACTACAATTCAATCAAGCAAACAATATTTCAATCTACCATTCAAGCAATTCATCACATAAAAATAGTAGAAACAAAACAATGCATGCAAGCATGCTAAGGATTGTTTTATTTACAAAAAGTGATTTATAATAAGTTATAAACATTCTAAAACACTTATTAGTCATTTTATAAAGTGGCAAAATCATTTTCAAAAGATTTCACTTCATAAACCATTTTTAAACCAAGTCATTATTTTATGTGGTGGAGAAATGCTTTTAATAAGGCAACATTCTATAGGTTTAACAAAATGTGTTTTAAAACCATAAAATATTGTGTTTAGGGTCAGAGAATTTATTTCCAAAACATTTCCCAAAGGTTTTCCTCCAAAATCATTTTTAACAATTAAACCATATTTTTATTTGACTAGAAATGGTTTAAATCAAAGATATATTCTTTTGCTTTACCAAATACATTTTTAAAATCAAAATTTGTTTCCTATGGTCAGTAGGTTCAAAACACACCATTTTCCAAAGATTTTATCCTCAAAATCATTTTGGAATAAATTTTATATCCTAAACATGCATATATAAGTTTCTGTAAAAAAACAATTTAACAGAAGCTTTTTACTAAAAAAAAGTGCATGGTTGGCTAGGGCTTGTCTTGCTGAATCCATTTATATAAAATTTGCAAAATTTGGATGTGTAGATTAAAAGTTAAGAATTTTGCAAGTTTACTAATTCAATAGATAAATTCTGTTTTAATTCAACACAATGGCCACACGTCACTTCCTTACTGGCTGGTACCGATTCGTTCGAACCATGCACCGAGGACCGCTGGATTAAGTTACATCGCATGAAACAGGTTGCATACCCCTTCGGCTTTAAGTGATTTTATCGCATCCATTAGATCATCATCTAACGGCCATCATCACCCTGACCACGTTCTGGCGGCGCTCGATGGCTGCGCGCGGCGGTGACGTTCGGCTAGTGGCGGAGCTGGCGATAGAGGAAGCAAGGAAGGTGGAGAGGTGGCTCACCGTGATCGCCGTGGCACGGGGATGCTCAACCTGCTCGCAGTTGACGAAGGGGCGCACAGGGTTGCTGATAATTGCTCGTCGGAGTTGCGTCTGATGACGGCCACGCGCTGTCGTCGTCGAGGGCGGTGCTACGGGTCACGAGGGAGCAAACGGATGACACAGTTAGATGCGCAAGGACGTGGCGATGATGCGTGCGTGAAGGAGAAGGAGAGGGGCGGTCAGGTTCTTACCAGAGGAGTCGCCGGAAGAAAGCAGACGGTGGCGTCGCTTGGTGTTGTCGTTGTCAAGCCTCTCGGGTGCATGCGAGCGAGCTAATGCCACTGGGAGATGCGCCAGGGCTTGGGGGTCACGTCTGTGTGCTCGAGGAGGCGAGGGGGGACGAGGTGCTGCCGGAATCGGCCGGGGAAAGTCGTCAGAGCAGTGGCAGTGTAGCGAAAAATCGAGCAGCCTGGGGGCGTGCTAGGGTGAGGCGACAGAGGGGAAATGGGGAGGAGAGGTAGGCGACTAAGTACACGCGTTTGCGACGAGATTTTAGCATGGGATTGATGGGAATTTACCATCGGCATTCATCATTGGAGAAACGGCCAGAGGAGCGTGGTCAGCGGGGTGGGTGAGGAAGAAGGGAGCTGGTGGTGGGGTTATCTCGTCAGCGAAAGAGGGGGAGGGGGTCCAGGCGTTCAGCGACTACGTGGGTTTCTTTCATGGTGAGAAAACGATTCAGGGGAGGGGGTGTGCGGTGGGCTGTTGGGTCTTAGTTGGGCCTACTGGCTGGGCTGGGTCCTTTAACATTTTTTTTGTTCTGTTTGTTTTCTCTTTTTCTCATTTGATTTTTCTGTTTTGATTTTGAATAAGCAACTCATATATTCATTTGAATTCAATCCTTTGCCAAAATTTGTGTAGGTTTAAATACTGATTAATAAAACATTCTGCTATCTTTTTTTAGAATAATTTATTTATTGATTTTAAGTCTTTTAATTAGTCAAAAATAGGCTCTAGTTTTAATTAGATAAGATTTAATAATATTTTTAAATATCCATTTAAATAATTAAAACTTTCCAAATATTTTTAGTAGGTTTTTATTTGTTTATTTGGGTTCAAATAATTCATTTTGAATCATTTGGAAAGTATTTAATATGATTCATAAATCATTTGAATTGGGTTTTCATTTTAATTCCAATGGAATTTAATATAGTTTTAGTTCCCTAATTTTTATTTGGAAGTTTTCTTTAATCTTAATCAAGTTGAATTAAACAACTTTTATTTCACTTGGGTAAATTCCAAAATACTATTTTCTATGAATTAATTAATCATTCCAATAGGGGTTTGTCTTTATTTAAATGGAATTTGGTTTAAGCCATTTTATTTTTATTTTGGAAAATTCTTGATCCATTTATTTTATTTGGATTTGGATTATAATTCATTCCATTTGCTTATGGTCTTGGCCAAGTTTCAATTTGGTCTTTAAATATTCTTTATTTAATATTTCCTTCATCTTATAAAATCCATATCTTTTTATTTATAGATCCAAACTTGGTGATTCCAATTTGTAAAATCTTATTTGATGTTTGTTTATCCTTTTAAATCCTTTTAGGATTATTTGATCACCATTTGGTATGGATTTTTGATAAGTGCTTTATTAGCTTTGGGAATACAATTCCTTATCTTATTATATTCATAAGATTTTATTTATGACTCCAAATTAAGTGAAACCAATTTCTATGGCTTTATAATATTTCTATTTGTCTTTCTTGATCATTTGTAAATGTTTGTTGGCAAATTTTTATATGGATCAAATCCATAGGCTTGGAGATAACTTGGAAATGATCTTTATTCCATTTAGGATTTTTTTTGGTTTTGGGATTTATTTTCCAAGTGTTTAAATTTCCAGATGCATTTTATGATGAGTGCATTTCTCTTGATTTGGATTTTTTTGAATTCAAACTTTAATTAAAGTTTGTTCAATATGGGATTTTAAGTTTCCATTTAGAAACAAAAGTTTCTTTTCACCCTGATTTTCAACAATAATTTATTTTGTTTATTTATTTTTCACATTACAAGATTTGGAAAATCTTGGGTTGTGACAGGCTACCACCCTTAAAATAAATCTCGTCCCGAGATTTGGGGAGGCTAGGGGTTACAAGTTGGCTCAAAACAACTAGGGTACTACCACCCTTAAAATATTTTCTAACTAAATTACATCTTGGCTTTCTTGGGATCTTGTTGAAATCTCTCTGGGCAAACATATGCATAGTGTCCTTTGTTTCCAAACTTGAAACATGTGACAAGGCTGAGATCCTTCATAGGCTTTATCTTGTGCTTCATCTTTTTTGGACAGTTGCTTGCATAATGTCCTTGGTTACCACAATTGTAACATGTGATAAGATTGAGTTCATCACGTATCTTCTATGGACAAGTTGCTACATAATGGCCTAGCTCTTTGCAGTTGTTGCACCACACTTGGCTAATCTCCTTATACTTTTTCTTCTCTGGACATTCACTGGCATAGTGTCCCATTTCTTTGCAATCACCACATTGCACATGGCTTTTGTCCTTCCTTTTCTTGGGTTTCTCCAAAGATAAGAGTGCTTCTAATTCATGTTCTTCATATGTTATCTCAAAGGTAGGAACAGTTCCTGGTCTCCTTGACATTCTATTACTCCTTGGATAATACATATGTCTCCTCTTTGGTCCTTTAAATTGGGTCATATTGCTGGGAGGTACAAGCTGAGATTTTCCTTTGTCTTCATCCTTCTCGGTGGACTTGGCTCTCTCATGGTAGTCTGCAATTAGTTGTTGCACTCCACCTTGTGTCCTTTGTTCAAATATGGAATAGATGGGGCATTGGATAGGGACATGATTGTTTCCTTCACATAGGTAACAAGTAGCTTGGGATGTGGGGCATTGGTCAATTGGATGTTTCTCTTCACAATTAGGGCATTGATATTTATTCTCCTTGGAAGTGTGATCCTTGTCTCCACAAATATTGCAAGCTTGGGTTCCTTCTAGAATAACATATTAGTCATCCTTGATGTTACAAACTCCTTTAGAAGAGTTGTCTCCCATGTTAATCATTTGAGTAGCCATCCCTTGCAACAATTGGGATTGAGTTTCCAAAACTTTTTGCATGGTTGGGTCTAACTCATTGTTGTTGGCTAAAAACTGAGTTGTCACTTGGTTCAACTGGGTTTGTCTTGCAAGCAGTTGGTCTCTCATGTTGACCTCTTGGTTGTTGTTGTTGTCACCATCCTTGATGTTGGAGTCTCTTGGAGAAGTCATCTGTTTGGGTTGGATTGGGATTAGAATAGGCAAAATATTCTAAGGGAATAATTCTAAGCACACACATCACAATCCACACAAGCAATGTGCAAGAAATCACAAACAAACATTCCACTCAAACAACAAAGTTCAAGCATATTTTTAGGCAACCTAAAATATTTTTGTTACACCACATAAGTTGGTGGGTTTGACCTAAACTAAATATGGTGGTCCATCTATATGGTTCACTTGAGATCTTTCCATCCTTCTTAGTTGATTCCTTTTGAACAAGATTTTTGTATCCTTAGAGAATTTCTTGCATCTTGGTATCAAAACTTCAAGGTGATGATGGCTCCTTCTAAGTTGTGTTTCCTTAGTCTTCAACTCTTGGGTAACATTTCTTGTCTCACTTGTAGTCCTTAGTGATATCCAAGGTTGAAGTCCTTGGTAAAAATGTTGAAGATGTTGAAGTCATTAGAGTTGATGAAGTCTTTTGCACATGGTGAAGTATTTGGCCATGGGGTAGGCTTTGTCCATCAAGTTTGAAATAGAAGAGATGTAGAATCAAAACCAAAAATGGTTGAGGAAAGAGTTTACAAGGTTGTTTGTAAATAAGTTTTGGAACAAATACAACTCCTATTTTTCTAAGGTGTTTTGTCCAGTCCTAGGGTTACAAATCATACAGGCAAAACAATGCTCTGATACCATTTGTAAGGTTCCCAACCTTTAATAAGGTAGAGATCCCTGTGTTTACAATACTAGTCCCTGGATCAATAGCTAGCATCCACATTTAAGATGTAATATCAAGAAACAAAGGTCATAATACAACTTTATAACCAGGAATAAAATAATTTATTACATCTTACATAGCTCATTTGGCTATCTCATTACAATGCAGCAGAATATAGCAATAGCATGGGGTCCTTCATCTTCAAAGTGCCACAGGCAGACATGTTGGTTGTTGACTTGTAATCCTAATTAATAAACTTCTCTAACATCAAACAAACCTGCAACATAACAAGTTACAGCCACAAAGGGCCAATACATTTGAATTGTATTGGCAAGTGCTACTATGGTAGTATAGTGGAGTCTATCATCTATATGCATTTGGCTAAGTGGACCTTAGGCTTGGATTGCTCAAAATAGATTTTCCTTATCATTTGAAAACACTAAGTTTTTTCTTGACAAAATCTTTCTCAAGGCATCTCCCAATAGAAATTGGTGATCCTTTCAACCTTTGTTCACCCACAAGTTTTTAACTTAGAAATTGGGATGATGAGATTCTTGATAGCTTCCATGTCTTGATGCTCAAATTGTCCTTTGCCAAGGACATGGCTAAGTACTTAGATTTTACACTCTGTAGAGGTGGTGCACTTTCCCCACACGATTTGGTTTCACCAAGACAAGATCTTTCAGAAGCCTTCCCTTAGACCAGAATGGACGCATTCCAACCTATCATACCCCTACCACCAACTGTCCATTTGGCTAAGTTCTTGCAACCTATATGATCCAGGCAGAGCCCATAATGCGAAGTGGTTGCACTTGAAGCTTCTCAACATTTGACATCTCAAATCTCTTTGTTCCTGGGTGGCCATCCACAAGTGAGATACACAAGGTTCACCAGTCCCCTAGCCTTGTGTAACCACTCAACACAACCATTCCTTCCATTCCACCCAGGTGATTCATTCACTTAGTCGTTTTATTAAACAAAACACAAGTCCTCGGACTTAGAAATTTTCCATAGCATGAATATATATTCCACCCTTGTTTTCTATTAGCTAAGCTAAGCATGATAGTAGTAGGAATTCTTAACTTAGGAAATTCTACTAAGGTTTCATCTACTAGGATTTCCCGTAGCATAGTTTATACTTAGCAAAAATTCCATGCAAGTCCTACTTAGAAATATCACTAATGCATAGTGAAAATAATGGGACAAAAGTATGTAGCATCACTTGCCTTTTTGGTAGACGGTATAAGTTCACTCCTTGATCTTTTCAATGTTCACACACTTCAAGTCACTACAATTCAATCAAGCAAACAATATTTCAATCTACCATTCAAGCAATTTATCACATAAAAATAGTAGAAACAAAACAATGCATGCAAGCATCCTAAGGATTGTTTTATTTACAAAAAGTGATTTATAATAGGTTATAAACATTCTAAAACACTTATTAGTCATTTTACAAAGTGGCAAAATCATTTGCAAAAGATTTCACTTCATAAACCATTTTTAAACCAAGTCATTATTTTATGTGGTGAAGAAATGCTTTTAATAAGGCAACATTCTATAAGTTTAACAAAATATGTTTTCAAACCATAAAATCTTGTGTTTAGGGTCAGGGAGTTTATTTCCAAAACATTTCCCAAAGGTTTTCCTCCAACATCATTTTTAAAAATTAAACCATATTTTTATTTGACTAGAAATGGTTTAAATCAAAGATTTATTCTTTTGCTTTACCAAATACATTTTTGAAATCACAATTTATTTCCTATGGTCAGTAGGTTCAAAACACACCATTTTCCAAAGATTTTATCCTCAAAATCATTTTGGAATAAATTTTATATCCTAAACATGCATACATAAGTTTCTGTAAAAACAAAAAATTTAACAGAATCTTTTTACTAAACAAAGTGCATGGTTGGCTAGGGCTTGTCTTGCTGAATCCATTGATATAAAATTTGCAAAATTTGGATGTGTAGATTAAAAGTTATGAATTTTGCAAGTTTACTAATTCAATAGATCAAATTCTGTTTTAATTCAACACACTGGCCACGCGTCACTTCCTTACTGGCTGGTACCGATTCGTTCAGATCATGCACTGAGGACCGCTGGATTAAGTTACATCGCACGGCACAGGTTGCATACCCCTTCGGCTTTAAGTGATTCTATCACATCCATTAGATCATCATCTAACGGCCATCATCACCCTGACCATGTTCTGGCGACACTCGACGGCTGCGCGCGGCGGCGACGTTCGGCTAGCGGCAGAGCTGGCGATAGAGGAAGCAAGGAAGGTGGAGAGGTGGCTCACCGTGATCGCCGTGGCACGGGGATGCTCAACCTGCTCGCGGTTGACGAAGGGGCGCACAGGGTTGCTGATAATTGCTCGTCGGAGTTGCGTCTGACGACGGCCACGCGCTGTCGTCGTCGAGGGCGGCGCTACGGGTCACGAGGGAGCAAACGGAAGACACAGTTAGATGCGCAAGGACGTGGCGATGATGTGTGCGTGAAGGAGAAGGAGAGGGGCGGTAAGGTTCTTACCAGAGGAGTGGCCAGAGAAGAAAGCAGACGGTGGTGGCGCTTGGTGTTGTATTCGTCGAGGCTCTAGGGTGCACGTGAGCGAGCTAATGCCACTGGGAGATGCGCTAGGGCTTGGGGGTCATGTCCGTGTGCTCGAGGAGGCGAGGGGCGAAGAGGGGCTGCCGGAATCGGCCGGGGAAAGTCGTCGGAGTAGTGGCAGTGTAGAGAAAAATCGAGCAGCCTGGGGGCGTGCTAGGGTGAGGCGACAGAGGGGAAATGGGGAGGAGAGGCAGGCGACTAAATACACGCGGTCGCGACGAGCTTTTAGCACGGGATTGATGGGAATTTGCCATCGGCATTCATCACCGGAGAAACGGCCAGAGGAGCGTGGTCAGCGGGGTGGGTGAGGAAGAAGGGAGCTGGCGGTGGGGTCGTCTTGTCAGAGAAAGAGGGGGAGGGTGAGTGGGTCCAGGCGTTCAGCGACTGCGTGGGTTTCTTTCGCGGTGAGAAAACGATTCAGGGGAGGGGGTGTGCGGTGGGCTGTTGCGTCTTAGTTGGGCCTGCTGGCTGGGCTGGGTCCTTTAACAGTTTTTTTTGTTCTGTTTGTTTTCTCTTTTTGTCATTTGATTTTTCTGTTTTGATTTTGAATAAGCAATTCATACATTCATTTGAATTCAATCCTTTGCCAAAATTTGTGTAGGTTTAAATACTGATTAATAAAACATTCTGATATGTTTTTTTAGAATAATTTATTTATTCTTTTTAAGTCTTTTAATTATTCAAAAATAGGCTCTAGTTTAAATTAGATAAGATTTAATAATATTTTTAAATATCCATTTAAATTCTTAAAACTTTCCAAATCTTTTCAGTAGGCTTTTATTTGTTTATTTGGGTTCAAATAATTCATCTTGAATTATTTGGAAAGTATTTAATATGATTCATAAATCATTTGAATTGGGTTTTCATTTTAATTCCAATGGAATTTAATATAGTTTTAATTCCCAAATTTTTATTTGGAAGTTTTCTTTAATCTTAATTAAGTTGAATTAAACAACTTTTATTTCACTTGGGTAAATTCCAAAATACTATTTTCTATGAATTAATTAATCATTCCAATAGGGGTTTGTCTTTATTTAAATGGAATTTGGTTTAAGCCATTTTATTTTTATTTTGGAAAATTCTTTATCCATTTATTTTATTTGGATTTGGATTATAATTCATTCCATTTGCTTATGGTCTTGACCAAGTTTAAATTTGGTCTTTAAATATTCTTTATTTAATATTTCCTTCATCTTATAAAATCCATATCTTTTTATTTATAGATCCAAAATTTGGTGATTCCAATTTGTAAAATCTTATTTGATGTTTGTTTATCCTTTTAAATCCTTTTAGGATTATTTGATCACCATTTGGTATGGATTTTTGATAAGTGCTTTATTATCTTTGGGAATACAATTCCTTATCTTATTATATTCATAAGATTTTATTTATGACTCCAAATTAAGTGAAACCAATTTCTATGGCTTTATAATATTTCTATTTGTCTTTCTTGATCATTTGTAAATGTTTGTTGGCAAATTTTTATATGGATCAAATCCATAGGCTTGGAGATAACTTGGAAATGATCTTTATTCCATTTAGGTTTTTTTTTGGTTTTGGGATTTATTTTCCAAGTGTTTAAATTTCCAGATGCATTTTATAATGAGTGCATTTCTCTTGATTTAGATTTTGTTGAATTCAAACTTTAATTAAAGTTTGTTCAAAATGGGATATTAAGTTTCCATTTAGAAACAAAAGTTTCTTTTCACCCTGATTTTCAACAATAATTTATTTTCTTTATTTATTTTTCACATTACAAGATTTGGAAAATCTTGGGATGTGACAACGATGTACCATGGAGGGTACCCCCACCTCTTCCTCATTCAAGTGGAGGGAGCTCCACTCTCATAAAGATGTCCCTCCATTTTCTCCACTCAAAATCCCACTCATATTCCAAATTTAATGTAATCTCTCTTTAAATATAACTATTTTTAGTTTTTTATTCATAATTTTGTTAATTACATTAATTAACAAACATTCAGATAAAACCCCTTGCTAGTATTCAATTTCACATGCAGAAACAATTTCAGCAATTTCAACCGAAATAGTTCTGGTGTCTCTTTGTAATTCTTTCTCTGGCATCTTATTTTCTCCAAATGGTGTCGGTATCCCTTAAGTGTGTCACCCTATGGTTAGCGAATAATGTAGACATGATCGAGACCCCTCTCCGAACAAAAACCAGCAGTGAGACCTAGAGATCCGTACTGACTCCCACACATTCAACGATGACTTCTGTGATCGTGTGAACTGTTTACGCATGTAACTCAATCCCTTTGTATCACGATATATTACATGTACGAGATTCGATCATCGGTATCTCCATACCTCGTTTTATCTCGTTACTGACATGTACTCTTTTCTCGTTCCCGTGATATAACATTCTAGTGATCATATCACTTGCTTGCAAGCTAACTAATGTGATATCACCGAGAGGGCCCAAAGTATATCTATCCATCATCGGGATGGAAAAATTCCACTCATGATCCATGAGCCTCTACATAACACCTTCGTAGCACTGAACCCACCTTTATAGTCATCCTGTTACGGTGTGACGTTTGATGTTATCAAGATACTCTTCAAGTGTTAGTGATTGACATGATCTCATGGTCTAAGGACTAGGATTACTTTGTATGATGTTATAGCAATAAAAACACAATGACTTTGATTGTAATGCTATACTTCAGATGAATGTTCATCATATCATTCCAACAATGTTATGACCTCGTTATTAACAACATCCAATGTCCATGATCAGGAAACCTTTGATCATCTTGTTAATCAACGAGCTAGCTTATAAGAGAGGCATAACTGGGAACCTTCTATTTGTTTATTAAACACACATGTATTAAAGTTTCCGTATTAATACAATTATAGCATGAAAAATAAACATTTATCATAAACAAGGAATAAAATAATAACCTATTTATTATTGCATCTCGGGCATATTCCCTTCAGGGTCCTCCTCGGTCCATAGTGTCATAAGTACATGAATACCAGCCTTGAGCAAGTTGACTCCGCAAGATTTCAGGGTCTTCACGCGCTTAGAGAGTGCAGCCAGATGTTCGTCAATGGTAACTTTGCCCTTGGGATCTGCCGGCTCACTAGACTCGGACTGAACTTTCTTAATAGCCCTAAGGGCGAACATGTTGGCTTCAGGAAAGTTTTCTGCGAGAAACAGAAAAATCATCAGGAAATGACAAAATCAAACTAGGAATGTCGGAAACAAGAACATAACAAAAAGAGTAAGGACTCACTACCAATAAATGAGTTGACGCAGTCGAGCTTGGATTGCCAGATTTTCGCTTGGCACAAAGAGCTTCGAAATCTTGATGGGCTGAGGTTACCATTAACTCGACATCCTTGAGCAATTCTTCTTTTTTCTCAATCTTACTTAAAAGCTGACCACGCTCCTCGGCAAACTCCTGGCGCAATCCTTCAACCTCAGCCTTATGCTTTTTCTCCATCTCAGAAATTTGATGTTGGAGCCGGGTCACCTCGTCTCGCTCTTTTCTAAGCTCGATCTGGTGCTGCCCTGCTTATTCTCAGTTCCAGCATGGAAATGTTGTCTTCAAGTTTCTCTACGAGCAAGATTTTCTCGGCTACTCCGAGATATAAAATCATGGAGAGGGAAAATTCAAGCCGGATGAAATGAAAATTCAAGCAGGATAAAAGATACATCATTTCCAATCAACAAGATGTCCTCTACATAATGTATTAGAAATATGTCTCAGGGCTCCCACACAATTTCTTGCAAATGCAAGCATCTTCATCGTCTTTTGATGAAAATAAACTCCTTTAATAGTTTCATCACGGTGAAGATTCCAACTCCTCGATGCTTACTTCAAACATTGAATTTTGCATGCCTTTTTTAGCATCCTTTGAATTAACAAAACCCTTTGGATCATGGCATGTACATGTCCTATTTAAACATTCTATTATAAGAACTTTGTTTTGTTTGTTCAACTACCATATACCAAATTTACTAGAAGAGCAATGGAGGCCTCTATGGACTTCTGCGCGTTGAACAATGGAGGCCGAGTACAATAGATCAAATTACTAGAAGCAAGAGCAATGGAGGCCGAGTACATGACTCTGCTGCAACAGCAGAAGGCTAAGAAACCTCTGGCTCGCGTCATCAACGATCCTGGTATACGGCGCAACCTAGGATGGGCTCCCTCGAAGCCGGCACAGGCCAAGCCATACATTGACAGTGAAGGCAAGCAGGTGATGCCCACCCCACTCCTTAACCTCGCCGTCGCCAAGACCCTTCTAGAGCAGGATAGATCGCCTTAGGCAGTGGAAGGCGGTAAAGCAGCAGGATAGATCGCCTTAGACCTAGTGTCCAAGGCGGTAAAGCAGCAGGAAAAGGCCACCTCTCAGAGGCTTGAGTCTGACCCAGCGCTCTGCCGATCTAGCCAGTACAAACCGCCAAGGGTCAGATCTCCTCAGGATGTCGGATCGCGGACGGGTTCATCAGAATGAAGACGGATGGATGCACGCAGCAGGAAGGATGCTATCCCCATATCCTCCGACAACGGAGAAAGAGCCCAACCTCGCCGCCCATCGCCACCACCCCAATCCCCCCAACGTCAGGAAGATTACAAGACTCACCATGGTACAGATATGCCCCCTCCAAAGCAGTGTGGCATCGTCATCCGTGACAACGCGGCACAGACCCGTCATGATGGAGAGCGCCACCAAGGACATAAGAGAAGGTCACACCATGACCCTCCGCGTCCGGCAAGCAACTGTGACAAGCGTGGGGCATCGCAGGAGGGTAACAACAAGAAGGCTAACCCACCGCCACCTCCGCCTCCGTCACCGCCAAGCAGTCACCAGGACGGAAGAGGCCCGTGTCGTTCACGCAACTCATCCCCTGTTTACAACAAGAAGAAGAACCCGGAGCCATACGATGCACGTTGACGGATCGATAAGATCCACGAGGCCCGGGAAGGAAAATACCTGGGACCACGTTGCTTTGGACCTGCAATATGGTCCGCAACTTACCCCAAAGGTTTCCAGATTGACAAGACCATCAAGCCCTATGACGGCACCGCCAAGCCCGCCACATGGTTGCAGGACTATGGCAACGCGGTGGAGATTGCTGGAGGCAACCCCAACGTCGCCGTCAAGTACCTCCCGTTAATGTTTGCGGGTACGACCCGTCAATGGATCGACAACTTGCCGGAGAAATCTATCTACAACTGGTTGGACATGCAAGAAGCGTTCACCAAGAACTTTGAGGGTACATACAAGCGTCCCTGCACGGTGGGCGATCTACAGCGGTGCGTGCAAGAGAAAGATGAGACATCTCGCGCCTACCTCTCCTGCTGGCTGGATATGAAGAATTCCTGCGCAGGAGTGCACGCCCAGACCGCCATGGCCGCCTTCATCGATGGATTGGAAAGGGGCACGTTACTATGACATAAGCTAAAGCGCTTGCAGGACAATCATCAGCTTGACTTGAATTAGATGATTCAGTTAGCTAGTGAGTTCGCAGCTGCCAACGATGATGCTTGTGGGTCTTTGTTGGCAACGGTCGTTCCAACCCAAGCTCGGAGGAACAGCAGGACAAAGCGGAAAACCGCTCCAGAAGAAAAGCAATCTACCGACATGGTCGCCATGACTTTTGCAGGACGATACGAAGGCGGACAACATGGCCGAGGAAGGGGAGCAGGCCGTGGGCAGCAGCGAGGAAGTGAAACCAACTCGGTGCCGCTCCGCGTTCCCCAAACGTACGAAGAGTACCGCGATATGCCGTGCCTCGTACACCTCGATGTCAACAGCAAGGCCACCCATACCAATCGACACTGCAAGTTCGTCAACGACCTCAAGGAAGACCCGGAGTCTGGCTACAAGCAAAGTCGGAAGAACAGACCACGAGGCAAGGGCAAGGGGAAGAAGAAGGAGGAGGAGTCCAAGGATTCAAGTGACATGGACGAGGATGTTGACCCCACGCACGCCGCCAAGAGCGACGACAAGGGAAAGAACCCCTTCGCAAAGAAGGCCCCAGTCTACCACATTTTCCTTGGCACCCCCACCGTCCGACAACAGAAGACCTCTCTAAGGATCCTGATGGCCACTCTCCTCCTAGTCCCCCAATACCTGCGCTGGTCGGAGGTTCCAATCACTTGGGACAGGACGGACCACCCAGACCTCGTGCCCACGGAGAACCAGTACGCCATGGTCATCAACCCATTGATTGACGGCGTGGAGTTCACCAAGTGCATGGTGGATAGTGGAAGCAGCTTCAACATCATGTACCTAGATACACTGCAGAGGATGAACTTGACGGAGGCAAACCTAAGGCAGACCAACACTGTGTTCCATGGCTTAGTTCCTGGACGGGAGGCTCGGTCCCTTGGGTGTATTACACTTCAGGTAGCCTTTGGCGATGTTAATAATTACCGCCAAGAGCGCATGACCTTTGAGGTGGTCCCCTTCAAGAGCGTGTACCACGTCATATTCGGCCGCGACATATTCCACATGTTCATGCTCAAGCCATGCTTCATCTACAACAAACTCAAGATACCCCGGACCAAACGGTGTCATCACCGTATCCGGAAGCGTTACCAAGGCAAGGGACTGCGAGATCAATGAAGCAGCCGTTGCAGAAGCTGTCCTCTACAGCGAAGAATTCAAGGAGATCCAGAGCAAGGTCAATGACTCAGAGATGCCCGTGTCAAAGAAGCAGATCTCCGACTCCGCTCCTGCGTTCAAGGCCGCCATCGAGACCAAGCCGGTAGAACTTGTGGTAGGTGATGCCTCCAAGACCGTCGCCATTGGGAAGAACCTGGATCCCAAATAAGAAAGCACGCTCGTCGATTTCCTCCGTGAGAATAGGGACATCTTTTCCTGGCAACCTGCCGACATGAAAGGTGTACCTAGGGAACTTGCCGAGCACAGCTTTAACATAGATCCAAAATGTAAACCAGTGAAACAACCTCTACGATGCTTCGGAGATGAGAAGAGACGTGCCATTGACAAAGAGATAGCTAGGTTACTTAAGACTGAGTTTATCTGAGAAGTCCTTCACACCCGATGGGTGGCCAATCCTGTACTTGTCCCCAAAAAGGGAACCAATGAATTAAGAATGTGCGTTGATTACACCGGCTTGAACAAAGCATGTCCCAAAGATCCGTTCGCTTTGCCTCACATTGACCAAGTCATTGACTCGACGGCTGGCTCGGAACTTTTGTGTTTTCTCGATGCATACTCAGGATACCACCAGATCAAGATAAGGAAGTCGGACCAATTGGCCACTTCGTTCACTACCCCATACGGCATGTTTTGCTATGTCACGATGCCCTTTGGGTTGAAAAACGCAGGTGCTACCTACCAGCGGACAATGCAACGTTGCCTTCACGACCAAATTGGTCGGAACGTTCACGCCTATGTGGACGATATCGCGGTGATGTCTAAAAAGTCAAATGACTTAATCTCTGACCTAAAAGAAACCTGTGATAATCTCCGGAAATACAACATGATGCTCAGCCCTAACAAGTGCGTCTTCGGGGTTCCAGCCGGGAAACTGTTGGGCTTCATCATTTCCCAGCACGGAATCGAGGTCAACCTGGAGAAAATCAAGGCCATCTTAAACATAAACCGTCTGACATGCCTAAAGGACATCCAACGACTAACAGGTTGTGCTGCAGCAGTTAGTCGGTTCATTAGCCGACTTGGTGATAAGGCCCTGCCACTGTACAAGTTGCTAAAGAACGCGGACAAATTCACGTGGACGGACGAGGAAGATGCAACATTGAAGCAGCTTAAGGAGATTCTTTCCTCAGCGCCCATCCTTGCAGCACCCGAGCCTGGTGAGCCCCTGTTAATTTACATGGCGGCAACCAACCGGGTTATCAGCATCGTCGTTGTGGTAGAGCGGAAGGAACCAGGCTATGAGCACGGAGTTCAACGACCAGTTTACTATGGCGAGGTCTTGTGAGTCCAAGCGTTACCCGCACTACCAAAAGATAGCTTATGGAGTATTCCTTGCTTCACGGAAGCTGAGGCATTACTTTCAGGAGCACCCAATCACAGTAGTGAGCAAGACTCCATTGTCCGACATTATCAACAACAACGACGCTACAGGAAGAGTCGCGAAGTGGGGCATTGAACTTGCCGCCTTCGAGATCACCTACAAAAGACGCGACGCTATCAAGTCACAAGCCTTGGCGGATTTTATTGCAGATTGGACGGAGATGCCGGATGCCACTCCGTTGCCGGAACCAGAGTACTGGGTGATGCACTTTGACGGATCAAAGTTGCTCAACAGCTCGGGGGCTGGTGTATTGCTACAGTCACCAAAGGGAGACAAGCTACACTACGTTCTGCAGATCCACTTCGAGGCTACAAACAACATGGCGGCGTATGAAGGACTCATTCACGGATTGCATGTAGCCAAGGATATTGGCATCAAGCGCATAGTTTGCTGTGGAGATTCCGACTTGGTTGCCCAGCAGGTGGCTAGCACCTGGAATGCGCGGAACCCTATGATGGCAGCATATCGCGACGAAGTGGACGAGATAGCCAAGAGCTTCTTGGGCTACGAAGTCAAGTATGTGCCTAGGGAGCAAACTGAGGCGGCTGATCTATTATCTAAACTTGGATCAGGGCGCAAGAAAATTCTGCCAGGAGTTTTCCTAGAGCATCTACGCACACCATCCGTGAAGGGCGCCGACATCGACAACCCAGATAGAGCTGATTCTTTCGTCAACATGGTGACAAAGACCCCTCCGGCTTGGACAAAACCGTTCATGGAATATCTTGAACATGGAACTTTGCCTGACGACGAGGTCGAAAGACGGCAGATAGTACGACAAGCAAAGGGTTATACCATAATCAATGGACAACTCTACAAAAGGAGCACTACTAGTGTATACCTAAAGTGTGTTTCCCAGCTAAAAGGTATGGAAATCCTATGCGAAATCCATCTCGGAGATTGCGGGCATCACGCCGCTCCTCGATCATTGGTCGCGAAAGCCTTCCGGCAAGGATTCTACTGGCTGACCGCAAAGGCGGACGCCGACAAGCTGGTTGAAACATGCACAGGATGCCAGTATTATGCCCGACAACCACATGTTCCTGCTGAAGAATTGCGAACAATACCAATAACTTGGCCGTTTGCAGTCTGGGGGCTAGACATGGTGGGACCGTTACAAACAGCACCGTGTGGATTTACGCATCTGCTTGTTGCAGTTGACAAATTCACCAAATGGATAGAAGCTAAACCCATTAGAAAGCTTGATGGGGCAACTGCCCTCAGGTTTGTCCGGGATCTAGTGGTGAGATTTGGTCTCCCACATAGCATCATCACCGATAATGGAAGCAACTTGTCACTTGGAGAAGTGGAGGCCTACTTCTGGGACAAAGGCATCCGACTTGACCTTGCGTCTGTGGCACACCCACAATCCAATGGTCAAGTTAAGCGAGCCAATGGATTAATTCTGCAGGGAATCAAGCCACGCCTTGACGCACCGCTACATAGAGCAGCTGGAGCCTGGGCGGAATAATTGACATCTATGATGTGGAGTTTACGAACTACACCTAACAGATCCACCGGCTACACCCCTTACTTCATGGTATATGGAGCAGAAGCCATCCTACCCTCCGACATCCTCCACGATGCACCAAGAGTTGCCGCCTACGACAAAGATGATGCTGAAGAATCCAAACGCCTTGATGTGGACCTTCTCGAGGAGGAGCGCATTTTGGCATGCCAAAGATCCGCCATCTACCAGCAGAAGCTACGCAGCTACCATAGTCGCCGCGTCCGGCATCGCTCGTTTAAAGAGGGTGATTTGGTGCTCCGACTTAAGCAGAAGAAGTCACACAAATTATCCCTGCCATGGGAAGGGTCGTTCATCATGAGCAAGGCGCTACTCAATGGGTCTTACTACCTTGTCGACAATCGTGAGCTCAAGGATAGACCCAGCAAGGATCATAAGCGTAAGCGATGTGACCCGGATGATGACTACCCGGAGCTTGATCGGCCATGGAACATAGCACAACTACGTCCTTTCTACACTTAGCATTTTTTATCTAATCGTGTACCTCTTATATGATCAATGAAATAAAGCTCTTTGGTTCACTCATATTGCTGAGTCTTTTACCTCCTTTAGTGTTCATTTTTGGATCATATAAACCTTTATGCACAAGCTTTGCGATTGCACTTGTGAAAATTCCGCCTACGGGCGTTAGCTTAAGTTTTCTGGTCTACACGTTCTTTATTGTTTTTATGTGGATTCTGGAGTAGTGACTTTTGGCACTTATTGTCGGCGATTTTGTGCTAAGGTTATTGACGGTGCCATTGGGCATCATCACCTAAGCGCATGGTTCCGACAACGAGTCTTCCGACTCGCGAAAAGTCAAGCATAAAAACCAAAGTAATGGATAAGCCAACACTTGCTTAAAAAATATATACATACTGGGCATTAATTCTTAAGTAGCAGGATACGACAACCACTGTTTTCCGCCTTAAGATTACATCACCAAGTTTTTTCAATGCACACTCTAGAGGTGAAACAAGAATTACAAAGTGTTTTTTCACTCCTTGGGTGCAGGGGACATGGTGGCCGCATCATCACCAGCCGGAGATTCACCCTCAGTGTCACCACTGTGAGGAGACTCGGAGGATTCAGGGTTGGCGTTGTCAATGAAGTTCCTGGGCACGAAGATGTCGATGTCCACCAACTCGGCAACCCTGGTGTCATAGCCCGCTAGTGATGACAGGATGGCTTCGTGATCGATCTCCTTGACGTCATCATCCACGTCAGGGATACCAGATGTCACCGTGTCGATGTCGGCACCTTCATAGTGTGCCTTCACCATGGAAAACGCCATCCTTGCGCCAGCCCGTGCATATGAAGCTTTCCAGCTCGCGACACGCTCGGGGGCTCAGCGCAGAATTTCAGAGTACTTCACCACGGAGTCGGAGGCCTTGATATAAATTTGGAGGGGCTTGGCAATCTCCTTGGATTGGGTGATGGCGGTATTGATGAAGTTGCCGGCAAGAATCATGCATTACTTGTCCGAAGGTGGCGAGCGGGTTAAACCTATGGGCGTTGAAAATTTCGACAACGATTGCATGAGTTCAGAAATTCTAAGTATCCAGACTATAGAACTACATGGCGTAGGACACTTAGTGAAGATGCTGGCCTTAGCCTGCCAGACGACGTTCGCCAAGGATTCCTTCTCTTTTTGGAGGAGCTTAAACGCCTCTCTATGGCGAAGGTTTTGCTCATCGGCAGCTTGCTTCTGATCCTTTAGGATCGCAAGCTCCTCCTTCAAGCGATTGATCTCTGTGGAGGCGGAGTGCTGCAGGGCTTTCATGGAATCCTCGTGCATCCTCAGCATTTCTTCCCTCTCCTTCTTAAGGATTTTGTTCTCGCTGTCCAGCTGCTAGATGTGCTTGGACTGCTAGACAATATCCTTGGCCTTGGCTACATGCTCTGCAAGTCGGAGAAAACAAAGTACACAATGAGTACTCGAAAAAGGAAGGCACAGAAGTAAGATGGAAGTGTGCAAAAAGAAAACAAACTCTTGTTTTTGATGATCTGTTCCTTCAAGATGGCGGTTTTACCCTTTTCAGCTTTAAGGTCCGCGCGCATCTTCTGATACTTATCGTTGGCCATGCCTCTCCGAGCATTCTTGTTCTATGGAAACAAACACAAAGTCAAGTCGTTGTTTAGTCCGCTTAGAGCTTCTAGTCGGAAATTTTCCACTTAGATGCTCGGGGGCTACATCGAGAGTTTTTAACTTAGCAATATGCTTAGCTTTTCTTTAAAGCATCTAGTCGGAGCTAATTCAGTTCTCAACTAGAAGCTTGGGGGCCACAGTATAAAGTTTTAACTCGGAAAATGCTTAGCTTTTCTTTAAGTATCTAGTCGGAATTAATTCAGTTACAACTAGAGGCTTGGGGGCTACTGCACTTAAAATTATGAACACTGTGTATGCTACTCTTAAAGCATCTAGTCGGAATAATTCATTCCATTTAAATGCTTGGGGGCTACAATGAGAGTTTTTTCTAACTTAGTCACTCTTAGAGCATATAGATGTAAAACCAATGGTTTTTCGTCTACATCCTCGGGGGCTACAGTGGGATACTCATATGAAATGCAAAAGGTAAAGTAAAACTTACAAGTGCGATGATCTTGAGGTTTGTAGCACTCTCGGCCAGCAGCTTGCCAAAGGAAACGCTGTTGCTTCGCAAGATGTCTGCTTGACGGAGTAGCTCCTCAAGACCGCACGTCGGAGATGACGGCACTCCTCCAGGAACCATAGTTGTGCTACCCGGCGTAAGCACCAGGAAAATAATCTTCGGCAATTCGAAGGGTTTCTGGGGAGTAGAGGCACCGCCTTCGGAAGAAGTACCAGCACCTACCACTGCCTTGCCGCTACCGATGGCATCCTTAGCCCGAGCTTCAGCCAATTGAAGAGCAGCGCTCTCCTGCGTCGCCTGCTCGCCCAACTGCGAGTTCGGTAGAGGCGCCAGAATCCACTTCCATAGCAGAAGGGCCTGGTGCCTCCTGGGCTTGGGATCTTGTCAGAGCGGAGGAGGTCTTGACGGCAGGAGTAGCAGGGGCAATGTCGGGGGAAGAGTCGCGATGCAGCATATCTTTGATATTTCTAGAAGCCCGAAGAGTTTTGGAGGACTTCTTAAGGCTGGTTGTGGCTTTCTTCCTGAAACGTGCAAAATGCATAAGTACAGGAATAAGACAGATAAACGAGACAATGTCGGAGAATAAGAAGCTTACACTACGGGGGAGCTTTGGAAAACATCCCGGTGGCTTTCTTCTTTTCCACCTCCAGGGCGGCAGTACTCTTTTTGGAGGCTCCACCCTCCGTCTTCTTTTTCTTGCCTCCGTCGGCAGCGTCAGAGGTGGAGCTCTTCCGCTTTCGTGCCAACGGGGCATCATCGTCGGACACGACCATGACTTCCTTCATCTTGGGATCGTAGATTTGGGCGGCCAGGTTGCCCTCCTCTAGATCGCTAAGTTGATAAGTGAGAAATCATTGTGTTAGAGAAGATGGTATTAGCAAGACGGAAAAATTGGAGCAATGTCATACACGGAAAATAAATACCTACCTTTGGGCACTTTCCGTCTACGAACATGTCATAGGTGAGGGTGAAGCCATGCTTCTTGTCCTTCACCTTGACGATGTCCTTAAGAGGGAACTTGACGGAGTCGCTCGAGAAGTTGTCCTCGGAGATCCGGAGGGTATCCCTTCGGTCGCAGGCGTACTCGTGCATAAGCTTCGTACGGTGCTGAAGAGGTTGGATCCTCCTAATGAACCAGCACATGGCTAGGTCCAAGCCGGTTAGACCCGTCTCTACAAACCACTCTATCCGCCTTATTGCGCGAGAAGCGTTGAGGTCGGAGGGAAGGGAGGCGTGGGACCACCATGTGGGGAATTCGGCGGTGGCTCTATCCACAAAGTCCGGGTACGTTACTTCTCGGCCCGCCAAAGGAATGTCGGGGCCGTAGAAGTACCTCCGTTGCCAATTTTTGCATGACTCATGGCCGACGATGTCGGGGAACTGCCAGCCAGGACGGATCTTGAAGCTTATGGTGCCGCAGTTTCTAAGCTCCTCCCTACTGTGTCCGGCTTCACGTTTGACGGTGAAGAAGTAGACAAACAAATCTAAGCTAGGCCTAATCCCCAGGTAACCCTCACAAAGTTCCGCGAAGTTGCTAAGCACTAAGATGCTATTGGGGGAGAGGTTGTGGGGTTGGACCATGAAGTGATTGAAGACGGACAGGAAGAACTGGGAGATGGGCAGAGAAACGCCGCGTACCAATTGCGCCTTGAGGTATACTTTCTCTCCTACTTGGGGAGAGGGGGTCACCTCGCCGACCGGCGCCGCCCGCCAGGCGAGCCCCTCCGTCGCAGGGAGGTAACCCTCAGCGACCATCTCTTGGATGTCGTGGCCGGTGATGTCCGAGCCGCGTCAGTCGCCTTTGTGCGAGTCTGGATCCTCTTCCAGGGGCTCCAGCGCCGCCAGGTTATGGTCGCCGCTGGTGGTTTCTATCACCGCTGATGCGGGGATGACTAGACCCTCTGGGGGCACGACAACGGAGCTCGCTGGCTTCGCCGCGGCTTCGCTCGATGCTGCCATCGATGGGGATGAGCTGCTGCTAGCCATGGAGGAAGGAAAGAACGCGACTGGTGCAGGCAAGAGGCTAGGGTTTCTCGAGGTTTTCGCGGAGAGATCGAGGAGGCGCGCGGCTGGAGGAGGAAGACGATGATGCGAGAGAATGGGGTGAAAAGTGGCAAGTGTCCCACGGTTACTATTTATCTTACTCTGCATCAAGATGCGTGCAGCTAATCGGACGGTTGCCGCGTAGACGACGTGTTCGTGAACGTGCGCGATAATTTCGCCACGTCTCCAACCGCCGCCGCCAACGGTTCGTATCGCTCGCGCGGGAAAATCGGATATGATTACGTTCTCTGCATGTGTGAGTTACGAGGCGTCGCTGACCTACAGCCTACGTCGCCTTAACTGACATGGTATATGAACCGTCCCATCGAAGATTCCGGCATAGACGGGTTTAATCCGACAACAGGAGCGTACGATGGAAGATTAAGCATTTCTCCGACTTACTCATAGAAGACGGAGAAAACCTTTGCAGGGTTCTTTGGGAGGACTACAAGATGTTGCTTGACGATTTGCCGACATCCATCTAGACGGAGCATTTCACGAGAAGAGGCAAGACGGCGCAAGATCTCGGAGTTCTCCGGGGGCTACTGTTGGGGATATGCTATATGGGTATCCTCATAGCATGTCTCTTATCTGACTAACCCGGGTGGCCCATAGTCGGTAGCATGGCTTATGGCCTACTGGGCGGCCCAGTTAGGTGGATCCATAAGGGAGGCCCATGCCGGATAAAGGAAGGCTACGGTGGAGTCACCAGCGTACTCGGAGCCTTGGAGTGCAAGATACACAAGACAAGTAATAGACGGTGTAGAACTCTGTAACCTGTCCGGCTAGGACTTTTCCCTGTAACCCTAGGACCTGGCGACTATATAAGTCGGGCCTATGGGAGCCTTTAGGGCATCGTTTTACACACACCTCGCACAACGAACCTAATCTCTGTAACTCGGCGTATTGCCATTATAGTGATTTATAGCAGGAGTAGGATTCCGCCACCGTTGTGGGATCTGAACCTGGGTAAGCTGTGTTACCTCGTACCTGTCAACCGTCCGCCTTACCCCACATCTCTAAACACGCACTGTGAGGACCCCTCCATGGCGTACTCGTCGGCAATACCACGACACTGTAGCGGTTTAGAGGAGATATAGATTGGACGCAACTAGAGAGGAGGGACGGCGGCCAACCTAGGGTTTGTTGTGTGTTGTAGGGGCGCCCTTCCCCTCCTTTTATAGGCGATGAGGCGCCAAGGGAAGGGACTCCTCCCCAACTCCACTTCATGTGGTCGGCGCAAGGGAGAGTGAGGTTTCCTTCTCTCCCTCCATTTAGAAATTGTAACACCCTCGCCTGATAAGGCTGAGTTCATGTGTATAGTGCCAATCCCTAGATCGGTTTACTGGCACACACAGTATAGATGAATACCAAAGAATTTAATAGTGCATCATAAATAACTAATTGATCTAGAATTTGCAATTATTACAATAATTCTTAGCACGCAGGCAAGATCAAATAGTTCAATAGCTAAAAGAAGCATAAATATATAGTATAATCCATCTTCTAATTCCCACAAGCGAACAAATGTTGACTGGAGTATCGCAACCTAGTCGACCACTCAGAATCGGAATAGTAACCTGCAACATAAAACATAGCAGCCCCGAAGGGTCAATACATGGAATGTATGGCAAGTATACCTAAATAAGGAGACAATATTCCTAGCATCTACATGCTTATCTGGCAAGTGGATATGTGGCTAGCTTGCATTTGCAAACATCTTTGTCCTACTTTCACAAACAGTTTTTGACTTTCTTTGAAAAGATCCCAAATAGATTAACTCTTCAATATTAAAGCAATTAGGAAATTGGAATGAGCGAGAAACATGTCATGAACTCAATATCAAGCAACTCAGATGTCCATAACCAGGGACACGGCTAATCGATTAGATTATACACCCTACAGGGGTTAGTACACTTTACTCATGTGACTTGGCCAGCCCAACTCGTACCACCACTCTCATAATGGGTGATGATAGGGAGAAGTCCAAGAAGAGACCGTTCGGAAAGTAGCTCCCCAAACCCGACACGCACCATACCAACCTACCAAAATTCTACATCTCTGAGTACGTGGGTTCGAGTTTCCACAACCTACTAAGTCCAGCCAATAGCCCATTTCATTATTGGCACATGGTTGTACACGTAAGATACCAAATAAAAAAGGCAATCATTTTCTCTTGATACATGGGTGCCTTTCCGCAATGATACCACAGAAATTTATCAATCCCATTACACCCAGGAGGTTCATTGATTAAGTTGTTTTTAGTTTTGCGAACCAACACTTTTAGAAACAACTTTTAGTGATGTAAACCAGCCCTCGTTCATCATAGCATGGCTAAGCACATCTACCAACTGTGGCTCCACTACAAGAGATCCCTACCACATAATAGAATATAGCATAGCGATAGTAATACCTATCATGCAACTACAAAATACACCACAATGCATTGAAAATAGTAGGACAGTAATTATGATCAAATTAGCATCTACTTGCCTGATAGTTGGTGAAGTCATTCACACACTCGTTACAATCACACACGTTGCACTCCTCGCAATCTATCGATCAAACAATTACATACAACATAAACAATAGCACATAGAGATCAAACAAATGCGACAAATGCATGCATGACAATTTAATAAGTCACAATGATTCTTATTTTAGTTCTCTAAACAATATTGAAGTATATGATGCATGCAAGAGAGCAATTAATGCAATGGAGTATTTGTTATTAATAATTACTTTCTAATATAGCATTTTTAATAGTTCTGTCATAACACCTATTCTAATTGTCGAATTAAATTTGGATCTGAAGTGTATTGGATAGAGGGTATTAATATGAACCAGTAGGCATTGGATTCACCCTAATCGGAGTTATAAATATTTTCTTATGATTTAAATAATGTTTTATGGTTTTAAATCATTAATATAGTTTCTTTTGCCTAAAAATCAAACTAAAATCAGATCTGTAATCTTCACGGGATTGTGATTTCAGGGACATATTATTTGCAATTTTATGAACAACATTTATTTTCTTATAAATTTATTACCCGAAAAAGGGTATTAACTTGTTTTAATATCTACAGCAAACTTCTAGAGTATTTGCCTGAACCATTTGCATATTGATGATCTACTTGGAACTATCTTTCCATCGGCATAACATTTACAATGTTTGGACCAGGTATGAATTTAATATGAATTTATTAACCTAAAAGACCATTAAATCTATTTAAATTATAACAGTAGATACGTACTGTGAAAGTTAGATCCAATTTATTATTAATATTCTACTCAATTTTCTCAATCCGTTGATATATTATATGTGAATTTTGGATTTACGAATCTTTTTATATGAATTTTACAATTTTATACAGTTTTCTTTGATTTTTCTAAAATCAATTATAAGTCGAATACACAGTCAACGCTGACGCGGCGTGAGTTGGCGTGAAGGGACAAGTGGCGCGCTATGGTTCGTGGGTACTGGTTCGGTACTGGGGCTGATGCTAGCTGTTGGATGTTATGCAGATCGGACGGCTCGTGGCGACCGTGGCGATCACACTGACGAGGAGACGTGGCGGCGGCAGGGCTCTTCGTGCGGTGGTCCAAGCGGCGTCTCCGGCGGTCCCTGACAGCGGCGATCTTGTCTACGTCAAGCGGGAGGGGACGACGAGCTCCCTGGAGGTACTGGTGCAGCTTCTCCCTTCCTCGGGCGGCGGCTATGGATGGATGGAGCGGCTCGGACGATAGCGAGCTCCGGCGGCCTCGGGTGGTCGCTCCGGTGATCTGCAGGAGGGGTAAGAACCGTGAGGAGATGCGGTGTAGAGAGGGGAAGAATATCATCAAAAAAAGGAGGGTCGGGGCGACAGGAGCGAGCTCAACCTGGGCTTGGTAATAGAGCTCGGCAACAGCGATATCGGTTTCGATCGATTTGGTGGCTAGGGTTTCGAAAATGACAAAAAAACTGAGGAATCGGATGTGGGAGGCCTTATAGTTGCGATTCCATGCTGAGGTGGGTAGGGGGTCGAACGGATTCAATGAATTTAGAGAGGCCATTGCGGTCTCTGGGTCGGCGACGGGAGGTGCGGGAGGAAGAGGATGACGAGTGGGCCCGAGATGTCAGCGGCACGAGGAGGGGAGCGGACTGGTGCGTTCTTGCTGCTAGGCTCGCATCGGGCTCGCTACGGGCTCTGTTGGCCACGGCGTTGCGTGCTTCTCACTCGCTACTGAGCGCGTGCGGTAGGTAGGGGGCTATGCGCTAGGCGGGCTGGGCCAGGGTGGTTTGGCCGGGGTTAGGTTAGTTCATTTTTTGGTTGGTTTTTTATTCTTTTTATTTTATGGTTTTCACTATTTCTTTTATAACTTTTTCATATAAACTCAAAATGGAGTGATTTTAGTCTTCAAATTTTTCTAAAAATATGAGGATCGAGATAGGATTAAGTTTGTAATATTTTCACTAGTTGCAATTAGTGGATTTACAATTCCTTGTATATTCCTTTTGTAGATGCAATTTAGTAATTCAAAATAGGGTTTGAATATAGGGTTTTGCAATCCAAAATTATTATGAATGCAAGATGCAATACAAATGATTTTTTTCTGGTCCCAATTTCTAAAATCTTGGGATGTGACAGACTAACCCCCTTAAAATGAATCTCGTCCCGAGATTCGGAATAGCTAGCAAGGGTATGGGTGTTGTTGTCGAGGCTAACCCCCTTAAGAAAACTGAATTTGGCATCTCCAACATCTAATACTTAATTGTGGAATCTTGTGCTAGCTATCAATCCTTTTTAGTGGGCTCTCTTTAACAGATCCTCTAAGTAACTCCATATGTAACTATTTGTATCCATGAATGCCTTAATATGAATAAATACGATGCACCCGCATTGAAATATTACGAGTATGATGCATGAATTAGCAGGAACTTACTAGTCACACGACATGGCTTATTGAGTGCTTTCCCCATGCTCACGTGGTTCACAGCTGCCTTCGGTGGTGAATCCAGCTTGGCTCCAGCTTCACTCTTCTTCTCCGGGAAGTTATCAGCATAGTGTCCCTTCTGGTTGCACTTGAATCATGTCACTTGGCTAATATCCTTCTTCTGATAGTGGTGGTTATGACCATTGTTGCCTCCAGAATTGTGTCCATTGCTTCATTTTGGGTGTGTCCATTGCCGCCATGCTTGTGATGTATAGTGTCTCCATTATAGGAAGTTCGAGACTTGTGGCGAGAGCCATAGTGGTGGTTGTTGTGCTTTATCTTGCGTTTCTCCACCTGTTTATGCTTCCCTTCAAAATTCTGGCATTGTCCATAAGCTCTTGGAAAGTGGGGCAATAAACCACACACAATTGCAGTGAGAGCTCATCACTGAGGCCATCCAGGAACCTCTCTCTCCTCTTGGCATCAGTGTCAACATCCTCAGGTGCATAGCGTGACAGATTATTGAATTCCTCTATGTATTCTTCCACAGTGCGGTTAATCTGCGCAGGTTGCGAAACTCCTTCCTCTTCAAACTCAGGACCCCCTGAGGAAACATGGTTGGTCTTGAACCCTTCCTCGAACATGGTGCAAGTAATAGTGTCCAGTGGGTGGGTGGTCTGGAATGTATCCCACCACGAGGCAACTGGTCCCTCCAATAAGTGAGCCGCTAAATCTTTGTTCACTGAGCATAACCAGTCAAGAGAAATCATAGGTTCAGGTGCACTGGAGAACTTAGTTGGCCTCAGTTTCAGAAACCTGGTGAGAGCATCCTCCTGGGGCTTGTTGTTTCCATTATTATTGTGGTTGTTGTTGTGTTGTTGTTGTTGTGGTTGTTGTTGTTGTGGTTGTTGTTGTTGTTGTTGTTGTTATTGTTGTTGTTGTTGTTGTTGTTGTTGTCATCAGCTGAGCTAGCCGTGCCTGTGTTCCTATCAGCTGCTCCATCTCAGTGGGTTGGCGGCGAGGTGGCTCAAGCCAAAATAGTTTTGTTTATGTTCCAGAAGTTTTATTTTAGTGGCATACCATCCACAAAATAGTTTCCATTGACTAATATTCATTTGGCGGTGTACCTACAATCATAAAAGCAAATGACAGAATCTTTCCTAAAACTACAGCAGTATTCACGAATTTTTCCGGGCACCTTAAACTCATCAGAAAATTTAGCTGATTTTTTTACATATAGCACAGGAGGTTTCGCACCAAACCCTGTTTTTCAGATTTTTCCCAGTTACCAAAAAAACATGAAAAATCATACAGTACAGCGCGTTCAACAGAAAACTGCAACGATAATATTACGAATTTCTAATCAAAACCTTCATTAATATAATAGGAAATCTCTCAAAAATATTCTGGAACTTTAAGGTATCGGATAGCACAACATAATCACAATAAATCAACTTTCAACCAAGTTTTTGCAATGATCGGTTGCTAGATCTATACGGAGTCATATCAAAACTATATGGTGGACATCATCTAACTATATTTGATCTTGCACAAATGTTCATCTACAAGTTTGAAAAAGATAAGATTAGAAAAGATAGATGAAGGATTAAAAGAATCTAATAAGTACAAAATTATGAGTTCATTGCTAGAGAGCCTTCCTTCTATATTTTAGAAGAGAAGAGTATGAGAATTGAAGTGATAAGAAGATACTAGAAAGAAGTGTAAGAAGAGAATAGATAGAACATATAGTTTTTATAATTTTCATATGGTTTTCCTAATCAACTGCTAGGTCGCGATCCTATAGTCAACACACTACTCTGATACCATCCTGTAACACCCTCGCCTGATAAGGCTGAGTTCATGTGTATAGTGCCAATCTCTGGTTCGGTTCACTAGCACACATAGTATAAATGAATACCAAAGAATTTAACAGTGCATCATAAATAACAAATTGATCCAGAATTTGCAATTATTACAATAAATCTTATTAGCACGCAGGCTAGCTCAAATAGTTCAATAGAAAACGGAAGCATAAATATATAGTAGACTCTATCTTTAATTGCCCACAAGAGAACACATGTTGAGTGGAGTATCGCAACCTAGTCAATCAATCAGAATCAGAATAGTAACCTACAACATAAAACGTAGCAGCCCCGAAGGGTCAATACATGGAATGTATGGCATGTAGAGCTAATTAAGGAGACAATATTCCTAGCATCTACATGCTAATTTGGCAAGCGGAGATGTGTCTATCTTGCTTTTGCAAACATATTTTTCCTACTTTCACAAACAGTTTTTGACTTTCTTTGAAAAGATCCTAGATAGATTAATCCATAAACATTAAAGAAATTAGAAAATTGGAATGAGCGAGAAACATGTCATGAACTCAATATCAAGAAACTCAGATGTCTATAACCGGGGACATGCCTAATCGATTAGATTATACACCATGTAGGGGTTAGTACACTTTTTCCATGTGTAACATCGTAAAAATCATGATTTGTAAAAGTTTGCATTTCATTCATTCATCCATAGCATGCTTGGTTTGCACAAAAAATTTCAAAACAAAATTCAAAATAAAACCATTTATATGCCTATTATCTATATGTCAATAAGGCAAGGTTTTATTTTATTTTCAAAGTGTCAAAGTGCATTTGACTAAACAGTAGTGTTTTGTACACATTTAAGTGCAAGGTTTACACTAAAAAAAACTAGAGGTGATTTGAATTTGGTTTGAATTTGATTCCTGAAAGTCAAAATAGAAAAAGAAAAAGAGAGAAGAAAAGGAAAAGGGTCGGCGCCACCCATTCAGCCCAGCAGCAGAAGCAGCCCACTAATCCCACCCGGCCACCTCCCCCTCTCCTCTTTCTCACTCACGTGCGCAACCCTACCCGCAGTCATTGACGCGCTGGCCCCACAGATCATCATTGTCACCAAATCACGCCCCGCAGACCTCATCGCCGCTGCCGTTGCTCCGTTGATGGCGCAGCGTAAATGCCCTTGATTTCGTAGGCGTTTCTTGTCGAGCCAGTGCCTACTTAAGCCCCTACGCCCCACGGCCATTTCCCCCCACTCAGCACACTCTCTCCGCCACCAGGCTGCTAGAATTTCGAGCTGCAACACCGCTGCCCGACGCTCTTCGGTGAGCTATTCTGGCTAACTCCGGCCGCCCCTTGCCCTCTGTTGCATATTGTCGTACTCCCCTTGCTCATGCGCTTCATCTCATTCCCCTAGTTTGTATGCTCGTTGCATATTCGTCAACCACCGCAAGTGCTCGACGCCCCTCTCATCTCCGGCGAGAAATTCGGTAAGAATTTGAGCGCCCCTTGACTTCTAGATCAAACGCCCGTGAGCGCCGCGTCTTTGTGCAGCCACTGATGCGGTTTATTTGTCCTAGGGAGGCCTAGAGAGTCGCCGTCGTCTCCGTCAAGTCGTGCCCAACACGTGCAAGCTTTCTGACGAGCTCCTCCGGCCACCACAGCACGCCGCCGTCCACACCGACGACACGTTGAGCATCAGCGTGACCCCGCGAGTCTGGTAAGCCAAACCACAGCCGCCAACCCCTTCTGTAGACGCCGTAGCATCACTGACAGTGCACCGCCGGCGCGCCGCCGTCACCAGCGCCGCCAGGATATGGTCGTTTGAGCTAGCGCCGTTAGATCTAGATCGTAGGGCTAAGATTCAATCCAGAGCGAAACGGTATCTTTAGATATGGGCCACTGGATCTGACTTAGATCCAACGTTCCACATTAGCCGATCCACACGAAGCGGTATCGACCAATCAGACACAGCCACATGTCTAGAGATTTGTTTTAAAATCTGTTTTTATATCTATTAGAGATTCAAACTTGTAAAATTCATATATTTTGTTCTGTTTATCCAAAAAATGCAAATAAGATATCATTGGATTCAGAAAAATAAATCCTACACTATTGTGGGCTTATTTTTGTATTTTGTTTCTGTAAAAATATAATTTTGTGCAGAGACAAATATAGGCATATTTTAACTATATAAATTATTTTGAAAATGTTTATAAGGCCAAATTAAGTTTATTTAGACTATATTTAATTCGTTTTCTATTCAGTACTAATTGACTTGTATTGTTTAGTTAAAAAATCATCACATAGCATTTGCATGCGTTCATAATATTTTTTTCTTGAATATTGAAATGTGAATTTGGTGCTATTATTTTATGTATAGATTTTGGTGCTAGTGGTGATTGTGATTGTGAAGATTGTTGCTATTCCCCCAACTACCAAGGCAAGTGGTGCTTCATGTATTTGTCCTAATATTTTTTTGACTATGCACTAGTGATGTTTTATATAGGGCTTGCATGAAGTTTTTGCTAAGTATCTATATGCTATGCTATGGGAAATCCTAGTAGACGTAGTCTTGCTAGAATTATTATTTAAGTTAAAATACTTTTTTATATCATGCTTAGACTAGATATTAGTAAACAAGGGTGGATTATATACACATGCTATGGAAATTTTACTAAGTTTCTTGACTTATGTTTTTCCTTAATAAAATAACTAAGTGAATGAATCCCCTAGGTGGAATGGAAAGAATGGGTTATGTTGAGTGGTTACCCAGGGCCCATTTTTATGGCCTCCCTGGTGTATCTCACTTTTGGAAAGCCACCAAGGAACAAAGGGGTTTGAGATACTTAGTGTTTAGAAGCTTCTAGTGCAGCCACATGGCATATGGGCTCTGCCTAGATCATATAGGTTGCAATAACTTAGCCAGATGGACAAAAGGTGGTAGGGGGTGATAGGTTGGAACGCGTCCATTTGTTCTAAGGGAAGGCTTCTGAAAGATCTTGTCTCGATGCATGTCGAGTCTTGTGGGGAAAGTGCACCACCTCTTGAGAAGGAAAAATCTAAGTACTTAACCGTGTCCCCGACAATGGACAATTTGAGCATCAAGACTTTGAAGCTATCAAGGATCTCCTCATCCCAATTTCTAAGTTAAAAACTTGTGGTTGAACAAGGGTTAAAGGTTCCTCAATATTCATTGGTGGTTCCTTGGGATTTTTTGATAAACAAAAACTTAGTGTTTTCAACTGATAGGAAAAACCTATTTTGAGCAAAGCAAGCCTAAGCTACACTTAGCCAAATTCATATTGAAGTTAGAAACTACTATTCTACTATGGTATCACTTGCTAATACTATTCCAATGTATTGACCCACTGTGGCTGTAACTTATGATGTTGAAGGATACTCTGATGAGGATTAGGGTTATGAGTCTACACTCAACATGCTTGCTTGTGGCACATGAAGATGAAGACTTTACATTATTTTACTTATGTTATGAATTCTTGTACTAGCCTTTGGCTGTGGATTCTTAAAAGACTATGTTATCTCTGGAATTACGATGTAATAAAGACCTTTGTATCTGTGTACTTCATCTTAAACTGTGGATGCTAGCATTTGATCCAGGGACTAGCATTGCAATCATAGGGATCCTTTACCTTATAAAGGTGGGGTCTTACATATGGTATCAGAGCATTGTGTTGCATGTAGGATTATGACCCTAGGATGGATTAGACTAAGAAAACCACCAAGGAAAATACAACTCTTTGAAAAAATTCCACACTTGTCTTTTTCTTCTCGTAAACTTTTCTAATCTTCTTTCTCATCTTCATTGTAGATGAAATCCATCAACAAAGCCGTGATGAAGGTACCACTCATGACTAGACTTTGGAGTGTGAGACGGAGTTTCCCAAAGCACTCAAGAACCTTATGGTTACCATGGGAATACATGGAGAAGCAGTGTACAAGGGATTTCCCGTGATGGATGAAGAAAAAGAATATTGGTGGGTGCAACTTCACTTGTACAAAAACAAGGAAGACAAACACAAGGAGTCGGGATTATGCATGGTCACCAACTCAGAAATGGACAAGTCATTCCTTGACTCTGCAAGGAATGCATCTTAGAATGCCATCAAGGAGCTTCGTGACAGACTCAAGTGTACAATGCTCAACACTCAAAAGGACCTTAGAGAAGAGAAGAGGCGTACCCAAGACTTAGAGACTACTAACCAACGTTTAAGAGAAGACATCATAGACTTAGCATTGGAATCTTGTGATCAAGATCGACAGATTGCCTCTAGGGATGCCCTGTTAGCTAATTTGGCAAATGAGTGGGAATTGTAACGTACTCCCTTAGTTGGACCAACACACTTGTCGTTTTTCTCGCCAAAATTTGTCTAAGTTATGTTTGGACCTTAAAGTTTGTATTGGATTTTCTATGCCATGACTTGTGAGTTTATTGTTAAAAATGTGCTTGTGTTTTTATTGTCTTGTGATTTTTCTCTACTTGTATTGGTTCTAACCTTTCTCTATCTTAAACAATAGATGACTAACATTGTTATCAACACTGCCGAGGAGTTCAAGGGAACTTGTTTCGGTTCTCGTCTTGTGGAGCTCACTAGTGTGATCAACCTCCCACTTTCTAGTATCACGACACTCCAGCTCACCAAGTTTGAGAGGAATGACCTTTGGGCTTCAGAGTCACACAGCCGGGACGCCAGACAGAGTCACCCACGGAGGACATCACCTTCAAGAAAATGCATGATGACAAGGAGAAGGGCTTAGATGTAGTCATGAAGGAGTTACTTGGACGCCTGGTTGGGAGGCACTCCACCGAGCTTAGAGGCCTCTACTTTCACCCGTTCGGGAGACGTGACGAGAATGGTGAGGCTGTAGAGTATGATGACGCTATTAGAGAGACAATTGAGCCAGTTCGTCTGTACCTTCAGGACCTAGAGGGCCTTATTAGACACCTCAACGCGGAGAGGACCAACGTCATGCTTAGCAATGACGAGCTCCAGGTTCAGTTGAGGGAGAAGGACAAGCTCTTCGCGGAGCAAGACGAGATTGTCAAGGAGATGGAGGCCAGATTCGAGAGCCAGGACAAGAAGTTCAAGAATCAGGAGAAAACGGTCCAAGAGAGAAACAAGAAGATCCGGGAGATGAAGGCTGAGATAGATGCCACTTCGAGCTCGAGACCCAGCAGGGAGTGATCGAGAGGCTGCGCTCATAGAAGAGAGCTCTCCGTGCGAAGGTCGAGGCTTTGACCACCAATGTCAAGGAGTACAAGACAACCATGGAGTCTACCGAACTTACACTTGTTGATGTGGAGGTCGACATGGAGGAGTAGTGTAGACTAGTCGACTATCTTCTATCTATCATACTGTAGCACCCCGGGTAAAACTACTACTAGAAAATCGTGTGCTTTTACCTCTATGCATCATCATGTCATCAGCATGCATCTATTTTCCTAAAAACTATGTTACAAAGCCTATCTTTGTTTTCTAAATACTTCCCTCTTGACTTCAAACATAAACCCTCGGTCTGCTCGGATCCTTTAATTGTCTAAAACTATTTATAAAAGAATATTCAAAAACTAAATAAAAATTTAAATTATTTAGGTGGGGGAGGCCTCCACCGGACAAGCCCAAAAGGCCCAGCTGGCAGCATCCTACTACCCCAAATAAATATCTAGACCTAAACCCTAATCTAACCACCCCAAACCCTAGATCCCATCACCTAACCCTACCTACCTGCCGCCGGCAGGAGCCAACCCACGCGGTCAACACCGCGTCACCACACACCCGACGCCCCAACCCGACCTGCACACGCACTCATGCGTGAAGCACAACCCACACCACCACACATGCCCGACCCTGGCCTCTGTCACGCTCCTCATGTCTTGCGTCGAGTGCCCCTGGCCCCGCACCTCCTCTCTATCCTCGATCGATCCACACCTCCCCGCTTTACCGACCTGATCCCAAGGAACCGCCCGACCCCACCTGCCTCGCAACCCCCGCTTCTTTCTCCCTCGACCCTGACCGAATCCCTTCGCCCCGAGCTCCACCCTCCATGCCGCTACGCCAGGCCGTGAGCCGCTAGCGAGCCCTCGGCGCCCCTCTCCCCCGACGCCGGCAGAGATACCCTCACCCCTTCCTCACGAACAGGCCCCTGATGTCGACCTTCCTCCCTCTCCGACCATGGTCCCGGCCTCCGAGAGCAACCCGCACCCTCCCGTCGAGCTCCTCTGTTCCAAAGTCCGAACCCTGGCAATGACTCCATGCTCTCCTTCATGGACTCTGAAGACCGATCCTGGCGTCCGAGACCCCGAGACCGAACCCTCGAACCCCAAAATCACCGAGTTCCTCAAGTGTGACCCCTTTCCGAGACCCTTATATTTTTATAATATATAAATATACTTGTTTCATATCAATTGTCATTCTTGCATACATATTTGTGGTTGTTTGGGGGCCTTATGCCGATTCACCTCATAATTGAATATGGAGCCTATATGCGGGCGAATCTAGTCTAATATTGGCTCCATTTAAATTTGTGTAGTGAACCGGTGATATAATTTTGCCTTTTTAAGACAACGTTTAAATTGCGAGGTATTTAAACAACATGAAACTACTAATTAATTATCGGGACACTGGTTCCATTTAATATTGCCTAATTGGATCGCATCATTGCCACACATCATAGTTGCATCATGCTCGATCTTTTGCCGTAGTATTAAATATGCATCCGATGTTTCTTCTAGTGCTTTGCTTCTTCACGAGTTAGGCCGATGAGTTGATGCGAGTGTCGACCCGTTCTTCAGATGAATCTTCGACAATGTTTACTAGGCGAGCATTCTCCCCCTTTCTACCTATTTTACTTTATAGTCTTTATTTCCTCCCGTTGATCTATTGCTATGTGTGTTGTGATGATCTAGTTTTCGTACCGGTGATATCCCTTGCAGCCTTATATTGCCTTGGACACATCCTATTACCTGTTGCTTGATAGATAGTTGGACTTGCGTGTCGTAGTCGCTTGCTCAAGCGTGGTTGCATGTCGTCAAGTACCACGGTTGTTGGAGTAATGTCGCATGTGTTGGGAATATGCCCTAGAGGCAATCATGTATGATGAGATTTACCATTGTATTCATAAAGATATTAAGTAGTCCTTGTATAAATATCTGATGTGTATCATTGAATATGTGATTCGGTTGTGAAAATATGCATTCATGTTGTTTGTACTAAATATCCTTGGTCATTGAGGTTGTGTTGGACACACAACTTAGACCAATGTGAAAGTTGGCTTGATGAATCGGTTCCACTATTCATGGGCATGGAGATGCTATTCCAACTTACACAAACTAGGCTAAAGAGTTTAGCGAGTCGGATTGACCCATTTGAGGTACAACGAACAAGTTGTCATTTGTATATCTCAATCAATGTAATCCTTAGACCTGAGGTTATTGCATAGTTCGAGTTGAGGATCACAGACTTAGGTTCTGTCAAACGCTGATCCGTAACTGGGCAGTTATAAAGGCAGAGTTCGGGTCGACTGAGAATCAAGCTGTGTGATGTGAATAACCAAGATGGGATTTTTCCCCTCCACTTGGAGAGATATTCTCTGGGCCCTCTTGTGAGATATGATTCGGAAAGCATGGCCATGCACGACTCAGTTAAGTGTTAACCGAGGCGATCGACTAAGAGTTAGTCGGGTGAATCACTTATCTCGGATCGAGAAGAGAGTCGGACTATTTAAGGGATGACAATTATTCGCCTATAGTCTGACAAGGTATATCGTGAGGCAAAAGGGACTAGGACATAAGTCGCATTGGAATGGCAAGTCGTCATGACTCTTTGGTACTTGGGAGTCGGCACGTTCTGCTAGGAGCCACTACCGACTGATCGATTGAGAGTCGGACTCCAATCGTGTCCAAGTAGCCATGAGCCTGCGGGGTCACACACTTAAGAGCAGGAGCATGTTCGGATTGGATCTGAACCAGTAATCTTGTTGGGTTGGACCTAAACCGGATTAGGACTGAGTTAGTGAGTTGGACTCACGGTGACTAGTGTTATATGGGCTTTAGTGAATGGGTCGTGCGAGCAGAGCCCACGTTCACTCCCTATATATAGTGGAGCACCGTAACCCAGAAAGGTTAATCGTTGTTCGGTTAGGTCATTCCATGTGTTGGAAACCCTAGCTCCACAACAGTCCAGCCGTCGTTACGAACCTAGCAGTTCGCCACCGGCGCTCCTCCTTGTACGTGTGGATACCAGCAGAGGTGTTGTGCGATCAGCACCAGGACGATTGGATCATGAGGACTGCACTGCATCAACTGACACGCTTCATCAGTAATCCGCAACTGCGCGTCTAGTGGTAAACCTCGTGGCCTTCTACCTCAGCTAGATCTTGGGATCACCATGTTAGAGGAAAAGTTTTGTTTTTATCTCTCCGTGTCCCTACATCATGTTTAATGTTGGAGATGATCAGGGATTTAATTATCATTTAATAACTAAAATTGAAAGTAGGTAAAGAATGCAGAGGCACATGTGGGCAATAGATGTTATTTGGTTTTTAACCGTCCACTTGTGTCCCGTAGGACCCCGAGTACTTGATACCTGTTCCTTGAACATTCGCACTATCCGCATGTGGGACCATGAATCCCCTTAGCCAGAGCTCGAGTCATAAATTATTTCATGGGGCCACGAAGTAGTTTGGGGCTTTATTACTATCCTGTACTTATGCCATGTTTTACTTCTTTATTTACTATTGCGCGTGTAGCGCCTGTACTGTTTTGGAACCCCGTGCCACGTTTTCGCAGTATCGACAAGCCCAGTCACGCTTTCGGGTTCCCAGTCGTTTACAGCCGTCATCACAAACCTCTGGGTCCGTCTCGGAGCCCGCCAACTTCATAGCGGGTATCTTGGTGGGGTGGCCCCCTGAAATATTATATGAATCTTGCAATTGCTCTGTCATGATGCCTCGTTGGGTTTTCATTTGGTTTTCCCGAGGTTGATCGTGCGTGTGTTGCTATTTGTGCCACCTACAGGGTAAAACTTTCTGAAAGCCGTGTCCGCGGTTATGGACGACTTGGAGCTCAATATCTCGATCATAGACAACTATAACTAAAGTAGTGCTATAAATTTGACTTTATAATGACTAGTAATTAGCTTCACTATAACGGAATGGCTAAATAAAAGTACCAACAATTGCTGGTTTTGGGATGCCTCATACTATATGTATCTGACTAGTAAGTACTACAACTACAACAGAATGGTTAACTAAAATTGGCCACTGTTTATAATATCAGGATGACTCATGCTATCTATATCTGACTAGTAATTGCCGCAACTATAACGGAATGAATGAAACTGCCAACTGTGTGAGTTCCTCGATGGACTTCCTCGATTGGTTTGGAGGGAGAAACACCAGGATGGGTATATTTGGTGTTAGAATCAGGTTGGATCCGAATAGGTGTTTCTTATCCCTCTCTGATAGCCGTTAGTGGAATCGAGTCTCTATAGGTGGTTTAGTGCATGTTGTGATGTCGTTTCAGTCCACCATACCTATGTAGGCGAGGACTGCCGAATTCTAGTCTCGCCGTGTACTGGCCTCAGTACTAACCTCTCTCTTTTTCCTTTGCCCTTTGTCATCACCCCTTTTGCTTAAGCAGGTTTTTGAGATTGACGTCGTTAGCAGGGTTACCCTTCCGTCTTGGCCTGGGCAGGGTTATGGACGCCACCAGGGCTCTTAGCTCAATTTGCATATTGTCCGTACTCGGACGGTGTATCGTTTTAAAGGTGATTTGGATCTTTGTATTGTATTTATGTATTATTGACTCTTTGAGTCATTGTTGTATATATCTGTTCTGTGGGTTCCATCGTGGACTACTTTGTAATGATATTACTTCGTTCTCCACCCGCACGCAAGTGCCTGGTGGGCACCTCTGAATCGTTTCTATGCGGGTTTGGCGGGAATCGCTAAGACTTGCATAGGGCCGATCTGAGGGTGTTATAGAGTGGTATTAGAGCTCAGCAGTTACGATACCCCACTGGTCCAGCCTATAGGATAAGCTAGCTAATGGACGATGTAGAGTGTCAAAATTATTTTGGAAAATCGCTTGGATAGATCTGATTAGGTATGCTTTTACTCCTTATCCCTCTGCTATTCTCCTCTTATCTTAACGTGTTTTGAATCTACTCTCTTACCTTTTCTTCGAGTCTAGGAATTCTCGGGGTTAGGTTTTCGTTGTACCTTTAGGGTTTCACTTCCATCCTCTTGTAACGGTGCTTAAACATCCGGTCTTCATGCTATCTGATGGACCTTTCCTCTGTTGTACCTTTCAGTGGACCAAAAATTCACTAAAAGTTTTCTTTGCATCTTCCGGTGTTTTCCAACGCGACGACATCATCTATGTCAGATGTGATGAAGAGCCTGCATCATTCTTTTGTTTCGAAAACTCGATTGTCGAGATCTTCAGTCTGATTCTAAGACTTGGTTGCATAATCCCCTATTCATGTGAAGAGTAATGCTTTGAGTGCACGATGGACTAATCACCATCCGACTACTCTTATCATTCGCTCTTGTACATTGAATGGTGGATTGATGCAATTATACTCCTTCTATGGAAGTTGGAGGTGGCCTTACCTTTTGAGACATTTACCTTCGACTTTGTTCTCCGGAGTGCTCTCTCGACGAACGTGAGCAACGACCCTTTTTGGTGGTGTCGCCAATTTCAAGATGAAGAAGGAACCCTTGTTAGTGGTGTCGCGAGGATCTACACGAAGCGAGAAGATTCAGGTCATCGGCTTTCTTCCCCGTACTTTCAGGCGGATCTCGAGGGCGAGATCCATTGTTAGGGGTGTCGAATTGTAGCCCCGGGTAAAAGCACTACTAGAAAATCGTCTGCTTTTACCTCTATGCATCATCATGTCATCAACATGCATCTATTTGCCTAAAACTATGTTACAAAGCCTATCTTTGTTTTCTAAATACTTCCCTCTCGACTTCAAACATAAACCCTCGGTCCGCTCGGATCCTTTATTTGTCTAAAACTATTTATAAAATAATATTTAAAAACTAAATAAAAAATTATATTATTTTAGTGGGGGAGGCCGCCACCGGCCAGGCCAGAAAGGCCCAGCTAGCAGCAGCCTACTACCCCAAATAAATATCTAGACCTAAACCCTAATCTAACCACCCCAAACCCTAGATCCCACCAACTAACCCTACCTACCCGCCGCCGGCAGGAGCCAACCCACGCGGTCAACACCACGTCGCCACACACCCGACGCCCCAACCCGACCTGCACACGCACTCACGCGTGAAGCACAACCCACACCACCACACCTGCCCGACCCTGGCCTCTGTCACGCTCCTCCCGTCCTGTATCGAGTGCCCCTGGCCCTGCACCTCCTCTCTCTCTCCTCGATCGATCCCCACCTCCTCGCTCGACCGACCCGATCCCCAGGAACCGCCTGACCCCACTAGCCTCGCAACCCTCGCTTCTCTCTCCCTCGACCCTAACCGAATCCCTTCGCCCCGAGCTCCACCCTCCGCCCGGCAGAGATACCCTCACCCCTTCCTCGCGAGCAGGCCATGCCGTCGACCTTCCTCCCTGTCCGGCCGCGATCGCCGCCTTCGAGAGCCGCCTGCACCCTCCCCGTCGAGCTCCTCTGCACCAACCAACGTCGCTGTCGACCCTGCTGTCGCCCTCGCGCCAGCAAGCCCGCGACCGACGCCTCTCCTCCTGGCCCTGCAGCGCCTCGCTGCCAGGGATGCCACTGTCTTCTCCGCGCGGCCTTGCCCGTGTCTCCCTATGGCTGCCGTCCCGCATGGCGGCACCGCCGTTAGCGAAGCTCGGCCCCGTGCGCCCCTGTCCGCCTCCTCCCTGGTCCTTGCCCGACCGCCATGTTGCAGGCCTCCTCCCTGTCGCCAAGCTCCGCGGCCGCCCTCTCGAGCCCATGGCCCGAGCACCTCCTCTGCCTCAACTCCCCACCGTCCTGGACGCCCCTTGCAGGTTGTTGCCATCACGGCCTTGCAGTCAACGCTTGTCTCCCAGAAGGTGTTTGAGAAAATGTCTGCACGTGAATTGTTCACTGACAGCATTTTCTCCTTCTATCTTCCTCTCGTGTTTTGTTAGTGTGTTGTACCGATGTTGGCACAGCGGTCCTCAAAGATCTGTCCGGATGATATAGGCGTGTGGTGTGGCGTGAACGGTGACCGTGTCATGTTGCGTGAAGCCACCTGTGGAGTACCATAGCCTTGCTAAGATCTCTGTCCCTGATTTTCGTCAAGATCTTCTGAAGATCACACCCCAAAGATCTGACCTCGGTTCCAAAGTCCGAACCCTTGCAACGACTCCATGCTCTCCTTCATGGACTCCGAAGACCGATCCCGGCATCCGAGACCCCGAGACCGAAACCTCGAACCCCAAAATCACCGAGTTCCTCAAGTGTGACCCCTTTCCAAGACCCTTATATTTTTATAATATATAAATATACTTGTTGCATATCAATTGTCGTTCTTGCATACATATTTGTGGTTGTTTGGGGGCCTTATGCCGATTCACCTCATAATTGAATATGGATCCTATATGCGGGCGAATCTAGTCTAATATTGGCTCCATTTAATTTGTGTAGAGAACCGGTGATATAATTTTGCCTTGTTAAGACAACATTTAAATTGCGGGGTATCTAAACAACATGAACCTACTAATTAATTATTGGGACCCTGGTCCCATTTAATATTGCCTAATTGAATCGCATCATTGCCATACATCATACATGCATCATGCTCGATATTTTGCCGTAGTATTAAATATGCATCCGGTGTTTCTTCTAGTGCTTTGCTTCTTCACGGATTAGGCCGATGAGTTGATGCGAGTGTTGACCCGATCTTCGGATGAATCTTCGACAATGTTTCCAGGCGAGCATTCTCCCCTTTCTACCTATTTTACTTTATAGTCTTTATTTCCTCCTGTTGATCTATTACTATCTGTGTTGCGATGCTCTAGTTTTCATACCCGTGATATCCCTGGCAGCCTTATATTGCCTTGGACACATCCTTTTACCCGTTGCTTGGTAGATAGTTGGATTTGCGTGTCGTAGTCGCTTGCTCAAGCGCGGTTTCTTGTCGTCAAGTACCACAGTTGTTGGATTAATGACGCATGTTTAATGTTGGAGATGATCATGACTTTAGTTATCGTTTAATAACTAAAATTGGAAGTAGGTAAAGAATGCAGGGGCACAGGTGGGCAATAGATGTTATTTGGTTTTTAACCGTCCACTTGTGTCCCGTAGGACCCCGAGTACTTTATACCTGTTCCTTGAACATTCGCACTATACGCATGTGGGACCATGAATCCCCTTAGCCAGAGCTCGAGTAATAAATTATTTCTTGGGGCCACGAAGTAGTTTGGGGCTTTATTACTATCATGTACTTATGCCATGTTTTACTGCTTTATTTACTATTGCGCGTGGAGCGCCTGTACTGTTTTGGAACCCCGTGCCACGTTTTCGCGGTATCGACAAGCCCAATCACACTTTCGGGTTCCCGAATTAAGCCGTCATTGAACAAACCTCTGGGTCCGTCTCGGAGCCGGCCAACTTCGTAGCGGGTAGCTTGGTGGGGTGTCCCCCTGAAATATTATATGAATCTTGCAATTGCTCTGTCGTGATGCCTCGTTGGGTTTTCATTTGGTTTTTCCCGAGGTTGATCGTGCATGTGTTGCTATTTGTGCCCCCTGCAGGGTAAAACTTTCTAAAAGTCGTGTCTGTGGTTATGGACGACTTGGAGCACAGTATCTCGATCATAGACAGCTATAACTAATGTAGTGCTATAAATTTGACTTTATAATGACTAGTAATCAACTTCACTATAAAGGAATGGCTAAATAAAAGTACCACGATTGCTGGTTTTGGGATGCCTCATGCTATATGTATCTGACTAGTAAGTACTACAACTACAACAGAATGGTTAACTAAAATTGCCCACTATTTATAATATCAGGATGACTCATGCTATCTATATCTGACTAGTAATTGCTGCAACTATAACGGAATGAATAAAACTGCCAACTGTGTGAGTTCCTAGGTGGACTTCCTCGATTGGTTTCGAGGGAGAAACACCAGGATGGGTATGTTTGGTGTTAGAATCAGGTTGGATCCGATTAGGTCTTTCTTATCCCTCTTTGGTAGTCGTCAGTTGAATCGAGTCTCTATAGGTGGTTCAGTGTTGCGTTGCCGCTTCAGTCCACCATACCTATTGGTGGGCCACGCAGAGATAAAACAAAAAAATTCCTCTAACGTGGTGATCCCAAGATCCAGCTGAGGTAGAAGGCCAAGAGGTTTACCACTAGACGCGCAGTTGCGAATTAATGATGAAGCGCGTCAGTTGATGCAGTGCAGTCCTTTGCGATCCGATCGTCCTGGTGCTGATCATACAACACCTCTTCTGGTATCCACACGTGCAAGGTGGAGCACCGGCGGCGAACTGCTAGGTTCGTATCGACGGCAGGACTGCTGTGGAGCTAGGGTTTCCAACACATGGAATGACCTAACCGATCAACGATTAACCTTTCTGGGTTATGGTGCTCCACTATATATAGGAATTGAACGTGGGCTCTGCTCGCGTGGCCCGTTCACTAAAGCCCATATAATGTTAGTCCCTGTGAGTCCAACTCACTAACTCAGTCCAAATCAGGCTCGGGTGTAACTCAATCAAATTTCAGTTCAAATCCAATCCAAACTTGCTCCCACTCTTAAGTGTGTGACCCCACAGGCTCATGGCTACTTGGACACGATTAGAGTCCGACTCTAAATCAATCAGTCGGTAGCGGCTCCTAGCAGAACGTGCCGACTCCCAAGTATCAAAGAGTCATGACGACTTGCCTTTCCAATGTGACTTGCGTCCGAGTCCCTTTTGCCTCACGATATACCTTTTCAGAATATAGGCGAATATATGTCATCCCTTAAATAGACCTACTCTCTTATCAATCTGAGATAAGTGATTCACCCGACTAACTCTTAGTCGATTGACTCGGTTAACAGTTAACCGAGTCGTGCATGGCCATTCTTTCCGAATCATATCATCCGAGAGGGCCCAGAGAATATCTATTTGAGTGGAGGGGAAAATCCCATCTTGGTTATTCACATCATGTAGCTTGATTCTCAGTCGACCCAAACTTTGCCTTTATAACTGCCCAGTTACGGATCAGTGTTTGACAGAACCTAAGTTGGTGATCCTCAACTCGGACAATGCAACAACCTCAGGTCTAAGGATTACATTGATTGAGATATACAAATGACAACTTGTTCGTTGTACCTCAATATGGGTCAATCCGACTCGCTAAACTCTTTAGCCGAATCTGTGTAAGTTGGAATAGCATCTCCATGCCCATGACAAGTGGAACCGAGTCATCAAGCCAACTTTCACATTGGTCTAAGTTGTGTGTCCGGCACAACCTCAATGACCAAGGATATATAGTACAAACAACATGAATGCATAGTTCCACAACCGAATCACATATTCAATGATACACATCAGATGTTAATACAAGGACTACTTAATATATTTATGAATACAATGAGAAATATCATCATACATGATTGCCTCTAGGGCATATTCCCAACAGTCTCCCACTTGCACTAGAGTCAATCTTTCGACATCACATGTCTAAGTATCTAATGCCCATGGCTCTCAGGTGCGCCTCATGCTTTGGCTAGGGTAACGGCTTTGTCAACGGATCAGAAATATTCGCATCCGTGTGTCCCTTGCATAACTTGATATCACCCTGATCCACGAACTGGCGAATCAGATGGTACCGCATGAGTATGTGCTTGTTCTTCTGGTGTTGTCTAGGTTCCTTGACTAGTGCAATAGCACCATTGTTGTCACAATACACGTTTAAAGGATTGGACGAGCCCTGAACCACACCAAGATCCATGAGGAAATTCCTCATCCAAACAGCTTCCTTTTTGCCTGTGGCAATATACTCAACCTCTTGTAGATGCGCATACGCCTCTTGCTTGGAACTCTTCCAGCTCACAGCACCTCCATTTATAATAAACACATATCCGGATTGCGAACGAGAATCATCAGAGTCAGTAAGATAACTCGCATCCGTGTAACCCTTTACACTGAGTTCATCTTCACCACCATAAACCAAAAACATATCCTTAGTCCTTCTCAAGTACTTTAGGATATTTTTAGCTTATCGATGGATTTCTCCAGGATCAGCCTGGTATCTGCTCACAACACTTAGAGCATAGGAAACATCTGGCCTAGTACAAATCATGGCATACATGATGGATCCGACTGCAGAAGCATACGGAATCGCACTCATCCTACTTCGCTCATCAGTTGTCCAAGGACACTAAGTCTTGCTAAGTTTTACACCATGGGACATCGGTAAGAACCCCTTCTTAGACGATTCCATGGTGAACTTCTTCAACACTTTGTCCAAATAAGTAGTCTGACTCAATCCAATGAGCCTCCTTGATCTATCTCTATAGATCCGTATTCCAAGGATGTATGTTGCCTCACCCAAGTCTTTCATTAAGAAACTCCTTTCTAATGATTCCTTGGTTTCTTGCAACATCTGGACATCATTTCCAATCAGTAATATGTCATCCACATATAAGATTAGAAAGTTTACTTTGCTCCCACTAAACTTCTTGTATAAACAAGAATCATGATCACTCTTGATGAAGCCAAACGATTTTATTACCTCATCAAAGTGAATATTCCAACTCCGAGATGCTTGCTTCAAACCATAAATGGATTTCTGAAGTTTGCACACCTTCTCAGCATTAGCCGGATCGACAAAACCCTCGGGCTGTATCATATACACGTCCTCGGTTAAATTTCCGTTAAGGAAAGACGTTTTTACATCCATCTGCCATATCTCATAGTCGAAATAGGCTGCTATCGCTAACATGATCCGAACTGATTTAAGCATAGCTACGGGCGAGAAAGTCTCGTCATAATCAACTCCTTGAACTTGTCGGAACCCCTTTGCGACAAGGCGTGCTTTATAGACAGAAACATTTCCATCCATATCAGTTTTCTTCTTAAAGACCCATTTGCACTCGACGAGTCTTGCACCATCTGGCAGATCAACCAAGTTCCAAACATGATTTTCATCCATGGACTTTAACTCGGATCTCATGGCTCCAAGCCATGACTCGGAATCAGATCCCACCATCCTTCCGAATAATTTTCCGGCTCACCACTGTCTAACAATAATACATCACGAACACTTCGTAATCTTGCCGATCTTCGTAGTATAGGTGCTGCTACCGGCTCAGCTACCACGATCAGCTCAACCTCCAAGGTTTTTGCCGACTCGCTACTAGCCGGTTCCTCTCGAATTTCTTCGAGCTGCACCGTGATCCAACTTAGTTCCCGACTGAGAAACTCTTTCTCAAGGAAGACACCGTTCCGAGCAACAAACACTTTGCCCTCTTCTCGGTCGTAGAAGTAGTAACCCAAGGTTTCCGTCGGATATCCTACGAAAATACACTTACCCGACTTGGCTGCAGGCTTGTCCGACTGAAGTCGCTTGACTAAAGCTTCACAACCCCAAATCTTAATAAAAGATAAACTCGGCCGTTTGCCTGTCCACATCTCATGCGGTGTCGTCTCTACCGATTTTGATGGTACTCTGTTTAGTGTGAACGCCGCTGTTTCTGGACAATAACCCCAAAATGATAAAGGGAGATCTGTCCGACTCATCATTGACCATACCATGTCCAACAAGGTCCGATTTGGCCTTTCCGAAACACCATTCCTTTGTGGCGTTCTAGGCGGAGTAAGTTGAGGAACTATTCCACAACTTTTCAGATGGTCATGAAACTCATGGCTCATGTACTCGCCTCCTCGGTCCGACCGAAGAAACTTTATTTCTTGCCGAGTTGATTCTGTGCTTCATTCTGGAATTCTTTGAACTTTTCAAAGGCTTCCGACTTATGTTTCATCAAGTAGATATATCCATACCTACTCAAATCATCAGTGAAGGTAATGAAGTACTCATAACCACACCTGGCTATCGTGCTCATTGGTCCACATACATCACTATGTACTAGTCCCAACAAGTCGTACGCCCTTTCACAAGTCTTTGCAAAAGGTGTCCTAGTCATTTTGCCGAGTAGGCAAGATTCGCATGTATCGAACGACTCCAAGTCGAATGAAGTTAGGAGTCCATCATCATGGAGCTTCTTCATGCGTTTCCAACTTATATGACCAAGCCGACAGAGCCAAAAGTAAGTCATATTCAGATCATTTGGTTTCAACCTTTTAACATTTATGTTATAAACCGACTCACCATCAAGATTCAAAATAAATAACCCGTCCTGGACGGGTGCAAAGCCGTGAAACATATCATTCAAATACAAAGAACAACCATTATTCTTGATATTCGACTCATAGCCTTGCCTCATCAAACATGAAGCATAAATAATGTTTTGACTGAGCACTGTAACATAATAACAATTATTCAGTTCCATAATGAATCCAGAAGGTAAATGAAGTTGCATCGTACCGACTTCCAACGCAGCAACTCTTGCTTTGTTGCCGACTCGAATATCAACCTCGCCTCTTGCTACGCTCCTAGTTCTTACCAGTTCCTGCAACGAGTTGCAGATGTGAATAACTGATCCAGTATCATATACCTAAGAACTATTAGGTGCATCAGCAAGATATATGTCTATAACATTGCAAACAAGTGTACCTGAGTCGAAAGTCATACCTCCACTCTTGGCTTTGTCGGCCAAGTACTTGCTGCAGTTCCTCTTCCAGTGGCTATCCGCCTTGCAGTAGAAGCAAGTGGATCCGGCTGAAGGAGATGGCTTAGTCCCTGAGGAAGCACTTGGACCGGGTCCTGAGCCTGCTTTCCTCCTGACTTAGCCTTCTTCTTAGTCCAAGAACTCTTCTTGAACTTATCCTTATTCTGCAACATCAACACATGACTGGCGACCTTTTTGAGATCCGCCTATGCCTGCTTGAGCATCCCATGCAAGTCAGTGAGCTTCTTACCCATACCATGCATGTGGTAGTTCGAAATGAACTGCCCATATGCACTAGGAAGATAGTTCAGAATTATATCCATAGCGAACTCTTTGCTAATGGGGTACCCAAGCCTCTCCAGAGACTGCACGTAACCAACCATTTTGATCACATGCGGACTCAGTGGATCACCATCCTTAAGCTTGCAACTCAGCAAAGCCTGAGAAACTTGATACCTCTCAGTCTTCGCCTGAGCCTGGAACATACTTTTGAGGCTTTTGATCATATCGTAGGCCTCAACATGCTCGAACTGCTTTTGCAAGTCCGGTTCCATGTGAGAAAGCATAAGACAGCTAATATTCGTGGACACATCCTTAGCCCAACGGTAGGCATTGGTGGCAGCGACAGCCGCATTCTCATTCGGCTCATCTGGAAGTGGGTTGTCTAGGACATGGTCCTTCTTTTCTTGTTTGAGAACAATTCTCAGATTTCGATACTAGTTGGTAAAATTAGTGTCATTCAGTTTAGCTTTCTCAAGGATAGTTCTCAATGCAAAACCGGATATCTGAGAGTGACTGCTACTCGGTGCCATGATCTACAACAGAAAATATGCAAAATACTTAAGACATGTATTCATAAAAGAGCAAGCATATTAAACATTTTAATATTTTATGCTCCCACTAGAACCAACACCCCTCCGATGGTTACTTAGTGATTCAGGATCCTAAATAAGCAAGTCGGCTAGTGAGCTTTAGCATCACCGCTAGCCACCAAGTGATCTAGGTAGACAACTCCTTGCCAATCGTATCTCATACGACTCCTGTTGGACGGGTGGCATCACATGCCCCGGCTCCCATCCGACTTTTCCCCGAGTCCCACAACCGTTGTGATAGACCCGTCTAGCTTACCGAGTGTTTCCGTAGTAAGAGTCCGACTCGAACCCACCTAGTCGGAAAGAATTAGCAGCACCTCAATTTTATGAGCCCACTACCAAAAATGTACGACTTGTGATGGTGCAAACACTGGCGGGAAAACCGACTAGACCTTCTTTGAGGGATAAAGTTTTACCGACTATCTAATAGAGGTAAAACAGAGACATAACAACAACACATAATAAAATAATCATAATGTGAAATGGTATGGCTCCCTTCATGGCGATCTCCATCTCCACAAATCCTGTAATCCGACTCGTGCCAACTGTTGCCACTTGCCGTCTTACTCCATGTCGCCAGCATGTACAACGCCTTGCTTGCCATCCGGGCTCTACAAACAGCTACACTATCTTAGTAAAGTAAATTACAAGGAGAATCCAACACGCAGGTCGTTATACAATAATATGACAGCACCTAGGCTCCAGTCGGCTGACAAAACCGTGATTCACAGATCACGTATGTATTACCCACACACATCACATGCACATGAACCATACCATTCACAACTTCCTGCAAAATCAAGTTATGCATAGATACAATATCTACCGGCGCTGTGAAACTCACAACGACATCTAAGGCACCACGACAGGGAGAAGCCAGCGGTCCCGATTCGATCTCATCTACGATCCGTACATGGATTCCGACCATTGTTCCGATTCGATCAAACTTTTTGATATTCGATCACCACCTCTGGATTTACGTGTCACAGTCTACCCCGATGGCGGAAGCCGACCGATAGGGTTATGTCGTTCCACGACCTCAGTAGTATGATCAGGGAAATCAGATCTACCATTCCCCGAGTACAGTTGATCCAATCAACCCCGTACAAAACCGATCTATCTCATATATCGACCACCAAAACAGCATATAGATCTCATCTATAGCTACCGCATATCACATATGCGAGATCTCGAGCCTAAAACCAGAAGCTATCGCTCTAATACTACTGTTGGGCCACGCGGAGATAAAATAAAAAATTTCCTCTAACGTGGTGATCCCAAGATCCAGCTAGGTAGAAGGCCACGAGGTTTACCACTAGATGCGCAGTTGCAGATTACTGATGAAGTGCATCAGTTGATGCAGTGCAATCCTTTGCGATCCGATCGTCCTGGTGTTGATCGTATAACACCTCTGCTGGTATCCACACGTGCAAGGAGGAGCACCGGCGGCGAACTGCTAGGTTCGTTTCGACGGCAGGACTGCTGTGGAGCTAGGGTTTCCAACACATGGAATGACCTAACCGATCAACGATTAACCTTTCTGGGTTACGGTGCTCCAATATATATAGGCAGTGAACGTGGGCTCTGCTCGCGCGTCCCGTTCACTAAAGCCCATATAATGTTAGTCCATGTGAGTCCAACTCACTAACTCAGTCCAAATCAGGCTCGGGTCCAACCCAACCAGATTTCTAGTTCAGATCCAATCCAAACTTGCTCCCACTCTTAAGTGTGTGACCCCGCAGGCTCATGGCTACTTGGACACGATTAGAGTCCGACTCTAAATCGATCAGTTGGTAGTGGCTCCTAGCAGAACTTGCCGACTCCCAAGTACCAAAAAGTCATGACGACTTTCCTTTCCAATGTGACTTGCGTTCGAGTCCCTTTTGCCTCACGATATACCTTGTCAGACTATAGGCGAATATATGTCATCCCTTAAATAGTCTGACTCTCTTCTCGATCCGAGATAAGTGATTCACCCGACTAACTCTTAGTCGATTGCCTCGGTTAACACTTAACCGAGTCGTGCATGGCCATGCTTTCCGAATCATATCATCCGAGAGGGCCTAGAGAATATCTCTCCGAGTGGAGGGGCAAAATCCCACCTTTGTTATTCACATCACGCAGCTTGATTCTCAGTCGACCCGAACTCTGCCTTTATAACTGCCCAGTTACGGATTAGTGTTTGACAGAACCTAAGTCGGTGATCCTCAACTCGGACTAACGATTACATTGATTGAGATATACAAATGACAACTTGTTCGTTGTACCTCAATATGGGTCAATCCGACTCGCTAAACTCTTTAGCCGAATCTGTGTAAGTTGAAATAGCGTCTCCATGCCCATGACAAGTGGAACCGAGTCATCAAGCCAACTTTCACATTGGTCTAAGTTGTGTGTCCAGCACAACCTCAATGACCAAGGATATTTAGTACAAACAACATGAATGCATAGTTCCACAACCGAATCACATTTTCAATGATACACATCAGATGTTTATACAAGGACTACTTAGTATCTTTATGAATACAATGGGAAATATCATCATACATGATTGCCTCTAGGGCATATTCCCAACACCTATGTAGGCGAGGACCATTGAATTCTAGTCTCTGCGTGTACTGGCCTCAGTACTGACCGCTCTCTTTTTCTTTTGCCCTTTGTCGGCACCCCTTTTGTTTAAGCAGTTTTTCAGATCGACGTCGTTAGCAGGGTTACCCTTCCGGCTTGGCTTGGGCAGGGTTATGGACGCCATTGGTTATTCTTCGGGGCTCTTAGCTCAATTTGCATCTTGTCCGTACTCGGACGCTGTATCGTTTTAAAGATGATTTGGATCTTTGTATTTTATATCTGTATTCTTGACTCTTTGAGTCATTGTTGTATATATCTGTTCTGTGGGTTCCATCATGGACTACTGTGTAATGATATTACTTCGTTATCCACCCGCACGCAAGTGCCTGGTGGGCACCTCTGAATCGTTTCTATGCGGGTTTGGCGGGAATCGCTAAGACTTGCATAGGGCCAATGTGAGGGTGTTACACATACTTTGATTATTGAGTCGCAATGACCATCCAACATGTGGATGGCTTTCTATTGCGTGTTTGCATTTTCAAAACCTGTTGTTTATGTCGTTCAAACTCTATTTTATTTTGAGCTTTGTTACTGTGATTGTTTCTATGTGATGTATTGTGCATGTTAAGCATCTATGAGTATCTCATTCTTATCCTTATTGAAACCACAGATGCCTCCCCGTCGTGCCAATTCCAACCAAAACAACAATAATAACGTCACTCCCGAGATGCAGCAGTTGATGAAAGCTCAAGCTCAATTGATGCAGATGATGACGCGGTTCATGCAAAATCAGAATCAGAATAACAATGACAACAACAACAATAACAACAACAATCAGAACAATCCTCTAACATTTGACATGCTCACCAGATTTCTTAGACTGAGGCCTGCAAAGTTCTCGGGAACCACTGATCCAATGGTAGCCAATGACTGGTTACGTTTAGTGAACAAGGACTTAGTCACTGTTGGCTACACCGACGAGGAAAAAGTCAGGTTGGAGCACATCTTCTCGAAGGACCATCAGCAACCTGGTGGGACAACTTTCAGATCACCACTCCCCTTGAGGATGTGACTTGTGCTATTTTTGAGGATGGTTTCTATACAGCTCACATCTCATCCGGAGTGATGAACTTGAATAATAAGGAGTTCCACAAACTGAAACAACATCACCACATTGTAGCTGAGTACATTGAGGAGTTCAACAATCTGGCGCGCTATGCACCGGATGGGGTTGATACTGATGCCAAGAGGAAGGAGAAGTTCCTTGAGGGACTTAATGATGAGTTGAATCTGCATCTATCTGTTGCCTATGTCCCAACATATCAATCACTTTGTGACAAGGCCACCATCTTGGAAAACAAGATGAAACAGGTTGAGGGCAGGAAGAGGAAGCATAACTTTGATAAGCACAGCTCGGGTTCGTCTCAAAAGCGTTCCCATAATGATGATAATGTAAGTTCTGGATTCCACAAGCATGGGATGTATAACAACCACCACAGCCACAACCGTCATCATGACAAGAAGCACCATCGCAGTCATGATAGTGAAAAGTATAAGAACCATAAGAGTGGACACAAGAGCCACCACAGTGGAAGTGGTAGTGGAAGTCAGCCTGTAAAGAAAGATCTCAGTCAAGTTGAGTTTTTCAAATGTAAGAAGATGGGGCACTATGCTAATGAGTGCCCATAAAAGAAAGTTGAAGGAGCCAACAATCCCAATCCTTTCCAGAAGGGACAAGTGAACCACATCAGTGTGGAAGATATCTATGAAGAGTCTGATGATGTGGCTGGTAAGTTCAAGCTCAATTCTTTTCCAGCACTTGTTCTTTTTTATACTGGCGCACTGCATTCATTCATATCAAGAGCATTTGTTGATAAAAATGGACTTCCAACTGAAACTATTGGGTGTCCTATAAAAGTGAACCTTGGAAAGTATAAGTTTCCGGTTAGTTTGATAATCCTGGATTCCCAAGGATTGAATGTAATTTTGGGAATGGATTGGATGACTAAGTATGAAGGAGTACTAGATTGTGCCAATCGTACTGTCACACTCACTATCCAGGAGAAGAAAAGGATTAGGTTCAAGTCTCATTCTGAATTTAAAGGGAGTAAGTTAAATTCTCTGAAGGGGGTTAGCATAGACTGTGTGATAATTGTGAGAGAGTATCCGGATGTGTTTCCGGAGGAATTGCCTGGAATGCCACCAGATAGAGATGTAGAGTTTCTGATTGACTTGCTGCCTGGATCTGGACCAATAGCAAAGAGACCCTACAAGATGTCAATTGATGAATTGAAAGAACTGAAGAAACAACTTGGAGAATAGTTGCAGAAAGGATTTATTCAACCAAGTTCTTCGTCTTGGGGTGCACCAGTTCTGTTTGTTGAGAAGAAAGATAGAAGTCAAAGGTTATGCATAGATTACCGTTCACTCGATGAGGTGACTATCAAAAACAAATATCCTTTGCCTAGAATCAACGACCTGTTTGATCAACTAGAAGGATCCTGTGTGTTCTCAAAGATTGATCTCCGATCAGGCTACTTTCAGCTTAAGATTAGAGAGCAAGGCATACCTAAGACTGCTTTCACCACTAGTTATGGGTTGTATGAGTACACCGTGATGCCATTTGGTTTGACAAATGCACCAGCCTATTTCATGAACATGATGAACAAGGTGTTCATGTAATTTCTTGACAAGTTTGTTGTGTGTTCATCGACGACATTTTGATCTACTCCAAGAGCAAGGAAGAGCATGAAGAGCATTTGTGTTTGATACTTGAGAAGCTCAGGGAGCACAAGCTGTATGCCAAATTCAGCAAGTGTGAATTTTGGTTGAATGAAGTGGGATTTCTCGAACATATTGTGTCGGGAGATGGAGTAGCTGTCGATCCCGCAAAAGTATCAGTTGTAACTGAGGGGGAATCTCCTAAGTCAGTGAAAGAAGTTTGTAGTTTCCTTGGCTTGGCAGGATACTGTAGAAGATTCATTGAGAATTTATCAAAGGTAGCTAAGCTGATGACGGAGTTACTTAAGAAAGACAAGAAGTTTGACTGGACTAAAGGATGTGAACTCAGTTTCCAAGGATTGAAGAAGATACTAGTGACAGCACCAGTCTTATGTCTTCCAGATTTGGAAAAGGATTTCCAAGTATATTGTGATGCACCTCACCAAGGATTGTGTGGAGTTTTGATGCAAGAAGGAAAGGTTGTAGCTTATGCCTCGAGACAACTCAAAACTCATGAAGTGAATTATCCTACTCATGACTTAGAGTTAGCCTCTGTTGTCCATGCACTCAAAACATGGAGGCATTATCTTTTGGGAAAATGTTGTGAAGTGTTCACAGATCAGAAAAGTTTGAAGTATATCTTCACTCAGAAAGAAATCAATATGAGAGCAAGAAGATGGCTTGAACTCATCAAGGACTATGACTTGAGTTTGCAATACCATCCCGGTAAAGCAAATGTTGTAGCGGATCCTTTAAGCCGTAAGGTTGATGTGAATGGCCTTACTAAGGGAGAATTGCCAAATGATCTGTGTACCCAATTCAAAGATCTCAGATTGGAGATAGTGCCAGAAGGACATCTCATGTCATTGGATGTTCAACCCACATTGTTGGACAGGATCAAGGAAGCCCAAAAGATGGACAAGGAAATTGATGAGATCAAAGGATTAATGAATAAGGGGAAATCTAAAGGTTTCCATGAAGAAGAACAGGGTACTTTATGGTATGGAAAACGTATCTATATTCCGCAAGATCCGGAACTTCGGAAACTGATTCTGCAAGAAGCACACAACTCACCATATTCCATTCATCCAGGTAACACCAAAATGTACATGGATGTGAAGGAAAGATTTTGGTGTAATAATCTCAAGAGGGACATCGCAGAACATATTGCATTGTGTGACGTGTGTAGTCGAGTGAAAGCGGAACATCAGAAACCGGCAGGATTACCACAGCCACTACCTATTCCTGATTGGAAGTGGGACAAGATTAGTATGGACTTCATCACCGGACTGCCAAGGACTAGATCAGGATATGATTCTATCTGGGTTGTTGTAGATCGCCTAACTAAGGTGGCTCATTTCATACCCATAAAGACCACATATACAAGTGATAAGTTAGCCAAAATCTATATGAACATGATTATATGTATGCATGGAGTACCCAAGAGTATTGTTTCTAATAGAGGAACTCAATTCACTTTGCATTTTTGGCGACAATTGCACGAGTCATTGGGAACAAGATTGGAGTTCAGCATAGCTTTTCACCCCCAAACTGATGGACAAACAGAAAGAATCAATCGGATTCTGGAGGACATGTTGAGGTCATGTGCCCTAGACTACGGTGCTAGTTGGGATGAAAGTCTGCCCTACGTAGAATTCTCTTACAATAACAACTATCAAGCCAGCATTGAGATGGCACCATTTGAATTTCTCTATGGGAGGAAGTGTACTACACCATTGCTATCGAGTGGTGTAGGAGAAAGTGTAGGGTTTCATAGCATGGAAAACAAAAAATTTCTACCGCATACAAAAAAACAAGCCAAGATCTATCTACTAGATTGTAGCAACGAGTCGATAGAATAACTCACCCTCGAAGATTCCAAAGTGTTTAACGAGAGCGGATTCTCGTGGGTGATGTAGTCGTACTCTTCCCGATCTCAAGATCGCGTAGACGATCGTTCCAGCGCTGCGTTCCGGCAGCGCTCCCGCAGTCGGTCACACGTTCGGTACTCGACGAAGACCTTCCTCTCCCTTGTTCTAGCAGGCAGCGGAGGTTGTAGCACTCTCCTCCTGATTCCGGCAGCACAACGGCGTGGTACCGGAAGTAGAGGGGAGATCTCGCAGGGCTTCGCCTTAAGCCGGAGCGAGTATGGTGGAGTATGAGAGAGTCCCTCGACGATCTAGGGTTTAAACACGCCGAGGAGGTGGCTAGGCCGGCGGCTAGGGTTTCACCTAGGCGGCGGCGAGTGCCCTAGGGCCGACGGCGGCTATGGAGGCGGCGGCGGCTTGGGGCTAGGGTTTAGAGGTGTAGGAACTTGTGTCTAGGAGAGGAGCCCTGCCCCTACTTATATAGGTGGAGGGGGCCGGCCAAGGGGAGGGGAGTCCCTCCCCAACTCGGCTTGGTGGTGCGCTGGCGGTGGGAGGAGGAACTCCTCCCCCAAGTCAGTTTCCACCTCCCTCTCCACTTCCCAAAAATAGGCGTTTGACTTTCAAACTTGGCGTATGACTTTTCAAACTAGGATTTGAATAAACCCTCTATTTTGTTCAGCGATGACACCGAGTACATAATGCAATCATACCAACTTGATATAACACATTCATGTACCCTTCCCCTCCGGAGTGCCGGACATTCTGGAACCTTCTAGAACATTCCCGATGAAAACACCGGAACCATTCCCCAACTCCGAAACGGGACTTTCCTTATATGAATCTTATTCTCCGGACCATTCCGGATCTCCTCGTGATATCCCGGATCCCATCCGAGACTCCGAACAACATTCGGTCTCTTTCTCATCATTCCATAACTACTTAAACAACGTCGAATCCTTAAGTGTGTCTCCCTACGGTTCGTGAATTATGTGGACCTGATCGAGACACTTCTCCGAACAATAACCAATAGAGGAATCTGGAAATTCATATGGCTCCCACATATTTCTACGATTACTTTGCGATCGAAAGAACCACTTACATACGATACCAATTTCCCTTTGTCTCACGATAGTTTACTTATCCGAGGTTATGATCGTCGGTATCTCTGCATACCTAGTTCAACCTCGTTACCGATAAGTTCTCTTTTCTCGTTCCCGTGATATGTGATCCCTTGTGAGCCAGTCACATGCTTGCAAGACAATTGGATGAAATTTCACCGAGAGGGCCCAGAGTATATCTATCCATCATATGGATGGACAAATCCCACTCCTGATCCATGTGTTTCAACCAATACTTTCCGAACACTCAATGCCACCTTTATAGCCACCTAGTTACGGTGTGGTGTTTGATGTCGTCAAAGCATCCATCTGGTAAAGGTGATATGCATGATCTCATGGTCGAAGGAATTAGGTTACTATGTAACAGAAAGCATATAGCAATTGAACTATTAAAATGACTTGATCTTTATGCTACGCTTATCTTTAGGAGTATGTCCACCATATCATTCTCCTAACGATATGATTTTGTTGTTAATAACATCTCAATGTTCATGACAGGGAAACCACAATCATCATTAACCAACAAGCTAGTGATGTATAGATGCTTTACTAGGGACTTCAATTTAAGTTTACAAATCACACAAGTATTAATGTTTCCTTGTTAATACTACTATAGCATGAATGTAAACATTTATCATAAACACAAAGATATAATAATAACTACATTTATTATTGCCTCTAGGGCATATCTCCAACAGTCTCCCACTTGCACTAGAGTCATCTTTGGTAATATACCGAACACCCATGGCAGTTTGGTGTTGGTCATGTTTTCCCTCGGGAGAGGTTTAGTCAACGGGTCCGCCACATTCAGATCTGTGTGTACTTTTGAAATCTTTATGTCCCCATCTTGGACATGTTCTTGAATAGCGTGAAAACGTAGCTTGATATGCTTCAGCTTCTTGTGTGACCTTGGTTCTTGCGCATTGGCTATGGCGTCCATGTTATCACAGTAGATAGACATTGGGTCCAGCGCACTAGGAACCACACCCAGCTCTGTAATGAACTCTTTCATCCATAACGCTTCTTGTGAAGCCTCCGAAGCAGCCATGTATTCCGATTCAGTTGAAGATCTCGCCACAACGCTTTGCTTTGCACTCCTCCAGCTAACTGCTGCACCATTCAAAATAAATATGTATCCAGATTGTGATTTAGAATCATCCGGATCGGTGTTCCAACTAGCATCGGTGTAACCATTAACAACGAGTTGTTCATCACCTCCATAAGAAAGAACCATATCCTTAGTTCTTCTCAAGTACTTAAGGATGTTTTTGATTGTCCAATGATCCACTCTGGATCACTTTGATATCTGCTAGTTAAACTAACAAAGATATGCAATGTCGGGTCTAGTACATAGCATGGCATACATTAGAGATCCTATGGCTGAGGCATAGGGAGTCTTACTCATCCTTTCTCTATCTTCTGCCAATGTCGGACTTTGAGTTTTACTCAAGGTCGTATTGGGCAACATGGGCAAGAACCCTTTCTTGCTATCTTCCATTCCAAACCTCTTTAGAACTTTGTCCAAATATGTACTTTGTGACAATGATATTTGGCGTTTTGATCTATCTCTATAAATCTTTATGCCTAATATGTAAGCTGCTTCGCCAAGATCCTTCATTGAAAAACTATTATTCAAATATTCCTTGATACTATTTAGAAGGTCTACATCATTCCCAATCAACAATATGTCATCTACATATAGTATTAAGAATGCTACAGAGCTCCCACTCACTTTCTTGTAAATACAAGCTTCTCCATAAGTTTGTACAAAACCAAAACTTTTGATCACCTTATCAAAACGTTGATTCCAACTTCGGGATGCTTGCTTCAATCCATAAATGGACCGTTGAAGTTTGCATACCTTGTTAGCATCTTTAGGATCGACAAAACCTTTGGGTTGCATCATATACAACTCTTCATCAATGTCTCCATTGAGGAATGTTGTTTTGACATCCATCTGCCATATCTCATAATCATAATATGCAGCGATTGCTAACATAATCCTCACAGACTTTAGCTTCGCTACTAGTGAGAAAGTCTCATCGTAGTCAACTCCTTGAATTTGTCGAAACCCTTTTGCGACAAGTCGAGCTTTATAGACAGTAACATTACCATCAGCATCTGTTTTCTTCTTTGAAAATCCATTTGTTCTTGACAGCCTTCCGGCCATCCGGTAAGTCCACCAAAGTACATACTTGGTTTTCGTACATGGATCCAATCTCGGATTTCATGGCTTCTTGCCATTTATTGGAATCTGGGCTCATCATTGCTTCCTCATATGTCTCAGGGTCATTGGTGTTGTCCACCAACATGACACTCATAACGGGATCATACCAATCTGGAGTGGTACGAGTTCTCGTTGACCTGCGAGGCTCTGTAGCAACTTCAACCGAAGTTTCATGATCATCATCATTAGCTTCCTCTCTAACTGGTGTAGGCACCACAAGAACTTCTTCCGGTGCTGCGCTACTCGCAATTTCGAGAGAAGGTTCGACAACCTCGTCGAGTTCTACTTTCCTTCTTGTCACTTCTTTCGAGAGAAATTCCTTCTCTAGAAAGGATCCATTCTTGGCAACGATGATTTTGCCCTCGGATCTATGATAGAACGTATACCCAATAGTTTCCTTCGGGTATCCTATGAAGACGCATTTTTCCGCTTTGGGTTCAAGCTTGTCCGGCTGTAACTTCTTTACATAGGCTTCGCAACCCCAAACTTTAAGGAACGACAATCTAGGTTTCTTCCCAAACCATAATTCATACTGTGTCGTTTCAACGGATTTAGATGGTGCCCTATTTAAAGTGAATGCGGCTGTTTCTAATGCATAACCCCAAAATGATAGCGGTAAATCTGTAAGTGACATCATAGAATGAACCATATCTAAGAGAGTTCGATTACTACGTTCGGACACACCATTACGCGGTGGTGTTCCCGGCGGTGTCAATTGTGAAAGTATTCCACATTTCTTCAAATGCTCGCCAAACCCGTAACTTAGATATTCACCTCCACGATTAGAACGTAGAAATTTAATCTTCTTGTTACATTGATTCTCTACCTCACTTTGAAATTCCTTAAACTTCTTGAAAGTTTCGGACTTATGTTTCATGAAATAGATATTCCCATATCTAATCAAATCATACGTGAAGGTAAGAACATAACGATAACCACCGCGTGATGCTACACTCATTGGACCACACACATCGGTATGTATGATTTCCAATAAGTCCGTAGCTCGCTCCATCATACCAGAGAATGGAGTCTTAGTCATTTTACCCATCAGACATGCTTCGCATCTTTCAAGTGATTCAAGAAGTCCATCGGAATGGAGTTTCTCCATGCGCTTCACTCCAATGTGACCAAGACGACAGTGCCACATATAAGTCGAGTTATTGCTCGATTTCAAACGTTTAGCCTCAATGTTATTAATATGTGTATTTCCACTATCGAGATTCAACAAGAATAGACCATATATCAAAGGTGCATGTGCATAAAACATATTACTCATATAAATTGAACAACCATTATTCTCGGATTTAAATAAGTAACCATCTCGCAATAAACAAGATCCCGATATAATGTTCATGCTTAACGCAGGCACCAAATAACAATTATTTAAGTATAAAACTAATCCCGATGGTAGATGAAGGGGTAGCGTGCCGACCGCGATCACATCAACCTTTGATCCGTTTCCAACGCGCATCGTCACCTCGTTCTTCGCTAGCTTCCGTTTATTCGCAAAGACTGCTTCGAGTTACAAATATGAGCAACCGAACCAGTATCAAATACCTAGGCACTACTACGAGTACTAGTGAGATACACATCAATAACATGTATATCGGATATACCTTTCTTCTTGATGTTGCCGTTCTTCAAATCCGCCAAGTACTTTGGGCAATTCCGCTTCAAGGACCTTCTCCCTTGCAGTAAAGCACTCAAAGTCGTGCTTAGGTCCAGCCTTGGTCTTCTTCGTCGGCGTGGTAACTTTCTTACCACCCTTCTTGAAGTGTCCCTTTTGCTTAGACTTGCCTTTCTTGAATTTGGTGGTCTTATTGACCATCAACACTTGGTGCTCTTTCTTGATCTCCACTTCGCAGATTTCAACATAGCAAACAGTTCCGCAACCGCTTGTTCATGTTTTGCATATTGTAGTTCATCACAAAGTTCTTGTAACTTGGTGGTAGTGATTGGAGGACACGGTAAATCCCCAAAGCATTAGGAATCACTATACCTGTGCTTTGAAGTTTGTTTGCGTGCCTGGACATCTTAAGCACATGCTCACCGATTTGAGCTGCCCTCTTCCATCTTGCAGTTAAAGAACTTTTCAGAAGCCTCATAGCTCTCAATTGCCGCATGAGTCTCAAAGATCAATTTGAGATCACGGAAAATATCATGTGGGTATGAATTCTCAAACCTTTTCTGAAGCTCCAATTCTAAACCATACAAGATAGCACACTGAACTGTGGAGTACTGAGTCTCCCGAGCGAGGTAAACATTCTTTACTTCGTCGGTAGCATCACCGCAGTGGGTCACCAGGTGCATCCAGCACATAGGTCAAATTACCAGCTGTGAGGACAATCCTCAAATTGCGGAACCAATCCATGGGTTGCTTCCATTGTTTTTCAACTTTTCTTTCTCTAGGAACGCATTAAAATTGATGGTAGGGGCTGCCATTGATCTACAACATATTTGCAATAGTTTAGACTAAGTTTATGACAAATTTAGTTCAAATTAATAACAAAATTAATCTAGGTGAACTCCCACTCAAAACAATATCCCTCACATTGTTTTAGTGATCACACGAACCAAATCCACCACATCAACACCGATCATCACGAGAGTTGATATAGTTTCAATGGCGAACAATCGACATGTTCATCATATCTACTACATGATTCATGCTTTACCTTTTGGTGATCCGTGTTCCGAGACCATGTCTGTACATGCCAGGCTCGTCAAGATCAAACCTTAGCTTCCGCATGAGCAAATCTGGCTTGCTCACGTTGTATACACTTGCGGAATCTAACACACCCGATCATCATGTGGTGCTTCGAAACAACAAGCTTTAGCAACAATGCTAACTAAGGGTCAACACTTTATGATTTGAAATTCATGTGCATGAGGGATCATCTTATAATGCTACCGTCGTCTACTAAGCAATACAAGATGCATAAAGGATTAACATCACATGCAATTCATAATATGTGATATGATATGGCCTTTCTTCTTTGTGCTTCCGATCTCCATCTTCAAGCACGAACATGATCTCCATCATCACCGGCATTGCATCAAGGTCAATGACGCTTCTCCATGGTTGTCGTCCACCGGCTTCAACTATTACAACTACTTTGAATAGACACACGGGTCTTAACATAAATTAAAGACAACCATATGGCTCCTGCCGGTTGCCAACTTACAATAAGGAACATTGCATACATCAAACATAATCACAATCATGGCCATATCACATCACAGCACACCCCTGCAAAACAAAGTTAGACGCCTCTACTTTCTTTGCATGTTTTACGTGGTTTGGGGCTTTCAATAAGTGTCGATCTAACTTACGAACATGAACCACAACATTGATACTAGTATTGTTAATCACCCGTTGTAAATTGGATCTTAACTATGCTAGGAGAAAGCACCCGCAAAGCCACTTATGCAATACAAGTTGCATGTCAAGCGTGGAGCAAGTCTCATGAACGATGTCATGTAAGGTTATCCCGGGCCGCTTCATCCCAACATCCCGCAAGATGCAAAGTACACAAGAAGCAATCGACAATAAAAGCATCAACGCCCACAATGACCATTGTGTTCTACTCGTGCAACAGATCTACATATAGACACGGCTCTGATACCACTGTAGGGTTTCGTAGCATGGAAAACAAAAAATTTCTACCGCATACAAACAAACAAGCCAAGATCTATCTACTAGATTGTAGCAACGAGTCGATAGAATAACTCACCCTCGAAGATTCCAAAGTGTTTAACGAGAGCGGATTCTCGTGGGTGATGTAGTCGTAATCTTCCCGATCTCAAGATTGCGTAGACGATCCTTCTGGCGCTGCGTTCAAGAGCGCCCGCAATCGGTCACACGCTCGGTACTTGGATTTAAGACCTTCCTCTCCCTTGTTCCAGCAGGCAGCGGAGGTTGTAGCACTCTCCTCGTGATTCCGGCAGCACAACGGCGTGGTACCGGAAGTAGAGGGGAGATCTCGCAGGGCTTCGCCTTAAGCCGGAGCGAGTATGGTGGAGTATGAGAGAGTCCCTCGACGATCTAGGGTTTAGACACGCCGAGGAGGTGGCTAGGCCGGCGGCTAGGGTTTCACCTAGGCGGCGGAGGTGAGTGCCCTAGGGCCGACGGCGGCTATGGAGGCGGCGGCGGCTTGGGGCTAGGGTTTAGAGGTGTAGGAACTTGTGTCTAGGAGGGGAGCCCTGCCCCTACTTATATAGGTGGAGGGGGCCGGCCAAGGGGAGGGGAGTCCCTCCCCAACTCGGCTTGATGGTGCGCTGGCGGTAGGAGGAGGAACTCCTCCCCCAAGTCAGTTTCCACCTCTGTCTCCACTTCCCAAAAATAGGCGTTTGACTTTCAAACTTGGCGTTTGACTTTTCAAACTAGGATTTGAATAAACCCTCTATTTTGTTCAGCGATGACACCGAGTACATAATGCAATCATACCAACTTGATATAACACATTCATGTACCCTTCCCCTCCAGAGTGCCGGACATTCCAGAACCTTCTAGAACATTCCCGATGAAAACACCGGAACCATTCCCCAACTCCGAAACGGGACTTTCCTTATATGAATCTTATTCTCCGGACCATTACGGATCTCCTCGTGATATCCCGGATACCATTCGAGACTCCGAACAACATTCAGTCTCTTTCTCATCATTCCATAACTACTTAAACAACGTCGAATCCTTAAGTGTGTCTCCCTACGGTTCGTGAATTATGCGGACATGATCGAGACACTTCTCCGAACAATAACCAATAGAGGAATCTGGAAATTCATATGGCTCCCACATATTTCTACGATTACTTTGCGATCGAAAGAACCACTTACATACGATACCAATTTCCATTTGTCTCATGATAGTTTACTTATCCGAGGTTATGATTGTCGGTATCTCTGCATACCTAGTTCAACCTCGTTACCGATAAGTTCTCTTTTCTCGTTCCCGTGATATGTGATCCCTTGTGAGCCAGTCACATGCTTGCAAGCCAATTGGATGACATTTCACCGAGAGGGCCCAGAGTATATCTATCCGTCATATGGATGGACAAATCCCACTCTTGATCCATGTGTTTCAATCAATACTTTCCGAACACTCAATGCCACCTTTATAGCCACCCAGTTACGGTGTGGTGTTTGATGTCATCAAAGCATCCATCCGGTAAAGGTGATATGCATGATCTCATGGTCGAAGGAATTAGGTTACTATGTATCAGAAAGCATATAGCAATTGAACTATTAAAATGACTTGATCTTTATGCTACGCTTATCTTTAGGAGTATGTCCACCATATCATTCTCCTAACGATATGATTTTGTTGTTAATAACATCTCATTGTTCATGGCAGGGAAACCACAATCATTCATTAACCAACAAGCTAGTGATGTATAGAGGCTTTACTAGGGACTTCAATTTAAGTTTACAAATCACACAAGTATTAGTGTTTCCTTGTTAATACTATTATAGCATGAATGTAAACATTTATCATAAACACAAAGATATAATAATAACTACATTTATTATTGCCTCTAGGGCATATCTCCAACAGAAAGAAATTTGTTCGGACATGAACTGATTAAGGAAGCTGAAGAGAAAGTCAGATTAGTAAGGGACAAATAGAAGATAACATAGTCCCGACAAAAAAGCTACGCGGATTCAAAGCGTAGAGAGGTCACCTATGAAGTAGGTGATAGAGCCTATCTTAGAGTCCCACCACTCCGTGGTGTGAAGAGATTTGGGATCAAAGGAAAGTTGGCATCAAGGTATATCGGACCATTCAAGATTTTGAGCCGCAGAGAAGAAGTGGCTTATGAGATTGAATTGCCTGAATCACTGTCTGTCGTTCACAATGTGTTTCACGTGAGTCAATTAAAGAAATGCCATCCGGAGATGGAAGAAACTTCTTTGAAGGATACTATACCTTTGTAAGAGGTTCAGTTAGAGAGTGATCTCACCTATGAGGAGAGGCCTATCAAGATTATTGAGACTGCAGAAAGAGTTACTCGAACCAAGATAATTAAATTCTTCAAACTTCAATGGAACCATCATTCTGATGAAGAAGCAACTTAGGAAAGAGAAGATGACCTTCGGAAAGATCACCCTCACCTATTTGCTAGCGAATCCAAATCTCGAGGACGAGATTCATCATAAGGGGGTTAGATTTGTAACATCCTAAAAATCATGATTTGTAAAAGTTTGCATTTCATTCATTCATCCATTCAGCCCAGCAGCAGAAGCAGCCCACTAAGCCCACCCAGACACCTCCCCCTCTCCTCTCTCTCACATGCGCAGGCCTACCCGTAGTCACTGACGCGCTGGCCCCACACGCCATGTCATCATCGTCCCCAAATCACGCCCCGCAGACCTCGTCGCCGCTGTCGTTGCTCCGTTGATGGCGCGGCATAAATACCCTTGATTTCATAGGTGTTTCTTGTCGAGCCACTGCCTACTTAAGCCCCTACGCCCCATGGCCATTTCTCCCCACTCAGCACACTCTCTCCGCCACCAGGCTGCTAGAATTTTGAGCTGCAACGCCGCTTCCCGACGCTCTCCAGTGAGCTATTCCGGCTAACTCCGGCCGCCCCTTGCCCTCTGTTGCATACTGTCGTACTCCCCTTGCTCGTGCGCTTCATCTCATGCCCCTAGTTTGTCTGCTCGTGACCTAGGTCGACGGATTCATCAACCACCGCAAGTGCCTGACGCCCCTCTCATATCCGGCGAGAAATTCGGTAAGAATTCGAGCGCCCCTTGACTTATAGATTAAACACCCATGTGCGCCACGTCTTTGCGCAGCCACTGATGACGTTTATTTGTTCTAGGGAGGCCCAGAGCATCGTCGTCGTCTCCGTCAATCTGTGCCCGACGCCTGCAAGCTTTCCGACAAGCTCCTCCGGCCACCATAGCACGCCCCGTCCACACCGACGACACGTTGAGCATCAGCATGAACCCGCGAGTCTGCTAAGCCAAACCACAGCCCCAACCACTTCTGTAGACGCCGGAGCATCACTGACAGTGCGCCGCCGCCGCTCCGTTGTTGCCAGCGCCGCCAGGCAATGGTCGTTTGAGCTAGTGCCGTTAGATCTAGATCGTAGGGCTAAGATTAGATCCAAAGCAAAACGGTATCTTTAGATCTGGGCCACTGGATATGATTTAGATCCAACTCTCCACGTTAGCCTATCCGCGCGAAGCGGTATCGACCAATCAGACACAACCACGTGTCTGGAGATTTGTTTTAAAATATGTTTTTATATCTATTAGAGATTCAAACTTGTAAAATTCATATCTTTTGTTCTGTTTATCCAAAAAATGAAAATAAGATATCATTGGATTCAGAAAAATAAATCCTACAATACTGTGGGATTATTTTTGTATTTTGTTTCTGTAAAAATGGAATTTTGTGCAGAGACAAATATAGGCTTATTTTAACTATATAAATTATTTCGAAAATGTTTATAAGGCCAAATTAAGTTTATTTAGACTATATTTAATTGGTTTTCTATTCAGTACTGTTTGACTTGTCTTGTTTAGTTAGAAAAATCATCACATAGCATTTGCATGCATTCATAATATTTTGGCTTGAATATTGAAATGTGAATTTGGTGCTATTATTTTATGTGTAGATTTTGGTGCTAGTGGTGATTGTGATTGTGAAGATTGTTGCTACTCCCCCAACTACCAAGGCAAGTGGTGCTTCATGTATTTGTCCTAATTTGTTTTTACTATGCACTAGTGATCTTTTATATAGCGCTTGCATGAAGTTTTTGCTAAGTATCTATATGCTATGCTATAGGAAATCCTAGTAGATGTAGTCTTGGTAGAATTATTCTCTAAGTTAAGATACTTGTTGATATCATGCTTAGCCTTGCTATTAGTAAACAAGGGTGGATTATATACACATGCTATGGAAATTTTATCAAGTTTTTTGACTTATGTTTTTGCTTAATAAAACAACTAAGTGAATGAATCACCTGGGTGGAATGGAAAGAATGGGTTATGTTGAGTGGTGTAAGACCCCACCTGTAATATTCCTCCCTTTATAAAGGTAAGGATCCCTGTGATTGCAATGCTAGTCCCTGGATCAATGCTAGCATCCACAGTTTAAGATGAAGTACACAGAAACAAAGGTCATTATTACATATCGTTCTAGAGACAAACATAGTCTTTTACAAACTCCATGGCCACAGGCCTAATACAAGAGTTCAAATATATAATAAGATAAATAAGTCTTCATCTTCATGTGCCACAGGCAAGCATGTTGAGTGTAGACTCATAACCCCTAGTCACCATCAGAATAACCTGCAACATCACAAGTTACAGCCACAGTTGGTCAATACATTGGAATAGTATTGGCAAGTGGTACCTTAGTATAATATTGGCATCTAGATACTATATGCATTTTGGCTAAGTGTAGTTTAGGATTGCTTTGCTCAAAATAGGTTTTACCTATCAGTTGAAAACACTAAGTTTTTCTTTGATAAAACTTTCCCAAGGATCCACCAATAGACATTGGTGAACCTTTACCCTTGTTCACCCACAAGTGTTAACTTAGAAATTGGGATGAGGAGATTCTTGATAGCTTCCATGTCTTGATGCTCAAGTTGTCCAATACCAGGGACATGGCTAAGTACTTAGATTCTTCCATCTGCAGAGGTTGTGCACTTTCCCCACAAGACAGGACCTTTCAGAAGCCTTCCCTTAGACCAAATGGACGCGTTCCAACCTATCATCCCACTACCACCAACTGTCCAAATGTCTAAGTTATTGCAACCTATCTGATCCAGGCAGAGCCCATATTGCCATGTGTCTACACTAGAAGCTTCTTAACATTTGGCCTCTCAAATCCCTTTGTTCCTGGGTGGCTTTCCACAAGTGAGATACACAAGGTAAACCATAGAAATGGGCCTTGTGTAACCACTCCACATAAACCATTCTTTCCATTCCACCCAGGTGATTCATTCACTTAGTTGTTTTATTAAGAAAAACACAAGTCCAATGACTTATAAATATTTTTACATAACATGGATATATACCACCCTTGGTTTCTACTAGCTAGGCTAAACATGGCATTGATAAGCATCTTAACTTAGAAATTTCTAGCAATTCTACAACTACTAGGATTTCCCAAGCATAGCATATAGATCAAAATATTCCTGCAAGTCCTATACAAAATATTTCTAGTGTATAGTTGAAAAACATAGGAATAAAATCATGAAGCACCACTTGCCTTGGTAGTTTGGGGAGTAGCAACAATCTTCACTATCACAATCACTATTTGCACCAAAATCTACACATAAAATAATGGCACCAAATCACATACAAAATATATACAAAAAAAATATATGTATGCATGCAAATGCCATGTGATGATTTTTCTACACCAAACAAGACAAGTGAACAGTACAGAAACATAAACAAGTCCAAGACATTCCAAATAAACCTTATTTGTTCCTTAAAACATTTTTCAAATAATTTGTATAATCAAAATAAGCCTACACAAGTTTCTTCATAAACAACCATTTTTACAGAGGCAAAATATTAAACACATTGCATAAACAAATGGGATTTTCTCTCCTGATTCCAATGATATAAAATTTGTAAAATTTGAACATGTGGATCAAAAGTTATGAATTTTACAAGTTTGGTTAACTAATAGATCAAATTTCTGTTTTTAAATTCAAACACATGCCATGCGGCGCTCTGTGATTCGTCGGCACCGTTTCGTGCGGATCGACTAGTGTGGACCGCACGATCTAAATGAAATCGCACGGCCAGATCTAACCCGTACCCCTTCGTTAAGTGATTCTATCAGATTCGTTGGATCTAGATCTAAAGGTCCTGGACCATGCAACCAAAGTTCGGCGGCGCTGGCGACGGTGCGCCGACGCTCAATCACGCCCCGAAAAACAGGAGGAGATGGGATGTGTGGCGTGGCTTACCAGACTCGCACAGTTACGAGGAAGCTCAACGTGGTCTTCGTTGGCGAAGGAGCGCACCATGGATATCGTGGGGGCTCGTCGGAGTTGTGCGCGGCGTCGGGTGCTTATAGACGTCGACGTTGCCGAGGTTCTGGGTCGCCCTAGCAGGAGTCAGTGGTGTTAGCAGCTGCACAAAGACAAGGCGAATCCGACAGTATGCATGTGGGGTCAAGGGGCGTTCGATTCATACCACTATTGCTCGTCAGAGTTGAGCGGCGGCTCTGGTGGTTGCGGGCGTGAACGAAGACGGCGACCTGGGTCACGAGCAGGCAAACCAGGGGTGTTAGCAGATGCACAAGGACGTGGCGGTCACGCTCGTTTGAACCAGAAGCAGAGGGGCGGTCGGAGCTTACCGGAATCGCCCGCCGGAGTGGCTCGGTACAGCGGCGGTGCAAGTGAGATTGTGGGCAGCCTGTTGGCGGAATGGAGGCGCTGAGTGCAGGGAAATGGTCGTGATGTAGAGGGGTTAAATAGCCAGGAGGGGGGCGGCGATTACGCTCTGCATCAATGGGAATTAAGCAGGCAGTGACTGCGGCGAGGTAACGGCAGAGCGCCTCGGCCGTGCGTTGACTGATGACGAAGCTGACGGGGCGCGCTGGGGTCGAGCTGTCAGTGGGTGGGTTCACGTGGGCATGGTGAGGAAAGGCAGAGACAGAGGTGGCCCGGGTGGGCTGCTTTGCCTGCTGGGCTGGATTGGTGGCGCCAGGCCCAGTTGGGTTTTCTAAACCTTTTTATTTTTCTAAATTGATTTTCTGGAATCATTTTCAAATGAATTCAAAAGAATTTGAATTTCAAATCTTTTTGGCCTTTTGTAAAAATGAATCCTGTATAATTTTGAGTATAAAACCATGCTGCTTTGCTGGACTTGCATAGTTCCTTTGAAATTTTTTAAAACAACAGTGTCTTAGCACTTGGTTTGATGAAGATTTGAAAAGAGTTTTAAAACCATATTAGTTTTGGAAATTTCTGTCCAAACTTTAACATTCAACCAAAACAATCCTATGAACTCATTCAATGGTTTTAAACAAATATTCTCTCTCTTGAGAGTGGCATTAGATCAATGCTTGCCCACATAAAATAATACCACTTAGTGTTTCTGTTTTCTTGAAATGAGTTTGAAATTAATCCCTAAATGATATGCATGCATGAATGATATGCGAATGTTGAAAACATGATTTTAGGGATGTTACAAATCTAACCCCCTTAAGGTGAATCTCGCCCTAGAGATTTGGATTGGCTAGCAAATAGGTGAGGGTGGTCTTTCCGAAGATCATCTTATCTTTCCCATGTTGCTTCTTCTTCGGAATGATGGTTCCATTGAACTTTGCAGAATTTGATAGTCTTAGTTCGAGTAACTCTTTCTGCAGTCTCAAGAATCTTGATAGGTTTTTCCTCATAAGTGAGATCACTTTCCAATTGGACTTCCTCCAAAGTTATAGTATCCTTCAAAGAAGTCTCTTCCATTTCTGGATGGCATTTCTTTAGCTGACTCACATGAAACACATTGTGAACAGCAGACAATGACTCTAGCAATTCAATCTCATAAGCTACTTCTCCTTTACGACTCAGAATCTTGAATGGTCCAACATATCTTGGGGCCAATTTTCCTTTGACTCCAAATCTCTTCACTCCACGAAGTGGTGACACTCTAAGATAGGGTCGCTTAGGATCTGCGTAGCTCTTTTGTCGGGACTATGCTATCTTCAATCTGTCCTTAACTAGTTTGACTTTTCTTCAGCCTGTTTGATTAGATCTGGTCCGAAAAAACTTCTTTCTCCCACACCATTCCATAGTAATGGGGTGGTACACTTTCTCCCATAGAGAAACTCAAATGGTGCCATCTGAATACTAGCTTGATAGCTGTTATTGTAAGAGAATTCTGCGTAAGGCAGACTTTCATCCCAACTGGCTCCATAGTCTAGGGCACATGCCCTCAACATATCTTCAATAATCTGGTTGGTCCTTTCTGTTTCTCCATCAATCTAAGGATGAAAAGCGGTGCTGAATTCCAACCTCGTTCCCAATGACTCATGTAGTTGCCTCCAAAAATGATAAGTGAATTGAGTTCCCCTATCAAACACAATACTCTTGGGTACTCCATGTAGACATACAATTCTACTCATATAGATCTTGGCTAACTTAGCACTTGTGTAGGTTGTCTTCACGGGTATAAAATGAGCCACTTTAGTTAAGCGATCCACTACTACCCAAATAGAATCATATGCTGACCTGGTCCTTGGCAATCCGGTGATCAAATCCATGCCAATCTTGTCCCACTTCCAATCAGGAATAGGTAGTGGTTGTAACAATCCTGCTGGTTTCTGATGTTCCTCTTTCACTCTACTAGATACATCACACAAAGCAATATATTCGGCGATGTCCTTCTTGAGATTATTCCACCAAAATCTTTCTTTCATATCCATGTACATTTTGGTGTTACCCGGATGAATGGAATACAGTGATTTGTGTGCTTCTTGTAAAAACAGTTTCCGAAGCTCCGGATCTTGTGGAACACAGATACGTTTTCCATACCATAAAGTACCCTGTTTATCTTCATGGAATCCTTTGGCTTTTCCCTTGCCAATCTTTTCCTTGATCTCTTCAATTTCCTTGTCTGTCTTTTGGGCTCCTTTGATTTTGTCCAACAAAGTGGGTTGAACATCCAATGACATGAGATGTCCTTCAGGCACAATCTCCGATCTGAGATCTTTAAATTGGGCACATAGATCATCTGGCAATTCTCCCTTAGTAAGGCCATTCACAAAAACCTTACGGCTTAGAGCATCCGCTACAACATTTGCTTTACCGGGGTGGTATTGCAAACTCAAGTCATAGTCCTTGATGAGTTCTAGCCATCTTCTTTGTCTCATGTTAATTTCTTTCTGGGTGAAGATATACTTCAAACTTTGTGATCTGCGAACACTTCACATCGCTTTCCCAAAAGGTAGTGTCTCCATGTTTTGAGTGCATGACAACAGAGGCTAACTCTAAATCATGAGCTGGGTAGTTTACCTCATGAGTTTTGAGTTGTCTCGAGGCATAAGCCACAACTTTCCCTTCTTGCATAAGTACTACACATAATCCATGATGTGATGCATCAAAATACACTTGGAAATCTTTCTCCAAATCTGGCAGACATAAGACTTGTGCTGTCACTAGTCCCTTCTTCAATTCTTGAAAACTGAGTTCACATCCCTCAGACCAAGCAAATTTCTTGTCTTTCTTTCGCAATTCTGTCATTGGCTTAGCTATCTTGGAGAAGTTCTCTATGAATCTTCTGTAGTATCCTGCCAAGCCAAAGAAACTACAAACTTCTTTCACCTACTTAGGAGATTCCCATTCAGTTACAGCTGAAACTTTAGCAGGATCAACTGCTACACCATCTCCTGACACAACGTGTCCAAGAAATCCAACTTCATTCAACCTAAACTCACACTTGCTAAATTTGGCATACAGCTTATGCTCTCTAAGCTTCTCAAGTATCAAACGCAAATGTCCTTCATGCTCTTCTTTGATCTTGGAGTAGATCAAAATGTCATCGATGAATACGACAACAAACTTGTCGAGGAACTCCATGAAAACTTTGTTCATCATATTCATGAAGTAAGTTGGTGCATTGGTCAAACCAAATGGCATCACGATATACTCATACAATCCATACCTAGTGGTGAAAGCTGTCTTACGAATGTCTTGTTCTCTCATCTTAAGCTGAACGTAACCTGATCGGAGATCAATCTTTGAGAACACACTGGCTCCTTCTAACGGATCAAACAAGTCATTGATTCTAGGCAAAGGGTATTTGTTCTTGATAGTCACCTCATTGAGTGAACGGTAATCTATGCATAACCTTTGACTTCTATCTTTCTTTTCCACAAACAAGACTGGTGTTCCCCAGGATGAAGAACTTGGTTGAATAAATCCTTTCTGCAACTGTTCTCCAAGTTGTTTCTTGAGTTCTTTTAACTCATCAACTGACATCTTGTACGGTATCTTTGCTATTGGTCCAGATCCTGGTAGCAAATCAATCAAAAACTCCACATCTCTATCTGGTGGCATTCCCGACAATTCTTCCGGAAACACATCCGGATATTCACTCACAATTGGCACGCTGTCTATGCTAACCCCTTAAGAGAATTTAGCTTACTCCCTTTTGATTCAAAGTCAGAATTGAATCTTATCTGTTTCTTTTCCGGGGTTGTGAGTGCAACAGTTCGATTAGCACAATCTAGTACTCCTTCATACTTGGTCATCCAATCCATTCCCAAAATTACATCTAGTCCTTGGGAATTTAGGATTATCAGATTAACGGGAAACTTATACTTCCCAAACTCTATGAATAGATCATGACATCCTGAGTTCACTATCATTTCTCCGCCAGGAGAACTTACTTTTATAGGACACCCAATATTTTCTACTGGTAGTTCATTTCTTTCAACAAATGCTCTTGATATGAATGAATGAGATGCACCAGTATCAAAGAGAACAAATGCTGGAACAGAATTGAGTTTGAACTTACCAGCAACAGCATCAGGTTCCTCATAGATTTCCTCCACATTGATGTGGCTCACTTGCCCCTTCTGGAAAGGGTTGGGCTTGTTGGGTTGTCACATCCCAAATTTTAGATTTGGTCTTGCATAATAGTTTTCCTTGCGCTAAATCTATTTTCCATGCATGCAAACAATAGCTTTATTGGATAGGATTATGTGGTGCATCTGTAGCACCAATTCACTTGCCTTGCATACCTTCATGCATCATATTTGTTGCATATGCTTGTGGATTGTTTGTTTATGATTGCAATTGTATCGTGTAGATTGTGACGAGTGCAACGCTTGCTTGTGTGTGGATTGTTCTTCCGCCCGCTACAACCAAGGCAAGTAGATGCTACTTTGTTCATGATATCGTCCTACTATTTTCAATGCATTGTCGTGTATTTTGTAGATGCATGTGTAGGATCATACTATCGCTATGCTATGTCCTATTATGTGGTAGGGCTTTCCTAGTAGATGAACCACCGTTGGTAGATGTGCTTAGCCATGCTATGTTGAACGAGGGTCGGGTTACATCATTGCGACTTGTTTCTAAAAGTATTGGTTTGTGAAAACTAAAACAACCTAATCAATGAATCTCCTGGGTGTGATGGTATTGATAATTTTTGGTGGTTTCATTGCGGAAAGGCACCCAGGTATCGAGAGAAATTGATTGGCTTCTTTATTGTGTAGCTTACGTGTACAACCATGTGCCAATAATGGAATGGGCGGTTGGTTGGACTTAGTAGGTTGTGGTGACCCGAACCCGCGTATCCAGAGATGTAGAATTTTGGTAGGTTGGAACGGTGCGCGTCGGGATTGGGGAGCTACTTCCCGAACGGTCTCTTCTTGGACTTCTCCCTATCATCACCCAACATGAGAGTGATGGTACGAGCTGGGCTGGCCAAGTCACATGGGTAAAGTGTACTAACCCCTGCAGGGTGTATAATCTAATCGATTAGCCGTGTCCCCGGTTATGGACAACTGAGTTGCTTGATATTGATTCCATGACATGTTTATCGCTCATTCAAATTTCATAATTGTTTTAATACTGTTGGGTTAACTTAATTGGGATCTTTTCAAAGAAAATCAAAACTGTTTATGAAAGTAGGACAAATGTATTTGCAAATGCAAGCCAGACACAGCTCCACTTGCCAAATATGCATGTAGATGTTAGCACTATTGTCTCTTTTACTAGCTCTACTTGCCATACATTCCATGTATTGACCCTTCGGGGCTGCTACGTTTCATGTTGCAGGATATTCCGATTCTGAGTAATCAATATAGGCCACGGTACTCCACTCGGCACTTGTTCACTTGTGGGCAATTTGAAGAATGGAGGATTTGCTTTATTTATGTTGCTACCTGAATAATTTGAGCTAGCCTTGAGCTAAGCTTTTATTGTAATAATGGTACTCTGGAACTTCGTTATTTATGATACACGGATATTTTGCTATGTTATTCATCTTATTCTATTGTGGGCCAATGAACCGATCCAGGGATTGGCATGTCACAAAGAAGCCACGGTCTTTTCAGAACCGGGGTGTTACAGGATGGTATCAGAGCCCGTGTGTCGACTGTAGGATCGTGACCTAGAATTGGATTAGGAAGCCATAGATTTTTAACTCTGTCTTTCGTCTCATGCCTTTCACCCTCGTAAATTTTTACCATATGCTATTTCTCACACTTTCCTATTTTACTTGATAGATGGGAGAATTCAGGACTGAGTATGCAACCATGGAGTCACCAAGGCCCTTTGCAAGGCAGTTAGCAGAGCTCTCGCAGTCATTGGGATTGCCAATGCCCATGTTCAAGGGAAGAAGGTTGTACACCTTTGGATATGGAGAGGATGCATGGGAGATCACTACCTTCATATTCAGGGATGCCGCCTTGCCAAACCCTGTGCATTTGATCTACACCAAGACATACTGCAACTGGGGACTTGGAATCAACTTGGCCATACATGAAGCCTTGTCTCGCCAGTGCCATAATGTCCGACACCTACTGCCAGCAGACTCACCCTACCATGACTATGGGAGGCGTGATGAAGATGGGCACGTTGTGGTTACCCCGGGTGACAGGAACAACATGCCACCCCGTCGGAGGCACATAGAGGACATGGAAAGGGAGAATGGAGCTCTAGCTGAGAAGGTGATGATGATAAAGGAGATTGCAGATTTTGCTAGCAACGGTATGGTGGTCCAAGGACAGGAGATTGACACCCTGCATGAAGCTGTGGGAGTTCTGGAGAATGCCCTGATAGCCAGAGATGCAACCATAGCTCATCTTCATGGTACTGTGCAGGAGAACACCCAGAACATACAACAGTTGCAAGGGACAGCCCAGGAGAGGGACCAAACTATTGAAGCTATGACAGCCCAGATTGCCGCTCTCCAAGCACAGCTGAATCCACCCTCTGATGATGACAATGGAGATGATGACAACAATGGGGATGATGATGAGAGTGGAGACGATGATGATGATGAGGACGAGGATGATGATGGAGACGATGATGGTGGAGGAGATGAAGCTGTTGCAGTCGCAGCAGAGAGTGGAGAAGAAGAGGAGGATCCAGAAGAGGTGGAGTTTGAGATCTCAAGTGATGATTCAGGAGAAGTGTACACTCCACCGCCATGGTTGAACCGTGGACCGAAGCGCCAACACATGAGTGCAAGGACCTACCGCAACCTCTTCAAGAAGTAGATAGAAGACCACCAATTAGTCCTCGTTAGGTAAAATCGTTAGGATTGGTCTCGATCGATGTGAAACTTAGTTATTGTTAGTTTAAGAGTGTTTAGTTGCTTATTTGTGTACTCCAATATCCCAGGAATTATTTGTGCGAATTTTATGAAAGAGTTATGGCAAGTTTGGTTACTATCTGTGTTATTTTCGCTGCAGTTTTCTGCTGATACAGCAGTACTGTACGATTTTTCATATTTTTCTGGTATCTGAGAAAAATCTGAAAAAAATAGGGCTGGTGCGAAACTCTCTGTAATGTATGTGCAAAAATCAGCTAAATTTTGTGACGAGTCTGAGTCAGGTAGAAAAATTCGTGAACACTGCTGGACTGTTCTGGCAGATTGCTGTTTTTGTTGCTTAGTTGATCGACTGTTTAGTTAACCATTGCCAACTCTTGTAAAACTATTTCAGTAGGTATATACTGCTAGGATAACCCCTGGGATGTTGCTGGATCACTTGTTTGTTGATGTGTTACTTGCTTGTGATTGTCTGCTATTGTTTGTTGTTGTTTGATCATATGCATGGGTAGAATCCTATTATCGTAGTTGAATCTTTCTAAGCTTACCTGTGCTAAACCGCAGATGCCTCCCCGCCGTCAGCCCACTGAGTTGGAGCAGCTCATGGCAGCTCAGGCCCAGCTGACCCACGTTATGACTCAGTTCATGGAAGCTCAGAACAACAACAACAATGGAAACAACCAGCCTCAGGGAGATGCTCTCACCAGATTTCTGAGGCTAAAGCTAGCTAAGTTCTCTACTGCAACTGAACCAATGGTTGCTCTCGACTGGTTGCGTTCAGTCAACAAGGATCTGGTAACTGTCGGATGCACTGATGCCGAGAAGGTGAGGTTTGCCGCTCACCTACTGGAGGGACCAGCCGCTTCTTGGTGGGACACATTTCAGATCACCCACCCGCTGGACACTGTGACTTGGGCAATGTTTGAGGAAGGTTTCAGGACCAACCATGTGTCTTCAGGAGTTCTGAGCCTGAAGAGGAAAGAGTTCCGCAACTTGCGCCAAACCAATCGCACCGTGGCTGAGTACATTGAGGAGTTCAACAACATGTCCCGTTATGCACCTGAGGATGTTGACACTGATGCAAAAATGAGGGAGAGATTCCTAGATGGCCTCAGTGATGAGCTTTCAGTGCAGCTACTGGTGGTTTATTGCCCCACTTTCCAGGAGCTTATGGACAAGGCCAGGATCTTGGAAGGGAAGCACAAACAGGTGGAGAACCGCAAGAGAAAGAGCAACAATAACCACTCTGGTTCACACCACAAGTCTCGCACTTCATATGATGGATACTCCAAGCATGGAGGAAGTGACCATGGGAGCCATGACCGCCACCACCATGGAGGCGATGGGCATCATCATGACAACCATAGGAGCAGCCACCACAGCCACAAGGGAGGACACTCTCACCACTCTGGAGGACACGGTGGACATGACCGCAACCGTGATCGCAGCTTTGTGAAGAAGGATCTGAGTGAGGTGACGTGCTTCAAGTGTAAACAGAAGGGACACTATGCTGACAACTATCCGGAGAGGAAAGGAATGAAGCCAACCAACAACGAGAAGGCCACAGTGAACCACATGAATGTGGAGGAGATTCCAGATGAGCCTGACCTTGTGATTGGTAAGTTTCCAATCAAGACTTACCCTGCACTTATACTTTTCGATACTGGTGCATCGCATTCATTCATATCGAGGGCATTTGTGGATAAGTATAAGTTACCTACTGAGTCTATGAAAAGGTCTATTAGAGTGAGTTCACCTGAAGGAGATATGATAGCTAGTGCGGGATGCCGCGATTTAACTGTGAGGATTGGAACACACAACTTCAGTGCACATTTGGTAGTGTTGGAGTCACAGGGATTAGACGTTATTCTGGGTATGGATTGGATGTCTATGCATGGGGGACACATAGATTATGCACAGCGAGCTGTTTCACTCAAAACCCCGGATGGTAAGAGGATTAGATTCAAGTCAGCTGTACGACCAGGAAGGTGTGAGTTGAATTCTCTTAACGGGGTTAGCATGGATACTGTGCCAGTGATTAGGGATTATCCCGATGTGTTTCCGGAAAAACTGCCAGGGATGCCACCTGACAGGGAAGTAGAGTTTTTCATTGACCTGATGCCGGGAACAGGACCAATAGCAAAGAAACCATATAAGATGGATGTGGATGAGCTGAAGGAATTGAAGAAGCAGCTGAAAGAGCAGTTGGACAAGGGATTCATTCAGCCTAGTTCGTCGTCATGGGGTGCACCTGTTCTGTTTGTGGAGAAGAAAGACAGCAGCAAGAGATTAGTAGTGGACTATCGCTCGCTGAATGAAGTAACCATCAAGAACAAGTACCCTCTGCCGAACATAAATGATTTGTTTGATCAACTGGAAGGAGCAAAGGTGTTCAGCAGGATTGATCTGTGATCAGGCTACTTTCAATTGAAGATCCGGGAGGAGGACGTGCCAAAAACCACCTTCACCACTAGGTATGGTTTATATGAGTATACGGTTATGTCTTTTGGACTAACGAATGCCCCGGCATATTTCATGACCATGATGAACAAGGTATTTATGGAGTACTTGGACAAGTTCGTTGTGGTGTTTATTGATGACATACTGATATATTCCAAGGATGATGCTGAGCATGAGAAACATCTGCGACTGATTATGGAGAAACTGAGGGAACACAAGCTGTATGCCAAATTCAGCAAGTGTGAGTTCTGGCTTAACACCGTTGGGTTTCTTGGACACGTAGTGTCAGGAGAAGGAGTCGCTGTTGATCCAAGCAAAGTGACTGTAGTAACTGAGTGGGAAGCACCCAAGAATGCGGGAGAGATTCGAAGCTTTTTGGGACTTGCTGGGTATTATAGGAGGTTCATTGAAAACTTTTCCAAGATTGCTAAGCCGATGACTGAACTTCTGAAGAAAGAGAGGAAGTTTGAATGGTCAGACGTATGTGAAGCCAGCTTTCAGGAACTGAAGCGTCGACTAGTGACCGCGCCTGTTCTGTGTTTACCAGATCTTCAGAAGGACTTCCAAGTGTACTGTGATGCTTCTCGACAGGGACTTGGGAGTGTGCTGATGCAAGATGGGAGAGTAGTGTCATATGCCTCGCGACAACTCAAGCACCATGAGCGGAATTACCCCACACACGACTTGGAGTTAGCGTCAGTGGTTCATGCGCTCAAGGTATGGAGGCATTACTTAATGGGAAAACACTGTGATGTGTACAGCGACCACAAGAGCCTGAAATACATATTTACACAGAAGGAACTGAACATGAGGCAAAGGAGATGGTTGGAACTTATCAAGGACTATGATATGAATCTGCAATACCAACCAGGAAAGGCCAATGTAGTAACAGATGCTCTGAGCCGGAAGGTTTATGCCAATGGATTGACAATTGGTGAATTGCTTGAGGATTTGTGCGAGCAATTCAAGGACCTTAGACTGGAAGTAGTGTCTGAAGGATACTTGGCTACAATGGAAGTCCAACCGACGTTACAGGACAGGATCATGAAGGCTCAGGTAGGAGACAAGGAAATAGAGGAGATAAAGGAAAAGATGAAGGAGAATCGGGAAAAGGATATTCGCGAGGATGAGCATGGTACCTTGTGGTATGGAGACCGATTGTGTGTGCCCAGCGACCCGGAGATAAGGGAGTTGATTCTGCAGGAGGCTCATAACTCGCCATACTCCATACATCCGGGCAACACAAAGATGTATATGGATTTGAAGAGCAGATTTTGGTGGAACAACATGAAGGGAGATATCGCCAAGCATATTGCTCTATGTGATGTATGTAGCCGAGTGAAGGCAGAACACCAGAAGCCAGCAGGACTGCTACAGCCATTGCCCATGCCGGATTGGAAGTGGGATAGAGTGGGGATGGATTTTATCACAGGATTGCCCAGGACCAGGTCAGGATATGACTCCATTTGGGTAGTGGTCGACCATTTGACCAAGGTAGCCCACTTTATACCGATGAAGACGACCTATACGAGTGCAAAGTTGGCCAAGATTTATATGGACAAAATTGTCTGCCTACATGGAGTTCCTAAGAGTATCGTATCTGACAGAGGCACCCAATTTACGTCACACTTTTGGCGCCAGCTACACGAGTCGCTTGGTACTAGACTGGAGTTTAGCACAGCGTTTCACCCACAGACTGATGGACAGACCGAGAGGGTGAATCAAATTTTGGAGGACATGCTGAGAGCTTGCGCTCTGGCTCATGGTTCTAGTTGGGATGAAAATTTGCCATATGCTGAGTTTTCCTACAACAACAGCTATCAAACCAGCATCAAGACGTCACCGTTCGACGTGCTGTACGAGAAACGGTGCCGAACACCATTGCTATGGGATGGAGTAGGAGAACGTCAGTTGTTTGGACCTGATTTGATCAAGGATGCTGAGGAGAAGGTCACCTTGATTAGGGACAGGCTGAAGGTAGCACAATCAAGGCAGAAGAGCTATGCTGACGCCAAGCGCAAGGAAGTGGTGTATGAGATAGGTGATAGAGCATACCTCAGAGTGTCGCCACTTCGTGGAATCAAGAGATTTGGAATTAAGGGTAAGCTGGCACCTCGATTTATTGGACCGTATCGGGTCTTAGCACGCAAAGGAGAAGTTGCTTATCAGTTGGAGTTGCCAGAGTCTCTGTCCGCTGTTCACAATGTGTTCCACGTATCCCAGCTGAAGAAGTGCCATCCGGAGATGATGGATACACCATTGAGAGATACTGTACCGCTAGAGGAGGTTCAGCTTGAGAACGACTTGACCTATGAGGATAAACCGGTCAAGATACTGGAGACAGCGGAGAGGATTACCCGTACCAAGACGATCAGGTTTTGCAAGGTACAGTGGAGCCACCACACCGAAGAGGAAGCCACTTGGGAGCGTGAGGATGACATCCGAGAGGACTACCCGCACCTATTTGCTAGCCGCGTCGAATCTCGAGGACGAGATTCATCTTAAGGGGGTTAGTCTTTTCACATCCCAAATTTTAGATTTGGTCTTGCATAATAGTTTTCCTTGCGCTAAAACTATTTTCCATGCATGCAAACAGTAGCTTTATTGGATAGGATTATGTGGTGTAGCTGTAGCACCAATTCACTTGCCTTGCATACCTTCATGCATCATATTTGTTGCATATGCTTGTGGATTGTTTGTTTATGATTGCAATTGTATCGTGTAGATTGTGACGAGTGCAACGCTTGCTCGTGTGTGGAATGTTCTTCCGCCCGCTACAACCAAGGCAAGTAGATGCTACTTTGTTCATGATATCGTCCTACTATTTTCAATGCATTGTCGTGTATTTTGTAGATGCATGTGTAGGATGATACTATCGCTATGCTATGTCCTATTATGTGGTAGGGCTTTCCTGGTAGATGAACCACCGTTGGTAGATGTGCTTAGCCATGCTATGTTGAACGAGGGCCGGGTTACATCATTGAGACTTGTTTCTAAAAGTATTGGTTTGTGAAAACTAAAACAACCTAATCAATGAATCTCCTGGGTGTGATGGTATTGATAATTTTTGGTGGTTTCATTACGGAAAGGCACCCAGGTATCGAGAGAAATTGATTGGCTTCTTTATTGTGTAGCTTACATGTACAACCATGTGCCAATAATGGAATGGGCGGTTGGTTGGACTTAGTAGATTGTGGTGACCCGAACCCGCGTATCCAGAGATGTAGAATTTTGGTAGGTTGTACCGGTGCGCGTCGGGATTGGGGAGCTACTTCCCGAACGGTCTCTTCTTGGACTTCTCCCTATCATCACCCAACATGATAGTGATGGTACGAGCTGGGCTGGCCAAGTCACATGGGTAAAGTGTACTAACCCCTGCAGGGTGTATAATCTAATCGATTAGCCGTGTCCCCGGTTATGGACAACTGAGTTGCTTGATATTGATTCCATGACATGTTTCTCACTCATTCAAATTTCATAATTGTTTTAATACTGTTGGGTTAACTTAATTGGGATCTTTTCAAAGAAAATCAAAACTGTTGATGAAAGTAGGACAAATGTATTTGCAAATGCAAGCCAGACACAGCTCCACTTGCCAAATATGCATGTAGATGTTAGCACTATTGTCTCTTTTACTAGCTCTACTTGCCATACATTCCATGTATTGACCCTTCGGGGCTGCTACGTTTCATGTTGCAGGATATTCCGATTCTGAGTAATCGATATAGGCCATAGTACTCCACTCGGCACTTGTTCACTTGTGGGCAATTTGAAGAATGGAGGATTTGCTTTATTTATGTTGCTACCTGAATAATTTGAGCTAGCCTTGAGCTAAGCTTTTATTGTAATAATGGTACTCTGGATCTTCGTTATTTATGATACACGAATATTTTGCTATGTTATTCATCTTATTCTATTGTGGGCCAATGAACCGATCCAGGGATTGGCATGTCACATAGAAGCCACGGTCTTTTCAGAACCGGGGTGTTACATGGGTCCTTCAACTTTGTTTTCTGGGCATTCATTTGCATAATTCCCCATCTTCTTGCACTTGAAAAATTCAACCTGACTAAGATCCTTCTTGACAGGCTGGCTTTCGCTGCCACTTCCACTTCCATTGTGGTGGTTCTTGTACCCACTCGTGTGATTCTTGTACTTGTCATTGTCATGACTACGGTAATGCTTGTTGTCATGATGACGGTTGTAGTTGTGGTGTTTTTTGTACTTTCCATGCTTGTGGGATCCAGAATTCCCACTATCATCATAATGGGAACGCTTGTAAGACGATCTCGAGCTGTGCTTGTCAGAGTGCTTCCTCTTTTTGCTTTCGACCTGTTTCATCTTGCTCTCCAAGATGGCAGCCTTGTCACAAAGTGATTGATAAGTGGGGACATAGGCCATAGCTAACTGCAGGTTCAATTCGTCGTTCAATCCTTCAAGGAACTTTTCTTTCGTCTTAGCATCAGTGACAACTTCATCCGGTGCATAACGCGCCAGATTGTTGAACTGCTCAATCTACTCAGCCATGCTGCGGTGGCGCTGCTTCAAGTTATGAAATTCCTTGTTCTTCCAACTCATCACTCCGGATGAGATGTGAGCAGTACGGAAACCATCTTCAAAAATAGCCCATGTCACATCCTAAATGGGAGTGGTGATCTGGAAGTTATCCCACCAAGTAGCTGATGGTCCTTCCAACAAGTGTGTCGCGAACCTTGCTTTCTCTTCATCAGTACAACCCACAGTTACTAAATCCTTGTTCATTGAGCGTAGACAATCATTGGCCACCATAGGATCAGTAGTTCCTGAGAACTTTGTTGGCCTTAGTCTTAAGAATCTGGTCAGCATGTCAAAACCCGGTGGGTTTTTCTGATTGTTGTTGTTGTTGTTGTTCTGATTCTGTATGAACGTGGTCATCATCTGCATTAGCTGCATCTGAGCTGTCATCATGCTGCATCTCAGGGGTGATATTGTTGTTGTTAGGGTTGGGATTGGCACGTCGGGGAGGCATCTGTGGTTTTCAATAAGGATAAGAGTGAGATACCCATATATGCTTAACACGCACAATACATCACATAGACAATCACCAAGCATGCATCATAATAATAAAAGTTCAACCACATAGACAACAAGTTTTGAAAAGTAAACACACCCATAGCAAGCCATCCACATGTTGGATGGTCATTGCGACTCAATAATCATAAGCATGGTAAATAAAAGGTAAATGAGTAGTCATCCCTACTCCTCTGCATCAACCTCCTCGTCGACAAGTGTAAGACCTGCATTCTCCATAGCGGTCTTGTATTCATCGACATTGGTAGTCAAGGCCTCTACTTTGGCTTTGAGAGCCCTCTTTTGTGAACGAAGTCTCTCAATCACCACCTGCTGATGCTCGAGCTCAAAGTCCTTGGCCTCTACTTCTGCAGTCATGTCTCGAATCCTCTTGTTCCTATCTTGGACTCTCTTGTCTTGACTCTTGAACTTTCTATCCTGACTCTCAAACTTGGCCTCCATTTCCTTGACTATCTCATCTTGCTACGCGAAGAGCTTGTCCTTCTCGTGAAGATGCACCTGGAGTTCGTCATTGCTAAGCATGACGTTGGTTCTATCAGTATCTAGGTGCCTAAGAAGAACCTCTAAGTCCTGGAGGTATAGACGAATCGGCTCTGCTGTCTCTCTAGCAGTATCCTCGAAGTCAATGGCCTCACCATCCTCGTCACGTATACCGAAGGCGTGGAAGTGAGTACCTCTAATCTCCCGAGAGTGTCTCCCTAGCAAACGTCCAAGCAAATCCTGCATGACTACCTCTAGGCCTCTCTCCTTGTCATCATGCATGAGCTTGAAGGTGATAGCCTCCGTGGCTCAAGGCCCGTGCCGAGTAACCTTGAAGCCCCAAAAGTCCTTCCTCTCGAACTTGGTGACGGGAAGCATCATGATGGTAGGAAGTGGGAGATTGAGCACACTAGTGAGCTCAATAAGACGAGTGCCAAAACGAGTTCCCTTGCACTCTTCAGCCGTGCTGATAGTAACATTAGGCATCTATTATATAAGATAGAAAAGTTAGAATCAACATACATAGAGATGAATCACAAAACAAGGCATCACATGCATATCTTTGACAATCAAAACACACAATTCATGGCATACATAAAACCATTACAAGCATCCAAGGTTCAACTTATTTTAGACAACATTTGGGAAAATAAAATGATAAGTGTGGTGGTCCAACTAACGAAGTACGTTACAATCCCATCTCACTTGTCAAGTTGGCTAACAGGGCATCCCTAGAGGCAATCTGTCGATCCTGATCACATGACTCCATTTCTAAGTCTCTGATGTCCTTTCTTAAACGTTGGTTGGTAGCCTCTAACTCTTGGGTATGCTTCTTTTCTTCCCTTAGGTCATTCTGGGTGTTGAGCATTCTACACTTGATTCTATCACCAAGCTCTTTGATGGCCTTCCAAGATGCATCCCTTGTGGAATCAAAGAATGTGGTGTGCATCACTGAGTTGGTGACCATACAGAATCCTGACTCCTTGTGGTTGTCTTCCTTGTTTTTATACAAGTGAAGTTGCACCCACCAGTACTCAACTCCTTCATCCATCACGGGAAAACCTTTGTACACAGCTGCACCATGTATTCCCATGGGGAATTCTCTCTCACATTCCAAAGTCATAGTCATGAGTGGTCCCTTCCTCACGGCTTCGTTGATGGAGTTCATCTAGAAATAGAGATGAGAAAGAAGATTAGAAAAGTTTAGGAAAGAAAAGACAAGTGTGGAAGTAGTTGAAAATTTTCCTTAGTGGTTTCCAATCCTAGGGTCATAATCCTATAGGCAACATAATTCTCTGATACCATCTGTAAGATCCCTCCGTTTATAAAGGTAAGGATCCCTGTGATTGCAATGCTAGTCCCTGGATCAATGCTAGCATCCACAGTTTAAGATGAAGTACACAGAAACAAAGGTCATTATTACATATCGTTCCAGAGACAAACATAGTCTTTTACAAACTCCATGGCCACATGCCTAATACAAGAGTTCAAATATATAATAAGATAAATGAGTCTTCATCTTCATGTGCCACATGCAAGCATGTTGAGTGTAGACTCATAACCCCTAGTCACCATCAGAATAACCTGCAACATCACAAGTTACAGCCACAGTGGGTCAATACATTGGAATAGTATTGGCAAGTGGTACCTTAGTATAATATTGGCATCTAGATACTATATGCATTTTGGCTAAGTGTAGTTTAGGCTTGCTTTGCTCAAAATAGGTTTTACCTATCAGTTGAAAACACTAATTTTTTCTTTGACAAAACTTTCCCAAGGATCCACCAATAGACATTGGTGAACCTTTACCCTTATTCACCCACAAGTTTTAACTTAGAAATTCGGATGAGGAGATTCTTGATAGCTTCCATGTCTTGATGCTCAAGTTGTCCAATACCAGGGACATGGCTAAGCACTTAGATTCTTCCATCTGCAGAGGTTGTGCACTTTCCCCACAAGACTTGATTTTCACCAAGACATGACCTTTCAGAAGCCTTCCCTTAGACCAAATGGACGTGTTCCAACCTATCATCCCACTACCACCAACTGTCCAAATGGCTAAGTTATTGCAACCTATGTGATCCAGGCAGAGCCCATATTGCCATGTGGCTGCACTAGAAGCTTCTTAACATTTGGCCTCTCAAATCCCTTTGTTCCTGGGTGGCTTTCCACAAGTGAGATACACAAGTTAAACCATAGAAATGGGCCTTGTGTAACCATCCAACATAAAACATTATGTCCATTCCACCCAGGTGATTCATTCACTTAGTTGTTTTATTAAGCAAAACACAAGTCCAATGACTTAGAAATATTTTTAGATAACATGGATATATACCACCCTTGGATAACATGGATATATTTTTAGATAACATGGATAAATGGACGCGCTCCAAACCTATCATTCCACTACCACCAACTGTCCAAATGGCTAAGTTATTGCAACCTATATGATCTAGGTAGAGCCCATAATGCCATGTGGTTGCACTAGAAGCTTCTTAACATTTGGCATCTCAAATCCCTTTGTTCCTGGGTGGCTTTCCACAAGTGAGATACACAAGGTAAACCATAGAAATGGGCCTTCTGTAACCACTTAACACAAACCATTCTTTCCATTCCACCCAGGTGTTTCATTCACTTAGTTGTTTTATTAAGCAAAAACACAAGATATTTCACATAATATGAATATATAACCACCCTTGGTTGCTACTAGCTAGGCTAAGCATGGCAATGGTAAGCATCTTAACTTAGAGAAATTTCTAACAATTCTACAACTACTAGGATTTCCCAAGCATAGCATATAGATCAAAATATTCCTGCAAGTCCTATACAAAATATTTCTAGTGCATAGTTGAAAAACATAGGAATAAAATCATGAAGCACCACTTGCCTTGGTAGTTTGGGGAGTAGCAACGATCTTCACAATCACAATCACTATTTGCACCAAAATCTACACATAAAATAATGGCACAAAATCACATACAAAATATATACAAACAAAAATATATGTATGCATGCAAATGCCATGTGATGATTTTTCTACACCAAACAAGACAAGTGAACAGTACGGAAACATAAACAAGTCCAAGATATTCCAAATAAACCTTATTTGATCCTTAAAACATTTTTCAAATAATTTGTATAATCAAAATAAGCCTACACAAGTTTCTTCATAAACAACCATTTTTATAGAGGCAAAATATTAAACACATTGCATAAACCGATGGGATTTTCTCTCCTAATTCCAATGATATAAAATTTGTAAAATTTGAACATGTGGATCAAAAGTTATGAATTTTACAAGTTTGGTTAACTAATAGATCAAATTTCTGTTTTTAAATTCAAACACAGGCCACGTGGCGCTCTATGATTTGTCGGTACCGTTTCACGCGGATCGACTAGTGTGGACCGCACGATCTAAATGAAATCGCACGGCCAGATCTGACCCGTACCCCTTCATTAAGTGATTATATCAGATTCGTTGGATCTAGATCTAACGGTCCTGGACCATGCGACCAAAGTTCGGCGGCGCTGGCGATGGTGGAGCGGCGGCGCTCTGTCAGCGACGCTCCGGCAAAAACAAGAGGAGATGGTATGTGTGGCGTGGCTTACCAGACTCGCACAGTCACAAGGAAGCTCAACGTGGTCTTCGTTGGCGAAGGGGCGCACCATGGAGATCGTGGGGGCTCGTCGGAGTTGTGCATGGCGTCTTGTGCTTGCAGATGTCGACGTTGCCGAGGTTCTGGGTTTCCCTAGCAAGAGTCCGTGGTTTTAGCAGCTGCGCAAAGACAATGCGAATCCGACAGTATGCATGCGGGGTCAAGGGGCATTTGATTCATACCGCTATTGCTCGTCGGAGTTGAGCGGCGGCTCTGGTGGTTGCGAGCGTGAACGAAGAAGGTGACCTGGGTCACGAGCAGGCAAACCAGGGGTGTTAGCAGCTGCACAAGGACGTGGCAGTCACGCTCGTTTGAACCAGAAGCACAGGGGCGGTCGGAGCTTACCGGAATTGCCCGCCGGAGTGGCTCGGTACAGCGGCGATGCAAGTGAGATTGTGGGTAGCCTGGTGGCGGAATGGAGGCGCTGAGTGGGGGGAAATGGTCGTGATGTAGAGGGTGTTAAATAGCCAGGAGGGGGCAGCGATTACGCGCTGCATCAATGGGAATTAAGCAGGCAGTGACTGCGGCGAGGTAACGGCAGAGCGCCTCGGCCTCGTGTTGATTGAGGACAAAGCTGACGAGGCGCGGTGGGGTCGAGCTGTCAGCGGGTGGGTGCACGCGGGCGTGGTGAGGAAAGGCAGAGACAGAGGTGGACCGGGTGGGCTGCTTTGCCTGCTGGGCTGGATTGGTGGCGCCAGGACTAGTTGGGTTTTCTAAACCTTTTTCTTTTTCTAATTTGATTTTCTGGAATCATTTTCAAATGAATTCAAAAGCATTTGAATTTCAAATCTTTCTGGCCTTTTGTAAAAATGAATCCTGTATAATTTTGAGTATAAAACCATGCTGCTTTGCTAGACTTGCATAGTTCCTTTGAAATTTTTTAAAACAAAAGTGTCTTAGCACTTGGTTTCATAAAGATTTGAAAAGATTTTTAAAACCATATTAGTTTTGGAAATTTCTGTCCAAACTTTAACATTCAACCAAAACAATCCTATGAACTCATTCAATGGTTTTAAATAAATATTCTCTCTCTTGAGAGTGGCATTAGATCAATGCTTGCCCACATAAAATAATAGCACTTAGTGTTTCTGTTTTCTTGAAATGAGTTTGAAATTGATCCCTAAATGATATGCATGCATGAATGATATGCAAATGTTGAAAACATGATTTTAGGGATGTTACACCACCTTTATAAGGTAAGGATCCATGTGATTGCAATGCTAGTCCCTGGATCCAATGCTAGCATCCATAGTATTTTATAACTCCATAGCCAAAGGCTAGTACAAGAGTTCATAACATAAGTAAAATAATGTAAAGTCTTCATCTTCATGTGCCACAGGCAAGCATGTTGAGTGTAGACTCATAACCCTTGTAACATCCCCAACCTTTAAATAAGGTAGGGTCCCCTGTGTTTACAATGCTAGTCCCTGGATCAATAGCTAGCATCCATAGTTTAGATGTAATATCAAGAAACAAAGGTCATAATACAACTTTATAACCAGGAATAAAATAATTTTATTACATCAAACATAGCTCATTGGCTATTTACATTACATTGCAGCGGAATAACTATAGTCGTGGGTCCTTCATCTTCAATGTGCCACAGGCAGATGTTGGTTGTAGACTTTGTAATCCTAATCAATCAATCTTCACTAAAATCAATCAAACCTGCAACATTAAAAGTTACAGCCACAAGGGTCAATACATTTGAATTGTATTGGCAAGTGATACTTTGGTAGTATAGTGGAGTCTAACATCTATATGCATTTGGCTAAGTGGAGTTGAGGCTTGCATTGCTCAAAATAGATTTTTTCCTATCATTTTGAAAATACTAAGTGTTTGTTTGGCAAAAACTTTCCCAAGGCATCTACCAATCAAAGACTGAAGATCCTTTCCAAGGCATCTACCAATCAATGACTGAAATGCTTGGCAAAATCATTTTTCCCAATCTAAGATTTCAAGATCCTTGTACCAAGCCATCTCTCCATCAAAGATTGAAGCATTCACACAACCCTTGTTCACCCACAAGTTTTATTTAGAAATTGGAGTGATGAGATTCTTGATTGCTTCCATGTCTTGATGCTCAAATTGTCCTTTTCCAGGGACATGGCTAAGTACTTAGGTTTTTCACTCTGCAGAGGTGGCGCACTTTTCCCACAAGACTTGGTTTCCCAAGACAAGATCTTTCAGAAGCCTTCCCTTAGACCATCATGGACGCGCTCCAACCTATCAAACACTACCACCCACTGTCCATATGGCTAAGTTCTTGCAACCTATATGATCATGGCAGAGCCCATATTGCCAAGTGGTTGCACTTGAAGCTTCTCAACATTTGACATCTCAAATCTCTTTGTTCCTGGGTGGCCATCCACAAGTGAGATACACAAGGTTCACCAGTCCTCTGGCCTTGTGTAACCACTCAACACAAACCATTCCTTCCATTCCACCCAGGTGATTCATTAACTTAGTTGTTTTATTAAACAAAACACAAGTCCTTAGACTTAGAATATTTTCCATAGTGTGAATATATATTCCACCCAAGTTTTCTATTAGCTAGGCTAAGCTTGGTAGTAATAGGATTCTTAACTTAGGAAAATCCTACTAAGGATTCATCTACTAGGTTTTCCTGTAGCAAGGTCTATACTTAGCAAAATAAAAACCATGCAAGTTTTACTTAGCAAAAACACTAATGCATAGTGAAAATAATGGGATAATGATATGAAGCATCACTTGCCTTTTTGGTAGAGGGTATAGGTTCACTCCCTTGTCCTTGCAACAATCACACTCTTCAAGTCACTACAAACAATCAAGCAAGGCACAAACTCAATCTACCAATCAAGCAAAACAACACACACAAAACAACAAAGTCAAAGAAATGCATGCAAGCATGCCAAGCTTTGCTTTGTTTGTAAAAGTGGTTCCTAGTGGGTCATAGACTTTTGGGTACATCTAATGGTCATTTTGCAAAGTGGCAAGGCCATTTGCAAAAGGGTCTCTATTAGGTTTCCTAAACTTTGTAAGATCCAAATTGGACATTTACCAAAGTGGCAAAGTTGTTAGCAAAAGGTTTCACCTCAAAACCATTTCAAACAAGACACCTATTTGGTCATTTTATGTGGTGAAGGAATATTTTTCCTAAGGCCTTAACCTATAGGGTTCACCAAATGAGTTGCTATTGCAAAACTTGGTGTTTGGGTCAGTAGGTTTGGTCCAAAACATTTTCTCAAAGTTTTCTTTATGAAAGCATTTTCATAAACAAAACAATGGTTTTTAATTAGCTAGAAATGGACTAAACCAATTAATCCATTCTAAACTTTTCAAAAATCATTTTCCAAAACATAGGTTGGGTCCTAGGGTCAGTAAGGTCACAATAAACTAATTGGCAAAGGTTTTAACCCTAAAAACATTTTTAAGCAATTTTTCTAATGTTAGCAAGCACACAAAAGAATCTGCAAAGTTAAACAAGTTAACAGGTACTATTTGCTAAACTAAGGGCAGGGTTGGCTAGGGTTTGTCTTGTTGATTCCAACGACATCAAATTTGTAATTTTTGGACGTGTGGATCCAAAGATACAAGGGTTTGAAGTTTGCAACAGTTTCTGTTTTCAAATTCTGTTTTAAACCTAACAGGCGACACGCGGCGTGATATCATTGGTCGATACCGGTTCGGCCGGATCGTGGCTGTGGAGCGTTGGATCTAAGTTAAATCGTGCGGTCCAGAGGACATACCTCTTCGCGACTAAGTGAACTAATCTTGATCGCTAGATATAGATCGAACGGCTGCTAACAATCAGACCATCAACTGGCGGCGCTGCGGTGGCTAACGGCGGCGGAGCGGTCGGTCGATGACGGAGCTGATGCTACAGAGGGTGAGGGAGAAAGAGGAGTAGCTCACCGGGCTCAGGGGATCACGGTGATGCTCGACGTACTCGCGGTTGGTCAAGGGGCGCTCGGGAACGGCTACGATTGCTCGTCGGAGTGGAGGACGACGTCGGGTGCGTCGGGTGGTCGTCGTGGACGTCGCTGTGGATCACCCCAAGGCGAGGCGAAGACACGGTTAGATTCATAGGGTCAAGACAGAGTCGTGTGCGTGAACGAGAGGTAGAGGGGCGGCCGGAAACTACCTGTGGGCTCGCCGGAGATGAAGCAGACGGCGGCGGCGAGTCGAGCTTGATGGAGTCGAGGTTCTGGGGCACTCGCGTTTGAACGGAGAGCACGGACAGAAGCGCCAGGGAGTGGGGAAGCTGCTAGGGTGCTTAGGGATGCAAGGGGCGGTGGGGTTTCGTCAGAATCGTCACCGGAACATCATCGGACAGAGGCGGTGTGCGGCGCAATTCGCTCAGCCTGGGGGCAAGTCGAGGTGTGAGGTCTGGGGGAAAGGGAGGAGGAGGAGCAGGCGGTTAAATGGGCGTTGTCACGGCGAGGAATAAACGCGGCGTTAACGCGAATTGATCTCGGCATTCAAAGACAGCAACGGCAGCGAGAGGGGAGGCTCGGTCAGTGGCGGGTGAGGAGGATGAACAAGGCTAGTGGGGTCCAACGGTCAGTGGGGGAAGGATGAGGGAACGGGGTCCACTTGTCATCTGCTTAGCGGGTTCCTTTCGCGGTGAAGAAAAACGGTTCAGGGGAAATAAGAGGAGGTGGGTCCGCTTGGCAGTGAAGGAAAAGGGAGTGGGGGTGGGTCCTGGTTGTCATTGACTCAGTGGGTCAGAAAGTTGGTGCCAAACTTTTATTCGAGGAGAAAACTGGGCTGGTTTTGCTGGGCCTTAGTGGGCTGCTGTTGGGCTAGTTGGGCTGCTCTATTTTTTTCTGTCTGCTTTCTTTTCCTTTTCTAATTCTTTTTCTGTTTTGAATTTCAATCAATTTTCAAACAACAAACAAGGTTCAAACAATTCAAACAAAACACTCAACTTTGTACTTGAATTTGGTTCTGTTTAGAAACATAATCCAAATCTCAAAATAAAATAATATTTTTATTTATTTTAAGATCCAAATAATTAAATAAAATGGATCTTTAGTTTTGAGTTTTATTTAATAAAATTTCCATTTGAAATCCAATTATTTTCAAAACCAAACCAGAAGGTTTTATTTGAAAAATAAAAGAATACTTGGAAACTTATTTAAATAAATAAATAAGTTTTGGTGTTTTAATTAAAATGGGAAAGCCTTTACTTAAATAAAATTGGATATTTAAATCCTTATTATTTTATTTAAATAATTCTTTACTCATTTTAATCAAAGCAAAACCTTTTAATAAAAGATTTCAAAGTAGTAATAAAATACTTGGTGTTCATTTAAAATGGGAAAAGCCTTTACTTAAATAAAATTGGATATTTAAATCCTTATTATTTTATTTAAATAAACTTTTACTCATTTTATCAAAACAAAATATTTTATTACAAAAGTTTGGCCAAAATTAATTTGGCTCACCTTTTCATTTGAAAACAAAGTCTTTTATTAAAAGATCCAAATAGTATTTCCAAAACAATTTATTTTTCCTTTATTAAATGTTTATCTTTTTAATCCCTTTAGGATTATAATTGTTCACCAATTGGTATGGCTTTTGGTAAGGGCTTTATTGTCTTTGGAAATTCAATTTCCTTATCTTAATATATTCACAAGATTTTGTCTATGGTTCCAAACTAAGTGAAACCAATCTCTATGGTCTTTCTTTATCCTTTGTGAATATTTGTTGATCAACTTTGGTATGGATCAAATCCATAGATTTGGAGATAACTTGGAAAATAATTTCCTTCCATTAGGGTTTAGGGATTTGGATTTATGTTCCAAGTGTTCAAATTTCCAGATACATTCATTGAGGAATGCATTTCCCTTGATTTGGATTTGTTGAATTCAAACTTTAGGCAAAGTTTGTTCAAGATGGGATTTCAGTTTCCTTTTAGAAACAAAAGTTTCTTTTCACCCTGATTTTCAACAAAGATTTATTTTGTTTATTTAATTTTCACATTACAAGATTTGGAAAATCTTGGGATGTGACAGGCTACCACCCTTAAAATAAATCTCGTCCCGAGATTTGGGGAGGCTAGGGTTACAAGTTGGCTCAAACAGCTAGGGTACTACCACCCTTAAAAATTTTCCAACTAAACTACATCTTGGCTTGCTTGGAATCTTGAGGAAAACTTCTTCTTGGAAAACTTCTGCTTAGTGTCCTTTGTTTCTATGCTTGACTCATGGGCCAAGGTTGAGATCCTTCATAGGCTTGTTTATCTTGTTCTTCATCTTTTCTGGACAATTGCTTACATAGTGTCCTGGTTCCTTGCAATTGAAACAGTGGATATCTTGGAGTTCTTTACGTTGCTCTTGTGGACAAGTTGCTACGTAGTGGCCTGGTTCCTTGCAGTTGTTGCACACTACTTGGTCGATCTCTTTATTCTTCGGGTTCTCTGGGCATCCACTGGGGTAGTGTCCCATTTCCTTACATTTACGACATTGCACAAGGCTCATGTCTTGCTTTGGTTTCTTGGGCTTCTTTGATACTTTGAATTGGGTTGTCTTGTTTGGAGGTATGAGTGGTTCTTTTCCTTTGGTAGACTTGGATCTGTCTTGTTGCCTTTGTTCAACAATGGCATAGGTGGGGCATTGAGTAGGTACATGGTCGTTTCCTTCACAAAGGTAACAAGTAACTTGAGACGTGGGGCATTGGCCAACTGGATGTTCCTCTTCACAATTGGGGCATTGATCTTCATGCTCCTTGGAAGTGTGATCCTTGTCTCCACAAATAATGCAAGCTGGGGCTCCATCTAGAATAATATTCTTGTCATCCTTGTTGTCATACACTCTTTTGGGATAGTTTTCTTCCATGCTGATCATTTGATTAGTCACCTTAAGCATCAGTTGGGATTGTTCTTCCAAAAACTTTTGCAAGGTAGGGTATTTATCACTATTGTTGGCTATGAACTGAGTTGTTAGTTGTTTCAACTGGTGTTGGGTTGCTAGGAGTTCTCTCATGTTGATCTCTTGGTTGTTGTTGATGTCATCATCCTTGATGCTGGAGTCTCTTGGAGAAGTCATCTGTTTGGGGTTGAAGGGGGATTAGAATAGGCAAAAGGTTTTTCTAAGAAGTCAATTCTAATCACACACATCACAAATCACACAAGCAATGTGCAAGCAATCACAAACAAACACTCCACTCAAAAACAGTTTCAAGCACATACTTAGGCAACAAAATATTTTTGTTACACCACATAAGTTGGTGGGTTTGACTTAACTAAAATATGGTGGTCCATCTATATGGTTCACTTGTGATCTTTCCATCCTTCTTGGTTGATTCTTCTTGAATGAGATCTTTGTATCCGTGGAGAATTCTTGTGTCTTGGTCACAAAACTTCAAAGATGTTGATGGATCCTTCTAAGTTGTGTTTCCTTAGTCTTCAAGTCTTGAGTATCATTTCTTGTCTTACTTGTAGTTTTTAATGATATCCAAGTTGGAAGTCTTTGGAGAACATGATGAAGATGTTGAAGTCACTTGAAGAAGTTGAAGTCATTAGAGTTGAAAGTGTTGAAGAAGTCCTTTGCACATAGTGTAGTCTTTGGTCATGGGGTAGGCTTTTCCATCAAGTTTTGAAGTAGAAGAGAAGTAGAGTTGAAACCAAAATGGTTGAGGAAAGAGTTTACAAGATTGTTTTTGGTAAATAAGTTTTGGAACAAATACAACTCCTATTTTTTTCTAAGGGGTTTTGTCCAATCCTAGGGTTACAAATCCTACAGGCAACACAATGCTCTGATACCATCTGTAACATCCCCAACCTTTAAATAAGGTAGGGTCCCCTGTGTTTACAATGCTAGTCCCTGGATCAATAGCTAGCATCCACAGTTTAGATGTAATATCAAGAAACAAAGGTCATAATACAACTTTATAACCAGGAATAAAATAATTTTATTACATCAAACATAGCTCATTGGCTATTTACATTACATTGCAGCGGAATAACTATAGTCGTGGGTCCTTCATCTTCAAAGTGCCACAGGCAGATGTTGGTTGTAGACTTTGTAATCCTAATCAATCAATCTTCACTAAAATCAATCAAACCTGCAACATTAAAAGTTACAGCCACAAGGGTCAATACATTTGAATTGTATTGGCAAGTGATACTTTGGTAGTATAGTGGAGTCTAACATCTATATGCATTTGGCTAAGTGGAGTTGAGGCTTGCATTGCTCAAAATAGATTTTTTTCCTATCATTTTGAAAATACTAAGTTTTTGTTTGGCAAAAACTTTCCCAAGGCATCTACCAATCAAAGACTGAAGATCCTTTCCAAGGCATCTACCAATCAATGAATGAAGTGCTTGGCAAAATCATTTTTCCCAATCTAAGATTTCAAGATCCTTGTACCAAGCCATCTCTCCATCAAAGATTGAAGAATTCACACAACCCTTGTTCACCCACAAGTTTTATTTAGAAATTGGAGTGATGAGATTCTTGATTGCTTCCATGTCTTGATGCTCAAATTGTCCTTTTCCAGGGACATGGCTAAGTACTTAGGTTTTTCACTCTGCAGAGGTGGTGCACTTTTCCCACAAGACTTGGTTTCCCAAGACAAGATCTTTCAGAAGCCTTCCCTTAGACCATCATGGACGCGCTCCAACCTATCAAACACTACCACCCACTGTCCATATGGCTAAGTTCTTGCAACCTATATGATCATGGCAGAGCCCATATTGCCAAGTGGTTGCACTTGAAGCTTCTCAACATTTGACATCTCAAATCTCTTTGTTCCTGGGTGGCCATCCACAAGTGAGATACACAAGGTTCACCAGTCCTCTGGCCTTGTGTAACCACTCAACACAAACCATTCCTTCCATTCCACCCAGGTGATTCATTAACTTAGTTGTTTTATTAAACAAAACACAAGTCCTTAGACTTAGAATATTTTCCATAGTGTGAATATATATTCCACCCAAGTTTTCTATTAGCTAGGCTAAGCTTGGTAGTAATAGGATTCTTAACTTAGGAAAATCCTACTAAGGATTCATCTACTAGGTTTTCCTATAGCAAGGTCTATACTTAGCAAAATAAAAACCATGCAAGTTTTACTTAGCAAAAACACTAATGCATAGTGAAAATAATGGGATAATGATATGAAGCATCACTTGCCTTTTTGGTAGAGGGTATAGGTTCACTCCCTTGTACTTGCAACAATCACACTCTTCAAGTCACTACAAACAATCAAGCAAGGCACAAACTCAATCTACCAATCAAGCAAAACAACACACACAAAACAACAAAGTCAAAGAAATGCATGCAAGCATGCCAAGCTTTGCTTTGTTTGTAAAAGTGGTTCCTAGTGGGTCATAGACTTTTGGGTACATCTAATGGTCATTTTGCAAAGTGGCAAGGCCATTTGCAAAAGGGTCTCTATTAGGTTTCCTAAACTTTGTAAGATCCAAATTGGTCATTTACCAAAGTGGCAAAGTTGTTAGCAAAAGGTTTCACCTCAAAACCATTTCAAACAAGGCACCTATTTGGTCATTTTATGTGGTGAAGGAATATTTTTCCTAAGGCCTTAACCTATAGGGTTCACCAAATGAGTTGCTATTGCAAAACTTGGTGTTTGGGTCAGTAGGTTTGGTCCAAAACATTTTCTCAAAGTTTTCTTTATGAAAGCATTTTCATAAACAAAACAATGATTTTTAATTATCTAGAAATGGACTAAACCAATTAATCCATTCTAAACTTTTCAAAAATCATTTTCCAAAACATATGTTGGGTCCTAGGGTCAGTAAGGTCACAATAAACTAATTGGCAAAGGTTTTAACCCTAAAAACATTTTTAAGCAATTTTTCTAATGTTAGCAAGCACACAAAAGAATCTGCAAAGTTAAACAAGTTAACAGGTACTATTTGCTAAACTAAGGGCAGGGTTGGCTAGGGTTTGTCTTGCTGATTCCAACGACATCAAATTTGTAATTTTTGGACGTGTGGATCCAAAGATACAAGGGTTTGAAGTTTGCAAAAGTTTCTATTTTCAAATTCTGTTTTAAACCTAACAGGCAACACGCGGCGTGATATCATTGGTCGATACCGGTTCGGCCGGATCGTGGCTGTGGAGCGTTGGATCTAAGTTAAATCGTGCGATCCAGAGGACATACCTCTTCGCGACTAAGTGAACTAATCTTGATCGCTAGATATAGATTGAACGGCTGCTAACAATCAGACCATCAACTGGCGGCGCTGCGGTGGCTAACGGCGGCGGAGCGGTCGGTCGATGACGGGGCTGGTGCTACAGAGGGTGAGGGAGAAAGAGGAGTAGCTCACCGGGCTCAGGGGATCACGGTGATGCTTGACGTACTCGCGGTTGGTCAAGGGGCGCTCGGGCACGGCTGCGATTGCTCGCCGGAGTGGAGGACGGCGTCGGGTGCGTCGGGTGGTCGTCGTGGACGTCGCTGTGGATCACCCCAAGGCGAGGCGAAGACACGGTTAGATTCATAGGGTCAAGACAGAGTCGTGTGCGTGAACGAGAGGTAGAGGGGCGGCCGGAAACTACCTGTGGGCTTCGCCGGAGATGAAGCAGACGGCGGCGGCGAGTCGAGCTTGATGGAGTCGAGGTTCTGGGGCACTCGCGTTTGAACGGAGAGCACGGACAGAAGCGCCAGGGAGTGGGGAAGCTACTAGGGTGCTTAGGGATGCAAGGGGCGGTGGGGTTTCATCGGAATCGTCACCGGAACATCATCGGACAGAGGCGGTGTGCGGCGCAATTCGCTCAGCCTGGGGGCAAGTCGAGGTGTGAGGTCTGGGGGAAAGGGAGGAGGAGGAGCAGGCGGTTAAATGGGCGTTGTCACGGCGAGGAATAAACGCGGCGTTAACGCGAATTGATCTCGGCATTCAAAGACAGCAACGGCAGCGAGAGGGGAGGCTCGGTCAGTGGCGGGTGAGGAGGATGAACAAGGCTAGTGGGGTCCAACGGTCAGTGGGGGAAGGATGAGGGAACGGGGTCCACTTGTCATCTGCTTAGCGGGTTCCTTTCGCGGTGAAGAAAAACGGTTCAGGGGAAATAAGAGGAGGTGGGTCCGCTTGGCAGTGAAGGAAAAGGGAGTGGGGGTGGGTCCTGGTTGTCATTGACTCAGTGGGTCAGAAAGTTGGTGCCAAACTTTTATTCGAGGAGAAAACTGGGCTGGTTTTGCTGGGCCTTAGTGGGCTGCTGTTGGGCTAGTTGGGCTGCTCTATTTTTTTCTGTCTGCTTTCTTTTCCTTTTCTAATTCTTTTTCTGTTTTGAATTTCAATCAATTTTCAAACAACAAACAAGGTTCAAACAATTCAAACAAAACACTCAACTTTGTACTTGAATTTGGTTCTTTTTAGAAACATAATCCAAATCTGAAAATAAAATAATATTTTTATTTATTTTAAGATCCAAATAATTAAATAAAATGGATCTTTAGTTTTGAGTTTTATTTAATAAAATTTCCATTTGAAATCCAATTATTTTCAAAACCAAACCAGAAGGTTTTATTTGAAAAATAAAAGAATACTTGGAAACTTATTTAAATAAATAAATAAGTTTTGGTGTTTTAATTAAAATGGGAAAGCCTTTACTTAAATAAAATTGGATATTTAAATCCTTATTATTTTATTTAAATAATTCTTTACTCATTTTAATCAAAGCAAAACCTTTTAATAAAAGATTTCAAAGCAGTAATAAAATACTTGGTGTTCATTTAAAATGGGAAAAGCCTTTACTTAAATAAAATTGGATATTTAAATCCTTATTATTTTATTTAAATAAACTTTTACTCATTTTATCAAAATAAAATATTTTATTACAAAAGTTTGGCCAAAATTAATTTGGCTCACCTTTTCATTTGAAAACAAAGTCTTTTATTAAAAGATCCAAATAGTATTTCCAAAACAATTTATTTTTCCTTTATTAAATGTTTATCTTTTTAATCCCTTTAGGATTTTAATTGTTCACCAATTGGTATGGCTTTTGGTAAGGGCTTTATTGGCTTTGGAAATTCAATTTCCTTATCTTAATATATTCACAAGATTTTGTCTATGGTTCCAAACTAAGTGAAACCAATCTCTATGGTCTTTCTTGATCCTTTGTGAATATTTGTTGATCAACTTTGGTATGGATCAAATCCATAGATTTGGAGATAACTTGGAAAATAATTTCCTTCCATTAGGGTTTAGGGATTTGGATTTATGTTCCAAGTGTTCAAATTTCCAGATACATTCATTGAGGAATGCATTTCCCTTGATTTGGATTTGTTGAATTCAAACTTTAGCCAAAGTTTGTTCAAGATGGGATTTCAGTTTCCTTTTAGAAACAAAAGTTTCTTTTCACCCTGATTTTCAACAAAGATTTATTTTGTTTATTTAATTTTCACATTACAAGATTTGGAAAATCTTGCGATGTGACAGGCTACCACCCTTAAAATAAATCTCGTCCCGAGATTTGGGGAGGCTAGGGTTACAAGTTGGCTCAAACAGCTAGGGTACTACCACCCTTAAAATTTTTTCAACTAAACTACATCTTGGCTTGCTTGGAATCTTGAGGAAAACTTCTTCTTGGAAAACTTCTGCTTAGTGTCCTTTGTTTCTATGCTTGACTCATGGGCCAAGGTTGAGATCCTTCATAGGCTTGTTTATCTTGTTCTTCATCTTTTCTGGACAATTGCTTACATAGTGTCCTGGTTCCTTGCAATTGAAACAGTGGATATCTTGGAGTTCTTTACGTTGCTCTTGTGGACAAGTTGCTCTGTGATGGCCTGGTTCCTTGCAGTTGTTGCACACTACTTGGCCGATCTCTTTATTCTTCGGGTTCTCTGGGCATCCACTGGGGTAGTGTCCCATTTCCTTACATTTACGACATTACACAAGGCTCATGTCTTGCTTTGGTTTCTTGGGCTTCTTTGATACTTTGAATTGGGTTGTCTTATTTGGAGGTATGAGTGGTTCTTTTCCTTTGGTAGACTTGGATCTGTCTTGTTGCCTTTGTTCAACAATGGCATAGGTGGGGCATTGAGTAGGTACATGGTCGTTTCCTTCACAAAGGTAACAAGTAACTTGAGACGTGGGGAATTGGCCAACTGGATGTTCCTCTTCACAATTGGGGCATTGATCTTCATGCTCCTTGGAAGTGTGATCCTTGTCTCCACAAATAATGCAAGCTAGGGCTCCATCTAGAATAATATTCTTGTCATCCTTGTTGTCATACACTCTTTTGGGATAGTTTTCTTCCATGCTGATCATTTGATTAGTCACCTTAAGCATCAGTTGGGATTGTTCTTCCAAAAACTTTTGCAAGGTAGGGTCTTTATCACTATTGTTGGCTATGAACTGAGTTGTTAGTTGGTTCAACTGGTGTTGGGTTGCTAGGAGTTCTCTCATGTTGACCTCTTGGTTGTTGTTGATGTCATCATCCTTGATGCTGGAGTCTCTTGGAGAAGTCATCTGTTTGGGGTTGAAGGGGGATTAGAATAGGCAAAAGGTTTTTCCTATCAGTTAAAAACACTAAATTTTTGACAAAAACTACCAAGGAACCACCAATGAATATTGAGGAACCTTTAACCCTTGTTCAACCACAAGTTTTTAACTTAGAAATTGGGATGAGGAGATCCTTGATAGCTTCAATGTCTTGATGCTCAAATTGTCCATTGTTGGGGACACGGTTAAGTACTTAGATTTTTCCTTCTCGAGAGGTGGTGCACTTTCCCCACAAGACTCTACATGCATCGAGACAAGATCTTTCAGAAGCCTTCCCTTACACCAAATGGACGCGTTCCAACCTATCACCCCTACCACCTTCTGTCCATCTGGCTAAGCTATTGCAACATATTTGATCCAGGCAGAGCCCATATGTCATGTGGATGCACTAGAAGCTTCTAAACACTAAGTATCTCAAATACCTTTGTTCCTGGGTGGCTTTCCACAAGTGAGATACACTAGGGAGGCCATAAAAATGGGCCCTGGGTAACCACTTGTAACACCCCCGGTCACTCCGGACTGACGGCTGTCACTTCTGGCAACTCAATAGGATCTCTAGACTAACCCCACAGACCAACACTAGTCTTTTCTGCGCACTTTGTCCTCACTCGTACGCACCCAGTACCCACTTCCCAGTCGGTCACCCATCCTAGAATTCCTCTAGGCCAAGCACGCTTAACCTTAGAGTTCTTTTCGAATGAGCTTCCGGAAAAGAAGTTGCAACTTGTTTATGTGTTTCCTATCAATCCTATTTAGCCATGCCCTAGGGTATCACACCATGTTACTTGGTCAGCCCATCTTGTACCACCACTCTCATATTGGGTGATGATAGGGAGAAGTCCAAGAAGGGACCGTTTAGGAAGTAGCTCCCCAAACCCGACACACACCGTACCAACCTACCAAAATTCTACATCTTTGGCTACGTCGGTTTGAGTTTCCACAACCTACTAAGTCCAGCAAACCGCCCATTTCATTATTGGCACATGGTTGTACACTTAAGCTACCAAATAAAGAAGCCAATCATTTTCTCTTGATACCTGGGTGCCTTTCCGCAATGATACCACCAAAATTTATCAATCCCATTACACCGAGGAGGTTCATTGATTAAGTTGTTTTTAGTTTTGCAAACCAACACTTTTAGAAACAACTTTCAGTGATGTAACCCAGCCCTCGTTCATCATAGAACGACTAAGAACATATACCAATGGTGGCTCAACTACAAGAGATCCCTACCACATAATAGGATATAGCATAGCGATAGTAATCCCTATCATGCAACTACAAAATATACTACAATCCATTGAAAATAGTAGGACAATAATTACGATCAAATTAGCATCTACTTGCCTTGATAGTTGGTGAAGTCATTCACACACTTGTTGCAATCACACACGTTGCACTCCTCGCAATATATCGATCAAACAATTTAATAAGTCTCAGTGATTGTTATTTTAGTTCTCTAAACAATACTGAAGTATATGATGCATGCAAGAGACCAATTAGTGCAATGGAGTATTTGTTATTAATATACTTGCCAATGTAGGGTTTTTAATAGTTCTGTTGTAACACATGTTCTAATTGTAGAATTAAATTTTGATCTGAAGTGTATTGGATAGAGGGCATTAATATGAACCAGTAGGCATTGGATTTACCCTAATCGGAGTTACAAATATTTTCTTATGATTTAAATAGTGTTTAATGGGTTTTAAATCATTTATATAGTTTCTGTTTCCTAAAAATCAAAATAAAATCATATCTATAATCTTAACGATATTGTGATTCTAGGGACATATTATTTGCAATTTTATGAACAATATTTATTTTCTGATGAATTTATTACCTGAAAAAGGGTATTAGCTTGTTTTAATATCTGCAGCAAAACCTTACAGTATTTGCCTAAAGCATTTGCATATTGATGATCTACTTGGAACTAGCTTTCCATCGATATGTTATTTATAATTTTTGGACCAGGTATAAATTTACTATGAATTTATTAACCTAAAATACCATTAAATCTATTTAAATTATAACAGTAGATACGTACTGTGAAAGTTAGATCCAATTTGATATTAATATTCTACTCAAATTTTTGAATCCGTTGATATATTATATGTGAATTTTGGATCTACGAATCTTTTTATATGAATTTTACAATTTATACAATTTTCTACAATTTTCCTAAAATCAATTATAAGTCGAATACACAGTCAACGCTGACGCGGCGTGATCTAGCGCGAAGGTCCAAGTGGCGCGCTATGGTTGATGGGTAACGGTTTGGTGCTGGGGTTGATGCAGGCCATTGGATGTTATGCAGATCGGACGGCTCGTGGCGACAGTGGAGAGCTCACCGACGAGGAAGACATGGCGGCGGCAGGGCTCGTCGGGCGGTGGTCCATGCGGCGTCTCTGGCGGTCCCTGGCGTCGACAATCTTGTCTACGTAAACCGGGAGGGGATGGCGAGCTCCCTAGAGGTACTGACGCGGCTTCTCACTTCCTCGGGCGGCGGCTATGGATGGCTGGAGCGGATCAGATGATATCGAGCTCCGGTGGCCTCGGGTGGTCGCTCCGGTGATCTGCAGGAGGGGTAAGAACCGTGAGGAGATGCAGTGTAGCAAGGGGAAGAAGTTCAGCAGAAAAAGGAGGGTTGGGGCGACGGGAGTGACCTCAACCTAGGCTCGGTATTGGATCTCGGTGGCGGCGAGATCGGTTTCGATCGATTTGGTGGCTAGGGTTTCAGAAACGGCAAAAAAATTGAGGAATCGGATACGGGAGGCCTTATAGGGGCGATTCTCTGCTGAGGAGGGCACGGGGTCAAACGGATTTGACAAATTTAGCGAGGCCATTGTGGTGTGCAGGTCATTAGCGATAGCTGTGGCGGGAGGAGGAGGACGAGAGGCTGCACATGTGCTGAGGGTGCGTAACTCTTGGAGGGCGATTCTGCTGGTACCGTTGGCCATGGGCTGCCATGGTGCTGGCATTGCACGCAGCTCGGTCGCTGCTGAGGGCGCGCGGTAGGTAGGGGGCTGTGCGCTAGGCGGGCTGGGCTAGGGTGGTTCGGCCGGGGTTAGGTTAGTTCATTTTTTTGGTTTGTTGTTTTATTCTTTTTCTTGTATGGTTTTCACTATATCTTTTATAACTTTTTCATATAAACTCCAAATGGAGTGATTTTAGACTTCAAATTTCTCTAAAAATATAAGGATCGAGATAGGATTAAGTTTGTAATATTTTCACTAGTTGTAATTAGTGGATTTACAATTCGTTGTATATTCCTTTTGTAGATGCAATTTAGTAATTAAAAATAGGGTTTGAATATAGGGTTTTGCAATCCAAAATTGTTATGAGTGCAAGATGCAACGCTCATTCAATGCAAATGATTTTCTTTCTAGTCCCAATTTCTAAAATATTGGGATGTGACAAAAATCATTGCCCTAGTTTGACTTTTTCAAACCGACTTTTTGTCTTTCAAACTAGAGTTTGATTTCTCTCTTCCAAGTGTCCAGCCAAGTGACCTAGGACATGATGAAACCATTCCACTTTGTGGTGACACATGCATGTACCCTTACCCTTCTGGATCGGTGAACCTTCTAGACCCTTCTAGAATATTCCGGTGAAAACACCGGAACCATTCCCGAACTACGGAATTGGACTTTCCTTATATGAATCTTATTCTTCGGACTATTCTGGATCTCCTCGTGATATCATGGATCTCATCCGAGACTCCGAACAACATTCTGTATCTTTACTCACATTCCATATCTACTAAACAACATTGAATCCTTAAGTGTGTCTCCCTACGGTTCGTGAAATATGCAGATATGATCGAGACTCTTCTCGGATCAATAACCAATAGAGGAACATGGAAATTCATATGGCTCTCACATATTTATACGATTACTTCATGATCGAATGAACCATTTACATACGATACCAATTTCCCTTTGTCTCGCGATATTTTACTAATCCGAGGTTTGATCGTCGGTATCTCTGCACCTAGTTCAACCTCGTTACTGATAAGTACTCTTTACTCATTCCTGTGATATGTGACCCCTTGTGAGCTAGTCACATGCTTTCAAGCCAATTGGATGACATTCCACCGATAGGGACCAGAGTATATCTATCCGTCATATGGATGGAAAAATACCACTCTTGATCCATGTGCCTCACACACTTTACGAACACTTAATGCCACCTTTATAACCACCCAGTTACGAAGTGGTGTTTGATGTCATCAAAGCATCCATTCGGTAATGGTGATTAACACGATCTCATGGTCGAAGGATTTAGGTTACTATGTATTTGAAAGCTTATAGCAAGTGAACTATTTAAATGACTTGATCTTATGCTACGCTTAACTATAGGAGTATGTCCATGACATCATTATCCTAATGATATGACCTTGTTGTTAATAACATCTCAATGTTCACAATCAGGAAACCATGATCATTATTAACCAACAAGCTAGTTTAACAAGAGGCTTTACTAGGGACTCTTACATGTTTACAAATCACACAAGTATTAATGTTTCCGGTTAATACAATTATAGCATGGCATGGAAACATTTAGCATAAGCATGAAGATATGATAATAACCACTTTATTATTGCCTCTTGGGCATATATCCAACATGGACAACATAAGAAGTAAGTCGACTAGTACAGGACAAGGAATCTTTATCTGGAGGTAATGACATGCCGAGTCTCACAAGGAGAAGCCGGGTGAAAGAAGGCAATATGATCCTTTCTAAGTAAGACCCGGGAAGGACCATGCTAAAGCAGATTCAAAAGAGAATGGTGCCGTCAAGTGACAACTAAAGGCTTCAGGTGACGCTTAAAGTACCAAGTGATGCATCTTCGTCGGGGTGACACCAAAGGCGCTGGCGTCTACGTACAGGAACACCGTTGGCTACATATCTTTGCTTATTGGGTCAAGGGCCTATGGCTATCCCATTGACCCGGACCGCAAGGTAAAGACAAAGCCCAAATAGTAAACCCTAGGATCCAAAATGTAACATAGATATTCCTGTGGCCTATATAAGGAGGGATAGAGATAGAGTTAGAGGCATGCTCAACTGGAGCCCCAAGGTTGGCACTTCTTCCTACTAGTAACTTCTTGGAAAATACAGTTCAAGGAGCACTTGTAAGCAAGAAGAAGGAATAAGGTTTCAAGTTCTTCCCAGTTCAAGCTTATTCTTCTTGTGCAGCTACACTGCGCACACCCTCCCTGGATTCCTCTTCCGTCCATCCAGCCCCAACTTAAGCCTAACCATGGCATCTGCTGTGACACCGCCACGAAAAATATCATGTTCCACATCCGGTCTTGGACATAGCATGGATACATTATAAAGCCTATGATTCAGGCTTAGGGGATCTTATCCATTATCTCTCTTTCTTCCTCCATTGCCGAACTTTGAGTCTTACTCAATTTCTTGCCTTGCAACATAGGTAAGAACCCTTTCTTACTTTTGTACATTCTAAACTTATTTAAAATCTTATCAAGGTATGTACTTTATGATAGCCCAATTAGACATCTTAATCTATATCTACAGATCTTGATTCCCAATATGTATGATGCTTTATCAAGGTCCTTCATCGAAAATTTGTTGTTTAGATAACTTTTAACCTTATTTAAATGATCTATATAATTTATAATCAACAATATGTCATCCACATATAATATTAGAAATGCCACAGAGCTCCCACTCACTTTCTTGTAAGCTTCTCCATAAGTTTGGACAAAGCCAAACCCTTTTATCACCTCATCAAAGCAGGGATTCCAACTCAGGGATGCTTGCTTCATTCCATAGATGGATCGCTAAAGCTTTCATACCTTGCTAGCATCCTTAGGATCGACAGGACCCTTTGGTTGTACCATAGATAACTCTTTTTCAATATTATAATTGAGGAACGCGGTTTTGAAATCCATCTACCAAATTTCATAATCGAAAAATGCAACAATTGCTAACATAATCCAAACCGACTTTAGCATTGCTACGCGAGAGAATGTCTCATCGCAGTCAACTCCTTGAATTTTCCGAAACTCCTTTGCGACAAGTCAAGACTTTTAGATGGTCACATTACCATCATCATCAGTTTTCTTCATGAAACTACATTTAATCCAACGGGCTTTTGGTCATGAGGTAAGTCCACCAAGGTCCAAACCTGGTTTTCGTACATGGATTCCATCTCGGATTGCATGGCTTATAGCCATTTGTTGGAATCCAGGCTCATCACGCTTCTTCATACGTCGCAGGATCATCATTTCCATCAACAATGAAATTCATGACAGGACTTTCGTATAGTTGAGGAGCTGCACGTGTCCTACTTGACCTGCGAGGTTCAGTAGTGTCCTCTTTCAGAGTTTCATGATCTTTATCATTAGTTCCTTGTCCAGTTGGTGAATTCAATTCCGGAACAATTTCCGGTGCTGCGCCACTCGCCGTTTCATGAAGAGAAGGTTCAATAACCTCTTCGGGTTCTACCTTTCGAGTACTCACACCTTTCACGAGAAACTCCTTCTCTAGAATGGATCCATTTTTGGCAAAAAAAACCTTGCCCTCAGATCTGTGATAGAAGGAATACCCAATTGTTTCTTTAGGGTATCCTATGAAGACACAATTTTCCGCTTTGGGTTTGAGTTTATCCGGCTGAAGTTTCTTCACATAAACATCACATCCCCAAACTTTCAATAAATGACATCTTAGGTTTGTTTCCAAATCACAATTCATACGGTGTCATTTCAATATATTTAGATAGTGCCCTATTTAAAGTGAATGCAGTACTTTCCAGTGCATAACCCCAAAATGGAAGTGGCAAGTCAGACAGAGACGTCATAGATTGGACCATATCTAATAAGGTACGATTACGACACTCCGACACACCATTACGATGTGGTGTTCCAGCAGGCGTGAGTTGTGAAACTATTCCACACTCTCTCATGTGTGTGATAAACTCGAAACTTAGATAATCACCCCCACATCCGATCATAGAAATTTAATCTTTCTATTACGATGATATTCCACTTCAATCTGAAATTCCTTGAACTTTTCAAAGGTTTTAGACTTGTGTCTCATCAAATAGATATACCCATATCTACTCAAATCATCTGTGAAAGTAACAAAACAATGATATCCACCTTGCGCCGACACACTCATCAGACCACATACATCAGCATGTATGATTTCCAATAAATCTAGCACCCGCTCTATTGTACCAGAAAACAGGGTTCTAGTCATCTTACCCATAAGGAATTGCTCACATGTATCAAGTGATTCCAAAAGTCCATTAGAATGGAGTTTCTATAGGGTTCGTTGCATGTAAAACAAAAAAATTCTACCGCAAGAACACATAAAACCAAGATCTAATCTATGGACAAGCCAAGATCGAATCTACTAGATCGGTGCAACGAGATTGTAGAGAACTAACCCTCGTAGATCCAAAGCATTTAACGAGATTAGATTCTCGTGGTTTATGTAGTCGATCACTTGCCGATCTCAAGATCGTGTAGACGATCCTTCCGGCGCCGCATTTCGGCAGCGCTTCCGCAGTAGGTCACACGTATCGAGTCGATGAAGACCTTCCTCTCCCGGTTCTAGCAGGGAAGTGGAGGTAGTATATCCCTCGGTATCCCAATAGAATGACGGTGTGGTGGTGGTGGTGGAGGAGGAGATATTTCTACAGGGCATCTCCAAAGATGGAGCAGGGTGGTGGACGAGAGAGAAGAGAGGGGTGGCTAGGGTTAGGCGCCAAGGGAAAGGGGTGTGGGGGTTGCGCCCCCACCCCTCCTTATATAGGTGGGGGGCGGCTAGCCAAGGGTTCCCATCCCTAACCATGTCCCCCCAACTCGCTCACCAAGGGGAAGAGTTGGGAACTTTCCCACCAAGTCTTCCCTCTTATCAAAACTAGAGTTTGACTTTTTAAACTAGGATTTGATTATTCAAACTAGGGTTTGACCCTTCTACTAGTGTTGGCCGGCTGTCCCCTAGGGTATGCCACAACCCAATTGACCCCTCCCGGGGTGGTGGAACACTAATGGTTCCTCTAGAACATTCTAGAAGTATCCGGTCAAAACACCAAAACTTTTCCGAACCCTAGAAAACCATTTTTCTTATATTAATCTTATTCTCTGTACCGTTCCGAATATCCTCGTGATGTCATGTATCCAATCTGATACTCCAAACAACATTTGGTCTCCAACTCATATTCCTTATCTACTTAAACAACATCGATTCCTTAAGCGTGTCTTCCCGCGGTTCGTGAACTATGCAGACATGATCGAGACATTTCTCTCGTCAATAACCAATAGAGGGATCTAGAAATCCATAATGTCTGCCACATATTTCAATGATGAATTTGTTATCGAATGAACCATTTACATACGATACCAATTCCCTTTGTCGCGTGATACTTTAATTATCCGAGGTTCGATCGTTGGTATCTCTATACCTAGTTCAACCTCGTTACCGATAAGTACTCTTTACACGTTCTGTGACATGACATCCCTTGTGACCTAGTCACATGCTTGCAAGCCAATTAGATGACATTCCACCGAGAGGGCCCAGAGTATATCTATCTGTCATATGGATGGACATATCCCACTCTTGGTCAATGTGCATCAACACATACTTTTTTTGGCCTTTCAACACATACTTTTAGAATAGCCAATGCCACCTTTATAACCACCCAGTTATGGAAGTGGTGTTTGATGTCACCAAAGTACCCATCCGGTGATGGTGATTAACATGATCTCATGGTCGAAGGATTACGTTACAATGTATCTAAAAGCTTGTAGCAAAATGAACTTAATGACTTGATCTTATACTATGCTTACTATGGGTGTATGTCCATAATATCATTCTCCTAATGATATGATTTGTTATCAATAACATCAAATGTCTATGATCAGGAAACCATGATCATATATTAATCAACTAACTAGTTTAACAAGAGTCATATTAGGGACTCTTTTATGTTTACAAAACACACAAGTATTAATATTTCTGGTTAATACAATTATATCATGGGATGTAAACATTTATCATAAACATACAGATATAATAATAACCACTTTATTATTGCCTCTTGGGCATATCTCCAATAGTCTCCCACTTGCACTAGTTTGGAAAAACTTTGTGCATTCAACACCTATGGCTTTCTGGTGTTGTATATACACAAATCTTGAAGGAAAGCTTTGATGTCAACAAGAAACACAACAACACTTTGTTTGTTTTGGATGAACATCATCACATATTCTCTTGCTGGTTACTTAGGCCACTGCAGTTCATGAATTGTGTTGTCTTGCATAACATTTCACACCAACCAATTCGGTATCCAATACCCAAGAACCACATTGTTTAACAAGCAAAGAATACAACCATAACATGTATATCATCCATATATCCAAGCTGGACATTTCCAATCATTTCTTTTTCTGCCAAATATTTTTGAGATTCTCTTTCAGCATTTCCTTTCCCTTCTAAAAGAATCTATCAATATCAATAGTGGCATCATACACATGACACATAGTCCAAAGTGTATGTAGTTAAACACTAATATGTTGGGATTTGCACTTTTAATATCAAGAATCATGGAGGCAAACATGATAATTTAGATACTAATACTAAAATTGTCACTCTTGATTTAATACCAATTATTAAACTTCATGGAGTAAACGGAGTTTACTGAAAGTTTGCAATAGGACTTTTAAACTTTAGATTGACACTCAAAACAATACGATACCAATTCATATAGTAACTATCCAGAATTCCATAGTTCTATTATCTAAATTATAACTAAGTATAAGGTGGTGAACGAATGCCAATGACAACAACAATTATGCAAATTCACTTTGATATAATTTATGATGAATTGTTTTCAACTTTAATCATATTACTATTTGAACTCCCACTCAAAACAACATCCATCGAGTAGTTTTGGTGATAGACGAAGAAAATCCACTACACCAAGTCCGATCATCACGAGAGATGATGTAGCTTCAAAGACGAACAATCAACATGTTCATCATATCATCCATATGACTCATGCTTTACCCTTCGGTATTCTGTGTTTCCAGGCCATGTTTGTACATGCTAGGCTCGTCAATGTTAACCTTAGTATCCGCATGTGCAAATCTGGTATAGAGATCCAACCCATTAAGAATTGGATCCTGTATTTACAGTGCTAGTCCCTTGGATCGATTAGCTAGAACACAAAGTTTCGATGAATAAAAGAGTATCAATGTGTCACATTATTACAACGATTGATCCAAGAATATAATATTACAAAGTTTCTTAGCTCACAGCTAGCTCAAATAACATAGTTCAACAAATAAACAATAGATAAAAGCTCCATCACGACACAGGAAACTCGCCGAGTGGAGATTCGCAACCTAAACGAAAACCTTACATGTCATCGGAGGAACCTGCAACATAAAAAGTTGCAGCCACAAAGGATCAATATAGTTGGAATTGTATTGGCAAGTGATATAATAGTTATATAGTAGAGACTATCAACTACATGAATTTGGCCAAGTGTGGTTCAGGCTGGCTTTGCTCACATAAGGTTTCTCCTACTAGTTTGAAAATACTAAGTTTTTCTTTACAAAACACTAAGGAACCACCAATAGACATTGGTGAACCTCTACCCTTATTCACCCACCATTTTTAACTTAGAGAAATTGGGATGAGGAGATTCTTGACCATTTCAATGTCTTTGATGCTCAAAATGTCCATAATCGGGGACACGGCTAAGTACTTAGGTTTTACCCTCTCGAGAGGTGGTGCACTTTCCCCACAAGACTCGACATGCATCGAGACGAGACTTTTCAGAAGCCATCCCTCAGACCACCATGGACGCGTTCCATCTTATCAACTCTACCACCATCTGTCCAACTGGCTGAGTTCTTTGGTCAAGGCAGAGCCCATATTCCATGTGGTTGCACTTGAAGCTTCTCAACACTAAACATCTCAAATCTCTTTGTTCCTCGGTGGTCATCCACAAGCGTCATACAGAGGGTAAACCATAGAAATGGGCCCTATGTTACCACTCAACACAAACCACACAAGTCTCATTACACCCAGGTGTTTCATTAATAAGGTTGTTTTCTTAGTCCAAAAACACATAGGCATAAAATTTTCATAATATCATAGCATGAATTTCCACCCACTAATTCTAATAGCAAGTCTAAGCATTCTAGCATACAATGTCTCCTAACTTAAGAAAATTCTACCAAGATATAATCTATAGGATCTTCCATAGCATAGCAATATATTTTAAAACCATTATACAAGTCCTACCAAAAATATCACTAGTGCAATAGGTAAAATAATAGGACATAAGATGAAGTATCACTTGCCTCAGTTGTAGTAATCGTTCACACAGTCGTCGCAATCACAATAATCTCACTCCGAGCAATCTATCGTGCAAAACAATAATTTCAATCGATCATCCAGTAGCACAACACAACAAAACAGTATGCATGCATTTTAGAAAATAGAAACAGGTTAAAATCTTTCCATAGGCATTTTATATTAATCAAATAGGCTTAATAGGCGTTAAATAATTCTGAATACTTTAAGTACAGAATAGTTTTAGAAAAACATGAGAACCATGCTACTGGATAGGTAATGCTCATAGCTTTCATTTGCCACTGGTTTCACCTTAAAATTATTTATAGATTAAAAGTTATAGCCAAAATACTCATTTAAAGGGATTTAATCATGGCGAATTATTTTGTACTATAACAAAATAAACTAATACTACAGTGACGTGTATTACAATTTTCTGAATCCATAGACACCAAATTTGCCAATTTCGGAGTTGTGGATATTTTATTATGAATTAAATACCATATAATAGATTTAAATATTCCAAATATATGCATTGGTCAAAGTACGAATTTTATTGCATGATAATATTCTACACATTATTCTGAATCCATACATATATAATTTATATTTTTTTGAGCTATATTCAATTTTCTATTAGTTTTACGAATTGCAGCAATTACTGGCTATTTAAAATTTGATGTACACAATCAGCAGGCAGCACGACACATGGCGCGATCTGATTGGCTAGGCGCGCTGAGTGGGCGCTGACGCTGGCATGCTTACGCGGAAGACAGGTGGCGTGTCGTGATTCGTCATACCTCTTTGATGGATGGATCGAATCGGAGCCGTTGAGTGTGGATCCGACGGACGTGAACGGACGCTTCCTCCACAGCGGCGGGCTAACGGCAGCAGACGGTGGCGCGTGGCTTAGAGGGTGATGTAGGAAGCTCTCCTGGTGGTCTCTGGCGGCGGATGAGTAGACGACGGCGAAGAGAGGTATGGTTCCCTCGGCTTCAACCATATCTTCCTGTAACAACGACGGGGCAAGGATGGAGGCTGCAGACGACGGTGCGGCTCCGGCGGTGTTGTCTGAGCACTGTAGTGCTCCTGCGGAGGGGGAGAGGGGTCAACGAGAAGCGGTGAATAGGAGGAAGGCATTTAGGGGGAAAAGGAGGACGCGGGCGGCTCCGAAACCTGGTTCGCAAGCTTGCAGTAGCGGAGGACGGCGGCGATACCCGGAGGCGCTCTCCCGGCGGCTAGGGTTTCAGATTTTCTTGAAAAAGGACGCACGATCGAGAGGAGGAGTATTTATGGGGAAGAGTCGTGCACAAGGGGGCACAGGAACGAGAAATCACGGCGAATTTCTCGGGGAGAGCGGATCAAGGATGGGGTGCGCGCGAGCGTTTCTTAGCACAAGGAAGAAGGAGACCGCGACGGGGTCCACATGTCAGCGTCACGAGGGAGAGGGGATTTGCGGGTTGGGCTGGCTGCTGCTGCGCTTTGGCCTCTACTGGTCTGGCTGCTTAGCTGTTGTAGGATGTTCACTTGCGGCGGTAGGCAGTAGGTGGCCTGGATGGGCCGCTGCGGGCTGGGTCGGTAGATCAGGTTTAGGTTTTTTCTTTCTTTTGATTTATTCTTTTTTAATTTCTGTTTTCTCTTGTATATTTTGATTTAGAACTCCAAATAAGCTCAAACTTGTTTGTAATTTTTTGTAAAATTCAAAGTAGTATTTTAGGACTACTAAGGAATCGTATCCTGTCCAATAAAAATATTCAAACATATATTTTTCAAATGATACCTAATAGGTGCATATAACGGTTTTCAAATAGGTTTTTTTCACAAATGTTTTTCAGTTTAAATTTTTTGCAAGACGCCATGATGCAATGTATGCATAGATGCCTGCAATATGTCCATCATTCAAAAAAAAATCATTTTATTCCTTTTTGCCAGATAGGGCTACTTAGGCATTATTAAAAGGATATAAGGTATTGAAATCAAGGTTGAGGGGATTTTCAATTCAAAAAGTTTTTTTTCTTTGTGAATTTTAAACAAAGTAAAACAATCGATTGAACTTATTTTATTTATTTCACATTCCCAAAATTAGGAGAATTTTGAGATGTGACAAACTACCACCATTAAAAGGAATCTCGGCTCGAGATTCGAGAAGGCTAGAAAGAAAGAACGGTCCGGGGTCCATTAGGGCGCTACCACCCTTAAAAGTAAATTGACTAGATTGCTTCTTGGAGGTTCACTTGGCTCATATGATTCTCCTCTAGAATTTTATTGACACAATGTATCTTACACATCCTGAACCTCATTATTGATAGTTTCCGAGATAACACTTCTTAAACTAGCGAAACTCTCATGGTGGGCAAATAGGGAACGTTTGCTTCACGACGCCCATTAATAATGTTTGAGATTCATCCTTGTCGTACATTCCTACGCTTAGGACTGAATGCTTATATAAATGAGCAAAATCATACCATTCTATGGTTTAGGCTCAATGCCAGCTCTCTGCTATGGTTAAAAGGCACTCAAGATTCTCAAAGCCAATAGTACAATAGAGTATAAAAAGAGTAGTAGGAATGGTGTTCAATTCATCCTGCACCCAAATCATTACCCTGTATGATGATAGGTGAATCACGTTTTTCTATCACTCGGGCATCCTCACTTTCCTTGAAGAAGGTTTCCATGGGTACAAACTAATGCTCGATGTAGACTCCCATGTATTCAATCAACAAAGATACTAATAAAACTATACTATCGATACTTCAACTTCCAGGTTGCGTAATATTCTACATAACATCATTGCAACACTTCGTACTTCCACATCCTTCTATAGCATTAGATGAACTATTCTCAGTCGTTGATGCATTATGTTGTAAAACTTTCAGTTAATCCTTCTCCATCTCTTTACCACATCATTCTAACTACAAGGGTTTAATATAGGGAAGAATAGATTCTAGAGAAAAGAATCTACTAAAGAATTAGACATACCCAAGCAAACAAGCTCATACAACAACAATCATACAAACATACAACATTAAGAAATCAACACACAAGCAAACACTTGCATAACAGAAACACAAGGGTCTAAATATAGCAGTATATAACCACAAAATAGTTTTAAAAACATTGGGAACAATACTAGAGTAAAATAGGGAAACATATAAGAAATAAACAAAATCTGTCAAAATAGTACAGCTGGCTTCATGAATTTCAATCAATTCACACCATTAAGATGATTTTAAAACCTCACAAAAAATTTCAGAAACTTTGGAGTTCAAAACTAACTAATCCTAAATAAGGCATAGCACGAAATAGCTCAATACAAACAAGCAAGCAACCTATATTGTCATACCACATAAGTTGGTAAGATCAATATGCTAACACGATAGCGATGATCTCCTAAAGAGATAAATATGGTGGACCAAAACTAACAAATCTTGGTGAGATACTCATTCATGTCAATCCATTTATTATTTTACTTGTAGACTAACTCTCACACAGGTATCAAACGAATGGACAACTACAAATTTTGAACAAGAGGAGATTCTATAAAAGATAGATAAGGAATATGAGAACTCTAATAAGTAGAAAATATGATAGTTCTCTTAATATAGGTCTCCTATTTCTAATCCATTTCTAAGGTCACGAACCTACAATCAATGTAATGCTCTGATCCAACCCATTAAGAATTGGATCCTGTATTTACATTGCTAGTCCCTTGGATCGATTATCTAGTACACACAGTTTTGATGAATAAAAGAGTATCAATGCGTCACATTATGACAACGATTGATCCAAGAATATAATATTACAAAGTTGCTTAGCTCACAGCTAGCTTAAATAACATAGTTAGACAAATAAACAATAGATAAAAGATCCATCACGCCACATGCAACTCACTAAGTAGAGATTCACAACCTACACGAAAACCTTACATGTCGTCGGAGTAACCTGCAACATAAAAAGTTGCACCCACGAAGGATCAATATATTTGGAATTGTATTGGAAAGTGATATCATAGTTATATAGTAGAGACTATCAACTACATGAATTTCGCTAAGTGTGGTTCAGGATGGCTTTGCTCAAATAAGGTTTATCCTACTAGTTTGAAAATACTAAGTTTTTCTTTACAAAACACTAAGGAACCACCAATAGACATTGGTGAACCTCTACCCTTGTTCGCCCACCATTTTTAACTTAGAGAAATTTCTACGAGGAGATCCTTGACCATTTCAATGTCTTTGATGCTCAAAATATCCATAATCGGGGACACGGCTAAGTACTTAGGTTTTACCCTCTCGAGAGGCGGTGCACTTTTCCCACAATACTCGACATGCATTGAGACGAGACTTTTCAGAAGCCATCCCTTAGAACATCATGGACGCATTCCATCCTATCAACTCTACCACCATCTGTCCATCTAGCTGAGTTCTTGCAACTTAGTTTGTCAAGGAAGATCCCATATGCCATGTGGTTGCACTGGAAGCTTCTCAACACTAAATATCTCGAATCTATTTATTCCTGGGTGGCCATCTACAAGTGTGATACACATGGTAAACCATAGAAATGGGTCATGTGTAACCACTCAACACAAACCATACAAGTCCCATTCCACCCAGGTGCTTCATTAACAAGGTTGTTTTCTTAGTCCAAAAAACATAGGTATAAACTTTTCATAATATCATAGCATGAATTTCCACCCACTAATTCTAATAGCAAGTCTAAGCATTCTAGAATACAATGTCTCCTAACTTAGGAAAATTCTACCAAGATATAATTTATAGGATCTTTCATAGCATAGCAATGTATTTGAAAACCATCATGCAAGTCCTACCAAAAATATCACTAGTGCAATAGGTAAAATAATAGGACATAAGATGCAGTATCACTTGCCTCAGTTGTAGTAATCATTCACACAGAGATCGCAATCACAATAATCGCACTCTGGGCAATCTATCGCGCAAAACAATAATTTCAATCAAGCATACAGTAGCACAACACAACAAAACAGTATGCATGATTTTTAGAAAATAGAAATAGGTTCAAAAGCTTTCCATAGGCATTTTCTATTGATCAAATAGGCTTAAAATAGGTGTTACAGAATTCTGAATACTAGTAGTACAAAATAGTTTTAGAAAAACATGAGAACCATGCTATTGGATAGTCAATGCTCAATGCTCATAGCTTTTATTTGCCACTGGTTTCACCTTAAAATGGTTTATAGATTAAAAGTTATAGCCAAAATACTCATTCAAAGGGATTTAATCATGGAGAATTATTTTGTACTGTAACAAAATAAAATAATATTGCAGTGATATGTATTAAATGTGCCAATTTTGGAGTTGTGGATATTTTAGTATGAATTAAATACCATATAATAGATTTAAATATTCCATAAAATATGCATTGGTCAAAGTACGATTTTTATTGCATGATAATATTCTACACATTATTCTGAATCCATACTTATACAATTTATATTTTTCTAAGCTATATTCGATTTTTTATGAGTTTTATAAAGTTGCAGCATTTACTGGCTATTTAAAAATTGATTTACACAATCAGCAGACAACATGACAAACGCGCGATCTGATTGGCTGGGCACGCTGAGTGGGCGCTGACGCGAACGTGCTTACGCGAAAGACAGGTGGCGTGTCGTGATTGGTCGTACCTCTTTGACGGATGGATCTAATCGGAGCCGTTGAGTGTGGATCGGACGGCCGTGAATGGACGCTTCCTCCATAGCGGCGTGCTGACGGAGGCGGATGGCGGCGCGTGGCTTAAACGGTGATGTAGGCAGCTCTCCTGGTGGCATCTGATGGCGGCTGAGTAGACGATGTGAAGCGGACGACGGAGAAGAGAGGTATGGTGCCCTTGGCTTCGACCATATCTTCCTGTAACGACGACGGGGCGAGGATGGAGGCGGCAGACGATGGTGCGGCTCCGACGATGTTGTCTGGGCACTGTAGTGCTCCTACGAAGGGGGAGAGGGGTCAGCGAAAAGTGGTGCAGAGGGGGAAGGAGTTTAGGGGGAAAAGGAGGACGCGGGCGGCTCCGAAACCTCATTCGCAAGCTTGCAGTAGCGGAGGACGGTAGCGAGATCAGGAGGATCTCTCCCGACGTCTAGGGTTTTGGATTTTCGTGAAAAAGGACGCACGGTCGAGAGGAGGAGTATTTATGGGGAAGAATCGTGCACGAGGGGGCACGGGAACGAGTTATCACGGCAAATTTCTCGGGGAGAACGGATTAGGAACGGTGTGTGCGAGCGTTTCTTAGCACAAGGAAGCAGGAGACCATGGCGGGGTCCACATGTCAGCGTCACGGGGGAAAGGGGGTCTGCGGGTTGGGCTGGCTGCTGCTCTTGGGCCTCTGCTGGGCTGGCTACTTAGCTGCTGTGCGCTGTTCACTTGCGGCGGTAGGCAGTAGGTGTGGCCTGGATGGGCCGCTGCGGGCTGGGTCGGTAGATCAGGTTAAGGTGTTTTTCTTTCAATTTATTCATTTTCATTTTCTGTACTCTCTTGTATATTTTGATTTAGAACTCCAAATGAGCACAAACTTGTTTGTAAATTTTTATAAAATTCAAAGTAGTATTTTAGGACAATTAGGGAATCATATCCTGTCCAATAAAAATATTCAAACATATATTTTTTGAATGATACCTAATAGGTGCATATAAGGGTTTTCAAATACGTTTTTTTCACAAATGGTTTTGAATTTAAATTTTTTGCAAGACGCCATGATGCAATGTATGCCATATGCATGCCATATGTCAATCATGCAAACAAAAATCATTTTATGCCTTTTTGCCAGATAGTGATACTTAGGCATTATTAAAAGGATATAAGGTATTGAAATCAAGGTTGAGGGGATTTTCAATTCAATTTTTTTCTTTGTGTATTTTCAACAAAGCAAAACAATCAATCAAATTTATTTTATTTATTTCACATTCTAATAATTAGGAGAATTTTGGGATGTGACATCTGGCTTGCACCCGTTGTATGCACACGTAGGATCTATCACACTCGGTCATCACATGATGCTTCGAAACAACAAGTCTTATCAATGGTGCCTACTAAGGACAAACACTTTATTACTTGATATCTAGTGAGAGGGATCATCTTATATTGCTACCATCTCGATCTAACCAATACAAGATGCATAAAAGGATTAACATCACATGCAATTAATAATACGTGACAGGATATGGCCTTTCTTGTTGTGCCTTCGATTTTCATCTCCAAAGCACGAACATGATCTCCATCATCACACGCAGGTCTTAACGAATATAAAGACAACCATAAGGATGTTGCCGGTTGTGAACTTACAATAAGGATCATTGCATACATCAAATATAATCACAATCACATCATGGCCATATCAGATCACATCACATGCCTTGCAAAAACAAGTTAGATGCCTCTAATTTTCTTTGCATGTTTTACGTGGCTTGGAGATTTCGAATAAGAACCATTCTTATGTACGAACAAGAACCACAACGCGGATACAAGTGTTGTCAAGTGCCCATTGTAAATTGAATCTTAACTATGGTGGGAGAGACAGACACCCACAAAGCCACTTGTGCAATACAAGTTGCACGTTGAGCGTGTAGAAAGTCTCATGTACAATGACATGTAAGGTTAGCCCGGTCCGCTTCATCCAACCATCCCGCAAGATGCAAAGAACACAAAAATCAAGCGACAACAAAAGAATCAACGCCCGCAAAACCATTGTGTTCTACTCACGCAACATATCTACGCATAGAGTCGGCTCTGATTGTAGGGGTTCGTAGCATGGAAAACAAAAAAATTCTACCGCATGCAAACAAACAATCCAAGATCTATCTACTAGATTGTAGCAACGAGTCGATAGAGGAACTCACCCTCGAAGATTCCAAAGCAGTTAACGAGAGCAGATTCTCGTTGGTGATGTAGTCGTACTCTTGCCGATCTCAAGATCGCGTAGACGATCCTTCCGGCGCTGCGTTCCGGCAGCTTCATGATCGTTCGATACTCGATGAAAACCTTCCTCTCCCTTGTTCCAGCAGGCAGCAGAGGTTGTAGCACTCTTCTCGCGATTCCGGCAGCATGACGGCGTGGTATCGGAAGTAGAGGGGAGATCTCGTAGGGCTTCGTCTTAACCCGGAGCGAGTATGGTGGACTATGAGAGAGGCCTTGGTGATCTAGGGTTTAGAGGGCACCAAGGGAAGAGCTTGGCCGATGGCTAGGGCTTGGGGAAGCCCCAACTCGGCGAGTTGGAGGAACCCTAGGAGGCGGCGGCGACTTGGAGGAGGCCGGCGGCTAGGGCTAGGGTTTTGGGTGGTGTTGGGTGTAGGGAAGAGGGGCAGCCCTGCCCCTCCTTATATAGGTGGGAGGGCGTGGCTTGGGAGGAGGGAGTCCTCCCCCAAGTCGGCCTCCTTGGCCGGCGGGTGGAGGGAGAGGAACTCCTCCCCAAGTAGGTTTCCTACTCTCCCTCCACCAAGCATACTTGTCGTTTGACTTTTTCAAATTGGCGTTTGACTTTCAAACTAGGATTTGATTTCTCCCTTTATTTTGCTTAGCCAAGTGACCTAGTACATGATGCAACCATTCTATATTGTTATGACACATTAATGTACCCTTCCCCTCCGGATTGTCGGACCTTCCGGACCTTTCTAGAACATTCCCGATGAAAACACCGGAATCATTCCCCAACTCCGAAACAGGACTTTCCTTATATGAATCTTATTCTCCAGACCATTCCGGATCTCCTCGTGATATCCCGGATCCCATCTGAGACTCCCAACAACATTCGGTCTCTTACTCATCATTCCATAACTACTCAACAACATAGAATCCTTAAGTGTGTCTCCCTACGATTCGTGAATTATGCGGACATGATCGAGACACTTCTCCGATCAATAACCAATAGAGGAATCTGAAAATTCATATGGCTCCCACATATTTCTACGATTAATTTGCAATCGAATGAACCTCTTACATACGATACCAATTTCCCTTTGTCTCACGATAGTTTACTTATCTGAGGTTTTGATCGTCGATATCTCTGCATACCTAGTTCAACCTCGTTACTGATAAGTACTCTTTTCTCGTTCCCGTGATATGTGATCCCTTGTGAGCCATTCACATGCTTGCAAACTAATTGGATGACATTCCACCGAGATGGCCCAGAGTGTATCTATCCGTCATATGGATGGACAAATCCCACTCTTGATCCATGTGTCTCAACCCATACTTTCCGAACACTCAATGCCACCTTCATAGCCACCTAGTTATGATGTGGTGTTTGATATCATCAAAGCATCCTTCTAGTGATGGTTATAAGAATGATCTCATGGTCAAAGGAATTAGGTTACTATGTATCAGAAATCTTATAGCAATATTAAAATGACTTGATCTTTATGCTACGCTTTTCTATAGGAGTATGTCCATCATATCATTCTCCTAATGATATGACCTTGTTATTAACAACATCTCAAATGTTCATGATCAAGAAACCATGATCATCTATTAATCAACAAGCTAGTATTGTAAAGAGGCTTTACTAGGGACTCTAATTTAGTTTACAAATCACACAAGTATTAATGTTTCTGGTTAATACTATTATAGCATGAATGTAAACATTTATCATAAACACAAAGATATAATAATAACTACATTTATTATTGCCTCTAGGGCATATCTCCAACAGTCTTCCACTTGCACTAGAGTCAACTAATCTAGATTACATGGTAATATACCAAACACCCATGGCAGTTTGGTTTTGGTCATGTTTTGCCCTCGGGAGAGGTTTAGTTAACAGATCCGCCACATTCAGATCTGTGTGTACTTTGCAAATCTTTATGTCACCATCTTGGACATGTTCTCGAATAGCGTGAAAACGTAGCTTGATGTGCTTCAGCTTCTTGTGTGACCTTGGTTCTTGCGCATTGGCTATGGCGCCCATGTTATCAAAGTAGATATACATTGGGTCCAGCGCACTTGGAACCACATCGAGCTCTGTAATGAACTCCTTCATCCATATCGCTTCTTGTGAAGCCTCTGAAGCAGCTATGTATTCCGATTCAGTTTAAGATCTCGCCACAACGCTTTGCTTTGCACCTCCTCCAGCTAACTGCTACACCATTCAAAGTAAATATGTATCCAGATTGAGATTTAGAATCATCCGTATTGGTGTTCCAACTAGCATCGGTGTAACCATTAACAACGAGTTGTTCATCACCTCCATAAGAAAGAACCATATCCTTAGTTCTTCTCAAGTACTTAAGGATGTTTTGATCATTGTCAATGATCCACTCCTGGATCACTTTGATATCTTCTAGTCAAACTAACAGCATATGCAATGCCGGGTCTTGTACATAGCATGGCATACATTAGAGATCCTATGGCTGAGGCATAGGGAGTCTTACTCATCCTTTCTCTATCTTCTACTGTTGCAGGACTTTGAGTTTTACTCAAGGTCGTATTGGGCAACATGGGCAAGAACCCTTTCTTGCTATCTTCCAGTCCAAACCTCTTTAGAACTTTGTCCAAATATGTACTTTGTGACAATTATATTAGGCGTCTCGATCTATCTCTATAAATCTTTATGCCTAATATGTAAGCTGCTTGGCCAAGATCTTTCATTGAAAAACTATTATTCAAATATTCCTTGAAACTATTAAGAAGGTCTACATCATTCCCAATCAACAATATGTCATCTACATATAGTATTAAGAATGCTACAGAGCTCCCACTCACTTTCTTGTAAATAAAAGCTTCTCCATAAGTTTGTATAAAACCAGAACTTTTGATTACCTTATCAAAACATTGATTCCAACTTCGGGATGCTTGCTTCAATCCATATATGGACCGTTGAAGTTTGCATACCTTGTTAGCATCTTTAGGATCGACAAAACCTTTGGGTTGCATCATATAAAACTCTTCATCAATGTCTCCATTGAGGAACGCTGTTTTGACATCCATCTGCCATATCTCATAATCGTAATATGCAGCGATTGCTAACATACTCCTCACAGACTTTAGTTTTGCTACTGTTGAGAAAGTCTCATCGTAGTCAACTCCTTGAATTTGTCGAAACCCTTTTGCAACACGTCGAGCTTTATAGACAGTAACATTACCATCAGCATTTTATAGACAGTAACATTACCATCAGCATCTGTTTTCATCGTGAAAATCCATTTGTTCTCGACAGCCTTCTGGCCATCCGTTAAGTCCACCAAAGTCCATACTTGGTTTTCGTACATGGATCCAATTTCGGATTTCACGGCGTCTTGCCATTTATTGGAATCTGGGCTCATCAACGCTACCTCATATGTCACAGTCTCATCGGTGTTGTCCACCAACATGGCACTCATAACGGGATCATACCAATCAGGAGTGGTACGAGTTCTCATTGACCTGCGAGGTTCTGTAGCAGCGTCAACCGAAGTTTCATGATCATCATCATTAGCTTCCTCTCTTATTGGTGTAAGCGCCAGTGGAACTACTTCCGGTGCTGCGCTACTCGCAAGTTCGAGAGAATGTTCGACAACCTCGTCGAGTTCTACTTTCCTTCCAGTCACTTCTTTCGAGAGAAATTCCTTCTCTAGAAAATATCCATTCTTAGCAACAAAGATTTTACCCTCGGATCTATGATAGAAGGTATACCTAATAGTTTCCTTCGGGTATCCTATGAAGACGCATTTTTCCTCTTTGGGTTCAAGCTTGTCCGGCTGTAACTTCTTTACATAGGCTTCGCAACCCCAAACTTTAAGGAACGACAATCTAGGTTTCTTCCCAAACCATAATTCATACGGTGTCGTTTCAACGGATTTAGATGGTGCCCTATTTAAAGTGAATGCGGCTGTTTCTAATGCATAACCCCAAAACGATAGCGGTAAATCTGTAAGTGACATCATATAACGAATCATATCTAAGAGAGTTCGATTACGACGTTTGGACACACCATTACGCTGTGGTGTTCCCGACGGTGTCAATTGTGAAAGTATTCCGCATTTCTTTAAATGCTCGCCAAACTCGTAACTTAGATATTCACCTCCATGATCAGAACGTAGAAATTTAATCTTCTTGTTACGTTGATTCTCTACCTCACTTTGAAATTCCTTAAACTTCTCGAAAGTTTCGGACTTATGTTTCATGAAATAGATATACCCATATCTACTCAAGTCATCCGTGAAGGTAAGAACATAACGATAACCACCGCGCGATGCTACACTCATTGGACCACACACATCGGTATGTATGATTTCCAACAAGTCCGTAGCTCGCTCCATCATACCAGAAAATGGAGTCTTAGTCATTTTACCCATCAGACATGCTTCGCATCTTTCAAGTTATTCGAAATCAAGTGATTCAAGAAGTCCATCGGAATGGAGTTTCTTCATACGCTTCACTCCAATGTGACCAAGACGATAGTGCCACATATAGGTCGAGTTATCGCTCAATTTCAAATGTTTAGCTTCAATGTTATTAATATGTGTATTTCCACTATCGAGATTCAATAAGAATAGACCATCTACCAAAAGTGCATGTGCCTAAAACATATTACTCATATAAATCGAACAACCATTATTCTTGGACTTAAACAAGTAACCGTCTCGCAATAAACATGATCCCGATATAATGTTCATGCTCAACGCAGGCACCAAATAACAATTATTTAAGTATAAAACTAATCCCGATGGTAGATGAAGAGGTAGCGTGCCGACCGCGATCACATCAACCTTTGATCCATTTCCAACGCGCATCGTCACCTTGTTCTTTGCTAGCTTCCGTTTATTCTGCAGCACCTGTTTCGAGTTACAAATATGAGCAACCGAACCAGTATCAAATACCCAGGCACTACTACGAGTACTAGTGAGATACACATCAATAACATGTATATCGGATATACCTTTCTTCTTGATGTTGTCATTCTTCAAATACGCCAAGTACTTTGGGCAATTCCGTTTCCAGTGACACTCTCCCTTGCAGTAAAAGCACTCAGTATCAGGCTTAGGTCCAGCCTTGGTCTTCTTCGCCCGTGCGGCAACTTTCTTACCACCCTTCTTGAAGTTTCCCTTTTGCTTAGACTTACCTTTCTTGAATTTGGTGGTCTTATTGACCAACAACACTTGATGCTCTTTCTTTATCTCCACTTCTACAAATTTCAACATGGAGAAGAGTTCTGGCAACGTCTTGTTCATGTTTTGCATGTTGTAGTTCATCACAAAGTTCTTGTAATTGGTGGTAGTGACTGGAGGACACGGTAAATCCCTAAAGCATTAGGAATCACTATACCCAAGCTTTGGAGTTTGTTTGCGTGCCCAGACATCTTAAGCACGTGCTCACTGACGGTGCTGCCCTCTTCCATCTTGTAGTTAAAGAACTTTTCAGAAGCCTCATAACTCTCAACTGCCGCGTGAGCCTCAAATATCTTTTTTAGTTCACGAACAATATCATGTGGGTCATGGTTATCAAACCTTTTCTAAAGCTCCGATTCCAAACCATACAATATAGCACACTGAACTGTGGAGTACTGATTCTTCCGAGTGAGGTAAACATTCTTTACTTCATCGGTAGCATCAGCTGCAAAGGTCACCAATGGTGCATCCAGCACATAGGTCAAATTACCAGCATTGAGGACAATCCTCAAATTGCGGAACCAATCCGCAAAGTTGCTTCCATTGTTTTTCAACTTTTCTTTCTCTAGGAACGCATTAAAATTGATGGTAGGGGCCGCCATTGATCTACAACATATTTGCAATAGTTTTGACTAAGTTTATGACAAATTGAGTTCTAATTAATAGTTAAATTAATCTAGGTGAACTCCCACTCAAAACAATATCCCTCACATTGTTTTAGTGATCACACGAACCAAATCCACCACATGAAAACCGATCATCACGAGAGTTGGGGTAGCTTCAATGGCGAACAATCGACATGTTCATCATATCTACTATATGACTCATGATTTACCTTTCGGTGATCCGTGTTCCGAGACCATGTATGTACATGCTAGGCTCGCCAAGATCAAACCTTAGCTTCCACATGAGAAAATCCGGCTTGCTCATGTTGTATACACTCGCAGAATCTAACACACCCGATCATCACGTGGTGCTTCAAAACAACAAGCTTTAGCAACGGTGCTTACTAAGGATGAACGCTTTAAAACTTGAAATTTATGTTCTTGAGGGATCATCTTATAAAGCTACTATCGTTAACTAAGAAATACAAGATGCATAAAGGATTAACATCACATGCAATTCATAATATGTGATATGATATGGCCATTCTTCTTGTGCTTCCGATCTCCATCTTCAAGCACGAACATGATCTCCATCATCACCGGTATAGTGTCAAGGTCAATGGCGCCGTTTCATGGTTGTCGTCCACCAGCTCCAACTATTACAACTACTTTGAATAGACACGCGGGTCTTAACAGAATTTAAAAACAACCATATGGATCCTGCCGGTTGCCAACTTACAATAAGGAACATTGCATACATCAAATATAATCACAACCATGGCCATATCACATCACAGCACACCCATGCAAAACAAAGTTAGATGCCTCTAATTTGCTTTGCATATTTTACGTGGTTTGGGGCTTTAATAAGTGTCGATCTAACTTACGAACAAGAACCACAACGTTGATGTTTGAACTATCAAGTGCCCGTTGTAAATTGGATCTATACTATGATGGGAGAGATAGGCACCCGCAAAGCCACTTATGCAATACAAGTTGCATGTTGAGCGTGGAGCAAGTCTCATGAACGATGTCATGTAAGGTTATCCCGGGCCGCTTCATCCCATCATACCGCAAGATGCAAAGTACACAAAAAGAAATTGATAATAAAAGCACCACCGCCCACAGTGACCATTGTGTTCTACTCGTGCAACAGATCTACATATAGACACGGCTCTGATACCACTGTAGGGGTTCGTAGCATGGAAAACAAAAAATTTCTACCGCATGCAAACAAACAAGCCAAGATATATCTACTAGATTGTAGCAACGAGTTGATAGAGGAACTCACCCTCGAAGATTCCAAAGTGGTTAACGAGAGCAGATTCTCGTGGGTGATGTAGTCGTACTCTTGCCGATCTCAAGATCGCGTGAGCGATCCTTCGGTAGCTGCGTTCTAGCAGCGCTTCATGATCGGTCACCGTTCGATACTCGATGAAAACCTTCCTCTCCCTTGTTCCAGCGGCGGATGTTGTAGCACTCTCCTCGCGATTCCGTGACCTGACGGCGTGGTACCGGAAGTAGAGGGGAGATCTCGCAGGGCTTCGCCTTAAGCCGGAGCGAGTATGGTGGAGTATGAGAGAGGCCTTGGTGATCTAGGGTTTAGAGGGCACAAAGGGAAGAGCTTGGCCGACGGCTAGGGCTTGGGGAAGCCCCAACTCGGCGAGTTGGAGGAACCCTAGGAGGCGGCGGCGACTTGGAGGAGGCCGGCAGCTAGGGCTAGGGTTTTGGGTGGTGTTGGGTGTAGGGAAGAGGGGCAGCCCTGCCTCTCCTTATATAGGTGGGAGGGCGCGGCTTGGGAGGAGGGAGTACTCCCCCAAGTCGGCCTCCTTGGCCGGCGGGTGGAGGGAGAGGAACTCCTCCCCAAGTAGTTTTCCTACTCTCCCTCCACCAAGCCAACTTGTCATTTGACTTTTTCAAATTGGCGTTTGACTTTCAAACTAGGATTTGATTTCTCCCTTTATTTTGCTCAGACAAGTTACCTAGTACATGATGCAACCATTCTATATTGTTATGACACATTCATGTACCCTTCCCCTCCGGAGTGCCGGACCTTCCGGACCCTTCTAGAACATTCCCGATGAAAACACCGGAATCATTCCCCAACTCCGAAACAGGACTTTCCTTATATGAATCTTATTCTCTGGACCATTCCGGATCTCCTCGTGATATCCCGGATCCCATCCGAGACTCCGAACAACATTCGGTCTCTTACTCATCATTCCATAACTACTCAACAACATCGAATCCTTAAGTGTGTCTCCCTACGGTTCGTGAATTATGCGGACATGATCGAGACACTTCTCCGATCAATAACCAATAGAGGAATCTGGAAATTCATATGGCTCCCACATATTTCTACGATTACTTTGCGATCGAATGAACCACTTACATACGATAACAATTTCCCTTTGTCTCACGATAGTTTACTTATCCGAGGTTTTGATCGTCGATATCTCTGCATACCTAGTTCAACCTCGTTACTGATAAGTAATCTTTTCTCGTTCCCGTGATATGTGATCCCTTGTGAGCCAGTCACATGCTTGCAAGCTAATTGGATGATATTCCACCGAGAGGGCCCAGAGTATATCTATCAGTCATATGGATGGACAAATCCCACTCTTGATCCATGTGTCTCAACCCATACTTTCCGAACACTCAATGCCACCTTTATATCCACCCAGTTACGATGTGGTGTTTGATGTCATCAAAGCATCCTTCTGGGGATGGTGACAAGCATGATCTCATGGTCAAAGGAATTAGGTTACTATGTATCAGAAAGCTTATAGCAATTGAACTATTAAAATGACTTGATCTTTATGCTACGCTTATCTATAGGAGTATGTCCATCATATCATTCTCCTAATGATATGACCTTGTTATTAATAACATCTCAAATGTTCATGATCAAGAAACCATGATCATCTATTAATCAACAAGCTAGTATTATAAAGAGGCTTTACTAGGGACTCTAATTTAGTTTACAAATCACACAACTATTAATGTTTCTGGTTAATACTGTTATAGCATGAATGTAAACATTTATCATAAACACAAAGATATAATAATAACTACATTTATTATTGCCTCTAGGGCATATCTCCAACACTGATACCACTGTAGGGTTTGTTGCATGTAAAACAAAAAATTTCTACCGCAGGAACACATAAAACCAAGATCTAATCTATGGATAAGCCAAGATCTAATCTACTAGATCGGTCCAACGATATTGTAGAGAACTAACCCTCGTAGAAAAAAAGCATTTAACAAAATCATATTCTCGTGTTTGATGTAGTCGATCACTTGCCGATCTCAAGATCGTGTAGACAATCCTTCCGGCGCCGCGTTCAGGAAGCGCTTCCTCTCTCGGTTCTAGCAGGGTAGCAAAGGTAGTAGATCTCCTCGAAATCCCAACATCACGACGGTGTGGTGGTGGTGGTCTATGAGGATAGATTTATGTAGGGCTTCACCTAAGTCAGAGCAGGGCGGTGGACATGAGAGAAGAGAGGCAGCGGCTTGGGTTACGCGCCAAGGGAAAGGGGTGTGGGGGTTGCGCCCCCACCCCTCCTTACATAGGTGGGGAGCATCCGGACAAGGGTTCCAAGTCTTCGCCGTGTCCTCCCCAACTCGGCCACCAAGGGGAAGAGTTGGGAACTTTCCCACAAAGTTTTTCCTCTTACCAAAACTAGAGTTGACTTTTCAAACTAGGATTTGACTATTCAAACTAGGGTTTGACCCTTCTATAGTGTTGTCCTGCTAGCCTTTTAGGGTTTGGTGCGGCTTTCCCCTAGGGCATGCCACAACCCAAGTGACCCCCCCGGGGTGGTGGAACCACTGATGGTTCCTCTAGAATATTCTAGAAGTATCCGGTTAAAACACCGAAACTTCTCCGAACCCCGTAAAACCAGTTTCCTTATATGAATCTTATTCTCTGGACCATTCCGGATATCCTCGTGATGTCCTGGATCCAATCCGAGACTCCGAATAACATTCGTTCTCCAACTCATATTCCTTATCTACTTAAACAACATCCATTCCTTAAGCGTGTGTCCCTATGGTTCGCGAACTATGCAGACATGGTCGAGACACTTCTCTGGACAATAATCAATAGAGGTATCTGGAAATCCATAATGGCTCCCACATATTTCAATGATGACTTCATGATCGAATGAACCATTTACATATGATATTGATTCCCTTTGTCACGTGATACTTTACTTATGCAAGGTTTGATCGTCGGTATCTCTATACCTAATTCAACCTCGTTACCTATAGGTACTCTTTACTCGTTCCATGATATGACATCTCTTGTGACCTAGTCACATGCTTGCAAGCCAATTAGATTACATTCCACTGAGAGGGCCCAGATTATATCTATCCGTCATATGGATGGATAAATCCCACTCTTGATCCATGTGCTTCAACACATACTTTCATAATACCCAATGCCACCTTTATAACCACCTAATTACAGAAGTGTTGTTTGATGTCATCAAAGTACAAATCCGGTGATGGTGATTAACATGATCTCATGGTCGAAGGATTAGGTTACTATGTATCTAAAAGCTTGTAGCAAAACGAACTTAATGACTTGATCTTATTCTATGATTACTACGGGTTTATGTCCATCACATCATTCTCCTAATGATATGATATTTTTATTAATAACATCCAATGTCTATGATCAGGAAACCATGACCATCTATTAATCAACAAACTAGTTTAACAAGAGGATTACTAGGGACTCTTTTATGTTTATAGAACACAAAAGTATTAATGTTTTCGGTTAATACAATTATAGCATGGGATGTAAACATTTATCATAAACATAAAGATATAATAATAACCACTTTATTATTACATACTGGCTATATCTCCAACATTTTCTTCATGCATTTTACACCAATATGAACTAGACGGCAGTGCCATAGATATGTGGATATATAATCATGAAGTTTAATCCTTTTGGCATCTACATTATGAATATGTGTATCACTATTATCGAGATTAAAAAGAAATAAACCATTCATCACAGGCACATGACCATAAGAGATATTATTCATATAAATTGAACAACCATTGTCTACGGATTTAAAGGAATGTATTGCAATAAACACGATCTGGATTCAATGGTCACGCTCAATGCAGGCACCAAATAACAATTATTTAGGTTTAAAACTAATCCTGACGGTAGATGGAGAGGTAGCATTCCAACGGCGATCACATCAACTCTTGATCCATTGCCGACACGCATCATGACCTAATCCGTTGCCAGCGGTTGCTTGTTCCATAGCCCCTGATTCTAGTTACATATATTAGCAATCGATCCAGTATCAAATACACAGGTGCTACTACGAGTACTAGTCAAGTACACATCAATAACATGTATATCATATATACCTTTTTTCATCTTGCCGGCCTTTTTGTCAGCCAAATACTTGGGGCAGTTGCGCTTCCAGTGGCCAGTCCCCTTACAATAGTAGCACTCTGTATCAGGCTTAGGGCCATCCCGGGTATTCTTCTCGGGTGCGGTAACAGATTTTCTGTCCTTCTTGAAGTTACCCTTCTGTTTGCCCTTTTTGTCCTTCTTGAAACAAGTGGTCTTATTGATCATCAACACTTGATGTTCTTTCTTTATCTCCACTTCAGCAGTCTTAAGCATAGATAGAAGCTCAGGCAGAGTCATCTTCATGCCCTGCATGTTATAGTTCATCACGAAGCGCTTGTAGCTTGGTGGAAGAGATTATAAAACATGATGTATGCCTAAGTCAATGGGAATCATTATTCCCAAGGAAACAAGCTTATCGGTGTACCCAGACATTTTGAGTACGTGCTCACTAACGGAGTTGTTCTCCTCTATAATGCATCTAAAGAACTTTTCTAAAGAATCATAACTCTCCAAAGAAGCAGGGGTCATTTTAATTTCACCCATGGTATCAAAGGCATTGCCATTCTCGAAACGCTTCCGGAGTTGCGGCGCTAGCCCATACAGTATGTCGCAATGAACCATGTTGTGGTCCTCCTGACAATTCAAGTAAACATTCTTTACTTCGTCGGGAGCATCATCAAGTGGTGGGGTAGCCTAGCTACGCTTCTAGCACATATTGCTTTTGTGCAGCAGTGAGGAGAATCCTCAAATCCATGGCCCAGTTGGTAAAGTTGCTACCATTCATTGCAAGTTTCTCTTTATCCATGAACACATTGAAATTAAAAGCAGGTGGTGCCATCTACAACAGAATTTGCATAGTTTATTTAGATTAAGTTATAATAGATTTGAGTTCAACTAATTAAAATTACAAATGAACTCCCACTCAAAAACAACATCCCTCATGTCTTTTTGGTGATTTCATGAACCAGATCCATTACAACAACACCGATCATCATGTGAATTGTTGTAGATTCAAAGTCGAGCATCTAGATGGTCATCATATCAACCATATGACTCATGCTATACCTTTCGGTTAGTGTTCCAAGGCCATGTCTATACATGCTAGGCTCGCCAAGTAAGAAGCTTAGTACCCGTGTGTGTAAAATTTTCTTACACCCGTTGTATGTGAACGTTGAGTCTGTCACACCCGATCATCACATGGTGTCTCGAAACGATGAACTTTCTTAACGGTGCATACTAAAGGAAGAACACATTTTTATCTTGATATTTAAAAGAGGGATCATTTTATAATGCTACCAAAGCGCCAAACAAGCAATATAAGATGCATACAAACATCATATGTTAAAACTGTTAAGATATGGTTCTTGCACTTTGATCATTATGTTGTGCATCTTGGTATGATCTTTATCATTACTATATGTGTAAGGCCAAGGTCTATGGAACTTACACTTTGTCATATTATAATTTGCAATAGTATCATTCCATACTACAAATTATAATACTACCATACCATAGTACTTGCCCGGCAAAAGCAAAAAACTAGATGCCTCTAATTTATCTTTTACATTTTTTACGTGGCTAAGGGCTTTCGGAGATAGAACCGTTCATACCTAAGAACATGGAACCACAACGATGATAATCAAATTATTGGCAACTCGTTGTAAATCAGATATTGACTATAGTAGGAGAGACAGACACCTGCAAGCCACTTATGCAAAACTAGTTGCACGTCAAGCGCGGAACAGGTCTGATGTGCGAGGACATGTAAAGTTTGTCCGGGCCGCTTCATCCCACTATGCCACCAATATACAAAATATACATAAGAAGCAATAACATGACCATCAGCGCCCACATAATCATATGTGTACTACATGTGCAAAGCATCTACGCATAGATTCAACTCTGATACCACTGTTGGGTTCATAGCATAGAACACAATTTTTTTCCTACAATGGGAATTGTAAATACCAAGATCCATCTACATAGATACAATCAACGAGTGGATATACATCCATAGAATACATAACCTTCAAGAATGACAAATCTTAACAAGGTTGGAGTCGTGGTTGATGTAGTCATTCGAGTAGAAGTCCGGCATCACCGCAACTTGGAGGAGCATCTGTGATTGCACACACGTTCGGAACCCCGACAACCTCCACGTCCTTGCTCCAGCAATGCAGCGAAAGCAGCAAATCCTTGCTCCAGAAAAATCCACCGGGAACATGTATCTCGCTAAGACGAGACCATGGGGGATAGTACTAGAGGGGGAGAGAGATCCTTCACGACGAGGTCTGAGTGAGATGTGAGAGGAGGGCATCCTTTTATACGAGAGGGGGCAACACCCATGCCATGGCCGGCAGCCAAGGTGGGTGCCCCCACCTCTTCCTCATTCATGTGAGTGGATCTCTCACTCACACAAATGGCCCTCCATTTTGTCAAATCAAAATCCACTAAATTTCCACCAAATTTAATGCAATCTCTCATTTAATAAAAATATTTTATTTATTTATTAAGAATTTTTTTAATTACATTAATTAACAAACATTCACATAAAACCTCTTACTACATTTCAATTCCACATGCAGAACCAATTTTAGCAATTTCACCAGAAACAATTCCGGTGTCCATGAAATAATTATAGCGCTTTGATATTCTTTTCCTAGCATCTCATTTTCTACAAATGGTGTTGCTATCCCTTAAGTGTGTCACCCTATGGTTAGCGAATAATGCAGACATGATTGAGACCCCTCTCCGATCAATAATCAGCAGTGGGACCTGGAGATCCGTAATGAATCCTACACATTCAACGATGACTACTTGTGATCATGAGAACCTTAACATTGTCACTAAATCCCTTTGTCTCGCGGTATTTTACATGTCCAAGGTTCGATCATTGGTATCACCATACCTAGTTTGATCCTGTTACCATGATATAACATTCTACTGATCCCCATCACTTGCTTGCAAGCTATATCAATGTGATATCACCGAGAGGGCCCAGACTATATCTCTCCATCATTTGGATGGACAAATCCCACTCTTGATCCATGAGCCTCTACATAACACTATCAGAGTATCCACTCTGTTATGGTGCGACGTTTGAAAGAACATTTCATAATCCCTAGTGTTTTGTGTGTTAGATAACAATATCAAGGATTATTTAATGTGTGTTGAAGTGTTGCAGATCTTTATATTGAAAAAGGAAAAGGAAACTTCTTTTGGGAGGCGGATAATCCGCCCCACCCCATACCTAGAAGGGCGCAACCCCTAGAGAGGGGGCGGAGAATCGGCCAGATTTTCCGGCGTGGCCGGATAGTCCGCCTCTTGAGAAGGGCGGATAATCCACCCCTCGAGGAATTTCACCAAGTCTGGACCTGCGTCGCTCTCTGTATGGGGGCAGATTTTCCCCCGGACTCTTCGGCTCAGGGGCGGAGTTTTCCCCTAGGCCGGATAGTCCGCCCCTTAAGGGGGGGGATAATCCGCCCCTCGAGGATTTTCACCAAGTCTGGACCTGCGTTGCTCTCTGTATGGGGGGCGTATTTTCCCTTGGAGTTTCCGTCCTGGGGGTGGAGTTTTTCCCTAGGGCGAATAATCCTCCCCTAGTGGGGGGTGGATAATCGGCCCCCAAACTTCATCAACGTCCAGATCTAGGAAGGTGTATTTAAGCCTGCCTTCCCCCTCCCGCCAGACCCCTTGGTTCATTCGAAAAAGTCAAGATCTGATCTGCAACCTTCATCCAAGAGAGCTCCACCTAGATCCACGCAAAGGCCTCGTCCCTTGGGGAATCAAAGGAGGAGGACTCGATCTTCCACAACTGCAATCAAGCGCTTCATCTCCTCTCCATTCGTTTGGAGAATCTCTGATCTAGTATTTCTTGTAAATATCTAGATCCTTTGCTTTTGATTATATTGATAATCCTTTTTCTTGTGACAGCTTGCTATCATTACGGGAGCCCCCAATTCAGTTGTGGGTGTGTGCCCTGGTAGAGTTGTAAAGGCACCGGTTCCCGCCTCGAAGGGTACCAATAGTGGAGAAGGTGGATCAGGCCTTTCGTGGCGAGATCCATCGGAGAATAGGGTGAGGCCTATTGTGGCGTGGTGGTCTTAGAGCCACCCACCCCTCCAACGCAGATGTACTTCCCTTAACAAGGAAGGAACTGCGGTAAAACAAATCCATGTGTCTCCGCGTGCTCCACTATGGTTTCCTCGCTCCTCTCTTTACGTGCTTAGTAGCTAGAGTTGCATATAGGGAAATTCTCGTAGTTGCATATCTAGAGAATTTACTTTATGCCAAGCCTAAAATTGAAAAAGAACTAAAAATTGAGTAGCACCTATTCGCCCCCTCTAGGTGCCCATACGATCCATTTCAACATTTGATGTTATCAAGCTACTCTTCCTGTGTTAGTGATTAACATGATATCATGGTCTCGGGACTAAAGTTACTTGTAATTATGTTATAGAAATTTAAACATAATGACTTTGATCATATTACTATACTTCGGATGAATGTTCATCACATGATTCCACCAATGTTGTGACCTCGTTATTAACAACATCCAATGTCCATGATCAGGAAACCTTGATCATCTTGTTAATCAACAAGCTAGTTTATGTGAGAGGCATAACTAGGAACACTTTATTTGTTTATTAAACACACATGTATTAACGTTTCCTTTTAATACAATTATAGCATGCAAAATAAACAACTATCATATACTTGGAATACGATAATAACAACTTTATTATTGCCACTCGGGCATATTTCCTTCATAGTGTCCATTGGTCTAGATATTGCGCAGTATGGCTCCAACCTCGACCTCCCGCTATCTTAGGTGATGTCGTCCCCCAGACTCCCCTGCCTTCCCTGGAGGTGGTGACCTCGAGTGTGGGGATGGTGGTGCGCTCACAGGTCTTGCCACGGTCACAGGGGTGGTCTATTAAACGCTTGCCCGAACATGCCTGACCCCAGGGTGGTGGAATCCGACTCGGCTAACTCCGACTTCCCCGCGGCGGCTTCCAAGTTGCGTCGTTCTAGGGCCCCATCCCCCCTCCCCCCCCCCCCCGACATCCCGTCATAGTGTCCGCCTAGTAGGATACAGGGTGGGACTGACTGGCACGGAGCCGACCATGAAGGAGCACGCGACTCGACGCATGACTTCTCGTGATGAGATTACAGGTACCTCCGGCACCCCTCCCCCTCTTCGGTTCCAGTTCCCTCTAGCTCCTCTAGTTCCATGTTCTCTATGCTCGCTGACGTGTCTCTGTCCCACCTGGGCAAGATGGCTGATGACTGTGGGATTGTCTTCCATGGTGAGAAGGACCTGATGAGTCCAAAATTGAAGCATATTTATCTTTTGTTTTTTCATAAATAGAGTAGGGATCTTTGTATTTCACTGCTTTCACACGCACCTTTTTGTTTGTATTCCAACAGGATCCTGAATCATTAAGTCTTATATGAACATATCAATTAGAGTTGTCATATTATGCTATAATATGATATTTTTAAGTGATAAAAGTCATTTTATCGATTTTCCTTTGCACCTGGGAGAATGCCAAACGAGGGGAAGCAACTAGTGCCAATAACGATCGATGGTACATGCAGAGCCCGCTCGTACCATGTGTCATCGGGTTCTCCTCGTCAAATACTTTCTCCTTGCAAAGACGAATGAGGGATCCGACATTCACAGCCACCAGAAACCACAAAAAACCACATCTGAAAGGGATCTGAAGGAGGAACTTGGATAGGGTAAAATCCCTGTTGTCTCACGGATCATTGGATGACAAAGCATCATACCCTTCATCATGAACCGCTGCATCTACATCACCACCATTACCCCCATCTTTCATCCATTAGATCTTGTTGTAATTCTAGATTCAATTGTGGTTTGCATTAGATCTACTTCAGTACTTTTATCCATCCATTTGATTATGATGATGTTGTTGATTGCTTCCATGTGTTAGTAGTTCCTTTGTTCTTGGGGAGATGGAGAAACCCTAGCACTATTATGAATTTGCAATAAATATGATCTATTCTTGTGTCCATATGACTTGCCGGTCTATGATAGATTTATGATTTGTGTTTGATCTCTCTCTTTATATGGTATGTATATTCGACCATATACCATTTTCCCTTGGGACTAAAGGGATGGAGAAATCCTTTGGACATGCTTTCGATCATAACCGGAATGCCCCCATGACAGATTGTCGTCGGCTCGTGACCTACACGATCAAATGAGGAATAAAGAGGACTGGGGGTTCAACCATCTAGATGTTCCCGTTCGTGCACACATCTCGAACACTGAACACCTCCTTTGTAAATTGAAGCAGTTTCAGAAACAAGAACTCATCCATAAGGAGATTGTGCGCAAGCGCCTCTTGGATCTTGAAGGCAAGAAGGAACTCAATGATGTGATGAATAAATTCGCTAACGGGATGTTCCTCTTGCGTTCGGATCTGCAGAAGTGCGTGCGACGTATATGTGCCCTGGAGGAAACAAACAAGAGGCTTCCAGCAGCAATCTCTAGCAAGACTTGTGCAAACTAAAGGGCGTGTCATGGTATCAAATAAAAGAAAGGAATTATTTGATCCGCACAATTTGATTCCAAGCTTGGGGAGATCTGCGAGAGCCATGTAATCTATCTTATAGTTTTTAGCATGTTTACTTTCATGTATGCATGTTAGACTTTAATTCTAGAATTTGCATTATTTGCATCAACTTTGAATTCCCTTTTATTCAAGATAAGATTTATATCAATTGGGTTGCGAGACTTTATGATATTTGAAGTTGCGTTATGATTCATGATTATTATATTAGATGATTGAATTAGGTTGAGTGTTATGATACTTGTATAGCTATCATGATTTTAGGGACTTCCACACAAATAAAAGTATTGATTAGGCTATGAGAAGAAGAATTCTGGTAGCATATCATAATTAAGAGTTTTTAAAGCCATCGAAGTAGTGAGTGTAACACCCTCAGAATCGGCCCTATGCAAGTTTTAGCGAAACTCGCCAAACCCGCATAGAAACGATTCAAAGGTGCCCACCAGGCACTTTCGTGCGGGTGGAAAACGAAGTAATAACATTACACAACAGTCCTCGATGGGACCCACAGAACAGATATATACAACACGACTCCAGGAGTCAAGAATACAGATATATTATACAAGATCCAAATCACCTTGAAAATGATGGCGCGTCCGACTACGGACAAGATGCAAATGGGGCTAAGAGCCCTGAAGAATAACCAATGGCGTCCATAACCCTGCCCAGGCCAAGCCGGAAGGGTAACCCTGCTAACGACGTCGATCTCAAAACCTGCTTAAACAAAAGGGGTGCCGACAAAGGGCAAAGGAAAAAGAGGCGTCGATCGAGGCCAGTACACGGCGAGGCTAGAATTCGGCGGTCCTCGCCTACATAGGTATGGTGGACTGAAGCGGTAGCGCAGCATGCACTAAACAACCTATAGAGACTCGATACAGCTAGCGGCTATCAGAGAGGGGAAAGAAAGACCTATTCGGAACCAACCTGGTACTAACACCAAACAATCCCATCCTGGTATTCCCCCCTCGAGACCAGACGAGGAAGTCAACCGAGGAACGCACACAGTTGGCAGTTTTATTTGTTCAGTTATTGTTGCAGCAATTATTAGACAGGTGTAGATAATCATCCTGATAAAATAAGCAGTGGGCCATTTTAGTTATCCATTCCGTGATAGTTGCAACACTTACTAGTCAGATACAATTAGCATGAGATAACCCCAAAACCCAGCAGTTGTTGGTACTTTTACTTAGCCATTCCGTTGTAGTGGAGCTGATTACTAGTCATATCGGATACAAGTCGATTTATAGCAGTAAACTTTAGTTATAGTTGTCTATGATCAAGCACTGTGCTCCAAGTCGTCCATAACCGCGGACACGGCTTCTCGAAAAGATTTAACCCTGCAGGGGTGCACCAAAGTATCCACAAGCACTTCGACCCTTTTTGCCAGATCAGTTAACATACACCCATCGGTATGTCGGCGGGGCCTAAGTCATGACGTTCCCAGACCCAAAGCAAGCACGGGGGGCCACCCCACTAAGTACACCCGCAACGAAGTCGGCCGGTCTCCGAGACGGACTTAGGGTTTGGGTAGACGGCTGTGAACGACAGCAAATCCCAAAACTGGGACTGTCGACACCGCGAAAACGTGTCCCGATCCTAAACAGTACAGTGTGCTATCCATCGCACAATTTAAATAAAGCGGTAAAGCATGGCATAAGTACAGGATAGTAAATAAAACCTCAAACTAGTTGTGGCCCCCAGTACAATACTTTGAAATCAGGTAATAATCAATGGGGGGCCCATATCTCCCCACCTGTGGTTAGCGCGCTCGATCTCGGAACAGGTGTCAAGAACTCGGGGTCCTACGGGACACAAGTGGGCGGTCGGAAACCAAATATTACCTATCACCCACCGATGCCTCTGCTTACTTACTTCAATTTTAGTTGTTAAACAGTAATTAAAGTGAACAGTAATTAAAGCCATGATCATCTCCAACAATTAACTTGCGGCAATACTCCAACAACTGTGGTACTTGACGACACGCAACAGCACTTGAGCGAGCGACTACGACACGCAAGTCCAACTATCTACCAATCAACAGGTAATAGGATGTGTCCAAGGCAATATAAGGCTGCAGGGGATATCACGGGTACGGAAACTAGAGCATCGCAACACAGATAGCAAAAGATCAACAGGCGGAAATAAATACTAGAAAAGTAAGATAGGTAGAAAGGGGGAGATGCTCGCCTGAAAACATTGCCGAAGGTTCAACCGAAGATCGGGTCGGCACTCGCATCAACTCAACGGCCTTATCCGTGAAGAAGCAAAACACTAGAACAAACACCGGATGCAATATTTAATACTACGGCAAAAGATCGGGCATGATGCATGCATGATGTATGGCATGGCAAAGATGCGATGCAATTAGGTCAATATTAAGTGGAACCGGGGTCCCGACAATTAATTAGATGGTTCAAGTTGTTTATCTACCCCGCAAATTAAATGTTGTTTTAGCATGGCAAAAGATAGCATCGGTTCGCTACACATATTTAAATGAGGACAATATGAGACTAGATTTGCCCGCATATGGGCCCCATATTTAATTATGAGGTGAATCGGCATAAGGCCCCCAAACCACATGATAATATGCATGCAAGTATGAAAATTTAATATGCAGCAAGTATGTATTAGCATTTATAAAATAGGGCTCGGGAAAAAGGTTCACACATTAGGGTTCGGCAGATCTTGGGGTTCCGGGGTTCCGGGTCCGGGTCTCAGGGTTCGACGGGAAAAATGACTCGACGAGATCGGATACAAGATGGAGAACTTGTCATGACGGAGAACTTGGGTCCAAGACGCTATCTTGCCGTCGCGCAGATCTTGTCGGGTCCACGGGTCGGGTCAGACTTGACGTCCGGGGTGAAGTGCTTGACGCCCTTTGGTTCCATGTCGACGGCCTTGGCTTCCTCGATGGAGAACTCGGTGAATCCGTGTCGTGGTTCTTGTCGGGGTTCTCGGCTTCGCGCCGGAAGGAGAACTTGTCGCATCCGGGAGATCTTGATTCGCTTCGGTCAAGTGTGTTCAGCAGATCTTGGTGTAGGGACGGTCCTTGTCGGCGGTTCTTCGGGTTCGGTCTCAGCGGGAGCGTTCTCGGGTCCCCGAGGAGAGCTTGGCGTTCCACCAAGAGGTTACTAGCGGCCGTGTTGGAGATCCTGTCGGTCCTTCTACTGATCAGCACCAAAACACGACACATGGAGCAAACCCGCTGGTACTAGAGGTACCCTGAACTAGCACCAAAACACCACGGCAGCAGCAGCATGCAGAGAACATGCGGCCTCGGTACAGAGGATGGCAGCGAGCTCGGGCACGGACCGGGCGGCGAGGAGCTTGAGGGGGAGGCGCAGGCCACGGGCGAGGCCGACGGGGAGCGGAGGCCTGGGGGCGCCGGAGCTTGAGGGAGGCGGCGGTTGGAGGAAGAAGCAGCGGCGGGGCACGCTGCCGGCGGCGAGGCGGCTCGGGGGGCGGGGAGAGGACTGGTGGCGGCGGCGCTCGGGTCCTAGCAGCGGCGGCGCCTGGGGTCGCAGACGGAGGCGGCAGGCAGCGGAAGGAGGGGAGGCCGGCGAGGTCGCCCAGGCGGCGGGGTCCTCGCGAGGCAGAGAGGAAGGGGGGACGGCGGTGGCGAGGGCGGCTCAGTGGGCGACGTCAGCAGCGAGCCACAGCTGGCCTTGTGGTCCGAGCTCCGGCCCGGCGAGGTGGAAACTGCTGCTCTGAGCAGAGAGGAGGGGAGAGGGAGAGCGGCGACAGGGAGAGGGAGGAGCCCGCTGGCGGCGGCGGCTCGCCGGAGGAGGAGAAGGGGCGGGCGAGCGCGCTGCTAGCAGAGGAGGAAGAAGCGGGGGGGAGGGGCGGCTCGGGAGGAGAGGCAGGTGGGCACGCGGGGTCGGTCGGGGGCGGGGCGTGTCGCTGCAGGTGGTGGGACCGGTGTGGGGTCCAGGCGGGGGTGAGTGGGGAGTGGGGCTGGCTCGGTGGGTGGAGGGAGTGGGGCTGTGGGTGGGGCCAGGGAGTGTGATGGTGGCTGGGGATTGGTTGGGGGAGGGAGGAGAGGTGAGGTGGCGAGAGGCCATTGGCTGGGGTGAGGTGGAGGGGGTGTGGGTAGATAGGACTGGGGTAAGAAAAGACTTGGGGTGGGGTCTAGGATGGACCGATTTTATTCTAGGGGTGGTCGTTGTAGAATCGCCTGCTCGACGCCCCCACTAGAATAATTAAATATTTTATTATTTATAGACGGACTTTGCAAACCGATAGCGATAAAACAAAATAATCCGGAGACCCGGGTTTTGCGTTTGAATAAAGACGGGGCGTTTAGAAATCAAATTAGGTTTTCCCGAAAATAGTTTTATGCAAGCACATGCAAGATGATGACGATGCTCAAATGCAATGTGGCATGATGACATGAGCATGCGGTCATGATGATGCAATGCACAAAAACAACGCGATTTTCTAGTAGTGGTTTTGCGTGATGCCACAATTCGACACCACTAACAATGGATCTCGCCCTCGAGATCCGCCTCATGGTACCGGAAGGAAGGTCGGCGATCTGAATCTCCTCGCATCGTGTAGATCCTCGCGACACCACTAACAAGGATGCTTTCTTCGTCTTGAAATCAGCGACACCACCAACAAAGGGTCGTTGTTCACGTTCGTCAAGAGAGCACTCCGGATAAACAACGGACGAAGTTAAAGGTAAGGCCACCTCCAACTTTCATGGAAGGAGTAGAATTGCATCGATCCACCATTCGACATACAAAGCAAATGTTAAGAGTAGTGGTATGGTCGCGACTCCATCCCGCACTCAAAGCATTACTATGTACACGAATAGACAGATTATGCAACCAACCCTCAGGATTCAGACTGAAGATCTCGACAAGCGAGGTTCGGAAACAAAGGAGTGGTGCAGACTCTGCATCGGATCTGGCTTAGAGGATGTCGTCGCGTCGGAAAACACCGGAAGGCACAAACAGGGAACAAAGAATGGTACCACAGATAGAGGATCACTCAGATAGCATGAAGTCCGGATGGTAGAACACCGTTATCAAAGGAGGAAGCGAAACCCTGAAGGCACGACGGAAACCCAACCACGAGAATTCCTGGACTCGAAGAAAGAGACGAGAGCGGATTCAAAACACGTAGAGGTAAGAGGAGAATAGCAGCGGGGTAAGGAGTAAAAGCAGACCTAACCAGAACTATCCAACCGGTTTTGCAAAATAGTTTCGACACTCTACTTCGGCCATTAGCTAGGTTATCCTACAGGCTGGACTTGTGGGGTATCGCAACTGCTGAGCTATGATACCACTCTGTAACACCCTCAGAATCGGCCCTATGCAAGTTTTAGCGAAACTCGCCAAACCCGCATAGAAACGATTCAAAGGTGCCCACCAGGCACTTTCGTGCGGGTGGAAAACAAAGTAATAACATTACACAACAGTCCTCGATGGGACCCACAGAACAGATATATACAACACGACTCCAGGAGTCAAGAATACAGATATATTATACAAGATCCAAATCACCTTGAAAATGATGGCGCGTCCGACTACGGACAAGATGCAAATGGGGCTAAGAGCCCTGAAGAATAACCAATGGCGTCCATAACCCTGCCCAGGCCAAGCCGGAAGGGTAACCCTGCTAACGACGTCGATCTCAAAACCTGCTTAAACAAAAGGGGTGCCGACAAAGGGCAAAGGAAAAAGAGGAGCGTCGATCGAGGCCGATGCAGCGAGGCTAGAATTCGGCGGTCCTCGCCTACATAGGTATGGTGGACTGAAGCGACAGCGCAGCATGCACTAAACAACCTATAGAGACTCGATACAGCTAGCGGCTATCAGAGAGGGGAAAGAAAGACCTATTCGGAACCAACCTGGTACTAACACCAAACAATCCCATCCTGGTATTCCCCCCTCGAGACCAGACGAGGAAGTCAACCGAGGAACGCACACAGTTGGCAGTTTTATTTGTTCAGTTATTGTTGCAGCAATTATTAGACAGGTGTAGATAATCATCCTGATAAAATAAGCAGTGGGCCATTTTAGTTATCCATTCCGTGATAGTTGCAACACTTACTAGTCAGATACAATTAGCATGAGATAACCCCAAAACCCAGCAGTTGTTGGTACTTTTACTTAGCCATTCCGTTGTAGTGGAGCTGATTACTAGTCATATCGGATACAAGTAGATTTATAGCAGTAAACTTTAGTTATAGTTGTCTATGATCAAGCACTGTGCTCCAAGTCGTCCATAACCGCGGACACGGCTTCTCGAAAATATTTAACCCTGCAGGGGTGCACCAAAGTATCCACAAGCACTTCGACCCTTTTTGCCAGATCAGTTAACATACACCCATCGGTATGTCGGCGGGGCCTAAGTCATGACGTTCCCAGACCCAAAGCAAGCACGGGGGGCCACCCCACTAAGTACACCCGCAACGAAGTCGGCCGGTCTCCGAGACGGACTTAGGGTTTGGGTAGACGGCTGTGAACGACAGCAAATCCCAAAATCGACCGTCGACACCCAAAACGTGTCGATCCTAAACGATGCAGTGCTATCCATCGCACAATTTAAATAAAGCGGTAAAGCATGGCATAAGTACATGATAGTAAATAAAACCTCAAACTAGTTTGTGGCCCCCAGCACATTACTTTGAAATCAGGTAATAATCAATGGGGGGCCCATATCTCCCCACTTGTGGTTAGCGCGCTCGATCTCGGAACAGGTGTCAAGAACTCGGGGTCCTACGGGACACAAGTGGGCGGTCGGAAACCAAATATTACCTATCACCCACCGATGCCTCTGCTTACTTACTTCAATTTTAGTTGTTAAACAGTAATTAAAGTGAACAGTAATTAAAGCCATGATCATCTCCAACAATTAACTTGCGGCAATACTCCAACAACTGTGGTACTTGACGACACGCAACAGCACTTGAGCGAGCGACTACGACACGCAAGTCCAACTATCTACCAATCAACATGTAATAGGATGTGTCCAAGGCAATATAAGGCTGCAGGGGATATCACGGGTACGGAAACTAGAGCATCGCAACACAGATAGCAAAAGATCAACAGGAGGAAATAAATACTAGAAAAGTAAGATAGGTAGAAAGGGGGAGATGCTCGCCTGAAAACATTGCCGAAGGTTCAACCGAAGATCGGGTCGGCACTCGCATCAACTCAACGGCCTTATCCGCAAAGAAGCAAAACACTAGAACAAACACCGGATGCAATATTTAATACTACGGCAAAAGATCGGGCATGATGCATGCATGATGTATGGCATGGCAAAGATGCGATGCAATTAGGTCAATATTAAGTGGAACCAGGGTCCCGACAATTAATTAGATGGTTCAAGTTGTTTATCTACCCCGCAAATTAAATGTTGTTTTAGCATGGCAAAAGATAGCATCGGTTCGCTACACATATTTAAATGAGGACAATATGAGACTAGATTTGCCCGCATATGGGCCCCATATTTAATTATGAGGTGAATCGGAATAAGGCCCCCAAACCACATGATAATATGCATGCAAGTATGAAAATTTAATATGCAGCAAGTATGTATTAGCATTTATAAAATAGGGCTCGGGAAAAAGGTTCACACATTAGGGTTCGGCAGATCTTGGGGTTCCGGGGTTCCGGGTCCGGGTCTCAGGGTTCGACGGGAAAAATGACTCGACGAGATCGGATACAAGATGGAGAACTTGTCATGACGGAGAACTTGGGTCCAAGACGCTATCTTGCCGTCGCGCAGATCTTGTCGGGTCCACGGGTCGGGTCAGACTTGACGTCCGGGGTGAAGTGCTTGACGCCCTTTGGTTCCATGTCGACGGCCTTGGCTTCCTCGATGGAGAACTCGGTGAATCCGTGTCGTGGTTCTTGTCGGGGTTCTCGGCTTCGGCGCCGGGAAGGAGAACTTGTCGCATCCGGGGAGATCTTGATTCGGCTTGTCGTGAAGTGTTAACAGATCTTGGTGTAGGGACGGTCCTTGTCGGCGGTTCTTCGGGTTCGGTCTCAGCGGGAGCGTTCTCGGGTCCCCGAGGAGAGCTTGGCGTTCCACCAAGAGGTTACTAGCGGCCGTGTTGGAGATCCTGTCGGTCCTTCTACTGATCAGCACCAAAACACGACACATGGAGCAAACCCGCTGGTACTAGAGGTACCCTGAACTAGCACCAAAACACCACGGCAGCAGCAGCATGCAGAGAACATGCGGCCTCGGTACAGAGGATGGCAGCGAGCTCGGGCACGGACCGGGCGGCGAGGAGCTTGACGGGGAGACGGCGGCCACGGGCGAGGCCGACGGGGAGCGGAGGCCTGGGGGCGCCGGAGCTTGAGGGAGGCGGCGGTTGGAGGAAGAAGCAGCGGCGGGGCACGCTGCCGGCGGCGAGGCGGCTCGGGGGGCGGGGAGAGGACTGGTGGCGGCGGCGCTCGGGTCCTAGCAGCGGCGGCGCCTGGGGTCGCAGACGGAGGCGGCAGGCAGCGGAAGGAGGGGAGGCCGGCGAGGTCGCCCAGGCGGCGGGGTCCTCGCGAGGCAGAGAGGAAGGGGGGGACGGCGGTGGCGAGGGCGGCTCCGGGAGACGCTACAGCTAGAGCCACAGCGCGCGAGTGCCTGGCTCCGGAGCGGCGCGAGGGTGGAGGGGTTGCGGGTCATGAAGAAGAGAGGATAGGAGAGGGAGAGCGGCGACAGGGAGAGGGAGGAGCCCGCTGGCGGCGGCGGCTCGCCGGAGGAGGAGAAGGGGCGGGCGAGCGCGCTGCTAGCAGAGGAGGAAGAAGCGGGGGGGAGGGGCGGCTCGGGAGGAGAGGCAGGTGGGCACGCGGGGTCGGCGTGTCAGAGGTGGGGGGACCGGTGTGGGGTCCAGGCGGGGGTGAGTGGGGAGTGGGGCTGGCTCGGTGGGTGGAGGGAGTGGGGCTGTGGGTGGGGCCAGGGAGTGTGATGGTGGCTGGGGATTGGTTGGGGGAGGGAGGAGAGGTGAGGTGGCGAGAGGCCATTGGCTGGGGTGAGGTGGAGGGGGTGTGGGTAGATAGGACTGGGGTAAGAAAAGACTTGGGGTGGGGTCTAGGCTGGACCGATTTTATTCTAGGGGTGGTCGTTCGAATCGGCCTGCTCGATCGCCCACTAGAATAATTAAATATTTTTATTATTTATAGACGGGACTTTTGCAAACCGATAGCAGACAAAACAAAATAATCCGGAGACCCGGGTTTTGCGTTTGAATAAAGACGGGGCGTTTAGAAATCAAATTAGGTTTTCCCGAAAATAGTTTTATGCAAGCACATGCAAGATGATGACGATGCTCAAATGCAATGTGGCATGATGACATGAGCATGCGGTCATGATGATGCAATGCACAAAAACAACGCGATTTTCTAGTAGTGGTTTTGCGTGATGCCACAGTGAGCATGATCAAATAGTTGTACTAAAAAAGTGAAAGAGTAAAAATATATACATATATATAGAGATAGAAAAGATATGAAATAAGAAATAAGAAAGAACAGCTATCAAAAGAGTCAAGTGTAGAAGAAAAAGAATGATCATGAATCTTCATTACTAAACTACATGCTCGATACCTCTAAAATTCGATGATTATATGATATGTTGAATCACTAGAAGCTTCTTATAATTTCATTAATACTAAAAAATGTGTCGAAGCCTCTAAGTCATGTAATGTGTAAGGGTATGGTAATACCCCTGAAGTTTCTCTACATCTGATGTTTAATTCCTATTTGAATTTCTACCTCATTTTAGTGTAACGACTCGTGTCTCATGAACATGATGATCTTGTCGGGGGACAGAAGTCTCTATTCCGGCCCCCTGCCAGGACAGGGAACTGCCCCCGGATCCATCTCCATCGACTCCACCACAATCTCCATCGCCGTTGCTGACTCCCACGATGAGGAGGGAGTAGTTCTCCCCCGATGCTAAGGGCTCTACCGATAGCTATGTCTTCATCTCTCTCTCCATGGTGTGATCTTATTGTGATCATGAGCTTTGTAATCTAGTTGAATAAGTAGATTCTACTCTTTGTATATTATGCTACTCAAGTGCTTTTGTTAATGTGATCTCCGGAGACACCTTGTCCCACATGTGTAAAGGTGACAGTGTGCACACCATGTGTGGCTCTTAGGCTAAAGATTACTGAAATACTTATCATGAGGTATAATTTGAGTTGGACGTCTCTATGAAAGTGTGGTCTTTGTCTAGAACCGTCTAGCGCTCAAGGTGACAGTGGGGGGTTACCTAAATGGGGAATGCAAACTTTAAGGTGTGCTTTTATAGCCCTATGCGGTGAATTAGTGTTCTTTATCCAACCGGAGAGTAGTTCAGGGTAGCATAGTGAAGAGAAGATATTTATGTGTTCAATTATGTTATCATTGTTGAGAGTTTCCACTAGTGAAAGTATGATCCCTAGGCCTTGTTTCTAAGCATTGAAACACAGTTTACAATCAGTCCCGCTACATGTTTGCTTGCTACCATTTTTATTTCAGATTGTAATTACCACTTATAATCATCCATATTATTTGTATTTCACTATGTCTTCGCCGAACTAGCGCACCTATACACCTGACAAGTGTATTGGGTGTGTTGCGGACACAAGAGACTTCTTGTATCTTAATTTCAGGGTTGCTTGAGAGGGATATCTTTGACTTCTTCCTCCCTGAGTTTGATAAACCTTGGGTGATCCACTTAAGGGAAACTTGCTGCTGTTCTACAAAGCTCTCTCCTTGGAGGCCCAACACTGTCTACAAAAATAGAAGAATGCACAGACATCATCGGCAGAGAGGAAGGAGGGAAGAAGAAGACAACATGCACGAAGAAGACGAGCTACAAGAGGATAAGGGAGCTGTCTGCTCGCTAAAGCAAGTATTCCTCCATCCTCTCGCCACCACAGCCGGGTAGATGAAGAGGGACGAGCAACACCAGCAAGGTTGATGACCACCCAGCGGCGCGCAGACCCTCCCAACTGGAAAACCTCCCACCGCTAGCAACTTCCCTCGTCTAGGAGCCCACCATCTCAGTTCCATGCAACCACTACTGGCTAGAGGGAGATGGGAGAGCCAAGAACCGACGAGGAGTAGGAGGCAGAAAGTGACCTTATTAGAAGAAGTGGTGGTCGCCACCACCGCACTAAACTCCGACCAAAGAATCTCATGCGCCATGGGGACGAACCCTAGAGCCAGGATGAGGTCATCAAGATCCAGAGCTCCATGACCAGGCATAAGGCCCACTACCGGCAAGAAGCCAAGGAAACCTACCCTAAAAACTATGGCACCGCCCCCTGTCCTACTACAGTCGGCTAATCCGGCGGAGAGGCACCAGTGGTGTCGTGGTATTGCCCGACGAGTACGCCATGGAGGGGTCCTCACAGTGTGTGTTTAGAGGCGTGGGGGAAGGCGGACGGTTGACGGGTACGAGGTTCCACAACTTACCTAGGTTCAGATCCCAAAATGGTGGCGGAATCCTACTCCTGATATAAATCACTATAATGGCAATACGCCGAGTTATAGGGATTGGTTCGCTGTGCACGAGTACGAGTTGTACGTCTAAAGTTATGCCCAAAAGGCTCCCATAGGCCTGAATTATATAGTCGCCAGGTCCTAGGGTTACAGGCAAAGTCCTAGCCGGACAGGTTATAGAGTCCTACACTTCTTACAACTAGTCTAGCGTGTCTTGCCCTCCAAGGCTCCAGGTATGTCGGTGACTCCTCCGTAGCCTTCCTTTATCCGGCATGGGCCTCCCTTCTGGATCCATCTAACTGGGCCGCCCAGCAGGCCATGGGCCATGCTTCCAACTGTGGTCCACCTGGGTTATCTGGGTAGGAGACATGCTATGAGGATACCCATATAGCATATCCCCAACAGTAGCCCCCAGAGAACTCCGAGATCTTGCACCGTCTTGCCTCTTCAGGTTGAATACTTCGTCTAGATGGATGTGGGAAAATCGTCAAGCAATATCTTGTATTCCTCCCAAGAACCCTGCAAGGTTTTTCTCTGTCTTCAGCTTGTAATTCGGATCATTGGTGAATCTTCTATCGTATTCTTCCGTAGCCGGACTGGATCCGTCCATGCCGGAATATTCCGGTGTGATGGTTCACCTTCCACCTACGGCTAGGACGACGTAGACATAGGTCAGCGACGCCTCGTAACTCACACATGCAGAGAACACAATCATGTCCATTTTTCTCGCGCGGGAGATACGAACCGTTGGCGGTGACGGTTGGGAACGTGGCAAAATTTCCACGCACGCGCCCGCACATGTCGTCCACGCTCCGACCATTCGATCGTCTTGCACGAATCTTGACGCTAGGGGTTATAAATTGTTGCTGCGATGGATTTTTACTTTTCACCTCATTCTCCTCCTGTGTCATCTTCTTCCTCCAGCGAGCACCTCCTCGAGCCCTCGCTCGCGCTCGCGAAAAACCCTAGCCTCCCAATCCTTCCAGTCACCACTTCTCCCTCTCCAATGGCAAGCAGCAGCTCTGCTCCCTCCATGGCTGCCTCAGGCGATGCTGCGGCGAAGCCGGCGAGCACCGTCCATGTGCCCCAGAGGGCCTGGCGACCACAATCCAGTGGCGCTAGAGCTGCTGGAAGAGGAGAGCGATTCCCACAAAGGGTACTGGCGCAGCTCGGACATCACGTACCACGACATTAAAGAGTTGCCCGTCGAGGGATACCTCCCTGCAACAGAGGGGCTCATCTAGCGGGAGGCGCCGACCCGCGAGGTCACCCCTTCTCCCCAAGCTGGAGAGAAGGTTTACCTCAAGGACCAATTGGTACGCGGCATTTCCTTGCCCATCTCCAATTTCTTTCCAGCTATCCTTAGCCATTATCGAGTTTAGCCCCAGAACCTCTCCCCCAATAGCATCCTCGCGCTTAGTAATTACGAGGCACTCTGTGAGGGTTACTTAGGGATTAGGCCGAGGCTAGATCTCTTTATTTACTTCTTCACTGTCAAGAGGGAAGCCGGAGCCGGCAAGGATGAGCTCAAGAACTGTGGGACAATTAGTTTTAAGATCTGGCCTGGCCGGCGGTTCCCCGACATCGTCGGCCATGAATATTGCAAGAATTGGCAACAGACGTACTTCTACGGCCCCGATATCACTCTGTCTGGCCGAGAAGAAATGTATCCGGATTTCGTCGACGGAGCCACTGCTGAAGCCCCGACATGGAGATGCCAAGCCACCCTTCGCTCTGACAACGAAGCCTCCCGTGCCATTAGGCAGATAGAGTGGTTCGTAGACACAGGTCTGACCGGGTTGGACCTAGCCATGCGCTGGTTCGTCAGGCGGATCCAGCCTCTGCAGCACAGCTCCAAGATGATGCACGAGTACTCTAAGGAGAGGAAGGATAGCCTCCGCATCTCCAAGGAGAACTTCTCGAGTGACTCCTTCAAGCTCCGCCTCAAGGACATCGTCAAGGTGAAGGACAGGAAGTGTGGATTCGTCATCACCTATGACATGGTTGAGGAGGGCAAGTGCCCAGAGGTACATTTTTTTTTCCGTGTATGACATATACTATAGTTCTTCCGTCTAACCATTACCATCTCATCTAACACTTTTGGGATTTCACTTAACAGCTCAGTAGTCTAGAGGAGGATAGCATGGCTTTTTGGAATTATGCCCTAGAGGCAATAATAAAGATGTTATTATTATAATTCTTGTTCATGATAATGTTTATATTCCATGCTAGAATTGTATTAAGCGGAAACTTTAATACTTGTGTGGTTTGTGAACAACACCGTGTCCCTAGTACGCCTCTATGGACTAGCTCATTGATTAATGATGGTTAAGGTTTCCTAACCATGGACATGAGTTGTCAATTAATAATGAGATCATATCATTGGGAGAATGATATGATGGATAGACCCAAACTAAGCGAAGCAATTAGATCGTGTCATCGTGTTTGTCTTTGCGAAGCTTTTCTTATGTCAAATATTGTATTCCTTAGACCATGAGATAATACAACTCCCTGGTATCGGAAGAAAGCTTTGAGGTCATCAAACGTCATCCTATGAGAGGGTGATCATAAAGGTGTCTCTCAGGTGATCGGAAAGTATCTGTTGGGTTGTATGTATCAAGATGGGATTTGTCCCTCCCAAGTCGGAGAGATATACTTCGGGCCCACTCGGTAATCGATATCAACACCGCTTGCAAGGAGGTGGTTAAGGAGTTAATCACAAAGTGATATCAGATTACGGAACGAGTAAAGTACTTGCTGTGAACGAGAGGTATGACGGTGCCGACGATCAAATCTCGGGCAAGTAAAATATCGCGAGACGAAGGGAATATATATATGGGATTGATTGAATCCTAGCATCGTGGTTCATCCGATATGATCATCGATGAATGTGTGGGAGTCAATATGGGTTTCCAGACCCCGCTGTTGATTATTGATAGAAGATCATGTCTGCATATTCTCGAACCCGCAGGGTCACACACTTAACGTGTCTCGACGCTAGGATAGATTGGATAATTGGTTTATGAGTTTTGTTCGGATTCTCGGATGGGATCCGGGACATCACAAGAGGTTCCGGAGTGGTCCGGAGAATAAGATTCATATAAGGCAGTGCAGTTTTTGGAGTTCGGAATTGTTCCGGGTTAATCGGTATTGTACCGGAAGCTTCTAGAACCTTCCGGAAGGAGACCAACGTGGCCCCACCTTCCGGGAGGGGGCATGGGACTAAGAGGGAGTGCCCTGGCCGCATTGGACCAGGGTCACAAGGCCCCATAGGGCCCAGCCGGCCAAGAGGGTTTTAAACTCGAGATAGAGCTTCTAGAAGGGGGGGTTTCCTTGCCCCACACTCCTCCTCCTTGGGGCCGCCGGTTTGGCTTGGGGGAGGGGGCTAGGGTTGCAGCCGCCCACCCCTCTATATAAAGAGGGCTGGGGGCGCACCACCCCCTCACACCTTCCCCTCTAAGATCTAGCCGCCTGCCTCTCCCTCCCGACTGTTTGTAGGCGAAGCCCTGCTGCAGAAATTCTCCACCATATACACCACGCCGTCGTGTTGTAGATCCAATCCGTCTCTCCACCATACTTGCTGGTCCGAGGAAGGAGGAGACTTCGAGGTGCTGCACGTGTGCATCTCACGGAGGCACCGCCACTTGTGGTGCTAGATCGGATCGGATCGCGAGGAGGAGAAGCGAGTACGACTACATCACCCATGTTCTGACGAACGTTCCGCTGTGCGAATCTTCAAGGGTATGAAGATCTAATCCAATCTCTCTCGTTTTTTGCATCTCCTAGATTAGATCTTGGCTTTCCCTCTGTTCGCATCCGTAGAAAATTTTGATTTACTATGCCGCGAAACCCTTCAGTGGTATCAGAGCTAGATCTATGCGTAGATGTGTTTCACGAGTAGAACACAACATGGTTGTTGCGGGCGTTGATGTTTTCTGTTGCAAGCCTCTTGTTTGTGTTCTTCTTATGACGCGGGATAGTGAGATTGAAGCGGTCCAGGCCAACCTTACGCGACGTTGTTCGCGAGACCGGCTCCGCACTTGACGTGTCGCTTGTTCCACACATGCGGCTGGTGGATGTCAGTTTCTCTCACTATAGTTGTCATGGGATTAACACCGGAGTTTGGCAACCATAATATCACCGTTGTGGCTTTCCGTAGGTAAGAATCGTTCTTAGCATCTACTCCCATAAGCCACGTAAAACAAGCAACAACAAAGTAGAGGCGTCTAACTTGTTTTTGCAGGGAGTGTTTTCTGTGATATGGTATGGCCCAAGATGTGATGTGTATAATGTATGCGATGATCATGTTTTGTAATGTTTCACGGCTTGTATGTCGATGAGTACACAACCGGCAGGAGCCATATGGTTGTCTTTATAATTGTGTATGACCTGTGTGTCAACTTCTTATGCGCCATGTAATAGTTTCACTTTATCGCTAAGTAGTTAGCAATAGTTGTAGTTGCTGTTCGTGGTGGAGGCAATCATGGTGGAGTGATGGAGATCATGCCGGAACGCACAAGATGGAGATCATTGCGCGAAGATTGGCTATACCATGTCACATTAAAGTTATATGCATGTGATGTTTATCCTTTTATGTATCTTATTATGCTTAGATCGCGACGGTAGCATTATAAGATGATTCCTCACTTAAAGATCAAGATAAAAATTGTGTTCTCCCCGAGTATGCATCGTTGCGAAAGTTCGTCGTGTCCAAGCATCACGTGATGATCGGGTGCTATAGACTCTACGCTCACATACAACGGGTGCAAGCCAGTTTTGCACACGCGGAAATTCTTGGGTCTAACTTGACGAGCCTAGCATGTACAGACATGGCCTCGGAACACATGAACCGAAAGGTTGAGCATGAGTCATATGAATGATATGATCGACACTTCGTTGTCCACCATTGAAACCACATCTCTTCTCGTGAAGATCGGATTAGGTGTGGTGAATTTGGATCGTGTTCACTAAACAACTTGAGGGATGTTGAATTTAGTGGGAGTTCATCTAGTAATTTGATTAAAAGTTGAACTAGTTATCATGAACATAGTCTAATTTGTACTTGCAAATATTGTAGATCAAATGGCTAAGTCCAACTTCAACGTTTTTGCTGAGAAGGAAAAGCTTAAAAACAATGGGTCTAACTTCACCAATTGGTTCCGCAATCTAAGAATCATTCTCTCTGGCGGTCAAAAGGACTATGTCCTTGGGAAAGCGTTAGGTGACCCCCCTGCTGCAACTGCGCCGGCTGATGAGAAAGCTGTCTATCAGTCGCGCAAAGATGATTATGGTGTGATTAAGAGCACCATGTTGTTTGCTATGGAACCGGAACTTCAAAATCGTTTTGAAGACTATCCCGGGCCCTTTGAGATTCTCGAAGAGCTGAAAACCATGTTTCAGACTCAGGCCCGTTCTGAGAGATATGAGATCTCTGAGTTCTTTAACTGCAAGATGGAGGAAGGGAGTTCCGTTAGTGAGCACGCCATTAAGATGACGGGCTACACTCAACGCCTTGAGCAACTGGAATGCACGATTCCAGAGGAGCTCAAGATTGACAGAGTTCTGCAATCACTCCCTCCCAGCTACAAAAGTTTTGTAGTGACTCACAATCAGATTGGTTCCATCGATCGATCACCGAGCTCTTCGCAAAGCTGAAGGCCGCGGAAGTGGACATCAAAAAGGATAATCATGTGTTGATGGTCAACAAGCCCACCTTTAAGAAAGGTAAGGGAGCAAAGAAGCCCTTCAAGAAGGGCGGCGGCAAGCGCAATGCCCCTGCTGAGAAGAAGCTCAAGTCTGGTCCTAAGCCGGACACTGAGTGCTTCTATTGCAAGGACAAGGGTCACTAGAAGCGCAACTGTCCGAAGTACTTAGCAGACAAGAAGGCTGGCACCATCAAAGGTATATTTGATATACATGTTATTGATGTTTTCCTTACTAGCCCTCGTTGTAGTGCCTGGGTATTTGATACCGGTTCAGTTGCTAATATTTGTAACTCGAAACAGGAGCTACGGAATAGACGGCAGCTTGCGAGGGATGAGGTGACGATGCGCGTTGGCAACGGATCAAGAGTTGATGTGATGGCCGTCGGCACGCTCTCCTTAGTTTTACCTTCGGGATTAGTTTTAAACCTTAATAAGTGTTATTATGTGCCTGCGTTGAGCATGACCATTATTTCTGGATCTTGTTTATTGCAAGACGGTTATTCATTTAAATTGGAGAATAATGGTTGTTCTATTTATATGAGTAACATCTTTTATGGTCATGCACCTATTGTGAATGGTTTATTTCTTCTAAATCTCGAAAGGGATGAAACACACATCCATAACATTGAGGCTAAGAGATGCAAAGTAGATAGTGATAATACTACTTATTTGTGGCACTGTCGTCTAGGTCATATTGGTGTAAAGCGCATGAAGAAACTCCATTCTGATGGACTTTTGGAGTCTCTTGATTTTGAATCATTTGACACATGCGAACCATGCCTCATGGGCAAGATGATCAAAACCCCGTTCTCCGGTATGATGGAGCGAGCAACAGACTTGTTGGAAATCATACATACCGATGTATGCAGACCGATGAGTGTTTCGACGCACGGTGGATATCGCTATTTTCTCACTTTTACCGATGAATTAAGTAGATATGGTTATATCTATTTAATGAAACATAAATCTGAAACGTTTGAAAAGTTCAAAGAATTTCAGAATGAAGTGGTGAACCATCGTAACAGAAAGATTAAGTTTCTACGATCCGATCGTGGAGGTGAATATTTAAGTTATGATTTTCTAACGCATCTTAAAGCAAGTGGAATCGTTTCACAACTCACGCCACCCGGAACACCACAGCGCAATGGTGTGTCTGAACGCCGGAACCGAACCCTATTAGATATGGTCCAATTGATGATGTCTCTTACTGATTTGCCGTTATCATTTTGGGGTTATGCATTAGAAACCGCTGCATTCACTTTAAATAGGGCACCATCTAAATCCGTTGAGACGACACCGTATGAACTGTTGTTTGGTGCGAAACCTAAGTTGTCGTTTCTTAAAGTTTGGGGATGCGAAGCTTACATCAAGAAGTTGATGCCGGACAAGCTCGAACCCAAAGCGGAGAAATGCGTCTTCAAAGGGTACCCTAAGGAAACTATTGGGTATACCTTCTATCACAGAACCGAAGGCAAAGTGTTTGTCGCAAAGAACGGTTCCTTTCTTGAGAAGGAGTTTCTCTCGAAAGAAATGAGTGGGAGGAAAGTAGAGCTAGACGAGGTTATTGAACCTTCTCTTGAGTTGGAGAGTAGCGCAGCACCTGAAATTGTTCCAATGCCGCCTGCACCAACAATAGAGGAAGCTAATGACAAGGATCATGAAGCTTCGGACGATCTCTCTTGAACGTCGCAGGTCGACAAGGTCGCGTGCCCCTCCTGAGTGGTACGGCAACCCTGTCTTGACTGTCTTGTTAGTAGAAGACAGTGAACCTACGAACTATGAGGAAGCGATGATGAGCCCAGACTCTGAGAAATGGCTAGAAGCCATGAAATACGAATTGGGATCCATGAGCGAAAACCAAGTATGGACTTTGGTGGACCCTCCTAGCGACTGAAAGGCCGTTGAGTGCAAATGGATCTTCAAGAAGAAAACGAACACGGATGGTAATGTTACCGTCTATAAAGCACGACTTGTCGCGAAAGGTTTTCGACAAGTTCAAGGTGTTGACTACGATGAGACTTTCTCTCCCGTAGCGATGTTTAAGTCCATTCGGATTTTATTAGCAATTGCTGCGTTTCATGATTATGAAATATGGAAGATGGATGTCAAGACTGCTTTCCTCAATGGCAACATTGATGAAGAGTTGTATATGATGCAACCCGAAGGTTTTGTCGATCCTAAGGATGTTGATAAAGTATGCAAACTTCAGCATTCCATTTATGGACTGAAGCAAGCATCTCGGAGTTGGAACCTTCATTTTGATCAAGTGATCAAGAGCTTTGGATTTGATCCAAATTGCTACGAAGCTTGCATCTACAAGAAAGTGAGTGGGAGCTCGGTGACGTTTCTGGTACTATATGTGGATGACATATTGATTATTGGAAATGACATCAACATGCTTAACGATGTGAAGAGTTATTTGAACAAGTGTTTTTCAATGAAAGACCTAGGTGAAGCTGCTTATATATTGGGCATCAAGATCTATAGAGATAGACAAAGACGCCTGATAGCTTTAAGCCAGAGTACATACCTAGACAAAGTTCTGAAAAGGTTCAGAATGGATAAGGCAAAGAAAGGTTCAGTGCCTATGTTGTCAGGTAAGATATTGAGCAAGGCTCAGTGTCCAGCTACGGTAAATGATAGGGAAGCTATGAGGAAAGTGCCTTATGCCTCGGCCATAGGTTCTATCATGTATGCCATGCTGTGTACTAGACCGAATGTGTCCAATGCTCTTAGTTTGACGAGCAGATATCAAAGTGATCCAGGAGTGGAACACTAGACAGCCGTGAAGAACATCCTAAAGTACCTAAATAGGACTAAAGAAATGTTCTTAGTCTATGGGGGTGATGAACAGATTGTCGTAAAAGGTTACGTCGATGCTAGTTTTGACACCGACAAGGATGATTCTAAATCTCAGACAGGATACGTGTATATTTTGAATGGAGGAGCTGTGAGCTGGAGAAGCTGCAAGCAAAGCGTGATCGTGGGATCTACAGTAGAAGCGGAATACATGGCTGCTGCAGAAGCGTCAAGTGAAGGAGTTTGGATCAGGAACTTCATCACTGAGCTTGGCGTGGTTCCAAGTGCATTGGACCCACTGGAGATATTGTGTGACAACACTGGCGCCATAGCACTCGCTAAGGAACCAAGATATCATCCAATGACCAAGCATATCAACCGCAAGTTTCATATAATCCGATATTATATAGCAGATGGAGATCTGAAGATTAGCAAAGTACATACAGATCTGAATGTCGCAGATCCATTGACTAAACCCCTTCCACGTGTAAAACATGATCAGCACCTCAGTGCCATGGGTGTGAGATTGTTGCCAGATATAAACTAGATTATTGACTCTAGTGCAAGTGGGAGACTGTTGGAATTATGCCGTAGAGGCAATAATAAAGATGTTATTATTATAATTCTTGTTCATGATAATGTTTATATTCCATGCTAGAATTGTATTAAGCGGAAACTTTAATACTTGTGTGGTTTGTGAACAACACCATGTCCCTAGTACGCCTCTATGGACTAGCTCATTGATTAATGATGGTTAAGGTTTCCTAACCATGGACATGAGTTGTCAATTGATAATGAGATCATATCTTTGGGAGAATGATATGATGGATATACCCAAACTAAGCGAAGCAATTAGATCTGTCATCGTGTTCGTCTTTGCGAAGCTTTTCTTATGTCAAATATTGTATTCCTTAGACCATGAGATAATACAACTCCCTGGTATCGGAAGAAAGCTTTGAGGTCATGAAACGTCATCCTATGAGAGGGTGATCATAAAGGTGTCTCTCAGGTGATCGGAAAGTATCTGTTGGGTTGTATGTATCGAGATGGGATTTGTCCCTCCCAAGTCGGAGAGATATACTTCGGGCCCACTCGGTAATCGATATCAACACCGCTTGCAAGCATGTGGTTAAGGAGTTAATCACAAAGTGATATCGGATTACGGAACGAGTAAAGTACTTGCTGTGGACGAGATTGAACTAGGTATGACGGTACCGACGATCAAATCTCGGGCGAGTAAAATATCGCGAGACGAAGGGAATATATATATGGGATTGATTGAATCCTGGCATTGTGGTTCCTCCGATATGATCATCGATGAATGTGTGGGAGTCAATATGGGTTTCCAGACCCCGCTGTTGATTATTGATAGAAGATCATGTCTGCATATTCTCGAACCCGCAGGGTCACACACTTAACGTGTCTCGACGCTAGGATAGATTGGATAATTGGTTTATGAGTTTTTGTTCGGAGTCTCGGATGGGATCCGGGACATCACGAGAGGTTCCGGAGTGGTCCAGAGAATAAGATTCATATAAGGCAGTGCAGTTTTTGGAGTTTCGGAATTGTTCCGGGTTAATCGGTATTGTACTGGAAGCTTCTAGAACCTTCCGGAAGGGGACCAACGTGGCCCCACCTTCTGGGAGGGGGCATGGGCCTATGAGGGAGTGCCCTGGCCGCATTGGGCCAGGGGAACAAGGCCCCATAGGGCCCAGCCGGCCAAGAGGGTTTTAAACTCGAGATAGAGCTTCTAGAAGGGGGGGTTTCCATGCCCCCCACTCCTCCTCCTTGGGGCCGCTGGTTTGGCTTGGGGGAGGGGGCTAGGGTTGCATCCGCCCACCCCTCTATATAAAGAGGGCTGGGGGCGCACCACCCCCTCACACCTTCCCCTCTAAGAGCTAGCCGTCCTGCTGCCCTCCTCTCTCCCTCCCGACTGTTTGTAGGCGAAGCCCTGCTGCAGAAATTCTCCACCATATACACCACGCCGTCGTGTTGTAGATCCAATCCGTCTCTCCACCATACTTGCTGGTCCGAGGAAGGAGGATACGTCGAGGTGCTGCACGTGTGCATCTCACAGAGGCACCGCCACTTGTGGTGCTAGATCGGATCAGATCGCGAGGAGGAGAAGCGAGTACGACTACATCACCCACGTTCCGACGAACGTTCCGCTGTGCGAATCTTCAAGGGTATGAAGATCTAATCCAATCTCTCTCGTTGTTTGCATCTCCTAGATTAGATCTTGGCTTTCCCTCTGTTCGCATCCATAGAAATTTTTGATGTACTATGCCGCGAAACCCTTCATGGCTAGCCAAATCTATGACCCTAAGATGAAGGAAGTCACCGTCCGACAATGATGTCCTGCTAGCGCGAAAGTAGAAGAGCTCCACCTCTAACGTTGCCGACAGAGGCAAGAAGAAGACAGAGGGTGGAGCCTCCAAGAAGTCCACTTCCGCCCTAGAGGCGGAGAAAAGAAAGGTTACCGGGATTCCTTTTGCCAAAGCACCCCTGTTGTGTAATCCTCTTTCTCTCCGACATTGTCCATTGTTTGTCTTATTCCTGTACTTATACTTTTTTCATGTTTCAGGAAGAAGGCCAGTACTAGTTTGAAGAATACCTCCAAAACATTGTGGGCTTCTAGAAATATTAAAGATATGTTGCATCGTGACGTGTCTCACCATGCATCTCCAGCCATCGCCCCCGTCACTCCCAGCTTCCAGCCTACACCCGCTCCGATAAGTTGTTAGGCCAAGGATGCATCTGGCCCTTCCGCCATGGAAATGGACTCAACTGCCTCCGCGGAGCTTGCCGTTGTCGGAGAACAGGCGATGCAAGAAAGCACCGCAACTTAAATGGCTAAAGCTCCGGCTAAGGATGCCATCGGTAGCAGCAAGGCGGTGGTGGTGGGTGGAACATCTGCTGAAGGAGGCACCACTGCACCCAGGACAACCATAGAGTTCCCGAAGATAGTCTTCCCGGCGCTTACGCCGAGTAGCTCCACTCTGGATCCTGGTGCAGTGCCGACATCTCCAACCTGCGGTCTTGAGGAGCTTCTCCGACAAGCAGATATCTTGCGAGGAAACATCCTTTCATTCAACAAGTTGTTTGCTAAGAGCTCTACCAACCTCAAGATCATCACACTTGTAAGTTTTATTTTCCTTTTCCATTTCATATGAGTATCCCACTGTAGCCCCCGAGGATTTAGACGGAAAACCATAGGTCTTTGCATCTGAATACTCTAAGAGTGACTAAGCTAAAAAACTTCTCACAATAGCCCCCAAGCATGTAGTGTGAATGAATCATTCTGACTAGATGCTTTCATAGTAACATACACATTGTTTGTAAATTTCAATATTGTAGGCCCCAAGTCTCTAGTTGTAACTGAATTAGTTCCGAATAGATACATAAAGAAATACTAAGCATATGACTGAGTTAAAAAACTTTATACTGTAGCCCCCAAGATTCTAGTTGAAAACTGAATCAGTTTCGAGTAGATGCTTAAAGAAAGACTAAGCATATTGCCAAGTTAAAAAACTCTCACTGTAGCCCTCAAGCCTCTAGGTGGATAGTTACCCGGCTAGATGCTCCAAGTAGACTAAACAACTTTAAAATTTCTTTCCACATAATGAGAATGCTTAGAGAGGCATGGCCAACGAGAAGTTTCGGAAGATGCGTGCGGATTTGAAGCCGAAAAGGGTAAAACTGCCTTCTTGAAGGATCAAATCACCAAGAGAAAGAGTCTGTTTTTTTCCTTTCGTTTTCGTACTCCGACTTGGTCTTGTGCCAACATTCTCCGAGTACTCACCATGTACTTGTTATTTCTCCGACTTGTAGAAACCATTGCCAAGGCCAAGGACATTGTTGATCAATCCAAGCATATTGAGTCGCTGGATAGCGAAAACAAGATCCTTAAGCAGGAGAGAAATGATATGCTGAAGATGCATGAGGACTCCATGAAGGTCCTGCAGGAGTCCGCTAACACGGAGATGAACTGCTTGAAGGAGGATATCGCGATGCTGAAAGAGCAGAAGAAAGCTGCCGATGAGAAAAATCAGCGCAATCTTGAAGCATACAAGATCCTCCGACAAGAACGGGACTCCATGGCGGATACACTCCAACAGGTTGAGATTAGCATCTTCAATAAGTGATTATCCATCTTGTACTTCTGTAAGTTATACACTTTGAACTTTTGTGTGATTGAACTCATGCGATCCTTTGTCGGAATTTGCAGCTCCTATTGGATTGACCTAGTCACCTCCTCCACCAAAAGAATGCATGGTCCTTGTCGGCAACTTTATCAGCACTACCATCAAGCAGGCCAAGGAGATAGCCAAGCCCCTACAGATTAACATCAAAGTGGTGGATTCCGTGATGAAGTTCTTGGAGATATTGCACCAAGCCCCTGAGCGTATTGTAAGCTGGAAAGCTTCATGTACCCGGGCTGGTGCAAGGATGGCGCTGTCAATGGTCAAGGCACACTACTAGTATGCTGACATCAACACGGTGACCTCCGGTATTCCCGACGTGGACGACGATGGCCAGAAAATATATCACAAAGCTATCTCGGTGTCGCTCGCGGGTTATGATACCAGAGTCCCCGAGTTGGCCGACCATAACATATTCACGCCTATGGAGATTATTGACGACGACAACCAAAGCTCCTCCGAGTCCCTCAAAACCGCCGACTTTGAGGATGGATCTCCTGCTGCTGATGATTCTGCTTGCAAGTCTCCTGCGCCAAGGGAATGAAAAACAATATGTAATATTTATTTCCTCTGGAATTTGTATGTGTAAAAAACTACTTGTTAACTTCAGGCGGAAAAACAAAGATTGGTATTTCCTGCTACTCAAGAACTAGTTCCAGCATATACATATTTTTAAGCAAGTGATGGCTTATCCATTACTTTGGTTTTTATGCTTGACCTTTCATGAGTCGGAACACTCGTTGTCGGAACTATGCGCTCAGGCAATGATGCCCAATGGCACCGTCAAAATCGCCGCCAATAAGTGCCAAAAGTCACTACTCCAGAATCCACATAAAAATTAAAAAGAACGTGTAGACCAGAAAACTTAAGCTAACGCCCGTAGGCGGAATTTTCACAAGTGCAATCGCAAAGCTTGTGCATAAAGGTTTTATGCGATCCAAAAATGAACACTAAAGGAGGTAAAAGACTCAGAAATACAAGTGAACTAGAGAGATTTATTTCATTGATCATATAAGAGGTACACAATAGATAAAAAATGCTAAGTGTAGAAAGGACGTAGCTAAGCTATGTTCCATGGTACATACTTGACCTCGTAGCCCAAGACCTTGTAGCCGCCTCATTTTGCTCCCTAGGTACATACTTGACCTCGTAGCCGAAGAAGCTCTTGGCTATCTCGTCCACTTTGTCGCGATATGCCGCCATCATAGGGTTCCGCGCGTTCCAGGTGCCAGCCACTTGCTGGGCAACCAATTTAGAATCTCCACAGCAAAATATGCGCTTGATGCCAATATCCTTGGCTATGCGTACTCTGTGAATGAGTTCTTCATACTCCGCCATGTTATTCATAGCCTCGAAGTGGATCTGCAGAACATAGTGTAGCTTTTCCCCGGTTGGTGACTGCAGTAGTACACCAGCCCCCGAGCCATTGAGTAGCTTTGATCTGCCAAAGTGCATCACCCAGTACTCTGGCCCTGGTATAGGGGTAGCATCAGGCATCTCCGTCTAGTCTGTGATAAAATCCGCCAAGGATGGTGATTTGATAGCGTCGCGTCTCTTGTAGGTGATCTTGCAGGCGGCAAGTTCAATGCCCCACTTCGCGACCCTTCCTGTAGCGTCGATGTTGTTGATGATGTCGGACAGTGGAGCTTTACTCACAACTATGATGGGGTGCTCCTGGAAGTAGTGCCTCAGCTTCCAAGAAGCGAGGAACACTCCATAAGATAGCTTTTGGTAGTGCGGGTAACTCTGCTTGGACTCCGTCAAGACCTCGCTTACATAGTAAACTGGTCGTTGAACTCTGTACTCATGCCCTGGTTCCTTTTTCTCTACCACGACGACGATGCTTATTACCCGGTTGGTGGCCGCCATGTAACTTAATATAGGCTCCCAGGCTCGGGCGCAACAAGGATAGGCGCTGAGGAAAGTATCTCCTTGAGCTGCTTCAATGTTGCATCTTCTTTGTCCGTCCACGTGAATTTTTCCGACTTCTTCATCAACTTGTACATCGGCAGATCCTTCTCTCCAAGTCAGCTGACGAATCGACTAACTGCTGCAACACAACCTGTTAGCCGTTGTATGTCCTTTAGGCATGTCGGATGGTTTATGTTTAAGATGGCCTTGATTTTCTCCGGGTTGACCTCGATTCCATGCTAGGAAACAATGAAGCCCAACAATTTGCCGGCTGGAACCCCGAAGACGCAATTCTTGGCGTTAAGCATCATGTTGTATTTCCGGAGGATGTCAAAGGTTTATTTTAAGTCGGAGATTAAGTCATTTGACTCTTTAAACATCACCGCTATATTGTCCACATAGGCGTGAACGTTCCGACATTTTTAATTGTGTAGGCAATGCTGCATTGTCCGCTGGTACGTAACAACTACGTTTTTCAGCCAAAATGGCATCATGACATAGAAAAACGTGTCGTAGGGTGTAGTGAACGAAGTGGCCAGTTGGTCCGACTTCCTCATCTTGATCTGGTGGTATCCTGAGTATGCATCGAGAAAACACAAAAGCTCCAAGCCAGCCGTCTAGTCAATGACTTGGTCAATGCGAGACAAGGCAAACGGATCTTTGGGACATGCTTTGTTCAAGCCGGTGTAATCAACACACATTGTTAATTCATTGGTTCCCTTTTTGGGGACAAGTACAGGATTGGCCACCCATCGGGTGTGAAGTACTTCTCGGATAAAACTAGCCTTAAGTAACCTAGCTATCTCTTTGCCTATGGCGCGTCTCTTCTCGTCTCCAAAGCGTCATAGAGGTTGTTTCACTGGTTTGCATTTTGGATCAATATTCAAGCTGTGCTCGGCAAGTTCCCTGGGTACACCTTTCATGTTGGCAAGTTGCTAGGAAAAGATGTCTCTATTCTCACAGAGAAACTCGACGAGCGTGCTTTCCTATTTAGGGTCCAGGTTCGTCCCAATGGCGGTGGTCTTGGAGGCATCGCCTACCACAAGTTCCACGGGCTTGGTCTCGATGGCGGCCTTGAATGCTGGGGCGGAGTCAGAAATCTGTTTCTTCGACGCGGGCATCTCCGAGGCATCGACCTTGATCTGGATCTCATTGAATTCTTTGCTGTAGAGGACAACTTCTACAAAGGTTGCTTCTCCAATCTCGCAGTCCCTTTCCTTGGTAAAGCTTCCGGATACGGTGATGACACCGTTTGGTCGGGGTATCTTGATCTTGTTGTAGACGAAGCATCGCTAGGCCATGAAGGTGTGTAAGATGTCACAGCATAATATGACGTGGTACACGCTCTTGAAGGGGCCATCTCAAAGGTCATGCGTTCTTGGCGGTAAGTATTGACATCGCCAAAAGCGGTCTGAAGTGTGATGCACCCAAGGGACCGAGCCTCCCGACCAGGAACTACGCCGTGGAAGATGGTGCTGGTCCGCCTTAGGTTTGCCTCGGTCAAGTTCATGTTGTGTAGTGTATCCAGGTACATGATGTTGATGCTGCTTCCACTATCCACCATACATTTGGTGAACTCGTTGCTGTCAATCAGGGGGTTGATGATCATGGCGTATTGGTTCTCCGTAGGGATGAGGTCTGGGTGATCCTTCCTGCCCCAAGTAATTGGAATCTCCGACCAGCGCAGGTATTGGGGAACTGGGGGTAGAGTGGCCATCAGTATCCTCATGGAGGTCTTCTGTTGTTAGACGGTGGGCGTGCCAAGGAAAGTGTGGAATACTGCCGCCTTATTCTCGAAGGGTTTTTTGCCCTTGTCGTCGCTCTTGGCGGCGTGCTTGGGGTCAACGTCCTCGTCCATGTCACTTGAATCCTTGGACTCCTCCTCCTTCTTCTTCCCCTTGCCCTTGCTTCGCAGTCTGTTCTTGCGACTTCGCTTGTAGCCGGACTCCGGGTCCTCCTTGAGGTCGTTGACGAACTTGCAATGGCGATTGGTGTGTGTGCCCTTGCCGTTGGCGTCGAGGTGTACGAGGCACGGCATATCACGGTACTCCTCGTAGGTATGGGGACGCGGAGCATTGTCGAGGTTGTTTCACTACCTCGTTGCTGCCCACGACCAGCCCCCGTCCTCGGCCACGCTGGCCGCCATCACCTCGTCCTGCAAAATTCATGGCGACCATGTCGGAGGTTTGCTTTTCTTCTGGCGGGATCTTCCGCTTGGTGCTTCTGTTCCTCCGAGCCTGAGTTGGAATGAACGTTGCCGGCAAGGAGACGCGAGCATCATCGTCGGTAGCCACGAACTCACTATCTAGCTGGATCATCTGGTTGAGATCTAGATGGTGGTTGTCCTACAGAATCTTCAACGTATGTCGGAGCAACGTACCTCTTTCCAACCTATCGATGAAGGCGGACATGGCGGTCTGGGAGTGCACTCCTGTGCAGGAATTCTTCATATCCAGCCAGCGGGAGAGGTAGGCGTGAGATGGCTCGTCTTTCTCCTGCACGCACCGCTGTAGGTCGCCAACAGTGCAGGGACGTTTGTATGTCCCCTCGAAGTTCTTGGTGAACGATTCTTGCATGTCCAGCCAGTTGTAGATAGACTTCCCCGACAAGTCATCGATCCATTGTCAGGCCGTTCCTGCTAGCTTCAATGGGAGGTACTTGAAGACAAGATTGGGGTTTGCCCCGGCGATTCCCACCGCGTTGCCGTAATCCTACAACCATGTTGCTGGCTTGGCGTTGACATCATAGGGCTTGATGGTCTTGTCAATCCGGAAACCCTTGGGGTAAGCTGCGGTCCGAATCATAGGTCCAAAGCAGCGTGGTCCCAAGTATGCTCCATCCCGGGCCTCGTGGATCTTGTCCAGACGTGATCGTGCGTCGTATGGCTCTGGTCTTCTTTTCTTCTTTTTGCCATCAGGGGATGGGCTGTGTGAATGACGCGGGCCTCCTCCGCCATGGTGGCTGCTAGGTAGTGATGGAGGCGGAGGTGGCGGTGGGTTAGCCTTCTTGCTGTTACCCTCCTGTGACGCCTCACGCTTGTCACGATTGTTTGTCATACACGGAGGGTCATGACGCGACCTGCTCTTGTGTCCTTGGCTGCGCTCTCCATCATGACGGGCATACTCCGCATTTTCGCGGATGACGATGCTGCGTTGCTTTCGTGGAGGGATATCCGTGTGATGGTGAGCCTTGGGGTCTTCGCGATGTCGGGGGATCGGGGCAGTGGAGATGGGCGACGAGGATGAGATTTGCCTCCATGGTCGGAGGATATGGGGATAGCGTCTTTCCTGTTGTGGGCATCCCTCTGTCTTCGCTCTGAGAAACCCGTCTAGGACCCGACATCCTGAGGAGATCGATCCCTTGGCAGCTTATGCTGACTAGACTGGCAAAACGCTGTGTCAGACTCAAGCCTCTGAGAGGTGGCCTTTTCCTTCTGTTTCATCGCCTTGGCCACGAGGTCATAGAACTGCTCCACTGCTGCGGGTGATCTATCCTGCTCTAGAAGGGTCTTGGCGACGGCGAGATTAAGAAGAGGAGTGGGCATCACCTGCCTGCCTTCGCTGTCAATGTATGGCTTTGCTTGTGGCGGCTTCGATGGGGCCCATCCTAGATTTCTCCGTACACCAGTATCGTTGATGACGCGAGCCAGAGCTTTCTTAGCCTTCTGCTGCTGGAGTAGATTCTTGTACTCGGCCTCCATGGCTCTAGCTTTCTCTATTGACTTCTGCGCGTTGGCTAGATCTCGATCTAGCTTTGCGACTTGCTCCGCGATGGCCTGCGCCTCCTCCAACAGCTACTGATGCTTCTCGTCAAGATGGACTACGCTCCGGATATGAGCTATAGTCATAGGCTCGATGAGCAGGTTGTTGTACATCACTCTATCAACCGGAGTAATTTGGGCAGCATTAGATGCTGATGCTGGAGGCGGCGGGTTTGCGGTATTGTTGTTACTCGGACCGATGTTGAGTTCCTGCGCCTGCTACACTGGGTTGGGCGGAGGGGCATGGCCTTTGCATGATCCTTGTAGGCAGCAATAGGTGGTCCCTTCCCCTTGTCCAATGCTTTAGGCGGAGCTTTCCGGGTTGGTCTTCTTCCATCACGGTCCCAATGGCGACGAACACCTCTCGGGACATGACAACCTAGTTGGCCTGCTCGTCGTGTTGGAAATCCTCCTCCATCTCCTGCATAGCTGAGTCTAGCTCATCCGGGCTGAAGTCTATCTCCTCCGAGTAAGCGGTGATGTCGGTGTAGAGCGCGTCAAACACGGAGTCAGAGGGTGTCGGGGCTTCCTCGACGATGGGCGATGGCGGTGCGACAGCGTCAATGATGACTGGATGTGGTGGTGCCACTGCAGCGATGACAACTGGTGGTGGTGGCGCAGCGATTACGACCGGAGGCGATGGTGGCGGTGGCTGAGGCGGAGGGGCTCCGCCAACGAGTGTGAGTTCGAGCTTCGTCCTCAGCCCCCGCGTAGCTGTTGACGGTGTTCACCATGCTTTCGAAAGTGAGGCGTCCCGAAGCCTGCTGCCACCTTAGCATATGCCAGAGGAGCGTAACTTGGTCCAGTCCTTCCACAAAGTGATACATAGCATCATCATTGGGGTAATGAGCCAGGTTGACCCGTATATGGAGCCACCTGGCAAGGTAATCGCGGGGGTTTTCGCCCTCTCTCTGAACGCAACGCGCTATATCGAAGATGGTTACCACTCCGACAAACTTGGATCTCTGCTATCCAGACGCACGGGAAAAGCCGGCGGACTTGCAGCGATCTTCCACCATTATATCCAGCACAGGGGCGGTTTGGGTGGGCCTTGAATTTTTCCGATCTTTGCCAGCAAACTTCGAGGAGAGATCCGACATCGATCGTTCAGCGAACGTATCCTTCCCATAGGCGGTCCATGCGGGTCTTGATGCTCCTCCGACTCCCAGGGAACTAGTGTCCGAGTCAGTTTTGCCGATGAAGAGGTGGATATCTCTGATGGGGACGATCGAGCACCGTGTAGGGTTCATCTTCGCCGGGATCCAGAATTCGTCAGGAGAGACAATCAGAACGTTGTCGGAGAAGAGAACACGACCGATGGCTATGGTCTCGCCGATTCCCGCGATGATCTTTGTCCTCGCCCGCTGAAGAGCCTGAAGCGCCTCTTGCCCCATGGTGGGAGCCAACTGTCGTGGTATTGCCGACGAGTACGCCATGAAGGGGGTCCTCACAGTGCGTGTTTAGAGACGTGGGGGAAGGTAGACGGTTGACAGGTACGAGGTTAAACAGCTTACCCAGGTTCAGATCCCACAATGATGACAGAATCCTACTCCTGCTATAAATCACTATAATGGCAATACTCCAAGTTACAGGGATTAGTTCGCTGTGCGCGAGTACGAGTTGTACATATAAAGTTATGCCCTAAAGGCTCCCATAGGCCTGACTTATATAGTCGCCAGGTCCTAGGGTTACAGGCAAAGTCCTAACCGGACAGGTTACAGAGTCCTAGACTGTTTACAACTAGTCTAGCGTGTCTTGCACTCCAAGGCTTTGGGTACATCGGTGACTCCTCTGTAGCCTTTCTTTGTCCGGCACGGGCCTCCCTTCTGGATCCATCTAACTGGGCCGCCCAGCAGGCCATGGGCCATGCTATAAACCATGGGCCACCTGGATTATCCGGATAGGAGACATGCTATGAGAATACCCATATAGAATATCCCCAGCAAGGGGAGGCTCGGCGGCCGATTGGGCAAGCTCAGTTACTATGGAGATAAGGTGGAGAGGGCAGATGTCGGGGACCAGAGCGTTGGAATCAAAAGGTTCGTTCCATGGACCGCCTATGGGAAGGATCGGCTTCCCATAGGCTTCCATAGCGATCTTTCCATGGACCATCCCAAGGCCAACTTCATGGAACAAGACAAGGCGAGAGCGTGACCATTTGGTAAGGAAGAGTTGAATGCTCAGATATAGCCCATAACACTAGGTCTAGCCCACTATGGAAGCATGAGCACATGTGCTAATAGAGCAAAATATGTGCAGCGGGCCAATATATTCTGAGATTAGTGGAACGCATAGCTTGATAATTTTATTTTCCATCTTAACGAAGATTGGACACCATCCACCATCGAGATACTGTAGTCACTCTTTTTAAAAAAATAATGTAGTCACCATGACCCTTGGTCTCTGCATGGATAGTTTCGTCCTGGAGAAACAATCAAAATTTATGATTTCTTCAAAGCATGTCTAGGCTATCTGAAAGGTGCTTCTAGATCCACGCTACGTGCTGGGGAAAATGTTATACATACGCACTAGTCCTTCAATTTTTGAACAAGCAATAGCTTAATTACACAAAGTGGAATACTAAATTTTGGAACAGAGGTAATATACATAATTAAGCAAGTTTGCTAGGTTGGTATTTTGGGGAACTTTCTTGTATTTTGGTGTTTGGTTATCTCTATGAGCTCTGAGATTACGCAGGAAGTAGCTGCACGATTTGTGGTAGCCTGTGCGTCTAGCAAGTATGCGGAAATTACACCTTTTGGTACCACATATTGCACTCATGTCAAAAAGTTTAGTCTTTTTAGTGCAATGTGTACTGTATGAATTTCATGTGCATGAATGGAATCTTAAGTAAGTCAAATAACTAAGTTTGATCATTGTCTTTTGATAATCACTGTCTGGTACAGCTAACTGAATATTCAGTTCACTATGCGATCATCTGCACCATCATTTTGGAAGAAGAGTTATTCATTGTTTGATGTCATGACCATGTGCTTTTGTTGGCTTAATTTTTTACGATTTATTGAATTTTTGTTAGAGAAATATGAATTGTGCAATTTTCTTGATGCTCTGCTGTCACATCCCAAAATTTTCATAATTTTGAAATATGAAAAATAAACAAACAAAAAAACAATTGTTAAAATTTAGGGGGAAAAGAAACTTTTTATCTCTAAATGGAAACATCAAAACCATACTTCAACAAAATTTGAATGAAAAGCAACAAACAATTTTTTTCAAACAAATCAAATGCATTCATGCATGGAATGTATCTTGAATTTAAGCACTTGGAAAAGTTAAACTGAAAAAAACCTAAACCCTAATGAAAGAAATCATCTTCAAGATCTGTTCCATATAAAAATTTAGCAAAAAACATTCCTAAATGATCAAAAATGGTAAACAAAAATATTATAAAACCATAGGAATTGTGTTCACTCCATTTGGAGCCATGGATAAAAACTTATGATTTTTATAAGATAAAAGAAAATATTCCAAACCTAATAAAGCTCCTAGCTAAAACTACATGCCAAATTGTGAATAAAGTAATCCTAAAAAGATTTAAAAAGATAAATAAATATTAAATAAAATTATACAAATTGGAATCACTATATTTTGAGCTATAAATAAAAAGATATGAATTTTACAAGACAAATAAATAAATAGATAAGAATTATTGCAAAGACAATTCAAACCATGGCGAAATCCATAAGTAAATGGAATAAAAGTAATTTAAATAAAATAAAGGAATAAATGTTTATTTAAATAAAATTATATGGGCTTATGAACAATATTCAAATTTTATTTAAATAAATACCATTATGCCTCAATTAAATGAATATTAAATCATAAGAAAAAGATTTGAAATATTCCAAAGTGGACTATTTAATCAACTCATAATAGGTATAAAACCTACTGAAAAGATTGGAGAAGATTTGAACTCAAATTGAAGTTTGAATCAAATGTTTTGAATAAAAATAGAAAACATAAAAAGAAAAAATACAAAGGAAGGAAAAAAAATAGAACCTGCCAGCTGCCCAGCCCAGCCCAGCAATGCGGCCCAACCAGCCCACGCGGGCCACCCCTCTCTCCCCCGCAAATTCTTTTTGCACCGCACATTTCCGCCACCCCCTCGCTGACCGCCTGGACCCACTGCTTCGTTAGCATTGTCGTCTACACCGTGCGTAGAACACGCCCTCTTCCTCGTCATTTCTGCTCGAATTTATTCGATTCAATTCGCTTAATTGCCGCAGTGATTCCCTCCCTCGACCACGCTCTCTTATTTCTCTCTCCCTCCTCTCTGTTTCCCCTCACCCAACAACCATAGAGAGCCCCCAGGCTGCCCCAATTCGAGCCCACACTGCTACTGTCTCCGACGTGCTCCGACAAAATTTCCGGAGAGCACAGACCTCCCCTCTTGCCTTAACTCACACTGGCCTACTCTCCCTCCTCATACGCTCCTGCCTACGTTCCCTATGTGCTCACGCGCGATCTAGAGGCTCGATCCGTCATCACCTGCAAACCACCGACGGTGATCACAACGCCGGTGAGCCCTAGAGTCCACACCCGTGCGCTCCTTACCCTCTCGTTCAAACAAATGTGCTCACCATTGTCTTGTGATTCTTCTGGTAGTCGCCGTTCACCTGCTCTTGCTCTGTAGGCCCGTCTTCGTCCTCGTCTACAAGTTCCCGACGGTGCGCACAACTCCGGTGAGCCCTGTGCGTGCCTCGCCCTCTAATTCTTGCTGTCATGTTCGCCATCGTCATGTGCTTCCTCTGATGCTCGCCACACGCTCGCTGGTGACCTGCAGGCTCGGCCGCAACGGTATTTGCAAGCACCCGACGGAGCGCGCAACTCCGACGAGGAATCGCTGCCGCACCCATGCTCCCCGGCCTCTCCCACGACCACGTTGAGCATCGCCACGTCCCCGTGACCACGGTAACATACTCTCATCTCTCCCTTACCCCTGGCCTCGCCGGAATGTCGCTGTCAGACGCGCCGCCGCCGTACGCAGAGAGCAGCGCTGCCAGTTCTTGGCTAGATCAATCTGGTCCGCTAGATGCATATCTGAGGGTTAAGATAGATCCACTTACTGAAGCGGTACCATTTGATCTGGTCCATGCGATGTTACTTAGATCTAACACCTCGCATCACTCGATCCAACCAAAACGGTATCAACCAATTGGAACATGCCACGTGTCTGTGAGTTTGATTTAAAAACCAGATTTGATCTATTAGATGTTTGAACTTGTAAAATCAATAAATTTTGTTATGTAAATCCAAAATTTACAAATTAGGTGTCTATGGATTCATAAAAATGAGACATTTTCACCCATGGCCTTACTTTGGTAATTTGCTTCAGGAAAATTAGATTTTTATGCATAGAATTGTTTAGGACTAATTTGAGTATAAAAATTTCTCTAAAATTTATTTTTGAGTGAAACCTTTTGCAAATGGTTTTGTGTTGAACCCTCTGACCATAAACACTAACATTTGAATTTAAAATTATATTTTTTTGACACTAGGATTATTCCTTTGAATAAAAGTTTTTCTAACAAAAGAAAAATGTTTTAAATGACTTATTTTCACTAATTGGTTTTAAATGAAATTCCACTTCTATAAAAACCATTAGGTGTTTTGAATTGTTTAGAACCTTGTTAGAAACCACTTTTTTAATAAAAAACCTTTTGCATTCTTGCATGCATTCCTTTGTTTTTCTTGTTTTGTGATTTAGTGAACTTTGAGAAGAGTGACAATTGCAAGATCAAGGAGAGTACCTAGATTTTCTAATAAAAAGGAAAGTGATACTTTGGTCATCAAAAGTCCTATCTTTTCAATATTGCATTAGTGATATTTTTGTAGTATGCATGATAGGACTATTTTGTAAATTGCTATGCTATGGTAGATCCTATAGAATATATCTTTGCAGGAATATTCATAATTTAAGAGACATGTTATGCTAGTATGCTTAGCCTAGCTATTAGAATTCAAGGGTGGGAATTCATGTTATGATATTATGGAAAGGTTATTCCTATGTGTTTTTGACTAAGAAAACAACTTGTTAATGAAACACCTAGGTGGAATGGGAAGTATGGTTTGTGTTGAGTGGTTACCCAGGGTCAATTTATATGGTTTACCCTGGTGTATTTCACTTGTGGATGGCCACCCAGGAACAAAGAGATTTGATATGTTTAGTGTTGAGAAGCTTCTAGTGCAGCCACATGGCATATGGGCTCGGCCTTGACCAACTAAGTTGCAAGAACTCAGACAAACAGACAGAAGGTGGTAGTGATGATAGGATGGAACACGTATGTGGTGATCTCAGGGATTGCTTCTGAAAAGTCTTGTCTCGATGCATCTCGAGTATTGTGGGGAAAGTGCACTACCTCTCGAGAGGGTATAAACTAAGTACTTAGTCGTGTCCCCGGTAATGGACATTTTGAGCATCAAAGACATTGAAATGATCAAGAATCTCCTCATCCCAATTTCTCTATGTTAAAACTTGTGGGTGAACAAGGGTAGCACCTGGTGTGTATCTAGTGTGCCATGTGTGATGAAATGTTTTTAAAAAGAGAAAAGTATTTTCAAAGGATAGGGAAAACTTATTTTATGCAAAGGCCAACCAAAACTCCACTTAGCCATATATTCATGTAGATGATAGATTCTCCATATCAAAATGATATCACTTGTCAATACAATTCAAATGTATTGACGCTTGTGGTTGTAACTTATTATGTTGCAGGTTTGTTTGATGTTAGTGAAGTTTGTTGAGTAGGGATTACAAGTTTACAACCAACTTGTTTGCCTATGGCATATGAAGATGAAGGACTCCATGCTATATAATTATATCTGCTGCGTTGTAATAAGATAGCCATATGTGCTATGTAAGTGGTAATGAATTATTTCATTCCTAGTTATAAGTTGTAATATGACCTTTGTTTCTTTATATTACATCTTAAACTATGGGTGCTAGCTATTCGATAAAGGGACTACCACTGTAAACACAGGGAATGGTAGCTTATTGGGTCCAGGCCTCTATAGATGGTATCAGAGCATTGTGTTGCCTATAGGATTGCAACCCTAGGATTGGACAAAACCCCTTAGAAAAATAGGAGTTGTATTTGGTCAAACTTATTTACAAACAATCTTGTAAACTCTTTCCTCAACATTTTGTTTTGATTCTACATCTCTCCCTTTTTCAACTTGATGGACAAAGACTTCAACATGAGTAAGTACTTCAACATCACAAATGACTTCAGCTTAAACATCTCAAAGGACTCCAGCTTCAGTTTCACCAAGGACTTCAACTTAGACATCACATTTGAACTTTGTGACCAAGATGCAAGAATTCTTCCAAGTTACCATGATCTTGTTCCTAATGTAATAGCTAAGAAGAAGGATTGAATGATTTCAAGTGATACCCTATAGTTGGACCACCATACTAGTGTTTAGCTTAAATCGATTTATTGATCATACCAACCTATGTGGTATAGCAAAAATATTTTGTTTGCCTAGAATATGGTTGAACCCTGTTGTTTGAGTGGAATGCTTTATTGTGATTGCTTTCACATTATCTTGTGTGAATTGTTGTGTATGAGTAGAATTCTTTCCCTAGAAATCTTTTGCCCATTCTAATCCCAACTCAACCCAAAGAGATGACTTCTCCAAGAGATCACAACTCCAACATCAAGGATGGTGACAACAAAAACCTAGAGATGCACATGACAGAACAACTGCTAGCAACCAAGCTAAGTTGAATCAAGTGATGACCCAGTTTTTAGCCAACAACCACACCAACACTGAGTTAGACCCATACATGCTAAAGTTCTTGGAATCCCAATCCCAATTGTTGCAAAGGATGACCAATCAGATGATCAACATGAGAAGCAACACTACCCGAAGAGATTATGACAACAATGATTTCAAGGATGATATTGTGGGAAGAACCCAATCCTGCAAAATCTATGGAGACATAGGACACACTTATAAAGAGCATATTGACCAATGCCCTAAATGTGAAGAGAAACATCCAGCTAGACAATGCCCCACATCTCAAGTTACTTGTTTCCCATGTGAAGGAAATGATCATGTCCCTGTCCAATGCTACATCTATCTTATAGTTCAACAGATGAAACATCAAGCTAAAGATGGAATACATCAAGTCTTTGGAAACCTCCATGAAGGTATAATGTCCACCAAGGATGATGAAGACGAAGTCAAATCTTAGTATGCACCTCCATACAAGGTAACCAACTTTGGTGAGAAAAAGAGGAAACATGGACGTTATCCTATGAACCGTTCTAAGAACCAAGGAAGTTTTCCTACATTTGTAGTGAATTATGAAGAACATGAACTAAGATACCTCCTAGCTTTGGAGAGACCCAAGAGGAAGAAGATCCAAGGAAACAAACAAGAGATAGTGATACCATGGATAAACAGGGATATTAGCCAGGTGATGTGCCACAAATGCAAAGATCTAGGACATTATACATCAAATTGTCCAAAAAAGGAGAAGAACAAGACAAGCAAATTTGAAAAGAATCTCAACCTTGTCACATGTTTCAAATGTGAAAATAAGGGACATTATGCAAACAACTATCCAGAGAAGATACATCAAGGCACCAAGTAAGACAAGATGCAATCTAGTTAAAATTCTTTTAAGGATGGTAGTACCCTAGTTGTCTTGAAACCAACTTGTTGTTTCTAGCTTTCCCGAATCTCGGGACGAGATTCATTTTAAGGGTGTTAGTTTGTCACATCCCCAAATTTTCCAAATTTTGAAATGTGAAAAATAAACAAACAAAATAAACAATTATTGAAATTTAGGGGGAAAAGAAACTTTTTATCTCTATATGGAAACATCAAAACCTTACTTTAACAAAATTTGAATGAAAATCAACAAACAATTTTTTTTCAAACAAAACAAATGCATTCATGCATTAAATGTAACTTGAATTTAAGCACTTGGAAAAGTTAAACAAAGAAAAAACATAAACCCTAATGAAAGAAATCATCTTCAAGATCACTCAAGACTATGGCTTTGTTCCAATAAAAATTTAGCAACAAACATTCGTAAATGATCAAAATGGAAAACAAAAATATTGTAAAACCATGGGAATTGTTTTCACTCCATTTGGATCCATGGATAAAAACTTATGATTTTTATAAGATAAAAGAAAATATTCCAAAGCTAATAAAGATCCTAGCTAAAAATCCATGCAAAATTGTGAACAAAGTAATCCTAAAAGGATTAAAAGATAAATAAATATTAAATAAAATTATACAAATTGGAATCATTATTTTTGGATCTATAAATAAAAAGATATGAATTTTACAACGCAAAGAAATAAATAAATAAATAAGAATTACTGCAAATAAAATTTAAACCATGGCCAAATCCATAAGTAAATGGAATAAAAGTAATTTAAATAAAATAAAGGGATAAAAGTTTATTTAAATAAAATTATATGGGCTTATGAACCATATTCAAATTTTATTTAAATAAATACCATTATGCCTCACTTAAATGAATATTAAATCATAAGAAAAATATTTGAAATATTCCAAAAGTGGACTATTTAATCAACTCATAATAGGTATAAAACCTACTGAAAAGATTGGAGAAGTTTGAATTCAAATTGAAGTTTGAATCAAATGTTTTGAATAAAAATAGAAAACAGAAAAAGAAAAAAAAAGACGAAGGAAGGAAAAAATAGAACCTGCCAGCTGCCTAGCCCAGCCCAGAAACGCGGCCCAACCAGCCCACCCGGGCCATCCCTCTCTCCCCTTCAAATTCTTTTCGCACTGAACATTTCCCCCACCCCCTCGCTAACCGCCTAGACCCACTGCTTCGTCAGGATCATCGTGTTCACCGCGCATAGAACTCACCCTCTTCCTCGCCGTTTCTGTTCGAATTTATTCAATTCAATTCGCTCAACTGCCGCAGTGATTGCCTCCCTTGACCACGCTCTCTTATTTCTCTCTCCCTCCTCTCTGTTTTCCCTCACCCAGCAACCATAGAGAGCCCCTAGGCTGCCCCAATTCGAGCCTACACCGGCGCTATCTCCGACGTGCTCCGACGAAAATTCCGGAGAGCACAGACCTTCCCTCTTGCCTTAACTCACACTAGCCTACTCTCCCTCCTCATACGCTCCTGCCTATGTTCCCTGTGTGCTCGCGCGCATCCTAGAGGCTCGACTCCGTCATCACCTGCAAACCACTGATGGTGAGCGCAACTCCGGTGAGCCCTAGCGTCTACACCCATGCGCCCTTACCCTCTTGTTAAAACAAACATGCTCACCATTGTCTAGTGATTCTTCTGGTACTCGTCGTTCACCTGTTCGTGCTCTGTAGGCTCGTCTTCGTCCTCGTCTACAAGTTCCCGATGGTGCGCACAACTTCGGTGACGAAATCCGGTGAGCCCCGTGCGCGCCTTGCCCTCTAATTCTTGCTATCATGTTCGCCATCGTCCTGTTCTACCTCTGATGCTCGCCACACGCTCGCTCGTGACCTGTAGGCTCGGCCGCAACGATATCTGCAAGCACCCGACGGAGCGTGCAACTCCGACGAGGAATCATCGCTGCACCCTTGCTCCCCGGCCTCGCCCACGACCATGTTGAGCATCGCCACGTCCCCGCGAACATGGTAACATCCTCGCATCTCTCCCTTGCCCCTGGCCTCGCCGGAACATCGCTGTCAAACGCGCTGCCGCTGCACACAGGGAGCAGCGCCGCTAGTTCTTGGCTAGAGCAATCTGGTCCGCTAGATGCAGATCTGAGGGTTAAGATAGATCCAGTTTCCGAAGCGGTACCATTTGATCTGGTATGTGTGATGTTACTTAGATCTAATGGCTCGCATCACTCGATCCAACCGAAACGGTACCAACCAATAGGAACATGCCACATGTCTGTGAGTTTGATTTAAAAACCAGATTTGATCTATTAGATGTTTGAACTTGTAAAACCAATAACTTTTGTTCTATAAACCAAAATTTACAAATTAGGTTTCTATGGATTCAGAAAAATGAGAGCTTTGCACCTATGGCCTTACTTTGGTCATTTGCTTCAGGAAAATTAGAGTTTTATGCAGAGACTTGTTTAGGACTAATTTGAGTGTAAAAATTGCTCTAAAATTTATTTGTGTGTAAAACCTTTTGCAAATGGTTTTGTTTTGAACCCTTTGACGTTAAACACTGACATTTAAACTTTAAAATATATTTTGTTGACACTAGAATTATTCCTTTGAATAAAAGCTTTTCTAACAAAAGAAAAATGATTTAAATGACTTATTTTCACTAACTTGGTTTTAAATGAAATTCACTTCTATAAAAGACCAGTAGGTGTTTTGAAATGTTTAGAACCTTCTTAGAAACCACTTTTTCAATAAAACAACCTTTTGCATGCTTGCATGCATTCCTTTGTTTTTCTTGTTTTGTTTTGTTATTTGTTTGTGTGCTAGTTTTGAATGTGTGCTTTGCTTGATTGTGATGTAGTGAACTTTGAGAAGAGTGAAAATTGCTAGATCAAGGAGAGTACCTAGATTTTCTACTAAAAAGGCCAGTGATACTTTGTTCATCAAAAGTCCTATCTTTTGAATATTCCATTAGTGATATTTTTGTAGTATGCATGATAGGACTATTTTGTATATTGCTATTCTTTGGTAGATCCTATAGAATATATCTTGGTAGGAATCTTCCTAAGTTAAGAGACCTGTTATACTAGTATGCTTAGCCTAGATATTAGAATTCAAGGGTGGGAATTCATGTTATGATATTATGGAAAAGTTATGCCTATGTGTTTTTGACTAAGAAAACAACTTGTTATTGAAACACCTGGGTGGAATGGGAAGTATCGTTTGTGTTGAGTGGTTACCCAGGGCCCGTTTCTATGGTTTACCCTGGTGTATTTCACTTGTGGATGGCCACCTAGGAATAAAGAGATTTTAGATGTTTAGTGTTGAGAAGCTTCCAGTGCAGCCACGTGGCATATGGGCTCTACCTTGACCAACTAAGTTGCAATAACTCAGACGGATAGACAGAAGGTGGTAGTGATGATAGGATGGAACCCATCTGTGGTGATCTGAGGGATTGCTTCTAAAAATTCTTGTCTCGATGCATGTCGAGTCTTGTGGGGAAAGTGCACCACCTCTAGAGAGGGTATAAATTAAGTACTTAGCTGTGTCCCCGGTAATGGACATTTTGAGCATCAAAGACATTGAAATGATCAAGAATCTCCTCATCCCAATTTCTGTAAGTTCAAACTTTTGGGTGAACAAGGGTAGCACCTGGTTTGTATCCAGTGTGCCACGTGTGATGAAATGTTTTGAAAAGGAGAAAAACTATTTTCAAAGGATAGGGAAACTTATTTTATGCAAAGGCCAGCCAAAACTCCACTTAGCCATATATTCATGTAGATGATAGATTCTCCATATCAAAATGATATCACTTGTCAATACAAATCAAATGTATTGACCCTTGTGGTTGTAACTTATTATGTTGTAGGTTTGTTTGATGTTAGTGAAGTTTGTTGAGTAGGGATTACAAGTTTACAACCAACATGTTGGCCTGTGGCATATGAATATGAAGGACTCCATGGTATATAATTATATCTGCTGCTTTGTAATAAGATAGCCATATGAGCTATGTAAGTGGTAATGAATTTTTCATTCCTGATTATAAGTTACAATATGACCTTTGTTTCTTGATATTACATCTTAAACTGTGGGTCCTAGCTATTCGATCGAGGGACTAGCACTGTAAACACATGCACTGGTACCTTATTGGGTTCAGGCCTCTACATCTGTACTTTTTTCCAAGGGAGGATGATGGCATGTTCACTATTGAAGTAGTTCATCATGGATTTTTCTTGGGTTAAAATGCAACATTAGTTATTCATCTGCATCAACTATTCATTTTGATAACTGCACTTGTGACACTTGGTCTTTTGGATGGATAAATTAGATTCTTAGTATTTGAGAGGCTTTGAATTTATTGGTTGTTACGAGAGAAGGACGTATATGATGGGTTGGTGTTTATTGAGAAGCAATCTGACATCAGATAAATGAGCAATGCCAGTACTTGTTTCAAGAAACTTGTGTTATTAATTGACCACATAAACTTTCTGAAGGGTTTAAGATAGGATGTCATTGTAAGGCTTCCACATCAAACTGATCATGATCCAACTATAACTCCCTCAGTAAATGATGAATCTTCAAGATCTCTCTTTGTAGCTATTCAGTCACAGTCATCTATTGTGGAATTTGCAGAGATGGAAATTAACCAAAATTTGCAGGTAGGCCTAAGTGATAGGGTGACAATGATGACACTGATTTGTGCTCGTACTCTCCGGCGAATCCTCTGATAGGGTGCGTGAAGCTATCAGATGCGGCGGCGGGCTCCATCGACGGCGCCAGCGTGAGGGAGAGAAAAGGAGGAGGCGGAAGAAGTGCGCTGGCGAGGGAGAGAGACATCGTGAGGGTTAGGTTTTGTCTATTCCTAGGAGGGTTAATAATTTGGTGGTTCTTTACAAAATTACCAACCCACATATAAGGATGGGTATAGAATATGAATATCAATCTCTTGATAGTTTTGTTTCCTGATCATATAAGGATGGGTAATATCAGTGTTATGAATGAGATTTCTATGGAGAAGCTTCACAGTCTGCAAGTTTCTAAGGTGGGGGTATTACCTCATAACTTTCAGTACAGTGCCATAATGGGAAACTTTTGGCTTCCACCTTCTCCCATGTTGCAAATGGTGTCACATGATCAGGCTCTAGATTCCAACTATATTAACATCCAAGTGGATTTTTGAGTGGTTCAATGCACAAATGCTGTTGATGAGGTAGTTGTGTCTAATTCTGAGTGTTCTGCTAAGAAGAGGTCCAGGAAGCAGAAGCAGAAGGAACCTATCCTAGTCAACACATCTGAAAGGCACAGTACAAGGAGTTCAACCAAGAATAATGCAGGGTACAGACTTGAGCCAATGTCAGATCAGCCTGATCCAAGCAAGAATCCAAGATCATCCAAACTAAGGAAGATAGAAGATGTTCCTCCATGTACTGCAATCTCAGTCCTGCAGCAGGCTGGTGCTTTGTTGGAGATTCCTGGAGCTGAACTTACTGTGGAGAAGCTGATGGCCACCTCCACAGATGATGTTTATCCTAAGAAGCCCAATGAATAGATTGCCTGAGTTATCTTGTTGCCTTATTACTTTTGATAGGCAATGTAGCTTTATTTATGTACTTATTATTATGGATCTTGGCTATCTTATTTTGGACTTTCTAAACCTGCTGGCAGTTTGACATTGGGATACTTTTGGAAACTTTATAGCAAATCATGTTATGCCTCTTACTCATTTATGTGCCATGTGGGGCTGGTCTTTATTGTTGCTATATGTTTCTTTAAATGAGTAATTCATTGGGAAATATGGATTGGTTGGTTCTGGATTGGAATATAAGAGGGCTTAATGATAAGGACAAAAGGACCTCAGTATATAATAAAATTGAGGAGAGCAGGGTCTCTGTAGTTTGTCTCTAGGAAACTAAATGTGACTCTTTTGATCACTCCTTTATTAGGAGTTTTTGTCCTAAAAGGTTTGATAGATTTGCTTATTCCCCTGCTATTGGGGCCTTTGGTGGAATTATTGGGCTTTGGAATAGTGCTATGTTTGATGGGCAAGTCATTGAAATACAAAGATCTGCTATTCATGTGGCTTTCTCATCTATTCATAATGGGCAAAAGTGGGATTTAGTAACTGTATATGGACCTTCTAGGGGAATTGAAAGAGACAACATTTTCACTTGGCTATATAACTTAAACATACCCATGCATGAACACTGGTTACTACTGGTAGACTTCAATTTAATCAGATCAGTGGAAAATAGAAACAAGCAGGTGCTGATATGAATGATATTTTCCTATTTTAATGACATAATTAGTCACTTGGTCAAATATGCAAGCACAACCACTTCTGGAACAACTTGATTGGTTTTTTACTTCCTGTCAATGGAACATTGATTTTCCAAACACACTGGTTTTTCCACTAGCAAAATCTACTTCTGATCATGTTCCATGTGTTGTACAAGTAGCTACCAAAATCCCTAAATCAAGGATTTTTCGATTTGAAAATTTCTGGGTAGAGCAACCAGGATTTATCGAGTTGGTTGAAAATGTTTGGAAACAGCCTGTGAATAGGACTTCCTCTGTTTCTTCTCTTGTTGCAAATTCAAAATGCTTCGTTATGAACTAAATAAGTGGGGGGTAATTTGTCCCATCTAAAACTACTGATTGCTAAGTGCAATTATGTTATTCTTATGCTGGATCAGTTGGAGGATGCAAGGCCTTTGTTCATACCTGAATTTAACTTCAGGAATATTGTAAAGTGCCATCTAGAAAAGCTGTTGAAATTACAATCTAATTATTGGAAGCAAGGTGTAATGTCATATGGATAAAATTAAATGGTGAGAATACAAAATACTTCCATGCTAGAGCAACTGAGAGGTATAGGCACAATGTGATTACAAGCATCCAGGATGAAACTGGCACTGAGTTATCTGACCATTCTCAGAAAGCATGTGACTTTTGGAGATGTTATAAGAGTAGGATGGGAATTACTTGCCCAACCAGCAATCAAATCAACATGTTAATAATTCTCAGTCAAGTGTGGGATTTAAACAGTCTGTCTGAGAATATTACTTTGAAGGAAATTGAGGGGGTGGTTAAATTTTTGAAGTCTGATAAGGCTCCTGGACCTGAAGTCTTTAATGGTTTCTTTGTGAAAAAATGTTGGCACATTGTCAAGGAGGATTTCATTTAGTTGTGTAATGAATTTCATGATGAGAGAATCTCCCTAGAAAGTATAAATGGCTCATATATTACATTAGTGCCAAAAAAACTTTCTCCTCAGATTGTAAATGACTTCAGACCTATCTCATTGACAAATACTTGTCTAAAATTCATCACTAAAATATATGCAAATAGATTGCAAGATGATATCAAAAGGTGTATACATCCAAATCAGTATGGTTTCATTAAAGACAGAACTATACAGGATTGTCTGGGGTGGTGTTTTGAATATCTCTATCAATGTCAGAAGTCAAGAAAGAAAATTGTAGTATTCAAGATTGATTTTGAAAAGGAATTTGACACAATTGAACATCATACTATTCTTGAAGTGTTGCATTCTAAAGTTTTTCCAAAAAAGTTCATTGCCTTAGTCAAGAATATCCTTGAAAGTAGTACATCTTATGTACTTTTAAATGGAGTGCCAGGACAGAGTTTTGCTTGCAAAAGGGGTGTTAGGCAAGGATACCCTCTTTCACCTCTTCTATATGTCTTGGGAGGTGATTTGTTACAGACCATGGTAAATAAGGCTTTTATTGATAGAACTATATGCAAAGAATGGGGACTATACAATTGCTCAATATGCAGAAGATACCCTAATCATTTTTCCTGCAAAAGAAAATCAGCTGAAAGTCTTCAAGGATTTGTTGATACAATATGCAAAGTTTACTGGATTAAAGGTTAATTTCCACAAGTCCTCAATGATTCCAATTAACCTATCTGATGGAGAAGCCACACATTTGACTACTGTTTTTCAGTGCCAGCTTGCTGCAAGGCCTTTCACTTACCTAGGACTACCCATGGGCAGAACTAAACCCACAATAAAGGATTTCTCCCCTTTAATTTATAGGGTTGAAAGAAGGCTACATGCAAAAGTATCATTTCTTTCATATGGGGACAGTCTTATTCTGGTAAACTCTGTTCTTTCTTCCTTGCCCACATACATTATGTGCTCATTGCAAATTCCTCAAGGGGTTACTGACATTATGGATAAGGCAAGAAGGAGATGCCTTTGGAGGAAAACTAAAAATCAGGAGAAGGTAAACTCACTGGATGCATGTCCCATGATCTATAATCCCTAGGACAAAGGAGGACTTGGAGTCATTGATTTAAGGGTTCAGAATAAATCCTTATTGATTAAGCATTTGGATAAATTTTATAATAATGCTGACTTGCCATGGGTAAGATTAATAAGGGATTCTTATTATCATGAATCTGTCCCTCATGCTGTTACTGTTTGTGGTTCCTTATAGTGGATAGGGATTTTATAACTAGTGGATGAATGGAGGTCCATTTCCAAATGCATTGTGGGTTCTGGATTTAGCATCCTATTCTGGAATGATCTTTGGCATGCAGAATTACTTGCCAATAAATTCCCAAGGTTATATTCTTTTGCTAGAGACAAGATAGCTTATGTCAGAGATGTGGGTACATTGAGCAATTTGCATGATGCCTTCCATCTTCCTCTATCAATTGAGGCATTTCAGGAATACACAAAACTCCAGGAAATTATTGGCTCAATGGGTTTTACTCAGGAGGAGCAAGTGGATCTGTACTTTAAGTAAAGAGGTCTATAAGTCTCAGTTGTTCTATAAGCACTGTTTTTCATTGATGCCCACTGATCTAATTTAAAAAAGTATCTGGGAGAGTAGATGAATGTCCAAGCATAGGTTCTTTTCTTAGATATTGTGTCATGACAAATTGAATACAAAGGATATGCTGCTTATAAGGAACTCGAAGGTTACAGAAAACCATGGTTGTGTGATATGTCCTACTAGAGTCATTGAGGACTGGAAGAATCTATTCTTTCAGTGCAATTTTAGCACTAGAGTGTGGAATTGTATTCAGATACAATGGATAGATGCATCCTAGAGGGAACGTTTCTGTCAAGCGTTAAAATCTTTCTAGGGGGGCCTATTTCTTAGAGGTTGCAATTATTGTGTGTTGGAATATCTGGACGCAAAGGAATGACTGGGTTTTCAAGAATCTAAAACCAACCTTCAAAGGATGGAAGGATGGTTTTGTTTATGGTTTTACATTGCGTCTTCATAGGTAAAAGGATAGACATAAGGATTTACTGTCATTATGGCTTGACAGTCTATCTTAGCTCTTATAGTTTTAGTTTATCTTATCTTCTACATATGTTTGTAATTAAACTTTGGACTGTTCTTTAATAAATAAAGGGCTGTGGGGGACTCCCCTGGAGTAGAAAATTTCAAAAAAAAATTACCAACCCACTTAGATAGCGTGGTGACACAAATGTCAAGACCATAGAGATTTGGACCAAATTCGTTTGATTAGTGCAAGTTGTGGTAAATATTTGTCTAGTTTTCAACATATGGTACTAAAAATCAATATGAGTGCAACATGTGGAACCGAAAGTGTTATTTGCTCGCAAGTGTCAACTGTCAACTGCAGCTTCATGCCTACTTGGTGAGACCTGAAGAATGTCGACTCCTCGATGAAGAGAGGCAGCGCTAGGCATGTTGCTCTTTCCTCCTAAGAGCTCATCCACCTGTGTTCCCAGGACGGCCTTCCTAGGGCGTTTTTTTTCATTCGAACAACGATATTTCTCCCAATCCTGTTCCCAGGATGTCGAGTAGTGCTTGATTTGGCCCAACTTTTGTCCGGCGTTCCCAGGCCAAACCCGGGGTGCTAGGAACATCGGACACAGCGGATAAATTGGTGGGCCAACCCTGTCGGCGACTCAAGGCCGAGCTCTCACCTTTTTCTTCCCCCTGGCGCCTATCTTCTCCATTCCCCACCATATCTCCCGCCAGTTCCCCAAGCTCCCGCCCACCATTCAACCCAAGGCTTTCGTCAAACCCCGACCCGCCGTCGGCGAACCAAAGGTGAAAATGTCGGGGTTCGAGGGAAGTAAACAAAAAAATTTTATGATCGAAACCGTAATGCCAGGATCTATCTACTAGTAATGAACTAATGGGAAGGGATACAATATTCTTAACTTTGAAGATCGAGCGAGGTTAACGTGTCGCGAGGAACGTGGATGAAGAAGACGCCCTAGCTCTGACCTCAAGGTCACGAAGTCCTGCAGCTCTAATAACTCCTAGCATCAAAAGCACGGTGCGCCAGAGGGAGTCACACACGTATGGTGCTTGACGACGACCCCCGCTTCTCTCCAATCTAGCAGAGATTGTGGAAGTAGATCTCTCAGACCAAATCCGACAGCACGACGGCGCTCTGCGGTGAAGAACTCCTCGCTCGCATGGCCCTGACAAGGGGGCCGCAGTCAACATAGAGAGAGAAGAGATAGGCAACATAGGCCTTTTATTTATTTTCAGGTGGAAATTGGTGTGTTTTAATCCTCCTATGGGCACCTATTTTTATAGGCGGAGGGAGGGGTTCGCTCCATCTTAGGGTTCCCATGTGGGACTAAAAATAACAAGGAAAAGGGGCAAAATCTAGTGCCAGCCGGGTGGTATGCCTGCCCACCCGTGCAAGGCCCAACAGCCAAGGCGACAGCAGGAGAGGAGGCCCGGTAGGCCGCCTAGTGCCAGCAGCTCGCGAGGAAGCGGCCGCGGTGGTGGTGTCGAACTGCTGGCCTCAGGTGGACCGGCAGGAAGGCCCACCCGCACGCGCGCCCGCCCACCTGGCGGCAAGCGGTGTGGCCTCGGGTGGGCCGCGGCCCAACAGAGGCTGCAGCGCGTCGACCTGGCGGTGTACAGTATCGGCTTCCCCCGTGCGACACGGACTATCCGACGCCCGCGTGTTCTGTTTCAAAAACAACCTTTACTTTTTGCCTTTTTCGTCTGTTTCTTTTTAGGTAAAATCCCTCCGGGATTTTTCCTAACAAATTAGACGCCTTTATAAACCCCCATTTAAATATTTATTTACAATAAATTAATTCATAATTAATATATAATAAATATATTTAAGTCATCATTTATCCGAAAATCCTTTTCGGGTCTTTTTCCTTTATCCTTTCTCCGAACACCTTCGGATCTCCCAGAACTTTTCTGGTCTCTCTCTTCTCATTTCTTCAATAATTCCGAACTAGCAATTAATGATCTCTAAGCTTCTTCAAGCCCTTAAGTATGCTAACCAACAGTTCGAGAATACTCCAGACATGGTCAAGACTCCTCTCTAACCAATGATCAACCGCGGGACCTAGATGCCTATGATGACCACCTGTGTATTCAACGAAATTTGTCGTTGAATCGTAAAGACTGTGTCTTATTTGTTTTGTCTTTGTGATACTTTATTGTTCGAGACCTGATCAAATGACATCTCCATGTCAGGGTTCAACCTCGTTACGGACAATACCATCTTTCGTCAATCTGATAAGTGATATCCTCGTGACCAAGTCACATGCTGCACAACTTATGGATATAACTTATATGAATGGGCCTAGATTATTGTAACATCCCAAAAATCATATTTCAAAACTCATTCATTTCATCCTTGCATCCTTCATTCATTTAGGGTTTTCTCAAAATCATTTAGAAACAGAAGTTTGTGCTATGATTTCATGTGAGCAAATTTACCTCAATTGGCCATCACCCTTTGAGACTTGAATGTTTAGGAACTTGTTGGCTTGCCTCCATAGTTGGAAATTTTAGGTGTAGCAATTTAACCAAAGTTTTCAACTTGGAAATAATTTCAAAACCCCTATTTCAAACATTTGCAAAATAGAAGCAAAGTCTCTGTTTGTTTGAAATCCAAGTTTGACCAAGCCCTTGCAAGGTAACCACATGGTTAACTGACTGTTTTGAAACCACAATACCCTACAAAGATCCCCATAACTGTTTGAATTCAAAAAGGATTTGAATTCATATCAAAACCATTCCAGAAAATAGAATTAGAAAAAGAAAAGAGTTAAACAAAGGAAAAAGGCCGCGCGCCAGGTTTCTGGCCCAGCAACGAATCAAGCCCAACTAGCCCACCCGGGGTTTTCTTTTCCCTCTCTCACGCGCGAGCGCACGCAATCAGTCGCTGACAGACAGACCCCACCTCCACCTCGCGCACTTCACTGACGAGCGGGCCTCCTCCACGTCAGCATCGTCTTCCCCCTGAATCCGCGCACGATCTCCGCCGCTGACCGTTGCCGCAGTGATACCGAGCTTAATTGGGCATTAATCCACGAGCGTTTCCTGTCGAGCCTCTGGCTATAAGACCCTCTCTGCCTCGCGAGCATTTCCCCCCAAACACCTCGCTCACTCCGCCACCAGGCTGCCCTCAATCAACCCCACACCGCCGCAGACAGAGCCCACTCCGGCGATCAATTCCGGTGAGCCTCGTGTTCCCCTCTGCCTCTCACTCTTGCTATCTGATTCAATGAGCCTTTGCGCACCTCCTGACCCCACTAGTTCATCCTGTGCTGCCCCAGGTCGCCGTTTCCGCTCGACACCGCAAGCACCGACGACCACCTCGACTCCGGCGACCAAATTCCGTGAGTCCCGTGCTCCCCTTCACTTCTGACTCACACGAGTTTGTTCGCAACGTTCTTGCGCATCTCCTAAACCCTCTGGCTTGTGTTAGGGAGACGTGGAACCTCGGCAACGACTCCCACAACAACCACCCGACGCCGTGCACGACTCCGACGAGCTCACCTAGCCACATCCGAGCGCTTGAGCTTCAGCAGCTTCTCGCGAACCTGGTATGACCCTTCTCCCTCTGCGACGATCTGGAACGCTAAGCGCCCGTGAACCGAGCACTCCGCGCTCGGCATGGCGCCATCCAGGCATGGTTGTTTGATCGAGCACCGTTAGATCCAGATCCGAGCGCTAGGATAGATTCATTTAACTGCGAAGCGGTATGCGATCTAGAGCGTGCGATCTATTTAGATCCTACGGCTGTGGAGCTCGATCCAGTGCGAACCGGTACGCGCCAGTGAGGTTGCGACGCGTGGCTAGGACGAATTCAAAAACAGAATTTAAACCAGAATTAGATCCAAACTTCAAACTGCCATAACTTTTGAATGCCACGTTAGATTTCTGCAAACTTTATACCGTTGGATTCAGTGAAACAAGACCTTTCTGAATATCCAATGTGTTTAGCAAATAGTAACCATTAGAATGACTTTATTTGTAGAAACTTGTTTAAAGCTATTTTGAGTATAGATTTAGTTTAGTATTTTGTTTTAGGGTTAAATAAGTTTAGTTGGCAAACTTGTGACTTGTTAAGTTTCTGTAAACATGCACTTTCTTGGTAGAGTTTTCAAAATCAACACTTAGTAAATTCATGCATGCATGCATTCATATTATTTTTGATTGTATTTAAATTGTGTGCTACAACTTTGTGTGTAGACTTTGCTAGTGATTGTGACTGTGACGAGTGCTACTCACCCCATTACCTAGGCAAGTGATGCTTCATATCTTTTGTCCCATTACTTTCATTATGTATTAGTGATTTTGCTAAGTAAAACTTGCATGGATTTTATTTGCTAAGTATAGACCTTGCTATGGGAAAACCTAGTAGATGAAGCCTTAGTGAAAATTACCTAAGTCAAGATTCCTATTACTATCATGCTTAGCCTAGCTAATAGAAAACAAGGGGGGATTATTTATTCATGCTATGGAAAATCTCTAAGTCTAAGGACTTGTGTTTTGTTTAATAAAACAACTAAGTTAATGAATCACCTGGGTGGAATGGGACTTGCTTGGTGGTTTTTGGTTGAGTGGTTCACAAGGCCCATGTTTATGGTTTACCTTAGTGTATCTCACTTGTGGATGGCCACCCAGGAATAAAGAGATTTGAGATGTCAAATGTTGAGAAGCTTCAAGTGCAACCACTTGGCAATATGGGCTCTGCCATGATCTTAGGTTGCTAGAACTTAGTCTCTTGGACAGTTGGTGGTAGTGGGAATGATAGGTTGGAGCGCGTCCATTTGACTAAGGAAAGGCTTCTGAAGGATCTTGTCTTGGGAAACCAAGTCTTGTGGGGAAAGTGCACCACCTCTGAGAGTGTAAAACCTAAGTACTTAGCCATGTCCCTGGTAAAGGACAATTTGAGCATCAAGACATGGAAGCTTCAAGAATCTCATCACTCCAATTTCTAAATAAAATTTGTGGGTGAACAAGGGTTAAAGGATCTTCAGTCTTAGATTGGTAGATGCCTTGGAAAGGATCTTCAGTCTTTGATTGGTAGATGCCTTGGGAAGGATTTTGTCAAACAAAAACTTAGTGTTTTCAAATGATAAGGAAAAATCTATTTTGAGCAATGCAAGCCTAAGCTCCACTTAGCCAAATGCATATAGTATTATAGTCCACTTTAATAAACTAAGGTATCACTTGCCAATACTATTCCAAAGTATTGACCCTCTGTGGCTGTAACTTGTAATGTTGCAGGTTACTCCGATGATGAATAGGAGTCATGAGTCTACACTCAACATGCTTGCCTGTGGCACATGAAGATGAAGACTTATGTTTATTTACTTATTCCATAAACTCTTGTATTAGGCCTTTGGCCCTGAGTTGTAAAAGACTATGTTTTATCTCTGGAATGACTGTAATAAATGACCTTTGTATCTGTGTACTTCATCTTAAACTGTGGATGCTAGCATTAATCCAGGGACTAGCATTGCAATCACAGGGATCCTTTCCTTTATAAAGGAGGGGTATGACAATTATCTTCCGTCACGCGGATGGACAAATCCCTCTCTTACGCAGTTGCCTCAACCTGTTCCTCCTAATACCCAATGACACCCTTATGATCATCGTTCTACTTAGTGACGTTAAGTGCCATCAAAGTAACCTCGGGAGATAGTGATTTGATATGGTCTCATGGTGTAAGGAAAGAGTCACTATGTTTCCTAATCATCATAACCTTAACTCTATGACATGAATGTGATATGATGCTATAGATAGGGTATGTTCACCATCTTATTCTCTAATGAAATGACTCCATTGCCAATTAGGGGTCGAGGCTCCAACATGATCAAGAAACCTTTGATCATCCATTGACCAATGAACAAGTGACTAGAGTTTCATTAGAAACTACTGGTTGTTTGTATATCACACATGTATTGACGTTTCCTAATCAATATAGTTATAGCATTATATAAAAATTAATCATAAATTTTAAAAAATATGCCAAACATTTGTCTATAGGGTATATTCCCTTCAGTCTCCCACTTGCACTAGAGTACAAATAAACTAGTTGTATTTGTTATCCAATCATCAGTACCATACTCCTTGGTGCTTCTGATTATGCTTTCTCATGGAAGAGTTCTGATTCTAAGAAATAAACATTTCATTCCTTGTGAATCCTTTGCAACTTAATAATGTCATCCTACATGACACTAATGCCTTTTATCATATCTATTATAATTTCTTGTGTATATACAATATTTTGGCAAAATAATGGGGTCTGAGGTTCCATATACGAAAAGTGAATTTAGATAGGTATCAGGGACTTTCTCATGGGCACTAAATATTGGAACACACTCTATGAGAATTTTTTTTCTCAAAGCTTCATCATTTATACAACACATGGTAGTATTCATATACTTTGTTATAAATGTAGATTTACAATTCAAAATGCACCCTGTGCAATTTCAAATGTTTGCCACTAAGCTTCAACTGTGCCTTAGGTAACCTTTTAATGCAGATATTTCAGATCATCTTAATTTCAACATATAACATCTCCAGTATAATACTTTATACTTCAAATATGTTTTGTTTACAGATCTGGAAACATGTCTACAAATCTCACTATATACTTTGGATAATCTCAACTCAACGTTCAATGATTTACACTTAATCATTTATGAACTTATTCTTCTTACTAATAATATGGATTAGATTATGTTAAGCAATCATCATGATATCAAAAATAGAATCCTATGTAAAAACATAGTGGATGTTCAAACATCCCATTCTTCCTTTTTAATCATCAATGCTTATTACTTAATGATTTTCCTAACTTCGTAGGATTTAGGACTCTTCCTAAATCAATTCATATTCTGAACCATTTAGAATCTCCTTTAGGAATTTCATTTCAACATAATCTTATAGAACATATCTCAATCTCCAAGATTTCAATGTCGTATACTCTTTCAACCATTTTTCCCATAAATCAATATTTATTTATTAGTTTTTGGTCCTCATGCATAATGTGTCATTTACACACATGAATCCTTGTCAAGCTCCTGATGCGGCGCAGTAGTAGACCTTCGTTGGGAGACCCCAAGAGGAAGGTATGATGAGCACGGCAGCAAGTTTTCCCTCAATTATGAAACCAAGGTTATCGAACCAGTAGGAGCAAGGAAACAACTCCAAGGTGTTGCTAGCAACATGGAATCCTGCACAACACAAACTCAAGACTTTTCCCCAATTTACTGTGAGATTGTCAATCTCACTGGTTCGCTAAAAACAAAGGATTTGTAACATCCCTAAAATCATGTTTCAAACTCATGCATATCATCCATGCATCAATGATCATATAGGATTCATTTCAAACAAAACAATTCAAAAACAGGAGCATATGATCTCATTATTTTATGTGATCATCATTTGAAACAAATGCTACTCTTTCTATGAGAGGTTGTTGTTCATGAAACCAAACTTTGTGCCTTGTTGCTTTCTGAATGAGTTGCGAGATTGCTAAGGTTTAAACCAAAAATGTCAAAGCAAATACAATTTGAAAACCAATTTCAAAACCAATATAAAACAAAGTGCTATGTCACTGTTTATTTTATTTTTCCAAGTGACCAAGCCAATTCAAAGTGACCACATGGTATTATGCCAAGATTTGTGACTGTTGCACACAGCAAAAGTCATGAAAAGATTTGAATTCAAATAGAGTTTGAATTCATTTGAAAATCATTCCAGAAAATCAAATTAGAAATAGAAAAGGAATAGAGAAAAGGAAAAGGGTCGGCGCCAGACTTTGGGCCCAACAGCGAAACCAGCCTAGCTAGCCCACCCGGGTCCCCCCTCTCACGCCAGACACTCCACCAAGTCGCTGGCCTTGGACCCCACCCCCACTCTGTTTCTCTCGCAGACAACTGGGCCCTCTCCACGTCGACTCCTTCTTCCCCAAATCTCGCGCGCAGACGCCGTCGCCGCTGGCCGTTGCTGCGTTGATTCCGCGGCGTAATTTCCATTGATTCGCCGGGCGTTTCTTGTTGAGCCTCTGCCTACTTAAACCCCTCCCCACTCTGCTCCATTCCCCTCACTCAATTTTCTCTCCACGCCACCAGGCTGCTCGTAACTCGCCAAACACCGCCGCAGCTCCGACGATCTCCGGCAGCAAATTCCGGTGAGTTCTGACCGCCCCTGTGCCTCTGATTCAAACGAGTGTGTCCAGCAGGACATCGTGCATCTTCTGATACCCCGCTGCTTGTGACCCAGACGCCGTTCGTTCCATAAGCGACGAGCCGCCACTCAACTCCAGCGACCAATTGCGGTAAGCATAGCGCGCCCCTTGATCTCTCTCGCATACGAGGTTGTTCGCCACTGTCTTGCGCATCTCCTAAACCACCTGTTTCGTGTTAGGGCGATGCGGAACCTCGGCAACGACTTCGACAGCAACCACCTGACATCGTGCACGACTCCGATGAGCTCCCTCGGCCACTCTAGAGTGCCCCTTGACCAACCATCACCACCTTGAGCATCAGCATCGCACTACGAGCTCGGTAAGCCCCTTCCCCCTCTCCCGCGCGACCTAGAACGCCAGCTCCACCACTGACAGAGGCGTCGCCGCCAGTCGCCGCCGCCAGCGCCGCTCGACTTTGGTCAGAGCAACGGCAGTCGTTAGATCTGTATCGTAGGGACTAGATTAGATCTGGAGCGAAGTGTTTTCTTTAGATCTGGCGCGTTGGATCCAACTTGATCCGACGGCGCGGAAGCGTGATCCTGAGCGAAACGGTACCAGCCAATAGGATAGCGCCGCGTGGCAGTAGTTTAGATTTAAAACAGATTTTATATCAGATTATAGTTCAAATTTGTTTTGTTTGTGACTTTTGATTCGCATGTTAGATTTTGTAGAGGGAGAGTCCCAACCTTTATTAACATAAGGTGGTGTCCCTTGTGTTTACAATGCTAGTCCCTGGATCAATAGCTAGCATCCACAGTTAAGATGTAATATCAAGAAACAAAGGTCATAACATAACTTTATAACCAGGAATAACATAATTTTATTACATCAATACATATTTCATTAGGCTATTACATTACATTGCAGCGGAATAACTATAAGCATGGGGTCCTTCATCTTCAAAGTGCCACAGGCAAATGTTGGTTGTAGACTTTGTAATCCTAATCAACACACTTCACTAAATCAATCAAACCTGCAACATACAAGTTACAGCCACAAGGGTCAATACATTTGAATTGTATTGGTAAGTGATACTATGGTAGTATAGTGGAGTCTATCATCTATATGCATTTGGCTAAGTGGAGTTGAGGCTTGCATTGCTCAAAATATATTTTTCCTTAACATTTGAAAACACTAAGTTTTTTTTTTGACAAAATCTTTTCCAAGACAACTCTCAATCAAAGATTGAAGATTTCAAAAACCCTTGTTCAACCACAAGTTTTATCTTAGAAATTTGAATGATGAGATTCTTGATTGCTTCCATGTCTTGATGCTCAAATTGTCCTTTACCAAGGACATGGCTAAGTACTTAGATTTTACACTCTGCAGAGGTGGTGCACTTTCCCCACAAGACTTGGTTTCCCAAGACAAGATCTTTCAGAAGCCTTCCCTTAGACCAAAATGGACGTGTTCCAACCTAACAAAAACTACCACCCTCTGTCCATATGGCTAAGTTCTTGCAACCTATATGATCTAGGCAGAGCCCATAATGCCAAGTGGCTGCACTTGAAGCTTCTCAACATTTGACATCTCAAGTCTCTTTGTTCCTGGGTGGCAATCCACAAGTGAGATACACAAGGTCAACCATAGACATGGGCCTTGTGAACCACTCAACCAAAAACCACCAAATCAAGTCCCATTCCACCCAGGTGATTCATTAACTTAGTTGTTTTATTAAACAGAAACACCAGTCCTCAGACTTAGAAATTTTTCCATAGTGTGAATATATAGTCCACCCATGTTTTTCTATTAGCTAGGATAAGCTTGATAGTAGTAGGAATCTTAACTTAGGAACATTTCTACTAAGGTTCCATCTACTAGGTTTTACTATAGCAAGGTTTATACTCAGCAAAAATTCCATGCAAGTTTTACTTAGCAAAATCACTAATGCATAGTGAAAGTAATGGGACAAAAGGTATGAAGCATCACTTGGCTTTTTGGTAGAGGGTATAGGTTCACTCCTTGTCCTTGCAACAATCACACTCTTCAAGTCACTACAATTCAATCAAGCAAGGCACAATCTCAATCTACCAATCAAGCAAAACAACACATAAAATCATAGAACTAAGATATTGCATGCAAGCATGCCAAGCTTTGTTTCGTTTGAAAAAGTGGTTCCTAATGGTTCATAAACATTTGAAAACACCTATTGGTCATTTTGTAAACTGGCAAAGTCATTTGCAAGAAGTTTCACTTCCTAAACCATTTTCAAAACAAAGTATCATTTTATGTGGTGTAGAAATATTTCTACTAAGGCATTAACCTATAGGGTTCACCAAATATGTTTTCAAACCATAAAACTTGGTGTTTAGGGTCATAGAGTTTAAAACAAAACATTTTCCAAAGGTTTTCTTCCAAAACCATTTTTAATAAATAAACCACATTTCCATTTGACTAGAAATGGTTTTAATCAAAGAATCATTATTTTGTTTCACCAAATTCATTTTTGAATCCACAAAGTGTTTCCTAGGGTCAATAGGTTCAAATCAATCCAATTGCCAAAGATTTTATCCCCAAATTCATTTTTAAACAATTTTCACATCCTTAGCAAGCATACAAATGTTTCTGCAAAAACAACAATTTTTTCAGAAGCTTTTTACTAAACAAAAGGCATGGTTGGCTAGGGCTTGTCTTGCTGATTCCAATGATATAAAGTTTGCAAAATTTGGACGTGTGGTTTAAAAGTTGTGCAATTTACAAAATTGGAAATCTAATAGATCAAATCTGTCTTAAATCAACTACAGGCCACGTGGCTGTTTCTTATTGGGCGGTACCGATTCGTGTGGATCGAGCGATACAGACCACAGGATTAAAAGGGGCACGTGCGGCTCAGATCAACGCATACCCTTTTGTTTAAGTGAACTATCCTATCGCTCTGATCTAGATCTAACGGCTCTCAGTGCCTCGACCAGAATCTGGCGGCGCTGCGGTGGCTACTGGCGGCGGAGCGGCCTGGCGGTGACGTTGCCGGAGATGCAGGAAGCGGGAAAGGAAAAGAGGATGCTCACCGAGTTCGTGGAGTGACGCTGATGCTCAACTCGCTTGCGGTTTGTCAGGGGGCGCACTGGATCAGTCGTGATTCCTCGCCGGAGTCAGGGGCGGCGTCGGTCTTGCTCAGACGTCGACGGGGGCGACGCTACGGTGCACAAGGAGACAAGGCAAGAACGGATTTAGCTGCGCAAGAGGTTGGCGATCAAGCGTGCATCATCGAGAGGAAGAAGGACGGTCAGCACTCACCGGAAAAGACTGACGGAGTGGAGGCAGACGGTGGCGGCGGTGGTCGTCGTCGTTGCCGAAGTTCTAGGGCGCGCGGGGACGAGATGGCGTTATGGAGAGGTGCGCCTGGGCTTGGGGAGTTTGCGAGTGTGGTCAAGGAGGAGAGGGGTGGCAAGTACTGGCCGGAATCGGCAAGGAGGGTCGTCGGAGACAGGGGTGCTCGGGGAGGAATTGGGGCGGCCTGGAGGCGTGTTGAGATGGGGCGACAGAGGGGAAATGGGGAGGAGACATGAGCGTTTAAACCTGCATGATCAAAGTGAGTAACGGTGGTCGCGTTAAGTCGAATTAAGGCCGCGGAATCAACTGCAGGAACGGTGTCGAGGGGAGGAAGAACAGGTCGTTGCGGGTGAGGACGATGACAGTGTTTGTAGGGCCTACCTGGCAGTGAGGGGGAGAGTGAGGGGTTTGGGGCCACCAGTCAGCTTCTGTGTGGGTGCGGTTCTGAGTGGACAAGAAAACGCTTCGGGGAGGGGGAGCTGGGCTGGTATTGGGCTGGGATGGGCTTTAGCTGGGCTGGGTCGTTTTGCTCTATTTTTTTTCTGTCTGAAACCTTTTTCTTTTTCCAAATAAATTCCTGTTTTGAATTTCAATCAACTATTCAAGCATTCAAACAATTCAAACAATCACCACACTTGTAATGAGTTTTTGGTTCTGTTTATCAACATAAACCAAATCCCAAAATAAAATAATATTTTTTCTCTTTTTAGGATCCATTCATTAATTAAATAAAATGGACCTTTAGTTATTTAATCAAATAGAGTTTGATTTATTTAATAATACTCCATTTGAAATCCAAATATTTTCAAAACCAAATCAGTAGGTTTTATTTGAAAATAAAGAATACTTGGAAAGCTTGTTTAAAATAAAATAGTATTTTTATTATAGGGTCCATTAATAAAATGGATCTTAATTAATAAATCAAATAGGATTTGTTTTATTAAGATCTTTATTTTGAAAACTAAAATAAGACCAAAAACACTTTAGTAGGTTTTACTTGAGAACATAAAATACTTGGAAAACTTATTTAAAATAAATAAATAAGTTTTAGTGTTTATTTAAAAAGGGAAAAGCCTTTACTTAAATAAAATTGAATATTAAATCCTTATTATTTTATTTAAATAAACCTTTACAAAACTTTTTATTCCAAAATATTTGTCAAGGTTTAATTTGGCTTTATAAATAATCCTTATTTATAAATCTATCTTTTCCTTTGAAAACCAAATCCTTTTATTAAAAGATCCAAAATAGTAATTTTAAATATTTTGAGGTTCAATGTTTATTTAACTTTTTAAATCCCTTTAGGATTTTATTTAATCCAAATAGGTTTTGAAAGTTTCCAAATGGATTCAAAAAGTTTCTTCTCACCCTGAAAATCAATAAAGTTTTGTTTTATTCATTTATTTTTCACATTATAAGATTTGGAAAATCTTGGGATGTGACAGATTTTGACAAATTTTATACCGCTGGAATCAGGAGAGCAAGCTCTTCCAAAATATGCAATGTGTTTAATGTTTAGCTTCTGTTAAAAAGGTTTTATTTGCAGAAACTTGTGTAGGACTAATTTGAGTATTTGAAATGTTTAGGAATTGTTTTAGGGTATAAATATTGGTTGATTGGCAAGTTTTTATCTTGTTAGTGAATCAGTACCTTGCACTTGCTTAGTTGAGTTTTGAAAATCATCACCTAGCATTTTGCATGCATGCATATATTTTTGTTTGTTTGTATATGTTTTGTGTGTAATTTGTTGCTACCATTCTTTGTGTAGACTTTGGTGCTAGTGATTGTGATTGTGAAGAGTGCTACTCTCCCAACTACCAAGGCAAGTGGTACTTCATGAATATTTCTATCCCTATATTTTATACTAAGCATGAGAAATATTTTGCTAAGTCTTGCATGTTATTATTTTGCCTATATGCCATGTTGGGAAATCCTAAGTAGTTTTCGAATTGCTAGGAAGTTTCTAAGTTAAGTTACTATCTATGCCATGCTTAGCCTAGCTAGTAGCAAACAAGGGTTGGTGAAATATACATGCTATGAAGAAAATATTTCTAAGTCTTTGGACTTGTTTTGCTTAATAAAACAACTAAGTCAATGAATCACATGGGTGGAAAGGGACTTGATTGGTGGTTTTGGTTGAGTGGTTACACAAGGCCCATGGCTATGGTTTACCTTGTGTATATCACTTGTGGTAAGCCACCCAGTAACAAAGAGATTTTAGAGGCCAAGTGTTAAGAAGCTTCTAGTGCAGCCACTTGGCAATAGGGGCTCTGCCTGGATCACATACATTGCTAGAACTTAGCCATTTGGACAGTTGGTGGTAGTGGGAATGATAGGTTGGAGCGCGTCCATTTGGTCTAAGGGAAGGCTTCTGAAAGGTCCTGTCTTGGTGAAACCAAGTCTGGTGGGGAAAGTGCACAACCTCTGCAGATGGAAAAATCTAAGTACTTAGCCAAGTCCATGGCAATGGACAACTTGATCATCAAGGCATGGAAGCTATCAAGAATCTCCACATCCCAATTTCTAAGTAAAAATTTGTGGGTGAACAAGGGTGAAGGACCCCAATGTCTATTGGTGGTTCCTTGGGAAAAGTTTTGACAAAGAAAAACTTAGTGATTTCAACTAATAGGAAAAGCCTATTTTGAGCAAAGCAAGCCAAGCTACACTTAGCCAAATTGCATATAGTAATATAGTCCACCTAAATTTTACTAAGGTATCACTTGCCAATACTATTCCAAAGTATTGACCCACTGTGGCTGTAATTGTGATGTTGCAGGTTACACTGATGAGGATTAGGTGTCATGAGTCTACACTCAACATGTTTGCATGTGGCACATGAATATGAAGACGTATATTTATTTACTTATTCAAACTCTTGTATTAGGCCTGTGGCCTTGAGTTGTAAAGACTATGTTTATCTCTAGAATGGATGTAATAAATGACCTTTGTATCTGTGTACTTCATCTTAAACTGTGGATGCTAGAAATGATCCAGGGACTAGCATTGCAATCACAGGGATCCTTTTCCTTTATAAAGGAGGGATCTTACAGATGGTATCAGAGCACTGTGTTGCCTGTAGGATTATGACCCTAGGATTGGAAACCACTAAGGAAAAAATTTCAACTTCTACACTTGTCTATTCTTCTCGTAAAACTTTTCTAATCTTCTCTCTCATCTCTATTTGTAGATGAACTCCATCAACGAAGCCGTGAGGAAAGGACCACTCATGACAATGACTTTGGAGTGTGAGACAGAATTTCCCAAGGCTCTCAAGAACCTCATGGTTGCATTAGACATACAAGGTGCAGCTGTGTACAAAGGTTTTCCTGTGATGGATGAAGGAGTGGAATACTGGTGGGTGCAACTTCACTTTTATAAAAACAAGGAAGACAACCATCAGGAAAAAGGATTCTGCATGTTCACCAATTCAGTGGTGCACACTACATTCATTGAATCAGCAAAGGATGCAGCTTGGAAGACCATCAAAGAACTTGGTGATAGAGTCAAGTGCAGAATGCTCAACCTCCAAAATGATCTAAGGAAAGAGAAGGAACATACCCAAGAGTTGGAAGCTACCAACCAAACCTTAAGAGGAGACATTATAGACTTAGTGATGGAGTCATGTGAGCAAGATAGGCTGATTGCTTCTAGAAACATTGTGTTAGCCAACAGATCCAGTGAGATAGGATTGTAAACGTACTTCGTTAGTTGGACCACCACTATCACCTTATTTTCCAAAATGTTGCTTTAAAATAAGATTGAACCTTGGTTGTTGTAATGGTTTCATGTATGCATGACTTGTGTGATTTGCTTCCCAAGGATATGTATGTGATGTTTTGTCTTTTGTTTTATCTTGATTTGTGTTGTTCTAACTTTTCTATCTTATAAATAGATGCCTATTACCATCAGCACTGTTGAGGAGTTCCAGGTTACCCGCTTTGGTCCTCGTATCGTTGAGCTTACCACTTTGCTCAATCTCCCTCTTCCCACCATCATGGTGCATCCCCTCACCAAGTTTGAGAGGAAGGACCTCTGGGGCTTCAAGGTCAACCAGACCGGACGCCAGACACAGCCTACCACGGAGGCCATTGTCTTCAAGCTCATGCACGATGACAGGGAGAGAGGCCTTGAGGTAGTTATGCAGGATCTGATAGGACGTCTGCTAGGGCGACACTCCCGACAGGTTAGAGGTACCCATTTCCACGTCTTCGGAAGATGCGATGAGGATGGAGAGTCCATCGACTTCGAGAACGATTCGAGGGACGCAGCAGAGCCGATACGCCTGTACCTCCAGGACTTAGAGTCTCTCATTAGGCACGTGGACACGGACATGACCAATGTCATGCTCAGCAATGACGAACTCCAGGTGCAGCTTCGCGAGAAGGACAACCTCTTCGCGGAGCAAGACGAGATAGTCAAGGAAATGGAGGAGAAGTTCAAGACCCAGGACAGGAAGTTCAAGAGTCAGGAGAAGCGTGTCCAGGATAGGAACAAGAAGATCCGGGACATGACTGAAGAACTGCAGTCCAAGGACTTCGAGCTAGAGCAGCAGCAGACGGTGATTGAGAGGCTTCGTTCCCGTAAGAGGGCTCTCAAGGCCAAGATAGAGACCTTGACCACTAGCATCGAGGAATACAAGACCGCGATGGAGAACGCATGTCTTACCATTGTCGAGGAGGAGATTGATGCCGAGGAGTATATTTGACTACTCATTTATCTTTTATTATCGTACTTGTTATTTGAGAACTTGTTATTTGACCATCCGACATGTGGATGGCTAGCTACTTGTGTGTTTTACTTTGTGAACTTGTTATCTTATTGTTGAACCTTTATCTTTTGTGTTGCATGCTACGTGTTTGCTTATGTGATGTAATGTGCATGAAAGCATCTATGGGTATCTCATTCTTATCTCTATTTGAACAAACCACAGATGCCTCCCCGTCGTGCAAACCCCAACCCCAACAACAACAACAACATCACTCCAGAAATGCAACAAATGATGACTGCTCAAGCTCAGCTAATGCAGATGATGACGACATTCATCCAGAACCAAAACAACAACAACAACAATAACAACAACAATAACAACAATAACAACAATAACAACAACAACAACAACCCACCGGGCTTTGACATGCTTACCAGGTTCTTGAGATTGAGGCCAGCAAAGTTCTCAGGAACGACTGATCCCATGGTTGCCAATGACTGTCTTCACGCCAAGAACAAGGACTTGGTAACGATTAATGTATCTGGATGCTGAAAAGGTCAGATTTGCAGCACATTTGCTAGAAGGACCAGTCGCCACTTGGTGGGACAACTTCCAGATCACCACTCCCATAGATGAAGTGACATGGGCCATCTTTGAGGATGGCTTTCGCACTGCTCACATCTCATCAGGAGTGATGAGTCTGAAAAAGAAAGAGTTCCACAATCTGAAGCAGCGCCACCGCAGCGTGGCTGAATATATTGAGGAGTTCAACAATCTGGCACGTTATGCTCCGGATGAAGTTGACACCGATGCTAAGAGAAAGGAAAATTTTCTTGAAGGCTTGAATGATGAGCTGAATCTGCAGTTGGCTGTGGCATATGTTCCCACTTATCAGTCACTCTCTGACAAGGCTGCTATTTTGGAGAACAAAATGAAGCAAGTTGAGAGTAGAAAGAGAAAGCACTCTGACAAGCACATCTCGGGATCGTCTCACAAACGATCTCATTATGATGACATCGGAAGCTCAGGATCCCACAAGAATGGGAAATTCAACAAGCACCACAACCATAACCGTCATGACAACAAGCATCACCGTAGTCATGACAATGACAAGTACAAGAACCACAAGAGTGGACATAAGAGCCACCAGAGTGGTAATGGAAGTGGAAGCCAACCTGTTAAGAGAGACATAAGTCAGGTTGAATGCTTCAAATGCAAGAAGATGGGGCATTATGCAAATGACTGCCCAGAAAAGAAAGTTGAAGGACCCAACAAGCCCAATCCTTTCCAGAAGGGACAGGTGAACCACATCAGTGTGGAGGAGGTCTATGAGGAGCCTGATGCTGTTGCTGTTAAGTTCAGACTCAATTCTATTCCAGCATTTGTTCTTTTTGATACTGGAGCATCGCATTCATTCATATCAAAAGCATTTGTTGATAGAAATGGGTTTCCAACTGAAAACATTGGGTGTCCAATAAAAGTTAGTTCTCCGGGTGGAGATATGATAGTAAGTCTTGGATGCCGGGAACTAGAAATAGAGTTTGGAAAGCATAAATTTCCAGTGAGTCTGATAATCCTAGATTCCCAAGGACTGGATGTAATATTGGGAATGGATTGGATGGCTAAATATGAAGGAGTACTAGATTGTGCTAATCGTACTGTTGCACTCACAACCCCGGAAAGAAAGCAGATTAAATTCAAGTCCAACTTTGAATCTAAAGGAAGTAAGCTAAATTCTCTTAAGGGGGTTAGCATGGACAGTGTGCCAATTGTAAGTGAGTATCCATATGTGTTTCCGGAAGAATTGCCGGGAATGCCACCAGATAGAGATGTGGAGTTTCTTATAGATTTGGTACCAGGGTCTGGACCAATAGCAAAGAGAACTTATAAAATGTTAGTTGATGAACTGAAAGAGCTCAAGAAACAACTTGGAGAACAGTTGTAGAAAGGATTTATTCAACCAAGTTCTTCATCTTGGGGAGCCCTAGTTTTGTTTGTGGAGAAGAAAGATAGAAGTCAAAGGTTATGCATAGATTACCGTTCACTCAACGAGGTGACTATCAAGAACAAATACCCTTTCGCCTAGAATCAATGACTTGTTTGATCAGCTAGAAGGAGCATGTGCGTTCTCAAAGATTGATCTCCGGTCATGCTATTTTCAACACAAGATAAGAGAACAAGACATACCTAAGACAGCGTTCACTACAAGGTATGGATTGTATGAGTATACCGTAATGCCTTTTGGTTTGACCAATGCTCCATCATACTTCATGAATATGATGAACAAGGTGTTCATGGAATTCCTTGACAAATTTGTTGTCGTTTTCATCGATGACATCTTAGTCTACTCCAAGAGCAAGGAAGAGCATGAAGGACATTTGCGTTTGATACTTGAGAAGTTAAGAGAGCATAAACTTTATGCCAAATTCAGCAAGTGTGAATTCTGGTTGGATGAAGTGGGCTTTCTTGGTCATGTTATGACAAAGGATGGTGTAGTAGTTGATCCTGCTAAAGTTTTAGGTGTGACTGAATGGGAATCTCCCAAGTCCGTGAAAGAAGTTCATAGATTCCTTGGCTTAGCAGGTTACTACAGGAGGTTCATTGAGAATTTCTCCAAGGTAGCTAAGCCTATGACAGAATTGTTAAAGAAAGACAAGAAGTTTGCTTGGTCTGAAGGTTGTGAACTCAGCTTTCAGGAATTGAAGAAGAGACTTGTGACAGCACCAGTCTTTTGTCTGCCAGATTTGGAAAAAGATTTCCAAGTATATTGTGATGCATCTCATCAAGGTTTGCGTGCAGTACTTATGCAAGACGGTAAAGTTGTGGCTTATGCCTCGAGACAACTCAAAACTCATGAAGTGAACTATCCTACTCATGATTTAGAGTTAGCCTCTGTTGTCCATGCACTCAAAACATGGAGACACTATCTTTTGGGAAAGCGTTGTGAAGTGTTCACAGATCACAAAAGTCTGAAGTATATCTTCACCCAGAAGGAAATTAGTATGAGACAAAGAAGATGGCTAGAACTTTTCAAGGACTATGACCTAAGTTTGCAATACCACCCCGGTAAAGCAATGTTGTAGCAGATGCTCTAAGTCGTAAGGTTTTTGTGAATGGCCTTACCAAAGGAGAATTTCCAGATGATCTGTGTACTCAATTTAGAAAACTCAGATTGGAGATTGTGCCTGAAGGACATCTCATGTCTTTGGATGTTCAACCCACTTTGTTGGACAAGATCAAAGAAGCCCATAAGATTGATAAAGAAATCGAAGAGATTAAAGAAAATATTGGCAAAGGAAAAGCCAAAGTGATCCATGAAGACGAACAGGGTACTTTATGGCATGGGAAACGTATCTGTGTTCCACAAGACCCGGAGTTGCGGAAACTGATTTTGCAAGAAGCACACAACTCTCCGTATTCTATTCATCCGGGTAACACCAAAATGTACATGGACATGAAAGAAAGATTTTGGTGGAATAATCTCAAGAAGGACATCGCCGTGCATATTGCTTTATGTGATGTGTGTAGTAGAGTGAAGGCGGAACATCAGAAACCAGCAGGTTTGCTTCAACCACTACCTATTCCTGATTGAAAGTGGGACAAGATTGGTATGGATTTCATTACCGGATTACCAAGGACCCGGTCAGGATACGATTCTATTTGGGCTGTAGTGGATCGCCTAACTAAAGTGGCTCATTTCATACCCGTGAAGACAACCTACACAAGTGCTAAGTTAGCCAGAATCTACATGAGTAGAATTGTATGTCTACATGGAGTGCCCAAGAGTATTGTGTCTGATAGGGGAACTCGATTCACTTCCCATTTTTGGAAATAGTTACATGAGTCATTAGGAACGAGGTTGGAATTCAGTACTGCTTTTCATCCTCAAACCGATGGACAAACGGAAAGGACTAACCAGATTCTCGATGACATGTTGAGAGCATGTGCCCTAGACTATGGAGCCAGTTGGGATGAAAGTCTGCCTTACGCAGAATTTTCTTATAACAACAGCTATCAAGCCAGCATTGAGATGGCACCATTCGAGTTTCTCTACGGAAGAAAGTGTACCACCCCATTGTTATGGAATGGTGTGGGAGAAAGAAGTTTATTCGGGCCAGATCTTATCAAAGAAGCCGAAGAGAAGGTCAAATTGGTTAAGGACAGGTTGAAGATAGCATAGTCCCGACAGAAAAGCTACGTGGATCCTAAGCGTAGAGAAGTCACCTACGAAGTTGGAGATAGAGCTTATCTTAGAGTGTCACCACTTCGTGGAGTGAAAAGGTTCGGAGTCAAAGGAAAATTGGCACCAAGATATGTTGGACCATTCAAGATTCTGAGTCGTAAAGGAGAAGTTTCCTATGAAATAGAACTTCCAGAATCTCTGTCTGCTGTCCATAATGTGTTTTACGTGAGTCAACTTAAGAAATGTCATCCAGAAATGGAAGAAACTTCTTTGAAGGATACTATACCTTTGGAGGAGGTTCAACTGGAAAGTGATCTCACTTATGAAGAGAAACCTATCAAGATTCTTGAGACTGCAAAAAGAGTCACAAGGACTAAGACTATCAAGTTCTGCAAAGTGCAGTGGAATCATCATTCCAAAGAGGAAGCAACATGGGAAAGAGAAGATGATCTTCGGAAAGACCACCCTCACCTATTTGCAAGCCAAACCGAATCTCGAGGGCGAGATTCACCTTAAGGGGGTTAGATTTGTAACATCCCTAAAATCATGTTTCAAACTCATGCATATCATCCATGCATCAATGATCATATAGGATTCATTTCAAACAAAACAATTCAAAAACAGGAGCATATGAGCTCATTATTTTATGTGATCATCATTTGAAACAAATGCTACTCTTTCTATGAGAGGTTGTTGTTCATGAAACCAAACTTTGTGCCTTGTTGCTTTCTGAATGAGTTGCTAGATTGCTAAGGTTTAAACCAAAAATTTCAAAGCAAATAAAATTTTGAAAACCAATTTCAAAACCAATATAAAACAAAGTGCTATGTCACTGTTTATTTTATTTTTCCAAGTGACCAAGCCAATTCAAAGTGACCACATGGTTTTATGCCAAGATTTGTGACTGTTGCACACTGCAAAAGTCCTGAAAAGATTTGAATTCAAATAGAGTTTGAATTCATTTGAAAATCATTCCAGAAAATCAAATTAGAAATAGAAAAGGAATAGAGAAAAGGAAAAGGGCCGGCGCCAGACTTTGGGCCCAACAGTGAAACCAGCCCAGCTAGCCCACCCGGGTCGCCCCTCTCTCTCTCACGCGCAGACGCACCCACCAAGTCGCTGACGCCCGGACCCCACCCCCACTCTGTTTCTCTCGCAGACAACTGGGCCCTCTCCACGTCGACTCCTTCTTCCCCAAATCTCGCGCGCAGACGCCGTCGCCGCTGGCCGTTGCTGCGTTGATTCCGCGGCGTAATTGCCATTGATTCGCCGGGCGTTTCTTGTCGAGCCTCTGCCTACTTAAACCCCTCCCCACTCTGCTCCATTCCCCTCACTCAATTTTCTCTCCACGCCACCAGGCTGCTCGCAACTCGCCAAACACCACCGCAGCTCCGACGATCTCCGGCAGCAAATTCCGGTGAGTTCCGACCGCCCCTATGCCTCTGATTCAAACGAGTGTGTCCAGCAGGACCTCGTGCATCTTCTGATACCCTCTGCTTGCCTGCTTGTGACCCAGGACGCCGTCCCCGTTCGTTCCCGCAAACGACCGAGCCGCCACTCAACTCCGGCGACCAATTGCGGTAAGCATAGCGCGCCCCTTGATCTCTCTCGCATACGAGGTTGTTCGCCACTGTCTTGCGCATCTCCTAAACCACCTGGTTCATGTTAGGGCGACGTGGAACCTTGGCAACGACTTCGACAGCAACCACCTGACGCCGTGCATGACTCCGACGAGCTCCCTCGGCCACTCTAGAGCGCCCCTTGACCAGCCATCACCACCTTGAGCATCAGCATCGCACTGCGAGCTCGGTAAGCCCCTTCCCCCTCTCCCGCACAACCTAGAATGCCAGCTCCGCCACTGACAGAGGCACCGCCGCCAGTCGCCGCCGCCAGCGCCGCTCGACTTTGGTCAGAGCAACGGCAGCCGTTAGATCTTTATCGTAGGGACTAGATTAGATCTGGAGCGAAGCGTTTTCTTTAGATCTGGCGCGTTGGATCCAACTTGATCCGACGGTGCGGAAGCATGATCCTGAGCAAAACGGTACCAGCCAATAGGATAGCGCCGCGTGGCAGTAGTTTAGATTTAAAACAGATTTTGAATTAGATTATAGTTCAAATTTGTTTTGTTTGTAACTTTTGATTCCCACGTTAGATTTTGACAAATTTTATACTGTTGGAATCAGGAGAGCAAGATCTTCCAAAATATGCAATGTGTTTAATGTTTAGCTTCTGTTAAAAAGGTTTTATTTGCAGAAACTTGTGTAGGACTAATTTGACTATTTGAAATGTTTAGGAATTGTTTTAGGGTATAAATATTGGTTGATTGGCAAGTTTTTATCTTGTTAGTGAATCAGTACCTTGCACTTCCTTAGTTGAGTTTTGAAAATCATCACTTAGCATTTTGCATGCATGCATATATTTTTGTTTGTTTGTATATGTTTTGTGTGTAATTTGTTGCTACAATTCTTTGTGTAGACTTTGGTGCTAGTGATTGTGATTGTGAAGAGTGCTACTCTCCCAACTACCAAGGAAAGTGGTACTTGATGAATATTTCTATCCCTATATTTTATACTAAGCATTAGAAATATTTTGCTAAGTCTTGCATGTTATTATTTTGCCTATATGCCATGTTGGGAAATCCTAAGTAGTTTTAGAATTGCTAGGAAGTTTCTAAGTTAAGTTACTATCTATGTCATGCTTAGCCTAGCTAGTAGCAAACAAGGGTTGGTGAAATATACATGCTATGAATAAAATATTTCTAAGTCTTTGGACTTGTTTTGCTTAATAAAACAACTAAGTCAATGAATCACCTGGGTGGAAAGGGACTTGATTGGTGGTTTTGGTCGAGTGGTTACACAAGGCCCATGGCTATGGTTTACCTTGTGTATCTCACTTGTGGTAAGCCACCCAGGAACAAAGAGATTTTAGAGGCCAAGTGTTAAGAAGCTTCTAGTGCAACCACTTGGCAATATGGGTTCTGCCTGGATCACATAAGTTGCTAGAACTTAGCCATTTGGACAGTTGGTGGTAGTGGGAATGATAGGTTGGAGCGCGTCCATTTGGTCTAAGGGAAGGCTTCTGAAAGGTCCTATCTTGGTGAAACCAAGTCTGGTGGGGAAAGTGCACAACCTCTGCAGATGGAAAAATCTAAGTACTTAGCCAAATCCATGGCAATGGACAACTTGAGCATCAAGGCATGGAAGCTATCAAGAATCTCCTCATCCCAATTTCTAAGTAAAAATCTGTGGGTGAACAAGGGTGAAGGACCCCAATGTCTATTGGTGGTTCCTTGGGAAAAGTTTTGACAAAGAAAAACTTAGTGATTTCAACTAATAGGAAAAGCCTATTTTGAGCAAAGCAAGCCAAGCTACATTTAGCCAAATTGCATATAGTAATATAGTCCACCTAAATTTTACTAAGGTATCACTTGCCAATACTATTCCAAAGTACTGACCCACTGTGGCTATAACTTGTGATGTTGCAGGTTACTCTGATGAGGATTAGGTGTCATTAGTCTACACTCAACATGTTTGCCTGTGGCACATGAATATAAAGACGTATATTTATTTACTTATTCAAACTCTTGTATTAGGCCTGTGGCCTTGAGTTGTAAAGACTATGTTTATCACTGGAATGGATGTAATAAATGACCTTTGTATCTATGTACTTCATCTTAAACTGTGGATGCTAGCAATGATCCAGGGACTAGCATTGCAATCACAGGGATCCTTTTCCGTTATAAAGGAGGGATCTTACAGATGGTATCAGAGCACTGTGTTGCCTGTAGGATTATGACCCTAGGATTGGAAAACACTAAGGAAAAAATTTCAACTTCTACACTTGTCTATTCTTCTCGTAAAACTTTTCTAATCTTCTCTCTCATCTCTATTTGTAGATGAACTCCATCAACGAAGACGTGAGGAAAGGACCACTCATGACAATGACTTTGGAGTGTGAGACAGAAATTCCCAAGGCTCTCAAGGACCTCATGGTTGCATTAGAGATACAAGGTGCAGCTGTGTACAAAGGTTTTCCTGTGATGGATGAAGGAGTGGAATACTAGTGGGTGCAACTTCACTTGTATAAAAACAAGGAAGACAACCATCAGGAAAAAGGATTCTGCATGTTCACCAATTCAGTGGTGCACACTACATTCATTTAATCAGCAAAGGATGCAGCTTGGAAGACCATCAAAGAACTTGGTGATAGAGTCAAGTGCATAATGCTCAACCTCCAAAATGATCTAAGGAAAGAGAAGGAACATACCCAAGAGTTGGAAGCTACCAACCAAACCTTAAGAGGAGACATTATAGACTTAGTGATGGAGTGTTGTGAGCAAGATAGGCTGATTGCTTCTAGAAACATTGTGTTAGCCAACAGATCCAGTGAGATAGGATTGTAAACGTACTTCGTTAGTTGGACCACCACTATCACCTTATTTTCCAAAATGTTGCTTTAAAATAAGATTGAACCTTGGTTGTTGTAATGGTTTCATGTATGCATGACTTGTGTGATTTGCTTCCCAAGGATATGTATGTGATGTTTTGTCTTTTGTTTTATATTGATTTGTGTTGTTCTAACTTTTCTATCTTATAAATAGATGCCTATTACCATCAGCACTGTTGAGGAGTTCCAGGTTACCCGCTTTGGTCCTCGTATCGTTGAGCTTACCACTTTGCTCAATCTCCCTCTTCCCACCATCATGGTGCATCCCCTCACCAAGTTCGAGAGGAAGGACCTCTGGGGCTTCAAGGTCAACCAGCCCGGACGCCAGACACAGCCTACCACGGAGGCCATTGTCTTCAAGCTCATGCACGATGACAGGGAGAGAGGCCTTGAGGTAGTTATGCAGGATCTGATAGGACGTCTGCTAGGGCGACACTCCCGACAGGTTAGAGGTACCCATTTCCACGTCTTCGGAAGATGTGATGAGGATGGAGAGTCCATCGACTTCGAGAACGATTCGAGGGACGCAGCAGAGCCGATACGCCTGTACCTCCAGGACTTAGAGTCTCTCATTAGGCACGTGGACACGGACAGGACCAATGTCATGCTCAGCAATGACGAACTCTAGGTGCAGCTTCGCGAGAAGGACAACCTCTTCGCGGAGCAAGACGAGATAGTCAAGGAAATGGAGGCGAAGTTCGAGACCCAGGACTGGAAGTTCAAGAGTCAGGAGAAGCATGTCCAGGATAGGAACAAGAAGATCCGGGACATGACTGAAGAACTGCAGTCCAAGGACTTCGAGCTAGAGCAACAGCAGACGGTGATTCAGAGGCTTCGTTCCCGTAAGAGGGCTCTCAAGGCCAAGATAGAGACCTTGACCACTAGCGTCGAGGAATACAAGACCGCGATGGAGAACGCATGTCTTACCATTGTCGAGGAGGAGATTGATGCCGAGGAGTAGATTTGACTACTCATTTATCTTTTATTATCGTACTTGTTATTTGAGAACATGTTATTTGACCATCCGACATGTGGATGGCTTGCTACTTGTGTGTTTTACTTTGTGAACTTGTTATCTTATTGTTGAACCTTTATCTTTTGTGGTGCATGCTACGTGTTTGCTTATGTGATGTAATGTGCATGAAAGCATCTATGGGTTTATCATTCTTATCTCTATTTGAACAAACCACAGATGCCTCCCCGTCGTGCAAACCCCAACCCCAACAACAACAATAACATCACTCCAGAAATGCAACAAATGATGACTGCTCAAACTCAGCTAATGCAGATGATGACGACGTTCATCCAGAACCAAAACAACAACAACAACAATAACAACAATAACAACAACAACAACAACAACCCACCGGGCTTTGACATGCTTACCAGGTTCTTGAGATTGAGGCCAGCAAAGTTCTCAGGAACGACTGATCCCATGGTTGCCAATGACTGGCTACGCTCAGTAAACAAGGACTTGGTAACAGTGGGCTGTACGGATGCTGAAAAGGTCAGATTTGCAGCACATTTGCTGGAAGGACCAGCCGCCACTTGGTGGGACAACTTCCAGATCACCACTCCCATAGATGAAGTGACATGGGCCATCTTTGAGGATGGCTTTCGCACTGCTCACATCTCATCAGGAGTGATGAGTCTAAAAAAGAAAGAGTTCCACAATCTAAAGAAGCGCCACCGCAGCGTGGCTGAATATATTGAGGAGTTCAACAATCTGGCGCGTTATGCACCGGATGAAGTTGACACCGATGCTAAGAGAAAGGAAAATTTTCTTGAAGGCTTGAATGATCAGCTGAATCTGCAGTTGGCTGTGGCATATGTTCCCACTTATCAGTCGCTCTGTGACAAGGCTGCCATTTTGGAGAACAAAATGAAGCAAGTTGAGAGTAGAAAGAGAAAGCACTCTGACAAGCACAACTCGGGATCGTCTGACAAACGATCTCATTATGATGACAGCGGAAGCTCAGGATCCCACAAGCATGGGAAATTCAACAAGCACCACAACCACAACCGTCATGACAACAAGCATCACCGTAGTCATGACAATGACAAGTACAAGAACCACAAGAGTGGACATAAGAGCCAACATAGTGGTAATGGAAGTGGAAGTGGAAGCCAGTCTGTTAAGAGAGACATAAGTTAGGTTGAATGCTTCAAATTAAATGACTGCCCAGAAAAGAAAGTTGAAGGACCCAACAAGCCCAATCCTTTCCAGAAGGGACAGGTGAACCACATCAGTGTGGAGGAGGTCTATGAGGAGCCTGATGCTGTTGCTGGTAAGTTCAGACTCAATTCTATTCCAGCATTTGTTCTTTTTGATACTGGAGCATCGCATTCATTCATATCAAAAGCATTTGTTGATAGAAATGGGTTTCCAACTGAAAACAATGGGTGTCCAATAAAAGTTAGTTCTCCGGGTGGAGATATGATAGTATGTCTTGGATGCCGGATCTAGAAATAGAGTTTGGAAAGCATAAATTTCCAGTGAGTCTGATAATCCTAGATTCCCAAGGACTGGACGTAATATTGGGAATGGATTGGATGGCTAAATATGAAGGAGTACTAGATTGTGCTAATCGTACTGTTGCACTCCCAACCCCGGAAAGAAAGCATATTAAATTCAAGTCCAACTTTGAATCTAAAGGAAGTAAGATAAATTCTCTTAAGGGGGTTAGCATGGACAGTGTGCCAATTGTGAGTGAGTATCCAGATGTGTTTCCGGAAGAATTGCCGGGAATGCCACCAGATAGAGATGTGGAGTTTCTTATAGATTTGGTACCAGGGTCTGGACCAATAGCAAAGAGACCTTATAAAATGTCAGTTGATGAACTGAAAGAGCTCAAGAAACAACTTGGAGAACAGTTGTAGAAAGGATTTATTCAACCAAGTTCTTCATCTTGGGGAGCCCCAGTTTTGTTTGTGGAGAAGAAATATAGAAGTCAAAGGTTATGCATAGATTACCGTTCACTCAACGAGGTGACTATCAAGAACAAATACCCTTTGCCTAGAATCAATGACTTGTTTGATCAGCTAGAAGGAGCATGTGTGTTCTCAAAGATTGATCTCCGGTCAGGCTATTTTCAACTCAAGATAAGAGAATAAGACATACCTAAGACAACGTTCACTACAAGGTATGGATTGTATGAGTATACCGTAATGCCTTTTGGTTTGACCAATGCTCCAGCATACTTCATGAATATGATGAACAAGGTGTTCATGGAATTCCTTGACAAATTTGTTGTCGTTTTAATCGATGACATCTTAGTCTACTCCAAGAGCAAGGAAGAGCATGAAGGACATTTGCGTTTGATACTTGAGAAGTTAAGAGAGCATAAACTTTATGCCAAATTCAGCAAGTGTGAATTCTGGTTGGATGAAGTGGGATTTCTTGGTCATGTTATGACAAAGGATGGTGTAGCAGTTGATCCTGCTAAAGTTTCAGCTGTGACTGAATGGGAATCTCCCAAGTCCGTGAAAGAAGTTCGTAGTTTCCTTGGCTTAGCAGGTTACTACAGGAGGTTCATTCAGAATTTCTCCAAGGTAGCTAAGCCTATGATAGAATTGTTAAAGAAAGACAAGAAGTTTGCTTGGTCTGAAGGTTGTGAACTCAGCTTTCAAGAATTGAAGAAGAGACTTGTGACAACACCAGTCTTGTGTCTGCCAGATTTGGAAAAAGATTTCCAAGTATATTGTGATGCATCTCATCAAGGTTTGCGTGCAGTACTTATGCAAGACGGTAAAGTTGTGTCTTATGCCTCGAGACAACTCAAAACACATGAAGTGAACTATCCTACCCATGATTTAGAGTTAGCCTCTGTTGTCCATGCACTCAAAACATGGAGACACTATCTTTTGGGAAAGCGTTGTGAAGTGTTCACAGATCACAAAAGTCTGAAGTATATCTTCACCCAGAAGGAAATTAATATGAGACAAAGAAGATGGCTAGAACTTTTCAAGGACTATGACCTAAGTTTGCAATACCACCCCGGTAAAGCAAATGTTGTAGAAGATGCTCTAAGTCGTAAGGTTTTTGTGAATGGCCTTACCAAAGGAGAATTTCCAAATGATCTGTGTACTCAATTTAGAAAACTCAGATTGGAGATTGTGCCTGAAGGACATCTCATGTCTTTGGATGTTCAACCCACTTTGTTGGACAAGACCAAAGAAGCCCATAAGATTGATAAAGAAATCGAAGAGATTAAAGAAAAGATTGGCAAAGGAAAAGCCAAAGGGTTCCATGAAGACGAACAGGGTACTTTATGGCATGGGAAACGTATCTGTGTTCCACAAGACCCGGAGTTGCGGAAACTGATTTTGCAAGAAGCACACAACTCTCCGTATTCTATTCATCCGGGTAACACCAAAATGTACATGGACATGAAAGAAAGATTTTGGTGGAATAATCTCAAGAAGGACATCGCCGTGCATATTGCTTTATGTGATGTGTGTAGTAGAGTGAAGGCGGAACATCAGAAACCAGCAGGTTTGCTTCAACCACTACCTATTCCTGATTGGAAGTGGGACAAGATTGGTATGGATTTCATTACCGGATTACCAAGGACCCGGTCAGGATACGATTCTATTTGGGTTGTAGTGGATCGCCTAACTAAAGTGGCTCATTTCATACCCGTGAAGACAACCTACACAAGTGCTAAGTTAGCCAGGATCTACATGAGTAGAATTGTATGTCTACATGGAGTGCCCAAGAGTTTTGTGTCTGATAGGGGAACTCAATTCACTTCCCATTTTTGGAAACAGTTACATGAGTCATTAGGAACGAGGTTGGAATTCAGTACTGCTTTTCATCCTCAAACCGATGGACAAACGGAAAGGACTAATCAGATTCTCGAAGACATGTTGAGAGCATGTGCCCTAGACTATGGAGCCAGTTGGGATGAAAGTCTGCCTTATGCAGAATTTTCTTATAACAACAGCTATCAAGCCAGCATTGAGATGGCACCATTTGAGTTTCTCTATGGAAGAAAGTGTACCACCCCATTGTTATGGAATGGTGTGGGAGAAAGAAGTTTATTCGGGCCAGATCTTATCAAAGAAGCCGAAGAGAAGGTCCAATTGGTTAAGGACAGGTTGAAGATAGCACAGTCCTGACAGAAAAGCTACGCAGATCCTAAGCGTAGAGAAGTCACCTACGAAGTTGGAGATAGAGCTTATCTTAGAGTGTCACCACTTCGTGGAGTGAAAAGGTTCAGAGTCAAAGGAAAATTGGCACCAAGATATGTTGGACCATTCAAGATTCTGAGTCGTAAAGGAGAAGTTGCCTATGAAATAGAACTGCCAGAATCTCTGTCTACTGTCCATAATGTGTTTCACGTGAGTCAACTTAAGAAATGTCATCCAGAAATGGAAGAAACTTCTTTGAAGGATACTATTCCTTTGGAGGAGGTTCAACTGGAAAGTGATCTCACTTATGAAGAGAAACCTATCAAGATTCTTGAGACTGCAGAAAGAGTCACAAGGACTAAGACTATCAAGTTCTGCAAAGTGCAGTGGAATCATCATTCCTAAGAGGAAGCAACATGGGAAAGAGAAGATGATCTTCGGAAAGACCACCCTCACCTATTTGCTAGCCAAACCGAATCTCGAGGGCGAGATTCACCTTAAGGGGGTTAGATTTGTAACATCCCTAAAATCATGTTTCAAACTCATGCATATCATCCATGCATCCATGATCATATAGGATTCATTTCAAACAAAACAATTCAAAAACAGGAGCATATGAGCTCATTATTTTATGTGATCATCATTTGAAACAAATGCTACTCTTTCTATGAGAGGTTGTTGTTCATGAAACCAAACTTTGTGCCTTGTTGCTTTCTGAATGAGTTGCTATATTGCTAAGGTTTAAACCAAAAATTTCAAAGCAAATACAATTTGAAAACCAATATAAACCAAAGTGCTATGTCACTGTTTATTTTATTTTTCCAAGTGACCAAGCCAATTCAAAGTGACCACATGGTTTTATGCCAAGATTTGTGACTGTTGCACACTGCAAAAGTCCTGAAAAGATTTGAATTCAAATAGAGTTTGAATTCATTTGAAAATCATTCCATAAAATCAAATTAGAAATAGAAAAGGAATAGAGAAAAGGAAAAGGGCCGGCGCCAGAATTTGGGCCCAACAGCGAAACCAGCCCAGCTAGCCCACCCGGGTCCCCCCTCTCTCTCTCACGCGCAGACGCACCCAACAAGTCGCTGACACCCGGACCCCACCCCCACTCTGTTTCTCTCGCAGACAACTGGGCCCTCTCCACGTCGACTCCTTCTTCCCCAAATCTCGCGCGCAGACGCCGTCGCCGCTGGCCGTTGCTGCGTTGATTCCGCAGCATAATTGCCATTGATTCGCTAGGCATTTCTTGTCGAGCCTCTGCCTACTTAAACCCCTCCCCACTCCGCTCCATTCCCCTCACTCAATTTTCTCTCCATGCCACCAGGCTGCTCGCAACTCGCCAAACACCACCACAGCTCCGACGATCTCCGGCAGCAAATTCCGGTGAGTTCCGACCGCCCCTGTGCCTTTGATTCAAAGGAGTGTGTCTAGCAGGACCTCGTGCATCTTCTGATACCCTCTGCTTGCCTGCTTGTTACCCAGGACGCCGTCCCCGTTCGTTCCCGCAAACGACCGAGCCGCCACCCAAGTCCGGCGACCAATTGCGGTAAGCATAGCGCGCCCCTTGATCTCTCTCGCATATGAGGTTGTTCGCCACTGTCTTGCGCATCTCCTAAACCACCTGGTTCGTGTTAGGGCGACGCGGAACCTCAGCAACGACTTCGACAGCAACCACCTGACGCCGTGCGCGACTCCGACGAGCTCCCTCGGCCACTCTAGAGCGCCCCTTGACCAGCCATCACCACCTTGAGCATCAGCATCACACTGCGAGCTCGGTAAGCCCCTTCCCCCTCTCCCGCGCGACCTAGAACGCCAGCTCCGCCACTAACAGAGGCGCCACCGCCAGTCGCCGCCGCCAGCGCCGCTCGACTTTGGTCAGAGCAACGGCAGCCGTTAGATCTGTATCGTAGGGAATAGATTAGATCTGGAGCGAAGCGTTTTCTTTAGATCTGGCGCGTTGGATCCAACTTGATCCGACGGCGCGGAAGCGTGATCCTGAGCGAAATGGTACCAGCCAATAGGATAGCGCCGCGTGGCAGTAGTTTAGATTTAAAACAGATTTTGAATCAGATTATAGTTCAAATTTGTTTTGTTTGTAATTTTTGATTCCCACGTTAGATTTTGACAAATTTTATACCATTGGAATCAGGAGAGCAAGATCTTCCAAAATATGCAATGTGTTTAATGTTTATCTTCTGTTAAAAAGGTTTTATTTGCAGAAACTTGTGTAGGACTAATTTGAGTATTTGAAATGTTTAGGAATTGTTTTAGGGTATAAATATTGGTTGATTGGCAACTTTTTATCTTGTTAGTGAATCAGTACCTTGCACTCTCTTAGTTGAGTTTTGAATATCATCACTTAGCATTTTGCATGCATGCATATATTTTTGTTTGTTTGTATATGTTTTGTGTGTAATTTGTTGCTACCATTCTTTGTGTAGACTTTGGTGCTAGTGATTGTGATTGTGAAGAGTGCTACTCTCCCAACTACCAAGGCAAGTGGTACTTCATAAATATTTCTATCCCTATATTTTATACTAAGAATTAGAAATATTTTGCTAAGTCTTGCATGTTATTATTTTGCCTATATGACATGTTGGGAAATCCTAAGTAGTTTTAGAATTGCTAGGAAGTTTCTAAGTTAAGTTACTATCTATGCATGCTTAGCCTAGCTAGTAGCAAACAAGGGTTGGTGAAATATACATGCTATGAAGAAAATATTTCTAAGTCTTTGGACTTGTTTTGCTTAATAAAACAATTAAGTCAATGAATCACCTGGGTGGAAAGGGACTTGATTGGTGGTTTTTGTTGAGTGGTTACACAAGGCCCATGGCCATGGTTTACCTTGTGTATCTCACTTGTGGTAAGCCACCCAGGAACAAAGAGATTTTAGAGGCCAAGTGTTAAGAAGCTTCTAGTGCAGCCACTTGGCAATATGGGCTCTGCCTGGATCACATAAGTTGCTAGAACTTAGCCATTTGGACAGTTGGTGGTAGTGGGAATGATAGGTTGGAGCGCGTCCATTTGGTCTAAGGGAAGGCTTCTGAAAGGTCCTGTCTTGGTGAAACCAAGTTTCGTGGGGAAAGTGCACAACCTCTGCAGATGGAAAAATCTAAGTACTTAGCCAAGTCCATGGCAATGGACAACTTGAGCATCAAGGCATGGAAGCTATCAAGAATCTCCTCATCCCAATTTCTAAGTAAAAATTTGTGGGTGAACAAGGGTGAAGGACCCCAATGTCTATTGGTGGTTCCTTGAGAAAAGTTTTGACAAAGAAAAACTTAGTGATTTCAACTAATAGGAAAAGCCTATTTTGAGAAAAGCAAGCCAAGCTACACTTAGCCAAATTTCATATAGTAATATAGTCCACCTAAATTTTACTAAGGTATCACTTGCCAATACTATTCCAAAGTATTGATCCACTGTGGCTGTAACTTGTGATGTTGCAGGTTACTCTGATGAGGATTAGGTGTCATTAGTCTACACTCAACATGTTTGCCTGTGGCACATGAATATGAAGACGTATATTTATTTACTTATTCAAACTCTTGTATTAGGCCTGTGGCCTTGAGTTGTAAAGACTATGTTTATCTCTGGAATGGATGTAATAAATGACCTTTGTATCTGTGTACTTCATCTTAAACTGTGGATGCTAGCAATGATCCAGGGACTAGCATTGCAATCATAGGGATCCTTTTCCTTTATAAAGGAGGGATCTTATAGATGGTATCAGAGCACTGTGTTGCCTGTAGGATTATGGCCCTAGGATTGGAAACCACTAAGGAAAAAATTTCAACTTCTACACTTGTCTATTCTTCTCGTAAAACTTTTCTAATCTTCTCTCTCATCTCTATTTGTAGATGAACTCCATCAACGAAGCCGTGAGGAAAGGACCACTCATGACAATGACTTTGGAGTGTGAGACAGAATTCCCCAAGGCTCTCAAGGACCTCATGGTTGCATTAGAGATACAAGGTGCAGCTGTGTACAAAGGTTTTCCTGTAATGGATGAAGGAGTGGAATACTGGTGGGTGCAACTTCACTTGTATAAAAACAAGGAAGACAACCATCAGGAAAAAGGATTCTGCATGTTCACCAATTCAGTGGTGCACACTACATTCATTGAATCAGCAAAGGATGCAGCTTGGAAGACCATCAAAGAACTTGGTGATAGAGTCAAGTGCAGAATGCTCAACCTCCAAAATGATCTAAGGAAAGAGAAGGAACATACCCAAGAGTTGGAAGCTACCAACCAAACCTTAAGAGGAGACATTATAGACTTAGTGATGGAGTCATGTGAGCAAGATAGGCTGATTGCTTCTAGAAACATTGTGTTAGCCAACAGATCCAGTGAGATAGGATTGTAAACGTACTTCGTTAGTTGGACCACCACTATCACCTTATTTTCCAAAATGTTGCTTTAAAATAAGATTGAACCTTGGTTGTTGTAATGGTTTCATGTATGCATGACTTGTGTGATTTGCTTCCCAAGGATATGTATGTGATGTTTTGTCTTTTGTTTTATCTTGATTTGTGTTGTTCTATCTTTTCTATCTTATAAATAGATGACTATTACCATCAGCACTGTTGAGGAGTTCCAGGTTACCCGCTTTGGTCCTCGTATCGTTGAGGTTACCACTTTGCTCAATCTCCCTCTTCCCACCATCATGGTGCATCCCCTCACCAAGTTTGAGAGGAAGGACCTCTGGGGCTTCAAGGTCAACCAGCCCGGACGCCAGACAGAGCCTACCACGGAGGTCATTGTCTTCAAGCTCATGCACGATGACAGGGAGAGAGGCCTTGAGGTAGTTATGCAGGATCTGATAGGACGTATGCTAGGGCGACACTCCCAACAGGTTAGAGGTACCCATTTCCACGTCTTCGGAAGACGTGATGAGGATGGAGAGTCCATCCACTTCGAGGACGATTCGAGGGACGCAGCAGAGCCGATACGCCTGTACCTCCAGGACTTAGAGTCTCTCATTAGGCACGTGGACACGGACAGGACCAATGTCATGCTCAGCAATGATGAACTCCAGGTGCAGCTTCACGAGAAGGACAACCTCTTCGCGGAGCAAGACGAGACAGTCAAGGAAATGGAGGCGAAGTTCGAGACCCAGGACAGGAAGTTCAAGAGTCAGGAGAAGCGTGTCCAGGATAGGAACAAGAAAATCCGGGACATGACTGAAGAACTGCAGTCCAAGGACTTCGAGCTAGAGCAGCAGCATACGGTGATTGAGAGGCTTCGTTCCCATAAGAGGGATCTCAAGGCCAAGATAGAGACCTTGACCACTAGCGTCGAGGAATACAAGACCGCGATGGAGAACGCAGGTCTTACCATTGTCGAGGAGGAGATTGATGCCGAGGAGTAGATTTGACTACTCATTTATCTTTTATTATCGTACTTGTTATTTGAGAACTTGTTATTTGACCATCCGACATGTGGATGGCTTGCTACTTGTGTGTTTTACTTTGTGAACTTGTTATCTTATTGTTGAACCTTTATCTTTGTGTTGCACGCTACGTGTTTGCTTATGTGATGTAATGTGCATGAAAGCATCTATGGGTATCTCATTCTTATCTCTATTTGAACAAACCACAGATGCCTCCCCGTCGTGCAAACCCCAACCCCAACAACAACAACATCACTCCAGAAATGCAACAAATGATGACTGTTCAAACTCAGCTAATGCAGATGATGACGACGTTCATCCAGAACCAAAACAACAACAACAACAACAACAACAACAACAACAACAACAATAACAACAACAATAACAACAATAACAACAACAACAACCCACCGGGCTTTGACATGCTTACCAGGTTCTTGAGATTGAGGCCAGCAAAGTTCTCGAGAACGGTGATCCCATGGTTGCCAATGGTAGCTCGCTCAATAAACAAGGACTTGGTAACGTAATGTACATCACGGATGCTGAAAAGGTCAGATTTGCAGCACATTTGCTGGAAGGACCACCCGCCACTTGGTGGGACAACTTCCAGATCACCACTCCCATAGATGAACTGACATGGGCCATCTTTGAGGATGGCTTTCGCACTGCTCACATCTCATCAGGAGTGATGAGTCTGAAAAAGAAAGAGTTCCACAATCTGAAGCAGCGCCACCGCAGCGTGGCTGAATATATTGAGGAGTTCAACAATCTGGCGCGTTATGCACCGGATGAAGTTGACACCGATGCTAAGAGAAAGGAAAAATTTCTTGAAGGCTTGAATGATGAGCTGAATCTGCAGTTGGCTGTGGCATATGTTCCCACTTATCAGTCGCTCTGTGACAAGGCTGCTATTTTGGAGAACAAAATGAAGCAAGTTGAGAGTAGAAAGAGAAAGCACTCTGTCAAGCACAGCTCGGGATCGTCTCACAAACGATCTCATTATGATGACAGCGGAAGCTCAGGATCCCACAAGCATGGGAAATTCAACAAGCACCACAACCACAACCGTCATGACAACAAGCATCACCGTAGTCATGACAATGACAAGTACAAGAACCACAAGAGTGGACATAAGAGCCACCAGAGTGGTAATGGAAGTGGAAGCGGAAGCCAGCCTCTTAAGAGACACATAAGTCAGGTTGAATGCTTCAAATGCAAGAAGATGGGGCATTATGCAAATGACTGCCCAAAAAAGAAAGTTGAAGGACCCAACAAGCCCAATCCTTTCCAGAAGGGACAGGTGAACCACATCAGTGTGGAGGAGGTCTATGAGGAGCCTGATGTTGTTGCTGGTAAGTTCAGACTCAATTCTATTCCAGCATTTGTTCTTTTTGATACTGGAGCATCGCATTCATTCATACCAAAAGCATTTGTTGATAGAAATGGGTTTCCAACTGAAAACATTGGGTGTCCAATAAAAGTTAGTTCTCCGGGTGGAGATATGATAGTAAGTCTTGGATGCCAGGATCTAGAAATAGAATTTGGAAAGCATAAATTTCTAGTGAGTCTGATAATCCTAGATTCCCAAGGACTGGACGTAATATTGGGAATGGATTGGATGGCTAAATATGAAGGAGTACTAGATTGTGCTAATCATACTGTTGCACTCACAACCCCGGAAAGAAAGCAGATTAAATTCAAGTCCAACTTTGAATCTAAAGGAAGTAAGCTAAATTCTCTTAAGGGGGTTAGCATGGACAGTGTGCCAATTGTGAGTGAGTATCCAGATGTGTTTCCGGAAAAATTGCCAGGAATGCCACCAGATAGATATGTGGAGTTTCTTATAGAGAGGCCTTGAGGTAGTTATGCAGGATCTGATAGGACGTCTGCTAGGGCGACACTCTCGACAGGTTAGAGGTACCCATTTCCATGTCTTCGGAATATGTGATGAGGATGGAGAGTCCATCGACTTCGAGGACGATTCGAGGGACGTAGCAGAGCCGATACGCCTGTACCTCCAGGACTTAGAGTCTCTCATTAGGCACGTGGACACGGACAGGACCAATGTCATGCTCAGCAATGACGAACTCCAGGTGCAGCTTCGCGAGAAGGACAACCTCTTCGCGGAGCAAGACGAGATAGTCAAGGAAATGGAGGCGAAGTTCGAGACCTAGGATAGGAAGTTCAAGAGTCAGGAGAAGCGTGTCCAGGATAGGAACAAGAAGATCCAAGACATGACTGAAGAGCTGCAGTCCAAGGACTTCGAGCTAGAGCAGAAGCAGACAGTGATTGAGAGGCTTCGTTCCCATAAGAGGGCTCTCAAGGCCAAGATAGAGACCTTGACCACTAGCCTCGAGGAATAAAAGACCGCGATGGAGAACGCAGGTCTTACCATTGTCGAGGTGGAGATTGATGCCAAGGAGTAGATTTGACTACTCATTTATCTTTTATTATTGTACTTGTTATTTGACCATCCGACATGTGGATGGCTTGCTACTTGTGTGTTTTACTTTGTGAACTTGTTATCTTATTGTTGAACCTTTATCTTTGTGTTGCATGCTACGTGTTTGCTTATGTGATGTAATGTGCATGAAAGCATCTATGGGTATCTCATTCTTATCTCTATTTGAACAAACCACAGATGCCTCCCCGTCGTGCAAACCCCAACCCCAACAACAACAACATCACTCCAGAAATGCAACAAATGATGACTGTTCAAACTCAGCTAATGCAGATGATGACGACGTTCATCCAGAACCAAAACAACAACAACAACAACAACAACAACAACAATAACAACAACAATAACAACAATAACAACAACAACAACCCACCGGGCTTTGACATGCTTACCAGGTTCTTGAGATTGAGGCCAGCAAAGTTCTCAGGAACGACTGATCCCATGGTTGCCAATGACTGGCTACGCTCAATAAACAAGGACTTGGTAACAGTGGGCTGTACGGATGCTAAAAAGGTCAGATTTGCAGCACATTTGCTGGAAGGACCACCCGCCACTTGGTGGGACAACTTCTAGATCACCACTCCCATAGATGAACTGACATGGGCCATCTTTGAGGATGGCTTTCGCACTGCTCACATCTCATCAGGAGTGATGAGTCTGAAAAAGAAAGAGTTCCACAATCTGAAGCAGCACCACCGTAGCGTGGCTGAATATATTGAGGAGTTCAACAATCTGGCGCGTTATGCACCGGATGAAGTTGACACCGATGCTAAGAGAAAGGAAAAATTTCTTGAAGGCTTGAATGATGAGCTGAATCTGCAGTTGGCTGTGGCATATGTTCCCACTTATCAGTCGCTCTGTGACAAGGCTGCTATTTTGGAGAACAAAATGAAGCAAGTTGAGAGTAGAAAGAGAAAGCACTCTGACAAGCACAGCTCGGGATCGTCTCACAAACGATCTCATTATGATGACAGCGGAAGCTCAGGATCCCACAAGCATGGGAAATTCAACAAGCACCACAACCACAACCGTCATGATAAAAAGCATCACCGTAGTCATGACAATGACAAGTACAAGAACCACAAGAGTGGACATAAGAGCCACCAGAGTGGTAATGGAAGTGGAAGTGGAAGCCAGCCTGTTAAGAGACACATAAGTCAGGTAGAATGCTTCAAATGCAAGAAGATGGGGCATTATGCAAATGACTGCCCAGAAAAGAAAGTTGAAGGACCCAACAAGCCCAATCCTTTCCAGAAGGGACAAGTGAACCACATCAGTGTGGAGGAGGTCTATGAGGAGCACTGATCTGTCTTTGGTAAGTTCAGACTCAATTCTATTCCAGCATTTGTTCTTTTTGATACTGGAGCATCGCATTCATTCATATCAAAAGCATTTGTTGATAGAAATGGGTTTCCAACTGAAAACATTGGGTGTCCAATAAAAGTTAGTTCTCCGGGTGGAGATATGATAGTAACTCTTGGATGTCGGGATCTAGAAATAGAATTTGGAAAGCATAAATTTCCAGTGAGTCTGATAATCCTAGATTCCCAAGGACTGGACGTAATATTGGGAATGGATTGGATGGCTAAATATGAAGGAGTACTAGAGTGTGCTAATCGTACTGTTGCACTCACAACCCCGGAAAGAAAGCAGATTAAATTCAAGTCCAACTTTGAATCTAAAGGAAGTAAGCTAAATTCTCTTAAGGGGGTTAGCATGGACAGTGTGCCAATTGTGAGTGAGTATCCAGATGTGTTTCCGGAAGAATTGCCGGGAATGCCACCAGATAGAGATGTGGAGTTTCTTATAGAGAGGCCTTGAGGTAGTTATGCAGATGCGATAGGGCGTGCTAGGGCGACACTCTCGACAGGTTAGAGGTACCCATTTCCATGTCTTCGGAATATGTGATGAGGATGGAGAGTCCATCGACTTCGAGGACGATTCGAGGGACGCAGCAGAGCCGATACGCCTGTACCTCCAGGACTTAGAGTCTCTCATTAGGCACGTGGACACGGACAGGACCAATGTCATGCTCAGCAATGACGAACTCCAGGTGCAGCTTCGCGAGAAGGACAACCTCTTCGCGGATCAAGATGAGATAGTCAAGGAAATGGAGGCGAAGTTCGAGACCCAGGACAGGAAGTTCCAGAGTCAGGAGAAGCGTGTCCAGGATAGGAACAAGAAGATCCAAGACATGACTGAAGAACTGCAGTCCATGGACTTCGAGCTAGAGCAGCAGCAGACGGTGATTGAGAGGCTTCGTTCCCATAAGAGGGCTCTCAAGGCCAAGCTAGAGACCTTGACCACTAGCGTCGAGGAATACAAGACCGTGATGGAGAACGCAGGTCTTACCATTGTCGAGGAGGAGATTGATGCCGAGGAGTAGATTTGACTACTCATTTATCTTTTATTATCGTACTTGTTATTTGACCATCCGACATGTGGATGGCTTGCTACTTGTGTGTTTTACTTTGTGAACTTGTTATCTTATTGTTGAACATTTATCTTTTGTGTTGCATGCTACGTGTTTGCTTATGTGATGTAATGTGCATGAAAGCATCTATGGGTATCTCATTCTTATCTCTATTTGAACAAACCACAGATGCCTCCCCGTCGTGCAAACCCCAACCCCAACAACAACAACAATATCACTCCAGAAATGCAACAAATGATGACTGCTCAAACTCAGCTAATGCAGATGATGACGACGTTCATCCAGAACCAAAACAACAACAACATCAACAATAACAACAATAACAACAATAACAACAACAACCCACCGGGCTTTGACATGCTTACCAGGTTCTTGAGATTGAGGCCAGCAAAGTTCTCAGGAACGACTGATACCATGGTTGCCAATGACTGGCTACGCTCAGTAAACAAGGACTTGGTAACAGTGGGCTGTACGGATGCTGAAAAGGTCAGATTTGGAGCACATTTGCTAGAAGGACCAGCCGCCACTTGGTGGGATAACTTCCAGATCACCACTCCCATAGATGAAGTGACATGGGCCATCTTTGAGGATGGCTTTCGCACTGCTCACATCTCATCAGGAGTGATGAGTCTGAAAAAGAAAGAGTTCCACAATCTAAAGCAGCGCCACCGCAGCGTGGCTGAATATATTGAGGAGTTCAACAATCTGGCGCGTTATGCACCGGATGAAGTTGACACCGATGCTAAGAGAAAGGAAAATTTTCTTGAAGGCTTGAATGATCAGCTGAATCTGCAGTTGGCTATGGCATATGTTCCCACTTATCAGTCGCTCTGTGACAAGGCTGCCATTTTGGAGAACAAAATGAAGCAAGTTGAGAGTAGAAAGAGAAAGCACTCTGACAAGCACAGCTCGGGATCGTCTGACAAACGATCTCATTACGATGACAGCGGAAGCTCAGGATCCCACAAGCATGGGAAATTCAACAAGCACCACAACCACAACCGTCATGACAACAAGCATCACCGTAGTCATGACAATGACAAGTACAAGAACCACAAGAGTGGACATAAGAGCCAATAGAGTGGTAATGGAAGTGGAAGTGGAAGCCAGCCTGTTAAGAGAGACATAAGTTAGGTTGAATGCTTCAAATTAAATGACTGCCCAGAAAAGAAAGTTGAAGGACCCAACAAGCCCAATCCTTTCCAGAAGGGACAGGTGAACCACATCAGTGTGGAGGAGGTCTATGAGGAGCCTGATGCTGTTGCTGGTAAGTTCAGACTCAATTCTATTCCAGCATTTGTTCTTTTTGATACTGGAGCATCGCATTCATTCATATCAAAAGCATTTGTTGATAGAAATGGGTTTCCAACTGAAAACATTGGGTGTCCAATAAAAGTTAGTTCTCCGGGTGGAGATATGATAGTATGTCTTGGATGCCGGATCTAGAAATAGAGTTTGGAAAGCATAAATTTCCAGTGAGTCTGATAATCCTAGATTCCCAAGGACTGGACGTAATATTGGGAATGGATTGGATGGATAAATATGAAGGAGTACTAGATTGTGCTAATCGTACTGTTGCACTCACAACCCCGGAAAGAAAGCAGATTAAATTCAAGTCCAACTTTGAATCTAAAGGAAGTAAGCTAAATTCTCTTAAGGGGGTTAGCATGGACAGTGTGCCAATTGTGAGTGAGTATCCAGATGTGTTTCCGGAAGAATTGCCGGGAATGCCACCAGATAGAGATGTGGAGTTTCTTATAGATTTGGTACCAGGGTCTGGACCAATAGCAAAGAGACCTTATAAAATGTCAGTTGATGAACTAAAAGAGCTCAAGAAACAACTTGGAGAACAGTTGCAGAAAGGATTTATTCAACCAAGTTCTTCATCTTGGGGAGCCCCAGTTTTGTTTGTGGAGAAGAAAGATAGAAGTCAAAGGTTATGCATAGATTACCGTTCACTCAACGAGGTGACTATCAAGAACAAATACCCTTTGCCTAGAATCAATGACTTGTTTGATCAGCTAGAAGGAGCATGTGTGTTCTCAAAGATTGATCTCCGGTCAGGCTATTTTCAACTCAAGATAAGAGAACAAGACATACCTAAGACAGCGTTCACTACAAGGTATGGATTGTATGAGTATACCGTAATGCCTTTTGGTTTGACCAATGCTCCAGCATAATTCATGAATATGATGAACAAGGTGTTCATGGAATTCCTTGACAAATTTGTTGTCGTTTTCATCGATGACATCTTAGTCTACTCCAAGAGCAAGGAAGAGCATGAAGGACATTTGCGTTTGATACTTGAGAAGTTAAGAGAGCGTAAACTTTATGCCAAATTTAGCAAGTGTGAATTCTGGTTGGATGAAGTGGGATTTCTTGGTCATGTTATGACAAAGGATGGTGTAGCAGTTGATCCTGCTAAAGTTTCAGCTATGACTGAATGGGAATCTCCCAAGTCCGTGAAAGAAGTTTGTAGTTTCCTTGGCTTAGCAGGTTACTACAGGAGGTTCATTGAGAATTTCTCCAAGGTAGCTAAGCCTATGACAGAATTGTTAAAGAAAGACAAGAAGTTTGCTTGGTCTGAAGGTTGTGAACTCAGCTTTCAGGAATTGAAGAAGAGACTTGTGACAGCACCAGTCTTGTGTCTGCCAGATTTGGAAAAAGATTTCCATGTATATTGTGATGCATCTCATCAAGGTTTGCGTGCAGTACTTATGCAAGACGGTAAAGTTGTGGCTTATGCGTCGAGACAACTCAAAACTCATGAAGTGAACTATCCTACTCATGATTTAGAGTTAGCCTCTATTGTCCATTCACTCAAAACATGGAGACACTATCTTTTGGGAAAGAGTTGTGAAGTGTTCACAGATCACAAAAGTCTGAAGTATATCTTCACCCAGAAGGAAATTAATATGAGACAAAGAAGATGGCTAGAACTTATCAAGGACTATGACCTAAGTTTGCAATACCACCCCGGTAAAGCAAATGTTGTAGCAGATGCTCTAAGTCGTAAGGTTTTTGTGAATGGCCTTACCAAAGGAGAATTGCCAGATGATCTGTGTACTCAATTTAGAAAACTCAGATTGGAGATTGTGCCTGAAGGACATCTCATGTCTTTGGATGTTCAACCCACTTTGTTGGACAAGATCAAATAAGCCCATAAGATTGATAAAGAAATCGAAGAAAGATTTTGGTGGAATAATCTCAAGAAGGACATCGCCGTGCATATTGCTTTATGTGATGTGTGTAGTAGAGTGAAGGCGGAACATCAGAAACCAGCAGGTTTGCTTCAACCACTACCTATTCCTGATTGGAAGTGGGACAAGATTGGTATGGATTTAATTACCGGATTACCAAGGACCCAGTCAGGATACGATTCTATTTGGGTTGTAGTGGATCGCCTAACTAAAGTGGCTCATTTCATACCCGTGAAGACAACCTACACAAGTGCTAAGTTAGCCAGAATCTACATGAGTAGAATTGTATGTCTACATGGAGTGCCCAAGAGTATTGTGTTTGATAGGGGAACTCAATTCACTTCCCATTTTTGGAAACAGTTACATGAGTCATTAGGAACGAGGTTGGAATTCAGTACTGCTTTTCATCCTCAAACGGATGGACAAACGGAAAGGACTAATCAGATTCTCGAAGACATGTTGAGAGCATGTGCCCTAGACTATGGAGCCAGTTGGGATGAAAGTCTGCCTTACGCAGAATTTTCTTATAACAACAGCTATCAAGCCAGCATTGAGATGGCACCATTTGAGTTTCTCTACGGAAGAAAGTGTACCACCCCATTGTTATGGAATGGTGTGGGAGAAAGAAGTTTATTCGGGCCAGATCTTATCAAAGAAGCCGAAGAGAAGGTCCAATTGGTTAAGGACAGGTTGAAGATAGCACAGTCCCGACAGAAAAGCTACGCAGATCCTAAGCGTAGAGAAGTCACCTACGAATTTGGAGATAGAGCTTATCTTAGAGTGTCACCACTTCGTGGAGTGAAAAGGTTCAGAGTCAAAGGAAAATTTGCACCAAGATATGTTGGACCATTCAAGATTCTGAGTCGTAAAGGAGAAGTTGCCTATGAAATAGAACTGCCAGAATCTCTGTCTACTGTCCATAATGTGTTTCACGTGAGTCAACTTAAGAAATGTCATCCAGAAATGGAAGAAACTTCATTGAAGGATACTATACCTTTGGAGGAGGTTCAACTGGAAAGTGATCTCACTTATGAAGAGAAACCTATCAAGATTCTTGAGACTGCAGAAAGAGTCACAAGGACTAAGACTATCAAGTTCTGCAAAGTGCAGTGGAATCATCATTCCGAAGAGGAAGCAACATGGGAAAGAGAAGATGATCTTCGGAAAGACCACCCTCACCTATTTGCTAGCCAAACCGAATCTCGAGGGCGAGATTCACCTTAAGGGGGTTAGATTTGTAACATCCCTAAAATCATGTTTCAAACTCATGCATATCATCCATGCATCCATGATCATATCACCCTCACCTTCGGTCTCTGTGTTCTCCTCGGTTAAATATTGACGTTGGCTTTTGTCCCGTCCAATTCCGAGAATATTTCCTTACTAGATTTTCTAAAACCAAAAACAGTAGAAAACAGGCAACTGACACTGCGACATCTTGTTAATAGGTTAGTCCTAGAAAATGTATAAAAATACCTCAAAGTGTAGACAAATCATAGCAAAGTTGATACTAAACAAGCATGGAACATCAAAAATTATATATATGTTTACGACGTATCAAGCATCCCCAAGCTTAACTCCTGCTCGTCCTCGAGTAGGTAAGTGATAAAAAGAATAATTTTTGAGGTGACATGCACCATCACAATCATTATAAAACCATTTGCAAGCATTGAAAGATGGGATCAAAGTACTCTAAAAGTGAACATGTAAGATGAAGTTCTAACAATAAGACATAGTAACTACGTTGCAATATGAGAGGATACAAACAAAGTTTTATGAATAACAATGCATTGAAGGACGCTTGTTTGTTTCACATATAGAAAACATAGCATAGTGCCATTCATCTTTTCCCTCATGGAGTAGCAAAACATAAATTCATTGGACACCTTCAAAGTTCATAAGGGTGACTAGATACAAATACTTCAAGAACAAGCAATGTCAACATTATGAAGCAATCAATAAGTTTTGGGACAATTCACATAGAACTAAGAATGACAACTATGCTCTCTTAATTGGTGCATAAATATAGAAGGTGGAGACTCAATATAAAAGTGGAAGAAAGGCCCTTCAAAGGGAATCAGGGATTTCAAGTTTCAAAAGGAGCTTCCAAAAATTATGGTACTTGTTAGCTTTTAGCTCTCATTTCCCCAATCATAAGCATCTTTAAGTGATTAAGGTTAAACTGAAAAAAGTATGGAGTATATGCTTGACAAAGTATAAGTTGTCAATCTCATATCCCTTGAGTACGAGGGTCGTTCCTCATGCTACTTAACTTTAGTTACCGGTAAGTTCTTGTCATTGTAAGTATATGTGTACCATAAAGAACCGCCAACGGGGTACCCCTTTCCCCATGACATAGGATATATCTCATATCAAAATGACAAGACTACAGACAATGAGCATCTCAGTGATCTTTTTATTTGCTACTTGCATAGGTTTTTATTGAGGATGCTTCACAGATTGCTCACTATGGTTATGCTACAAGTTTCCACCATGATTAGGCATGGCTTAGGCTAGCGGCCCATGCATTTCTCTAACACACATACATAACTCCATGAACTTATAAGCTTCCCTTTTATTTCACACCGCCGACATTAATTAACAAAAGAGCATTATATCAACTGGGTAGATATTTACAGGTGTTGAAAGCGTTCCCCATGACAGCACGGTTCTACTAATTCCCAACTTATAAGTGCAAGCATATACTACATAGATGACACAATGGTTCAAGTTTATTAGGGGTAGGAAAAATAAAGTGTGACATCAAGTTTGTGAGAGCTTTAATCACTAATTTTCACATAACAAGTTTAATTTGGAAGATAGATCAAAGAAGAATATACTTGGAATAGTGTAACACACCATGCATAGGAATTTATAGTTGACTCTTTGAAATAACTTGGTTTCTTGGGAGTTGGATGCATGAGTAGAGCTTACTCAATACAAGTGGAGGCTAGCAAAAGATTGGGAGCGACCAACTAAGAGAGCAATAATGTCCATAATCATGCAAAGCGACAAAACATTATACACTAAAGCATAGAGGCTAAGGTGACTGGTTCATAGTCATAACATGGTGTGACCATGCGCCAAGTCAACCCAAACAAAGCATTAAAGGAGAATACACAATACTATGCTTTTGTATGCTAAAACAATGCATGATTCTTGCAAGTCACATTAAGCAATCTCAATTTTTTGGAACAAGACATGCTACAACAATAATCACTAAGCATAAGGTCAAAACAACATCTAGCATGACATGGTCAAGTCTAAGCCACAGTCAAAAAAAGCTCCCTTTTGTACCTGACGAGGTTCGATCTCATCAATGCCCATTGCTATGGACTTGGGTTTTGGAGAAGATGGGGATGCTGGAAGTCGTGGAACGGTTAATAGGCAAGCAACATGGGGACATGAGCTTTACCCAGGTTCAGGCCCCCAGAGGGAAAACCCTACTCCTGCTTGTTTGTTCTTGATTACGGTGGAACCGAATGTTACAAGGGTGCGCAGATGCAATCTGGCGTGAGGTGCGTATACGGTGGGGTGAGAGATACTTTTCGCCGTACCCTCCTAGACTTTATATAGATAGGCAGGTCCCAGGATAGGTCGAGTCGGTTACAAATTAGGGTTGATACCCTTTGAAATTCTATCTAATCTAGACTTGTCCTCCAAGGATTCGAAACCATCACGGGCTTGGGCCACCAGAAGTCTTCATGGGCTGCGTTTCCTCACATGGGCCTTCCTCACTCGTAGGGTATATCCATGTCAGTAGACCCCGAGTGTTCAGTCGAATCGTATATTCGGCTGGAGACTCTTCAATCTTTCGGGTGTAGTTGATCCTGCTTAACAAGGAGAAATGTTTAGCTCATAGGGATTCTTGATGCATGTGCCTGGCTCACCCGCGGATCAGGGCCAGTTAACTTTCATAGGAAAAAACAACACGATCTTCATCAAACTCGAGTCCCTGGACTCAAATTTGGAACGATTGCTGGTGTGATTCGACTCAGGCCATTGTGGTCTTACAGGAGTCGAATCCTAGTGATTTTCAAGTGATGTACCCAACACGTCCGTCGGGATTTTCATCATGCCTGTTGACACGGGATTTAACTGGAAGAGCGCAGTCAGGTGCTTTACCAGGCCATCAGATGATATTTGGAGGGCATATATATCTTTTCATCGTAGACACATCATCCGAAATTTTATCACCGCAGAGGTGTTTCGGGTGGCGAAGGAGGCTGCTTCTCACTTAGCGTTGGTTTGGGAAAAGTTGCCAAAAATATTTTGTCGTATTTGATCTGAAGGATCGCAGTCGAAAAATTCATAGGGTGTGTAGCCAGCGCTCCCTATGGGAGTAGCCCCCGAGTGTCTGTTCGAGTCGTAGACTCGAGCAGAGACTTTTGTTTAGTCGTTTTTAGTGTAAGTCCGAGGACATGGTTTTTGCGCAAGCTCAACCAATGCTCCCTATAGGAGTAGCCCCCGAGTCCATAGTGGAGTCGCAGACTCGACGTAGGACTCGAAGATAATGTCGAGGTGATGTTACCTTAGTAATTTCTCAGGTGCGCGGCCAACATCCTGATAGGAGTAGCCCCCGAGTAGTGTCTCTAATCGTAGATTCAAGTAAGTACTTGAATGATCAGTCGATGTCTTCGAGCCGTTGCTGGCTTTTTCTTGATGACGTCAATGCTGACGATTTGTTATCTCAACCATCTGTGGCAGCATAGATGATACTACGAGAAGATCATGGGTCCCACCACCTGACTTGATGTTGACTAGTCACGTGTAGACATGGAGAAAATTACGGCGTCTCCTCGGTTTCCGTGCATAGTGGACGACGTGCTGGCGATGGTTCGGTGTAGTGCTGACACGTGTATGGTGAGATTTGAGTGGCACGCTAGGGCTTCTCGATCGACGGCTGGTGTACCTCGTCTTCGTCCTTTTATACCGCAGGGAAACAATGATTTCTTTTTACCCTTCGTCATTATCTCCATTGTCTCCATTTTTGTGAACTTTTCGGCCCTCCTTAGTACCCTTGACATTCTCCGCACCTTTCCTTCCTCGGTCTTGCACGCTCGTCACCGCACTCACCGCTATAAGATGGGCAAGTCGAAGAAGACATCTTCTAGAGCTGGTTCGAGCGTCGTTGGCGTCGGCAAGAAGGTCGCCGCTACGGCCCGCGCCACTGATGGAGGATGGAAGCGCACGGATATGCGTGAGGCGGATCTGCGCAAGCTGCGCGATGCTGGTTTGATCTCCAAGGACAAGGAGGACGCCATCCTCCCAGGACAAGAGGTAATTCCTCGCCCACCCGAAGGGTTTCGGGTGATGTTTAATGCCTTCATTGTCTGAGGCCTTTCTTTGCGCGTCCATGAATTCCTTCGTGGACTCCTTTTTTTCTATGGGATTCAATTGCATCATTTGTCTCCCAATTCTCTTCTTCACATCGCTTGTTTTATCACTCTTTGCGAGTGCTGGCTCGGTATCGAGCCGCACTTTGGGCTCTTCCGGAAACTCTATTCCGTGAAGAGGCAGTCCGAAACAAGCAGTGTTTATCCGCTCAGCGGTTGCATCATTCCATTCATTCTTCTGTCCAATTCTTCTCCTTCTCCATGTGCGAGTCCGTCCAATACTGGCAGAAGAAGTGGTTCTATATCTGCGACGTCAAGTTGGACGGACAGCATTTTGGTCTTGCCCCTTTCGACTCTGCCCAGAAGATCACCCTGAAGAGGTTGTGGAAAAACGACATCCTAGAGGGTGAAACGGCGGAGGTGGAGGAGCTCTACCAGCTCGTGGAGGTACTCCAGCCGGTGGTCGGCAAGGAGGTCAACGGTGTAGATATCATCCGCACCTTCCTCAAGCGTCGGGTGCAGCCGCTCCAAGCAAGGGCGCACCTGATGTTCCTATATGCTGGCTACAGCTATCCAACAAGGGTTTCACCTAAGGAGTTATCTTCGGGTGACCTTGTTAGAGCTCTTCGGCCCTTGCTGAAGCCCAAGGCCGACGAGGACGTCCCGGGGAAATCCTTGACCTCCCCGTTTAGCACCAAGAAGCTGTTCCACAGGTGGAAACTTGTAGTTTGCGCGTTACGCTTTTTCGAGTACCTTGTTTCTTGTTAGTGTTACTTATCCAATTTTATTTTATCTTTTGTTTGAAGGGACTCAAGGTAGCGGGGATGACGCCCCCTCTACCTGAGAAATTTCTGGTTCCGCTAGATAATGAACTTGTGGATTCTGAATCTGAGCTTCCTCCGGCGCAATATCCTACCTAAGAAGCCCCCGAGCAGAGCGAAGGGCGGACCCGAAAGCATTCCCGGAATGAATCTTCAGATGGTGTACACCACCAACTTCAAGGGGTCCATCTTTCCTCGAACAACACGGTGAGTACGAAGGTGCATCGTCTGCGCCTTTCCCTGTCGTGTCCATTCAGGCGGTGGCTCCGCAACCACCGTCCAAGAAGAAGAAGAAGGAGAAGGCGGCTCTTGTCTTGAATTTGTCGGACATCGAGTCGTAAGTTATTTTGTTTGAGTCTTGCTTCCATGTTCATCTTTGTAGTTGTAGATTGTTGCTGATCTGATAAATGGTAACTGTAATCCTTTGGAGGAGTCCCTCAATGGGGACGCCGAATAATTCATTGCAGAATTGAAGAGGACAAGCTCTCTTCACCAGTGGTGGCCAACTCCGAGAACGATGACTCGAGATCCTCTAGGCGAGAAGCTCGTGCACTCGTAACTCGGAAGGCAGCATGTAAACCTTCGGAGTCCACACCGGAGCATGTAAGTGTTGGCCTTCTACTCCGTGGGGGGGTAGCCCCCGAGTCCTTTTTATTTATCTGACCTATTGGTCTTTCGCTTTGTGGGGGGAGCCCCCGAGCCCTTTATTCATCGGGTTTATTTGCTTCTGTTTGTAGCCTTTTGTACGCAGCGCCAATCTTCTGATCCAGCAGCACCTGGCGTTGGAGGATGATCTGAAGGAGCTCCAAGGATATGTCTGGTAAGTTTCTCTTGTATCCTTTGGGTGTTCTATTTTTGCCTTCATTTTATCCATTCTCAGTCAAGTGTTCTCTTCCTCCTCTTTGTCAGATGCTTCTGGCATCACGTTTGATCGTGGTGTGCTTGAACATGGAGATGTTTTGGCTGATGCTACTGATGCGATCGAGGATCGTTGTAATACTGCAGTTGGCTCCCTAGAGAAGGGCAAGAAGGTGCTCATGGAGATGTTTCCCTCGACGACATTGACTCCATTGCGGATGCTCTATCATAGGATGCTCTAGCGGACTACAAACGCAAGCAGAAGGACATCGGTGCTTCCATGCGGCTGGCTATGGTGATGGTGTCCGGAGCCGAGTTGGACTTGGCCCAAGTAACATCCAAGATGCCGATGGCTGCGGATGGCTCCGAGGTAGCTTTCGCCCTTTTTGCTTCTCATTGTAAGCATTACGGTCCTAAGCTCATCGACCTCCTGGCCGAATATGCGGCGAAGCAGCAGCAGGAGGCCAAGAGCAGGCAGTCTGGCTCCGAGGCTACTCCGAATGCTGGTGCTTAGGCCCTTGTACTGTAGCTAGTTTAGCTTTTTTACTACTGTTGTCTTTTGTAACAACGTTTGGATGAACAAGTCCCACTTGTCCACGAGGTTCCCTTATTTATGTATATAAGTCTGCCTTTTAACTGCTGTCAAAAAGTGTTTGTGATATTCGTACTTTATTCTTTACCCGTAGGGTCCTTCGGGTGACGCTCCAGTGATCACTCCTCCTGCGCCTGCTGCTCGCCCATCATTGGATGAGGCGTCGCAGTAGGACTTCCTGCATGAATGCGTCCGTTGTTTGGAAAATGACGTCCTCAGCATCCGCTGTCATGCGGATGTGTGGAAGTCGAAGGCTGAGCGAGCTGCTGCCAGGGAAGAGTTGTTGCTTGGAGAATTTCAGCAGATGGGCGACCAACTCCAATGTGAGACACCGGGAACTGATTCCTTTTTGAGTGCGCCGCATTTTATGTTTGGCTCACACATTGTTTGTGCAGTTGCGAATCTCATTCCGATGGAAGATAAGGAGCACGTCACAATTCAGATGAACTCCCTGACACAACAAGAACTGAAGGCCAGTCGCTTTTTTGGATGGACCGCGATCGAGCAATCATCCTTGCGATGGTGCAAGACCGCGTACACCAGGTTCTTCGGGTGCTAAAGCAGGCGAGGTCATCACTTGCATCCATTTGGTCCATCATGTTTCCTCTATATGCTTCACCCTCTAGCTTATTGGGTTTGCTTGGCAAGTTTTGGAATGTAGGCCACTCAAGGAGTTGGTGCGCCATCAATTGGTCGTTGGGGTGAAGGCAGCCCTTTCTCTTCTTCAGCTGCATCGTCGCAATGTCAATCTCGCGGAGATAGCGGCTGGACCACCTCCTGCTCCGGGTGGCAATGTATGGTATATGCGCCCTCACTACGTGGCTATAGCGCAATATGCCAAAGAGATCATGGATTTATTTGAGGAGCAGACAAATGTGATACTCCAGAACAATTAGGTCCTGTAAAGAAAAAACGAGATAATGTAAAGTTTGTATTTATTCGCATGGGCTTGTAACGCTTTTTGTATAGTGTATATGTATTGGCACGTGGTGCGATTGTAATGTGCATGTCCTTTTTGTTAGCCTGACGTGTTCAGCTACTCAGGTTGTATGCATTGTTTTCAGTCGAAAAAGTCGTGAGGTGAGGCGTAGCCCCCGAGCGTGTTTAGCGAGAAGTAATGTAGGGAGAAAAATATATTTGGGCCAAGGAACTTAGCTTTTATTCATAGCATACGAGGAGGTACATTGTTCGGCTGAATAGCCTTGGCTGAATAGCCTTACTGAAAGTAAAGGGTAACTAGGGATAGAATCGTCGCAGTCGTGCAATGTTACAGGGGTTGGAGTATTCGACTCCTAATGTGACGTCCATGAGGCGGTAGGCTCCACCTGGGATGACTTCAGTGACGATGTAGGGTCCTTCCTAGGGTGACTCGAAGCTTCTTGTGCCCTTCTTTCTTGAGTCGCAGGACTAGGTGTCCTTCGACGAAGGACCTTGGGCGCAGCCGACGGCTGTGGTAGTTGTGGAGGCTCTGCTAGTAGACTACTGAGCGAGCCGCGACGATGTCGCGTTCCTCGTCGACGGTGTCGACAGCATCTTTGAGTGCTGCCGATGATTCAGCTTCGTTATAAGCAATGACCCGTATGGCCTTGTGGCATACTTCAGCGGGTAGCACAGCTTTGGCTCCGTGCACCGTGAAGAAGGCGTGTAGCAAGTTGAGCTGTTTGGCGTTGTATGCAGGCTCTAGAGGACGGAGGGTATCTCATTTGCCAAGGCTCCCGCAAGCCTTTCGAGTGGGCATAGTAGGCGTTTCTTGATGCCATTGCCTATGAGGCCGTTGGACTTTTCGACCTGTCTGTTGGTATGCGGGTGTGCCACGGAGGCGTATGATATGTTGATGCCGAGGTTGCCACAGAAGTCTCAAAATTCCTTCGAGAAGAAGTTGGATCCGTTTTCTGTTGCCACGAGGCACACCGAACCTGTAGACAATGGACTCGAAAAATTTGACTGCAGTTTTGCTGCTTTGGTTGGTGACGGGCATGTCCTCGATCCACTTAGTAAATTTGTCGACTGCCACAAGGAGGAAGACGTGACCTCCTCGCGAGGACTTTGGCAGTTTGTCGATCATGTCGAGGCCCCATAGGGCGAAGGGCCAGGCCAGTGGTATAGGCCTCAGCTTGGATCCTGGCTCGTGTGGCTTGTCCGCGTACCTCTGACAGGCGTTGCACCTCTGGACGATGTCCTTGGCGTCGTTCATTGCGGTTGGCCAATCGAACCCAGCTCGTAGAGCTTTGGCGACTAGGGCACGGCTGCCTACGTGATGGCCGCAGATACCCTCATGGATGTCTTGGAGGATGCTTTTGCCGTCACCGATAGTGACACACCATTCGAGCATACCCGAAATGGTGTGCTTGTACAACTCTCCATTGATGATGGTGAAGGCTTTTGACCGGCGAGATATGCGTCGGGCATCTGTCGGGTCCTCGGGCAGTTGATTGTTTATTAGGTACCGAAGGTATGGATGCGTCCATGTTTCTTCAATGGCCATGACCTGCATCAGGTTGACCATCTTGGCCTCTGTGTCAAGCTTCCCGGGTCCTTCTTGCCGTTCGGGTAGTGTATCCCCCGACTGCTCTGCTTCTTTGGCTGAGCCTTTTGGGAATTTCCTCTTGATGGAGGTTATGAAAATTTGGTCGAGGAACACTCCTAGTGGCACCCGCATAGGTGGAGCCAATGTTGGCGATCTTGTCAGCTTCTTCATTGCTTTCCCTACCAATGTGCCAAAGCTCGCAGCCGTCGAAGTCCCCTTCGAGTGAGTTATAGAGAGAATGGTACATGACCATGTTGGTGCTATGGGCGTCGCTCTCGTTCATCGTCTGCTGCACGACGAGGTTCGAGTCACCGTAGATGACAAGGCGTGTTACGCCGCATACCTTGGACATCCTCATGCTGTGGATGTGGGCCTCGTATTCGGCCTCGTTGTTCGAGGCGCGAAATTTCATCCGAAGGACGTACTACATCGTGTCGCCTTGAGGGGACGTTAGTATGATGCCGGTCCTGGATCCGGCCTTGCACTTGGAGACATCGAAGTGCATTGTCCAAGACTGTGACATGTCCGGAGTATCCGGCAGCTGGAGCTCCATCTAGTGGACGAGGAAGTCAAGGAGGACCTGAGATTTGATGGCGGTTCGCCGCTCATATATTATGTCTAGAGGAGACAATTCGATGCCCCATAAGGCTACGCGCCCCATGGATTCGGGGTTGTTCAGGATGTTTGACAGCGGGGCGTCGTTGCCGAAGGTGATCTGATGCTCCTGGAAGTAGTGGCTCAGCCGACGTGCCGTCATGAATATGCCATAGGCGAGCTTCTGGTAGTGAGGGTACCTCTGCTTTGTCGGGGTGAGTACCTCGTTGAGGTAGTAGATTGGGCGTTGGATCCCATGGGTCTTGCCATCTTCGGGTAGCTCGACCACGAGTACGGTGCTGACCACCTGATGTGTGGCTGCAATGTATAGCAGCAAAGGCTCCCATTCCTTTGGCGTGACAAGGACAGGTCATGTGGAGAGCAGCTGCTTGAGGTCCTCGAACGCATCGTCTGCTTCGGGTGTCCACTCGAACTTGTCCGCCTTGCGTAGCAGCTAATAAAAGGGTTGATCCTTCTCACCCATTCGGCTGATGAATCTGCTCAGCGCGGCGATCCGCGCAGCTAGCTGTTGGATGCCCTTGAGGTTCTTCAGCTTCTCCATGGCTAGTATGGCCCTGGTTTTCTCCGGATTCACCTCGATCCCCCGTTGGGAGATGAAGTAGCCAAGTAACTGGCTAGACGGGACGCCGAGGGCACACTTGTCTGGGTTTAGCTTGATCTTGTAGCGATGAGCATCTTGGCCTCCCTGGCCTTGATTACTATATTGTCAACATAGACTTGGATGTTGCGACCGACCTGGTCCTTCAAACATGCTTGCATGCATCTCTGGTATGTGGCACCTGCGTTCTTCAGCCCGTGTAGCAGAATACCCCAAACGACGTGATGAACGCTGTTTTATCCTAGTCTTAGACCTTCAGCCGAATCTGGTTGTAACCTGAGTAGGCGTCGAGGATGGAGAGTTTCTCGCATCCTGTAGTCTACGGTAGAGGGAAGTGGTCCTTGGGACAATGCTTGTTGATCGATGTGAAGTCCATGCACATCCGCAGGATGTCCGTTTCCTTTTTCGGCACCAGCACGGTGTTGGCCAGCCACTCGCTCTCTTTGATTTCCCTAATGATTTTGGCATCAAGCAGTCAGATGACTTTGATTCCAACGGGTTCGGCTCTTGGCTCGGATAGTCGACAAATCGACTGCTTGACTGGCTTCGCATCTGGAAACACATTGAGTGCATGCTCGGCTAATTCCCTGGGAACTCCTGGCATGTCCGCAAGACACCAGGCGAAAATTTCCCAGCGCTCATGGAGGAATTCGACGAGCGAACTTTCCTATGCTGGACTCAGGTCATTGGCAATCAGCGGCATCTTGGAGGCATCCATTGGGTGGACCTGCACCTTTTTTGTGTTGACTGTGGAGTCGAATGACATATCGGGTGCGTTTTTCCTGGTGACTGGGGGTGCCCCATTTTCTGTCACCTCTCTGAGCCTTGTGAGCTCCTTCGGCATGCTGGACGACTGGGAGATTCTGTTGAAGTCTCTGTCGCAGTGGTCGGACCTGGTGAAGCTTCCTTTGACGGTGATGACGCCCCATGTCCTGGCATCTTCAGTAGCACGTATGCATAGTGCGGTACTGCCAAGAATCTTGCGAATGCCACACGCCCGAGGATGGCGTGGTACTATGATGGCCAATCCACCACCTCGAATTCTAGCCGCTCGCGCCTGAAGTTTTTAGGCTGGCCAAAGATGACGTCGAGCCATATCTTGCCTAGGGGCTATATGCCCTTCCATGGGACTATGCCCTCGAACGTCGTGTCTGATTGCTCTAGGCTGCACAGCGGGATCCCCATTGCTGCGAGTGTCCTGGCGAACATCAGATTGATGCGGCGGCCACCATTCCTGAAGACACGTCTCATTTCGAATCCCCCTATCTGGGCCTCGAGCACCAGGGCAGCATGACCTGGGCGAGGGATCTGGCGTGGGTGATCCGAACGATCGAACATGATGCAGGATCTGAGCCACTGAGGTACTCAGGTATGTCTGGTGGAGATGTTACGGCCAAGCTTACTTGGCGGGTGATTTTCTTCTACACCTGGTTGGTTGGGCGTCCCTTATAGATCATCAGGGACCATTTTAGCGGAGGGTACCCGTCTGCGCCATTGTTTGGAGCTGGTGCGACCAGCGGCTGGGATGGTCCGCCAGGTGGTGGCGGAGAAGCTTCGTGGGCGATGGTACCTGGTGTGGGTCCGAATCCAGGGTTCACGGTCTGGCGCCACATCTAGGTAAATCCTTCATTGAGCTTCTGGAACTCTCAGCAGTCCTTGAGCATGTGCTGGCCTTTTTCTTACCATCTTGTTTGTTGATGTAGAAGTGGATGGTGCAGAGACCAGACAGCTTGTCTTATGCCGAAGGCTCGTCGTCGCGGTTGCGATGTTTCCACGTTTGCATGGCTCGTCGGCCATCGCGGTAGTTGCTGCTGCGGTATCCACTGTTGCGGTTTCCGTTGTCGCGTCGATCGGCGTATCCAGCCGCAACCAAGTCGACTTCGTCGTGATCGTCGTAGACGCGCGATCTTCTATTTCTATGGCATATGAACCTATGGCCGTAGTCGTTTTCGTCATCCGAATGCGCTCGGTTGACGGAATCCTCGCCATCTGCCCATCGACTAGCGATGTCCATGAGGTGGTCAAGTGTCTTGGGCTTGACGCGCCCAAGTTCCTCCTTGAAATCCGGGCGCCTGGCACCTTCCTTGAAGGAGTCGATTGCTCTTTCCTCGGAGATGTGCGTGGCGGAGTTCTTGATGTGGGACCACATTAATATGTATGAGCGGATGGACTCGTTTTCCCGTTGGGTATAGGACTGTAGCTCTTTGATTGAGGCTGGCCTCTTGCTTGTTCCCTTGAAGTTGCGGATGAAGTTGTACGCCAGCTCTTCCTAGCTTCGGATGGAGCCAGAGGATAGGCCGCTGAGCCAGACTGTGGCCGCTCCTATCAGCTGCAGCTGAAGGCATTATAAGGCGGTGTTATTTTTTCCATCGTGGAGCTTAACCGACGATAGGTGATCATCGAGCCAAGCCTTTGGCTCCTGCGTGCCATCAAACTTCAGATTGTCCGAAGGGAGCTTGAAATTTTTCGGCATCCGCGTTCTCCGAACGAATCTGCTGAAGCATCTGGCTCCGCACAGCTCTCTGTCATCCTCCTCTTCGAACTTAGTTGAGCACGCACGTTTAGCACGTGCTTTGTCAATGTTGCATTGGGTGATCTTGTTGCGAGCATCATAGTTGATGATGCGGCACCGTGGGCTATTGCAGTGCGGGTGCGGTGACCCAGCATACTACTACATGTGTAGTACACTATAGTCGTTGACATGACATCCACAGAACACCATTCCGTAAATATCACATCCATCAGAGTGGTACAACAGAAACATTGCGGGTCCATATTACAAAAGTACACACATTATTATTATTATAATACCGGAAGTTCAAGACTTCCAAAAGATCCAACTTACAAACCAAAATATAAAGTGTTCAGCGGAAATTTAAAAGTAGCAACTCCGACTAGGAGTGGGGCTCAACAGCTTATTCTATAGAGTTCATGTTGCTCGGCCCCATTAGTTACTACTAACTAGACACTTAAGTGGACTCGTTCTCATCGACACCGTAGCGGATCTCGTTGTCGATGCCTTCAACTCCTCCGGATAGATCAGGTTCCTCGTAGAACACGTCTTCTTGGCATTTGGCTACATACATTGGCACGTCTTCAGGATCCTCAGAGTCTAAGCAAGGGATCAAAGGAAAGAATGAGTAACAGCGTTACCCAACAAGTTCATTATATGCAAGGTGGGAAGTTTGATGCTCTAACTACCACCTCGAATTATAAATCCTTGGCACTATGTAGTTTTTGTAAATCTTTCTTCAAACGTTGATTTTATTCTGAAAAACTATGACAATCAGCCTTCACAGGTTGACCAGAACTTTCATGGATTTCCTTTCCTGCCGCGTTCGTAGCTCCTTCCCGGAACGGGGAGTAACAAGTTACAGTTCTTACACTTTGAAGAGGTGCGTTACTTTACCCATGAGAGATCAACTCCTTGTTGCACAACCGGGCGTACTTTCCTGTCCACAATTCCATGATGTGGGGCCCAGTAGTTGGTCCAAGCCAATCACTACCCCCTTCGCGACCCCGCATGCCTCCTTGATGTACACCATGCCCACATAATGAATTACGACAATGGTTTGTACAAACCGTTAAATGCCAGAACTATCATGGGATGATGAGGGTTCCCACCCAAATGCTGCATATCCTCTACGAATTACCAATCAATATGCACGCTACGAGGATAACAGCCATGACCTGCACATCCGGCTTCATGCGAGAGGTAGAAGATACAGCTGACTTCTCTGTCCCATTCCAAATCTCATGGCTAACGCGTAATATACGGCGCTAGAATCATTGATGCGGGGATATTAAGTCCCTACTTGATCATCATTATTGCAATTAGAACTCTAAGTTCTATTGCTCCATTATATCAGCACTTAGGATGATATCTATGATTTCTTTATTTATGAAAATAATATTTTCTTTCTTTTATAGCATATATAATAACAAACAATTTGCAAATACTTTGATAAAGACTCTTCAAAGGACATGAGCAAGTGATGAACTTTCCTTGTGATGGCAAGGTCGTGAAGTCTGATGCTTGCACTGGACCTTGAGCTTCTAGTTCTACAAAAACATCATTATTGTCTGGTAAGGACAATATTTAAAGAAGCAAAATGATTATGCAAGTAATGTAATGCATTATTTAATTCTATATGCATTTTCCCTATATAAGGTGCCCTTTTAATAAAGGATTTATAAATATTTTTTTTAATATTTATTGCATATATTGAATTATTTTATTTAATTACCCTTCTTATTTGACTTTTATTGATTTAATAATTCTTTTAGGAATTATTAATTATACATTAAATTTATTACTAAATATTTATTTATTATTTTTCAAAAATACTATAATATTAATAAATAATGAAAGTGATTTTTATTTATTTTTATCACCTTTCAATAATTTTGTAAAATTCCATAAGGAATATATAAATTACAAATTTCTTATAAAATTTAAATGTCCAAAATTTTATATCTTATTTTATTTGGACAGAGTGGATTATTGTGAATCCAAAAATATTTTATTTATAATTTTTGGACTTTTATTTTAGTTTCTATAATTTTATTGAGGTCAGGGGCATTTTGGTCTTTTCTAATTGATAAAAAAAATTATTAAATAACTTGGGCTGGCCCCTTGGGCTTATTGGGCCAGGGTCAAAAGATTACCCCGAAGGGTTTTGGCCCACCTAGCCCATTCTCTGTGCCTCCTTCTCTCCCTCGACCTTATCCTCTCCTCCTCTGACTCGACCCCGTGGCCGGCGTTGCCGCCACCGTCGATTCCTGCCATCATGGGCCGTTCTAGCCACCGCCCTGGTGCGACTTAGGGTTGTCGACGATGCTCGTTCGTTCTATCCACTTGTATTTGACTCCGGGGCTTCCCCGTGGTCAATTCCACCCCATTCCCGAACCCTAGTGTTCGGAAAAGGTGTTGTTGTCGCCGCCACGATCCCGCCTGCGGTGGTGTGCTGGTCTCATGCGCTGCTGCGGCCGCCGCCATGGCAGGTGCATGTTCCAGCGCCCCTCTGGGTGCTCCCTGTCTGCCGGGTTAAATGGCCACTCGCTTCCTCTTCGATTTTATCAGCGAGGACCTCGGGTAAGTTGTCTCTGTGGTGTTTGTCCATGCTACTGCCATGATTCTCTCTGTGTGTATCTAGTGGCTTCTCATGCCGAGTGACTATGTGCTGATTGGGTTCATCTCTGGATTAGGCTTCTTGCTCTGATTAGGGTTCATAACCCCCTGTTGATCATATCTATGATGCTTTAGATCTAGTGTTGATCATATCTGATCATGGGAAATGATTGTCTGCTGTGGTTAATGATTGTTAGTGGCTTTGATGATGCTAGTTTCCTGTCAGATGTATTCTAGTGGTAATCCACCATGATCCATGCTAGTGTTTCAATGAAATCCTTGATTGGATTATGTTGTTGATCTAAGAGTTTACTCTACTGTCAGAATGCTTATACTGACAGTAGTTTCTCTCAGTAGTTGCTTACTACAATTATAATATTGGCTTCTATGAGATTATACTCACTGAATCAAATCATTACCTATAATGATTTCTGTGGATGTATAGATGAATTTAAGGTTGATTCATGGCACTTGGCTTCAAGAAAATGATATTTATTGGTTTGTCCCCTTTTATCTGTGGAAACTAAGTAAAGATTGGTTTTAGCTCATTAAGAACTTGTCCTTGTGATACCATTGTATTCTGGCACACAAGTGATTGGGTTTTTATTTCTGGGCATAGCTTGATAATGCTTGTGATTAGAACTGATAAGATGATATGGAAGCTTTTATTAACTTTCCTGCCTATGATGTTGGTCTGAGGCTCTAGGATGTAATTCCTAGTTAGTTGAGTATTAGTTTGTTTGAAACTTGTAAGATTAGAGGTGCTACTCTCTCTGAGAGATGTGCCCTGATCTGATAAGATCAAATGAAAATGATCTAAGTTGCAAAAATAACACTGAACCCAGTGATGCTGGTCTGAGGGTTTAGTGCTTGTGGTTGAGCTTGATTTCTTATCCTTATACTTGAAATCTCTAGGATAGATGCACTCCTCTTGGCTGATTATTGAGAGATCATCTCATAAAGCAACACATGCTTTTGTTTAGATAATATGATGAAATAATGTGATGGTTTTATGAGGTTCACCACATATTCTGATGTGGATGTAGTAGATTGATGATGATCTTGATCTTGATCTGGATCTTGATATTGATATTGATTTGCTTTTGTTGTGCTCCTGAGCTTGCTCTTGAGCTTGCCTGCTCCTCCTAGCTCCTGGGCTTGACCTTGCTGTCCACCAGATTCATCCCCCTCCTTATGTCACCATCTAGGTGATGTTTGGGTTGATATGGGTGGTTTGGTTTGGCTACTGTTCTTGGTTTGGCTACTGTCTACACTTGCTGTTCTTATGTGATGTATAGTGGAGTGATGCACTAGTGCTTTCCCCATGGCTGTGCTGTGGTTTTGTGATATTTGGCTGTGCTTGTGAGGTCGACAGCACACCCTTTGCATGTTGGTGTGTGTCCAGCTTGTGTGCCTGCTATGCACTTGTGGATAGGTTCAAAATTTTTGAACTTACCATTACCAGCTTACTTTCACCTGGTAGGTGAATTGATCCTTTTGGCTGTAATTTGCATTCTGGCTTTGAATTTATGAAAGGTGAAATCTTTCATATTGGTGAAACTTGCCCCTTTTTAACATTTCTCAATGATGAGTTTGTCAAGTTCACCTCACTGACATATCTGAGAGAAATATACTAACACTAATCTTATTTTGTTTTCTATTTAATCTTTGTTTTGCAGGTACAAAGATAAGCATGAAGATTTAGTGTAGTTTTAGATATAGGATAGTTAGTAGATATACAAATGTAATTTTCTTATTCTTTTGTAATTTTTCTTTTTTAATTCTTGTCATCTTTATTTGGTTCATTTGTAATAAAGATTCTATATTTATTAATAAAGAATATTCTTATTCTTTAGTCTTTTGTAAATTGTGAAGTTTGGAATAACTTTAGTAAGTTCATTCTTTGTAACTTGTTTATGTATATAAAATGAATTTCATATACAATATTGTTTTTAGATAAGATTTAAGTTATAATACTTTTCTGTTAATTAATTTAAGATTCAAATCTTATATCAAAATCATTTAAATTAAAACACTTAAGTTTTAAAAATCCAAACTCATTTCAAAACACACATAATTCCTTTAAGATCATATCAAAGTTTATAGCAATCCTCCTTTAAGACTAAACCTAATCTCAAAGTAAGAAAGAAACATTGATCACTCAAGGTTTTTATTTGGCGAAAATTTTACTCACATTTTCACAAATGAATGCATGCAACAATTCATATTCCTAAATCTACCCTTCGTTAGATCCTATATACTGGGATGTTACACCGGGGCAGGTCGTGCTCCTCCTCCTCAGATGAGGGTATGCGGCTTCGAGTGAACTTGACCGCAACTTTTTTCTTCGGCTCCACATGAGTTTCGTCGTGGAGCGCAGCTCCGACGAGTCTGAGCCTTCTAGTGCAGACTTATGCATTGCGTTTTTTGGGTCGCCCACTGGTAGGGCTGGAATTCAAGCCGAGCTGAGCCAACTCGGCTCGACTCGATAAAGCTCGTTCAACTAATGAGTTAGCTCGACTCTGCTCGTTTATTGAACGATCTCATATTTGAAACTCGGCTCGACTCGGTAAACTCACGAATAGCTCGCGAGAAGCTCGTTTAGATTATTATAAGTTATGAATATGTGCATATATAAGAAAAACTAATAATTATTCTACTAATTTGAAACTAGAACAACAATAGTACTTCCATAATAACACGAAGGAAGATCAATAAAAAATATAGTAACTTTACACCATTACAGGTTCAAGGAACATTCATAGTATGGTACATATCTATGAAAAATTTCAAACTCTATATTTGAACGAGTTTAACGAGCTAAATGAGTAGCTCACGAGTAGCTCATTTATCTTGGGTGAAAAAACAAGATCAAATCAAAAACTTGGCTCGACTCGTTAGACACCGAGTTCAAGCCGAGTCGAGCTGTGTCACGAGTTACTCATTTAGCTTGCGTGTTTCGAGTTATAATTCCAGCCCTACCCACCGGAGGTGGGTTGGACGCGAGATAGGTGGTGGCCGCCATGATCGCAGCCTATGACGTCTTCGCCATGATGTTGCCATGTGAGTCCATTATCATGAAGGACATGTTGAGAGCGCGGGTGACGTCGCGTCGCGTGGCGGGCTCCATGTGCTCCATGCGGGAGCGATACTTGTTGGCGTTGTTACCATGTGAAGTGGAGCCGCCAGCAGCGAAGAGCGTAGCTCGCCGTGTGTTGGACTCCACAGCTGCCTTCTGAAGCTTTTCAAGCTCCTCCATCAGCTTCAACAGCTGGTTGTGGGCGTCGATTAGGAGGAGGTGGTAGGCCATCAGCAGATCTCGGGAGGCATCCACATGTAGGATTTTTTTCCTGTCATGGTTTGGCGTGCTTCGCGCCACCCTTCCTCATTGAGGTTGATCTGGTTGTAGGCGTGACCGTCGCCTTTGTTGGCTCTGTTGGGCGGTACTCCCCTATTTCCTCTTTTAGTATAGCATTACGATCAAAGTCATAGAGTTTATATTGGTATAACATCATACAAAGTAATCTTAATCCTTAGACCATGAGATCATGTCAAACACTAACACTAGAAGAGTATCTTGATAACATCAAACGTCACACCATAACAGGGTGATTATAAAGATTGGTTCAGTACTAATAAAGTGTTATGTTGAGGCCCAAGGATCAAGAGTGGAATTTGAACATCCCGATGACGGATAGATATACTCCGGGCCCTCTCGGTGATATCACATTGGTTATCTTGCAAGCAAGTGATTTGATCACTAGAATGTTATATCACGGGAACGAGAAAAGAGTACATGTCAGTAACGACATCAAACTAGGTATGGAGATACCGATGATCAAATATCGTACATGTAAATATCGCGAGACAAAGGTATTAAGATTTTAGCGTAAAAGGTTCTCACGATCACAAGAAAGTCATCGTTGAATGTGTGGGAGTCAGTAAGGATCTCCAGGTCCCGTTTCTGATTATTGATCCGAGAGGGGTCTCGATCATGTCCACATTATTCATGAACCATAGGGTGACACACTTAAGAGACACCGACACCATTTGGAACAAATAGTTTCATGCTGAAAAGATTAACAAAGAACGTGAATTTATTTCACTAGACAGCAAAACTGTTTTTGGGTGAAATTGCTGAAAGTGTTTCTGCATGTGAAATGAAATACTAGCAAGGAGTTATATGTGAATGTTTTCCCATTATGGTAATTGAAAAATTATCTATAAATTAAAGGAGTTTTGTTTAAAGAGAGATTGCATTAAATTTGGTGGAAATTTAATGGGAATTTTGAGTGGGATTTTGAGTGGACATGTGAAGGGACATTTTTGTTAGTGGAGCTTCCATCCACATGAATGGAGGAGGGGAGGGGTCATCCCCCATGAGCCGGCCACCGCCTTGGGGTTCCCCTCCCTCCTATATAAATCCCCCCTCTCCCTCTCCCTCTCTCTCACTCACACATCCTCGTGAAGGATCTCTCTCCCCCTCTAGTTTATCCCCCATGGTCTCAGACTAGCGAGATACATGTTCCCGGTGGATTTTCGGCAAGAAAGAGTTGTTGCTTCTGCTACATCGCTAGAGAAATGAGGCGGAGGTTGCTCGGTGGCTTGGACGTGTGTGCGAGCACGGATGCGCCGCTGATTTGCGGTGCTAGGACTTCCTCTCGATCTTGAGATTGGCAAGCGTTCGTCTACATCATCCACGAGTACAACCTCGTTAAGCTTAGTCGGCCTTCAAGGGTATGTTCTCTATGGATGTATATCCGCCCGTTGCTTGTATCTAGTAGATAGATCTTGGTACATAGTTGTTCCCATCGTAGGAATTTTTTGTTTTCTATGCTGCGAACCCTACACATATGTAGATTTCGCGGCACGGTCTGCTGCTGCCGCAACTTTCAGATCTGGAACCGTAGGTTCCTTCATCGAAGGGGGGCGCTGTAACATCCCAAATTTCATCAAATCCAAAACATCATGATTGCATTCATATTATCATGGCATGTTTACATTGCACAAAAAATTTCAAAGTTTAAACCCTAGCAAAACCCTATATTTTACCCCTTTTATATTACATGTATGGGGCATATTTTTTTATTTCACTGCCCCAAAATGTTTTGGAGTGATTTTTTGTGTTTGACACACTTTTAAACACTAGGACCACATCTCAAAATTATGGTGAAAGTTTGAAAAGATTTGGATTTGATTTGGTTATTCAAATCCTATTTTGAAAATCAAAACTGAAATAGAAAAAGGCAAAAGGAAAAAAATAGAACCCAACCAGCCATCTGGCCAGGCCCAACTAGCAGCCCAGCAAGCCTGAAGGGTTTTGCAGCATAGTAAATTAAAAAAATTCTTACGGATGCGAACAAGAAAGCCAAGATCTAATCTAGGAGATGCAATCAACGAGAGAGATAGATGAGATCTTCATACCCTTGAAGAAATCGCACAACGGAAACGTTCAACAGAACGTGGTTGATGTAGTCGTACTAGCCGTCTCCTCCTCGCGATCCGATCCGATCCGATCCTACGCCGCAAGTGGTGGCGCTTCCGAGAGATGCACATGTATAGTGTCGCGACGTATCCTCCTTCCTTGGTCCAGCAAGTATGGTGGAGAGATAGATTGGATCTGCAGCACGACGGCGTGGTGCTTATTGTGGAGAATTTCTGCGGCAGGGCTTCGCCTACGAGCAGTCAGGAGAGAGAGAGGAAGGGCAGTAGTTGGCGGCTAGGGTTGGAGAGGTGGGAGAGGGGGAGGGTGCGCCCCTGCCATCCTTATATAGAGGGGTGGCCGGCCCCCTTGGCCCCTCCTCCAATCCCTAGGGCGGCGGCCCCAAGGGTGGAGTGGGGGGCAAGTTTCCCCCTTCCTTCTAGAAGGCTCCCCTAGGGTTTCCCCTAGCGCTGGCCGGCTGGGCCTTGGTGGCCTTGTGCCCATGGCCCAAAGTGTCTAGGGAACTTCCCCTTGGGCCCACGCAGGCCTCCGACAAGTGGGCCCATGTTGTTCCCACTCCGGAACCTTCTAGAACCTTCCGATACAATACCGATAAACTCCGAAACAATTCTGAAATCCAAAAACTGCTTTCCTTTATATGAATCTTATTCTCCGGACCATTCCGTAACCTCTCGTGATGTCCTGGATCTCATCCGAGACTCCGAACAAAAAAAAACTCATAAACCAATTATCCATTCTATCCTAGCGTCGATGCACGTTAAGTGTGTGACCCTACGGGTTCGAGAATATGCAGACATGATCTTCTATCAATAATCAACAACGGGATCTGGAAACCCATATTGAATCCCACATATTCATCGATGATCATATCGGATGAACCATGATGCCAGGATTCAATTAATCCCATATATGTATTCCCTTCGTCACGCGATATTTAACTTGCCCGAGATTCGATCGTTGGTATCGGCATACCTAGTTCAATCTCGTTCACAGCAAGTACTTTACTCGTTCCATAATCCTATATCACATTGCGATTAACTCCTTAACCACGTGCTTGAAAGCAGTGTTGATATCGATTACCGAGTGGGCCCGAAGTATATCTCTTCGACTCGGGAAGGACAAATTCCATCTCGATACATACAACCCAACAAATACTTTCCGATCACCTGAGAGACACCTTTATGATCACCCTCACATAGGATGACGTTTGATGACCTCAAAGCTTTCTTCCGATACCAGGGAGTTGTATTATCTCATGGTCTAAGGAATACAATACTTGACATAGGAAAAAGCTTCGCAAAGATAAACACGATGACACGATCTAATTGCTCTGCTTAATTTGGGTTTGTCCAGCATATCATTCTCCTAATGACATGATATCATTATTAATTGACAACTCATGTCTATGGTTAGGAAACCTTAACCATCATTAATCAATGAGCTAGTCCATAGAGGCGTACTAGGGACACGGTGTTGTTCATAAACCACACAAGTATCAAAGTTTCCGCTTAATACAATTCTAGCATGGAATATAAACTTTATCATGAACAAGAATTATAATAATAACATCTTTATTATTGCCTCTAGGGCATAATTCGAACAGTCTCCCACTTGCACTAGAGTCAATAATCTAGTTTATATCTAGCAACAATCTAACACCCATGGCATTAAGGTGCTGATCATGTTTTGCTCGTCGAAGAGGTTTAGTCAACGGATCTGCGACATTCAGATCCGTATGTACTTTGCTAATCTTCAGATCTCCATCTTCTATATAATCTCGAATTATATGAAAACGGCGTATGATGTGCTTGGTCTTTGGATGATATCTTTGTTCCTTTCTTGCTATGGCGCTATGGATTGTCGCACAATATCTCTAGTGGGTCCAAGGCACTTGGAACCACACCAAGCTCAGTGATGAAGTTCCTTATCCAAACTCCTTCACTTGACGCTTCTAAAGCAGCCATGGATTCCGCTTCTGTTGTAGATCCCGCAATCACTCTTTGCTTGCAGCTTCTCCAGCTCACAACTCCACCATTCAAAATATAAACGTATCCTGTCTGAGATTTAGAATCATCCGGGTCAGTGTCGAAACCAGCATCGACGTAACCTTTTACGACGAGCTGCTCATCACCTCCATAGACCAAGAACATTTCTTTAGTCCTATTTAAATACTTTAGGATGTTCTATACGGTTGTCCAGTGTTCCACTCCTGGATCACTTTGGTATCTGCTCGTCAAACTAAGAGCATTGGACACATCCGGTCTAGTACATAGCATGGCATACATGATAGAACCTATGACCGAGGCATATAGCACTTTGCTCATAGTATCTCTATCGTTTACCATAGCCGGACACTGAGCCTTGCTCAATATCTTACCTGACAACATGGGCAACGAACCTTTCTTTGCTTTATCCATTCTGAACCTTTTCAGAACTTTGTCTTGATATGTACTTTGCCTTAAAGCTATTAGGAGTCTTTGTCTATCTCTATAGATTTTGATGCCTAATATATAAGCAGCTTCTCCTAGGTCTTTCATTGAAAAACATTTATTCAAATAACTCTTCACATCGTTAAGCATACCAATGTCATTTCCAATAATCAATATGTCATCCACATATAGTACTAAAAATTTCACCGAGCTCCCACTCACTTTCTTGTAGATACAAGCTTCGTAGCAATTTGGAACAAATCCAAAACTCTTGATCAAAACGAAGGTTCCAACTCCGAGATGCTTGCTTCAGTCCATAAATGGAACACTGAAGTTTGCACACCTTATTAGCATCCTTAAGATCGACAAAACCTTCAGGCTGCATCATATACAACTCTTCATCAATGTTGCAATTGAGGAACACAGTCTTGACATCCATCTGCCATATTTCATAATCATGAAATGCAGCAATTGCTAATAAAATCCGAATGGACTTAAACATTGCTGCGAGAGAGAAAGTCTCATCGTAGTCAACACCTTGAACTTGCCGAAACCCTTTTGCGACAAGCCGAGCTTTATAGTCAGTAACATTACCATCCGCATCCGTTTTCTTCTTGAAAATCCATTTGCATTCAGCGGCCTTACGGTCGCTAGGAGGGTCCACCAAAGTCCATACTTGGTTTGCGCTCATGGATCCTAATTCGGATTTCATGGCCTCTAGCCATTTCTCAGAGTTTGGGCTCATCATTGCTTCCTCATAATTCGCAGGTTCACTATTGTCTAACAACAAGACGGTTGAGACAGGGTTGCCGTACCATTCAGGAGTGGCACGTGACCTGGTCGACCTGCGAAGTTCAGTAGTAGCATCGTTCAAAGTTTCATGATCATCGTCATTAGCTTCCTCTTTTGTTGGTGGAGATGGCACTGGAACAATTTTAGGTGCTGCGCTACTCTCCAACTCGAGAGAAGATTCAATAACCTTGTCTAGCTCTACCTTTCTCTCACTCACTTCTTTCGAGAGAAACTCCTTCTCAAGAAAGGATCCGTTCAATGCAACAAACACTTTTCCTTTGGATCTGTGGTAGAAGGTATACCCAATCGTTTCCTTAGGGTATCCTATGAAGACGTATTTCTCCGCTTTGGGTTCGAGCTTGTCCGGCATCAACTTCTTGACGTAAGCTTCTGTAACATCCCTAAAATCATGTTTTCAAGGATTGCATCTCATCCATGCATGCATAATCATTTAGGGATCATTTTCAAAGTCATTTCAAAGAAACAGAAACTTTGGCTGCTATTATTTCATGTGGACAAGCTTTGAATCCAATGCTACTCTATAGTGAGAGAATATTTGTTTTAAAATCATTGTTGTGTGTTCATAGGATTGTTTGATGAGTTCCAAGGCTTGGAAAAAATTTCCAAAACAAATATGGTTTTAAAACCATTTTTAAATGTTCTTTAATCCTTGTGCTAAGGCACTGTTTATTTTGAAATTTCAAAAGGAACCAAACAAGTCCAGCAAGGCAGCTTGGTTTTATGCCCAAAAATATTAAGGTTTCACTTTACAAAAGTCCAGAAATATTTGGAATTCAAATGCTTTTGAATTTAGTTGAAAAGGATTCCTAAAAATCGTTTTAGAAAAAGAAAAAGAATTGGGAAACAGAACTGGGCCTGACGCCACTTGTTCAGCCCAATAGCCAAAGCAGCCCACCCGGGCCACTCCTCTCTATGCCTTTCCCCACCCGCGAAGAACCTACCCCCCAGCCACTGATCGATGGGCCCCGTCCACGTCATCGTCATCTTCCCCAAATCCCGCGCAAGAACACGTCGCCGCTGCCATTGCTGTCGTTAATAGCGCGGCGTAATTGCCATTGATTCAACAAGCATTTCCTGCCAAGCCTCTACCTACTTAAACCTCTCCGCACCGCGAGTCTTTCCCCTCACTCGTCACACTCTCTCCGCCACCGGGCTGCCCACAATTCAGTCTACAAAGCCGCTGTCCGAGCAACTCCGGCGAGACATTGCGGTGAGCTCCGTCCACCCCACTCTGTCTCGTTCACTCTATCATGATTCCCTTCCTCACGCGACTCATGTCATGCCTTTGTTTTGTCTGCTCGTGACCTAGGTCGACGGATTCGACAACCACCGCAAGTGCCCGACGCCTCTCTCATCTCCGGTGAGAAATCACGGTAATCTCCGAGCGCCCCTTGCCTTCTCCTCGATACTATCATGCTCGCCGTGACCTTGCGCACCTCCTGATACATCTGTTTTGTGCTAGGTCGGTTCAAATCTTCGGCAACGTCGACGTCTGCAAGCACCCGACGCCGCGCACAACTCCGACAAGCCCCAGCGACCTCCATGGTGCGCCCCTGTCCCTCCCTCGACCACCTTGAGCACCGCAGCAACCATGCAAACCCAGTAAGCATCCCCACTCCTCCCCACGCGACCTAAATCACCGGCAACGTCGCTGACAGAGCGCCGCCGCCGCGCCACCGTCGCCAGCGCCGCTAATCCTTGGTTGTTTGATCGCGAGCCGTTATATCTAGATCTAACGCGTGAGATAGAATCACTTAATGAAGCGGTATGTTTAGATCTGGACCGTGCGCAGTCACTTTAATCCAACGGATCTTATCGATCGATCCGTGCGAACCGGTATGGGCCAATCAGAACACGCCGCATGGCTAGGGTTTAGATTTAAAAACAGAATTTATATCTATTTGTGATTTAAACTTATAAAATTCATAACTTTTGATCCCCACGTTCAAATTTTGCAAACTTTATATCATTGGAATCAGGATAGAAAATCCTATCTGTTTATGCAATGTGTTTAATGTTTTTCCTCTGTAAAAATGGTTATTTTTGCAGAGACATTTGTAGGCTTAATTTGAGTATAGAAATTATTTGAAAAATGTTTTAAAGATCAATAAAGTTTATTTTGTGTATCTTGGTCTTGTTTATGTTTCAGTACATTACCCTTGTCTTGTTTGGTGTAGAAAAACCATCACATGGCATTTGCATGCATTCATATATTTTTGTTTGTATAAGTTGTTATGTGATTTTGGTGCCATTATTTTATGTGTAGATTTTGGTGCTAATAGTGATTGTGGTTGTGAAGACTGTTTCTACTCCCCAAACTACCAAGGCAAGTGGTGCTTCATGATTTTATTCCTATATTTTTCAACTATGCACTAGAAATATTTTGTATAGGACTTGCATGAATATTTTGATAAGTATCTATATGTTATGCTTGGGAAATCCTAGTAGTTGTAGAATTGTTAGAAATTTCTCAAAGTTAAGATGCTTACCATTGCCATGCTTAGCCTAGCTAGTAGCAACCAAGGGTGGTTATATATTCATGCTATGTGAAATATTTCTAAGTCTTTGACTTGTGTTTTTGATAGGGCAAAGGTATCCGATCTTTCGATGAGATGGCGATAATCGATTTGGTGGAGTTCGAGCTTGACGATCCGACTACACGTGCGAGCACGAGCGCCAATGCAATCGCTAGGCCAATCTCCTGGAAGTTACCGATCCTGCGGGAACACGATCAGCCTGACCAGCGAGGGTCTTAATTCCTACCTGAAATCGAGAACAAGTAAGAACTAATATTGCAATCAAGATATTGCGGATTAAGATGAAAGCTTTATTGAAAAGGTGGGATCCTGAATAGGTGCGAAGTACAAGAGTCCTCTACGACGCTCGAGCCTTAGCGAAGTTGCTATGATGGCTAACTTAATGTCTGAACAAAATCCGAGTCTAGGGTGACGGCTATGGGGAGTATTTAAGGGCAAAAAGGTGGGGTTTCGGCCATCCATGGAAGTGATGGCCGAATCCAACCCTAGAAGTCCCTTTCCCCTCAAATACGGACTCTAAAAAGTGGCTAATTAAAATCCTGCGAAAATTACATGGGCCTGGCCCAAAATAAAAGGTGTCGCAGCACCATATTAAGGTATGGACGAATTCGTGAAGTATTGATCTTGAATATTTCGTCCAAGCCTTCTTTCTTCATTATGGTGGCCTCAAAGTTCTGAAATCTTCATCCGTGGCCTTCTCTTGGATCATCACACGCTCGCTGCCATCTCCATGCATGGCCATTCTCCAATGCTTGTCCCTCTCATCCATGCTTGGTCCATCATTCCTAAGAGTAAGAAATACATCTGATTTAGGCAGCATCATATTCTCATGTATGTGAGGAATAGTTCCAAGAAACGAAAGTACCTGATAGTTAAGTTGTTTGGCACGAGATCTTGTGATGGGTCCTTGTATGTGTGTAGCTGTAGATACAACGGTTGTATCAATAGAAGGGATGTCCACAATAGTTTTTGCTTAATAAAACAACTAAGTGAATGAAACACCTGGGTGGAATGGAAAGAATGGTTTGTGTTGAGTGGTTACACAAGGCCCATTTCTATGGTTTACCTTGTGTATCTCACTTGTGGAAAGCCACCCAGGAACAAAGGGATTTGAGATGCCAAATGGTAAGAAGCTTCTAGTGCAGCCACATGGCATTATGGGCTCTGCCTGGATCATATAGGTGGTAATAACTTAGCCATTTGGACAGTTGGTGGTAGTGGGATGATAGGATTGGAGCGCGTCCATTTGGTTTAAGGGAAGGCTTCTGAAAGGTCCTGTCTTGGTGAAAATCAGGTCTTGTGGGGAAAGTGCACAACCTCTGCAGATGGAAGAATCTAAGTACTTAGCCATGTCCCTGGTATAGGACAACTTGAGCATCAAGACATGGAAGCTATCAAGAATCTCCTCATCCCAATTTCTAAGTTAAAACTTGTGGTTGAACAAGGGTCAAGGTTCACCGATGTCTATTGGTGATTCCTTGGGAAAGTTTTGTCAAAGAAAAACTTAGTGTTTTCAACTAATAGATAAAACCTATTTTGAGAAAAGCAAGCCTAAGCTACACTTAGCAAAATTCATATAGTATTTAGATGTTAATATTCTACTAAGGTATCACTTGCCAATACTATTCCAATGTATTGACCCACTGTGGCTATATCTTGTGATGTTGCAGGTTATTCTGATGATGATTAGGGGTTATGAGTCTACACTCAACATGCTTGCCTGTGGCACATGAAGATGAAGACTTATTTATCTTATTCTATGTTTGAACTCTTGTATTAGGCCTATGGCCATGGAGTTTGTAAAAGACTATGTTTGTCTCTGGAATGATATATAATAATGACCTTTGTTTCTGTGTACTTCATCTTAAACTGTTGATGCTAGCATTGATCCAGGGACTAGCATTTCAATCATAGGGATCCTTACCTTTATCAGATGGTATCAGAGCACTGTGTTGCTTGTAGGATTATGACCCTACGATTGGATTAGAAACCACTAAGGAAAAATTCTTCAACAACTTCCGCACTTGTATTATTCTTCTCGTAAACTTTTCTAATCTTCTTTCTCATCTCTATTGATAGAAGGATGCTTTGATAGCCTTTAGACTAGAGAGTGAAAGATGTAATGTGCCTTGTTAGTTGGACCACCACACTTATGATTGTATTTCCAAAATTTTGACTAACTTATATGGAATCTAGGATGCTTATAATATGTATACCATGACTTGTGTGTTTGTTTGTCAATGATATGCTTGTGATACTTGTCTTGTGTATTTCTAGTGATGTTGTTTCTAACTTTCTCTATCTTATAAAATAGATGCCTAATGTTACTATCAGCACGGCTGAAGAATTCAAGGGAACTCGTTTTGGCACTCGTCTTATCGAGCTCACTAGCATGCTCAATCTTCCTCTTCCTAGCATCATGGTGCTTCCCCTTACCATGTTTGAGAGGAAGGACCTTTGGAGCTTCAAGGTTAATCAGCCAGGACGCCAGAGTGAGACTACTATGGAGGCAATCATCTTCAAGTTTATGCATGATGACAGGGAGAGAGGCCTAGAGGTAGTCATGCAGGATTTACTTGCGCGTCTGTTAGGGAGACACTCTCGGGAGATTAGAGGTACTCTCTTCCACGCCTTCAGAAGACGCGACGAGGATGGTGAGGCTATTGAGTTCGAGGATGCTGCTAGAGAGACGACAGAGCCGATTTGTCTATACCTCCAGGACCTAGAGGTTCTTCTTAGGCACCTAGATACTGATAGGACCAACGTCATTCTTAGCAATGACGAGCTCCAGGTGCAGCTTCGTGAGAAGGACAATCTCTTCGCGGAGCAGGATGAGATAGTCAAGGAAATGGAAGCCAAGTTTGAGAGTCAGGATAGAAAGTTCAAGAGTCAAGAGAAAAGAGTCCAAGATAGGAATAAGAAGATTCGAGAGATGACTGCAGAAATAGAGGCCAAGGACTTCAAGCTCGAGCATCAGCAGGGAGTGATTGAGAGGCTTCGTTCATAGAAGAGGGCTCTAAAAGCCAAAGTAGAGGCCTTGACTATCAATGTCGAGGAATACAAGACCGTTATGGAGAATGCAGGTCTTACACTTGTTGATGGGGAGGTTGATGCAGAGGAGTAGTGATGACTACTCATTTATCTTTTATTTACCATGCTTTTGATTATTGAGTCGCATTAACCATCCAACATGTGGATGGCTTGGTGTGTTTACTTTTCAAAAACTTGTTGTCTATGTTGTTGAACTTTTGTTATTTTGATGCTTGTTTGTGATTGTCTGTGTGATGTATTGTGCATGTTAAGCATCTATGGGTATATCATTCTTATCCTTATTGAAAACCACAGATGCCTCCTCGACGTGCCAACCCCAACCCCAACAACAACAATGTCACCCCAGAGATGTAGCAGCTGATGCCGATGATGACCACCTTTATGCAGAATCAGAACAACAACAATAACAACAACAACAACAACAATCAGAACAATCCACCAGGTTTTGACATGCTCACCAGATTCCTAAGACTGAGGCCAGCAAAGTTCTCAGGAACTACTGATCCCATGGTGGCCAATGATTGGCTATGCTCGTGAACAAGGATTTGGTAACTGTTGGCTGTACTGATGAGGAGAAAGTCAGATTTGCAGCACACTTGTTGGAAGGACCAGCAGCTACTTGGTGGGATAACTTCTAGATCACCACTCCCATTGAGGATGTGACATGGGCTATCTTTGAAGATGGTTTCCATATAGCTAACATCTCATCCGGAATGATGATATTGAAGAAGAAGGAATTCCATAATCTGAAGCAACGCCACCGCGGCGTGGCTGAATATATTGAGGAGTTCAACAATCTGGCGCGATATGCACCGGATGAAGTTGACACTGATGCCAAGAGGAAGGAGAAGTTCCTCGAAGGATTGAACGATGAGCTGAACCTGCAGTTAGTTGTGGCCTATGTCCCCACTTATCAATCTCTTTGTGACCAGGCTGCCATCTTGGAGAGCAAGATGAAATAGGTTGAAAGCAGGAAGAGGAAACACTCTGACAAGCACAGCTCGGGATCGTCTCACAAGCGTTCCCATTATGATGATAGTGGGAGTTCTGGATCCCACAAGCATGGAAAGTACAACAACCACCACAACCACAACCTTCATCATGACAACAAGCATCACCGTAGTCATGACAATGACAAGTACAAGAATCACAAGAGTGGGTACAAGAACCACCACAATGGAAGTGGAAGTGGTAGTGGAAACCAGCCTGTCAAGAAGGATCTCAGTCAGGTTGAATGTTTCAAGTGCAAGAATATGGGGCATTATGCAAATGAATGCCTAGAAAACAAAGTTGAAGGACCCAAAAAACCCAACCCTTTCCAGAAAGGACAAGTGAACCACATCAATGTGGAAGAAATCTATGAGGAGTCTGATGCAGTGGCTGGTAAGTTCAAACTCAATTCTATTCCAACACTTGTTCTTTTTGATACTGGTGCATCACATTCATTCATATCAAAATCATTTGTTGATAGAAATGGGTTTCCAAATGAAAATTTGGGTGTCCAATAAAAGTAATTTCTCCCGGTGGAGATATGATAGTAAGTCTTGGATGCCGTGATCTAGTAATAGAGTTTGGAAAGCATAAGTTTCAAGTGAGTCTGATAATCCTAGATTCCCAAGGACTGGATGTAATTTTGGGAATGGATTGGATGACCAAGTATGAAGGAGTCCTAGATTGTGCCAATCGTATTGTCGCACTCACAACCCCGGAAAAGAAACGGATAAGATTCAAATCTAACTTTGAATCAAAGGAAGTAAGATAAATTCTCTTAAGGGGGTTAGCATAGACAGTGTGCCAATTGTGAGTGAATACCCGGATGTATTTCCGGAAGAATTGTCGGGAATGCCACCAGATAGATATGTGGAGTTTCTTATTGACTTTCTACCAGGATCAGGACCAATAGCAAAGAGACCTTACAAGATGTCAGTTGATGAGTTGAAAGAACTCAAGAAACAACTTGGAGAACAGTTGCAGAGAGGATTTATTCAACCAAGTTCTTCATCATGGGGAGCACCAGTTTTGTTTGTGGAAAAGAAAGATAGAAGTAAAAGGTTATGCATAGATTACCGTTCACTCAATGAGGTAACTATTAAGAACAAATACCCTTTGCCTAGAATCAATGACTTATTTCATCAGTTAGAAGGAGCATGTGTGTTCTCAAAGATTGTTCTCCGGTCAGGTTATTTCCAGCTCAAGATAAGAGAACAAGACATAGCTAAGACAGCTTTCACCACTAGGTATGGATTGTATGAGTACACCGTGATGCCATTTGGTTTGACCAATGCACCAGCTTACTTCATGAATATGATGAACAAGGTGTTCATGGATTTCCTTGATAAGTTTGTTATCGTATTCATCGGTGACATTCTGATCTACTCTAAGCGCAAAGAAGAGCATGAAGGACATTTGTGGTTGATACTTGAGAAGCTTAGAGAGCATAAGCTGTATGCCAAATTCAGCAAGTGTAAATTTTGGTTAAATGAAGTTGGATTTCTTGGACACGTTGTGTCAGGAGATGGTGTAGCAGTTGATCCCTCTAAAGTGTCAGCTGTAATTGAATGGGAATCTCCTAAGTCAGTAAAAGAGATTCGTAGTTTCCTTGGCTTGGCAGGATACGATAGAATATTTATTGAGAATTTCTCCAAGGTAGCTAAACCAATGACAGAGTTGCTAAAGAAAGACAAGAAATTTGCTTGGTCTGAAGGATGTGAACTTAGTTTGCAAGAATTGAAGAAGGGACTAGTGACAGCACCAGTCTTATGTTTTCCAGATTTGGAGAAGGATTTCCAAGTGTATTGTGATGCATCTCATCATGGATTGGGTGCACTACTAATGCAAGAAGGGAAAGTTGTGGCTTATGCCTCGAGACAACTCAAAACTCATGAGGTAAATTACCCTACTCATGCTTTAGAGTTAGCCTCTATTGTCCATGCACTCAAAACATGGAGGCACTATCTTTTGGGAAAACGATGTGAAGTGTTCACAGATCACAAGAGTTTGAAGTATATCTTCACCCAGAAAGAAATCAACATGAGACAAAGAAGATGGCTAGAACTCATCAAGGACTATGACTTGAGTTTGCAATACCACCCCGGTAAAGCAAATGTTGTAGCAGATTCTCTAAGCCGTAAGGTTTTTGTGAATGGCCTTAATAAGGGAGCGTTGCCAGATGATCTATGTGCTCAATTTAGAGATCTCAGATTGGAGATTGTGCATGAAGGACATCTCATGTCATTGGATGTTCAACCCACCTTGTTGGACAAAATCAAAGAATCCCAAAAGACCGATAAGGAAATTGAAGAGATCAAGGAAAAGATTGGCAAAGGAAATGCCAAAGGATTCCATGAAGACGAACAGGGTACTTTATGGTATGGAAAACGTATCTGTGTTCCACAAGATCCGGAGCTTCAGAAAATGATTTTACAAGAAGCACATAACTCACCATATTCCATCCATCCGGGTAACACCAAAATGTACATGGATATGAAAGAAAGATTTTGGTGGAATAATCTCAAGAAGGACATCGCTGAACATATTGCTTTGTGTGATGTATGCAGTAGAGTGAAAGTGGAACATCAGAAACCCGCAGGATTGCTACAACCACTACCTATTCCTGATTGGAAGTGGGACAATATTGGCATGGACTTCATCACCGGATTGCCAAGGACCGGGTCAGGATATGATTCTATTTGGGTAGTAGTAGATCGCCTAACTAAAGTGGCTCATTTCATACCCGTGAAGACAACCTATACAAGGGCTAAGTTAGCCAAGATCTATATGAGTAGGATTGTATGCCTGCATGGGGTACCCAAGAGTATTGTGTCTGATAGGGGAACTCAATTCACTTCTCATTTTTGGAGGCAACTACATGAGTCATTGGAAACGAGGTTGGAATTCAACACTGCTTTTCATCCTCAGAATGGTGGACAAACAGAAAGGACCAACCAGATTCTTGAAGATATGTTCAGGGCATGTGCTCTAGACTATGGAGCCAGTTGGGATGAAAGTCTGGCTTACGCAGAATTCTCTTGCAATAACAGCTATCAAGCCAGTATTGAGATGGCACCATTTGAGTTTCTCTATGGGAGAAAGTGTACCACCCATTACTATGGAATGGTGTGGGAGAAAGAAATTTGTTTGGACCAGAACTAATCAAAGAGGCTGAAGAGAAAGTCAAGCTAGTTAAGGACAGATTGAAGATAGCACAGTCCTGACAGAAGAGCTACGCAGATCCTAAGCGTAGAGAAGTCACCTATGAAGTGGGTGATACAGCTTATCTTAGAGTGTCACCACTTCGTGGAGTGAAGATATTTGGAGTCAAAGGAAAATTGGCCCCAAGATATGTTGGACGATTCAAGATTCTGAGTCGTAAAGGAGAAGTAGCTTATGAGATTGAATTCCCAGAATCATTGTCTGCCGTTCACTATGTGTTTCATGTGAGTCAGCTAAAGAAATGCCATCCAGAGATGGAAGAGACTTCCTTGAAGGATACTATACTTTTGGAGGAAGTTCAATTGGAGAGTGACCTCACTTATGAGGAAAAACCTATCAAGATTCTTGAGACTGCAGAAAGAGTTACTAGGACTAAGACTATCAAATTCTGCAAGGTTCAATGGAACCATCATTCTGAAGAAGAAGCAACATGGGAAAGAGAAGATGATCTTCGGAAAGACCACCCTCACCTATTTGCTAGCCAATCCGAATCTCGAGGGCGAGATTCACCTTAAGGGGGTTAGATTTGTAACATCCCTAAAATCATGTTTTCAAGGTTTGCATATCATCCATGCATGCATAATCATTTAGGGATCATTTTCAAAGTCATTTCAAAGAAACAGAAACTTTGGGTGCTATTATTTCATGTGGACAAGCTTTGAATCCAATGCTACTCTATAGTCCAGCAAGGCATCTTGGTTTTATGCCCAAAAATATGAAGGTTTCACTTTACAAAAGTATAGAAAGATTTGGAATTCAAATTCTTTTGAATTTAGTTGAAAAGGATTCCTGAAAATCATTTTAGAAAAAGAAAAAGAATTGGGAAACAGAACTGGGCCTGGCGCAACTTATTCAGCCCAACAGCCAAAGCAGCCCACTCGGGCCACTCCTCTCTCTACCTTTCCCCACCCGCGAAGAACCTACCCCCCAGCCACTGATCGATGGGCCCCGTCCACGTCATCGTCATCTTCCCCAAATCCCACGCAAGAACACATCGCTGCTGCCGTTGCTGCCGTTGATAGCGCGGCGTAATTGCCGTTGATTCAGCAAGCGTTTCCTACCGAGCCTCTGCCTATTTAAACCTCTCCGCACCCTGAGTCTTTCCCCTCACTCGTCACACTCTCTCCGCCACCGGGCTGCCCAGAATTCAGTCTGCAAAGCCGCTGCCCGAGCAACTCCGGCGAGACATTGCGGTGAGCTCCGTCCACCCCACTCTGTCTCGTTCACGCTAGCATGATTCCCTTGCTCACGCGACTCATGTCATGCCTTTGTTTTGTGTACTCGTGACCTAGGTCGACGGATTCGACAACCACCGCAAGTGCCTGACGCCTCTCTCATCTCCGGTGAGAAATCACGGTAATCTCCGAGCGCCCCTTGCCTCCTCCTTGATACTATCATGCTCGCCATGACCTTGCACATCTCCTGATACATCTGGTTCGTGCTAGGGCAGTTCAAATCTTCGGCAACGTCGACGTCTACAAGCACCCGACGCTGCACACAACTCCGACGAGCCCCAGTGACCTCCACGGTGCGCCCCTGTCCCTCCCTCGACCACCTAGAGCACCGCAGCAACCACGCAAACCCAGTAAGCATCCCCACTCCTCCCCACGCGACCTAAATCGTCGGCAACGTCGCTGACAGAGCACCGCTGCCGCGCCACCGTCGCCAGCGCCGCCAATCCTTGGTCGTTTGACCGCGAGCCGTTAGATCTAGATCTAACGGGTGAGATAGAATCACTTAACGAAGCGGTATGTTTAGATCTGGACCATGCGCAGTCACTTTAATCCAACGGCTCTTATCGATCGATCTGTGCGAACCAGTACGGGCCAATCAGAACACGCCGCGTGGCTAGGGTTTAGATTTAAAAACATAATTTAGATCTATTTGTGATTCAAACTTATAAAATTCATAACTTTTGATCCCCATGTTCAAATTTTGCAAACTTTATATCATTGGAATCAGGAGAGAAAATCCTATCTGTTTATGCAATGTGTTTAATGCTTTGCCTCTGTAAAAATGGTTGTTTTTGTAGAGACAATTGTAGGCTTAATTTGAGTATAGAAATTATTTGAAAAATGTTTTAAAGATCAATAAAGTTTATTTTGTGTATCTTGGTCTTGTTTATGTTTCAGTACATTACCCTTGTCTTGTTTGGTGTAGAAAAACCATCACATGACATTTGCATGCATTCATATATTTTTGTTTGTATAATTTGTTATGTGATTTTGGTGCCATTATTTTATGTGTAGATTTTGGTGCTAATAGTGATTGTGGTTGTGAAGATTGTTGCTACTCCCCAAACTACCAAGGCAAGTGGTGCTTCATGATTTTATTCCTATATTTTTCAACTATGCACTAGAAATATTTTGTATAGGACTTGCATGAATATTTTGATAAGTATCTATATGTTATGCTTGGGAAATCCTAGTAGTTGTAGAATGGTTAGAAATTTCTTAAAGTTAAGATGCTTACCATTGCCATGCTTAGCCTAGCTAGTAGCAACCAAGGGTGGTTATATATTCATGCTATGTGAAATATTTCTAAGTCTTTGACTTGTGTTTTTGCTTAATAAAACAACTACGTGAATGAAACATCTGGGTGGAATGGAAAGAATGGTTTGTGTTGAGTGGTTACACAAGGCCCATTTCTATGGTTTACCTTGTGTATCTCACTTGTGGAAAGCCACCCAGGAACAAAGGGATTTGAGATGCCAAATGTTAAGAAGCTTCTAGTGCAACCACATGGCATTATGGGCTCTACCTAGATCATATAGGTTGCAATAACTTAGCCATTTGGACAGTTGGTGGTAGTGGAATGATAGGTTTGGAGCGCGTCCATTTGGTCTAAGGGGAGGCTTCTGAAAGGTCCTGTCTTGGTGAAAATCAGGTCTTGTGGGGAAAGTGCACAACCTCTGCAGATGGAAGAATCTAAGTACTTAGCCATGTCCCTGGTATAGGACAACTTGAGCATCAAGACATGGAAGCTATCAAGAATCTCCTCATCCCAATTTCTAAGTTAAAACTTGTGGTTGAACAAGGGTGAAGGTTCACCAATGTCTATTGGTGATTCCTTGGGAAAGTTTTGTCAAAGAAAAACTTAGTGTTTTCAACTAATAGGTAAAACCTATTTTGAGCAAAGCAAGCCTAAGCTACACTAAGCCAAATTCATATAGTATTTAGATGTTAATATTCTACTAAGGTATCACTTGCCAATACTATTCCAATGTATTGACCCACTGTGGCTGTAACTTGTGATGTTGCAGGTTATTCTGATGATGATTAGGGGTTATGAGTCTACACTCAACATGCTTGCCTATGGCACATGAAGATGAAGACTTATTTATCTTATTCTATGTTTGAACTCTTGTATTAGGCCTATGGCCATGGAGTTTGTAAAAGACTATGTTTGTCTCTGGAATGATATGTAATAATGACCTTTGTTTTTGTGTACTTCATCTTAAACTGTGGATGCTAGCATTGATCCAGGGAATAGCATTGCAATCACAGGGATCCTTACCTTTATAAAGGGAGGGATCTTACAGCTTCGCATCCCCAAACTTTAAGAAATGACAACTTAGGTTTAGCACCAAACCCTAGTTCATACGGTGTCGTCTCAACGGATTTAGATGGTGCCCTATTTAAAGTGAATGCAGCGGTTTCTAATGCATAACCCGAAAATGATAACGGCAAATCTATAAGAGACATCATTGATCACACCATATATAATAGAGTTCGATTCCGGCGTTCAGACACACCATTGCGCTGTGGTGTTCCGGGTGGCGTGAGTTGCGAAACGATTCCGCTTGCTTTAAGATGCGTGAGAAAATCATAACTCAAATATTCACCTCCACGATCGGATCGTAGAAATTTAATTTTCCTGTTACGATGGTTTTCCACTTCGTTCTGAAATTCTTTGAACTTTTCAAACGTTTCAGATTTATCTTTCATTAAATAGATATACCCATATCTACTTAAGTCATCAGTAAAAGTGAGAAAATAGCGATATCCACCGCACGTCGAAACACTCATTGGTCCGCATACATCGGTATGTATGATTTCCAATAAGTCCGTTGCTCGCTCCATTATTCCGGAGAACGGGGTTTTGATCATCTTGCCCATGAGGCACGGCTCGCACGTGTCAAATGATTCAAAATCAAGAGACTCCAAAAGTCCATCAGAATGGAGTTTCTTCATGTGTTTTACACCAATATGACCTAGACGGCAGTGCCACAGATAAGTTGGATTATCACTCTCTACTTTGCATCTCTTAGCCTAAATGTTATGGATGTGCGTTTCATTGCTTTCGAGATTCAGAAGAAATAAACCATTCACAACAGGTGCATGACCATAAAAGATGTTATTCATATAAATAGAACAACCATTATTCTCCGATTTAAATGAATAACCATCTTGCAATAAACACGATCCAGATATAATGTTCATGCTCAACGCAGGAACATAATAACACATATTAAGGTTCAAAACTAATCCCGAAGGTAAAACTAAGGAGAGCGTGCCGACGACCATCACATCAACTTTTGATCCATTGCCAACGCGCATCGTCACCTCATCCCTTGCTAGCTGCCGTCTATTCCGTAGCTCCTGTTTCGAGTTACAAATATTAGCAACTAAACCAGTATCATATACCCAGGCACTACAACGAGCGCTAGTAAGGTAAACATGAATAACATGTATATCAAATAAACCTTTAATGGTGTCATCCTTCTTGTCCCCTAAGTACTTCGGACAGTTGCGCTTCCAGTGACCCTTGTCCTTGTAATAGAAGAACTTAGTGTCCGGCTTAGCTCCAGACTTGAGCTTCTTCTCAGCAGGGGCAACGCGCTTGCCGCCGCCTTTCTTGAAGGATTTCTTTGCACCCTTACCTTTATTAAAGCTAGGGGCTTTGTTGACCATCAACACATGATTATCTTTCTTGATATCCACCTCCGCAGCTTTCAGCTTAGCGAAGAGCTCAGTGATCGTATCAGTAGAACCAATTTGATTGTGAGTAACTACAAAACCTTTGTAGCTAGGAGGGAGTGACTGCAGAACTCTGTCAATCCTTAGCTCTTTTGGAATCTTGCAGTCCAGTTGCTCAAGACGTTGAGTGTAGCCCGACATCTTAATGGCGTCCTCACTAACGGAACTCCCTTCTCCATCTTGCAGTTAAAGAACTTCTCAGAGATCTCATATCTCTCAGAACGGTCCTGAGTCTTAAACATGGTTTTCAGTTCCTCAAGTGTCTCAAAGGGCCCGGCGAACTCCTCAAAACGATTTTGAAGGTCCGGTTCCATAGCAAACAACATGGTACTCTTAATCACTCCATAATCATCTTTGCGTGACTGATAAACTGCTTTTTCATCAGCCGGCGCATCAGTAGCGGGGGCATCACCTAGCGCTTTCTCTAGTACATAGTCCTTTTGTCCGCCAGCGAGAATGATTCTCAGATTGCAAAACCAGTTGGTGAAGTTAGACCCATTGTTCTTAAGCTTTTCTTTCTCAACAAAAACATTGAAGTTGAAGTTGGACTTAGCCATTTGATCTACAAAATTTGCAAATACAATTTAGACTATGTTCATGATAACTAGTTCAACTTAATCAAATTACTAGATGAAGTCCCACTAAATTCAACATCCCTCAAGTTGTTTAGTGAACACGATCCAAATTCACCACACCTAATCCGATCTTCACGAGAAGAGATGTGGTTTCAATGGTGGACAACAAAGTGTCGATCATATCATTCATATGACTCATGCTTAACCTTTCGGTTCGTGTGTTCCGAGGCCATGTCTGTACATGCTAGGATCGTCAAGTCAAACCCAAGTATTTTCGCGTGTGCAAAACTGGCTTGCACCCGTTGTATGTGAAGGTAGAGTTTATAGCACCCGATCATCACGAGGTGCTTGAAAACGACGAACTTTCGCAACGGTGCATACATGGGGAGAACACAGTTTTATCTTGATCTTTAAGTGAGGAATCATCTTATAATGCTACCGTCGCGATCTAAGCATAATAAGATACATAAAAGGATAAACAGCACATGCATATAAATTTATGTGACATGGTATAGCCAATCTCCGCGCAATGATCTCCAACTTGTGCGCGCCAGCATGATCTCCAACACTCCACCATGATTTCCTCCACCACTAATAGCAATTACAACTATTGATAACTACTTAGCGATAAAGTAAAGATATTACCTGGCGTATAAGAAGTTGACACACAGGTCATACACAATTATAAAGACAACCATACGGCTCCTGCCGGTTGTGAACTCATCGACATGCAAGTCGTGAAATATTACAAAACATGATCATTGCATACATCTCAATTCATACACATCATGTCTTGGGCCATACCATAGCACAAAACACTCCCTGCAAAAACAAGTTAGACGCCTCTACTTTGTTGTTGCATGTTTTACGTGGCTAATGGGAGTAACAAGCTAAGAACGATTCTTACCTACGGAAAGCCACAACGGTGATATTATGGTTGCCAACATCCGTTGTAAATCCCATGACTACTAAAGTGAGAGAAACTGGCATCCACCAGCCGCATGTGTGGAACAAGCCACATGTCAAGTGCGTAGCCGGTCTCGCGAACGAGGTCGCGTAAAGTTGGCCTGGACCGCTTCGATCTCACTATGCCGCGCCATAAGAAATACACAACAAGAGGTTTGCAATAGAAAACATCGATGCCCGCAACAAGCATGTCGCGTTCTACTCGTGAAACACATCTACGCATAGATCTAGCTCTGATACCACTGAAGGGTTTCGCAGCATAGTAAATCAGAAAATTTCTTACGGATGCGAAAAAGAAAGCCAAGATCTAATCTAGGAGATGAAATCAACGAGAGAGACAGATGAGATCTTCATACCCTTGAAGAAATCGCATAGCGGAAACGTTCAACAGAACGTGGTTGATGTAGTCGTACTAGCCGTCTCCTCCTCGCGATCCGATCCTACACCACAAGTGGCGGCGCTTCCAAGAGATGCACACGTACGGTGCCGCGACGTCTCCTCCTTCCTTGGTCCAGCAAGTATGGTGGAGAGATAGATTGGATCTGCAGCACGATGGCGTGGTGCTTATGGTGGAGAATTTCTGTGGCAGGGCTTCGCCTACGCGTAGTCGGGAGAGGGAGAGAGAGAGGAAGGGCAGCAGTTGGTGGCTAGGGTTAGAGAGGTGGGAGAGTGGGAGGTTGCGCCCCTGCCCTCCTTATATAGGGGGGTGGCCGGCCCCCTTGGACCCTCCTCCAAGCCCTGGGGCGTCGGCCCCAAGGGTGGAGTGGGGGGCAAGTTTCCCCCTTCCTTCTAGAAGGCTCCGCTAGGGTTTCCCCTAGGGCTGGCCGGCTGGGCCTCGGGGGCCTTGTGCTCCTGGCCCAAAGTGGCCAGGGCACTTCCCCTTGGGCCCACTCATGCCTCCGACAAGTGGGCCCACGTTGGTCCCACTCCAGAACCTTCCGGTACAATACTGATAAACTCCGAAATGATTCCGAAATCCGGAAACTTCTTTCCTTTATATGAATCTTATTCTTCGGACCATTCTGGAACCTCTCGTGATGTCCTGGATCTCATCCGAGACTCCGAACAAAAAACTCATAAACCAATTATCCATTATATACTAGCATCGATGCACGTTAAGTATGTGACCCTACGGGTTCGAGAATATGTAGACATGATCTTCTATCAATAATCAACAACGGGATCTGGAAACCCATATTGACTCCCACATATTCATCGATGATCATATCGGATGAACCACGATGCCAGGATTCAATTAATCCCATATATGTATTCCCTTCGTCACACGATATTTTACTTGCCCGAGATTCGATCGTTGGTATCGGCATACCTAGTTCAATCTCGTTCACAGCAAGTACTTTACTCGTTCCATAATCCGATATCACTTTGTGATTAACTCCTTAACCACGTGCTTGCAAGCGGTGTTGATATCAATTACCGAGTGGGCCCGAAGTATATCTCTCCGATTTGGGAGGGACAAATTCCATCTTGATGAATACAAGCCAACAAATACTTTCTGATCACCTGAGAGACACCTTTATGATCACCCTCACATAGGATGACGTTTGATGACCTCAAAGCTTTCTTCTGATACCAGGGAGTTGTATTATCTCATGGTCTAAGGAATACAATACTTGACATAGGAAAAAGCTTTGCAAAGATAAACACGATGACACGATCTAATTGCTCTTCTTAATTTGGGTCTGTCCATCATATCATTCTCCTAATGAATTGATCTCATTATTAATTGACAACTCATGTCTATGGTTAGGAAACCATCATTAATCAATGAGCTAGTCCATAGAGGCGTACTAGGGACACGTTGTTGTTCATAAACCACACAAGTATCAAAGTTTCCGCTTAATACAATTCTAGCATGGAATATAAACTTTATCATGAACAAGAATTATAATAATAACATCTTTATTATTGCCTCTAGGGCATAATTCCAACAAAGCCAACCCGGGAATTCCCCCTCTCCCCCTCTATTTCTCACTCTGCGCGCGCGCACCCCCTCACTGACATGTGGTCCCCACTGCCACCTCACCCCCTTCGTCCCCAAATCTCGCACGAGAGCAGCTCCGTCGCGGCCGTTTCCTCCGAATCAAAGAGCGTTGATTGCCGGTGTAACTCTCTCCCTCGCCCCAGCTAATTAATGCCTTCGGCACCAGCTCCATTTCCCCACTCTGAACCACCATAGCGCCGCCAGGCTTCCTCAGTTTCCTCTCGCACCCTCTGGTTCAAACAATTGCGCTCGCCTAGTTCTTGCGCTTCTTCGGATGCCTGCCGCTTGTCCCCTTGTGCCCCAGGATGTCGCCCTCGTCTTCAACTGTGAGCACCCGATGCTCAGCGCTACTCCGACGAGCGATTCCTACCGTGTTCGTGCGCCCCTCCACCGTCCGCGACCACCTTGAGCTTCACCTCGTCACCACGACTCTGGTAAGCCCCAGTGCCCCCTCCCTTACCCCTTGGCTTCGCCAGAACGTCGTTTTCAGAAGTGTCACCGCCGCAGCTGCCATTTGCCCCACCCATCTACTTAGTCGTGTCCCCGGTCATGGACATTTTGAGCATCGAAGACATTCAAAGGGTCAAGAATCTCCTCATCCAAATTTCTCTAAGTTAAAATGGTGGGTGAACAAGGGTAGAGGTACACCAATGTCTATTGGTGGATCCTTAGTGTTTTTGTAAAGAAAAACTTAGTGTTTTCAACTAGTAGGACAAAACTACTTTGTGCAAAGACAGCCTAAAACCACACTTAGCCAAATTCATGTAGTTGATATTCTCTACTATATAACTATGGTATAACTTGCCAATACAATTCCAACTATATTGACCCCTTGTGGCTATAATTTATTATGTTGTAGGTTACTCTGATGGTGAGTAGGGTTATGAGTCTACACACAACATGTTTGCCTGTGGCACATGAAGATGAAGACTTTATTTATATACTATGTAATGAGAACTCTATGTGTTAGCCTTGGGCTAATGAGTTGTAAGAACTATTGTACTCCTGGAATTACGATTTAATAATGACTTTTGTATTTGTGTAATTAATCTTAAACTGTGGGTGCTAGCAATTCGATCCAGGGACTAGCACTGCAATCATAGGGACCTTTACCTTAAAGGGTGAGGTCTTACAGATGGTATCATAACACTTTGTTGCCTGTAGGTTTGTGACCCTAAGATGGATTAGACTAGAAACCACTAGGAAAATGCAACCCCTTTGTAAATTTCACACTTGTCTCTTTTCATCTCGTAAAACCTCTCCTGGTCTTATTTCTCATCTCTATTTGTAGATGGCCCCATCAACGAATCCGTTGTTGGGGATATACTTTCCGGGTATACCCACAGGACTCGCTGACTAGGGTGGCCCACCAATGGGTTAGAGCTTTGCTTCACGGGTGGCCCAGCCAGAGAAAGAGGAGGAGCCGGTTCCGGCTATGACAAGCGCAAGAAGAGTTACCGACTTAGTCCTGTAGGATTACTTGTAGTCCAAGCTGTACATAGTTACCGACTCTGTAATGTAGCCGGATAGGTCTCTCCCTGTAACCCTAGGCCCCGATGACTATATAAACCGGCCCTATGGGAGCCTTTAGGGCATAACCAATCAATAGTACACCACAATCAACTCGCACAGGCAAACCTCTCTTGTAATCCATTGTAACATCTGGCTTACGCCGATATATTACTGGGTTGCTAGTAGGAGTAGGATCCGATCACCATAGTCGGATCTGAACCTGGGTAAACTTGTGTTCACCGCTCCTGGAACATCCGACGTCTCACACCCCATCCTTCCAACGCCACTAGGACCCCCTATGTCATACTTGTTGACAATCTGACGACAGTTGGCGCCGACCATGGGGGAGGTGACATTTGGAGCATCGTTCTAGGCAGAATCTGCGTGTACGGGAATCGGAGAAACAATCTCCATGGGTTGCGTGGTCTATGGCAGTGATGTCCCTCTCATCCTTCTCGATGAGACTTGGATTCTAGCTTCAAAACTCATGACGACCTACACGATCATGTCAATCGTCGAGATCGATATCTATCTCGGTTTTGCTAAACCAGCCCAACCCACCCTAGAGGTGATCACTATGGCGACAGAAAAAATCCGCATCTACTTTGTCCGCAGAGGCGGAAGAGTTCAGGGTCCCGGAGAAAATCAAACCCACCCAGCCCACTCTTGTAGTAGAAGACGATGTGGAAGAAGAATCCAGACCTGATATCTCTAGCAAGATCGGATACACAGACGAGGAATACATCCGCTACGGATCCAGCTTTGCTGATGTGGTAGCGGAAACCAAGTTATACAAATACCTCAAGAACATGAACAAGAAGAAGCACTGTTTTGTGTACCACATAAGCATTGGATCCGACTTTGTCGATGCTAGAGCTGGTAACGACTCGGTCCTAGACGCAATCGAAAAAGTGTCGACTTACCTGGCTCCCCAGCGGAGTCAATCATGTCGCAGGAACTTCGAGACTTCAACAAAGAGATGGAGGAGTATGAACAAGAGCACATCTCCAAGCAAACGCAAGGTGAGCCGGAAACTCCTCCTAGTCCATATGATAGCATGGATGAAAGCTACACCTCGCAGGATGAAAGCTACTCCTCCTAGTCCACAAGCCAACCATGACGGAAAGTACCGATGGAAGTTTATCCCTCGGTACCAGACCAAAAGTCGTCTTTGCCACTGGTACGCATGTTAAGGTTACTGGGTGGTCAAAGAAGAAGAAGAAGAACAATAATCCGACTCCGGCAGAGCCGTACGTCGAGGAAACCAACAAAGAAAAAGTTGATGAAGACATCGAGATGGAGAATCGGGACGGAGATCTGATTAATCCCACCTCGATCGATCCTCATGTGGATTGACATGTTGTCACCAAGGGTGCACATGAAATTTATGGAAATTCTCTCACAATTCCAATCCCAACGGCTTTGGATCTTACGCCGGAGGCGCTGGAGAAAAGGGCCGAGGAGCTGGAAAAGCATCGCTTGTTTCTACTTGAAGAGGCCGCGCGCCTTGTCGAGATGAGACAACAGTTAGACAGTGATCCTGCCAGATATCAGTCAGATATCAAGCGACATCCAAACAAGACAAGGGGAGGTCTGTTTCTTGCTAACAATAATCTGTATATCCACAAAGATCTATTCGATGGAAAACATGGAGAGAAGATCCGAGTCTACAGCATGTCGATGGAAAATGCTACTGCAGCTCGAGCCATCCTTGCCAACAATCCGTCTCCGCAGCAGGTCCAGCAGTGCGTCGCGTTGCTAGACAAATGATTTAAGCAACAGAAAACAGCTGCGTCATTTAGTTGCAAGCTGGCCTCAAAGTCCGAGTTTTGCCACACTGGCGCTGACCAAAGCGCTGACATAAGACTCCACAGGGATACGACTGAACACTATCGTCCCCGTGGAGAAGAAGATAATTCAAGAACTAGCTCAAACAACCACTCTCACCGGCCGGCACGTGCCTAGGCAAGGGTTACTCCGGCTACGGCCGAAGATGCCATCATGGGAATGGTTCCTCATTAGGACCATCGTCAGCAAAGAACCGCTATAGAGAAGACCCAGAAACACGCCGCCAGCGAGAGGAGCAAGGTCGGCTAAGAATGCCACCACCGAGCCGTCCGACTGGCAACACCGAACGAAGAGATGATCCGGATAATCCTGAATCTAGTAGGGACGGTGCCCAAAGAAACAGGCATCAGAGTCAGCATAATGAGGCTCCACCACCAACACCAAGAAACCCAGCCGAAAATAATCCACCAAGCCCTGCATCGCCTCCCAGCAGCGACCATGAAGGGTCATGTCGTAGCCATGGGAGTCGCAGGGGCGGAGGCGGCAATGGTGACAGGAGAGGCAGAAATCCGACTCCTCCGCGCAGAAGCTGTGAGCCTCCAAGGCGCAGATCTCTCTCGCCAAACGACGCTCGCCATCGCATCGAATCAAACATATAAGCGCGGCGGTACAAGGAGGGAGATGTGTACGTGGGACCCAAGTGCTTTGGTCCACATATACGTCAGACCAAATTTCTGGTAGACTTTGGCATTGCCAATGCGGCCAAACAGCCAAAGCAAACTCAGAAGTGCAAGAACACCTCGGACAAAAATACGGCTCCGGACAACGCAGCTATTAACTCAACGTTCGGATCCGGAGGATGAGGAGGGAATGCAGGCGGCCATGGTAGAGGCCGAGGAACTTCCCAGATCCAGGGCAGAGGAGACTAGTAACCCGGAAGAACCTATACCTGGGCTGATATTGCCAATATCCCTGTGTCCACAACTTGCATAGTAATGGAGGATCTACCCACACAAATGTGAGTGTTGTTTCAATGATGACATCAAGAAAGACGAATCCGGTGGCTACAGGTCCAAGTGATGAAAACGAAAGAAAAATTCCGAGAAAGGAAAGGAGCCCAAGGAAGATTCCGACATGGAAGAAGCGGAATCCTCTGCAGAGCCCAAGTCGGATGGAAAGAAGACTTTTCTGACAAAGAAAGACGCATACGTCTGCTTCCTTGGATCCCAACCTGCTAAAGAAAAGAAGGCGGTTCTTCGTGAGCTCAATGCCATGGTTCCGGTTGTTCCACAATTCCTGGACTGGTCAGAGGTAACCATCACCTTTGATCGTTCAAATCACCCGAGGAAAACACATCGTTGGGAAAGTACCCTCTGGTCGTTAATTCTCTTATTGATGGCTATGAGTTCTCTAAACTACCCATGGACAATGGGAGAAGCATCAACATCCTCTACATTGAGACGCTCCTCCGCATGAAGCTACACGAGAGATAGCTGAGTTACAGTAGTGTAACTTTCCATGGCATCGTACTAGGGAGAAAGGCGGATTCCCTGGGTGAGATTACTCTAGACGTGACATTCGGAACCCGAGATAATTAGCGGCCTGAGCCACTCTCTTTTGAGGTGGTACCGTTCAAAAGTGCTTACCACGCCATCTTCAGACATCTGGCTTACTGGTATTCATGGCCCATCCCTGTTACATCTACAACATGATTAAACTTCCAGGTTCAAAGGGCATAATCACCATACGAGGAAATATGAGGAAGGCGCGAGAGTGCGACGAAGGATCTGCTGCCTTCGCCGAAGCCGTGCTGGACGCCCAGGAGTACCAGGAGATCAAGAAGACCATCAATCCGTCCGAGATGGCCGCTATGAAGAACAAGGTGCTGAAGCCAAGTTTGCAGTTCAAGGCGTCAGAAGAGACGAAGAAGACGTCGCTAAAGGAAGATGACCACTCCAAGACGACGAACATAGGGGTAGGATTAGGCCATGCATAGTAAAGCGCGCTTGTCGCGTTCCTCAAAGCTAATAGTGATATCTCTGCATGGCAGCCATCTGACATGACCGGAGTACCTAGGGAACTTGACGAGCACTCTCTTAATGTGTACCCAGACGCTAAACCCATCAAACAGTCCATACGACGGTTTGGTGATGAAAAGCGCAAAGCAATAGCCAAGGAATTAGCCCACCTAGAGTTAGCGGATTTCATAACAGAGGTCATCCATACAGATTGGGTGGCAAATCTTGTACTCGTCCCTAAAAAGGACACCATGGATTTAAGGATGTGTTTTGATTATACCGCTTTGAACAAGGCATGCCCAAAAGATCCATTTCCTTTGCCAAGAATCGATCAAGTTATCGACTGAACGGCAGTGTCAGAATTACTCTGTTTTCTCGACGTATATTCTGGATATCACCAAATACCGATGAAAAAGTCGGATCAAATTAAGACGTCTTTCGTCACTCTTTCGGAACCTTCTGCTATAAAACTATGCCTTTTGGCTTAAAGAACGCAGGAGCAACATATCAACGTACCATGCAACGTTGTCTCAACGACCAAATCGGACGCAACGTCCATGTATACGTAGACTACGTAGCAGTTATGTCCAAGAAGAAGGAAACTTTAATTTCCGACTTGGATGAAACGTTTGCTAGTCTATGAAAATTCAATATGATGCTAAATCCAAAGAAGTGTTTCTTTGGAATTCCAACCAGAAAATTGTTAGGTTTCATCGTCTCTGAGCGAGGCATATAGGTGAACCGGGACAAAATCAAGGCTATCTTAAACATTAACAGCCCGACTCGCCTGAAGGACGTACATCGCCTCACTGGTTGCATTGCAGCAGTGAGTCGGTTCATCAGCCGGCTCGGTGATAGAGCCGCACCTTTGTACAAACTCTTGAAGAAAACCGACAAATTTGTCTAGACCCCAGAAGCCGAAACTACCCTACAAACTTTGAAAGATCTACTTTCCAACCCACCAGTTCTCGCAGCGCCAGAACCTCAAGAACCTATGTTACTCTACATTGTAGCGACCAACAAGGTCATAATCGTGGTGACAATAGTTGAGCACGAGGAAGAAGGCCACGAGCATAAGTCGCAGTGGCCAACTTATTATCTAAGTGAGGTCTTGACAGAATCAAAGCAGTGGTATCAACATCATCAAAAGCTAGCCTATGGAGTGTTCTTTGCCTTCCAGAAAGCTACACCACTATTTTCAAGAACAAAAGATCACAGTGGTGAGCACCGCTCCCGTGCGAGATATAATCAATAACCGCGACGCCACAGGACGTGTCGCAAAGTGGGGAATAGAGCTTGCAGCTTTTGAAATCGAGTACAAACCACGTACAGCAATCAAATCCCAAATTCTTTCCGACTTTGTTGTTGATTGGACAGAAACGGCAGAAAAATCAGGCCCTCCAGACTAGGAATTTTGGACCCTTCACTTCGACGGATCAAAAGCGCGAGGAGGCTCAGGGGCTGGCGTGGTGCTCAAATCACCCCAAGGAGATAAGTTGTTCTATGTGTTGCAAATAGACTTCACGGCAACCAATAATATTGTCGAGTATTAAGCACTGCTACATGGAATACGCATGGCCAAAAACATCAGCACATGAAGACTCATGTGTTACGGAGACTCGGATTTAGTTGCTCAGCAAGTATCCGATATCTGCAATGCAAACAAGCACATGACAGCTTACAAGGCTGTCGTGGATGAACTATCCAAATCGTTCGAGGGTTTTGAGGTTCAACACATCCCTCGAGCAGAAAATGAGAAGCAGGTGCACTATCAAGAATAGGCTCTGCACGGAAACAAGTACTGGATGGAGCTTTCCTAGAGCATTTAAGCATCCCCTCCATAATCGGAGTTGATGAGGACTATCCGATGAAATCCGACTCACCTCTAATAGAAGTTATCGCTGTAATTCCCAGCTTGACAAAACCCTATCTGGATTTCCTGATGGACGGAAAACTACCCGAAGACGAAGTCTCGAGCCAGCAGATTGTCCGACGAGCAAAAGCCTACACTATAAGAAATGGTTAGCTTTATAAACGGAGTATTTTTGGCGTGTTTCAGAGATGTATTTCTTCGGAAGAAGGAGTGGAAATCTTAAGAGAAATCCACGAAGGCAAGTGTGGTCACCACGCTGCAGCCAAATCCTTAGTGGCAAAAGCTTTTTAACATGGATTATTTTGGCTTACAGCTAAGGCGGATGCTGATAAACTGGTCAAAACGTGTAGAGGCTGCAAAAAGTATGCTCATCAGGCACATGCTTCGGCTGAACAGCTGCGAACAATCCCTATTACGTGGCCGTTCGTGTTCTAGGGGCTTGATATGGTAGGGTCGTTTCGCATGGCAAAATGTGGATTTACTCACCTACTAGTGATGGTGGATAAATTCACAAAATGGATTGAGGCTAAACCCATAACAAGTTGTGATGGAGCCATAGCCAGAAGATTCGTTGAGGACGTAATCATCAGATTCGGATATTCGCACAATATAATTACTAACAACGGGAGTAACTTCTCCATGGGTGAACTTGCCGAATTATGCGAAGAACAAGGAATACGACTCGATATTGCATCAGTCGCACATCCACAAGCCAATGGACAAGTCGAAAGAACTAATGGCCTTATTCTACAAGGAATCCGACCTCGCCTCGAGGCACCGCTTCTGTGATTTGGAGCTTACGTACAACTCCTAACAGGTCAACCGGCTATACTCCTTTCTTCTTGGTCCATGGTGCAGAAGTAGTTCTTCCAAGTGATCTGATTCCTCAGGCTCCACGAGTCAAGGCGTATATCGAAGAAGATGCAGAAGTTTCTCGGCAAGATGATCTTGGTATAATCGAAGAAGTACACGTCGTTGCTGAGCAGAGATCTACATCCTATCAGCAAAAGTTGCGCAAGTATCATAGTTAGAGAGTACAAAACCATTCTTTCAGAAAAGGCGATTTGGTTCTCTGACTTGTGCAAAAGAGAAAGAACAAACTTTCCCCAATTTGGGAAGGACCTTTTATGGTTAGCAGAGTTCTGCAAAATGGGTCATATTATTTAACCGACATGAGACCAGTCAAGGAAATACCTAATACTCGGAAAAGGAAGAGAGCTGGTGGCAGCACAGACCCGGATGAAATAGACCGTCCATGGAATATTGCACAGCTACGTCCCTTCTATTCTTAGTTATATTTCCTTGTAATCATATATGTGCATGTTCAAAGTGAAATAAAGTATTGGTTTTCCTCATATCGTTATCTTTAAGACGTTTTTGCCATCTTATTTCCAAAAGATCAGGTAATTTTTTCAAAAATCCCAGAATGCTTGAAAGTACTTTATGCTCATGTTTGTTCTGGTTACGATTTTTGAGTATCTAAAAAATGCTACCTTATGGTACAAAGTTTAAATTATTGTCTATGCTCTTATTCTTTATCTGATTGCTTAGACGCGGGCATTTTCCAAGTAATGAGTTGTTGGTTTCCGAGTTTAAACTGGCTTTGTTTCCGATTTTAAACTAGTTTAGCAATTGCGCTCCATTGCTCGGATGAGTTTCCGTGCTAAAGGTTGGCCGACCCATGAAAAGGACGAGGAAAAGAGCAAGATAAACCGATAAGTATAGAAATATATATATATATAAACGCAAAGTGCTTCAGAAATTCAAGAACATGCATAAAAATATATAAGCAAAAGTGCTAAGATAGTAAAGGCATCAGTTTTTACAGACCGGCACAAAATAAACATTGTATCCATCATTACATTGCCATAAGTTTAAGATAATGCATAGAAATTGTTTATGTTGCAGGCGGTGGTGATGAAGCACGTGGAGCATTGGAGTCAACAGCAGTGTCTCCCTCAATCTTAGACTCGGAAGCATTGATGATTTCTGGCTCTTGAGGCGAAGGAGGAGCGGCGATAGATTCGAAGAATGGCATCGTGTAGTTGGTCATCTCCGCCACCCGACAAGCATAACCTACACAAGATTCTTGGATGACCTTGATATCCTGTGGGTTACCCTCATCATCCTCCTCGGCAATTCCCTTGGTGACGTGCCAGATTTCCATCTCGCTATGGTGGCTCATCACCATGGTCAGAGCTGTTTACTCAGCAGTCCGAGCATAGGAGATCTTCTAGTCTTTGATCAATTTCGGAATCTCCTTGACCTTGTCCCTCACCTCGTGCACTGACAGTGTGTGCAAGTCGGAAATCTTGACAGCTTCGACAGCTTCTTCTAGAGTTTGACGGAAGTCGTACAAGACATCTCCAATGAGCTTGATGCACTCGAGGAAAGGTTCGGAGGTGGGAGAATCGGAAAGATTAATGGGGGCCGGGAAAGAACCAAAAAGTCAAAATTCATCTGAAAAGAAAGTCGAAAACATCAAAACAACAAAAGTAAAAAGAAATATTCGGAAATCTTACCTAGCACAGAGTGATTCCATTGTGCATGCTCTGTACGGAGACTGTTCAGTTCACTAGCTGAGGCTTGGGCAAGATCCCTCTGGATATCAAAATCCTTCTTGAGATCATATAATTCTTTATATCGGAGGGCTATGAGCTTCTCGAGCCTCATGGTCTCGTGGTTGCTTGACTCTAGGACATCGGCTACCGATTTCTCCGATTCCAAAGTTAGCTTCTCAAGATTTTCCCGGAGTTCAACATTTTCTAACTGCAATACCTTGAAGTTTTCAGCTTTCTCCACCATCTTGCTAGACTGACATAACAGTTCTGCAAAGACAAAAATATCAGTCGGGCAAAACAATTTTGACTATGAAGATAATTGGCAAAGAAGAAGTCGGAAAATTTAACCTTCTGCTTCATCTTTTTCAACTTTGAATTCTCAAAGCTCAAAGCCTTGATTTATTTGTGCTTATTTCTAATATTCTAGAGCAATTCCTCGTTGGAAGATGCTATTTTCTGTAAGTTTAGAGACGAAATACCGTCAGACGGCTAGTAAGACCCGGGCTGCAAATTTAACTAAGTAAAATTACAGCACGAGCCTTGGGGGCTACACTACATCGTTCTTTTGCAACCTAAATGCATCAACTCAGATCCAACGATGTTTTCCTGACTTTATGCTTGGGGGATAGAGGATATGATAATAAATGCAAATAAGAATCAGAAAATTATAATGTGTTCCAGGTGCATCTTTTCAAATCCGAGTTTGGTGCTGTGAAACAACTTCTCGGTAATGGTGAGGGACGGAACATCCGTCGCTCGAAGTTCGCCAGATGCAACTTTAGCATCCTGGACAAAACAATCGTCCAAGAGGCTAACCATCTTGACGTCTTCCTCCTCTTGGCTCGTTGCCTCTGGAGTCAAGGTTTGCTTCTCAATACTGGATTGAGCAAGTCTGAGGATCTCTTCCTTTTCTTTCCTCTTGAGGCCAGGGACAGCGGAATCAACCACCTTATCCATCGTTCATGTATACATTACCATGGGATCATTACCCTTGATGGGTTCATCCTTGTAAGTTGCCTGGTCATCAAAGGTGACCAGGGCTTTCGAGATTTTTCCAGCATCAGGGGATGCAGAAGCTCCATGTCCTGATGGAGTACTGGATGGGTTTGATGGCGGCACAACAGGGGAAATGACAAGCTTCTGCTAATGAATCTGCTTTCCCGGCTTGCTGTCCGGATTTATCTTGCTCTTCAACGCTGATTTAACTCTAAGACACGAAAAAACCTAAATATTAGGTGTGCTCTCGAAAGAAAACAAAGGTACAGGAAAATAAAAAATAGGGTGGTTACTTTTTAACCACTGGCAGCACTTGGGTACTATCAGCAACAACTTCCTTCGCCTTATGCTTCCTGGAGGCGGGGGTGGTAACTCTTGCACCTCATCATCCTCCGTTGCCTCCGGGTCGTCTGAAGCGTAGCCCTCTAGTGGAGCTAGCCCGGACTCGGAGAGTTTCTCGAGCTAAAAAAGTTGAAAAGCATCAATGAAAATAGAGTCGGAGAAAGAATAGAAAAGAACGACGAAACGCGAAAAGAAGAGTCAAAATATTTACCGGACTTAGAGGACGATTGGATGTATGCATCTTCATGGAAACTTCCGGAACTTTCCATTCCACTCTTTCCTTGACCAAATATTGCATGAGGGTCTTGTAGTCCTTCGCCGAAAGCCGACTCAGGCTGATCTTCATGCTATCCTTCTTGTCGGTGGTGACTTGGTGGATGAGGCGATCTCCATGGTGCTGGATAGGCTGAATCCGGCGCTCTAGTCAGCAGTGGATCAAGTAGGATCCACGGAGCCCCATGTTCTTCATCAAAAATTTGATCCGCCTCTTAGCGAGGATCAAAATACCTGACATCTCCGGTGCCTCCGCGTACCATGAGTCTTGGTGTGGGGCGGCGTCGTTGACAAACGCCGAAAGACCTTTCGCCTTTCCAGGAGCCGGAATATCCTTATGATAGAAGAAAGTTCCGGCCCAGCATTTGACGGACTCACTAGCGTTAATTCTAGGATAGATCCGATTCCTCCTAAGGACTAAGCTAAGAGTGTCGGTCACATAAGGCACACCGACAATAATGGAATTCTTCCGAGCTCAAGCAGGGTGTTGGGAGGAAGGTTATGGAGTTGCACACCATAGTGATTGAGGACCTCGACGAGGAAGTCCGATGGTGGAAGGCTGAGGCCACTGTCGACGTGATTGCCGAACAGCACCCTCTCGCCGTCGAGTGGCGTGGGGACGGTATGTCCTGAGGCGCTCCGCCACGCACCGGCAAAGATGAACCCTTCGTCCTCCATGACTTGGAGCTCCGTGTTATCCATGGCGTTGGGGATCCAAAGACCCCGGATTTTCTTCTCCTTCGCCGCCGACGAACCCGCCGCCGCTCCTGAAGACAAGGCAGAAGCAATAGATCATGGAGGAAGAAGGGCTGGTGGGGGAGGAGAGATTTTTTCTCAACGGTCTGTAGATGGGAATTGGTGCGGAGAGCTCGAGGAGTACGAGGAGGCAATGAATGAATCGATGGAAAGGTGAATCTAAGAGAAAGGGTTTTCTCCCCTCTTTATTTGTCTCTACGTCAAGATTCGTACGGTGACACACACGATTATCGCCACGCGTATAGGAGAGGGGGAGTTAGCTTCCTCGTGACTCTTCTGCCCCTCGATTTTCGTGCAGACATTGAAACGGTGTTCTGTTCCGTAAGGAACAGACCCACCAACGGTCGTGCTGATGGAAATCATGTCAGAGACAGGACCTGGTCTGAAAAATGTTGTCAGTCCGCACGCCGCTGAAAAATCCGACTTATGTTTCAAACCAAGCAAGGAAAAGACTAAGGTCAGAGCAAGATATATCCGACTAGATTGACTCGGAATCCTACATTAGTGAAAGAAGTTTTCGGGAACCCTTCAAGATTCTCAAGACGAAGAAACCATGAAGCTAGACGATTTATCTGACTTCCGGGGGCTACTACTGGGGATATACTTTCCAGGTATACCCACAGGACTCGCTGACCAGGGTGGCCTACCAACGGGTTAGAGCTTTGCTTCACGGGCGGCCCAGTCAGAGAAAGAGGAGGAGCCAGTTTCGGCTACGACAAGGCCCATAAGAGTAACCGACTTAGGCCTAAAGTATTACTTATAGTCCAAGCTGTACATAGTTACCGACTCTGTAATGTAGCCGGATAGGTCTCTCCCTATAACCCTAGGCCCCGTTGACTATATAAACTGGCCCTATGGGAGCCTTTAGGGCATAACCAATCAATAGTACACCACAATCAACTCGCACAGGCGAACCTCTCTTGTAATCCATTGTAACATCTAGCTTACGCCGATATATTACTGGGTTGCTAGCAGGAGTAGGATCCGATCACCATAGTCGGATCTGAACCTGGGTAAACTTGTGTTCACCACTCCTGGAACATCCGACATCTCACACCCCATCCTTCCAACGCCACTAGGAGCCCCTATGGCGTACTTGTAGACAATTTGACGAAAGCCGTCAAGAAGGGACCACTGATGACCATGACCCTAGAATGTGAGACGGGGTTTACAAAGGCACTCAAGAACCTCATGATTAGCTTGGGGATAAATGGTGAAGCCGTGTACAAGGGATTACCAGTGATGGATGAAGGAGAAGAGTATTGGTGGGTACAACTCCACTTGTTTAAAAAGGAAGATAACCACAATGAGTCGGGATTCTGCATGATCACCAACTCTGAAATGCATGTGTCATTCTTTGACTCTGCAAAGAATGGAGAATGGAATGCCATCACGGAGCTTAGAGAAAGACTCAAGTGTAGAATGCTCAACACTTAGAATGACCTTAGAGAGGAGAAGAAGCATACCCAAGACATAGAGACCGCCATAAAACATCTAAGGGAGGATATCATAGACTTAGCATGGGAGTCTTGTGATCAAGACAAACATATTGCATCCAAGGATGCCCAGATAGCTACCTTGACTAGTGAGTGAACGACACATATCCTATAGTTGGACCACCACACTTGTCGTTTTCTCGCGTTAATAATTTGATCATACCGACCTATGTGGTATGAATTTTTTTTGTCTAAGATGTGATTGAACCTTGATGTTGTGATTGAATAATGTACGCCATGACTTGTGTGGATTAATGTTTTGTTGAATGACTTTGGCTTTTGTTTTATTGCTTTATGTTCTTCTCTATACTTGTGTTGTTTCTAATTTTATCCATCCTATGCAATAGATGCCTAGCTTTGTTTTCAGCACCTCCGAGGAGTTCAAGGGAACTTATTTTGGATCCCGTATTGTGGAGCTCGTCAGTGTGCTTGATCTTCCCATCCCTAACAGAAAGGGACTTTAGCTCAGGAAGTTTGAGAGGAAGGACTTGTGGGGATTTAGAGTCTCTCAGCCAGGACGCCAGTCAGAGCCTCCCACCGAGGAAATTGCCTTCAAGATACTCCATGAATACAAGGAGAAGGGACTCGACATCGCCATGTAGCAGCTGATAGGACGCCTATGTGGACGTCACTCCACCGAGCTCAGGGGCCTCTACTTCCATCCCTTTGGGAGACGTGACGAGGACGGAGAGGCTATAGTGTTGGACGAGGCCACTAAGGAGACCATTGAGCATGTGCGCCACTACCTCCAGGCCTTAGAGATTCTCCTTAGGTATCTTGATACTGATAGGACCAATGGCATGCTTACAAATGACGAGCTACGCATCCGGCCGAGGGAGAAGGACAAGGCCTTCGAGGAGCAGGAGGAGAGCATCAAGGAGATGGAGACTAGGTTTGATAAGCAAGACAAGAAGTTCAAGAACCAAGAGAAGAGAGTCCAGGATAGGAACAAGAAGATCAATGAGATGAAGGCTGAGATGGAGCTCAAGGATCTTGAGCTAGAGACACAGCAGGAGGTGATAGAGAGGCTGCGCTAACAGAAGAGAGAGCTTCAGGCGAAGGTCGATGCTTTGACCACCAGCATGGAGGAGTACAAGGCAGGGTTCGACACGGCAGAACTTGCTCTAGTGGAGGAGGAATTCGATATGGAGGAGTAGTGTTGACTACTTGGCTATCTATCCATCTATAATCATTTTATTTATTGAGTCACATTGATCATCCAACATGTGGATGACTATGCTAGTGTGTTTACTTTACAAAACTTGTTGTTCGTTTTGAATCCTAAAGTTTGTTATGTGCTTCCCTATTTTTTTATTGTTGCTACATATTGTATTCTGAATGTTAGGATCTATGGGTTATATCTCATTACTTATCCTTATTGAAACCATAGATGCCTCCCCATCATGGCAATCCCAACAATAACAACAATGGCAATGAGATGCAACAGCTGATGACTGCACAGACCCAGTTGATGCAAATGATGACTCAGTTTATGGCGAATCAGAACTAGAACTAAAACAACAACAATAATAATAATAACTACATCAATCAGAACAACCAACCAGCTTTTGATATGCTCACAAGGTTTCTAAGATTGAGGCCTGCTAAGTTTTCTGGTACAACTGATCCCATGGTAGCAAATGATTGGCCGCGTTCCGTGAATAAGGACGTGGTCACAGTTGGGTGCACTAATGCAGAAAAAGTTAGGTTTGCAACAAACTTACTAGAAGGACTAGCAACTACTTGGTGGGATAACTTCCAAATCACTACCCCTATTGAAGAAGTGACTTGGGAAATATTTGAGGATGGATTCCGCACTGCTCATATCTCTTCAGGAGTGATGGGGTTGAAGAAGAAGGACTTTCAGAACCTTAAACAACATCATCACGGTGTTGCTAAATATATTGAAGAGTTGAACAATATGGCATGCTATGCACCAGATGATGTTGACACCGATGCAAAGAGGAAGGAGAAGTTCCTTGAAGGACTAAATGATGAGATGTGCATGCAACTATCTCTTGCATATGTTCCAACTTATCAATCTCTATGTGACAAAGCTACCATCTTGGAAAGCAAGATGAAGCAAGTGGAGAATAGGAAGAGGAAGTACCATTTTGATAAGCATGGATCAGGATCATCTCACAAACATTCTTATGGTGAAGTAAGTGGAGGTTCTGGATCCCACAAACACGGGAATCATAACAACCACCACAACAGTAACCGTCACCATGATAGCAATAAACATCTTGGGCACAATATTATTTAGAATATTTTTGAAAGTGGTTTTGTTTTACTTAGACTTTAGAATGTATGCTTTATCTTCAGTACTGTAAAGTTTGATTTTAAAAGTGTGGAAAATCATCTCCTTGCATTTTGCATGAATTCATATTATTTTTGGTGTGTATATTGATTTGTGATTATTTTGTTGTATGAATTGTTGTGTAGATTTTGTCGATTGTGGATAGTGTTACTGTGAGGATTGTACCTATTCCCCTAGCTACCAAGGCAAGTGATACTCCATCTTTTTGTCCTATTATTTTTCCAATTGCATTAGTATTATTTTGAGTAGGACTTGCATGGTAATTTTTCAAAGTATATGCTATTAAATGGTAGATCCTATAGATGATATACTGGTAGTATTTTCCATATGTTAGGAGTCATGATATGCTAGTATGCTTAGCCTAGATCTTATAAATCAAGGGTGGAAAATTCATGTTAGGATATTATGGAAAGATTATGCCTATGTGTTTTTGACTAAGAAAAAACAACTTCTTAATAAAACACCTGGGTGGAATGGGACTTGTATGTTTTTTATTGAGTGGTTACACAAGGCCCATGTCTATGGTTTACCCTGTGTATCACACTTGTGGATGGCCACCCAGGAAGATGGGATATGGGCTCTGCCTTGACAAACTAAGTTGCAAGAACTCAGTCAGATGGACAGATGGTGGTAGAGTTGATAGGATGGAACGCGTCCATGGTGGTCTGAGGGATTGCTTCTGAAAAGTCTCGTCTCGATGCATGTAGAGTCTTGTGGGGAAAGTGCACCACCTCTCGAGAGGGTAAAACCTAAGTACTTAGTCGTGTCCCCGGTCATGGACATTTTGAGCATCAAAGACATTGAAAGGGTCAGGAATATCCTCATCCCAATTTCTCTAACTTAAAATGGTGGTGAACAAGGGTAGAGGTACACCAATGTCTATTGGTGGATCCTTATGTTTTTGTAAAGAAAAACTTAGTGTTTTCAACTAGTAGGAAAAAACTACTTTGTGCAAAGCTAGCCTAAAACCACACTTAGCCAAATTCATGTAGTTGATAGTCTGTACTATATAACTATGATATCACTTGCCAATACAATTCCAACTATATTGACCCCTTGTGGCTATAATTTATTATGTTGTAGGTTACTCTGATGGTGAGTAGGGTTATGAGTCTACACACAACATGTTTGCCTGTGGCACATGAAGATGAAGACTTTATTTATATACTATGTAATGAGAACTCTATGTGTTAGCCTTGGGCTAATGAGTTGTAAGAACTATTGTACTCCTGGAATTACGATGTAATAATGACCTTTGTATCTGTGTACTTCATCTAAAACAGTGGGTGCTAGCAATTCGATCCAGGGACTAGCACTGCAATCACTGGGACCTTTACCTTAAAGGGTGAGGTCTTACAGCCTCATAGGTCGGAGTTGCAGCTGCAGCTGTCATCCGAATAATCTGTCAATGTCGACATGTGCAACGCGCCGATAGGTGGGACCCATGAAGCGGGCCTGATAGATGGTGGTGGCACCCGCTCTGGGAGGCGGAAGGTGCCAGTCTTCCCCACCTAGAAGCAGAAGCTCCCGAACAGCATCTCGAGCCCGTTGCCGATAGACTCGAAATCCTTCAGGGTGGCCGGTGAGTAGGCGGTGAAGTTGAAGGCACTGAAGAGGAGGTGACTCTCCATTGTTGATGAGTTGTAGATCGCTCCGGATGGAACCGTCACGACCGCATGATCAGCGTCACCATTTCCCACAGACGACACCAATTGACAAGGTTCGATCTCGTCAATGCCCATTGTTATGGACTTGGGTTTTGGAGAAGATGGGGATGATGGAAGTCGTGGAACGACTAATAGGCAAGCAACACGGGGACACGAGGTTTACCCAGGTTTAGGCCCCCGGAGGGAAAACCCTACTACTGCTTGTCTGTTCTTGATTACGACGAAAATGAAGGTTACAGTGGTGCGCAGATGCAATCTAGCGTGAGGTGCGTATGCGGTGGGGTGAGAGATCCTTCTCGCCGTACCCTCCTGTCCTTTATATAGATAGGTTACAACACCCGGATTTTTAATCCCAGATGCCTGTTATGCCATATATCGCTATCCCAGGATTACCATTTTTACGAGATATAACAGATTGGTACCATAGTTTATAATATATTACAAACCATAATAAAGATCTTACAAATAAAGGATCTCATGATCTAGTCTTAATACAATCGACGCAGCAGAATATATAATAAAGGTAGCATGGTCGGGGCTCCATCTTCAGGGTCACAGGCAATGCTGACAATGGGAGATGATCCTAGTTGTCATAGACTTCCTGTTGTCCATCATCCTGGTAGTCCTCCTCATAGTCTGGCCATAGGAATAGCCAGGGACAAAGCCATGAGTACCCTTTAAGTACTCGCAAAATAATAATAACAAGTAAGGTGGTTCGAGTAGGAATCTTAAGATCTAGGTTTATTTTGCAAAAAGCCAGATTTATCTCTAATTGAGTTTAGAAGTAAAGAAAACTAGTTTAATGTTTTACAACACCTAAGTGGGAACTTAGTTTTCATGTTCACAACCCTGTTGTGGTCAAGTCAAAGTCATAGTTCATTTCACAAGTCATTTTGAAAACATCTAACGACGGAATAGTATGTCCACTCCAACTATCCATAACCATGGACGCGGCTATTCGAATAGTTTGACACTTTGTAGAGGTGGTACACTTTCACCACAACATTCGATACATCCATCAGGAACAATCCTGAATCACCATACTCAGTATGCGGATAATAAATCCTAACCTTTCAATTACACACCCTAGTATAGGCACCTCCCCTATGAGTTTGGCCTCCCAACCATGACCATTTGTCATCTTAGGAACTGCACAGGTGGACACTCATCACGAGGTAGCCTCATCTCAAACCTCTTCCGCAAGGGAACCCATACTAAGATATATAAACTTCCAGTTAAGCCTTACCCAATTCAGTTATTATGGTTGTATGGTAAAATTGGAATGGTATCACATCTGAACCCAACCACCCAGCTTTTATAAAGGGCTAAGGCTCATGCCCCAACATTTTCATCATCAAATCATCTGGTGTTCATAACACATGTCAAAACATTTCATTAGAATGACTCATCATTCCAAGGTTTTCATAATGATTTTCACCAAGTATTCCCATCTAAAGTGATCAACTTTTATGCTTAGCACTAGCCACTAAAATTGTGGGTAATCACTAATGAGGGGTGCTAATCAAGTGTGACTTATCGAAATATAGATCTCATGCCTCAGTATGACATCTAGTTCTAACTAACTTAGGCCAAGTTTTATGCTCTTTATGCTACCTTTAATGTCCTTCCAAAACTCAAAAAACACTAAGAGTAATAAAGGACTTTGATCAGGAAATAAAAGAATAAAGCTTGCAATTGCAAGTAAAACTGGGATTTGGTATAATCAAGGTTGCATAACCAAAGCATGCCTAATGCATTGCATAGGTTATCTTGTAGGATTATACTTGCAAGTGGGACTTGCATGGTTTAGCTTAGCTGGCACAATTATTAACTTGCCTTGATTGGTGCAGTGGTTGAAGTTTTCTTCTTCGTAGTACTCCTCCTCCTCATATCCTTGGTTGGTACTAGCGTCTATAAATGAATATGAGGTACACAATCACCAAACAATACTTAACTACCTTGATTTAGCACACAAATTTTCACACTAGATGATCTAGCATCATCACATGAAATAAAGACCTAGTCTTATTTGTTTTATTTTAGAAAAGTAATATCTACTCATTAAAAACTACTTAAGATTTAATATTCTCTAGTTAAAATATGGGATCATGTTGACACATGTCATCACCAAATATTTTAATACTTGGGAATGTGATTTAAAGTGGTGTCACAATTTAATGAGGTTTAACATTACTATTTTAAATAATTTAAAGTGACTAGAAATGCCTATGAGGCATTCTTTTAATACTAGTACAGTATCACGGCAAGTAAACCTAAATATTTTTATATATTCAGAAAGATCTTGTCAAATGTGATTTTTGAGAATTGGAATCAACTCAAAACCATTTATGGTTGATTTTTTAAAAATGTCTGAATGTGTAAAAGTAGCTGTCTTGTTATTTTTATTATAGGTGATCTATAATTTCAAATGATTTGAATCCAACCGGCTTGGATTGATATTTTCAATACCTTTCTAGCAAATTTGGTTTCATGCAATTTGGTTTAGTGAATCTCTCTAAATTGGTTTTCAAAGTCACTAACTAAACTAGGTTTGAAATAAAATGGAAAAAGATTGTTTGAACTACTGGGCTACGCGCGGGAAAGTTACTTGGCCGGCCCAGCTGCACAGCGCGCATGGAGCGAGCTGCTAATAGAGTGGTCCCACGCGTCAACAGCTCACTCTAAGTGAAGTTGTATATTTCAATCTGGGCCATGCGATTAGACTAGGATCCTATGGCTGGGGTGCGTCGTCTCCGCCGAACAGCTTCGGCGAGATCGAACCCTAACGGCGATGGTGGGGGTACGCGGTGGCTTACCAGGGCTCCAGCTAGGGTTGGAGATGGGGGTGAACGATGTTGTCGACGATGGCGGTTCGAACGGTGGTCGCGGCGGCTCCTAGGGTGGCTCCAATCAATGACTCCGCTCCTCCTCTGAAGTGGCAGACTCCAGCCAAATTCTGGCGATACGGAGCTCGCCTTGCTCCGGGGGAGGGTCAGGGGTGATCTGTGAGGAGTGAGGAGTGAGGTGGTGTGAAGAATTGAGGCGAGGGTGACCTCTGTTTATACACCGGCGAGAGGGGCAGTGCGGCATGGTCAGAACTCATCGGTGACGATGGTGCAGTGAGCTAACGGCATGGCGAAGGGCGTAGGCCGGCGCGGTGTCTCCTGGCGATCATCACGAGCTTACTGGCACGGCAAGGGGCGGTCGAGAACGGTCAAAACGGGTCGACGCTCTGAGTGGCACCAACAGTGTTTTATATGACGTACATGGGCTACTGGTCGCGCGACAGCGAACGGGCATGTCTGGGGGGTAGCTAGGGTCATGGCGCATGCAGTGATGGGCGGGGAGGGTGAGGCGTGGCGTGTGCGCGCGTGTCGGCTACGGTGCTCTGGCGCACTCTCGGCATGGTAGAGAGGAAATGGGAGCGACTGTTCTCAGTGGTCCAAGGCCTGGCTGTGCTCGAGGGTTGGAAAGGGGGTGGCGGTGGACGGTGGTCTGCCTCCTGGACATCATGGATGGGCGCGGCGTTGCCTCCTGCGTGCTGGCCATGGTCGGCTGGCTAGTGAGCTTCGGGTGGCACGGCACTGGTGCAATGGGTAGAGGGCTAGCTTGTTCAATGAAGTGTTGGTTGCTGGGGGTGACAAGGGGAGAGAATTGGGTGCAATGGGGGAACAAAGCATTGATCAACAGTAGTGAAAGTTAGGCAATTTGATCTGTGCTCACCAAGTGTTTGATGAAATGGCCGCATGAGATTTGAATTTGAATTTTTGGCTGAATTTTGGTAACTGCTCTGGTCACATGTTTGGTAGTCCGAGGGTGCTTGGGTTTAGGAAGGTGAACTTGTTTGAGTGGTTTTTGAGAAATGGTGATCTTAGTACCTATTAAGGATTCAATTTTGAATTTTCATTTGAATAGATTTGGAATTTGTTTCTGTTGGTGTGCAAAGTGGGCTTGGGTCCACTTTTACTTGGTCTAACAAGGGGTGAAAAGAATTGGATTTGTTTCTGACAGAAAACTTGGACTAGGAACTTGGGTGATTGGAACTTGATAATCTTGTTTAATATTTTTTTGGGGTGTTACAAACCTTCCCTTCTTAAATAAAATATTGTCCTGAGATTTAAGAAAAATAAAACTAGGAACTAAAGAGATCTAGAAACTCAGTCTTAATGTAATCTTCTCGTTCCCAAGTAGCTTCTTCTTCAGTGTGGTTACTCCACTGGATCTTGAGAAACTTGATACTCCGGGTTGTTCGGCCACATAGAGATAAAACAAAAGTTTTTCCCTCTAACATGGTGATCCCAAGATCTAGTTGAGGTAGAAGGCCACGAGGTTTACCACTAGACGTGCAGTTGCGGAATACTGATGTAGCACGTCTGTTGAATGTAGTGCAGTCCTTAGGATCCGATCGTCTTGGTGCTGATCGTACAACACCTTTGCTGGTATTCACACGTACAAGGAGGAGCACCGGTGGCGAACTTCTAGATTTGTTAGGACGGCAGAACTATTTTCGAGCTATGGTTTCCAACTCATGAAATGACCTAACCGATCAACGATTAACCCTTCTGGGTTACTGTGCTCCACTATATATAGGGAGTGAACATGGGATCCACTCACATGGCCCATTCACGAAATCCCATATAATATTAGTCACCGTGAGTCCGACTCACTGACTCAGTCCAAATCCGGCTAAGGTCCAACCTAACCAGATTTCCGGTTCAGATCCAATCTGAACTTGCTCCCGCTCTTAAGTGTGTGACCCCGTAGGCTCATGGCTACTTGGACACAATTGGAGTCCGACTCTCAATAGATCGGTCGGTAGCGGCTCCTAGCAGAACGTGCCAACTCTAAAGTACCAATGAGTCACGATGTTGTGACCTTGGATCAATAAAGATCCTAAGTCCCTGTGATCTACATGCTAGTGCATGGATAAATAGCTAGCACTCATAGTCGATGAATATCATGTAAAACACAAAGTCATTATTACACGGAGAATCCAGAGTATGAATTTATTACAAATTTGCTTAGCATTAAGCTAGCTCAAATAACAGCAGAAAAATAAAACAACTTGAGTCCATCAACGCCCCAGGCTTGTCGATTGTAGACTCGCGATCCCTACGCACCTTTCAATCTTCGGATTCTGCACATAAGACGTGCAACCAACAAGTTGGGTCAATACTTTGAATGTATTGGCAAATTACACCAAGGAAAGAAAAGACTAACTCTACATGCAAGGCTAGTTTAGGCTGTGGAGTTTATATGCTCAAAGATAGTTTACTTAAGTATGGAGAAGAAGAGAAGATTTCACTACTTTGTAAACATTTGTTTAAGTAATATATGGTCGAATGGCACAGGAGGATATTACTCACCAAGTGTCCAAACAACCTAACACTTGGATATTACTCACCAAGTTCCTAAAACGCTCCCAATGGCGATATAACTCACGCCTTGGATTTTTCTAGAAAAACTTTAAGTTTTTGAAAGGGAGAGAGAGGAAGATCTTTCAGAGGCTCCATCCTTCAGATGCTCAAGTGTTCTTTTCCGTGAACTCGGCTGATCGATCAGGTTGCAATACTCTCGAGAGTTTGTGTACTTTACCCACAATCCACGATCAAGTCCTTTTACAGCCAGGACCATGGAGATGCTTTCTCTTAGTAGCCCCTCTACCTTCTGGATCCAACCGTGCCAAGAACCTCCAAATGTTGCTACCTAGGTGAGGTTTCCCACTAAGTACTAGGCCAAGACAGAGCACATATGTATTGTGGTTCAACTGGAAGCTTCTGAATTCTGAAACATGGCAGACTTTTTTGATTCCTGGGCGACCGTGCTCCACCAAAATCTCACTTGTTGTCCCGTCAACCATTCCGCCCAGAAGAAAACTTAGTTTTATTTTGAAGTGGATTTGAGAAGAAAAGTTTGCTCAAGAGAGCCTTTATACTTAGAAAAAATTATTTTCTTTCGAACCCCCCAACGGTACTTTATATACATAGCATAGCAAGCAATAATTAGCAAAAACAGGGGGACCTATTAGGAGGGAATAATCCTAAGTATAGATCTGCTCATGGCATACTAAAAAATCATCGCACTTGTAAAATATTACTAAGGAAATATTCTACTAGAACATCCTACACATGCATACTATGAAATTTGAAGATCACATGCATAGAATCAAAACTGGGACAAAAATTATGAACAAGTGGTGTAACTTGCCTTGATCTGAGCAGCACTCTACACAATAGTACTCCTCAGCACACTTTGAACAATCTAACGAACACAAACATAGATCCAATCACAACTTGCACAAAATAATGTCACAGAGATAATATGCATGCATGCAGCATGGTAATTATGCAAGATCGTTTCTAATTTGACCAAGGTATTCTTTTTGGGTTCTTAATGTGTTGTGGATGTTGTTATTATTATTTTCCCACAGATTTTAATTAATTTGGATCATTACTTTAATTTTTAGGCTCATAGGGAGATCCATCCATCTAATTAGCCCCAAAACAGATCTAAAGGTCCTAAGCAAGTGTTATAATTTTAATTAACAGGTATTGTGAAAACAAGGCCAACACAACAAGAATCAACTAAAACGGAATTCTAATTATTTTTCTATGGATTAAACACTCCAAACTAGACATTAAATCCTACACAGAAAATACTACTGCAAACTCGCAAAATTATTACAGATCTGTGTTCTAAACAATTTTGTGAATCCAACGGTATATCATACACAATTGTTTGCCAAGTGGTTGATTTACTATGAATTTAAAAAAAAAATCAATTCTGCCTATTTAAAACTAACTCTAATCTATCCACGACAAGTGGTGGCCTCTGGTTGGTCCAGCTAAACGACTTGGCTGACGCGGCGCGTTGACGCGGACTGCCACGCGACGAAACACGATTCGGCGATACCCCTTCGATCCAAGATCTAATCTGTGCCACAGGTTTCAGATCTAACGGGTGGGGGTGAAGGTGGCGACTTACAGGCGGCGTCGATGGCGAGGCAAGGCAGACGACGGCGGCGCTGTTGGGCAGCGGTGCTTGGCGGCGGTCCGGTGGCTCCCCATGGTAGTGGAGTAGATGACGGCGTGCTTCTCCTCCTCGCGGTCTCGTTCGCGAGACCGGCTTCCAGGTTACCTTCCCCGTCTAGCCGTAGTGCTCTGCCGACCTCCGCGAACTCCGGCGAGGTGTTGGCGAGCAATCGGTTGTGATCTAGCACTCTGTAGAAGGGGGAAAGGGTCAGGGGGAAACGGTGAAGCACAGGGAAGACAAACAACAGCGAAAGAGGGTTCGGGATGGCACACATGGTCGGAACCTCAACCTTCCCGAGCGCGGCGACGGCGAGGAAAAATGGCAGCAGTTCGGTGAGAGTTGAGCTAGGGTTTTTTTGAAGGAAAAACGACGAGAGGGTCGGCTCTTTATAATCCAAAGACTTGGGGGAGGGGGCGGTTGAATCTGTTGAGATTTGGGTTTATCCCGACGCGGCAGGGAGCTATGCTCTCCGTGGTCTCCGGGAGGAAGACGACGGGGGTAGGGCCCGGGTGTGGGTGTCTGCACGCTGGCGTCTGTCTTTGGTGGCTGGCCACTGGTAGGCTTAGGCGGCAACATGGCGCTAAGGCTGCAAATTTAGGTTAGGCCGTTGTTTTCCCTTTTGTTTGTTCTTTATATTTTTCCATTTTTCTTTGCATAACAAACTCAAATTCAGTAAAGCCAGTTTCTAAATTTTGGTAAAAATGAGGTGGTCATCTTAGAGCCAGAGATTATTATTTTTACTTAGTTTTTAGAAGGGTCAAACAAGATTACTTCATTATTGCTCACATAGAGGAATCTTTTTATTAGGGTTTGATGGTAGGGTTTTGATGCAACTTTAATTTGTAGGATGCAATGATGCAAGGATGATGCATTCTTCTAGTAACATCTTAATATGAATCTGGGATGTTACAAACCTACCCCCTTAAGAAGAATCTCGTCCCCGAGATTCGGATTGGCTAGCAAATAGGTGTGGGTGTTCCGCCTTCAAATCTTCTTCACGTTCCCACGTGGCTTCCTCCTCGGAATGGTAGTTCTATTAGACTTCGCTTAATCTGATAGCCTTGGTACGAGTAACCCTTTCGGCTGCTACCAATATTTTGATGGGATTTTCCTCATAGGTAAGGTCATTCTCCAATTGAACCTCATCCAGGGGAAATGTATCTCTTAGCGGTGTTTCGTCCATTTTTGGGTGGCACTTCTTTAGTTGTGATACATGAAACACATCATGAACTGTCAGTCCTTCTGGTAACTCCAACTGATAAGCAACTTCTCCTCTATGGGCCAGAACCTTATACAACCCTATGAATCGAGGGGCTAACTTACCCTTGATTCCAAACCTCTTAACTCCTCGCAGTGGTGAAACTCGGAGGTACGCACGGTCCCCTATTTTATAAGTCACATCCCTGCGCTTGGAATCAACATAGCTCTTTTGTCGGGATTGGGCTACCTTTAGCCTACCTTGAATCTTCCGTACCTTTTCCTCGGCTTCCTTGATCAATTCAGGTCCAAGCAGACTACGTTCACCAACTCCACTCCATAATAGCGGAGTCCTACACTTCCTGCAATATAGAACTTCAAACGGAGCCATCTTGATACTTGTCTGGTAGCTGTTGTTGTACGAGAACTCATCATATGTCAAGTTATCATCCCAACTAGACCCATAGTCTAGTGCGCAAGCTCTCAACATATCTTCCAGGATCTGGTTCATCCTTTCTGTTTGGCCATCTGTTTGAGGGTGGAAAGCAGTACTGAATTCTAGTCTGGTTCCAAGAGACTCATGTAATTGTCGCCAAAACTTTGAAGTGAACAGTGTGCCTCTATCTGATACAATTCCCTTTGGAACACCATGCAGACTTACAATCCTTGACATATATATCTTGGCAAGCTTAGCACTTGTATATGTGGTCTTTACGGGGATAAAGTGAGCCACCTTGGTAAAGTGGTCCACCACTACCCAGATAGAATCGAATCCTGAACGAGTCCGGGGCAATCCCGTGATAAAATCCATGCCTACCTTGTCCCACTTCCAGTCGGGTATGGGTAGTGGTTGCAGCAATCCGGCCTGTTTCTGGTGCTCGGCCTTAATTATATTGCATACGTCACATAGGGAAATATACTCGGGAATTTCTATTTTCAAATTATTCCACCAGAATATATCCTTCACATCCATATACATCTTCGTGTTGCCCTGATGAATTGAGTATGGTGAATGGTGAGCCTCTTGTAAAATCAAATTTCTGATATCGGAGTCATTGGGAACGCACAAACGCTTTCCATACCAAAGGGTTCCTTGTTCGTCCAGACGAAAATCTTTTTCTTCCCTTCACTTATTTTGACTCTTATTTCTTCCAACTCTTTATCTCCCTTTTGTGCTTCCTTGATTCTCTCTTGAAGAGTAGGCACTATTTCCATAGTCGCTACGTGTCCTTTTGGAAATATTTCTAGCCTGAGATCTTTAAACTGTTTGCATAAATCCTTTGGAAGTTCCCCTGTGGTAAGTCCATTCGCATAAACTTTACGACTTAAGGCATCGGCCACCACATTTTACTTTTCGGGGTGGTACTGTAAATCCAAGTCATAATCCTTAATCAGTTCAAGCCATCTTCTTTGCCTCATATTCAACTCCTTTTGGGTGAAGATGTACTTCAAACTCTTATGATCTGTGAACACATCACAATGTTTGCCCATGAGGTAGTGTCTCCATACCTTGAGTGCATGTACCACAGACGCAAGTTCCAAATCATGTGTGGGGTAGTTTTGTTCGTGGTTCTTAAGTTGTCGAGAGGCATAGGATACCACTTTCCCATCTTGCATCAATACACTTCCAAGTCCTTGCCGAGAAGCGTCACAATAGACTTGAAAATCCTTTTGGATATCAGGCAGACACGGCACTGGTGCCGTTATAAGGCGTTTCTTCAACTCTTGAAAGCTTGCTTCATATGCCTCGGTCCATAGGAATTTCTTTTCCTTCTTTAACAGTTCCGTCATGGGTTTTGCTATTTTGGAAAAGTTTTCAATGAACCTCCAGTAATATCCTGCGAGGCCCAAGAAACTCCTAATATCTCCCACATTCTTAGGTGACTCCCATTCCATTACGGAAGCTACCTTACTAGGATCTATGGAAACTCCTTTTGCCGACACAACATGACCAAGGAAACCCACTTCCTTTAACCAGAATTCGCATTTGCTGAATTTGGCATACAACTTGTGTTCTCTTAATTTCTCCATAATTAGGCGCAGATGCTTCTCATGTTCCTTCTCATCCTTGGAGTATATGAGTATATCATCTATGAATACCACAATAAACTTTTCCAAATATTCCATTAACACCTTGCTCATCATGGTCATGAAGAATGTCGGGGCATTGGTTAGACCAAACGACATCACGGTGTACTCATATAATCCGTATCTTGTGGTGAAGGCTGTTTTGGGCACATCCTGTTCTCGAATCTTTAGCTGAAAGTAGCCAGATCACAGATCGATCTTTGAGAACACACTGGCTCCCTTTAACTTATGAAATAGGTCATTGATGTTAGGAAGAGGGTACTTGTTCTTGATCGTCACTTCATTCAACGAGCGATAGTCTACAACTAGCCTCTTGGTTTTATCCTTCTTTTCCACAAATAGCACAGGTGACCTCCAAGATGATGTGCTGGGTTGGATGAATCCCTTGTCCAATTGTTCCCTAAGCTGTTTCTTGAGTTCCTTCAACTCGTCTACATCCATCTTATATGGTCTCTTAGCTATCGGTCCTATGCCCGGCATCAAGTCAATGAGAAACTCTATATCACGGTCGGGAGGCATCCCGGGTAACTCTTCCGGAATGACATCTGGGTATTCGTTCACGATGGGTACATCCTCCAAGCTAACCCCGTTAAGAGAGTTCACCATAACTTCCTTAAGTGCAAAATTTGACTTGATACGAATCCTCTTCCCTTCCGGTGTTGTGAGCATGACAGTCCTTTTGGCACAATCTATGGCCCCTTCATATTCTGTCATCCAATTCATGCCCAAGATTATGTCTAATCCTTGTGACTCCAGAACTACTAGACTTGTGGGGAAGATGTGTTTCCCAATCCTTAGTTCTAATCCCCGGCAACCGGAGTTTGCCACTATTTCTCCTCCAGGAGAACTTACTCTTAGAGGAGAATTTATAGTCTCCGTAGGTATCTTGCCTCTATCCACAAATACCCTTGATATGAATGAATGCGATGCACCATTATCAAAAATAACAACTGTGGGAATGGAACTGAGCTTGAACTTACCAATCACAGAGTCCGATGCGTCACAAGCATCCTCCATAGAGACATGATTCACCGTGGCTTTGACAAACGGATTTGGCTTCTTCCTGTTTCCATTGCCATGGTTGTGTCCATTTCCATTCCCATTGCCATTCTTATTCTCGGGGCAAGTGGTTGCATAGTTACCTATCTTGTTGCACTTAAAGCATGTTACCTCACTGAGATCCTTTCCGTTGCTGCTATTCCCATTGTGGTGCTTATGCCCATTGTGTTTGTGACCGCCATGGTGATGACCGTTATAGTTGTGTCCATTACCGTTATAAGGTGGTGGTGAGGAAGTCTATGCAGTGCACGGATGAGTGCTTGTGAGGGTTAGACTTCCTCTTGCGGTTCTCTATGCTCTTCCTCTTGGATTCAACCACAATAGCTCTGTCCAAGAGCTCCTGAAAGTTGTCAAGCTTCTGAGCCACAAGATGAATAAATATCTCATCATTGAGTCCTCTTAAGAATTCCTCCTGTCTCTTGGCATCAGTGGAAACATCATCGGGTGCATAACGGGCTAGCTTGTTGAAAAGCTCACCATACTCGGTGACAGAAAGCTGCAACTGGTGTAAGTCCCGAAACTCCCGTCTTTTCAGGTTCATGACACCAGCAGCCACGTGATGAGTGAGGAAAGCTAACTCGAACTGATTCCAAGTGATAGCATAAATATCCGGGTGGGTGACTTGGTAGTTATCCCACCATTCTGCTGCAGGTCCTTAAAGCTGGTGCACGCATAACGCACCCTGTCGGCTCCGACAGCTTGCACGGTGTCTAACTTCTTGTTAATTGTGCGGAGCCAGTCATCCGCAATGATTGGTTCAGCGCTGCTAGTGAAGGTAGGTGGGTTCAACCTCAAAAACCGAGTCAGGCGATCCTGTTGAGGTGGTGGTGGAGGTGGCGGTGGTGGAAGTGGCGCGTTGTTGTTGTTGTTGTTTTGCATGTTCTGAGTGAGCAGTTGGATCAGCTGGTTCTGAGTGGCCAAAAGTTGTGCAATCTCTGGAGGAATTTTGGTGTTCGCACGTCTTGGCGGCATCTGTGGGGTTTGAGCAACAACTTAAGAAATAGATAGAAAGACGAAGTAGTAAACTCCTAACCTTATGAAAACACACAAGGCACACAAGACACAAACAGCACAAGTTTAACACAGAAATCATCCAAGTTTAACTAAACCAAACATGTCTTGGTATTTATTACAATCGCGAATAACGTTCTACTATGGAATTTAAAGGTGGTCCGACTACTACACATCTTCCACGCCTTCCTCTTCCTCGTCCTCAAACGAGTAACCTTCCTTCTCTAGGGTTTCCTTGTACAGCTCCATCTCCTTTGTGGTGGCTTCTAGCTTCTCTTGGAGGTCCTTTATCTCATCCTGCAGATTCTTGGTAGTGGCTTCTAGCTTCTCCTGAAGTCCCTCCTTCTCGCCTTGCAGTTCCTCCACTAGGCTTGACTTCTTCGCGCCTTCAAGTTGCTTTGCCAAGTCCCTCTTGGAGGAATGCACATCGTTGATTATCTTGCAAAGGCCCTCGGTTTGTACTTCAGTTCCCTCGATTTCCTTTTTGCGTTCCCTAATCCTCTTGTTTTTATTTATCACCCTCTTTTCTTGGTTAGCGAACTTCTTCTCTTGGTCCTGGAACTTCATCTCTTGGAGCTTCATTGCCTCCTCCTGCTGTTTGATTATTTCCTCCTTCTCCTTGATGAGGGCGCATAGCTCATCGTTCTTTAGCATCTCGAGGAAGCTGCCTTTTTCAAGGTCATGAACGTGGCACTCCAAGTCTTGATATTGGGTCCTTCGGCGCATGGTAGAAGTCTTTTCCTCAAAGGTTAACTCCATGGGAATTCCTTCCTCATCTCGCCTCCCAAAAAGGCCACCACAGTTTCCTTGGAGAACCTCGTGATGGCGTCCACATAGGCGACCAATGAGCTGCTGCAAGCTGATGCTAAGGGCCTTCTCCTTGGAGTCGCTAACGATGTGGATTGCTATGTCTTCCTCCGGTTTCTTGCCTCGCTCTTGTCCTGGTTGGATGACTTTGACTCCCCAGCAGCCGTCCTTGTCGAGTTTCTTCATTATGCTTCCCAGGATTGTTGGCAGGGGAAGGTCCAAACGCGTGAGGAGATCCATGAGGCATCCACCAAAGTGAAGGGGCTCGATGTCCGCGACGGTGTCGTAGAGGAAGCTTGTCATCTTTATAAGAATGAAGATTAGATACTTAAACAAATAGAGGAAAGCAGGTACTAGAAGTACAAAAAATAACATAGAAGAAAACGCAAGTAAGGCACATAAGCTAAAGGTGGTTCGAATCCTAGGGTCACGTACTACAGTAAACGATGTGCTCTGATACCATCTGTTGTGACCTTGGATCAATAAAGATCCTAAGTCCATGTGATCTACATAATAGTCCCTGGATCAATAGCTAGCACTCACAGTCGATGAATATCATGTAAAACACAAAGTAATTATCACACGGAGAATCCAGAGTATGAATTTATTACAAATTTCTTAGAATTAAGCTAGCTCAAATAACAACGGAAACATAAAACAACTTGAGTCCATCAATTCCCCAGTCTTGTCGGGTGTAGACTCGTGATCCCTACGCACCTTTCAATCTTCGGATTCTGCACATAAGACGTGCAGCCAACAAGTTGGGTCAATAGTTTGAATGTATTGGAAAATTACAACAAGGAAATAAAAGACTAACTCTACATGCAAGGCTAGTTTAGGCTGTGGAGTTTATTTGCTCAAAGCTAGTTTTCTTAAGTATGGATAAGAAGAAAAGATTTCCCTACTTTGTAAACATTTGTTTAAGTAATATATGGTCGAATGGCACATGAGGATATTACTCACCAAGTGTCCAAAAAACCTAATACTTGGATATTACTCACCAAGTTCCCAAAATGCTCCCAATGGCGATATGACTCACGCCTTGGGTTTTTCTAGAAAAACTTTAAGTTTTTGAAAGGGAGAGAGAGGAAGATCTTTCAGAGGCTCCATCCTTCAGATCCTCAAGTGTTCTTTTCCGTGAACTCGACTGATCGATCAGGTTGCAATACTCTCGAGAGTTTGTGCGCTTTACCCATAATCCACGATCAAGTCCTTTTACAGCCAAGACCATGGAGAGGCTTTCCCTTGGTATCCCCTCTACCTTCTGGATCCAACCGTGCCAAGAACCTCCAAATGTTGGTTCCCAGGTGAGGTTTCCCACTAAGTACTAGGCCAAGACAGAGCCCATATGTATTGTGGTTGCACTAGAAGCTTCCGAATTCTGAAACATGCAGACTTCTTTGATTCCTGGGCGGCCGTCCTCCACTGTAACATCCCTAAAAAATCATGTTTCAAAACTCATTCATATCATCCTTGCATCCTTCATCCATTTAGGGTTTTTCTCAAAATCATTTAGATGCATAAGCTTGTGCTATGATTTCATGTGAGCAAATTCAACTCAATTGGCCATCACCCTTTGAGATTGGATTGTGTAGGAACTTGTTTGCTTGCCTCCATTGTTGGAAACATTAGGTGTAGCATTTTAACTCAAGTTTGCAATTTAGAAATATTTTCAAACCCCATTTCAAACATTTTCAAACTAGAGACAAAGTCTCTGTTTATTTCAAAGCCCAAGCTTGACCAGACCCTTGCAAGGTAAACACTTGGTGAATTGACTGTTTTTGAAACCACAATACCCTGCAAAAATCCCCAGAATTGTTTGAATTCAAAAGGATTTGAATTCATATCAAAATCATTCTAGAAAATAGAATTAGAAAAAGAAAATAAGCTAAGAAAGGAAAAGGGCCGCGCGGCTGGAATCTGGCCCAGCAAAGGAAACAGCCCATCTAGCCCACCCGGATTTTCTTTTTCCTCTCTTCTGTGCGCACACCTCGACAGTGGCCAGACCCCACCTTCACCTGCACACTTGCCGTGGCGGGCCCGGTCCACGTCGTCCTCGTCTTCCCAGATCGCGCTGCGACCACGCCGCTGCGATCACTGCCGGTAATGGCGGCGTAATTGGCATTAAACGCTGGCGTTTCTGTCCGAGCCTCTGGCTATAAGACCCCCTCTACCTCGCGATCTTTTTCCCCCAAACACCTCGCTCACTCCGCCACCAGGCTGCCCTCAATCAACCTTGCACCGCCGCAGACAGAGCCCACTCCGGCGATCGATTCCGGTGAGCCTCGTGTTCCCCTCTGCCTCTCGTTCTTGCTATCTGACTCAGTGTGTCTTTGCGCACCTCCTGACTCCACTAGTCCGTCCTGTACTGCCCCAGGTCGCCGGTTCCACTTGACACCGCAAGCACCGACGGCGACATCAACTCCGACGAGTTTCCCCGGTAAGTACATACCGCCCCTCGCCTTCCCGTTCATGCCCACGACTTCGCCTTGACCCTGTGAACCTAACCGCGTCGTTGTTTTGCCTTGGGGGTGATCCACAGCTCCATCCTCGATGAGCACCAGGACCACCCGACGCCGCCACGAACTCCGGTGAGGAATTGCCACAGACCCCGAGCGCCCCTTGACCAACCACGAGTACCTTGAGCTTCGCCGTGACCCCCTGAGCCCGGTGAGCAACTCCCCTTTCTCCCTCACCTCCTGCATCATCGGCAACGTCGTCGACCGACCGTTCCGCCGCCGCTAACCACCGCGCAGCGCCGCCCATCTGTGACCAGGCAGTAGCAGCCGTTAGATCTGGATCGAACGAATCGGATAGATCACTTAAGCCCCGAAGAGGTACGCGCCCTGTGCCGTGCGATCAAACTAAATCCAACGCTCCACAGCGACTGATCCGCGTGAACCGGTACGGGCGAATAAGAACTTGACGCGTGGCTAGGGTTAGACCTAAAAATAGATTTAAAACCAGAAATTTGATCCAAATTCAAATGCTTATAACTTTTGAATGCCACGTTAGATTTTTGCAAATTTTATACCGTTGGATTCAGAAAAACAAGACCTTTCTGCCCATCCAATTTGTTTAACAAATAGTAACCATTAGATTGGCTTTATTTGCAGAAACTTGTTTAAGGCCTTTTTGAGAATAGTTTTAGTTTAGTAAAATTGTTTTAGGGTTATTTAAGTTTGTCTTGGCTACTTTGTGACTTGTTTAGTTTCTGTAAACTTGCACTTGCTTGGTAGAGTTTTCAAGAAAAATCACCACTTAGTAGATTCATGCATGCATGCATTCATAATATTTTTGTTTGTATATAATTGTGTGTAATTGTGTGCTACAACTTTGTGTGTAGATTTTGCTAGTGATTGTGATTGTGACGAGTGCTACTCTCCACATTACCAAGGCAAGTGATATCATCATGAATATTCCATTCCTATATTTTATATATGCATTAGTATTATTTTTCTAAGTATAGGACTTGCATGGATTTTTGCTAAGTATAAACTATGCTTTGGGAAAACCTATTAGGTGAAACCTTAGTGAAAATCACCTAAGTCAAGATTCCTATTACTATCATGCTTAGCCTAGCTACTAGAAAACAAGGATGGTTTATATATTCACACTATGGAAAAATATTCTAAGTCTGAGGACTTGTGTTTTTATTTAACAAAAACAACTAAGTTAATGAATCACCTGGGTGGAAATGGAAGGAATGGTTTATGTTGAGTGGTTACTCAGGGCCCATTAAATGGACTACCCTGGTGTATCACACTTGTGGATGGCCACCCAGGAACAAAGAGATTTGAGATGTCAAATGTTGAGAAGCTTCAAGTGCAACCACTTGGCAATATGGGCTCTGCCATGATCTTAGGTTGCTAGAACTTAGTCTCTTGGACAGTGGGTGGTAGTGAGAATGATAGGTTGGAGCGCGTCCATTTGACTAAGGAAAGGCTTCTGAAGGATCTTGTCTTGGAAAACCAAGTCTTGTGGGGAAAGTGCACCACCTCTGCAGAGTGTAAAACCTAAGTACTTAGCCATGTCCCTGGTAAAGGACAATTTGAGCATCAAGACATGGAAGCCTCAAAAATCTCATCACTCCAATTTCTAAATAAAACTTGTGGGTGAACAAGGGTTAAAAGGATCTTCAGTCTTTGATTGGTAGATGCCCTGAGTGGATCTTCAGTCTTTGATTGGTAGATACCTTGGGTGTTTTTGCCAAGCACTTCAGTCTTTGATTGGTAGATGCCCTGAGTGGATCTTCAGTCTTTGATTGGTAGATGCCTTGGGAAAGATTTTTGTCAAAACAAAAACTTAGTGTTTTCAAAAGTTAAGGAAAAAAATCTATTTTGAGCAATGCAAGCCTAAGCTCCACCTAGCAAAAATGCATATAGTGTTATAGTCCACTTAAAATATACTAAGGTATCACTTGCCAATACTATTCCAAAGTATTGACCCTCTGTGGCTGTAACTTGTAATGTTGCAGGTTACTCCGATGATGATTAGGAGTCATGAGTCTACAATCAACATGCTTGCCTGTGGCACATGAAGATGAAGACTTATGTTTATTTACTTATTCCATAAACTCTTGTATTAGGCCTTTGGCCATGAGTTGTAAAAGACTATGTTTTATCTCTGGAATGACTGTAATAAACGACCTTTGTATCTGTGTACTTCATCTTAAACTGTGGATGCTAGCATTGATCAAGGGACTAGCATTGCAATCACAGGGATCTTTTCCTTTAATAAGGAGGGATCTTACAGATGGTATCAGAGCACTGTGTTGCCTGTAGGATTATGACCCTAGGATTGGAAACTACTAAGGAAAATTTTTGACTACTTCTACACTTGTCTATTCTTCTCGTAAACTTTTCTAATCTTCTCATTCTCATCTCTATTTGTAGATGAACTCCATCAACGAAGCCGTGAAGACAGGACCACTCATGACCATGACCTTGGAGTGTGAGACTGAGTTTCCCAAGATTCTCAAGGACCTCATGGAGACAATGGGAGCACATGGTGCAGCTGTATACAAGGGCTTTCCAGTGATGGAGGATGGAGTGGAGTATTGGTGGGTGCAACTTCACTTGTACAAAAACAAGGAAGACAACCACAAAGAAAAAGGCTTCTGCATGTACACCAACACTTTTATGCACACCACATTCTTTGAGTCAGCAAAAGAAGCAGCTTGGAAGACTATCAAAGAACTAAGTGCTAGAGTCAAGTGCAAGATGCTCAACCTCCAAAAAGACTTAGAGAAAGAGAAGGAACATACCCAAGAGTTGGAAGTCACCAACCAATCCTTAAGAGGAGATATTATAGACTTAGTGATAGAAGCATGTGAACAAGATAGAGTGATTGCCACTAGGAACATTGTGTTAGCCACCAGATCCAGTGAGATAGGTCTGTAAACGCACTTCGTTAGTTGGACCACCACCTATCACCTTATTTTCCAAAATGATACCTTAAATAAGTTTGAACCTTGGTTGATGTAATGGATTATTGTATGCATGACTTGTATGATTTTTGTGTGTTCCAAGAATGTGTATGAATGTTGACTTGATTATCTTAAATTGTGATGTTCTAACTTTTTCAATCTTATAAATAGATGCCTATTGCCATCAGCACTGTTGAGGAGTTCCAGGCTACCCGTTTTGGTCCTTGTATCGTAGAGCTTACTACTTTACTCGATCTCCCTCTTCCTATCATCACGGTGCACCCACTCACCAAGTTTGAGAGGAAGGACCTTTGGGGCTTCAAGGTGAACCAGCGACGCCTTGATCGAGCCTACTACGGAGGCCATCGTCTTCAAGCTTATGCACGATGGGAGAGAGGCATGGAGGTTGTCATGCAGGATCGATAGGACGATCAAGCCACTCCCGACAGGTTAGAGGCACTCACTTCCACGCCTTCGGAAGGCGTGATGATGACGGAGAGTCCATTGACTTTGAGGACGACTCGAGGGTCACAGCAGAGCCGATACGCCTGTACCTCCAGGACTTAGAGACTCTTATTAGGCACATGGATACCGATAGGACCAACGTCATGCTTAGTAATGACGAGCTCCAGGTGCAGCTTCGCGAGAAGGACAAGCTCTTCGCGCAGCAGGACGAGATAGTCAAGGAGATGGAGGCGAAGTTCGAGACCCAAGACCGTAAGTTCAAGAGTCAAGAGAAACGTGTCCAGGATAGGAACAAGAGGATCCGGGATATGACCGAGGAACTGCAGTCCAAGGACTTCGAGTTAGAGCAGCAGCAGACAGTGATTGAGAGACTTCGTTCCCAGAATAGGGCTCTCAAGGCCAAGATTGACTCCTTGACCACTACCATCGAGGAGAACAAGACCGCAATGGAGAACGCAGGTCTTACCTTCGTCGAGGAGGAGATTGATGCTGACGAGTAGACTTGACTACTCAGTTATCTTTATTTATCGTACTTGTTATTTGTGAACTTATTATTGGACCATCCGACATGTGGATGGCTTGCCACTTGTGTGTTTTTACTTTGAGACTTTTGTTATCTTGTTGTTGAGTTTTTATCCCTGTGTTGCTTGTGTAATGTATTGTGCATAAATCATGTAAGGGTATCTCATTCTTATCTCTATATGAATAAACCACAGATGCCTCCCCGTCGCGCAAACCCCAACCCCAACCCCAACATTACCCCAGAAATGCAAAAGTTGATTAATGCGTAGACACAGCTTATGCAAATGATGACGACATTCATCCAAAACCAGAACAACAACAACCCCAATAACAACAACCCCAATAATAACAACAACAACAACCCTCCGGGTTTTGATATGCTCACCAGATTTCTGCGTCTGAGGCCAGCTAAGTTCTCAGGAACGACTGATCCCATGGTGGCCAATGATTGGCTACGTTCTGTAAACAAAGACTTAGTGACCGTGGGATGCACAGATGCCGAGAAAGTCAGGTTCGCGGCACATCTGTTGGAAGGACCAGCCGCCGCATGGTGGGACAACTTCCAGATCGCCACTCCTATCGATGAGGTGACTTGGGCTATCTTTGAAGATGGCTTTCGCACCACTCATATCTCACCGGGAATGATGAGCCTGAAAAAGAAGGAGTTTCACAACCTGAAACAGCGCCACCACAGCATGGCTGAATATATAGAAGAGTTCAACAATCTGGCGCGCTATGCACCGGATGAGGTTGACACAGATGCCAAAAGGAAGGAAAAGTTTCTGGAAGGCTTGAATGATGAGTTAAATCTGCAGCTGTCCGTGGCATATGTTCCAACTTATCAGTCGCTGTGTGACAAGGCTGTTATTGTGGAGAATAAAATGAAGCAAGTCGAGAGTAGAAAGAGGAAACACTCCGACAAGCACAGTTCAGGATCGTCTCATAAACGATCTCACTATGATGATAGTGTCAGCTCAGGATCCCACAAGCATGGGAAGTTTAACAAGCACCACAACCACAACCGTCATGACAACAAGCATCACCGCAGTCATGACAATGATAAGTACAAGAATCACAAGAGTGGGCATAAGAGCCACCATAGTGGAAGTGGAAGTAGAAACCAGCCTAAAACGGACATCAGTCAGGTTGAATGCTACAAATGCAAGAAGCTGGGGCATTATGCTAATGAGTGCCCTGAAAAGAAAATTGAAGGACCTAACAAGCCCAATCCTTTTCAGAAAGGACAGGTTAACCACATCAATGTGGAGGAGGTCTATGAAGAGCCTGATGTTGTTGCTGGTAAGTTCAGACTAAATTCCATCTCAACATTTGTACTCTTTGATACTGGTGCATCTCATTCATTCATATCAAAAGCATTTGTTGATAGAAACAGGTTTGCATCTAAAAACATTGGGTGTCCAATAAAAATTAGCTCTCCGGGAGGAGATATGATAGTGAGTCTTGGATGCCGGGATCTAGTCATAGAGATCGGAAAACATAAGTTTCCAGTAACCCTAATAATCCTGAATTCCCAAGGATTGGATGTAATTTTGGGAATGGATTGGATGGCTAAGTATGAGGGAATACTAGATTGTGCCAATCGTACAGTTGCACTCACAACCCCTGAAGGTAAGAGGATAAAATTCAAGTCCAATTTTAAATCTAAAGGAGGTAAGCTGAATTCTCTTGAGGGGGTTAGCATGGACAGTGTGCCAACTGTGTGTGAATATCCAGATGTGTTTCCGGAAGAGTTACCGGGAATGCCACCAGATAGAGATGTAGAGCTTATAATAGATTTGGTACCAGGTTCTGGACCAAGAGCAAAGAGGCCTTATAAAAGGTCAGTTGACGAACTTAAGGAACTCAAGAAACAGCTTGGGGAACAATTACAGAAAGGATTCATCTAGCCAAGTTCTTCATCTTGGGGAGCTCCAGTTTTGTTCGTAGAAAAAAGAGATAGAACTCAAAGATTATGCATAGATTACCGTTCCCTCAACAAGGTAACCATCAAGAACAAATATCCTTTGCCAAGAATAAATGACTTGTTTGATCAGCTAGAAGGAGCTTGTGTGTTCTCGAAGATTGATCTTCGGTCAGGCTATTTTCAACTCAAAATAAGAGAGCAAGACATACCTAAAACAGCATTCACCACCAGGTATCGATTGTACGAGTACACCGTGATGCCTTTTGGTTTAACCAACGCTCCAGCATACTTCATGAATATGATGAACAAAGTGTTCATGGAATTTCTCGACAAGTTCGTTGTCGTTTTCATCGCTGACATCTTAGTCTACTCCAAGAGCAAGGAAGAGCATCAAAGACATCTACGCTTGATACTTGAGAAACTAAGGGAACATAAGCTTTATGCCAAATTCAGCAAGTGTGAGTTTTGGTTAGAGGAAGTTGGATTTCTTGGTCATGTTATGACAAAGGATGGTGTAGCAGTTGACCCTGCTAAAGTTTCAGCTATGACAGAATGGGAATCCCCTAAGAATGTAAAAGAGGTTCGTAGTTTCCTTGGTTTAGCGGGTTACTACAGGAGATTCATTGAAAAAATTTCTAAGGTTGCTAAACCAATGACAGAATTGTTAAAGAAGGATAAGAAATTTGCTTGGTCTGAAGGATGTGAACTCAGCTTTCAAGAATTAAAGAAAAGACTTGTGTCAGCACCAGTTTTGTGCCTACCAGATTTAGAAAAGGATTTCCAAGTGTATTGTGATGCTTCGCATCAAGGATTAGGTGCCGTACTTATGCAAGGCGGAAAAGTTGTGGCTTATGCCTCGAGACAACTCAAAACTCATGAAGTAAACTATCCTACCCATGATTTAGAGTTAGCCGTTGTTCTCCATGCACTCAAAACATGGAGACACTACCTTTTGGGAAAACGTTGTGAAGTATTCACCGATCATAAGAGTTTGAAGTATATCTTCACCTAGAAGGAAATCAATATGAGACAAAGGAGATGGCTAGAACTTATCAAGGATTACGACTTGAGTTTGCAATACCACCCCGGTAAAGCAAATGTAGTAGCAGATGCTCTAAGTCGTAAGGCGTTTGTAAATGGCCTTACAAAAAGTGAATTGCCAGATGACATGTGTAAGCAATTCAAGGAACTCAGGTTGGAGATTGTGCCAGAAGGACATCTCATGTCTTTGGATGTTCAACCCACTCTGTTGGATAAGATTAAAGAAGCCCAAAAGACGGATAAAGAAATCAAAGAGATTAAGGAAAGGATTAGCCAAGGGAAGGCTAAAAGTTTCCATATGGACGAACAAGGTACTTTATGGCACGGGAAACGTATTTGTGTTCCACAAGATCCGGAAATGCGGAAATTGATTCTACAAGAAGCCCATAACTCTCCGTATTCTATTCACCCGGGAAACACCAAAATGTACATGGATATGAAAGAAAGATTTTGGTGGAACAATCTCAAAAGGGACATCTCCGAACACATTGCTTTGTGTGATGTGTGTAGTAGAGTGAAGGCGGAGCATCAGAAACCAGCAGGTTTGCTTCAACCAATGCCTATTCCTGAATGGAAGTGGGAAAATATTGGTATGGATTTCATTACCGGATTACCAAGGACCAGGTCAGGGTATGATTCCATATGGGTAGTAGTGGATCGCCTAACTAAAGTGGCTCATTTTATACCCGTGAAGACAACTTATACCAGTTCCAAGTTAGCCAAAATCTACATGAGCAGAATTGTATGCCTTCACGGTGTACCTAAGAGTATTGTGTCTGATAGAGGAACTCAGTTCACTTCTCACTTTTGGAGACAGCTTCATGAATCTTTAGGAACGAGATTGGAATTCAGCACTGCTTTTCATCCTGAAACTGATGGACAAACAGAAAGTACTAATCAAAATTCTAGAAGACATGTTGAGGGCATGTGCCCTAGACTATGGAGCAAGTTGGGATGAAAGTCTGCCTTACGCAGAGTTCTCTTACAACAACAGTCACCAATCTAGTATTGGGATGGCACCATTTGAGTTTCTACGGAACAGTGTACCACCCCATTGCTATGGAATGGTGTGGGAGAAAGAAGTTTGTTTGGACCAGATCTTATCAAAGATGTCAAGAAAAGTCAAATTGGTTAGGGACAGTTGAAGATAGCATCTCGACAGAAAAGCTACGCAGATGCTAAGCGTAGAGAAGTCACTTACGAAGTTGGGGATAGAGCTTATCTTAGAGTATCACCACTTCGTGGAGTGAAAAGATTTGGAGTCAAAGGAAAGTTAGCACCAAGATATGTTGGACCATTCAACATTCTAAGTCGCAAGGGAGAAGCTGCATATGAAATCGAACTGCCAGCATCTTTATTAGCAGTCCATAATGTTTTTCATGTGAGTCAGCTTAAGAAATGTCACCCGGAGATGGAAGGATCTTCTTTGAAGGATACCATATCTTTGGAGGAAGTTCAACTAGAAAGTGATCTCACCTATGAAGAAAAGCCTGTCAAGATACTTGAGGCCGCAGAAAGAGTCACAAGGACAAAGACTATCAAGTTTTGCAAAGTACAATGGAACCATCATTCCGAAGAAGAAGCAACATGGGAAAGAGAAGATGATCTTCGGAAAGACCACCCACACCTATTTGCTAGCCAATCCGAATCTCGAGGGAGAGATTCATCTTAAGGGGGTTAGATTGTAACATCCCTAAAAAAATCATGTTTCAAAACTCATTCATATCATCCTTGCATCCTTCATCCATTTAGGGTTTTTCTCAAAATCATTTAGATGCATAAGCTTGTGCTATGATTTCATGTGAGCAAATTCAACTCAATTGGCCATCACCCTTTGAGATTGGATTGTGTAGGAACTTGTTTGCTTGCCTCCATTGTTGGAAAGATTAGGTGTAGCATTTTAACTCAAGTTTCCAATTTAGAAATATTTTCAAACCCCATTTCAAACATTTTCAAACTAGAGACAAAGTCTCTGTTTATTTCAAATCCCAAGCTTGACCAGACCCTTGCAAGGTAAACACTTGGTGAATTGACTGTTTTTGAAACCACAGTACCCTGCAAAAATCCCTAGAATTGTTTGAATTCAAAAGGATTTGAATTCATATCAAAATCATTCCAGAAAATAGAATTAGAAAAAGAAAAGAAGCTAACAAAGGAAAAGGGCCGCGCGGCTGGAATCTGGCCCAGCAGTGAAACAGGCCCATCTAGCCCACCCGGGATTTTCTTTTTCCTCTCTTCATGAAGCGCACACACTCGACGGCAGCCAGACCCACCTTCACCACACACTTACCGACGAGGCCTGGTCCATGTCGTCCTCGTCTTCCCCAGCGTCTGCGACCACGCCGCTGCTGATCATCGCTGGTAATGGCGGCGAATTGGCATTAAACCGCTGGCGTTTCCTGCCGAGCCTCGCTATAAGACCCCTCTACTCGCGATATTTTTCCCCCAAACACCTTGCTCACTCCGCCACCAGTCTGCCCTCAATCAACCTTGCACCGAGCAGAGCCCACTCCGCGATCGATTCCAGTGAGCCTCGTGTTCCCCTCGCCTCTCGTTCTTGCTATCGACTCGGTGTCTTTGCGCACCTCGACTCCACTAGTCCGTCTGTCTGCCCAGGTCGCCGGTTCCACTTGACACCGCAAGCACCGACGGCGACATCAACTCCGACGAGTTTCCCCGGTAAGTACATACCGCCCCTCGCCTTCCCGTTCATGCCCACGACTTCGCCTTGACCCTGTGAACCTAACCGCGTCGTTGTTTTGCCTTGGGGTGATCCACAGCTCCATCCTCGACGAGCACCCGAACCACCCGACGCCGCCACGAACTCCGGTGAGGAATTGCCACGCACCGAAGCGCCTTGACCAAGCACGAGTACCTTGAGCTTCGCGTGACCTGAGCCGGTGAGCAACTCCTTTCTCCTCACCTCCTGCATCGCCGCAGAACGCGTCGTCGACCGACCGTTCCGCCGCCGCTAACCACCGCGCAGCGCCGCCCATCTGTGACCAGGTAGTAGCAGTCGTTAGATCTGGATCGAACGAATCGGATAGATCACTTAAGCCCCGAAGAGGTACGCGCCCTGTGCCGTGCGATCAAACTAAATCCAACGCTCCACAGCGACTGATCCGCGCGAACTGGTACGGGCGAATAAGAACTTGACGCGTGGCTAGGGTTAGACCTAAAAATAGATTTAAAACCAGAAATTTGATCCAAATTCAAATGCTTATAACTTTTGAATGCCACGTTAGATTTTTGCAAATTTTATACCGTTGGATTCAGAAAAACAAGAACTTTCTTCCCATCCAATTTGTTTAACAAATAGTAACCATTAGATTGGCTTTATTTGCAGAAACTTGTTTAAGGCCGTTTTGAGAATAGTTTTAGTTTAGTAAAATTGTTTTAGGGTTATTTAAGTTTGTCTTGGCTACTTTGTGACTTGTTTAGTTTTTGTAAACTTGCACTTGCTTGGTAGAGTTTTCAAGAAAAATCACCACTTAGTAGATTCATGCATGCATGCATTCATAATATATTTGTTTGTATATAATTGTGTGTAATTGTGTGCTACAACTTTGTGTGTAGATTTTGCTAGTGATTGTGATTGTGACGAGTGCTACTCTCCACATTACCAAGGCAAGTGATATCATCATGAATATTCCATTTCTATATTTTATATATGCATTAGTATTATTCTTCTAAGTATAGGACTTGCATGGATTTTTGCTAAGTATAAACTATGCTTTGGGAAAACCTATTAGGTGAAACCTTAGTGAAAATTACCTAAGTCAAGATTCCTATTACTATCATGCTTAGCCTAGCTACTAGAAAACAAGGGTGGTTTATATATTCACACTATGGAAAAATATTCTAAGTCTGAGGACTTGTGTTTTTATTTAACAAAACAACTAAGTTAATGAATCACCTGGGTGGAAATGGAAGGAATGGTTTATGTTGAGTGGTTACTCAGGGCCCATTAAATGGACTACCCTGGTATATCACACTTGTGGATGGCCACCCAGGAACAAAGAGATTTGAGATGTCAAATGTTGAGAAGCTTCAAGTGCAACCACTTGGCAATATGGGCTCTGCCATGATCTTAGGTTGCTAGAACTTAGTCTCTTGGACAGTGGGTGGTAGTGGGAATGATAGGTTGGAGCGCGTCCATTTGACTAAGGAAAGGCTTCTGAAGGATCTTGTCTTGGGAAACCAAGTCTTGTGGGGAAAGTGCACCACCTCTGCAGAGTGTAAAACCTAAGTACTTAGCCATGTCCACAGTAAAGGACAATTTGAGCATCAAGACATGGAAGCCTCAAAAATCTCATCACTCCAATTTCTAAATAAAACTTGTGGGTGAACAAGGGTTAAAAGGATCTTCAGTCTTTGATTGGTAGATGCCCTGAGTGGATCTTCAGTCTTTGATTGGTAGATACCTTGGGTGTTTTTGCCAAGCACTTCAGTCTTTGATTGGTAGATGCCCTGAGTGGATCTTCAGTCTTTGATTGGTAGATGCCTTGGGAAAGATTTTTGTCAAAACAAAAACTTAGTGTTTTCAAAAGTTAAGGAAAAAAATCTATTTTGAGCAATGCAAGCCTAAGCTCCACCTAGCCAAAATGCATATAGTGTTATAGTCCACTTAAAATATACTAAGGTATCACTTGCCAATACTATTCCAAAGTATTGACCCTCTGTGGCTGTAACTTGTAATGTTGCAGGTTACTCCGATGATGATTAGGAGTCATGAGTCTACAATCAACATGCTTGCCTGTGGCACATGAAGATGAAGACTTATGTTTATTTACTTATTCCGTAAACTCTTGTATTAGGCCTTTGGCCATGAGTTGTAAAAGACTATGTTTTATCTCTGGAATGACTGTAATAAACAACCTTTGTATCTGTGTACTTCATCTTAAATTGTGGATGCTAGCATTGATCCAGGGACTAGCATTGCAATCACAGGGATCTTTTCCTTTAATAAGGAGGGATCTTACATCCACCAAAATCTCACTCGTTGTCCCGTCAACCATTCCTCCCAGAATAAAACTTAGTTTTATTTTCAAGTGGATTTGAGAAGAATAGTTTGCTCAAGAGAGCCTTTATTCTTAGAAAAATTCATTGTCTTTCGAACCCCCCAACGGTACTTTATATATATATATAGCATAGCAAGCAATACTTAGCAAAAACAGGGGGACCTATTAGGAGGGAAAAATCCTATGTATAGAGCTACTCATGGCATACTACAAAATCATCGCACTTGTAAAATATTACTAAGGAAAAATTCTACTAGAACATCCTACACATGCATACTATGGAATTTTGAAGATCACATGCATAGAATCAAAACTGGGACAAAATTATGAACAAGTGGTGTAACTTGCCTTGATCCGAGCAGCACTCTACACAATAGTACCCCTCAGCGCACTCTGAACAATCTAACGAACACAAACATAGATCCAATCACAACTTGCACAGAATAATGCCACAGAGATAATATGCATGCATGCAACATGGTAATTATGCAAGATTGTTTCTAATTTGACCAAGGTATCCTTTTTGGGTTGTTAATGTGTTGTGGATGTTGTTAGTATTAGTTTCCCACAGATTTTAATTAATTTGGATCATTACTTTAATTTTTAGGCTCATAGGGAGATCCATCCATCTAATTAGCCCCAAAACAGATCTAAAGGTCCTAAGCAAGACGTTATAATTTTAATCAATAGATATTGTGAAAACAAGTCCAACGCAACAAGAATCAACTAAAACGGAATTCTAATTATTTTTCTATGGATTAAACACTCCAAACTAGACATTAAATCCTACACACAAAATACTAATGCAAACTCGCAAAATTATTACAGATCTGTGTTTTACACAATTTTGTGAATCTAATGGTATATCATACGCAATTTTTTGCCAAGCGGTTGATTTACTATGAATTTCGCAAAATTTTAGTCAATTCTGCCTATTTAAAACTAACCATAATATATCCACAACAAGTGGCGGCCTCTGGTTGGTCCAGCTAAACGACGCGACTGACGCGGCGCGCTGACGCGTACTGCCATGCGGAAAAACACGATTCGGTGATACCCCGTCCATCCAAGATCTAATCTGCACCGCAGGTTTCAGATCTAACGGGTGGGGGTGAAGGCGGCGACTTACAGGCGGCATCGATGGCGAGGCGAGGCAGACGACGGCGGCACTGTCGGGCAGCGGTACTTAGCGGCGGTCCGGTGGCTCCCCGAGGTAGCGGAGTAGACTATGGCGTGCTGCTCCTCCTCGCGGTCTCGTTCGCGAGACCGGCTTCCAGGTTACCTTCCTAGTCCAGCCGCAGTGCTCCGCCGACCTCCACGAACTCCGGCGAGGCGTCGGCGAGCAATCGGGTGTGATCTAGCGCTCTGTAGAAGGGGAAAAGGGTCAGGGGAAACAGTGAAGAACGGGGAAGACAACCAACATCGAAAGAGGGTTTGGGGTGGCGCATATCGTCGGAACCTCAACCTTCCCGAACACGGCGACGGCAAGGAAAAACGGCAGCGGTTCGGTGAGGGTTGAGCTAGGGTTTTTTCGAAGGAAAAACGACGAGAGGGTCGGCTCTTTGTAATCAAAAGACTTGGGGGAGGGGGCGGTCGAATAAGTTGGGATTTGCATTTATCCCGACGCGACAGGGAGCTGTGCTCGCCGTTGTCTCCTAGAGGAAGACGACGAAGGTCTTTGGGCTATGGGTCCGGTTCCAGGGATTAGTTCAATGATAAACTCGATATCCCGATCTGGGGGCATACCGGGCAATACATCTTGGAATACGTCGGGGTATTCACAGACTACTCTGACTTCGTCAATGGTTGGTTGGGCTAGACTCTTGTTGCACGTGAATTGACGGGGCAAGGTTTCAGATACATGCTCTACTGGTACTCCAGTGGTACTAGTCATGGTTATGGCTTTCTTGGCACAATAGATTAATCCTTTATGTTTCGACATCCAATCCATTCCTAGTACTACTTCCAAACCTTTGGTTCCAAGTACTATTAGATTAGCATAAAAATCTCTTCCATGGATTCTTATAGGTACGGCCTTGCAAATTTGTCTAGCTTTGGTGGTTGAACCAGGTATTTGAACTATCATAACATGCTTCAGTTTTGTTGGTTGAATCTTACTAGTGCTTGCAAATACTTCTGTAACAAACGAGTGTGATGCTCCAGAATCAAACAACACTCTTGCAAGTACTGAGTTAACAGAAAATATACCCAACACGACATCTGGCGCTTCCTGAGCTTCTTTAGCATTCATGTGAAAGAGACGGCCATTGTGGTTGAGCGAGTTCCCTGGGGAAAATCTCCTTACACGCGGAACACGGCGCTACTACTAAGCTGGTGCATTCACATTGGCTGCTGCAAGCTTCTTGGGGCACTCATTGGAGTAATGACCCTTGAATCCGCATTCAAAACAAGTAACCTGAGACTTGTCTTTTCCTACAACATGCACATCATTGCTTCCAGTCATTGGGGCGGTATTGGTGTTGTTGGTGTTGTTTTTGCTGTACTTGGGTGGTGCATGATTGAAATTGTTGGAGTTGCCGGGGTTGTTGTTGTGGTTTCCTACGGGCCTTGGCTTTCCTCCTCCACGGTTGGGATGAAGGTAATATGCCCTGAGAGGCAATAATAAAGTGTTTATTATGTGTATTCCAAGTATATGATAGATGTTTATTTTGCATGTTATAATTGTATTAATACGGAAACGTTCATACATGTGTGTTTAATAAACAAACGGAAAGTTCCTAGTTATGCCTCTCTCATAAACTAGCTCGTTGATTAACAAGATGATCAAGGTTTCCTGATCATGGACATTGGATGTTGTTAACAACGGGATCACAACATTAGTGTAATGGTGTGATGAACATTCATCCGAAGTATAGCATTACGATCAAAGTCATTGAGTTTATGCTGCTATAACAACTTACGAAGTGATCCTAATCCTTAGACCATTAGATCATGTCAATCACTAACACCGGAAGAGTTTCTTGATAACATCAAACGTCACACCGTAACAGGGTGATTATAAAGATGGGTTCAGAAATAATAAAGTGTTATGTCGAGGCCCATGGATCGAGAGTGGAATTTGTTCATCCTGATGACGGATAGATATACTCTAGGCCCTCTCGGTGATATCACATTGGTTAGCTTGCAAGCAAGTGATTTGATCACTTGAATGTTATATCACGAGAACAAGAAAAGAGTGCATGTCAGTAACGAGAACAAACTAGGTATGGAGATACCGATGATCAAATCTCGGAAATGTAATATATCGCGAAACAAAGGGATTGAGATACTAGCGTAAAAGGTTCCGACGATCACAAGAAAGTCATCGTTGAATGTGTGGGAGTCGGTATGGGTCTCCAGATCCCGCTTCTGATTATAGATCCGAGAGGGGTATCGATCATGGACGCATTATTCATGAACCGTAGGGTGACACACTTAAGAGACACCGACATCCAATTGGAGCAAAATTTTCATGCCAGAAAGAATAACAAGCGCAGGAATTTATTTCACTAGATACCGAAACAGGTTTTCGGGTGAAATTGCAGAAAGTGTTTTTCCATGTGAAATAGATTTCTAGCAAGGGGTTATATGTGAATGTTTGTCATTAAAGTAATTGACAAAATTCTGAATAAATAAAAAGAGTTTTATTTAATGAGAGTTTGCATTAAATTTGGTGGAAATTTAGTAGCAAGTTTGAGTGGGATTTTGAGTGGAAGGAATTTAAAGGAATTTTGTGAGTGGATTGTCCACCCACATGAATAGGGGAGGGAAAGGGGCAGCCCCCGTGCGCCGGCCACCCCCTTGGGGTTCCCTCCTCTCCTATAAAAGGCACCCCCTCCTCACTTCTCACTCACACCTCCTCGTGAAGGATCTCCCTACCCCTCTAGAATTTATTCCCCATGGTCTCGGACTAGCGAGATACATGTTCTCGGTGGCTATTCGGCAATAAAGAGTTGTGCTTCCGCTGCATCGCTGGAGCGAGGAGGCGGATGTTGCTCGGTGCCTCGGATGTGTGTGCGAGTACGGATGCGCTGCTGATTTGCGGCTCTAGGACTTCCTCTCGATCTTGAGATCGACAAGAGATCGTCTACATCAACCACGAGTTTAACTCGTTAAGCTTTGTCGGTCTTCAAGGGTATGTTATCTACGGATATACATCCTCCCATTGTTTGTAACTAGTATATAGATCTTGGTACATAGTTGTTCCCATCGTAGGAAAATTTTGTTTTCTATGCTGCGAACACTACATGGGATAGTTCGGACGGGTCATCGGGGGTCTATTGTTTCTCGGGGCATATCCTGCAGACAGGTTGGGGCGATACTTTGGGATATGGTGGGATCCTTGTTGATTCATCATCCGACGTTTGCGATTCTCATTGGCTTGGTTGATCTTTCCTTCCATCTGGATTGAAGAATCCACTAAGGCTTCAATGTCAGCGAAAGGAATGTTGAATAATACCGTCTACATCTCATCATGCAGACCATTCAAGAATCTCTCCTTATTCTTGGCTTCAGTGTCAATCTCATATGGTGCATACCTAGCTAATGACAGAAATTTGTCATGGTACTCAACTACTGTCATCCTCCCTTGCTTCAATTCTCTGAACTGATCTCTCATCCTCTTGACTAAACCCGATGACGCATGGGTTCTGCTGAACTTGAGTTTGAATTCATCCCAAGTCATCATATGTCTTCCATTCATAGTGCGAATGCTATTCCACAAGCTCTTGCATCACCTACCAGATAATGGGTGGCAAACAGTACTTTCTCATTGGCCTCCACTCCTGTGACTTATAAGTTGTTATCCATGGTCTGCAGCCAGTCATCAGCATCTAATGGCTCTTCAGACTTACTAAATATGGGTGGATTGGTGTTTTGAAAGTTCTTGAGCTTGGATCCATGGTTATCCTTGGTTCCATGGCCTTGATTATTATTGGCCATCTGAGCTGTCTGTTGAAGGGTGGCTAGATTAGCTTGACATTCAGCTCTTTTAGCTTCACGGTTAGAAAGCAACATTTGCAAGATTTGCAGCATTGGATCATGACATGAATTGCTCCCTTCACGAGGCATCTGAAAGATTCAGATAGATCATGAGACAAGAGGGAAATTTCTAAGGTTCATGGATTTGTTTTTGAAAAGCTTTTAAACTTTGAGTTTGACTCTGGTTTTGCCAACTAGAAACTTGCTTTTCATTCATCCATTCATTCATTCGTAGCACCCAATACAAACACACACCACAATAAGGTAACAGATGGTTGTAAGGACCATTCTGTGAAGCTACGATACAATGGGACCGGATACAACTCACACCTACGATAGTGCTCAAGTGCTACTACTCATCAGAATCGGTGGCTTCATCATCATCAATGAAGGCAGAATCATCATCATCAGTGTGGGAGTACATGGCTTGGTCCTCCAGGTAGTCATCATCATCATCACTTAGGTAGGAGTAGGGATTTCCACGGATATCTTCCCCTTCATTCTCCCTGTCCTCAAGCTGCATGTCCCGCTCATGAATGGTCTCCTCCAAGTCTTATACTTTGTGGCCAAGGTGGGAAATAATGTGATCCTTCTTGTCACGCAGACGGCAAAATGACTTGCGCTCCTTCGCAAGGATGGCGAGGGTCTAGTCCTTCTTGACTGCAATGGCATAGTTGTTGTTGGTGTATGCGCAGGCGTTGTCCAACTCCTTCTTCCTGTCATACAACATGAAGTCGAGAAGATCGACTTGATGCTTCAGCTCCGGGTGGCCTGGTACCTCCAATGGCTGTCCCATAGCATCATGCCTTGCGTAGTACTCAAAGCGGGTGCCCTTGATTTGATTGATGCGTTGCCCACACAGACGGGCAAGAGCCTCCTGCATAGCCCTGGCGAGTCCGTCTAGCCAGTTGTTCTCCCTCAAGATGAATTGGATCCCCTCTGAGGTGGGTGCCTCCATATTGACTCTGAGATTTGCAACGATAAGCCATTGTAGTTCTCATACTTGCTGATCATTGAGCTGTGCTCCTAAGAACTCGGGGTGCGGTTCTCAAGAAGTTCTGAGAGTTGGTCTAAATCACACTCAAAGATGAGCTTTCCTCCATTGCCCAGCTGGTAGAACTTTCTATACTTAACCTCCGTCTATAAGAATGTAGGATAAGTAAGTTAGTAGAGTGATCAAGTGTGTCAAATTTTATGTAAGATGTGCAAGAATTTTTTAGGAACATAAATTTTCTTGAAAGAATCTCAGTGATAAGAATGAGAATAGGTTTTCGTAAATACTCACTTCTTTTGTTTTGAAACTAAGTTTTTGATTCAAGCGTCCATTCTAACTAGGGTCTCCTATGGTCAGGATGGCTCTGACCAACTTTTCAACACCCGGATTTTTAATCCCAGATGCCTGTTATGCCATACATCGCAATCCGAGGATTACCATTTTTGCAAGACATAACAGATTGGTACCATAGTTCATCATCCATTACAAACCGTAATAAAGCTCTTACAAATAAAGGATCTCATGATCCAGTCTTAATACAATCAACACAGCGGAATATATAATAAAGGTAGCATGGTCGGGGATCCATCTTCAGGGTCACCGGCAATACTGATGATGGGAGATGATCCTAGTTGTCATAGACTTCTAGTTGTCCATCATCCCGGTAGTCCAACTCATAGTCTGGCCATAGGAATAGCCAGGGACAAAGCCATGAGTACTCTTTAAGTACTCGCAAACTAATACTAACAAGTAAGGTGGTTCGACTAGGAATATTAAGCTCTAGGTTTATTTTTCAAAAATCCAGATTTATCTCTAACTGAGTTTAGAAGTAAAGAAAACTAGTTTAATGTTTTACAACACCTAAGTGGGAACTTAGTTTTCATGTTCACAACCCTGTTGTGGTCAAATCAAAGTCATAGCTCATTTCACAAGGCATTTTGAAAACATCTAACGACGGAACAGTATGGCCACTCCAATTGTCCAAAACCGCGGACACGGTTATTCGAATAGTTTGACACTCTGCAAAGGTGGTATAGTTTCACCAAAATATTCGATACATTCGTCAGGAACAATCCTGAATCACCATACTCATTATGCGGACAATCAATCCTAGCCTTTCAATTACACACCCTAGCATAGGCACCTCCCCTATGAGTTTGGCCTCCCAACCATGACCATCTGTCATATTGGGAACTGCACAGGTGGACACTCATCATGAGGTAGCCTCATCTCAAACCTCTTCCACAAGGGAACCCATAATAAGATATATAAACTTCTAGTTAAGCCTTACCCAATTCAGGTATTGTGGTTGTACGGTAAAATTGGAATGGTATCACATCCGAATCCAACCATCATCTTTTATAAAGGGCTAAGGATCATGCCTCAACATTTTCATCATCAAATCATCTATTGTTCATAAAACATGTCAAAACATTTCATTAGAATGACTCATCATTCCAAGTTTTTCATAATCATTTTCACCAAGTATTCCCATCTAAAGTGATCAACTTTTATGCTTAACACTAGCCACTAAAATTGAGGGTAGTCACTAATGAGGGGTGCTAATCAAGTGTGACTTATCCAAATATAGATCTCATGCCTCAGTATGACATCTAGTTCTAACTAACTTAGGCCAAGTTTTATGCTCTTTATGCTACCTATAATGTCCTTCCGAAACTCAGGAAACACTAACTATGAGTAATATAGGACTTTGATCAATAAATAAAAGAATAAAGCTTGCAATTGCAAGTAAAACTAGGATTTGGTATAATCAAGGTTGCATAACCAAAGCATGCCTAATGCATTGCATAGGTTATCTTGTAGGATTAGACTTGCAAGTGGGACTTGCATGGTTTAGCTTAGCTTGCATAGTTATTAGCTTGCCTTGATTGGTGCAGTGGTTGAAGTTTTCTTCTTCTTCGTAGTACTCCTCCTCCTTGTAGCCTTGGTCGGTACTAGCATCTATAGATGAATACGAGGTACACAATCACCAAACAATACTTAACTACTTCTATTTCGCACACAAAGGTTCACACTAGATGATCTAGCATCATCACAATTATCACATGAAATAAAGCCCTAGTCTTATTTGTTTTATTTTAGAAAAGTAATTTCTACTCATTGAAAACTATTTAAGATTTAATATTCACAAATTAAAATATGGGATCATGTTGACACATGTCATCACCACATATTTTAACACTTGGGAATGTGATTTAAAGTGGTGTCACAGTTTAATAAAGTTTAACATTACTATTTTAAATAATTTAAAGTGACTAGAAATGCCTATGGGGCATTCTTTTAATACCAGTCTATTATCATTGCAAGTAAACCTAAATATTTTTATATATTTAGAAAGATCATGTCAAATGTGATTTTTGAGAGTTGGAATCAACTCAAAAGAATTTATGTTGATTTTTAAAAAATGTTTGAATGTGTTAAAGTCTCTGTCTTGTTATTTTTATTATAGGTGATCTATAATTTCAAATGATTTGAATCCAATAGCCTTGGATTGATATTTTCAGTAACTTTCTAGAAAATTTGGTTTCATGCAATTTGGTTTAGTGAATCTCTCTGAATTGGTTTTCAAAGTCACTGACTGAACTAGGTTTGAATTAAAATGGAAAAGGATTGTTTGAACTACTAGGCTACGAGCGAGAAAGTTACTGGGCTGGCCCAGCTGCACAGCGCGCGCAGCAGGCTACTAACAGAGCGGTCCCACCCATCAGCGGCTCGGTCTAAGCGAAGGGGCATGTTTCAATCTGGGCTATGCGATTAGACTAGGATCCTACGGCCGGGGTGCGTCGTCTCCGTCGAACAGCTCTGGCGAGACCGAACCCTAACAACGACGGTGGAGGTACGCGGTGGCTTACCAGGTCTCCATCTAGGGTTGGTGATGGGGGTGAATGACGTTGTCAATGGCGGTGGTTCGAACGGTGGTCGCGGCGGCTCCTGGGGTGGCTCCAATCAACGGCTCCGCTCCTCCTTTACAGAGGCAGACTCCGGCCAAATTCTAGCGATGCAGAAATCGCCTTGCTCCGAGGAAGGGTCAGGGGTGGTCTGTGAGGAGTGGGGAGTGAGGTGGTGTGAAGAATTGAGGCGGGGGTGCCTCTATTTATACACCGGCGAGAGGGGCAGTGTGGCATGGTTAGAGCTTGTCGATGACAACAATGCAGTGAGCTAACGGCATGGAGAAGAGAGTAGGCCAGTGCGGTGTCTCCTGGCGATCATCACGGGCTTAATGGCATGGCAAGGGGTGGTCGAGAATGGTCAGAACGGGTCGACGCTCTGAGTGGCACCGACAACGTTTTAGACGACGTATAGGGGCAACTAGTCACACGGCGGAGAACAGGCATGTCTGGGGGTAGCTAGGGTCATGGCACGTGCAGTGATGTGCGGCGAGGGCGAGGCGCGGCGTGTGCCCGCGTGTCGGCTGCGGCACTCTGGGACGCTCTCGGCATGGCAGAGAGGAAATGGGCACGGCTGTTCTGAGTGGTCTAGGGCCTGGCTGTGCTCGAGGGTTGGACATGGGGTGGCGGTGGACGGTGTCCTACCTCCTGGACATCATGGACGGGCGCGACGTTGCCTCCTAGGTGTTGGCCATGGTCGACTAGCTAGTGAGCTTCGGGTGGCGTGGCACTAGTGCAATGGGTAGAGATCTAGCTTGTTCAATGCAGTGTTGGGTGCTGGGTGTGACAAGGGGAGAGAATTGGGTGCAATGGGGGAACAAACAATTGATCAAGAATAGTGAAAGTTAGGAAGTTTGATCTGTGCTCACCAAGTGTGTGATGAAATGGCCGCATGATATTTGAATTTGAATTTTTGGCTGAATTTTGGTTAGTGCTCTAGTCACATGCTTGGTAGTCTGACGGTGCTTGGGTTTGGCAAGGTGAACTGGTTTGAGTGGTTATTGAGAAATGGTGATCTTAGTACCTATTAAAGATTCAATTTTGAATTGTCATTTGAATAGATTTGGAATTTGTTTCTGTTGGTTTGCAAAGTGGGATTGGGTCCACTTTTACTTAGTCTAGCAAGGGGTGAAAATAATTGGATTTCTTTCTGTTAGAAAACTTGGACTAGGAACACTCAAAGTAGTCTAGTAGTTAACTTTGGTCAAAATGACCATTTGCTTATTTTGTTTATTTTTGATTTTCTCTTCATTTGATTCTGCTTGGAAATGATCTAGATGATATTGTTTTCATCTTTAAACCAATCCTTGCCATTCATAGCAATCAAACAGAGCATTGCAGGCATGCATACATTCTTCACACACACACACATGCATTCATATTAATTTTAATAACAAAAGTTTTTGTTAGCCAATCCAATCAAAATTCTTTTCTAAAGCTTCATGCATTCGTACAAGTATAAATGGTATGAGTATTTTAATTTCCACTCCATTGGGTTTGGTTTGATCCAACTTTTCTAATGTACCCATAACATCTACACATGATCCTAGCATATTAAAACAATTAAAGAACTTTTTGGCTTCTTTAGCAACATCATTGAACTCGTTTAGCAAAGTTTATAGAATAAAATCTCTCTTTTCAGTATCTTCCACTTCTTTAAGTTTAAGAAACATTGTTTGCATCATGGGGTTAAGGTTAACAAACCTAGCCTCCAACATGTGAACTACAGAAGCTGCAGCAATTTCATAATTAGGAGCCAATTCTACTAAGGATCTATCCTCAATATCCTGATTTTTGCTAATATGATTAAATTATGCTTCAATATTTTCTTTCCCAATTATAGACCCACTACCTATTGAAAGGTCTTTCGGGGAGAACTTGGGGATCAAGATGGCAGCAATAGCAAGGTGACAACTATAGGAAGAACTATTTTTTTTGTGTTTTTGATAAGAAAAAGCAAACCAAATGAAACTAAATTTTTTGGAATTTTTGATAAAAGGAAGCAAGCAAAAAAAGAAAAAGAAACTAAGCAAAACAAAAACAAAGTAAAGAGAATGGTTGTGAAGGACTCCCCTTGTGAAGCTGTCCTTAACTCCCCGGCAATGGTGCCAGAAAATATCTGATGCGGCTCAGTAGTAGAGCTTCATTGGGAGACCCCAAGAGCAAGGTATGATGAGCACGGCATTAAGTTTTCCCTCAGTTATCAAACCAAGGTTATCGAACCAGTAGGAGCAAAGAAACAACTGCAAGGTGTTGCTAGCAACTTGGAATCCTACACAACACAAACTCAAGACTTTGCCCCAACTTACAGTGAGATTGTCTGTAACACCACGGTTCTGAAAAGACCGTAGATTCTATGTGACATGCCAATCCCTGGATCGGTTCATTGGCTCACAATAGAATAAGACGAATAACATAGCAAAATATCCGTGTATCATAAATAACGAAGATCCAGAGTATCATTATTACAATAAAAGCTTAGCTCAAGGCTAGCTCAATGTTATTCAAGTAGCAACATAAATATAGTAAATCCTCCATTCTTCAAATTGCCCACAAGAGAACAAGTGCCGGGTGGAGTACCGTGGCCTAAATCGATTACTCAGAATCGGAATATCCTGCAACATGAAACGTAGTAGCCCCGAAAGGTCAATACATGGAATGTATGGCAAGTAGAGCTATTTAAGGATACAATAGTGCTAACATCTACATGCTTATTTGGCAAGTGGAGTTGGGGCTAGCTTGCATTTGCAAATACCTTTGTCCTACTTTCATAAACGGTTTTTGATTTTCTTTGAAAAGATCCCAATTAAGTTAACCCATCAACATTAAAGCAATTATGAAATTAGAATGAGCGAGAAACATGTCATGGAATCAATATCAAGCAACTCAGACGTCCATAACCGGGGACACGGCTAATCGATTAGATTATACACCCTGCAGGGGTTAGTACACTTTACCCATGTGACTTGGCCAGCCCAGCTCGTACCATCACTCTCATTTTGGTTGATGATAGGGAGAAGTCCAAGAAGAGACCGTTCGGGAAGCACCTCCCCAATCCCGACGCGCACCGGTCCAACCTACCAAAATTCTACATCTCTGGATATGCGGGTTCGAGTTACCACAACCTACTGAGTCCAACCAACCGCCCATTTCATTATTGGCACATGGTTGTACACGTAAGCTACAAAATAAAGAAGCCAATCATTTTCTCTTGATACCTGGGTGCCTTTCCGCAATGATACCACCAAAAATTATCTATCCCATCACAACCAGGAGATTCATTGATTAAGTTGTTTAGTTTCACAAACCAACACATTTAGAAACAACTTATAGTGATGTAACCCAGCCCTCGTTCATCATAGCATGGCTAAGCACATCTACCAACGGTGGTTCATCTACAGGGGAAGCCCTACCACATAATAGGACATAGCATAGCGATAGTATTATTCTACACATGCATCTACAAAATACACGACAATGCATTGAAAATAGTAGGACAACTTCATGAACAAGGTAGCATCTACTTGCCTTGGCTGTAGCGGTCGGAAGAACAATCCACACACGAGCAAGCGTTGCACTCATCACAATCTACACGATACAATTGCAATCATAAACAAACCATCAATAATCATATGCAAACAAAGATGATGCAAGATGCATGCATGACAAGTGGTATAACACTACATGAACATCACATAATCTTATTCAGTATAACTATTGTATGCGTGCATGGAAATTATTTTGAATGCAAAGAAAACAAGGCATGCAATTTATAATGCTCAAATAATAGAGCTAGAAACTAAATAATTAGCCACTGCTAACATACTATTTGTAAAATCTTGGAAAATTTCCTCTGTGTAGGAAACTCTAAATAGAAACACTACCACTTGGAATTTCTCAAAAAGGATGTATATAACTCCTTGAGTAATTAAAATACTATAGTAAGCCTTTAATTAGATTCTGCAAAATTATTACTGTAAGCCTAAATTTTTAATTCACTTTGAGATCCCCCTTGTTCTTCTGATTCCAGGTACATCTTATTTGCAATTTTTGGAGTTACTTATCCTATGAATTTATTACTCTAAAAAGGGCATTAACTCATTTAATTATTCAGGACAAAAACTTGCTGTAAAAGTATAAAACAATGGTACATCAAGATTCTACGTGAGACACTGAATCCATACATATTTTATTTGCAATTTTTGGCCCAGTAGATCTAAAGTTATGGATTTTACAAGTTTTAGATAAATTCTGTCGATTTAAATCAATTTAAATTACACAGTCAAAGTTGACTGGTCAGACCGCGCTGGCGTGGCAGTTGACTATTCAGCTCCCTCTGGACCGTTGGATTGGAATCCGGCGGCTGGGAAGGCACGCGAGGGGAGGCTCATCGGAGCTGGCGGCGGGCGGCGGTGGTGGCGGTTTCTGGCGGCGGTGGGAGGTCGGACGGCATCGGGGAGGTGACGGAGAAGCTCCTCGTGGCGGTGGCGGCGGTCGGCGAGCGCGAGGCAGACGGCGGCGAGCGGCTGGGCGCGGGCGGCGTCGTCGTCGGCTTCGGCGGCGGCGGCGTCGGTCCTGCGGGGGAAGGAGAGGGGAGAGGCGGTCAGCGGCGGCGGGGGCGAGGTCGCGGGGTCGCGAGGCGAGGGAGCGAGGTCGCGGCGGCGGCGCGAGCTTACCTTGCTCGGTTGCGGCGGCGGCGGCGGTGTCGGCGGCGGTGGCTGGCGCGCGAGGGCGAGGCGGGCGAGACAGAGGGGGGGGGTGGCGGCGCGTGGCTATGTAGAGAGGGAGGCCCACGTGGGGTCGGTCGCAGAATCCACGGGAGACGCGGCGGGTGGCATGCATGTCCGGCGGACTCAAGGCAAGGGCGCCGACAGTGGGCCTCACCTGTCGTGGTCAAGTGAAGGCGGTAAGTTAGTGCGCCGACGGGCTGCTGCTGGCTGTTGCGCTGGCCGCGGCTGGGCTCGGGCAGGCCGCTGCCTCAAGCCGCCTTTTTTATTCCTTTCCCTTTTCTTTTTCTCAGATGATTTTTCCCTAACTGAATTTTGACAGAACTGTCCAGATTTTGAGGCAAAATTCAGATTTGCATAACTTTTGCTACGTTGCTCCGAATTGAGTGAATCAAAGTGCTACCGGTTCGTGACGGAACCCTCTATGCACCACTGCCTTCCATACACTCAAAATATAATGTTTTTCAAAGCAGAATGGTAAAATCAAGTGTTCATATGTAGGTGTCAAATGCAGATGCAAGCGGTTGGTTTTGCCAAAATCTTTTCAAACTGAAATTTTGCATGGATGATCATGATGCAATGCCATGAATGTTATGCAGTACCAAAACTAAAATTTGGGATGTGACAAGACTAACCCCCTTAAGATGAATATCATCCCCGAGATTCGGCGTGGCTAGCAAATAGGTGCGGGTGGTCCTCTCGGATGTCATCCTCACGCTCCCAAGTGTCTTCCTCTTTGGTGTGGTGGCTCCATTTCACCTTGCAAAACCTGATCGTCTTGGTACGGGTAATCCTCTCCGCTGTTTCCAGTATCTTGACCGGCTTCTCCTCATATGTCAAGTCATTCTCAAGCTGAACCTCCTCTAGTGGCACCGTGTCTCTCAGTGGTGTATCCACCATCTCCGGATGGCACTTCTTCAGCTGGGATACATGGAACACATTGTGGACAGCGGACAGAGCCTCTGGCAACTCCAACTGATAATCAACCTCTCCTTTGCGTCCTAAGACCCGATATGGTCCAATAAACAGAGGTGCCAGCTTACCCTTGATTCCAAATCTCTTAATTCCACGCAATGGCAACACTCAGAGGTATGATCTATCGCCTACCTCATACACCACTTCCTTGCACTTGACGTCAGCGTAGCTCTTCTGCCTTGATTGTGCTACCTTTAGCCTATCCCTAATCAAGGCGACCTTCTCCTCAGCGTCCTTGATCAAATCAGGTCCAAACAGCTGACATTCTCCTACTCCATCCCATAGCAATGGTGTCCCGCACCGTTTCCCGTATAGCACATCGAACGGTGACGTCTTGATGCTGGTCTGATAGTTGTTGTTGTAGGAAAACTCGGCATACGGCAAATTCTCATCCCAACTAGAACCATGAGCCAAGGCGCAAGCTCTTAGCATATCTTCCAAAATCTGATTTACCCTCTCGGTCTGTCCATCAGTCTGGGGGTGGAATGCTGTGCTAAACTCCAATCTAGTCCCAAGTGACTCGTGCAGCTGGCGCCAAAAGTGTGAGGTAAATTGGATGCCTCTACTAGATACAATACTCTTAGGAACTCCATGTAGGCACACAATCATGTCCATATAAATCTTGGCCAAATTTGCACTTGTGTAGGTCGTCTTCACCGGAATAAAGTGGGCTACCTTGGTCAAATGGTCGGCCACTACCCAAATGGAGTCATATCCTGACCTGGTCCTGGGCAATCCTGTGATAAAATCCATTCCCACTCTATCCCACTTCCAATCCGGCACCGACAATGGCTATAGCAGTCCTGCTGGCTTCTGGTGTTCCGCCTTCACTCGGCTACATACATCACATAATGCAATATGCTCGGCGATGTCTCCCTTCATGTTGTTCCACCAAAATCTGTCCTTTAGGTCCATATACATCTTCGTATTGCCCGAATGTATGGAATACGATGAGTCATGAGCTTCCTGCAGAATCAACTTCCTTATCTCCGGATCGTTGGGAACGCACAAACGATCTACATACCACAAGGTTCCTTGCTCATGCTCGCGGAATTCTTTTGCTCGATCCTCCTTCATCTTTTCCTTTATTTCATCTATCTCCTTTTCTCCTACTTGAGCCTTCCTGATCCTGTCCTGTAGCGTTGGTTGGACTTCCATTGCTGCTAAATATCCTTCTGACACTACCTCTAGTCTAAGGTCCTTGAATTTCTTGCACAAATACCCGGGCAACTCCCCAACGGTCAATCCATTGGCATAGACCTTCTGGCTCAGAGCATCTGCCACTACATTGGCCTTTCCTGGGTGGTATTGCAGATTCATATCATAATCCTTGATAAGTTCCAACCATATCCTTTGCCTCATGTTCAGTTCCTTCTGTGTAAATATGTACTTCAGGCTCTTGTGGTCGGTGTACACATCGCAGTGTTTCCCCATTAGGTAGTGCCTCCATACTTTGAGCGCATGAACAACTGATGCTAATTCCAAGTCATGCGTGGGATAATTCCTCTCATGGTGTTTAAGTTGCCGCGAGGCATATGACACCACTCTCCCATCTTGCATCAGCACACTCCCAAGTGCCTACCGAGAAGCAGCACAGTACACTTGGAAATCCTTCCGAAGATCAGGTAAACACAGAACAGCTGCGGTCACTAGTCGACGCTTCAGTTCCTGAAAGCTGGCTTCACACGCATCTGTCCACTCAAACTTCCTCTCCTTCTTCAGAAGTTCTGTCATCGGCTTACCAATCTTGGAGAAATTTTCAATGAACCTCCTGTAATATCCAGCAAGTCCCAAAAAGCTACGAATATCACCCACATTCTTGGGTGCTTCCCACTCAGTTACTGCAGTTACCTTGCCTGGATCAATAGCGACTCCTTCTCCTGACACCACGTGTCCAAGAAATCCAACAGTGTTCAGCCAGAATTCACACTTGCTGAATTTGGCATACAGCTTGTGCTCCCTCAGCTTCTCCATAATCAGTCGCAGATGTTTCTCATGCTAAGCATCATCCTTGGAATATATCAGTATGTCATCAATAAACACCACCACGAACTTGTCCAAGTACACCATGAATACCTTGTTCATCGTGGTCATGAAATATGCTGGAGCATTCGCTAGTCCAAAATACATAACTGTATACTCATATAAACCATACCTAGTAGTGAAAGCAGTTTTTGGTATGTCCTCCTCCCGGATCTTCAATTGGAAATAACCCGATGGCAGATCAATTTTACTAAACACCTTTGCTCCTTCCAGCTGATCAAACAAATCATTTATGTTTGGCAGGGGGTATTTGTTCTTGATGGTCACTTCATTCAGCGAGCGATAGTCCACCACTAACCTTTTGATGCTGTCTTTCTTCTCCACAAACAGAATAGGTGCACCCCATGACGACGAACTAGGCTGAATAAATCCCTTGTCCAACTGCTCCTTTAGTTGTTTCTTTAACTCCTTCAGCTCATCCACATCCATTTTATATGGTCTCTTTGCTATAGGTCCTGTTCCCGGCATCAGATCGATGAGAAACTCCACATCCCTGTCAGGTGGCATCCCTGGCAGCTCTTCTGGAAACACGTCGGGGTAATCCTTAATCACAGGCATAGTATCCATGCTAACCCCCTTAAGAGAATTCAGCTTACACCTTCCCGGTCGCATAGACGACTTGAACCTAATCCTCTTACCATCCGGGGTTTTGAGTGAAACTGCTTGCTGTGCACAATCTATGTGTCCCCCATGCATAGACATCCAATCCATACCTAGTATTACATCTAGACCTTGTGATTCCAAAACTACCAGATGTGCAATAAAATTGTGTGCTCCAATCCTCACAGTTAAGTCGCGGCATCCCGCGCTAGCTATCATATCTCCTCCAGGTGATCTTACTCTAATAGACTCTTTCATAGACTCTGTAGGTAACTTATACTTATCTACAAATGCCCTTGATATGAATGAATGCGATGCACCAGTATCGAAAAGTATAAGTGCAGGGTGAGTGTTGATTGGAAACTTACCAATCACAAGATGAGGCTCATCTGGGTTCTCCTCCACATTCATGTGGTTCACTGTGGCCTTCTGGTTGTTGTTTGGCTTTAGTCCTTTCTTCTCCGGACTTTTGTCTGGATAGTGTCCCTTCTGGCCACACTTGATGCATGTCACCTCACTCAGATCCTTCTTCACAAAGCTGCGATCACGGTTGCGGTCATGTCCACTGTGTCCTCCAGAATGGTGAGTGTGTCCTCCCTTGTGGTTGTGGTGGTTGCTCTTGTGGCTATCATGGCGATGTCCATCGCCTCCATGGTGGTGGCGGTCATGGCTTCAATGGTGCCCATGGTCACTCCCTCCATGCTTGGAGTATCCATCATAAGAAGTGCGAGACTTGTGGTGAGAACCAGAGTGGTGATTGTTGCTCTTCCTCTTGCGGCTTTCCACCTGCTTGTGTTTCCCTTCTAAAATTCTGGCCTTGTCCATAAGCTCCTGAAAAGTGGGACAGTAAACCACCAACAACTGCACTGAAAGCTCATCACTGAGGCCATCCAGGAATCTCTCCCTCCTTTTTGCATCAGTTTCAACATCCTCTGGTGCATAACGAGACAAGTTGTTGAACTCCTCAATATACTCAGCCACGGTGCGGTTGGTTTGGCGCAAGTTGCAAAATTAATTCCTCTTCAGGCTCAGAACTCCTGAAGATACGTGGTTGGTCTTTAAGCCTTCCTCAAACATTGCCCAAGTCACAGTGTCCAGCGGGTGGGTGATCTGAAAAGTGTCCCACCACAAAGCGGCTGGTCCCTCCAGTAGGTGAGCGGCAAACCTCACCTTCTCAGCATCTGTGCACCCAACAGTTACCAGATCCTTGTTGACTAAACGCAACCAGTCGAGAGCAACCATCGGCTTCGTTGCAGTAGAGAACTTCGCTGGCCTTAAACTCACAAACCTAGTGAGAGCATCTCCCTGAGGCTGGTTGTTCCCATTGTTGTTGTTGTTGTTCTGAGCTTCCATGAACTGGGTCATAACTTGAGTCAGCTATGCCTGGGCTGCCATGAGCTTCTCCAACGCAACCAGTAAATAGAGTTTCGAACCAACCCTATTTTTTTCAGATTTTTCCCAGATTCCAGTAAAATATGAAAATTCGTGCAGTACTGCTGTGTCAGCAGAAAACTGCAACAGGAATAACTCAGATATTAACCAAACTTGCCATAACTCATCCATAAAATTTGCACAAATAATCCTGGCATATTGGAGTACACATAGGAGCAACTAAAAACTCTTAAACTAACAGTAATTAAGTTTTACATCGATCGAGACTAACCTAACGATTTTACCTAACAAAAACTAATTGGTGGACTTCTATCTACTTCTTGAAGAGGTTGCGGTAGGTCCTCTCACTCATGCGTTGGCGCTTCTGTCCACGAACCGACCATGGTGGCGGAGTATACACCTATCCCGAGTCGTCACTTGAAATCTTAAACTCCACCTCTTCTGGATCCTCCTCTTCTTCTTCATTCTCTGCTGCGGCTGCAACAGCTTCATCTCCTCCACCATCATCGTCTCCATCATCATCATCCTCGTCCTCATCATCATCATCGTTCCCATTGTCATCATCATCATCATTGTTGCCATCATCTCCATTGTCATCATCAGAGGGCGGATTCAGCTGTGCTTGGAGAGCGGCAATCTGGACTGCCATATCTTCAATAGTTTGATCCCTTTCCTGGACGGTCCCTTGCAACTGTTATATGGTCTGGTTGTTTTCCTGCACAGTTCCATTAAGCTGAGCTATGGTTGCATCCCTGCCTACCAGGGCATTATTCAGAACATCCACAGCTTCATGCAAGGTCTCTATCTCCAGTCCTTGGACCACCATACCATTGCTAGCAAAATCTGCTATCTCTTTTACCATCATCACTTTCTCAGCTAGAGCTCCATTCTCCCTTTCCATATCCTCTATGTGCCTCCGACGGGGCGGCATGTTGTTCCTGTCACCCGGGGTAACCACAACGTTCCCATCCTCATCACACGTCCCGTAGTGACGGTAGGGTGAGTCTGCTGGCAGCAAGTGTCGGACAAGATGGCACTGGCGTGACAGGGCTTCATGCAGGGCCAAGTTTATTCCAAGTCCCCAGTTGCAGTATGTCTTGGTGTAGATCAGATGCACAGGGTTTGGCAAGGCGGCATCCCTGAAGATGAAAGTGGTGATCTCCCATGCATCCTCACCATATCCATAGGTGTACAGCCTTCTTCCCTTGAACATGGACAGTGTCAATCCCAATGACTGTGAGAGTTGTGCTAACTGTCTTGCAAAGGGCCTTGGTGACTCCATGGTTGCATACTCAGTCCTGACTTCTCCCATCTATCAATTAAAAGAGGAAAGTGTGAGAATAGCATATGGTAAGAATTTACGAGAGTGAAAGACATAAGATGAAAGACAGAGTTAATATAAGCTTCAATAATTCTATGGCTTCCTAATCCAAACCTAGGTCACGATCCTACAGTCGACACACGGGCTCTGATACCATCTTGTAACACCACGGTTCTGAAAAGACCGTAGATTCTATGTGACATGCCAATCCCTGGATCGGTTCATTGGCTCACAATAGAATAAGACGAATAACATAGCAAAATATCCGTGTATCATAAATAACGAAGATCCAGAGTATCATTATTACAATAAAAGCTTAGCTCAAGGCTAGCTCAATGTTATTCAAGTAGCAACATAAATATAGTAAATCCTCCATTCTTAAAATTTCCCTCAAGAGAACAAGTGCCGGGTGGAGTACCGTGGCCTAAATCGATTAATCAGAATCGGAATATCCTGCAACATGAAACGTAGCAGCCCCGAAAGGTCAATACATGGAATGTATGGCAAGTAGAGCTATTTAAGGATACAATAGTGCTAACATCTACATGCTTATTTGGCAAGTGGAGTTGGGGCTAGCTTGCATTTGCAAATACCTTTGTCCTACTTTCATAAACGGTTTTTGATTTTCTTTGAAAAGATCCCAATTAAGTTAACCCATCAACATTAAAGCAATTATGAAATTAGAATGAGCGAGAAACATGTCATGGAATCAATATCAAGCAACTCAGACGTCCATAACCGGGGACACGGCTAATTGATTAGATTTTACACCCTGCAGGGGTTAGTACACTTTACCCATGTGACTTGGCCATCCCAGCTCGTACCATCACTCTCATTTTGGGTGATGATAGGGAGAAGTCCAAGAAGAGACCGTTCGGGAAGCAGCTCCCCAATCCCGACGCGCACCGGTCCAACCTACCAAAATTCTACATCTCTATCTACGCGGGTTCGAGTTACCATAACCTACTGAGTCCAACCAACCGCTCATTTCATTATTGGCACATGGTTGTACATGTAAGCTACAAAATAAAGAAGCCAATCATTTTCTCTTGATACGTGGGTGCCTTTCCGCAATGATACCACCAAAAATTATCAATCCCATCACACCCAGGAGATTCATTGATTAAGTTGTTTTAGTTTTCACAAACCAACACATTTAGAAACAACTTATAGTGATGTAACCCAGCCCTCATTCATCATAGCATGGCTAAGCACATCTACCAATGGTGGTTCATCTACAGGGGAAGCCCTACCACATAATAGGACATAGCGTAGCGATAGTATTATCCTACACATGCATCTACAAAATACACGACAATGCATTAAAAATAGTAGGACAACTTCATGAACAAGGTAGCATCTACTTGCCTTGGCTGTAGCGGTCGGAAGAACAATCCACACACGAGCAAGCGTTGCACTCATCACAATCTACATGATACAATTGCAATCATAAACAAACCATCCACAATCATATGCAAACAAAGATGATGCAAGATGCATACATGACAAATGGTATAACACTACATCAACATCACATAATCTTATTCAGTATAACTACTGTATGCATGCATGGAAATTATTTTGAATGCAAAGAAAACAAGGCATGCAATTTATAATGCTCAAATAATAGAGATAGAAACTAAATAATAACCCACTGCTAACCTACTGTTTGTAAAATCTTGGAAAATTTCCTCTGTGTAGGCAACTCTAAATAGAAACAGTACCAATTGGAATTTCTCAAAAAGGATGTATATAACTCCCTGAGTAATTAAAATACTACAGTAAGCCTTTAATTAGATTCTGCAAAAATTATTACTGTAAGCCTAACTTTTTAATTCACTTTGAGATCCCTCTTGTTCTACTGATTCCAGGGACATCTTATTTGCAATTTTTGGAGCTACAGAACTTATTCTATGAATTTATTACTCTAAAAAGGGCATTAACTCATTTAATTATTCAGGACAAAACCTTGATGTAAAAGTGTAAAACAATTGTACAGCAAAATTCTACGTGAGACACTGAATCCATACATATTTTATTTGCAATTTTTGGCCCAGTAGATCTAAAGTTATGGATTTTACAAGTTTTAGCTAAATTCTATCGATTTAAATCAATTTAAATTACACAGTCAAAGTTGACTGGTCAGACCATGCTGACATGGCAATTGACTAGTAAGCTTCCCGCGCTGACTCTTCGACGGTTCCTCTGGACGGTTGGATCAGAATCGGGCGGCTGGGGAGGCACGCGAGGGTAGGCTCACCGGAGCTGGCGGCGGGCGGCGGCGGTTTTGGCGGCAGCGTTTTGGGCGCTGGCGTCGGGAGGTTACGGAGAAGCTCCTCGTGGCGGTGGTGGTAGTCGCCGAGCGCGAGGCAGACGGCGGCGAGCGGCTGGGCGCGGCGCTGCTGCCGCTTCGGGCGGCGTAGGTCGGTCCCAGGGCGAAGGAGAGGGGAGAGGCGGTCAGCGGTAGTGGGGGCGAGGTCGCGGGATCGCGAGGCGAGGGACCGAGGTCGCGGCGGCGGCGCGAGCTTACCTTGCTCGGTGGCGGCGGCGGCTGGCGCGCGAGGGCGAGGCGGGCGAGACAGAGGGAGGGGGTGGCGGCGCGCGACTATGTAGAGAGGGGCGCCCACGCGGGGTCGGTCGCGGACTCCATGGGATACGCGGCGGCGGTTGCGGCGTGTCCGGGGCAGACTCGTCAGCGGCGGCGACAGGTGGGCCCCACCTGTCGGTGGCTGGGGCGGCTGGCGAGCGGCGCTTAGTGCGCGCCGCGCGGGCGTGCTGCTGCTGGCTGCTGCGCGGGCTGCGGCGGCTGGGCCTGGGCCGCGGGCAGGCCGCTGGCTGCTGCACGCCCCTTTTTTTTATTCCTTTCCCTTTTCTTTTTCTCAGATGATTTTTTCCTAACTGAATTTTGACAGAACTGTCCAGATTTTGAGGCAAAATTCAGATTTGCATAACTTTTGCTACGGAGCTCCGAATTGAGTGAATCAAAGTGGTACGGGTTCATGACGGAACCCTCTATGCACCAGTGCCTTCCATACTCAAAATATAATGGTTTTCACAGCAGCATGGTAAAATAAAGTGTTCATGTGTAGGTATGAAAATGCAGATGCAAGCGGTTGGTTTTGCCAAAATCTTTTCAAACTGAAATTTTGCATGGATGACATGATGCAATGCCATGAATGTTATGCAGTACCAAAACTAAAATTTGGGATGTGACATTGTCAATTTTATTGGTTGGCTGAAAACAAAGGACTAAACGTATGGTGTGGAAGGTAATGGTTGCTTGCAGAAAGTAAACAGTAACAATGGTAAAAATTGGATAGGGGTCCACAATTCACGAGAGGTGTTCTCCTTAAGATAAATAACATAACATGCTGGGTAAAAAAAATTATAGCGGGGCAATTGACAGGACTGAGCAAGGCATAACAATGTAATACTATACATTCATGATCCTATGAGATTTGATTGGGAATTACAACAATATACATAGACCGCCATCCAACTACATCTATGAGTAGTAATCCACCTTCAGGTTATCATTCGAACCCCCTCCAGTATTAAGTTGCAAGCAACAGATAACTGCATTAAGCAATTTGTGTAAAGTAAACAATACAATTGTTCCATGAACAAAAGATTGTTGTTTTATCCCTAGTAGAAACAACACATCTACAACTTTAGAGATTTTTGTCACTTCCCTAGATTCAATAGAGGCATGAACCCACTATCAAGCATAAATACTCACTCTTGGAGTTACAAGCATCTACTTGGCCAAAGCATCTACTAGCAATAGAGAGCATGTAAGATCACAAATAACATAAACATGATAGAATTAATAATCAATCTGACATAGTACTCAATATCCATCAGATCCCCGCAAGCACAACATGTAGCATTACAAATAGATGATCTTGATCATGAACGGAGCTCACAAGATCTAAACATGATAGCACAAAGGAGGAGAAATAACCATCTAGCGACTGTATGGACCCATATCCTAAGGGTGAACTACTCACGCATCGTACCGAGGCTGGCATGGTGATGAAGAGGGCCTCCGGGATTATCTGTCCCCTCCGGCAGGGTGTTGGGAAGAGCTTCATATCCCCCCTCCGATCTAGGGACGATGGTGGCGGCGGCTACAGACTGTTTCGTGGAGATATGATCGGGTGCTTAGGGTTTTCGCATTGGGGGACTTATATAGGCGAAGAGGCGAGGCATGAGGGCGGCCAGGGGGCCCACACCCTGCCCAGGCACGGCCCAGGGTGGGACCACATGTGGGGGGGTGTGGCCACCCTGTGGATCCCCTCCGGTCACCCTTTGGTCTTTGTCTTCTCCTCGGTGAAATATTTACTTTGGCTTTTGTCCCGTCCAATTCCAAGAATATTTCCTTACTAGATTTTCTAAAACCAAAAACAGCTGAAAATAGGCAACTGGCACTGCGGCCTCTTGTTAATAGGTTAGTCCCAGAAAATGTATAAAAATACCTCAAAGTGTAGACAAAGCATAGAAAATTTGATACTAAACAAGCATGGAACATAAAAAAATATAGATATGTTTACATATGTAAGTTTGAACTTTACAATACCTCCACACAAAAATATGTCATACACATATTAATCTAGCAAGATACCGTTAGCTCCCACTCAATGTTATGCACATAAAATATATTCTCGACATTTCAAACAATTCGAAATCTTTGATCAACTATCAATTCGATACTTTATTTAACACGATTCTAGGATCCACCAGACTTTAGCTTTTCTAAGTCAAAATTCATTTAAATTCGCATAATACACTTCTTGATGAATCTTGCTTTGTATTTTAAGACTCCCACTTATTTCTTATGACCTAGCGGTCCTTCGGAAATATAAAGTAACCACTATACTTGATGAGATTCAGTAACAGCTTTACTTTCTAATCTAAAGTGAAGTTTTAATTTCAGGATTTCTTGTAACTTTAGTTTACCATCAATTTCCTTGTAGTTTGTAGGTATGTCTCGTTCCAATAACATGACAATCAATTCACACTTATCTCCACACAAGGTGTAGTAAATATTTGTGAATCCTACTACTTTATGTAAAATCATAAATAAATAAACCACAATGATCAATTCATTGATTCCTTTTTCCTCTTAACATGAAGAGTCATGTCCTGGAACATATTACTTTACGCTTTTCAATCATTTCGATGCATGGTCACTGACCTTCATCATGCTTTTACTTTTATTTTATTAACACCATTATCGAGAAACACACTTTATCGGGAATGTACCAAACTTTTAGCAATACTAGCTTTGCTTCTCTTTGGTTCTTGTCCTGAAATTTGTCTTACAAGTTTCCAAGTACTTATTCGTTATTACTTTGGTTTTGTCAACTAAAACCAAAACCTTTCACAAATTCTAGACGGTTTACTTTATTCTTAATGAGTGTTTTCCATTTCAATTGTCTTTACTAATGCTACTTAGTAATATTTGGTTTATTGCCAGATGTATTTGCCACACTATACCGATTAGAAATTGTACAAATGTTCGTGCATTATCAATTAGTTTATTAATTCGAATAATTCAAACATAATCAAAAATAACATATGAACACAATAGAAATCATTCATAAAAGTAGAAAAACTAACTTGTTACAAACTTGTATGAATAACCGTCTCACAGAATGTAAGACACACTAAAAGGTTCATATTCCACCGATTACAATAAGTATTCAAAAACTTTAAACTAAATGATAAATATTGAGGGAGAGTGTCGTAGTCCATCATCATGCTCGCCATCAACACGCCATGTAACGTCCTGTCTCACAAGCAACTTTCATGCAAAAGGACCTGTTTTCATATAACAGAACAAGTATAAGATACTTTGATACTGCAACAAGTGTTTGCAAGATTATAACATTTATAAACTTTGTATATCATATATACCTTCACCATCGATGACCTCTCCAGTAATGGGTTCAACCTTCACGCTTCTCAAGCTTGATATGAACTCATGGAAATCCATGATCTCTAGGTCACCTCTCTTGATGCACCCTTCAGCATACTCCTGGTAGCTGGGGGGTAGCGATCGTAGAAGTTCCCCTATCGGGAATGAGTCATCCATCCAATAATCCACGAAATGAACAATCCTCATGTATGCATCATGCATGTGTATGAGGTGGCTCTCCAGGCAGGTGTTTTCTCCCATCTATATGGCAAGGAAATCACCAACCAACGGATGCTTCCACAAGAGAACTTGGGCTACGAACTGTGCTCTCAGCAGATCCACCATCTCATTAGGGTCAGGTCACCCATGAGTGGTTTCAGATCATAATCCATAACTTAGACCATCACCGAGTGGATGAACAAGGACATGTCAAGGCAAAAATAGAGGTCTATCTGCTGCTGGTAGGTCTCTAATCCATCCTTTGGCGGCTCCAAATCCATACCATAGCATATGTAATATACCATGTCATGCTTGGCAAGGAGAGAGTTTAGACGCACTAACCAATCTAGGAAGTTGGATCCATCTAACTTGAGTTTCTCGGCAGCTACTGGTGAGTGCATATTTGCATCATGTTTCATATTATTATTTTGCATTGTAGTGGTAGGATCTTGGTATTTTATGGTGTTCGCACGCACCTCTTATGTTTATTTTCACCAGGATCAGGACAGATGATGGATACGATGAAAACAATTCTTGGACCAGTTGTATTGGAGTGAAAAGGAGTCAAAAACTACGTAAATCACTAATTTGGGAAATATCAATAACACCAGAAGAAAGCCCGAAGCGGTTTGAGGACATAGAAGGTTTAATGACCAACTATACGGTGGGAATAAATTCTCCGGCCGTATAGTTCCCACCGTATAGTTGGTGCCGCCACCGCCTCCTCAAATAGTTTCACCCCGTGCAACTGGATCGGGGAGACGACATACATAACGACCAGAAATCGCCAAAACCTCACCTCCAGAAGGGATGTGGAGGGGGAACTCATCCACCAGTGATCCATCTTCGCCCTACGCAGATCCAGGAAGCTAAGGCATCAATCTTCATCATCAACCGCTGCATCACCACTATCTCCATCCATCCCATCTACATATTGTCTAGATCTTGTTGTAATTTCCGTACTCATTGTGGATTTATACAAGTACTATTCATCTATGATATATTCCATTACTTTTTCCATGATGATGATTGCCTCCATGTCTGAGTAAATCATTAGTTCTTGGGGAGATAGAGAAACCCTAGCATGAGATTGAAATAAGATAAATTTTATTGTGATATTCATCGTTGTGAAAATGTGTTAGATTATCTTCATCTTGATGTTGGGAGAAGTCGACCTCTCAATATTTGCCTCTTGTGGGGACTTCATGGAGGGAACTACTTGTTGGTAGACGAAGGTGTGCTAGCACTTACAGTGACTATAAAGCAGTTGGCACTCTTTACGTATCAACTTGGGAACCGAGGAAACTCACGGAACACTATCCATGCCATGGGATACGTCCTATGGGATCAAGTCCCTTAATAGCGCAGTAATTCGATTGATGTTGCTTGCTGTCTGCTGTGGTTATGAGGATGACTTGATCAGTGGTTGATGCCTATTTGTCCAACTATGGAGTTCCTCCCACACATACATAGTTGAGAATGTTCATGATAATAATTTTTACCTTAGCCCCTTTAAAAAATGCTAGAGGTGTATCCGCTACTCCCTAAGAACGCTTTTTCCCATCGCAGTTTCAAATCTCTTTTACATACGCGATACTTATTTTCTGTATTCAGTTTATTTTACTTATATTATTGTTCTCGTATACCAAAAACCCAAAAACACCTTTTTAGACAACACTCTCATTTTATCTTGTTACTTAGAACGTTATTTAGCATTTCTATTTTAGTATTTACTTCAAGAGTTATTAGACTTTAGTCTCCTGCTCCCCGTGGGATCGATATTTTTATTTTGAAACTAGCTACAAATGATCTATTCAATTGCAGTCATCAAGCTATTTTCTGGCGTCGTTGCCGGGGAGCTAAGCATTGTAGGTCTTTTAGTTTTTGCTTATTTATATTATTCTTGCTAAGTTTTGTTTTGATTTACAGGTTTCCACCAACTTGATGGAGTTTGAGCGTTTGACTAGTGCTAAGCCACTCAGCCATTTTGGGAAGCCCTATGATGTTAATAAAAGAGACAACTCCAACAAGAAGACAAGGGGATTTAAAATAAATCCTCTACTACTTGGTATTCTACACAAGAAGAAATTTACTGGAGATGAAGAAGATCCTAATCCATATGAGCATATTGCATGCTTCAAAGATATATGTGGCACTTTTCAATAACCGGGGTATACTGCTAATGAGGTAAGACTGAAACTCTTTAGTCAAACATTGACCAGCATCACTCTCTCATGGTATAGATCTTTACCCCGAGAAGACACTACTACCTGGGATAATTTAGCTTGTGAGTTTCTAGCCAAGTATTATTCTCTATCAAAATCTTTTGAAATCATGCATCTTATAATGCCTTGGAGGAACCATCTAATGAAGGACTAGTAAGAGATTATATAATATTTAAAGATTTACTTAATCAATGTCCTCATCATGATTTGCCTGAATGGTATTTATTGCATATCTTTTATGGCAGTTTAATTGAACCTAATAAAATTGAACTAGACTCTTGCACGAGAGGATCTTTTATGAATCTTCCCATAACTAAATCTCGGGATTTACTTAACAGAATTCGTGATCATAGAGTTTCATGGAATTTTGGTCTAGGAAGTGAAGGAGGCATAGAAATAGATTATGATTGTATTCATGACTATAATAAAAAGGGCCATGTTAATAAATTATCTAAAGAACTTTACTTGGATTTAGATCTTGTGTTGCATGTTGTTAAAGCTTTTACAGAACACATCAAAGCTCCAAAAGAGGGTTCGGTCAAGTATGATCCATCACCCGAACCTGAAAGGAAAAGAGAAGTTAAAGAAACATTGGCCTCCCTAGAACCAATGTATGACATACCTTTCCCTAACACTGTGCAAATGCATATTTTGGAAAATGAACAGGTCAAAGCACTACAGGAAAAGGAGGAAGAAGAAAGTGTGCCATAAATTGAAGAACATTTGGATGAAACTAAAGATTAAGAGGTAACCAAGGAAACAATTATGGCTATGGATGCGCATTGTAATATAGTTGAACTTGATAAAGAGACTTCCGTATAGGTCTAAGGTAAAACTAAGGTAAAAGATGTGGGTAAGCCTATTCTTCCTTGCATATCTAAAGAAACCTCGCATTATGGTTATGTGATCTTGGAACCGAAGTTAATGTTATATCTTATGATTTTTATTTAGAATAAAAGAAGAGATAGTACGTGCTACAATAGAAAATACTGATATGACAATCATGTTAGCCAATAAAACTCTTAGAATTCCAATGGGAGTAGTTGAAGATGCAACTGTCACAATTAGCAATAAAAATTTCCCTATCGATTTTGTAGTTGTTAATATGCCAGCTGACACTCTTTGCCCAATTATATTTGGAAGAAACTTTTTGAGCGATGTAGGTGTCAAAGTTGATTTTAAAAAGGATATTGTGTCTCTTAAGCTTGGGGAAGCGGAAAAAGAATTCCACTTTTCCAAATTTAAAGACAAACCTCTACAAATACAAGAAGAAGAGAAAAAACTATAGAGGAGATGAAAGCTCTTTTCTTTAGTAATCAAGAAGAAGAAACAAATGAAGACTCAAATTGTGAAGAAATAACTATGGAGGACAAGTCCCTAGGGGAACTAGAAAGTGAATTCGATTCATTTCCCATTTTAGGGCCTCAAACTGATGAGGATTTTGAAGAGACGGAAAAGAGAGGGGATGAAGAATTACCACCCCCAGAATTGAAGACTTTACCAGATAATCTTAAATATAGATTTTTGGACAATAATAATAAATTCCGTATTATTATTAGTGCTTTACTTTTATGGGATGAAGAAGAATTCATGAAAGTACTTAAAGAGCATCGCAAGGCCTTTGGCTCGATGGATGATATGAAGGGCATTAGTCCCATGATAACCGTCCATCGAATATTCATGGAGGAAGGTGCTAAACCTGTTGCAGAATTCAATAGACGACTGAAGCCCGAAATGAAGGCAGTTGTAAGAAAAGAAATAGTATGCCTACTGGATGTAGGTATAATCTATCATGTAAAAGAAAGTGAATGGGTAAGTCATGTTCATTGTTTTCCTAAGAAGGGCGGTTTTTTTGTTTTTTCTAATGAAAAAAATGAATTGATACCTACTAGAACTATTGTTGGACATATGATGTATATAGATTTCAGGAAATTGAATAAAGAAACTAGGAAAGATCACTATCCTTTTGTAGATCAAACGTTAGAGAGGTTAGCAAACCACACTCATTTTTGCTACTTGGACGGATACTCTGGTTTTTCCCAAATAGTTGTTCATCCTAACGACCAACTTAAAACAAATTTTATTAGTCCTTATGGTTTACATGCTTATCGACGCATGTCTTTTGGTTTATGTATTTCTCCAGCTACTTTCCAAATATGCATGACTGCTATTTTTGTGGATTTTATAGAACTGATAATGGAAGTATTTATGGATGACTTTTCTGTCTATGGAACTTCGTTTACTAGTTGCTTGGATAATCTCAAAAAGTGTTGCAACATTGCAAAGAAACAAATCTTGTTTTAAACTGGGAGAAGTGCCATTTCATGTTCAAAGAAGTTATAGTCCTTGGACATAAGGTATCAGGTAAGGGCATTGAAGTAGATAAAGCTAAGGTTGAAGCAATAGAGAGAATGCCACAACCTAGGGATATAAAAGGTATAAGAAGTTTCCTTTGTCATGTGGGTTTGTATGGAAGGTTCATTTGAAATTTCTATGGGATTTCCAAACCTTTAACTAACCTGTTACAAAAGGGAGTAAGATTTAATTTTGATGATAAATGCCTTATTGCCTTTGATAAACATAAATATACTTTATCCCATGCTCCTATTATTAAACCACGTATTTGGGACATGACTTTTGATTTAATATGTGAAGCTAGTGATGATGCGGTAAGAGTAACTCTAGGACAACATATAGGTCGTATATTTAATATTATACATCATGCTAGTAGAACTCTTAATAGTGCTCGAAGAATTATCCTAAGAAAGAAAGAGAACTTTTTGCTGTATTTTTCTCCTATGATAAATTTCGTTCTTATATAGTTGATGCAAAAGTAAGAGTTCATACGAATCGTGATGGCTTAAAAGAACTAATTGAGTGGAAAAATCATAAGCCAAGACTGATCCGTTGGATCCTTTTACTACAAGAATTTGAGCTACAGATTATATAGAGGCAAGAAATAAAGATGTTGGATGCAGTGTCCATATTTGCCCAGCAAGACACCAATATTTTTTAGAGGAACTTTAGTCCTGGTGGTTTTCATTTACGAGAATTATTAGATGAACTAAGGTCGATTCCTCCCAAAGAGAAGAAATCATTGTTGTTAGCGGAGCTTGTCATCCCCGACTGAATAAACGGTAAGTGGAAGGTAAGTTTTCTTCCTCTAATAAGTTATTTGTCTTCACAATTTTTACTTCTGTAAATTTTGCCTTTGAATTCCTCTGGTTTTTCTGAAGTTTCCAAGGGGTTTTACTAAATATACGATCGCAACTATACGGCCGGAGAAAAATCTCACGCCGTATAGTTGGTCATTAAAGGTATTGTATCCCCTTCACGAAATATTTTTCGGCCTCTAGAAACTATACGACCGAACTTTACGGCCAGAGAAAAAACCTCCCACCGTATAGTTGGTCGTTAAACCTTCTAGATGGTCCGTCATTTTTCTGTTTTTATTCATCTAAAAAATGGTTTTGTCGGTTCCAAGTCGGTAACTTAAACGACCTAGACTCGAGATATTTAAAAATATCTGCCCGGAACCAACTATATGGCCGAAACTATACGAGTCGTGCCCATATAGTTGGTCGTTACGCGGCAGGACTTCTCCAAATCCGTGAGTTCTTCCCCTGTTTCGTTAAGATTCTTTTCTTGGACGTGAATTTGGTGTTTCTCGCAAGTTTTACCGATCTTGGTGTTTGGTACTATAAATAAAATCTAGATTTTGTATGAAAAAAAATCAACACAACGATAATATCATGCCGGTTCTTGGAGACAAAACTCAGATCTAGTAAAACATGTTTTCACACACGTGGGTTGAATCGTGTAGTTTTATCCATTCTTAAGTTGCCATTGTATTACTTGCCCACAAAATAATACCACGAGCAAATGTCTCACTACTTCTCTTGACAAGGAACCAAACGTGTCTGTGAAAAGGAGTCAGAATCAAATCCGAAACCGGCTAGCTGGGCTAGCCAAACATAGCGGTGACAGAGACTTTTCCTAGTATCTTCCCCCTAGAGCCACATATGCTTCCCCAATTCCTTGTCTGAACTCGAGATGAACCAGAACTCAAGCAACGGAAGATGAGCCGTCTGGTGAAACCTCTGACCGTACTCCCATCCCGGCCCTCTGCCCTATCCCATTGACGGATCTTTTCGCTCCACCATCCACCCCACGGTCAGAGCAGTGGAACCTCGACCTGGACGAGCCACGACTGCACCTCTGTTCCTCTGGCGTTGGCCCGTTCCGGCATCTGCATCCCTTTGCGCGTCCCTTTGTGCATCACCGCTGGAGATTGCCCAGTTGTTCTCACCAGAAGGTGGCGTGGGAAGCGGGACAAGGGGTCGACCGGAGTTAGCAGTGGTCGAACACCTCATGTTGGCAATGAGGGGCACCTCGCCCTGCCGGCCAGCTCCCCGACCGAGGAGCTAGCGAATACGAAGAACCTGCTAGGAGGAGGTCGTTGCTTACCTCATCTTCCATTGCAAGCTCAGGGACATTCACAAATAAGCAGATTTTGCAAGCTATGGGATTGCTTCTGTTCTGTTCTAATTTAAATAGAGTATTCTTAAGCTAGTTTGCAACCGGTAATTCATCGCCTTCATCTTGATTACGCATGAATTTGGCTACATATGGATCAGGTGACATTTCCTGGTAGAGAACAAATCACATGTCATACCGTTTAGTTCATACATGTACGTTACACTAGACATATATAAAACTTCGGTCTTTGTATATATACCAGCTAGACATATAGAATCTACTTATATGTAGATAAATCAGACTACTATGTATGTGGAAGACTAAAAAAAAAAGGTTCACCGACAATAAAAGCTTTCAAGGTGTGTATGCTAGTAAAATCACCGAAGCGGCATGATGCAAAAACACTAGTGGAAACAAGGCCTTTTGTTGATCCAGAAAAGGGGCTTTAACACCGGTTCTTCTACGAACCGGTGTTAAAGGGGGGGTCGTACCAGCGTGGCCCCTGCGGCAAAAAAGGAGCCCCCTTTTTAACACCGGTTCATGCCACGAACCGGTGTTAAAGGACCCTGCAACAGTGGCCCACGCAGCCCCCCCCTTTAACACCGGTTCGTGGCATGAACCGGTGTTAAAGGGGGAGGCTATATAAGACACCACCCCAGTCCACACACACCCCACTGTTCCATTCTTTCACTATCTCATTTTGGAGCCTAGCAAGAGGGTGTGAAGAGTGGTAGTTTGTTTTTTTTCATATGCACAAGAGGTGTTCGGTGAAATGCCCGAGAGCTCAAAATAAGTTTTCTTGTTGCTCTTTCCGTCTCGGTCGAGGTCGGCAACTATCCTTTCATTTGTCATTGATGTACTATATATATAAATGGTCATCTCCCTATTAATGCAGATGAACCGGCAATGGATGTACGATGACCGCCGCACTTCCGAGTACATTACGGGCCTCCAAAATTCATCGTTGTGGCTAATGCAAACCGTGATTACAATGGTTTTATGTGCTGTCCGTGTGTTCACTGTCAGAACAAGAAAGACTACTCAAATACCAGAACCATTCACGCCCACCTGCTTCGATCCGGTTTCATGCCCAGCTATAATTGTTGGACCAAGCACGGAGAAAAAGGGGTTGTGATGGAAGACAACGAAGAAGAAGAGGATGATGACAACTATCATAATATGTATCCTGAATATGATGATAATGCAACGGGGGTAGATAATGAAGATCAAGAGGGAGCAGATGGGCCCGCTGATGACGATCTTGGTCGGGCCATTACTGATGCAAAGGAAGAATGTGAAACTGAAAAGGAGAAGCTGGAGCAGATGTTAAAGGATCACAAAACATTGTTGTATCCAACTTGCGAAGATGGCCACAAAAAGCTAGGTGCCACACTGGATTTGCTGCAATGGAAGACAGAGAATGGTGTGACTGACAGCGCATTTTCAAAGTTGTTGGTAAAAATGAAGAATCTTCTTCCAAGAAATAATGAGTTGCCCGACAGTACATACCAAGCAAAGAAGGTTGTCTGCCCTCTAGGATTAGACGTGCAGAAGATACATGCCTGCATTAATGACTGCATCCTCTACCGCGGTGAGAAGTACGAGAATTTGGATGCATGCCCGGTATGCACTGCACTGCGGTATAAGATCAGACGAGACGATCCTGGCGATGTTGAGGGCGAGGCCCCTAGGAAGAAGGTTCCCGCCAAGGTTATGTGGTATGCTCCTATAATACCACGGTTAAAACGTCTCTTCAGAAATAAAGAGCATGCCAAGTTGTTGCGATGGCACATGGAAGACCGTAAGAAAGACGCGATGTTGAGACACCCCGCTGATGGGTCACAGTGGAGAAAAGTGGAGCGATAGTACCCGGACGTCGCACGTGACGCAAGAAACTTAAGGTTTGGTCTAAGTACAGACGGCATGAATCCTTTTGGTGAGCAGAGCTGCAGTCACAGCACCTGGCCTGTGACCCTATGTATCTATAACCTTCCTCCTTGGTTGTGTATGAAGAGGAAGTTCATTATGATGCCAGTGCTCATCCAAGGCCCGAGGCAACCCGGCAACGACATTGATGTGTACCTACGAGCATTGCTTTTCGCAACCATCAATGATTGGCCTGCTCTTAGTAACATTTCAGGGCAGATAAACAAGGGATACAATGCATGCACACACTGTTTAGATGAGACTGAAAGTGTATATTTGGATAAATGTAAGAAGGTTGTGTACCTAGGGTATCGCTGATTTCTTCCGAACCTGCATCCAGTAAGAAAGAAAGGCAAGCATTTCAAACGTCTGGCAGAACCCCGGAGGAAGCCTGTCCTCTGTACCGGTGAGGAGGTATTTGGTATGGTCATGGACCTAGATGTAATCTTTGGAAAAGGTCCTGGCAGTCTATCTGTTCCGAATGACGATGTCGGACACGCGCCCATGTGGAAGAAGCAATCTATATTTTGGGACCTACCCTATTGGAAAGTCTTAGAGGTCCGCTCTTCAATCGACGTGATGCACGTGACGAAGAATGTTTGCGTGAACCTGCTAGGCTTTCTAGGAGTGTATGGGAAGACAAAAGATACACCGGAAGCACGGCAGGACCAGCAACGTCTGAAAGCCCCTGAAGAGCCTATGCATCCTGAGAACGAGAAGGGTAAACGATGCCACTTAACTCCTGCCAGCTACGCTCTTACCAAAGCAGAGAAGGAAATCTTTTTTGAATGTCTGAGCAGTATCAAGGTCCCGTCTGGCTTCTCGTCGAATATAAAGGGAATAATAAATATGGCAGAGAAAAAATTCCAAAACCTGAAGTCTCATGACTGCCACGTGATTATGACACAATTGCTTCCGATTGCATTGAGGGGGCTTCTACCTGAAAATGTTCGAGTACCCATTGTGAAGCTATGTGCATTCCTCAATGCAATATCTCAGAAGGTAATCGATCCAGAAAGCCTACCAGGGTTACAAATAGATGTGGCCGAATGTCTTGTCAGCTTTGAGTTGGTGTTCCCACCATCCTTCTTCAATATTATGACGCATCTCCTGGTTCACCTAGTAGAAGAGATTGCCATTCTTGGTCCTGTATTTCTACACAATATGTTCCCCTTTGAGAGGTACATGGGAGTCTTAAAGAAATATGTTCATAATCGTGCTAGGCCAGAAGGAAGCATCTCCAAGGGCTATGTAATGAGGAGGTCATTGAGTTCGTGGTTGATTTTATTCCTGACCTTAAGGCGATTGGTGTTCCAGAATCACGACATGAGGGGAGACTGCGTGGAAAAGGCACCCTAGGATGTAAAGCAATGATATGTAGGGACGGACATTCTTTCAATCAAGCACACTACACGGTTTTACAAAGATCTATCTTGGTTGCCTCGTATATCAATGAACACAAGAATTTAATACGCCTCAAACACCCGGGGCAGTCAGATGAATGGATTATAAGTGAACACATGGCGAGTTTTGGCGGCTGGCTGCAAAGACTTCTCACGAATAACACCACTGTTGGGGATCAGCTGTACTTGTTGGCCAGGACACCATCTTCGACTGTATGTACTTTCCAAGGGTACGAGATAAATGGGAATACATTTTACACGATAGGCCAAGATAAAAAGAGCACCAACCAAAATAGTGGTGTCCGCTTCGATGCAGCAGAAGACAATGGGCAGAAGACCACGTATTATGGGTTCATAGAGGAGATATGGGAACTTGACTATGGACCTAATTTTAAGGTCCCCTTGTTTTGATGCAAATGGGTCAAGCTAACAGGAGGAGGGGTTGAGGTAGACAAGAAGTACGGAATGACAACGGTAGATCTCAACAATCTTATGAAGGTGAACTTAGACGAACCATTCGTCCTAGCCAATGATGTCGCTCAGGTTTTCTATGTGAAGGACATGTCCTCCAGACCAAAAAAAATAAAAAATATGCAAACGAATACATCATATGATGAGCCAAAGCGTCACATGGTTTTGAGTGTTAGTCATGTTTTGTGGATGGACCAGGACTATGAGAAGAAGTTGTCCCGATTCGTACTTACCATTAAGATCTGATCTCCAAACGCGCGCGGTCACATATTAGGGAGTGCCTCTATGACCAGTTTCTTGGAGATGCCGGAGGACTAGGCTCCGTCGGCATCTCCCTGAAACTGGCCGTAGTGGTGTCCCTGCTCTCGAAAACCATCTTGCAGCTTTGAAACTTCTCTAACTAGATCAATACACCTGGGAGCTAACTAATTTCACATATTAGGGAGTGCCTCTATGACCAGTTTCTCGGAGATGCTGGAGGACGTCAGCATCTCCCTGAAACTGGCTGTAGTGGTGTCCCTGCTCTCGAAAGGACGTAAGGCATAGCCTCAAACTGGCTGGAGGACTGGACTCACAAGGATGCCTATTTATAGTACAAGCAGCTCGACATAGTGTCCACACTTACGAAATAATGTCGACACTCACCCCTATTATTAGTGCTGACTCGTGTTTTGTCCTGGTTGGTGTCTCCAACCGGGACTAAAGGTTCATCTTTAGTCCCGGTTGGTGACACCATCCGGGACAAGGTACACGCCGCACGGCATAATATCGACACTCACCCCTATTATTAGTGTCGATTGTGTGTTTTGTCGGTTGGTGTCTCCAACCGGGACTAAGTTCATTTTAGTCCCGGTTGGTGTCTCCAACCGACTAAAGGTTCAACCCGCCATTTTTCCCGCCATTTTCTTCTTCCCGACATTTTATTCCCTTGATTCTTCTTCCGCCATTTTCTTCCCGCCAGTTCTTCCCTCCAGTTCTTCCCGCTAGTTCACTATATATATATATGTAGGGTTGGCCTCCATTGTCATTTCACATCTCTAGACTCATATCTGCAACCTCATCACTCTTTCCCATGGCTTCCACCGTAGCACTAACCCCCAGGGAGGCGGAGGCGCTGCGCCGAACTACCCCGCCCGCTGGCCATCTGTCCCCTTCGGCCGGATGTCGAAGGCCGAGGCGTGCAGTTCCTCCTCCCTCTAGGTGTGGCGCCACGGATGGCCATCACGAACCACTACTACTTCTAGCTCACGCCGAGCAGCGGAGGAATCCAGATGGCATCCCGACTATTTCCCTACTTGGGAAGCCTTCTTCGTGGATCGGCGTGAGAGGCGCCCGCACGAGGAGGACGGCCCACCTCCTCCTAACTTCAACGAGGCCGTCCATCGGCTATGGTGGCGCGGTCGGACTCTCCAGAGCGTCATGGCCTATGACACTGCCGCCGACTCTAACCTCCGTCTGCGCTACCCTCAAGTCCAGCCCACGTGCTACCCTCAAGTCCAGCCCACGCGTACTCTCCAGAGGTTCAATTACGGACCCAGCGACGACGATGATAAATGATGACGACGTAGTACGACGACTATAGTGGCGAGTATTACAGGTGTAGGCAGGAGCATGACTGAATCACTCCAACATTCCGAAACAAGTTCGGCCGATTATTACTTAATATGGCCATGTATCTTAATTTTTAGTTCTTTTATGTATCTTAATTTTCAGTTCCAGTTCGGCTTTATGTAACTTACTATTAGTTGCATTCTCATTCGAGGTTGACAATATGCTATTTTATCAAAAAAACAATGCAAGTTGAGCGACATAGTTAGAAGGAAAAATTTCAAACTTGGTATATTGATTATGTCTCGAAAAAACCTTCACAAAATGACCTATATCATTCGAGGTTTCTTGGCTTTCGGGTCAAATGACCAATGTTATGGCTAGAATCAAGGCACAGTTTGTGATAATATGGCCATATTGTGCATACATGTGCATAATGGCATGGCAAACAATGTTGCAAGAGGAAGTTTTCCTTTTTATCGCACCAAAAAGGCATTTTCCATTTTCCGAGCATAAAAAACGGACGTTTTTGTGAAGCAACCACCAAATGGCTAATTCAAAAAACCACCAACACATTTTACAAAAATACTAGATCACCTTATATGCACAATGTACCAACAGGGGGATCTGAAACCTTTTCGTCCACCTCTGGTGAAAAAGACAAATTCCTACCGAATCGGCAGGAAGTGGGTCAGATATGAACTACAGGTACATGATACGATGCTCATGATTTTATACAAAAATCATTTTTAGGTTCACAATATGCTATTTTATCAAAAAAAACAATGCAAGTTGAGCGAGGCTTGGCCCCGAGCTAAGAATCATCATGCCCGTTGTTCGACAAAGTTTGTCGATAGTTTAAAACGGGGATAAAAAATAAAAAAGATCGAAACAGTGCGAAACCTTCGCGTGGTGTTATATTATGTGACATAGTTAGAAGGAAAAATCTCAAACTTGGTATATTGATTATGTCTGGAAAAAACCTTCACAAAATGACCTATCTCATTCGAGGTTTCTTGGCTTTCGGGTCAAATGACCAATGTTATGGCTAGAATCAAGGCATAGTTTGTGATAATATGGCCATATTGTGCATACATGTGCATCATGGCATGGCAAACAATGTTGCAAGAGGAAGTTTTCCTTTTTATCGCACCAAAAAGGCATTTTCCATTTTCCGAGCATAAAAAACGGACGGTTTTGTGAAGCTACCACCAAATGGCTAATTCAAAAAACCACCAACACATTTTACAAAAATACTAGACCACCTTATATGCACAATGTACCAACAGGGGGATCTGAAACCTTTCCGTTCACCTCTGGTGAAAAAGACAAATTCCTACCGAATCGGTAGGAAGTGGGTCAGATATGAACTACAGGTACATTATACGATGCTCATGAGTTTTTACAAAAATCATTTTTAGGTTCACAATATGCTATTTTATCAAAAAAAAACAATGCAAGTTGAGCGAGGCTTGGTGAGATTCAAGTGTATACAAAAGATGCGACATTTAAATATCCAATCAATTAAAAAATGTTAATACAAAAGATGCGGCATTAAAATATGATTTGCTCTAATAAAATAGGGTTAGATTCATTTTTAGATGCTTAATATTTCTTATGTTCAAAGTTTTAGGATTTAACAATTTATTTTTGTTTGAATTGAATAATCAAAATTTATATGTAAGTGTTTTAATCATTTTGAAAAATTTCATGTAAAGTAAATATAAAATGATTTACATGAATGGATAGATATTATTTTTCTGAAAATTATGATATATTATTCATATTTTTCTGAGTTGAAATGAAAAAGATATGAATTTTCTAAATTCATATCCTATTTTTTGAATTAAAAATACCCCTTTAATGCATGAATAAATGTTTCTTTAACACCGGTTCAGACACAAACCGTGTTAAAGAAGATTTATTTTGTTTCGTACAGACTTCTTTAACACCGGTTCGTGGCTGGAACCGTGTTAAAGGGAGGGTAATAAATGCTGTGTAAACGGAATCCTTTAACCCCGGTTCCAGCCACGAACCGGTGTTAAAGGGGGGTATTAAATTCCTTCCTTTTCCCCCCAGATACAGATCGAACCGCCACCGCCACCGTACCGCCACCGCGCGCGTGCCATCGGAGCAGAGAGAAGCGCCGCCACCGCCACCGCCCATCGGAGCAGAGAGAAGCCACCGCTGGCCGCCATCGCCCTCGGAGAGTGAGTGAGGAATCTCCGTGGGTGCCCTAAATCGTCGGCCCTGTCACCTCCACCTCTGTCCGCCGCTCGCCATCAAGAATCTACCAACAAAGATGCGAAAATTGCACAAGTGGTACCTTGATTTCTACAAGACGAGAAAAGAAGAATGGATCACGGCGCATATAAGAGATGAGATTTTCTTGTGCGGAGACGACGGGATCGACTTCAACATTCAAGACTTGCATTTTCTATTCAATCAGAAGGAACTCGACAAAGCTGCCATCAGCCTTTATTATGTGTAAGTACTATTTCTGTAATTTATATCTCATCTCATTCACTTCATTAATTGCATGTATATATATATGCTCACCATATATGTATATACTATTATGCAGGAAAAAGGTTATGGAATGCAGGAAAGGAGACCCTTTTGACATTGGGTTCGTTGACCCGAATAGAGTTCATGAAGAAGTGGTAAGAATCAAACCCGGGCAAACAGAAGATTACTTGCTAAGGTCTTTACTGAGACAACAAACCAAAAGGGAAATACTATTGCCTTACAACTTCTCGTGAGTACTGTTACCCTCTCTCTTGTACACATTCTATTTCGGCTTACTCGATGTTAAGTGTAACTGATGATGAGTTATGCGTGTGTAGGTTCCATTTTATTCTGCTAGTCATTCAACCCGACTCAGGAAAAGAAAAAGAGATATGGGCAGACTTTAGAGAGATGCTCCAGAGGTAATTTCAATCATATTATCGCACTAGATCAGCAACTTTCGTAACAACAAGTAATTAATTACTCCTTTATCCATTTTCTTTGCCGGACAGGGTTTGGAAAAGGTTCACGGGCAGGGCCGTGGGTGAATGGTCAGAAGAAATAAAATTTGTAGACCAAAATGTAAGTAATACTAGCTAGCTAGGTCTGCGTATCTCTTTGATTCTGCTTCCAATTCCATTATATCATGCTTTATTGATTATTATTTTGATTGAACTCTCTATTCTCGTAAAGTGCGCGCATCAGGGACACGACAATAACTTATGTGGGTACTATGTTTGCGAGTTCATTCGCAACACGATATATGCGACGGGCCAAGCCGCACTAGAACAACTTAGAGTAAGTAAACAAAGTCCACAACATTATTTTATTACCATCAATTGTGTTGAGTTTTATTCTTATATATATTGACGGCCCATTCTTCATATATATTCAGATCAAACGAATGCGGGACCAACTCCTACCATTTGAACGCATACGAGCCATTCAAGAGGAATTGGCGGGGTTCATACTTGATGAGGTCGTCACGCCTGGCGGAGAACTCTTTAGATATCCACCAAAATGAACGATGACGATGTATGTGCCGATGACGATGTATGTGCCGATGATGATGTTTGTGTATAATAATAGTTGCTTAATTAATAATGTACTCGTATGTACCGATGACGATGTATGTGTATACCGCTCCCGATCGATTCCCCCTCCTCCCCCTCCCGCAGAAATACGCCCAGAACGGGGCAGAGGCAGAAGTCTACCGTGGCAGAGATTTAGGCCGTTTTCCTGCCGCGGCAGAGTTCTGCCGCGGCAGGAAAACGGCCTAAATCTCTGCCGCGGCAGAAGAACCTTTAACACCGGTTCCAGCCCCGAACCGGTGTTAAAGGGGGGGCTGAGGCCTGCGGCAGCCCCACGTGCGCCACCCTTTAACACCGGTTCGTATAAGAACCGGTGTTAAAGGGGCCCCCCCTCTAACACCGAACCCTCAACAGCAGTTGGGGAACCGCTGTTATAGGGCCCTCCCAACCGGAGTTAAGGGGGGGGGGGGGGTCTGCACTAGTGAAACTTACCACTCAACATGTGAGCGATTTGTATCCTCTGCAATTTTATATAATATACACATGTGCATTCTTCGGAATAAACATTTAAAAAATGTTTGAATTAAGAAAGTGTATTTGCACAACGATATTACTCTAATAAACAATCCTGGTTTCCATTACAACAAAATAATTGTCAACGGGAGGTCACCAATGCACATCTCATTTTACTATATAGAATCACCACTTGGTTAATAATTGAAGACTTTGATCCAGTGAACTTTTCCAGGCCCGCCTTTATCAACGAAATTATCTTGTTTTTGGTAGACTTCTATAGTGGAACTTTGGAAATTCACATTTCGGCATAGCATTACTACAAACTTTCATCTACTCTTCCTGCAATATGAATATGCAAGGCAATATAGATATTTATTGTCATGTAATATGAAATTTTCCTCCCTGATTTAAGGAACTCTTTATGAAATTAATACCTGGAAGTTTCTTCCTAGCTTATGACAATATTCACATAAGTAAATAAGTACTAACTTAAGTTTGACACAGAAGAAGAGCCTATATAATACTTTCCTGAAGAAATGAAAAATGTGATGTGTTAATACATGTTTAAAAAAGAACTATAGTATGTGAATGAGTAACAATATATTTGATCGACTCTCCCTTAGTTATACATGAGCATATTTATTTGTGCGCCCACGAGAAAATATTCAGTCGATGTTTAAAACAACAGATGTAGATACATTTAGCTTAGTGTCATTTCAGGTATCCTAGAATATGTATGTACTGATAATGACAGAACTTTACCTGCTCTGAATATCATGATGCATGTGCAAAATGTTGCGCACTTGTGCAGCGGTTACCTCGTTTTCAGGTGAGCTTCAAACCCTCTACTCTCATGTCAGATATCATGTCACTGGTTTTAGCAAGTATGGGGCATAAAGCTGGGAGTTTTGCAAAAAACTGATTTTTCATTCAACCATGTTTTAAGGGGTATCACTGACAAAGTTATTTCAATAGAAATCAAACATTGCGAGCTTGAAACTTTGAGTCGGTTAAGACTTGTATATCACATTAATTGGTAAAATATATTCTAGACAAAATTGCTCTTTAGCATGTCTGGGTTTGAGGTCCATATACTGCCAAAGATACGTATGACTCGGGCGGCATTCAGATTTACCTAGATTTTACTATAATGTATATCAAGACAAAAGATCCAGATTTACCTATATTTTACTATGATCCTCTGGTAAATTCAATAACTTTAGCCTGCAAGGTTGACCGGTTGGAGAAGAAAGCAAGTGAAGAGGAAGGTGAATCTGGACCAAACCTATCCATTTTATAAGCCCAACCACATGCATCAGGATCAAAATTCTAAGCAATATTTGTGTTAAAAAAATTAAGTACTTGTCAGATTGGTGGAAACTATCTTGAAAATGTTTCTACATCCCCATTTACATTAACATTAAGATCAACCTCCCATAGTCTGAGCCACTTCATTGTTTTACTAGCAAAATTAACACACACGTCGACCCCAACAAACTCGTAGTTCATGTGGTATTGGAGAGATTACATGCCTTGATACACTACTGTTTTGCAGCACCTAGTTCCCTTCCATTTTGCCTCCAGGAACTCAACGCAAGATCGGAGCACACAACGGTGTAGGTAACACCGGGAATTTTTGTCGACGTCGAAGATCAGAACTTTACCAGCTTTGAATATCATGATGCATGTGAAAATGTTGCGCACTTGTGCAGCGGTTACCTCGTTTTCAAGTGAGCTTCAAACCCTCTATTCTCATGTCAGATATCATGTCACTGGTTTTAGCAAGTATGGGGTATAAAGCTGTTAGTTTTGCAAAAGAAAACTGATTTTCCATTCAACCATGTTATAAGTGGTATCACTGACAAAGTTATTTCAATAGGAATCCAACATTATAAGTTTGAAATTTTGAATTAGTTAAGACTTGCATATCACAATAATTGGTAAAATATAATCTAGACAAAATGCTCTTTAGCATGTCCGGGTTTGAGGTCCATATACTGTCGAAGATACGTATGACTCGGTAGGCATTCAGATTTACCAACATTTTACTATAATGTATATCAAGACAGAAGATCTAGATTTATCTATATTTTACTATGATCCTCTGGTAAATCCGATAACTTTAGCCTGCAAGGTTGACCGTTTGGAGAAGAAAGAAAGCGAAAAAGAAGATGAATCTGCACCAAACCTATCCATTTTATAAGCCCAACCACATGCATCAGGATAAAAATTCTAGGCAATATTTATGTTAAAAAATTTAAGTACTTGTCAGATTGGTGGAAACTATCTTGAAAATATTTCCACAACCCAACTTACATTACCGTTAAGATCAACCTCCCATAGTCTGAGCCACTGCACTGTTTTACTATCAAAATTAGCACACGTGTCGGCCCCAAAAAAACTCGTAGTTCATGTGGAATTCGACAGATTACCTACCTTGATACACTACTATTCTGCAGCTCCTAGTTCGCTTCCATTTTGCCTCCAGGAACTCAGCGCAGCGCAAGATCGGAGCACACCACAGTATAGGTAACGCCGAGAATTTTTGTCGAAGTCGAAGATCAGGAGCCAGCGTGTCCTTTTAAGCTCCACATAAAAAATCCGAATTTTCAGTGCTTATTGAATTTTATATTACTTATTATTTTATCATTCCGGACACTCTCATGAGAAGCAATAGGACACTCTTACGAGAAGCAATGAAATTTCAAACGCATGCTTTAATATGGTTTACTCATTACAGGGATTATTTTCTATTTAATATGGTAAGCTTTGTAGCAAGCAACTTTGGATTAATTTATTAAAAAATCTTGAATCACAATAATGTGTACATCTTACATGAATTGAAGGCTGTGGGGACAATTTAGACTATAAGTTATTATCTAATGTACACCTCAAAATATCAGATAGAGTGAGCTGAGAAATAAGTAATATGTACATTTTACATGAATTGGAGTCCGTGTGAGTTGGAGTCCATGTGATGTAATTTTCATAGCTGCTATGCTAGGCTTCCTGGTATTCTTAGCAGACCGTGATGTTGAGGTATTATACAAAAATTACCTATCATCTAACACAAATATTTCACACTTGCTCGTCGTTGCCTAGACTGCATGGGCATGGAAGCGACACCCTTGTGAACATGCATGGTCGTCGTCATCGGTCCATGCTCCTTCTTCGTTCCCGTGCTTGCTCGCCGTCACCTGAACTGCCTCGAGACCACATATGTATTGACGTGGATGACCTTCATTACCAGTTGTTTTCTTAAATGCTCCACCTCTGCCACAACACAATTTTTGCGATGACTCCCTCGGATCCCCTTAAAGTGCTCCTGCCAAGGTATGAAAGTATGGAACCACCAGTTAACCACTCTACTCCCCAACAATCACTGCCACCAAAACATCAATCATGCTTATTTTCTAGTCTTTAGTCTATCCTTCCATGACCCCTCTATTTGTTGACTTTAGAGGGAAAGAGAGGATGCTACACATGGGAGATTCTACTAAGATCGTGCTGAAGAACGAAATGGCAGTTTAGTTCATGTAAATTATAGAAAGCAAGGAATAAAGATGAGAACAAATCGAGCACCACTATAATTTTATGGCAGATCTGAAATATAAAAAAAGTGAATCAACATGTGAAAAAGGAAGTAAATCGGATGATATGGGGAGCCATGCGGCATGTGATGGTACCAAAATATCTTATGGACTAATGTTTGAACATGATCCAAAAGATCCTAGGTTCCAGAGTATATCAGGGAGAGGCTATGTGAATCAAACAAATCGTCTCGATCATGATGCATCCAACAGAGATTCAAATGAAACTTAATGTAAAACGAACAATCAAAAAGAAGTCCAAAATACAAGAAGATCAAGAGGGTATTTGGATCCGGACCTCTATGCCAAGATCCAGACCTCCATGCCTCCAGACGCACCTTTTGTGATGCTTCTCTTGATGGCAATCTGGGGATGGCGTCGGTGGAGGACAGGGACAGTTGAGGTGGAGGAGGTGATGGCCGGATCCTCCTTGTGCATGCGATGATGGACGACGAGGAGGATCTTGTGACATCCCGATCTGATTGCCGGTGTGAGAAGGAGCTTGTAATATCCCAAAAATCATGAATTGTAAAATCATGCATTGCATTCATTTTTTCAAAGCATTAAGAGCTAGCACAAAAAAATCAAATTTTGAATTCAAAGGAAACCATTTCTATGCCCATTTTATCAATCATATGAGGCATGGTTTTGTTTTGTTTTTAAAAGGGCCAAAGTGATTCTGAGTGAATTTATGTGTTTAACACACTCTTTGACACTAAAATGGTCTCACAAAATTTTAGTGGATATTTGAATTGATTTGGAGTTTATTTGAGCTTTCAAACCTCATTAAGAAAATCAAATCATAAAAAGAAAAACAAAAGAACAAAAAAATGGAAGCAGACCAGCCAAATGGCTCAGCCCACCCCACGGCCCAACTCGCAGCTCAGCGAAGCCCACCCGGCTCCCCCATACCCCCTACCTTTCTTTTCTCACTGCACGCCCCGCACCCCCCTCACTGACATACTGGTCCCACCACCACGTCAGCTTCATCTTCCTCAATCAGCGCTCGTGGACTCGCCGTCACCGCCCGTTACTAGCTGATTGGTTTTCGAATCAATTCGTGTTATGGATGCAGTAATCCCGCACCCGACCCCTCTACTTAACAGCCTCCTCTCTCAGCTCCTTTCCCCTCACTCACCACCCCCTAAGCGCCGCTAGGCTGTCCACATGCAAGCTCGCACTGCCGCTGTCCCGAGCATCTCCGGCGAGCAAATACGGTGAACCCTAGCCCCCTTCTCTCTGGTTGACGCTCGTACACTCACCGTCCCTGTGCGCGTCTAACGCCGCCTCTTGCTTGTTTTCCCGTGCCCTGTAGCGATGCCAGCGACGACGCCTGAGCACACCCGAAGCCGCCCTCACCTCCAGCGAGCAATCCCCGACGACTCCGCACGCCTACGCCTCCACTTCGTCGACCATCGTCATCACCTCTTGTCCGCGCTTTGGTAATGACCCGTGCCCTCCCTACTCACTCCCTAGTGCCTCCAGTACACCGCTGGCAGGAGCATCGCCGCCGCTCTGGCCATTCGCGCCGCCCCACTATGGTCAAAGCGACCATCACCGTTAAATCTAGATCTAGTGGATCTGATTAGATCACTTAAGGAAGAGGTATGGTTAGATCTGGCCCGCATGATTTTATTTAAATCCGGCGGCGCTCGTTGATCGATCTTACCGAACCGGTACAGGCCAATCAAACACAGCCACGTGTCTGTGATTTGTTTTAAAATCTGTTTTTGAATCTATTAGGCATTTAAAGTTGTAAAATTCATAACCTGAGTTCTGTTTATCCAAAAAATGAAAATAATATATCAATGGCTTCAGAAAATTAAATCCTACATTACTGTGCACTTAAATTTGTATTTTGCGTCTGTAAAATTAGGTTTATTTGCAGAATAAAATATAGGCTTATTTTAGCTATATAAATTATTTAGAAAATGATTTTAAAGAAAATTTAAGTTTATTTAGACTATAAATAGATGGTTTTGTGTTCAGTAATGTTTGGTTTGTTTAGTTTGGTGTAGAAAATCATTCCATTCCATTTGCATGCATTCATATGTATTTTTGCTTTAATATTTGAATATGAATTTGGTGTTATTATTTTATGTGTAGATTTTGGTGCTAGTGGTGGTTGTGATTGTGAAGATTTTTGCTACTCCCACAACTACCAAGGCAATTCGTGCTTCATGTATTTGTCCTATTATTTTTGACTATGCACCAGTTATTTTTTGAATAGGGCTTGCATGAAATTTTTGCTAAGTATCTATATGCTATGCTTGGAAAATCCTAGTAGTGGTAGTATTAATAGAATTTTCTCTAAGTTAAGATACTTGATATGTTATCATGCTTGTCCTAGCTAGTAGAAAACAAGGATGGAATATATTCATGCCATGGAAATTTTGCTAAGTCTTTTGACTTGTGTTTTTGCTTAATAAAACAACTAAGTAAATGAATCACCTGGGTTGAACGGTATGATGGTTTGTATTGAGTGGTTACACAAGGCCCGTGTCTATGGTTTACCTTGTGTATCACACTGGTGGAAAGCCACCCAGGAACAACGGGATTTGAGATACTTAGTGTTTAGAAGCTTCTAGTGAAACCACATGGCATATGGGCTCTGCCTTGATCATATAGGTTGCAATAACTTAGCCAGATGGATAGTTGGTGGTAGGGTGATACGATGGAACGCGTCCATGGTGGTCTAAGGCAAGGCTTCTGAAAGGTCTTGTCTCGATACATGTCGAGTCTTATGGGGAAAGTGCACCACCTCTCGAGAGGGTAAAACCTAAGTACTTAGTCGTGTTCCCGGCAACGGACAATTTGAGCATCAAGACATTGAAGCTATCAAGGATCTCCTCATCCCAATTTCTAAGTTAAAAACTCGTGGTTGAACAAAGGTAAAGGTTCACTAATGTCTATTGGTGGTTCCTTGGGTGTTTTTTTCAAACAAAAACTTAGTGTTTTCAACTGATAGGTAAAACCTATTTTGAGCAAAGCAAGCCTAAGCTACACTTAGCCAAATTCATATAGATGTTAGACACTACTATTATACTATGGTATCACTTGCCAATACAATTCCAAATGTATCGACCCACTTTGGCTGTAACTTATGATGATGCAGGTTATTCTCATGAGGATTAGGGTTATGAGTCTACACTCAACATGCTTGCCTGTGGAACATGAAGATGAGACTTTATTTTATTTACTTGTGTTATGAACTCTTGTACTAGCCTTTGGCTAAGGAGTTGTAAAAGACTATGTTATCTCTGGAATGACGATGTAGTAAAGACCTTTGTATCTATGTACATCATATTCAATTGTGGATGCTAGCATTTGATCCAGGGACTAGCATTGCAATCACAGGGACCTTTACCTTATAAAGGTGGGGTCTTATAGAGCTAGAGGGGGAGGTGTTAGGGGAGCCTGATGCGGGGGAGAGAGAGAGTACCATGTCTGGTGCGGGAGGAGAGTGGAGAGTCGTGTGCGAGAGGGTAAACCGTAAAGAGGCGCTCGGTTAGTTGTGGGGCTAGAGCGGGCGCAACGAAGGGCGAGCGAAAGCGCGACGAAGGAGGTGACGTAGTGGAAGTTGGCAGAAAACAGAACCTCTTCCTCTATTTTAGATAGTAGAGATTTTGCATTATAGTGGTAGGATCTTGGTATTTTATGGCGTTCGCACACACCTTTTATGTTTGTTTTCACCAGGATCGAGATAGATGATGGATATGATGGACACAATTCTTGGACCAGTTGTATTGGAGCGAAAAGGAGTCAAAAACTACGTAAATCACTAATTTGGGATATATCAATAACACCAGAAGGAAACCCGAAGCGATTGGAGGACATAGAAGGTTTAACGACCAACTATACGACGGGAATAAATTCTCCGGTCGTATAGTTCCCGCCGTATAGTTGGCGCCGCCATATCCTCCTCAAATACTTTCACCCCATGCAACTGTATCAGCGAGACGACATACAGAACGACCAGAAATCACCGAAACCTCACCTTCATAAGGGATCTGGTGGGGGAAATCATCCACCGGAGATCCATCTTTTCCCTAAGCAGATTCGGGAGACTAAGGCATCAATCTTCATCATCAACCGCTGCATCACCACCATCTTCATCCATCCCATCTACATATTTTCATGATCTTGTTGAATTTCCATACTCGTTGTGGATTTATACAAGTATTATTCATCTATGATAGATTCCATTACTTTTGTCGTGATGTTGATTGCCTCCATGTGTGAGTAGATCATTAGTTCTTGGGGAGATGGAGAAACCCTAGCATGAGATTGAAATAAGATAAAGTTTATTATGATATTCATCGCTATGACCATGTGTTAGATTATCTTTATCTTAATTGCTGGGAGAAGTTGACCTCTCAATATTTGCCTCTTGTGGGTACTTGATAGAGGGAACTACTTGTTGGTAGACAGAGGTGTGCTAGCACTTACAGTGACTATAAAGCCATTGGCACTCCTTACGTATCAACTTGGGAACTGAGGATCTCACGAAACACTATCCATGCCATGGGATACGTCCTATGGGATCAAGTCCCTTAATAGCACAATAATTCGATTGATGTTGCTTGCTATCTGATGTGGTTATAAGGATGATTTGAGCAGTGGTTGTTGTCTATTTGTCCAAATACGGAGTTTATCTGCTACTCACTGAGAACGTTTTTTCCCATCGCAGTTTCAAATCTCTTTTACATACGTGATACTTATTTTCTGTATTTAGTTTGTTTTACTTTCATTATTGTTCTCTTATACCATAAACCCAAAAAACACCTTTTTACACAACACTCGCATTTTATCTTGTTACTTAGAACGTTATTTAGCATTTCTATTTTAGTATTTACTTCAAGAGTTATTAGACTTTAGACTCATGCTCCCTGTGGGATCAATATCTTAATTTCGAAACTAGCTACAAACGATCTGTGCACTTGAAGTCATCAGCTACCCACTCAGTAACATCAAAATAGGCTTGGCGGTCGGCCATGTTCTATATTTAAGATTTGCAAAGGCTTTAGACTAATTTTATGAAAATATGAGTTCAAATAGCTCCACTAGAAACATTATCCCTAAAATGTCTTAGTGATTACACAATCCTTATTCACTACATCACCCCCGATCGTCACGGACAGAAACATAGCTGCAAAGGTGGACGCTACACGTCCATCACATCATTCATGTGACTCTCGATATTTCGATCATCTTGTGTTGCGATTCCATGTCTACACATGATAGGCTCGCCAACTCTAACTCGTGTGCATTGTTGTGTAACCCTTACACCCACTGTATGCGAACGTAGGTATGTCTGACACCCGATCGTCACGGCCTACCTCATACCGAAGAACTTTCTTGGTGGTGCACATACAAGGGGAACACTATCATTGGAATGAGTTCTTTAGGGATCATATTATTAATGCTACCATCGAGTATATAATACTAAGCACACAATAAGATACACACAACAATTATACATCAAATATTAGTGCGATGCGATATGGTCTTCGGGTTGTGATCTCCATCTCGGCACCTCTGATCCGGCGCTAGGGGAGGGCGGCCCCCCGGGTCCGGTGCCAGGTAACCGACGCCTTCGGGTCCTGTGCCATTGACCTAGTGCCTCTGATGTCTTTGTCCGCCATCACGATGACCGTTACTACTACTTAGCAATAGAAAGTAAACTACTTTACCTTGAATATAACCATATCACATCGCAACGCCCCTCTAAAACGAAGTTAGACACATCTACTTTATCTTTTGCAAGTTTTATGTGGCTTTATGGGCTTTCGTGCAAGAACCGTTTCTTACCTACAAACTTCAACCACAACGTCGATTAAATAATTGTCTCTACTAACCCCCTCTTGGGGCCCTCTTTTGTAAATACTATATCAACTATTGAAAGAGAGACAGACATCCGCTAGCCACTTATACGGAACAAGTCGTATGTCAGGCGTGGAACCAGTCTCACGTAAGAGTATGCCTAAGGTCGGCCTGGGCCGCTTCATCAATCAATACCGTGATATAAACAAGTACACGTGGGAGGGTAACAATTATAAAATCAACTCCCACACGTTACAACTCGTGTGTTCTACCCATACTAGTTGTACTACGCAGAGAGCGGTTCTGATACCACTGTCGGGGTTCGAGGGAAGAACACAAAAATTTTCCTACGATCGAAAACCTAATGCCAGGATCTATCTACTATTAATGTAGTAACGGGAGGGGATACGATATTTATACCTTTGAAGACCGAGCACAGTTAATGTACCGCGAGGAACATGGATGAAGAAGATTCCTTGATACTGACCTCGAGGTCACGAAGTCCTATGGCTCCGACAAATCCTAGCACCGAAAGCATGGTGCCACCAGAGGGAGTTACACACGTACGATTCTTGACGGCAACCCCCGCTTCACTCCTCGCTTGCACAACCCTGACAAGGGCCGTAGTCGCAAGAGAGAGAGAGAGAGAGAGAGAGAGATAAGAGAGAGGCAACACATGCTTTTTATTTATTTTAGATAGAAATTGGTGTGTTTTAATCCTCCTATGGGCACCTCTTTATATAGGCAGAGGGAGGGGTTCCCTCCACGTTAGGGCTCCCATATGAGACTAAAAATAACAAGGAAAAGGGGAAAAATCCGGTGCCAGCCGGGTGGGCCGCCTCCCCACCCATGCAATGCCCACCAGCCAAGGCGGCTAGGAGGAGGCTCAGCAGGCCACGCTGGCAGGCGGCAAGCAGTGTGGCCCCGGGTGGGCTGCGACTGCAGCGCGTTGGCCTGGAGATGCACAATATCAGCCTCTCCCATGTGATGCAGACTATCCGATGCCCACGTGGGCTGTTTCAAAAACGTCCTTCCCTTTTTGCCTTTTTCGTCCTTTTCTTTTTAGATAAAATAACTCTAGGATTTTTCCTAACAAATAAGACGCCTTTATAAATCACTATTTAAATATTTATTTATAGTATATTATTCATAATTAATATATAGTAAATATATTTAAATCCTCATTTATCTGAAACCCTTTTCGGTCCTTTTTCTTTTATCCTTTCTCGAACACCTTCGGATCTCCTAGAACTTTTCTGGTCTCTCTCTTCTCATTTCTTAAATGATTCCAAACTAGCCATTGACGATCTCTAAGCTTCATCAAGCCCTTAAGCGTGCTACCCAATAGTTCGAGAATACTCTAGATATGTTCAATATTCCTCTCTAACTAATGATCAACAACGGGACCTGGATACCCATGATGACCACCTATGTATTCGATGAAATTTGCCATTGAACCATAAACACTATGTCTTATTTCTTTTGTTGCTATGATACTGTATTGTCCGAGGTTTGATCAAATGACAGCTCCATTTCAGGGTTCAACCTTGTTACCATGAATACCTTCTTTATAGTATCTGATAAGTAATATCCCCATGACCTAGTCACACCTTGCGCAACTTATGGATATAATTTATCCGAGTGGGCACAGGGTATCTTTTGTCACGCAGATGAACTAATCCCGCTCTTGATGCAGTCGCCTCAACCTGTTTCTCCGGATACCCAATGCCACCCTTATGATCACCGTTCCACCGAGTGACATTAAGTGCCATCAAAGTAACCTCGAGAGACAGTGATTTGATATGGTCTCACGGTCTAAGGAAAGAGTCACTATGTTTCCTAATCATCGTAACCTGAACTGTGTGACATGATAGGGTATGCTCACCAGTGTTATAGATAGGTTCAACCTTGTTACCGACAATATTCTCTAATAAAATGACTCCATTATCAATTAGGGTCCGAGGCTCCAACATGATCAGGAAACCTTTGATCATCCGTTGACCAATGAACTAGTGACTGGAGTTTCACTGGGAACTACTGGTTGTTTGTATATCACACATGTATTGACGTTTCCTAATCATTATAGTTATGCCATTAATATTTGTCTCAAAGGCATATATTCCATTTAGAAAAAGCCGAGGAAGCCGAGAGCGCCGAGGCCGAGGCCGGAGGACTTAACCGACACCGAGTGGTTGAAAGAAGTCCGGCACAGGAAGGTCGAAACGAAGAGCCGCAAGGACAGGAAGATGATGGTTCAAATGATGAAGATCTCGTTAGGGAACCCCAAGTGGAAGGTATGATGAGCACAACAGAAAGTTTCCCTCGGTTATGAAACCAAGGTTATCGAACCAGTAGGAGAAAGAACCAACTCTCAAGGTATTGCTAGCAATGTGGAACCTGCACAACACAACCAAAATACTTTGCCCCAACTTACAGTGAGGTTGTCAATCTCACTGGTTTTGCTGAAAACAAAGGATTAAACATATAGTGTGGAAGAAAGTAGTTTCTTTGTAGGAATTTCAGAAAGTAAACAGTAGGAAGTAGATTGAATATCAGTGTAAAGAATGGAACGGGGTCCACAGTTCACTAGAGGTCTTTCTCCATAAGATAAATAGCATGTTGGGCGAACAAATTATAGTTGGGCAATTGACAGGATACAGAAAGCATAACAATGCATATACATGTCATGATGATCGCTATGAGATTTGTTTGGGCATTACAACATAATACATAGACCGTAATCCAACTGCATCTATGAATAATAATCCACCTTTAGGTTATCATCTGAACCCCCTCCAGTATTAAGTTTCCAACAACAGATAATTGCATTAAGGAAAGTGTGTAAAGTAAACAATACAATTGACACATGGACAAAGGATTATTGTTTTCTCCCTAGTAGCAATAGCAGATCTACAACCTTAAAAGTTTCTATCACTCTCCCGGATTACTAGAGGCATGAACCTACTATCGAGCATAAATACTCCCTCTTGGAGTCACAAGCAAGTACTTGGCCAGAGTAGCTACTAGCAACGGAGATCATGCAAGATCACAAACAACATAGACATGATAGAATCAATAATAAATCTTGACGTAGTACTCAATATCCATCGTATCCCAACAAACACAACATATAGGATTACAAATAGATGATCTTGATCATGATAGGCAGCTCACAAGATCTAAACACGATAGCACAGAGAGGATAAACTACCATCTAGATACTGCTATGGACCCATAGTCCAAGGTTGAACTACTCACGCATCACACCGGAGGCTGGCATGGTGATGAAGAAGGCCTCTAGGGTGATCTCCCCTCTCCGGCAGGGTGCAGGGAAGAGCTTCGGATCCCTCCCGATATAGGTACGATGGTGGCGGCGGCTACAGGCTTTTTTATGGATTTTTGATCGGGTTCCTAGGGTTTCTGCCTCGGGAGGTTTATATAGGCGAGAGGGCAAGGTCAGCTGAGGGCCACGGGGCCCACACCATGCCCTGGAGCGGCCTAGGGTGGACCCATACCTATGGGTGCGGCGCCTGCATGCCTCTTGGTCCCCCTCTCATGATTCGTCTTTGTTAGTAAAAAATATTGACTTCGGCTTTTGTTTTGTCCAATTTCGAGAATATTTCATTACTAACTTTTCTGAAACCAAAAACAGCAGAAAACAGGGAACTAGCACTGTGGCATCTTGTTAATAGGTTAGTTCTAGAAAATGTATAAACATTCCTCATAGTGTAGACAAAACAAGCATGGAGCATCAAAAATTACAGATACGTTTACGACGTATCAAGCATCCCCAAGCTTAACTCATGTTGGTCCTCGAGTAGGTAAGTGATAAAAAGAATAATTTTTGAGGTGACATGCACCCTCACAATCTTGATTAAGGTATTTCAAAGCATTGATAGTTGGGATCAAAGTACTCTAACATAAGCATGAAAGATATATTTCTAACAAAAAGACATAGAAACTATGTTGCAACATGAAAGGTTTCACAAACAAAGTTCATGAATAACAATGCATTGAAAGACATTTGTTTGTTTCACATATAGAAAACATAGCAAGAGTCGTAATCAGCTTGTTCTTCATGAATAGCAAAACATAAATGCATAGGACACCTTCAAAGTTCATAAGGGTGACTAGATACAAATAATTTAAGAACAAGCAGTACCATAATTATAAATTAATCAAAAAGTTTTGGGACAATGCACATTGAACAAATAATGACAACTATGCTGTCGTAACTAGTGCATAAAGATAGAAGATGGAGACTCAACAAAAAGTAAAAAGATAGGCCCTTCATAGAGGGGAGGAGGGATTTCAAGTTTCATGAAGAGCTTCCAAAAATTATGGTACTTACTAGATTTGAGCTCTCATTGCCCCTATCATTAGCATCTTGAAGTGATTAAGGTTAAAGTGACACAAATATGAGTATATGCTTTTCAAGTCATAAGTTGAAAATCTCATGCCCCTTGCGTATGAGTACCGAACCTCATGCTACTCAACTTTGGTCACAAGCAAGTTCTTGTCATTGTAAGTATATGTGTATCATAGAGAACCGCCAATGGAGTACCCCTTTGCCCCATGATACAGGATCTATCCTATATCAAAATGACAAGGCAATAGACAATGAGCATCTCAGCGATCTTTTTATTTCTATTTGCATAAGTTTTTATTGAGGATGCTTCACAGAATGCTAATTATGGTTACACTATAAGTTTCCACCATGATTAGGCATGGCTTAGGCTAGTCACCTAGGCGTTTATCTAACACATATACAAAATAAATGAGATTACAAGCTCCCCTTTTATTTCACACGGCCGGGATCCATAAACAAAAGAACATGATATCAACTAAATAGAATAAGTGAAATGTCGAAAGCGTTCCCCATGACAACATGGTTCTAATAACTCCCAACTTATAATTTGCAAGCATATAAGCAAAATAGATGGGAACAATGGTTCAAATTTATTAAGTGCAAGAAAATAAAGTGTGCCATCAAGTTTGTGAGAGCGTTAATCACTAATTTTCACATAACAAAAGTTTAATTTGGAAGATAGATAAAAACATGAATATACTTGGAATTGTGTAACACACCATTCATAGGAATTTATAGTGGACTCTTTCAAATAACTTGGTTTCTTGGGAGTTGGATGCACGAGTAGAGCTTACTCAGTACATGAGGAGGCTAGCAAAAGACTGGGACCGACCGACTAAGAGAGCAATAATGGCCATAATCCTACAGAGCGACAAAACATTATTAATTAAAGCATAAAGTGATATCACAAGTCAAAAACTAAATGATCATAGAGGCTAAGGTGACTGGTTCATATTCATAACATGGTGTAAGCATGTGCCAAGTCAACCCAAATAAAGGATCAAAGAAGAATACCACAATATTATGCTTTTATATGCTAAAACAATGCATGATTCTTTAAAGGCACATTAAGCAATCTCAATTGTTTGAAACAAGTCATGCTACACAATAATCACTAAGAATATGGTAAAAGCAACATCTAACATGACATGATAAATTCTAAGTCACAGTCAAAACAAGCTTCCTTTTGTACCACTATAAGCATGAACCTTTCTACTCTTTTCCAACACCAATCGACTTATTTGAAACAATTCACAAAGATAATTATCAATAAAGATCAGAGAGCTTGTCTCACCTATCTACAAAGAAGAACTAAAAAATTCTAAGCAAAAAGCATAAGAAAACCAAAGTTAAACGCAGTACTAGCAAAAGAGAACACTAACAGAACAATAAGAGTGAAAACTAGAGTGTTCTAGGCAATGAAGAACTAGGTGTAACTTCTCCAAAATAAGGATGTTGGGGTTCGAACAACTTATTACAGCAAACAAAACAAAATAAAACTAAAAACAAAAACAAAGACGCTCCAAGAACAACACAATAGTGCATGAAGCAATAAAAATAAAGTGTCTTGAAAGAAGACCTGAGATTTTTATTGATAAAGAAGGGGATGCCTTGGGCATCCCCATGCTTTGATGCTTGTACTTCTTGAATATTTCTTGGCACGACACGGGTGGCATCCCCAAGCTTGAGCTTTTTTCTATTCTTCATCTCATCATATCATTCTCCCCCTACATTTGAAAATTTCCTTCATACAAAACTTCACACAATCTTCATTAGCAACATTAGTGTATTCAAGTTCTTAAACCTTTGGGTTTAAGTTTCAACTCAAGTAAAACTTCCATTAAAACATAAGCTACTGTAGAAACTTCTTTTAAAAGCTCAAGTGATCAAGAAGAACTCAAAAGAAACCGATTAAGAGGCAAATTCACATAATGACAGAAATCTGTCAAAACAGACCAGCAGGTAAAGACCGATTTTTTTGAAAACCTTCTGTTGCTCAAATCGAAAAGTGCAGAACTAACGGAAGTTGGGTAAATAACAGGGGCATGCAAAAAAACAGTTTCAGCTTAATCCGACGAACTCGGATATTTCACAATTTTTTATAGTGAAGCACAAAAATCTGTTTCGGGACAACAACTTTCCCAAATCTTACTTCCCTCTCATTAGAGGCTATTCTTGGCACAAAAACCAAACAAAAAGGATAAGGAGAGGTTATTACAGAGGCAATAACTTCCAAGACTCAACAAAAGAAAAACTTACGAAATAAAAATTTAATGGGTTGTCTCCCAAAAGCTCTTTGTTTATAGCCATTAAGATAGGCTTGATAGTTTGAGAAGATGCTCACATAAGAAATATGAATTGAAGTAAAATAGAGCATGAAGAAGAAAATTCAAAACACATTTAAGTCTAACCCACTTCCTATGCATAGGAATCTTGTATGCAAATAAATTCACAAAGAACAAAGTGACAGGCATAGGAAGATAAAACAAGAGTAACTTCAAAACTTTCAGCACATAGAGAGGTGTTTCAGTACCATGAAAACTTCTACAACCATACTTTACTCTCTCATAATAATTTTCAGTAGCCTCATGAATAAACTCGACAATATAACTATCACATAAAGCATGCTTTTCATGATCTACAAACACATAATTTTAATCAAGCTCAAAAATAGTGGGATTAAAACCATCAAACCCACTTTTAACAATTTTGTAACAAGATGACTGATCATTCTCAAGAGGTATGGGGTTCCATGATAAATTCAAGACCCCTCCAATCTCATTTTCAATAGCAGTACAATTAATATTATCAACCAATATAGGGCCATCATCTAGAGCTTTATCATAAACATTTTCTAAGCAAAACTCGTTAGTACCATGCATTTCGAAGTTAGGCACAAATAAAGGATTATCATAAGATTTATCAAAATAGCATGGATTATCATAGATAACAGGAGCATAATTATTATCACAAGCTTTACCATAGTAGATATTTCAAAATAATCCATAGGAACATAACATTCATCCTCCTTTGGTAAGCACGGGGGACAATCAAATAATGTAAGGGATAAAGAGTTACTCTCATAAGAAGGTAGGCATGGGTAGCTAATCCATTCTTCCTCCTCTTGATCATCACTCTCCTCCTCTTTTTCATCCAATGAGCTTCCAGTTTTAGCAAATTCTTCTTCCATAGGCTCCTGCAATGCATTAGTCTCTTCCATTGGTGGAGAGCATCTATTAAGATATTTAAGAATATAGCCATTTTCTTACTTATAATTATCAAAGAAAAATTTAAGTATATCATAAACCTCATGTTTATAAGGTGCATCATCAGTACTTTCAAGCAAATAAGCAGGTTAAAATGCACCCTTCCAAGCAATAAATTCTTCAATTTGTTCCACATCATAAAATTCATGATTTCCCTTAACATAAGAAGATATGGTAACATTATCATTATACTCACATTGAAAAGGGAGGTATTTATACCTCCTACAGCAACAAGATTTATCAAAGCAATAAGTAACATTATAAGTAGAGCACACGTTTCTAGCAATGGTATACAATTTATTAATTTGTTCCCATAAGTGCTTCCCTTTTTGTGACAAGCGGTGTTCCTCATAATATTTTTTTCTTCCATGAACCCACCTTGCCAATAAGATCTAGTTTCAAAGAAACCAACAATTGATAGAAAGCATGATAAAGAAAGACAATAATAGACCAACAAAAATAACAACTATAGTAGGAACTAATTTTTTTGTGTTTTTGATATAAAGAAGCAAACCAACAGAAATAGCAACTAAGCAAAACAAAAACAAAAACAAATTAAAGAGATTGGTTGGGAGAGACTCCCCTTGCAGAAGAGGCCCTATACTCCCCGACAACGACACCAGAAAATTGTTTGATGGCTCAAATGATGTAGAGATCAGTGGGGAACCCCAAGTGAAAGGTATGATGAGCACAACAACAAGTTTCCCTCAGTTATAAAACCAAGGTTATCGAACTAGTAGGAGAAAGAACCAACTCCCAAGGTGTTGCTAGCAACGTGGAACCGGCACAACACAACCAAAATACTTTGCCCCAACATACAGTGAGGTTGTCAATCTCACTGGTTTTGCTGAAAACAAAGGATTAAACATATAGTGTGGAAGAAAGTAGTTGCTTTGTAGGAATTGCGGAAAGTAAATAGTAGGAAGTAGATTGAATATCAGTGGAAAGAATGGACCGGGGTCCACAGTTCACTAGAGGTGTTTCTCCATAAGATAAATAGCATGTTGGATGAACAAATTACAGTTGGGCAATAGACAGGATAGACAAAACATAACAATGCATATACATGTCATGATGATCGCTATGAGATTTGTTTGGGCATTACAACATAATACATAGAATGTACTCCAACTGCATCTATGACTAATAATCCCCCTCAGGTTATCATCCGAACCCCCGATAGTATTAAGTTGCAAGCAACAGATAATTGCATTAAGAAAAGTGTGTAAAGTAAACAATACAATTGCCCCATGGACAAAGGATTGTTGTTTTCTCCCTAGTAGCAACAGCACATCTACAACCTTAGAAGTTTCTGTCACTCTCCCAGATTACTAGAGGCATGAACCTACTATCGAGCATAAATACTCCTTCTTGGAGTCCCAAGCAAGTACTTGACCATAGTAGCTACTAGCAACGAAGATCATGCAAAATCACAAACAACATAGACATGATAGAATCAATAATCAATCTTGATGTAGTACTCAATATCCATCGGATCCCAACAAATACAACATATTGGATTACAAATAGATGATCTTGATCATGATAGGTAGCTCAGAAGATCTAAACATAATAGCACAAAGAGGATAAACTACCATCTAGCTACTGCTATGGACCCATAGTCCAAGGATAAACTACTCACTGATGCGTGATGCTTGACAGCACTTTGTCGGGAAACCCCAAGAGCAAGGTGTGATGAGCACAGCAGCAAGTATTCCCTTAGTAGAGACCGAGGTTATCGAACTAGAAGGAGGAAGAAAACGTCACACAGGTGTTGCAAGCAACATGGAAACCTGCAAAACACAAACTCAAGACTTTGCCCCAATAAATCAGTGAGGTTGTCAAGCTCACCGGTTTGCTGTAACAAAGGATTAAACATGTAGTGTGGAAGGTAATGGTTTCCAGCAAGTAAACAAGTAACAGTGGAAGATGTATCAATGGCAAAGATTGGACCGGGGTCCATAGTTTACTAGAGGTCCTCTCCTTATATAAACAACATGGCATAAAGGGTAAACAAATTACAGCAGGGCAATTGACAGGAACTGAGCAAGGCATAATGCAATACCAGAAAAAAAAGATCCTATGAGATTCGATTGGGTAATACAACAATATACATAGACCGCCATCCAACTGCATCTATGACTAGAAGTCCACCTTCAGGTTATCATCCGAACCCCCTCCAGTATTAAGTTGCAAGCAATAGACAACTTCTTTAAGAAAAGTGTGTAAGGTAAACAATCCACTTGTTCTATGAACAAGAGACAATTGTTTTCTTCCTAGTGGCAACAACACATCTACAACCGAAGAGATTTCTGTCACTTCCCTTGGAAACTAGAGGCACGAACCCACTATCGAGCATAAATACCCCCTCTTGGAGTCACTAGAAACTACTTGGCCAGGATAGCTACTAACAACAAAGAGCATGCAAGATCACAAACAACACACACATGATAGAATCATAAAGAAAAAACCATAAATCAAACTGACATAGTAATCTCAATATCCATCGGATCCCCGCAAACACAACATGCATGATTACAAATAGATTAGATCTTGATCATGAACGGAGCTCACAAGATCTATACATGAAAGCACAAAGGAGGAGATACAAACATCTAGCTACTACATGGACCCATAGTCCAAGGTGGAACTAATCACGCTTCATACCGGAGAGAAGGCCTCCGGGATGATTTCCCATCCGGCAGGGTGCCAGGAAGAACTTCAGACCCCACCCCCCCCAATCTAGGGACGACGGTGGTGACGGCAACAAAAGGTTTAGTGGAGTTTTTGATCAGGTGCCTAGGGTTTCTGCATCAGGGGCTTCCTATAGGCTATGAGGCGAGGCTGGGAGGCGGCCAGGGGCCCCACACCCTACCCAGGCGCGGGGTGGGCCCACCCGCGCCTAGGGGGTCTGGCTGCCCTGGTTTGCTTCTCCGTCTCGTCTTCTGGCTTCGTTTCCCCCACGGTAAACTATTGACTTTGGATTTTGTCTCGTCCAATTCCGAGAATATTCATTTTTTGCCTTTCTGGAACAAAAAACAGAAGGAAACATGCAACTGGCACTGTGGAAGCTTGTTAATAGGTTAGTTCCAGAAAAGATATAAAAACACCTCAAAGTGTAGACAAAGTAAAGCAAAGTATATACTAAACAAGCATGGAGCCTCAAAAATTATAGATATGTTTCCGACATATCAAGCATCCCCAAGCTTAACTCCTGCTCGTCCTCGAGCAGGTAAGTGATAAAAAGAATAAGTTTTGAGGTGACATGCACCATCAAAACCAAGATCAAACCATTTGCAAACATTAAAAGCTGGGATCAAAGAATTCTAAACATGTGCATGAAAGGTGGAGTTCTAACAATAAGACATAGTAACTATGCATGCAACATGAAAGGCTACAAACAAAGATCATGAATAACATGCATTGAAAAACGTTTGTTTGTTTCATAAACAGATTTCATAGCATAGTGGAATTCAACTTGTCCCTCATAGAGTAGCAAATAGATGCATAGGACAGCTTGAAAGTTCACAAGGGTGACTAGAAACAAATAGCACAATAACAAGTAATATCACAATATGCATCAATCAATAAGTTTTGGGACACTACACACAGAATGACAACTATGCTCTCTTAATGGTGCCTAAAGGTAGAAGGCAGAGACTCAAATAACGGTGGAAGAAAGGCATTTCATAAAGGAAGCAGGGATTTCAAGTTTCAAAAAGAGCTTCCAAAAATTATGGTACTTGTTAGCTTTTAGCCCTCATTGCCCCTATCATAAGCATCTTGAAGTTATTAAGGTTAAAGTGAGAAAATATGGAGTATATGCTTGACAAAGTATAAGTTGGCAATCTCAAGTCCCTTGAATACGAGGGCCACACCTCATGCTACTCAACTTCAGTCACCTGTAAGTTCTTGTCATTGTAAGTAAATGCATCTCATAGAAAACCGCCAACAGGGTACCCCTTGCACATGGTACAGGATCTATACCATAACCAAAATGACAAGGCAAGCAGACAATGAGCATCTCAGCAATCTTTTTATTTACTATATGCATAGGTTTTTATTGAGGATTCTTCATAGATAGCTCACTATGGTGATGCTACAAGTTTCCACCATGATTAGGCATGGATTAGGATAGCGGCCCAGGCGTTTCTATAACACAAATACATACTCCATGGACTTACAAGTTCCCTCTTTATTTCACACATGTGACATCCATAGACAAAAGAGCATGATATCAAGTGAGTACAAAGTACAAGTGTAATGTTGAAAACGTTCCCCGTGACAACACGGTTCTGCTAATTCCAATGTATAAGTGCAAGCATATACAACATAGATGACACAATGGTTCAATTTTATTAGGGGCAAAGAAATATAAAGTGTTCCATCAAGTTTGTGAGGGCTTTAATCACTAATTTTTCACATAACAAAATAGATTTTAATTGGAAGATAGCTGAAAACAAGAATATATTTGGAATGGTGTAACACACCATGCATAGGAGTTTATAGTGGACACTTTGGAATAACTTGGTTTCTTGGGAGTTGGAAGCATGAGTAGAGCTTACTCATACAGCGTTAAATAGCGTCGGATTTCAGCCTAGAAACGCCCAACGACTGAAGGCAAGTTCTAGTACAACTATCTAAAAGAGGAAATATACTACTAGTACAACTATCTCAAATTGTCCTTGCGATTTAGTATTAGTAGAATTTAACCTCTAATCATCGGGGCTTAAAAGATAGCACGAGCTTGTCGTGGTTCCACCACCAGTCAAGGAGAAGGACTGTAGGTTGGGAAAGATATGATACTTTTCCATTCATCAGAGTAAATGCAGTGACCCAGCATACCACTGCATGATGTAGTATACTATAGTCGTTGACATAACACCAATGAAACACCGTTCAATAGTATTACATCCCTCAGAATGGCACAACAGAAACACAGTGGGTCCAATACATGGCTAAAGGTTACAACTCACTCTTTACACAAGATCCAGAGAACACTCTAGGTTAAAGAGAGAGAAAGAACTTCTTATGGAGAAGAATCAAAGATAAACAACGCAAGAGCTATTAAACTATTAAAACTAGTAATTTAATTAAGGGATTGGCATTGCTGCTATTGCAATACATTACAGAATTTGGTTCTTTGGCTAGAGATTATATTCCTATCTAATCAATAACTTTGTCTTCATTTGAGTTGATGTATATGTTGACTTCCTTGACTTCATTGAAGAGCTTTATCTTTGGATGATGAATCCTGGAGCATAACTTGATGTAGATGATGTCTATCCCGGCTTAAGAATCTAGCAAAGGTTAAGAAGATACTTTGAGTACGAGCGTACTCAGCAAATTCACTAGAAAAGGAGTGTTTGATGCACTATAACTACAGCCACAGACCGTAGGTCGTTGGAAATGCAAGTTTTCATAAACATTTCTTCAAAGGTTGCTTTTATTCTGAAAAGCTATGTCCACCAGCCTTCACGGGTTTACCAGAACTTTCATGAAGTTCCTTTCCTGCAGCGTTCGCAGCTCCTTCCCGGAACAGGGAGTAACAAGTTACAGTTCTTACACTCTGCATACGTGCGTTACTTTTCCCATGAGAGATCAACTCATTGTTGCACAAACGGGCAGCTAACCCGTCCACAATTCCATGTTGTGGGGCCTAGTAGTTGTTCCATGCCAATCACTGCCCTCTCCGCGGCCTCATATGTCTGCACGATCCTTCAGGCTGGCTCATCTTTGTTAAGCCCCCTTTCGGCAGGCTAAAAACCTGATGAGTTCCCGAAGACTCTATGACCTAGTGATGCCCGGATTAGTACCATTTGCATGGACTATCTCCCTAAACACCATTCATAGATAATCTAGACACCAAAAATGTGGGGCGTAAGGGTGCCCACCCATATGTTGGATCCACACAAGGAATCACAACGTCACATTAAGGTCGTCTTGCCTCCATACAAGAGGAAAAGGATACAACTGACTTCTCTGTCCCATTCCAAATCTCATGGTTAACACGCAATATACGGCGCAAGAATCACTGGCGACATTGGTTGTTAAGTCCTAGATATTATGTTCCTTTACCACCGGAACTCTTTATAGTAAGTTATTACCTCATGGTAATAACTTATAATCACATTATTATGAAAATAGTGTTTTTGGACCTTTTTCAAATGCAGGTGATGTCCACATTGGATTTATAAAATACATTACAGAAAATAGCCAAAGGACATGAGCAAGTGTGAACTTGCCTTTTGTGATTGCAAGATTATGCACTCACGGTCTTCAAGATAATATAAGATCCAATATCTGAAATCAGCATCATTGGTCCGGTAAGGGTTTGGGTTCCGTAAATGATTCCTTTTAGGATTTTATGCATAAGTAATGTGATGCATGTTATAAACGCGAATCCCAGGAATAATGTCGTTCTAGGGTTTGGATTCCGTAAATGATTACTTTAGAATGTGTTGTTCTTTTAGATAAGTTTCACACATGTGCTTCTTATTAGGGCTTGTGAGTGTGTGTGTGAACAGCACATATTTATGCAACAATAAAAAATATATATCTATGAAATGCTATTCAAAATTGTTTATACTTTAATAGTTTATCTCCAAACTTTACTTTATAAGTAGAGTCACTTATAAATAGCTTAAGTGTTATTGCTCCTAGGTATATGAGTGAACTATGAAGTAATGTGATCTTGATTATTTGTCATATATTGTCTGAAGTGGCAAAACGAATAACTTTTGAAGAAAAGATTCCTTATCTAAGGGTTAAACAAGCATTGTGGTTAGTTAGTGGTGGTTGATGTTATTTGTGTTTGCTTGAATAGTTTTGGCTTTAGATGCTTTATCTCTTAACTAGTTCAAACCAAAGTTAACTATAAAACATATAATAATGCTTATAGTATTATATTTAGATTCTTGTAGACTAAAGGTAACTTTAAAACAAAGATAGTTTGAAAGTATAATGATTATGATATTTGTATCTTGTGTACCTGGTAATGTTTCCTTAAGGTTACTTAAGTATGGTTATGCTTTTACTTGGTGTAGTGGTTTATTGAGTTTATAATGGGGTAACATCATTTACCTTTTTATAGAGGAGTGGTTATAGTTTATAAACCAAGATATAATATTACTTAACTACTTATGGATTTACTATAGTGTGGTGGTAGTTTTTGTAATCTGGTGGTTAAAGTAGATAGAAAGGATCTGATTTATTCACAATTTGTTCTTTAAGGTTTTTATTATGAATAGGAATCCTTTTAGAATATGATCTTCACTTAAGGTTGAAGATAATTTAATAAAAAGGTATTTATAATGTTTTAAACCATTATGGCTTCAAATTATTACTATTTAAGGCTAATACTATTTATTAAACTTAATTTACTTATTTTAGAAATATTAACAGATTTTATTTATTCCTTATATGAATTATTAATTAATTAAATAAGTTTAAATTTGAGTTATTAAAGTATTTGAATTTTTATTTAACTCAAAAGTGGAATATTATATTTTTTAAATGTAAATTTTATTTTTGTGATCATTTTGGTATATTAAATTTATTTTGTGATTGATAAATAATAAGATATGATTTTTACAATTCTTATTACTTTATAATTACTCAATAAATAATAAATATTTAATTAAATGAAATAATAATACATGACTATGGTTTTACATTATAATTTTTATTTTTTTAAGATTTTTGGTATTTTTTTAAGATTTTTGGTATTTTGATAAATAATACATTATAATCATCATAATAATATTTGATAACAATTTAAGTTGTAGATTTTATTTTTCTACAAATTTTTGTATATTATACACATTTTTCTGAATTATAAATCAAAAGTTATTGATTAAACAAGATTTAATCATTTATTTGATTTCTGGAATATTATTAATTGAGTTATAATATTTTAATTATTTCTTAAACAGGAAATACTTTTTACACCGCACCCGCAGCTAACCTAAGTCACTGACCAGTGGGCCTATGTCCACCTCAGCTCTTCTTGTTAGAAAATGTATTTGTTACCGACTGATGGACGACCCCCAGTCAATGACATATGGGCCCTAGGCCATGTCACACGCCACGCAAGCAAAGACTGGTCAAACTCGCTGACGTGGTTTGAATCTGACGTAGGCATGACGTCAGCTGGGTTGATCCTCACTGGTTGAGGATCGATCGATCGATCTGGTGCGTGCGGGGGGCTGTGACTAGGTGCGTTGGACAGAGGAGATCAAGGCGAACCTATTGGTGGTGGCGCCGCTACCTAATGGTCACCGGAACTGTATCGGCGACGAGCTTCTGCGGCGGCGAACGATGGTGCTCAACGAAACTAGGCCTACGGTGAGAATTAGCAAGCAAAGATGGGGTCCAGGTATGCATAAGCTTACCCTGATGACGATAGAGAGGTCGAGCAGGCTTGGGGAGGCGTGACGACGGCGAATCGATGATAATGGCCACGGCGGCCGAGGAAAAGGAATGCTCGATTTCACATGATTCCCGGCGTGCGGGCTTCCGTGCTTGGTCCTAGGTGAGTAAGTCCACGACGGCGCTTCCAACGGTGGCTACCACAAGGCGAGGGGTGATCGGAGCTGACCGGAACGACGAACTCTGACAAACTAGGGTTTTGGGTGAGGAAAGAAAGTGGTTCTGGAGAGCGAGATTGAGGATGGGATGGGTATGAGAGGATAGAGGAGGACACGGCGATCTTATCTACTCCTCCCAGAGACGGCAACACGGATCATAACGCGACGGTCGATCGATGGTGGAGCTCCGGCCAGCGAGTTGCTTCCTGTAGGCGAGGTAGACGACGAAGTCAATTTTGTAGAAAACCCCCTGGCATTGCTTTCTTCTCAACCCGCAGTCCCTCATTGGTCCCACCTGTGAGCCAGAGATGAGAACGATCTTGGGCTGGTTACTGGGCCTTAGTGGGCTGCAAAGGGCGATAGGTTAACAAATATGAGTTGGGCCACGGCCAGGTATTGTTTTTTATTTGTTTTCCATTTTTCTATTTTCTGTTTTCCTTTTCAGATTTGTATATTATCTTTAATTTGAACTTTTCTTTGTAGAATTATTTGCTGGATAATTGTAGTAATACTAAAACATATTTAGTATCATTTGTGAACTTTTATTATATAATGTTTTTATATTTATTTTATTTTCTCTACATGAACCCCTTTTAATATTTTGTAGAAGCTTTTCTTATTATTTATCTTTCCACTTTTAACCATGGATTTAGTAGATGATATATTCTTATTTGTTTATAAATCTTAACTCTAGTTGGCTCATATTTTGAATAGAAATTTTTATATGTATAATGATCCTATATCATTATTTGATGCATGAAATATAAAAGTAATTAATATGGTTATTACTACTTCCATTAATTTGGAAAATAGCAATGTATATATTATATTATGATAAACAAAAAAAGTTTAGGGTTTGAATTATGAATATTTACCCTAGGGTTTAGGGTTTTGAATATACTTAGATTCCTTTATGGATGTGAGTATAGATTTAATAACTAAGCATATTGTTTTCTGTTTGGGATATTTGATGAAATCACCTTTTAAAATAGAAAGTTATATTTAGGATATTTCATAAAGGAATTGGTAAGGATATTCCTACGTAGATATAATTATGATGGTTGGAATTGACAAGGATGTGCTTATTTGATTTGCTATAGGAAAATATTCCTATAGAGTGATGTAGACATAAGATGATGAATCAATTCCCTAAAATGGATATTATATTTGGTTTAAGATTTAGAGTTGATTGTTTACCAAGAATGTCTACTTTCCATTCTTCAACATCCTGAACCTTTAATTAAGGAATTCCTTTCCTAGATATAATACTTCTTCCTAGCCATCATCATAGTTAGTATGATGAGCTTTACTTCACAAGAATTTTCTTATTCACCTTTTATTGTTCTAAACTCATGGATGAATCCAATGAGTTTGATACAAAAGCATTTCATAGTTTGCTCATATCTTTGCTTGGTTATACCCACTACTTTACTGTTGATAATCTTTCTTAATCATATATCCCTAATATTTCTTCATTAGATGTATATATCCAACTATCTTACCCCAAAGTTTACTATCCTTTAAAATGAATAACACTACTTCCATAACTCCATGCTATATTAGCTTTAATTGAATCGTACTATCTTATATTTACTCTAGTAACTCATACTCTAACCTCATATTACATTAATGTGTCTTGTAATGACTATTCTAGGATAACTTATCTCTACTAGTGTTTCAATCATGTTCTACACACCAACATCACTTATACTTGATATAAGTATCCTATCTTGGTGAGCAAGTATGATCCTTATAATCCTTTAATCATTTATAGCTTAGGTTTCCAATTGGCTATTCAAGACTTCATCAATACAACTTTTCAATTGTATTGAAATTATCTTCTTAGTATCTCATATTGGATTAAGGTTGTTATTCATGGACTATGCCCTCTTTAAAAGATTTAAGTAGATGCTATGATAAGATCAAAAATAGTAGATCAAGTATTGATAGTTAAAGAATTTGTGAATCAATGGTTGATTACTTAATCATTGATGAACAACGGATATTAAAATAGGTTCCATAAAGATTGATATGGAAAGAAAGATATATGGTGAATGATCTTGACTTAGTTTCTTTCCAACTCAAAACCATTGAAGAGTTAAAGTTAGGTATTACTATGATAATCATAGTAAGAATATATAAGAATAAGATAGGTCGGGATTAGTCATTACATTTAGATTACTTTAGTTGTAAGCTTAACTTGGCATTTATGAGTTGTTGTGCTGAATATTATGATAGGATCCCTTAAGGATCATATATCAGTTATTTAAGCAATGTATTATGAGTAACATTTTATTATATCTGATCTACCCTTAGATCAAATCATGTTTACCCAAATAATGTTTTAACAAAGGTTATATTGAAACTTATCACAGTCAACTTGATGATCTACTCCTTTTCCATCAAGTTAAGAGAAACTTCAATCACTTTGACAAGTTTTGTTCAAAGGCGTGAAAATTATTCAGATTTTCTATGCATGAATGCAATGCACACATCTGGGTTCAGCTTATTTCTAGGCTCTAATGCTGGGATGTTACAGACTCTCCCCCTTAAAATAAACTTCGTCCCCGAAGTTCGCAAACTCTCACGTTTTGGAGTAAGGAATTTACTTGTAATGGCATGCATATGTGTAAGCATGACAATTTGGATTCTTTTGAGTTGCCATGATTGTGTGTTTCTTTGCTTGTAAAATGATTCTTAGGTGAAATAAACATCATCTAAACAATCCCCACACTTTTCCCAAAGACAAATAAATCAAAACAAACAAAATAAGGTAATGGTAACTTTGGACAAATTAACTCCCATGCCTACTTTGGATATCTCTAACTTTCAGAACTTAACAGAAACTCGTTTGGATCTTTGCACCCCTTGATAGTACTCATAACAAAGTATCAAGTCCCACCTCGTGATCATCTAGAAACATTCAAATGCATAGTTTAAATGACAGTTTAAAATTGAATCTGTATCATATGGGAAGATCCCACTTTTTCAAAAACCACTCAAACAAGCTCAACTTTCAAAACCCAAGCATCTACAGACTCACCAGCACATGCCTAGCACACCCACCAAAAATCTTTTCAAAATTCAAAACTTGAATTCATGCGGCCATTTCATCAAACACCTTGCTGATTCAAATCAAACAAAATCAAAACACTATAGTGTGCAGTGTTTTGGGCCTAACTTGTTCCCTATCTGAACACCACTAGCCTTAGTACATCATCTAACAACCTAAAATAATCTCTAGCACCATTGTAAGCTGGCCATTGTCATCAATGGTGAGCAGGCCGAGCCTCACCTTGCCACCCACATGTCGATAGCGAGCTAGGAGAAGCACCAAGCCTAGCCAAGATGTCTGGGAGCAATCCAGCACCCCACCGCCACTCCCTGTCCCAGCCGCGAGCGATGCCAGCCCCTGGACCACATGCACTGACCATGCCAACCTTCTCTGCAACCATGCCAAGCGCGCGCCCCGTGCGCCACGCTCGACAGACGCCCACAGACCGCGCGCCTCCCTCGCCATGTGCATACATGATCACCACCGTCCCAGCAACCCCGCAGACACGCCCGTTCGCCGCCGCGCGGACCACGCACGTTGTGCGCCATAAAAACTCCCGTCGGGCATGCTCAGAGCACCGCAACGTTCCGACCGATGAGCACCGCCCCACGCCTCGCCACCACGTCATTGAGCTTCGCCAGGGAGCACAGCACCGCCTCCCGTCATACGCCGATAGCCCTACATGTCGACCACGACGAGCTCAGCTTGCACCCGTCGGTCCCCTCTCGCCACTATAAATAGAGGCCTACCACGCTCGATTTCTTCACACCATTCCACTCCCCTCTCCTCACTGATCGTTCCACCCCGTTCCCGGAGCAAGGCGAGCAGCGCATCGCCGGAATTTGGCCGGAGCCCGCCGCTGCTGGAGAAGAAGGAAGCCACCGATTGGAGCCGCCCCAGGAGAAGCTGCCGGTACCAGGAGGTTCGCCGTCATCGACTTCATCGTTCGCCCGCCTCGCCGACCCTCGCCTGAGCCCCGGTGAGCCCCCCACGACCCTCACCTGTCGTGTTAGGGTTCTGTCTTGTCGGCGCTGCCCGACGTGGACGATGAACCGGAGCCGTTGGATTAGAACTAGATCCAACGCACCACGTTGCCCTGTACCGCTTCGCGTTTAAAGAGCCACTAACTGGTGGAACCCCCCTGTCAGTTGAGCCCCGCGCCGCGGAGTGACACTGGGCTGGCCCATTAGCAGTTCCCGCGCAGCCCAGTCGTTTGAATTTGGATTTTTTCCATTTTCATTCAAACTTAGTTCTGTACCCAGTTTCAAAAATCAACCCAGCTCGATTCAGTGAACCAAATTGAATGAAACCAATTTTGTTAGAAAGGTTTTGAAATGCTTAATCCAAGCCTGTTGGATTCAAATTATTTGAATCTATAGATCAACCTTGGTAAAAATAACAAGGCAGAACCTTTTCTGCATTCAAACATTTTTCAAATTTAAACCATAATAGCTTTTGAGTTGATTCCAACTCTCAAAAATCACATTTGATCATACCTTTCATAATATATAAAAACATATGGGTTTACTTACAGAAATAATGTTCAAGTAATAAAAGGATGCCACATAGGCATTTCTAGTCATTTATTTTTATTTAAAATAAAAGGTTAAATCTTATTAAATTGTGACACCACTTTAAATCACATTCCCATGTACTGAAATGTGTGGTGATGACATGTGTCAACATGATCTCATGTTTGGTTTGGAGAATATTAAATCTTAAGTAGTTTTTCAATGAGTAGAAATTACTTTTCTAAAAATAAAATAAATAAGACAAATGCTTTATTCTTGTGATGTTAGTGATAATGCTAGATCATCTATAGGACCCTTTTGTGTGATTGAAAATAGTTAAGTGTTGTTTGGTGATTGTGTAACTCGTATTTATTCATTGACGCTAGTACCGATCAAGGATACGAGGAGGAAGGAGGATACTACGAAGAAGAAGCCGAGGAGAACTTCAACCACTGCTCTGCACAAGGCAAGCTTATAATGACACTAATGCAAGCCTAATACTACTAGTTGATGGTGTAAGCTAACACTTGCAAGATACTCTACTTTAGCAAGCCTTACTAATCAAGTTGACCTATGCAAGCAAATACTTGCTTGTTACCATGCCAACTATATGCCTTAAGCATATGTGATCATACCCACTTGATAACCCCATTCCTAGTTTTACTTACAAGCTTTATACTTTATTTCTTTATCAAAGCTATTACTTAGAGCTTACTTAAGTGAATTTGTAGATTCTAGAAAGATAATTGAAGGTTGCATAAAGAGCATAAAACTTGGCCTAATCTAGATAATCTTTATGTCATCCTAAGGCATGTGATTGAACATAGTAAAACTCCACTAGTTTACCACCCCTCGTTAGTACTTACCCCCACTTGTAGATGATAGTGCTAAGCATAAAACTTGATCAACTTTAGATGGGAATACTTGGTGGAAAAATGGTTATGAAAACCTTGGAATGATGGATTAATTAGAGCTTACTTAAGTGAATTTACTTACACTAGGTATGATTCCTACAGTGCTTGGGAAATTAATTTGATAGTCCCTTGTAAGGATGATATGATAGATTCTTACTGTTTAAGATGCATTCTTAAGATGTAATGATTTCTGAGGTGCTACTATTCAAAAGATGTGCCCATAAATATTCATTTAAGGCTGCTGGTATATTTGGTTGTAAAATAGGGATTATTATCCAAGATCAGTGATGCACAGGATGAGATCTTGGTGTGGTTTGCAAAGGTTGATTATTAGCTTTGTTGATTTTTTTAATATGATGGATACACCTCACTTGGGTGTTTTTCTGAGAAGATTACATATGAAATAACACATGATTTGATAAATTAGATGAGATTTATCATGTGATAGTTTTGTATGGACTCACCACACAGCTCAATTGTTGGTGATGTTTCTGTGCTCGCTGATCTTGCTGGCTTGATCTTGGTGGCTTGATCACTCCCTATACCTTGTTCTGCACCTCATGGTACTGGTCCTTCTCCTCCTTGCTCATGTGAGATTGTACTTGTCCTTGCTATCCTCCTGCACCACCCTCTCCTTATGTCACTATCCTGTGGATGATTTGGTGGTTGTTTGTTTGTCTTGGATGGTGGATTTGTTCAGGATTTGGCAAGTTTAGTGTGTTCTTGGCTGTGTGCTAGGGAATGTGTTGATGGAATGAGATGCCCAGCAGCTATGTTGCGGCAGTGTGATCCCCTTTTTACTAATGGTGATGCTGCTGCTGTATCGACAACACATTGCAAGTAGTTTGGTGATTGAGCTGCTTTATTGATTGGCTCATTTGGATCAGATCAAGTGAATTTGTTTTCACTTTTTATCCTTTTACTAGTTACTATCCTAGTGAAACTTGCCCCTTTTATTGAGCTAGTGATGGTGATCTGAAGCTGTTTGCTTAAAAGAACAAATATTATACATTGGTGAAATTTGCCCCTTTAACTTACTCAATGAGGTAACAAGAACAGTGCACTACATTGTTCTCCACTGAGAGTAAAACTAACCCACTACAACTTATTTAGTTTTGAGTTGATTTTTAATTTGCAGGAACAAGAATCTGGAAACTCAAGATTTAGTATAGAAGTAGATAGGTAGTCTTGGTTTTTATTGCAATCTTCTATATATTCTTTTGTAAAGAATCTTGTAATAATATTCTTATAATTTAATAGAGTTTCATTTCATTGTAATTTACTTCCTGTAATTTTTATTTGATGTATTTTTCTTCCTTTGTATTATTGTTATGGAATAAAGAAAAGAAATAAGAATTCATTTCTTATTTAAATTACTTGGTTTTCTTGTCTTAAATTCTTATTATTATTTAATCTATACCTCTATATCTATACCTAATAATAAAGCACGAAGTGTTTCTCCCGATCCAACACTTTTTGGACGATTTTGTCCATATAGTTCCGAGCAAATTACCCACCACTGCCACTGCTAAGTTATATATTCTCTACTCTACCGATGGAAATCGATTGGGCTGAAAATTGACCGGGCCGCAACATGCGCAATTCTTCCGAACCTCCGAACTGCGACTCTGTAGGCATCAATCAGAGCTATGAATAGTCCCACCTCGCTCCTATATACTAAATTCTACCTGTTCATATACATTCTCGGGTGGTTGGAATCAGCAAGCCGATCGGGAACTAAATAAGAAGGACTACCGTTGATTGATCTCTGAAATCAAATCAAATAAGAGAAAGGAATTAAATCGGCGAGAGAGAACAAATGGATGCACAAAGGAGGGAACGACCGAGGAAGACGAGAATCGCCCCTAGGCAGGGCCAGAGGAGAGAACGTGGGGAGGCGCCTCCGTGCAGATCAGTACAGCCGCCGCGATGCTATGGACGGCCTCGCCCCTCCTGGTGGGACACGTTGGCTTGCTGCGGTGGACAAGGGCGACCTTGTGTGATACAAGGGCGGCCCAATGCCCGAGCGACAGGGAAGGCAGGCTCGTGCCAGAGGGGCGGGGGCACCCCATCCGAGAGGCAGGGCGCCAGAGAGGTTGTGGGGATGGAGGTGCTGACAGCGCTCGATGTAGGAAGGATTGTCTCGCGTCCGGACGCGCGCTGCAGGGGTGGCTGCCGGCAAAACAGAGGCCCGCGGCAGAGGGACTCGCGGAAGCAAGCAGGGGAGGCACACGGCGGAGGCCTACGGAAGGAGGGGTGGCTGCCGGCACGACAATCCCGTCGAGGAGGGAGCAGGAGGCGAGGTCGTCGAGGCCAGCGACCGGCAGGCGTCGATCTGGCGGCGGGGATGGATTAGGGAGAGGAGGGGGTTCCATGGGAGGCGAAGTCGGGAAAGGGCCGAGTCGGGCCAGCGACCGGGGGGGGTAGGCGTTGATTTGACGGCGGGGATCAAAGGTAGATGTCAGTGGGGAGAGGGGGAGATGGGTTCCATGGGGAGGCGCTCGGCAAGGTTCCCGTCGGGAGGAAGGAGATGAAGTTTGGGTCCCGTGTGTGGTTGGGCGTGTGTGTTTGCGGCGTTGTGTGCTGGTGTGTGTTCGGTATGTGGTGTCCAGCTGTGGTGTGCAGTGCTTTATTATTATAATCTCTCTCTGATCTTTTACGAGTAAATATTTTTTTTTAGATAAAGATGAAATGGGATACTTGGCAAAGAAAAATCTCAACATGAAACCGGGCTCATGCCTTTAGAAGAATTCCCTTGCTACACGCATCACGTTAGGTAGAGGTCCCAACAAGTTATTTAACTACTAACATATATGTATATTGTAAGACATGAAATAGTCTTTTTTATGATATGAAAAAACCACCGTCAACAAAGAACAAAGCTTTTTGACCGTTAGACTACAACCAAAAATTTTGATGGTAGCAGAATCTCAAAAAAAATCTTACCATCAAGAAAAGCTTATATTTCCAATAGTGAAATTCTTTATAGTATAAAATTTATTATATAAAAACCAATCCGTAGCACGAAGTGTTTCTTGCGGTCCAACACTTTTCTAAACGGTCTTACCCCTGTGTTCTGGTGATTTTACATGGTATGCCATCGCTAAGCAACATGTCCTGTACTCTCGGTCTGCCTTCGCCGGTGGCGATTCAGCCGACGCGCATATTGAGTCGATCCGATGGGCCATCCAGCGTTCAGCCCATTAATTAAACTTGTGTACAGAAATCAGATAAATTATATCGTACGCATAGCAACCTTGGTTAATTAGTACCACCTCACCCTTTCGCACCAAATTCCTATTTAAACTTTTGCAGATTGGCTGTCAACAAGACAAGCAACATGAGCTTGATGAGATAGAACGGAATGACGATGAAAAATCAAGGAGCAAAGAAAGAGGAGCAGTCTAGCCGAGTAGCAGGCCGCGTAGGTGCGAGTGGCTGGCGACCGGAGGAGCCGAGGCGCGCTCGGCAGGGGCGAGAATATCCTCGGGGCTGAGGAAGAGAGAGGGGAAAAACATACTGCTGGCGGCGCTGCATGGGAGGAAGGAGTCGAGCGAGCTGAGGTCGCTCTCTTGTCCACGTGCGATTATAGGGTTTTTCCCACATAAAAAATGTGCTAGCTCCGCAAAAAAAAGGGCGTGCCAAAGCAATTAATGGATTCTACTTCTACTTTATTTTGGAGAAAGATGGACACATCATGGTAAAATAATGCACCGTAGTTCTAGACATGAATGAGAAGGAGCATCTATGTGGGATGCTTTATACTAAACATATTACACGAGTTGATAGAGTCGGACTTGGATTTCCCATTGCAAACTCATGACATTTATTCCCGGTGCAACGCGTGTTCGTCTAATTACCTTGGTAGAGAAAGAGAAGAAACGATCAGAAAGTATATAGGTTAATTTAGACAAGAAATTCGCTTTTTATCTGGTATTCAAGTAGTATTATTGAATGAAATTACTTTCCCAAGTTTATTTCTCCCCGTCCGAGCCAGATCCAGTAGCGGCGCGCATTTCACGAAAAGATTAAAAAGAAGCACGCCAAGAAAAAGAAAAAGAAGGTTTGGAGAAAGGTAATATTCTACTTGCGAATTGGAAGAATCGATTGACCAAGGAGCAGATGTCACCGAGCAAGTTAAAAAAAACTGTTTGTGCCATTGATTTAAAAAAAATCATCACCGACACAATAAGGACTAACTTCTTCCGTCGCAACGCGCGGGCATTTTGCTAGTATATCTTTAATATAATCAAACAATACTACTAAATTATTTTGGAAAACAATTTAATATTACTAACTTCTAATTTTCAAATATTTTCCAAATGATTTAAATTTCAAATTTGAATTCAAATTATTTCCCCAAATTCATTAATTCCTAAAGTTCATCTAAAAATTTATAGCAATCACTGTAAAGAGCTATTTCTACCTCTAGATAGTGAAAGAAACTCTAATCTCTTTAGGTTTTTGTTTGGCGAAAAATTTACCCAAATTTTATAGATGAATGCATGCAAATGATCAAATTCCTATTTATACCCTTCGTTGGTTCCTAAATGCTGGGATGTTACAGTTACCTACTTAGGCCTATAGTATTACTTGTAGTCCAAGCTGTATCTAGTTACTGACTCTATAACATAGCCGGATAGGTCTCTCATGTAACCCTAGGCCCCGGTGACTATATAAACCGGACCTATGAGAGACTTTAGGGCACCAGATCATAGATCAACCACAACCTACTCGCACAGACGAGCCTCTCTTGCAATCCGCTGTAACATCCGGCTCTCACCGATATAATACTGGATTGCTAGCAGGAGTAGGATCCGATCACCGCAGACGGATCTGAACCTGGGTAAACTTGTGCTCATCGCTTTCGGAACACCGTACGGCTCACATCCCATCTTCTCAATGCCTTCAGGACCTGCTATGGCATACTTGTCGATAATCCGACGACAAGTGGTGTCCAGTAACTCATATCTAGGAAAAAATCTTATTAACATGGCCAATTGGATTGGTCAAGGGAACAGTATATTAGTGTGATAAAGGTGTAAGTAAGATTTATCTGTTAATGCTATAACACGAGATTAAGATATTAAAAAACATTTTACTATATAGTCCATAAGTGTTATCATTGTCCAATTGACGGAATGTCTAACAATAGTGTGGATAAATCTAAATTCAAACAATCTTATTGTCAAAATAAGTCCCTTTGCTACCATAATTCTTAGTGATATAATTATATAATTAATATACCTAGTGAACGTTCTAGAGTGCAAATAACAGAGCACAAAGATCAGCATGAACAATAAATATTTAAACATATGACCTAAAACCAGATCACGAAGTGCATTGTGGAAGCATTTTATATGGTGGAAAAATAAACATGTGTTTGCTGCTTAAGAAACAAAAAACAGGTTCAGGACTTTGTGCAGGATCTTGAGAAGTAGATACAAATAGAAAAAAAGAGAAGTATGCATTTCCAGTTGCATATGCTTTATCTTGGACCTTTCCTTTTGATGCTTTTTTAGATAACAACCTTATATATCTAGCAAAGTTCATAACTATTTTTCACATCTGCGTAGGAATAAACTAAAACCTGAGGAATAATAAAAAAAAGTAAATATTTCATAATAAAACCAATGAACCAGAGGAAAATTACCGCTTTCACATGCACATGGTTCAAACCATCCTACCACGAGGGTGTGCAAATGTTTACAATAGAGAACCATCCTCAAGAATTTCAAAAGATAGAGAAACACCATAAAGAGTATATTGGGAAGACATGATGCCTTTAACTCCAACTACGAGAAAAATTAGTAAACATCTAGATAGTTTCTTTCATTTTTTGGTGTCATTTAGCAACATTTAAGGAACAATAGTACACATATTTTGTAGCACCATATTTGCTGTGACAATAGGTTTGATTCATGGTTAATATACAAGAGTGATGACATTGAACCTAAAAAGTCACATATCTTTACACTTTCAAAAATATAGCTTAGGAGTTCAGTCTTAGTGTACATATTCAGAAGTTGGTTTTATAGGGGAATGATACATACATTGTTAGAAATTAATTAAATAAAATATAGACAGTATCTCATCAGGCATGAATCTCACTGACCTCAGTAATTGGTGGCTGCATTCAAGTTTAAACAATGAGATATATATCTTTGCGGTATCTTTGCACCAAAAACCTATGCAGGGAACCGCCTATCACTGTCATAAAACTGCAGAACTTCACAAACCCCTAGTATTGCCTGGTACATCAAATGGTTCAATCAGAATGCTTCTTTGGGAGAGCTGCAAACAACTGCAAAGAGCGAGATGAGGCTGCAAACAATTTTATCCATGTCTAAAAGCTGAGTTCACTGTAACCGATTAACGTTAAAACAAATCAAGGTTTCACTGCAAGATAGCATGCGATCAGAGAGAGAAACGACAAAATAATAATGGAAAGCTACAAAAAAAATAATTAGAATGAAGCGACATCATGCATTTGAAAAGGTAGTTTGGAAAAGATGTGAACTTTGATGATATAGATCTAATCCAGGTCAAGGAGAAATGAAACAATGAAAGGGAAGCAAACAGCACATTATATAAGATAATTAAATAGTAACAATCTTTGATAGTAATCGCCCGCAATTTCCTCACTTTCTCCACTCAAATTTAGTAACAAATGTAGTACTAAGAAGAGAAAAACGGGGACATGCTTTCATGCTTCATGTTCACAACACAATCAAAACGGATGTATCAATCAGTGGTGTAGGCTCGAGAGTTTATCTTACTTTAAGGTAGATGAAAGTATTTATTAGCCAAATAAGAAAGTAACCAAAGTTTTTCCAAAGAATCTTAGTTTCGGTACTGGTACACGCTGAATCTAGCTTTAAGAAGTGTGAACACAAAGTTTTTGCAGACCATTATCTACAAGTCGTTGACCATTTTCTACAAGATTGTAGCTTGAACTTTTGATAGCTAGATGGTATAGAACTTTACAATAAACTTCACTATATACAAAGATTAGTAGAGATTTTTACATGTTAATATAGAAATAGTCATCGATCACTCTCGTAATCTAGTTATTGCAAGACATGATCCCAGGGAAAATAAGAGAATGTTCTTACCTATTCAGTGCTGAACTGCATCATTGATGTCTTTACATAGATCCATACAGAGCTGAACTGCAGATATCAAAACTCCAGGGTGTTTCACCTTCGGTAATGATCTATGACGAGCTGAACTGGGGATATCAAAACCTCAAATGAAAATGGATCTTGCTTCTAGGACACTGCTCTCTCAGAAATCTGCACCCAACAAACTGATATCAGTGATGTCCTCGCCATTCATCAATGTACAAGTGAAAACCAGAGGTACTACCCAGTCCTACCTATAGATAAACAACATGCAAAATTACAAGTAACTGAGCATCATTCATTAGAATCCATAAAATGTTCATTCGTTAATGAAGCTAAACCTTTTCAAGAAAATCCTATAGTGAAACAATAAATGGAAGAGCAAGCAAGCATGTATTTTTGCAAAGCAATTCGGTACTCTCGTGGTACATGGTACATCTGAAAGCTAGACTTATGAGAGGTATGTAAGGCATTTTCTCTATAAAAAAAGGAGAGCGCCTTCTTAATGGAAATATGTGGGATCTTTTCGCATCTTCTCATAAAATAAGAAGAGCACGTCGGTCTAAAACACCAGTCCTCGTCCCTTGCTAAGTGGAAGATAATTTATCAGTTGGACCACCACACTACTATTATCCATTCATTTAGTTATTTGCACCAAACCAGGAATTCAAAATAAAGCTACATATTTGGTTAGTACATTTCTTTAGTTAAAGCTTTCAAGAATCAATGTATACATATTTTGAGCTAAAGCTAAGAAAAAACTTCCGCAACCCGAGTATTCTGCAAGCAGTCGAATACAAAAAACATAAAATGGTCAAGAAATCATATAAAGATCCGGTGCATACTGCACTGGTCTAAATGCAAACAAAAACAAATCTCCGTACAGAGGCCAACTAATGTTTTACACCTAGAACTGCGGATTGGAACGTATAAAAACATACATCTACTAAAATATATTGGTATTCAAAGTCCATAAGAAACATTATCTAACAACAACAAAAATACCTTAATAGAACTCTCACCTGCACAAAGGCTACAACATCGTCCTCAAAAGCACCTCCAATTTCTCCAAACGTGGACAATACCTAACAAGAAACATTGCAGTTTTAGCAACTCATAGCAGCAAAAATGAGATTACAGTAAAACTGTCACAGTCGGCCAAACCAACTATGATGGCAAAAATATATAAATAAATTAACCGAATAACTTTCCTTCAACATACTGATTATGCATATGAGGGTAGATTCTTCAAGTTTCATAAGGGAACAACAGTTTTGCATATACATATTGTCAATCGGTAGTGCATTTATCTTGGTAGAGATAGTTACTTTGCGTCCTATTTAAGAGGGTTAAAACAGAAAACACGTGAATAGAGGTAGGGCAACAAAAAAATCTACATAAGATATCAGTATATCACACAATATAAGCAGACAATAGGCAAATAGCCACACTAACACAATAATGTTCTGCAAACCATGATGCAGTTTGACCATAGTTGGGAAAAATACTCAGATTCAATTACCTATGAACCACCAAACACATCATCAACGTCTTGAAGTCTTACATCTCCATTTTCCTCGAAATGTGGTGCTTTGAACCAATCGTCCGTTCAGCATTTATCTCTAGTTCAAATTGGTTTATGACCAAAAAAGATTAGCTATAAGATTAGACTTCTAGAAGGCTATCATAAGAACAAAAATAGATCAATTAAGTTTATTTTTCATAACTTACATTGTTTAAATACTGCATAGCTTAAACTCCTAATAACGTCGGACCGCCATCGGTGTGAACTCCCCGATCCCCTGTTCGAACTTGCATTCCTAACAAAAATAGATCAATTAAGTTTTTTTTCATAATTTACATTATTTAAAGATAGCATAGCTTAAACTCTTAATCACGCCGAACCTGCTGGTAATACAGGCATTACAATCGCAACTTTGATGAGCAAGGGAAAAAGGAAGAGGATCTCAAGGGACTGCCATCATCATGAACTCCCCGATCCCCTGGCCGAGCTTGCATTCCAAGCTAGATAGCAAGAAGCAAAAGACTATATCTTAAACAACAGAGACAACAAGAACCAAAAAATCCAGACCAGATAAAACGAGATAATGGTAGAAATATATGAACCAAAAAATAAAATCATATCAATGCAAAAAACATTTGACAGGAATAAATAATACTACCTCCGTTTCAAGGCTTAAGACGCACACGCTTTCCAAAGCAAAGTTTGATCAAAAGAATTGAGTAACAAAATTTTGATTATATTATACATAATTAGTACCGATGGATTCGTATTGAAAAATACTTTCCAGTGATACTAGTTTTATACCAAAACTCTTTACGTATTTAGAGTAATTCTTGGTCAAAGAAAAAACACGTAACCTTAAGCTCTGAAACGAAGGGAGTAGTAGTCATTTTCTAGTGCGTACAAGTATACCCATCGTTATCTGGCCGAAGACACAAGCCATGATTCTCCAATTGACCACGCGACAAAAAATCGATTACATCAAATCCATTTGCATGGATCTTTTCATGGAGATAGTAGGTTGATCTTATCCCCTGGTATCTGGCCATGCGCTCTAGGAGAATCTTCGGCAGGCCAGCTAATTACAAACCGCATGGCCATCCATGTGTAGGAGGCTGCAATTTCAACTATGAGCACGCACGCATGGAGCGTACTGCTGCAAACTGGACGGGAGAGGCAGGGGAGAGAAACTGATAGGATCATCTGATTTGGCCTCGGACGGTAAGGACGAAGGTGCCGACGATGTGGCCTGCATTGGTGGGGAAGGAGGCGCCGACGAGGAGGACCGCCTAGTTAGGACAGCTTGGTGGAGGGCACCAGCGCCGGCGCCGTCCAGGAGAGGAGAGGAGAAGCACACGGGAGAGGTGGCAGGAGTTTGGAGGTGGCGGCAGATTGGGAATTTTTTCACCACGCGTGATGTCGATATCTAGGATATCTAGGGACTCCTGATGCCCCACCCAGCGAGCAAAGAAAGGCGACGCAAACAAGCAGGCATCGCTGACAGGAACTATTGGCCCCGCATGCACATGGTCCCAATTGTCATTGACCTATTCATTCAAACCAGAAGTGAGACAAGAATTAGCTACATCCAACGGTAGTGAATCAAACACAGAATGAAAATGACCAGTAGCAGACGAATCCAACGAACCGTGTTCGTGCGCACCCAGGGACGCCCATGGCCATTTATAGGAGTAATACAGAGTTGTAAGGATTATTATAGCTGCATAGTAGTAGTATGTACCATTGTTCAAAAAATCGGCCGATATGTCGATTAATCGTTCCGATATGCCGATTTTCTGATTTATCATCCGATTTTACGATTTATCGCCGATAAATCGGCCGATACGTTGAAAAATCGCCAATTTCCAGCCGGCCGATAAATTACCGATAAGTGATATCCCTAACATTGGTATGTACTAGGTCAAACTGCCTCCAAAGGAAATACTCCAACTGCGACCCTCATAGTTGACTTCCGACCCTCATAGTTGACTTCCTTTGCACAAAGATGAGAACTGATGGTTGGGGGCTCAAAACTGTGTTTTCTTTTGTGTGCAATGCAATGGTCGGCCATGCAAGAGGCATTGAGCTAGGCAGCAACTAGGTCTGACTGGTCGAAACGGCGGACTTTGTGGCTTCGTGCAAGGTTAACAGCATGTTGCAAGTTAAAGATTGTCCTAGTAGATATAAAGAAACTAGATCGTGGTATATATCATAGTCTGTCAAAAGGAAAACGATAAAGAAACTAGATCATGGTATATATCATAGTCTGTCAAAAGGTCAACAGCAGATACTTCCAGGTCCGCCCTTCTGGCTATCAGTTTGATCATTTTCTTCTTTGTATAGTATACAAGATTCCTTCTGCAACCATTACATATCACCTCAGAACGAGCATAGCACTTTGTGCTAGAGAAACAAGTCTATAAGGCTCCAGTTGGAGCGCATGACTTATACTACTACCATTTTGCGCAGAATTCAAGCGTTCCTACTGAGCCACGGAAGTCTCCCTAAAATGGCATCACCAAACTTACAACACACATATTGTCATGTATAAAAACTTGGAACTGTTCAGACTTCTTTAACGGTTAACTATGGGGATCTGAAATGCACCAGCACCACATACTGAATCCACAAGAGGGTGGGACAGGAGTATGAAACTTGTATCATCTTTAGATGTAAAGTCAGTCTGTCTGTTCGGAGGTCATGAGCCGGTAGAAGATAAGGTATCAAGATTCGAGCATGCTTGACCAATTTGATTTATATACACCACCCTTCAGATTTTTGGGAATGTCCACCTTCCATAGGGTTGCAATAGCTTGTGAGCCACTACTTGCCTTATCTGAACAAAGGGAGAAGCCAGTGATCAAGTTACTTCACAGCAGAAGCTCGCAGACATGTCATATATAAGCATTAGCACGGTAAACGAGGGAAAATTTACCTCACTACTGATTCTTCTTGCTCCATAATAAGAACCTGATAGGAAAATCATACATATTAGCACAGAAAATGGAAGACAGCTCTATTAGCACAAGACAAACCTTTAAATCATACCTAGGCCTTCGGGAAATCTATTGGTGCCATGACAAGATGGTAGTGGAGATCTGGTGGTGGCAGGGGCCAGCACATTGTAGCTGAGGTACGATGAAAAGTGAGGAAAAATCGGTTACTCGACTCTGTCATATACAGTGCACGTGTGTGAACATTTAAGAATTATAGATAACCTCAGAGTTGACGGAGTAGATGTACTACTACCATGACGAGGACGAGAGTGGCTTCTCATGCGATCAGAAGAATAACCATCCTGAAGCAAGTATGATTAAACTAGTGCAATAAGAAGATAAGAGATTAGCTATTTCATGCCTACATGTTTTAGCATACCAGTGTTGAACAGGGCCGCTTCTCTCCAGAATATGTGGTGCGATGATCTTGAATAGATGCTGTTTAGAGAGAGGGGACGTCAGAAATTGACTATCTAAAGGGTGAGAGATTTCATGCAAAATGAAAAAAGCATACAAAAGTTGTACTGGATTCCTGAGAAAATACTAGTAATGCATGGCGTAATATTAACGCACGCTGTGACAACTGTTAGCAGAGTTTATAGCCTCGAACTGCTCATGGGGGCTTCACATTATCAGATAATTACTATGTCAGAGGCACATAAATTATAAATGACATCCCTATAATTGTCCATAAAATGAACTAACTAAAGGGGCAGATCATTTAAGCCAAACAATGCAAGGATCAAAACTGTTGTATCAAGTCATGGCAAAACCTGTTAGTTTACCACATGACATTGAATAAATCTGAAGATTTGCCTCCAGAAGTTAAACATCACAAGCAGGTATTATTAAGATCTCATTATTGGTCATGTGGGCACCACTTAAACCTAATTAATTTCATGCGATGAATACTTATATAGTAAACTTCTTAAATTCTAATGTTACAGTTGTAGTCACTCTTCGGATTACGTACTCAACATTTGGTCTTTCTGTAAATGATGAATATTGAATGAGAGTAACAATGATAAATCATCACCAAATCAGAGGAAGAAACAAACACATATGAAGGCGTAAAATCCAATGATAGATCATTCAGGGGCTTACAGAATAAACTGCAAATGAAGTTTTGCAAGGATATTAAAGGAACTCAAGAAAGTGACAGCGAGGTTTGATATGCGCATGAGTCTCAACTGGAGAAGATTTAAATGATTAAATCTACATACCTACAACATGTAAAATAACTGAAAATAATCAACCCAAGTTGCGTCAGGCATATTACAAATCTAAGTTCAATGTACAGCTGGAAACCCACAGAAATAGTGAACCATTCAAAGACACAACTGCAACCAGTAGTAACATGGGAACTACTTAAAACACTAAATATCATCACAACTGCAAGTCCAAACCAAATATATTGTGACAAAGGAAACCAAGAAGGAAAAATGAAACAGATTAAACAGTTGCAAAATATACAGTACTAGACAGGTGATCTGGGAAACATTAGAAACGTCAAATAATCAGAAGTAGAATTCTTAAGAGGAAGAACTCACTTTTACCTACTGTTTTGACATTCTCACTGAAACGAAATGTATGCTCTTCTTTGTTCTGCTTGCTCTTTTGGACAGGTTTAGACAGTGAGACTTTAATATTCACCTGGAAACACCAACTAAAGATGTGAAAACTATGTAAACCAAAAACTCTGATTTAACCTAAGTAAAGTATGAGAGGAGACCTTTGAGCCATTCTCAGTCAATTCCTCCTTGTCAAAAGATTCAAGACACAAGATTGCAGCCTCATGAGTCATATATTTAATGCACGCACAACTCCTCTTTTTAGATGATTTTGTATTGCGTGATAGGAAGATGTGTTCGATTTTCCCATAATTCTTGAAGATCCCAGTCAGTTTGTCTTGACTCCAGGAAGATGGTATATCTTCCACAAAAATTGATTTAACCTAAATGGAACAAAGAAGGCATCAGGTTACTTAAGAAGAGGCAAGCTCACAATTAAGAATGGAAGAATTATCGGATCAGGCCATTCAAGAAACAAGCAGAATGCTACTTACATCTTCTTTCTTCTTGTTAATATTTCCAAGAGAAATGTTATCATTCCCAACAGGAGCTGCAGTTCGACAAAACCTCCCACAGATCTTGTGGTGGATTTCAATAAACAAGATTATAATCAGTATGGTTAAAGAGAAGAGGAAGGCAAATTGCAATAGGCACTCATGTGAGTAAAATGTAAGAAAAGAGACTCGCTACTTGGTGATTAGATAGAGCTCAGGTCAAAGTGAACTTTTGTACAAGCAGCACCAACACAGAAAACACTGGTTTTCAATGCAGCAATGCTATACATATGTATCATTTAAGAACTTATATTTTCCCCATTACCTTCTACTTCTATATACTAGTATTTATTGTAGTTTGTAATGTAAAGTGTAGATATGTTCTTGACCATATTAAAAGTACTCGGTCATTGACAATGTGAATGCTACTATGAAAGTCGGCTCCATAAATTAGCAATAGAATGTTACTGCACAGCATAGCTGCATGAACCCCAAACCCTATGTCACCTTAATATGACTCCTATAAATGGCAAGGAAGTGTTAGCACGACACCAGACGCCCAATGCATCGTGAACTGTAACAGACTAGGCACAATTCATTCAAAGCTCAACCCTCATGTGGGTTGAGAACGCATTTGTAGCACCTTTCTTCAGTTTCCGGCCTTGTTTCGACAAAAGGATTAACCCCCACACACACACACAATGTAACATTCAGCCCACTGTTGCAATAAAACCCCAAGCAAACACAGTCTGTGAAGTGAGGATTGATGCCCTGATACCATCTGTAGCACCCTGAGCGTAAAATTCGCTCAAAACCCAGTCACGCGGGTGGAACAGGCCTGCATGCATAGCGCCCTGCTCGTGCTTTCATCCTCACGTCGCCAAAAAGGGCTAATCAGTAAATAGCACAGTGAGCTTAGTTGAGGTAGTAAAAGCTATCTCGCAAATTCGTTACTTGCAACCAAAAATCTACAGGGTAATTATTTTTCACAAGAGCCTTTTCGATCGCAGAAAGTAGCCAGTAATGAGAAAATGAAGCAATCAGAGATAGCAAGTAAAAGTCTGATGTTATGTTATGCGACGTGCCGATCAGAGTAACATGTTTTCACACCTAAAATGGGTAATTTAAGGATATGGTCACACAATTCATTAGGTGAGGCCGGTCAACTAAACCGACCTGAGTTGATAGATCCAAATCTTGGCACATAAAGGAAAGGTTATTCATCTATTTGTCAGTGCCAAAAAAGAAAGACCTGGTAGTGAGCTTACGTAGCTACTCCGTGTAATGATGACACACAAAATCTGATACAACTTATGAGATTATATTACTTGGTTACTCATTGAGAAAAGTAAATGCAAAATTCGTTTTAGTATTCATTATAGGATTTTCCATTGTGCATTTCTGGATATAGCGTCAGCACTTCCATTAAATGATTCTAGTAGTGCCATAGCACAGAGAAAAAATGAGTTCATATGTGTGAACTGTAGTAATAAGTTTATCCAAGTGGATTGTCACTACCTTCACTCTGCCGAACTTTGCAATGGCATTCTTCGCTTGCGCAGCCTCACGGTACTGCACAAAGCAGTACCCCTTATTCCTCCGTGTATGGCCGTCCATTATGATCCGCACCTGCGTGATCTCCCCTGCCTTTCCGAACACTGCCCTCACATCCTCCTCCTTCGCATCCCTGTCAAGCCCTCCAACAAACACCTCCTTCATACTCATCCTCTGCCTCTCAGAGATCCCCACCCCCTCCCCTACTCGAGCATCACAATCAATTGCCTCCTTCCTAGCTAAGGTTTGTTCGGTCAAACTTTCCACCGCCTCCTTGCATGATGCTTCCCTCATTGCAAAGGCATTGCAATTGGTGGCCGGCTTCTCAACTGTGGTTTCATTCACATCCTGTTTCTTGCCCACTGACTTGACTGCTGGAATGCCTTGATTGTCATTTGTTAGTTTTTCAGCTGGGGTTTCCTCCCCGTACTTCGACGATCCAGCAGCAGGCTGCACGGCAGCAGCATTACACTTGGTGGCTAACTTCTCAACTGTTTCATCTGAATCCTGCACCTTGTCCACTGAATCGTCAGTGGTAGCATATTGATCATTGTTTGGTTTGTCTTTTGGAGTCTCCCCGCCCGATTCCAATGATCCCGCAGCCGATGGCACAGTGCAGGCATTGCAATTCGTGATAGGCCTGTGAAGTAGGAGTTTGCTCTGCTCCCTGCCCACAGAGTCGTCAGTGGCAACGTTGTGATCATTTGCTGGCTTGTCAGTTGTGCTTTCTGCCGTCAAATTCGCTGCTGCATCAGAGGCAACCGCCGCTGCAGCCGCCGCGGCGGCCTTGCGAGCTGCGAATGTGCCCTTGGGGACAATTTTTTTCACGATAACCTTCCGTACAACCTTCCGTACCTTGCGCGTAGGTGCGGGCTTCGTAGCCGCATCGGGAGCAGGCGGCGGCGTGGAGGGTTGCTTAGGGGTGGCAGCCGGAATCTGTCGCGCGGACGGCGCCGCGTCGTCCTCAGACACAGGCGGCGGCGGCGTCAAAAGCCCCGAGTCGGCAACCGGAGGCAGCGGACTCGGGGCGGGGAGCGGTAGGGTCTCCGGAGAGGGCACGGGGGTGGCGGGGTTGTAAGATTGCGGTGGCGGTGGCGGCGGCGGCGGAGGCGAGGGTATCGGGGTGGCGGCCTTGCGGGGCAGGCGCAGGTCGAGGCGCTTCTTCGGGGGCAGCAGCGCGGACGGCAGCGGTAGCGATGGCGGCGGCGGAGGGGGTAGAGCGTCGTGGAGGGGGAGGCGGTGGTGGTGGTGCGGTGGCGGAGGAGGAGGAGGAGGAGGAGGAGGAGGAGGAGGAGAGGGGAGAGTCGGCGAGGAGGAGGCGTCGAGGGCGGCGTGACGGCGGTGGGAGTGAGCAGCCGGCTGATCCATCGCAACGGGGACACGGGGTGGTCGGTTCGTTTGAGCCGGGGTGTGGGACGCCGTTGCTGTCTCAGGGGTTTTTAGTTCAGTGGGGTTCGTGGACGAGGTTGAATGGGCTGGGACATGCCCCCACCCACCGGACACAGCTTCCTTAAAAAATTGTCATCACTGTAGTAGAACACGAAGGAGATCGAATCTTCACCATACAACAAATCTACAATGACATCCTCGTGAGTTCATCAGAGTTGAGCAGCAGGTTCATCGCCGCACAAACCCACATCAAATCTGATGATCCTCGTCAGAAATTCGCCGAACATGTTTTTAAGGAGGCTGTGTCCGGTGGGCTTTTTAGACTAACTTTTAGGCGAGGGCTACATCACCTCGGACCGCCGGGCTTTCAATCCTCCTCTTTCTAAGCGTTGGATGACAATTCAATTAGATATCCCCTACACCACCTACTTCTTCGCCTTTCACCCTGGTGCTACAGAAAATATTCTCCTCTCTATTACATACCCAACTCTCGCAGGCTCCTGGCAGACTACCTAGGTGTTGCACGTATATCTCTTACATGAGTTGCAACTGCCGTCGGCGAGGGAGATCCTTGCGCCATAGTCCAACGACTTGACGCAGCAGAGGCTTCACAACATGTCCCCCGTCCTCGTAGCTTAGGACGAACTGTACACCATGGCGGTAAACTTTGTACACCATGGTAGTAAAAATAAATCCTCTAGATACAAGAGGATAAGATGGATGTTTAACTCTTATGGAACAATGGACTTGGGTTCATGGTTTCATTCGATCTCTCTCTCCAATAATGGTGGTATTACAGATGATAAAATACATATAATTATCATGCTTTAATGGTTAATGTTTATAGAGACTACATGTCTAAAAACACATAGTTGAAAAGTAGTACCCATATGTTTGTTGCATGATGTAGCGTGCGATTTCTATCACTTCGTTACATCGTACTTGTTCTCTTTTTACTACTAGATGCACATATACTGAATAATGTGGTGCTAATATCACTCTAGCGGTATGGTTTCTGTCACTCAGTTACACCCCCTAATACTGTAGTTCATTTACATACATCATGCTACTTTATGTAAAAAATACACTACAACATTAACGAAAGGTTCTATTTGTTATTTTCATCTCTCATCTCTCTTATCTACCTACACTCAGTATTGTCAAACACCTTATGACGTGGGCAGACAAGGCATTACCACTAGCATTACCCCGATGTGACGAATGTATAGATATTATAACCATGCTTCCAACATATGAGAAGCTATAAAGTCCCAACACAATGGTAAATACATAACATGTATCATCTCATACCACAATATCTACCATATGAATTACATCTATAACATTGTAATCATGTTGACAACTCATACAAACTATTACAATCATAAGAGATGGAGAGGATCGATCAAGTTACCACCACAAACCCTAAGTCTAGGTGTGGACAACTCCCCCTCATGGTGGATAGCTATGCGGAGGCATTGGTGAAGGATAAGAGGTGCCCGGAGGCAATCTCGACAGTAGTTCTGCCTCCAATCTTCCTCTAGTGGTAGACTATTGGCTCTCTGTTTCGTGCTTTCGATCTCTGCCTCTGTCCATCGCCAAACAAAATATCAAGGGGCATATATATGGTTTTAGGTAAAAATGCATCAGTGAGCGAAAGATTGAGGTTGATCGGACGACCGAGGGGGCAGATGGCCCACATGGTGTGGCTAGGGTATCTTATCGCGACATCAAACCGCTTGGCCGACCTTCTAGTATCCTGTTGGCCCACTTTGGCAATTGAAGGATTAGATCCTCAACTTGTCTCTCTTTGTCACTACCACATGGTCTCCAAAATTGACAACATCTTGGTCACCAATAGAGAAACACTTAGCAACTCCACTAGCGATGCTCTCTTTGATCATGGCAATTCTGGAATATCGTTTCCAAGAAACCTTGATTTGGTCTTCAAGAGATGATTTCACCTCAATATTAGAAAGGAACCCACGAGGAACAATTTCAAGTTTAAGTCAGGAAAGTTCCTCATAGAGAGAAGGTTAATCTTATTTAATCATCAGACTGTTGCAATAAGACTTCAGACTTAGCATGTCAGCAATGACATTTGCTTTGTCGGGTTGATAGTTGAGACCCAAATCATAATCGTTGATGAGTTCCAACCATCATATTTGTCCGATATTCTAGGGGAATAAATACTTCAAAATTTTATGATCTGATTACAACTCGCAATAACTACCGATGAGGTAATGCCACCATTGCTTGAGAGCATGAAAATAGTTGCAAGCTCGAGATCATGAGTTGGATAATTGATCTTATGTGGTTTAAACCATCGAGCGGAATAAGCCACCTCATGAACATCTTGCATCAACACACATCCAAGACCTTGAAGAGTGGCATCACGGAAAATGAAAAGTATTTGTTGGTGTCTAGAAGGACAAGCATCGAAGTAGTAGTTAGCTTGGTTTTCAAAACCTCACTACAAGTCTACCACGACCAAATTTCGTGGTATAAGACTGTTTTTTCGTGCTTAAAGGTCTTCTACCACGGATAGCCACCCATGGTAAAATCCACGTCACAAAAGGTTCTACCATAGTTTTTCGGAAACCGTGTTAGATGGAACCCATCTACCACAAAATTTAGGCCACAGTAGATGCGTTTTCTAGCCCCATTAACTGTCGATGTCATGCAAAATACCATGTGGAAAATATTATTAATAGGTAGTTACCGTCGTCAACACTTTACAAATCCGTGGTAAATTCTAGGACCAGCCAAGGCCTGATGAACATTAAGTGGGCCAGCCCACGAGAGAAGCTTAATAAGAAGATGAACCTTTATAGTTTCAGCTTGTAGCGGGCATGCTCTGGTTCTCGGGAGGGAGCTCATCAACTTGCAGCCCAGCTATGGCCTGTTAACTTTCCTGTTAGTTACTATTTGCGCCCGCGTAAGGCCGCCGCTATGTCCATCATAGTGCAACCAATTACGACCTGCACAATTTAGGCCTGATACTGTTCCAGCTTGCAGAAGGCTTGTCATTGTTCATATGAGCACGTAGACTGCGGCCCATTTACAGCCTTTTGGTTTTAGTCCCATTTTTTTGGCCTGCTACAGGCCCATGAATATTACAAGAATACATTAATATGAGGCCAAGAACAACCCGTTAATGCTCGGGTGTGTTACTATTCTATCCTATCATAGCTCTAGTCTTTTACTATTCTGGTCTGTTTTTATATGGCCTGTTACTATACGGCCATTTTGCGTACAGCCTGATACAGCACCAACCTGCTAATGTACATGCCTTTTACTGTTCCGGCCTTTTTGTTGTTGGGTATGTTCCGCCCATGATGGCAATAACTCTATATGTACCAACTCATTGGGATTTCAAGTATAAAATGTTATAGCAAGCGTATTTTCCTCACAAGGGTGTCTCGAGGGTTTATATCGAACTCTCGAGGAATTGTCTTCGAGTTATATTTGATACTCCTCTTCAAGCAACCTTTAAAACAATTCTTTGTCTTGTGCCCCCAACTCCACCTTATGGTTGTCAAGCACAAGGTTTCATAGTATTAAACTTGAAATAAACTTATATATAAATAAAGTAAAACAATCTATGACTAGCCAAGGAAGTAAAAACAATGAAATAAAGGTATTTTGTGTTTTTGTTTGTGTTTGCTAATAGTAAAAGTCCTTTTGTATTTTCGAATTTAATAATTGTATAAAATGTAAAGGATGCTAATGGTGTTAGAAAGTTGTTTCTTATAATAAAAAGTGGACCGGGATTCATGAGTTCACTTGTCTATTCTCTTATAAGGTGTAATGGACATAAAACAATTCATAAGCAATATAATATTGATGAAAATTCATTATGTGTATGATAAGCATTCATATGAGCATCACTTCCTACTTTAGATATGATGCAACACATCTCTCTTATACTCCTCTAGAAGGGAAAACTCCATGCAATCTAGAATTAAGAATTAATGGAGCATAGCCTTAGGTACTTTGATATGATGTTTGAATAACAAATATGCTACCTTGAATAAACAAGATCATCTAGTTGTCACTGGATGACATATAACACATGAATTGACTTGATCCCTAGTGAGTTAAAAAAATGAAGGTAAACACAATAGTAGATCTTGAATTTTGCGTCACTATTCAATCACTACCACCATGTTAATCCAACTAATACACACATTCCCCCACACATGCCCTCTCATACATGTTGGATCAAAATGAGTACTTAAGAATAGGTACATAATATGCATCTACAAATACATCTTACACATAATTGAATTCCGATCTCAAATGTCAACTCATAGAATAAAAATCCACCATATAGTAATTACATATATGGCCATAATCATGTTGGGCAACTCATATGGTACTAGATCAATGATAGAACAAGAGAGAAATAGATCAAGCTACTGCCACAAACCCATAGTCCAGAGGTGGAATACTCTTTCTTCATCATGGTGATGAAGCCGGAGATGTTGGAGAAGGTAGAGATCCCACCGGCAATGGTTATGATGGAGGTTCCCCCTCCAATCTTTACTGGTTCTGTCTCTGTTTTGGTGTTCTTATGTTTCTGTGGCCTCCTCTCTAGGGATGCGTCGGGGGACCTTTATATAGGCATTTTTAGGTTAAAACAATGAGTTGGAGATGAAGAAAGACGGCTGACGATGCTCGATGCGCAAACGTGACCAGGTGGCGCGGGCCTCACCCTAGATCGCGCTACCTGGGCAATTTTGGGCCTCCGGGCTCTCTTCAATTATGAGTTTCAAGTTGTCTACGTCCTTGTCTTCGTGAAAATATGATCCACAAACAATCCCAGCTCTGTTTGACTTCATTTAGGTCATTGCAAGATAAAAATACACAAAACAGAGAATTCCTGTTCTGCATAGTTATAACTAAAATAAAGGGGATCACTGGTAAATCTCTATAAATCAATATAAAACATGGATATAACATTATATAAGTTGCTAGTATGTGGCAATATGTATCAATAAAATACAAAGTTCATGTATGCATTTCAATAAAATATTTAATAGATCAAAAAATAAAGTTTGGGGGTATGGATCATGTCAACGGTAATCACAAGAATATGGTTCCAATCATCTTTAATGGTTATGGTTAAAGTGAGGGCAAGTATGGTTTATATGTTTGACCCCTTACAATTTGAATATCTCATGCACATTGACCACTAGTACTCGGTCCTCATGCTACTCAACTTAGGCCCGCAAAGAAGTTTTGTCATTGTAGGAATACAGTTCCAAACCAGAGCATCAAGTGAGGTACCTCTTGCCCCCTTGTACGAGGAGTCCCTTTGTGAGGGGATATCCATACTAAAATGAAAAGACAAACAAACAAATGAACCCCTCAGCATTTCATTTTATTTACTATTTGCATAGCTTTTTATTAAAAATGCTTCATACAATTCCCATGCTATAAATTTCCACCATGATGCATAGCATGGCGTCTCTAGCATCCCTCTAACACATATGCACACTCCAGAAAAATTTATGGTGGTTCCAGCTTATTTCACACCGATAGGCATCCACCGGCAACAGAACATGACACTACAAGAAATGTTCCCTTCTGCAACGACTTGGCCCAATAGTTGTCGTAGAAGGTGCATCGTCCGCGACGAATTTCTCGGATCGACCGTGCCCGATAGAAAACTTTTTTCGGTTTCGTGCCCCTCTACTACGACGAACCCGCTAAAAACATGGACAAGTCTCAACAGGAGTTTAACAGAGGCAAGATTTTCGGTTCCTTGCACGATGTTGACTCACCGAAGTCTTTTTAGGCATGTGTGTCCTGGACGCCAGTGACTCTAGCGTATCGTACTTTTTGGTCGTGCCTTCCTGATTTGAACTCCATAACGTTGTTCGATGCGTCTTCCGTTTAGCCAGGCTACTAGGTCCCACATGTCAGCCTCTCATTGAAAGAATCATGGGTATGATGGAATTTTTTCCTTCCCTGTTTCGAACTTGATAGCGTTGCTCAATGCATCTGCCGTTTAATCAGGCTATTGGTCCCACATGTCATCCTCACACTAGAAGAAACATGTGCATGATGGAATTTTTTTCCTTGGCTCGTGCCTCCCTGTTTTGAACTTGATAACATTGCTCGATCTATCTTCCATTTAGTTATGCTGCTAGGTCCCCCATGTCAGCCTCTCATTAGAAGAATCGTGTGTATGATGGAATTTTTTTTCTTCACTCGCGCTACACTGTTCCGAACTTGATAGTGTTGCTCAATGCATCTACCATTTAGTCACGCAGCTTAGACCCACATGTATGCTCTCATTAGAAGAAATGTGTGTATGATGGATTTTTTATTCTCTAGCTCTACTAAGGATGGCAATGGATAGGGTATGGACAGGGTAGAGCAATACCATACCCATACCCATGTAGTCAATGGGTACAAAAGTTTACCCATACCCGTACCCGCGAGCATAAAACTTTACCCATACCCATAAGCTCTAGGTACCCATACCCATTGGGTACCCGGTGGGTAGATCCAATAATATACAGTTATTCACAACTTTACGTTCATCAACAAATATATTTGAAAACAAATACAATTATCTCTACTTAATAATAGGTAGACGAGTACATAAAAGTATCGAAGTTTAAAATTCGCAATCGCATACTTGTCCCAAGGCTTCTTGGCCGCATAGTTTGACACTCTACAGGTAAGTTTGACATGTTAGTTTAAACAGGCAGGATATGGGTATATCCATGGGTACAAGTCTATACCCATGCCCATACCCGTAACTTAACGGGTAGGGTATGGGTATTACCCGTGGGTATAAAAGTGTGCCCATACCCTACCCATGCGGGTACGGTACCCGCGGGTACCCGTACCCATGGGTAAAATTGCCATCCTTAAGCTCTACCCTATTCTGAACTACATAGAGTTTCTTGCTGCCTCTATTGTTTATTCAAGCCGGTGGGTCCCTTATGTCAGACTCACATTAGAAGAATCATGTGTATGATATATTTTTTCTTCTTCTCTAGCACTACCCTGTTCCGAACTACATAGCGTTGCTTGACAAATCTGCCGTTTGTTCACGCTGCTTGGTCCCATATGTCATCCTCTCATTAGAATAAACCCGTGCATGCTGGACTTTTTTTCTTCACTTGCGCCTCCCTGTTTCGAACTTGGCAATGTTTCTCAATGCATCAACTGTTTATGCATGCTGGTGGGTCCTCCATGTCAGCCTCTCATTATAAGAAATGTGTGCATGCTAGACTTTTTTCTCGCTAGCTCCTCCCTGTTTCGAACTTGACAATGTTGCTCGATGAATCAGCCATTTATAAAGGATGGTGGGTCCCTCATGTCAGCCTCTCATTAAAAGAAACATGTGCGTGCTAGACTTTTTTATCGCTCATGTCTCCCTTTTTCGAACTTGGCAACGTTGCTCGATGTGGCAGCCATTTATACGGGCTGGTGGGTCCCATGTCGGTCTCTTATTTGAAAAAAACGTGTGTATGCTGGACCTTTTTCTCGCTTGCGCCTCCCTGTTTGGAAGTTGGTAACGTTGCTCGATGTGGAAGCACGTGTATAAGGTATCCTTGGCGATGTTAGCGAAGGTAGAGATCCCATCGGTGACGGTTTTGATGGTGGTTCCCCCTCCAATCTTCACTGGTTTTGTCTTTGTTTAGGTGTTCTTATGTTTCTACTGTCTCCTCTCTAGGGATGCATCGGGGGACCTTTATATAGATGTTTTTAGGTCAAAACAATGAGTTGGATATAAAGACAGACGAATGATGATGCTCGATGCGCAATCGTGACCAGGTGGCGTAGGCCTCACCCTAGGCCGCGCCATCTGGGCTATTTTGGGCCTACAGGCTCCCTTCGATTGTGAGTTTCAAGGTTTCTACATCCTTATATTTGTGACAATATGATCCACGAAAAATCCCAGCTCTGTTTGACTTTGTTTAGGTCCCTGAAAAATAAAAATACACAAAAAAAGGGAATTCCTATTCTGCATAGTTATAACCAAAATAAAGGGGATCATTGGTAAATCCCTATAAATCAATATAAAACATGGATATAACATTATATAAGTTGCTAGTATGTGGCAATATGTATCAATAAAATACAAAGTTCATGTATGCATTTCAATAAAAGATTTAATAGATCAAAAAATAAAGTTTGGGGGTATGTAGCTCATGTCAACGGTAATCTAAGAATAGGGTTACGGACATCTTTAATGGTTATGGTTAAAGTGAGAGCAAGTATGGTTTATATGTTTGACCCCTTACAAGTTGAATATATCATGCACATTGACCACTAGTACTTGATCCTCATGCACAAAGATTTTTGTCATTGTAGGAATATAATTCCAAACCAGAGCGTCAACTAAGGTACCTTTTGCCCCCTTGTACGAGGAGTCCCTTTGTGAGGTACTGATATGTCGGAAACGTATCTATAATTTTTTATGTTCTATGCTTGTTTAGTATCTACTTTGCTTTGCTTTGTCCATACTTTGAGGTGATTTTTATATGTTTTCTGGTACTAACCTATTAACAAGTTGCCACAGTGCCAGTTGCCTGTTTTATGCTATTTTTGGTTCCAGAAAAGCTAGTAAGGAAATATTCTCGGAATTGGACGGGACAAAAGCCAAAGTCAATATTTCACCGAGGAGAACACGAGTCAGGAGGAGAGCGGAGGGAGCCACGAGCCGCGCTGGCGGGCCACCCTAGGACACGCCTAGGAAGGGTGTGGGCCCCCTGGCCGCCTCCCAGCCTCGCCTCTTTGCCTATAAGAATCCCCCGATGGCTAAACCATAAGTACCCGATCAATATTCCACGAAACCATTTGTAGCCGCCGCCACCATCGTCCCTAAATCAGGGGGATCTGAACCTCTTCCCGGCACTCTGCCGGAGGGGAGATCATCCCGGAGGCCTTCTTCTTCATCATGCCAGCCTTCGGTATGAAGCGTGAGTAGTTCCACATTGGACTACGTATCCATGTAGTAGCTAGATGGTTGTATCTCTACCTTTGTGCTTTCATGTCTAGATCTTGTGAGCTCCGTTCATGATCAAGATCTCATCTATTTGTAATCATGCATGTTGTGTTTGCGGGGATCCGATGGATATTGAGATTACTATGTCAGATTGATTAATGGTTTTGTCTTATTGATTCTATCATGTCTGTGTTGTTTGTGATCTTGCATGCTCTCCGTTGTTAGTAGCTATCTTGGCCAAGTAGTTGCTAGTGACTCCAAGAGGGGGTATTTATGCTCGATAGTGGGTTCATGCCTCTATTTAATCAAGGGAAGTGACAGAAATCTCTAAGGTTGTAGATGTGATGTTGCCACTAGGGAGAAAACAACGGTCTCTTGTTCATGGAACAAGTGGATTGTTTACCTTACACACTTTGCTTAAAGCAGTTGTCTGCTGCTTGCAACTTAATACTGGAGGGGGTTCGGATGATAACCCAAAGGTGGACTTCTAGTCATAGATGCAGTTGGATGGCGGTCTATGTATCTTATTATATTGCCCAATCGAATATCATATGATCTTTATGTCTAGTATTGCATTGTTATGCCTTGCTCGGTCCTGTCAATTTCCCTGTTGTAATTTGTTTACCCAGCATGCCATGTTTGTTTATCTAAGGAGAACACCTCTAGTGAACTATGGACCCCGGTCCAATCTTTACCATTGATACATCTTCCACTGTTACTGTTTACTTGCTGCAAACCATCATCACCTTCCACACCATACGTTTAATCCTTTGTTACAGCAACCGGTGAGATTGACAACCTCACTGTTAGTTGGGGCAAAGTCTTGAGTTTGTGTTGTGCAGGTTTCCACGTTTCTTGCAACACCTTTGAGACGTTTCCTTCCTCCTACTAGTTTGATAACCTTCGTTTCTTACTGAGGGGAGACTTGCTGCTATGCTACATCACACCTTGCTCTTGGGGTTTCCCGACGAAGCGCTTCCATGTTGACGCAGCGCCATCAAGATTTTCTGGTGTCGTTGCTGGGGAGGCTAAGGACATCTTCACAAGGGGAGTCCTCCATAACCTTTCTCTTTACTTTGTCTTTAGTTTGCTTAGTTTCTTTTGCTTGGTTTTGTTTGCCTCTTTTTATCGAAAACTCCAAAAAATTAGTTTACTTTGGTTTGCTTTCTCTTATCAAAAACACAAAAAAAATTAGTTCCTACTCTAGTTGTTGTTGCTGTTGGCTTGCTCCACTTTTGCCAAAATGAACCCTTCTAAGAACACCAAGTTGTGTGACTTCACTAGCACAAACAACAATGATTTCCTAAGCACTCCTATTGCTCCACCTTCTCCTGATGCTACCTTTTATGAAATTAAGCCTACTTTGTTGAATCTTGTGATGAGAGAGCAATTTTCTGGTGCTAGTTCTAATGATGCTGCTTCCCATCTCAATAAATTTGTTGAACTTTGTGAGATGCAAAAGTATAAGGATGTAGATGGAGATATTATTAAGCTCAAGCTGTTTCCTTTCTCCTTGAGAGGAAAAGCTAAAGAATGGTTGCTATCCTTTGTCTAGAAATAGTATTGATTCTTGGATTAAGTGCAAAGATGATTTTATTGGAAAGTACTACCCTCCTACTAAGATTATATCTATGAGAAGTGATATTATGAAATTTAAACAACTTGCTAATGAACATGTTGCTCAAGCTTGGGAAAGAATGAAATCTTTGGTTAAGAATTGTCCCACTCATGGAATTACTGCTTGGATGATTATCCAGACTTTTTATGCATGTTTTAACTTCTCTTCAAGAAACCTATTGGATTCAGCTGCAACAAAACTCCTTGATAATATGATGGTTAATTATTCTGAATGGCACACTGAGAGAGCTCCACATGGTAAGAAGGTAAATTCTGTTGAAGAAACCTCCTCTTTGAGTGATAAGATAGATGTTATTATGGCTATGATTTTTAATGGTAAAGCTCCTTTAGATCCAAATAATGTTCCCTTAGCCTCTTTGGTTGCTCAAGAAGAGCAAGTTGATGTGAACTTCATTAGAAACAACAATTTCAACAACATGCCTATAGGAATAATTTTGGTAGTAACAACAATTATAGGCCTTATCCTCCTAATAATGGCAATACCTATGGAAACTCCTACAATAATGCTAGAAGTGCACCCTCTAAACTTGAAGTCATTCTCAAAGACTTTATTATTAAACAAACCACTTTCAACAAGACTGTGGAGGAAAAGCTTTTAAATGTAGAGAAAAATATTTCCTCTTTGTCTGAAGCACAGTCCTCTTTGATTAATAAAATGGCTACTAAACCTGAAACCATGGGAAGTACCTTCGCTTCTACTCATTCCATACAAGTTACTATTGATGAAAATGTTATACTGTTAGCGCAATTTCATGCTAAGTGGGAAAGGGAAGCTAAAATTGATAGAAAGAATAGTGTGTGCACCATCGCCACCAATATGGATGCCACTAAACCACAAGAAGTCCCTATTCCACCTCCAAGAATGCCTAAGCCCATTGAGTCTACTACTAGTGATGCTAAGTTTGATTTTGATCTTGATGGTTGCAATATTTCTGAAGTGATTATGTTCCTGCAAAAGCTTGCTAGAAGTCCTGATGCTAGTGATATGCATGTTGCTTTCACCAAACACATTACATAAGCTCTTGTTAAGATTAAGGAAGAGAAGTTAAAACACAAAGATTCTATTCCTAGGAAAGTACAAGATAGTTGGGAACCATTATTAATATGCAAGTGAATGACTTTGATCTCAAAGCTTCAAGTGACCTTGGTTCTAGTTTCTCTATTATGCCTAGAAAGATTTATGAAATGCTTGATTTGCCACCTTTGGAAGATTGTTATTTGGATGTCCCAGTTAATGATAATGTTAGGAAGAAACTCATGGGGAGTATTAATGATGTTCTCATTATGGTTAACAATGCTTATGTCCCTGTTGATTTCTATGTTTTGGATGTTGAATACAATGCTTCTTGTCCTATTACTTTGGGAAGACCTTTTCTTAGAACTGTTGGTGCCATCATTGATATGAAAGAAGAGCACCATTAAATATCAATTTCCATTCAAGAAAGGTATTGAACACTTTCCTATGAGGAGAGAGAAGTTGCTTTTTGATCCTCCTTTGAAAGCAAGGTTTGCTGTTAATGCTTCTTCATTTGAAAATACTTGATTTCTTGCTTCTTGTGCCTAACTTAAAGGCGTTAAAGAAAAGTATTTGTTGGGAGATAACCCAAGAGTTTTCTTGAGTATTGAAATTTATTACTTCAGTAATGACCTCTACTTGTCCTTTTTGTTTGCTTTTTTTGCCAAGAATGACCTCTGATGAGAGGGAAGTAAGATTTGGGGAGTTGCTGTCCCAAAACAGATTTTTGTGCTCCACCATAAATATTTGTGAGGAGTCTCTGTAAGTCGGATTGACCTGAAAATTTATGAATAAATCCCCCAATATGTTAGATAACGTTCGTTAGTTCAACACTTTTTTTATTTGAGCAACATAAGGTCTTCTAAAAAATCGGTTTCTACCTGCTGGTCTGTTTTGACAGATTTCTACCATTATTTGCATTTGCTTCTTATTGATTCCTTTTTGTGTTCTTTTTGGGAAATTGAGCTTTTTGAAGGAGTTGCTATAGTAGCTTGTGTTTTTAGTGAAATTTTTGCTGTTCTAAAGCTAAACCTAAGGGTCTATTATCTTTTGAATACACTAGTGTTGCTAATGAAGATTGTGTGAAGTTTTGTATGAAAGAAAAATTTCAGGTATAGAGAAAGAATGATGTAATGAGATGAAGAATGGACAAAATCTCAAGCTTAGGGATGCCACCCCTGGTTTCACCCCAAGAAAAATCCAAGAGGTACAAGCGTCAAAGCTTGGGGATTCCCAAGACATCCCCTTCTTCATCAATAAAAAGCTCAGGTCTTTCTAGACACTTCGTTTTTATTGTTTCATGCACTGTTGTGTTGTTCTTGGAGCGTCTTAGTTTTCGTTTGCTTTGCTTAGTTTGCTTGAATAAAGTAGTTTGGACCCCCATTCTCTTTGTGTTGTTTCAAATAAGTTGATTGGTGTTGGAAAGGAGTAGAAAGTTCTTGCTTGAATTGTGTGTAACATCCCTAAATATTGAACAATGATTATCCAATTCCAATCACCAAAATTAGGGTTAACAAAAACTTTTTGTTAATTAAGATCATATGAATGCATTTGTGTATGTGATGATTGTATGAATGCATGAATGGACTTGTGTGATGATCTAAATAGCAAGGAATGGTTTAAATATGAAAACAACATCATCTAAAACATTTCCATGCAGAAAAAAATCAAGAGAAAATCAAAAACAAATCAAATAAGCAAATGGTCATTTTTGCCAATCTTGCTCACTAGGCCACTTTGAGTGTATCTAGTCCAAGATTTAAAACAGAAACATTTCCATTTCTTTTCACCCCTTGCTAGACCAAGTAAAAGTGAACCCAAGCCCACCTTTCAAACTTATAGAAACATTTGGCAACTTGATTCAAATGACAATTCAAAATTGAATCTATAACATATGTGAAGATCACCAATTTTCAAAACCCAACCAAACCAGTACCCCTTGACCTTTACAGCTAACCAAAGACTCCCTAGTATGTAACTAACACACCCACCAAGTTTGAATCAAAAATTCAAAATTGAGTCTCTTTCGGCCATTTCATCAAACACCTTGCAAACACGAAACCAACAAATATTAAACACTATAGTGAGCAGTAATTTTGGCCTTACTTGTTCCCTATCTAGCTCACACTACACCCTCAGTAGATCATCTAACTTGTTTAAGCCACTCTAGCTCACTGTAAACCAGACCATGCCACCAATGGCAAGCATGCCGAGAGCACCCTTGCCACCCCAATTTCGCTAGCCAGCTAGGAGAAGGTCTAGCCTCGCCAACCTTGTCTGGGATACTCACCACCGTCCATCGCCACCCCCTGTCCAAGCCTCGAGCGCAGCCAGCCCCTGGACCACACAGCCCGAGCGTGCCCAGCTTCTCTTCGAGTATGCCAAGGGCGCGCTAGAGCACCACCCGCGACACACGCCCACAGACCGCGCGCCGCCCTCGCCGTGTGCAAGAAGGATCACCACCACCCCAGGAACACCCCAGACATGCCCGTTCGTCGCCGCACAACCAGGAGAGCCCGTGCGGCATTAAAATAGCCGTCGGACCCGCCCAGAGCACCGCGATGTTCCGACCGTCTCGCACTGCCCCACACCGCGTGACCATGATGTCGTGGTATTGCCGACGAGTACGCCATGGAGGGGTCCTCACAGTGCGTGTTTAGAGACGTGGGGTAAGGCGGACGGTTGACGGGTACGAGGTAACACAGCTTACCCAGGTTCAGATCCCACAACAGTGGCGGAATCCTACTCCTGCTATAAATCACTATAATAGCAATACGCCGAGTTACAGAGATTAGGTTCGCTATGCGAGGTGACTAGAAAGTCTAAGTTATCGTGCCCTAAAGGCTCCCATAGGCCCGACTTATATAGTCGCCAGGTCCTAGGGTTACAGGGAAAAGTCCTAGCCGGACAGGTTACAGAGTTCTACACCGTCTATTACTAGTCTTGTGTATCTTGCACTCCAAGGCTCCGGGTACGCTGGTGACTCCACCGTAGCCTTCCTTTATCCGGCATGGGCCTCCCTTCTGGATCCACCTAACTGGGCCACCCAGCAGGCCATAGGCCATGCTACCGACTATGGGCCACCCGAGTTAGTCGGATAAGAGACATGCTATGAGGATACCCATATAGCATATCCCCAATAGTAGCCCCCAGAGAACTCCAAGATCTTGCGCCGTCTTGCCTCTTCACGTGGAATGCTCCGTCTAGATGGATGTTGGCAAATCGTCAAGCAACATCTTGTAGTCCTCCCAAAGAACCCTGCAAAGGTTTCTCCGTCTTCTATGAGTAAGTCGGAGAAATGCTGAATCTTCCATCGTACGCTCCCGTTGTCGGATTAAATCTGTCCATGCCGGAATCTTCGATGGGACGGCTCATCTACCATGTCAGTTATGGCGACGTAGGCTGTAGGTCATCGACGCCTCGTAACTCACACATGCAGAGAACGTAATCATATCCGATTTTCCGCGGCGTCTGAACCGTTGGCGGCGACGGTTGGAGTCGTGGCAAAATTACCGCACACGTTCACGAACACGTCGTCTACGCAGCAACCGTCCGATTAGCTGCACGAATCTTGACGCAGAGTAAGATAATAGTAACCGTGGGACACTTGCCACTTTTTCACCCCATTCTCTCGCGTCATCATCTTCTTCCTCCAGCCGCGCCCCTCCTCGAGCTCTCCGCGAAAACCTCGAGAAACCCTAGCCTCGCTCTCTGCACCAGTCGCGTTCTCTTCCTCCTCTATGGCTAGCAGCAGCTCATCCCCGTCAATGGCGGCGTCGAGCGAAGCCGCGGCGAAGATGGCGAGCTCTGTTGTCGTGCCCCCAGAGGGCCTGGTCATCCCCGCATCGGCGGTGATAGAAACCACCGGCGGCGACCATAATCTGGCGGCGCTGGAGCCCCTGGAAGAGGAGCCAGACTCGCACAAAGGCGACTGGCGTGGCTCGGACATCACCGGCCGCGACATCCAAGAGATGGTTGCTGAGGGTTACCTCCCCGCGACGGAGGGGCTCGCTCAGCGGCGGCGCCGGGCGGTGACCTTCTCCCCAAGCGAAGAGAAGGTGTACCTCAAAGGCGCCAATTAGTGCAGCGTTTCTCTTCCCATCTCTCACTTCTTCCTGTCCGTTTTGAATCACTTCAAGGTCCAACCCCATAACCTCTCCCCCAATAGTATCTTAGTGCTTAGCAACTTCGCGGCACTTTGTGAGGGTTACCTAGGGATTAGGCCTAGGTTAGATTTGTTTGTATACTTCTTCACCATCAAGCGTGAAGCCGGACATAGTAGGGAGGAGCTTAGAAACTGCGGCACCATAATCTTCAAGATCCGTCCTGGCCGGCGGTTCCCCGACATCGTCGGCCACGAGTCGTGCAAGAACTAGCAACGGACGTACTTCTACAGCCCCGACATTCCTTTGGCGGGCCGAGAAGTAACGTACCCGGACTTCGTGGATGGAGCCGCCGCCGAAGTCTCGACATGGCGGTCCCATGCCTCCCTTCCCTCCGACCTCAATGCTTCTCGCGCAATAAGGCGGATCGAGTGGTTCGTAGAGACGGGTCTGACCGGCTTGGACCTATCCATGTGCTGGTTCATCAGGCGGATCCAACCTCTGCAGCACCACACGAAGTATATGCACGAGTACACCGGCGACCGAAGGGATACCCTCCGGATCTCCGAGGACAACTTCTCGAGCGACTCCGTCAAGTTTCGCCTCAAGGACATCGTAAAGGTGAAGGATAAGAAGCGTGGCTTCACCCTCACCTACGACATGTTCGTAGACGGAAAGTGCCCAAAGGTAGACATTTATTTTCTGTATATGACATTGCTCCAGTTTTTACGTCTTGCTAATACCATCTTGTCTAACACGATGATTTCTCGCTTAACAGCTTAGCGATCTAGAGGAGGGCAACCTGGCTGCCCAAATCTATGATCCAAAGATGAAGGAAGTCACGGTCGTGTCCGACGATGATGCCCCGTTGGTGCGAAAGCGGAAGAGCTCCACCTCTAACGCTGCCGACGGAGGTAAGAAGAAGAAGACGGAGGGTGGAGCCTCCAAAAAGAGTACAGCCGCCCTGGAGGCGGAAAAGAAGAAAGCCACCGGGATGTTTGCCAAAGCGCCCCCTAGTGTAAGCTTCTTATTCTCCGATATTGTCTCATTTATCTGTCTTATTCCTGTACTTATGCATTTTGCACGTTTCAGGAAGAAAGCCACAACCAGCCTCAAGAAGTCCTCCAAGACTCTTGGGGCTTCTAGAAATATCAAAGATATGCTGCATCGCGACTCCTCTCCCGCCATCGCCCCTGCCACTCCTGCCGTCAAGCCCTCCTCTGCTCCGACAAGCTCCCCGGTCCAGGAGGCACCAGGCCCTTCCGCCATGGAAGTGGACTCTGGCGCTTCTACCGAACTAGCTGTCATCGGTGAGCAGGCGATGCAGGAGAGTGCCGCTCTTCAAATGGCTGAAGCTCCGGCTAAGGATGCCATCGGTAGCGGCAAGGCGGTGATGGGAGCTGGTACCTCTGCCGAAGGCGGCGCCTCTACTCCCCAGAAACCCTTCGAGTTGCCGAAGATTATTTACCCGGTGCTTACACCGGGAAGCACAACTATGGTTCTTGGAGGAGTGCCGTCATCTCCGACGTGCGGTCTTGAGGAGCTACTCCGTCAAGCAGACATCTTGCGAGGAAACAACGTTTCCTTTGGCAAGCTTCTGGCCGAGAGCGCTACAAACCTCAAGATCATCGCACTTGTAAGTTTTACTTTACCTTTTGCATTTCATATGAGTATCCCACTGTAGCCCCCGAGGATGTAGACAGAAAACCATTGGTTTTGCATCTATATGCTCTAAGAGTGACTAAGTTAGAAAAAACTCTCACTGTAGCCCCCAAGCATTTAGATGGAATGAATTATTCCGACTAGATGCTTTAAGAGTAGCATACACAGTGTTCATAAATTTAAGTGCTATAGCCCCCAAGCCTCTAGTTGTAACTGAATTAGTTCCGACTAGATACTTAAAGAAAAGATAAGCATTTTCCGAGTTAAAACTTTATACTGTAGCCCCAAGCCTCTAGTTGAGAACTGAATTAGCTCCGACTAGATGCTTATAGAAAAGCTAAGCATATTGCTAAGTTAAAATCTCTCGTTGTAGCCCCCGAGCATCTAGGTGGAAAATTTCCGACTAGAAGCTCCAAGCAGACTAAACAACGACTTAACTTTGTATTTGTTTCCTGAGCGAGAATGCTCGGAGGGGCATGGCCAACGATAAGTACCAGAAGATGCGCGCGGACCTTGAAGCTGAAAAGGGTAAAACCGCCATCTTGAAGGAACAGATCATCAAAAACAAGAGTCTGTTTTATTTTTGCGCATTTCCGTCTTACTTTTGTGCCCATAATCTCCGAGTACTCAATGTGTACTTTGTTTTCTCCGACTTGCAGAACATGTTGCCAAGGCTAAGGATATTGTCGAGCAGTCCAAGCATATCCAGCAACTGGACAGTGAGAACAAGATCCTTAAGAAGGAGAGGGAAGAAATGCTGAAGATGCACGAGGATTCCATGAAAGCCCTGCAGGACTCCGCCTCCGCTGAGATAAATCGCTTGAAGGAGGAGCTTGCGATCCTAAAGGATCAGAAGCAAGCTGCCGATGAGCAAAACCTTCGCCATAGCGAGGCGTTTAAGCTCCTCCAACAAGAGAAGGAATCCTTGGTGGACGTCGTCTGGCAGGCTAAGTCCAGCATCTTCAGTAAATGTCCTCCGCCTTGTAGTTCTGTAGTCTGGATACTTAGAATTTTTGAACTCATGCAGTCATTGTCGGAATTTTCAGCGCCCATGGGCTTAACCCGCTCGCCTCCTTCGGACAAGGAATGCATGATTCTTGCCGGCAACTTCATCAACACCGCCATCGCCCAAGCCAAGGAGATCGCCAAGCCCCTCCCGATTTATATCAAGGCCTCGGACTCCGTGGTGAAGTACTCGGAGATTCTGCGCCGAGCCCCCGAGCGTGTTGCAAGCTGGAAAGCTTCATGTGCACGGGCTGGCGCAAGGATGGCGCTGTCCATGGTGAGGCACACTATGAAGATGCCGACATCGACACGGTGACATATGGTATCCCCGACGTGGATGATGACGGCAAGGAGATCGATCACGAAGCCATCCTGTCATCACTCGCGGGGTATGATACCAGGGTTGCCAAGTTAGTAGATGTTGACGTCTTCGTGCCCAGGAACTTTCTCGACAACGCCAACCCAGAATCCTCCGAGTCTCACCATAGCACCGATGCTGAGGGTGATTCTCCGGCTGGTGATGATGCGGCATCCAAGTCTCCTGTGCCCAAAGAGTAAAAAAAAACTTTGTAATTCTTGTTTCACCTCTGGAGTGTGCGCGGGAAAAACTTGTTGATGTAATCTTAAGGCGGAAAACAATGGTTGTCGTATCCTGCTACCTAAGAATTAAGTTTCAGCATGTATATATTTTTTAAGCAAGTGCTGGCTTATCCATTACTTTGGTTCTTATGCTTGACTTTTCGTGAGTCGAAAGACTCGTTGTCGGAACCATGCGCTTTAGGTGATGATGCCCAATGGCACCGTCAATAACCTAAGCACAAAATCGCCGACAATGAGTGCCAAAAGTCACTACTCCAGAATCCACATAAAAACAACAAAGAACGTGTAGACCAGAAAACTTAAGCTAATGCCTGTAGGCAGAATTTTCACAAGTGCAATCGCAAGGCTTGTGCATAAAGGTTTATATGATCCAAAAATGAACACTAAAGGAGGTAAAAGACTCAGCAATATGAGTGAACCAAAGAGCTTTATTTCATTCATCATATAAGAGGTACACGATTAGATAAAAAATGCTAAGTGTAGAAAGGACGTAGCTGTGCTATGTTCCATGGCCGATCAAGCTCCGGGTAGTCATCATCCGGGTCACGTCGCTTACGCTTATGATCCTCGTTGGGTCTATCCTTGAGTTCACGATTGTCGACAAGGTAGTAAGACCCATTGAGCAGCGAATTGCTTATGATGAACGGTCCTTCCCATGGCGGGGATAACTTGTGTGACTTCTTATGCTTAAGTCGGAGCACTAAATCCCCCTCTTTAAACGAGCAATGCCGAATGCGGCGACTATGGTAGCTGCGTAGCTTCTGTTGGTAGATGGCGGATCTTTGGCATGCCAAAACGCGCTCCTCCTCGAGAAGGTACACATCTAGGCGTCTGGATTCTTCAGCGTCATCTTCGTCGTAGGCGGCAACTCTTGGTGCATCGTGGAGGATGTCGGAAGGTAGGATGGCTTCTGCTCCATATACCATGAAGTAAGGGGTGTAGCCGGTGGATCTGTTGGGTGTAGTTCGTAAACTCCACATCACAGATGGCAATTCTTCTGCCCAGGCTCCAGCTTCTCTATGTAGCGGTGCCTCAAGACGTGGCTTGATTCCCTGCAGAATTAATCCATTGGCTCGCTCAACCTGACCATTGGATTGTGGGTGTGCCACAGATGCAAGGTCAAGTCGGATGCCTTTGTCCCAGAAGGCATCCACTTCTCCGAGTGACAAGTTGCTTCCGTTGTCGGTGATGATGCTATGTGGGAGACCAAATCTCACCACTAGATCCTGGACAAACCTGAGGGCAGTTTCCCCATCGAAATTTCTAATGGGTTTAGCTTCTATCCATTTGGTGAATTTTTCAACTGCTACAAGCAGATGCGTAAATCCACACGGTGCCGTTTGTAACGGACCCACCAAGTGTAGCCCCCAGACTGCAAACGGCCAAGTTATTGGTATTGTTCGCAATTCTTCAGCAGGAACATGTGGTTGTCGGGCATAATACTGGCATCCTGTGCATGTCTCAACCAGCTTGTCGGCATCCGCCTTCGCGGTCAGCCAGTAGAATCCTTGCCGGAAGGCTTTCGCGACCAACGATCGAGGAGCAGCGTGATGCCCGAAATCTCCGAGATGGATTTCACGTAGGATTTCCATACCTTCTAGCTGGGAAACACACTTTAGGTATACACCAATAGTGCTCCTTTTGTAGAGTTGCCCATTGATTATGGTATAACCCTTTGCTCGTCGTACTATTTGCCGTCTTTCGACCTCGTCGTCGGGCAAAGTTCCATGCTCAAGATACTCCATGAACGGTTTTGTCCAAGCCGGAGGGATCTTTGTCACCATGTTGACGAAAGAGTCATCTCTATCTGGGTTGTCGATGTCGGCACCCTTCACGGATGGTGTGCGTAGATGCTCTAGGAAAACTCCTGGCGGAATCTGCTTGTGCCCTGATCCAAGTTTAGACAGTAGATCAGCCGCCTCGTTTTACTCCCTAGGCACATACTTGACCTCGTAGCCCAAGAAGCTCTTAGCTATCTTGTCCACTTCGTCGCGATATGCCGCCATCATAGGGTTCCGCACATTCCAGGTGCCAGCCACCTGCTGGGAAACCAAGTCGGAATCTCCACAGCAAACTATGCGCTTGATGCCAATATCCTTGGCTACACGCAGTCCGTGAATGAGTGCTTCATACTCCGCCATGTTGTTTGTAGCCTCGAAGTGGATTTGCAGAAATTTGTGCAGCTTGTCTCCTTTTGGTGACTGTAGTAGTACACCAGCCCCCGAGCCGTTGAGCAACTTTTATCCGTCAAAGTGCATCACCCAGTACTTTGGTTCTGGCAGTGGAGTAGCATCCGGCATCTCCGTCCAATCTGCAATAAAATCCGCCAAGGCTTGTGACTTGATAGCGTCGCGTCTTTTGTAGGTGATCTCGAAGGCGGCAAGTTCAATGCCCCACTTCGCGACCCTTCCTGTAGCGTTGCTGTTGTTGATAATGTCGGACAGTGGAGTCTTGCTCACTACTATGATTGGGTGCTCCTGAAAGTAATGCCTTAACTTCCGAGAAGCAAGGAATACTCCATAAGCTATCTTTTGGTAGTGCGGGTAATGCTGCTTGGACTTCGTCAAGACCTCACTTACATAGTAAACTGGTCGTTGAACTCCGTGCGCATAGCCTGGTTCCTTCCGCTCTACCACGACGACGATGCATAACCCGGTTGGTTGCTGCCATGTAAATTAACAGGGGCTCTCCAGGCTCGGGTGCTGCAAGGATGGGCGCTGAGGAAAGAATCTCCTTGAGCTGCTTCAATTCTGCATCTGCTTCGTCTGTCCATGTGAATTTGTCCGCCTTCTTCAGCAACTTGTATAGCGGCAGAGCCTTCTCTCCAAGTCGGTTGACGAACTGACTAACTGCTGCAACACAACCTGTTAGTCGTTGGATGTCCTTTAGGCATGTCGGACGGTTTATGTTTAAGATGGCCTTGATTTTCTCCGGGTTGACCTCGATTCCGCGCTGGTAAATGATGAAGCCCAATAGTTTGCCGGCTGGAACCCCGAAGACGTACTTCTTAGGGTTGAGCATCATGTTGTATTTCCGGAGATTATCAAAGGTTTCTTTTAAGTCGGAGATTAAGTCGTTTGACTTTTTAGACATCACCGCGATGTCGTCCACATAAGCGTGAATGTTTTGACCAATTTGGTCGTGAAGGCAACGTTGCATTGTCCGCTGGTAGGTAGCACCTCATTTTTTTAGCCCAAAGGGCATTGTGACATAGCAAAACGTGCCATATGGGGTAGTGAACGAAGTGGCCAATTGGTCCGACTTCCTCATCTTGATCTGGTGGTATCCTGAGTATGCATCGAGAAAACACAAAAGTTCCAAGCCAGCCGTCGAGTCAATGACTTGGTCAATGCGAGGCAAAGCGAACGGATCTTTGGGACATGCTTTGTTCAAGCCGGTGTAATCAACGCACATTCTTAATTCAGTAGTTCCCTTTTTGGGGACAAGTACAGGATTGGCCACCCATCGGGTGTGAAGGACTTCTCGGATAAAACCGCCTTAAGTAACCTAGCTATCTCTTTGCCAATGGCGCGTATCTTCTCATCTCCGAAGCGTCGTAGAGGTTGTTTCACTGGTTTACATTTTGGATCTATGTTTAAGCTATGCTCGGCAAGTTCCCTAGGTACACCTTTCATGTCGGCAGGTTGCCAGGCAAAGATGTCCCTATTCTCACGGAGGAACTCGACGAGCGCTCTTTCCTATTTGGGATCCATGTTCGTCCCAATGGCGACGGTCTTGGAGGCATCGCCTACCACAAGTTCCACCGACTTGGTCTCAATGGCGTCCTTGAACGCAGGAGCGGAGTCGGAGATCTGCTTCTTTGATGCGGGCATCTCTGAGTCATTGAATTCTTCTTGAATTCTTCGCTGTAGAGGACAGCTTCGGCAACGGCTGCTTCATTGATCTCGCAGTCCCTTGCCTTGGTAAAGCTTCTGGATATGGTGATGACACCGTTTGGTCCGGGTATCTTGAGTTTGTTGTAGACGAAGCATGGCTTGGCCATGAACATGTGGAATATTTTGCGGCAGAATATGACGTGGTACACGCTCTTGAAGGGGACCACCTCAAAGGTCATGCGCTCTTGGCGGTAATTATTGACATCGCCAAAGGCTACCTGAAGTGTGATGCACCCAAGGGACCGAGCCTCCCGGCCAGGAACTACGCCATGGAATACGGTGTTGGTCCGCCTTAGGTTTGCCTCCGTCAAGTTCATCTTCTGTAGTGTATCCAGGTACATGATGTTGATGCTGCTTCCACTATCCACCATGCACTTGGTGAACTCCACGCCGTCAATCAATGGGTTGATGACCATGGCGTATTGGTTCTCCGTGGGCACGAGGTCTGGGTGGTCCGTCCTGTCCCACGTGATTGGAACCTCCGACCAGCGCAGGTATTGGGGAACTGGGGGGAGAGTGGCCATCAGGATCCTTAGAGAGGTCTTCTATTGTCGGACGGTGGGGGTGCCAAGGAGAGTGTAGTAGACAGGGGCCTTCTTTGCGAAGGGGTGCTTGCCCTTGTCGTCGCTCTTGGCAGCGTGCTTGGGGTATACGTCCTCGTCCATGTCACTTGAATCCTTGGACTCCTCCTCCTTCTTCTTCCCCTTGCCCTTGCCTCGCGGTCTGTTCTTCCAACTTTGCTTGTAGCCGGACTCCGGGTCTTCCTTTAGGTCGTTGACGAACTTGCAGTGTCGATTGGTATGGGTGGCCTTGCCATTGACGTCGAGGTGTACGAGGCACGGCATATCGTGGTACTCCTCGTACGTTTGGGGAACACGGAGCAGCGCCGAGTTGGTTTCACATCCTCGCTGCTGCCCGCGGCCTGTTCCCCTTCCTTGGCCATGTTGTCCGCCTTCTCCCCGTCCTGCAAAAGTCATGGCGACCATGTCGGTAGATTGCTTTTCTTCTGGAGCGGTTTTCCGCTTTGTACTGCTGTTCCTCCGAGCTTGGGTTGGAACGGCCGTTGCCGGCAAAGAGCCACGAGCATCGTCCTCGGCAGCTGCGAACTCACTAGCTAACTGAATCATCTGATTCAAGTCAAGCTGATGATTGTCCTGCAAGCGCTTCAGCTTATGTCGGAGCAACGTGCCCCTTTCCAACCATCGATGAAGGCGGCCATGGCGGTCTGGGCGTGCACTCCTGCGCAGGAATTCTTCATATCCAGCCAGCGGGAGAGGTAGGCGCGAGATGTCTCGTCTTTCTCTTGCACGCACCGCTGTAGATCGCCCATAGTGCAGGGACACTTATATGTACCCTCGAAGTTCTTGGTGAATGCTTCTTGCATGTCCAGCCAGTTGTAGATAGATCTTTCCGGCAAGTCGTCGATCCATTGACGGGCCATGCCCGCCAACATTAACATGAGGTACTTGACGACGACGTTGGGGTTGCCTCCGGCAATCTCCACCGCGTTGCCGTAGTCCTGCAACCATGTGGCAGGCTTGGTGGTGCCGTCATAGGGCTTGATGGTCTTGTCAATCCGGAAACCTTTGGGGTAAGTTGCGGACTGTATTGCAGGTCCAAAGCAACGTGGTCCCAGGTATGGTCCTTCCCAGGCCTCGTGGATCTTATCGATCCGTGAACGTGCGTCGTATGGCTCCGGGTTCTTCTTCTTGTTGTCAACAGGGGATGGGCTGCGTGAACAACGCGGGCCTCTTCCGCCATGGTGACTGCTTGGCGGCGACGGAGGCAGAGGTGGCGGCGGGTTAGCCTTCTTGCTGTTACCCTCCTGCGACGCCCCACGCCTGTTGCGGTTGCTTGTCGGACGCGGAGGGTCGTGGTGCGACCTGCTCTTATGTCCTTGGTGGTGCTCTTCATCATGATGGGTCTGTGCCGCGTTGTCGCAGATGACGATGCCGCACTGCTTTGGTGGAGGCATATCCGTGCGATGGTGAGTCTTGTAGTCTTCCTGACGTCGGGGGGATCGGAGCAGTGGCGATGGACAGCGAGGTTGGGCTCTTTCTCCATGGTCGGAAGATATGGGGATAGCATCCTTCCTGTTGCATGCATCCCTCCGTCTTCGTTCTGATAAACCCGTCCGTGATCCGACATCTTGAGGAGATATGTCCCTTGGCGGTTTGTACTGGCTAGATCGGCAGAGCGCTGGGTCAGACTCAAGCCTCGGAGAGGTGGCCTTTTCCTGCTGCTTTACCGCCTTGGCCACTAGGTCATAAACCTGTTCTACTGCCTTAGGCGATCTATCCTGCTCCAGAAGGGTCTTGGCGACGGCGAGGTTAAGGAGTGGGGTGGGCATCACCTATTTGCCTTCACTGTCAATGTATGGCTTGGCCTGTGCCGGCTTTGAGGGAGCCCATCCTAGGTTGCGCCGTACACCAGGATCGTTGATGACGCGAGCCGGAGCTTTCTTAGCCTTCTGCTGTTGTAGCAGGGTCTTGTACTCGGCCTCCATTGCTCTAGCTTTTTCTATGGACTTCTGCGCGTTGACCAGATCTCGATCTAGTTTAGCGCCTTGCTCCGCGATGGCTTGTGCTTCCTCCAGCAGCTGCTGGCGCTTCTCGTCAAGCTGAGTCACATTCCGGATATGATCAACAGTTAGTGGCTCGACGAGGAGATTGCCGTACATCACTCTATCAGCTGGAGTAACATGGGCTGCTGCCGACGTGGATGCTGGAGGTGGCAAGTTTGCGGTGTTGTTGTTGCTCGGACCGGTGCTGTTGCACTGGATTAGGCGGAGGAGGCATGACCTTTGCGCGAGCATCGTCAGCAGCAATAAGTGGTCCCTTCCCCTTATCCAGCGCCATAGGGGGAGCTTGCCTGGGCTGGTCTTCATCCATCGCTGTCCCAATGGTGACGAACACCCCTCGGGACATGACGGTGTTATTAGCTTGTTCGTCGCGCGAGTACTCCTCCTCCATCTCCTGCATAGAGGAGTCTAGCTCTTCTGGACTGAAGTCTATTTCCTCTGAATTTGCACTGAAATCAGCATAAAGCGTGTCAATGAAGAGTCGGAGGGTGCCAGGACTTCCTCAATGACGGGCGGTGGAGGTGCAACGGCCTCGACGATGACTGGAGGTGGTGGCGGTGCTGCAACGATGGCGGCCGGAGGCGGTGGTGGTGGCTGAATCGGAGGTGCTCCGTCAATGAGCGCAAGCGCGGTCTGAGCTGCCGCTTAAGCCTCCGCGTAGTTGTTGACGGTGTTCACCATGCCTTCGAAGGTAAGGCGTCCTGACGCCTGTTGCCGTCTTAGAGAGTGTCGGAGAAGCGTGCCATGGTCCAGTCCTTCCACAAAGTGATAGATGACATCATCATTGGGGTAGTGGGCCAGATCGGCTCGTATACGGAGCCACCTAGCCAGGTAATCACGGGGGTTATCGCCTTCTCTCTAAACACAGCGCGCCAGATCGAAGATGGTAACCACTCCGACGAACTTGGATCTCTGCTGTCCAGACGCACGGACAAAGCCGGCGGATTTGCAGTGATCTTCCACCTTTATATCCTGCATAGGGGCGGTTTGGGTGGGTCTTGAATTTTTCCGATCTTTGCCGGCAAACTGCGAGGAGAGATCCTACATCGATCCTTCCACGAACGTATCCTGCCCGTAGGCGGTCCGTGCGGGTCTTGATGCTCCTCTGACTCCCAGGGAACTAGTGCCCGAGTCGGTTTTGCCGATGAAGAGGTGGATGTCTCCGATAGGAACGATCGAGCACCGCGTAGGGTTCGTCTTCGCCGGGATCCAGAACTCATCGGGGGGGGGACGAACGGAACGTTGCCGGAGAAGAGAACGCGACCGATGGCTACGATTTCACCGATTCCCGCGAAGATCTTGGTCCTCGCCCGCTGAAGAGCCTGAAGCGCCTCTTGCCCCACGGTGGGCGCCAACTGTCGTGGTATTTCCGACGAGTACGCCATGGAGGGGTCCTCACAGTGTGTGTTTAGAGACGTGGGGTAAGGCGGACGGTTGATGGGTACGAGCTAACACAGCTTACCCAGGTTCAGATCCCACAATGGTGGCGGAATTCTACTCCTGCTATAAATCACTATAATGGAAATACGCCGAGTTACAGAGATTAGGTTCGCTGTGCGAGGTGACTAGAAAGTCTAAGTTATCGTGCCCTAAAGGCTCCCATAGGCCCGACTTATATAGTCGCCAGGTCCTAGGGTTACAGGGAAAAGTCCTAGCCGGACAGGTTACAGAGTTGTACACCGTCTATTACTAGTCTTGTATATCTTGCACTCCAAGGCTCCGGGTACGCTGGTGACTCCATTGTAGCCTTCCTTTATCCGGCATGGGCCTCCCTTCTGGATCCACCTAACTGGTCCGCCCAGCAGGCCATAGGCCATGCTACCGACTATGGGCCACCCGGGTTAGTTGGATAAGTGACATGCTATGAGGATACCCATATAGCATATCCCCAACACATGACGTTGAGCTTCTCCAGGGAACACAACACCGTCCCCTACCTTTGCCCATGCCAGTAGCTCGCTATGACGACGACCACGACGAGCTCCGCCTGTGCCCTTCGGTCCCCTTCTGGCACTATAAATAGAGGCCACCCCCATTCGAACTTAGCACACCATCTCACTTCCCTCTCTCTCAGAAGCACCCCACCTCACCCTCGGAGCAAGGAGAGCAGCACACCTCCGGAATTTGGCCGGAGTCTGCCGTGGAGGAGGAAGAAGGGAGCCAACGATTGGAGCCACCCCAAGAGAAGCCGCCGGTACCAGGAGGTTAGCCGTCGTTGACTTCGTCGTTCGCCCACATCGCCGACCCTCGTCTGAGCCCCGGTGAGCCCCCATAGACCCCCACTGGCCGTGCTAGGGTTCTGTCTCGCCGGCGTTGCCCGACGGAGACGATAGGTCTCAGCCGTTTGATTAGAATTTGGTCGTGTGGTCTAGATCACCCCGTACCGCTTCGCACCCCTGTCTCACTGACTGGTAGAGTCATTCACTTAAACCCACCCACGCGCATGCTGTGCACCGTGGGATGGCCCAGTTAGCATCCCGCGCGACCCAGTGATTCAAATTTAGATTTATTCTTTTAGTTTCAAACCTAGTTCTGTAACTAATTTCAAAAATGAACCTGGTCGATTCACTGAACCAAAATGCATGAAACCAATTTTGTTAGAAAGGTACTGGAATGCTTAATCCAAGACCATTGGATTCAAACCAATTGGATTAGTAGACCATCTATAGTAAAAATAACAAGGCAGAAGCTTTTCTACATTCAAACGTTTTTCAAAATTCAACCACAAAAGCTTTTGAGTTGTTTCCAACTCTGAAAAATCACATTTAACAAGACCTTTCTGAATATATCAAAGTATCTAGGTTTACTTGCAGAAACAATGGTCAAGTAATAAAAGAATGCCCCATAGGCAATTCTAGTCACTTTATTTAGTTAAAATAAAAAGGTTAAACCTTATTAAATTGTGAAACCACTTTAAATCACATTCCCATGTACTGAAATATATGGTGATGACATGTGTCAACATGATCCCATGTTTTAGTTGGAGAATATTAAATCTTAAGTAGTTTTCAATGAGGAGAAATTACTTTTCTAAAATAAAGGAAATAAAACTATTGCCTTAATCTTTGTGATGCTTGTGATGATGCTAAATCATCTAGTGAAAACCTTGGTGTGATAAATAGAACTAGTTAAGTATTGTTTGGTGATTGTGTACCTCGTATTTATTTATAGACGCTAGTACCGACCAAGGAGGAAGGAGAATACTACGAGGAAGAAGCCGATGAGAACTTCAACCACTACTCTGCATAAGGCAAGATTATACTAATATCTTGGCAAACCTATACTTGCAACCTTGCAAGCCTCACTATACAAGTTAACTTTGTAAGCTAATCCTTGCTAGATCATACTACTATCTTAACAAGCTAAGCTAATCCATTCAAACCTTACTTGCAAGCTTACCCCACTTGATACCCAATCCAAGTTTTATTTGCAAGCTTAGTTATTTTATTTCTTTATCAAAGCTGTCTAGTAAAGTGTACTTGGTGACTTGTAGATAGAAAAATAATTAAAGGTAGCATAAAGAGCATAAAACTTGGCCTAAGTGAGATAATCTTGATGTCATCCTGAGGCATGAGATTAAACTTAGATAAGATACACTTGTTTACCACCCCTCATTAATATTTACCCCACACTTGTAGATGCTAGTGCTAAGCATGAAACTTGATCAACTTTAGATGGGAATACTTGGTGAAAATGGTTATGAAAACCTTAGAATGATTAGTCATTCTACTGAAATGTTTTGACATGTGTTCTTGAACACCAGATGATTTTGATGATGAAAATGTGAAGCCATGAGCCTTAGCCCTTTATAAAACTGATGGTTGTCTGGATGCGATACCATTCCAACTTTACCGTGCAACCACTATACCCTAAATTTAGGTAGGGCTTGACTAGAAATTTATATACCTTAGTATGGGTTCCCTTGCGGCCAAGGTTTGAGCTGAGGCTACCTTGTGAAGATTGTCCACCCGTGCAGTTCCCAAGATGACAGTTGGTCATGGTTGGGAGGCCAAACTCACAGGAGGGGTGCCTATACTAGGGCGTGTAATTGAAAGGTTAGGATTGATTATCCGCATACTAAGTATGGTGAATTCAGGATTGTTCCTGACGGATGTATCGAATGTTGTGGTGAAAGTGTAACACCTCTGAAGAGTGTCAAACTATTTGAATAGCCGCGTCCGCGGTTATGGATAGTTGGAGTGGCCATACTGTTCCGTCGTCAGATGTTTTCAAAATGACTTATGAAATGAAGCATGACTTTGACTTGACATAAATAGAGTTGTGATATGAAATTCAAGTTCCCACTTAGGTGTTATAAAACTTTCAACTATCTTTCTTTGCTTCTGAACTCAGTAGGGATAAATTTGGATTTTTGCAAAACAACCTAGAGCTTAGTATTTCCTACCCAAAAACCACTTTACTTGTTAGTATTAGTTTGCGAGTACTTAAAGAGTACTCATGGATTTGTCCCTGGCTATTCCCGTGGCCTAAATATGAAGTGGACTATCAGGAGGACGGACAGCAGGAAGGTTGCAACAACTAGGATCATCTCCCATCGTCAGCATTGCCTATGACCATGAAGATGGAGTCTCGCCTACGCTATCGTTATTATTACGTTATTACGCTGCTTGAATTGCATTAAGACTGGATCATGTGATCCTTTATTTGTGTAAGACCTTATGTATGGTTTGTAATGGATGATGTACTGTGATATCCAATCTGTTATGTCTCGCAAAAATGGTAATCCTGAGATTGCGATGTATGGCATAATAGGCATCTGGGATTAAAAATCCGGGTGTTGACAAGTTGGTATCAGAGCCATCCTGACCATAGGAGACCCTAGTTTAGAATGGACGTTTGAATCAAAAACTTAGTTTCAAAACCAAGGAAGTGAGTATTTATGAAAAACTTATTCTCATCCTTATCACTTAGACTCTTTCATGAAAATTCATGTTCCTCAAAAATTCTTGCAAACTTACATATAATTTGACACACTTGATCACTCTACTAACTTACTCATCCTATATTCTTATAGATGGACGTGAAATATAGCAAGTTCTATCAGTTGGGGAATGGAGGAGACCTCATCTTTGAGCGTGACTTGGACCAGCTGTCGGAGATGCTGCAGCGTCCGCACCCCAAGTTCTTCGGAGCTCAGCTCAATGATCAGGAAGGAGAGGAATTGCAATGGCTATTTGTTGCAAGGCTCCGAGGACAGATTGAAGCCCCCGCCTCAGAGGGAATTCAGTTCACTATCAGAGAGAACAACTGGCTCGATGGACTTGCCAGGGCCATGCAGGAAGCTCTTGCCCGTCTGTGTGGGCAGGGTATCAATCAGATCAAGGGTACCCGCTTTGAGTGCTATCCAAGGCGTGATGTTATGGGACAACCACTAGAAGCCCCATATCACCATGAGCTGAAGACTCAGTTGGACCACCTCAGCTTCATGATGTATGACCGTCAGAAGGAGTTAGACAATGCCCGCTCCTACGCCAACCACAAGTATGCCATTGCCGCCAAGAAGGATTAGACCATTGCCATGCTAGTGAAGGATCGCCAGTCTCGTCGCCGTTAGCTCGACAAGAAGGAGCACATCATTGCCCGTCTCCGCCACAGGATCACAGAGTTGGAGGAGACTGTCCACGAGAGGGATATGCAGCTGGAGGAGAGGGAGAATGCAGGGGAAGACCTTCGTGGAGACCTCTACTCCTATCTCAGTGACGATGATGACTTTCTAGAGGATCAGGCCATTGACTTCTTCACCGATGAGGATGACTTCGCCATCATTGATGATGATGAGGATGATGAGGGCACCGACTCCAAGGAGTAGTAGCACTTGAGCACTAGCATTAGTGAGTTGTATCCGGTCCCACTGTATCGTAGTTTCCTAGAATGGTTCTTAAAACCATCTGTTTTTCTTTATTGTGGTGTGTGTTTGTATCGTGTGCTATGAATGAATGAAAAGCAAGTTGCTAGAAAAACCCTAGTCAGACTTTGAAAACTTTTCAAACACCAAAACACAAACCTTAGTAATTTCCCTCTTTTCTCGTGATCTATCTCAATCTTCAGATGCCTCGTGGAGGAAGCACTTCATCCCCGGATCCAATGTTACAAATCCTGCAAATGTTGGTTTCAGACCATGAAGCTGAAAGAGCCGAACGTCAAGCCAACTTAGCCACCCTCAACACATAGCTCAGATGGCCAATAACAGTCAAGGCCATGGAAACCAGGACAACCATGGATCCAAGCTCAAGAATTTTCAGAACACCAATCCACCCATTTTCACTAAGTCTGAAGAGCCCCTAGATGCAGATGTTTGGATGCAAACCATGGAGAACAACCTAGAAGTTGCCGGAGTGGAAGCTAACAAGAAGGTACTGTTGGCCACCCACTATCTGGCCGGAGATGCAAGAGCATGGTGGAACAGCATTCGTGCCATGACTGGAGTTCAAATGATGAATTGGGAAGAGTTCAAAATCAAGTTCAGCAGAACCCATGTGCCACCGGGTTTGATCAAGAGGATGACAGTAGTGAAGTACCGTGAATTTTTTTGTCATTGGCTAGGTATGCACCCGATGAGATTGAAACATAAGCTAAGAAGAAGGAGAGATTCCTGAATGGTCTGCACGAAGAGATGTAGACAGTGTTGGTCAATATCCCATTTGCTGATATTGAAGCCTTAGTGGACTCTTCCATTCAGATGGAAGGCAAGATCAACCAAGCTAATGAGAACCGCAAGCGTCGCATGATGCATCAACCAGGAACCCATCATACCCCAAAGTATCGCCCCAACCCATCTCCAGGATTTGCCCCAAGAACCAATAGACCCCCGATGAACCGTCCGACCTATCCCAACCGTGGAAACCCAAGGCCTGGAGGAAATCACAACAACAACCCCGGCAACCCCATCAATTTCAATCGTGCACCACCCAAGTTCAACAATAACCATGTCGCCAACAACACCAACACTGCCCCAAGGACTAGAAGCAGTGCTATGCCTGTTGCAGCAAAGGACAAGTCTCAGGTGACTTGTTATGAATGTGGAACCCAAGGTCACTATTCCAATGAATTCCCCAAGAAGATTGTCGCATCCCCCAATGCAAATGCCCCAGCTCAGCATCAGCGTCGTGTTTAGCCTAGAAGAAGGTTTGCCCCAGGGAACTCGCTCAACCGCAATGGCCGTCTCTTTCTCATGCATGCTGAAGAAGCCCAAGAAGCGCCAGATGTCGTGCTGGGTATGTTTTCTGTTAACTTAGTACTTTCCAGAGTGTTGTTTGATTCTGGAGCATCGCACTCGTTTGTTACTGAAGAATTTACGTGCACTAGTAAGATTCAACCCAGCAAATTGAAGCATGTTATGATAGCTCAAATACCTGGTTCAACCACCAAAGCTAGACAAATTTGCAAGGCCGTGCCTATCCGAATCCATGGAAGAGATTTCTATGCTAATCTAATAGTACTCGGAACTAAAGGTTTAGAAGTAGTACTAGGAATGGATTGGATGTCCAAACATAAAGGATTAATCGACTGTGCCAAGAAAGCCATAACCATGACCAGTACAGCCGGAATATCAGTCGAGCATGTATCGGAAACCTTGCCCCGCCAATTCAAATGCAACAAGAGTCTATCCCAACCAACCATTGACCAAGTCAGAATAGTCTGTGAATACCCGATGTATTTCTAGATGTTTTGCCCGGTATGCCCCAGATCAGGATATCGAGTTTATCATTGAACTATCCCTGGAAACGGACCCATAGCCTAGAGACCATATAGTATGAACCCGTCTGAATTAGTGGAACTGAAGAAGCAATTGGATGCTATGCTGGAGATAGGATTGATCCAACCAAGTGCGTCGCCATGGAGATCACCTGTCTTATTTGTGGACAAGAAGGATGGAGGTAACCGTTTGTGTACGGATTATCAGAAGTTGACAAGAAGGATGGAGGTAACCGTTTGTGAGTGGGACTTCCTCCTCAAGTAGGTTTCCTACTCTCCCTCTACCAAGCAAACTTGGCGTTTGACTTTTCAAATTGGCGTTTGACTTTCAAACTTGGATTTGATTTCTCTCTCCATATTGTCCAGCCAAGTGACCTAGTACATGATGCAACCATTCCACATTGTCATGACACATTTATGTACCCTTCCCCTCCGGAGTGCCGGATCTTCTGGGCCCTTCTAGAACATTCCTGGTGAAAACACCGGAATCATTCCCCAACTCTGAAACAGGACTTTCCTTATATGAATCTTATTCTCCGGACCATTTCGGATCTCCTTGTGATATACCGGATCCCATCCGAGACTCTGAACAACATTTGGTCTCTTACTCATCATTCCATAACTACTCAACAACATCGAATCCTTAAGTGTGTCTCCCTACGGTTCATGAATTATGCGGACATGATCGAGACACTTCTCCGATCAATAACCAATAGAGGAATCTGGAAATTCATATGGCTCCCGCATATTTCTATGATTACTTTGTGATTGAATGAACCACTTACATACGATACCAATTTCCCTTTGTCTCACGATAGTTTACCTATCCGAGGTTTTGATCGTCGGTATCTCTGCATACCTAGTTCAACCTCGTTACCGATAAGTACTCTTTTCTCGTTCCCGTGGCATGTGATCCCTTGTGAGCCAGTCACATGCTTGCAAGCTAATTGGATGACATTCCACCGAGAGGGCCCAGAGTATATCTATCCGTCATATGGATGGACAAATCCCACTCTTGATCCATGTGTCTCAACCCATACTTTCCAAACACTCAATGCCATCTTTATAGCCACCCAGTTATGGTGTGGTGTTTGATGTCATCAAAGCATCCTTCCGATGATGGTGATTAGCATGATCTCATGGTCGAAGGAATTAGGTTACTATGTATCAGAAAGCTTATAGAAATTGAACTATTAAAATGACTTGACCTTTATGCTATGCTTATCTATAGGAGTATGTCCATCATACCATTTCCTAATGATATGATATTGTTGTTAACAACATCTCAATGTTCATGATCAGGAAACCATGATCATCTATTAACCAACAAGCTAGTATAATAAAGAGGCTTTACTAGGGACTCTAATTTAGTTTACAAATCACACAAGTATTAATGTTTCCTGTTAATACTGTTATAGCATGAATGTAAACATTTATCATAAACACAAAGATATAATAATAACTACATTTATTATTGCCTCTAGGGCATATCTCCAACAGTCTCCCACTTGCACTAGAGTCAACTAATCTAGATTACATGGTAATATACTGAACACCCATGGCAGTTCGGTGTTGGTCATGTTTTGCCCTCGGGAGAGGTTTAGTAAATGGATCCGCCACATTCAGATCTGTGTGTTCTTTGCAAATATTTATGTCACCATCTTGGACATGTTCTCGAATAGCATGAAAACGTAGCTTGATGTGCTTCAGCTTCTTGTGTGACCTTGGTTCTTGCGCATTGGGTCCAGCGCACTTGGAACCACACCGAGCTCCGTAATGAACTCCTTCATCCATATCGCTTCTTGTGAAGCCTCCGAAGCAGCTATGTATTCCGATTCAGTTGAAGATCTCACCACAACGCTTTGCTTTGCACTCCTCCAGCTAACTGCTGCACCATTCAAAGTAAATACGTATCCAGATTGAGATTTAGAATCATCCGGATCGGTGTTCCAACTAGCATCGGTGTAACCATTAACAACGAGCTGTTCATCACCTCCATAAGAAAGAACCATATCCTTAGTTTTTCTCAAGTACTTAAGGATGTTTTTGACCGCTGTCCAATGATCCACTCCTGGATCACTTTGATATCTACTAGTCAAACTAACAGCATATGCAATGTCGGGTCTAGAACATAGCATGGCATACATTAGAGATCCTATGGCTGAGGCATAGGGAGTCTTACTCATCCTTTCTCTATCTTTTGCTGTTGCTAGACTTTGAGTTTTACTCAAGGTCGTATTGGGCAACATGGGCAAGAACCCTTTCTTTCTATCTTCCATTCCAAACCTCTTTAGAACTTTGTCCAAATATGTACTTTGTGACAATGATATTAGGCGTCTCGATCTATCTCTATAAATCTTTATGCCTAATATATACTAGGAATGGATTGGATGTCCAAGTAGTACTAGGAATGGATTGGATGTCCAAACATAAAGGATTAATCGACTGTGCCAAGAAAGCCAGAACCATGACCAGTACAGCCGGAATATCAGTCGAGCATGTATCGGAAACCTTGCCCCGCCAATTCAAATGCAACAAGAGTCTAGCCCAACCAACCATTGATCAAGTCAGAATAGTCTGTGAATACCCAATGTATTTCCAGGTGTTTTGCCCGGTATGCCCCAGATCGGGATATCGAGTTTATCATTGAACTATCCCTGGAACCGGACCCATAGCCTAGAGACCATATAGTATGAACCCGTCTGAATTAGTGGAACTGAAGAAGCAATTGGATGTTATGCTGGAGATAGGATTGATCCAACCAAGTGCATCGCCATGGAGATCACCTGTCTTATTTCTGGACAAGTAGGATGGAGGTAACCATTTATGTACGGATTATCGGAAGTTGAATGATGTCACCATCAAGAAAAAGTACCCACTGCCAAAGATAGAAGACCTGTTTGACTAGTTGACTGGTGCCAAAGTGTTTTCTAAGATTGATCTTAGAACTGGCTATCATCAACTCAAAATTCATGCAGAGGATATTCCAAAGACTGCCTTTACCACTAGATATGGATTGTATGAGTACACTGTCATGTCTTTTGGATTAACCAATGCCCCCGCTTATTTCATGAACCTCATGAATAAGATTTTTATGGATTTCCTGGATAAGTTTATCGTTGTTTTCATCGATGACATTCTGATCTATTCCAAATCAGAAGAAGAACATGAGCTACACCTAAGGACCATCCTTGGAACCCTTAGGGAGCATCAGTTATATGCCAAGTTTAGAAAATGTGAATTCTGGTTACAGGAGGTAGGATTCCTTGGACATATTGTATCAGCCGGAGGAATTGCCATTGACCCTGTCAAGGTGAAGGATGTTGAAGATTGGCAAGCCCCAACCACTCAAACCCAAGTTCGTGCATTTCTCGGATTGGCGGGATATTACCGCAAGTTCGTAGAAGGATTCTCGAGCATCGCCAGACCCATGACCCAATTATTGAAGAAGGATAAGAAGTTTGAATGGACGGACAAATGTGAAGCGAGTTTTCAAGAACTCAAGAGGAGATTGATATCAGCCCAAATCTTGATCATGCCAGATATCACCAAGCCTTTTGATGTGTATTGCGACACATCAAAGATTGGTCTCGGATGTGTGTTGATGCAAGAAGGCAAATTTATATCTTATCTGTCCCGACAACTGAAGAAGCATGAACAGAATTATCCTACCCATGACCTTGAACAAGCAGCCATAGTTCTAGCCCTGAAGACATGGAGGCATTATCTCATGGGAAACCATTGTGAGATTTATTTGGATCACAAGAGCTTGAAGTATATATTCACTCAGAAGGAGCTAAATATGAGGCAGAGAAGATGGATAGAGCTAATCAAGGACTATGATCTGGACATTCACTATCACCCCGGTAAAGCCAATGTGGTAGCAGATGCCCTTAGCAGATTGCCGTGCCGCTTGAACTCCATGATTCTAAAGGAGTAGCAAAGTTTGCACAAGGAGATGGAGGATTTCAAAATGGAATTAGTAAGTGAAGGATTTTTGGCTAGCATAGAACCTCAACCCACTTTGATCAGTCAGATCAAGGAGGCCCAGAAAGGAAATGCTAGTATCGATGGAATCAAACATCTTATCGGTATAGGCAAAGTACCCGGATTCACCGAGGATGACGAAGGAGTTCTGTGGTACAAAGGACGTTTCTGTGTACCAGCAGATTTAGAATTGAAGGAAACTATTTTGAAAGAGGCCCATGATATTCTTTATTCTATCCACCCCGGAGGAATGAAGATGTATCAGGATCTGAAGGAACAATTTTGGTGGTATAAGATGAAGAGAGAAATCGGAAGCTATATCACCAAGTGTGATATTTGCCAGAGAGTCAAGGAGGGACATCAGAGACCCGCAGGACTGTTGCAACCACTATAGATTCCAGAATGGAAATGGGATTCAGTTGGAATGGAATTTTGTAGGGGTTCGTAGCATGGAAAACAAAAAATTTCTACCGCATGCAATCAAACAAGCCAAGATCTATCTACTAGATTGTAGAAACGAGTCGATAGAGGAACTCACCCTCGAAGATTCCAAAGCGGTTAACGAGAGCAGATTCTCGTGGGTGATGTAGTCGTACACTTGCCGATCTCAAGATAGTGTAGACGATCCTTCTGGCGCTGTATTCCGGCAGCGCTTCCGCAGTCGGTCACACGTTCGGTACTCGATGAAGACCTTCCTCTCCCTTGTTCCAGCAGGTAACGGAGGTTGTAGCACTCTCCTCGCGATTCCGGCAGCACGACGGCGTGGTGTTGGAAGTAGAGGGGAGATCTCGCAGGGCTTCGCCTTAAGCCGGAGCGAGTATGGTGGAGTATGAGATAGGCCTTGGTGATCTAGGGTTTAGACGACACCAAGGGGAGGGCTTGGCCGGCGGCTAGGGTTTGGGGAAACCCCAACTCGCCGAGTTGGAGGTGCCCTAGGCGGCGGCGGCAACAGCACAAGGAGGTGGTGGCACCGGCGACTTGAGGCTAGGGTTTTGGGTGTGTGGGTAGGGGGCAGCCCTACCCCTCCTTATATAGGTGGAGGGTGGTGGCTTGGGAGGAGGGAGTCCTCCTCCAACTCGCCCTCCTTGGCCGGCGGGTGGAGGGAGTGGGACTTCCTTCCCAAGTAGGTTTCCTACTCTCCCTCTGTAAGATCCCTCCTTTATAAAGGAAAAGGATCCCTGGATCATTGCTAGCATCCACAGTTTAAGATGAAGTACACAGATGCAAAGGTCTTTATTACAGCCATTCCAGAGATAAACATAGTCTTTACAACTCCAAGGCCACATGCCTAGTACAAGAGTTTGAATAAGTAAATAAATAAAAGTCTTCATCTTCATGTGTCACAGGCAAACATGTTGAGTGTAGACTCATGACACCTAATCCTCATTAGAGTAACCTGCAACATCACAAGTTACAACCACAGTGGGTCAATACTTTGGAATAGTATTGGCAAGTGATACCTTAGTAAAATTTTAAGTGGACTAGATACTATATGCAATTTGGCTAAGTGTAGCTTGGGTTGCTTTGCTCAAAATAGATTTTGCCTATTAGTTGAAATCACTAAGTTTTTCTTTGTCAAAACTTTTCCCAAGGAACCACCAATAGACATTGAGGTCCTTCACCCTTGTTCACCCACAAATTTTTACTTAGAAATTGGGATGAGGAGATTCTTGATAGCTTCCATGTCTTGATGCTCAAGTTGTCCATTACCATGGACTTGGCTAAGTACTTAGATTTTCCATCTGCAGAGGTTGTGCACTTTCCCCACTAGACTTGGTTTCACCAAGACAAGACCTTTCAGAAGCCTTCCCTTAGACCAAATGGACGCGTTCCAACCTATCATCCAACTACCACCATCTGTCCAAATGCCTAAGTTCTAGCAACCTAAGTGATCCAGGCAGAGCCCATATTGCCAAGTGGCTGCACTAGAAGCTTCTTAACACTTGGCCTCTAAAATCTCTTTGTTCCTGGGTGGCTTACCTCAAGTGAGATACACAAGGTAAACCATAGAAATGGGCCTTGTGTAACCACTCAACATAAACCAAACCTTCCATTCCACCCAGGTGTTTCATTAACTTAGTTTTTTTATTAGGAAAAACACAAGTCCAAAGACTTAGAAATATTTTCATCATAGCATGTATATAATTCTCCAACCCTTGGTTGCTACTAGCTAGGCTAAGCATGGCATAGATAGTAACTTAACTTAGAGATTCCCTAGCAATTCTATTACTACTAGGATTTCCCAACATGGCATATAAGCAAAATAATAACATGCAAGACTTAGAAAAATATTTCTAATGCTTAGTATAAAACATGGGATAGAAATATTCATGAAGTACCACTTGCCTTGGTAGTTTGGAGAGTATCACTCCTCACAATCACAATCACTAGCACCAAAATCTACACAAAGCATCATAGCCACAATCACATACCAAACATATACAAAAAAATATACCAAAGGGGCGAGAATCTCGCGAGAAATCAACGCCAATTAAGCACATTTGCGTCGGGGAAGAAACGGCCACGGCGAGCAGGTCTTCAGCGCGAGATTGACGACGAGCCTGACATGGCAGTGGGTCTACCTGTCAGCGAATAAAACAGAGAGGGGGTGGGGTCCTGGCGTCAGTCTCTCTGCGGGTTCGTCTGCGAGTGAGAAGGAGAGAGGGGGGACCCGGGTGGGCTAAATGGGCTGGTTTCTCTGCTGGGCTAGAATAGCAGCGCCGGCCCTTTTCCTTTTCTTTATTCCTTTTCTATTTCTGTTTGCATTTTCAGAAATCATTTTCAAATGGTTTCAAAAGCTATTTGAATTCAAACTTTTTCAGGATTTTTGTAGGGTGCAACGTTCATAATTCTGGGCATACAAACATGTGGTCTCTCTGCTCAAGCTTGGTTCTTTTGAATAAACAAAATAAACAGTGCTATAGCACTTGATTTGGAAATGTTTTGAAAATGGTTTTGAAACCATATTTGTTCTGTGAATTTTTGTCCAAACTCCACATTCAATCCAATCAACAAGGAAGCAAACAAAACTTGGTTTAAAACACTTATGCTCTCAATTGAGGATAGTCATTTGATTTATGTTTGCTCACATAAAATAATAGCACTATGTGCTTCTGTTTTCTTGAAAGAGTTTGGAAAATGATCTCAAAATATATATGCATGAATGAATGATATGCAATCTTTGAAATCATGATTTTAGGGATGTTACAAATCTAACCCCCTTAAGGTGAATCTCGCCCTCGAGATTCGGATTGGCTAGAAAATAGGTGAGGGTGGTCTTTCCGAAGATCATCTTCTCTTTCCCATGTTGCTTCCTCTTCGGAATGATAATTCCACTGCACTTTGCAAAACCTGATAGTCTTGGTCCGTGTGATTATTTCTGCAGTCTCAAGAATCTTGACATGTTTCTCTTCATAGGTGAGATCACTCTCCAACTGAACCTCCTCCAAAGGTATGGTATCCTTCAAAGAAGTTTGTTCCATTTCTGGATGACATTTCTTAAGCTGACTCACATGAAACACATTATGGACAGCTGACAGATACTCTGGCAATTCAATTTCATAGGCAACTTCTCCTTTGCGACTTAGAATCTTGAATGGTCCAACATATCTGGGGGCTAACTTTCCTTTGACTCCGAACCTCTTTACTCCACGAAGTGGTGACACTCTAAGATAAGCTCTATCACCAACTTCGTAGGTGACTTCTCTACGCTTAGGATCCATGTAGCTTTTCTTTCGGGACTGTGCTATCTTCAACCTGTCCTTAACCAACTTGACCTTCTCTTTGGCTTCTTTGATAAGATCTGGTCCGAATAAACTTCTTTCTCCCACACCATTTGTAGCATCCCAATTGTCTAACAATTGTAATGCTACTTGGTCTAGTAATATAATGGCTACTTCATATATATAATTGCTGCATCATAATTATATCATGCTCATGTCATCATGCCTCCTTGCATTTGAGCATCATATAAAACCCTTTTTGTTTTGGTTCTCCTCTCTTATGCATTGTTAATTGTATTTGCCTCTTGATATTGTATTTGGTTCTTGATATATTGTTTAATGCCCAAGTTGAGTTGGGGGCATATCTTTTATTCAACTCCATCACCTTTCTCTGTCACCACCTTATAATTCCACCATCCAACTAAATATGAGCTTTGCACTTTATTGGGTTTTACCTCTAGCTCATATGGGTTGGGATGGATCCAATTCTTGTCCACATGCTCTCATCTTAGCATCATGTTGTTTTCACATTATTGGTTTATGAGAGCCACATGGCCACCTTTGCATGCCTTGTGAGTGGAACCCTTTTCCTAGCTTCCATATGGTTTATTATGGAATTATGCTCATGTTGGGATATTTTTGGGACTATTAAGCATCTAGTGGAATATACACACTAGTAATTCCCAATGATAATCAAATGTGATCATCTCCATCTACTCCACTTGGAGCTTTCTTCTAAAATCTTTTGCTTGGCTTATTCCACTTTTGGACATGCATAAGAATGATGCCATGTTAATATTATTGTTTTCACAAGATTTAATCATGGCAATTATCATTTTGCATGGCCCATGCAAGTACCACCTTTTGCTTGTCCTTTGGTTTTTATTTGAATTTTGAGTGGATCATCTCTAATATCTCCCTCCCTCCTTTTGGCTTGATCTAGCTTGATCTTGCTCAAACCCATCACCTCTTTCTCTTTTTGGTCTAGCTCTTGTTTGGTCATGTCTTGTTCTTGCTTGGGCTTGCCAAAAGGAAAACCACTCCACCACATCACACCACCTCATCTTTCCTCTCTCTCTAAACCCCTCTCCTAATCGATACCTAATCTAAACCCACACCCCCATCTAAACCAAACCCTAGCTACCATACCCACCTGGCGGCCTCTCTCCTTGGCCCCACCTAGCTACCCCTCCACCACACAAAACCCTAACCCAGGCCTCCCTACCCAACCCTAGCTCCAAACCAGGCTCCCTCTCTCCCTCTCTTGCTCTCTGCTTTGGCCCCACACCGATCCTACCCCATGGCCTCACCCTGCCCCACCTGGACGTCCCCGATCACCTGCCCGTGCCTGCCCTGGCCCCAGCTCGAGCACGTGAAGGAGGAGGGAAAGGTGGCCAAGCCACCTTTTCCATCTACCCCACCTCCCCACGACATCTCCCTCTCCTCTCTGCTATCTACCACCACTCTCGGCTCTCCTCTGCCTCTCCAGATCTGGCCGAGGCGCCCTGGCCTCCTCCCTTCTTCTCCACCGCCGCCAGCTACCCCCAACGCCGGCCACCGTCGGCATCACCCTACCACACCGTAGCAGCAGGAGGGCGAGGAGTCTGGACGTTGGGGAAGACCGAGATGACCACCTGCACCGCATCTGCCACTTGGACGTGAAGGAGGAGCCCCAGGAGCGCTGGATCCCCGCGTGGCCGACGAGAAACCCTAGCTCCAGATCGTCTGCCTCGTCGCCGATCGACCGCTTCCCTGCCCGATCCGACGCCACCGACAGCCCTGTTGTGAGCTCTTCTCTCTCCTGGACATGGTCCGCCTCTCTGTAACCCCCTAGCCTCGCCGGACGTTGCGTCGAACGGCCTCCGCGCGTCGGAGTGCACGGGCGTCTGCACGCTCGCGCTCCACGTAGCGCCCTATCTAGGCCTCGCCCATCTCCCTGACAACGCGCCAGCCACGCCAGCGGTAGCCGCCTCAGCAGCACGCCAGTCCGAGTTCGATCCCGCGCGCCGCACCCCGCGCCCTGCGAGCACCGATCTGTCCGCGGAGAAGATCCACAGTGCGGCGACCCCTTTTTGCACTTAACCCCCTGCAGCTCTTTTGGCTAAACCCGCGGTCCGCAGACCCCACCAGTCAGCGGCGCCAGCGTTTTTGCAGAAAAACCCCGGCCTTTTTCCGTCCATAACGCGCGCTCCAGCCTCGGCACTACATGTCGATCTCGTTACGCTTGTTGGCATGTGGGTCAAAGCCCGAGCCCCACTGTCATACTCGATGGTTGGCAGTACGGCAGTAAAGCTTTTCACTGGCGTGTGGCCCCTCGTTTGACCCACCGTCAGTGTCTAGGGCTAGGACAAGCTGAGTAATAAAATGTTTTCTGTTTCTGTTTTAATTTAAATCTTTTTCAAATTAATTCCAAATTCAAATTTAAATCTGTTTTTAATAACTTTTAAAATATAAATCCAAATAATGCAAATAATATATGTTTTCAAATAAGAAAAATGTGAGGAATTCAAATATGGGCTTCAAAATATATTTTGAACACTTTATTTTCCAAGTTAATTAAAATTACAATAAAATGCCCTTTTCTTAATTAATTAATAACTTTTGTTTTATAACTCCAAATTTGACAAATAATATGTCTAAAATGATTAGCTCGACGAGACCTTTCTGTTTATGCATTCCTTGTTTTGTTTTGAAGCATGCATCATATAAATATAATGTGTACAGCAACTAATATGAGGGTAAAATGGGGCCAAAACCCAATAAAATGATTCATTCTTGTATTCCACACCTCACCCATGCCATGCTACTTTATTGCCATGCAAATTGTGCATCATTCATCATGGCATGATTGTTTTCTTGTTGCTTTTTATTTATATGCTTGCGCACTTTATTTATGTTGGCTCTTGTTTGTTTGGTTCTTCTTCGAATAGACGCTGAGCAGGGGATATATCAAGAGAACCAGGAGCACTACCCAGATCCTTCTCTCGCTTCAACTGAGCTGCCAGGCAAGCACTACCACATGCTTGCATACATATAGTACCTATTGCTTCTATCTTATTCTTGCATCATTGAGTCGCAATTGCATTAATCTGAATCCCAAGTATTGCATAGCCTTTACTTTTAAACCCCACCGAAGCTTGTTCCTCCATCCCATGAGCCATTACTACAGGAGTTGTTTGAGCCATGCGAGTCGTAGAACAGCATGTGTAGGGTATGTGAGTGTCTGATGGATAATGAGGTACCTAAACAACTTAACTTGAGTAGTAATGGGATAACTAATGAAAGTGGCATCGGTGAGCCATATTCGCTATTTGGTTTTTCAGGCTCACTTGTGTCCCGTAGGACCCCGAGTACTTGATTCCTGTTCCTTGAATATTCGCGCTATCCACATCCGGGAGGCTTATGAACCCCCCTGAGCTAGAGCTTGATTCATTCCTATTTCTTGGGGCCACAAACTAGTTTGAGGTTTTATTTACTATCCTGTACTTATGCCATGCTTTACTGCTTTATTTAAATTGTGCAGTAATCGCATCGTCTTTAGGAAAGCGGAGTGTTTTCGTGTATCGACAAGCCCAAATCACATTTTCGGGTTCCAGTCGTTTATAGCCATTGGCGCAAACCTTGAGTCCGTCTCGAGTCGGCCAACTTCGTCATGGTAGCTTAATGGGGTGGCCTGAAATATTTCTGAATCTGTGATCGCTTTGTCGTGACTGCCTCGTTGGGTTTTGATTTGGTTTTTCCGAGGTTGATCGAGTGTGTGTTGCTATTTGTGCACCCCTGCAGGGTAAAACTTTCTGAAAGCCGTGTCCACGGTTATGGACGTCTTGGAGCACAGTTTCTCGATCATAAACAAGAATAACTAAAGTACCGCTTTTAATTTGACTAAGTACCTGACTAGTAAATAGTGCAACACTCATGGAATGGATAATAAAACTGCCAACGGATGGGGGTTGTTAAATTCGCTTCCTCGTGGCGAGGAGGAGGATGGATCTGTGGATATTACCGTTATAACTGTTATAACTGTTGTTATTAATTGACGGACATCCGTCTATCTCTGGTTAGTTGGATGGTTAGCGAGTATCTATAGAATTGTTAGGGTTTATCTTTTGCTGCAATTGCGTCACCCCAGGTTGTGTCCCCTTTAGAGGCATAAAGACTTGCTGAGTACCCCTAGGGTCTCACACGATAAATTGTTTGATTCAGATGAACAGGTAAACTCGCAAGATGGATACTGGGTGGAAGAGACGGACGATGTGGGCAACGATCATTCGGTGTAGAGATTCCGGGAACAGGGATCCGTGAGATCTGTTGGCGGGATGTGCTTATTTATGGGGCATCTTATGCCAATTTGCTTCTTATCCGTACTCGGATTTTGTCTTCCGCTTCCGCTTGATACTTTGATGTTTGATGTATGAGGAGATATCCTAAACTATTATATCTATCTAGGATATTTGGATCTTGCCGTATGGCGTTGCTATATTTCCTTTCTTTTTAGATGGAATGGCTCTGATGTACTATTGTATGGTGGCTTGCATACATACTCATTTGTGTATGTAGTTGATCCCTTCGCCTGCCGATTACGTCGCCCGTTCTTGTCCCGATGTTTGGAAATGGTTGGGACAGCCGAAAGGTCTACCTGTGAGTGGCATTTGGGCCCCACCGTACTATTTCAACCATTTCTGCTCATCCAGGCTTGTAACTAGGAGCGTAATTCACCGAGGTAGTTATAATTGGTATCGAGCCATCCGCCCTTGAGGTCTCACCAAATGGTCGTTGTCTGTCTAGCAAATGTTTTTGGTAGTTTTGTATACTAGGGAAAAACAAAACGTGAGAGTAGGACTGCTTCCACTTTTCTTCTTACCCACCCACCCACCCTTTTCTGGTAAGGAAGTGTAACGTTTTCAATCCTCTTCTTAAGTTCAAACTAGGATTCACGTGTTCTGGGTTTCCGTAGTACCATAGGTTGTGTGCTTGTGTGTGTGTGTGTAATTCCTTGCCTATCTGTTGCATCCAAGTTGTTATCACAATCTGCCTTTGGTTATCAACTGTTGGTACATTCCATACCGACAGGCTTTTGCAAACTGACGCGATCTATCTGATTCGTTGTATACCGACGCGGTCTGTCTTACTCTTTGTTATCCGACGTTATCTTGTTTGGGGTGTTCGTTTCCGTAGTCTCTAATCTTTAGGTTCATCGTGAAAAGAAGGGGTTGGGATATGTGTTTTACTTATTCATGTGCGGAGTAATGATTTGAGTGCGGGATGGAGTCGCGACCATACCACTACTCTTATCATTCGCTCTTGTATATTGAATTGGTAGAGTCACTAATCTTGATTCGTTAAGTGATTTTGCGCATCTATTGGTATTTTAATGCTGAAATTTGTGGAAAAATTTTCTTTGATATATCTGTGTACCACACTCCTTTTCAGTCGTGTGCGATATGCTTAATATCTTCTAGGTGCTTTGAACTTTGTTGATATTTTAATATCATCTTAGTAAATTGTATCCTTTAATCTTGATTAATTCCATCTTGGTACTATTTTGGATTATTATTATTCTCCATTATAGTACTGACTTGTGTTTTATATCAATAACAGGATGGCACCACCACGCCGTTCTGAGGAGGACATACAACCTGAACTGGGGCAGTTGTCAAGCATCGCCAATGCCTTGGCAGCAATGCGTGAGAACCAGCGTTTGAGGAAAGTGTCGGGAGGAATGAGTTTGTTCCGCTACCTCCACCTCCCAAGCGAGGAGACATCAAAAGCTTCGAAGTTCAACCCACGCCAATTTGATGTTTCGATCAACCACTTGATCTTGATGATTGGTTGCGTGAGATGTCAAGGTTCGATGATGGCTGATGTTCCTGAGCAAGAATGGGTAAAGTGTGCCACTCACCTTCTGAAGGGAGATGCAGCTCTCTGGTGGGAGAATTACCTGAAGGCAAACTGCACTGGTTTTCAGCCTACTTGGGGACGATTCCTTTGGAGCTTTCAAAGAGCGATATCTGTCGAAATTGTCATGGAGAGGATGAAGGAAGTGTTTCTCAACCTCAAGCAGGGTAATGATAATGTCAATACCTACATCAGAACTTCATGAACCTTTCGTTATGGTGGCGATGAGATCTCGATGACAAGAAGAAGCAAAAGAGGTTCCGCAAGGGCTCAATGCATCGATTAAATATGCAATCACACATGCAAGGCGGCGTTTTTCCGAACTTCAGGATACAGCTCTGCAGGAAGAGGCAAGTAGGCAAGTGTTTGAGGAGTCAAAGAAACACAGCCGTGATGCGAAGCTCTTGACTATGTCAACTCCTTCAAAGCGTCGTGTCTGGGTTCCTAACACCCCACCGTCGCTCCCGGCTCCACCAAGACCTTCAAGCTTCACAGCAAGGCCACCAAACTTCCTCACTGCTGCTCCCAGGGGCTACAACCACCACTACCCTGGAGCGCCTAGCGGAGTCACTGGCTACGTTGCTCCACGTCCACCTGGTGCTTGTTTCACTTGTGGAGACACTGGGCATCAGTACTGGTACTGCCCGAACAAGGCTCTTCCTCCACCACCTCCAAGATCTGCGGCAAGCTCTCCTTTGGTTCGTGCACCACCACCTCGGGCTCTCAACATCAACACCAAGCCCGGGTCTACTGTTGCTCGTGCCAACTGTGTCAACGCTGCTCAAGCTGAGCATGCACCTGGAGTTGTGATGGGTATGCTATCCGTTAACTCAGTCCCTGCACGAGTTTTGTTTGATTCTGGTGCATCACATTCTTTTGTGTCAACCAAGTTTGCAGATGAGAATGGGTTAGCTATGGATCCTCTCCTTAAGCGGTTAATGGTCCTTTCTCCTGGAGCAACAATGGCAGCTTCTAAAATCAGCCATGGCAATCAAATTGAGATTGGTGGCTCTTCGTTCTCGGCTTCCTTAATTGTTCTGGGCAATTCTGACATTGATGTCATCTTGGGCATGGATTGGTTGATAGCAAATGCAGCTGTGATTGATTGTCTTTGAACGCTCGGTTTCTCTGAAGATTCTGAAGGCCATATAGTCTATTCTCCAAGTCTGACTCCTGCTATCCAGCTTTTCTCTTTGGCAGCTCTGAATGATGATGCTATGGAAGCTATTCAGAGTGTTCCGGTGGTCTGTGAGTTCCCAGATGTCTTTCCTGAAGAGTTGCCAGGTATGCCTCCGGATCATGAGGTTGAGTTTGTTATTGAGCTTGAACCTGGAATGGCTCCTATCTCCAAGCGGCCTTATAAAATGGGTCCTGCTGAGTTGGCTGAACTCAAACGTCAGCTTAATGAACAAGAGAAGTTGGGTTTTATTCAACACAATACTTCTTCTTGGGGTAGCCCAACAATCTTTGTGAAGAAGCGAGACAAGACTGATAGACTTTGTGTTGACTATCGGGCTCTCAATGCTAAAACCATCAAGAATAAATATCCCCTTCCGCGGATTAATGATCTCTTCGATCAGCTAGCTGGAGCTGTGGTGTTCTCTAAGCTTGACTTGAGAAGTGGTTATCACCAAATCAAGATTCGCAAGGAAGATGTTCCTAAAACATCTTTCACCACCCGCTATGGCCTGTATGAGTACACGGTCATGTCTTTCGGTCTCACCAACGCACCTGCCACCTTCTCGAGGCTCATGAACTCGGTTTTCATGGAGTATCTTGATAAGTTCGTCGTGGTCTATCTGGATGACATCCTAGTCTATTCTAAGTCACAGAAAGAACATGAAGAACATCTTCGGTGTGTCCTAAACAAGGTCGTGAGAACCGCTTGTATGCAAAGTTCTCCAAGTGTGAGTTTTGGCTGCCACAAGTAACCTATCTTGGTCACGTCATCTCTGCCAAGGGCATTGCAGTCAACCCAGAAACTGTGAAGACAATTGTTGAATGGCTTCCTCCGGTAAATGTCAAAGAAGTGCGGAGTTTCCTTGGTTTGGCTAGTTATTGCCGTCGCTTCGTTCAGAACTTTTCGAAGATAGCGAAGCCTCTTACCGATCTCCTCAAGAAAGGCAAGAAATACCTTTGGACTCCTGCATGTCAAGCAAGCTTTGAGACACTCAAAGAGAAGCTCACTTCCACACCAGTCTTGGTTCCTCCGGATACATCCAAGCCTTTTCAGATCTTCTGTGATGCCTCTTTGCATGGATTGGGTGCGGTCCTTATGCAAGAAAAACAAGTTGTTGCTTATGCCTCTCGTCAGTTGAAGACGCATGAGATCAACTATCCTACACATGACCTCGAGCTCGCAGCAGTTGTCTTTGCTTTGAAAGTATGGAGGCACTACTTGCTTGGCAACCGTTGTGAAATCTTTTCTGATCACAAGAGTCTGAAGTATATCTTCACTCAGCCTGATCTCAACCTTCGGCAGAGGAGATGGATTGAGGCAATCAATGATTTTGATTTGACCATCAACTACACTCCGGGCAAAGCTAATGTCATGGCAGATGCTCTTAGCCGCAAAGCTTATGTCAACAACCTCATGATGGAAGAACAACGGCCTCTCTTGTGCGAGGAATTCCGTCAGCTCAACCTTGAAATTGTGGAACAAGGGTATCTCCTGAACCTTCTAGCAACTCCTCTCTTGGAAGAAAAGGTTCGCTCCTTTCAGCTTGGTGATCCGTACACAAGAAAGGTTATCTCCAACATCCAGCTTCCGAAGCATGAGTCCTTCCACGTCGATGATCAAGGCACGCTTTTCTTCGAACACCGGATGTTTGTTCCGAACTACCAGGGTTTGAGAGAGCAAGTTCTCAAGGAGGCGCATGATTCTGTTCTTTCTATCCACCCTGGCAGCACAAAGATGTACATGGACTTGAAAACACAATATTGGTGGCCGGGTTTGAAACGATATTGTGCCAAGTATGTCTCAGAGTGTGATGTCTGCCGCAGAGTGAAAGCTGTCCATCAGAAACCTTCCGGTCTTCTACAGCCATTGAAACCCCCGGAATGGAAATGGGAGAAAGTAGAGATGGACTTCATCACTGGTTTTCCGAGGTCGTAGAAGGGCAACAATGCAATCTTTGTTGTCATTGACAGGCTTTCTAAAGTGGCTCACTTCTTCCCCGTCAAGGAAACCATTTCTGCAATTCAGTTGGCTGAGCTCTATATCAACAGAATTGTCTCTCTGTATGGGGTTCCGCTTGAGATCAGTTCAGACCGTGGAAGCATCTTCACTTCCAAGTTCTGGGAGAGTTTCCAAAATGCTTTGGGAACAAAGTTGAACTTCAGCACAGCTTACCACCCTCAGTCGCAAGGACAAGTTGAAAGGATCAATCAGATTCTGGAGGATATGCTCCGTGCTTGCGTCATCTCTTTTGGCATGAAGTGGGAAGAATGTCTTCCTTATGCTGAATTCTCTTAAACAACAACTTCCAGAAAAGTCTAAAGATGGCACCATTTGAGGCTCTCTATGGTCGCAAATGCAGAACTCCGATTGGTTGGTCGGGTGCAGGAGAAAGAACATTGTTTGGCCCTGACATTGTGACTCAAGCGGAGGAGAAAGTTCACATCATTCTTGAAAATATGAAGATTGCTCAAAGTCGCCAGAAGAGCAATTATGACAGGAAGCACACGGACATGGAGTATGTCCCTGGTGATCTCGTTTACCTTCGTGTCACTCCCATGAGAGGCACGCACCGCTTTGGTATCAAAGGAAAGCTGGCTCCTAGATACATCGGTCCATTCAAAATTCATGGAAGAAGAGGAGAAGTTGCTTATGCTCTTGAGCTCCCGGAAAAACTCAAAGTCCATTATGTTTTCCACATCTCTCAGATCAAGAAGTGCTTCAAGGATCCCGGCAGGACCGTGGACCATGAGCTTATCAATCTTCAAGAAGACCTGTCTTATCAAGAACACCCCACAAAAATCCTTGAAATCGCAGAAAGAAGGACTCGCAACAAGTCCATCAAGTTCTGCAAGGTGCAGTAGTCGCACCATTCCATTGATGAAGCCACTTGGGAACATGAAGATGAGCTCCGTGCCAAGTATCCTACCCTCTTTGAGTCTTCTTCTTCTTCCTAGAATCTCGGGGCGAGATTCCTGTTTAGTGGGGGAGAGTTGTAGCATCCCAATTGTCTAACAATTGTAATGCTACTTGGTCTAGTAATATAATGGCTACTTCATATATATAATTGCTGCATCATAATTATATCATGCTCATGTCATCATGCCTCCTTGCATTTGAGCATCATATAAAACCCTTTTTGTTTTGGTTCTTCTCTCTTATGCATTGTTAATTGTATTTGCCTCTTGATATTGTATTTGGTTCTTGATATATTGTTTAATGCCCAAGTTGAGTTGGGGGCATATCTTTTATTCAACTCCATCACCTTTCTCTATCACCACCTTATAATTCCACCATCCAACTAAATATGAGCTTTGCACTTTATTGGGTTTTACCTCTAGCTCATATGGGTTGGGATGGATCCAATTCTTGTCCACATGATCTCATCTTAGCATCATGTTGATTTCACATTATTGGTTTATGAGAGCCACATGGCCACCTTTGCATGCCTTATGAGTGGAACCCTTTTCCTAGCTTCCATATGGTTTATTATGGAATTATGCTCATGTTGGGATATTTTTGGGACTATTAAGCATCTAGTGGAATATACACACTAGTAATTCCCAATGATAATCAAATGTGATCATCTCCATCTACTCCACTTGGAGCTTTCTTCTAAAATCTTTTGCTTGGCTTATTCCACTTTTGGACATGCATAAGAATGATGCCATGTTAATATTATTGTTTTCACAAGATTTAATCATGGCAATTATCATTTTGCATGGCCCATGCAAGTACCACCTTTTGCTTGTCCTTTGGTTTTTATTTGAATTTTGAGTGGATCATCTCTAATCTCTCCCTCCCTCCTTTTGGCTTGATCTAGCTTGATCTTGCTCAAACCCATCACCTCTTTCTCTTTTTGGTCTAGCTCTTGTTTGGTCATGTCTTGTTCTTGCTTGGGCTTGCCAAAAGGAAAACCACTCCACCACATCACACCACCTCATCTTTCCTCTCTCTCTAAACCCCTCTCCTAATCGATACCTAATCTAAACCCACACCCCCATCTAAACCAAACCCTAGCTACCATGCCACCCTCTCTCTCGGCCTCTCTCTCTCACCTAGCTGGCCCCACCTGGCCACCCTCTCTCCTTGGCCCCACCTAGCTACCCCCTCCACCACACAAAACCCTAACCCGAGCCTCCCCTACCCAACCCTAGCTCCAACCCGAGCTCCCTCTCTCCCTCTCTTGCTCTCTCTGCCTGGCGAGCCCCACACCGATCCTACCCCTTGGCCTCACCCTGCCCCACCTGGACGTCCCCGATCACCTGCCCGTGCCTGCCCTGGCCCCAGCTCGAGCACGTGAAGGAGGAGGGAAAGGTGGCCGAGCCACCTTTTCCATCTACCCCACCTCCCCACGGCATCTCCCTCTCCTCTCTGCTATCTACCACCACTCCCGGCTCTCCTCTGCCTCTCCAGATCTGGCCGAGGCGCCCTGGCCTCCTCCCTTCTTCTCCACCGCCGCCAGCTACCCCCAACGCCGGCCACCGTCGGCATCACCCTACCACACCGTAGCAGCAGGAGGGCGAGGAGTCTGGACGTTGGGGAAGACCGAGACGACCACCTGCACCGCCCCTGTACCCGCGGACGTGAAGGAGGAGCCCCAGGAGCGTTGGATCCCCGCGTGGCCGACGAGAAACCCTAGCTCTAGATCGTCTGCCTCGTCGCCGATCGACCGCTCCCCTGCCCGATCCGACGCCACCGACAGCCCCGCGGTGAGCTCTTCTCTCTCCTGGACATGGTCCGCCTCTCTGTAACCCCCTAGCCTCGCCGGACGTTGCGTCGAACGGCCTCCGTGCGTCAGTGCCGGAGCCTGCGCTTCAGGCGCCGTGTAGCGCCCTATCTAGGCCTCGCCCATCTCCCTGACAACAACGCCAGCCCACCGCAGCGGTAGCCGCCACGCCAGACGCCAGTCCGAGTTCGATCCAGCGCCCCGCGCCCTGCGAGCACCGATTTGTCCGCGGAGAAGATCCACAGTGCGGCGACCCCTTTTTGCACTTAACCCCCTGCAGCTCTTTCGGCTAAACCCGCGGTCCGCAGACCCCACCAGTCAGCCGCGCCAGCGTTTTTGCAGAAAAACCCCCGGCCTTTTTCCGTCCGTAACCCGCGCTCCAGCCTCGGCCCTACATGTCAGTCTCATTGCTTGCATTTGGCGTGTGGGTCACAAAGCCCCAGCCCCATGTCATACTCGATTGGCAAAGCGGTGAGTAAAAGCTTTTCTGCGTGTGGCCCCTCTCGTTGACCCACCGTCAGTGTCTAGGGCTAGGACAAGCTGAGTAATAAAATGTTTTCTGTTTCTGTTTTAATTTAAATCTTTTTCAAATTAATTCCAAATTCAAATTTAAATCTGTTTTTAATAACTTTAAAATATAAATCCACATAATGCAAATAATATATGTTTTCAAATAAGAAAAATGTGAGGAATTCAAATATGGCCTTCAAAATATATTTTGAACACTTTATTTTCCAAGTTAATTAAAATTACAATAAAATGCCCTTTTCTTAATTAATTAATAACTTTTGTTTTATAACTCCAAATTTGACAAATAATATGTCTAAAATGATTAGCTCGACGAGACCTTTCTGTTTATGCATTCCTTGTTTTGTTTTGAAGCATGCATCATATAAATATAATGTGTACAACAACTAATATGAGGGTAAAATGGGGCCAAAACCCAATAAAATGATTCATTCTTGTATTCCACACCTCACCCATGCCATGCTACTTTATTGCCATGCAAATTGTGCATCATTCATCATGGCATGATTGTTTGCTTGTCGCATTTTATTTATATGCTTGCGCACTTTATTTATGTTGGCTCTTGTTTGTTTGGTTCTTCTTCGAATAGGCTATTTGACGGGGGATATATCAAGAGAACCAGGAGCACTACCCAGATCCTTCTCTCGCTTCAACTGAGCTGCCAGGCAAGCACTACCACATGCTTGCATACATATAGTACCTATTGCTTCTATCTTATTCTTGCATCATTGAGTCGCGATTGCATTAATCTGAATCCCAAGTATTGCATAGCCTTTACTTTTAAACCCCACCGAAGCTTGTTCCTCCATCCCATGAGCCATTACTACAGGAGTTGTTTGAGCCATGCGAGTCGTAGAACAGCATGTGTAGGGTATGTGAGTGTCTGATGGATAATGAGGTACCTAAACAACTTAACCTGAGTAGTAATGGGATAACTAATGAAAGTGGCATCGGTGAGCCATATTCGCTATTTGGTTTTTCAGGCTCACTTGTGTCCGTGGGACCCAGTACTTGATTCTGTTCCTTGAATATTCGCTATCCACATCCGGAGGCTTATGACCCTCCACAGGCGAGCTTGATTCATTCTTATTTCTTGGGGCCACAAACTAGTTTGAGGTTTTATTTACTATCCTGTACTTATGCCATGCTTCTTGCTTTATTTAAATTGTGCGAGTCTTGCATTTATCTTTGTTTAGGAAGCGGAGTGTTTTTGAGTATCGACAAGCCCAGTCACATTTTTGGGTTCCCAGTCGTTTACAGCCATTGGCGCAAACCTTGAGTCCGTCTCGGAGTCGGCCAACTTCGTCGCGGGTAGCTTAATGGGGTGGCCCCCTGAAATATTTCTGAATCCTGTGATCGCTTTGTCGTGACTGCCTCGTTGGGTTTTGATTTGGTTTTTCCGAGGTTGATCGAGTGTGTGTTGCTATTTGTGCACCCCTGCAGGGTAAAACTTTCTGAAAGCCGTGTCCGCGGTTATGGACGACTTGGAGCACAGTTTCTCGATCATAGACAAGAATAACTAAAGTACCGCTTTTAATTTGACTAAGTACCTGACTAGTAAATAGTGCAACACTCATGGAATGGATAATAAAACTGCCAACGGATGGGGGGTTGTTCGTCCGCTTCCTCGTCGGTAAGCGAGGAGGAGGATGGATCTGTGGATATTACCGTTATAACTGTTATAACTGTTGTTATTAATTCACGGACATCCGTCTATCTCTGGTTAGGCGGATGGTTAGCGAGTATCTATAGAATTGTTAGGGTTTATCTTTTGCTGCAATTGCGTCACCCCAGGTTGTGTCCCCTTTAGAGGCATAAAGACTTGCTGAGTACCCCTAGGGTCTCACACGATAAATTGTTTGATTCAGATGAACAGGTAAACTCGCAAGATGGATACTGGGTGGAAGAGACGGACGATGTGGGCAACGATCATTCGGTGTAGAGATTCCGGGAACAGGGATCCGTGAGATCTGTGGGCGGGATGTGCTTATTTATGGGGCATCTTATGCCAATTTGCTTCTTATCCGTACTCGGATTTTGTCTTCCGCTTCCGCTTGATACTCTGATGTTTGATGTATGAGGAGATATCCTAAACTATTATATCTATCTAGGATATTTGGATCTTGCCGTATGGCGTTGCTATATTTCCTTTCTTTTTAGATGGAATGGCTCTGATGTACTATTGTATGGTGGCTTGCATACATACTCATTTGTGTATGTAGTTGATCCCTTCGCCGATTAAATGCCGTTCTTGTCCCGATGGTTGGAAATGGTTGGGACGGCCAAAAGGTCTACCTGTGAGTGGCATTTGGGCCCCACCGTACTATTTCAACCATTTATGCTCATCCAGGCTTGTAACTAGGAGCGTAATTCACCGAGGTAGTTACACCATTCCATAACAATGGGGTGGTACACTTTCTTCCGTAGATAAACTCAAATGGTGCCATCTCAATGCTGGCTTGATAGCTGTTGTTATAAGAAAATTCTGCATAAGGCAGACTTTCATCCCAACTGGCTCCATAGTCTAGGGCACATGCCCTCAACATGTCTTCAAGAATTTGATTAGTCCTTTCGGTTTGTCCATCGGTTTGAGGATGAAAGCGATCTGAATTCCAACCTCGTTCCCAATGACTCATGTAACTGTCTCCAAAAATGGGAAGTGAATTGAGTTCCCCTATCAGACACAATACTCTTGGGCACTCCATGCAGACATACAATTCTACTCATGTAGATTTTGGCTAACTTAGCACTTTATAGGTTGTCTTCACGGGTATGAAATGAGCCACTTTAGTTAGGCGATCCAATACTACCCAAATAGAATCGTATCCTGACCGGGTCCTTGGTAATCCGGTAATGAAATCCATACCAATCTTGTCCCACTTCCAATCAGGAATAGGTAGTGGTTGAAGCAAACCTGCTGGTTTCTGATGTTCCGCTTTCACTCTACTGCACACATCACACAAAGCAATATGTTCGGTGATGTCCTTCTTGAGATTATTCCACCAGAATCTTTCTTTCATGTCCATGTACATTTTGGTGTTACCCGGATGAATGGAATACAGTGAGTTGTGTGCTTCCTACAAAATCAGTTTCCGCAGCTCCGGATCTTGTGGAACACAGATACGTTTCCCATGCCATAAAGTACCCTGTTCGTCTTCATGGAACCCTTTGGCTTTTCCTTTGCCAATCTTTTCTTTAATCTCTTCAATTTCCTTATCAATCTTCTGGGCTTCTTTGATCTTGTCCAACAAAGTGGGTTGAACATCCAAAGACATGATATATCCTTCAGGCACAATTTCCAATCCGAGTTTTCTGAATTGGGCACACAAATCATCCGGCAATTCTCCTTTGGTAAGGCCATTCACAAAAACCTTACGACTTAGATAATCTTCTACAACATTTGCTTTACTGGGGTGGTATTGCAAACTTAAGTCATAGTCCTTGATAAGTTCTAGCCATCTTCTTTGTCTCATATTAATTTCCTTCTGGGTGAAGATATACTTCAAACTTTTGTGATCTGTGAACACTTCTGGCGCTTTCCCAAAAGATAGTGTCTCCATGTTTTGAGTGCATGGACAACAGAGGCTAACTCTAAATCATGAGTAGGATAGTTCACTTCATGAGTTTTAAGTTGTCTCGAGGCATACGCCACAACTTTTCCTTCTTGCATAAGTACTGCACCCAAACCCTGATGAGATGCATCACAATATACTTGGAAATCTTTTTCCAAATCTGGCAGACACAAGACTGGTGTTGTCACAAGTCTCTTCTTCAATTCCTGAAAGCTGAGTTCACAACCTTCCGTCCAAGCAAATTTCTTGTCTTCCTTTAGCAATTCAGTCATAGGCTTAGCTACCTTGGAGAAATTTTCAATGAACCTTCTGTAGTAACCTGCTAAGCCAAGGAAACTACGAACTTCCTTTACTGACTTGGGAGATTCCCATTCCGTTACAACTGAAACTTTAGCAGGATCAACTGCTACACCATCCTTTGTCATAACATGTCCAAGAAATCCAACTTCATTCAACCAGAATTCACACTTGATGAATTTGGCATAAAGTTTATGCTCTCTTAACTTCTCTAGTATCAAACGCAAATGTCCTTCATGCTCTTCTTTGCTCTTGGAGTAGACTAAAATGTCATCGATGAAGACGACAACAAACTTGTCAAGGAATTCCATGAACACCTTGTTCATCATATTCATGAAGTATGCTGGAGCATTGGTCAAACCAAAAGGCATTACGGTATACTCATACAATCCATACCTTGTAGTGAACGCTGTCTTAGGTATGTCTTGTTCTCTTATCTTGAGTTGAAAATAGCCTGACCGGAGATCAATCTTTGAGAACACACAAGCTCCTTCTAGCTGATCAAACAAGTCATTGATTCTAGGCAAAGGGTATTTGTTCTTGATAGTTACCTCGTTGAGTGAACGGTAATCTATGCATAACCTTTGACTTCTATCTTTCTTCTCCACGAACAGAACTGGGGCTCCCCAAGATGAAGAACTTGGTTGAATAAATCCTTTCTGCAACTGTTCTCCAAGTTGTTTCTTGAGTTCTTTCAGTTCATCAACTGACATCTTATACGGTCTCTTTGCTATTGGTCCAGACCCTGGTACCAAATCTATAAGAAACTCCACATCTCTATTTGGTGGCATTCCCGGCAATTCTTCCAGAAACACATCCGGATACTCACTCACAATTGGCACACTGTCTATGCTAACCCCCTTAAGAGAATTTAGCATACTCCTTCTTGCTTCAAAGTTGGTCTTGAATCTGATCCTTTTATTTTCTGGAGTTGTGAGTGAGACAGTATGGTTGGCACAATCTATCACTCCCTTGTGCTTAGTCATCCAGTCCATTCCCAAAATGACATCCAATCCTTGGGAGTTTAGAATTATTAGGTTAACGGGAAACTTATACTTCCCAAACTCTATGACTAGATCATGACATCCTGAATTCACTATCATTTCTCCACCAGGAGAACTTACTTTTATAGGACACCCAATAGTTTCTACTGGCAGTTCATTTCTTTCAACAAATGCTCTTGATATGACTGAATGAGATGCACCAGTATCAAAGAGAACAAATGCTGGAACAGAATTGAGTTTGAACTTACTAGCCACAACATCAGGCTCCTCATAGATTTCCTCCACATTGATGTGGTTCACCTGTCCCTTCTGAAAAGGGTTAGGCTTGTTGGGTCCTTCAACTTTATTTTCTGGGCATTCATTTGCATAATGCCCCATCTTCTTGCACTTGAAGCATTCAACCTGACTAATGTCCTTCTTGACAGGCTGGCTTCCACTTCCACTTCCATTACCACTGTGGTGGCTCTTGTATCCACCCTTGTGGTTCTTGTACTTGTCATTATCATGACTGCGGTGATGCTTGTTGTCATGACGGTTGTGGTTGTGGTGCTTGTTGAATTTCCCATGCTTGTGGGATCCTGAGCTTCCACTATCATCATAATGGGAACGTTTGTGAGACGATCCCGAGCTGTGCTTGTCTGAGTGCTTTCTCTTCCTGCTCTCAACTTGCTTCATTTTGTTCTCCAAAATAGCAGCCTTATCACAAAGAGACTGGTATGTGGGAACATATGCTACAACCAGCTGCAGGTTCAGCTCATCATTCAAGCCTTCAAGAAATTTTTCCTTTCTCTTAGCATCGGTGTCAACTTCATCCGGTGCATAACACGCCAGATTGTTGAACTCCTCAATATATTTAGCCACACTGCAGTGGCGCTGTTTCAGATTATGGAACTCTTTCTTTTTTAGACTCATCACTCCAGATGAGATATGAGCAGTGCGAAAGCCATCCTCAAAGATAGCCCATGTCACATATTCTATGGGAGTGGTGATCTGGAAGTTATCCCACCAAGTGGTGGCTGGTCCTTCCAGCAAATGTGCTGCAAATCTGACTTTTTCTGCATCAGTACAGCCCACGGTTACCAGGTCCTTGTTCACAGAGCGTAGCCAATCATTGGCCACCATGGGATCAGTCGTTCCTGAGAACTTTGCTGGCCTCAATCTCAAGAACCTGGTAAGCATATCAAAACCCGGTGGGTTGTTGTTGTTGTTGTTATTGTTGTTGTTGTTATTGTTGTTGTTTTGGTTCTGGATGAACGTCGTCATCATCTGCATCTGCTGAGTTTGAGAGGTCATCATTTGCTGCATTTCTGGACTGATGTTGTTGTTGTTGTTGGGGTTGGGGTTTGCACGACGGGGAGGCATCTGTGGTTTGTTCAATAGAGATAAGAATGAGATACCCATAGATGCTTTCATACACATTACATCACATAAGCAAACACAAAGCATGCAACACAATGATAAAGATTCAACAACAAGACAACAAGTTCGCAAAGTAAAAAACACAAGTAGCAAGCCATCCACATGTCGGATGGTCAAATAACAAGTTCTCAAGCAACAAGTATGATAATAAATGATAAATGAGTAGTCAAATCTACTCCTCGGCATCAACCTCCTCCTCGACAAAGGTAAGACCTGCGTTCTCCATTGCGGTCTTGTATTCCTCGACACTAGTGGTCAAGGTCTCTATCTTGGCTTTGAGAGCCCTCTTCTGAGAACGAAGCCTCTCAATCACCGTCTGCTGATGCTCGAGCTCGAAGTCCTTGGACTGTAGTTCTTCAGTCATGTCCCGGATCTTCTTGTTTCTATCTTGGACTCGCTTCTCCTGACTCTTGAACTTCCTGTCCTGGCTCTCAAACTTCGCCTCCATCTCCTTGACTATCTCATCTTGCTCCGCGAAGAGCTTGTCCTTCTCGCGAAGCTGCACCTGGAGTTCGTCATTGTTGAGCATGACGTTGGTCCTATCAGTGTCCACATGCCTAATGAGAGACTCTAAGTCCTGAAGGTATAGACGAATCGGCTCTACTGTGTCCCTCGAATCGTCTTCGAAGTCAATGGACTCTCCTTCCTCATCACGTCTACCAAATACGTGGAAGTGAGTACCTCTAACCTGTCGGGAGTGTCTCCCTAGCAGACGTCCTATCAGATCCTGCATGACTACTTCAAGGCCTCTCTCCTTGTCATCATGCATGAGCTTGAAGACGATGGCCTCCGTGGTAGGCTCTGTCTGGCGTCCGGGCTGGTTGACCTTGAAGCCCCAGAGGTCCTTCCTCTCAAACTTGGTGAGGGGAAGCACCATGATGGTAGGAAGAGGAAGATTGAGCAAAGTAGTAAGCTCAACAATACGAGGACCAAAGCGAGTAACCTGGAACTCCTCAACAGTGCTGATGGTAACAGTAGGCATCTATTTATAAGATAGAAAAGTTAGAACAACACAATTCAAGATAAAACAAAGACAAAACATCACATACATATCCTTGGAAATCAAAACACACAAGTCATGGCATACATGGATCCATTACAACAACCAAGGTCCAACTTATTTTAAAGTCACATTTTGGAAAATAAGGTGATAAGTGGTGGTCCAACTAACGTAGTACGTTTACAATCCTATCTCACTGGACCTGTTGGCTAACACAATGTTTCTAGAAGCAATCAGCCTATCCTGCTCACATGACTCCATCACTAAGTCTATAATGTCTCCTCTTAAGGTTTGGTTGGTAGCTTCCAACTCTTGGGTATGTTTCTTCTCTTCCCTTAGATCATTTTGGAGGTTGAGCATTCTGCACTTGACTCTATCACCAAGTTCTTTGATGGTCTTCCAAGCTGCATCCCTTGCCGATTCAAAGAATGTAGTGTGCACCACTGAATTGGTGAACATGCAGAATCCTTTTTCCTGACGGTTGTCTTCCTTGTTTTTATACAAGTGAAGTTGCAGCCACCAGTATTCCACTCCTTCATCCATCACAGGAAAACCCTTATACACAGCTGCACCTTGTATCTCTAATGCAACCATGAGGTCCTTGAGAGCCTTGGGGAATTCTGTCTCACACTCCAAAGTCATTGTCATGAGTGGTCCCTTCCTTACGGCTTCCTTGATGGAGTTCATATACAAATAGAGATGAGAAAGAAGATTAGAAAAGTTTACGAGAAGATTAGACAAGTGTAGAAGTTGAATTTTTTTTCCTTAGTGGTTTCCAATCCTAGGGTCATAATCCTACGGGCAACACAATGCTCTGATACCATCTGTAAGATCCCTCCTTTATAAAGGAAAAGGATCCCTGTGATTGCAATGCTAGTCCCTGGATCATTGCTAGCATCCATAGTTTAAGATGAAGTACACAGATACAAAGGTCTTTATTACAGCCATTCTAGAGATAAACATAGTCTTTACAACTCCAAGGCCACAGGCCGTACAAGAGTTTGAATAAGTAAATAAATAAAAGTCTTCATCTTCATGTGCCACAGGCAAACATGTTGAGTGTAGACTCATGACACCTAATCCTCATCAGAGTAACCTGCAACATCACAAGTTACAGCCACAGTGGGTCAATACTTTGGAATAGTATTGGCAAGTGATACCTTAGTAAAATTTTAAGTGGACTAGATACTATATGCAATTTGGCTAAGTGTAGCTTGGGTTGCTTTGCTCAAAATAGATTTTTCCTATTAGTTGAAATCACTAAGTTTTTCTTTGTCAAAACTTTTCCCAAGGAACCACCAATAGACATTGAGGTCCTTCACCCTTGTTCACCCACAAATTTTTACTTAGAAATTGGGATGAGGAGATTCTTGATAGCTTCCATGTCTTGATGCTCAAGTTGTCCATTACCATGGACTTGGCTAAGTACTTAGATTTTCCATCTGCAGAGGTTGTGCACTTTCCCCACTAGACTTGGTTTCACCAAGACAGGACCTTTCAGAAGCCTTCCCTTAGACCGAATGGACGCGTTCCAACCTATCATCCCACTACCACCATCTGTCCAAATGGCTAAGTTCTAGCAACCTAAGTGATCCAGGCAGAGCCCATATTGCCAAGTGGCTGCACTAGAAGCTTCTTAACACTTGGCCTCTAAAATCTCTTTGTTCCTGGGTTGCTTACCACAAGTGAGATACACAAGGTAAACCATAGAAATGGGCCTTGTGTAACCACTCAACATAAACCAAACCTTCCATTCCACCCAGGTGTTTCATTAACTTAGTTGTTTTATTAGGCAAAACACAAGTCCAAAGACTTAGAAATATTTTCATCATAGCATGTATATAATTATCCAACCCTTGGTTGCTACTAGCTAGGCTAAGCATGGCATAGATAGTAACTTAACTTAGAGATCCCCTAGCAATTCTATTACTACTAGGATTTCCCAACATGGCATATAAGCAAAATAATAACATGCAAGACTTAGCAAAATATTTCTAATGCTTAGTATAAAACATGGGATAGAAATATTCATGAAGTACCACTTGCCTTGGTAGTTTGGAGAGTAGCACTCCTCACATTCACAATCACTAGCACCAAAATCTACACAAAGCATCATAGCCACAATCACATACCAAACATATACAAAAAAAATATATGCATGCATGCAAAATGATATGTGATGGGTTTTAAAACTCAACAAAGCAAGTATTCAGTACTGAATCAAAAACAAGTTAAAAACTTGCCAAACAACCATTATTTAAACCCTAAATCATTTCCTAAACATTTCATAAACTCTAATTAGTCCTACACAAGTTTCTGCAAATAAAACCTTTTTAACAGAAGCAAATTAAACACATTGCATAATTAGAAAGAGCTTGCTCTCCTGATTCCAACGATATAAAAGTTGTCAAATTCTAACGTGGGGATCAAAAGTTATAGCCAAAACAAATTTGAACATAAATCAGATTAAAATCCTGTTTTAAATCTAAACTCCAGCCACGCGTCGTGTTCTAATTGGTGCGTACCGCTTCGCACCGGATCACGCTCGGCTACCGTTGGATGTAACTTAACCTGCACGGCTCAGATCTATTCGTAACGGTTCGTTAAGTGAACTAATCCTACGCGCTGGATCTAGATCTGACGGCTACGAATCAATCGACCAAAACTGAGCGGCGCTAGCGGCGGCTACTGGCGTCGGCGAGCTCTGCCTATGGCGGCGTGGCGCTACAGGTCGTCCTAGGGTCGTCGGAGGGGCTTACCAGAACCGTGGTGACGTGCTGATGCTCAACCTGGCGGCGGCTTGGCAAGGGGCGCACGGAGTGGGCTGCTAGAGCTCGTCGGAGTTGCGGGCGGCGTCGGGTTCGAGTAGACGGCGACGTTGGCAACGCTCCTGGTCTCCCTAGCACAAACAAACGGCACCAGATGATGCACAAGACAGTGGCGAACAACTTCGTGTGGGTCAGCGGTGAAGGGGCGCAAAGGGCTTACGGAATTTGGTCGCCGGAGTCGAGGTTGTCGCCGGGAGCTTGCGGTGTTGAACGGAATCGATGACCTGGGGCAGTACAGGACGAACCAGTGGGGTCAGGAGGTGCGCAAAGAAGCTGCGAAGCGGCTCGTATGAACCAGAGGGGAAGAGGCGCACGAGGCTCACCGGAATCGATCGCCGGAGTGAGCTCTGTCTGTGGCGGTGTGAGGTTGATTGCGGGCAGCCTGGTGGCGGAGAGGTGGAGCTAAGTGAGGGGAAATGGTCGCAGAGAGGTGGGGGTTAAGTAGGCGGAGCAGGGGCGAGAATCTCGCGAGCAATCAACACCAATTAAGCGCATTTGCATCGGGGAAGAAACGGCCACGGCGAGCAGGTCTTCAGCGCGAGATTGACGACGAGCCTGACGTGGCAGTGGGTCTACTTGTCAGCGAATAAAACAGAGAGGGGGTGGGGTCCTGGCGTCAGTCTCTCTGCGGATTCGTCTGCGAGTGAGAAGGAGAGAGGGGGAACCCGGGTGGGCTAAATGGGCCGGTTTCTCTGCTGGGCTAGAATAGCAGCGCCGACCCTTTTCCTTTTCTTTATTCCTTTTCTATTTCTGTTTGCATTTTCAGAAATCATTTTCAAATGGTTTCAAAAGCTATTTGAATTCAAACTTTTTAGGATTTTTGTAGGGTGCAAAATTCATAATTCTGGGCATACAAACATGTGGTCTCTCTGCTCAAGCTTGGTTCTTTTGAATAAACAAAATAAACAGTGCTATAGCACTTGATTTGGAAATGTTTTGAAACCATATTTGTTCTGTGAATTTTTGTCCAAACTCCACATTCAATCCAATCAACAAGGAAGCAAACAAAACTTGGTTTAAAACACTTATGCTCTCAATTGAGGACAGTCATTTGATTTATGTTTGCTCACATAAAATAATAGCACTATGTGCTTCTATTTTCTTGAAAGAGTTTGGAAAATGATCTCAAAATATATATGCATGCATGAATGATATGCAATCTTTGAAATCATGATTTTAGGGATGTTACAACCTCCACCAAGCAAACTTGACGTTTGACTTTTAAAATTGGCGTTTGACTTTCAAACTTGGATTTTATTTCTCTCTCCATATTGTCCAGCCAAGTGACCTAGTACATGATGCAACCATTCCACATTGTCATGACACATTTATGTACCCTTCCCCTTCGGACTGCCGAACCTTCCGGACCCTTCTAGAACATTCCTGGTGAAAACACCGGAATCATTCCCCAACTCCGAAAAAAACTTTCCTTATATGAATCTTATTCTACGGACCATTCCGGATCTCCTCGTGATATCCCGGATCCCATCCGAGACTCCGAACAACATTAGGTCTCTTACTCATCATTCCATAACAACTCAACAACATCGAATCCTTAAGTGTGTCTCCATACGGTTCGTGAATTATGCGGACATGATCGAGACACTTCTCCGATCAATAACCAATAGAGGAATCTGGAAATTCATATGGCTCCCACATATTTCTACGATTACTTTGTGATCGAATGAACCACTTACATACAATACCAATTTCCCTTTGTCTCACGATAGTTTACCTATTCGAGGTTTTGATCGTCGGTATCTCTGCATACCTAGTTCAACCTCGTTACCGATAAGTACTCTTTTCTCGTTCCCGTGGCATGTGATCCCTTGTGAGCCAGTCACATGCTTGCAAGCTAATTGGATGACATTCCACCGAGAGGGCCCAGAGTTTTTCTATCCGTCATATGGATGTACAAATCCCACTCTTTATCCATGTGTCTCAACCCATACTTTCCGAACACTCAATGCCATCTTTATAGGCACCCAGTTACGGTGTGGTGTTTGATGTCATCAAAGCACCCTTCTGGTGATGGTGATTAGCATGATCTCATGGTCGAAGGAATTAGGTTACTATGTATCAGAAAGCTTATAGCAATTGAACTATTAAAATGACTTGATCTTTATGATACGCTTATCTATAGGAGTATGTCCATCATACCATTCTCCTAATGATATGATCTTGTTGTCAACAACATCTCAACGTTCATGATCAGGAAACCATGATCATTTGTTAACCAACAAGATAGTATAATAAAGAGGCTTTACTAGGGACTCTAATTTAGTTTACAAATCACACAAGTATTAATGTTTCCTGTTAATACTGTTATAGCATGAATGTAAACATTTATCATAAACACAAAGATATAATAATAACTACATTTATTATTGCCTCTAGGGCATATCTCCAACAGTCTCCCACTTGCACTAGAGTCAACTAATCTAGATTACATGGTAATACACCGAACACCCATGGCAGTTTGGTGTTGGTCATGTTTTGCCCTCGGGAGAGGTTTAGTCAACGGATCCGCCACATTCAGATCTGTGTGTTCTTTACAAATATTTATGTCACCATCTTGGACATGTTCTCGAATAGCGTGAAAACGTAGCTTGATGTGCTTCAGCTTCTTGTGTGACCTTGGTTCTTGCGCATTGGCTATCGCGCCCATGTTATCACAGTAGATAGACATTGGGTCCAGCGCACTTGGAACCACACCGAGCTCTGTAATGAACTCCTTCATCCATATCGCTTATTGTGAAGCCTCCGATGCAGCTATGTATTCCAATTAAGTTGAAGATATCGCCAAAACGCTTTGCTTTGCACTCCTCCAGCTAAGTGCTGCACCATTCAAAGTAAATATGTATCCAGATTGAGATTTAGAATCATCCGGATCCAACTAGCATCGGTGTAACCATTAGCAACAAGCTGTTCATCACCTCCATAAGAAAGAACCATATCCTTAGTTCTTCTCAAGTACTTAAGGATGTTTTTGACCGCTGTCCAATGATCCACTCCTGGATCACTTTGATATCTGCTAGTCAAACTAACGATATGCAATGTCAGGTCTAGTAAATAGCATGGCATACATTAGAGATCCTATGTCTGAGGCATAGGGAGTCTTACTCATCCTTTCTCTATCTTTTCGTTGCTAGACTTTGAGTTTTACTCAAGGTCGATTAGCAACATGGGCAAGAACCCTTTCTTGCTATCTTCCATTCCAAACCTCTTTAGAACTTTGTCCAAATATGTACTTTGTGACAATGATATTAGGCGTCTCGATCTATCTCTATAAATCTTTATGCCTAATATGTAAGCTGCTTCGCCAAGATCTTTCATTGAAAAACTATTATTCAAATAATCCTTGACACTATTAAGAAGGTCTACATCATTCCCAACCAACAATATGTCATCTACATATAGTATTAAGAATGCTACAGAGCTCCCACTCACTTTCTTGTAAATACAAGCTTCTCCATAAGTTTGTATAAAACCAAAACTTTTGATTACCTTATCAAAACGTTGATTCCAACTTCGGGATGCTTGCTTCAATCCATATATGGACCGTTGAAGTTTGCACACCTTGTTAGCATCTTTAGGATCGACAAAACCTTTGGGTTGCATCATATACAACTCTTCATCAATGTCTCCATTGAGGAACGCCGTTTTGACATCCATCTGCCATATCTCATAATCGTTATATGCAGCGATCGCTAACATAATCCTCACAGACTTTAGCTTCGCTACCGGTGAGAAAGTCTCATCGTAGTCAACTCCTTGAATTTGTCGAAACCCTTTTGCGACAAGTCGAGCTTTATAGACAGTAACATTACCATCAGCATCTGTTTTCTTCTTGAAAATCCATTTGTTCTCGACAGCCTTCCGGCCATCCGGTAAGTCCACCAAAGTCCATACTTGGTTTTCGTACATGGATCCAATCTCGGATTTCATGGGTTCTTGCCATTTATTGGAATCTGGGCACATCATCGCTTCCTCATATGTCACAGGGCCATCGGTGTTGTCCACCAACATGACACTCATAACGGGATCATACCAATCAGGAGTGGTCCGATTTCTCGTCGACCTACGAGGTTCTGTAGTAACTTCAACCGAAGTTTCATGATCAACATCATTGGCCTCCTCTCTTATTGGTGTAGGCGCCACAGGAACTACTTCCGGTGCTGCGCTACTCGCAAGTTCGAGAGAAGGTTCAACAATCTCGTCGAGTTCTACTTTCCTTCCAGTCACTTATTTCGAGAGAAACTCCTTCTCTAGAAAGGATCCATTCTTGGCAACCAATATTTTGCCCTCGGATCTATGATAGAAAGTATACCCAATAGTTTCCTTCGGGTATCCTATGAAGACACATTTTTTCGCTTTGGGTTCAAGCTTGTCCGGCTATAACTTCTTTACATAAGCTTCGCAGCCCCAAACTTTATGGAACGACAATTTAGGTTTCTTCCCAAACCATAATTCATATGGTGTCGTTTCAACGGATTTAGATGGTGCCCTGTTTAAAGTGAATGCGGCTGTTTCTAATGCATAACCCCAAAAATATAGCGGTAAATCTGTAAGTGACATCATAGAACAAACCATATCTAAGAGAGTTCGATTACGACGTTCGGAGACACCAATACGCTGTGGTGTTCCCGGCGGTGTCAATTGTGAAAGTATTCTGCATTTCTTCAAATGCTCGCCAAACTCGTAACTTAGATACTCACCTCCACGATCAGATCGTAGAAACTTAATCTTCTTTTTACGTTGATTCTCTACCTCACTTTGAAATTCCTTAAACTTCTCGAAAGTTTTGGACTTATGTTTCATGAAATAGATATACCCATATCTACTCAAGTCATCCGTGAAGGTAAGAACATAACGATAACCACCGCGCGATGCTATACTCATTGGACCACACACATCGGTATGTATGATTTCCAACAAGTCCGTAGCTCCCTCCATCATGCCAGAAAATGGAGTCTTAGTCATTTTACCCATTAGACATGCTTCGCATCTTTCAAGTGATTCGAAATCAAGTGATTCAAGAAGTCCATCGGAATGGAGTTTCTTCATACGCTTCACTCCAATATGACCAAGACGACAGTGGCACATATAGGTCGAGTTAACGCTCAATTTCAAACGTTTAGCTTCAATGTTATTAATGTGTGTATTACCACAATCGAGATTCAATAATAATAGACCATCTATCAAAGGTGCATGTGCATAAAACATATTACTCATATAAATCGAACAACCATTATTCTCGGACTTAAACAAGTAACCGTCTCGCAATAAACATGATCCAGATATAATGTTCATGCTCAACGTAGTCACCAAAAAACAATTATTTAAGTATAAAACTAATCCCGATGGTAGATGAAGAGGTAGCGTGCCGACCGCGATCACATCAACCTTTGATCCATTTCCAACACGCATCGTCACCTCGTTCTTCGCTAGCTTCCGTTTATTATGCAGCACCTGTTTCGAGTTACAAATATGAGCAACTGAACAAGTATCAAATACCCAGGCACTACTACGAGTACTAGTGAGATACACATCAATAACATATATATCAGATATACCTTTCTTCTTGATGTTGTCGTTCTTCAAATCCACCAAGTACTTTGGGCAATTCCGCTTCCAGTGACCTTCTCCCTTGCAGTAAAAGCACTCAGTATCAGGCTTAGGCCTAGCCTTGGTCTTCTTCGCCGGTGCGGCAACTTTCTTACCACCCTTCTTGAAGTTTCCCTTTTGCTTAGACTTGCCTTTCTTGAATTTGGTGGTCTTATTGACCAACAACACTTGGTGCTCTTTCTTGATCTCCACTTCTGCATATTTCAACATGGAGAAGAGTTCTGGCAACGTCTTGTCCATGTTTTGCATATTGTAGTTCATCACAAAGTTCTTATAACTTGGTGGTAGTGATTGGAGGACACGGTGAATCCCCAAAGAATTAGGAATCACTATACCCAAACTTTGGAGTTTGTTTGCGTGCCCAGACATCTTAAGCACATGCTCACTGACGGAGCTGCCCTCTTCCATCTTGCAGTTAAAGAACTTTTCAGAAGCCTCATAACTCTCAACTGCCACATGAGCCTCAAATATCATTTTGAGTTCACGGACAATATCATGTGGGTCATGGTTCTCAAACCTTTTTTGAAGCTCCGATTCCAAACCATACAAGATAGCACACTGAACTGTGGAGTACTGATTCTTCCAAGTGAGGTAAAAATTCTTTACTTCATCAGTAGCTGCAGGCGGGTCACCATGGGTGCATCGCACATAGGTCAAATTACCAGCATTGAGGACAATCCTCAAATTGCGGAACCAATCCGCGAAGTTTCTTCCATTGTTTTTCAACTTTTATTTCTCTAGGAACGCATTAAAATTGATGGTAGGGGCCGCCATTGATCTACAACATATTTGCAATAGTTTAGACTAAGTTTGTGACAAATTGAGTTCTAATTAATAGTTAAATTAATCTAGGTGAACTCCCACTCAAAACAATATCCCTCACATTGTTTTAGTGATCACACGAACCAAATCTACCACATCAAAACCGATCATCACGAGAGTTGATGTAACTTCAATGGCGAACAATCAACATGTTCATCATATCTACTATATGACTCATGCTTACCTTTCAGTTATCCGTGTTCCGAGACCATGTCTGTACATGCTAGGCTCGTCAAGATCAAACCTTAGCTTCCGCATGAGCAAATCTGGCTTGCTCACGTTGTATACACTCGCATAATCTAACACACCCGATCATCACGTGGTGCTTCGAAACAACGAGCTTTAGCAACGGTGCTTTACTAAGGATGAACACTTTAAAACTTGAAATTTTTGTGCTTGACGGACCATCTTATAATGCTACCGTTGTTAACTAAGCAATACAAGATGCATAAAGGATTAACATCACATGCAATTCATAATATGTGATATGATATGGCCTTTCTTCTTGTGCTTCCGATCTCCATCTTCAAGGACGAACATGATCTCCATCATCATCGGTATGGCGTCAAGGTCAATGGCGCCGTTTCATGGTTGTCGTCCACCAGCTTCAACTATTACAACTACTTTGAATAGACACGCGGGTCTTAACGGAATTTAAAGACAACCATATGGCTCCTGCCGGTTGCCAACTTACAATAAGGAACATTTCATACATCAAATATAATCACAATCATGGCCATATCACATCACAGCATGCCCCTGCAAAACAAAGTTAGATGCCTCTAATTTTCTTTGCATATTTTACGTTGTTTGGGGCTTTCAATAAGTGTCATTCTAACTTACGAACAAGAACCACAACGTTGATGCTTGAACAATAAAGTGCCCGTTGTAAATTGGATCTATACTATGATGGGAGAGACAGGCACCCGCAAAGCCACTTATGCAATACAAGTTGCATGTTGAGCGTGGAGCAAGTCTCATGAACGATGTCATGTAAGGTTAGCCCGGGCCGCTTCATCCCATCATACCGCAAGATGCAAAGTACACAAAAAGCAATTGATAATAAAAGCACCACCGCCCACAATGACCATTGTGTTCTACCCGTGCAACAGATCTACATATAGACACGGCTCTGATACCACTGTAGGGGTTCGTAGCATGGAAAACAAAAATTTTCTACCGCATGCAAACAAACAAGCAAAGATCTATCTACTAGATTGTAGCAACGAGTAAATAGAGGAATTCACCCTCGAAGGTTCCAACGCGGTTAACGAGAGCAGATTCTCGTGGGTGATGTAGTCGTACACTTGCCGATCTTAAGATCGCGTAGACGATCCTTCCGGCGCTGCGTTCCGGCAGCGCTTCCGTAGTCGGTCACACGTTCGATACTCGATGAAGACCTTCCTCTCCCTTGTTCCAGCAGGCAGTGGAGGTCACTCTCCTCGTGATTCCGGCAGCACGACGGCGTGGTGTCGGAAGTAGAGGGGAGATCTCGCAGGGCTTCGCCTTAAGCCGGATCGAGTATGGTGGAGTATGAGAGAGGCCTTGGTGATCTAGGGTTTAGAGGGCACCAAGGGGAGCGCTTGGCCGGCGGCTAGGGTTTGGGGAAACCCCAACTCGCCGAGTTGGAGGTGCCCTAGGCGGCGGCAGCAACACAAGGAGGTGGTGGCGCCGGCGACATGAGGCTAGGGTTTTGGGTGTGTGGGTAAGGGGCAGCCCTACCCCTCCTTATATAGGTGGAGGGTGGCGGCTTGAGAGGTGGGAGTCCTCCTCCAACTCGCCCTCCTTGGCCGGCGGGTAGAGGGAGTGGTACTTCCTCCCCAAGTAGGTTTCCTACTCTCCCTCCACCAAGCAAACTTGGCGTTTGACTTTAAAACTTGGATTTGATTTCTCTCTCCATATTGTCCAGCCAAGTGACCTAGTACATGATGCAACCATTCCACATTTTCATGACACATTCATGTACCCTTCCCCTCCCCAGAGTGCCGGACCTTCCTGACCCTTCTAGAACATTCTTGGTGAAAACAACGGAATCATTCCCCAACTCCGAAACATGACTTTCCTTATATGAATCTTATTCTCCGGACCATTCCGGATCTCCTCATGATATCCCGGATCCCATACGAGACTCCGAACAACATTCGGTCTCTTATTCATCATTCCATAACTACTCAACAACATCGAATCCTTAAGTGTGTCTCCCTACGGTTCGTGAATTATGCGGACATGATCGAGACACTTCTCCGATCAATAACCAATAGAGGAATCTGGAAATTCATATGGCTCCCACATATTTCTAGGATTATTTTGCTATCGAATGAACCACTTACATACGATACCAATTTCCCTTTGTCTCATGATAGTTTACCTATCCGAGGTTTTGATCGTCGGTATCTCTGCATACCTAGTTCAACCTCGTTACCGATAAGTACTCTTTTCTCGTTCTCGTGGCATGTGATCCCTTGTGAGCCAGTCACATGCTTGCAAGATAATTGGATGACATTCCACCGAGAGGGCCTAGAGTATATCTATCCGTCATATGGATGGACAAATCCCACTCTTGATCCATGTGTCTCAACCCATACTTTCCGAACACTCAATGCCATCTTTATAGCCACCCAGTTACGGTGTGGTGTTTGATGTCATCAAAGAATCCTTCCGGTGATGGTGATTAGCATGATCTCATGGTCGAAGGAATTAGGTTACTATGTATCAGAAAGCTTATAGCAATTGAACTATTAAAATGACTTGATCTTTATGCTACGCTTATCTATAGGAGTATGTCCATCATACCATTTCCTAATGATATGATCTTGTTGTCAACAACATCTCAATGTTCATGATCAGGAAACCATGATCATCTATTAACCAACAAGCTAGTATAATAAAGAGGCTTTACTAGGGACTCTAATTTAGTTTACAAATCACACAAGTATTAATGTTTCCTGTTAATACTGTTATAGCATGAATGTAAACATTTATCATAAACACAAAGATATAATAATAACTACATTTATTTTTTTCTCTAGGGCATATCTCCAACAACTTTATCACCGGATTGCCTACTTCTAGTAGGGGAAATGACTCTATTTGGGTCATAGTGGATATATTGTCCAAGGTCGCACATTTCTTACCAGTCAAGACAACTTATCAGAGCTCTAATATAGCGGAGTTGTACATCGCTAGAATCGTCAGTTTGCACGGAGTCCCCAAGAACATCGTTTCAGATCGAGGAACCCAGTTTACCTCGAGATTTTGGAAGAAAGTCCAAGAAGGATTGGGAACCCGACTGGATTTCAGCACAGCATATCACCCTCAGACCGATGGACAAACGGAGCGAGTAAATCAAATACTCGAAGATATGCTGAGAGCATGTGTGCTAGAGTATGGATCTAAATGGGAGGACTGTCTGCCTTTCGCAGAATTTTCGTACAACAACAGTTATCAAGCTAGTTTGCAAATGTCCCCATTTGAATTCATGTATGGAAGAAAGTGTCATACCCCTTTGAATTGGTCGGAAGTAGGAGAGAGTCAGATTTTTGGACCCGATGTCCTATGAGAAGCAAAAGAGAAAGTCCATAAGATCCGTGAGCACCTCAAGACCGCCCAGTCAAGACAGAAGAGTTATACCGACAAGAGACATAGAGACCATGCTTTCAATATCGGAGATTTTGTGTATCTCAAAGTGTCGCCTTTGAAGGGAATGCAGCGTTTCTAGATCAAAGGAAAGTTAGCCCCCAGATATATCGGACCTTTCAAGATTCTGAATCATCGAGGAGAAGTATCGTATCAACTGGAACTGCCAGAGGAGATGTCAGTAGTGCATAATGTGTTCCATATATCACTGCTTCGCAAATGCCTTGAAGTCCCGGAGAAGACTGAAGTTTTCAAGAACATTGATCACCAAACCATAGAGATCAATGATGACCTGACGTATCCCGAAGTACCCATCCGTATTTTGGAGGAAGCTTTCAGAACCACCAGGACCCGGAGCATCAAGTTTCTCAAGATTCAGTGGAGTAACCACACTGAAGAAGAAGCTACCTGGGAACGAAAAGATCACATCAAGATGGAGTTTCCCGATCTTTTTAAATCCTAGTTTTCTTCTTTCTTCTTTTTCATATCTCGGGACGATATTTTGTTTAAGGAGGGAAGGTTTGTAACATCCCAAAATATTGAACAATGATTATCCAATTCCAATCACCAAAATTAGGGTTAACAAAAACTTTTTGTTAATTAAGATCATATGAATGCATGTGTGTATGTGATGATTGTATGAATGCATGAATGGACTTGTGTGATTGATCTAAATAGCAAGGAATGGTTTAAAGATGAAAACAACATCATCTAAAACATTTCCAAGCAGAAACAAATTAAGAGAAAATCAAAAACAAATCAAATAAGCAAATGGTCATTTTTGCCAATCTTGCTCACTAGGCCACTATAGTGAGCAGTAATTTTGGCCTAATTTGTTCCCTATCTAGCTCACACTACACCCTCAGTAGATCATCTAACTTGTTTAAGCCACTCTAGATCACTGTAAACCAGACCATGCCATCAATGGCAAGCATGGCGAGAGCACCCTTGCCACCCCAATGTTGCCAGCCAGCTAGGAGAAGCTCTAGCCTCGCCAACCTTGTTTGGGACACTCACCACCGTCCACCGCCACCCCCTGTCCAAAACTCGAGCGCAGCCAGCCCCTGGACCACACAGCCCGAGCATGCCCAGCTTCTCTGTGAGCATGTCGAGAGCGCACCAGAGCACCACCCGCGACACACGCCCACAGACCGCGCGCCGCCCTCGCCGCGTGCAAGAAGGATCAACACCACCCAGGAACACCACAGACACGCCTATTCGTCGCTGCACGATCAGGAGAGCCCGTGCGCCCTTAAATTAGCCATCAGACCCGCCCAGAGCGCCGCAATGTTCTGACCGTCTCACACCGCCCCACGCCACGTGACCTTTCCATTGAGCTTCGACAGGGAACACATCACCATCCCCAACCTTTGACCATGCCAGTAGCTCACTGTGACGACGATCACGACGAGCTCCGCCTGCGCCCTTTGGTATCCTTCTGGCACTATAAATAGAGGCCACCCCCGTTCGAACTCAGCACACCATCTCACTTGTAACATCCCAATTTCAGCAACCCTGAATTGTTGTCCAAAAGGCAAAATCAGGGGAACAAAAACTTTTTCTTGTTACATGGGCAATGTTTGTTTACTTGTTTGCTTGTGTTCTTGCAATTTCTTGTGCATTAGGAGCTATACTTCTTATCTCAACACTAGTTGACAAAAGCTATTTTACAAAAGAGATGTCTTGGATCATCTTTCATATTCTCAAAGGTTCTGGCATTTCAAAACCTGATCCAAGATGACTTTGAAAAAACAAAAATATTTTAATAGTTCTATTGACAAAACTATGGAGAACTAAACTATAATCTCTTTATGTTTTAAAGACAGAACTCTCAACTACTCTTACCCCTAGGTTTTTCCAAAACCTCTATTCAAAACCACTCCATTCCAATCTTGGTAGAAATACCAAGAGGTACTTATCTTACTTCAAAACATAACCAATTCAAAATACCCATCCCTACCTCAAGATAGGCTTGATGGTAACTTTAGTAGTGGTGGATACGTTTGATAGGATGAATTGCCTTGATCTGCTGTCTCATGAATTTCCTCAATCTGCTGATTTCATTGTTTGCTTAGGAACTAGAGTGAGCTAATCTAGTAGCTCATCCCTTAGGACCCAATCTATGCTTGTGATCATCAATCTCATATCAAGCATCCAAGTCTGGATCTATCCTAAGCCACTAAGGTGATCATCTCCCCTCCTAATCAGATCAATCCAGGGATAATCCCTTCTAATAGTTCCAACTCCGTGAAGACCCCATCTAAGCATGGATCCTATCTACTTAGTTAACACTTCGACATCATCTCCTTGATCACAAGTTTGGAACTTAGCATCCTCTCGAAATCATCTACCCTTGCACTCTAGTCTAAAACCCTAAATCTACCAAAATGGCTAAGTCTGGATTTCTTATCTAGATTCAGTTTTTGGAGCCCTACCCTTTCCAACCTCTGTGCATTATTGAGAATGCACTTGAACTATATTGTAGTAAATCTTTAGTACTACCAAGTCCCACTCTTTCCCTTGACTAAGCCATTGTAATTCCCACTCATCTTTGATGGTTTTGTAGGCAAGATAATAATCCTTTCTGCCAATCTTATCATCTTGCCTACTTTGGCAGAAGCTCACATCTATGTGCCACCTCCCCTTGACCAACTCCTTGCATTATTGTGATCTAGTAAGCATGGCCTATCAAAACCCACTACACTTGTTCACATCGGAACCTGGTGCTTCCTAAACCCACATGGTTTAGAAGGCTACCTGGTGTACCTGTTATGGCAGCCTTGTTTTCAACAAAGTTTGCAATCTCACCATGATCACCTCAAATCCAAACAAGCCCAACTCTTGATTCCATGATCATATATATGACATGGTCTATCCATCCATATACCCCTTGTACCAAGGTGAGATCTGAGTTCCCTAATCCAACCCTGTTTAGGTGGCATCAGAATAACTAAACCCTAGATCCTCCCCGAATCTAGTCTCCACCCTTTCCACCACTTTCCTCCAAAACCAAGGATGATCTTGATTCCTACATAAAGTTTACATCATCCACCTTGAATCTAAGCATCCCCAAATAATTCTCCCAATTATTTGGATTATTAAACCATTTAATTTCCTTTATCTACCAAATTCTTAAAATCCTTATCTATAAAGGCAAGTTTGATTTTTATCCAAATCACTTAGCCAACCCAAGGAATAATTGAATGCTATATATCATAACCTATCTTCCAAACAAAAAAATAAATATTTTTGAGATTCTTAGTTATTTTTTCTGCCCTTTTTCTTAATTGGCAGAAACAACAAATAATTCATTAAAAATACTTTTCAATGTCAATAAATTCCAAATAAATTCTCGAAGGTGTAAAATGGTATTCAACACCATTTCACACCAAAAACCAACCTTGTATAATGTAAAAATATTACATTAGCTTTCATAATCTATTTCTGCACTATTTGAATAAATGAGATTAAGTGGACTTATAACCTTTGGAAAAATCCCAAATAATTCCTGGGGTTATGGAATGACTCTACACCACACACCAGTACCATTGGCACACTTTGGCAAATGCAATTTATTCAACTTCCTTCACAAGCCTCCATTTGAGCAACATTTTACAAAACCATCAAGCTTGAGTTAAATCAAAGTCAAACCTCATCAAAGCTTGCCAAGTAAGACTCCCAAGAAGCATCACTCCCTTCTGGTCAAAGAACATTGTAGCATGCCCCACCTCTTTGTCCCACATGGTTGTTTGAGGAGGGGATACAAAGGCAAGGTCATGTCATACCTTTTCTTTTCTCATTACATCAGCTCCTCTCACCTCTCTGTCCCCTAGCACGAATAGAACCCTCTCTCTCTCACCTCCCCACCGCCCCTATGGCCCCATTGGCTGAGCACCTCCCTCCCTCCAAGCTTTCCCCATGGACTATGTCCATCATACACCCTCCTCTCTCACTTTATAAGGCCAGAGGCCCTTGCCTCCCTCCTCTCTGCCTTCATTTCTCCCCTCAGGCCACCACCTACTCTCCCACGAGCTCTCCTTCTCCCCCTCTGCCCTCCCATGACAAGAAAATGGAAGAAACCTCCCTCTTGGTTTTCATCAAAGGAGGGACGCCTGCTCTCATGCTCGACCTCCCTGGCTCCTTTGCCTCTTCTAGATCTATTGCCTAACCTCTAACCCCCCTTCTACTACCTCTCTTTGGAAGCAGGACGGCAGGAGCTGCCACCACCGCTGCATGCCCGAGAGGAGCTCCCTCCCGACGAGTATGAGCCTCTCGATCCTTTGTAGCAGCACAAAAGATCTGGCGATGGCCTCTAGCATCCCCTGCTCCACTCAGGCCTCTCAGAGATTGACATGCACGACCCCGAGCAAGCTCCTGCGAGCCCCGAAGGAAGCCTCGCTAGCACGGATGCGCACGACCCCTCGGACGTCAAGCCCTAGCTTTCCGCCCACCGCTGAGGTCGCCGGCGAGTCCTGTGTCACCTCCGCCACCTCCCCGTCGCTGACGAGCTCCGGTAAGCCCGAACCCCCCACTGTCGGCTAGGGTTTGCCCCTCTATTTCTCTCTGCTTGAGGAAGGAGAGGCGCCGGGGACGTCGATCTCGACTTAATCGAACGACCACAGTCACCCCTTACCCCTTCGGCCCCCAGCTCCACTGACAACTGGGCCCTGCGGTGAGGCTTTAAACCCAGGAATCCCGCCTGCCCGCAAAGCCTGCATTGGACCGGCCCAATATGCTGGCCAGATCTGTTGCTTGCGCGGCCCACACTCCCCTTGTCCTTTTTTCGTTTTAAAATTACATTTTCTAGATCCGAAACTTTGCCCTGATGGTTTAAATCCAGATGAAAATGAATAATATGTAGATCCACAAAGATATAAATTTTTATATAAACCATGTTGTTTACCTAAACATGCAGTACAAAATTCGGACCTTAATAATGTTTACTTTAATTGTAATAAATCTTTTACCAAAAGATACCCTTTCCACAAATAAATTTCTCCAGAGAGTTGTATTCACCCAAATGACCTAAACCCAATTTGTACTGGAAGATATGGCCCATACCTTTCAAGTCCCACTGGCCCTACCTAAAACCTCTTCTCAGATTAACTATAGCAAAAATAACTAAAATAGAACCTTTCTGACTTTAGGAATTTCCCAAGGTCAAACAAGGTTTGGACCTAATTCTAACTCTCACTAGACACACATAACCATATCTTCCAAAATCCATAAGCTTATAATTTTATGAGTCTCTGTTAAATATTGGTGAATTAAACTTTTCTGTGCATGGGTTATTCACTAACAAAATCTCCCCAGTAGCTCTGTAACTCCAAAAATGTTGATTCAAATTTCTACGGCAAGGTATTTTCATCACCTAACATGTGTCCTTGGAATCAACTAAAAAGATTATGTACTTTAAATCCTATGAAAAAGATAAATCCTGTCCAATACTGCCTTTGGGAATTTCTCAAGGGCATTCTGGTAAGTATTTTGAGGTGATTCCAACTCCTCTTGATTAAGTGCATCAAATAATACCTAATAACCCAAGGAAATAATTTTTGGAGCTCCATATAGGTTCTAGTGAATTATTTCCTAAAACTAGGGTTTTATCCACCATAAAATCCATTATAAATCAAGGAAAATTCATAAAATAGTGAAACCACTTTTGTTGGCTTCATTTTATCAATACCTATCTGATGGTATCATTTTTACACCATGGTATCATACAAATCAAGTCCTTGGTCAAAAACCCTTTCTTAGGTAACTCCTAAACTATAAATAAAAAGGGATCCTTTCCCTAATGTCTCCAAATCTTCTCCCAATCCCAATCAAATCATACCTCAAACACCCTACTGGTGAATATCCTGTAATTATCCTTTTCTTTCTATAGGGTTGATGTTTGTATGCCTTGTACTGAATGTGGTATTGCTTGTTTGCATGAATGCTCGATAACGGCGATAGTTGCGTTTCTGTGACACCGAAAAGAAGGAAGCATCGGATTTCTCTTATTATTAATTGTATTGGTATTATGGTTTTCTAAGGAAGACACGGGACATCTCTCTGGTCATAGGAAATCCACCTTCTTGCTCATTTGCCTTGTCCTATTATTTTATCTATGCATGTCTTATCTACTCATTTATGCAAATTGCATTCTTTTACTATACTATGTTTTATATATGGGAAATGTTTGGCTCCTCCAAATATTTACCCCTCCGTACCATTAGGTACAACCCACTCTTATGATACCTACCTGCCCCAAGTATGATAGATGATGTTTAACACCATAACCTCTTAGAGACCCTGTTTTAGCCTAAGCAGAAGTGTAGGATGGGAAGACCCCGGGAAAAGACTTACAAATTTTTTTTATGAGAAAACCTTGGTGAGGCCTGGCCTATCAAGTGGTTTGGAAAATAAGAAGGTTTTTGTTTTAGAAAATGATGGAGGAAAAACGTTTACGAAAACAACCGGGCTGGCCATTTTTGAAGCAAGCGGAATTAACCCATGCAACCACATTACTCTAGAATGGGACGGGGCTGGGCTGGAAGTTTGTCTAATCCGGTATAGGTGTCTCAAAATACTACAGGGAAGAACAAATTCCAGGAGGCTGGGTTTTCCCCTGTGAAGGCCCATGTAAGACATCGGTCTAGGGTTGGTAAATACCGTCTAAATGGCGGCCATACGATACTATGATCCCATCATTGAAAGCGCACACCCTGCAAGGTACTAAACGCGCTCCGGTTGGCTTGTGACTATATAGGGCATCCGCGGTTTTGAGGGGATTAACCTCACAGGGTAGGCACTTGTATCGGAGAGGGAATTAGGAAGGTCTTGACCAGTTATTCAAGCCACTATCAGTGTAGATCAGGTACGGGTAATCGGATGGTGTGGGTAAAGTGTACAACCTCTGCAAAGTGTAAATCTATTCGAATAGCTGAGTCCTTGGTCATGGACGGTTGTTCTGGCGGCTGTACAGCAGTGATGGTTTTGTTTTAAAAAGGATTTCGGAAAGCAATGGCTCGAAAATGTTTTGACCATGGGATGGTCGGGAAAATGGAGGAAGGAGTTTGGTCATGAGATGACCGGAAGGAGAAGCAAATGGGTGACCCAATCCTAGTGTTTTTCGTAAAACTTTTCAAAAAGGTTTCCAAATTGCTTTACAAAAGTTTTTCAACAAAGATATAGAGACATGCTCTATCTACAAGAGAAACTAGTTTATAAAAGAACCTCTCTTGGAGCCCTCCTACCACAGCCATACTGCATATCTTTTACTTATTGTCATCTTAAGGTGGTTTGCGAGTACATTCAAATACTCACCGGCATTGTCCCTAGCTATTTACTTGGCCAGATTGGAGATGTTAAGGAGAAACGAAGGTGTTGACGTCTATGCAAGCTAGGCCGTCTTCCCAGTCAGTTGCCGTAGGTTAAGGCACGGGCTCTGCGATGAAGACTTCCTCTACTTGTGTTGTAATCGACATAATGGCCCCTTTGTAAGTTTTTGTATTCGTTACTTTATGGATGATGTAATGATTCTAGTCGGTTATGCTCACAGCTCACTGATCATGGGAACGTGAATTGTATGCATAACGGGTATTCTCGGACCGTAAATCTGGGGTGCCACATCACTCCCCTCTCTCTCAGAAGCACCCCACCTCACCCCTGGAGCAAGGCGAGCAGCACACCGCCAGAATTTGGCCGGAGTCTGCCACAGAGGAGGAAGAAGGGAGCCAGCGATTGGAGCCGCCCTTGGAGAAGCCACAGGTACCAGGAGGTTCGCCGTCGTCGACTTCGTCATTCTCCCATGTCGCCGACCCTCGTCTAAGCCTCGGTGAGCCCCCGTAGACCCCCACTAGCCGCGCTAGGGTTCTGTCTCGTCGGCGTTGCCCGACGGAGACGATAGGTCTCAGTCGTTCGATTAGAATTTGATCGTGCGGTCTATATCACCCCGTACCGCTTCGCACCCCCTGTCTCACTAACTGGTGGGGTCATTCACTTCAACCCACCTGCGCATGTTGTGCACCATGGGCCGACCTAGTTAGCATCCCGCGCGACCCAATAATTCAAATGTAGATTTATTCTTTTAGTTTCAATCCTAGTTCTGTACCTAATTTCAAAAATCAACCCAGGTCGATTCACTGATCCAAAATGCATGAAACCAATTGTGTTACAAAGGTACTGGAATTCTTAATCCAAGCCCGTTGGATTGAAACCAATTGGATTAGTATATCATCTATAGTAAAAATAACAAGGCAGAAGCTTTTCTGCATTCAAACATTTTTCAAAATTCAACCACAAAAGCTTTTGAGTTGTTTCCAACTCTCAAAAATCACATTTAACAAGGCCTTTCTGAATATATAAAAATATCTAGGTTTACTTGCAGAAACAAAGGTCAAGTAATAAAAGGATGCCCCATAGGCAATTCTAGTCACTTTATTTAGTTAAAATAAAAAGGTTAAACCTTATTAAACTGTGACACCACTTTAAATCACATTCCCATGTACTGAAATATGTGGTGATGACATGTGTCAACATGATCCCATGTTTTAGTTGGAGAATATTAAATCTTAAGTAGTTTTCAATGAGTAGAAATTACTTTCTAAAATAAAGGAAATAAAACTATTGCCTTAATCTTTGTGATGCTTGTGATGATGCTAAATCATCTAGTGAAAACCTTGGTGTGATAAATAGAACTAGTTAAGTATTGTTTGGTGATTGTGTACCTCATATTTATTTATAGACGCTAGTACCGACCAAGGAGGAAAGAGAATACTACGAGGAAGAAGCCGAGGAGAACTTCAACAACTACTCTGCACAAGGCAAGATTATACTAATATCTTGGCAAGCCTATACTTGCAACCTTGCAAGCCTCATTATACAAGTTAACTTAGAAAGCTAATCCTTGCTAGCTCATACTACTATCTTAACAAGCTAAGATAAACCATGCAAACCTTAATTGCAAGCTTACCCCACTTGATACCCAATCCTAGTTTTATTTGCAAGCTTAGTTATTTTATGTCTTTATCAAAGCTGTCTAGTAAAGTGTACTTGGTGACTTGTAGATTTTAGGAAGATAATTAAAGGTAGCATAAAGAGCATAAAACTTGGCCTAAGTTAGATAATCTTGATGTCATCCTGAGGCATGAGATTGAACTTAGATAAGATACACTTGTTTACCACCCCTCATTAATATTTACCCCACACTTGTAGATGCTAGTGCTAAGCATGAAACTTGATCAACTTTAGATGGGAATACTTGGTGAAAATGGTTATGAAAACCTTAGAATGATGAGTCATTCTACTGAAATGTTTTGACGTGTGTTCTTGAACACCAGATGATTTTGATGATAAAAATGTTAAGGCATGAGCCTTAGCCCTTTATAAAACTGATGGTTTTCTGGATGCGATACCATTCCAATTTTACCGTACAACCACAATACCTGAAATTTGGGTAGGGCTTGACTGGAAATTTATATACCTTAGTATGGGTTCCCTTGCGGCCAAGTTTTGGGATGAGGCTACCTTGTGAAGATTGTCCACCTGTGCAGTTCCCAAGATGATAGTTGGTCATGGTTGGGAGGCCAAACTCACAGGAGAGGTGCCTATACTAGGGTGTGTAATTGAAAGGTTAGGATTGATTATCCGCATACTGAGTATGGTGAATTCAAGATTTTTCCTGACGGATGTATCGAATGTTGTGGTGAAAGTGTAACACCTCTGCAGAGTGTCAAACCATTCGAATAGCCGCGTCCGTGGTTATGGACAGTTGGAGTGGCCATACTGTTCCGTCGTCAGATGTTTTCAAAATGACTTATGAAATGAAGCATGAATTTAACTTGTCCACAACAGAGTTGTGATATGAAATTCAAGTTCCCACTTAGGTGTTATAAAACTTTCAACTAGCTTTCTTTGGTTCTGAACTCAGTAGGGATAAATCTGGATTTCTGCAAAACAACCTAGAGCTTAGTATTTCCTACCCAAAAACCACTTTACCTGTTAGTATTAGTTTGCGAGTACTTAAAGAGTACTCATGGATTTGTCCCTGGCTATTCCCGTGGCCAGACTATGAAGAGGACTATCAGTAGGAAGGACATCAGGAAGGTTACGACAACTAGGATCATCTCCCATCGTTAGGTTTGCCTGTGACCATTAAGATGGAGTCACGCCTACACTATAGTTATTATTACGTTATTCCGCTGCTTGAATTGCATTAAGACTGGATCATGTGATCCTTTATTTGTGTAAGACCTTATGTATGGTTTGTAATGGATGATGTACTGTGATATCCAATCTGTTATGTCTCACAAAAATGGTAATCCTGGGATTGCGATGTATGGCATAACAGGCATTTGGGAATAAAAATCCGGGTGTTGACATAGTGCAAGAGAAGTTTGCTTTGACTGTGACTTAGACTTTAGCATGTGATGACCCACAAGTATAGGGATCGCAACAGTCTTCGAGGGTAGTATTACCCAATTTATTGATTCGACACAAGGGGAGCCAAAGAAAATACTTGCAAGCCTTAACAACTGAGTTGTCAATTCAGCTGCACCTTAAAATAATTCTTGCTCACAGAAGTTTATCAGTAGCAACGGTTTTTAGTAGCAACAACAAAGCAACAGCAACAACAAAACAGGAGAAATAGTTATAGTAGTAGCAAATAGTAGGATATAAGCGCGGTAGGCCTAGGGATGGATGGACGGGCATTGCATGGATGAGTCTAAACATGTAACTTCAAGATCTATGGCAATTGTATATAAATAAGAATAAGCATCCAAGTACTAAACAATCATAGGCATGTGCTCCATATATAGTCATGCGTGCTTGCAATGAGAACTTGCACAACATCTTTTGTCCTGCCAGCCCGTTGCAGCGGGGCTTCAAGGGAACTACTGGCTATTAAGGTGCTCCTTTTAATAGAGCACCGGAGCAAAGCATTAAAACTTTGTGAACACATGTGATCCTCACATCACAGCCATCCACTCCAGTTGTCCCAATTTCTGTCATTTCGGGGCCTTTGGATCCGAAAAATGATATGTGTACACAACTTGCATATAAGATCACAAACAATACTATCATAATGATTCAATAATAAGTTTAGATCTGAGATCATGGCCCTCGGGCCCTAGTGACAAGCATTAAGCACAACAAGTTACAACAAAGTCAAATAGCACTAATAGAGATACTAGGCACCATGCCCTAACAATCTTATTCGATTACATGATACAACTCATCCAATCCCTACCATCCCCATAGCCTACAGCGGGGGATTACTCACTCATAGATGAGGGAAACTTTAATGGTTGATGGAGAGGCGTTGGTGATGACGATGGCGATGATCCTCCCCAAATTACCCGTCCCGGCAGGGTGCCAGAACGAAGTTTCTGGTTCCGAATCGCGCTTCTGGTGATGGCGGTGCAGCGGAACTCTTTCTGGAAAAATGACGAACCCCCCTCGGTTTTTAGGTCAAGAGGCATCTTATAGGCGAAGACAGAGGCCAAGGTGGTGCCTGGGCTGGCCACACCCCCTCCAAGCGTAGGGTGGGCCCACCTGCACGACAGGGGGGTGTGGGCCACCCAAGGCTCCCCTCCATCTCGTACTCTAGCTTCGTGAGTCTTCTAGTGAAATAGGAATTTTGGCATATTTTCCGGGATTTTTCCTGATAGTTGATTTTCCGCACAAAAACTAGACACCAAGGTAATTCTGCTGAAAACAACGTCAGTCCTTGTTAGTTGTATCCAAATCACACAAGTTTAGAGGAGAAACAATAGCAAAAGTGTTTGGGAATGTAGATACATTTTGGACGTATCAACTCCCCAAGCTTAGCTTATTGCTTGTCCTCAAGCAATTCAGTTGAAAACTGAGTGCGATAAAAGAACTTTTACAAACACATTTGCTTCATATGATGTATATATTCTCAGCACAGGAGTAGATACTTAAACCATTCATAATAAGAAGTATGCAACTAAGTCTACTCAATAGTCATTGCAAGCTATGAAGAGAAACCAACTCAATAATAAGTAGCATGAAACATAAACATAAGCAACATTGCAATGCTCATAATAAGGTATGATAGAGTGGTATCTCGCTTGCCTTTGTTTGTAGAGCACAATATAAATGCCACGGCACCTCTGAATTTCAAGTGAAGACTAGAAGTAAAGATATCAAAGATACAAGCATCAAAGTCATGACATAATTAACCAAGTTTTGAGACAAACACAAGAATGACAACTATACTCTCAAGAAGGTGCTCATAGAATACATGGTGAATAAACAAGGAAGTGAAAAGGTTTTGCAAAGTTTGAAAGGCTTCCTAATGCTGAAAGTAAGGTACTCATTAGCTTTGATCTCTCATTGCCCCTATCATAGGAATCTTCATATGGTTAAGGTGAAAGTGAGGTACAATATGAGTTATATGCTTGACAGACCATAAACTGGAAATCCCATGTCCCTTGAGTACGAGGGCCGCTCCTCATGCTACTCAACTTTAGTTACCTGTATGTTCTTGTTATTGTAAATACATGCATATAATAGAGAACTGCCAACGGGATACCCCTTGCACATGACACAGGAGCTATTCCATAATCAAAATGACAAGGCAAGCAGACAATGAGCATCTCAGCGATCTTTTTATTTGTTATTTGCATAGGTTTTTTTGAGGATGCTTCACAGATGCTCATTATGGTAATGCTGCAAGTTTCTACCATGATTAGGCATGGCTTAGGCTAGCGGCCCAGGCGTTTCTCTAACACATATATATAACTCCATGAACCCACAAGCTCCCTTTTATTTCACACCAACGGCATTCGCAAACAAAAGAGCGTGGTATCAACTGGATATATATCCATAAGTGTTGAAAGCGTTCCCCGTGGCAGCACGGTTCTGCTAACTGCCAGCCTATAATTTGCAAGCATATAACTTTCATGGACAATCACAATGGTTCAGGTTTATTAAGTGCAAGGAATAAAGTGTTCCATCAAGTTTGTGAGAGCTTTACTAACTAACTTTCTCAAAACAGACAAACATTTTATTTGGAAGAAAACAAGGCATAAAAAATATGCACTGAATAGCAAATTTTGCTAATAGGTAGGTATGGTGGACATTGTTGGCAATATTGGTTTTGGGGAGTTGGATGCACAAGTAGATCTCATACTCAGTGCAAGTGAAGGCTAGCAATAGAGAGGGAGCGACAAACAAGAGAGAAATAGTTGTCATAATCATGCTTGCAACAAAACAGGACTAACTATGGCAAGAAAGTGATACAAGAACTCTGAGGCAAAATAAATCATTGAGGCTTACTGACTATTGTTTAGTCATATGCCTGCGTGAGCATGTGCCAAGTCGATTCACATGAAACATTCAGAGAAGGATACCACAATACCATACCAAGTTATGAATAAAACAATGCAAGCAAACATTCATATGACATGCTATAAACTATTAGAAAGCTCGAGATAATCACAAGAAAGCAAGAACTACTAAGCATCCATAAATAACATACACCTTACATGAACACACTAAGCATGCTCACCATGATGAGTATATGTACAAAAATGAAAACAAATAGAGTTCGTTACCAGCCTCTTACCACACCTAAAGTTGTCTACACCTTCATTATTTCCCTTTACTTGTGTGACTTGAATAATAACATGAAAGCAAACTCCACTGAGAACTGCTGAACCCTACAAAGAACTTCACAAAACCAAAGAAGAACAACAAATATTTTTGGTGTTTTCGATTTTTTAAGCAAACACACAAAGCTGAAACCAAACAATGCAAAAGCAAACAAAGCAAAATCTTTTTGGATTTTTCTTTAAGGAAAACCAAAACTAAAAAGCAAAGAAACAAACCAAGAGAAATAACGAAAATATTTTTGGTATTTTTGTGTTTTGTGAAAGCAGAAACAAAAACCAAAAAGAAAGCGAACAATGGATATACAAAGAATCGACGAAACATGATATACAAATGAGTGTGATGTCGGTATACCTCCCCACAAGCTTAGGCTTTTGGCCTAAGTGGGGCTCAATAGCACCGGTAGTAACCCCAAGCTGGTGGGTCATCATAGGAATGATCATAGTTAGGCGTTTGCGATGAAGAAGAAGATGCGCCCCAATCATAGGAGGGATGTTGGTATGAAGACTCTCCCAAGTTAGAGGGCTGAACCGAATCATCTTCGGCATCCTCTCCAACATTCTCCTCTTGATGGCAGAGCTCCGCCACGTATGTGTCAAACTCCTCCTCCGTGAGCGACCATCCTTGCATGTTATCAAAATTAAACAAAACAGGTGCAGGCAAATAAACTATTTTCTCAGTCCTACTGTAGAGGTCCCAACCTGATAAGGTAGAGATCCCTGTGTTTATAGTGCTAGTCCCTAGATCAAATAGCTTGTCGGGGGGATAACCCCGGTAGGGTCACGAGAGGGGAAACATAGCACAGCTGGGTTGGCTCCGAGTAAAAAACGAACCAGGCCGGGTAAGAACGACTGGGTAAGATAAGCAAGAAAGCTGAGATACAACTATCTCGGCCCGTATAGGACAAAGTTGCAACCCTTGTAGGTACCAACGAGCCGAGTCAACCGAGGAAGGGCCGAGTCAGGAAGGACGCGTGGCACCTTTTCGAGTAAGGTTCGGGAAGGACCATGGTAAAGCATGGTCAAAAGGGAAGGGCGACGCCGGGTGACACAAAAGGAGCCGGGTGACGCCTAAAGCAAGCGCTGACGTACAAAGTAACTGCGTGATGCCAAAAAGAATAAGAAGCAGCATACCAGAAGACCGTTAGCTATCAAGCTTTATGGACCGGGCCTATGGGCTTAGGGCAAGCCCATAACCCGGCCCATATGGTGGGACCAAGACCCAAACAGTAAACCCTAGAACCCAAAGGGGTATTAGCTAGCTAGCGCTGCCTATATAAGGGAGGGCATAGCGGCAGTAGAAGGAGGTTGGACCAAGTAGAGAACAGGTGCTGCATACTCTAGCCAATATAGCTCAAGGAGCACTTGTATTCTTGGGGGTATCAATCAAATTGTCAAGTGTGGAGAGTTCTTCTTGTTCTTCGTGCATGGCTCGACCATGCACTCCCTCCCCGGTGACCACGAGCACCCATTCGGCCCCCAACTTAAGCCTACCCATGGCATCTGCCGTGCCACCACCACGACAGTTGGCGCCCACCGTGGGGCAGAAGCAGGTTCTTGATGGAGTCTTCATCCGGACGGTCAACATCATCGCCAAGACCGGCGAGCGCGTCTACTCCAGCCTCATCCAGATGTTTGGAGCGCTCAACTTCGTTAGCGACAACGCAGGCTGCTTCGGGACCAAGCCGTTCCCTAGGGGCGGTCGCTTCATCAAGTTCGGCGAGCACCAGGTCTACGTCGCGGTGCGCGTGGAGCGCGCATATCCTGAGAGCGTCGTCCTGGCGCCGGATTCCCCAATGGCACCAGTCGCTGGGAAACCTCTCCAACTCGTCTCCATGGAGGTAATGATGACTGCCACAAACCCCGTAGCTCCCCCAGTAGTTCCAGTGGTAAATGAGAACATAGAGGGAGGAAATCATGAGGAAACGCCAAGGGCTGCAAGAACAGCGAAGGCGTCGCTGGAGAAACCAGAGAACATAGCTAGGAGCAAAAGAGCTAAGGAGCTACAGGAAGCAATAGACAAGTTGGCAGAGCCAGTGGCACAGGTGACTGACCCGGCACGTGTGCAAGCCGAGTTGGAAGAAACCAGGATAAAAGTTCTGGAAAAATCAAAGGAGCTGGCACAGTTACAACAGGATGTGGATATCACTATCCGAGAGCTTAACTCGGCAAATCGAGTCAAGGGTGCAAAGACCCTGCTTGATGCGACGAGATTGAGAGGAAGGAACCTCAACGAAGAGCTCGCAGATGCGACATCAAAGATAACACCAGAGAATAGCAATGATACAGCCATGCGCCCAACATACAACACATCAGCAGCTAATCTGCGAGTAGTAGAAGCAGCAATGGCAGAGTTACCCCACTTGGAGGGGGAAGCAAAGAAAAGGCAGCAAGAACGGGTCAATGCGTTAGTAAAAGAAGCCAGCATGCTAAATGAGGCATATTACAGAGCAAATCCGGGTATAGCAGGGAGATCACAGCTGGTTCACTCGGTAACTCCTATTCCAGCATGATCAGCTGGGCAGACGGCATCCTCACCAGGAGCGACATGCAGGCCGAGAAAGGAGAAAAGTCTGGATTCTAGAAGAAACAAGCAGATGGTCGCCTATGATCCAGCAGCAGTTCAAGGAAACCCGGCGCGTGCGTAAGGGGCAAAAAGAAATAATCCCCGAGAAAATGAAAACTAGGAAACAATTGGACAGAGAAATGACAACGGGGGGCAAATTTTTGCGCCTCGTGCTCGGCGCGCAACTCACTCGGCAGGAGGAGGAAATCCAGCTCCGGATAATGCACCGGCTCAGCCGGAAAGAAGACAACAGAGTGCGGGAAAAGCAGTTCAACAGCCCACTGACCTGAACGCGAATAAATATAATGATGGTTACTCGGCAATGGTAAATGACGGGTATGAGCTGCCGGATCATGCATACCAAGCAATGGGAGCAAGATACGGAGGTAGGAACCTTCAGTCGGATGATGCCAGGCTAAAGCTTGGCCGCATAAAAATGGCAGAGATAATTGCATCACAAGGTCCACAGGGTCCACCATGTCTTGGCCCAAGGATCATGAAGGAGCCACCGGTGCCGAATTTCCAGCAGGCCAGAGGAACAAAGACATATGATGGAAGCACAAAGCTAGAGGATTGGCTCATAGATTATGGAACCGCGGTGAAGATCGTGCAGGAAAACTTGAGATGGGAAGTACGTTACGTACCGCAGATGCTAGAAGGACCAGTTTGGGTATGGTTAAACAATTTGCCACCCGGAAGCATCAACAGTTGGATTGATTTTCATGACGCCTTCGTGAGCAATTTCACGAGCACTTACAAGAGGCTGAATCGCCCACAGCAACTAGCAATGTGCAAGCAAAGACTGAATGAGACAGACAGGGAGTTCCTCACAAGGTGGTGTACGATACATAACTCTTGTGAAGGGGTAATCGAGTTGCAAGCAATCGCATGGTTTGCACAAGGATGTAGACATGGGAGTGTGTTGTGGCAAAGGTTACAAAGAGATATGCCGGCAAGCCTAGCAGAGACGATAAGAATCGCCGGCTCGTACGCGTTAGGAGATCTGACTCAGCCGCTGCTCATGTCGGCAGACGGGATGACTGAGACTCAGATCTATGACGCTGTCGGGTCGCAAAGGCGCCAGGAGAGATCCGAGTACAGAAGAAAGAGAAGAATCGAGAGGCCGGATTACAGGTATGGTTCGGCTCAGGTTGCAGCAGTGAGTTAGGATCATCCAGATGCTGGAAGCAGTCAGCGTCAAAGGACAAATGGTCAACAACAATGGGTGCCAAAGAATGACGGCAAAAGGCCATACGATCAAAGGAAACAGTATCAAGACCGACAAAAATACACCTATGATATGATGCTGGATCAGCCGTGTAAGTTTCACACGCCTAGTCCGAGTAAGCCAGTGAATCACTCAACAAGGCAATGCACTTGGTTTCAGAAAGGAGACAAAGTGGACTCGCCGAATAAGCAGATTCCACCACCTCCCCCTCCACCACTTACAGGAGGAAATGCTCAAGCAGTAGGAGCAGATAACAAATATGAAAACAGGCAGCCGAGATATCAGAATCAGGAAAGAAGAGAAGCTGTGCATCAGGTGCACAATCCAAGAGGTGGCGATGCTCATATAGGCCATGGAAGCAGAAATGAGTACAGAGAACATCACTAGAGCTATGTTGTCTTTGTCACAGAGCCAAATGACAAGAAGATCCAGCAGCGACGAATGATGGAAGTGAATGCCACGATGCCGGCAATTCCCAAGTACATGCATTGGTCTGAGCAAGAGATAACTTGGAGTATAAAGGATCACCCCAAGATCATGCCAACCCCAGGAGGATACGCTCTGGTTCTAGATCCAACGTTCATGGGCCCAGATATCAACGTGAAATTTTCAAAAGTGTTAATCGATGATGGCAGTAGCATCAACATCATGTACAAGGATACTATGCACAAGTTAGGCATTACCATGAACATGCTGGAGCCGACTAAGACCACTTTCCACGGGATTGTGCCGGGATTGTCCTGCGAGCCAATTGGCAAGATCTGGGTCGACGTCTTATTCGACAACAGAGAAAATTGTCGCACTGAAGCCATAGAGTTCGAGGTAGTAGATTTGGTCAGCTCATATCATGCCTTACTCGGCAGACCGGCTATGGCAAAGTTCATGGCTACTCCTCACATCGCTTACTTGAAGATGAAGATGCCAGGCCCATGTGGGGTGATCACATTTGAAGGAGATTACAAAGATCTATTGCTTGTGCCTCGGCCGGATCTTCACTGGCAGAGTCACTCGTCATAGCACAAGAGAAAAGTCAGATGTTGGAGGTGGCAGCATTGGCCAAAGCAGCAGAAATGTCCATGCCGGCACTCACCAACCCGCATGGCAATGTGTCATTTCAAGCTACCAAAGAAACCAAGAAGGTGCAGGTGGATGAAACTTTCCCAGAGCGCACAGTAACCATTGGGGCTGGCCTTACAGATAAATAGTAAACCGAGCTCACTAGCTTCCTCCGTGAGAATCGGGACATCTTTGCATGGTCCACTCAAGACCTGCAAGGAGTTTTGAGGGAGCTGGCTGAGCACTCTCTTCATGTAAGAACAGATGCAAGGCCAGTGAAGCAACCCCTCCGCCGCTTCGCCGAAGATAGGAGGAAAGTAATAGCGGCCGAGATTGCAAGACTTTTAGCTGCTAGATTCATCATGGAAGTGCTGCACCCGGACTGGTTATCAAATCCTGTCCTGGTCGAGAAGAAGAAAGATGACCCGAACGTGGCAGTGGTATGGCGCATGTGTATTGATTACACGAACCTCAACAAGGCGTGTCCGAAAGATCCATTTCCTCTGCCCCGGATCGATCAAGTCATAGATTCTACTGCTGGGTGTGAGTTGTTGTCATTTGTGGATGCATATTCAGGATTTCATCAGATTCCACTGAATCCAAATGATCAAATAAAGACAGATTTTATCACCCTGTACGGGGCTTATTGCTATCGCACCATGCCATTCGGATTGAGAAATGCAGGCACAACATATCAAAGATGCATGCAAAAATGCTTGCAAGATCAATTGGACAAAAATGTTCAAGTATACGTCGATGACATGGTAATAAAAACCAAACAAAGTCATACTCTAATTGAGGACTTGCGTCAAACATTCACAAACTTGAGAAGATTCTGGATGAAACTTAACCCGGAAAATGTACATTTGGTGTCCCAGCTAGAAAATTACGCGGATTCCTTGTATCCAGCCGAGGAATTGAAGCTAACCCGACAAAGATCAGGGCCATCGAAAGAAAGGAATTGCCAAAAACCCTCAATGATGTCCAGAAGTTTATTGGATACCTGGCTTCATTGAGCAGGTTTGTTAGTCGGCTAGGCGAAAAAGCCCTACCACTATATCAGCTGATGAAGAAATTAGACAAATTCACATGGACACAGCAAGCTGATAGCGCTTTCCATGAATTAAAGAAAATGTTGGCAACAACACCAATATTAGCGTCACCACTATCCAAGGAGCCAATGCTGCTCTATGTTGCCGCAACCAACAGAGTTGTAAGTGCGGTAATAGTGGTTGAACATGAAGAAGGGGGCAAATCAGTCCAAAGACCAGTATATTACTTGAGTAAACTGCTCTCTGTCTCGAAACAGAATTACCCGCATTATCAGAAGATGACATATGGGGTATATATGGCAGCAAAGAAGCTGAAACATTATTTTCAGGAACCCCCGATCCGGGTAATATGCGAGGCACCTATCTCGGATATATTGGGCAGCAAAGATGCCAGCGGACGAGTAGCCAAATTGGCCATTGAACTAGCACCATACACTCTGCAATATGATAGGAAGGAGGCAATAAAATCTCAAGCCGTTGCAGATTTCTTGGTAGAATGGATGGTGATACAGTACAAGCCACCGCTGCGAGATCCAATTACTGGAAAATGCATTTTGATGGGTCCAAGACGAGAATGGGTCTGGGCACCGGGATAGTTCTCACATCTCCAAAGAGGGATCAACTGAGGTATGTCTTGCAGATTCATTTTGCTTCTTCTAACAACGTTGCCGAGTATGAAGCACTCGTCCATGGCATTAAAGTAGCCAAGGAAATTGGTATCAAAAGGATCATGTGTTTTGGCGATTCAGATTTGGTGATTCAGCAAGTGTCTGGACATTGGGACGCACTGGACACAAACATGGAATTATATTGCTTCCACGTGCAACAAATTTCGGGATACTTTGACGGTTGCGAATTTCATCACATTCCTAGAGAAGAAAATGAGACAGCGGACGTGTTATCCAAGCTAGGATCATCTAGACAAGCAATACCACTAGGGGTAGCATTGGAGCATCTCAGGAAGCCATCGATCAAGCCGTCACCAGAGTCCGAATCAATCAGGGTCATCCCGGCGAGCCAGGAATCAGAGGCAGTGCCAATGGATATCGACTCAGGGGTAGCCGAATCACACTCGGGGACTCCCCAGGTTATGTCGGCAGAACATATCTCGGCGGAACCAATGGACATTGATGTTGAAGCAGACCCGGAACCGCTAATACCAAAGTGGGCACAACCAGTATTCAGTTATTTGAAGGATGGAACCTTGCCGAGTGATGAGACACTGGCAAGGCAAACGGCATGAAGAGCAAAAGCATACACCATAATCAACAAGGAACTCTACAAACGAAGCGTGACAAGTGTACTGCAGCGTTGCATCAGCTCAGAGCAAGGACGGGAGATCTTGTTGGGTATCCATCAGGGAGAATGCGGGCACCATGCATCATCAAGAGCATTGGTAGACAAGGAATTCCGACATGGATTCTACTGGCCAAGTGCACTGGAACAAGCACAAGAGTTAGTCGGAAAATGCAGTGGTTGTCAACACTATGCGTCCAAGTCACATTTGCCAACGTCAGAATTGAATACTATATCAATCACGTGGCCTTTTGCAGTGTGGTGCCTGGATATGGTGGGACCATTCAAACCAGCAAGGGGAGTCATGACTCATATCTTGGTCATTATCGATAAGTTCATCAAGTGGATAGAAGTGAAACCAATCAAAAAACTGAATGGCAAAACAGCTGTTACATTCCTAAGGGATATAATCCTCAGATACGGTTACCCGCACAGTGTGATCACTAACAATGGCACAAACTTTGCCGAAGGGGCTTTTGCTTGCTTTTGTGGGAAACACCGAATAAGACTCGACATAGAGTCAGTCGCCCATCCAGAATCAAATGGACAAGTTGAACGGGCTAATGGCTTAGTTCTGTCCGGGATAAAACCCCGCTTAATGGAACCACTCCAGAGATCGCCTGGTTGTTGGATAGAAGAACTACCCTCAGTTCTGTGGTGCTTAAGAACGACTCCAAATCGATCAACTGGTTATACGCCATTTTTCCTTGTATATGGGGCTGAAGCAGTTTTGCCTGCCGACATAGAATATGACTCGCCAAGAATAAGGCAATACTCGGAAGCCGAGGTAAAAGAGGCCCGCGAAGATGGAGTAGATTTACTCGAAGAAGCAAGGGAACTGATATTCTCCAGATCTGCTATATATCAACAAAATCTCCGATGCTACCATAGCCGGAAAGTGCAACCTCGTGGTTTCCGAGAAGGAGATATGGTGCTAAGGCTGGTGCAGCGCACAACCGGGATGCATAAATTATCGCCTCCTTGGGAAGGTCCATTCATTGTAAGCAAAGCATTGCATAATGATTCCTACTATCTCATAGACGCTCGTGAAGCGCAAAAGAACAGGGCGGACAGGTCAGGAGATGAAACCAAAAGGCCATGGAATGTGGCACTGCTTTGTCCCTTCTACACTTGGAGAAGCAGTGCATGTATCACTTGAACTCTCATATGTCGGATGTGTTTGCCGGCTATATGCTAATAATAAAATGGTATGACTCGAAAAACTGACTCGGGGACTACCCCTCAGGCTTTCCATTTCAATTATTTTACGTCGGCTGGCGTGATACCCGGAATTTATTTCGAAACAAGTAATGTTTACTCAGAAGAAATCAACTCTTCGACTATGCTGTTGTCCGAAAACACGGCTTCATGGTAAGCAAGGGAAAAAGATCTAAGACGAGTAAACACGAACGCCGGATAAGTACAAGGGAGAAACGCTTGTCAGCTTTAGTTTGTGCCTAACTCTCTGCAGGTTGTATTATACTGTGTGTCGAGTAATCTCGGCCAAGTTATCCAAGTTTCATATCCGCTAACTAAATCCTTCGTGCTTTGAGATCCTAATGTCGAACGCCGAAAAATGGTAGACAATGGCCAAAGGCAAGGAAAGGTGACACGACAAAATGAAACTCGGGGACTTGTCCTTGAGTGATTCGCACTCAGAGCATAACGCAAATATATAAAGCCTATCAAAAGGAACATAATCAAACTTTGAGTGCAATGTATGTTACATCTGTACCCGGCATACCTGGGATCTAATAAAAGTTCAAGTATTTGTTGGCCTAAGGAGCAGAAGAACTCGGAGGAGCATTCTCGGAGCCAGGGGCGCTTGGAGCATCGGCCGGGTGAGGGGCATCTGCATCTGGGTCATCTGGGTCATCTGACTCCGTTGCCTCGCTGTCACCAACCTCTTCATCAGCAACTTCGATGAGCGGGTCGCCAAGGTCGAGAAAGCTAGGCCCTTCGCACCAAGCGTGCTCCATGGTGTACTCGATCATGGCATAATCTCGCTCCTGGCGCTTCTTGATCAGCTCCGGGTCATTCATCCATTTGCCATCTCCCCTTATACGAGCAAGAACGTCGAGGTTGATGTCTTCATACCATGAAAGCACGAAGGAGAGAGCCTTGTCCGCTGCAGGTCGGCCGGCCGACTCGCGCCATTGATCCAGTCGGTCTTCAGTGAGGAGCAGTTTGTCGGCGAGTGGCTCGATGAGTTCAGGTGGGTCTTCATCCGGCCAGAGCATGCGAAATGCATGGATAGCCGCTTTGAGCAAGTCCACACCGCAAGATCTGAGGGTCTTGACCCGTTCGGACACCGCTGCAAGGAGCTCATCCATGGATACATCACCGTGAGCAGCAGCACCAGCTTTGGCCCTCACCTTCTTCATGGCTCGGATGGCAAACATGTAGGCCTCAGGAAAATTCTCTGCAAGCAAAAAGAGAAAAGTTAGCAAATGACAAGGGCAGATGGGAGAAACCAAGCAGGACTTGGACAATGCGAAAGAGTAAGAACTCACTACCGAGAAAAAAGTTGATGGCACCGAGCTTGCTATGCCAAGTCTTGGTCTTGGCTTGAAGGGCGTCGAGGTTCATATTTGTCGACTCGACCAATGACTCGGCCTCGTCGAGCAGCCTCTTAGATTTCTCGGCGCTGGCGGCCTGCTGCTCGTTCTTCTCGGCAAGCTCCTCCTTCAACCCTTTAACCTCGGCAAGTGCTTCTCCTCCGTCTCGGCCATCAGTTTCTTCAGCCGAGTCACCTCATCGTGCTCCTTCTGGAGTTCGTCTTGGTGCTTCTCTGCTTATTCAGAACAAAAATTTGTCAGTACCAACAGAAAAATTTCAACTATTGGCTTAGAAGGCAGGAAATTTACTCTCGGCCTCGCTGATTTGCGAGTGAAGATCGTTGATGGTATCCTGAGCAGTGGCTGTGGAACAAGTACATGAGAAAAAATGAGAATATGAACCAAGGAAAATTACATCAAATAAGAAAGAGGAAGAGCAAAGATATTACCGTGGCCGAAGGTGTCAAACTGCAGCTTCTCATACGCAAGTTCAAGCTTGCGATGCGCCAGGACGAGAGCTTGGTGCACCTTGGTGCGCTCGTTGTGCGGAAGCTAATCAAAGAAGTTAGACAATAAGGAAGATTCAAGGTAGGCGATCGTCCGAATAAAGAAGATCTTAAGAGCTTATAGCCGAGTAAGTTCTTTACTCGGCAGTAACCTCGAGGGCTAGGGATTGAAGCTCTAACATGAGTTTGTCATAAAAGAAATCAAAAGAGCTTAAGAGCTTACAGCTGAGTAAGTTTCTTACTCGACAGTAACCTCGAGGGCTAGGAATCAAAGTTCTAACATACAACCTTGGAATGAAGGATTTGAAGGCTAAGTGACTATTGAAGAGCTTACAGCCGAGTAAGTTTCTTACTCGGTTGTAACCTCGGGGACTAGGTGATAGGTATAAAGGAAATGCTCAATGATACAAAAGAGTAAGAAGTTAATTTACCTCATTCACTTCGTCGACGTGGGCCATCAGAGAAATGGCCTGCTGGGTCATGTTGGAGACGGCCTTGGGGCCCAGCTTCATCTTCTTCCCGGCACGAGTGCTGACCTCCTGCTCGCCTGCTGCATTCCATGCCATAGCGTAAGGTTCAGCCGAACCAAGGCTCTTGCCACTGAGCGTCCGAGTAAGAACTCGACCCGTTTTCAGGGCGGTTCCCACAGTGACACGGGTTGCAGCGGCAGAAGTGTGGAGGGTAACAGCCCTGGAGTCGTCACCTGACCCGGAATCAGTAGATCCGTCCCCCTTACCCGCTGAAGCGAGTATCGTCGCCGACGTCGGAGACCGGATCTGAGGAGCAGAACCCGGAGCGCAAACTAGAGTTGCTTGCTTGGAAGAGGCGGATTTGCCAGAAGAGGGGCGGGAAGAACCAGAAGCCTTGGGCTGGGTCTGGCCCTTTGACAGAGTTTGAGAGCGAGCAGGAGGATTTGTAGAAGATCGAGGAGACTCTTGACTAGGCTCAGCGGTTTTGCTGGCTCCAAGATCAGGAAGTTGTTCATTCACATCAGCTTGAGGGCTGATGCCAGAGGAACTGGTGGCAGAGGGTTTCTCGACGCCAGACTTGTGGGCACCAAGATCAGGAAGTTTCTCCTGGCTAGCGCCCGCCAGCGCCAGGGGCGCTAGCCGAGTGATCCATCGGGTCTGACTGGCACTGAGAAGCGTGAGCCTCAATAGTGCTAGCCTCAACCCGGAGGAGGTGCAGGCCTAAGCGACGAGGCAATGCTAGAAGCAGCCTGATTCGCCGTCAAAGGTGCTACACTGAAAACAACAAGACATATATGAGAGAACATCAAGGATGGAAAGGAAAAGAACAGAGAAGGCAAAGTAAAAACAAACTTACCCGGTGACGACCGGGTCGCGGACGACTCGGCGCGTGACTCGGTGCCCAACAGCTTGGCGAGTCTCACTCAAGCTAGCAGCAGCAGAGGCAGCAGGAGCTGCCAGACTGGGCTTGTTCTTCTTAGCCGGCTGCGTGCTGGAGGAGGTTCCGTGTCGCTTCGACTTAGCGACGGGAATCCTGCCGACTCCGCCCATGGCGAGAGGAGGGATATCATGTACCTGGCCAGCTACAAAATTAAATAACGGGCTTACTTAGATAAGCAAAAAAGGTTAAGCTCACAAGGCATATACCTTCAAAATTGTACAATCATCATCCTCATCATCGTCAGACCAGTCTTGTAAGGGATTGCGAGATTGACTCTTACCCGAAGCAGAAGCGGCTTCAGTGTGCGGGATTGGCATGAAGCACTCCAGGTCATACTCGATCTCGTCTGAGTCAGAGCGGTCCCCATGATAACCAGCAGGAGGGATAGTACTGTCATTAACCTGGTGAAGGAGATTCTGCGAGAGACAAACAGAATGAGAAACTAAATAACTAAACTAAAGAGTGGCAAAAGAGCTAAAGCCTACTCGGAGAAGGTAATTCGTAAAACTTACCCAGGGGACAGGCCTGACCCGGCTAAACGGTGGGCAACTCCAAGCCCAGTCATCCGCCAAGTTCAATTTGAACATGGAGCTTAACCGGCGAGCGATGGAGTCATGAGTGAGCTCCTTAGTGGAATGACAAGTGGGATCATGGGACCCGCTCATGAAGCACATCTTGTGACTCCTGGCTTGGATGGGGCTTACCCGGCGTGAGATGAAGGTGCACATGAGGTCAAAGTCGGCAAGATGAAAGTTCTCATCTGGCGACAGCAACCTTTCCAGGATAGTGTTTGCCTCGTTTACCGCAGCATCTTGGTCGCGCGGGTCAAGTTGCCAGTACTTCTTGTTGGGGACCTCGTTCGAGAAAGGGGGGAGCCGGATATTATCGGTGGACCCGCTGTTTTTGACATAGAAAAAGGTTCTATGCCACTTCTTGCAGGAATCGATACCAGCAACCCGAGGAAAGATGGAATCCCTCCTGGGCGTGATGCTGGCAGCACCGCACCGAGTAGGTTTCTTCTCGGCACGAGGAACTTCCGGCTGGGGAACAACCTGAACTTTGAAGCGAAAATACTTGGCCTGAGCAAGCAGAGGCCAAATTCCAAGATAGGCCTCGCAGGCAGATATGAAGCAAGAGAGAGAGCCAATTGCATTGGCAGGAAGATGGTGGGTCTGCAGATGGAAGGTAGAAAGAAACAAGGAAAAGAAGGTGCTCACAGGAAGAGCAAAACCGTGTTCGAAGTGTGAAAGAAAAACCACCCGCTCGCTAGCTTGAGGTTTGGGGGAGATCTCACCGGCGGGGAGGCGGCAGTCCACTTGCAGTGGAATGTGTCTGGTGGACCGGAGCCACTCCACTTCTACGGTGGAGACCTCTGAGCCTTCCCAGCCACCGCGCTCGCTGGCGGGGACCTCCTGCTCCTCGGTACCATCAGCACCATCACGAGCATCCATGGGGTCGTCGGATTCTGTCTCCTCCATGGAAAGGAGAGGCTTGGAACAGCGAGGACCCGTGCTGGAATCGAAAGAGGACAGGGGCAATCGTAGCGCATGATCAAGAGGGAGAAGGAACCGCAAAGGGGGCAGTTCAATCTTGCAGGCGCGAGGAAGAAGAAAGGCAGAGGAAACTGAACGGGCGTGGGGGAAGTGGAAACCCCCAACCCCTACTTAAGGGCAGTAAAACCCCCCGTCATGGGATCTAACTGCGCCGTGTAGCCAGCGTGTGGCCGTGTATCACGCCGGGTGAGCCAGTCAGCGAGCGCCACGTAGCCAAAGATACACGAAAAATCCGGTGCCACGTCACGGCTGGAAGGACAAGAGGCGCAGACCGATGGGACCGCGATGTGAGGAATAATCGCAGGCCATCCGTGCCGCCAGAGCTTGGAACAAAAATTGAGGCAATTAATCATGATTACTAGCTGTCAGTGATTGAAGTGCGCAAAAAATGACCCAGAATTGGCCAAAATAACTCGGCTCGAGGCAAGAATGAGCCAAGAAGTCAAAGGATTGACCCAGAATTGTCAGACTAACCTGGCAAGATGCAAAACTGAGGTAGATAAAATACAAAAACTAAGTTCGATTCACACAAAAGGAACCTGGAGACACCTAACAGCTTGAACTTCTAGACCTCGCCAGCTTCGGGGACTAATGTCGGGGGGATAACCCCCGGCAGGGTCACGAGAGGGGAAACATAGCGCAGCTGGGTTGGCTCCGAGTAAAAAACAAACCAGGTCGGGTAAGATAAGAAAGCTGAGATACAACTATCTCGGCCCGTATAGGACAAAGTTGCAACCTGAGCAGGTACCAACGAGCCGAGTCAACCGAGGAAGGGCCAAGTCAGGAAGGACGCGTGGAACCTTTCCGATTAAGGTTCGGGAAGGACCATGGTAAAGCATGGTCAAAAGAGAAGGGCGACACCGGGTGACACAAAAGGAGCCGGGTGACGCCTAAATCAAGCGCTGACGTACAAAGTAACTGCATGACGCCAAAAAGAATAAGAAGCAGCGTACCAAAAGACCATTAGCTGTCAAGCTTTATGGACCGGGCTTATGGGCTTAGGGCAAGCCCATAACTCGGCCCATATGGTAGGGACCAAGACCCAAACAGTAAACCCTAGAACCCAAAGGGGTATTAGCTAGCTAGCGCTGCCTATATAAGGGAGGGCATAGCGGCAATAGAAGGAGATTGGACCAAGTACAGAACAGGTGCTGCATACTCTAGCCAATACAGCTCAAGGAGCACTTGTATTCTTGGGGGTATCAATCAAATTGTCAAGTGTGGAGAGGTCTTCTTGTTCTTCGTGCATGGCTCGACCGTGCACTCCCTCCCCGGTGACCACGAGCACCCATTCGGCCCCCAACTTAAGCCTACCCATGGCATCTGTCGTGCCACCACCACGACATAGCTAGCACCCACAGTTTAAGATGTAATATCAAGAAACAAAGGTCATATTACAACATATAACCAGGAATAAAATATTTCATTACAACTTACATAGCTCATATGGCTATCTTATTACAAAGCGGTAGATATAACTATATAGCATGGAGTCCTTCATCTTCATGTGCCACAGGCAATTATGTTGGTTGTAGACTTGTATTCCCTAACAAAAAACTTCACTAACGTTAAACAAACCTGCAACATAATAAGTTACAGCCACAAGGGTCAATACATTTGAATTGTATTGGCAAGTGATATCATATTGACATGGAGAATCTAACATATACATGAATATATGGCTAAGTGGAGTTTTGGCTGGCCTTTGTAAAATAGTTTTTCTCTTTTCAAAACACTTTATCAAACAATGCTACACTGGATACACACCAGGTGCTTCCCTCGTTCACCCAACAAGTTTTAACTTAGAGAAATTGGGATGAGGAGATCCTTGATCATTTCAATGTCTTTGATGGACACAGCTAAGTACTTAGGTTTTACCCTCTCGAGAGGTGGTGCACTTTTCCCACAAGACTCGACATGCATTGAGACGAGACTTTTCAGAAACAATCCCTCAGATCAGCACAGACGCGCTCCATCCTATCATCACTACCAAAAACTGTATGTCCGTATAAGTTCTTGCAACCTAGTTGGTCAAGGCAGAGCCCATATGCCATGTGGCTACACTAGAAGCTGCTCAACACTAAACATCTCAAAACTCTTTTGTTCCTGGGTGGCCATCCATAAGTTTGATACACACGGTAAACCATAGACATGGTCCTTGTGTAACCACTCAACACAAACCAATCTTCCCATTCCACCCAGGTGATTCATTCATATAGTTGTTTTATTAATCAAAAACATAGTCATAGACTTTGCATAATATCATAGTATGAATATTCCACCCTTGTATTCTAATATCTAGGCTAAGCATACTAGCATAACTCGTCTCTTGTCTTAGGAAGATTCCTACCAAGATATATTCTATAGGATCTATTATAGCATAGAAATATATAAAAATAGTCCTATCATGCATACTACAAACATATCACTAATGCAATATTGAAAATATAGGACGTTTGATGACAAAAGTATCACTTGCATTTTTAGTAGAGAATCTAGGTACTCTCCTTGATCTTGCAATTGTGACACTTCTCAAGGTTCACTACAAACAATCAAGAAAAGCACACATTGAAAATTAGCACACAAGATATAAAAACAAAGAAATGCATGCAAGCATGCAAAAGGTTGTTTTATTGAGAAAGTGGTTTCTAACAAGGTTCTAAACATTTCAAAATACCTACTGGTCTTTTATAAAAGTGGAAATTTCATTTGAAACCAAGTTAGTGAAAATAAGTCATTTAAATCATTTTTGTTTTACTAGAAATGTTTTTATTCAAAGGAATAATTTCTAATGTTAACCAAATATATTTTTAAAATCAAATTTTAGTTTTTATCGTCAGAGGGTTCAAAACAAATCCATTTTCAAAAGGTTTCACTCAAAAGTAATTTTTAGAACAATTTTTATATCCAAATTAGTCCTAAACAAGTCTCTGCATAAAACCCAATTTTTCCGAAAACAAATGACCAAACTAAGGCCACAGGTGCAAGGTACACATTTTTCTGAATCCATAGACACCAAATTTGCAATTTTTGAACATATAGATCAAAAGTTATTGATTTTACAAATTCAAACATCTAATAGAACAAAATCTGGTTTTTAAAACAAAAGCCTCGCCATGTGTTTTCTTTCTACTGGCCGGTACCACTTCAGGTGGATCGAGCAACATGAGCCGTTAGATCTAAGTGGGATTGCACGGCGCAGACCAAGCCGTAACGCTTCGATAAGTCATCTAACCTACAACTTTAGATCTAAATCTAACGGTCCAGAACGCTAGGTCATAGACGGGCGGCGCTACTGGCGGGCTGTGGCGAAGGCGCGTCTGTTGACGGCGGTCCAGGGACACCAGGGCAAGGGAGGGGCATAGTGGCTTACTAAGTTCATGGTCACGTGACAATGCTCAACGTGGACATGGGCGAGGCCGGGGCGCGCGGGTGTGACGGCGATTCCTTGCCGGAGTTTTTGCCACCGTCGGGTGCATGCGGATGTCATTGTGGGTGAGCCTACAGAGCATGAGACGGCATGCTGGGAGCATCAGTGCGTGCGCGAGAGGATGGCGAGAAGGGTCGTATGAATGAGAGGGCAAGGGGCACACGGTGCTCACCAAAAAAACTCGCCGGAGTTGCGGGGGTCGTCGGTTGTTTGTAGTTGGAGAAAAAGCCGAGCACCTGTTCCACGAGCAAGCAAATGGTGGGCATCAGCAGGTGCGCAAGAGGATGAGGATCACAGCAATGCGTGGCAGAGGGCAAGGGGCGTACCGTGCTCGCTGGAATCGGCACCGGAGTGCGATGGGGTATGCGGCGGTGTGGTTCGAATTGGGGGCAGCCTGGTGGCGCTCGGGTGCGGAGAAATGAGGGGAACAGAGAGGAGAGAGTGGATATTAAGAGAGCATGGTCACGGGGAAGAATCACTGCGGAAGTTAATCGAATTGAAGTGAATTGATTCAGCCAGAAACAACGAGGAGAAAAGGGGGCAGGTTCAGCGCGCGGGGACGACGATGCTGAGGTGGAGGTGGGTCTGGGGAGTCAGTGAGGGGGTGGGGGTTCTGCACGGTGAGAAAGAAACGGGGAGGGAGAGGGAGTGGCCCCGGTGGGCTGTTGCTAGGCCATGTTGGGCTGGGGGTGCTGGGTTGGGTTTGTTTCTATTTTTTTGTTCTTATCCTTTTTCCTTTTTCTGTTTCTATTTTCTGTTTTTCTTTAAAACAATTGATTCAAACCTCCATTTGAATTCAAATAATTTCCAAAACTTTTTAGTAGATTTAAGCCATTTATTAGTGTGTTATTTAATCCAACTCAAATATATTTTTCTTGTGATTTAATATCCATTTAAAAAAGTGAGTCATTTTTTCTTTATTTAATTAAAAACGAATATGGTTCATAAACCCATATAATTTTACTTAAATAATCTTTTATTCTTTTATTTTATTTGAATTACTTTTAGTCCATTTTCTTAGGGATTTGGCCAATGGTTTAAGTTGTCTTTTAAATATTTCTTATGTATTTAATTCTTTCTTTATCTTTATAAAATCTAGATCTTTTTATTTATAGTTCCGAAATTGGTGATTCCAATTTGTATATTTTTATTTTATATTTATTTATCCTTTTAAATCCTTTTAGGATTAATTTGCTCACCATTTTATGTTGGTTTTAGTTAGGAGCTTTATTAGCCTTGGAAATTACTTTCTTTTATCTTATTAAAATCATAGGTTTTTATCCATGGCTTCAAAAGGTGTGAAAACAAATCCCATGGTTTTGTAATATTTTTGTTTACCATTTATTGATAATTTAGAAAATGTTTGTTGCTAAATTTTTATATGGGACAAAGCCATAGTCTTGTAGTGATCTTGGAGATGATTTCTTTCATTAGGGTTAAGGTTTAGGTTTAACTTTTCCAAGTTTTTTAAATTCAAGATATTTTCCTTGTAGGGATGCGTTTGATTTGTTTGAAAATTTGTTTGTTGCTTTTTCATTCAAATTTTTATTCAAGTAAGGTTTTTTGATGTTTCCATTTAGAGATAAAAATTTTCTTTTCACCCTAAATTTCATCATTTGTTTCTTTTGTAAGTTTATTTTTTCACATATGAAAATTTGGAAAATTTTGGGATGTGACAGACTACCACCCTTAAAAGGAATTTCGTCCCGAGATTCAGGAAGGCTAGAGAGAACAAGTTGGCTTCAGGACAACTAGGGTAATACCACCCTTAAAAGGATTTTAACTAGATTGCATCTTGGCTTACTTGGTGTCTCTATGTAACTTCTTTGGACAGTTGTCTGCATAGTGTCCCTTGTTACCACATTTGAAACATGTGACAAGGTTGAGATCCTTCACAGGTTTGCTTGTCTTGTTCTTCACCTTTTCTGGATAGTTTGATGCATAATGGCCTAGCTCTTTGCATTTGTGGCACATCACCTAGCCAATATCCCTGTTTATCTTTGGTATCACTATCTCTTGTTTGTTTCCTTGGCTCTTCTTCTTTTTGGGTCTCTCCAAAGCTAGGAGATCTCTTAGTTCATGTTCTTCATATTTCACCACAGATGTGGGAAAACTTCCTCGGTTCTTAGAACGGTTCCTAGGATAACGTCCATGTTTTCTCTTTTGTCCACCATAGTGGGTTACAATGTATGAAGGTGCATACGGATATTTGACTTTGTATTCATCATTCTTGGTTGAGGTTGTACCTTCATGGGTGTTTCCAAAGACTTGATGTAATCCATCTTTAGCTTGATGTTTCATCTGTTGAACTATAGGATAGATGTGGCATTGGACAGGGACATGATCATTTCCTTCACATAGGAAACAAGAAATTTGACATGTGGGGCACTGTCTAGCTGGATATTTCTCTTCACAATTAGGGCATTGTTTCATATGCTCTTTATAAGTGTGTCCTATGTCTCCACAGATTTTGCAGACTTGAGTTCCTTATATAATATCATCCTTGATATCATTGTTGTCACAATCTCTTTGGGAAGGGGTGCTTCTCATGTTGATCATCTGATTGGTCATTCTTTGCAACAATTGAGATTGGGATTCTAAGAACTTTAGCATGGCTGGGTCTAACTCAATGTTGTTGGCTAAAAACTGGGTTGTCACTTGATTCAACTTAGCTTGGGTTGCTAGTAGTTGTTATGTCATGTGCATCTCTAGGTTGTTGTTACCATCCTTGATGTTGGAGTTGTGGTCTCTTGGAGAAGTCATCTGCTTGGGTTGGATTGGGATTAGATTAGGCAAAAGATTTCTAGAGTAAGAATTCTACTCACACACCAAAAATCACACAAAGCAATATGTAAGCAATCACAATCATGCATTCCACTCAATCAACAAGATTCAAGCATTATTTTAGGCAACAAAATATTTTTGCTACACCACATAAGTTGGTGTAATCAATAAATCGATTTAAACTAAACACTAGTGTGGTGGTCCAACTATGGGTGTCACTTGAGATCATTCCATTCTTCTTAGTTGATACATCAGGAACAAGATCATGGTATCCTTGGAAGAAATTATTTCATCTTGGTCACAAAGTTCAAAGGTGATGATGGTTCCTCCTAGGTTGAGTTTCCTTAGTCTCCAAGTCTTTAATATTATTCTTATCTCACTTGTAGTCCTTAGTGATGTCCAAGTTGAAGTCCTTGGGGAAACTGAAGTTGAAGTCATTGGTGATGGTGAAGTCCTTGCTCATGTTGAAGTTTTTGTCCATCAAGTAGAAAAGGGAGAGATGTAGAATTCAAAACAAAATGCTGAGGAAAAAGTTTACAAGATTGTTTGTAAATAAGTTTGAACAAATACAACTCCTATTTTCCTAAGAGGTTTTGTCCAATTCTAGGGTTACAATCCTATAGGCAACACAGTGCTCTGATACCATCTTTAGAGGTCCTAACCTGATAAGGTAGAGATCCCTGTGTTTACAGTGCTAGTCCCTGGATCGAATAGCTAGCAACCATAGTTTAAGATATAATATCAAGAAACAAAGGTCATATTACAACTTATTACCAGGAATAAAATAGTTCATTACAACATACATAGCTCATATGGCTATCTTATTACAAATCAATAGATATAACTATATAGCATGGAGTCCTTTATCTTCATGTACCACAAGCAATTATGTTGGTTGTAGACTTGTAATCCCTACTCAAAAACTTCACTAACGTCAAACAAACCTGCAACATAATAAGTTACATCCACAAGGGTCAATACATTTGAATTGTATTGGCAAGTGATATAATATTGACATGGAGAATCTAACATCTACATGAATATATGGCTAAGTGGAGTTTTGGCTGTCCTTTGCACAAATAAGTTTTCCCTATCCTTTGTAAAATAGTTGTTCTCTTTTTTCAAAACACTTTATCAAACAATGGCACACTAGATACACACCAGGTGCTTCCCTCGTTCACCCAACAAGTTTTAACTTAGAGAAATTTGGATGAGGAGATCCTTGATCATTTCAATGTCTTTGATGCTCAAAATGTCCATTACTAGGGACACGTGTAAGACCCCTCCTTTATAAAGGTAAAGGTCCCTGTGATTGCAATGCTAGTCCCTGGATCAATTGCTAGCATCCATAGTTTAAGATGAAGTACACATATACAAAGGTCATTATTACATTGTCATTCTAGAGATAACATAGTCTTTTACAACTCCATAGCCATAGGCTAGTACAAGAGTTCAAATTAACAAAATAAAGTAAATTCTTCATCTTCATGTGCCGTAGGCAAACATGTTGAGTGTAGACTCATAACCCTAATCCTCATCAGAGTAACCTGCAACATCACAAGTTACAGCCACAGTGGGTCAATACAATGGAATAGTATTGGCAAGTGATACCTTAGTAGAATAATAGTTTCTAACTTCTACATGAATTTGGCTAAGTGTAGCTTAGGCTTGCTTTGCTCAAAATAGGTTTTTCCTATCAGTTGAAAACACTAAGTTTTTGTTTGACAAAATCACCCAAGGCATCTACCAATGAAAATTTGTGATCCTCTACCCTTGTTGAACCACAAGTTTAACTTGGAAATTGGGATGAGGAGATCCTTGATAGCTTCCATGTCTTGATGCCCAAATTGTCCATTGTCGGGGACACGACTAAGTACTTAGATTCTTCCTTCTCGAGAGGTGGTGCACTTTCCCACAAGACTTGACATGCATCGAGACAAGATCTTTCAGAAGCCTTCCCTTAGACCAAATGGACGCGTTCCAAACCTATCACCCCCTACCACATTCTGTCCATTTGGCTAAGTTATTGCAACCTATATGATCCAGGCAGAGCCCATATTGCCATGTGGCTGCACTGGAAGCTTCTTAACATTTGGCATCTCAAATCCCTTTGTTACTCGGTGGCATTCCACAAGTGAGATACATAGGGTAGACCATGAATATGGGGCCCTGGTAACCACTCAACAAAAATCCATCCAAGCAATTACCATTCCACCCAGGTGTTTCATTCACTTGGTTGTTTTATTAAGGAAAAATATAAGTCACAAGACTTAGTAAAATTTCCATATCATGTATATATAAACCACCCTTGTTTTCTACTAGCTAGGCTAAGCAGGATAATACAACAAGTATCTTAACTTAGAGAATATTTCTACCAATTCTACAACTACTAGGATTTCCCATAGCATAGCATATAGATAATTAGCAAAAAAATATCATGCAAGCCCTATACAAAATATCACTAGTGCATAGTAAAAATATTGGGACAAAGACATTAAGCACCACTTTCCTTGGTAGTTGGAGGAGTAGCAACAATCCTCACAATCACAATCACCACTAGCACCAAAATCTACACATAAAATGATAGCACCAATTTACACTCAAATTAATCAAGAAAAAATATATGAATGCATGAAAATTCCATGTGATGATTTTTCTCAAACCAAACAAGACAAGTAAATAGTACTAAACACTAAACTAAACATTTATATAATAAATAAACTCAATATAGTCTTTAAAACATTTTCTAAATAATTTATATGCTCAAAATAGGCCTACAAATGTCTCTGCATAAAATTCCATTTTAACAGAAGCAAATTACAAAACTAAGCCCATAGATGTGTAGGATTTAATTTTTGAATCCATTGATATATTATTTGCATTTTTTGGATAAACAGAACAAAAGTTATGAATTTTTACAAGTTAATTCATCTAATTAAATCAAAACTGGATTTTTAAAGAAACACCCTGACACGCGGCGGCTTCTGATTGGTCAGTACCACTTCGCGCGGGATCACGCCTCCGTGCCATTGGATCTAATCAGATCCAACACACCAGATCTACTCGTACCGCTTCGCGGTCTTTTCTAATCGTGACCGCTGGATCCAGATCTAGTGGATCTAATGACTCTGCCACGAACTGGCGGCGCAAATGGCGAGCAGTGGCGGCGATGGCTCTGCCGGTGATGAACTGCGGTGCTAGGGGGTAAAGGGAGGGGTGCAGTGCGTTACGGAGGTCGCAGAGCTGAGGCGGTCGTAGTGGAGGTCAAGGGCGAGGGAGGGGCGCTCGGGTTCGGCAGCTATTCCTCAACGGAGTTGAGCTCGCCGGTAGGCACACGCGGGTGTTTCTGAAGGCGACGCTACATACCTCTATAAAAGAAACCGCAAGTGGCATTAGGTGCGTATGAGGGTGGTGAACAAAATCGTAAGAACCAGAGAGAAAGGGGGTCGAGGCTCACCGGGATTGGTCGGCGGAGGGGCTCGGTACCGCGACGATGTGAACTTAAGTGCGGGCAGCCTGGTGGCGCTTAGACGGTGGCAAGTGAGGGGAAAGATGCGGGGAGGGAGAGGTTTAGGTAGGCAGGGTCGGGGGAGGAAATTACACCCGCAATCAATCGGATTGATTCGATGTTTAATCGGAGGAAACGGCCGCGGCGGAGCTGGTCACCGCGCGTTGATTGAGGACGAAGGAGACGACATAACAGTGGGGACAGGAGGTCAGCGAGGTGGGGGTGTGCTAGCGCGTGAGAAAGAGTGGAGAGGGGGATGTAGCCGGGTGGGCTTCATGGGCTGAATCTGTTGCTCGGCCGAAACGGTGTCGACAACCTTTTCTCTTTTCCCTATTCTTTTTCTTTTTCTATTTTGATTTTTAGGAAAGTAAATTAATTCTAATTCATGTGAGTTTGAATCCTAATTACTTTTGGATTTTTGAAGTGGAATCTTTGCATAATATTGAGTATAAAACCTTACTGTATGGTCAAAAACACTTTGACACTTTGAAAATAAAATTTAAATCATGCCTTTATTGATACATATATATTAGGCATAATAAATGGTTTTTATATTGAATTTTTGTTTTGTAAATCTTTGTGTAAGCTTTGCATTCATCTTTGAAACATTTCTGATCAAACCAAGGTATTTCTCATACTTTGATAGTAAAATTGAACCATTGCCTTTCTAGCATAAAATAATAGGCATATAAATGGTTTCTTATTTTTGAAATCTTGTTTGAAATAACCAAATGCTTATGAAGGCATGAATGATATGCAAACTTTTTAAATTATGATTTTTGGGATGTTACAAATATAACACCCTTAAGGTGAATCTCGCCCTCGAGATTCGGATTGGCTAGCAAATAGGTGAGGGTGGTCTTTCCGAAGATCATCTTCTCTTTCCCATGTTGCTTCTTCCTCGGAATGATGGTTCCACTGAACTTTGCAGAATTTGATAGTCTTAGTTCGAATAACTCTTTCTGCAGTCTCAAAAATCTTGATAGGTTTCTCTTCATAAGTGAGATCACTTTCCAACTGAACCTCTTCCAAAGGTATAGTATCCTTCAATGAAGTCTCTTCCATCTCCGGATGGCATTTCTTCAATTGACTTACGTGAAACACATTGTGAACGGCAGATAGTGCTTCAGGCAACTCAATCTCATAAGCCACTTCTCCTTTGCGGCTTAGAATCTTGAATGGTCCAACATACCTTGGTGCCAATTTTCCTTTGACTCCAAATCTCTTCACTCCTCGAAGTGGTGAGACTCTAAGATAAGCTCTATCACCTACCTCATAGGTGACTTCTCTACGCTTTGGATCTGCGTAACTCTTCTATCGGTACTGTGCTATCTTCAATCTGTCCTTTACCAACTTAACTTTCTCTTCAGCTTCCTTGATTAGTTCTGGCCCGAACAGATTTCTTTCTCCAACACCACTCCATAGTAATGGTGTAGTACACTTTCTTCCATAGAGAAATTCAAATGGTGCCATCTCAATACTGGCTTGATAGCTGTTATTGTAAGAGAATTCTGCGTAAGGCAGACTTTCATCCCAAATAGCACCATAGTCTAGGGCATATGCCCTCAACATATCCTCCAGAATCTGGTTGGTCCTTTCTGTCCATCCATCAGTTTGAGGATGAAAAGTTGTGCTGAACTCTAATTTTGTTCCCAATTATTCATGCAGTTGCCTCCAAAAATGCGAAGTGAACTGAGTTCCTATATCTGACACAATACTCTTGGGTACTCCATGCAGACACACAATCCTATTCATATATATATTGGCTAACTTAGCACTCGTATAGGTTGTCTTCACGGGTATGAAATGAGCCACTTTAGTTAGGCGATCTACCATGACCCAGATAGAATCATATCCTGATCTAGTCCTTGGCAGTCCAGTGATAAAATCCATGCCAATCTTGTCCCACTTCCAATCAGGAATAGGTAGTGGTTGTAACAATCATGCTGGTTTCTGATGTTTCGCTTTCACTCTACTACACACATCACACAAAGCAATATGTTCTGCGATGTCCTTCTTGAGATTATTCCACCAAAATCTTTCCTTCACATCCATGTACATTTTGGTGTTACCCGGATGAATGGAATATGGTGAGTTGTGTGCTTCTTGTAAAATCAGTTCCGAAGCTCCGGATCTTGTAGAATGCAGATACGTTTTCCATACCATAAAGTACCATGTTCGTCTTTGTGGAATCCTTTAGCTTTCCCTTTGCTAATTTTCCCCTTAATGTCTTCAATTTCCTTGTCTATATTTGGGCTTCCCTGATCCTGTCCAACAATGTGGGTTGAACATCCAATGACATGAGATGTCCCTCAGGCACTATCTCCAATCTGAGATCTTTGAATTGGGCACACAGATCATCTGGTAATTCTCCCTTAGTGAGGCCATTCACATAAACCTTACGGCTTAAAGCATTCGCTACAACATTTTCTTTACCGGGGTGGTATTGCAAACTCAAGTCATAGTCCTTGATGAGTTCTAGCCATCTTCTTTGTCTCATGTTGATTTCTTTCTGAGTGAAGATATACTTCAAACTTTTGTGATCTATGAACACTTCACAACGTTTTCCCAAAAGGTAATGCCTCCATGTTTTGAGTGCACGTACAACAGAGGCTAACTCTAAATCATGAGTAGGATAGTTTACTTCATGGGGTTTGAGTTGTCTCGAGGCATAAGCCACAACTTTACCTTCTTGCATCAATACTCCACCCAATCCTTGGTGAGATGCATCACAATATACTTGGAAATCCTTTTCCAAATCTGGCAGACATAAGACTGGTGCTGTCACTAGTCTCTTCTTCAATTCTTGGAAACTGAGTTCACATCCTTTAGTCCAATCAAATTTCTTGTCTTTCTTAAGCAACTCCATCATTGGCTTAGCTACCTTTGAGAAATTCTCAATGAATCTTCTATAGTATCCTGCCAAGCCAAGGAAACTACGTACTTCTTTCACTGACTTAGGAGATTCCCACTCAGTTTCAGCTGACACTTTCGCGGGATCAACAGCTACACCATCTCCTTACACAATATGTCCGAGAAATCCCACTTCATTCAGCCAGAATTCACACTTGCTGAATTTGGCATACATCTTGTGCTCCCTAAGCTTCTCGAGTATCAATCGTAAATGTTCTTCATGCTCTTGTTTGCTCTTGGAGTAGATCAGAATGTCATCGATGAATACGACAAAAAACTTGTCAAGAAATTCCATGAACACTTTGTTCATCATATTCATGAAATAGGCTGGTGCATTTGTCAAACCAAATGGCATCACGGTGTACTCATACAATCCATACCTTGTGGTGAAAGTTGTCTTAGGTATGTCTTGCTCTCTAATTTAAAGCTGAAAATATCCTGATCGGAGATCAATTTTTTGAGAACACACGGGCTCCTTCTAGCTGGTCAAATAGATCGTTGATTCTAGGCAAAGGATACTTGTTCTTGATAGTTACCTCATTGAGTGAACAGTAATCTATGCATAACCTTTGAATTCTATCTTTCTTTTCAACAAACAAAACTGGTGCACCCCAAGATGAAGAACTTGGTTGAATAAATCCTTTCCGTAACTGTTCTCCGAGCTGTTTCTTGAGTTCCTTCAACTCATCAACTGACATCTTGCAAGGTCTCGTTGCTATTGGTCCAGATCCTGGCAGTAGTTCAATCAGAAACTCAACATCTCTATCTGGTCGCATTCTAGGCAATTCCTCTAGAAACACAGCGGGATACTCTCTCACAATTAGCACACTGTCTATGCTAACCCCCTTAAGAGAATTTAGCTTACTCCCTTTATATTCAAAATTAGACTTGAATCTAATATGTTTCTTATCTGGGGTTGTGAGTGTGACCGTACGATTGGCACAATCTAGTACTCCTTCATACTTGGTCATCCAATCCATTCCCAAAATTACATCCAATCCATGGGAATCTAGGATTATCAAACTAACTGGAAACTTATACTTCCCAAATTCTATCACTAGGTTATGACATCCAGAGTTTACTATCATTTCTCCACCGGGAGATCTTACTTTTATAGGACACCCAATAGTTTCAACTGGAAGTCCATTTTTATCAACAAATTCCCTTGATATGAATGAATGCGATGCGCCAGTATAAAAAAGAACAAATGCTGGAAAAGAATTGAGCTTGAACTAACCAGCCACAACATCAGACTCTTCATATATTTCTTCCATGTTAATGTGGTTCACTTGTCCCTTTTGGAAGGGATTGGGCTTGTTGGTTCCTTCAAATTTCTTTTTTGGGCACTCATTTGCATAGTGTCCCATCTTCTTACACTTGAAACACTCAACCTGACTGATATCTCTCTTTGCAGGCTGACTTCCATTTCCACTCCCACTGTGGTGGCTCTTGTGTCCACTCTTGTGGTTCTTATACTTGTCATTGTCATGACTGTGATGATTCTTGTTGTCATGATGACGGTTGTGGTTGTGGTGGGTGTTGTACTTCCCATGTTTGTGGAACCCAGAACTTCCACTATCATCATGATGGGAACGTTTGTGAGACGATCCCCAGCTATGCTTATCAAAGCTATGTTTCCTCTTTCTGCCCTCAACCTGTTTCATCTTGTTTTCCAAGACGGTAGCCTTGTCACAAAGTGATTGATAGGTTGGGACATAGGCAACATACAGCTGCAGGTTCAACTCATCATTAAGTCCTTCGAGGAATTTCTCCTTCCTCTTAGCATCAGTATCAACCTCATCCGGTGCGTAGCGTGCCAGATTGTTGAATTCCTCAATGTATTCAGCCACACTATGGTGACACTGCTTCAGATTGTGGAACTCCTTTTTCTTCAAGTTCATCTACCCGGATGAGATGTGAGCTGTACGGAATCCATCCTCAAAAATAGCCCAAGTCACATCCTCAAGGGGAGTGGTGATCTGAAAGTTGTCCCACCAGGTTGTTGCTGGTCCTTCAAGGAGATGTGCTGCAAACCTAACTTTTTCCTCGCCGGTGCAGCCGACAGTGACTAAGTCCTTGTTCACTAAACATAACCTGTCATTGGCTACCATTGGATCAGTGGTTCCCGAGAACTTTGCAGGCCTCAGTCTCAGATATCTGGTGAGCATGTCAAATGCTGGAGGATTATTCTGATTGTTGTTGTTGTTGTTGTTGTTGTTGTTGTTGTTCTGGTTCTGGTTCTGCATGAACTGTGTCATCATTTGCATAAGCTGAGCTTGAGCTGTCATCAACTGCTGCATCTCAGGAGTGACATTATTGTTATTGTTTGGGTTGGGGTTGGCACGATGGGGAGGCATATGTGGTTTCAATAAGGATAAGAATGAGATACCCATATATGCTTATCATGCACAATACAACACATAGAAACAATCACAATATCCAAGCTCAAAATAACATAGAGTTTGAACGACATAAACAACAAGTCTTGAAAGTGCAAACAAACCATAGAAAGCCATCCACATGTTGGATGGTCATTGCGACTCAACAATCAAAGTATGATAAATAAATGATAGTCGAGTAATCTATACTACTCCTACATGTCGACCTCCACATCAACAAGGGTAAGACCTGCATTCTCCATGGCGGTCTTGTACTCATCTATGTTGGTGGTCTAGGCCTCAATCTTCATGTAGAGAGCTCTCTTCTGTGAGAGAAGCCTCTCGATCACTCCCTGCTGGTTCTCAAGCTCGAAGTCCTTGGCCTCTAACTCAGCCTTCATTTCCCTGATCTTCTTGTTTCTGTCTTGGACTCTTTTCTCACGACTCTTGAATTTCTTGTCCTGGGTCTCAAATCTGGCCTCCATGTCCTTGACGATCTCATCTTGTTCTGCAAAGAGCTTGTCCTTCTCCCTCAGCTGAACCTGGAGCTCGTCATTGCTAAGCATGACGTTGGTCCTCTCTCTGTCGAGGTGTCTAATAAGACCCTCTAGGTCCTGAAGGTACAGACGAACTGGCTCAATCGCCTCTCTAGTAGCGTCATCGTACTCTATCGCCTCAGCCTCCTCGTCGCGTCTCCTGAACGAGTGAAAGTAGAGACCTCTAAGCTCGGTGGAGTGCCTCCCAACCAGGCATCCAAGTAACTCCTGCATGACTACATCTAAGCCTCTCTCCTTGTCATCATGCATCAACTTGAAGGTGATAGCCTCCATGGGTGGCTTTGCCTAGCATCCCGGCTGTGTGACTCTGAAGCCCCAAAGGTCCTTCCTCTCAAACTTGGTGAGCTGAAGTGCCGTGATACTAGGAAGTGGGAGGTTGAGCACACTAGTGAGCTCCACGAGACGAGAACCAAAACAAGTTCCCTTGAACTCCTCGGTAGTGTTGATAACAATGTTAGGCATCTATTGTATAGGATAGAGAATGGTTAGAATCAATACAAGTAGAGAAAAATTCACAAGACAATAAAACACAAGCACATTTTTAACAATAAACACACAAGTCATGGCATACACAAATCCAACTCAAATACCAAGGTTCAACATAACTTACACAAATTTTTGCGAGAAAATAGCAAATATGGTGGTCCAACTGACGGAGTACGTTACAACTCTCACCCACTAGAAAAATAGCTATCAGGGCATCCTTAGTAGCAATCTTTCTATCTTGATCACAAGACTCCCATATTAAGTCTATGATGTCTTCCCTTAGTCGTTGATTGGTAGCCTCTAAGTCTTGGGTATGCTTCTTTTCTTCTCTAAGGTCATTTTGAGTGTTGATCATTCTACACTTGAGTCTATCACCAAGCTCCTTGATGGCATTCCAAGTTGCATTTCTTGCAGAGTCAAAGAATGTTGTGTGCATTTGAGAGTTGGTGACCATGCAGAATCCCGATTCTTTGTGGTTGTCTTCCTTGTTTTTGTACAAGTGAAGTTGCACCCACCAATACTCTTCTCCTTCTTGCATCACCAAAAATCCTTTGTACACAACTACACCATGTATCCCCATGGTAACCATAAGGTTCTTGAGTGCTTTGGGAAACTCTGTCTCACACTCCAAAGTCATGGTCATGATTGGTCCCTTCCTGACGGCTTCGTTGATGGACTTCATCTACAAATAGAGATGAGAAATAAGATTAGAAAATTTTACGAGAAGAAAAGATAAGTGTAGAATTTTGCAAAGTGTTGAATTTTTTCCTTAGTGGATTCTTAATCTAATCCAACCTAGGGTCATAATCCTACATGCAACACAGTTCTCTGATACCATCTGTAAGACCCCACCTTTATAAAGGTAAAGGTCCCTGTGATTGCAATGCTAGTCCCTGGATCAATTGCTAGCATCCACAGTTTAAGATAAGTACACAGATACAAAGGTCATTATTATGTCATCATTCCAGAGATAACATAGTATTTTACAACTCCATAGCCATAGGCTAGTACAAGAGTTCAACTTAAAAAAATAAAGTAAAGTCTTCATCATCATGTGCCACATGCAAACATGTTGAGTGTAGACTCATAACCCTAATCCTCATCAGAGTAACCTGCAACATCACAAGTTACAGCCACAGTGGGTCAATACATTGGAATAGTATTGGCAAATGATGCCTTAGTAGAATAATAGTTTCTAACTTCTACATGAATTTGGCTAAGTGTAGCTTAGGCTTGTTTTGCTCAAAATAGGTTTTGCCTATCAGTTGAAAACTCTAAGTTTTTGTTTGACAAAATCACCCAAGCCATCTACCAATGAAAATTGGTGATCCTCTAACCTTGTTGAACCACAAGTTTTAACTTAGAAATTGGGATGAGGAGATCCTTGATAGCTTCCATGTCTTAATGCTCAAATTGTCCATTGCCGGGGACACGGCTAAGTACTTAGATTCTTCCTTCTCGAGAGGTGGTGCACTTTCCCCACAAGACTCAACATGCATCTATACAAGATCTTTCAGAAGCCTTCCCTTAGACCAAATGGACGAGTTCCAAACCTATCACCCAATACCACCTTCTGTTCATTTTGCTAAGTTATTGCAACATATATGATCTAGGCAGAGCCCATATTGCCATGTGGCTGCACTGGAAGCTTCTTAACATTTGGAATCTCAAATCCCTTTGTTCCTGGGGGGCATTCCACAAGTGAGATACACATGGTAGGCCATGAATATGGGGCCCTGGTAACCAGTCAACAAAAATCCATCTAAGTAATTACCATTCCACCCAGGTGTTTCATTCACTTAGTTGTTTTATTAAGCAAAAACATAAGTCACAAGACTTAGTAAAATTTCCGTAGCATGTATATATAAACAACCCTTGTTTGCTACTAGCAAGGCTAAGCAGGATAATACAACAAGTATCTTAACTTAGAGAATATTTCTACCAATTCTACAACTACTAGGATTTCCCATAACATAGCATATAGATACTTAGCAAAAAAATATCATGCAAGACCTATACAAAATATCACTAGTGCATAGTAAAAATATTGGTACAAAGACATGATGCACCACTTGCCTTGGTATTTGGGGGAGTAGCAACAATTCTCACAATCACAATCACCACTAGCACCAAAATCTACACATAAAATGATAGCACCAATTTACATTCAAATTAATCAAGCAAAAATATATGAATGCATGCAAATGCCATGTGATGATGTTTCTCAAACCAAACAAGACAAGTAAACAGTACTAAACACTAAACTAAACATTTATATACTAAATAAACTCAATATAGTCTTTAAAACATTTTCTAAATAATTTATATGCTCAAAATAGGCCTACAAATGTCTCTGAATAAAATTAAATTTTAACAGAATAAAAATACAAAACTAAGCCAATAGATGTGTAGGATGTAATTTTGTGAATCCATTGATATATTATTTGCATTTTTTGGATAAACATAACAAAAGTTATGATTTTTTACAAGTTAATTCATCTAATTAAATCAAAACTGAATTTTTAAAAGAAAAACCCTGACACGCGGCGGCTTCTGATTGGTCAGTACCGCTTCGCGCGGGATCATGCCTCCGTGCCATTGTATCTAATCAGATCCAACGCACCAGATCTACTCGTACCGCTTTGCGGTCTGTTCTAATCGTGACCGCTGGATCTAGATCCAGCGGATCTAATCACTCTGCCACGAACTAGCGGTGCAAATGGCGAGCAATGGCAGCGACGGCTCTGCCAGCGATGAACTGGCGGCGCTAGGGGGTAAAGGGAGGGGTGTAGTGCGTTACCGAGGTCGCGGAGATGAGGCGGTCGCAGTGGAGGTCACGGGCAAGGGCGGGGCGCTCGGGTTCGGCAGTTAATCCTCACCGGAGTTGAGCTCGCCGTCGGGCACGCGCAGGTGTTGATGAAGGCGACGCTACAGACCACCAGAAAATAAACCGCAAGTGGCATTAGGTGCATACGAGGGTGGTGAAAAAAATCGTAAGAACCAGAGAGCAGGGGGGTCGAGGCTCACCGGGATTGGTTGCTGGAGGGGCTCGGTACTGCGGTGATGTGAGCTTAAGTGCGGGCAGCCTGGTGGCTCTTAGACGGTGGAGAGTGAGGGGAAAGATGCGGGGGAGGGAGAGGTTTAAGTAGGCAGGGTCGGGGGAGGAAATTACACCCGCAATCAATCAGATTGATTCGATGTTTAATCGGAGGAAACGGCCATGGCGGAGCTGGTCACCGCGCTTTTATTGAGGACAAAGGAGACGACGTGGCAGTGGGGACAGGAGGTCATCAAGGTGGGGGTGTGATAGCATGTGAGAAAGAGTGGAGAGGGGGAGTAGCCGGGTGGGCTTCGCGGGTTGAATCTGTTGCTAGGCCAAAACGGTGGCGACGGCCTTTCTCTTTTCCCTATTCTTTTTCTTTTTCTATTTTGATTTTTAGGAAAGTATTTTAATTCAAATTCATGTGAGTTTGAATCCTACTTACTTTTGGATTTTTTCAGTGGAATCTTTGCATAATATTGAGTATAAAACCTTACTGTATGGTCAAAAACACTTTGACACTTTGAAAATAAAATTTAAATCATGCCTTTATTGATACATATATATTAGGCATAATAAATGGTTTTTATATTGAATTTTTGTTTTGTAAATCTTTGTGTAAGCTTTGCATTCATATTTTAAACATTTCTGATCAAACCAAGGTATTTATCATACTTTGAGAGTAAAATTTAACCATTGCCTTTCTAGCATAAAATAATAGGCATATAAATGGTTTCTTATTTTTGAAATATTGTTTGAAATAACCAAATGCTTATGAATGCATGAATGATATGCAAACTTTTCAAATTATGATTTTTGGGATGTTACAGCACGGCTAAGTACTTAGGTTTTACCCTCTCGAGAGGTGGTGCACTTTTCCCAAAAGACTTGACATGCATCGAGACGAGACTTTTCATAAACAATCCCTCAGATCAACACAAACGCGTTCCATCCTATCATCACTACCACCAACTGTCTGTCCGTCTGAGTTCTTGCAACCTAGTTGGTCAAGGCAGAGCCCATATGCCATGTGGCTGCACTGGAAGCTTATCCACACTAAACATCTCAGATCTCTTTGTTCCTGGGTGTCCATCCACAAGTGTGATACACAAGGTAAACCATAGACATGGGCCTTGTGTAACTACTCAACACAAACCAATCTTCCCATTCCACCTAGGTGATTCATTCACATAGTTGTTTTATTAATCAAAAACATAGTCATAGACTTTGCATAATATCATAGTATGAATATTCCACCCTTGTATTCTAATAGCTAGGATAAGCATACTAGCATAACTTGTCTCTTGGATTAGGAAGATTCCTATCAAGATATATTCTATAGGATCTACTATAGCATAACAATATATAAATATAGTCCTATCATGCATACTACAAACATATCACTAATGCAATATTGAAAATATAGGACTTTTGATGACCAAAGTATCACCTGCCTTGTTAGTAGAGAATCTAGGTAATCTCCTTGATCTTGCAATTGTCACACTTCTCAAGGTTCACTACATACAATCAAGCAAAGCACTCATTCAAAATTATCACACAAACAATAAAAACAAAGAAATGCATGAAAGCATGCAAAAGGTTGTTTTATTGATAAAGAGGTTTCTAACAAGGTTCTAAACATTTCAAAACACCTACTAGTCTTTTATAAAAGTGGAAATTTCATTTGAAACCAAGTTAGTGAAAATAAGTCATTTAAATCATTTTTGTTTTACTAGAATTTTTTTTATTCAAAGGAATAATTTCTAATGTTAACCAAATATATTTTTAAAATCAAAAATTAGTGTTTATGGTCAAAGGGTTCAAAACAAATCCATTTGCAAAAGGTTTCACTCAACAATAATTTTTAGAACAAATTTTATATCCAAATTAGTCCTAAAGAAGTATCTGCATAAAACCCTAATTTTCAGAACCAAATGACTAAACTAAGGCCATAGGTGCAAAGTACACATTTTTCTGAATCCGTAGACACCAAATTTGCAATTTTTGGACATACATATCAAAAGTTATTGATTTTACAAATTCAAACATCTAATAGAACAAAATCTGGTTTTTAAAACAAAAGCCTGGCCACGTGTCTTGTTTCTACTGGCCGGTACCGCTTCGGGTGGATCAAGCAACATGAGCCGTTAGATCTAAGTGGGATCGCATGGCGCAGATCAAGACATACCGCTTTGATAAGTCATCTAACCTACAATGTTAGATCTAAATCTAACGGTCCAGAACGCTAGGTCATAGACGGGCGGCGCTGCTGGCGGGCTGCTGCGGCAGCGCGTCTATCGACGGCGGTCCAGCGACACCAGGGGAAAGGGAGGGGGCACAGTGGCTTACGAGGTTCACCGTGACGTGACAATGCTCAACATGGACGTGGGCGAGGCCGGGGAGCGCGGGTGTGACAACGATTCCTCGCCAAAGTTGCTACCACCGTCGGGTGCATGTAGACGTCGTTGTGGGCGAGCGTAGAGAGCATGAGAGGGCACGATAGGAGCGTCAGTGTATCCACGAGAGGATGGCGAGAAGGGTCGTACGAATGAGAGGGCAAGGGGCACACGGTGCTCACCGGAGTTGCGGGGGTCGTCGGTTGTTTGCAGTTGGAGATGAAGTCGAGCACCTGGCCCACGAGCAAGCAAACAACGAGCATCAATAGGTGCGCAATAGGATGAGGATCAAATCAATGCGAGGCAGAGGGAAAGGGGCGTACCGTGCTTGCCGGAATGGGCACCGGAGTGCGACAGGGTCTGTGGTGGTGTGGTTCGAATTGGGGGCAGCCTGGTGGCGCTTGGGTGCGAAGAAATGAGGGGAAACAGAGAGGAGAGAGTGGAGATTAAGAGAGCGTGGTAACAGGGAAGAAGCACCGCGGCAGCTAATCGAATGCAAGTGAATTTATTCTGCTAGAAATGGCGAGGAGAAAAGGGGGCGGGTTCAGCGCATGGGGACGATGATGCTGAGGTGGAGGTGGGTCCAGGGAGTCAGTGAGGGGGTGGGGGTTCTGCGTGGTGAGAAAGAAACAGGGGAGAGAGGGAGTGGCCCGGGTGGGCTGTTGCTGGGCCAGGCTGGGCTAGGGGTCCTGGGTTGGGTTCGTTTCTATTTTTTCTTCTTATCCTTTTTCCTTTTTATGTTCCTATTTTATGTTTTTGTTTAAAACAATTGATTCAAACCTCCATTTGAATTCAAATAATTTCCAAAACTTTTCAGTAGATTTAAACCATTTATTAGTGTGTTATTTATTCCAACTCAAATATAGTTTTCTTATGATTTAATATCCTTTACAATAAGTGAGGCATTTTGTGTTTATTTAAATAAAATTGAATAGGGTTCATAAACCCATATAATTTTACTGAAATAATCCTTTATTCTTTTATTTTATTGAATTACTTTTATTCCATTTTCTTAGGTATTTGTCCAATGGTTTAAGTTGTCTTTTAAATATTTCTTATTTATTTAATTCTTTCTTTATTTTTATAAAATATATATCTTTTTATTTATAGTTCCAAAATTGGTGATTCCAATTTGTATAATTTTATTTAATATTTATTTATCCTTTTAAATCCTTTTAGGATTACTTTGCTCATAATTTGATGTTGGTTTTAGTTAGGAGCTTGATTAGCCTTGGAAATTACTTTCTTTTATCTTATTAAAATCATAGGTTTTTATCCATGGCTCCAAAAGGTGTGAAAACAACTCCCATGGTTTTGTAATATTTTTGTTTACCATTTATTAATCATTTAGAAAATGTTTGTTGCTAAATTTTTATATGGGACAAAGCCATAGTCTTGGAGTGATCTTGGAGATGATTTCTTTCATTAGGGTTTGGGGTTTAGGTTTAACTTTTCCAAGTGTTTTTAATTCAAGATATTTTCCTTGTAGGGATGCATTTGTTTTGTTTGAAAATTTGTTTGTTGATTTTTCATTCAAATTTTTATTCAAGTAAGGTTTTTTGATGTTTCCATTTAGAGACAAAAAGTTTCTTTTCACCCTAAATTTCATCATTTGTTTCTTTTGTAAGTTTATTTTTCACATTTCAAAATTTCACAAATTTTGGGATGTGACACCTACCCCCTCTCCAACCACGCGTGACAAAAAATAATTCATACGGTAAACTTCTCACAGTATTCCCTAAAGAAACAAAATTATGCCGAACCATGGAATCAATATCAAGCCTCTCTATGGGGAACCGATAATCTAAATGGTGAGGCTCTAAACCATGGAAAGCTAGCAACCTAGAGGCGATGAGACCTCCACAAATTCCACCCTTATCGCGGTTAGTGGTAAGATCGTAAGCTATCAAAGCACCCAGGTTATAAGATCTATCCATATTCAAAGCAGATGCGATAAAAGATAGATCAAAATAAGATAACTTTCTAGCAATCTTTCTAGCAAGAACACACTTGCTAATGAAATAGGTGAAATATCTAATGGATGGGAACTGAATGTTCCAAATTTTACCACTTTCCTTTGAGAATTCGATACCTTGGAAAATTTCAGCATATAAATCTATAAGTGACTTGGGCCTCTCCTTGATCTTCTCACAAGATCCCCAATGAGGTACTCTAATTGCTGTACAGAAATCAGCAAAAGGCAGTTTGACAACTATATTGTATATTTTATAATGGACCATGATATTAGATGAATACCAAGTAAACCGGAAGTCCTGCACCACACCCATGGTTAGCTTAACATATTGAAGAGGTTCCCCTTCAACGAAGTGTTCCAACCCTGCATTGGTAATCATAGTTTGGAAATACTGGAGGATTCCCGCGGCTCTCATAAATTCATGGCATGGATATATGGAAGGGAATACTCCTTCCTCATGATGAACTTTCATTGGCTCAGGTACCATCAAATCATATTGATTCAGTGGGTATGCACTCATCTTCCTTTCTGAAATTTTTAGACAAAAATCAAACCAAGTGATGTCCAAGTTGATAAATGATGAGAAACTACTATAGGAACTTGCTAGAGGGCCACACATGCATCAAAATGTAATCTCTAAGCATAGAACAAGCATGCAAGATCACAGAACCTGACACCTATAGCAGCAAAATACTCAAGATACAATCTACCAATCACAAATCTATTTGGACAAGTGTAGGAGGCACATACCAAGGAGCAATCCCTCAAAAAATCAGCAGCAAAGATGGGCTAAGCAAGGATATCGAAAATCGGGAGCAAGAACAGCAAGAAATCGAGCTTGAGAAAGTTTTCCGGTGTTTTTTGGGAGATAGAAAGAAGATGGCTGGGAGGAGGCACTTTGGAGGGCCACAAGTGGGCCACACCCATGCCAGGCACCACCTGGGGGCTGGCCGCGCCACCCAGGGGTGTGCTGGCCTACGGGGGGGCCCTGGGCCACTCCAGGTGTCCCTCGGCCCCTTTTTTCTAGGAAAAATTTATTTTGAATTTTCTGGGATTTTTCGGGAAACTTTATTTTTTGCCAATTTTCAGGATATGAAAATTGATTTTCTCGCAGAAAATATTTTTTAGAAGAAGCAAAAGCAAACAAAAACCAAAATTACAGAAGTTCTAAGACACTCTAACAAGCAAACAACTAGCAAAACCAAAGCTAATAAGAGAAAAAGCAACGACTAAGAAGGAGAAAAGTAAAAGTGAGCAAGTATAACCACATTGAAAGTGTTGTTTTGTTCATTAAAAATCATTTTGTTAACAAGGTTGATCAAGTATTGTTACCAAAACAATCTTATATGATACAAAACCTTGCATTCCAAAAAGTGATTACGTTATCTCAAACTTGATAGCAATGGTCCCAATCATAATAGTTTCAAAACTTTCTTGTGGAATGGGACAATATATTTCTCCAACCTTGATGCTCTCAATATTTTCAGTGGAATTCAGGCAATAGCTCTTAGCAACCTTCTTGGGGAAATAGACAGTATGCTCTTTGTCATTAATATTAGAAGTTACTTTTCCTTGATTACAATTGATGACAGCACCTGTAGTATTAAGAAAAGGTCTCCCAAGAATAATGGACATATTATCATCTTCAGGAATTTCAAGCACAACAAAATCAGTCAAAACCATGCAATTATGAGCAACTTGAACAGGAACATCTTCACATATTCCAACAGTAATAGTAGTTGACTTATCAGCCATTTGCAAAGATATATCAGTTGGTATCAACTTTTCTAGCTGGAGTTTCTTGTAGAGAGAAAAAGGCATAACACTAACTCCAGCTCCCAAATCACATAAAGCAGTTCTAACATAATTATTCTTAATAGAGCAAGGAATAGTTGGTATACCTAGATCACCAAGTTTCTTTGGAACCTTACCATTGAAGGAATAATTAGCAAGCAAAGTAGAAATCTCCTCATTAGGAATCTTCCTTTTATTAGAGACAATATCCTTCATTTACTTTGAATAAGGGGCAATTTAATAGCATCAGTCAAAGTAATTTGCAAAAATAAAGGCTTCATCCACTCACAAAACTTGTTGTAGTGTTTCTGCACCTAAGGTTCTCTCTCTTTACCATGTTTATTAGCAATAAAAGCTTCCTTAGTGTACCTAGTGTTTTTAGTGTGCTTCTCAGGTTCTTCCTCAACTTCCTCCTTATCAGGAGCATCATTTTTATCATTACCACTCTCAGTTTCAGCATCAGAGACAGATATACTATTAGGATCTACAGTAGGTTCAAGTGGTTCCTCAAGTATTTTGTGTTTCTTTTTATTTCTCTTACGAGGACTACCACTACTTTCACTTAGTTGAGAATCCTGCTCAATTCTTTTAGGCTGTCCTTCAGGATATAAAGGATCTTGAGTAGCTATCCCAATCCTATTTCTAATTCCATAAGCATGTTTATCTCCTGAGGCATTAACTAGCATATCTTTTTATACCTTAGCAAGTTGATCAATTTGAGTTTGAACCATTTAAAAGTGTTTACAAAGCATTTTAATATCATTAGAAGTTCTTTCCACAATATCTTTCAACTCATTAATAGCTCTAGAGTTTTCCAATAAATGATTCTGAACTTGTTTATTAAAATTACCTTGTTTAACTATAAATGTGTCAAGTTCCTCTAAGCATTGATCATGAGGCTTACCATAGGGAATATCACCTTCATCAAAGTGGAGAGAGTGTACCTCAATAGTAGATGAGTGGGGAATTGGCTTGCATAATTCTTCTATAGGAGGTAGATTCTTCACATCTTCATCTCTAATACCTTTCTCCTTTAGACATTTCTTAGCTTCTTTCATCACTTCATCATTTAATGCAAGTACTCCCCTCTTCTTTGGTGTTGGTGTTGGAACTGGTTCAGGCAGAACTGATTCAGGAGTAATAGGCTCAGGTTTATTTAGCTCAGTTGAAGTCCAATCATCATAATTCTTGCTTATTTTAGCCATTAATTCTTCAGCATCTGTAGGAGTTCTTTTCCTGAAAACACAATCAGCAAAGCTATCTAGGTATGTCCTAGAATCATCAGTTAGTCCATTATAATAAATATCAAGAAGCTCATTTTTAGGTAATGGACATACATGATGTGGATGAATCAAGGCACAGAACTTTGTCCATGACTCATGCAATTTCTCTTCTTCTCCCTGTTTAAAATCAAAAAGTCTTTGCAAAGCAGCATGTCTAGCACTGGGAGGAAAATATTTCTGGAATAAAGAAGCAATCAAGCAATCAGGGCTATCAATAGAACCCGGAGGTAATCTATTAAACCAATCCTTAACTTCTCCTTTTAGTGAAAAAGGGAAGATCTTAGTAACAAAGTACTTGCGCATCTTAAAATCATTAGAGAATAAAGCACTCATAGTGGAAATCTCATTCATATGAGCTACATCACTCTCATTCTCAGTCTCATAGAAAGGTTCTTTCTCAACAATGTCTAAATAGGATAAATCAAGAGCGAAGTCATAATCTTCATCTTTAATATCTATGGGAGAGGTGGCAAACTTAGGATCAGAGGACAGTTTAGGAATAATGGTGCGTCTCTCAAGGAGGCTCTTAATAGCACTAGCACCATGTGTGTTTTTAGCACTCTTCAATAAATTCATCAGTAAAGTCAATGTAACCATCATTAATATCGTATCTTTGTCTAGACTCAGGTGAGCTAACAGGTGTAACAGTGCCTTCACTAGGAGTTTCAGTATTTCCTATACTAGCCATAGTAGCATCTAGGAAAGGACCTAATGAACCACTCGCATCAAGCACAGTAGAAGTAACATCATGAGTATCAAAAGAAGTTTCAGATTCATCGGTAGTAGCAGTGTGTGTAGCATGTGTATGTGGTGGTGGTGTAACAATCTTACTTATAACAGACGGTGAATCAAGAGCAGCAGAGGTGTTTAGGACTGTACCTCTTCTTGTAGTGGATGGTAAAATAGGAAACTTTCCATCACGAGACTTACCCATGATGAAAGGAGTAGCAGTGAACAATAATAGATCCAAGTGAACTTACAAATAAAGCTATGCTCCCTGGCAATGGCGCCAGAAAATAGTCTTGATGACCCACAACTATATGTGATCGCAACAGTCTTCGAGTGTAGTATTACCCAATTTATTGATTCGACACAAGGGGAGCCAAAGAATACTTGCAAGCCTTAACAACTGAGTTGTCAATTCAGATGCACCTGGAAATAGTTCTTTCTCACAAAAGTTTATTAGTAGCAATGGTTTGTAGTAGCAAAAGCAAAGCAACAAGAGCAGCAAAACATGAGCAATAGTAATAGTAGTAGCGAACAGTAGGATATGAGCGCGGTAGGCATAGGGATTTATGGACGGGAGTTGCATGGACGAGTCTAAACATGTAACTTCAAGATCTAGGGCAATTGTAGATAAATAAGAATAAGCATCCAAGTACTAAACAATCATAGGCATGTGCTCCATATATAGTCATGCGTGCTTGCAATGAGAACTTGCACAACATCTTTTGTCCTGCTAGCCCGTTGCAGCGGGGCCTCAAGGGAACTACTGGCAATTAAGGTTCTCCTTTTAATAGAGCACCGGAGCAAAGCATTAACACTCCATGAACACATGTGATCCTCACATCACAGCAATCCCCTCCGGTTGTCACAATTTCTGTCACTTCGGGGCCTTTGGATCCGGACAATGATATGTGTACACAACTTGCAGATAAGATCACAAACAATACTATCATAATGATTCAATAATAAGTTCAAATCTGAGAACATGGCACTCAGGTCCTAGTGACAAGCATTAAGCACAACAAGTTGCAACTAAGTCAAATAGCACTAATAGAGATACTAGGCACTATGCCCTACCAATCTTATTTGATTACATGATAGAACTCATCCAATCCCTACCATCCCCATAGCCTACAACGGGGGATTACTTACTCATAGATGAGGGAAACATTGATGGTTGATGGAGAGGCGTTGGTGATGATGATGGCGATGATCTTCACCAAATTCCCCGTCTCAGCAGGGTGCCAGAACGGAGTTTCTGGTTCTGAATCGCGGCTTCTGGCGGTGGCGGTGCAGCGGAACTCTTTCTGGAAAAACGATGACCCCCCTTGGTTTTTGGTCAAGATGCGTCTTATAGGATAAGAGAGAGGCCGAGGGGGCGCCTGGGCTGGCCACACCCCCTCCAGGCGCGGGGTGGGCCCACCCGCGCGATAGTGGGTGTGGGCCACCTAGGGATCCCCTCCGTCTCGTACTCTGGCTCCGTGAGTCTTCTGGTGAAATAGGATTTTTGGCATATTTTCCGGGATTTTTCCTGATAGTTGATTTTCTGCACAAAAACTAGACACCAAGGTAATTCTACTGAAAACAGCGTCAGTCCGTGTTAGTTGTATCCAAATCACACAAGTTTAGAGGAGAAGATATAGCAAAAGTGTTCGAGAAAGTAGATACATTTTGGACGTATCAGCATGTCATGCTAGGTGTTGTTTTGACCTTATGCTTAGTGATTATTGCTGTAGCATGACTTGTTCCAAACAATTGGGATTGCTTAGTGTGCCTTGAAAGAATCATGCGTTGTTTTAGCATACAAAAGCATAGTGTTATGGTATTCTCCTTTGATTCTTTGTTTGGGTTGACTTGGCACATGCTCACACGATGTTATGACTATGAACAAGTCACCATAGCCTCTATGATCATTTAGTCCTTGACTTGTAGTACCACTCTATGCTTTGATTAGTAATGTTTTGTCGCTCTACATGATTTTCGTTGCTCCCGTTCTTTTGCTAGCCTCCACTTGTATGAGTAAGCTCTACTCATGCTTCCAACTCCCAAGAAACCAAGTTATTCCAAAGTGACCACTATAAATTCCTATGGATAGTGTGTTACACCATTCCAAATATATTCTTGTTTTCATCTATCTTCCAATTAAAAAGTATTTTGTTATGTGAAAACTTACTAATTAAAGCTCTCACGAACTTGATGGCACACCTTTTATTTCTTTCCCCTAATAAACTTGGACCATTGTGTCATCAATGTTGTATATGCTTGCACTTATACGTTGGAATTAGAAGAACCATGCTGTCACGAGGAACGTTTTCAACATTGCACTTGTACTTCTACACAGTTGATATCATGCTCTTTTGTCTATGGATGTCGCGGTGTGAAATAAAAGGGGAGCTTGTAAGTCCATGGAGTTATGTATTTTGTGTTAGAGACACGCCTGGGACGCTATCCTAAGCCATGCCTAATCATGGTGGAAATTTGCAGCATCACCATAATAAGCAATCTATGAAGCATCCTCAATAAAAACCTATGCAAATAGCAAATAAAAAGATCATTGAGATGCTCATTGTCTGCTTGCCTTGTCATTTTGGTTATGGGATAGCTCCTGTACCATGTGCAAGGGGTACCCCGTTGGCGGTTCTCTATGATACACATGTACTTACTATGACAAGAACTTACGTGTGACTAAAGTTGAGTAGCATGAGGTGCGACCCTCGTATTCAAGGGACATGAGATTGCCAACTTATACTTTGTCAAGAATATACTCCATAGTTTGTTCACTTTAACCTTAATCACTTCAAGATGCTTATGATAGGGGCAATGAGGGCTGAAATCTAACAAGTACCATCATTTTTGGAAGCTCTTTTTGAAACTTGAAATCCCTGCTTCCCTTTATGAAGGGCCTTTCTTCCACTATTATATTGAGTCTCCACCTTCTACCTTTAGGCACCAGTTAAGAGAGCATAGTTTCCATTCTTAGTTCTATGTGCATTGTCCCAAAACTTATTGATTGATGCTTATTGTTGATATTGCTTGTTCTTGTGCTATTTGTATCTAGTCACTCTTATGAACTTTGAAGGTGTCCTATGCATCTATTTGCTACTCCATGAGGGATAAGCTGAATGCCACTATGCCATGTTTTCTGTATGTGAAGCAAAGAAACATTTTCAATGCATGTTATTCATGATATTTGTTTGTATCCTTTCATGTCGCATGCATAGTTACTTTGTCTTATTGTTAGAACTCCATCTTTCATGCTCATGTTAAGAGTTCTTTGATCCCAGCTTTCAATGGTTGCAAATGGTTTGATCTTGGTTTTTATGGTGCATGTCACCTCAAAAATTATTCTTTTATCACTTACCTACCCGAGGACGAGAAAGAGTTAAGCTTGGGGATGCTTGATACGTCGGAAACATATCTATAATTTTTGATGTTCCATGCTTGTTTAGTATCTACTTTGCTTTGCTTTGTCCACACTTTGAGGTGCTTTTTATATGTTTTCTGGTACTAACCTATTAACAAGTTGTCACAGTGCCAGTTTCCTGTTTTTTTGCTGTTTTTGGTTCCAGAAAAGCTTGTAACGAAATATTCTCGGAATTGGACGAGACAAAAGCCAAAGTCAATATTTCACCGAGGAGAACATGGAGTCTAGAGGAGAGACGGAGGGGAGCCACAGGGCAGCCACACCCCAGGCGCGGGCCCACCCTAGGCCGCGCCAGGGCAGGGTGTGGCCCCCCTGGCCGACTCCCAGCCTCGCCTCTTCGCCTATAATAATCCCCCGATGCCTAAACCCTAAGGACCCGATCGATATTCCACAAAACTGTCTGTAGCCACCGCCATAATCGTCCCTAGATCGTGGGGGATCTGAAGCTCTTCCCGACACCCTGTTAGAGGGGAGATCATCCCGGAGGCCTTTTTCTTCATCATGCCAGCCTTCGATATGAAGCGTGAGTAGTTCCACCTGGACTACAGGTCCATGTAGTAGCTAGATGGTTGTATCTCCTACTTTGTGCTTTCATGTCTAGATCGTGTGAGCTCCATTCATGATCAAGATCTCATCTATTTGTAATCATGCATGTTGTGTTTGCGGGGATCCGATGGATATTGAGATTACTATGTCAGAATGATTAATGGTTTTGTCTTATTGATTCTATCATGTCTGTGTTGTTTGTGATCTTGCATGCTCTCCATTATTAGTAGCTATCTTGGCCAAGTAGTTGCTAGTGACTCGAAGAGGGGGTATTTATGCTCGATAGTGGGTTCATGCCTCTATTTAATCAAGGGAAGTGACAGAAATATCTAAGGTTGTAGATGTGTTGTTGCCACTAGGGAGAAAACAACAGTCTCTTGTTCATGGAACAAGTGGATTGTTTACCTTACACACTTTGCTTAAAGCAGTTGTTTGTTGCTTGCAACTTAATACCGGAGGGGGTTCGGATGATAACCCAAAGGTGGACTTTTAGTTATATATGTAGTTGGATGGCGGTCTATGTATCTTGTTGTATTGCCCAATCGAATCTCATAGGATCTTTATGTCTAGTATTGCATTGTTATGCCTTGCTCAGTCCTATGAATTGCCCTGTTGTAATCTGTTTACCCAGCATACCATGTTTGTTTATCTAAGGAGAACACCTCTAGTGAACTATGGACCCTGGTCCAATCTTTACCATTGATACATCTTCCACTATTACTGTTTACTTGCTACAAACCATCATCACCTTCCACACCATACATTTAATCCTTTGTTACAGCAACCGGTGAGATTGACAACCTCACTGTTAGTTGGGGCAAAGTCTTGAGTTTGTGTTGTGCAGGTTTCCACGTTTCTTGCAACACCTTTGAGACATTTCCTTCCTCCTACTAGTTCGATAACCTTGGTTTCTTACTGAGGAAAGACTTGCTGCTGTGCTGCATCACACCTTTCTCTTGGGGTTTCCGGACGAAGCGCTCCCACGTTGACGCAGCTCCATCAGGCACTATCCATACTACAATAAAAAGATAAACAAACAAATGTACCCCTCGGCATTTCATTTTATTTACTATTTGCATAGCTTTGTATTAAAAATGCTTCATACAATTCCCATGCTATAAATTTCCACCATGATGCATAGCATGGCTTAGGTTGGCAGCTCTAGCATCCCTCTAACACATTTGCACACTCTAGAAAACTTTATAGTGGTTCCATCTCATTTCACATCGATAGGCATCCACCAACAAGACACTACAACAAATGTTTCCTTCCGGAACGACTTGGCCCGACGGTTGTCATAGAAGGCACATCTTCCATGACTAATTTATCGGCTCGACCATGCCATATGGAAAACTTTTTTTGGGTTTGCGCCCCTCTACTACGACAAACCCGCTAAAAACATGGAAAAAGCTCAACGAGCGTGTGGCAGAAGCAAGATTTTTGGTTCCTTGCGCGATGTTGAATCGTCGAAGTCTTTTTAGGTGTGTGGGTCCTGGACGCCAGTGACTCTAGCATACCATACTTTTCGGTCGTGCCTTCCTGATTTGAACTCCATAACATTGTTCGATGCGTCTTCCGTTTAGTCAGGCTAATGGGTCCCACATGCCATCATCTCATTAGAAGAATCGTGTGTATGATGGAATTTTTTCCTTCCCTATTCCAAACTTATAGCGTTGCTCAATGCATCTACCTTTTAATCAGGCTATTGGGTCCCACATGTCATCCTCACACAAGAAGAAATCTGTGCATGATGGATTTTTTTCCTTGGCTCGTGCCTCCCTGTTTTGAACTCTATAACGTTGCTCGATCTATCTCCCATTTAGTCATGTTGTTAGGTCCCCCATGTAAGCCTCTCACTAGAAGAATCGTGTGTATGATGGAATGTTTTCCTTCGCTCGTGCTACCCTGTTCTGAACTTGATAGCGCTGCTCGATGCATCTACCATTTTATCATGTTGCTGAGCCTGAATTGTCATCCTCTCATTAGAAGAAATGTGTGTATGATGGATTTTTTTCTTCTCTAGCGCTACCCTATTCTGAACTACATAGCGTTTCTCGCTGCCTCTATCATTTATTCAAGCTGGTGGGAACCTTATGGCAGCCTCACATTAGAAGAATCATGTGTATGATGTAATTTTTTTGTTCTCTAGCAATATCCTGTTCTAAACTACATAGCGTTGCTCGACGAATGTGCCATTTGGTCATGCTACTTGGTCCCATATGTCATCCTCTCATTAGAAGAAACCCGTGCATGCTGGACTATTTTCTTCGCTCGCGCCTGCGTGTTTCGAACTTGGCAACATTGCTCGATGCATCAGCCGTTTAAACATGCTAGTGGGTCCCCCATGTCAGCCTCTCATTAGAAGAAATGTATGGTTGCTGGACTTTTTTCTTGCTCGCTCCTCCCTTTTTCGAACTTGCTCGCTCCTCCCTTTTTCAAACTTGGCAACGTTGCTCGATGCATCAATCGTTTATATAGGATGGTGGGTCCCTTATGTTAGCCTTTCATTAGAAGAAATGTGTGCATGCTGGACTTTTTTCTCGCCCGTGCCTCCCTTTTTCGAACTTGTCAACGTTTCTTGATGTGGCAGCCGTTTATACGGGCTGATGGGTCCCCATGTCAGCCTATTATTAGATGAAACGTGTGCATGCTGTACTTTTTTCTCGCTCGCGCCTCCCTGTTTGGAACTTGGCAACGATGCTCGACGTGGCAGCACGTGTATAAGGTCTCGCTGGTGGGTCCCACATGTCAATCTCTCTATAAATGAAAATATGTGTATGATGGACGTTTTTCGGCTACGTCTGTTGTTTTGACCTTGGAAACATAGCCTTATGTGGAAGTCGTGTGTGGTCTTGCTGTTGGGGCCTACATGTCAGCCTCTCTGGTATATCTTGGATTGTGGGTCACCAATGCCAACCTCTCTATACAAGTAATTAACTTATTTTTTTCAAACCCGCGCATTAAGAGAGACGCTGCAGGCTAGTGGGTCAACCATGTTAGCCTCTCCGTAAAGCAATATTGCTAGAAGAAAATAATGTAAACCCAAAAAATATATGTCAAGCACATAGGATTCAAACTCAAGACTTCATATATATAAATCGTGTGCGTTGCCATTACGACAAAGAAATCAAACGATATTAGATTTCATCTCCTCATAGTAAAATTTGCATTTTTCTATGGCTCTGCCGAATTTAAAATAAAGACCTCAACGATGGAGAAAAAATCAATAATTCTTTTTACAGATATATTCATGTAAAAATATCTAAAGAACCAGAGACACACACCACGTGCGCCAAAACTGGACTGGTATTAAATGACTTCACTTGGTGAAACCGTGTTATATCTTTATCCTCTCATCACTGTCCAAAACACATCCAACAGTTCCGATGACACATAGGCAAAAGCTCTAGTGCAAGCAACCCAGTAGCAGCGACAAAACTTTTCACAAATTTAGTAGTATTTGAATGATTCAGTAGTATAGAATAATATAGATAAACGACAGATTCCTAGTTGATATTCAGCAGCACTTGACCAATTCAGCAAAATTTTAAAGTGACTGATTTAGCTATACAAATACTGAAATTCAATAGTAGTACAAAGGGAACCAGTTCTTGTTTTAGCTCTTAAAACCATGCCCACAGTCAGTTTGCTCTTTTCTCCAAACACACTCAAATCGTTGGAGCAAGCAAAACTGACGACCAAGTCTGATTTTGTATGCATGCCTCCTCCTCACATATTAAGATGGAACACAATCATTTTCATAATAGTTGGTCTTGGTCATATAGGGAACCGTCATATAAATACAAATATACCATACAAGTACGTACTATTTATTGCTCCAATCTAGCAAAATATACATCAACCTTGACCATTCTTCCAATGATAAGTTTGGCTGCTTTCCGGAACTTACTCCACCTGGAAGTAGCTGCCAAGCGCCCATAATTCCAGTTAATGCTGTAGCATCCCTTGACTTGCACTCCTTCGCTCTACATCTTGAATACTATTGTGCCCTTTCATCTAGCCTCGAGTTACTTTGTGGCACTCTTAGCCAATTAACGAGTCAAAGCAAGAGATAAACGCATAATTAATAAGAGCAATGCACTAAATTATGTGAAACTTGAGAAGATGTTCAGAGAAGTTTATCTGCTGCCACTCACAAACATAATATGGTGCGACCTTGAGATGACACCACACATGTGTAGGATACGATTTGACAAGGCATTGTCCGGGATGATGAAGGGGCTTGTGCCGGTGCCTGTGCTGGGGCTGGTGCAGTACCTGGTGCTGGTGTAGGAACATGGAATGGTGCAGGAGATAGTTTCGCTGCCTATGATGGGGCTGGTGCTAGTTCAGGAGATGGTGCCAATACAGTTAATTGTAGAGGGTCTAGTGTAGGAGCTAGAACTGGTGTTGGCGCCAGCAGCTTGATCCCAGATTTCTTTTAACAGGTAGGTAAGCTGACTGCAGGGATGGTAGAGGATTATGAGATGTCTACAAGAAAAATGTCTCTTATACTCCAACAGTTACTCACAAGACAGTGACCATGGGATATGATGAGTATATAAGAAAATTAATTTACTACCTCCATTCTTTCTTCTTCGGTCAACATGTGTCGGAGCAGGAACTAGGGCCACTGCCGGTGCGGGTGCTAGTGCCAATGCCAGCATCTTGATGCTGGTTACCTTTTGGGGGGAAGGTAAGGAGACTGCAGGAGTGGTCAGAGAGGCTTATGAGATATGTATAAGCAAAATGGTTTCTTATACAACATTTACTCCTAGACAGTGATCAGAGTATACAAGCGAATTAAGTTACTACCTATATTCTTTCTCCTACTTAGGTAAACAGGTGTCGTTGCAGGAACTGGGGCCGATGCCGGTACCAGTAGCTTAATGTTGGCACCCTTCTAGGGTACATAATAAGGGGAAGCGGACTACAAAATTGGTTAGATTCATATGATGAGTGAAGACTATGGTGCAGAACAGTTAGTCGCAAGGAAGTCATTAGAGGTTATGATGAGTACCGAAGCAAATTTATTAGTACTACCTATGTTCTTGGTCCTTTGGTCAACAGGTGTATGATGGCTTGCAAGTATCTGTGCAGGCTTGCTAAAATCGAGTGCTACCTCGTCCTCCTACTTCATACCATTCTCAGAGACATACTTGGACCAACCTCGGCCACCCAAATAGGTGGTGGCCATCGTCCGGGGGACATCCACATCATATAGTTGCCACATGCCTTTTGGGCCCTTGGTATACAGAGTTAGAAACTTGTCGTTTCTGGATAGCTTGTTTATAATGGGGCGAGCGACACAAGGGACAAACTTCATGAGAAAATTGGTAGACAAGTAAGACGACAACAAGAAAAGTGATATAGATATTGCATCATGTCGTTCTAAACCGCTTGGAATCCATACCTGATACCATGGGTACCCTTTGCGAAGGGTGGCCATGCACCATTTTTCTTCCATCTGCCTTTGGAAGGGCATACAGGGGCCCCCTTTCAATTCACAAGCTTGACAAGAGGATGGTAGAAGAAAGGGCTGGGGAGTTGGTGCGTGGTACTGAATGAAATTAAGTGGAAAGGTTAAATTATGTAAACATTGTGTAAATCTAATAATATCAGACAAAATCATTGCGTATAAAGCAAACATATTTGATGTTTATGAACTTTTGATGAGCGTAAATATATAGCTAATAAGAATAACACGGAAAATCATAACATGTGAAATTATGGATTTTCAAATTATAACCACTTCTTAGAGAGGTCACTGCCCACCTCGATATTGTGTTTGCGCTTCCTCGTCATGTAGACAATCTTCGCTTTTGGTGGGGGCATCAACAATCTACTAGCATCTATAGTAGCCTCAGCCTCTCCAACAACACCTTCAATATGCATAAATAACAACAAAGCTCAACAGTTCAATACAATACATAGTAGTCATATATGACTGTGTAGGAGACAATCAGATAGATCCATATCTGGATTCACATAAACACAGTGCTAGACTTAATAAAATCACACAAATTTCTGAACATTTGATAAGCATGCATGACACCAAGAAGATAATAATTAAATCAGACAGCACCATGGTAAGTGGATTAAGAAAAAATACCCTTCTCTTTAAGCTGGGCCCTCCAAACTGGATAGTGGCCTTGTTCTTGTTTGGTGAGTAGTGGTACTGGACGGATCCCGCGACATGTGGGGGTATCATCCTGTTTGCGGCACGTGGAGCACCTCAAGTTCACAGGTATGCACCACCATGGTACAGTAAATAAAGAAAAATATGGTATCACAGAGGCTTCCATAAAAATAGGATGCAGACATAGAAAACTTTTAGCATAGGGATACATCTAGGTTGTAGCAACCACTTTCAAGATGGGAAAGAATGGAAGAACACAATGAATATTTTGCTACAATACCTTTTTAGGCAACTTTTAAGGGAACTGAAGGGACCATCCTCGTCCATAGTGGTCGTGCACGCCACTGACCCATAGTTATCCATACAGAATCTAACACAAATTCATTGCACATTATACGAGTAGAAATTAAAGATTACAAAGTGATGAACACCAACTTGGAACCCGACCAAATGCCCCAATCAGAACAGCAGTGACCGTGCCCTGATCCCGAATCCAAACGAAATTAGTACCCCCACCCCACCTACCCCACCCCCACCCCAATGGCCCAATTGATCAGAGAAGAGGAGGGACAATACCCTGATTAGGTGACCCCCCCAAATCAATCTGAGAAGCAAGAACTCCATAATCAAAGCATACCGAATACTACTACTAGTACCCTCAACGGACCAATCGGAAGCTAATTAAGCAAAGCCTAATTTCGAGGTGACCAAATCACCCACCTATCTCAGCAAGAACTCCCCAACCATACCAAATTAAACAGAGTGGAATTTCGAGGTGACACTTTCTTGCTGGATGGGAGCTAGCAATTAGAGGTTGCTGGTCGGTAGAAACTAGAAAGGCATGGGCAACGGGAGTAGTACTAGTAGTAGGGAAGTAGTACACTTTTTCTATAGTGACAATTTCAAGTGGAGGTAGCGAGAAGAGATTCCCGGGCTATTTCCAAAATTTTCAACACGTCGTGGCGTACAATAGTTTCCGGGGATAATAATTTATGTGTGACCCATATCCAACATCCTCCTTCCCTTGCTGTCCAGTGTTCCTCTCCTAGGACCGACGAAATCGTCCCTTTTTCGGATCAAATTGATCCTAGCCTCTTGTTGATTTGGCTCATGGAGCATTGAGGGAAGGGAAGGGCTGGTAGAGGACAATACGATGTCTGATGCAGCATAGGGAACCAACACTGGATGCCTCAAAATCCGCTTGGGATGCCTCAAAAGCATAAGATGGAATTCCAGACTAGAAACACACACAGACACACATATATACCAATATAAAGAATAGTTTCCAATTACAGATCTGCTAACAAAGGCCTAAAAATCATAAGGTAGCTCCATATTATAGTACTATGATAGTAGCAGACCAATCATGGGATAGCTCTAGATATATTTAGAGAGATCTTAGGTCCACCCCAAGAGTTTTGTAGCTGGGATAGTGGTCATGAGACTACACAGATGGCACCAAAAGTACAGTCCTGGTGATTAGCAGCCCTGCATCAACTCCATCCATAAGAAGTGTACCTGATCCACAACCTCAGGTGCAGGCTCATCAACAAACATGTCATCCTCATTACCATCAAATTCCTCTTCTGTTGTCTACTTTTGCGATTAGTATATTAACAGATACATTTAAAGAGAAACATCAAAGACACACGAACTAAAAAATTTCCGTTCTATAGACATAGTACCTTTTCATCTGGCATAGCGTAAGTACCGGAACTGAAACATGTTTCATGCAACTTGCACTTTTTCTCTCCTGCCCCTTCTTCAAGTTGATCTAGATATTTAGGAGCTGCCTCTGTCAGTTGATCTAGATGATCAACATTTGCTTCCCCTACTTGATATTGATGATAAAGATGTTCTTCCCCTGGTTCATATGGAGGATCATATGCTTTACCATGAAATACCCATCTAACATATGTGTTTAGCATCCCAAATATATAAATATGGTCTTCCACTATGCTGAGAGGCAGCACCCTTTGATTCACATACAAGCAACAAGAGCAATGTACGTTTGAGTTGTCACAATAAGCTCTAACACACTCCATAAATCATAGAACACCAAAGATACATTTAGGGATGCCTAATGGAGCAATCTGTATCCAAAATCTGTTCATCTGTTTAATTATGACATACACGATTGGTTCTTAAGAAAAGAAAAGCAGGAAACATATAGATGGAGTACAAAAACTATGTATGCCTATGCATTTTAGCAAAGATATGGAGTACAAAAATCGGCGAAGGTACTTAAGAACACATATCAAGCGCATAATCAACTATGACGATGTAGATTGAGGAAAAATTAAATTACATATTTGAGGAGGCAGATCGGGTGAAAGGGAAATAAATTGCCAACCAGATCGAGCTAGAGATAGAAGGACTACCGTGGGATCAACGTGACCACTGGTGCATCTCAAGAACACCGACAGGTAAGAAAAACTTCTTTGCGCCAACGATGTTGAGATGAGGAGCGACGGTGAGCATGTCTGTTTTGTGGGCAAGGGGGTGAGGGTCTAGGGGGTGGAGGGTGGATGTTCTTACACAGCGCGAAGGGGTGGGGAGGGATAACTTTGAAAATTCCGACCTACCCTGCTTTGGGCACCACCATATACATGGCTCACCTATCAGTGACCATAGATCAAAATTGACCCATTTTTTCTAAAGCGAGAAGAACTAGTTAAAATGGCAAAATTAGCACAAAAACTTGAAAATTCATGAAATTCGTGCTTTTTCTGTTAAGTATACGTATTAATTTGTGTCAAATTTGGGATGATGGAATTTTGAGCCATATCTTATCTTATCTTGTCATATCTTATCTTATCTTACCACTATATAGTGTACGAATAACTTTGAATAATGACCATTGGATCAAGACTCGCGAATCCCAACATTGTCAGTTGTCAGATCTTCTTTTCCATTCTATTAGCATCTACTAAAAGATATGATTGATAGTCTTTAGCACAATCAAATCTATGCACAAACTCAAAAAATAGTTCTCCATCGTTCTAGAATCTTCTCCATCATTTATACACCCATACTTTACACATGATACACCCATACTTTATACAAATTTTAATTTTTTTGAGATTTACCTATTATATAATCTTACCACTATATATTGTACAAATAACTTTGAACTTTGTGCGTTTGATCAAGATCGACTAGCAAATCCTAATATTGCAAACCGTTGGATCTTCTATCCATTCTAGCATCTAGAAGATACTATTGATAATATTTAGCATAATGATCGCTATGCATGAACCTCAAAACACACTTCTCAATAATTCTAGAATCTTCTTCGTTATTTCTCCAGAGCATGTTGAGTATTAGGTAGCTAATAGGTTGATTTCTACATGATACAAAGTACAAGAACCAAATATACACCCGATACTTTATAGATGTGGCTCAAAATTATAAATATTTTTGAGCTTCACCTATTATAATTTTATATAAAAAATGATATGTCACACTTCTATTATCTAATTATCACGTGTGCAAGGCACATGCAACTTACTAGTTCTTTGTAGTTGCTTCACAGCAAAAGCCATTGTTGCCACTTGAAAAGTTCAAAATAACTTCAATATTGGAAGCTCCTTTGTAGACAATGTTTGAAATTTCAATATGCACCAACCTACCTAATATCGACATGTTATCATAAACTATGTCAAATATATGTCCATGACATTGGTCTCGTTTGAAATCCATGAATGTTCATACATCGTTCGGCATGATATCTAATTTCATCACTAATTTTTTCAAAAAGGGACCAAATTGTGGCTAGAATAGCTTTCAGATGGAGATGTTGAATCTTGCAAAACAGGAACCTTAAAATGGTTTAAAAGGCCCGTGACCTAGCTATAATGCACTTGTAGTTCCAATTTTGAGATACTTTCAGCAAATCGTTGTAAAGCCAAATTATTGCATGAATATATATCTATGAAACTTGAAAATTTATTAAACCTGGGTAGTATAAATGAAATAGGTTATAGTGGTGGAATTTTAGCCATATACCTTTTAGTTGCTTCACACAAAAACATTGCTATTAACTTCAAATTTGGAAATTCCCTTTGTAGAAAATTCTTGAAATTCCAATATGCAATACCGTCCCAAAAGTATTGACATGTTATCATGAATGATTTCTTTTGATTCATATTTAGTTTTATTCTGTTTCTTCCAAAAAGAACACAAATTTGGAGGCATTACCATTGATGTTAGGAAGTCGAATCTTGCAGAACTCTTGGTGGTTCTCCTAGTATTTGACTACTTGGGTACCTTCGAGTGATTCTGTTTACAACAAATAAAGAGCAATCTATCTCGCACATGTAGAACAAAAAATTGACATGTTTTTTGTAAATTTCCATATTGTCAATTTATTGCAAGAATTTAGCAAGTAAGATTGAATGGGTTTATCCATTAAACAGGCTACTTTGTGTGACAATTGGCACAATGCCATATTGAGCCATAATCAATGAAGTTACTTCACAACCAAAAACAATATTGTCACTTGGAAAAATGAAAAAAAATCAAATTTGGATTCTCCCTTTATAAGCAAAGCTTGATTGGCCAAGTCGCATCCAATGTACGGAGTACAAAACATGGACACGATATCAACAAATATGGCTATGACCTTGGTCATCTTGTTTGAAAGATGACATACATCTATCAAATCATTAAATGCTCAAAAGCATACATGCGTCTGGGTCTATCTGACGAGGACAATATCCCCAAGTGGGAGTAGCATACCATAGAAGCTTCAATTTCAAAATTTTGTCAAAGCGCCAAAATATCCTGCCCATCCGTTCAAACATCCCGCCCATTCATTCAAACATCCAACCCCAAAAATCAATTTATTGCACAAGTTTAGCCTGGAAGTTTGAAAGGGCGTATACATTTAAAGGTTATAGTTTGTGTGTAAAAATGGGATGGTGGCATTTTGAGCCATCATATTTTATAGTTTCTTCACAATAAAATCATGTTAGAAGCTTTGGCCTAAATTTTTTGGTACAACGCCAAAACATCTCACACATCCATTCCAACATACTTCACCTTTTTTAGAATGCAAAATTCCTGTTCTATCCCTGCTCTTGAAACAAGAACACGAGGAGCACTACAATAATAGAGGGATATAGGTGGTAATTTTGCATTCTCCTATGTGCAACACCCCATCGATGTTTCCCTACCCTTCTTCGATACATATTTACTTGCCCGCCCACTCGAACCTTACACTGACTTTCTGGACCCACAATGCAAGTGACCCACATGTTAGTGATCTAGAATTACGGGAAGTAGAGATTCCCATCATTTTCAGTTCAAAATTCGAACATTTTTCTCTAAACCGAGATAAACTTGTTAAAATCGGCGAAACTGGATCGAAAACTTGAAAATTTATGAAACTTGGGCATTATCCGTCAAATATTTTACACTTTGTGATAAAATTGGTGTAGTTTGAGCCATATATAGTTTTTGTAGTTGCATTGAAATCGCTAAAACCTAAATCCTAAAATCCGAAACACTAAACACTAAACCCTAAAACCTGAAATACTAAAGCCCTAACTCCTAAACAAGTATCTATCATGCACACTTATAGATCAAATGTTCAAATAATTTTATTAATTTGGGTAACACCATTCTATTCGATGAATATAAGCATAAAGCTTGAACATTATTAAAAATTCCCTAAACCCTAAAACCTAAACAACCCCTAAAACTTAAACCCTAAACCCATAAATACTAAAACCCTAAACCCTCAACCCACATACACCCTAACCAAGTAGGTATCATGCACTTATATATAAAAATTTGAGTTACTTTCATTAAATTGCGGTAATGCCATTCTATTCCATGAATATAACCATATAAAGCTTGAGAATTATTGAAAATTCCCTAAAACCTAAACCTGAAACCCTTCAACCCATAATTAAACCCTAACCAAGAAGGTATCATGCACTTATAGATCTAAATTTGAGATACTTTCATTAACTTATGGTAACGCCATTCTATTCCACGATTACAAGCATAAAACTTGAACATTATTGAAAATTCCTGAAACCCTAAATCCCTAAACACTAAACCCATAAAACATGACCAAGTAGGTATCATGCATTTGTAGATCAAATTTGAGATACTTTCATTAAATTGGGAAACACCATTCTATTCGACGAATATAATCATAAAGCTTGAACATTATTATAAATTCCCTAAACCCGAAATCCTAAAAAACCCCTAAACGCTAAACCCCTAAATACTAAAACCCTATACCCTCAACCCCTCAACCCATAATTAAACCCTAACCAAGCAGAGTATCATGCACTTATAGATCCAAATTTGAGATACTTTCATTAATTGCGGTAACGTCATTCTACTTTATGAATATAGCTGATGGCTTTGAAATTTGCCATCTTTCTCTGTGTTTAAACATTGTTTTTAGTCAAGAAATTGAAAAGAAACTCTCAGTACTTACCACTAATGACTAATAACTGCAACGATATGCAAAACCTTGCCTTGAATTGTGTTGTGCAGGAAATCACAGGTTTTAATGCAAAATCAGGATTCATAATGAAGGAATTAGAGGAAACCCACACGTCCAAGTAATTGGGGAGAAATTTCCAGACACCAGTGCACGTAACGAACAGTGGTATAGTCAGGGCTCGCCTGTACGGGGTGTCGCGACTTTGTCTCGTCAAACCCTATGACTTTCGTGAAGACGCCTATATATTTTGAGGCTTTAGCCGCCGCGCAAAGAGCCGCCATTCTTTGATTTCATCACAACACCCCCAAAGGAGATCCACACCATTGTTCATCCATTCCACCATCCATCCCTCCAGTAGCCATAGCCATTGCTTTGTACTATATATCTCCTTGTGATTTGGTGACCATTGTAAGAATATTCGATTTCAACCTAAGTATTTTGCATAATGATTTCTATCCTTGATCTTTTTGTTATGAGTGAGTAGTACTCACGGGCTGTGGGTTGAGGAGATACCTCGCAGCAATTATGTGCATCTAATCATGGGACTATTGTATTCTGTTTGCAATTGATATTTGTATCTTTTGTTTCTTTATCTCTTGTATCGATCTCTGGACTTGTAGGTACCCAAGATCCCATATATTGATAAAGTCTTGAGGTGTGATACTTGGCTAGAGGCGATCTCATAGGAACCCCAGTGACATAAAGGGTAGTACAGTCTTTGCTTAGAGACCCATTCGGGATCACAACAACATCACCACTTAATGCCTTAATCTATGTTCTTCAATTAATAATCGTTTGTAGCCCGTGGCTTCTGTGTGCACTCGGTTTGATTAAAAGGCTATTTCTATGCCCGCTGCATCATGGGGGCTTTAGTATACTATGATGTGTTGCCCACAAGAGATTATCTCTGTTGAAACATTACACATGACTATTCTTATTATTATCTTTTATCCCATATGATGTGCAACTGCAGGTGGATCTTCAACCCTGGCCTATCTCCATCCATTGATTCAACCCAGTATAAAAAGTAAACTAGATTGGTCTGGTAAACTAAGGTAAAACGAAACAACAAAGTCTTGTAGACGTGTCCTTATTTATTTCCTTTTAACAATTCTTTCCAAGGTTTGATTAAACCTAGGTCTTCTAGGGAAAAATCTATTATACTACATTCGTGAATCCGGATCGAAGGTATCAACACTTTTTCTGGCGTCGTTGCTAGGGAATCAATTTCGCTATTCTGGTGAGCTCACTAGAGACCTTGTTATTAATTTTATTATTAGTTTGTATTTTTATTTTTGTTGTTAGTTTACTTTCTTTTTATCTATTTGAAACCCCCAAAAAAATAGTTACTTGTTATTTGTTTTCATTACTTAAAAATCACCAAAAATATAAGAGACATGGCTCAAAAGAGACTTGGGAAGTATGTTACTCGCATTGATGACTTTATTCGTGCACATATCACTCAAGCCGCTGTTGATGTGTAGACTTATGAAGTAAAGCCCAACCTTTTAAGCTTGGTTCAACAAAACCAATTTGGGGGCTCATCTTCTGTGGATTTGTGTGTGCACTTAAATACTTTTACTAAAATTTGCGACATGATGCGCATTAAGGATGTAGATCCAAATGCTGTTAAATTGAGATTGTTTCATTTATTTCTTAGAGGAAAGGCTAAGGATTGGTTGATAGCTCTACCAAAGGGCCCTATTAAATCTTTGGAGGAATGTACTAATTTATTTATGACTGAATTTTTCCCCCAGCTAAGACTATGAAGCTGAGATCCAATATTACGAGCTTTAGACATGAAGACCATGAGCCACTAGTGCTTGCATGGGAGAGGATGAAAGAAGCCGTGATGAACTATCCTAGTCATGGGATGGGAGAATGGCTTATATTACATTTTTTTATAATGGTCTTAACCCAATGTCTAAGTCTATGCTAGATACTGCAGTAGGAGGAACAATCATGGGAAATCAAGTGAGTGTTGCAAAGAAACTTCTTGATGATATGCAAAGTAACCATGCCAAATGGCATGTGGAAAGAATCTCGAAGAGAGTAAGCTCAATTAACGAGGTAAATAATGAAGAGCTTACATCTAAGGTAGACGAGACTAAGCATAGTAAAAGTTAAAGATGATACCCAAGTCAATGTTATTGCTACCAATGTTAATGATGTTAATTTTATAGCTCGTACTCCTTTTAATCCTGCAAAGAATTATGCTTCTAATGCTCAAAAACATTATCCAAATACTGCAGGAGGTCCTTATAATAGTTATGATAATAATAATGGAGCAAACCATGGAAATCTCTCATTGGAACAAACTGTTAGAAAATTTATTCAAGCTCAAACTGAGAAAAACAATATGATTATCAAAATCATGGAGAACTACGAGTGTAGTATAGGAAAATTATCTAACCAGGCCGTTGCAATTAGAAATAATGTGCAGGCTCTATAGGAAAGGACAAAGACCATGGAGGCTCAATTGGGTAAAGTTGCTGAGATCCAAGATCTCATACTAGAAAAGTTTTATGGGAAACCCGAGCCAAATCCGGTGGAAGACCTCAAGATCATGAGGGTTATAAACAATAAAGAGAAACCTGAAGAGCTAGAAAATAGCAATACACCTAAACCGGAATATACCATGGAAGATCTATTAAATATGATCACCGTAAAGAATTCCGGTATAGAACAAGGTAACAGTTCTATGTACCAACAATTTATACAATAAGTAGCATCTAAAGTTTGTGAGCTAGAAATAGAGTATAAAAGACTAGCCGATAATCTTCCTGGTAAGCTAGATGATATATTTGAGCCTACTATTAAAGTTAAGTTGGGAGTTAATGATATATCCACAATTTGTGATCTTGGTGTGAGCATCTCAACAATTTCCAAAAGTTTATTTGATAAGTTAAACTTGGAGCCATTTATTACCACTGAATTAAGACTCCACCTAGCGGATTCAACTTATAAACAGTCTGTTGGGATCAAAGAAAATATAGTTGTTGAAATTAAAGGTAGTCCCACACTTATTGATCTTATTATTGTGGACATGCCTGAAGATCCCATTGCACCTATAATTTTAGGTAGACCATTTCTAAGAACTATTAAAGATTTCATTAATTTACATGAAGGGAATGTAAGAATTGGACTACCATCTAGAGATCCTTTTATAGTCCATTTCCCTACGAAAAAGAAGGCCATGCCTAATGATGATGATGGTATTATTACTTTGAAAGCCAACTATTTTGGAGTGGGTATTCCACTCCTCAAACCTAAATGATTGCCATGTGGGTCAAGCTAATTGACCTTAACTAGAAGCGCTTCATGGGAGGCAACCCATGTGAAATAATTTTTTTAATTATGTCTTGTTAGTTTTGTTTTAAATAAAGAGTGTTCAAGAAGATCTTTGGAGAGAAGAGAAGAAATAAGGTAATCCTCGATCTCTATTTTCAATAACATATGGCCTAAAGTATTGTTGAATTTTTATGAAGTATGATTTCTGTTATTTGACTTTTGATGAGATGTGCAAAGACGCACGGAGATACTAAAAAAATTGTTAAAGTTTTTGCAGCTCACAGTACCCGTAACGACCTGTGGTACGGTCGGAAGGGACCGTACCGTGAACCCGTACCACATTGATTCAAAGAAAAATAGAAATTTTGATTTTTGCCGAAGTGAACAGTGTCAGAAATGACCTGTGGTACGGTCGGACGCCCCCGTACGGTGTGCCCTTACTGAATCCTCGAGCAAAACATTAGTATCAAGAAATATACCATTTTGATAACGACCAGCACTACAGGCGCGCGTGATCGTACCACGCGCCCGTACCGAGTACACCGCCTGGAGCAGCCGTTGCCCCCAAGGTAAGTCACCCGGTATGGGCAGGGTCCGACCGTACCGCCCACCCATACCATGAGCTCGTCCAACATTATAACCGCGAGTAACTAAAAATCCCCAAATATCAATCTCTCTTTCTTCTTCCTCCAAACTCCACACACTACAAGAAAAATGTCCTTTTACAATGGTCGATTTTCGTGGTTGAAGTACCGTTTTTCGTGGCTGAAGAGTCTTGTATGATGGATGCCCTTCGTGGTAAAAGGCTCGTCACAAATGAATCTACCATGGTTTTTTTCGACCGTGGCGGATCGCACCCTTTAGCCACGAAAAGTCGTTCCGTCATACATCTGTTCGCCAGCCGTGTTGACTACTGACGTCATGCAAACTCCCACGTGGAGAACGCCGTTAATGGCCGGTTAACACCGTTAACTGTCATGGAAACAGTGGTAGAAAGTCAGGCCCATCCAAGGATTGACAATTATTAAGTGTGCCAGCCCATTATGAAATCTCAATAGTAATTTGGCCCGTTACTGTTTAGGTCGGCACTGTTTGAAATAGGCCCACAAGCTAGTCCGTCTTATATTCATGCCCAGTACTATTTTGGCCCGTTGTTATTTTGGCCTTCCACTGTTCCGGTCTGATATGCATCTGGCTTTTTACTGTTCGTGCCTGCTGTATATCTGGCCATTTACTGTTTTGGCCTATTGACAATCTAGCCATCTACTGTTCTGGTCTGCTATAAATCCGGTCCATTACAATTTTGGCATGTTAATCTTGCCATTTACTGTTCCGGCCTGCTGACAATCTAGCCTTTCACTATTCTGGCCTGCTATGTATCTGGCCATTCACTGTTCCGGCGTGCTGTAAATCTAGCCATTTACTATTCCGGCATGCTAGAAATCTAGCTTTTTACTATTCTGGCCTGCTGACAATCTAGCCTTTACTGTTGTGGCCTGCTGTGTATCTGGCCATGAACTGTTCCAGCCTGCTGTAAATGTAGCCTTCTACTATTCCCGTCCGCTAGAAATCTAGCCTATTACTGTTCTAGCTTGCTACATTTCTGGTCTTTTACTGTTCATGCCTGCTGAAATTCTAGCCTATTACTATTTGGTACTATTTGTATTCAGGCCTGTTACTTTTATAGCCCATTAGGATTTTGGTCCCGTACTGATCGGGCTTGTTCCAGCCTTTAACTGTTATTGCCATTACCATTCATGTTCACGTCCATGCATTGTTTCATATATCATTCTGTTCCAACCTATTACTGTTTTGGCATTTTTGGAACTGCTGACTTATTTTGCAGAACAACACACAAATGCCAAGATGCCAATTAATACACATGCGAAAATTTAAACTACTTATTACAACAACAAAATTTTATTACAACACATTATTAAACAAGACCTGCATTCTAAAAATTACAAAGTGTTGGTATCAATTCGCTTCAATGTATCATATGTCCTCTTCTTCAACATTTCAGCTACAGATCTAAGGGAAGCTACACCCTTTCTTTCTGCAAGCAACACAACCTTCGTATATATATCTCCTGCAGGAGCTATACTAGGTGGAGTGGTAAATAAGTTGTTTGCTTCAAAAATACAATGGGACGATGAATGAGAAGAGGGATCACAACTTTCAGTCCTGCCTTCTGAGGACTCCTTCTTCGTTTTAACTGTAGCATGTATAATAAGGTGAAAGGGGTTAACACAAAGAACAACAGGAAAAAGTAGTATTATATAAATTAGAGATCATTTAAGAGCAAGCATACTAGACATGGGTAAGAAATTTACAAGGCTCGCGTCTAAGAAAATAAAATCTGCTCCACCATTTACACCAGATAAGGGACCCGCTCATCCGAGTAGAAAGAAACAATAAAGGTATGGGTCTTGTACTAGACCCAGGGTCCACAAAAACTTGCTAGACTCACCCTCACCAGTGAAAAAGACTATAGACACCACAAATCTCCATCGTTGCACATGTTGTACATCCATTATGTATGAATAAACCACCCCATAATCCAAAAAGTGTAACTTAAGAGCTACTATCTATATACATAGTGGACCTTGTCCACAAGCCAAAAAGATTAAGGGTGACACGTAAACTTTAAGTAAGTATGAACTTACTGTAGCTCGTTCAGGCTGACAGTTGCTCCTTCTCAAGCGGGTTCGACTCCTGGTCAATCTGCCAGTACTATCTGAGTCCAGCAGCTGGAACTCTGGTCCTTGTACTCCATTGTCCTTTCTATGCATTAAGTCATAACATTTAAAACCGAGTTAGCTGGTTTGGAAGGACGAAAGCACTTGGAAAACACCAAAAAGATAGCATTAAAAATGACCAGATGTATGATTCAAACTAGCTAGCTGGTTTGGATGGATGAAAGCAGTTGAAAACACCAAAAAGATACTATTAAAAATGACAAGATGGACATTTTCTAAATTAAGCATTCGCAGATAGAAACACAACAAAACATGAATAGAGATGTCATAGCAGGTTTTTAGGTAGAATGAATTATTGACATAATATGCATACAAACAATATAACTTATTAACATGACAAGAAACTAGCCTAAGTAACACAGAAACCTCGCACTTCAACCTTGGTTGGCGTCAGATTGTGTTGGATCCTATATGAGCTATTCCTATGACCCATTTGAGCACTCGGAAAGAATAGCATCTACAAGTTAGTCTTGCAGGAATACACCGATGGTGTGAGAATGTAAGAAAGGAAATAATAGCGACAAGCTTATTATGTGTATACGAACTACCATACGTGGGCGCAAACAAAATGGCAATAGCATCCAGGATATTGAGCAACATTCTAACCCTTTTGTAGCTTACGAGTACCAAAATATTGTAGGGGTTCGTAGCATGGAAAAACAAAAAAATTCTATCGCATACACACAAACTAGCCAAGATCTATCTACTAGATTGTAGCAACGAGTCGATTAGAGTACTCACCATCGAAGATTCCAAAGCGGTTAACAAGAGCAGATTCTCGTGGGTGATGTAGTCGTACACTTGCCGATCTCAAGATCACTTAGACGATCCTTCCGGCTCTGTGTTCTGGCAGCACTTCCGCAGTAGGTCACATGTTCAGTACTCGATGAAGACCTTCCTCTCCCTTGTTCCAGCAGGCAGTAGAGGTTGTAGTTATCTCCTCGCGATTCCGGCAGCACGACGGCGTGGTGTCGGAAGTAGAGGGAAGATCCTGCAGGGCTTCGCATAAGCCAGAGCAGGTTATGGTGGAGAAATAGGGTTCCCCGGCGATCTAGGGTATAGAGTCCGGAGAGGAGGAGGTGGATCCGGTGGCGTCTAGGGCAGTGGTAGCGATCTGGTGGCGGTGCACGGCGGCGGCGAACGGCGGTGGTGCGACGGCGGCAACGTGGCAGTCGTGCGGCGTGCGGTGGCGGCAGCGCACGGGTGGGGAGGGCTTGGTGTTGTGGTCTTTCGGGTAGCCCTCCCCCTCTATTTATGAGAGGGGGGTAGCCTTGGGAGAGGGGAGTTTGAATCCATACCCAAACCCAAGTTGGATAGAAGGAAAGGCTCTTTCCTTCTTCCACTAGGAAACTATTGTCAAGTTTGACTTTTCAAACCTCCCTTTTGACTTTCAATTTAGAGCTTTAATTCTCTCTTGCAAATGCCCAACCAAGTGACCAAGGACATGATCCAATCATTCCACTTTCCAATGACACATTCATGGAACATTCGCCTTCCGGTCCGGTGAACGTTCTAGAACCTTCTAGAACCTCTCCGATGAAAACATCGAAATCATTCCCCAACTCCGGAATCAGACTTTCCTTATATGAATCTTATTCTCCGGACCATTCCGGATCTCCTCGTGATATCCCGGATCCCATCCGAGACTCCGAACAACATTTGGTTGCCCTACTAACATTCCATATCTACTAAACACCATCGAATCCTTAAGTGTGTCTCCCTACGGTTCGTGAATTATGCGGACATGACTGAGACACTTCTCCGATCAATAACCAATAGAGGAATCTAGAAATTCATATGGCTCCCACATATTTCTAGGATTACTTTGCGATCGAATGAACCACTTACATACGATACCAATTTCCCTTTGTCTCACGATAGTTTACTTATCAGAGGTTTGGTCGTCGGTATCTCTGCATACCTAGTTCAACCTTGTTACCGATAAGTACTCTTTTCCCGTTCCCGTGATATGTGATCCCTTGTGAGCCAGTCACATGCTTTCAAGCTAATTGGATGACATTCCACCGAGAGAGCCCAGGGTATATCTATCCGTCATATGGATGGACAAATCCCACTCTTGATCCATGTGCCTCAACACATACTTTTCGAACACTCAATGCCACCTTTATATCCACCCAGTTACGGTGTGGTGTTTGATGTCATCAAAGCATCCATCCGGTGATGGTGATTAGCATGATATCATGGTCGAAGGAATTAGGTTACTATGTATCCGAAAGCTTATAGCAAATGAACTATATTAAATGACTTGATCTTTATTCTATGCTTAACTATAGGAGTATGTCCATCACATCGGTCTCCTAATGATATGACCATGTTGTTAATAATATCTCTATTTTCATGATCAGGAAACCATGATCATATATTAACCAAAAAGCTAGTTTAACAAGAGGCTTTACTAGGGACTCTTTTATGTTTACAAATCTCACAAGTATTAATGTTTCCGGTTAATACAATTATAGCATGGTATGTAAACATTTATCATAAGCATGAAGATATGATACTAACCACTTTATTATTGCCTCTTGGGCATATCTCCAACAGTCTCCCACTTGCACTAGAGCCAATAATCTAGTTTCAAACCTTTGTGTATTCAACACCTATGGTTTTCCGGTGTTGTATTTACACGATTGCTAGTGGTCAACTGATCTCCGGATCCGACACTTTTAGGTTCGTGTGTAATTGCATGTCTTTGCATCTCTACGCATCACTCATTCTCTAATGATATGACTTTGTATAAATTTTGTCCTTTGGTGAGACCTTTAGTTCCTAGGGGTTAAAACATGCTGATAATATTGTCGTAAAATATATCTTCATAGTACTATCCTGCTGTGAACCACACCTAGTTTGATAACAAACTACTTGACACAAATGCCCTATTTTGGTGCTATAATAGCAGTCATATACTTAGCCTTTTGTTGTAGTATCTGTCATAATGTCTTAACTTTGGAACTCATCCAAATCCATTATGGAGCTTAGTTTCCATCATATTGTGCCACCCTTAGTTTAGATTGAGATAAACTAAATTTTTACTTTGTGAAAAAACTAGTATCAATGTAGTACCTTTTACAATGAACTAACCATCTATTTGTCACCTCTACAAAATAATATATTCTTAGTTCTTCCAAAAGTTCATAAGAATATCCTTACTATCGTCCAATGATCATCTTATGAATCATTCTGGTATATGCTCATAACATTTAGAGCATAGGACATATCTGGATTTGTACATATCATAGTATGATTAAAAAATACTTTTTGTGATTTTATTCTTCAAGTATCAATCAATACTTGAATCTTTGTTTCACTTACCAAGTGTCGATACACTTGAATTTCGATTTAATCCTTTATGTGTGGCAAAAACTTTCTTGTCATTTCCATATTGAACTCATTCAATATCTCATCTATGTACATTTGGCACAACCATATTAGCGTCTCAATCTATCTATATAGATATTGATGCCAAATATTCGGGTTTTGCCTTAGTATTTCATCGAGATGAAATTCTTAACACGTGTCAATAAAAAGATACATCATTTCCAATCAACAATATGTCTTCCACATAATGTATTAGAAATATGTTTTAGAGCTCCCACTTAATTTCTTGCAAATGCAAGCATCTTCATCATCTCCGATGAAATTAAACTCTTTTAATAGTTTCATCATAGTGAAGATTCCCACTCCGCGATGCTTACTTCAACCATTGAAATTTGCATACGCTTTTAACGTCCTTTGAATTAACAAAACCCTTTGGATCGTGTCATGTACACGTCCTAGGTAACCATTCTATTAGAAGAACTTGTTTTGTTTATTCAACTACCACATAACAAAATTGTATGTAGTGGTTGCTACATTAATCCGTCTAGACTAAATATCGCTTAATGAAAGATCAAATCTTGTCATAGTCAACTCTTTGAATATTGTCGTGAACTCTTTCCCGACATGTCGATAATTTCATAGATGTGAATCCATGTCTATTTCTTTATAGATCCAAATACGACTGTAGGGTCTTGCACCTTGTCAGAGGGTCTTTCAAGTTCAAAGCTTGATCTCTCGTATATGGAACTATCACGGATTTTATGGATTCAAACCATTTGACGGAGTCAGGGCCCATCATCGCTTCTTTGCATGTAGTCGGATCATTATTGTCAAATAATAATTTAACTCTCAAATCTTGGTATCTAATTGTTTACCCGACCTACTTGGTTCAATAGGAACTTAGATGTCACATCCCAAAATTTTCCAAATTTTGTAATGTGAAAAATAAATAAACAAAATAAATAATTGTTGAAATTTAGGGTGAAAAGAAACTTTTTATTTCTAAATGGAAACTTAAAATCCCATCTTGAATAAACTTGGGTAATGTTCGAATCCAACTAAAATCAAATCAAGTGAATTGCATTCTTCATAAATGCATATGGAAATTTAAACACTTGGAAAGTAAAACCAAACCCTAAAACCCTAATGGAAGGAAAACATTTCCAAGTTATCTCTAAGCCTATGGATTTGATCCATATAAAAATTTGTCAACAAATATTTATAATGATCAAGAATGACCAACAAAAATATTATGAAACCATAGAAATTGATTTCATTCAAGGAGACCAGGAAACTTTCCCACCTTTGAGATAAGATATGAAGAACATGAACTAGAAGCACTCCTAGCTTTGGAAAAACCCAAGAAGAAGAAGGACAAAAGTCAAGTGCAGTGTTGCCATTGCAAAGAAATGGGACACTATGCCAATGAATGTCCAGAGAAGAAGAAGAAGTATAAGGAAATCAACCAAGTGTGGTGCAACAACTGCAAAGAGCTAGGACATTATGTGTCAACTTGTCCACAGAAGATACATGAAGAACTCAATCTTGTCACATGTTACAATTGCGGTGATCAAGGACATTATGCAAGCAATTGTCCAGAAAAGATGAAGCACAAGATAAACAAGCCTATGAAGGATCTCAGCCTTGACACATGTTTCAAGTGTGGAAACAAAGGACACTATGCAGATGTTTGCCTAGAGAGATTTCAACAAGATTCCAAGCAAGCCAAGAAGTAATATAGTTGGAAAATTTTTAAGGGTGGTAGTACCCTAGTTGTTTTGAACTAACTTGTAACCCCTATCTTTCCCAAATCTCGGGACGAGATTTATTTTAAGGGTCGTAGCCTGTCACATCCCAAAGTTTTCCAGATTTTGTAATGTAAAAAATAAATAAACAAAATAAATAATTGTTGAAATTTAGGGTGAAAAGAAACTTTTTATTTCTAAATGGAAACTTAAAATCCCATCTTGAACAAACTTGGGTAATGTTTGAATCCAACTAAATTCAAATCAAGTGAATTGCATTCTTCATAAATGCATCTGGAAATTTAAACACTTGGAAAGTAAACCCAAACCCTAAAACCCTAATGGAAGGAAAACATTTCTAAGTTATCTCTAAGCCTATGGATTTGATCCATATAAAAATTTGTCAACAAATATTTATAAATGATCAAGAATTACCAATAAAAAATATTATGAAACCATAGAAATTGATTTCATTCAATTTGGAACCATAGATAAAATCTTATGAATTTAATAAGATAAAGAAATTGAATTTCCAAAACTAATAAAGGACCTATCTAAAAATCCATACCAAATGGTGAGAAAATAATCCTAAATACATTTAAAGGGATAAACAAATATTAAATAAGATTTTACAAATTGGAATCACCAAGTTTGGATCTACAAATAAAAAGATATGGATTTTATAAGATAAAGATAGAAATATTAAATGAGGAATATTTAAAGACCAAATTAAATCTTGACCTAATCCATAAGAAAATGGAATAATTATAATCCAATCCAAATAAAATAAATGGATAAAGAATTTTCCAAATAAAATAAAGTGGCATTAACCGAATTGTATTTCTATTTTGAATAAAGATAAAATCCCTATTAAGAAATGATTAATTCAATCATGGGAAAATAATATTTGGAATTTACCCAAGTGGAATAAAAGTTGTTTAATTAACTTAAATAAGATCAGAGAAATCTTCCAAATAAAATTTATGGAATTAAAACTATATTTAATTTCATTGAAATAAAGACAAATACCCAATTTTAAATGATTAATAAATCATATTAAAAACATTCCAAATAATTCAAGGTGAATTATTTGACACCCTAATCAATAAATAAAACCTACTGAAAATATTTGGAAAGATTTATTTCAAATGGAGTTTGAAAATATTATTAAATCTTATTTGAATAAATGCAAGGGCCTATTTTAAATAATTAAAAGACCCTAAAAAGAATAAAAGAAATTCTAAATTTGACTTTAAAATATATTAATAAACAGTATTTTAAAATACTCAAAGTCTGGTTGAAATTTGAATTCAAACGTATGTTTGAATTGACTAAACAAAATCAGAACAGAATAAAAGAATTGGAAAAAGAAAAATAAACAGGAGAGGAAAAAAATAAAATAGAGCAGCCCAACCAGACCTGTCCCACTAAGCCCAACATCAGCCCACTCTCTCTCTCCCACAAGAAAACGATTCGCACGCGCAGTTGAACCCACTCGGTCGCTGACTGCTAGGTCCCACTCCCCCTCCCTCTCACTCGCTGTCATCCTGACCCCACCTCCACAGTCTTCTTCTTCACCCACGCGACGACCACGCCCCCAACCCCTCCTCGCCGTTTCTGGCCGATTGAAGACAACGTCAATACGCGTTAATACCCCATTAATTCCCCCTGACCTCGCATACTTAATCGCCATGCTCCTCTCTCTCCCTTTCCCCCCAACCAGAGCCACCAGAGAGCCACAAGGCTGCTCGGAATCATCTCTGAACCCCAACTGTCTCCGGCGAGCTCGCGTTCGAATTCCGGCCACCACCGTCTGCCCCACAGCCTCCTGAGCACACGAGCTTGCTCGCCAGCATCTCCTGCACCTCCCAGTACTCTCCAATCGCCCCGCGCGCTCTACAGCGTCGGCAACGACGACTACCGAACATCGCTACTGTCTGTTTCCACTCCGGCGAACCCTACAGGTAGTCTCTGATTGCGCCTCCTCTTATCTTTGATGCTCCGAGACTCCCCACTCCTCTGTGCATCTAACCATGCCGTTTTCTTGCTCTCTCGTGCTCCATAGCATCGCCCCCGATGACGACTGACAGTACCCGATGTCGTGCAAACTCTGGCGAGGAATCGCCAGTGACCCCGTGCACTCCTGTCCCTGCCGAGACCATGTTGTGCTTTAGCGTCACTCTGCGAACCTGGTGAGCCACCTCATCCTCTCCCTCGCTTCCTGTAGCCTCCGCAGCGCCGCTAGCAGAGTGCCGCCGCCGCGCGCCACCGTAGTCGCGCCGCCAGTTCTTGGCAAAGCGTTAGGAGCCGTTAGATCCAGATCCGAGCGTCACGATAGATTCATAATCGAAGGGGTAAGTTTTGTTCTGTACTGTGTGATGCGCATTAGATCTAACGGCTGTCCTCTGTCGATCCAACCGAACCGGTATGACCCAATAAGAAGCAGACACGTGGCCACCCTTTTGATTTAAAACAGAAACTTGTCTATTAGTTGTTTGATTTTGTAAAATTCATAACTTTTGATCCACATGTCCAATTTTTGCAAATTTTAAATCAATGGAATCATCAAGACAAACCCTATCCAACCATGCACTTTGTTTAGTAAATTTCTTCCGCTAAATTGTTCGTTTTTGCAGAAACTTGTTTAGGCATGTTTTGAATATAAAATTCATTCTAAAATTATTTTTGTGATAAAACCTTTGGAAAATGGATTGTTTTGAACCTACTGACCATATAAACCAACTTGTGGATGCAAAAACATATTTTGTGAAGCAAGAGAATAAATCTTTGAATTAAAGCATTTCTAGTCAAATAAAAATGTTGTTTATATGTTGAAAATACTTTTTGAGAAAAACCTTTGGGAAATGTTTTGATTTAAACTCTCTGACCCCAAACACAAAGTTTTAGTATTTAAAAATGTATTTGGTGAACCCTATAAAGATTATTGCTTTGTTAAAGGCATTTTCAACCACATAAAATATTGATTTGGTTTAAAAATGATTTATAAGTAAAATCTTTTGCAAATGATTTTGCCACTTTTATAAAATGACCAATAGGTGTTTTCAAATGTTTATAACCCATTATAAACCACTTTTCCAAATAAACCATCTTTGGCATGCTTGGATGCATTGCTTTGTTTCTATTATTTTATGTGATGTTTGCTTGAATGGTATATTGAAATTGTGCCTTGCTTGATTGAATTGTAGTGATTTGAAGAATGTGAATATTGCAAGATCAAGGAGTGAATTTATATTCTCAACCAAAAAGGCAAGTGGTGCTTCATACTTTTGTCCCATTATTTTCACTATGCATTAGTGATATTTCTAAGTAGGACTTGCATGGAATTTTTGCTAAGTGTAAACTATGCCATGGGAAATCCTAGTAGATGAAACCTTAGTAGAAAATTTCCTAAGTTAAGATTCCTACTACTATAATGCTTAGCTTAACTAGTAGAAAACAAGGGTGGATTATATTCATGCTATGGAATATTTCTAAGTGAAGGACTTGTGTTATGTTGAATAAAACAACTAAGTGAATGAATCACCTGGGTGGAATCGAAGGAATGGTTTGTTTTGAGTGGTTACACAAGGCCCATTTCTATGGTTTACCTTGTGTATCTCACTTGTGGATGGCCACCCAGGAACAAAGAGATTTGAGATGTCAAATGTTGAGAAGCTTCAAGTGCAGCCACTTGGCATTATGGGCTCTGCCTGGATCATATAGGTTGCAATAACTTAGCCAAATGGACAGTTGGTGGTAGGGGATGATAGGTTGGAACGCGTCCATTCTGGTCTAAGGGAAGGCTCCTGAAAGATCTTGTCTTGTGGGGAAAGTGCACCACCTCTGCAGAGTGTAAAATCTAAGTACTTAGCCATGTCCCTGGTAAAGGACAATTTGAGCACCAAGACATGGAAGCTATCAAGAATCTCCTCATCCCAATTTCTAAGTTAAAACTTGTGGTTGAACAAGGGTAAAGGTTCACCAATTTCTATTCGTAGTTCCTTGGGAAAGTTTTGTCAAAGAAAAACTTAGTGTTTTCAACTAATAGGCAAAACCTATTTTGAGCAAAGCAAGCCTAAGCTACACTTAGCCAAATGCATATAGTATCTAGATGCTAATATTATACTAAGGTATCACTTGCCAATACAATTCAAATGTATTGACCCTTGTGGCGGTAACTTATTATGTTGCAGGTTTGTTTGATGTTAGTGAAGTTTATTGATTAGGATTACAAGTCTACAACCAACATCACTGCCTGTGGCACTTTGAAGATGAAGGACCCCATGCTATTGTTATATTCTGCTGCATTGTAATAAGATAGCCAAATGAGCTATGTAAGATGTAATAAATTATTTTATTCCTGGTTATGAAGTTGTATTATGACCTTTGTTTCTTGATATTACATCTTAACTATGGATGCTAGCTATTGATCCAGGGACTAGCATTGTAAACACAGGGATCTCTACCTTATTAAAGGTTGGGACCTCTACATTAGACCTCCGTGACCACAACCTTTGAGGAACGTGAGCCATGAGCATTGTTGCTGCCTCCAGAACACTTTTCGGCGTTGTGCAACTTTGCACATATAGCTAAGGTTCTTTTAACCTTATCAAAGTTCTATTGTCCTCCCACTTAACTTTTCATGGAAAATTCCTTTCTCAAAGAAACTTGATGTTCAAAGCGACAAACATTTTTGTCTTTGGTGTTATGGAGGAATACTCAACTATTATTCAAAATAACATGCAAAGATATGTTCATATGATTTTGGTTGCAAACATCTTTCTTATTCATAGCATACCAATGTTTAAGAAATGACAACTTGGGTTTTATCCCAAACCATAACTTTATATGGTGTCATTTCAACGGATTATGATGGAGCTCTTTTCAGTGGAAAAACGATAGTCTCTAAAGCTTTAATCTTTAAAATATAATGGCAGTTTTATAATTTACACCTTTGATCTTACCATGTCACACAAGGTTTCATTACATATCTCGAACACTCCATACTCTTATGGTGTTTCGGGAAATGCAAATCCACAGAACAATTCCTCAAATCTAAGGTATTATGCTAAACTTGTAACTCAAATGTCTTCCTTTATGATCCTATCATAAATTATTTATTTTCTTGTTACATGGATTTTGCACTTCATCTTGAAAGTTTTTGAACTTTTCAAATGTTTTAGACTTCATCCTCATTAAGTAAATATTCATGTATTCACTCAAATTTTTGGAGAAAGCATATGAAGTTAAAACCCATCGCTCTTGACTACATATAATGAGATTTATACAAGTTCCAATAAGCTAGTCATTCGTTCACTTTTGGCCTATGAACGGAGTTTTAGTTATCTCTAGGAAAGTTTCACAAGCGTCATTTGATCAAAAATCAAAAGACTCCAAAATTCTATCCACAGGGAGTTTCTTCATGTTTTCTTTCCAATATAATTTAAACGGCCATGTCACTTCCTAAGTGATCTTTCAAACAATTGTCTTTCAACATTTTTAGCATTTATTTTATGGATGTGATTTATCCAACGACATTTGTAAATCATCCATCTTTTATGGATTACGACAATTATTTGAACAACACTTTTGTTCTCCTAATACCTAATAAAACAAATCTTGAAGGCAAGCTTTTATGTCAATGAGAAACTCATCAATACTTTATTTTTTCTCGATGAACATCATCACATATTCTCTTGATAGTTACCTAGGTCATTGCAGTTCATGAATTGTGTTGTTTCATATGACGGTTCACACCAACAAATTCAGTATCCAATACTTAAGAACCAGATTGTTTAACAAGCAAAGAATACATCCATAACACATATATCCTCTATATACCTAAGCTGAACAATTTTAGTCTTTTCTTTTCTGCCATATATTTCTGAGATTCTCTTTCAGTCTTTTCTGTTTAAAAGAATCTATTAACATCAATAGTGGAGACATACACATGACACATAGTCCAAAGCATGTATAGTTAAATACCAATGTCTTTGGACTTGCACTTTGAAGTAGATCACCATCATCTAATACTTGGTGTTCTTTCAAATTCTATTCTTTAGTAATATTTTAGTGTAGTAAGCATTTTGCCTAAATCAAATATTCATCCTTATCATCGAACTATTCATGATCAAGATACTTTAGCTTATAACGGTGAATTACGAGTATAATGTTGCTCTCCAAAACCTTTTGGAGGATTAAGACGACCAACGTCTCCAATCTTTTGCAAATTCTCATCAAATATGAAAACATGAATTTTGCCATATTATACTCTATCATGTTGCAACCAAAACTTCGTTTCAGATATCACAATATCTTTCACACATGATGGTTTCTGAAACAATTCTTTTAGCTCCTCGATAACCTTGATATTAAAACAATCTTTTTAATATCAAGAATCATGGAGACAAACATGATATTTATATACTAACACTGGAATTGCTACTCTTGATTTAACACTAATTATTAAACTTCAAGAAGTAACCAGAACTTACTGAAAGTTTGCAATAGGACTTTTAAATTTTAGATTAACACTTCAAAACAATACGATACCAGTTCGTAAAGAAATTAACTCGAATTCTATAGTTCTATTATCTCAATTATAACTAAGCGGAAGGTGGTAAACGGATGCCAATGACTACAACAACTATGCAAATTCACTTTTATTTCATTTATGATAAATAATGTTCAACTTTTAATCATATTTGTATTGAACTCCCACTCAAAACAATATCCCTCACATTGTTTTAGTGATCACATGAACCAAATTCACCACACCAAGTCCGATCATCACGTGACATGATATAGTTTCAAAGGCGAACAATCAGCATGTTCATCATATCATCTATATGACTCATGCTTTACCTTTCGGTATTCCGTGTTCCAAGACCATGTCTGTACATGCTAGGCTCGTCAAGACCAAACGTTAGCTTCCGCGTGAGCAAATCTGGCTTGCTCCCATTGTATACACTTGCAGAATCTAACACACCCGATCATCACGTGGTGCTTCGAAACAACGAGCTTTGGCAACGGTGCCTACTAAGGACGAACACTTTATAACTTGATATTTTGTGAGAGGGATCATCTTATAATGTTATTGTCGCGAACTAAGCAATACAAGATGCATAAAAGGATTAACATCACATGTAATTCATAATATGTGATATGATATGGCCTTTCTTCTTGTGCTTCCGATCTTCATCTTCAAGCACGAACATGATCTCCATCATCACCGACATTGCATCAAGGTCAATGGCGCCTCTCCATGGTTGTCGTCCACCAGCATCAACTATTACAACTACTTTGAATAATAGACACGCAGGTGTTAACGAAATTTAAAAGACAACCATAAGGCTCCTGCCGATTTTCGACTTACAATAAGGAACATTGCATCCATCATATATAATCACAATCATGGCCATATCATATCACAGAACACCACTGCAAAACAAAGTTAGACGCCTCTAATTTTCTTTGCATGTTTTACGTGGTTTGGGGCTTTCAATAAGTGTCGTTCTAACTTACGAACAAGAACCACAACATTGATACTAGTATTGTCAATTATCCGTTGTAAATTGAATCTTCACTATGTTGGGAGAAATAGGCACCCACAAAGCCACATATGCAATACAAGTTGCATGTCAAGCGTGGAGCAAGTCTCATGAGCGATGTCATGTAAGGTTAGCACGGGCCGCTTCATCCCACCATCCCGCAAGATGCAAAGTACACAAGAAGCAATCGACAACAAAATCATCAACGCCCATAATGACCATTGTGTTCTTCTTGTGCAACAGATCTACATATAGACATGCCTCTGATACCACTGAAGGGGTTCATAGCATGGAAAACAAAAAAATTCTACCGCATGCACACAAACAAGCCAAGATCTATCTACTAGATTGTAGCAACGAGTCGATTAGAGTACTCACCCTCGAAGATTCCAAAGCGGTTAATGAGAGCAGATTCTCGTGGGTGATGTAGTCGTACACTTGCCGATCTCAAGATCGCGTAGACAATCCTTCCGGTGCTGTGTTCCGGCAGTGCTTCCGCAGTCGGTCACACTTCAGTACTCGATGAAGACCTTCCTCTCCCTTGTTCCAGCAGGAAGCGGAGGTTGTAGTTCTTCCCTCGCGATTCCGACAGCACGACAGCATGGTGTCGGAAGTAGAGGGAAGATCCTGCAAGTCTTCGCCTAAGCCGGAGCAGGTTATGGTGGAGAAATAGGGTTCCCCGGAGATCTAGGGTTTACATGCCAGAGAGGATGAGGTCAAGACGGTGGAGGCTAGGGCGGTGGCGGCAATCTGGTGGCGGTGCACGGCGACAGTAACGATATCTGACCAGCTGAAAGCTGACGTCTTGGCCCGGTGGTGGGAGGGGATTGGTGTTGTGGTCTTTGGGGTAGCCCTCCCCCTCTATTTATGAGAGGGGGAGGGGGAAGCCTTGGGAGAGGGGTGTTTGAATCCATACCCAAACCCAAGTTGGATAGAAGGAAGGAGTCTTTCCTTCTTCGAGTAGGAAACTATTGTTCCAGTTTGACTTTTCAAACCTCCTTTTTGACTTTAAATTTAGAGCTTTAATTATCTCTTGCAAATGCCCAGCCAAGTGAGCTAGGACATGATCCAATCATTCCACTTACCCATGACACATTCATGGACCATTCCTTTCTGGTCCGGTGAACCTTCTAGAACCTCTCCGATGAAAATATCGAAATCATTCCTGAACTCCGGAATCGGACTTTCCTTATATGAATCTTATTCTCCGGACCTATCTGGATCTCCTCGTGATATCCCGGATCCCATCCGAGACTCCGAACAACATTCGGTTTCCCTACTAACATTCCATATCTACTAAACAACATCGAATCCTTAAGTGTGTCTCCCTACGGTTTGTGAATTATGCGGACATGACCAAGAAACTTCTCCGATCAATAAGCAATAGAGGATTCTAGAAATTCATATGGCTCCCACATATTTCTAGGATTACTTTGTGATCGAATGAACCACTTACATACGATACCAATTTCCCTTTGTCTCGTGATAGTTTACTTATCCGAGGTTTAATCGTCGGTATCTCTGCATACCTAGTTCAACCTCGTTACTGATAAGTACTCTTTTCTTGTTCCCATGATATGTGATCCCTTGTGAGCCAGTCACATGCTTGCAAGATAATTGGATGACATTCCACCGAGAGGGCCCAGAGTATATCTATCCGTCATATGGATGCACAAATACCACTCTTGATCCATGTGCCTCAACACATACTTTTCGAACACTCAATGCCACCTTTATAGCCACCTAGTTACGGTGTGGTGTTTGATTTCATCAAAGCATCCATCCGGTGATGGTGATTAGCATGATCTCATGGTAGAAGGAATTAATTTACTATGTATCAGAAAGCTTATAGCAAATGAACTATATTAAATGACTTGATCTTTATGCTACGATTAACTATAGGAGTATGTCCATCACATCATTCTCCTAATGATATGACACTGTTGTTAATAACATCTCTATGTTCATGATCAGGAAACCATGATCATATATTAACCAAAAAGCTAGTTTAACAAGAGGCTTTACTAGGGACTCTTTTATGTTTACAAATCACACAAGTATTAATGTTTCCGGTTAATACAATTATAGCATGGTATGTAAACATTTATCATAAGCATGAAGATATGATAATAAAAACTTTATTATTTCCTCTTGGGCATATCTCCAACAAAAAATAACAAACGTGCAAGAGAAATTACCGCCATGCAGAGTGGGACGCAGATGATGGCGGGTGTTTGGAAACACATGTCCAAAACATTTCAATAGAATGATCCATCATTCCAAGGTTTTCATAACCATTTTTGCACCAAGTATTCCCATCTAAAGTTGATCAAGTTTTATGCTTAGCACGAGCATCTACAAGTGGGGGTAAGCAATAATGAGGGGTGGTAAACTAGGGGAGTTCTAGCTAAGTTCCATCTCATGCCTTAAGATGACATCAAGATTATCTAGCTTAGGCCAAATTTTATGCTCTTTATGCAACCTTCAAATATTTTTCTAATATCTATAATTCACTTAAGTAAACTCTAAGTAATAGCTTTGATAAATAAATAAAGTATAAATCTTGCAAGTAAAAACTAGGATTGGTCTGTCAAGTGGGTATGATCACATATGCTTAAGGCATATAGTAGTCATAGTAACAAGTAGTGGTTTGTTGCATCAGTAGAGTATCTTGCAAGTGTTAGTTTGCACATTCACTAGTAGTATTAGGCTTGCACACTATCAGTTCTCCTCGGCTTCTTCTTCGTAGAATCCTCCTTCCTCCTTGTATCCTTGGTCGGTACTAGCGTCTATAAATAAATATGAGGTACACAATCACCAAACAATACTTAACTACTTGCAATCATCACACACAAGGATCCTATAGATGATCTAGCATCATCTCTAACATTACAAGATTAAAGCTTGGTTTAATTCCTTTTTATTTCTAGAAAAGTAATTTCTACTCATTGAAAAACTACTTAAGATTTAATATTCTCCAAACCAAACATGGGATCATGTTGGCACATGTCATCACCACATATTGTAGTCCAAGGGAATGTGAATTGAAGTGGTGTCACAATTTAATAAGGTTTTACCCTTTTATTTTAATTAATTAAAGTGGCTAGAAATGCCTATGTAGCATTCTATTATTACTTTAACATTATTTCTGCAAGTAAACCGATATATTTTTATATATTCTGAAAGGTATGGTTAAATGTGATTTTTGAGAGTTGGAATCAACTAAAAAGCTATTATGGTTTAAATTTGAAAAACGTTTGAATGCAGAAAAGCTTCTGCCTTGTTATTTTTACCATGGGTGATCTATAGATCCAAATGACTTGAATCCAACGGGCTTGGATTCAGCATTCCCAGACCTTTCTAACAAAATTGGTTTCATTCAATTTGATGCACTGAATCGATCTGGGTTGATTTTTGAGGTTGAGTACAGAAGTGAGTTTGAAACAAGAATGAAAAAGGTTTAATTCAAATAACTGGGCTGTGCGGGGAAAGTTAACGGGCCGGCCTGCTAAGCACCGTGCTCCCGCGGGCTACTTAAGTGGGTGTCCCCACTCGCCAGTGAGACAGGGAGGGGCGAAGCGGTATGGGGCAACGTGGGTCGTTCGATCTGATTCTAATCCAACGACTGGGAGTCATCGTCGACGCGAGGCAATGCCGAGAAAAAAGAAAAGCAGCGGCCGGTGAGGGGGAGGGGCTCACCGGGTGTAAGGTCGTGAGGTGAGGGCAACGACACGGGGTGAGGTTGGCATGGTTAAATGCGTGCGGTCCGTGGCTTGGCAACGCTGATGGAGTGGCGGTGGACGGTGGGTTGCCTCCCAGACATGCTGGCTAGGCTTGCTTCTCATCCTAGCTTGCTGTCGACATGGGGTTGACATGGGTGTGCTCGGCTGTTCACCATTGATGGCAATGCCAAGCTCACAGTGGTGCTAGTTCTTGGTTAATCTTGCTAGATGATCTACTGAGCTGGTTGTGAGCTAGATAGGGAACCAGTTAGGCAAGAATCACTGCTCACAATAGTGTTTTGATTTTGTTTGATTTGTGTCTGCCAAGTGTTTGTTGAAATGGTCGCATGAATTCAAGTTTTGAATTTTGAAAAGATTTTTGGTGGGTTTGCTAGATTGGTGCTGGTGAGTCTGCAGATGCTTGGGTTTTGAAAGTTGAGTTTGTTTGAGTGGTTTTTAAAAAAGTGCGATCTTCCCATATGATAAAGATTCAATTTTGAATTGTCATTTAAACTATGCATTTGAAAGTTTCTGGATGATCACAAAGTGGGCCTTGATACCTTGTTATGAGTACATTCAAGGGATGCAAAGATCCAGAAAAGTTTCCATTAGGTTCTGAAAGTTTGAGACAGCCAAAGTAGGCATGGGAGTTAAATTGGTCAAAATGACCATTCCTTTATTTTATTGGTTTTGATTTATTTGTCTTTAGGAAAAGTTTGGGAAATGTTTAGATGATGTTTATTTCACCTAAGAAACATTTTACAAACAAGGTGGTTCAAAAGAATTTCAAATTAAATGCATACACATATGCATGCCTTCATAATTTTAATTAGAAAAGTTTTTGTTAACCCTAATTTTGACTAGTAATTGTGCACGTGCAATGCACGTTTCAATACGGTCATATTTTCGCATAAAAATACAATTGTTAGACGCAATTCATCAATCTGGAGAAATGCAACTGATAGAGCATCTGAAGAATGGTCTAGTTGCATGTTTAAGATTGTCATGTTGCGTTCCAAATGTCCTACAGCTCGTGTATAGTATTAGTCGATGTAGGCTATCCACATGCTGCAAATATGCAGAACCAAGCGCACAAAATCCAGGTTAACCGGCAATATCTAAGGATCATGAAGTAAGGCCCCCAAGAATCTAAAGTAAGGCCCCCAAGAATCTAAGGATCATCAAGGGAGTCATCATCTACATATGTGAAGGTGCATGTCAGAGAAAGAAAAAGATGTAACATACAAGTTGTAGATGTCGCTGACCAAAGGTAGAAGGCGGCGGCAGAACGCTGTCGTCGAGCAAGTTGTATTTTGGCGAGATGGTCAGGGTCGCTTGGTTGCTCGTTGTGGAATAGAGCTAATTACTTTGACAACAAAAAATAACCAGAAAATTAGCTGCACAACGATTGAATTATCACATAGAAGCAAAAGATGAACTTCTGCAAGGCCGTGTAGTGCTTGCGAACGGATGCATGATACCTGCAGTTAGTCAGTGAGATACTGTATTTAATTATCAAAAAAAAGCAAAACGTCGAATCCTTCAAGGCGCTGAACCTGTGTGGCCAAATCTCAGTGGCCACAAGGCAATTGTTTACCAGGCGATCAAACACCATGAGAACTGGGTCACGTCCACGACGGTTGGCGTTCACATAATAACACCTTTTCATTGGTAGTCTTCCTGGTTCTGCGGAATCTCTGGCTTCAAAAAAATTGCTTGGTCTCGTGACCGAATGTCCTCAGCGTCCAGGCAAGCGAGGCGCATGGCGGCAGCGGCGATACCTGATGCGGCGTGTATGTGATGAGTTGGGGCAGCAGCATTTAGGCGTGAGAGGCATGGAGCGATCCGGTCATTGTCGCCGCCGCATTGGAGGAATGAGGCAGGGACGGTTCGAGAGAAGGGACAGGTCCATCCGGGGGGTTTCAGTTACGGACAACTCATCATTGGACAAATATGAAACATTAGATACATGAAATCGCACGGCTGATGTCATTAGGATTTGACCCTCTGGGTCTTTTTATATTAGTGTAGATGATTAGAGTTTGATGATCCAAGTTTAGTATTTTTGGGATGTTACAAACCTTCCCTCCTTAAATAAAATCTCATCCCGAGATTTGAAAAAGGACGAAAAGATTACCTAGGATTTGAAGAGATCGGGAAACTCCGTCCTGATGTGATCTTCGTGTTCCCAGGTAGCTTCCTCTTCTGTGTGGTTGCTCCACTGAATCTTGAGAAACTTGATGCTTCGGGTTCGGGTAGTTCGAAAAGCTTCTTCCAAAATACGGATGGGTACTTCAGGATAGGTCAGGTCATCGTTGATCTCTATGGTCCGATGATCGATATTCTTGAACACTTCGGTCTTCTCGGGGACTTCGAGACACTTGCGACGTAACGAGATATGGAACACATTGTGCACGGCTGACATCTCTTCAGGTAGTTCCAATTGATACAACACTTCTCCTCGATGGTTCAGAATCTTGAAAGGTCCGATATATCTGGGGGCTAACTTTCCTTTGAGTTGGCAACGCTGCATTCCCTTCAATGGTGACACTTTCAGATAAACAAAATCTCCTATGTTGAAGGCGAGGTCTCTACGTCTCTTGTCGGCGTAACTCTTCTGTCGGGATTGGGCAGTCTTGAGGTGCTCACGAATCTTGTGAACCTTCTCTTCTGCTTCTCGTAGGATATCGGGTCCAAAAATCTGACTCTCTCCTACTTCCGACCAGTTCAAAGGGGTGTGACACTTCCTTCCGTACATGAATTCAAATGGGGCCATTTGCAAACTGGCTTGATAACTGTTGTTGTATGAAAATTCTGCAAACGGCAGACAGTCTTCCCACTTGGATCCATATTCTAACACACATGCTCTCAGCATATCTTTGAGTATTTGATTTACTTGCTCCGTTTATCCATCGGTCTGAGGGTGATATGCGGTGCTGAAATCTAGACGGGTTCCTAAACCTTCTTGTACTTTCTTCCAGAATCTCGAGGTAAACTGAGTTCCTCGATCCGACACTATGTTCTTGTGGACTCCGTGCAAACTAACGATTCTAGCGATGTACAACTCCGCTAGCTTCGAACTCTGATATGTGGTCTTGACGGGCAAGAAATGGGCGACTTTGGACAATCTGTCCACTATGACCCAGATAGAGTCATTTCCCCTACTAGAAGTAGGTAGTCCAGTGATAAAGTCCATTCCTACAGAATCCCATTTCCATTCCGGAATCTGCAAGGGTTGCAACAATCCATCGGGTCTTTGATGTCCTGCCTTGACTCGCTGACAGATATCACACTTGGCGATATAGCTTCCGATTTCTCTCTTCATCTTATGCCACCAAAATTGCTCTTTTAAATCTTGATACATCTTAGTTCCTCTGGGATGGATAGAATAAAGAGTATCATGAGCCTCCTTCAAAATAACTTCTTTCAACTCAGAATCTGATGGTACACAAAGGCGTCCTTTGTACCATAGAACTCCTTCTTCGTCTTCGGTGAATCCGGGTACTTTGCCTGTACCAATACGACGCTTGATTCCGTCAATACTGGCATTTCCCTTCTGCGCCTCTTTAATCTGACTGATCAAAGTGGGCTGGAGTTCTATGCTAGCCAAAAATCCTTCACTTACTAATTCCATCCGAAAATCTTCTAGATCTTTGTGCAGACTTGGTTGCTCCTTCGAAATCATGGAGTTCAAGCGGCACGGCAATCTGCTAAGGGCATCGGCTACTACGTTGGCTTTACCAGGGTGATAGTGAATGTCCAGATCGTAATCCTCGATTAGCTCAATCCATCTTATCTACCTCATATTCATCTCCTTCTGAGTGAATATATACTTCAGACTCTTGTGATCCGAATAAATTTCACAACGGTTTCCCATCAGGTAATGTCTCCATGTCTTCAGGGCTAGAACTACGGCTGCGAGTTCGAGGTCATGGGTTGGGTAGTTTTGCTCATGTTGCTTCAATTGTCGCGATAGATAAGATATAACTTTGCCTTCTTGCATTAGCACACATTCGAGACCAATCTTGGATGCGTCACAATACACGTCGAAGGGCTTCGTGATATCTGGCATGATCAAGATTGGGGCTGAAATCAATCTCCTCTTGAGTTCTTGAAAACTGGCTTCACATTTGTCGGTCCATTCAAACCTCTTGTCCTTCTTCAGCAATTGGGTCATGGGTCTGGAGATACTAGAGAATCCTTCTATGAATTTGCGGTAAGATCCCGCCAATCCGAGAAATGCACGAACTTGGGTTTGAGTGGTTGGGGCTTGCCAATCTTCTACATCTTTCACTTTGGCAGGGTCAACGGCAATTCCTCCGGCTGATATAATGTGACCGAGGAATCCTACCTCCTGTAACCAGAATTCACATTTGCTAAACTTTGCATACAACTGATGCTCTCTAAGGGTTCCAAGAATGGTCCTTAGGTGTAGCTCATGTTCTTCTTCTGATTTGGAATAAATTAGAATGTCATCGATGGAAACAATGACAAACTTATCCAGGAAGTCCATAAAAATCTTATTCATGATGTTCATGAAATAAGCAGGGGCATTGGTTAATCCGAAAGACATGACCGTATACTCATACAATCCATATCTGGTGGTAAAGGCAGTCTTTGGAATATCCTTTGCACTAATTTTGAGTTGATGATAGCCAGTTCTAAGATCAATCTTAGAAAATACTTTGGCACCGGTCAATTGATCAAACAAATCTTCTATCTTGGGCAAGGGGTACTTGTTCTTGATGGTGACATCATTCAACTTCCGATAATCCGTACACAAACTGTTACCTCCATCTTTCTTGTCCACAAACAAAACATGTGATCTCCATGGTGACGCACTGGGTTGAATCAATCCAATTTCTAGCATGGAATCCAGTTGCTTCTTCAGTTCTGCTAGCTCTGACGGGTTCATACTATATGGTCTCTGGACTATGGGTCCGGTTCCAGGAATTAGTTCGATGATGAACTCGATATCCCGATCTGGGGGCATACCGGGCAAAACATCTGGAAATACGTCGGGGTATTCACAGACTATCCGGACTTGGTCAACGGTAGGTTGGGTTATACTCTTGTTGCATTTGAATTGACGAGGTAAGGTTTCAGATATATGCTCGAATGATATTCCGGCAGTACTGGTCATGGTTATGGCTTTCTTGGCACAGTCAATCAATCCTTTATGTTTGGACATCCAATCCATTCCTAGTACTACTTCCAAACCTTTAGTTCCGAGTACTATCAGATTTGCATAAAAATCTATGCCATGGATTCGGATAGGGACGGCTTTGCAAATTTGCCTAGCCTTGGTGGTTGATCCGGGAATTTGAACAATCATAACATGCTTCAGTTTGGTTGGTTGAATTTTACTAGTGCATGCAAATTCTTAGGTGATGAATGCGATGCACCAGAATCAAACAACACTCTTGCAAGTACTGAATTAACAGAAAACATACCCAGCACGACGTCTGGCGCTTCCTGAGCTTCTTCAGCATGCATGAGAAAAAGACGGCCGTTGCGGTTGAGCGAATTCACTAGGGAAAATCTTCTTCCTGGCTGAACACGACGCTGCTGCTGAGCTGGGACATTGGCGTTGGGGGCTGTAGCATTCTTCTTGTTGGAGCACTCGTTGGAATAGTGGCCTTTATTTCCACAGTCATAACAGGTCACTTGCGACTTGTCCTTGGCTACTACAGGCACAACATTGCTTCCAGTCCTCGGGGCAGTGTTGGTGTTGGCGGTAACATTGTTGTTGTTGAACTTGGGTGGGGCACGATTGAAAATTCTAGAGTTGCCGGGTTGTTGTGATTTCCTCCGGGTCTAGGGTTTCCACGGTTGGGATAGGTCGGACGGTTCATCGGGGGTCTGTTGGTTCTTGGGGCAAATCCTAGAGATGGGTTAGGGCGATACTTTGGGGTCTGATGGGTTCCTGGTTGATACATCATGTGACGCTTGCGGTTCTCATTGGCTTGGTTGATCTTTCCTTCCATCTGGATAGCAGAGTCGACAAGGGCTTCAATATCCGCAAAGGGGATATTGACTAACACCGTCTGCATCTCATCATGCAGACCATTCAGGAATCTTTCTTTCTTCTTGGCTTCAGTGTCTATTTCATCCGGGGCATACCTAGCTAATGACAAAAATTTGTCACGGTATTCCACTACAGTCATCCTTCCTTGCTTCAGCTCTCTGAACTCGTCTCTCATTCTCTTGATCAAACCCGGTGGCACATGGGTTCTGCTAAACTTGACCTTGAATTCCTCCCAGGTCATCATCTGGCCCCCGGTCATTGCGCGAACACTGTTCCACCATGCTCTGGCATCTCCGACTAGATAGTGGGTGGCGAACAGGACTTTCTCGTTGGCTTCTACTCCGGCTACTTCTAAGTTATTTTCCATGGTTTGCAGCCAATCATCGGCGTCTAGGGGTTCTTCTGACTTAGTGAAAACAGGTGGGTTGGTATTCTGGAAGTTCTTGAGCTTAGATCCGTGGTTGTCCTGATTTCCGTGGCCTTGGTTGTTGTGGGCTAGCTGGGCTATCTGCTGAAGGGTGGCTAGGTTGGCGTGACGTTCCGCTCTTTCAGCTTCGCGGTCAGAAGTCAACAGTTGTAGAATCTGCAACATCGGGTCCGGGGATGAACCACTTCCTCCACGTGGCATCTGAAGATTGGGGTAGATCATGAGAAAAGAGGGAAATTTCTAAAGTTTTGGGTCTTTGAAAAAAAAATTAAAGTCTGACTCAGATTTTCTAGCAACTTGCTTTTTCATTCATTCATTCCTTCATTCACATGATACAACACACACCACATCAAAGGAAAGCAGATGGTTTTAAGAACCATTCTAAGAACTACGATACAGTGGGACCGAATACTACTCACTACGCTAGTGCTCAAGTGCTACTACTCCTCGGAATTTGTGGCTTCGTCATCTTCATCATCATTGATGAAGGCGAAATCGTCCTCATCGGTGAAGAAATCCATAGCCTGATCCTCCAGAAAATCGTCGTCATCGCTGAGATAGGAGTAGGGGTCTCCACGAAGATCCTCTCCGGCATTCTTCCTTTCCTCCAACTGCATGTCTCTCTCGTGGATGGTCTCCTCCAGAGATGAGATGCAGTGGCGAATACGGGCAATGATGCGCTCCTTCTTGTCGAGCTGACGGCGGCGGGACTTGCGATCCTTTGCTCACATGGCGATGGTCTGATCCTTCGTCTTGATGATGGAAGACTTGTGGTTGCAGTAGTCACGGTAGTTGTCCAACTCCTGCTGACAATCGTACATCATGAAGCTAAGGTGGTCCAATTGGGTCTTCAGCTCGGGGTGGTATGGGGCTTCCAGTGGTTGTCCATTAGCATCGAGCCTTGGGCAAAACTCAAAGCGGGTACCCTTTGATCTGATTGATGCTCTGCCCACACAGACGGCAAAGAGCTTCTTGCATGGCCCTGGCAAGTCCATCGAGCCAGTTGTTCTCTATCAAGGTAAACTGAATTCCCTCCGCAGTGGGAGGTTCAATCTTTCCTTGGAGACTTGCAACAATTAGCCACTGCAGATCTTCTCCTCCTTGATCATTGAGCTGAGCTCCGAAGAACTCGGGGTGCGGACGCTCCAGAAGTTCTGAAAGCTGGTCCAAATCCCTCTCAAAGATCAGGTCTCCTCCATTCCCAGTTGGTAAAACTTGCTGTACTTCACGTCCATCTATAAGAATATAGGATGAGTAAGTTGGTAGAGTGATTAAGTGTGTCAAAATTTTATGTATTTTGCAAGAGTTTTTGGAGGAACATGAATTTTCATGAAAGAATAAAAGGGATAAGAATGAGAATAAGTTTTTGTAAATATTTGTTTCCTTTGGTTTTGAAACTAAGTTTTTGATTCAAACGTCCAGTCTAACTAGGGTCTCCTATGGTCAGGATGGCTATGATACCAACTTGTCAACACCCGGGTTTCTAATCCCACATGCATGTTATGCCATACATCGCAATCCCAGGATTACCATTTTTGCGAGACATAACAGAATTTGATACCATAGTACATCATCCATTACAAACGATACATAAGTTCTTACACAAATAGGGATCTAATGATCCAGTTCTTAATACAACATCAAGAAACGGAATACATAATAATAACGGTAGCGTAGGCGAAGCTCCATCTTCGGGTTCACAGGCAATGCTGACGATGGGAGATGATCCTAGTTGTCGTAACCTTCCTGGGGTCCATCCTCAAGGTACTCCTCTTCATAGTCTGGCCAAGGGAATAGCCAGGGACAAAGCCATGAGTACTCTTTAAGTACTCGCAAACTAATACTAACACGTAAAGGGGTTTTTGGATAATAGGACACTAGGATCTAGGGTTGTTTTGCAAAAGCCAGATTTATCTCTACTAAGTTTAGAAGCAACGAATGCTAGTTGAAAGTTTTATAGCACCTAAGTGGGAACTTGTAATTCAGATCACAACTCTGTTGTGGTCAAGTCAAAGTCTCAATTCATTTCACAAGTCATTTTGAAAAGTCTGACGGGGAACAGTATGGCCACTCCAACTGTCCATAACCGCGGACGCGGCTATTCGAACAGTTTGACACTCTGCAGAGATTGTACACTTTCACCACAACATTCGATACATCCGTCAGGAACAAATCCTGAATTCACCATACTCAGTATGCGGATAATCAATCCTAACCTTTCAATTACATGCCCTAGTATAGGCACCTCTCCTGTGAGTTTGGCCTCCCAACCATGACCACTGTCATCTTGGGTACTGCACAGGTGGACAATCTTTACAAGGTAGCCTCAGCTCAGACCTTGGACGTGAGGGAACTAATACTAAGGTATATAAGTTTCCAGTCAAGCCCTACCCAATATTCGGGTATTGTGGTTGTACGATAAAATTGGAATGGTATCGCATCCAGACAACCATCAGTTTTAAAAAGGGCTAAGGCTCATGCCTCAACATTTTCATCACCAAAATCATCGGGTGTTTGGAAACACATGTCCAAAACATTTCAATAGAATGATCCATCATTCCAAGGTTTTCATAACCATTTTTGCACCAAGTATTCCCATCTAAAGTTGATCAAGTTTTATGCTTAGCACTAGCATCTACAAGTGGGGGTAAGCAATAATGAGGGGTGGTAAACTAGGGGAGTTCTAGCTAAGTTCCATCTCATGCCTTAAGATGACATCAATATTATCTAGCTTAGGTCAAATTTTATGCTCTTTATGCAACCTTCAAATATTTTTCTAATATCTATAATTCACTTAAGTAAACTCGAAGTAATAGCTTTGATAAAGAAATAAAGTATAAAGCTTGCAAGTAAAAACTAGGATTGGTCTGTCAAGTGGGTATGATCACATATGCTTAAGGCATATAGTAGTCATAGTAACAAGTAGTGGTTTGTTGCATCAGTAGAGTATCTTGCAAGTGTTAGTTTGCACATTCACTAGTAGTATTAGGCTTGCACACTATCAGTATAAGCTTGCTAAATTGCAAGTGTTAGCTTGCCTTGTGCAGAGCAGTGGTTGAAGTTCTCCTCGGCTTCTTCTTCGTAGAATCCTCCTTCCTCCTCGTATCCTTGGTCGGTACTAGCGTCTATAAATAAATACGAGGTACACAATCACCAAACAATACTTAACTACTTGCAATCATCACACACAAGGATCCTATAGATGATCTAGCATCATCTCTAACATTACAAGATTAAAGCTTGGTTTAATTCCTTTTTATTTCTAGAAAAGTAATTTCTACTCATTGAAAAACTACTTAAGATTTAATATTCTCCAAACCAAACATGGAATCATTTTGGCACATGTCATCACCACATATTGTAGTCCAAGGGAATGTGATTTAAAGTGGTGTCACAATTTAATAAGGTTTTACCCTTTTATTTTAATTAATTAAAGTGGCTAGAAATGCCTATGTAGAATTCTTTTATTACTTTAACATTATTTCTGCAAGTAAACCGATATATTTTTATATATTCTGAAAGGTATGGTTAAATGTGATTTTTGAGAGTTGGAATCAACTAAAAAGCTATTATGGTTTAAATTTGAAAAATGTTTGAATGCAGAAAAGCTTCTGCCTTGTTATTTTTACCATGGGTGATCTATAGATCCAAATGACTTGAATCCAACGGGCTTGGATTCAGCATTCCCAGACCTTTCTAACAAAATTGGTTTCATTCAATTTGATGCACTGAATCGATCTGGGTTGATTTTTGAGGTTGAGTACAGAAGTGAGTTTGAAACAAGAATGAAAAAGGTTTAATTCAAATAACTGGGCTGCGCGGGAAAAGTTAACGGGCCGGCCTGCTAAGCGCAGTGCTCCCGCGGGCTGCTTAAGTGGGTGTCCCCACTCGCTAGTGAGACATGGAGGGGCGAAGCGGTACGGGGCAACGTGGGTCGTTCGATCTGATTCTAATCCAACGGCTGGGAGTCATCGTCGACGCGAGGCAACGCCGGCGAGAAAGAAACCTAGCGTGGCTAGTGAGGGGTGCTGGGGGCTCAACAGGGTGCAGGCGAAGGTCGGCAAGGCGGGCAACGACAAAGTCGACGACGGCGAACTCAGGGGTGGTCGCGGCAGCTCCTGGGATGGACAATATCGATGGCGCGCTTCTTCTCCAGAGGCGGCGGGCTTTGGTGAAATTTCGACGAGGTGGTGCTCGCCTTGCTCCGGGAACGGTGTGGCACGATCAGTGAGGAGAGGGGAGTGAGATGGTGTGAATAAATCGACTCGGGGTGGCCTCTATTTATAGTCGAGCGAGGGGACCGACGGGGCACACAGTGAGCTCGTCAGGGGCGATGTTACAGGCAGCTATTGGCATGGGCGACGGTAGGGGAAGGTGCGGTGTTCCCTGGCGATGCTCAACGACATGGTTTCGAGGCGTGGGGCGGTGCGGCTTGGTCGGAACGCGACATTTAAGGCCGCACAGCTCGCGTGGTCCGCGCGGCGGCGAACGAGCGTGACTGCGGGGTTGCTGGGACGGTGATGATCACGTATGCACGCGGCAAGGGCGGCGCGCGGTCTGTGGGCGCTGGTCGAGCGTGGCGCACGGGGCGTGCTCTCGGCATGGTTGCTGGCGAGGTTGGCATGGTTCGTGCATGTGGTCCAGGGCTTGGCAACGCTCGCGGCTGGGATAGTGAGTGGCGGTGGTCTGCCTCCCTGGTTGGCTAGGCTTGCTTCTCTTCCTAGCTTGCTGTCGACATGGGGGTGACATGGTGTGCTCGGCTGGTCACCATTGATGGCAATGCCAAGCTCGCAGTGGTGCTAGTGCTTGGTTAATCTTGCTAGATGGTCTACTGAGCTGGTTGTGAGCTAGATAGGGAACCAGTTAGGCAAGAATCACTGCTCACAATAGTGTTTTGATTTTGTTTGATTTGTGTCTGCCAAGTGTTTGATGAAATGGCCGCATGAAATCAAGTTTTGAATTTTGAAAAGATTTGTGGTGGGTTTGCTAGATTGGTGCTGGTGAGTCTGCAGATGCTTGGGTTTTGAAAGTTGAGTTTGTTTGAGTGATTTTTGAATTGTGGGATCTTCCCATATGATAAAGATTCAATTTTGAATTGTCATTTAAACTATGCATTTGAAAGTTTCTGGATGATCACAAAGTGGGCCTTGATACCTTGTTATGAGTACATTCAAGGGGTACAAAGATCCAGAAAAGTTTCCATTAGGTTCTGAAAGTTTGAGACAGCCAAAGTAGGCATGGGAGTTAAATTGGTCAAAATGACCATTCCTTTATTTTATTGGTTTTGATTTATTTGTCTTTAGGAAAAGTTTGGGAAATGTTTAGATGCATACACATATGCATGCCTTCAAATTTTAATTAGAAAAGTTTTTGTTAACCCTAATTTTGATGATTAGAGTTTGATGATCCAAGTTTAGTATTTTTGGGATGTTACAAGCGCTATGCGGAAATTTTGAGGTTGAAGCTTCTGACATACGCTACTCCGACGCAGCCGCTCGTCACGTGCTGGACCTGTCTGGACCCACACGGCAACGAAAACATGCTTACAAGCTTTTAAATAAGTTTCCACACATTTGCCGAAATTGATAAGCATTATATTTTGAAATCTTTCAAACAATATGGCCAAGTTTATGGCCATATCTTTTCCATAGTTTATTATAACGTGTCTATAACTACATGATACCTACTTGGTCCGTGTTTAGGGGTTAGGGTTTAGGGTTTATGGTTCTAAGGTTTAGGGGTTTTGGGTTTAGGTTTTGAGGCATTTTCAATAATGTTCAGTATTTAGGCTTATATTTGAGGAATAGAATGGTGTTATCATAATTTAATGAAAGTCTATCTCAAATGTTGATCTACAAGTGGATGATACTCATGCGTGGGCAAGGTCATTTATGGGTTTAGAGTTTAAGGGTTTAGGGAATATTCAATATTTTTCAAGTTTTATGTTTATGATGATACCCCGCCTGGTCATGATTGTTTAGGGTTTCGGGTTTTAGGGGTTAGGGGTTTAGTATTTTTGGTTTTATGGTTTAAGAGATTTAGGTATTTAGGGGTTTAGGGTTTAGGGCTTCATGAATTTTCAATACAGTTCGAGATTTATGCATATATTCATGGAATAGAATGACTTAGCAACAATTTAATAATGAAAGTATCTAAAATTTTGATCTATAAGTGCATGAGGGTTGAGGGTTTAGGTTTTTAGTATTGCGGGTTTAGGGTTCTCGTTTTTAGGGGTAGTTTAGCGTTCAGGGTTATGTCTGAGCTTCGGGTTAGGGGTTTGGGTTTAGGGTTTTTAAAGGTATATAGGGCTTATTGTTTAGGCTTTAGGTGGATAGGGTTTAGGTAATTTTCTATAATGGTCGACATGTCATGAATTAGAATGGTGTTAGCGCAATTTGATGAGGGTATCTCAAATTTTGATCTTAAAGTGCATGATGCCTGCTTGGTCAGGGTTTATTAGGGTTGGTAGGGTTTAAGGTATAGGTTTTAGGGCATTTTCAAATATAATGTTCAAGCTTTATGCTTATATTTGTGGAATGAAATGGTGTTAGAATAATTTAATGAAAGTGTATCTCAAATGTTGACATATAAGTGGATGATATACCTGCTTAATTAGTCAAGGTCATTTAATTAGGGGTTTAGGGTTTAAGAAATTTTGAATAATGTTCAAGATTTATGCTTATATTTGTGAAAGTACCTCGAATTTGGATCTATAAGTGCATGATATACCTACTTGGTTAGGGTTTAATTATGGGTTCAGGGGTTTAGGGTTTTAGTATTTAGGGGTCGAGGGTTTAGCTTGGGGGGTTGTTTGGGGTTTAGGGAATTTAGGAGTTGAGGATTTAGGTTGTTGGGGTTGTTTTAGGGTTTCACGAATTTTCAACGAAGTTCGAGCTTTATGCTTATATTCATGGAATAGAATGACTTAGCGAAAATTTAATAATGAAAGTATCTCGAATTTTATCTATATGTAGTACATGATACCTATTTAGTCAGGGTTAGGGGTTGAGGGTTTAGGGTTTTTAGTGCTTAAAGGTATATGGCTTAGTGTTTACATTTTTTGGGAGGGTAGGGTTTAGTGAATTTTCAATAATGTTCGAGCTATATGTCGATATTCGTGAAATAGAAAGGCGTTAGGGAAATTTAATGATAGTATCTCAAATTTTGATATATAAATGCATAATACCTAGCCTGCTTTGTCAGGGTTTAGGGGTTTAAGGTTTATGTTTTATGCCATTTTCAATAATGTTTAGGCTTTATGCTTAGATTCGTGGAAATGAATGGCTTTTATCATAATTTAATAAAAGTATATCTCAATTGTTGATCTATAAGTGGATGAGATATAACTGGCTTGGTCAGGGTCATTTAGGGGTTTAGGGTTCGGTTTTAGGACATTTTCAACAATAATGTTCGAGCTTTATGCTTATATTCGTGGAATGGAATGGCACGCGTTAGCGTAATTTAATGAAATTATATCTCATATGTTGATATATAAGTGCATGATATACCTACTTAATTAGTCAGGGTCGTTTAATTAGGGGTGCAGGGTTTAGGGAGTTTTGAATAATGTTCAAGCTTTATGCTTATATTTGTGGAACATAATGTTTTTACCGCAATTTAATGAAAGTATATCTCATACGTTGATATATATAAGTGCATGATACCTACTTGGTTAGGGTTTAATTATGGGTTGAGGGGTTTAGGGTTTTAGTATTTACGGGTCGAGGGTTTAGGTTGGGGGGTTGTGTGGGCTTTAGAGAATTTAGGAGTTAAGGGTTTAGGCTTTTGGGGTTTTTTTAGGGTTTCGGGAATTTTCAATGAAGTTTGTATATTCGTGGAATAAAAAGACTTAGCGATAATTTAATAATGGAAGTATCTCAAATTTTATCTATATAAGTGCATGATACCTGCTTAGTTAGTGTTAGGTGTTAGGGTTTAGGGTTTTAGTGTTTAGGGGTATATGGCTTAGTGTTCACGTTTTTGGGAGGGTAGAGTTTATATTAGTGAAATTTCAATAATGTTCGAGCTACATGCCGATATTTGTGAAATAGAAAGGCGTTAGGGCAATTTGATGAAAGTATCTCAAATTTTGATCTATATATGCATGATACCTAGTCTGCTTTGTGAGGGTTTAGGGTTAAAGGGTTTATGGTTAAAGAGTTTAGGGGTTTAAGGTTTAGATTTTATGGCATTTTCAATAATGTTTAGGGGCTTTATGCTTAGATTCATGGAAATGAATGGCTTTAGCATAAATTAATAAAAGTATATCTCAAATGTTGATCTATAAGTGGATGATATATACCAGCATGTTCAGGGTCATTTACGGGTTTAGGGTTATAGGGTTTATGGTTTAGGTTTTAGGGTATTTTCAATAATACTGTTCAAGCTTTATGCTTAGATTCATGGAATGGAATCACATTAGCGTAATTTAATGAAAGTATATCTCAAATGTTGATATATAAGTGGATGATAATATATGTGCTTAATTAGTCAGGGTCGTTTAATTAGGGTTTTAGGGTTTAGGGAATTTTGAATAATGATTAAGCTTTTTGCTTATATTTGCGGAACATAATGTTTTTACCGCAATTTAATGAAAGTATCTAAAATTTGGATAATATACCAGCTTAATTAGTTAGGGTCGTTTAGGGGTTTAGGGTTTAGGGAATTTTTAATAATGTTCAAGCTTTATGCTTATATTTGTGGAACAGAATGGCGTTACCGCAATTTAATGAAAGTATATCGAATTTGGATCTATAAGTGCATGATATCTACATGGTTAGGGTTTAATTATGGGTTGAGGGGTTTAGGGTTTACGATTTTAGTATTTAGGGGTTGAGGGTTTAGGATGGGGGTTCTTTGGGGTTTAGGGAATTTAGGGGTTGAGGGTTTAGGTTTTCGGGGTTGCTTAGGGTTTCGGGGATTTTCAATTAAGTTCGAGATTTATGCTTATATTCGTGGAATAGAATGACTTGGCAACAATTTAATAATGAAACTGAAGGGAATATGCCCTGAGAGGCAATAATATAGTTGTTATTATGTATATTCCAAGTATATGATAGATGTTTATTTTGCATGCTATAATTGTATTAACATGGAAACGTTAATACATGTGTGTTTCATAAACAAATGGAAAGTTCCTAGTTATGCCTCTCTTATAAACTAGCTCGTTTATTAACAAGATGATCAAGGTTTCCTAATCATGGACATTGGATGTTGTTAATAACGAGGTCACAACATTATTGGAATGGTGTGATGAACATTCATCCGAAGTATAGAATTACGATCAAAGTCATTGTGTTTATATTGCTATAACATCATTCGAAGTAATCCTGATCCTTAGACCATGAGATCATGTCAATCACTAACACTAGAAGAGTATCTTGATAACATCAAATGTCACACCGTAGCAGGGTGATTATAAAGATGGGTTCAGTTCTACTAAGGTGTTATGTTGAGGCCCATGGATCAAGAGTGGAATTTGTCCATCCTGATGACGTGTGGATATACTCTGGGCCCTCTCGGTGATATCACATTAGTTAGCTTGAAAGCAAGTGATTTGATCACTAGAATGTTATATCACGGGAACGAGAAAATAGTACATGTCGGTAACGATATCAAACTAGGTATGAAGATACCGATGATCGAATCTTGGACATGTAATATATCACGAGACAAAGGGATTAAGATTCTAGCGTAAAAGGTTCTCACGATCACAATAATTCATTGTTGAATGTGTGGGAGTCAATATGGATCTCCAGGTCCCGCTTCTGATTATTGATCTGAGAGGGGTCTCGATCATGTCCCCATTATTCGTGAACTGTACGGTGACACACTTAAGAGACACCGACACCATTTGGAACAAATAGTTTCTTGTCAAAAAGATTTACAAAGCACAAGAATTTATTTCACTAGACATCAGAATTATTTCGGGTGAAATTGATGAAAGTGTTTATGCATGTGAAATATAATACTAGCAAGGGGTTTTATGTTTGTCCGTTAAAGTAATTGATAAAATTCTGAATAAATAAATAAAAGGAGTTTTATTTAAAGAGAGATTACATTAAATTTGGTGGAAATTTAATGGAATATGAGTGGGATTTTGAGTGGAGAAAGGAGGCATCATCTTTATGTGAGTGGAGCTTCCTCCACATGAATGGAAGGAGGTGAGGGGGCAGCCCCCATGCGCCGGCCACCCCTTGGGGTGCCCCTCCCTTCCTGCTATGAAAGGACCCCCTCTCCCCCTCTCTCATAATCACACCTCCTCGTGAAGGATCTCTCTCCCCCTCTAGTTTATTACCCATGGTCTCGGACTAGCGAGATACATGTTCCCGGTGCATTTTCGGCAAGAAAGAGTTGTTGCTTCCGCTGCATCGCTGGAGCAAGGAGGCAGAGGTTACTCGGTGGCTTGGACGTGTGTGCGAGCACGGATGCGCTCCTGATTTGCAGTGCTGGACTTCTTCTCGATCTTGAGATCGGCAAGCGTTCGTCTACATCATCCACAGGTACAACCTCGTTAAACTTTTTCGGTCTACAAGGGTATGTTCTCTATGAATGTATATCCACCCATTGCTTGTATCTAGTAGATAGATCTTGGTACATAGTTGTTACCATCGTAGATTTTTTTTGTTTTCTATGCTATGAACCCTGCAGTTGGATCAAAGCCGGATCTATGCGTAGATGCTTTACACGGGTAGTACACATATGAGTATGTGGGCGATGATGATCATATTATTGCTTCTTGGTTGTACTTTGGATATTGGTGGCATAGTGGGATGAAGCGGCCCGGACAAACTTTGCATGTCCTCGCACATGAGACCTGTTCCACGCTTGACATGCATCTAGTTTTTCATAAGTGGCTAGCGGGTGTCTGTCTCTCCAACTATAGTCAATATCTAATTTACAACGAGGTGTTAATAATTTGTTTATCCTCGTTGTGGTTCCATATTCGTTGGTAAGAACGGTTCTATCTTCGAAATCCATAAGCCACGTAAAACTTGCAATGGATAAATTAGAAGCATCGAGTTTAGATTGTTGTTGGTCTAGTGTCATGATATGGTAATGTTGTAGGTAAATGTAAAATTGATACTTTTATAACACACCTAACGTGTCAGTTCCATAGACCTTGGACTTACACACAAAGAAATGATAAATATCATACCACGATGCACATGATGATGATCAAGTGCAAGAACCATATCATTTCACTTTTCACATATGATGTTTGTTGCATCTTATATTGCTTGTTTGGTTTTTTATTAGCATAATAAGATGATACCTCATTTAGATATCAAGATAAAAAATGTGTTCTCCCTTAAGAATGCACCAATTATGTTTCACTGCTTCAAGACATCACGTGATGCTTCAAGACATCACGTGATTATGTTTCACTGCTTCAAGACATCACCGATTTTTCCCTGTAACCCTAGGACCTGGCGACTATATAAGTTGGGCCTATGGGAGCCTTTAGGGCACGACCAAGTAGCGATTAGGACACACCTCGCACAACGAACCAATCTCTGTAACTTGGCGTATTGCCATTATAGTGATTTATAGCAGGAGTAGGATTCCACCACCATCGTGGGATCTGAACCTGGGTAAGCTGTGTTACCTCATACCCGTCAACCGTCCGCCTTCCCCCATGTCTCTAAACAAGCACTGTGAGAACCCCTCCATGGCGTACTCGTCGGTAATACCACGACAGTTGGCGCCCACCGTGGGGCAAGAGGCGCTTCAGGCTCTTCAGCGGGCGAGGACCAAGGTATTCACAGGAATCGGCGAAATCATAGCCATCGGTTGCATTCTCTTCTCTGGCAACGTTCCGATCGTCCCTCCCGACGAGTTCTGGATCCCGGCGAAGACGAACCTTACGTGGTGTTCAATCGTTCCTATCGGAGACATCCACCTCTTCATTGGCGAAACCGACTTGGGCACTAGTTCCCTGGAAGTCGGAGGAGCATCAAGGCCCGCACGGACCGCCTACGGGTAGGATACGTTCGCGGAAGGATCGATGTTGGATCTCTCTTCTGAGTTTGCCGGCAAAGATCGGAAAAATTCAAGGCCCACCCAAACCGCCCCTGTGCAGGATATAACGGTGGAAGATCACTACAAGTCCGCTGGCTTCATCCGCGCGTCTGGACAGCAGAGATCCAAGTTCGTCGGCATGGTTACCATCTTTGATCTGGCGCGTTGCGTTCAGAGAGAGGGCGAAAACCCCCGCGATTACCTGGCCGGGTGGCTCCGTATGTGAGACGATCTGGCCCACTACCCCAATGATAATGCTATGTATCACTTTGTGGAAGGACTGGACCAGGGAACGCTCCTCTGGCATTCTCTAAGGCGGCAGCAGGCTTCAGGACGTCTCACCATCGAAAGCATCGTGAACACCGTCAACAGCTACGCGGAGGCCGAAGGGGCAGCTCAGGTGGATATCGCGCTCATTGGCGGAGCGCCGCCGCCTCAGCAGCCGCCTCCACCACCTCCAGCCGCCATCGCCACAGCTGCGCCACCACCTCCAGTCATCATCGCACCTGTTGCACCTCCACCCCCCGTCATCGAGGAAGTCCTGGCACCCTCCGACTCTGTGATTGACGCGCTCTATGCCGACTTCAGTGCAGATTCGGAGGAGATAGATTTTAGTCCAGAGGAGCTAGACTCCGCCATGCAGGAGATGGAGGAGGAGTACACGCGCGACGAGCAAGCCAACAATGTCGTCACGTCTCGAGAGGTGTTCGTCACCATTGGTACGGCGATGGATGAAGATCAACCCGGACGAGCTCTGCCTACAACACTGGAAAAGGGGAAGGGGCCACTTATTGCTGCTGACGATGATCGCGCAAAGGTCATGCCTCCTCCGCCTAACCCAGTGCAACAGCCGGAGGAACTCGGCACCGGCCCGAGCAACAACAACACCGCAAACTTGCCGCCTCTAGCATCTACGTTTGCTGCTGCCCAAGTTACTCCAGCTGATAGAGTGATGTACGGCAATATCCTCGTTGAGCCACTGACCGTATCTCATATCCAGAATGTGACTTAGCTTGACGAGAAGCGCCAGCAGCTCCTGGAGGAAGCGCATCACATCGCGGAGCAAGACGCTAAGCTAGATCGAGATCTGGTCAACGCGTAGAAATCCATAGAAAAAGCTAGGGCAATGGAGGCCGAGTACAAGACTCTACTGCAGCAGAAGGCCAAGAAAGCTCCGGCTCGCGTCATCAACGATCCTGGTGTACGACGAAACCTTGGATGGGCTCCCCCGAAGCCGGCACAAGCCATACATTGGTGAAAGGAAGGCGGTGATGCCCACTCCACTCCTCAACCTCGCCGTCGCCAAGACCCTTCTGGAGCAGGATAGATCGCCCGAGGCATTGGACAAGGTCTATGACCTAGTGGCCAAGGCGGTAAAGCAGCAGGAAAATTCCACCTCTTAGAGGCTTGAGTCTGACCCAGCGTTTTGCCAGTCTAGCCAACATAAGCCACCAAGGGACAGGTCTCTTCTTGATGTCAGGTCCTAGACGGGTTCATCAGAATGAAGACGGAGGGATGCGCGCAACAGGAAGGATGCTATCCCCATATCCTCCGACCACGGAGAAAAAGCTCTACCTCGTCGCCCATCGCCACCGCCCCGGTCCCCCCGACATCGCGAAGACCCCAAGGCTCACCATCGTACGGATATGCCCCCGCCAAGGCAGTGCAGCATCATCATCCGCGACAACGTGGAGCAGACCCATCATGATAGAGAGCGCAACCAAGGACACAAGAGCAGGTCACGCCATGACCCTCCGCATCCGACAAGCAATCGCGACAAGCGTGAGACGTCGCAGGAGGGTAATAGCAAGAAGGCTAACCCACCTCCACCTCCGCCTCCGTCGCCACCTAGAAGTCACCATCGCGGAGGGGGCCATGTCGTTCACGCAGCCCATCCCCTGTTGACAAACAAAAACCCGGAGCCGTACAACGCACGTTCGCGGATCGATAAGATCCACGAGGCCCGGGAAGGACCATACCTAGGACCACATTGCTTTGGACCTGCGATACAATCCGCAACTTACCCCAAAGGTTTCCGGATTGACAAGACCATCAAGCCCTACGATGGCACCGCCAAGCCAGCCACATGGTTGCAGGACTACGGCAACACGGTGGAGATTGCCGGAGGTAATCCCAACATTGCCGTCAAATACCTCCCTTTGATGTTGGCGGGCACGACCCGTAAATGGATTGATGACTTGCCGGAGAAATCCATCTGCAATTGGTTGGCATTCAAGAGGCGTTCACCAAGAACTTCGAGGGTATGTACAAACGTCCCTGCACTGCTGGCGATCTACAGCGGTGCGTGCAAGAGAAACACGAGACATCTCGCGCCTACCTCTCCCGCTGGCTGGATATGAAAAAATCCTGCATAGGAGTGCACGCTCAGACCGCCATGACCTCCTTCATCGATGGGTTGGAAAGGGGCACGTTGCTCCGACATAAGCTGAAGCGCTTGCAGGACAATCACCAGCTTGACTTGAACCAGATGATTCAGTTGGCTAGTGAGTTCGCAACTGCCGACGATGATGCTCACGGCTCCCTGCCGGCAACGGCCGTTCCAACTCAAGCTCGGAGGAACAGCTGTACAAAGAGGAAAACCGCTCCAGAATAAAAGCAATCTCCCGACATGGTCGCCATGACCTTTGCAGGACAAGGTGATGGCAGAAAACGTGGCCGAGGACGGGGAGCTGGTGTGGGCAGCAACGAGGAAGTGAAACTACCTCGGCACCGCTCCGTGTTCCCCAAACATACGAGGAGTACCGCGATATGTCGTGCCTCGTACACCTCGATGTCAACGGCAAAGCCACCCATACCAATCGACACTACAAGTTCGTCAATGACCTCAAGGAAGACCCGGAGTCCGACTACAAGCAAAGTCGGAAGAACAGAACGTGAGGCAAGGGCAAGGGGAAGAAGAAGGAGGAGGAGTCCAAGGATTCAAGTGAAATGGACGAGGATGTTGACCCCAAGCACGCCGCCAAGAGCGACAACAAGGGCAAGAACCCCTTCGTGAAGAAGGCGCTAGTCTACCACACTTTCATTGGCACCCCCACCGTCCGACAATAGAAGACCTCTATGAGGATACTGATGGCCACTCTACCCCCAGTTCCCCAGTACCTGCGCTGGTCGGAGGTTCTAATTACTTGGGACATGATGGATCACCCAGACCTTATTCCTACGGCGAACCAATATGCCATGGTCATCAACCCCTTGATTGATGGCGTGGAGTTCACCAAGTGTATGGTGGATAGTGGAAGCAGCATCAACATCATGTACCTGGATACACTTCAGAACATGAACTTGATGGAGGCAAACCTAAGGCGGACCAACACCATCTTCCACGGCGTAGTTCCTGGTCGGGAGGCTCGGTCCCTTGGGTGCATCACACTTTAGGTTGCCTTTGGTGATGTTAATAATTACCGCCAAGAGCGCATGACCTTTGAGGTGGTCCCCTTCAAGAGCGTGTACCACATCATATTCGACCACGGCATATTCCACACCTTCATGGCCAAGCCATGCTTCATCTACAACAAACTCAAGATACACGGACCGAACGGTGTCATCATCGTATCCGGAAGCTTTACCAAGGCAAGGGACTTCGAGATTAATGAATCAGCCTTCACAGAAGCTGTCCTCTACGACGAAGAATTCAAAGAGATACATAGCAAGGTCGATGACTCAGAGATGCCCACGTCGAAGAAGCAGATCTCCGACTCCGCTCCTGCATTCAAGGCCGCCATCGAGACCAAGCTGGTGGAACTTGTGGTAGGCAATGCCTCCAAGACCACCACCATTGGGACGAACCTGGATCCCAAATAGGAAAGCGCGCTTGTCGAGTTCCTTTGTGAGAATAGGGTCATCTTTGCCTGGCAATCTGCCGACATGAAAGGTGTACCTAGGGAACTTGCCGAGCACAGCTTATTGATCCAAAATGCAAACCAGTGAAACAACCTCTACGACCCTTAGGAGATGAGAAGAGACGCGCCATTGGCAAAGAGATAGCTAGGTTACTTAAATCTAGATTTATCCGAGAAGTCCTTCACACCCGATGGGTGGCCAATCCTGTACTTGTCCCCAAAAAGGGAACCAAAGAATTAAGAATGTGCGTTGATTACACCAGCTTGAACAAGGCTTGCCCCAAAGATCCGTTTGCTTTGCCTCGCATTGACCAAGTCATTGACTCGACGGCTGGCTCGGAACTTTTGTGCTTTCTCTATGCATACTCAGGATACCACCAGATCACGATGAGGAAGTCGGACCAATTGGCCACTTCGTTCACTACCCCATATGGCATGTTCTGCTATGTTATGATGCCCTTTGGGCTAAAAAACGCAGGTGCTACGTACCAGCGGACAATGCAACGTTGCCTTCATGACGAAATTGGTCGAAACGTTCATGCCTATGTGGACAATATCGCGGTGATGTCTAAAAAGTCAAATGACTTAATCTCCGACTTAAAAGAAACCTTTGATAATCTCCGGAAATACAACATGATGCTTAACCCTAAGAAGTGCGTCTTCGGGGTTCTAGCCGGCAAATTGTTGGGCTTCATCGTTTCCCAGCATGGAATCAAGGTCAACCCGGAGAAAATCAAGGCCATCTTAAACATAAACCGTCCGACATGCCTAAAGGACATTCAACAACTAACAGGTTATGTTGTAGAAGTTAGTGGGTTCATCAGCCGACTTGGAGAGAAGGCCCTGCCACTGTACAAGTTGCTAAATAAGGCGGAAAAATTCACGTCGACGGACGAAGAAGATGCAGCATTGAAGCAGCTAAAGGAGATTCTTTCCTCAGCGCCCATCCTTGCAGCACCCGAGCCTGGGGAGGCCCTGTTAGTCTACATGGCAGCAACCAACCGGGTAATCATCATCGTCGTTGTGGTAGAGCAGAAGGAACCAGGCTATGATCACGGAGTTCAACGACCAGTTTACTATGTGAGCGAGGTCTTGACGGAGTCCAAGCAGCGTTACCCGAACTACCAGAAGATAGCTTATGGAGTATTCCTTGCTTGTCGGAAGCTGAGGCATTACTTTCAGGAGCACCCAATCACAGTGGTGAGCAAGACTCCACTGTTCGACATTATCAACAACAGCGACACTACGGGAAGGGTCGCAAAGTGGGGCATTGAACTTGCCACCTTCGAGATCACCTACAAGAGACGCGACGCTATCAAGTCACAAGCCTTGGCGGATTTTATCGCAGATTGTACGGAGATGCCAGATGCTACTCCGTTGCCGGAACCAGAGTACTGGTTGATGCACTTTGACGGATCAAAGCTGCTCAACGGCTCGGGGGCTGGTGTATTGCTACAGTCACCAACAGGAGACAAGCTACACTACGTTCTGCAGATCCACTTCGAGGCTACGAACAACATGGAGGAGTATGAGGCACTCATTCACGGACTACGCGTAGCCAAGGATATTGGCATCAAGCACATAGTTTGCTGTGGAGATTCCGACTTGGTTGCCCAGCAGGTGGCTGGCACCTGGAATGCACGGAACCCTATGATGGCATCATATCGAGACGAAGTGGACGAGATAGCCAAGAGCTTCTTGGGCTATGAAGTCAAGTATGTACCTAGGGAGCAAAACGAGGCGGTTGATCTGCTATCTAAGCTTGGATCGGGGCGCAAACGAATTCCGCCAGGAGTTTTCCTAGAGCATCTACGAACACCATCCGTGAAGGGAGCCGACATCGACAACCCTGATAGAGCTGACTCTTTCTTCCACATGGTAGCAAAGGTCCCTCCGGCTTGGACAAATCCGTTCATGGAATATCTCGAACATGGAACTTTGCCTGACGACGAGGTCGGAAGACGACAAATAGTATGACGAGCAAAGGATTATACCATAATCAATGGACAACTCTACAAAAGGAGCACTACTGGTGTATACCTAAAGTGTGTTTCCCAGCTAGAAGGTATTGAAATCCTACGCGAAATCCATCTTGGATATTGCGGGCATCACGCCGCTCCTCGATCGTTGGTCGCAAAAGCCTTCCGGCAAGGATTCTACTGGCTGACCGCAAAGGCGGACGCCGACAAGCTGGTTGAGACATGCATGAGATGCTAGTATTATGCCCGACAACCACATTTTCCTGCTAAAGAATTGCGAACAATACCAATAACTTGGCCGTTTGTAGTCTAGAGGCTAGACATGGTGGGACCGTTACAGACGGCACCGTGTGGGTTTATGCATCTACTTGTAGCAGTTGATAAATTCACTAAATGGATAGAAGCTAAACTCATTAGAAAGCTTGATGGGGCAACTGCCCTTAGGATTTTCCGGGATCTAGTGGTGAGATTTAGTCTCCCACATAGCATTATCACCGATAACTGCAGTAATTTGTCACTCGGATAAGTGGAGGCTTATTGTTGGGAGAAGGGCATCCGACTTGACCTTGCATCTGTGGCACATCCACAATCCAATGGTCAGGTTGAGCGAGCCAATGGATTAATTATGCAGGGAATAAAGCCACGTCTTGAGGAACCGCTACATAGAGCATATGGAGCCTGGGCGGAAGAATTGCCATATGTGCTGTGGAGTTTGCGAACTACACCCAACAGATCCATCGGCTACACCCCTTACTTCATGGTATATGGATAAGAAGCCATCCTACCTTCCAACATACTTCACGATGCTCCAAAAGTCGCCGCCTACGACGAAGATGACGCTGAAGTATCCAGACGCCTAGATGTGGATCTTCTCGAGGAGGATAGCGTTTTGGCATGCCAAAGATCTTCCATCTACCAGCAGAAGCTACGCAGCTACCATAGTCACGGCGTTCGGCATCGCTCGTTTAAAGAGGGGGATTTGGTGCTCCGACTTAAGTAGAAGAAGTCACACAAATTATCCCCGCCATGGGAAGGACCGTTCATCATAAGCAAGGTGCTACTCAATGGGTCTTACTACCTCGTTGACAATCATGAACTGAAGGATAGACCCAACAAGGATCATAAGCGTAAGCGACGTGACCCGGATGATGACTACCCGGAGCTTGATCGGCCATGGAACATAGCATAGCTACGTCCTTTTTACACTTAGCATTTTTTATCTAATTGTGTACCTCTTATATGATCAATGAAATAAAGCTCTCTGGTTCACTCATATTCCTAAGTCTTTTACCTCCTTTAGTGTTCATTTTTGGATCATATAAAACCTTTATGCACAAGCTTTGCGATTGCACTTGTGAAAATTCCGCCAATGGGCGTTAGCTTAAGTTTTCTGGTCTACACGTTCTTTGTTGTTTTTATGTGGATTCTGGATTAGTGACTTTTGGCACTTATTGTCAGCGATTTTGTGCTTAGGTTATTGAAGGTGCCATTGGGCATCATCACCTGAGCACGTGGTTCCGACAACGAGTCTTCCGAATCACGAAAAGTCAAGCATAAGAACCAAAGTAATGGATAAGCCAACACTTGCTTAAAAAAATATATACATTCTGGGAACTAGTTCTTAAGTAGCAGGACATACATCATTGTTTTCCGCCTTAAGTTAATACACAGTTTTTTCCGCATACGCATCAAATATGAAACAAATATTACAAGTTGTTTTTCATTTCTTTGGCGCAGGTGACTTGGAAGCAGCATCATCGGCAGCAGGAGAGTCACCCTCGAAGTCGGCAGTGTTGAGGGACTTAGAGGAGCTTTGGTCGCCGCCATCGATGGTATTCCTTGGAACGAAGACGTTGACATCGACCAACTCGACAACTCTGGTGTCATAACCCGTGAGTGACGACAAGATGGACTCATGATTTATCTCCTTGCCATCGTCATCTACGTCGGGAATACTAGAGGTTACCGTGTCGATGTCGGCATCCTAGTAATGTGCCTTTACCATGGATAGCGCCATCCTTGCACCGGCCCGTGCACATGAAGCTTTCCAGCTTGTGATATGCTCGGGGGCTCGGCGCAGGATCTCTGAGAACTTCGCCACAGAGTCCGATGCCTTGATGTTGATCTGGAGGGGCTTGGCAATCTCTTTGGCTTGCGCGATGGCGGTGTTGATGAAGTTTCCGGCAAGAACCATGCATTCCTTTGCCGAAGGAGGAGACCAAGTTAAACCCATAGGAGCTAGAATTTCCGACAAGGAGCACATGAGTTCAAAAATTCAGAGTATCTAGACTTACAGAAATCCAAGACGGAGAATCACTTACTAAAGATGCGAGCCTCATCTTGCCAGAGGGTATCCGCCAAGGAGTCCCGTTCTTGTTGGAGGAGCTTGTACGCCTCATGATGGCGTTGATTCTGCTTGTCGGCAGCTTTCTTCTGATCTATTAAGATCGAGCAAGGATTTCATTGACTCCTCATGCATTTTCAGCATGTCCTTCCTCTCCTGCATAAGGATCTTGTTCTTGCTATCCAGCTCTTGAATGTGCTTGGATTGCTTGACAATGTCCTTAGCCTTGGCAATGGTTTCTGCAAGTCGGAGAAAGCAAAGTACATAGTGAGTACTCAGAGAATACACAAGTTCAAGTCAGAATAAGAAAAAAAGGAAAAACAGACGCTTGCTCTTGATGATCTGTGCCTTCAAGAAGGTAGTTTTACCCTTTTCGACATCCAACTCTACGCGCATCTTCTGGTACTTGTCGTTGGCCATGCCCCTCCAAGCATTCTCGTTCTGTGGAAAAAAGTTAAATGTTGTTTGGTCCACTTGGAGCATCTAGCCGGAAAATTTCCACCTAGATGCTCAGGGGCTACAGCGAGAGTTTTTAACTTAGCAATGTGCTTAGTCATTCTTTAAGCATCTAGTCAGAACTAATTCAGTTCTCGATTAGAAGCTTGGGGCTACAGTATAAAGTTTTTAACTCCGATGTATGCTTAGCTTTTCTTTAAGCATCTAGTCGGAACTAATTCAGTTACAACTAGAGGCTTAGGGGCTACAATATTGAAATTTATAAACACTGCATATGCTACTCTTAAAGCATCTAGTCGGAATATTTCGTTCCACCTATATGCTTGGGGGATATAGTGAGAAGTTTTCTACTTTGGTCACTCTTAGAGCATTCAGACGCAAAGACCTATGGATTTCCGTCTAAATCCTCGGGGGCTACAGTGGGATACTCATATGAAAAGCAAAACGCAAATAAAACTTACAAGTGCAATGATCTTGAGGTTAGTAGCACTCTCAACTAGCAGCTTGCCGAAGGATGCACTGTTTCCTTGCAAGATATCTCCTTGACGGAGAAGCTCCTCTAGACCGCATGTCGGAGATGTCGGCGCCGCACCGGGAAATAGAGCAGTGCTACCCAGCGTAAGTACCAGATAGACTATCTTAGGATACTCTATGGTTTTCTTGGGTGCGGGGGCGCTGCCTACGGCAGAAGTACCAGCTTCCACCACCGCCTTACCGCAACCGATGGCATCCTTAGCCGGAGCTTCAGCCATTGGGTGTGCGACACTCTCCTGCGTCGCCTGCTCGCCGACGACAGCAATCTCGGTAGAGGCACCTGAGTCCACTTCCATGACGGAAGGGCCAGAGGCTTCCTTAGCTTGTGAGCATGTCGGAGCGGAGGAGGGCTTGACGCTAGGATTAACAGGGGCAATGGTGGGAGATGCGTCACGATGCAGCATGTCCTTGATGGTTCTAGAAGCCCCCAATGTTTTGGAGGTCTTCTTCAAGATGGTCGTGGCTTTCTTCCTGAAACGTGCAAAATGCATAAGTACAGGAACAAGACAGATAAATGGGAAATGTCGGAGAGAAAGAAGCTTACAAAAGAGGGGGTGCTTTGGCAAAGGGGGTCCCGGTAATTTTTCTTTTCTCCGCCTCCAGGGCGGCGGTAGTATTTTTGGAGGCTCCACCCTCCTCCTTCTTCTTCATCTTGCCTCCGTCGGCAGCGTCAGAGGTGGAGATCTTCCGCTTTCGCGCCAATGGAGCATGATCGTCGGACACGGCGGTGACTTCCTTCATCTTTGGATCATAGATTTGAGGAGCCATGTTGTCCTCGTCTATGTCGCTAAGATGTTAAGGTAAAGAACCTCCGTGTTAGATGAGATGGAAATTGCTAGACGGAAGAATTGGAGTATATGTCATACACAGAAAATAAACAGTTACCTTTGGGCACTTGCTATCTACGAACATGTTGTAGGTGATGGTGAAGCCACGCTTCTTGTCCTTCACCTTGACGATGTCCTTGAGACGGAGCTTGATGGAGTCGCTCGAGAAATTGTCCACGGAGATGCGGAGGCTATCCCTTCTATCGCTGGTATACTCGTGCATTAGCTTTGAGCGGTGCTACAGAGGTTGGATTCGCCTGATGAAACAACACATGGCTAGGTCCAAGCCGGTCAAACCTGTCTCTACGAACCACTCTATCCGCCTTATGGCGCGGGAAGCGTCGATGTCGGAGGGAAGGGATGCTTGGGATCTCCATGTCGAAGTTTTGGCGGCGGCTCCATCCACGAAGTCCGGGTATGTTACTTCTCGGCCGGCCAAAGGGATATCTGGGCCGTAGAAGTAAGTACGCTGCCAGTTCTTGCAGGACTCGTGGCCGACGATGTCGGGGAACCGCCGGCCAGGACGGATCTTGAAGCTGCCACAATTTCTAAGTTTATCCTTGCTGGCTCCGACTTCACGTTTTAGGTTGAAGAAATAGACAAAGAGGTATAGACTAGGCTTAATCCCTAAGTAACCCTCGCAAAGCGACACGTAATTGCCGAGCGCTAGGATACTATTGGGAGAGAGATTTTGGGGCTGGACTCGATAATGGTTTAAGATGGTAAGGAAGAAGTTAGAGATGGGAAGGGAGATGTCGCGTACCAATTGTCCTTTGAGGTACACCTTTTCTCCGGCTTGGGGAGAAGGTGTAACCTCGCCGGCCGGCACCGCCCGCCAGGCGAGCCCCTCTGTCGCGGGGAGGTAGCCCTCGACGATCAGCTCCTTGATGTCGCGGTTTGTGATGTCCGAACCGAGCCAATCGCCTTTGTGGGAGTCGTTGCACTCCTCCAGCAGCTCCAGGGCCGCTGGATTGTGGTTGCCGCCGGTGGTCTCGACCACCGCAGAAACGGGGATGACCAGGCCCTCTGGGGGCACGATGATAGAGCTCGCCGGCTTCGCCGCGGCTTCTCCCGCCGCCGCCATCGAGGGAGTGGAGCTGCTGCTGGCCATTGCGTGTGTTTAGAGGTGACTGGCGAGATTGGGAGTTAGGGTTTTACGCAAGGTTGCGCGGAGAGGTCGAGGAGGTGCTCGCTGGAGGAAGAAGATGATGCGAGGAGAAAATGAGGTGAAAAGTAAATTTTCCACCGCAGTTACTATTTATGATCTCCAGCATCGAGATTCGTGCAGCTTGATCGGACGGTTTCCGCGTAGACGACATGTGTGCGAACGTGCGTGGAAATTTCGCCACGTACCAACCGTCGCCGCCAACGGTTCGTATTGCTCGCGCGAAAAAAGTGGACATGATTGTGTTCTATGCATGTGTGAGTTACGAGGCGTCACTGACCTATGTGTGCTTCACCCTAGCTGTCATAGGCAGATGAGCTATCACATCAGAAGATTCCGGCATGGATGGATCCAGTCCGGCTACAGAAGAGTACGATGGAAGATTCAACAATTTTCCGGCTTACAAGTTGAAGACGGATAAAAACCTTGCAGGGTTCTTTGGGAGGACTACAAGATATTGCTTGACGATTTGCCGACATCCATCTAGACGGAGCATTCCACGTGAAGAGGCAAGACGGCGCAAGATCTCGGAGTTCTCCGGGGGCTACTGTTGGGGATGTGCTATATGGGTATCCTCATAGCATGTCTCTTATCCGGCTAACCCGGGTGGCCCACAGTTGGTAGCATGGCCCATGGCCTGCTGGGTGGCGCAGTTAGATGGATATAGAAGGGAGGCCCATGTCGGATAAAGGAAGGCTACGGTAGCTAGGAATTTTCCCTGTAACCCTAGGACCTGGCGACTATATAAGTCGGGATTATGGGATCCTTTAGGGCACGACCAAGTAGGAATTATCACACACCTCGCATAGCGAACCAATCCCTGTAACTCGGAGTATTGCCATTATAGTGATTTATAGCAGGAGTAGGATTCCGCCACCGTTGTGGGATCTAAACCTGGGTAAGCTGTGTTACCTTGTACCCGTCAACCGTCTGCCTTCCGCCACGTCTCTAAACATGCACTGTGAGGACCCCTCCATGGCGTACTGATCAAAAATACCACGACGGACATGGCCTCGGAACACGGACCGAAAGGTTAAGCATGAGTCATATGTAGATATGATGCCCATATAGATGCGCGCCTTTGAAGCTACATCAACTCACATGATGATCAGACTTGGTGTAGTGGATTTGGTTGATGTAATCACCAAAAAGGCACGAGGGATGTCGTTTTTGAGTGCGAGTTAATTCTTAATTTGGATTAGTTGAACTCGATCTATCATAAACTTAGTCTAAACTTTACAAATTCTGTTGTAGATGGCATCAACTGCTTTTAATTTCAATGTGTTCATGGAGAAAGAGAAACTTTCGATCAATGGTAGCAACTTTACCAACTAGGCCATGAATTTGAGGATTCTCCACTGTGCTGCACAAAAGAAATATGTGCTAGAAGCGCCGCTAGGCCCCCCACCGTTCGATGATGCCCCTGACGAGGAAAAGAATGCCTATCAGACTCGTTAGGAGGATCACAACTTAGTTCATTGCGGCATACTGTATGGGCTAGAGCTAGAACTTCGAAAGAGTTTCGAAAACGGCAATGCCTTTGATACAATGGGCGAGTTGAAAATGATTTTCGACACCCATGCTGCTGTAGAGAGTTATAATGCTTCAGAAAAGTTCTTTAGCAGCATGATGGAAGAGAACAACTCCGTTAGTGAGCACGTACTCAAAATGTCTAGGTACGCCAATAATCTTGTGTCCTTGGGAATATAGATTCCCATTGACTTAGGCATACATCATGTTCTCCAATCTCTACCACCTAGCTACATGAGCTTCATGATGAACTATAACATGTAGGGCATGAAGAAGTCTCTACCCGAGCTTCTGTCAATGCTTAAGACTGCAGAGGTGGAGATCAAGAAAGAACATCATGTGTTGATGATCAATAATACCAGCGGTTTTAAGAAAGAGAAGAAGGGTAAACAGAAGGGAAATAAGGGCAGAAAATAGGTTGCCGTACCTGAAAATAAATCCCGAGTTGGCCCTAAGTCTGATACCGAGTGCTATTATTACAAGGGGACTGGCCATTAGAAGCGCAATTGCCCCAAGTATTTGGCAGTCAAGAAGGCTGGCAAGGCAAACAAAGGTATATTTAATATAGATGTTATGGATGTGTACTTTACTAGTACTCGCAGTAGCACCTGGATATTTGATACTGGATCGGTTGCTAATATTTGTAACTTGAATCAGGGGTTGCGGAACAAGCGACTGCTAGCAAGGGGTGAGGTCAAGATGCGTGTCAGAAATTGTAACATCCCAAAAATATTAATCAAGGTTATCAAATTCTAATCACCCAAATTTAGGGTTAACAAAAACTTTAGTTAATTAAAATCATATGAATGCATGTGTGTATGTGATGAATGTATGAATGCATGAATGGACTGGTTTGATTGTTGTGAATAGCAAGGAATGGTTTAAAGATGAAAAAACAGCATCTAAATCAATTCCAAGAAGAAACAAATCAAGAGAAATTAAAAAACAAACAAAATAAGAAAATGCTCATTTTTTGCCAATCTTGCTCACTAGGCCACTTTGAGTGTTTCTAGTCCAAGATTTCAAACAGAAACAAATCTATTTCTTTTCAACCCTTGCTAGACCAAGTGAAAGTGTACCCAAGCCCACTTTGAAAACCCACAGAAACATTTGGAAACCTGATTGAAATGACAATTCAAAATTGAATCTAAATCATAGGGGAAGATCACCATTTCTTAAAACCCAACCAAAACAGTGCACCTTGACAAATCCAACCAACCAGAGACTACCTAGTATGTGACTAGTACACCCACCAATTTTCATCCAAAAATTCAAATTTAAATCTCTTGCGGCCATTTCATCAAACACCTTCTGAACACAAATCAAATTAAACATTAAACACTATAGTGAGCAGTGTTTGCAAACCTTGTCCCCCTTCTAGATCTCACTACATTCTTAGTAGATCATCTAACTAGTTTAACCAACTCTAGCTCACTGTGAACTCGACAATGCCATCAATGGTGACCATGGCCGAGCCCAATTGCCACCCCAATGTCGACAGCAAGCTAGGAGCCTAACCAGCATCGATAACCTTGTCTAGAAGGCACTCCACCATCCATCTCCACGCCCTGTCCAACGCTCGATCCCTGTTAGCCACTGGACCACCCAGAACACACGCGACCATTCCCTCTGTGACCATGCCGAGAATGCGCCAGAGCGCCGCGCTCGACACGCTCGCACAGACCACGCCCCACCTTCACCGCTCACGTACGTGATCACCAACAACCTAGGAACCGCCCAGACATCCTCGTTCGCCACTGCGCGAGCCATAGCCGTTGTGTTCCATTAAAACTTCCGTCGGAGCCGCCCAGAGCATCGACATGTTCCGATCGAACCGCACCGCCCCACGCCTCGCCATCAAGCCGTTGATTTTCGCAAGGAGGCAACACACCATCCCGTACCTTCGGCCATGTCGTTAGCTCGCTGTGCAGCCGACCCCAACGAGCTCAGCCCGCACCCTTCGGTTCCCTCATCGCAGTATAACTAGAGGCCTTCCCCGTTTGAATTAAACACACCATTCCACTCCCCTCTCTCTTAGAACCACCCCACTTCTTCCCCAAAGCAAGGCGAGCACCAGGTTGCCGGAATTTCGCCGGAGCTTGTCGCTGCTGGAGGAGAAGGGCGTCGTTGATTGGAGCCACCATAGGAGGAGCCACAAGTACCAGGAGTATCGTCGTCATCCACTTCATCGTTCGCCCCCATCACCGACCATCGCCGGAGCCCTACTGATCCGCCACTGACCCCCACTGGTCGCGCTAGCATTCTGTTTAGATGTGGATGATGAACCTCAGCCGTAGATCTTGCTTGTAATCCTACGGCCCTAATCACCCCGTACCCCTTCGCCACTCTGTCTCACTGACGAGTGGGGACAGCCACTTAACCCGCCCGCGCACACGATGTGCGCAGTGGGCCGGCTCAGTTAACGTTCCCGCGTGACCCAGTAGTTTGAATTTAGGTTTATCTATTTAAACTCAAACTTAGTTCTGGCAGTAAATTTAAAAATCATTTCAGAGAGTTTCACTGAACTAAATTGCATGAAACTAATTTTTCTAGGAAGGTATTGAAATTCTTAATCCAAGCCTATTGGAGTTAAATCATTTGGAATTATAGATCACCTATAGTAAAAATAACAAGGAAGAAGCTTTTCTACATTCAAACATTTTTCAAAATTCAACTATAAATGCTTTTGAGTTGATTCCAACTCTCAATAATCACCTTTGATAAGACCTTTCTGAATACATAAAAAATCTAGGTTTACTTACAGAAATAATGGACAAGTAATAAAAGAATGCCCCATAGGCAGTTCTAGCCACTTTATTTAATTAAAATAAAAAGGTTAAACCTTATTAAATTGTGACACCACTTTAAATCACATTCCCATGTACTGAAATATGTGGTGATGACATGTGTCAACATGATCCCATGTTTTAGTTGGAGAATATTAAATCTTAAGTAGTTTTTCAATGAGTAGAAATTACTTTTCTAAAATAAAACAAATAAAACCATTGCCTTTATTCATGTGATGATTGTGATGATGCTAGATCATCTCGTGAAAACCTTGTGTGCTAAATAGAAGTAGTTAAGTATTGTTTGGTGATTGTGTACCTCGTATTTATTTATAGACGCTAGTACCGAACAAGGATACGAAGAGGAAGGAGACTACTACGAAGAGGAAGAAGAGGAGAACTCCAACCACTGCACTGCACAGGGCAAGATACCACTTGCATGTTACCTATGGAAGCTAACAGTTGCAACTGTGAAAGCTAAATAACCTATGCAATGCATTAGGCATGCCTTGGTTATACCACTTGATGATACCAAATCCTAGTTTTACTTGCAAGCTTTAGTATATGATTTCTTTATCAAAGCTCCTTATTACTTTTACTTAGTGACTTGTGAAGTTTTGGAAAGATTTTAAAGGTAGCATAAAGAGCATAAAACTTGGCCTAAGTTAGATAAATCTTGATGTCATCCTGAGGCATGAGATTGAACTTACATAGATCACACTTGATTATCACCCCTCATTAGTGTTTACCCCCAACTTTAGTGGCTAGTTCTAAGCATAAAACTTGATCACTTTATATGGGAATACTTGGTGAAAATGGTTATGAAAATCTTAGAATGATGAGTCATTCTAATGAAATGTTTTGACATGTGTTCTTGAACACCAGATGATTTATGATGATGAAAATGTTGAGGCATGAGCCTTAGCCCTTTATAAAACTGATGGTTGTCTAGATGCAATACAATTCCAATTATACCGTACAACCATATTACCCAAAATTTGGGCAGGGCTTGATTGGAAGTTTATATACCTTAGTATGGGTTCCGTTGCGGCCGAGGTTTGAGTTGAGGCTACCTCGTGAAGATTGACCACCTGTGCAGTTCCCAAGATGACAGATGGTCATGGTTGGGAGGCCAAACTCATAGGAGAGATGCCTATACTAGGGCGTGTAATTGAAAGGTTAAGGTTCATTATCTGTATACTGAGTATGGTGAATTCAGGATTGTTCCTTATGGATGTATCGAATATTGTGGTGAAAGTATACCACCTCTACAGAGTGTCAAACTATTCGAATAGTCGCGTCCGCTGTTATGGACAGTTGGAGTGGCCATACTGTTTCGTCGTCACATGTTTTCAAAATGACTTGTGAAATGAATCATGACTTTGACTTGACCATAACAGGGATGTGAACATGAAAACTAAGTTCCCACTTAGGTGTTATAAAACATTACACTAGCTTTCTTTTCTTCTGAACTCAGTTAAGGTAAATCTATCTTTTTGCAAAACAACCTAGAGCTATTCCTACTCAAAACCACTTCAGTTGTTAGTCTTAGTTTGCGAGTACTTAAAGAGTACTCATGTCTTTGTCCCTGGCTATTCCCGTGGCCAGACTATGAAGAGGACTATCAGGAGGATGGACCGCAGGAAGGTTACGACAACTAGGATCATCTCCCATCGTCAACATTGCCTGTGACCATGAAGATGGATTCTCGCCCACGCTATCATTATTATATTATTCCGCTGCTTGATTGTAGTAAGACTGGATCATGAGATCCTTTATTTGTTGTAAGACCTTATGTATGGTTTGTAATGGATGATGTACTGTGATATCCAATATGTTATGTCTCCCAAAAATGGTAATCCTGCGATTGCGATGTATGGCATAACAGGCATCTGGGTTAAAAATCCGGGTGTTGACAAGTTGGTATCAGAGCCATCCTAACCAGAGGAGACCCTAGTTTAGAATGGACGTTTAAATCAAAAACTTAATTTCAAAACAAAGGAAGTGAGTATCTATGAAAACTTATTCTCATTCTTATCACTTAGATTATTTCATGAAAATTCATGTTCCTCAAAAATTCTTGCAAACTTACATAAAATTTGACACCCTTGATTACTCTACTAACTTACTCATCCTACATTCCTATAGATGGACATGAAGTATAGCAAGTTCTATCGGTTGGGAACTGGAGGAGATCTCATCTTTGAGCATGACTTGGACCAGCTTTCGGAACATCTGGAGCGCCCGGACCCTGAGTTCTTCGGAGATCAGCTCAATGATCAGGAAGGTGGAGAATTCCAATGGCTGATTGTTGCAAGTCTCCACAGGAAAATTGAAGCCCCCACCTCAGAGGGAGTCCAGTTCACCTTAAGGGAGAACAACTGGCTAGATGGAATTGTCAGGGCCATGTAGGAAGCGCTTTCCCGTCTGTGTGGGCAAAGCATCAATCAGATCAAGGGCACCCACTTTGAGTTCTATCCAAGGCGTGATGCTATGGGACAGCCACTGGAAGTGCCACGTCACCCAGATCTGAAGCATCAAGTGGATCATCTCAGCTTCATGATGAATGACCAGTAGAAGGATTTGGACAATGCCTGTTCCTACGCCAACCACAACTACGCCATCGCAGTCAAGAATGATCAGACCATCGCCTGCTGGTGAAGGACCGCAAGTCTCATCGCCGTCAGCTTGATAAGAAGGACCGCAACATTGCCCGCCTTCGTCACAGGATAACAGACTTGGAGGATACCATCCACGAGAGGGACATGCAGCTTGAGGAGAGGGAGAATGCAGGAAAGGCCATATGTGGAGACCCCTATTCCTATGTCAGTGACGATGATGACTTCTTGGAGGATTAAGCCATGGACTTCTTCACCGATGAGGATGAATTCGCCTTCATTGATAATGATGATGGTGAAGTCACCGATTCCGAGGAGTAGTAGCACTTGATCACTAGCGTTAGTGAAGTTGTATCCGGTCCCACTGTATCGTTGTTCCACAGAATGGTTCTTAAAACCATTTGTTTTCCTTGTTGTGGTGTGTGTTTGTATTGTGTGCTATGAATGAATGAATGAAAAGCAAGTTGCTAGAAAAATCTGAGTCAAACTTCAAAAACTTTTCAAAAACAAAACCCATGAACCTTAGAAATTTCCCTCTTGTCTCATGATCTGTCTCAATTTTCAGATGCCTCGCGGAGGAAGCAGTTCATCCCCGAACCCAATGTTGCAGATCTTGCAAATATTGGTTTCTGACTGCAAAGCTGAAAGAGCTGAACGTCAAGCCAACTTATCCACCCTTCAACACATAGCTCAGATGGCCAACAACAATCAAGGCCATGGAAACCAGGACAACCATGGATCCAAGTTGAAGAACTTTCAGAATACCAATCCACCCGTCTTTACTAAATCTGATGAGCCCCTAGATGCATATGATTGGCTGCAAACCATGGAGAACAACTTAGAAGTTGCAGGAGTGTAAGCCAACGAGAAAGTACTATTTGCCACCCACTATCTAGAATAGATGCAGGAGCTTGGTGGAATAGCATTCGCGCGATGAATGGAGGACAAATGATGACTTGGGATGAATTCAAACTCAAGTTTAGCAGAACCCATGTGCCACTGGGTTTTATCAAGAGGATGAGAGATGAATTCAAATAATTTAACCAAGGGAGGATGACCGTAGTTGAGTACTGTGAATTTTTTTGTCATTGGCTAGGTATGCACAGTATGAGATTGACACTAAAGCCAAGAAGAAGGAGAGATTCTTGAATGGTCTGCATGATGAGATGCAGACAGTATTGTTCAACATTCCATTTGCTGACATTGAAGCCTTAGTGGATTCTGCAATCCAGATGGAAGGAAATATCAACCAAGCCAATGAGAATCGTAAGCGTCGAATGATGCATCAACCAGGAACCCACCATACCCCGAAGTATCGCCCCAACCCGTCTCCAGGATTTTCCCCAAGAAATAATAGATCCCCGATGAACCGTCCCACCTATCCCAACCGTGGAGGAGGAAACCCAAGGCCCGGAGGAAACCACAATAACAACAAACCCGGCAACTCCAGCAATTTCAACCGTGCATCACCCAAGTTCAACAACAACAATGTCCCCACCAACACCAATACTACCCCAAGGACTGGAAGCAATGTTGTGCCCGTTGCAGGAAAGGACAAGTCTCAGGTGACTTGTTGTGAATGTGGAACCAAAGGTCACTATTCCAATGAGTGCCCCAAGAAGATTGCAGCAGCTCCCAATGTGAATTCCCGAGCTCAGCAGCAGTGTCGTGTTCATCCTGGAAGAAGATTTGACCCACGGAATTCGCTCAACCGCAACGGCCGTCTGTTTCACATGAATGCTGAAGAAGCCCAAGAAGCGCCTGGTGTCGTGATGGGTATGTTTTCTATTAACTCGGTACTTGCAAGAGTGTTGTTTGATTTTGGAGAATCGCACTTGTTTGTTACCGAATAATTTGCATGCACTAGTAAGATTCAACCAACAAAAGTAAAGCATGTTATGATAGTTCAAATACCTGGTTCAACCACCAAAGCTATACAAATTTGCAAGGCCATACCTATCCGAATCCATGGCATAGATTTTTATGCTAATCTAATAGTACTTGGAACTAAAGGTTTGCAAGTAGTAATAGGAATGGATCGGATGTCAAAACATAAAGGGTTAATCTATTGTGCCAAGAAATCCATAATCATGACCAGTACCTCTGGAGTATCAGTAGAGCATGTATCTGAAACCTTGCCCCGTCAATTCAGGTGCAACAAGAGTCTAGCCCAACCAACCATTGACCAAGTTAGAGTAGTCTGTGAGTACCCCCGATGTATTTCCAGATGTTTTGCCCGGTATGCCCCCAGATTGGGATATCGAGTTTATCATTGAACTAATCCGTGGAACCGTACCCATAGCCCAGAGACCATATAGTATGAACCCATCTGAATTAGTGGAGATGAAGAAGCAACTGGATGCTATGCTGGAGAGAGGATTGATCCAACCAAGTGCGTCGCCATGGAGATCACCTGTCATGTTTGTGGATAAGAAAGATAGAGGTAACCGTTTGTGTACGGACTATCAGAAGATGAATGATGTCACCATCAAGAATAAATACCCACTGCCAAAGATAGAAGATCTGTTTGACCAATTGACCGGTGCCAAAGTGTTTCTAAGATTGATCTTAGAACTGGTTATCATCAACTCAAAATTCGCACAAAGGATATTCCAAAGACCGCCTTTACCACCAGATATGGATTGTATGATTACACTGTCATGTCTTTTGGAGTAACCAATGCCCCCGCATATTTCATGAACCTCATGAATAAGATTTTTGTGAACTTCCTGGATAAGTTTGTCGTTGTTTTCATCGATGACATTCTGATCTATTCTAAATCAGAAGAAGAACATGAGCTACACCTGAGGACCATCCTTGGAACCCTTAGGGAGCATCAGTTGTATGCCAAGTTTATAAAATGTGAATTCTGGTTACAAGAAGTAGGATTTCTCGGACATATCGTATCAGCCGGAGGAATTGCCGTTGACCCTGCAAAGGTTAAGGATGTTGAAGAATGGCAAGCCCCAACCACTCAAACCCAAGTTTGTGCATTTCTCGGACTAGCAGGATATTACCGCAAGTTCATAGAAGGATTTTTGAGTATCGCAATACCCATGAACCAATTGCTGAAGAAAGATAAGAAGTTTGAATGGACGGACAAATGTGAAGCGAGTTTTCAAGAACTCGAGAAGAGATTGATCTCAGCCCCAATCTTGATCATGCCAGATATCATGAAGCCTTTTGATGTATATTGTGACGCATCCAAGATAGGTCTCGGATGTGTGCTTATGCAAGAAAGCAAGGTCATATCTTATCTATCCAGACAACTGAAACAACATGAGAAGAATTATCCTACCCATGAGCTTGAACTAGCAGCCGTAGTTTTAGCCCTGAAGACATGGCAGAACTACCTTATGGGAAACCGTTGTGAGATTTATTCGGATCACAAGAGCCTGAAGTATATTTTCACTCAGAAGGAGCTGAATATGAGGCAAATGAGATGGATAGAGCTAATCAAGGACTATGATCTAGACATTCACTATCACCCTTGTAAAGCGAATGTGGTACCAAATGCCCTTAGTAGAATGCCGTGCCGCTTGAACTCCATGATTCTGAAGGAGCAACCAAGTTTGCACAAGGAGTTGGAAGATTTCAAAATGGAATTAGTAAGTGAAGGATTTTTAGCTAGCATAGAACTTCAACCCACTTTGATCAGTCAGATCAAGGAGGCGTAGAAAGGAAATGCTAGTATCGACGGAATCAAACGTCATATCAAAACAAGAAAGGTACCCGGATTCACCAAAGATGAAGAAGGAGTTTTGTGGTACAAACTACGTATCTGTCTGCCAGCAGATTCAGAATTGAAGCAAGCTATTCTGAAAGAAGCCCCTGATACTCTTTATTCTATCCACCCCGGAGGAATGAAGATGTATCGGGATTTGAAGGAGATATTTTGGTGGCATAAGACGAAGAGAGAAATCGGAAGCTACATAGCCAAGTGTGATATTTGTCAGCGAGTCAAGGCGGGACATCAAAGACCCGCAAGACTATTGTAACAATTGCAGATTCCGGAATGGAAATGGATTCAGTCAGAATGGATTTTATCACCGGTTTTCCTACATCTATTAGGGGAAATGTCTCTATTTGGGTCATAGTAGATCAACTGTCCAAAGTCGCCAATTTCTTACTAGTCAAGACCACCTATCATAGTTCGAAGCTAGCAAGGTTATACATTGCTAGAATCCTTAGTTTGCATGGAGTCCCCAAGAACATTGTATCGGATCGAGGAACTCAGTTTACCTCGAGGTTTTGGAAGAAAGTACAAGAAGGATTAGGAACAAGATTAGATTTCAGCAAAGCTTATCACTCCCAGACAGAAGGAAAAACGGAGCAAGTAAATCAAATACTTGAGGATATTTTGAGAGCGTGTGTGTTAGAGTATGGATCAAAATGGGAAGACCATCTGCCGTTTGCAGAATTTTCTTACAACAACAGTTATCAAGCTAGTTTACAAATGGCCCCATTTGAATTCATGTACGGAAGGAAATGTCGTACCCCTTTGAATTCGTCAGAAGTAGGAGAGAGTCAGATCTTTGGACCCGACATCCTACGAGAAGCAGAAGAGAAAGTTCACAAGATCCATGAGGACCTCAAGACCACCCAATCCAGACAGAAGAGTTATGCCGACAAGAGATGTCGAGACCTCTCTTTCAATATCAGAGATTTTGTGTATCTCACTGTGTCACCCTTGAAAGGAATTCAACGTTTCAAACTCAAAGGAAATTTAGCCCCTAGATATATCGGACCTTTCAAGATTTTGAATCATCGAGGAGAAGTATCATATCCACTAGAACTGCCAGAGGAGATGTCAGCCGTGCATAATGTGTTACATATATCGTTACTTCGCAAATGCCTAGAAGTCACGGAGAAGACCGAAGTGTTCAAGAACATTGATCACCGAACCATAGAGATCAATGATGACCTGACGTATCCCGAAGTACCCATCCGTATTTTGGAGGAAGCTTTCAGAACCACCAGGACCCGGAGCATCAAGTTTCTCAAGATCCAGTGGAGTAACCACAGTGAAGAAGAAGTTACCTCGGTGCGAGAAGACTACATTAGGACGGAGTTTCCCAATCTCTTTAAATCCTAGTTTTCTTTTTCTCAAATCTTGGGAAGACATTTTTTTTAAGGAGGGAAGGTTTGTAACATCCCAAAAATATTAATCAAGGTTATCAAATTCTAATCACCCAAATTTAGGGTTAACAAAAACTTTAGTTAATTAAAATCATATGAATGCATTTATGTATGTGATGAATGTATGAATGCATGAATGGACTGGTTTGATTGTTGTGAATAGCAAGGAATGGTTTAAAGATGAAAACAACATCATCTAAATCAATTCCAGGCAGAAACAAATCAAGATAAATTCAAAAACAAACAAAATAAGCAAATGTTCATTTTTGCCAATCTTGCTCACTAGGCCACTTTGAGTGTTTCTAGTCCAAGATTTCAAACAAAAACAAATATATTTCTTTTCATCCCTTGCTAGACCAAGTGAAAGTGAACCCAAGCCCACTTTGAAAACCCATAGAAACATTTGGCAACCTGATTAAAATGACAATTCAAAATTGAATCTATATCATAGGGGAAGATCACCATTTCTCAAAACCCAACCAAACAAGTGCACCTTGAAAAATCCAACCAACCAGAGACTACCTAGTATGTGACTAGTACACCCACCAATTTTCATCCAAAAATTCAAATTTAAATCTCTTGCGGCCATTTCATCAAACAACTTCTGAACACAAATCAAATTAAACATCAAACACTATAGCGAGCAGTGTTTGCCAACCTTGTCCCCTCTCTAGCTCTCACTACACTCTCAGTAGATCATCTAACTAGTTTAACCAGCTCTAGCTCACTGTTAACTCGAAAATGCCATCAATGGTGACCATGGCCAAGCCCAATTGCCACCCCCAATGTTGACAGCAAGCTAGGAGGCCTCGCCAACCTTTTCTAGCAGGCACTCCAACCTACACCGCCACCCCCTGTCCAATGCTCGAGCTCTTCTAGCCACTGGACCACCTAGAACGCGCGCGACCATTCTCTCTGTGACCATGCCGAGAGCGCTCCCGAGCGCCACGCTCGACACGCTCGCACATACCGCGCCCCGCCTTCGCCGCTCGCATACGTGATAACCACCGCCCCAAGAACCGCCTAGACATCCCCGTTCGCCGCCGCACGACCCGTAGCCGATGTGCGCCATTAAAACTTCCATCGGAGCCGCCCAGAGCATCGATGTGTTCCAACTGAACCGCACCACCCCACGCCTCGCCATCAAGCCGTTGAGCTTCGCCAGGAGGCAACGCACCGTCCCCTACCTTCGGCCATGTCGTTAGCTCGCTGTGCAGCCGACCCCGACGAGCTCAGCCCGCACCCTTCGGTTCCCTCGTCGCAGTATAAATAGAGTCCTTCCCCGTTCAAATTCAGCACACAATTCCACTCCCCTCTCTCTCTAAGAACCACCCCACTTCTTCCCTGGAGCAAGGCGAGCACCAGGTTGCCGGAATTTTGTCGGAGCTTGCCGCTGCTGGAGGAGAAGGGCGTCGTTGATTGGAGCCATCCCAGGAGGAGCCACCAGTACCAGGAGGATCACCGTTGTTGACTTCGTCATTCGCCCCCATTACCGAACCTCACCGGATCCCCGGTGAGCCGCCACTGACCCCCACTGGCTACGCTAGGGTTCGTGCTCATCGTGTTCTGTTCAGACGTGGACGATGAACCTCAACCGTAGATCTTGCTTCTAATCCTACGGCCCTTCGCCACTCTCTGTCTCACTGACGAGTGGGGATAGCCACTTAACCCACCCGCGCGCGTGCTGTGTGCAGTGGGCCGGCCCATTCAACGTTCCTGCGTGACCCAGTAGTTTGAATTTAGGTTTATCTATTTAAACTCAAACTTAGTTTTGGTAGTAACTTTAAAAATCATTTCAGAGAGTTTCACTAAACCAAATTGAATCAAACTAATTTTGCTAGGAAGGTATTGAAATTCTTTATCCAAGCCCATTGGATTAAAATAATTTGGAATTATAGATCACCTATAGTAAAAATAACAAGGCAGAAGCTTTCCTGCATTCAAACATTTTTCAAGATTCAACTATAAATGCTTTTGAGTTGATTCCAACTCTCAAAAATCACCTTTGATAAGGCCTTTCTAAATATATAAAATATATAGGTTTACTTGCAGAAATAATAGACAAGTAATAAAAGAATGCCACATAGGCATTTATAGCCACTTTATTTAATTAAAATAAAAAGGTTAAACCTTATTAATTTGTGACACCACTTTAAATCAAATTCCCAAGTACTGAAATATGTGGTGATGACATGTGTCAACACGATCCAATGTTTCATTTGGAGAATATTAAATCTTAAGTAGTTTGTCAATGAGTAGAAATTACTTTTCTAAAAAAAAAGCATTTCCTTAATTCATGTGATGATTGTGATGATGCTAGATCATCTAGTGAAAACCTTGTGTGCTAAATAGAAGTAGTTAAGTATTGTTTGGTGATTGTGTACCTCGTATTTATTTATAGACGCTAGTAACGAACAAGGATACGAAGAGGAAGGAGACTACTACGTAGAGGAAGCAGAGGAGAACTTCAACCACTACACTGCACAAGGAAAGCTACCACTTGCATGTTACCTATGCAAGCAAACACTTGCAACTGTGAAAGCTAAATAACCTATGCAATGCATTAGGCATGCCTTGGTTATACCACTTGATGATACCAAATCCTAGTTTTACTTGCAAGCTTTAGTATCTTATTTCTTTATCAAAGCTCCTTATTACTTTTACTTAGTGACTTGTGAAGTTTTGGAAAGATTTTAAAGGTAGCATAAAGAGCATAAAATGTGGCCTAGGTTAGATAAATCTTGATGTTATCCTGAGGCATGAGATTAAACTTAGATAGATCACACTTGATTATCACACCTCATTAGTGATTACCCCCAACTTTAGTGGCTACTACTAAGCATAAAACTTGATCACTTTAGATGGGAATACTTGGTCAAAATGGTTATGAAAACCCTAGAATGATGAGTAATTATAATGAAATGTTTTGACATGTGTTCTTGAACACCACATGATTTTTGATGATGAAAATGTTGAGGCATGAGCCTTAGCCCTTTATAAAACTGATGGTTGTCTGGATGCGATACCATTCCAATTTTACCGTACAACCACAGTACCAGAAATTTGGGTAGGGCTTGACTTGAAGATTATATACCTTAGTATGGGTTCCCTTGCGACCGAGGTTTGAGCTGAGGCTACTTCGTGAAGATTGACCACCTGTGCAATTCCCAAGATGACAGATGGTCATGGTTGGGAGGCCAAACTCATAGACAAGTGCCTATACTAGGGCGTGTAATTGAAAGGTTAAGATTGATTATCCGCATACTGAGTATAGTGAATACAGGATTATTCCTAACAGATGTATCGAATATTGTGGTGAAAGTGTACCACCTCTGTAGAGTGTCAAACTATTCGAATAGCCGTGTCCGTGGTTATGGACAGTTGGAGTGGCCATACTGTTCCGTCATCAGATGTTTTCAAAATGACTTGTGAGAATCATGACTTTGAATTGACCACAACATGGTTGTGAACATGAAAAGTAAGTTCCCACTTAGGTGTTATAAAACATTACACTAGCTTTCTTTGCTTCTAAACTCATCTAAGGTAAATCTGGCTTTTTGCAAAACAACCTAGAGCTTAGTGTTCCTACTCAAAACCACTTCACTTGTTAGTCTTAGTTTGCGAGTACTTAAAGACTACTCATGGCTTTATCCCTGGCTATTCCCGTGGCCAAACTATGAAGAGGACTATCAGGAGGATGGACCGCATGAAGGTTATGACAACTAGGATCATCTCCCATCGTCAGCATTGCCTGTGACCATGAAGATGGAGTGTCGCCCAAAGAACCGTTATTATATTATTCCGCTGCTTGATTGTACTAACACTAGATCATGAGTGTAAGATCCCTCCCATTATAAAGGTAAGGATCCATGTGGTTGCAATGCTAGTCCCTGGATCAATGCTAGCATCCACAGTTTAAGATGAAGTACACAGAAAGAAAGGTCATTATTACATATAATTCCAGAGACAAACATAGTCTTTTACAAACTCCATGGCCACAGGCCTAATACAAGAGTTCAAATATATATAATAATAAATAAGTCTTCATCTTCATGTTCCACAGGCAAGCATGTTGAGTGTAGACTCATAACCCCTAATCATCATCAGAATAACCTGCAACATCACAAGTTACAGCCACAGTGGGTCAATACATTGGAATAGTATTGGCAAGTGATACCTTAGTAGAATATTAGTAGTCTAGATACTATATGCATTTTGGCTAAGTGTAGCTTAGGCTTGCTTTGCTCAAAATAGGTTTTTCCTATCAGTTGAAAACACTAAGTTTTTCTTTGACAAAACTTTCCCAAGGAATCACCAATAGCCATTGGTGAACCTTTACCCTTGTTCACCCACAAGTTTTAACTTAAAATTGGGATGAGGAGATTCTTGATAGCTTCCATGTCTTGATGCTCAATTTGTCCTTTACCAGGGACATGGCTAAGTACTTAGATTCTTACATCTGCAGAGGTTGTGCACTTTCCCCACAAGACTTGATTTTCACCAAGACAGGAACTTTCAGAAGCCTTGAATTAGACCAAATGGACGCGCTCCAACCTATCATCCCACGACCAACAACTGTCCAAATGGCTAAGTTATTGCAACCTATATGATCCAGGCAGAGCCCATAATGCCATGTGGCTGCACTAGAAGCTTCTTAACATTTGGCATCTCAAATCCCTTTGTTCCTGGGTGTCTTTCCACAAGTGAGATACACAAGGTAAACCATAGATATGGGCCTTGTGTAACCACTCAACACAAACCATTCCATCCATTCCACCTAGGTGTTTCATTCACTTAGTTGTTTTATTAAGCAAAAACACAAGTCCAAATACTTACAAATATTTTCTCATAGCATGAATATATAACCACCCTTGGTTGCTACTAGCTAGGCTAAGCATGGCATTGATAAGCATCTTAACTTAGAAACTTCTAGCAGGTCTACAACTACTAGGATTTCCCAAGCATAGCATATAGATCAAAATACTCATGCAAGTCCTATACAAAATATTTCTAGTGCATAGTTTAAAAACATAGGAATAAAATCATGAAGCACCACTTGCCTTGGTAGTTTGGGGAGTAGCAACAATCTTCACAATCACAATCACTATTTGCACCAAAATCTACACATAAAATAATGGCACCAAAATCACATACAAAATATATACAAACAAAAATATATGAATGCATGCAAAATTCCATGTGATGATTTTCCTACACCAAACAAGACAAGTATACAGTACTGGTTCATGAACAAGTTCAAAACTTGCCAAATAAACTTTATTTGAACAACAAAACATTTTTCAAATAATTACTCTACACAAATTATGCCTACAAATGTTTCTGTAAAAACAACCATTTTTACAGAGGCAAAATATTAAACACATTGCATAAATGGAAAGTTTTTTCTCTCCTGATTCCAATGATATAAAATTTGTAAAATTTGAACATGTGGATCAAAAGTTATGAATTTTACAAGTTTGGTTAACTAATAGATCAAATTTCTGTTTTTAAGTTCAAACACAGGCCACGCGGTGCTATGTGATTCGTCGGTACCGTTTCGCACGTATCGACTAGTGTGGACTGCACGATCTAAATGAAATCGCATGGCCAGATCTGACCCATACCCCTTCGTTAAGTGATTCTATCAGATTCGTTGGATCTTGATCTAACGGTCCTGGACCCGCTGGCGACGATGGTGCGGCGGCGGCGCTCTGTCAGTGATGCTCCGGCAAAAATAGGAGGAGATGGGATGAGTGGCGTGGCTTACCAGACTCGCACAGTCACGAGGAAGCTCAACATGGTCTTCGTTGGCGAAGGGGCGCACCGTGGAGGACGTTGGGGATCGTTGGAGTTGTGCGCGGCGTCGGGTGCTTGCAAACATCGACGCTGTCAAGGTTCTGGGTCGCCCTAGCACGAGTTAGTGGTGTTAGCAGCTGCACAAAGACAAGTCGAATCCGACAGTATGCATGCAGGGTCAAGGGGTGTTCGATTCATACCGCTATTGCTCGTCGGAGTTGAGCGGCGGCTCTGGTGGTTGCGAGCGTGAAGGAAGACGGCGACCTAGGTCACGAGCAGGCAAACCATGGGTGTTAGCAGATGCACAAGGATGTGGTGGTCACGCTCGTTTGAACCAGAAGCAGAGGGGCGGTCGGAGCTTACCGGAATCGCCCGCCGGAGTGGCTCGGTATAGTGGCGGTGCAAGTGAGATTGTGGGCAGCCTGGTGGCAGAATGGAGGCGCTAAGTGGGGGGAAATGGTCGTGATGCAAAGGGGAATAAATAGCCAGAAGGGGTCAGCGATTACGCACTGCATCAATGGGAATTAAGCAGCGATGATCGGCGAGGTATGGCCGGGCGCCTCGGCAGCGTTGATTGAGGACGAAGCCGACAGGGCATGGTGGGGGCGAGCTGTCAGCGGGTGGGTGCACGCGGGCGTGGTGAGGAAAGGCAGAGACAAAGGTGGCCCGGGTGGGGTGTTTTGTCTGATGGGCTAGATTGGTGGCGCCAGGCCCATATGGGTTTTCTAAAACTTTTTCTTTTTCTAATTTGATTTTCTGGAATCATTTTCAAATGAATTCAAAAGCATTTGAACTTCAAATCTTTTTGGCCTTTTGTAAAATGAATCCTGTATAATTTTGAGTATAAAACCATGCTGCCTTGCTGGACTTGCATAATTCCTTTGAAATTTTTTAAAACAACAGTGCCTTATTACTTGGTTTGATAAAGATTTGAAAAGAGTTTTAAAAACATATTGGTTTTTGGAATTTTCTGTCCAAACTTTAACATTCAACCAAACTAACATGAGAGCAAACAAAGCTTGGTTTAAAACAATTATAATCTCATTTGAGAGTGGCATTAGATCAATGCTTTCTCACATGAAATAATAGCACTCAGTGCTTCTGTTTTCTTGAAATGAGTTTGAAATTGTTCCCTATATGATATATATGCATGAATGATATGCAATCTTTGAAAACATGATTTTAGGGATGTTACAAATCTAAACCCCTTAAGGTGAATCTCGCCCTCGATATTCGGGTTGGCTAGCAAATAGGTGAGGGTGGTCTTTCCGGAGATCATCTTCTCTTTCCCATGTTGCTTCTTCTTCGGAATGATGGTTCCATTGAACTTTGCAGAATTTGATAGTCTTAGTCCGAGTAACTCTTTCTGCAGTCTCAAGAATCTTGATAGGTTTTTCCTCATAAGTGAGATCACTTTCTAATTGGACCTCCTCCAAAGGTATAGTATCCTTCAAAGAAGTCACTTCCATCTCTGGATGGCATTTCTTAAGCTGACTCACATGAAACACATTGTGAACGACAGACAATGATTCTGGGAATTCAATCTCATAAGCTACTTCTCCTTTATGACTCAGAATCTTCAATGGTCCAACATACCTTGGGGCCAATTTTCCTTTGACTCCAAATCTCTTCATTCCACGAAGTGGTGATACTCTAAGATAATCTCTATCACCCACTTCATAGGTGACTTCTCTAAGCTTAGGATCTGCGTAGCTCTTCTGTCGGGACTGTGGTATCTTCAATCTGTCCTTAACTAGCTTAACTTTCTCTTCAGCCTCCTTGATTAGTTCTGGTCCGAACAAACTTCTTTCTCCCCCACCATTCCATAGCAATGGGGTGGTACACTTTCTCCCATAGAGAAACTCAAATGGTGCCATCTCAATGCTGGCTTGATAGCTGTTATTGTAGGAGAATTCTGCGTAAGGTAGACTTTCATCCCAACTGGCTCCATAGTCTAGGGCACATGCTCTCAACATATCTTCAAGAATCTGGTTGGTCCTTTCCGTTTGTGCATCAGTCTGAGGATGAAAAGCAGTACTGAATTCCAACCTTGTTCCCAATGACTCATGTAGTTGCCTCCAAAAATGAGAAGTGAATTGAGTTCCCCTATCAGACACAATACTCTTGGGTACTCCATGTAGACATACAATTCTACTCATATAGATCTTGGCTAACTTAGCACTTGTGTAGGTTGTCTTCACGGGTATAAAATGAGCCACTTTAGTTAAGCGATCCACTACTACCCAAATAGAATCATATCCTGACCTGGTCCTTGGCAATCCGGTGATGAAATCCATGCCAATCTTGTCCCACTTCCAATTAGGAATAGGTAGTGGTTGTAACAATCCTGCTGGTTTCTGATGTTCCGCTTTCACTCTACTACATACATCACACAAAGCAATATGTTCGGCGATGTCCTTCTTGAGATTATTCCACGAAAATCTTTCTTTCATATCCATGTACATTTTGGTGTTACCCGGATGAATGGAATACGGTGAGTTGTGTGCTTCTTGTAAAATCAGTTTCCGAAGCTCTGGACCTTGTGGAACACGGATACGTTTTCCATACCATAAAGTACCCTGTTCATCTTCATGGAATCCTTTGGCTTTTCCTTTGCCAATCTTTTCCTTAATCTCTTCGATTTCCTTATCTGTCTTTTGGTCTTCTTTGATTTTTTCCAACAAAGTGGGTTGAATATCCAATGACATGAGATGTCCTTCAGGCACAATCTCCAATCTGAGATCTCTAAATTTGGCACACAGATCATCTGGCAATTCTCCCTTAGTAAGGCCATTCACGAAAACCTTACGACTTAGAGCATCTGCTACAACATTTGCTTTACCGGGGTGGTATTGCAAACTCAAGTCATAGTCCTTGATGAGTTCTAGTCATCTTATTTGTCTCATGTTAATTTCTTTCTGGGTTAAGATATACTTCAAACTTTTGTGATATGTGAACACTTCACATCGCTTTCCCACAAGATAATGTCTCCATGTTTTAAGTGCATGGAAAACAGAGGCTAACTCTGAATCATGAGTAGGGTAGTTTATCTCATGAGTTTTGAGTTGTCTCGAGGCATAAGCCACAACTTTCCCTTCCTGCATTAGAACTTCACCTAATCCATGATGAGATGCGTCACAATACACTTGGAAATCCTTCTCCAAATCTGGCAGACATAAGACTGGTGCTGTCACTAGTCTATTCTTCAATTCTTGGAAACTGAGTTCACATCCTTCAGACCAAGCAAATTTCTTGTCTTTCTTTAGTAACTCCGTCATTGGCTTAGCTACCTTGGAGAAATTCTCAATAAATCTTCTGTAGTATCCTGCCAAACCAAGGAAACTGCGAACTTCTTTTACTGACTTAGGAGATTCCCATTCAGTTACAGCTGACACCTTAGCAGGATCAACTGCTACACCATCTCCTGACACAATGTGTCCAAGAAATCCAACTTCATTTAACCAAAATTCACACTTGCTGAATTTGGCATACAGCTTATGCTCCCTAAGCTTCTCATGTGTGAAGCGCAAATATCATTCATGCTATTCTTTGCTCTTGGAGTAGATCAAAATGTCATTGATGAATACGACAACAAACTTGTCAAGGAACTCCATGAACACCTTATTCATCATATGCATGAAGTAAGTTGGTGCATTGGTCAAACCAAATGGCATCACGGTATACTCATACAATCCATACCTTGTGGTGAAAGTTGTCTTAGGTATGTCTTGTTCCCTTATTTTGAGCTGGAAATAACCTGATCGAAGATCAATCTTTGAGAACACACAGGCTCCTTCTAACTGATCAAACAAGTCATTGATTCTAGGCAAAGGGTATTTGTTCTTGATAGTCACCTCATTGAGTGAGCGGTAATCTATGCATAACCTTTGACTTCTATCCTTCTTTTCCACAAAAAAAACTGGTGCTCCCCAAGATGAAGAACTTGGTTGAATAAATCCTTTCTGCAACTGTTCCCCAAGTTGTTTCTTGAGTTCTTTCAATTCATCAACTGACATCTTGTACGGTCTCTTTGCTATTGGTCCAGATCCTGGTAGTAAGTCAATAAGAAACTCCACATCTCTATCTGGTGGCATTCCCGACAATTCTTCCGGAAACACATCCGGATATTCACTTACAATTGGCACACTGTCTATGCTAACCCCCTTAAGGGAATTTAGCTTACTCCCTTTCGATTCAAAATTAGACTTGAATATTATCCGTTTCTTTTTCGGGGTTGTGAGTGCAACAGTTCGATTGGCACAATCTAGTACTCCTTCATACTTGTTCATCCAATACATTCCCAAAATTACATCCAATCCTTGGGAATCTAGGATTATCAGACTCACTGGAAACTTATGCTTTCCAAACTCTATTACTAGATCTCGGCATCCAAGACTCACTATCATATCTCCACCTGGAGAACTTACTTTTATTGGACACCCAATGTTTTCAGTTGGAAACCCATTTCTATCAACAAATGCTTTTGATATCAATGAATGTGATGCACCAGTATAAAAAAGAACAAGTGCTGGAATAGAATTGAGTTTGAACTTACCAGCCACAACATCTGACTCTTCATAGATTTCCTCCACATTGATGTGGTTCACTTGCCCCTTCTGGAAAGGTTTGGGCTTGTTGGGTCCTTCAACTTTCTTTTCTAGGCATTCATTTGCATAATGCCCCATCTTCTTGCACTTAAAACATTCAACCTGACTAAGATCCTTCTTGACAGGCTGGTTTCCACTACCACTTCCACTTCCATTGTGGTGGTTCTTGTGATTATTGTACTTGTCATTGTCATGACTACGGTAATGCTTGTTGTCATGATGACGGTTGTGGTTGTGGTGTTTGTTGTACTTTCCATGCTTGTGGGATCCAGAATTCCCACTATCATCATAATGGGAACGCTTGTAAGACGATCTCGAGCTGTGCTTGTCAGAGTGCTTCCTCTTCCTGCTTTCAACTTGTTTCATCTTGCTCTCCAAGATGGCAGCCTTGTCACAAAGAGATTGATAAGTGGGGACATAGGCCACATCTAACTGCAGGTTCAATTCATCGTTCAATCCTTCAAGGAACTTTTCTTTCCTCTTAGCATCAGTGCCAACTTCATCCGGTGCATAACGTGCCAGATTGTTGAACTCCTCAATATACTCAGTCATGCTGCGGTGTCGCTGCTTCAAGTTATGAAATTCCTTCTTCTTCACACTCATCACTCCGGATGAGATGTGAGCAGTACGGAAACCATCTTCAAAAATAGCCCATGTCACATCCTCAATAGGAGTGGTGATCTGGAAGTTATCCCACCAAGTAGCTGCTGGTCCTTCCAACAAGTGTGCCGCGAACCTGACTTTCTCTTCTTCAGTACAGCCCACAGTTACCAAGTCTTTGTTCACTGAGCATAGCCAATCATTGGCCACCATAGGATCAGTAGTTCCTGAGAACTTTGCTGGCCCCAGTCTTAAGAATCTGGTAAGCATGTCAAAACCCGGTGGGTTGTTCTGATTGTTGTTGTTGTTATTGTTATTGTTGTTGTTGTTGTTATTGTTCTGATTCTGTATGAACATGGTCATCATTTGCATTAGCTGCATCTGAGCTATCATCATCTGCTGCATCTCATGGGTGATATTGTTGTTGTTAGGGTTGGGATTGGCACGTCGGGGAGGCATCTGTGGTTTTCAATAAGGATAAGAATGAGATACCCATATATGCTTAACATGCACAATACATCACATAGACAATCACCAAGCATGCATCATAATAATAAAAGTTCAACAACATAGACAACAAGTTTTGAAAAGTAAAAACACCCATAGCAAGCCATCCACATGTTGGATGGTCATTGCGACTCAATAATCATAAGCATGGTAAATAAAAGGTAAATGAGTAGTCATCCCTACTCCTCTGCATCAACCTCCTCATCGACAAGTGTAAGACCTGCATTCTCCATAGCGGTCTTGTACTCCTCGACATTGGTAGTCAAGACCTCTACTTTGGCTTTGAGAGCCCTCTTCTGTGAACGAAGTCTCTCAATCACTACCTGCTGATGCTCGAGCTCAAAGTCCTTGGCCTCTAGTTCTGTAGTCATGTCTCGAATCCTCTTGTTCCTATCTTGGACTCTCTTCTCTTGACTCTTGAACTTTCTATCCTGACTCTCAAACTTGGCCTCCATTTCCTTGACTATCTCATCTTGCTCTGCGAAGAGCTTGTCCTTCTCGCGAAGCTGCATCTGGAGTTCGTCATTGCTAAGCATGACGTTGGTTCTATCAGTATCTAGGTGCCTAAGAAGAATCTCTAAGTCCTGGAGGTATAGATGAATCGGCTCTGCCGTCTCTCTAGCAGTATCCTCGAAGTCAATGGCCTCACCATCCTCGTCACTTCTACCGAAGGCATGGAAGTGAGTACCTCTAATCTCCCGAGAGTGTCTCCCTAGCAAACGTACAAGCAAATCCTGCATGACTACCTCTAGGCCTCTCTCCTTGTCATCATGCATGAGCTTGAAGGTGATGGCCTCCGTGGCTGGCTCAGTCTGGCGTCCTGGCTGAGTAATCTTGAAGCCCCAAAGGTCCTTCCTATCGAATTTGGTGAGGGGAAGCATCATGATGGTAGGAAGTGGAAGATTGAGCAGACTAGTGAGCTCAATAAGACGAGTGCCAAAACGAGTTCCCTTCAACTCTTTAGCCGTGCTGATAGTAACATTAGGCATCTATTTTATAAGATAGAAAAGTTAGAATCAACATAATTAAAGATAATTCACAAGACAAGGCATCACATGCATATCTTTGGAGATCAAAACACACAAGTCATGGCATACATAAAACCATTACAAGCATTCAAGGTTCAACTTATTTTAAGCAACATTTGGGAAAATAAAATGATTAGTGTGGTGGTCCAACTAACGAAGTATGTTACAATCCCATCTCACTTGTCAAGTTGGCTAACAGGGCATCCCTAGAGGCAATCTGTCGATCCTAATCACATGACTCCATTGCTACGTCTATGATGTCCTTTCTTAAACGTTGGTTGGTAGCCTCTAACTCTTGGGTAAGCTTCTTTTCTTCCCTTATGTCATTCTGGGTGTTGAGCATTCTGCACTTGATTCTATCACCAAGCTCTTTGATGGCCTTCCAAGCTGCATCCCTTGCGGAATCAAAGAATGTGGTGTGCATCACTGAGTTGGTGACCATGCAGAAACCTGACTCCTTGTGGTTGTCTTTCTTGTTTTTATACAAGTGAAGGTGCACCCACCAGTACTCAACTCCTTCATCCATCACGGGAAAACCTTTGTACACAGCTGCACCATGTATTCCCATGGCAACCAGGAGGTCCTTGAGAGCCTTGGGGAATTCTGTCTCACACTCCAAATTCATAGTCATGAGTGGTCCCTTACTCACGGCTTCGTTGATGGAGTTCATCTACAAATAGAGATGAGAAAGAAGATTAGAAAAGTTTACGAGAAGAAAAGACAAGTGTGGAAGTTGTTGAAATTTTTTCCTTAGTGGTTTCCAATACTAGGGTCATAATCCTACAGGCAACACAGTGCTCTGATACCATCTGTAAGATCCCTCCCTTTATAAAGGTAAGGATCCCTGTGATTGCAATGCTAATCCCTGGATCAATGCTAGCATCCACAGTTTAAGATGAAGTACACAGAAACAAAGGTCATTATTACATATCATTCCAGAGACAAACATAGTCTTTTACAAACTCCATGGCCATAGGCCTAATACAAGAGTTCAAATATATATAATAAGATAAATAAGTCTTCATCTTCATGTGCCACAGGCAAGCATGTTGAGTGTAGACTCATAACCCCTAATCATCATCAGAATAACCTGCAACATCACAAGTTACAGCCACAGTGGGTCAATACATTGGAATAGTATTGGCAAGTGATACCTTAGTAGAATATTAGTAGTCTAGATACTATATGCATTTTGGCTAAGTGTAGCTTAGGCTTGCTTTGCTCAAAATAGGTTTTTCCTATCAGTTGAAAACACTAAGTTTTTCTTTGACAAAACTTTCCCAAGGAATCACCAATAGACATTAGTGAACCTTTACCCTTGTTCACCCACAAGTTTTAACTTAAAATTGGGATGAGGAGATTCTTGATAGCTTCCATGTCTTGATTCTCAATTTTTCCTTTACCACGGACATGGCTAAGTACTTAGATTCTTCCATCTGCAGAGGTTGTGCACTTTCCCCACAAGACTTGATTTTCACCAAGACAGGACCTTTCAAAAGCCTTCCCTTAGACCAAATGGACGCGCTCCAACCTATCATCCCACTACCAACAACTGTCCAAATGGCTAAGTTATTGCAACCTATATGATCCAGGCAGAGCCCATAATGCCATGTGGCTGCACTAGAAGCTTCTTAACATTTGGCATCTCAAATCCCTTTGTTCCTGGATGGCTTTCCACAAGTGAGATACACAAGGTAAACCAAAGATATGGGCCTTGTGTAACCACTCAACACAAACCATTCCATCCATTCCACCCAGGTGTTTCATTCACTTAGTTGTTTTATTAAGCAAAAACACAAGTCCAAAGACTTACAAATATTTTCTCATAGCATGAATATATAACCACCCTTGGTTGCTACTAGCTAGGCTAAGCATGGCATTGATAAGCATCTTAACTTAGAAACTTCTAGCAATTCTACAACTACTATGATTTCCCAAGCATAGCATATAGATCAAAATACTCATGCAAGTCCTATACAAAATATTTCTAGTGCATTGTTGAAAAACATAGGAATAAAATCATGAAGCACCACTTGCCTTGGTAGTTTGGGGAGTAGCAAAAATCTTCACAATCACAATCACTATTTGCACCAAAATCTACACATAAAATAATGGCACCAAAATCACATACAAAATATATACATACAAAAATATATGAATGCATGAAAAATGCCATGTGATGATTTTCCTACACCAAACAAGACAAGTATACAGCACTGGTTCATGAACAAGTTCAAAACTTGCCAAATAAACTTTATTTGAACAACAAAACATTTTTCAAATAATTACTCTACACAAATTATGCTTACAAATGTTTCTGTAAAAACAACCATTTTTAAAGAGGCAAAACATTAAAAACATTGCATAAATTGAAAGTATTTTCTCTCCTGATTTCAATGATATAAAATTTGTAAAATTTGAATGTGTGGATCAAAAGTTATGAATTTTACAAGTTTGGTTAACTAATAGATCAAATTTCTATTTTTAAATTCAAACACAGGCCACGCGGCACTCTGTGATTCGTCGGTACCATTTCGCGCGGATCGACTAGTGTGGACCGCATGATCTAAATGAAATCGTACGGCCAGATCTGACCCGTACCCCTTCGTTAAGTGATTCTATCAGATTCGTTGGATCTTGATCTAACGGTCCTGGACCATGCGACCAAAGTTCGGCGGCGCTGGCGACGGTGGCGCGGCGGCGGCGCTCTGTCAGCGACGCTCCAGCGAAAACAGGAGGAGATGGGATGTGTGGCGTGGCTTACCAGACTCGCACAGTCACGAGGAAGCTCAGCATGGTCTTCGTTGGCGAAGGGGCGCACCGTGGAGGACGTTGGGGCTCGTCGGAGTTGTGCGAGGCATCGGGTGCTTGCAGACGTCGACTCTGCCAAGGTTTTGGGTCGCCCTAGCACGGGTCAGTGGTGTGAGCAGCTGTGCAAAGACAAGTCAAATCCGACAGTATGCATGCGGGGTCAAGGGGCGTTCGATTCATACCGCTATTGCTCGTCGGAGTTGAGCGGCGGCTCTGGTGGTTGCGGGAGTGAACAAAGACGGTGACCTAGGTCACGAGCAGGCAAACCAGGGGTGTTAGCAGATGCACAAGGACTTGGCGGTCACGCTCGTTTGAACCAGAAGCAGAGGGGCGGTCGGAGCTTACCGGAATCGCCCTCCGGAGTGGCTCGATACAGCGGCGGTGCAAGTGAGATTGTGGGCAGCCTGGTGGCGGAATGGAGACGCTGAGTGGGGGGAAATGGTCATGATGCAGAGGGGGTTAAATAGCCAGGAGGGGGCCACGATTACGCGCTGCATCAATGGGAATTAAGCAAAGGATGCGGCGAGGTAACAATGAGCGCCTCGCTGCGTTGATTGAGGACGAAGCCTACGGGGCATGGTGGGGTCGATCTGTCAGTGGGTGGGTGCACGCGGGCGCGGTGAGGAAAGGCAGAGACAGAGGTGGCCCGGGTGGGATGTTTTGTCTGATGGGCTGGATTGGTGGCGCCAGGCCAAGTTGGGTTTTCTAAACCTTTTTCTTTTTCTAATTTGATTTTCTGGAATCATTTTCAAATGAATTCAAAAGCATTTGAACTTCAAATCTTTTTGGCCTTTTGTAAAATGAATCCTGTGTAATTTTGAGTATAAAACCATGCTGCCTTGCTGGACTTGCATAATTCCTTTGAATTTTTTTAAAACAACAGTGCCTTAGTACTTGGTTTGATAAAGATTTGAAAAGAGTTTTAAAACCATATTGGTTTTTGGAATTTTCTGTCAAACTTTAACATTCAACCAAACTAACATGAGAGCAAACAAAGCTTGGTTTAAAACAATTATACTCTCATTTGAGAGTGGCATTAGATCAATGCTTGCTCACATGAAATAATAGCACTCAGCGCTTCTGTTTTCTTGAAATGAGTTTGAAATTGTTCCCTATATGATATATATGCATGAATGATATGCAATCTTTGAAAACATGATTTTAGGGATGTTACAATGAGATCCTTTATTTGTTGTAAGTATGTATGGTTTGTAATGGATGATGTACTGTGATATCCAATCTGTTATGTCTTGCATAAATGGTAATCCTAGGATTGCAATGTACGGCATAACAGGCATCTGGGATTAAAAATCCGGGTGTTGACAGCAATGGATCAAGTGTTGATGTGATCGTGTCAACACCCGGATTTTTAATCCCAGATGCTTGTTATGCCATACATCGCAATCCCAGGATTACCATTTTTGCGAGACATAACAGATTAGTACCATAGTTCATCATCCATTACAAACCATAATAAAGGTCTTACAAATAAAGGATCTCATGATCCAATCTTAATACAATCAACGCAGCGGAATAATATGATAACGGTAGCATGGGCGAAGCTCCATCTTTAGGGTCACAGGCAATGCTGATGATGGGAGATGATCCTAGTTTTCATAGACCTCCTGTTGTCCATCATCCTGGTAGTCCTCCTAATTGTTTGGCCATAGGAATAGCCAGGGACAAAGCCATGAGTACTCTTTAAGTACTCGCAAACTATCACTAACAAGTAAAGTGGTTCAAATAGGAATCCTAAGCTCTAGGTTTATTTGAAAGAAGGCAGGTTTATCTCTAACTGAGTTTAGAAGTAAAGAAAACTAACTTATTGTTTTACAACACCTAAGTAGGAACTTAGTTTTCATGTTCACAACCCTGTTGTGATCAAGTCAAAGTCATAGTTCATTTCACAAGTCATTTTGAAAACATCAAACGACGGAACAGTATGGCCACTCCAACTGTCCATAACAACGGACGCGACTATTCGAATAGTTTGACACTCTACAGAGGTGGTACACTTTCACCACAACATTCGATACATGCATCCGTCAGGAACAATCCCGAATCACCATACTCAGTATGCGGATAATCAATCCTAACCTTTCAATTACACACCCTAGTATAGGCACCTCCCCTATGAGTTTGGCCTCCCAACCATGACCATCAATCATATTGTGAACTACACAGGTGGACAATCATCACGAGGTGCCTCATCTCAAACCTCTTCCGCAAGGGAACCCAGGCTAAGATATATAAACTTCCAGTCAAGCCCTACCCAAATTCGGGTATTGCGGTTGTACAGTAAAATTGGAATGGTATCGCATCCAAACCCAACCATCAATTTTATAAGGGCTAAGGCGCATGCCTCAACATTTTCATCATCAAATCATATGATGTTCATAACACATGTCCAAAACATTTCGTTAGAATGACTCATCATTCTAAGGTTTTCATAATACTTTTCACCAAGTATTCCTATCTAAAGTGATCAAGTTTTATGCTTAGCACTCGCCACTAAACTTGAGGGTAATCACTAGTGAGGGGTGTTAATCAAGTGTGACTTATCCAAATCTAATCTCATGCCTCGGTATGACATGTAGTTCTATATAACTTAGGCCAAGTTTTATGCTCTTTATGCTACCTCTAATATCTTTCCAAAACTCCCTAAATACTAACTAGAAGTAATAAAGAACTTTGATAAAGAAATAAAAGAATAAACCTTGCAAGTAAAACTTGGATTTGGTATAATAAATTGGTATAAGCAAATATGCCTAGGGCATTCATTGGTTAAGTGGTATTGTGGGTCTTGCAAGTATTAGCTTGCATTAGATATCTTTCTATGATGGCTTGCATAGTTAGTAGCTTGCCTTGATTAGTGAAGTGTTTGGAGTTCTCCTCTGCTTCCTCTTCATAGTAGTCTCCTTCCTCTTCGTATCCTTGGTCGGTACTAGCTTCTATAAATAAATACGAGGTACACAATCACCAAACAATACTTAACTACTTCTATTTGGCACACAAAGGTTCACACTAGATGATCTATCATCATCACAAACATCACAAGGATTAAAACATTAGTCTTATTTATTTTATTTTGGAAAAGTAATTTCTACTCATTGCAAACTACCTAAGATTTAATATTCTCCAATTAAAATTGGGGATCATGTTGACACATGTCATCACCACATATTTCAATACTTGGGAATGTGATTTAAAGTGGTGTCACGATTTAATAAGGTTTACCATTATTATTTTAATTAATTAAAGTGACTATAAATGCCTATGGGGCATTCTTATAATACTTGTCCATTTTTACGGCAAGTAAACCTAGATCTTTTTACATATTCAGAAAGATCTTGTCAAATGTGATTTTTGAGAGTTGGAATCAACTCAACAGCATTTATGGTTGATTTTCAAAAAAAAATTGAATGCCGAAAAGTCTATGCCTTGTTAATTTTACTATAGATGATCTATAATTTCAAATGTTTTGAATCCAACGGGCTTCGATTAATAATTTCAATACCTTTTTTAACAAAATTGGTTTCATGCAATTTGGTTAAGTGAATATCTCTGAATTGATTTTTGAATCAACTGATAGAATAAGAGTTTGAACTAAATTGAAAAATCTAAATTTGAATTTACTGGGTCGCACGGGAACTAACTGGGCCGGCCCACTGCGCACAGCACAGCGCGCGGGCTAACTTAAAGGATGGCCCCACTCATCAGTGAGACAGGGGATGCCGAAAGCGTATCGGAGGATTTTGACCATAGGATTAGATCCCACATGAACGGCTCACGGCCATCTTCCTCACTAGAACAGGACAAGACGTGGAGAAACCCTAGCAAGGTCAGTGAGGGTCGGGGGAGGCTTAACAGAGGTCCCGCAGGGTCGGCAACAGGGGCAAAAGAACGAGGCGGCTCAGGCGGTTCTCCTGGTACCGGTGGTGGCCTAAATCAATGGCGCCCTTCTCCTCCTGCTGCGGCAGTCTCCGGTGGAATTGGGGAGCTACAGGCAGCGGCTTGCTCTAGGGTTTATTGGAGGCGTTGCTGAGGATGTGTGGAGTGCGATGGTGTGGAGAGGTGGTGCGGGGAAGCTCCCTTTTTATAGCGGAGCGAGAGGGGCAGCGCGGCGTGGGCAGAGGTCGTCGGGGCTGGTGTCACAGCGAGCTAGTGGCATGGTTCAGAGGCTAGGACGATGGGAGGTCACCTGGTGGTCATCACGGACATCATGGCTCAGTAAATGGAGGCCTGCAACGGTCGGCAACTTCGGTGCACGCCGACGGTGCTGGCGGCGAACTTCGTGGCTTCCGGCGGCTACGGGCATGAGTGCTCAAACGGGGATGTCTGTAGTGCTCCTTTGACTCTGGTGATCGTCTACGCGGGCGAAGAGATCTCGAGGTGGTCGGGTTGTGCGGGACCGGGCATGAACTGCAGGTGCGCGTCGGCATGGTCGACAGCGGCTCGGGCATGGCGTTCCTGGCTTCTCCTCTCTCTGTTGTTGAGCTGGGGCTGGTCTAAAGGTGGCAGTGTGGCACGGGCAACGTGCTAGACATGGTAGGCGAGGCTAGCAATGCTTCTGTCGTGCTGTCGACGTTGAGGTGGACAAGGGGGGTGGTCGGGCATGCATGCCGTTGATGAACTAGTCGTTCATAGTGGGCTAGGATTGCAGGGGAGTGGTGGGTGATGTACTGGAAGTGTTGTGGAGGCTGTAGAGGGAACAATTTTGGAAAGAACACGGATCTCTATAGTGTTTGTTGCTTTATTTAAATTGTGCTTAGAAGGTGTTTGACAAAATGGCCGCAAGAGAAAAGTGTTTGATATTTGAAAAGTGAATTGGTTTAGTTGGGTTTTGAGAAATGGTGATCTTAGTACCTATTAAAGATTCAATTTTGAATTGTCATTTGAATAGGTTTGGAAAATATTTCTGTGGGTTTGCAAGGCGAGCTTGGGTTCACTTTTACTTGGTCTAGCAAGGTGTGAAAATAATTGGATTTGTTTCTGTTAGAAAACTTGGACTAGAAACACTCAAAGTGGTCTAGTGGTTAACTTTGGTCAAAATGACCATTAGCTCATATTGTTTATTTTTGATTTTCTCTTCATTTGATTCTGCTTGGAAATGATTGAGATGATGTTGTTTTCATCTTTAAACCAGTCCTTGCCATTCATAGCAATCAAACATGGAAACACAAGCATTCATCACATACACACATGTATTCATATTGATTTGAATAATAAATTTTTTGTTAATCCTAAATTTGGGTGATTGGAACTTGATAATCTTGATTACTATTTTTGGGATGTTACAAACCTTCCCCCCTTAAACAAAATATCGTCCCGAGATTTGAGAGAAAGAAAACTAGGAACTAAAGAGATCTGGAAACTCAGTCCTAATGTAATCTTCTCGCTCCCAGGTAGTTTCTTATTTAGTGTGGTTACTCCACTAGATCTTGAGAAATGTGATACTCCGGGTTCTGGTGGTTCTGAAGGCTTCTTCCAAAATACGAATGGGTACTCGGGGTATGTTAGGTCCTCGTTGATCTCTATGGTTCTATGATCAATATTATTGAAAACTTTGGTCTTCTCCGGGACTTCTAGGCATTTTCGAAGTAACGAGATAGGAAACACATTATGCACGGCCAACATTTCCTCTGGCAGTTCCAGTTGATATGATATTTCTCCTCGATGATTCAAAATCTTGAAGGGTCCGATATATCTGGGGGCTTACTTTCCTTTGAGTTGGAAATGTTGCATTCCCTTCAAGGGTGATACTTTCAGATACACAAAATCTTCGATATTGAAAGCTAGGTCTCGACGTCTCTTGTCGGCATAACTCTTCTGTCGGGATTGGGCGGTCTTGTGGTGCTCACGGATCTTGTGAACTTTTTCTTTGGCTTCTCGTAGGATGTCGGGTCCGAAAATTTGACTCTCTCCTACTTCTGACCAATTCAAAGGGGTATGACACTTCCTTACATACATAAATTCAAATGGGACCATTTGAAAACTCGCTTGGTAACTGTTGTTGTATGAAAATTGTGCGAAAGGCAGATAGTCTTCCCATTTTGATCCATATTCCAACACACAAGCTCTCGACATATCTTCGAGGATCTGGTTTACTCGTTTCGTTTGTCCATCAGTATGTGGGTGATAAGGTGTGCTGAAATCCAGTCTTGTTCCTAATCCTTCTTGGACTTTCTTCCAAAACCTCGAGGTAAACTAGGTTCCTCGATCCGACAAAATGTTTTTGGGGACTCCATGCAAACTGACTATTCTAGCAATGTACAACTCTGCTAGCTTCGAACTCTGATAAGTGGTCTTGACAGGTAAGAAATGAGAGGCTTTGGACAGTCTATCCACTATGACCCAAATAGAATTATTTCCCCTACTAGATGTAGGGAAACCAGTGATAAAATCCACTCCAACTGAATCCCATTTCCATTATGGAATCTGCAAAGGTTGCAAAAGTCATGCGGGTCTCTAATGTCCTGCTTGGACTCTCTGACAGATATCACATTTGACTATGTAGCTTCCAATTTCTCTCTTCATCTTGTGCCACCAAAATTGCACCTTCAAATCCTGATACATCTTGGTTCCTCCAGGGTGGATAGAATAAATAGTATCATGTGCTTGTTTCAAAATAGCTTTCTTCAACTCTGAATCTGCTGGTACACAGATACGTCCTTTGTACCACAAAACTCCTTCATCCTCGATGAATCCGGGTATCTTCCCTATACTGATATGACGTTTGATTCCATCGATACTAGCATTTCCTTTCTGCGCCTCCTTGATCTGAATGATCAAAGTGGGTTGAAGTTCTATGCTAGCCAAAAATATTTCACTAACTAATTCCATTCTGAAATCTTCCAGTTCCTTATGGAAACTTGGTTGCTCCTTCAGAAGCATGGTGTTCAATCAACACGGCAATCTGCTAAGAGCATCTGCTACCACATTGTCTTTGCCGGGGTGATAGTGAATGTCAAAGTCATAGTCCTTGATTAGCTCTATCCATCTCCTTTGCCTCATATTCAGCTCCTTCTGGGTGAAAATATACTTCAAACTATTGTGATCCGAATAAATCTCACAGCGGTTACCCATGAGATAATGCCGCCATGTCTTCAAGGCTAACACTACGGCTGCTATTTCAAGGTCATGGGTAGGGTAATTCTGCTCATGTTGTTTCATTTGTCGGGATAGATAGGATATGACTTTGCCTTCTTGCATTAGCACACATCCGAGACCGATCTTGGATGCGTCACAAAACATATAAAAAGGCTTCGTGATATCTGGCATAATCAAGATTTGGGCTGAGATCAATCTCTTCTTGAGCTCTTAAAAACTTGGTTCACATTTGTTCGTCCATTCAAACTTCTTATCTTTCTTCAACAATTGGGTCATGGGTCTTGCGATGCTCGAGAATCCTTCTACGAACTTGCGGTAATATCCCGCTAATCCGAGAAATGCACGAACTTGGGTTTGAGTGGTTGGGCCTGGCCATTATTCAACATCCTTAACCTTGCCAGGGTCGACAGCAATTCATCATGCCGACACGATATGTCCGAGGAATCCTACTTCCTTTAACCAGAACTCACATTTGCTAAACTACAACTGATGCTCCCTAAGGGTTTCAAGGATGGTCCTTAGGTGTATCTCATGTTCTTCTTCTGATTTGGAATAGATTAGAATGTCATCGATGAAAACAACGACAAACTTATCTAGGAAGTTCATAAAAATCTTATTCATGAGGTTCATGAAATAAGCCGGGGCATTGGTTAATCCAAAAGACATGACCGTGTACTCATACAATATGTATCTGGTGGTAAAGGCAGTCTTTGCAATACCCTCTGCGTGAATCTTGAGTTGATGATAACCAGTTCTAAGATCAATCTTAGAAAACACTTTGGCATTGGTCAACTGGTCAAACAGGTCTTCTATCTTCTTTAGTGGTTACTTGTTCTTAATGGTGACATCATTCAGCTTCCGATAATCCGTGCACAAACGGTTTCCTCCATCTTTCTTATCCACAAACAAAATAGGTGATCTCCATCGTGACACACTTGGTTGAATCAGACCTATCTCCAGCATAGAATCTAGTTGCTTCTTCAGCTCCACTAATTTAGATGGGTTCATGCTATAAGGTCTCTGAGCTATGGGTCCAGTTCCAGGGATTAGTTCAATGATAAACTCGATATACCGATCTGGGGGCATACCGGGCAAAACATCTAGGAATATGTCAGGGTATTCATAGACTACTCTGACTTGTTCAAGGGTTGGTTGGGCTAGACTCTTGTTGCACTTGAATTGACAGGGCAAAATTTCAGATACATGCTCTACCGATACTCCAGTGGTACTAGTCATGGTTATGGCTTTCTTGAAATAGTCGATTAATCCTTTATGTTTCGACATCCAATCCATTTCTAGTACTACTTCCAAACCTTTGCTTCCAAGTACTATTACATTAGCATGAAAATCTATTCCATGGATTCTGATAGGTACGGCCTTGCAAATTTGTCTAGCTTTGGTGGTTGAACCAGGTATTTAAACTATCATGACATGCTTCAATTTTGTTGGTTGAATCTTACTAGTGCATGCAAATTCTTCTATAAAAAACGAGTGCGATGCTCCAGAATCAAACAACACTCTTGCAAGTACTGAGTTAACAGCAAACATACCCAGCACGACATCCGGCGTTTCTTGGGCTTCTTCAGCATTCATGTGAAACAGACGGATGTTGCGGTTGAGCGAGTTCCCTTGGGCAAACCTCCTTCCAGGCTAAACACGGCGCTACTGCTGAGCTGGGGCATTCACATTGGGGGATGCTGCAAGCTTCTTGGGGCACTCATTGGAGTAGTGACCCTTGGTTCCGCATTCATAACAAGTAACCTGAGACTTGTCTTTTCCTGCAACAGGCACAACATTGCTTCCAGTCCTTGGGGCAGTATTGGTCTTGTTGGTGTTGCTGTTGTTTTTGAACTTGGGTGGTGCACGGTTGAAATTGTTGGAGTTGCCGAGGTTGTTGTTGTGGTTTCCTCCGGGCCTTGGGTTTCCTCCTCCTCGGTTGGATAGTTTGGACGGGTCATCGGGGGTCTGTTGTTTCTCGGGGCATATCATGCAGACGGGTTGGGCGATACTTTGGGGTATGGTGGGTTCCTAGTTGATGCATCATTCAACGCTTGCGATTCTCATTGGCTTGGTTGATCTTGCCTTCCATCTGGATTGCAGAATCCACTAAGGCTTCAATGTCAGCGAAAGGAATGTTGACTAATACCGTCTGCATCTCATCATGCAGATTATTCAAGAATCTCTCCTTCTTCTTGGCTTGAGTGTCAATCTCATCTGGTGCATACCTAGCTAATGACAGAAATTTGTCATGGTAATCAACTACTGTCATCCCCCTTGCTTCAATTCTCTGAATTCATCCCTCATCCTCTTGATTAAACCTGGTGGCACATGGGTTCTGCTGAACTTGAGTTTGAATTCATCCCAAGTCATCATCGACCTCCATTCATGGTGCGAATGCTATTCCACCAAGCTCTTGCATCTCCTGCCAGATAATGGGTGGCAAACAATACTTTCTCATTGGCCTCCACTCCGTTCACTTCTAAGTTGTTCTGCATGGTCTGCAGCTAGTCATCCGCATCTAATAGATCTTCAGACTTACTAAAAATGGGTGGATTGGTGTTCTGAAAGTTCTTGAGCTTGGATCCATGGTTTTCCTAGTTTCCATGGCCTTGATTGTTATTGGCCATCTGAGCTATGTGTTGAAGGTGGCTAGATTGGCTTGACATTCGGGTCTTTCGACTTCATGGTCTGAAACCAACATTTGCAAAATTTGCAGCATTGGGTCCGGGGATGAACTGCTTCCTCCGCGAGGCATCTGAAGATTGAGATAGATCATGAGACAAGATGGAAATTTCTAAGGTTCATGGATTTGTTTTTGAATTTTTTAAAAAAATTTAAGTTTGACTTAGGTTTTTCCAACTAGCAACTTGCTTTTCATTCATTCATTCATTCATTCATTCATTCATAGCACACAATACAAACACACACCACACTAAGGTAACAGATGGTTTTAAGAACCATTATGTGAAGCTACGATACAATGGGACCAGAGACAACTCACACCTACGATAGTGATCAAGTGCTACTACTCGTGCGAATCGGTGTCTTCATCATCATCATCATCAATGAAGGCGGAATCATCATCATCAGTGTGGAAGTCCATGGCTTGGTCCTCCAGGGAGTCATCATCATCACTGAGGTAGGAGTAGGGATCTCCATGGATATCTTCCCCTGCATTCTCCCTCTCCTCAAGCTGCATGTCCCGCTCATGGATTTCTCCACCAAGTCTGACACTTTGTGACGAAGGAGAGCAATGATGCGATCCTTCTTGTCACGTAAACGGTGAAAGGTCTTGCGCTCCTTCGTAAGGATGGAGAGGGTCTGGTCCTTCTTGACTGTAATGGCATAGTTGTGGTTGGCGTATGCGCGGGCGTTGTCCAACTCCTTCTGCCTGTCATACATCATGAAGCTGAGATGATCCACGCGATGCTTCAGCTTAGGATGTTGAGGCACCTCCAATGGCTGTCCCATAGCATCATTCCTTGCGTAGTACTCAAAGCGAGTGCCCTTGATCTGATTGATGCCTTGCCCACACAGACCGGAAAGAGCTTCCTGCATAGCCCTGGCTAGTCCGTCTAGCCAGTTATTCTCTCTTAAGGTGAATTGGATTCCCTCTGAGGTGGGTGCCTCCATATTTCCTCTAAGATTGGCAACAATCAACCATTATAGTTCTCCTCCTTGATGATCGTTGAGCTGTGCTCCGAAGAACTCAGGGTGCGGGTGCTCTAGAAGTTCCGAGAGTTGGTCCAAATCACGCTCGAAGATGAGCTGTCCTCCATTTCCCAACTTGTAGAACTTGCTATACTTCACCTCCATCTATAAGAATATAGGATTAGTAAGTTAGTGTAGTGATCAAGTCTGTCAAATTTTATGTAAGTTTGCAAGAATTATTGAAGGACATGAATTTTTATGAAAGAATCTAAGTGATAAGAATGAGAATAGGTTTTCATAAATACTCACTTCTTTTGTTTTGAAACTAAGTTTTTGATTCGAGCGTCCATTCTAACTAGGGTCTCCTATGGTCAGGATGGCTCTGATACCAACTTGTCAACACCCAGATTTTTAATCCCAGATGCCTGTTATGCCATACATCACAATCCTAGGATTACCATTTTTGCGAGACATAATAGATTGGTACCATAGTTCATCATCCATTACAAACCATAATAAAGGTCTTACAAATAAAGGATCTCATGATCCAATCTTAATACAATCAACGTAGTTAAATAATATAATAATGGTAGCGTGGGCAAAACTCCATCTTCAGGTTCACATGCAATGCTGACGATGGGAGATGACCTAGTTGTCATAGACTTCCTGCTGTCCATCATCCTGGTAGTCCTCCTCATAGTCAGGCCATAGGAATAGCCAGGGACAAAGCCATGAGTACTATTTAAGTACTCGCAAACTATCACTAACAAGTAAAGTGGTTCAAGTTGGAATCCTAATCTATAGGTTTCTTTGCAAAAAGGCAGGTTTATCTCTAACTGAGTTTAGAAGTAAATAAAACTAACTTAATGTTTTACAACACGTAAGTAGGAACTTAGTTTTCATGTTCACAACCCTGTTGTGGTCAAGTCAAAGTCATAGTTCATTTCACAAGTCATTTTGAAAACATCTGACGACGGAACAGTATGGCCACTCCAACTGTCCATAACCATGGACGCGGATATTCGAATAGTTTGACACTTTTTAGAGGTGGTTCACTTTCACCACAACATTTGATACATCCGCCAGGAACAATCCTGAATCACCATACTCAGTATGCGGATAATCAATCCTAACCTTTCAATTACACATCCTAGTATAGGCACCTCCCCTATGAGTTTGGCCTCCCAACCATGACCATCTGTCATCTTGGGAACTGCACAGGTGGACAATCATCATGAGGTAGCCTCAGCTCAAACCTCTTCCACAAGGGAACCCATGCTAATATATATAAACTTCCAGTCAAGCCTTACCCAAATTCGAGTATTGTGGTTGTACAGTAAAATTGGAATGGTATCGCATCTGAACCCAACCATCAGTTTTATAAAGGGCTAAGGCTCATGCCTCAACATTTTCATCAGCAAATCATATGATGTTCATAACACATGTACAAAACATTTCATTAGAATGACTCATCATTCTAAGGTTTTCATAATCCTTTTCACCAGTATTCCCATCTAAAGTGATCAAGTTTTATGCTTAGCACTAGCCACTAAAGTTGAGGGTAATCACTAATGAGGGGTGCTAATAAAGTGTGACTTATCCAAATATAATCTCATGCCTCAGTATGACATCTAGTTCTATCTAACTTAGGACAAGTTTTATGCTCTTTATGCTACCTCAAATATCTTTCCAAAACCCCCTAAATACTAACTAGAAGTAATAAATAACTTTGATAAAGAAATAAAAGAATAAAGATTGCAAGTAAAACTAGGATTTGGTATAATAAAGTGGTATAACCAAATATGCCTAGGGCATTCATAGGTTAAGTGGTATTGTGGGGCTTGCACGTATTAACTTGCATTAGATAGCTTGCTAGGATGGCTTGCATAGTTAGTAGCTTGCTTTGAGTAGTGCAGTGGTTGGAGTTCTCCTCTGCTTCATCTTCGTAGTAGTCTCCTTCCTCTTCGTATCCTTGGTCAGTACTAGCGTCTATAAATAAATACGAGGAACACAATCACCACACAATACTTAACTACTTCTATTTGGAACACAAAGGTTCACACTAGATGATCTAGCATCATCACAAACATCACAAGGATTAAAGCATTAGTCTTATTTATTTTATTTTGGAAAAGTAATTTCTACTCATTGCAAACTACTTAAGATTTAATATTCTCCAATTAAAATAGGGGATCATGTTGAGACATGTCATCACCACATATTTCAATACTTGGGAATGTGATTTAAAGTGGTGTCACAATTTAATAAGGTTTAACATTATAATTTTAATTAATTAAAGTGACTAGAAATGCCTTTGGAGCATTCTTTTAATACTTGTACATTTTAAATGCAAGTAAATCTATATGTTTTTACATATTCAGAAATATCTTGTCAAATGTGATTTTTGAGAGTTGGAATCAACTCAAAGCATTTATGGTTGATTTTTGAAAAATGCTTGAATGCATAAAAGTCTCTGCATTGTTAATTTTACTATAGATGATCTATAATTTCAAATGGTTTGAATTCAATGGGCTTGGATTAATAATTTCAATACCTTTCTAACAAAATTGTTTTCATGCAATTTGGTTTAGTGAATCTCTCTAAATTGATTTTTGAATCAACTGACAGAACTAGAGTTTGAACTAAATTGAAAAATCTTAATTTGAATTTAATGGCTCGCGCGGGAACTAACTGGGACGGCCCATTGCGCATAGCGCATCACATGGGCTGACTTAAAGGATGGCCCCACTCGTTAGTGATACAGGGGATGCCGAAAGGGTATCGGAGGATTTTGACCGTAGCATTAGATCCCAGATCAACGGCTCACAACCTTCTTCCTCACTAGAACAAGACACGACGGGGAGAAATCCTAGCAAGGTCAGTGAGGGTCGGGGGAGGCTTACCGGAGCTCCGGCGAGGGTCGATGACAGGGGAAAAAGAATGAGGCGGCTCTGGCGGTTCTCCTGGTACAGGTGGCGGCTCCTGCGGTGGCCTAAATTGACGACACCCTTCTCCTCCTGCCACAGCAGTCTCCGGTGGAATTGGGGACCTACGGGCAGCGGCTTGCTATAGGGTTTCTCGGAGGCGTTGCTGAGGATGTGTGGAGTGAAATGGTGTGGAGAGTTGGTACGGGGAAGCTCCCTCTTATAGCAGGGCGAGAGGGGCGGCACGGCGTGGGCAGAGGTCATCGGGGCTGGTGTCACAGCGTTCTAGTGGCATGGTTTGGAGGCTAGGACGGTGGGCGGTCGCCTAGCGGTCATCACGGACATCATGGGTTAGTAAATGGAGGCCTGCAGCGGTCGGCAGCTTTGGTGCATGCCGACGGTGCTGGCGACGAACTTCGCAGCGTCCGGCGGCTATGGGGCCTGGGGGCTCAAACGGGGATGTCCGTAGTGCACCTGGGACTCTGGTGATCATCTAGGCGGGCGGAGAGAGCTCGAGGTGGTCGGTTTGAGCGGGAACGAGCATGAACTGCAGGTGTGCGTCCGCATGGTCGACAGCGGCTCGGGCACGGCGTTCCCGGCTTCTCCTCTCTTTGTCCTTGAGCTAGGGATGGTCTAAAGGGGGTAGTGAGGCACGGGCAACGTGCTAGACATGGTAGGTGAGGCTGGCGATGCTTCTGTCATGTTGTCGACATTGAGGTGGACAAGGGGGTGGTCGGGCATGCATGCCATTGATGAACTGGTCGTGCACAATGGGCTAGGATTGCAGGGGAGTGGTGGGTGATGTACTGGGAGTGTTGTGGAGGCTGTAGAGGGAACAAGTTTGGCAAGAACACTGATCACTATAGTGGTTGTTGCTTTATTTAAATTATGCTCAGAAGGTGTTAGACAAAGTGGCCACAAGAGAAAAGTGTTTGAGATTTGAAATTTCCTTTTTGGTGGATGTTAGTATTGGTCTACATGGTATATGTGCAACACTGGTTGATCCAAGTGAATTGGTTTAGTTGGGTTTTGATAAATGGTGATCCTAGTACCTATTAAAGATTCAATTTTGAATTGTCATTTGAATAGGTTTGGAAAATGTTTCTTTGGATTTGCAAGGTAGGATTGGGTTCACTTTTACTTGTTCTAGCAAGGGGTGAAAAGAACTGGATTTTTTCTGTTAGAAAACTTGGACTATAAACACTCAAAGTGGTCTAGTGGTTAACTTTGGTCAAAATGACCATTATCTCATATTGTTTATTTTTGATTTTCTCTTCATTTGATTCTGCTTGGAAATAATTTAGATGATGTTGTTTTCATCTTTAAAATAATCCTTGCCATTCGTAGCAATCAAACATGGCAACACAAGCATTCATGCATTCATCACATACACACATGCATTCATATTGATTTTAATAATAAAATTTTTCGTTAACCCTGAATTTGGGTGATTAGAACTTGATAATCTTGATTAATATTTTTGGAATGTTACAGATCGCCGTCGGAACACTACCTCTCCACTTACCGTCGAGATTAGTTATAAAACTGAATAATTGTTATTTGGTGCCTGCATTGAGCATGAACATTGTATATGGATCATGTTTGATGCGAAGTGGTTATTCATTTAAATATGAAAACAATGGTTGTTCAATTTATATGAATGATATATTTTATGGTAATGCACCTGTGATGAATAGTTTATTTATGTGGGATCTCGATAATAGTGTTACACATATTCATAATGTTGATGCTAAAAGGATTAAACTTAATGATGATATCTCCGCATATATGTGGCACTGCCGTCTAGGTCATATTGTCATTAAATGCATGAAGAAGCTCCATTCAGATGGACTCTTGGAATCACTTTATTTCGAATCATTTGATACATGTGAGCCATGCCTTATGGGCAAGATGACTACAACACCGTTTTTTGGTTCAATGGAACAAGCGACTGATTTATTAGAAATCATACACTCTGATGTTGTTTGGTCCAATGAGTGTGTCGGTGCAAGGTGGATATCGTTATTTTGTTACTTTCACGGATGATTTTAGTAGATACGGTTATATCTACTTGATGAAACTCAAGTCTGAAACCTTTGAAAAGTTCAAAGAATTTCAAAATGAAGTGGAAAATCATTGTAATAGAAAGATCAAATCTCTCTGGTCTGATCGTGCAGGTGAGTATCTAAGTTACGAGTTTAGCACACATATGAAAGAGTGTGGAATAGTTTCACAACTCACACCTTCCGAAACACCACAACAAAATGGTGTGTCGGAACATCGTAATCGTACTTTACTAGATATGGTTCGATATATGATGTCTCTGACTGACTCGCCACTGTCATTTTGGGGTTATGCACTAGAAAATGCTGCTTTCACTTTAAATCGGGCACCATCTAAATCTGTTGAAAAGACACCACATGAATTATGGTTTGGAAATAAACCTAAGCTATCATTTCTTAAAGTTTGGGGATGTGATGTTTATGTGAAGAAACTTCAACCAGATAAACTCGAACCCAAAGCGGAAAAATGCGTCTTCATAGGATACCCTAAGGAAACTATTGGGTATTCCTCCTATCACAGATCCGAGGGCAAGGTTTTCATTGCGAAGAATGGATCTTTTCTAGAGAAAGAGTTTCCCGTGAAAGGTGTGTATAGTTGGAAGGTAGAACTCGAAGAGGTTGTTGAACCTTCTCCTCATAATATGGCGAGTAGCTCAGCACCGGAAGCTGTTCCGGAGTTGACTTCACCAAATGAAGAGGGAACTAATGATAACAATCATGAAGCTCCAAAAGAGAATACTACCGAACCTCGCAGGTCTAACAGGACGCGTGTAGCTCCAGAACTGAACGAAATCCTATTATGAATTTCATGGTAGATGAAATATATGATCCTGCGACGTATGAAGAAGCGATGATGAGCCCGGATTCCAACAAATGGTTAGAAGCCATGAAATCCGAGATGGAATCCATGTACGAAAACCAGGTTTGGACCTTGGTGGATTACCTCATGACCGAAAGGCCATGGAGAATAAATGGATTTTCAAAAGGAAAACTGATGCAGATGGTAACATAACCATCTATAAATCTCAACTTGTTGCAAAAGGGTTTCGACAAATTCAAGGAGTTCACTACGATGAGACATTCTCTCCCATAGCGAAACTAAAGTCAGGTAGGATTATGTTAGCAATTGATGCATACTTTGACTATGAGATATGGCAGATGGCTGTCAAAACTGCGTTCCTCAATGGCAATATTGGACAAGAGGTGTATATGATGCAACCAAAGGGTTTTGTCGATCCTAAGGATGCTAACAAGGTATGCAAGCTTCAGTGATCCATCTATGGACTGAAGCAAGCATCGCGGAGTTGGAATCTCTGCTTTGATGAGGTGATCAAAGAGTTTGGATTTATCCAAACTTATGGAGAGGCTTGTATTTACAAGAAAGTGAGCGGGAGCGATGTGGAATTTTTGATATGACATGTGGATCACATATTACTGATCATAAATGATGTATATCTTTTAAACAGTGTTAAAAGTTATCTAAACAGCAAATTTTCAATGAAGCACCTAGGTGAAGCGTCATACATATTAGGCATAAAGATCTATAGAGATAGATCAAGGCGCCTAATAGGGCTATCACAAAGTACATACCTTGATAAGATTTTAAATAAGATTAAAATGGACGAAAGTAAGAAAGGGTTCTTACCTATGTTGCAAGGCAATACATTGAGCAAGACTCAAAGTCTGGCTACGTCGGAAGAAAGAGAGATAATGGACAAAGTACCCTATGCTTCAGCCATAAGCTCCATAATGTACGCCATCCTATGTACAAGACTGGATGTGGCGCATGCTATTAGCTTGACTAGTAGATACCAATCTGATCCAGGATCGGAACGCTGGATAGCGGTCAAGAATATCCTTAAGTACTTAAGAAGAACTAAGGAAATGTTTCTCATGTACGGAGGTGAATAAGAGCTCGTCTCTAAGTGTTATGTCAGCACTAGCTTCGACACCGATCCGGATGACTCTAAGTCTCAATCCGGATACCTATTTCTCATGAATGGTGGAGCGGTTAGTTGGAGGAGTTCCAAACAACCTGTGGCGACGGGATCAACAATGGATGCCGAATATGATGCTCCTTCGGAAGTGGCTCAGGAAGCAGTTTGGATGAAGGAATTCATAACCGAACTAGGTGTGGTTTCTAGCGTGTTGGACCCAATGGTGATCAATTGTGACAACAATGGAGCCATAGCCAATTCCTAAGAACCAAGGTCTCACAAGAATTCCAAGCATATTAAGCGCCGGTTTCACTCCATCCGCGAGCATGTCAAGGATGGAGTTATAAAGATTTGTAAAGTACACACGAATCTCAATGTAGCAGATCCATTGACTAAAACTCTCCCTAGAGCAAAACATGATCAACACCAGAACTCCATGGGTGTTAGATTTATCACTATGTAACTAGATTATATTCTCTAGTGCAAGTGGGAGACTGAAGGGAGTATACCTTGAGAGGCAATAATAAAGTTGTTATTATGTATATTCCAAGTATATGATAGATGTTTATTTTGCATGATATAATTGTATTAATATGAAAACGTTAATGCATGTGTGTTTAATAAACAAATGGAAAGTTCCTAGTTATGCCTCCCTTATAAACTAGCTCGTTGATTAACAAGATGATCAAGGTTTCCTGATCATGGACATGGATGTTGCTAAAAACAAGGTCACAACATTATTGGAATGGTGTGATGAAAATTCATCCAAAGTATAGCATTACGATCAAAGTCATTGTGTTTATATTGCTATAACATCATACAAAGTAATCCTGATCCTTAGACCATGAGATCATGTCAATCACTAACACTAGAAGAGTATCTTGATAACATCAAACGTCACACCATAACAGGGTGATTATAAAGATGGGTTCATTGCTACGAAGGTTTTATGTTGAGGCCCACGGATCAAGAGTGGAATTTTCCATCCTGATGACAGATAGATATACTCTGGGACCTCTCGGTGATATCACATAGGTTATCTTGCAAGCAAGTGATTTGATCACTAGAATGTTATATCATGGGAACGAGAAAAGAGTATATGTAATATGGAGATACCTAGTAATGAGATACCTAGTAATGAGATCAAACTAGGTATGGAGATACCTATGATGGAATCTCGGACATGTAATATATCGTGAGGCAAAGGGATTAAGATTCTAGCATAAAAGGTTCTCACGATCATAAGAAGTCATCGTTGAATGTGTGGGAGGCAGTATGGATCTCCAGGTCCCGCTTCTGATTATTGATCTGAGAGGGGTCTCAATCATATCCGCATTTTTCGTGAACCTTAGGGTGACACACTTAAGAAACACCGACACCATTTGGAACAAATAGTTTCTTGTCGAAAAGATTTACAAAGCGCTGGAATTTATTTCAATAGACACCAGAATTGTTTCGGGTGAAATTGCTGAAAGTGTTTCTGCATGTGAAATAGAATACTAGCAAGGGGTTTTATGTGAATGTTTGTACATTAAACTAATTGAAAAAATTCTGAATAAATAAATAAAAGGAGTTTTATTTAAAGAGAGATTACATTAAATTTGGTGGAAATTTAATGGAATATGAGTGGGATTTTGAGTGGAGAAATGAGGGGTCATCTTTATGTGAGTGGAGCTTCCTCCACATGAATGGAAGGAGGGGAGGGGGAAGCTCCAATGTGCCGGCCACCCCTTGGGGTTCCCTCCCTCCTATAAAAGGACCCCTCTCCCCCTCTCATACTCACACCTCCTCGTGAAGGATCTCTCTCTCCCTCTAGTTTATTCCCCATGGTATCGAACTAGCAAGATACATGTTCCTAGTGGCTTTTTGGCAAGAAAGAGTTGTTGCTTCCGCTGCATCGCTGGAGCGAGGAGGCATAGGTTGCTCAGTGGCTTGGACGTGTGTGCAAGCACAGATGCACTGCTGATTTGCGGCGTTGGACTTCTTCTCGATCTTGAGATCAGCAAGCGTTCGTCTACATCATCCACGAGTACAACCTCATTAAACTTTGTCGGTCTACATGGATATGTTCTCTATGGATGTATATCCACCCGTTGCTTGTACCTAGTAGATAGATCTTGGTACATAGTTGTTCCCATTGTAGGAAATTTTTTGTTTTCTATGTTGTGAACCCTACAAAAAGTGTCAGAAATTTTATCTATAACTGCATGATACCTTCTTAGTCAGGGTTAGGGGTTGAGGGTTTAGGGGTATAGTGTAGGGGTTCGTAGCATAGAAAACAAAAAATTTCTATCGCGTGAACACACACAAGCCAAGATCTATCTACAAGATTGTAGCAACGAGTTGATGGAGTACTAACCCTCGAAGATCCAAAGCGGTTAACCAGAGCAGATTCTTGTGGGTGATGTAGTCGTTCACTTGCCGATCTAAAGATCACGTAGACGATCGTTTTGGCCCCGCGTTCCGGCAGCGCTCCCGCAATCGGTCACATGTACGTTACTCAATGAAGACCTTCCTCTCCCTTGTTCCAGCAGGCAGTGGAGGTTGTAGCTCTCTCCTCACGATTCCCGCAACATGACGGCGTGGTGTCGTAAGTAGAGGGGAGACCCCGAAGGGCTTTGCCTAAGCCGGAGTGAGTATGGTGGAGTAGAAGAGGGCCTCGGCGATCTAGGTTTTAGATGACAAGGGAAGAAGGCAGCCGACGGCTAAGGTTTAGGCTAGACGACAGCGGTGTTTAGAGGGTATCTAGGGCGCCGGCGGCTTGGGGGGAAGCGGTGGCCTAGGGATTGGGTCTTGGGCGCCTAGGGCGCCTAGGGCAAGGGGATTTGACTTTTTCAAACTCCGTTTTTGACATTCAAATTAGAGTTTGATTTATCTCTTCCAAGTGTCCAACCAAGTGACCTAGGACATGATGCAACCATTCCACTTTGTCATGACACATCCATGTACCCTTTCCCTTCCAGCTCGGTGGACCTTCTAGACCCTTCTAGAACATTCCGGTGAAAACACTAAAAACATTCCTGAACTCCGGAATTGGACTTTCGTTATATGAATCTTATTCTCCGTACCATTCCGGATCTCCTCGTGATATCCGGGATCTCATCCGAGACTCCGAACAACATTTGGCATTCTTACTCACATTCCATATCTACTAAACAACATCGAATCCTTAAGTGCGTCTCCCTACGGTTCGTGAATTATGCAGACATGATCGAGACTCTTCTCCGACCAATGACCAATAGAGGAATCTGGAAATTCATATGGCTCCCACATATTTCTACGATTACATCGTGATCGAATGAACCATTTTCATACGATATGAATTTCCCTTTTTCTCGCGATATTTTACTTATCCGAGGTTTGATCGTCGGTATCTCTGCATACCTAGTTCAACCTCGTTACCGATAAGTACTCTTCACTCGTTCTTGTGATATGTGATCCCTTGTGAGCCAGTCACATGCTTGCAAGCCAATTGGATGACATTCCACCGATAGGGCCCAGAGTATATCTATCTGTCATATGGATGGACAAATCCCACTCTATATCCATGTTCCTCAACACGTACTTTTCGAACACTCAATGCCACCTTTATAACCACTCAGTTACGAAGTGGTGCTTGATGTCATTAAAGAATCCATCTGGTGATGGTGATTAACATGATCTCATGGTTGAAGGATTTAGGTTACTATGTATTTGAAAGCTTATAGCTAGTGAACTATTTAAGTGACTTGATCTGATGCTATGCTTAACTATAGGAGTATGTCCATCACATCATTCTCCTAATGATATGACCTTGTCAATAACATATCAATGTTCATGATCAGTAAACCATGATCATATATTAACCAACTAGCTAGTTTATAGAGGTTTTACTAGGGACTCTTTTATGTTTACAAACCACACAAGTATTAATGTTTCCTGGTTAATACAATTATAGCATGGTATGTAAACATTTATCATAAGTATGAAGATATGATAATAACCACTTTATTATTGCCTCTTGGGCATATATCCAACATATAGGGCTTGGTGTTTAGGTTTTAGGGGGTTAGGGTTTAGTGACTTTTCAATAATGTTCGAGATATATGCCGATATTCGTGAGACAGAAAGGCATTAGAGCAATTTAATGAACGTATCTCAAACTTTGATCTATAAATGCATGATACCTACTTGATTAGGTTTTGATTATGTGTTGATGGGTTTAGGGTTTATGGTTTTAGTACTTTGGGGGCTAAGTGTTGGGGATATGCTATATGGGTATCCTCATAGCATGTCTCCTATCCGGATAACTCGGGTGGCCCACAGTTGGTAGCATGGCCCATGGCCTGCTGGGCGGCCTAGTTAGATGGATCCAGAAGGGAGGTCCATGCCGGAGAAAGGAAGGCTACGGAGGATTCACCGACGTACCCGGAGCCTTGGAGTGCAAGACACGCTAGACTAGTAGTAAGCAGTGTAGGACTCTGTAACCTATCCGGCTAGGACTTTTCCCTATAACCCTAGGACCCGGCAACTATATAAGTCGAGCCTATGGGAGCCTTTAGGGCACAATCTCAGAGAATCTAGTGTCGACTACGACACACCTCGCACAGCGAACCAATCCCTGTAACTCAGCGTATTGTCCTTATAGTGATTTATAGCAGGAGTAGGATTCCACCACCGTCGTGGGATCTGAACCTGGTTAAGCTGTGTTGCCTCGTACCCGTCAACCGTCCGCCTTCCCCCACGTCTCTAAACACGCACTGTGAGGATCCCTCCATGGCATACTCGTCGGAAATACCACGACAGTTGGCGCCCACCGTGCGTTGATTACACCGTCTTGAACAAGGCATGTCCCAAAGATCTTTTTGCTTTGCCTCGCATTGACCAAGTCATTGACTTGATGGCTGGCTTGGAGCTTTTGTGTTTTCTTGATACATACTCAGGATACCACCAGATCAAGATGAGGAAGTCAGACCAATTGGCCACTTCGTTCACTACACCCTACGACACGTTTTGCTATGTCACGATGCACTTTGGGCTAAAAACACAGGTGCTACGTACCAGCGGACAAACGCAGGTGCTACGTACCAAATTGGTCGGAATGTTCATGCCTATGTGGACGATATAGCGGTGATGTGTAAAAAAACAAACGACTTAATCTCCGACTTAAAAGAAACCTTGATAATCTCCGGAAATATAATATGATGATTAACCCTAAGAAGTGCGTGTTTGGGGTTCTAGTCGGCAAATTGTTGGGCTTCATCATTTCCCAGCGTGGAATTGAGGTCAACCCAGAGAAAATCAAGGCCATCTTAAAGATAAACCGTCCGACATGTCTAAAGGACACACAACGACTAACAGGTTGTGTTGCAGCAGTTAGTCGGTTCGTCAGCCGACTTGGATAGAAGGCTCTGCCGCTGTACAAGTTGCTGAAGAAGGCGGACAATTTCACGTGGACGGACGAGGCAGATGCAACATTGAAGTAGCTCAAGGAGATTCTTTCCTCAGCCCCTATCCTTGCAGCACCCAAACCTGGAGATCCCATGTTAATTTACATGGCGGCCACCAACCGGGTAATCAGCATCGTCGTCATGGTAGAGCGGAAGGAACCATGCTATGAGCACGGAGTTCAACGACCAGTTTACTACGTAAGTGAGGTTTTGACGGAGTCCAAGCAGCGTTACTTGCACTACCAAAAGATAGCTTATGGAGTATTCCTTGCTTCTCGGAAGCTGAGGCATTATTTCCAGGAGCACCCTATCACAGTGGTAAGAAAGACTCCACTGTCCGAAATTATCAACAATAGCGACGCTACAGGAAGGGTCGCGAAGTGGGGCATTGAACTTGCCGCCTTCGAGATCATCTACAAGAGACGCGACGCTATCAAGTACCAAGCCTTGGCGGATTTTATTGCAGATTGGACGGAGATGACAGATGCTACCGCAATGCTGGAGCCAGAATAAGCTACTCAACTGCTCGGGGGTTGGTGTACTGCTACAGTCACCAACTGGAGACAAGCTACACTATGTTATGCAGATCCACTTCGAGGCTACAAACAACATGGCGGAGTATGAAGCACTCATTCATGGACTACGCGTAGCCAAGGATATTGGCATCAAGCGCATAGTTTGCTGTGGATATTCTGACTTGGTTGCTCAGCAGGTGGCTGGCACCTAGAACGCGCGGAACCCTATGATGGCGGCATATCGAGACGAAGTGGATGAGATAGCCAAGAGCTTCTTGGGCAATGAGGTCAAGTATGTACCTAGGGAGCAAAACGAGGTGGCTAATCTGCTGTCTAAGCTAGGATCAGGGCGCAAACGAATTCCGCCTGGATTTTTCCTGGAGCATCTACGGACACCATCCGTGAAGGAAGCATACATCGACAACCTAGACAGAGTTGACTCTTTCGTTCACATGGTGACAAACATCCCTCCGACTTGGAAAAAACTGTTCATGGAGTATCTCGAACATGGAACTTTGCCCGACGATGAGGTCGAAAGACGACAAATAGTACGTCGAGCGAAGGGCTATACCATAATCAATTGACAGCTCTACAAAAGAAGCACCACTAGTGTATACCTTAAGTGTGTTTCCCAGCAAGAAGGTATTGAAATCCTACACGAAATCCATCTCGGAGATTGCATTCATGACGTCGCTCCCCGATCGTTGGTCGCTAAAGCTTTCCGGCAAGGATTCTACTGGCTAACCGCAAAGGCGGAGGCCGACAAGCTGGTTGAGACATGCATGGGATGCCAGTACTATGCCCGACAACCACATGTTCCTGCTGAAGAATTGCGAACAATACCAATAACTTGGCCGTTTGCAGTCTGGTGGCTGGACATGGTTGGTCCGTTGCAGACGGCACCATGTGGGTTTATGCATTTGCTAGTAGCAGTTGATAAATTCACCAAATGGATAGAAGCTAAACCCATTAGAAAGCTCGATGGGGCAACTTCCCTTAGGTTTGTCCGGGATCTAGTGGTGAGATTTGGTCTCCCACATAGCATTATCATCGACAACGGCAGCAACTTGTCGCTCGGATAAGTGGAGGCTTATTGTTGGGAGAAGGGCATCCGACTTGACCTTGCATCTATGGCACATCCATAGTCCAATGATCAGGTTGAGCGAGCCAATGGATTAATTCTGCAGGGAATCAAGCCACGTCTGGAAGCACCGCTACATAGAGCAGCTGGAGCCTAGGCGGAAGAATTTCCATATGTGCTGTGGGGTTTACGAACTACACCCAACAGATCCACCGGTACGCCCCTTACTTCATGGTATATGGAGTAGAAGCCATCCTACCTTCCGACATCCTTCACGATTCAACAAGAGTTGCTGTCTACAGCAAAGATGACGCTGAAGAATCCAGATGCCTAGATGTGGACCTTCTCGAGGAGGAGCGCATTTTGGCATGCCAAAGATCTGCCATCTACCAGCAGAAGCTACGCAGCTACCATAGTCGCCGCGTTCGGCATCGCTCGTTTAAAGAGGGGGATCTGGTGCTCCGACTTAAGCAGAAGAAGACACACAAATTATCCCCGCCATGAGAAGGACCGTTCATCATAAGCAAGGCGCTACTCAATGGGTCTTACTACCTTGTTGACAATCGTGAGCTGAAGGATAGACCCAACGAGGATCATAAGCGTAAGCGACATGACCCGGGTGATGACTACCCGGAGCTTGATTGGCCATGGAACATAGCACAGCTACGTCCTTTCTACACTTAGCTTTTTTTTATCTATTGTTTATCTCTTATATGATCAACGAAATAAAGATCTTTGGTTCACTCATATTTCTGAGTCTTTTACCTCCTTTAGTGTTCATTTTTTGATCGTATAAAACCTTCATGCACAAGCTTTGTGATTGCACTTGTGAAAATTCCACCTACGGGCGTTAGCTTAAGTTTTCTGGTCTACACGTTCTTTGTTGTTTTATGTGGATTCTGGAGTAGTGACTTTCAACACTTATAGTCGGTGATTTTGTGCTTAGGTTATTGATGGTGCCATTGGGACTCATCGCCTGAGCGCATAGTTCCGACAACGAGTCTTCCGACTCACAAAAAGTCAAATATAAAAACCAGAGTAATGGGTAATCCAGCACTTGCTTAAAAAATATACACATGCTGGAACCAGTTCTTGAGTAGAAGAAAATAACAACCATTGTTTTCCGCCTTAAGCTAACAAGTAGTTTTTTCCGCATATAAATTACAGAGGAAACAGATATTACATATTGTTTTTTCATTCCTCTGGTGCAGGCAACTTGGATGAAGCATCATCTGCAGCAGGATAGCCATCCTCCTCGAAGTCGGCAGTGTTGAGGGACTCAGAGGAGCTTTTGTTGCCACCATCAATGGTTTTCATGGGCACAAAGACTTTAGGGTCGACCAACTCGGTGAATCTAGTGTCAAAACCCGCGAGAGACACCAAGATAGCCTCGTGATCTATCTGTTGGCCTTCGTCGTCTATGTCGAGATACCGGAGGTCACCGTGTCGATGTCGGCATCTTCGTAGTGCGCCTTAACCATTGATAGTGCCATCCTCGCGCCAGCCCGAGAACATGAAGCTTCCCATCTTGCAATACACTCGGGGGCTCGGCGCAAGATCTCCGAGAACTTCGCCACAGAATCGACCGCTTTGATGTTGATCTGGAGGTGCTTGGCTATCTTGTTAGCTTACGTGATGGCGGTATTGATAAAGTTGTCGGCAAGGACCATGCATTCCTTTGGCGAAGGTGGCGACTGGGTCAACCCAATAGGAGCTGCAAATTTCCCACAAAGGAGCGCATGAGTTCAATAACACAAAAAGTTCAGAGTATCTAGGTTACAGAGGTACAAGGTGGAGAATCATTTACTGAAAATGCTAATCTCGGTCTGCTGGAGAGTTTTCGCCATGGAGTCTCGTTCTTGTCGGAGGATCCTGTACGCTTCAAGATGTCGCTAATTTTGCTCATTGGAAGCTTTCTTCTAATCTCTCAAGATCGCAATTTCCTCCTTCAAGCGGTTCGTTTCCTCATTGGCGGAATCTTACAGGACTTTCATGGACTCTTCATGCATCTTCAGCATATCCTTTCTCTCCTTCTTAAGGATCTTGTTTTCGCTATCCAGTTGCTGAATATGCTTGGATTCCTCAACAATATCCTTAGCCTTGGAAATGGCTTCTACAAGTTGGAGAAATAACAGTGCACAATGAGTACTCGGAGAATGTTGGCACAAGACCAAGTCGGAATACGAAAAAGAAAGGAAAAACGGACGCTTGGTCTTGGTGATTTGTTCCTTCAAGAACGTAGTTTTACCCTTTTCGGCTTCCAAGTTCGCGCGCATCATCTGGTACTTCTCGTTGGCCACGCCCCTCTGAGCATTCTCATTCTGTGAAAAGGAAAATTTTAACACTGTTTAGTCTACTTGGAGCATCTAGCCGGATAAATATCCACCTAGAGGCTTGGGGGCTACAGTGAGAGTTTTTTAACTTAGCAATATGCTTAGTCTTTCTTTAAGCATCTAGTCAAAAATGATTCAATTTTAAACTAGAAGCTTGGGGGCTATAGTATAAAGTTTTTAAACTCAGTCATATGCTTAGTATTTCTTTAAGCATCTAGTCAGAACTAATTCAGTTACAACTAGAAGCTTGGGGGCTACAGTATTGAAATTTATAAACACTGTGTATGCTACTCTTAAAGCATCTAGTCGAAATAATTTATTCAAACTATATGCTTGGGGGCTACAGTGAGAAGTTTTCTAGCTTAGTCACTCTTAGAGAATTTAGATGCAAAGACCTATGGTTTTATGTCTAAATCCTCCGGGGGCTACAGTGGGATACTCATATGAAATATAAAAGGCAAATAAAACTTACAAGTGCGATGATCTTGAGGTTTGTAGCGCTCTCAGCAAGCAACTGGCCAAATGACAAGCTATTTCCTTGCAAGATTTCTGCTTGCCGGAGAAGCTCCTCAAGAACACATGTTGGAGATGTCGGTGTCGCACCAGGAACCAAAGCGGAGCTACCTGGCGTAAGTACTGGGTAGACTATCTTCGGGAACTTGATGGCTTTATTGGGTGCGGAGGCGTTGCCTTTGGAAGACGTACCACTCTCCACCATCGCCTTACCGCTACCGATGGCATCCTTAGCTAGAGCTTCAGCCATTTGGTTTGCGGCACTTTCTTGCGTTGCCTGTTCACCGACAACGGCAATCTCCGCGGAGGGACCTGATCCACTTCCATGGCGGAAGGGCGAGCTGCATCTTTGGCCAGTGAGCTTGTTGGAGCAGGCGTAGGATGGATGTTGGGAGTGACATGGGCGATGGCGGGAGATGCGTGGGGAGAAATGTCATGATGCAACATATTTTCACATCCCAAAATTTCCAAATTTTGTAATGTGAAAAAAAAATAAACAAAATAAATAATTGTTGAAATTTAGGGTGAAAAGAAACTTTTGGATTCTAAATGGAAACTTAAAAATCCCATCTTGAACAAACTTGAGTAATGTTTGAATCCAACTAAAATTCGAATGAAGTGAAATGCATTCTTCATAAATGCATCTTGAAATTTAAACACTTGGAAAAAAATCAAAACCCTAAAACCCTAATGGGAGTTTTCCAAGATATCTCTAAGACCATTTGGAGCCATAGATAAAATCTTATGAATTGAGTAAGATAAGGAAATTGAATTTCCAAAGCTAATAAAGTACCTATCTAAAAATCCATACCAAATGGTGAGAAATTAATCCTATAGAGATTTAAAAGGATAATAAATACTAAATAAATTTATACAAATTGGAATCACCAAGTTTGGATTTATAAATAAAAAGATATGAATTTTATAAGATAAAGAAAGAAATATTAAATGAGGAATATTTAAAAACCAAATTAAATCTTGGCCTAATCCATGAGCAAATGGAATGAATGTAATCCAAGTTCCAATGAAATAAATGGATAAATAAAAGTCAAATAAAATAATATGGCCCTAACCAAATTCTATTCCATTTGATTAAGACAAATCCCTAATAAGAATGACTAATTAAAGCATGTGAAAATAATATTTGGAATTTACCTAAGTGGAATAAAAGTTATTCAATTAACTTAAATGGGATCAAAGAAATCAACTAAATAAAATTTATGGAATTAGACCCATATTTGATTTCATTGGAATAAAGACAAATACCCAATTTAAATGACTAATAGATCATATTAAAAATATTCCAAATCATTCAAGGTGAATTATTTGACACCCTAATAAATAAATAAAACCTACTGAAAAGATTTGGTAATTTAGATTTCAAATGGAGTTTGAAAACAATTATAAATCTTATTTGAATTAATACAAGGGCTTATTTTAAATAATTAATATACCCCAAAAAGAATAAAATTATTGTTCTAAATTTGACTTTAGAATGTATTAATAAACAGTATTTGAATATACACAATGTTTGGTAGAAGTTTAAATTCAAATGGGTGTTTGAATTGATTGATCAAAATCAAAACAGAATAATGGAAATAGAAAAAGAAAAATGAATCAGTATAAAAAAAATGAAAACCAACCAGCCGAACCCAACCTGGCCCAGTCCAGCCCAGCAAGCCCATTTCTCTCTTCCCCCGCAGAAAACATTTCATACTCAACAACGAACCCGCAGAGTCGCTGACGTTTGGACCCCACGTGCATTTTCCTCACCTCGCTGACGAACAGGACCCACTGCCACCTCATCGTCGTCCTCCCCACGCGCTAACCTCGCCCTCTCCTCTGCTATTTCTGCCGGTGTTGAATACGAATAAATTGGCGTAAACGCGCGAGTAAATTCCTCCCCTGACCTGGCCTTCTTAACCTCCTCTCCCTCCTCTCCGTTTCCCCCTCAACCTCCCATTCCCGAGTGCACCCAGGCTGCCTGAATTTTTCGCTGCACTCCACTGTCTCCGACGAGGTCCTTCGTCAATTCCGGCGAGCATAGTCACCCCCTCGACCCCTACTTCACACTAGCTTGACCGGCAGCTTCGTGCGCATCTGCCAACACCTTCGCCTTTCCCGCGCGCGTTCCCTAAGCTCGACAACGACCACACCCGAGCACACCGCCGTCTGCCTCGACTCCGGCGAGTCCTCCCGGTAAGTACAGACCACCCCTGACCCTCTAGTTGATGCTCCTGTAGCCTTCACACTCGCTCGCATCTAACTGTACCCTCCTCTTACCTTCTGGTGGCCTACAAGCTCGCCCCCGACGACGACAGATCGCACCCGACGCCAGGCACCTCTCCGGCGAGCAATTACGATCAACCCCTTGCACCCCTCGACAATTGGCAAGCATGTTGAGCATCCTCTCGTCGTTGCGAATCTGGTGAGATACCCCTCTCCCTCTATCCCCCTGTATCGACGGCAACCTCACTGGCCGAGCGCGTCTCCGCCACTCGCTGCCGCCAGCGCCGCCAGTTAGTGGTCTTGCACTACGAGCCGTTGGATGCAAATATTGAGGCTACGTTAGATTCACTTCAAGCGAAGGGGTACGTTGCCTCTGTACCACACGATCACCTTTTAATCCTGCGGCCCGTATCACTCGATCCAGACGAAACAGTACCGACGAATAGAAAACAGCCACGTGGCCAGAGTCTGTTCTAAATTAGAAATTTTGATCTATTAGATGCTAGATTTTGTAAAATCTATAACTTTTGATACACATGTCCAAATTTTGCAAATTTTATATGAATGGAATCAGCAGAACAAGTATTATCCAACCATGCACTTTGTTTAATAAATTGCTTCTGGTAAAATGGTTGTTTTTACAGAAACTTGTGTAGGCATAATTTGAATATAAAATTCATTCTAAAATTATTTTTGTGATAAAATCTTTGGAAAATATTTTTTTTGAACCTACTGACCATATAAACCAACTTGTGGATTCAAAAAAATATTTTGTAGGGCAAAAGAATAAATCTTTGATTTAGAACATTTCTAGTCAAATAAAAATGTTGTTTATATGTTAAAAGTACTTTTTGGAGAAAAACCCTTTGGTAAATGTTTTGATTTAAACTATCTGACCCTAAACACCAAATTTTAGAATTTAAAAGTGTATTTTGATGAACCCTATAAATTATTACTTTGCTAAAGGCATTCTCAACAACATAAAATATTGATTTAGTGTAAAAATGGCTTATAGGTGAAACCTTTTGCAAATGGTTTTAATATTAAATACTTGACCATAAAACACCAACATTTGTGTTTAAAGAATGTATTTGTCAAACACTAGAAAATAGTACTTTGGTTTAAACCACTCCTAGCAAAATAAAAATGACTTAAAATGGCCATTTTCACTAACTTAATATCAAATGATTTTACCACATTTACAATATACCTTGCCACTTTTGTAAATGACCAATAGGTGTTTTCAAATGTTTATAACCTATTAGAAACCACTTTTTCAAATAAAACAACCTTTGTCATGTTTGCTTGCATTGCTTTGTTTCTATTATTTTATGTGATGTTTGCTTGAATGGTAGATTGATTATTGCTTGCTTGGTTGAATTGTAGTGGAATTTGAA